>CM054376.1:65330407-67797907 GCA_028858755.1 Ara ararauna
CAGCAAGGTTAAATGCAGTTGAATCCTAGGATTTTCCTAACTGCAAACATTTCTGGAGTTTGTCTCTTGATCATGAAGGGTGGGTGTAGATCAGGCTTAACTTTATGAATAGTTTTTTCAAGGAGAATGTTGGGAATAAGTAACAAGCCCACAAAGTTTAAAAGGCAAAACATCATATCCGTAAAGAAAGATGCCTTAAAATGTTTCAGGGAAGTCTTAAAGGTGAAAATGAAAACTATGAGAAGTTAATCTGCATTAACCTCCCAAGGCAAAGTAAATAAATATGCAAGAACCACATTTAAAAATGCAGGACAACAAAGACAGATGACTTGATGCTCCTGTGATACAATGTGGAGCAGAGGTGAAGTCTTGAGCTTGTCCATGTTCTAAGTGAATACTTTAGCTCAATTGCTTTTTAATCTATTGCCATGAATTTGTTTCAAGCTTTTACTGTTCAGGTCTTGTTCCATGTAGTTCCCTTTCTTGAATTCATATGCTTAGACTTGCAAGGAGTAGTGGATAAATGGGTGGAATTTGTTAATGGCTGAGTTCACAAGATGTTCTCCTGAGCCACCAATACAACAATGGAGGCACTACGTCTTCATTACTTCTATAGGGATTTTTGTGTGATGTGAGCCACTGGAACAGAAGTTGAAATTGGATGTTGGCCTTGAACAATGCATTGTCTGTGACTGACTTAGGTGAAGGTCTAGGTTGGGTTTTATCTAGAGACAAACTGTGTATGATAAAAGTCTGTATCTTGCTACCAACTGAGTTACTTTTTCCTGGACTATAAATAACATTTTTTTCCAATTCAGGACTCAAATTGAAGCTGATTAGGATTTCCAACTAAATATTAGTTTGATAATATATGTTGTTGTTTTTCCAAAATCTTTCTTATTTTGCTGAGACCTTTTAATGAAGAACTTCTTGTTCATTATGGGTACAGGGAAGGAAGAAGCAGTTTGATGCATATGCGTAGTAAACCTATGGGTGGGTTGCCTGCCTGTAATGTGAAAAGGCAGGTCTTCAGATCCCTCTTTACTGGAAACAAAGTAAGGGGATTTGGAGATTTTTCTCATGGGAGAGAGATATCGGGTAGTTTTTGTTTTTTTTTTTTTTTTTTTTTTATCTGATAGCAAAGAATTGAGGGAAGAATTTAATTTTAGTTTTCCACAGTTATATCAGTGCTCAGACAGAAACATGACCTGTATGTACAAGCACAGACATGGAAGAGTTTTTACTGAGTAAAGGACACAATGACATACCTGAGTTCTGTAAGGATTAAAATGAAAATTTTAATGAAAACATGAAAATAGGCAAATGGTGTTTCTTTAGTTGTTGATGAAGAATGATGTTTTCATCTTCATGACTCAATTTTTTTCTGTGCTTAGAGAAAAATGAAGAGTTATTTAAGTTCATTGTGCACATATAGAAATACTTTCTAACTTTAATGGCGCAGAAATTCTGCAATAAGATCTTGTAAGAGAACACAAAAAAATGATGACTGCACATACTGAGATTGGAATCATGTCCATTTTGATGTCAGTGGTAGTTGAGAACAAAATGCATTTAAGGACTGTAATGGGAAGGAACTAGTTTTGACAGTGGTGGAGGAGTTGTACCTGACAAAGAACATAAGATAAGAATTTGGTTTCAGAACTGTTTAACAACAGGACTTTGAGGAGGTGCTGCCTTGGATAAAAAGAATCCTTGGCAAGAGAAGAGAGTTGCAAGTTAGTATAGAGATGCTGAAGTGTTTGCCTACGTGAGGGGCATAAATGATAGAAATACAGTCAAAACTGAGGTCTTTAATGTCACTGTAGAGTGTGGGAAGAGTAAGGGTTTCCAGAGACAGAGAAAACATAAAGTCTTGCCTGAACAAGAAAAGGTTTGTCAATCTAGCTATACTGACTAATCCTCAAAATGAAAAAAGGAGGGCAGGGGATCCCATCTCACCCATGACTATAATAAAAAGTACTTCTCAAATGAAAATGGTCATGTCTAGGGACCTTTCCCTGCCTTAAATTATATTCTTGCATCTGCTAGTTACCATTGTAGACATGACATTGAAACAAATAAGACCTCCCTCCCCCAGCCTTAGTATTCTTAATATTTCTGTTATGCTGTCAAAAAGCCTTGACCTGCTAGCACAAACATGAATTTGCTAATTTGCCTAAACTGGTATAGGTAAACTACCAGATGCTCTCTTTTCTATGTGTATACAGCGGTAGCGGTACCATATAAATATTCAAAGTCTTTGAAAACAGTTTACATGCTAAACAATTAGAGTGTAGATGGCAGGGATGAAATGTGCTGTGAAAGACATTGTGATGTTAGTTAAATTACTTTTTAATGGCTTAAAAAAGAAAAATCATATTATCCTTTATTATTTTTGCAAAAAAAGCTAGTAAAGTGTCTTTTCTATTTATTAGTAACACAAAATTGCTTATTCAAAAGGGTTTATCAGGAAGAGTAAAAAAAGTTTGATGGGACCTTTATGTATTGTAAGATGGGAAACCAGGTTGTATTGTTCTATCCCTTCTGAAATGCCATGCCTACATGTACTTGATAGATTTGTTAGGATCATTTTGTTGTATGAAACTATTTGTAGCATACAGTAGGAATTAGGAATTTAGTTGCTTTAACTTCAGGCAGCTAAACAAATTGGAACAACTCTGCAAAAGGTAAGTCTTGCCATTGTAATTGCGTCAGCAGCTTGGGCTGTTGCCAGCATTGGTCAGAAATTGTATCTTGTAATATTCTTGACTTAGATCATCAGAAGCATGCAAGGCATGCAAACTGGACAGGTCAGTAACCAAAATCACAGTTTGTTGATACATCTGTATTCATGCTAGGGCTTATGTTACATACCAGTTTACTGGTACATCATTTCAGTATGATAAACTTAAGAAAAAGGTGAAGGTGGGGGCAGTGGTAAGTCTCAAAGAGGTAGTATCTTGACAGCCTAGTGAGGATAAGGTTTACAGGGAATGTAGTAAACTGCCTAAAGTAGGTGTCTAGTTTTTCTAGCGCTTATGTTGCTGTTTAACAGTTTAGAATGATTACTTAGAAATAATATGTTATTTTCTACTTCCGCTTTAAGTAGTTAAAGAATTATGTGGAAATAAATTATAAAATAAGTAATCCTGGGAAAGAATGACAGGTTACAATAATGAAAAAAACCATTTCTGAATCTAAATTTCAAAAATTTCCATTTTGTCAATGCTTTTTTGATGTTGAAGCCTGACGTAGGCACATCCAGTACTGAAAAGAGGGTCTAAAGTGATGAATATGGAAGAAAATGGAAGTTCTGTGCAAAACAGAAGTGAGAGGAATCACTACTAAGTCATTTTATGATAACATTTACTTTTCAAAGGCTAAACATTGTTGCTGAGATTAACAAGAATAACAGTAATGTGACATGTATATGAACAGCTGAATGTGTAGTAGAGTTGGTAAAGTTTTCCATATGCTGAGGTGCTGCTTGACTGTATGACCTTTCTAAAGTTGCTAAGGTTGAAGTTTTTGCAGTTCTGTTAAAAACATACAAGATATAGATATATATATATATATATATACACACACTTTTTTTTTTCATCAATTGTATAATAAATTCAAAATATCTTTATGGCTGTAATCTGGCCCAGATAATGTCCATGTGAAGTGGTAGAAAAACCTGTGTAGTTACTTAATTAGAAAAATTAAACAAATCTGATATTTTAATTCTTTAACACACTTTCATTTTTTGCTTTCCTCTCCCTAGGCCTGGTAATTTCCTACTTCAACCTCACGCATCCCAAAACACAAATTAAAAAAAAGATCAAAACCAACCAGCGTATTTTTTTTCATGGCATGAGAGATTTTAATGTTCTCTGATTATTTTATATATATTTAAAAGTGTGGGGTTTTTTTAATTGCTGCCTTAAATGCATATTGTAATAATGCAGACTCCTATAATTCCTGCTTCTGAGCACAGAATTACAAACCGGTGGCAGGCAGGGTGCTGCAAAAATGATTTTCAGATTTTGTTAATGCAACTAATGTAAAATTTCTTGCCTTTCCTTATTTTCTATTTAAGTAGTACAGAATTCTACTATTTATACTTACTTTACTGAAAAGAGGATAAACTTTAAAAACATTTTTCTGATGCCGGATCCTTCCAGGAGGTCCAGCTCATGTTCAGAAATAAACCTCCTGGGTTATCTGCTGCTTATTTTTACTCTTAGTACTGGTTAAGACAGTTTCTAATATCCTAAAATCCTTAATCCAGAATCAGGATAAAAGAATAAAAGTTTTGTCAGCACAGTGAATTACAAAAAGCAAGAGTGTAACTGAAAAGGTAAGGAAGCACGAAAACGTTGAAGGCACACCTGCTGTTGATGAATTGTTAGTCTCCAGTTGTAGCTGAATTGTAAACTCATTTTGATTTTTGCCGTGTGAATACTAAAATGTTTTATCATTCAAATTATGATTATGCTGTTAGAGCATAGTGTATCTGTATCAAGTAACTTATTCTATGGAAAGCAATACTCTAGTACTAAAACACAGGCCAGAATATTGACTGTTCTCATATCTTTTGTCTTGATACTCTAACAAAGTTCAAAAGATGGAGGGGAAACAGGTAATTTTTATTTGGTAGTATTTTAGCTTTGCTTTCCCCCAAGAAGTTGTGGCACTTGAGGGCGATGGGAGGTGTTTGTCAGTGCAGGTGAGATGTTCTAGTCCAAGTTCAGGACTAGAATTTTTTGCTGTCCTATGTTTTTTTTTGGGTTCATTGTATAGGTAGTAAAGATCAGTTAATAAAATTCTGATTTATTCTAGCTAAAGAGTAAATTTTAGACAGCATCTTTTTAGTGGAGCATTGGAGAAATTTAAGAAGAACAGAAAGGTAGCTGAGTTAGTTTTAATACCCTTAGCTATATAGCAATCTGTATTACCTGGCTGTATAGCAAAGTAATACATATTCTCAGCTTAATCGGAAGAAGTGATTTTCAGAGTATTCTTTTTGGGTGAACATATTTTTTTTACTGGTTCTTAGTAGTGTGTTTGGTGCTGTCTGCCTTTTTGTTTACTATGTTATAGAGATATGAATGGTTTCATACTCACATACGCTTCCTACTATATGAACGTGGCCTCATTTGAGGTTGTCTTTCTGCTGTTTATCTACTTAATTGATTACATTTATTTTAAGTATATTTAATTTATATGTTTTCTGTTACAATTAAAGTCTTTAATCCACCTATTATGACAATTATGTTTAAAAGTAAAACCACATCTGTTCCCAGACAAATGTATTTTTTGTTCAAGCGGAGAGTGTGTCCTTTCCTTCTTGCTAAATCTGGATAGCTCTTTAGAGACTTCTGTTCAGGATTACTGACAGGTATCAGAGAGGTGTAGGTTCTGCATCATGTACAGGCAGCACGTTTTGTATATTGAAACCAGTTTTGTTTGTTTTTTTTCTACCTACCTACACATACGTGAAGCAAGAAGGTATATTTGTCTGTAACTTCTGTGGAGCTACATGGACAGAAATGAGGGAAGAAGGGAAACCTGCTTGTAACTAGCAAATTAGGGGAAAACATCAGTTTCTCTTGCTGGTGGTGTACTTTTCTATGGCTGCATCTGCACTGCTGAAAAGATATTACTTTACAGTAGAAAAGTCACAGTAGCTCGCTATTTTACTGTGAAATCCAAAGCAAAACAAACCAGTCAGCATCTCTCTTTGGTAGTACATAAACATTTATGACTTATGTCCTAGTTTAACCCCTCCTAATGAAAAAACAGCACATCATATGTTCAGTGCTGTTTCATTTACATCAGCTTCTTCATCATTTTTTCCCTAGTGAGTTTTTTTTGGGTCCCCACCACCAGTAGCTTTAGGTGCTAACAGAACAATCAGCATGGGTGGAGGCAAAGTCTGCTGTCAAGTGTGTTTTATTTGGTTTGGTTGGTTGAGGATTTTTATTCCAAAGGTAGCAGGTCTCTTTTTAAGTGTTCAGTATTTTTCTAATTCCTGCAGCGTATCTTGCCAGCAAACGAAAGCTCCACAGATTGTACCCCCAAAGCTTTTCTTTCTTTGGCTTTTCTGTTTTTCCCTCATACTTCCCTGTGGTAGCCTGAAAATGTGGACTCCAATTGCTATTCGTCTAAACCCCAAATTGTAGTCTTCTGATAAAAGGTACAGCATGTAACTGAAACCAGTGCATTCTTTACTATTGTACTGTCACATTAGTGTGATTTTTTTTTTATGGTCTTTCATTGTCTTTTTCATTAATATAAATAAATATTAGTTAGGAGGATACTTTGTCTCTTGTAACATAAATCTCTTGAATCTCTAACGTAAGTCTGATCTTTGGTATGTTTTTATTAGAATCTTATGAATGGGCAGTGGCATCCTGGCTTATCCATACTACACTTTGGATTTATTTTTCATATTAAAGAAATAAATTTTACAACTGTTTCTTTTTCAGAAAATGGTAAGATGGGTAAAATGTGAACGTAGATAATGAACAGTATTAATGATGTTAGCAGGCTGGTAGTTGAAATATCTGGTTTTATATTGCTAATATATGTTTCTAGGCCGATGTTGAATTAAAACAAGAGTTGTATAGATCCATGTGCTGTCTTTAGTCATGAAGTTGTCGCCAACATTAAATGCAAAAACTGTTATTGACTTACTCAGTACATGACTTAGCCTACTGTTTCTTCAAGATGCAATTTGGGGTTATATAATATGAAATAATTTCTTATCCTATATATAGTAACTGCAGAGACACTTTTTAAATAATGATAAGTTTAAAATCAAATGCATGGCATATGTAACTAACCAGATGCACAAATAAACCTATGGGGAAATGTTACAGTTTTGACATGACCTAGTAAAAGCAGGGGCAAAATATCAGTCCGGCCAATAAAGCTGTTCTTTTGACTAGTAGCACTGAATGAAGAGTGTAAACATGAACATTCCTTCTCAACTCAGCCACCTCTGTGTGCCCTTCAGATACATTTCTCTCAGTCTCATTTCTTCTTGTCCAAGGTCTCAAAGGTGAGATGAGTCAGTGAGGACTTGCTGGGGTCGTGGAGCAGAGATCCCTGCCCTCCTCTGCTGCCTGTTTATTCCTTTCCCACACAGTCAGGGTGCAGCACAGTTATCTTCAGTAGCGAAGTTTTGGAGATGTATATGTAAAAGTTGTGACTTGCTTGGCTTGATGTGCAGTGTTTGCAGCTCCATTTCCCTCCCCTCACTGTCCCTCGCCCAACGGGAGAAGCAGTGAACTCCAGGGTAGTGGGAGATCTCATTGGCAGCCAAAACCAAGACAAGTATCACCATCCCTGGAGGTGTTCACAAACTGCAGATGAAGCCGTTAGTGCCATGGGTTAGTTGTGGCCTTGGCAGTGCTGGGGATTGGTTGGACTTGATAACCTTGAAGGTCTTTTCCAACCTGGTTGATTCCATGATTCTATATGTGTATAACCTCAAGTATTTTTGAGATAGAAGGTTTCTGAATGCTACTCATCTTCTGATAAAATTTGTTGTGATTGGGGAAAACGGAAGTCAGGCAAACATTCTCATCATTTGAAAATCCCCAAACTGTGGCTTCCTTTGTAGCTGGAGGTCTTATAGTCCTATTTGGTCTGGCTCAACTTGCTTCAAAAAGTTTGTTTGGGTTTTTTTTGGGTTTTTTTGTTTGTTTGGTTGTTTTTTTTTTTGTTTTTTTTTTTTTTTTTCATTTTTCTCTCAAAAACCTATCTTTTCTATTAGTATTTAAATTCCTACTGGAATCATAGAAAATTCGTATCAGAAGGGAACTTAGGAGCTCACTTAGCTGCCTAGCTGAAACAGGATCAGCCATGGGATCAATTTAGGTTGCTAACGGCTTTATCCAGTTGGGCCTTGAAAACCTATTGGGTGGATGGAGCCAGCACAGCCTTTCTGGGTTGCCCATTCCACTGCTTGATCGTCATAATAAAAGCTAATGAAAAATAAAGCCAAATCCAATACTGCTGGAATTTGTGTTTCAATTCATGTCTGTTGTTTCTCATCTTGCCACCACATGCTGCTCTAAAGAGCCTACCTCCATCTTCTTGATGGTATTGACAGGTGCTATTATTCAGGGCCTCCTGAAACCTTTTCTTCTCTGAGGAAGCAAGCCCAGTTTCCTCAGCCCCTCCTCACATGGCAAGTGCTCCAGTCCCCAATCAGCTTGGGGAATCAGTTCAGTTTATCTACGTATTTCCTGTTTGAGAGGTGCAGACTGTCTAGATGCAGTCTAATGAGTGCTGACTACATGGGGGTAATTTCCCTCAATCTCCTGGTTGTGCTGTACTCAGTGGAGCCCAGGATGCTATTGGAATTGTCAGGATCCTCCAGGGCCCATTCAGCAGAGCTGCTCTCTAGCCAGTCATTCCTGGACTGTACTCTTGCAAGGGCTTATTACTTCTGAGGTGCAGGGTTTTGGATTTATACTAGAATATCATAAGGTTCCTATCAGCCCATTCTTCCATCCTGCCTAGGACTCTTTGAGCAGCAGGGCTGCCCTTGGGCATATCAACTGGTCCTCCCCCAGTTTGCAGTCATATGCAAAGTTGATGATAGTACGTTCCCTGTCATAATAATACTTTTCTTGAAAGTCATTGTTCTCCCAGCTAAAAGCAATCTATATCTTTGTATCTTTTTAAACTTCAGTACTGCAAAAGAGTATTTTGTGCATCTGTAACATGCAGTGCATTCATCAAAACAGGATGCAAGTAATGGCTGTTAGCTCAGTGCAAACTACGTGATTACTTACATCCTCACAGTCTAAGCTTTCTGCCTTCCTGTTCGTATTGGATTTCTTTATGCTGTTAACGAGAGATGCAAAGCATGTAATGGCAGCCTCATTCTCAGTAAATATGTACTTTCTAATTTGTTGATTAGAGTAGCTCATTCAAACAAACAAAAAAAAAAAAAAGCTGAAATTGAGCTCAGAGCGAAACTCCTGCATGTGAAAATGCTTTTCAGGACACTGAAGGATTTATTTGTTCCATATACCTGTGTAAGAAAGCATTGCTTTTCCAGAATAAGGTCAAGATGAGTCTCTGATCAGTATCTGGGAGGAAAGGAGGAATCTATTTTCAAACTTTTTTTTAGAACTCAATTGTTTTTTTGAGAGAACAATATCTGTGGAGTATCGATCGTCTGTGTCCAGTAGTTAGTCAAAGGCTATCTCCTTTGACTAACCCCTTAGCGTGGTGTCATCCTCCTTCATGTGATAGATTGTTACAATCTCAGCCAGTGTAATTACACACTAGCCAAGTGGGTCATTTATTTCTGTACCTTCACCATTTACCAAAAATCTCCTTTATCTTTGGAAGCCAGCTCTTCCTTTTGCAGTAAAAGCAAAATAACGGCACATAAAACATTAGAGTCTAAAACTAAGGGCTTGAAAAATAACTATAAAACTAACTTTAAAAAACTGTTCTACCTTTTATGAACACTTAGTATACTTTTTATCTTTTTTCCTAGTGTCCTAGAGAACAAAACACACAAAGCCAATTCATTGTTTATCATGTGGCTGGTAAACACTATTTTTTATTTGTGAATGTTTTATCTTTCTTTTATTTTATCTGTTAACAGTAGATGCTTTCACTTGCATGAGCTTACTGTCTTGCCTACCCTCTCCCACCTCAGCTCTTAATTTATGAAGTGCAAAAGCTCCTAGAAACACTGCTACTTTTTACTGATGACAGTGAGTGAAAGTATTAGATACCTCTTTCTGAACACAGCTGGTGTATAAAGAAAAGTACGTTGTTTCAACTTGGATGAAATTTTACGTTAAATTTGAAGCCTGTGATTGTATATTTACCTGCTGGGGAGAACTTCTGTAACCATTTGCGTTGTATTTACTTAGAACTGTTTTTGAGAGGAAGATCAGTAGGCTGGCATTAGTAGTATCTATTTCTATTTGGGAAGGACATATATTCTTAAGAAGATCATAAAGTAAAAGGAACTCTGATTTTGACTATGTTACTTTGTTATCCCAGATTGAATGATTTCTCCTTTGGGCCCAGCCTTAAAGCTACATGAAAGTCAAAGGCTAGGCTGAATGCCACATGCATTCATTTTCACTGGCTCTGAATCTGTATTACCCCAGTTCTTATGGTTGTTACCATATTTTCTTAAGTAACATAATAAGGAGGGCCACGAGGATGATCAGGGGACTGGAGCACCTCCCATGTGAAGATAGGATGAGAAAGTTGGGGCTGTTCAGCCTGGAGAAGAGAAGGCTGCATGGAGATCTCATAGCAGCCTTCCAATATCTGAAGGGGACCTATAGGGATGCTGGGGAGGGACTCTTCCTGAGGAACTGTAGTGAGAGGACAAGGGGTAACGGGTTCAAACTTAAACAGGGGCAGTTTAGATTGGATATGAGGAAGAAATTCTTTCCTGTAAGGGTGGTGAGGCACTGGGATGGGTTGCCCAAGGAAGTTGTGAATGCTCCATCACTGGCGGTGTTCAAGGCCAGGCTGGACATAGCCTTGGGTGACGTGGTTTAGTGGGAGGTGTCCCTGCCCCTGGCAGGGGGGTTGGAACTAGATGATCTTAAGGTCCTTTCCAATCCTAACTATTCAATGATTCTGTGAATATAACCAGAATAATTGTTTGTGAATAGTAGAGAATTTAGAGACTTATGTGTTCTGTAACTGTATTTTTCTGCTATAACTTAACAAGTTTCAGCAAAATGGAATCTGGGTTTTATACCAACAGGAAAAATGTGTACATTTTAGATTCTTCTATTAATATTAAATTCTCAGGACTTTATATGATTGCCACTTTTTGGTTTATATTTATTGCTTTTGGTGTCTCTATATATTTTTCAGAGCATGTCAAGGTTGTAAATCTTTCTAGTCTGACATGTAAGCCGGTTTATGTATGTTTATATTTGAACCCTGTGCTGAGACAGCTTTGTGACCTACAACCTCATTCTAATCTCAAATGTATGACTTGCATCTCAAATTCAAACATATTAGCTGTTTTTTTTTTTCTTTTTCAAGGGTAGTTGGAAATGGATTTCGAATACCTGCTTGTCCTGTAGTTTGGAGTCTTGTTAAAAAAGAAATGCATTTTGGAAATGGATTTTCCTCCTTCTATTAAGTTTCTGATACAGCCCTTTGTCATATGCCATCTACAAAGCTCTATTCTGATTTAGGGTAATTTACTATATTTTTGTATGTAGAATTTTAAGCCATCTGAAACCAAACCTAAAACTAGAGATCCCACCTTCCATTCCCCAAATTAGAATTCACTAGCAGTGTGCATGTAAGTATGTGCAGATAAGTAACAATTTATATCAGACCCTTCTTTTGCTCTCCCTGTCTCTAATGCCTCCTATTCTATTGTGTGTCCCCTAGAAGGTACTCAGTCTTTGTGTTCTGCAGGTTATCCGAGAATCTTTTCTAAAGGTATAACAGTAGTAATTTTAAAAGTATGTTGTGTAGGCTACAGGCATGCAAATATGCTAATAATGACAGGTGTGACTTGCTTTATTCAGCACCCCTTATGCTTAGTCTGTTCAGCATATAAAAATGGTCTGAAGTGTTAAAAGGCAAATGAATTATCAGAAAAGAACAAAGAAATGTTACTAGGCTAGTGTTTGTTCTCTTCTGAATCTCCAACTCAATATCTCTCACTAAAATTTTTAGCTAAATGCTTATGGAAGAACTTTTTTTCATCCACAAGATTGGTTCCAAAATATCATTGTATCATACTACTTGTACTAGTAGTAGTAATAGAGTAGCCAGTACTATAAGACCAAAGAGAGTTGGTGTGACATGTAGAGTAGAAATTGGAGAAAGACAGGTCCCATTCAGGCAAACTGTAGAAGATAGTTCTACCTATTAATCATGATTAAAGTAATAATATCTTATATTTTTTAAGAAAAATTTATTTATGCTGTTTCTTTTAAGTGATGGAGAGTAAGTGATGCTGACTGAGGAATGATAATGTTGAGACAAGCTTCTAGTGCTTTTTTTCTAGCACTCATACTTTGTGTGAAAAGCACAAATGACATGTCAAATGGTATGTAGAACAGTTTGCATGTGATCACAGCCTTCTTCAGTGAATCTCTTCTGTTTACTCCACAGTTAGGGTATTTATTTCCTGGCAACTGCTGTCATCTTTACGTCTTTCTGTACTCTCATGCTGGTTTTGTGTTTCTTCTTTCTCTGTCCTTGGATGCATATAATATTTACACAAAATACGTTGCCCCTGAGCAGCTGACTTGTTCTCCAAGTTTCTGAATGCATCTCCCTCATGTGTCTCGTCTTATCCTTTACTGAGGCAGACTACATGTGGACTTGGGAACTATTTATTTGAATCCTTGGTAAAATGTTGCACTTAGTAAACATGATATTGAGGACAAGCATTGCAACAAACATGCATAACATTTCATGGTATGAAAATCTGCACAGTTAAACAGAGGGACAAGATGAGGCAGTTAAGTGATGTTGAAGAAGTTCTCACTTAACAGTGATCTTATTCTAGGATTTTACTCTGGTTTCCACTTCTCTGGATTAATCATTTTCTCAGTATTTCCTCAAGGTGTAGAGTAAAAGAGTTACATTTGTATTCATTTAAAATGTAGCTTCATAAATGTCAAATCGTCTTTGCTTCCTGTGGAGGAACTGAAAACATATTTTCTGTAAGGAGAAAAGGCTAGCTATTCCAAAATGCTCCCCAAAAGATGTTTCACTGGGTAAACACAGATTTTTTTTTTAATTCTTTTTTTATTTTTCCGCTCAGACACTGGTAAAATTATTTACGATTTAAATACTAATTTCTTTATTTAGACTTTGTTATACTGTTTAGCGTTTTCTGATAACCTTGCAATAGGATAACACTGACAACTGCTATTTCTTATAGGACTCTAATATTGGTTAATGAGCGTTATGAGGTTTTTTGCAATATGAAATCAGCGTGTTGCATTTTTAAGTTGAGTTTCCAGTTACACTGTGTACAGTATTCTGTTATTTATTGTGTCTGTAGTGAGAATACACACCATGCATGTGCATTACAATGCAATAATTAGCATATAAATTTCAATGTTTCAGTGAACTTTTGTCATAAAATTTAAGGAGATTTTAATTGCTAGTAATCAGGATTGCATGTTAATAGGCTGTAGGTAATTAGGAAACCATCTACATTTGTCTTCCCACAAATTTTCTTAGTATTTAGACCCTCACTTAATGTATAACTTCTTCTCAAGAGGGTTAAATAATCCTATTTAGTCAAAGTAATAATAGACACTTTTTTTTTTTTTTTTTCCTAAATTCAGGTTTTCTTTCAATTCTAATGATTTTGGAATGATTATACCTTTGGTTAGTCAGATTTACTGATACTGGATGTGCAGTATTTTCCCTCTGACATCTAACAGGCTAGAGAAAACTCAGTTGTTGCAATAATAGTAGCATTGATTGTAAATTTGCATCCTCTATGGTAACAAGCATCTTTCTATTTTAATTGTTCCAAATATTGGGAAAAATATTTAGTAAATTAGTATGTACCCAGGAAAATTCTATTCCTGACGTATTTGTGAATATAGTGCTGGGGAGCTAAGCTGTCTACACCCTGTTTCATGTTTGTGGCACACAATAGAAATACTTCTTTGTCCTCCATGTCTGAAATGGTTTAAGTAGCAGAAAGACTCTGTAATATTGTCACCACTTGATTTATTAAGGTGTTTTGGATAAAGATATATTGGTAGAAGTTGTGCATATCTATGAAGCAAAGAGTAGAGATGTAAAATTGAAATAGTTAAGGCAGCTGCTTGCTTGGTGTAAGGCAAACAGAGAGATACCTAATAGTTTTAATGTTCCTGAAGAAAAAAGTAAGAGACCATTACGAGGTTGGCAGTTATATTAGCACCTGAATTCATTAACAGTAGGTGGGGCAGAAGCCACCTCTTGAGGTTCTCTCCAAAATGTTTAAAGAGACTGTAGAAAATTGATCATATAAGGAGAAAATATAGTAAATTATTAATACTAAAAGTGTATTCGTTTTACAGTATATTGTAGTATATTTGGGAAAGTGACCATAAAAGATAACTTGGATAAGTAAAACATTCAGAGGATTGTATAAGAGAGTGAATTCAATGCTAAAAGGAAGTGCGATTGTAATGGGTACTATTCAGCTTTGTACTTTTTATTGTGGACTGTGTAGAAACCAGGTCATAAATAATTGAGAAGATTCAGTAAAGAAAAAAAGGAATGGCTGCAGCAAAAATATTACAAATCTATAATATTCGTGTAAGAGTAAAGGGTTTTTTTTGTCCAGTATCAAGTAACTCAATATGTGATAGCTGTTAGCACATTGTACTACATCAGTGTGTGTATGGCACAAGCCAAAATGGGAGTTGTATGTGGAAGTTGGAATTACAATTACATTGGTTGCTTCGAAGCATTATTTTAGCAATAAAGAGTTTATGCTGAAAGACAGAGACTGATACCATCACTCTCTTGAAAGATCAACCTTGATACCATCTGATACCATATCAACTGATAACCATCACAATCTTGAAAAATCAGGAAGTGTCAGTAGATATAGCACAGACATTTCTGAAGATATCAGTTTCACTAGACAAGCACAGATGCAATGTTCTCATCCAGAACCACAGAATTAGAATCAGTGCTAGCTTTAAAAGTATAGTTTCTACTCAGCACATTGCTAGCAAATTAGGAAGTTGTATTATTAGGCTATTTTCATCCTAGTGTTAGAGCATTAGTGCCTGATGACTTTGAAAGGATAGTGAATATAGAATTGAAACAACAGTCTCTAAAATACTATCTAGACTATGGGAAATGTTTTAAAAGACTACTTCTTATTAATTGCCATCACTTACGTAGTTTAATATGTCAACAAAAGTTTCAAGGTTTCCATGAAGTCAGAGGGTTGGTTTTTTTTTTTTTTAATAATCTGGTACCAGGAATGCATAGGCAGTATAAAGGATGCTGTTTTAAAAATGCACTGAGCAAAACATGGCACGTGCCAGAGATAGCTGCTTTTAGAGTGCTGTATCAATCCTGTAAGTATGTTGCCAGGAGAATTTTGTGGTTTGGTTCAAGTGAAACATAAAAGCCATGGCAGTTGATGTTAGAGCTGCTGGTAATTTTCAAGCTGAACCTCTTTCTATTGGAATAGTTGCTTTTTTTGATTATGGACTTTTTATTAAAATAATACAAATGCAGAGGGGTTTTATGTCCAAAGGACAAAAATGAAGCATTTTAGTGGTTTAAACATACAGTTTCTGTACTTTCAGAGTGGAATATTTCTTTTGATTTCAAGATAGGTTTTAATTTTTTTTCCCGAATAATATGTCATGGAGGTACCAAGATACCTTGATTGAATTCAGTTTTTTAAACAGGCTTTTTTTTTTTTTTTTAAAGGTAATTTTATTTTGTGAAAAATGTTCATTTTTAAAATCTGATTCCATTCAAAAAGTTTCTGGAATTTTTAAAATTAAAACAAAATAAGGATTAATCTGTTTTCTTCCAATTTTAAGTAATTACTTTTTGAGAATTCTACTCAGTCATTTATTTATCACTCCAGTTATAGTCCCTTGGGGTGACAATGAGCAAAATATGAAGAAAGAGCTATTTTTGCCTCCCAGGCAGCTTGCAAATCAGGTTAAAACAAATCAGACAATAACTGAGGGCCACTTGGATACACAGATCATGCAGCTGTGTTATATGTACATTTTAAAAGCATTAACTTGTTTTCTTTCTTCAGTCAATTGTTCTTGCTAGTTTATGAATGCCTGAAAAGTAGACATGCTTAGAGATTAATTGCTCAATAAAATTATTCCTGTGTTTTGTATTGGACTTGAGAGGAATAGGTAAAGATGACTTAAAAGTAAATAAATCATATTTTAATATATTGTAAAATAATAATTGGAGGATGTGTCTTACATCCATCGTTAATTCAAGGTTTTTATTAAAAGTGTTTGAAACTTGTCAGTATTCTTTTGAACTTATCACAAATCGACCTGAAAGCTTATATTTCTGGCAAATCTCAAGTATTCTCTCTCTCCCTGCCTCTCCCCCAAGGGTTTTTTATTATTTGTGAACAGTCTGGTGGAAGAGCAGGATTTGCACTTAATTTCTCTTCACTAGATCTATGTATTCCGTATTATATGTAGGTTGTAGCATGACTTCTGAAATGTTTTTCCAAAGTATTGAAAAATAGCCTCAAAAATGTTGCCCATACATAACCTTTTACCTATAGGTCTTTGCCGGTCACACTATGCCTATTAACATGGGTGAGACAGTGATTAGAAGAGAGATAATTGAGTCTCTCCAGTCTGCAGTGATTGCAGCTGTTGCTGACGTTCTTGTCCTTTGCCCATCATACCTTTCCCCTGCCAGAGTAGAGGTGGTCTGCTGCATGCTGAGCAGATGTTTCTCCTTTGCATAGTTATCTTTTGAGTGCCTTTATATACAAAAATCAGATTGCACTGCTACTGTCACTTTTATCTGATGAGAGGAAATCCCAGACGAATGAAGCTGGTTTTCTTTTCAGGCAGCTAAGCAATGTTGCTCAGGGGCATGTTCTCTTTCCTTGCTTCTGTTGCTGCTCACTGTAAACGTTTTCTTTCTGGCATGTTTCTTCTTTAATCCCTCTTTCCCTCTTTGACCCATATCCTTAATCCCATTGGGTTTCTTTTGAACTTGGTTATTTCTTAGTCTTCTGGTACATCTGTCTGCTGTAACTATGAATCTTTTGCCAACACCACATTTTCATCATATTCCCCTAATGTCTTTTTCCTCCCACAGTTTGTATTATTCTACTTGAAGAGGTACAGGGAAACTTTCTGGGACTGGTCATTCTTCAACTTCATGATACTGTGTCAGTCTCTTTTTTTCTTCTTATCTTCCCCTATTTTTAGTGTTCTCTTTCCTATTTTATTTGTTCGGCTTTCTTGAACAATTGGTCATTATTTTCTCAACAAGTCGAGAACTATAATGACAGTGTCTGAGACAATATAGATAATATGGTTCTATATGTTAAAATCACCAAATACACTTATCTGGAATGTCTGTGTGTCTGAAATGATTAATTTCTCTCTTGCTGTATAATAAATGAGATTTCTTTCTTCCCTAATTTTCCTGGTAAGCCTTTATAAAAGAAGCAGGTTTTTATAACATCTTATAAAATTCTTCTGTGCAAATAGCCATCATTTCTTCTTTCTGGTAACTCCTATTTTACTTGAAAAACATGTATTGCACATGTATAATTAGAGGAGAAGAACTTTGGGAAAAAATATGAAAGCAAAATTTTTGAGATTACATTGTGATACAGGAGTTTGCTCGCTGGTGTCATTTCCAGCTGACTTTTCACAGTAAGTATCTTCAAAGGTAATTGTAAACACAGTCCGGTGCTCCAGCCTGTAGAGATCAGCCTGTCTGCAAAATAGTCCTTTTGTTATTGAAAGTAGCCATATGGCTATGAACTGTAACTGAATTATTTTACTCTGGGTACTTTCTTGTTGGTGGAACAGGTGTGGATAGCATGAAGAAATAAAACTGTTGGTTTTGAATTCATGTTTGCCTACACGGTAACACAGCAATTCAGCAAATACAGTATCCAAAAGAAGTGATGGTCAACTATTTCTAAGTGGTTGGGACCTGCTATATTGTGTTTTAAACCAAATGCTATGTTTCAGGGAGATACACATTGATTTAGCTTTGAGGGTTAGCCTTTCATCCCTCCCTCTCCAGATTGCTAAAACAAATTTAGCTATGATCCATGCATGCTTAGTCCTACTGCTAATCCAGGTGGAGCAGTTAGATATTTTTATCTGCTTCATCTGATCGCTACTGCCAGGTCTTTACCTTTCATAGAATCATAGAATAGTTAGGGTTGGAAAGGACCTTAAGATCATCTAGTTCCAACCCCCCTGCCATGGGCAGGGACACTTCCCACTAAACCATGCCACCCAACTTTTTCATTTTTATTTGTACATGAAATAAAGTGTGTACTAGTGCCAGTGTTGATGGTGTTAAAGGATGTTGCAGTTCATCAATATAGTGTATATGAATTGCAGATACACGTTTATATTACTAAGATAAATTACTGCTGAGGAACATAAACATACAAAAAAGCTGTTAACATTCTACTAAATTTTGTCATATAACTCTCTTACTACCTACACATGTGAAGGACTGGCCAAACCATGAATAGTGAATCAGTATAAAAGCTTGAGTACTAGCCAAAACGTGAGGCGTACCTTTCCTATGCATTGCCACACTGGCTCCTTTTTTCACCTGAGGTAGACTACAGTAGTGTTCCCCAAAAGGGTATTTCTTCAGGAGATGACTACTGCATTCAAGAAGGTAGGAAACTGAGGGATGTGTGGGCTTCTCCTGTTCCATTAGGGGAATACCTTTACATGGTATATCTACCCTTTAGTTTCCTCTTCCTTAGTGAATACAAACTACTTTAACTGTGAAATAGAGGCCGATTCGTGTTCTCCTTATTGTAGGTCAGATGAGGCTTAATACTGCTCTGTTGTCATTTCAGTCTCCCTATAGTACTGCTGCTTGCTTATTTAAATATTTTCCAGTTCTCATGCCCAAACACATTTTTCTTTCCATTTCCACCTTTTAGCATGCCAAGGTTTAAATAGTCTCCATGGATTTTGCTTTTTAATACATTCCAGCATGGAAAACTAGTTCCAGCACAACTGATCTTCCACTTGAGTACCTTCAACTATCCAACAGTCATTAAAAAAAAAAAAAAAACCAAACCCAAAAACTTACAACCAATTTTGATGCACAGAACCTCAACTGTTTAAAACAGTTTAGATTCTGTGCATCCAGAGGAATTTTTCTCACTGGTTTAATTGATTTTTATCTTTTTTTTTTATTCACCAGTACTCATACAGCTCATTTTGCTAAGACTATGCTGAATTTTTAACTCATGAGCAGCAGTAGGAAGCCATTAATGTTCTAATGCTGAGGCTATAGCAAAAGTGGACAGAAATTGAGACTTTCAGTAAATTTTTTGGGAAAAAAATCAGAAATATCATGGGGTTTAGATGGCCTTTCATGCTAGTTTTCTTGTTGATATTACATAGACAAGATTATAATTGTGTTATTTTTGTGACTAAATTTGTCCGCAGACTTTGTGGAAGTAAAAAGTGTTCTAATTACTGCAAGGAATAGTGTTACTTGAGATATTTTTTGATAATCTAGGATTTGGTATTTTGAGAGATCAACAGTGTTAGATGATTTGGGATAGTAATCCTAAAAGAATGGCATGCATTACTTATGTTCCACTGTTTTAAATACTGACAGTGTCAGGAAGGGTTTCTTTAAATGAATGAAGTTTATACAGGACATGCCCATCTATAGCATGACTGCATAAACATTGATTCTAACCTTTATTCATGAAAGGCGGTAATCTCAGGCTAATGCCGCACTTAACTCTGTACTTTCAAAATGATTTGCCTGATCTGATAAATTATGCAGTCTTTTATTTTGACCTTGTAACCTTGTAGAGTTTACTCAAACTGACTCCATAATATTTGCCACATTAGCAGTATAATGGCTGTAACCAGTTCTTGTACTACAGTTCATTCTGCAGCAAAAGGTAAACACTGGGCCATGAAAATTTATTGATTCAATTCCATGATATACACATAGTACCATTTCAGAAGTGTTTTAGGTATTAAGTCATCACATATCTTCTGTTTGGTCAAAACTCTGAAATATATAAACAAGGAAGCAAGCAAGTATTGAGAAATATAAACTCTTATTTTTACTGTATGGTAGCATGTGCTGTTAGACATCAATCTAAAAGTTGTTTAGGTTAAAGAACAAGCCGGACATTGAACTCTCATGCCTTTCTCCCTGACCAAGGTAACTTTTGCCCTCAGTTTATCCTACAAGTATGTTTTAACGTATTATGTAAATTATTTTTGTATTCAGAGTGTGTTATATTTGTGTAGGAGTCTAGGCTTTGCAGTTTTTCTGTTTGAGCAGAACTGATGACAGCACAAGTTTTTCTTTAAACAGAAGACAGCAAGGATTCAAAAAGGGGGGAAAAAAGAAAGTAGTAAGTTGGTTGAAGCATACTGTCATTAAATGACATCATTAATTTCTTTCATACTGTGTGGCCAGTTTTGTTTCAGAATAACTATGCTTTTAAATCTAACATGTTTTTATCTTACATTGGAATATCTGATGCCTTTATGTGCTCAAACTGAGGGGCAGGAATATTTTGTTACAATTTGAAGACAAAATACAAACCCAGTTATCTTTGATTTATCTCTTATTGTACTGAATTTGAGTTTATAGTATAGGCAAAGCAAATTATGCATAAGTTCTACTAAGTGAATTACCAGATGGCACAGTAGTATTAAATATAATTATGAGGCATTTAATGTATTAGAAAATTATCTGAAAAAGAGGCTACTAAAGATTTTGGATGCCACTGAAAAGGAGAATATGAAGAAGTTGTGAAGAAAAACTACCCATAGCTCAGAAGTAAAACTGATTTTCCTTATCTCTTTTTCATTTGTATTTTGCATTCCATTTTTTATATTGGTTTGTTTTTTTTTTGGTGCATGTATTAGGAAATGATTAATATCTGCCTCTTTGAGGGGATATTTCCATTTACTCTAGCTAATGCAAACAGGACAGTTGCTGGGAACTCCATATGAGAAATGGAGGAAAAAAATACCCAATTTATATCAATGCTTTAGGCAGGTATAATTTTGGAGACATGCTGACTATTATGCATTCTGAACATAGATGGGAGAAGAAAGGCAAAAAATAAGGTTGTTTTCTTCACAGAGGTTAAAATATATTTGCAATACATGATGCAGTCCTCACTATTTGGTCTGTAATTTGACCCTGCTGATTAGCTTATGTCTTGCATTGAAGAGGCTTTTCTGTTTCACAGGAAGAGTTCTTCCCTTGGGTTTGTTCTTTGAGTGCTGTTGGTCAAGCTAAATGATGTTGCCTCTGATTCAGCTGCAGCTCTGGCAGAATGGCTAAAGTTGCTGAAGTTCCTTTATGGAGAAGCGTGGTAGCCATGATGGATTAGAATACTAATATTTCAGAGGTAATTAGGAAACTGGAGGGAGGAAATGAGTGGTATGTGGAACTCCTGGTGTCTGATTAGCACATATGTTGGCTTCAAATGACCTACTAAAAAGCAAACAGAAAACTAGTCAAGGACAACATAAATGCACTGTTATTTCCGCACTACAGTTGCCTCTACTGCTCAACTCCACAGTGCAGTTTTAGAGTCTGGAAAGAAAGGGCGAGAAAAACAGAAAGAGAATGTATGTAAAGGCAGTCCCTTCTTGGTGGGAAAGAATATGAGGATGGCCATAAGGACGCTTGACCAGGAGGACAATGGGGGACATGAAACAGGGGTGAAAGTAATTGGGCTGTGGAAACTGGGAGCTACAGCTGATGAAAACAGTGGCTTCAGTTAAAGATGAAGGATCCCTGTATCCCTTCCAGAACTGTGACTGAGGGAAGGAGAGAAAGGATAACTATCTACGTTTGGGGTTATAATAGTTTAATACTAAAATTGTTCTTGTAATGCAGGTATAAACTGTGTATGTGCAGCTGCAAGCTTCTGTCAGATAAGGCTACAGAGTAATTTGACATATGAATGTTTTTTCATATTGTTTTTGCTGATCTACATCCTGACTACATATGTATGTTGGCAGTACTACTGGGAAGTCTGTTGGAACAGAATTTCTTGGTGATTCTTGGGTGGGCTTGATAAGGGTCTCTTAAAGTGTACGTGAGAAGGGCCACAGCAATTCAACTGCAGTTCTAAAGTTCTGAGTATCACACAGAGATGTCTGCCCTGGCTTGACCCTTCTAAAGAAAATTGCTATACAAATTTGTTTTAAAACATGACAGCACACAAAGATCAGGATGACTGCAGGTGACTGTTCCCTTAGTCAGGAAGTGTTATATAGAATCATAGAATAGTTAGGGTTGGAAAGGACCTCAAGATCATCTAGTTCCAACCCCCCTGCCAGGGAGGGACACCTCCCACTAAACCATGCCACCCGAGGCTATGTGCAGCCTGGCCTTGAACACCGCCAGCGATGGAGCATTCACAACTTCCCTGGGCAACCCATTCCAGTGCCTCACCACCCTTACAGGAATGAATTTCTTCCTCATATCCAATCTAAACTTCCCCTGTTTAAGTTTGAACCCGATACCCCTTGTCCTCTCACTAGAGTTCCTCAGGAAGAGACCCTCCCCAGCATCCCTATAGGCCCCCTTCAGATATTGGAAGGCTGCTATGAGATCTCCATGCAGCCTTCTCTTCTCCAGGCTGAGCAGCCCCAACTTTCTCATCCTGTCTTCATACAGGAGGTGCTCCAGTCCCCTGATCATCCTCGTGGCCCTCCTTTGGACTTGTTCCAACAGTTCCATGTCCTTCTTATGTTGAGGACACCAGAACTGCACACAGTACTCCAAGTGAGGTCTCACGAGAGATAAAATCCATCTAACCAGAAGCTTATCTTCGTTCATAAAGCTGATTTTTTGGCAATTATTTCTACAATATCTAGACTGTTATTTTCTGGTGACAGCTGATTTCTATTATTTTCTACCTTTTCTATTTTCTGGCCTTGTTTCTTTTCTGTCCCTCCAGTGGGTGGAGGACAGGTAGGCAGATACATCTACTCTCCACCCCAGTTCCCTATATTAACAGAGTTGTTAAAGTTACAAAGTCAAGAGCTCAAAAGTTTTAGTGAGGTTCAGAGCTGACATTACTTACTTGACCATGTCTTGGATCTGCATGTCTTATGAAACTATTTTTAATCAAAGAGTTTCGTACTCTTGCTCCTGGGACAATTCTAACATTTAGTGCACAGAATGACAACTGCTAAGCAGCTATTCAAATGTTGTTTGAACTTGGATTCCAGCTCTTGCTGAGGTAAAATTTTCTTCTTCACTTTAAGTAAAGCATTTGTTGTTTCTAACACTGTGAAGTAGATTATATTCTATACTGAATATAGAAGCCTGTGGGCTTTACTAAAGTTTTTCCATTAGCGCTTCTGACTTCACAAATCTTCAGACCAGTTTTTTCACAGTGACTCATAATTATTCCCATTTTACAGATGGCAAACTGAGGCACAGAGGAGATTAAAGTTGTAAGCGTCTTCTGCCAGGTTTTCAAATTATCTGGCCACAGTACATTGTTTTTAAGGAGTAAAGCATTTATTGAGCAGTAATGCTCTCAATACCCAGCAGTTCTTCAGTTTGGAGTCCAAGGTTTCATACTTGGTAAAGTATCAATGACTGTCTGTGAGAAGTCAGATTAGGTGTCCAGTGTCATTTGGGTTCTGTTTCATCTTTGTTGCTCTTCTCTGAAGACTGCAGTCATCTTTCCCAGTCATCTTCTCCCTTACGTGTCTTCAGATGTCTTCAGTAAAAAGGGATTGTCCACCCAACTAGCAAGGGGAATAGTCCATTGCAGTGGAAGACTGTAGATTTAAGGACAAGTGTTGCAAGTGTACTTGTACTGGAGAATCAGTGCCAGAGTGTGAAATAACTTGGGAATGTAACTATATTCTCTCTTGTGATTATGTAAAGCATGGTGTATGATCAGTATCTAAAGCTGTGACGTGACCCAGTAGATCAGCAGAAAAATAAGGCTGTATTAGGACTGGATGAAAGAAGTGGTAGACAAAAGGTTTGAAAGTAAGAAAGATGTTGAGAACTAAGAACAGATAAACTGTGTGGCACAGTATACTTCTTGACATAAGAATAATATGCAGTCAGTTTAACCAAATTTTTCACTTTATTGCTTGATCATACTAAAGACTTGATGTTTTTTGGAACTGGGATTTCCTTTGATGGCTATATGACATTTCAGTGTGTGTGTGTGTGTGCGTCTCTCTCTCTTAATCATAGAATCATAGAATAGTTAGGGTTGGAAAGGACCTGAAGATCGTCTAGTTCCAACCCCTCTGCCAGGGGCAGGGGCACCTCCCACTAAACCATGCCACCCAAGGCTATGTCCAATCCAGCCTTGAACACTGCCAGCGATGGAGCATTCACAACTTCCCAATTATTTTGTATTAATATATTTATTTATTATTAATGTATTTATTTAGATATTTTGATAAGGACCCTGAAATACTTAAGAACTATGAGTATCTCAAAATTTTAAACCCATTTGATACTCTCATTGATGCAGATAAGCCTGGAATAATGCAGTCCAAGCATTGCTTGGTTGACTAGATCTGTCCTAGAGTTCATCATTGATTCCATATGTGTATCTACTGTCTGGCCTTCACGGTGAATGGTACCTTTTATCTTTGGATGACCTTTAAGCAATTTAACTTTGCTCAGCTTATTGTTCAGTAATAAGGAAGTAACATAAGGAAAGTGATTTAAAATTATATTTAAAATAAAAAAATTGAAATGCTTATTCATTCATTATATAAATATAGCTCTATGTATTATTTATTCAACATCATTGGCTTTGACATAAATGGTTATTATCAGAATAGTTTAGTCATAAGATAAATGATTGTTCTGTCAAGAAAGAAAATACTAATTTTCTTTTAAAGAAATGGGGGAATAAACTTTATTTTTGTTACTTTTAGTATGTTAAGAGCACGTAAGTAACAGGTTAAGGGGGAGGAGTAGTCAAAAATATCACAAGTACTTCATATCATTTTCTTGCAACCTTAGCACTTCACCATGAACATTATAAATGGATTATTCTCCTTTAGGTACTGACTTGCTTTAGAATGATGTATGAAATAATATGTGTTTTGCATGTCCTGTTTGTAATGATAAAGGTCATATAGTATCATTTACATAATCTCTAGCCAGAAATGAACTCCAGCAATATCTTCTGTATAGCATATACATTATCTGAGGTTTAAAACTCTCATTATTCATGAAAGTTAATTTTACAGTGGGTGTGAATGATCTATCTTATGGCTGCTTTTTTGATCATTCTATAAAATAATATGGAGCAAAGCCTGCACAAATAGCAGGAAAACCAGTAAAGAGTGATGCATTTGCTTGACTCTGTGTATACCCGATTGGATCTTGATTGATGGCAATCATTTGTCTTTGTCAAAAAAAGGAGAAAAATTCAGACATTGAAATAAGAGTGCTATCAAACTTTCTACAATGGCAGAAAGATTCTATTAATGTAGCCTGAGAGTATTAACTGTCTCTGCTAGAAAATGATAAAGAATGTTAATTTTTCTTGAACATGTTTAAGAGTAAACTGCATTATTTTGTCTATGTGGGAAGACTAAGAGGGGCATGATACAGATTTATGGCATGTTGGAATTAAAAAGAAAAAAGAGTAAATTGCAGAAAAAGAGAAAAAGGAAAAGAGAAACAAAAAAGCCAAATAGGAGAACTTAATCCTTCTTATTATGATTTCGCAACAAAACAATAAAAGTTTAAGTAGCATAGTGTCGTAAAATCCTTAATGCTGCATTCCAGTTGATATTGAAGCTTTGAAGACTAACTTCAAAGGAGGGTGAACAAGAGCAAAAATAGATAGAAAATAAACAACAAAAAAAAAAAAGACAAGCTTAGTTTTAGAAGTCCTTTTGTATGTTGGATCTGGGAATATTGACCCATTACTTGAATGGGCTTTAAGGCAACTTCCTTATTAATGATACTTAGAAACACAAAGCATATGCTTGTGGGTAATAGTGTATTTAAGGGGGAAAATGCTATTTCACAGTACAGTAATGCTGGCAATGCAAGAACACTTCTTTTTAAATAAAGGAACATGTAATTTTATATATACATTAAAAAAAACCCAACAACAACAAAAAGAACAACCCAAGCCACCAAAACCCCAAGGCATTAAACACTGGGTTTATAACGCCCTTTGTACGTGTGGATTTTATTATACATCTCTTATGGTCTCTGGTTCTAAATACCACATTAAAGCTTGATTACTGAAACAATATTTTGTAAATTATAAACACAGCAGATAGCCTCTGTGAGTACTCTCTCTGCCCTAGTAAGGCAAATATTTTTTGTTCCAAAATTTTTATAGAATAAGAAAACTGTAGCATTCACCTCTGATGTTTACTAGTCCTTGATGCACCCTCAAAAATAAATATTTGAGGGATTGCCATTTTAAGGATGGATGAAAGAGCAACCATATCAAAACTGGGAACCAGGAACTGCATTTCTGTCTAATACCTGTACTAATGTGCTTTGTGGCCCTCATTAACTCATTTTAAAGTATTTTGGAGGGGTGTTTGTTTCTTTGGGTTTTATTTGGGTTTTTGTGGGGGGAGAGTGTCCTATTTCTATATTGTATTCCTAAAAACGTTTCCTAGCTTTGCCTTACTGCATTAAAAGGCAGCATAAACACAGTGTTATCTGTCCTTACTTAAAGAACCTTATAGTGACATCATTAAAAACGTCAGTTTTGGATGGATTCATTTGGTAACTTTCATGAAGCTGCTGCTGAAGATGCTAAGATGTGATTTTAGCTGGGGGGGTGATGGTGGTGTATTTATTTTAATTCAGTTTTGTTTATTTTTTTAAGTGGTAGGTGAAACATTACTTGTATGATTGAGATCTTTGCTGTTTTAAGGAGCAGCTGCGAGATTACTTTATGAGAGGGAAATTTTGGAAGTGGAAACAGTGTATTTTCAGCATACGCATACACACACTACTTCACCCCCTCTCTTCAAAAAACCCACAGATGAGCACCAGACTTAATATTGTGTATGGTATGAAGGTATCCTAAAAAGGACCTTATAGAAGAAATATTCTTATACACACCTCCCGCTTCCTTCTGCTCTTGCTTGCCTGCATTTGTCCCCATTAATTTTTCATCAGATTTCTTTCTTGACCTTCCATTGCTTTTTCCCATGTTTTTGTCCTAGCCAGACCTGGTTTTGTGCCACCCCTTCTATACTGTCTCTTGTCCTGCTGATTTCCAACTGCCTTTAGCTTGATCCCCAACAGCTCAAGTATGCTAATCATTCCCTCCTCATATATTCATCTTCCATGGCTTCCACATCTAGATACTTTCTTTGTTACCTCATAGGCTCTTTGTCTCCTCTGTAATGTGTGTTTGTCATGGATAGGAAGTAAGACTGTTCTTCTATGTCGGTTTGATGCATGTGAGGTCGCAATCTGAGCATGAGAGAAGTGTGTTGGGGGGGGAGTCTGAGAGGGACGACCTGGGGAAGGACGGGCAGCATCTTCAAAGTTGTTTTACCATTACCGAACTACTACTGATTGTATACAGTCTGTGAGCTTCCAAAGCCTTAAGCATGGCCATATTGAGCAGCTTTGTATAGAGATAGCCAAAGAAATACTTTGGGCAACAGCTTCTATATGGCAAAATTGAAGTTCTCTTCACACAGATAACTTTGACTTATGAAATTTTATCACAAATGACTAAAGTATAGTAAATTGAAATTAAAATAATACCCTAGAAGACTTTTGGCCAAGTAGAATTACCTACAAACCTATTGTTTATTAAACATTCAAAAGCCATTGAATCCACATCACAGAATAAATTCAGCCAAAGAACATTTGTTTAATGTGTTAATTTCTCATCCCCAAATCCCATACAGTGAGCTGTAATCTCTGTGATGATCGTCAGTTTTCCCCTTCTCCTCTCACTGCCCCCTTCCCTCATGGGAAATTTTTGGGGAAAATACCATATTGCAGGGAGTAGTATCAAAGATTGGTTACTTCTGTCATATGGTTTGGTAAATAATCCATTGCTATTGCTGTATTTGCTGCTTGCCCAAATAGCTTCACACATGTATTTAATTTCCAATGTTCAGCAAAGTTATTCCCTATAAAGAGGGTGAAAATCTAGATGAAAGCCGTCCCTTTTCTGAAAACCACATTCTCTATCCCTCTTAGTGACTAGTACAACAAAGTAAATTTTAATGGTGCATGATACTGAAAATGAATCCTGTGACCTTGAGAAGTTGTAGCAAAAGATCAGGTTTTATTTGAGTCCCTTTGCCGTTGTTTTCATTCCTATATTTTTAATTTTTAGTTGAAAGAAAATGTAGTACAAGTAGCCATGTATACATTCAGTATTTGAAACAGTCTAAATGAAAACTTATAAGTCACTTAAAAAAAAACCCCAACAAACTGGTTTGCATGTAAATTAATGGGGTTTTATTCCTTTCTGGAGCTTTGTTTATTTCATTAATGGCTACATTCATCTTCCTTCCGACATGAGAAAGAATGGTTTGTCTTCTGAAATAAAAAAAATTTTATTTTTTTTTTTACAGCAGTAGAAAACTTCTCACTGTATCTCATCCTTGAAATCTCTCACAAAATATGTGGCCTTTTTATTTTGAAAAGGAAAGTGGAAACATTCTATTTTTGTGATGAAATGAAACAGCGTTTTCTCAGTTTTGAGTGTCAGTCTGAATGGACTCTTCTGTCAGCAGAGAAGCTAATTGCAAAACAGAAAAAATGCTTCTCAATTCTTTTACTGTGATTTTCAGATTTTTTTCTGTGAAGGATTTAACAAATGTTGTCAACAAGTTTTCTTGGAGAAGTTTTAGTATATACTGTGTCAAAATGTTTGGGTTCTTTAATTTTTTCACCATAGGCTTCTGAAAAAAGGAAGTTAGCTTAGTTTACCTGGGATAATACATGATTATTTCTAATGCTGAATAATGGAAAAAGGTGTGACTACAGATAATTGCACATGCAGCTTAACATGCAGGAGGAAGATTATGTTCAAGGAAGAAAATGTACATTGTAGTGCAGTATACCTAAATCATGCTTATAAGTATCTGCACAATAATTCAACAGTGATATGGTCTTAAATAATCTTCTCTGAAGAATTTACATAAAATGAGAATTAACATCTACAGCAAAAAAATGTGGTGAATTGTATGTTTGTTACAGAGAAATGTTCTACTCTCACATTTGCATTCCAGATTTTAAATATGCAATTTATGGTTTTGTTAGGAGCTTCGTTTTAGTACCTAAAGGATTTTTCTCTTCAGTGTACCTACTGTTGTTTTTAATGAACATTAACAGTATCACATACTATACAGATACTTGATTTATACACACACACATTGAATTCTGTAGTCCAGAAACTAATGTTTGCCTGTGCCACTTCAAACTCTCTATGTTGGTGCTGTAGTGACACATTAGAATAGAAATTCACAGAAATTAGCACATTTCCAGCTTCTTGTTTTTCACTGTAGTAATTTTCTCCAAGCTCTAACCTTTTGGGGGTTGAGGCCACTGATACTTGGGTTTGTTTGAAGTCTGTTTCTCCACTGTGGATGAGCACTTGGAAAAGAAACACATTAGGAAGAGGAAGGAGTGTAAATAGACAAACCACACTAGACTCAGGAAAACCCCTGAGCTGAAAATAGCTGGAAACTGGCAGTGTATTGAGGGGGAATTTGTATGTAATCAGTTTGATCTTACTGTTCCTTAAGTCACCACTGACGTTTTTGGATGCAGAATTTGGGGTTAGACTTTTGGTGAGAAAAGGTACAGCCGTTCTGGTGCTCTTTCTGTCCAGTGGATGCATTCATATCCCTCCTCTGCAGGGGACAGGGAGTTGTTTGGGTGGTCGATGGCGCCACTGGAGGTTTGGGTGACGTCCAGTGTGAGTTACCCCGGATTGCTCAGTTCTCTCTGCTGAGTTCATTTCTTAGTGGTACTGAGTGTCTGTGGGACAGAAATTTTTTGTTTCATATGACTTATTTTAACTTGTAACAGTGTTGTATCCATTTCATTTTTCTCTGCGGTGGGATTGCTGTGTCAAGAAGAATGGCTTAATATTGAGAAAATCGTTTCAATGTTGGGAAAGAACCCAAAGTGGTATGTTGGTTTCCCTACTGTTGTTTTGGGATTTTTGTTTGCTTGTTTGGTTTTTTTTTTTTTGGAGGGTTTTTTTACATTCAACTTGAAACTCTGAGATATTGTTGCTGGTAAATCTGCTTAAAAGCAATTAAAGGAGTAGCTGACTGGAGAGGGAAAAGTTGGAAGCCTTGTCAGGTCCAGAAAAAGTTTCAATTTTCAGCATGTGTCTCTGAATGCTAACACAGAGGGGAAAGAATTTGGGGGGGGGGGTGTCACACTCATTTTTAAATCACTGAGATGAAACAGGAAACATTTCTTGATTTGTTGCTTCTTTAGCTTTCATTTTACAGTTTTTGTTATCAATCCTGTTCTATAACGTTGGATTTAAATGCTAATGCTGTTAGTCTTAAGTGTAAAGTAAGGAGATGTGCATGAAAGAGTATCGCGATGTCTCTTGTATTGCTCAGTCCAAGTGTTCAAGTTATCTGTTCCTAGATTTCTTTCTTAAAATAGCTATAGAAAAGAAGTTTGCATCTTCTCAGATGCTTCTAATGTGTCACCCTACAAGCTTTTCTCCTAGACTAAGCTCTTCAGTTACTATGTTATAAAAACCTTGGGTGGTTTAGCAAACTAAGGTTGCTTATGCCTTATTGCAAGTAATCCTTTGGTAACTTTTGTAACATGAATAAAGATGGTTTCTGCACTTCCCTTTTGTTCATGTAGCCAGAGGATAGTTGGATTTTCAGAGGTGGCTAGTAACTATCTTCAGAACCTTTATGACCCTTGAGGCACCAGTGAATCTCAGGAAGCAGTTCAATAGCTTCAGCTAGCTTTGATAGGATGGGTGATTGAAGCTGCAGATATTTAGGGGAGCTCAAATTAGCGCTGAGTAACCAGGCATGAAATAGTACCTTATTTATCTAAATATGGGATGACAATGATGGGTGCATGCAGAAAAAAAAAAACATTTGCTTAGTGCCTCCCAATCTCTTGATGTTGGCCCCAAATATGCATTTTCACCTTTCCAAATAAAGATTCCAACTTTGTGTTAGCTTATTTTCCCCATCTTGGAAATGTTTTTCCTACTTGTCTAGACCCTAATGTCTATACCTTAATGCTGCTTCTCCATCCTCCGTGGTGTAATGCACCTGCTGTTTTGCACTGAGTTCTTGCAAGCTGTGAGGCGGATAGGTGTAAAGCAGTATTCTTTATGCCACCTGTGGGGTCTTGGTGTGAGCTGATACCCTACCACCTTGCAAAGAGCAGTTCAGTGGCAGCTTCGCTTGCAGACTGTGTCAGGTAATAATTTTGAGCATGCCTCTGTGCAATGTCTATTAATTGCCAGTCTTTTATCTCCTGGCTTATTGACTACATATAACAGAAGGTAAGGTATGTTTTCAGGCTACTTTTCCCTTCATTTAAAGCTTTAGTAAATACAGTATTCTCTGTGTGTTCCAGGAGAGGGTGCTTCATCGTAATTCAGTACTGTGTTTGTATTTTTAAAGACCTTCTGCAAGGCTTTCAAAGAAATAGATTTAATAAGTTAAACCTTTTTAAAGACTTTTGAGTCCTGTTGTTTTTTCCTGACTCTGCTGTGTTAGTATGGTAACAGTTAAGAGTCGTGTTCCATGTGCTGCTTAGTGGTCTTGCTGCCTTGTACTTATTGTTTCCTGTCTCTGAGAGTGATACAATGTTTGCAGTTACTTGAACTCTTTCCTACATATGTTCCAGCAATCATCACGCAATGAAGTAATTTCCCAGATTTTTGCCCTCCTCAGATTTTTAAATCCTGAATTAGATCTCTCAGAGAAGTGTTAGCTATCAAAACATGCTTGAAAAGTGGTTTCATTTGGTTTTGGGCTTTTTTGGTGGTTATTTTTTTGTTGGTTGGTTAGTGTGTTGGTGGTTGAGTATTTGGTTTGTTGTTTTTTTTTTATCTAAGCTGTGATTTTAGATAAAGAGTAGGAGAAATGCAGGTAGTGTTGAAGTTGGGTATCTCTAAGACTTCAGTACACTGTTTAAAGGTACTGTTTGACAGTAGCCAGACATACTGTGGACCTGAGTTACCTATTCCCCCTAATGTAAGTTGTGATTAAGCAAGAGGGTGAGCGGGGAATTCTCTAAACTCCCCAGATTCTGTCCACAACAAAAAGATAAATGCATGTATTTTTGATATGTAGTCATTTAGAGACCTCAGAGAAGACTTTCTTCTCTTTATTATTCTAAATTTAAAACCAAAACAAACCACCCAAAACCCTGAAACTTTATGTGTAAGCAGGCCAGAGTTGTTCCATCTCTCATAAGTTGGAGGGCAATCTCTTTCCTGTCAAAGGAACTAGCGGATTGGTCTCCCTTGAATGCAGAACTTACTTTGGCACGTAATCTTTAACAGACCTTACACCACCTTGCAGAGGTTCATTCTGGACAGGAAAATCGTGGATGTTTTACTTACATCTCAGTCATCTTTCCTATTCCTCTCTTCAGTTTTTGTCAAATTGCTGAGTTAATTTAGTTGCTAGATACTAATTTTAACTTCTTTTTTTGGGAAAAAAAAGAACACTTGGTTTAGATTTTTCAGACAGAGGACTCAAAGTATATTACAAAAGAAAAAAAGGTTTAGCTTCCTTTAGAAGAATGTAGAACAGAAAACCATTTGCTGAATCAGAGGGGGGCACTATTACATTTTTATGGAAGCAAAAAAAGTATCCAACTGTTAAGAGATCTATAAAAAAAAGGATACAGGTTAGCCACAGCTTTTAAAGTGCGGGTATGTGGGAATGTGATTTCATCCTGTTTCTTCTAGAAGAGATGGTAGTGAAGCTGAAGTGTTTGGTGCAGCTCAAATCTGATTTTTTTTTGGGAAAAGCTTTACTGTAATTCTTGTGTTTAATACTTCTGGGGTTAGAACAATATACAAACAAAACAACACATCTGAGGAAATTTTGTTAGTTTGGTCGAAAGTTGATCTATATATCCAGAAATGCTGACAGATTATAATCTCAAATTCCAGACTACTGGAAAGAATTAATCTGAGTCATAATATTTCAATGTACTTTATTCCTTACAGAAAATTTGCTGATGCTGTAATTAATGAGAAAGGGTATAGGTCGTGTCTGTGCACATGCTTGAGGTGAAAGCATCAGAACCAGTAGGAATAGCTAAGGAGATGGACATTGAGCTGGCTCCTTTATCATATAGCCTCCAACCTGTATTGTTATTTTACATTGCTCATTTTGGCCAGGAAGGATGACCAAATATTGCAGCCTAAATTTCCACATTATCAAACAAATAGCAAGAAAACTCCATTGAAGTGCATTGTACCTATTTTTTGTATGTTATGGTAGTTTTTATTTTCAATATGAATAATAGTTTCCGGGATCTGTATTAACTAGAGTTATTTTGAAAAGCAAAAGTTGTTGACTGTTATCAGGTGTAGGATGTGTGAGATCTGGAAAGACTTATAAACAGCAAAGTCAAAGCATCTGTTTGCAAATTTGCAGTACATCCATTCTTCCATGTCTGAATCATGTCTGAACTAATTTTGCTCAAAGCCAAAACAAAGTTTTCATGTTAGTTTCTGATAGAGGAGTAGTTTTCATTTCCGTTTAATTACAATTAATCTTGACGGAACTGCAACAAGAAATGAACTGTTGTAGGGTGACATCTTTTAAAGTGCAGCTTTAGACTGATCAAAATAAGAGCAGTCTAAGATAAGGTAGTGGTTGCAGAATGCATGATTAGTACTGTACCATGCACTTAAGTGAGCCCTCTTTGAAGTATCAGTGTGCACTGGAATGCCAGCACTTCAAAGAATGCTGCCTCCAAAAAAGCTGGGCTGTGTTTGGCCACCAAGGGGTTAATAAAGATGAAAGAAGAGTATACATAAACTCATACATAAACAGAACTGTTTTTAAACTGGAGGTTAATAGCACCATCATCTAAGACAACAGTGCATTAAAGGTGTGCTTGTCTTTGCCCTGACTTTGGTAAAGACAAGCCCTTGTCTTTACCCTGACTTCATAATGTGTAGAGAGAGACTGAAACACTTAAAGTCAACGTTTTTTCTGGATTGCTTTTTAAATTAGGAATTCAGTGCTTGTCAATGCATAAAAGAGTCTCTGTGATACTTGAAATTGGCATCGGTCTTCTGGTTTTGCTTTATATCCTAGTTAGATGGGAATAGTTTTTTTTATATGATTCAAAACAGATATTGGAAAGCTTGGGTGGGGAATGGTAGCTGCAGTGTCTAATGAGTGGTTGAGACAAAGACATAATATCCTAACTACTGTACAAAAGCATGCAAACAGCATTTATACCATTTTTTAAAATGGCAATCTGGGCATTACAGATCTGTCCTCCCTTCCCTTCTTCTCCCTTCTCTTCCCCTCACCTGTGCATTTCTTTCCTTCATTTTTAGTTACATAATTGCTGGTGAGACTGCAGTGTGAACAGTTTACTAATACACAACAGAATAAAAACATTGAAGCCTAACAAGCTGAGAATTGTTACTGTGATTTGGTTTAGTGTGGCCACACAGGTGCTTATGTGAATACAACTGAGGGAGGGAGAGTAGATCTTTAACTAGTTTTGCCATCAAAGAAAATACAGGCAATGTAGGTAGCATTTCCAAAGATCTCAATGCAGGTGTCAGGAGTTAATTCACCTTTAATGTTCTGAAGTAGACACATTATCAGTGAAGTGCTGTGAAAGACACACATTGAGACAGTGTAGCTGGCCAAGTAATATTTTAGCAGCAACTTTGACTTATTGCTCATCAAACTTTTTCCTGTGTGCTTTGGTAGTACAGACAAATTTTTGGAATCAGATCAAGAATCTGATTTACTAGAACCCAGTCATTTTCCCTACTGCATCAGTACTCTGATTTAGGTTTACCACATGGCAACACAAACACTTGTGCATGGATCTCTGCATGAAATGCTGAACGTGGTACTGCTGCTGGGAACTTGCTTGTCAAGTTGCATCTTCAGTGTTTGCTTTACTATCATTAAGCTCAGTGGTTTATTTTCAAAAATGTGTTAGGTATTTTGATCATGTCACAAATCAGTAATACAACTGGATGTGCACAAAGCATTGTTTAGGTTAGTACTTATAGACATGTAGCTGATCAGAATTAGGTAATCTGGTATGACTTGGGTTTTTTTAGATCAGAGTTTGTGAAAGCTCATTACAAGAATATTGAAGGGATTCAGGAAATGCTTTACTTGTTTTCTGAAATTGCATTTTATCAAGTCAGTGGAACATACCTTGCATTTTATGATGACATGCAAAATATAAGAGATTATAGTTAATATTCTGGACATCCAACTGCATGAAAATGCAGTGGATTTCAATTTGCAAGATAAAGCAGTCTCTTATGTTACATGACGCCCTGCAGTCATCTAGTGGTACTTCATCCTGCAGTACTTTCTAGAACTTCACCTTTTATCTTTGGATTGACAATCAATGCGAATACAATTGCTTCTTTTTTCTTTTTTTTCTTTTTTTTTTTTTTTTTTTTTTAGAAAAATGTGTATCTTGCAGCAGATGTCTGGCATGAGTTCTTGAAGTATTTTACATGGAAATGCATGAAGCATTTACATGGAACACAAAAGTCCTCTAGATGTAGAGCAAGAAATATTCCTGAACAGCATTTCAATAATCCAGCATATTTTTTTCTTTAGTATTTGGAATCACTGTTTGCCTTCTACAGTTGTTCTTCTGTGTCATTTATTACTAGCACCTGCTATTATGTATTTGATAAGCCATTGCAACCAAAATGCTGAACAAATTAAAACCAGAAGTTGTGGTAGGCTTGCAGTTGGTGATGGAGAAATTGCAGAGGTGCCTTCTTCGAGGTTTCCTTTCAAATCTATACTGTTGTTACTGATGAATGCTGTTGCCACGCTGTGGTTGTCTATGAAACTAATTTAGCCTAGGTGTCTGTGTTTGAGCATTTACACCTTAGAAATTGGCATCACTGATTGATTGCCTTGCTGATGGTCTTAGTGGAGAGACCAAGGATTGATTAGGTTTGGAAATTGACTTACCTGCTTAACTGTACAGTTAGAGTTCCAACGAGGTGTATGTCATCTGAAATTTATCTTGGTATCTTCACATAGGTTTAGGATATGTGAATGAGGTATTATGCTTATGTCATGATCATCACCTGTGTTCTTGTTCTGTGGCCTGGAAACAGCCTCTGCTTCCCGACATGCCAGTGCAGTTATTTCTAGCAGCACAAAATTCACACTGACTAATGTTTCACATCCATGTTTAATGTATGTTATTGACATTCAGCAGGGCAAAGACTGTTTTTCTTTAAATAGTAGACTGAAAAGACTATAATAGCAGACTGTGTTGTTGTAACAATACTTTTTTTTGTGGGCATACACAATCTAGTTTCCTTCTGCTTTTAAGCTTGTTGCAATTAACTTTTTCTTGCCTTTAAGGCTAGATAGCTTTCTAGATAGAGCAGGTCATTTAGAGCTCTAGTCATCCTCTGTCTCTGCAGACAATTTCTGTAACACTGTGCTGCTTTCCTCTTTCCTTCCTTTTCTTTGTTTTTCTTTTCTGTGTTGTGTTTGTTTGTTTAGTACTTCACTAATCTAAGGGTCTGAATGGGTGCTTCTGTGCTGTGCTAAAATCCATTCTCAGTTATCTGGTGGCCCAAGTACAGCCTTAAGACCTCTGAGGCTATTGCTTTTGTAGGGTTACATTTTCCTATCCATGCTATTGTTCTGACTGCTTCTTTTCTGTGGTCATAGAGTTAGCAGACTGTCTTGAAATACACAATGGATAAGGCATTACAAGATATAATTCTTCAGTCCTCTTGTCATTCTCTGGTTGTACTGCTTAGATTCAATTTGAACCTCCTATAGGGTATGAGGACCAGTAGGCAATTCCCCAGCCTAAAATTCCCTTGCTATAACACCATAATAAAACTACCCCACCTCTCACTATGTTTTGTTTCCAGTTGTGTTAATCATTGAAACTGTTAGGAAAAATAGGTTTCTTGTTCTTGGAATGAAGTTATGTGAACATTTAAACTTTTTTTCCCACTGACCACAGTGACATTTTCTTTTGCATAATGCTCTCAAAGTCCTCAGAATAAACGTTAGATTGGTCATTCTGTATTTTGTCTCATCTCTGTACAACTGTAACAGTCTAGTTAGTTACATAGGAATTGAAAGGAAGGCTTTATCTCAGTTTTGGGTACGTAGCCTGGTAGTTTGGGGAACTGTTTGAAAAATAAAATAATGGTTATGCTATTGGAGTAAAACATTTAATATCAATGTGTTGTTTCTATTAAGTCAATATTGTTACTAAGGAACTAATTAGTGTGTATCATGTTAGAGGGAGCCCTGACAAATCCATGCAAATCATATGATTTATAATTCATAAATCCCTAATCCCCTGAGAAATGTTGCTGTTGCACTTATGCTAGTTGAGTACTTATGTTCATTGATCCAGTCCATATAGCACCTTTAGTCCATATGGCAGCCTTTATTGTAAGGCCAGAAACTTCCGTTGTCAAATTTTCCCTGTAGTTGATGCCCCACATCTGCTTTCTTGGCCCCTTTACTTCGCGATCCTTCAGTCTGCCAGTGGTCAGTTCTCCCCGAATCAGAGCAGTATTTATGCCTGTCTCCCCCTGGCTGTAGAGGTAAAGTCTGCATGCTACAGCATTGCCTTTGGGGCATGGGACTGCAGTAGTTCATCGATCCTACCAGTAAGCTACTTGTTCTAGAGTATATATTTTTATATATATATATATATGTTTACGTTTATATTGGTACTAGTATGCATTTGTCCCAGTAGCTGCTCTCAAAAATGGCTCAGTAGTAAGAATTAGACAACATGGGTGTTTATTTTTGGCTATATAGGTTTTTGCTATATATTTTTCTATGCGTAGAGAATAGAGGTTTTTTAACCTCATAATACAGTAGCTTCTAGTAGTTATAAATACCTAATTACACAGTCTAGTTTTTGTTGTTTCTGAATAATCAGCGCAATGGTGAAGGAGGTGGAATCCTATGCAAATTTTGTATGCCAAACTGAAAATAAAAGTAGGGGGCTAAAGATGTATTATGTTTCAGGATAATACTTCATGCCTGATCATTGTTACCTATTTTTCTAATAATTTTAGTATAGTTTTGTAATGCAGTATAATTGTTATTGTTACCCAGAAGAATGGCATCACTTAATTCTATCAAAACTGTAGAAAGATAGATGAATGACAAATTAATAATTTACCATCTTTGCATAATACTGTAGCACAGTAGACTACCAGAAGGATTGATGGCAGAAGAGGTTAACAAATTTTAGCAGCTTCCATTAGCTTTCCATTGTCATATGTTTGTGTTGCGGACTGAAATAAGCTTTGTAGGAGATCTCAGTCTAGGGAACTAATTACTTGTGCCGATTGCATACTGATGAATAGACCCTCATTGTATCATTCCCCTGAAGACGAGGAGCGGTCTGTGATTCACGACTGCATCCTGGCTGATATTTGATAATAATTTTAACAGATAAATGTAGGAAGGCAGAATGATGAAGTGCCTATCCATGCTCTAAGACTATCAAAGGCATGCACATAGCCAGCTGTGTTCTGCCTTTTTTCTGTAATCACTAATGGAGAATTTTAAGTTATTAATCGACCTTTGAATAAACCCGTATCTTCCTGTGTTTTATAATTTTTCTTTGGTTAAGTATTCCAAAATCATTGGATTTCATAATCAAAGCATTCGAATTTTAGCATGATTGCAGCACAGACAAAGTGTGAAATAAGGTACTGGGGCATTTCATTCCAATACTTCAGTATTTTTCTGAAAGTAAGAAATCGGGAAGATAAAGAATAGCACTGCTTTTTCTGTGGTGTTAGCAAAAGGCATGGAATTTTAATGAAGGTAGATGCAAAGAGTTTCAATTTCTATAAAACGATTTTCAGTCACAATTTTTAATCTCTACAAATTGTGTTGGGAGTAGGGTTATGCAAATAAGTCTGGCTTTTGTTACCATATTTGTTTGAAACCTTGATTTACCTTAAATAAAACGCATTTTTGTCTTTAAACCTCAAAACTAAGAATGTAGATACCAAGTCTTTTTAACATCATGATCTGTAAATTAGTTCTTCCTATTCATTTGTCAGTGTTGACAGGTATACTTTCTATTAGCTCTTGGACCAGAAATGGAATATATATATATGCATTTTCATCTACTGTTTTAGTACTTCCTATGTTAACAAACAAAATAAGTGTTGTGTTTTTTTTTTTTTTAATTTGGGCATACAGGTTTTCAAGCTGTCATAGCTATTCTGTGCTTCAGGCATTTTCTGTTTGTTTATTTACTATACCTGAAATTGGCAGGTTTTGGTATATTCTCTAGGCTAAAATACTGTTTTACAGTGGCATTCATTCATGATCACCTAACAAGATAGTAACTGGCACTTATATATGACCATATTAAAAAGATCTACGTATATTTGGAGAGTACAATGGAAAATAATGAATTTGATATAACCTTTTCTAGGGGTAATTTTTTAGAAGTATGCCTTCAATATAGCAATTATTACACATCATAACATGTAGTTTTTAATTAAATGTAAAAACACAACTACATAAACCAGAAATCCAATCTGATTTGCTCGAAAATAGATTGCTGTTTCACTGTCCTGGAATGGTTTATTTAAAAACAGTAAATGGAAAAGAAATGCATTTTCTTGTGTTGTTCTAAGCCTCAGGGGCTAAATGTAATGAATATTTTAAGAGATTATTTTAATTAAATTTCTGCACATCTAAACAGAGTAATATTTTATTATCACATACATAACCATGTAACTGAGGTATTCATTAAAGTTAACACTTTCTGGACCAAGAATTCATGGCATGATTTACTGACCTTGTGCAAAAAGGCACAAATTAGGAAGAAAAATGAAGGGGGACAGACTTTGATTAATATAGGTAATGCTATACCATATTTATAATAGCCTTTTCCCTATTCTGGTTTATAAATGCAGTCACTGAGAAAGGTGCCCTGCTGAGGCTGAAATGAGGCTGAAATCGGAGCACATGCCACTAGAGTGTGGGGAAACTGATCACACTGTCAGCAATTCATTTCAAAATGATGTATTTAGTGCTCATTTCACCTTCCAAGAAAAAAGGGAAAGGAGTTCCTTAGACTGGAAGGTGATATTGTTATTTTCAAGGACATACCTAAGTAAAAGATTGCAGAAAGGGGGGAGGTTAAAAAGAAAAAAGGCAAAAGCAGCACAAACAAGGAGAGCTTTATGCAGAAATTCAGCGCTACCATGCTGTTTGATAATTGCTAACATATGTGGCTCCTCTGTTTCATTGTAGTCGTCCTCGTGAGTTCTGGCGCCTTGACTACTGGGAAGATGACTTGCGGCGCCGGCGACGATTTGTGCGTAACCCCCTTGGATCGACACATCCTGAAGCGACACTAAAAGCAGCCGGAGAACATGGTCAGTATAAAATCTGCTTCTTGCCAATCGCAGCAGGTTACAGTATGTGGCAGTAAAGACCAGACCTTCATTCCTATAAGATGCTAGAAAATTGTCCCAAATGCGTTGCAGGCATGTTCAATACAAAGATAAACTGACCATTACTTCGTGTAAGCAATGTTGGTATTTGATAAGCCTCTTCATTACATCTTAGTTGAGCTGGCACATTGTGCATACTTTGCATACAATCATTACAAATATAGTTCTTGCTAAGCAGACGAAAAGTGGATGCAATTTTGCCATTAATCATGGACAAGCACTCTTGTAGTAAATTACCTATTTATACTTTAGTAACTTCAGAAGACAATCTTTCCTGTTCAAAAATCCACAGCAATTTTTTCTGTTAGCTTTAGCACATATCTGTGGATCGTTACAGATACATTAAAAGAAAAATAACACTTCTGAAGCTAAACTGTATTCACACCTTTATTCAAGTCCTCACGTTTTTCTGCAAGAATTTGATATATAAGAAATTGCAAGAAATGCTGAAGCATGAAATATTGCTCAAGCAGCAAATGGCAATGAGGATTTCTACCTGGTGATTTTAAAAAAGGTGATTGCATTTTTTTATCTTTTTTCCCCCATTTTATTATCAGGGATCACTCAGCTACATGCTGCTGTGTCTGTTTGGGAGAAATGTATTTATAAAACTAATACAATAATCAGTTCGAGAATTCTATAATAAACCAAAAAGATGAGCAAAAAACCACCCAAAGCTAATGAACTTTGGGGTTTAGTCTAGAATCGTCTGGCTTTGTGACCTAATGAAGATACGTTGATAAGGATGAAAAATCTTTCTTATTTTTAAAAATAATTTGCTTATAATTAAAACTGAGTATCCTTCACCTTGAAGGTACATGTCATGGAGGGGAATAATTTAAATTTAGGTCTTTTTTTCTTTTTTAGCCTGTGATTTACTGCATACACATACATATATGTGGTGGCATAAACAGTGCTAATTTAAAATTATTAAGACTTTTGTATGAGTATAGAAGAACATCACTGTCATAAAGTTAGTTTCCGTCAGGCATCTTAACCTCTTGCACTCAGCCTTAAAGAGCCATTTCTGGGAGAAAATGTCTACAATATGTCAGCTGATATAATGCCAAATGTGACATCAGTCCTCTAAAATAAATGACCGTACAGAGAATAGTCAATAAAGTGATCTGAAAGCAATGTTTGGAGAGTCCTACATCTTTGACTGTAGAAAGAGGAACAAGATGTAGAATTAATTAACCCATTTTTTTGCTTTGGGGCTTGTTGTTCTTAAGACTGTGTGTTGTTTCTGTGCCGTGGACTTTAAGGGCACAAGGTTTCCTTCTGTTTAATACTCCATGGATAAACAACAACTGCCCCCCTTTAATATTATGTGTACTTCAAGTGGAATAGATCTTGTCACAGTTTTATATGTTCTACTCATATTTTGTATTTAAGCTTTTTGCTGTTTATCAAAATACTGAAAAGTATGTATTTACTGCAAAATATTTACAGCTCCTATTTATATCTGTGTAACTAATTCTTCTGTAAGTAAACACACACTTATTCATCTTTCACACTAATGTGATATTTTCATTAATCCATGAAGCATTTCAGAGGCCATGTCTCATACTCAGCTTATAATTAACACGAGCACAATTTTTGCCAATACAAAAGAAGGTGAATAAAAGTAGCCCTAGTTCATAGGTAGGTAATAGGCACAGCTGGTAGCTAATCCTGATAATTTAAATAGAGCTAGATGTTTTCTGTCTGCCTTTCTGTTCAGAATTTGACATCCTTAACAGGTTTTTGATATACTTAATTTCTTGGGTTTGTTTTATTCTGAATTTAAGTGCATACTGCCTTTGTTGTCTGCTTCCAGTCTGGTTCTTTATCCAGTGAATGTTCCAGTTTACCGTAAGTCATTATTTAATGTGATTTCTGAAAATGTAGATAATTGCTATCTGCCTGACTCAGTGTGCATATGTATGCAACTGTTTTGCTCCAAGACCTTCCACTGGCAAAGCATAAAACAGATGACCAAAGTACAAATTCAAGTTCAACTGGAAACTATATATAATTTAGAGGAATACAAAGGTTGTGGGGGTTTATATGGTTTTGTTTTGGGGTTGGGTTTTTTGGTGTGATGTTTTTGTTTTTACATCTCACAAGGTACAGTTGTCAGAAAGGTCAATTGGAGCAGTCACGTCATCTATTTATGAATTGTGTCTGTAGACTTTTAATATTAACCTATTTCAGGTCATAAAATCCAATTATTTTCAGATTTTTGGAACCAGACTTCCAGGCCCTGCTTTCATGATATGAATTCTAAATTCTAAGGATATCTCCTTAGAGTCTGCAGAATGTTTGCCCTGGTATTTTATGATTTCTTATCAATAATTTAGCATGAATTATTCTATTTCAAATAACTTTACATGTCTCTGAAGCAAAAGCATTTTTAAATAATTAATAAAAGGTTCCCTACTGCCTATTTAAGCTTTTCTCAAAACAAACCAGACCAAAACCAAAACCTGAAATTGGGCATAAGGGATTTTGCCAAAAGGAAGACAGTGATAAATAATGGAAAAGGACTGTTGGAGTAACCAGACTTGAAAGTATAGATTTTAGTACACTTTTCATTAGTAGATGCACATTATTAACTGCTTGTTTTCTTTCAAATAAAACCGTATGTATTCTCCGCCCCAGAGAGCTCACAACCTAGGAAAAATCACAATTTGTAACTGTGAAAATTATTCAGAAGCAATTGGAAGCCTAGATGTTGTTCAGTAAAATCTAGAGAGAACAACAACAATCAGCTCTGTTGCAGCCTAGTTATGTGTCTTGGTAGCAAGAACCAATCTTTTCCAGGGATTGATTTGATTTGAAGGAGAACCTCTGGTGCAGAGGTGGCAGAATAAATACCTGAAGACTAATGTTCTCTGTTCAGACAATCAATACCAGCCCCATGACTATACTTCTGGCTACCTTCTAGTTAAAAACAAATTTTTTAATTCTGACAATTTAATTGCCATTCCCAAGTTCACATTAACTTGCTTGGGGAAAAAAAGGCTTTAGGTAATTTTTCAAAGGGGAGGCAAGAAGGGGGGAATCCTTCCAAAATGGCTATTTATAAAAGTCAGTCTAGCAGTGTATTGTGGGGGAAGGAAAGAGAGGTGAAGGAAGTTTGGTAGAAAACGTTTGGGATAGAAAGAGTTAACTCTTTTCTGTTTGCCCTCTTATCTGTTGTTGAGAAATTAAACCAAAATACTTACATAGGTGTGTGAAAGCGCAAAAAAGAGTACTTTAAACCTGCTGGCATTTTTAGACTGACCCCAAAACCAGTATTTTGTGACAATCCTTAGCTGCTAGAAAATACTTTTATCAAGCTTTTTAACAAGAGACTTGTTGTTTTGTATCAATATTTGTGAAAAACTTGGAGTGAGGGGGACTTAAACAGCCTGTAGTGTTGCCATCAAGGCAAGAGGCAGAGTTCAGAGCTTTGTGACTGCAAGTGACTAGCAGTGGATCACCTGCAGTATTGCAGTCAACTGGTCAGTTTTCTGTGCCTCTACTCAAGGGATAAAAAAAAAGCCTTCAAAATAATATTTTGGAAACCTGAGGTGAAAGTGGTTGTTTTTTCCATTCCAAGACCAGAGAGAGGCTTCTGGGAATCCTTTTCTTTTTTTTTTTTTTTTTCCTTTTCTTTTTTTTTTCTCTTTCAAAAAAGAAACAACAGCAAGGGGCACATCTCTTCCCTGAATTGCTTTTTGTGATATACTTGCCAAGCATAATATATGTATATACAAATTAGTATGTTCTGAATTGTACTTTCCAATACTTTATTTTTTTCAAATGGCTTTTAAAGTTGTAGACCATTTAAAATAATCTGTCATTCTGTGTATGCCTTAAGCTTATGTTCAGCAACGTACGCTAAACTATTATTTTTACTCCCAGGTGTTTCAGAGATTTAACTGGAATAAAGAAGACTCTGCAGATGCAGAGATCTGTTTACAAAAGGCTACTTGAAGAAACTGGGTCTTACGGAGCAGTTTTGTGAAGGATTGCATGGCATTATACTAATGAGTTATAATAGTGAAATTTCTGTGCCTGATGAATACTCTGCCAGGAGGCTGCTAGGTCTTGTGTAACACACAGACCATGCCTTGAGGTCTCACTCTTGAAAAGGTATATGTAAATGTGTGTTTAGATCTGCAGGATTGGAGCCATAAGCTCTGTTCATGGAGTCAGGAATAGGCAGGCTTGGCAGAGAGGGGTTTAGGACCGAGATCCAGTGTAATATACCTGTATTCATACGTGGGCACCGAATATGTCACATGATGCTATGCTCTGTCATATGTGTCTCTATAATCAGTAGATATAGAAAGAGAACCAGACCATGGCCTACCTACGTAAGTGCATTTATCTACAGAAAGTAGGTGAATCCATGTGGAATACATTCAGTTCTATACAGACATTCATGTGAGCGTGTGTGTGTTGCAGGTATAGTGCTTTATTCGAGCCAGTACAGAAAAAGCAGATTCTGGTTCAGAGTGTGATGTCTTATTGCCTTCCAGTAGCTACTATCTGCAGATGTGTAGACAGGCTCTGCATCTTCCTGTGCTTGTGTGTATACACACAATTCGTACATCTCTGGAAACGTGGATGGGTAATATCCCATATAAAGAAATAACAAGAATTTAGATATATAGACTAACCTAACTTATGGACTAAACTATGGTCTAAAATCTTTTATTGAAAAAGGCGGTTACAAACAAAAGATGTATTTTTTTGAAGCAGCATGATATCATTAATTAGGGAAAGAAAATCTGAATAGGTGACAAAGATGTGTTTCTCTTAACCAGACATCTTTGGCTTGGAAGTGGCTGTACTGATTTTATTATTTCTTACTGGTAGATGAGAACAAAGACTGAAGGACATACTAGTATTTTGGACAAGTTAGGCTAAGTATAAAAATACTAAGCTTTGATCCTGGCTCTCAATTCAGTCTTAAATGAGAATAGGTAGAAGGCTAGCTTGAAATAGCATCTGTGGTATAACACAAATAGATTGTAGTAGAGGAAGCAAAAATGGCAGCTATGTGCAGATGGGAGTTTTGATACTGCAAATATAGTTTCCCTGTATTTAAAAAAAAAAAAAAAGAAAAGAAAAAAAGAAAAAAGAAAAAAATTTATTATCTTTGACTTTATCCCTGGGATGGTTTTGTTCTGTTTTACTTTTTTTGATCTTCAAGAGAGTGCTGGTAGGCCGCTGAGTAACAGTGCATGTGGTGTGTATTAGTATACTGTTGGTAATTTTACTGCTGCTAACTTAAAATCCTCAAGGGGGAGTTAATTACAGGAAAACCTTTCTAAATATCAGCTGCATATTTTCCATGACAAGAAGGTTTTCAGCTCACATTGAACCACTCCAGAATCTGAGTTATCATTATTTACACGAGCACATTGTAGAAGAAAGTAAAATTTGTGATTGTGCAATGCAGTTAAAGCTTTACAGTAATTTCTTTTTAAAAGGCTTACTTGCAAGTGGCAGTTACGGGCTGGGGAGAAAGGATTGTGCAGAAATTATGTTTTATTTTGCATGGCAAATTAAATTTCATTTTCTTTGTGGTTTTTTGTTTGCCTTTGTTTTGGATAGGGTGGTTGCTTTTGTTGTTGGGGTTTTTTGTAAGCTCAAGGCCTAAACCAGACCCAGGGTATTTGGTGGTTTGGGGGCAGTTTCTTTGTTCGTGTTTCTTTTTTAGTATTCACTTAATTGAAAAGTTTATTATTTGCAATTTATGTGCATACATTTACTTAAAAATTTTAAACTTTAGATATTGCCACTGGGGAGTTGCTGCCTTCTGTAAATGTTTACAGATTAACATATTTTTAAAGTAAGCTGGTAGAACTTCAAATTGAGTATGGCAGCAATCAGGGGAAGCAGTGAGCGATGTGTTGAAGTTAGTTGGTCCTGATGTGTTTGGTGAATGTTTTTCAAATACATCTGTGCCATGGGCATTCTCAGTGTGTTTTTTAAGAACTTGTATTTTTATTTGACTTAAAATAACCCAAAACAACACGTACACTGCTGTTTTTTGGCTTTTACTGCACCAAGTGGTGACTTACATGAACAGTGAGCAATTGCTTTTTTTTCTTTTCCCTTTTTTCTCCTTTTTTTCTTTTTCCCCCTTTTTCCATTTTTCCCCCTCTTTCCATTTTTCCCCTTCCTTTTTCCTTTTTTTCGCCCTTCCTTTTTCTTTCCCCCCTTCCTTTTTCTTTCCTCCCTTCCTTTTTCTTTCCCCCCTTCCTTTTTCTTTCCCCCCTTCCTTTTTCTTTCCCCCCTTCCTTTTTCTTTCCTCCCTTCCTTTTTCTTTCCCCCTTCATCTTTTTCCCCTACCATTTTCTTTGCCCCGTTCCTTTTTTCTCCCTCCCCCTACTTTTTTCTTTTTCTTTATTTTCTTTCTTTACTTTCCCTTCTTTTCTGACGCTGCTTAAGACTGACTTCTACCTAACAGTGCCGAGCCCACCCGGGGAACACTCCCGGTGGTACCGGCCACTCCCTTACCCAGCGCTGGCCTCCGCTGTCGGGGGGTGTGCGTGTGAGCAGCTCTCAGGCACGGCTACGGCACCTTCCCCTGCCCCGTTACCGTGAAACCCGCGCTCTGGGTTAAACGAGCTTTTTGTTTCCTTCTCTTCCATTCCGAAAATTCAGATGGGCACAGAGGTGTCCCTTCCGAGGACCTGGCACCATGCCGTTGTGTCTTTTGGGAGCAGGTGCATGCTTTTCTTTGCCTGCAATCGTGAGAGTGTGGCTGAGATTCTATTATTTTCCCCTTTTCCTGTTCCTGGCCCACGCCTGTGAGGCGCGGAGGGCGTTTTCCTCCTCACGGAACCCGCTTATCGTTCCTGGCTGACCGCGTCGCTAACGGGAGCGGCCAGGAGCGGGGCCGCAGCTCAAGCGGTGCGAGACCGTGTCGCGTCCCACCTCCCCTCTCCCCCCCCACTTCCCGCTCCCGGGGCATTCCCTCTGCCCTGCGCAGCGGAAGCCCGTGCCCTCCGTGTCCGGGCGCGGCGTTCCTCACCTGTGCCGGCCGGGCCCTCCCGCCCCGGTCCGCAGCTGCGCCGCCGTCGGCCTGTTGCGCTGCCCCCGGTGCCGTCCCGCAGGGAGCGGGGGGAACGAGCGCACCTCCCGCCGGGCCCCGTCCCGTCGCCGCCAGGGCGTGCCCCGCGTTGTCGCCCTGGGGCGTTCTCGGTTTGGTCTCTGCCGTGGTCGCTGAAGCCTGGGTTTGAGTCAGGTTAACAGGGCAGGCAAACAAGACCGGTTTCCAGCCGGAGACCTCAGCCTCCGAAGGGAGGGAGGTTGCAGGGGAAGCGAGTCTGTTACATTCTTTCTCTCTGTCATTAACACTTGGAGTTAAACGCTGCAGAGCTCTCTATAATTTTGAGCAGGCTTAATAGGATTAAAACTAGATGTGTCCTAACTTTAGAGGATTAAGACAGGTATTCCCCACAGCTAGTCTTAAACAGTTTTCTTCCTGAAAAATAATAAAAATTACACTTCTTTTTTTACTGTTGCCTCTGAGACCTGTCAGACAGTGATGTGTGTCTCTTTCATTTCAGCTCCTGATGAGGATATCCTTGTTAAAGGAAAACAGTCCATCAAGAGCCAAGTTTTAGGAAATCAGAACTCCGAGAGTGAGGTCCTCCTGGAAGGCGATGACGATATCATGTCATTCATGGAGGAAAGAGAAGTGGAGAACTTAACGGGTAACTTCAACTATCTAATTTTCTCCTCAGCTACTTTACTATTTAAGTTCTGCTGTCCCCAGCTCTTCAGTGGTTCATGGTTTGGGATACACACCAATAAGTTGTTCCTTACTGTGACTGGGTCATTAGATCATTTTCTGTGCACCTCATGTGCTGAGGGTGTATTTAAGGAGAGTTGTGCATTTACTTTCTCTGGCTTTCGTATCTTCTTGCTTCCACAGTAGCTGTCTGTTTTCTAAGAAACCTTCTTTAGATTAAGTAACTCTACCTTGAAAAGAGCTTCCTTGTTTTGTTTTTGACCTCATTACACTCCTCAAATCATTAGACCTAGTGGACAGTTAGGCAAGTGTTCTGTAATTAAAGGCTTTGGAGAGCTATAATTTTTTTTCCAAATCTGTAAAATTGTATATATTAGTTATTTACTTTTGTGAAAGAATTTGCACACTTACTGGGTTTAAACCCTGGGTTTCAAACTCCTTGTCATTCCCTCCTTGAAGTCCCTTCTCCACAGACCACAGCCTTACTAGACTTCACTTCTTTCCTCTGAAGAAGCAACACTATTTCACATATTGAAACTTCATTAATTTCACTCAGTTGCATGCAGCCTTTGCTGATGTTGCAGTCTGAGTGGAGCAAGTCCATTTCTGTACAGTTCAAAATGTAAACCCAAACTAACTGCCTCAGTTCAGGGCTGGGGAGTTACAAGGCATCTCCGTTGTTATTTGAGGAACTTGGGGCTTACAGAGAAAATGCAAACTTCTCTGCGGTGTTCTGCTTTCTCAGCTGGTATCCATGTACATTTACTGTAGAGAAAAATGTCATTTCTTGGATAATTCTGGTTCCCTGAGAAGCTAGTTGTGTAATCTTACGTTGATATGTATCTTACACATGATAATTCAGTGAAATTACTGGAAGTGATTATTTGTTGGTGGTTTGCTTATCCCTGAACTGCATTCCACTCTTTTTATTCTATTTATTTATTTATTTTTAAGCAGTGTAAAAAATGCAGCATAATGTAAAAATAAAACCTGCCTAGGAAGAGTGAAATAAAATCAAGTCATGGGAGAAAAATGCAGTGGCATTTTCTGTATGTGAATCTTTTTTTTCCCTTTCTACCACGAGCTTCCTTCTCAATGGCCTTCTCTGTGTTTCCTTCTCTTCTATTATTCATTCATTGGCTCGAGTAATACATTCATACTGTAATAGAGGTGAAAGGGGAGTTTAATTATATAATCTCAACAATGGCAATAGGATTAAGAAGTAATCCTTGCTAATAAAGTGGTGTGGGTTAGAAATGAAGTGGAAATTGTCAGGGTTCTTCTACAGGACCTGGGCTGCTGCAGCTTCTGCAGCTGTCTGCTAGCCCTGTAATTGAATGTCTGCGAGTGATTGAAAAAATGTTATTTCTCCTCTGGATTACATGCTAATGTACAGAGGGCAAAGGGAGACAGCAAAAGAACACATAGCTGCTTATTTCATCCATTTGTAGGGGTGAGCTTTGGGAAATCATGGCAGTTCCACAGCTATCGCATGCCCATCTGCAAACACAATGTATTTGTACATTGGGAATAGAGGGCAAAGCTGCTCTGATCTCAGCAGAGCATCTCTTCTTTTGTCCTAGTGGCACACATTGAGATTGATGTGAGATTAAGGACCATCACCCTCCTAACAATCGATGGAAATGACAATTCATCTGAATTTTTTGTCAGTTATTCTCACGTTGATTACCTGAATGTGTGTACCTCATTTATAGATGCTGTATTAAAACAAAATTGTCTGTGTCACTTTCATATTTTCCACTGTTTAACAAAAGTCAGATAATACTGCAGCCAAGTAACTTAATTTCCTTACCTCTTAATCAGATGGATGACAAACCTAACCTGTTTTCTTTCTGGATGTGTTAGTTTATATAATAGGTTCTGCATTGTGAGATCTATGCTGAACCTATTGTTTTCAGTAGTAGTCTGATTTGTCCCTGTGATAAGCCCTGTGGAGATGTGATTATTCCAATAAAAATTCATTCAGTTGGAAACCAACCCTCCAGCTGTTTACTCCCACAGTCCCTGAGCTACACTAACATTGTGTGGAATCCTTGAACAATTTTTATTTTGAAATCAAAACCATCTTTAAAACAGTTTACTTTAGGCTCCGTAACATTGTGTAACCTTCACAATAGATTCGTAGCATCCATGAGGGAACACTTAAGTTAGACAACTTTGAGCCTTGATGGCTATGTTCATCTCTGAGGAAAGCTATCAAGACTCTCCAGTACCTAAAGAACATATTTGACAGTAAGATTTTAAGTGTTCATATGTGCAGTCTCTCTATTGCGTATAACAGAAGGTATGCAACACTGGAATTTTCTCGAAAAGAAAAGATGTCTGAGTAAAAACTATGTACTGCCATGCTAAAGCCAGCTCTGGCACGTATAATGTATGCATCAGTTTGCAGTTGTAGCTGCTGCAATGTTCGGCAGCGCAGAGACACTGCAAATCTATTACATATGTTCTTTTCTGGGATAAAAAGAGGCTTGCTTTCTAAGGAAGAGCTGTGCCCTTTGCTTTATTTATTTTAATGTTCTAGGATTGAAAAGCAAGTAATTTGCACTCAGGCTGTTTTCTGTTTTGAATATTATTGGTGTTTTCACTGTTTGGCAGGTCCAGTTGCCCTAAGCACACCAGCCCAGCTTGTGGCCCCCTCAGTAGTAGTGAAAGGCACTCTTTCCATCACTCTTTCGGAGCTCTACTTTGAGGTGGATGAAGAAGATCCCAGTTTTAAGAAAATCGACCCAAAGGTAAGAGATCATTGACCCTGAGCTCTGAGAGATGGTGACAAATTACCCAGACCTTTAATTCTTCATTCAACTTCCTTTAACTCTATTGGCCCGCAGTGTTCCAGGTTTAATAAGTTTGGGACTGACCACATATGTTACTGAACTTCACGTAGGTGACACCTCCTTCCCTTCCCCTTTCTTCCCCTGTCCCACAATTTGACCCTACTTGAATGTTAATTAGCTTGCTGCAAATAAAGCTCCAGGGAGGCATCTTAAATAAAGACATCTTGAATCACAGGCCTGTGTAAATAGTGGAAAGTTCAACTTTTAGCCCAAATGCTGTGTTTTACTTTCCTATTTTTTATATAATGCCAGTGTAACATAGTGCTAAACTTCCTATACTTGTAAGGCTTCACTGCTTCTGTACCGTATTATTCTATAACAGATTTTACAGGACCTGTTAGTATTTATTGTGCCTAAGCAGAAAGCATAATTGCCCTCTTAAATAACGTTCCTGAACTGACTTGCTAATTTCCACAAACTTTATTTGCTCTGAGTTACTTGATTACTAGTATTTTGCTTAAAATTAGTAACCTTTGGTAAAATTCTTATTTCAAAGGCAGTATATTGTTATTATCTTAATAAGCTTGCACTTGAATGTCTTCTATAGTATGACAGCATTTCAGTATTTATATATTTATATATGTAGCTTTTACAGTATTCCAGCAACATTTCAAAAGTACAACACAATTGGTAAATAATTCTTACATCCCAGTTTAAGCACAGTGATGGCTCTTGGGTTTTTAGTATCTGCTTAATAGTAAACAAGGTATTTTTTTTGTGAAGCGGGAAAGAAGTCACTGAAAGCAGTAGTGGATTTCTGCTTGTTTGTACAGAATACGTTGTGTGTTAAGCGCCAGTTCAGTTCTTTGTTCCTGCTGAGTAAATTGCTCTTGTCTGTATTAAAAATGGCATCAGTGGGTCTGAAAGCTGGCAGTATCAAATCCTATCAAGGAATACACTTAGTCTGGAAAACAATGCTCTCAAATTCTTAGAAGTAGAATTTAATATATGTGATTAATTAGAATTGTGATTTTTTTGTGGTACCATAAATGAGATATAACTTTTGATCCTGAAGTTTTTTGTTTTTTTTTTTTAATATTCTGGAAATCATTTCAAGTATGAAAGAGCTCTTAAAATTTTTATATGCTTACTCCTTCCATAGTAGTTTTTTAAAAACGTCTAATGATAAAAAGGATATAAATATAAAATGTTAAGACAGTTTGGTATGTTGGTGTATTGCATTTTGCACCTAAAAGGTTCTGCTTTGTATTGCATTAGCATGAGAAAAGTCTTACAGATCTGAATTACTCTGCATTTTTGTTTTCCATGGTTAGCACTTAGGGTGTTTGAGTACAGCTACTAATTTTTACCCTTCCTGTTAATGTTTTATGGGGGACACTAACATGTGACATATATTCAGCCTGCTTTATTTTCTGGTTTTGAGTATTTGGTAGCAGTTTTTTTCTTAACTGTGAGCAGGAATTCTGGTTTGATTTGACTCTGTCTTTAATTCTATACTGGAGATACTTCTTGGGGGGGGGTTCCTACTGAAGGAGGAGTTCGTTACATGAAATGTAGGCTACACCTCTTAGATTCTATTTGTGATGCTGCTTTAGATGGAGGTCTTAAAAAGAGGGAAGAAATACCTTTTGTAATGTCTCGGGGGGGGGGTGTAAAAATTGCATTAAGTATTTTTATTTTAAGAAACAAATAAGCTTGCAACTCGGCTGTCTTTCAAGCATTAACGCCTCCCTGCCCCACCCTCTGCTTAAGTTACTCCCTTGATAGCGGTGACTATCAAGACTATCTATCAGACTAGAGCTGCTGTAGGAAATACGCCTTGGAAAAGAAAAAAATCCTAATCCTCTGTAGCTCAGCGGACCTGTTTAATTAATGAGGTTTCATCTGTTTGATGCATTTTAAGTTCCTTGTATATTTGTATAAACTACCGAAAAGAAAACATTGTGACAAGTTCCTGAAGAAAGACCTGCCATAGAGATAGCACCGGCCCCGATAAGATCAGCGTGCACTGTTGCTGGGGGCCGGTCCCGAGAGGAAGGGCTGGCCCCGCTGGCTAAACCCTCTCTGCCAAGTGAGCTGGGGAAAGCGCTCTGAGGAGCCCGCAAGACACTTGTGGAGTACCCCCGGGTTTTAACGCCCGGGTTGGGGAGGCTCACGGCGGAGCGGCCGGGGTGCCTGGAGATGCCCGGGGTGCCGGGGCCTGGTACGGTGTCCACCGCGGCTTCCATAGCTGGAAGTTCGTTTCCCAGGCTACTATCGGACTTGTTCATTTCGTTTTGAACTTAAAGACAAAAGGGACTCTAATTTGAATGGCTATTTCTTTCCGGCTCCGTACCCAAAGAAACGGAAGTAGTCCTCCCTCTCGGGCAAGAACTTGCATTTTTACCTCCTTTTCCTCCCCCTGAAAGGACACGAAACTTGCTCAAAATGCTCCGAGCCGGCGTTGAATACTTTTGCGTGGCTCGAGCAGGTAACGCCGCCGGTTTTAAAGCTTAGAAATGCCCTTCCCGTAAAGAAATTCTCCTGCCAATATTTCTAAGTCATCCAGAGGAAACTTAAAGCGAGATCGCTACGGCACGAAATACGAGGCTGGGGACTCGGGGCTTGGGCGGGGAAGAGAGGTCGGGCGCTTCCCTTACGGTCTACTCCTCCGGCTACGCAGTTTTATGCTGTACTTAAAAATCTGGGGAAAACAAATGTTTGTTTAAAAAAAATATCGATCGGTTGCTGTAAAGTGCATTAATTATTCAGCGTTAGATCTATACTTCTTGTCCAAGTCAAATGGATAGAGAGCACCTTCGCTGTGGGAAGCGAAAGCAAATTAGCGAAGGATTTTTAAAACAGAATACAAGGCTTGAGGTTTACGGGGCTGGGGGGGGAGAGAAAAAACACACACACAAAAAAACCCCCAACCAAACACTAAAGAAAACTGTAAGAAAGCAAACAAAAAACAAAGCTAACGAGCGGAGGGTAGGAGACGGCAGGCTCTAATTCTGCCTCAATTCTGAGGAGCTGCTGTGGGACGCTCCACATATTCCCAAGATTTAGAGGGGAAGCTTAAAGTCATAGAAATAGAGCAGATGTTGTCACATGCCAAACTCCAGAATAGATATTTTTTTCTTAGACGCACTAGAGGGAAGTTTAGAATATACCAAGCTATGGTTTTGGCTGGGTGTTGCGCTTAGACTAACTTTACATCGGGTGTTTCCATTTCTTTTAAAGATTTTTACTTCTGAGGTTCAGGAAGAGTCTACTTGCCTGAATTTTAAAACCATTCACGAAAAGTCAGCGTAAAGTTAAAGTAATTATTTTTATTACTATTTGCAACAAGTCAGTTGTGGGGCACATAATCTGACCTTGGCACCGAAATACATTTAACATCAGTAAAACTCCTTTTTTTCTTCTTTTAAGGGAGATTTGTACATATAGTTAAATAATCTTTCACTTGGTGACAACATTCAGGCAAACAAGAGAGCATAAGAAAAGGACTATACATGGATTTGAAAATGTACCTTTCGGGTTTCGTTTGGGAGTTGCAAAAGTCCGATTGCTTCTTTTTGTGACTTTTTAAAAATTCACATGGGAGGGCGGGAGGAGAGGCTCTTTCCTTCTTCCGTGCAAGGCGGCGAGAGTTTATTTACGCCGGGAAGTCCGTCTGCGAGTTCTTAAAGGCCGAGCTGCAGGTGGGCGCGCTTCGTTCGCCGCCTTTTCCCGTCGTCGTTTGAGTTAAATAGAAAGTTTTTAGGCGCCGTCGTTGTTTGCGGAGGGCGAGTTTTGCCGGCGGGGGTGTGAACCCTATAGCTTGTCGAGGCTTTTGGGATTGGTGAGGATTTCTCTGGCTAGCCTCCAGGTCTGTTTGGCAGCGCTTTCCAGGGCCGAGTGGGGTTTGCCCTGAAAGAGGTCTAGGTTGGGCAGGAAGTAGTGGGGGCAGCGCCGGCACTGCAGGCAGGAGATGAGCTGCAGGAGGATGCCATTGAGCCGGTCGCCCAGGCATGCCTCGTCCCAGTCGGTCTCCCGCGGGTGCTTCTCGCACTCATACAGCAGCAGCGTCTTCATGTGGTAGTTGTTGAGGGGCTGCCCGGGCAGCTCCAAATGCCGGTCGCGCAGCGTCTTCAGCACCGAGAGGCACTTGTTACGGCAGCCGCCCATCAGCAGCCGGTTCTCGGCCTCGCCGAACTGCAGCACCCAGGCATCGCTCTCTGCCGAGCTCTGCTTGCCTGTCAGCGAGTAGCACTCCTTGGAGAGCAGGTTGAAGCCCTCTGCCTTCACCTCCGCCACCCGGTTGGGGCCGGGCCAGGGGATGTGCGGCATGGGCCACTGTGCCGCGCTTCGCGGCCAGATCCCGGTGCACTTGAAGGCGGGCGTGATCTGCACCACGTACCGCTCCCGGATGCGAAGCTTCACCTCGCTGGTGTCCGCGATCATCTTCACCACGTCCCGGTAGCTGCACTTGTCCACGGCCTGGGCCACCAGTGTCTGGAAGCGGGAACGGATCTTGCGGGCAGACAAGTAGCCCGAGGCGGTGATGAACTCCACCCAGAGGGACATGCTGCGCTTGCGACCGTCGCTCAGCTTCAGTACGGCGCAGCCCGGCAGGGAGCCGTCGTCCACGAAGTTGAAGACGCCCATCTGGTTGAGGTAGAGCACCACCTCGAACTCGGTGGGCGAGATCACCTCTAGCCCCTCGTAGCGGGCGTCAATCTCGCTCAGGGAGCTGATGAAGCGCGGCTCCTGCACTTCCACCTCCTTCAACACGTCCGACACGACCTTGCACACCTCCCGGATGGTCTTGGCGATGGCCGCCTTGCGGGCCTGGCACCGCTCCGTGTAGTATTTGTTGAGCTGGTAGACCAGCTTGGCCTGCGCGGCGATCATGTTGGGGCACAGGTCCGGGCTGTACACCGGGCTCTCGCAGTACGTTGAGGGATCCAATGCTTTAGCGGTGGCTGCAGCTTTGCGGAGGGCACCGGCCAAATCGCAGACCCCCACCCCCTCCGGGAAGAAGGCGGCAGCGGCGCGCCGGTGAGAGCAATTAACGAAACCGGGGCGGACGACGAAGCACAAAGGAGCGAAGACGGCGACGATGAGGAGTGCGAGCCGCAGAGAGCGGGACGGCGCGGGCTGGGCAGCGGTGCCGGAACAGCGGGCAGCCCCCGCGGGCTCCCAGGGCGCCGAGTTTTGAGTGGCGGCGGGGGCAGGGAGGTCTGCGTTGTCTCTGCGCTCCGGCGCCCACCCCCCCCGGGCAGCGGCAAAAATACTGTTTCAGTAGTTCATGGAAAGAAAAAAACCACCAACACCCGAACAAACTTCCCCGGACTCGCCGAAGGTCCCCGCAGCAAAGCCGGTCGGCGGCGAAGTTTAAAACCGCACACGATACTAGAGGAGGAGAAGAATGCGAGCACTGCCCAGAGCGGAAGAGTGAACTCTGTCTGTCTGCCTGCCTGCCTCTCTCAGTCCGTGGTACCGCCAGAGATGTGCATGAGTTTGGCTGCCGCTCGCTCAGACTGTCAGGGGGTGTTGTTGATTTCCCTTTTCCTGCTGGAGGCGTTGTCTGAACCCGACTCTGGCTTTCTCTATCTTTACGCGCAGACGTGTGCACTTGGTCTGTGATCGCTCATTCCTGTCCTGCAGCTTTCTATATAGGCTGCTTTGAGATATATATATATAGATACAGATAGAGTTGGTTTGTTTTTCTTTGCACAGACTGTGTTTTATCCTGAGTGGGAGGAGGGCGTAGCTGCTGTGCCCGGGATGGCTTCTCCTCCCCCTCCCCACCCCTGGAAGTGCGCGCCGAGGCTCTCACTCTCCGCGCCTCTCCTCCTCCTCGCCGTGTGCCCGTCTCTCTCCGGCAGTGCCGCCGGGCCCTGTAGTTTATGAATGGGGCCGGGGCCCTGCCGGGGGGCGGAGCCCCGCCTCCTACAATCGCTGCCGAGCTGTCAGCGCCGCGGCCAATCGCGGCGGGCGGCGGGGGCGCGCACACGCTCCCGCGCGTTCCCTCCTGTTTCCTTCCCCGGTGGTGGCGGGGTCGTTGTGTCCGCCTGCCCGCCAGCTTCGTGCCGGGGCTGACCGGTGGTGTGTGTGTTTGTGTGTGTGTGTGTGTGTGTGTGTGCGCGCAGGGCTGCGAGCGTCCTGCGACTAGTGGGAAAAAGCGGCAACTTCGCCGTCACGGGCGAAGGTAGCTCGCTGCTCCCGCCGCTCGCTGCTCCCGCCGCTCGCTGCGGAGAGGCCCAGCGGCGGTGCCGGTGCGAGACAGGAAGGGAGGGAGAAAGGCGTGCCGGTGCTTCGCCGCAGGCATCAGTCTTATTTCGGTAATGCCGGGCTGCGGCAGCGAAAGTGAGACCGTCACCGGAGCGGAATTGCACACCGTAGTTCTACTGCTTGCAGTCAGGGCCGTAGTCACGTTAATTTAGATAAATCTGGTGCCATAAAGTTCTGTTCATCCTCCTAAAGCGCAGGATTGAGTTATTCGAAAGGAAACGGTATTTTATGTAAGTTCGAATTAACAGGAATATTGAATGATTCGGACGTAAAACCGTAGTTATGTCAGCTCGGAAAGAGCAGCTCGCCCGCTCTGCTCTCACCCCCGGCAGTATCTGCTGCCAAACAACACAAATGCCTCTCCTGCAGGAGAGAAACGCGATGTCTTCTCCTGCTGCGCTGGGGCCCTGGGTACGTTTTCCCGCAGCGGTTGCCCTCCCCTGGGCCGTGCAGCCCCGCAGTGGGTACCGACGGGCGGGCCGAGGCGCCCCAGGGCAGCGGGGCACGGAGCAGGCGGCGCGGCAGGACCCGGCGCAGTCCCCCCGCGATTTCCTGCAGCCGGACCAGGGCCGTGGGAGTCCGGCGGGGCCGTTCACACGCGCTGCACTCCTCCTTGCGGAGCCTAGCTTTAACCAGCTCGCAGCGGTGGGGCTCGGTTTCTTGTTCTTTCCTCCTCTCGCTGCAGCTGGCTGATTTTAATAAAGAAAATATCGCCGTCTGTTTTCCGTATGCATTTAAATTAGAAACATGTCTTGTGCCAGCCGTACCGCTGCGCGTTGGAAGAAGTAAGTACGGACCTGCCCGGCGCCCGTGGGGCTCCCTTCTCCCCGCCGCGAGGGTCGGCTAGCTGCTTCCCCCGGTGCCGCCGGGGCGGTCTGCGCCCGGGACTGGACGGGGGCTGTCGCGCCTGCCCGGCGGACTGGGGTGGCCGATGCTCGGCGGGGCACGGGCGGGCGGCGGTGTCAGGTGTCCCCGCCGGGCCCGGCCCAGTCAGGAGGGAGACGAGCCCAGGGCAGGAAGGCTCCGAGGAGAGAAGTCTCGAGGGGTAGGGAAGAGGGGGCAGGCTGCGCCGAGGGCTGAGCCGCTCTCACGGTCTGTAGGCGTCCCGGGGCTGCAGCGGGGCAGTCCGCCCCGGGGCGCGGTAAGTGTCTGCGGACTCTGACCTGGGGACCCCTTTGCCTGCTAGGAGCGTCTCTCCGAGGGCTCGACTGGCCGGGTGGAGTTGCGAGGGTCCTGCGCCTCGTCTCCGGATGCCCTCCGTCAAGCGGAGGAGTTAGCGAGGGCTGGGGGTCCCTCTCACACGCCCCGCCGGAGCTCCTGGAGCGAGCTCGCAGCCGAGCTGGCGCTTGCCCACGGTCGGGCGAAGCTGGGGGGTCAGAACGACCACGGACCCGCTGAGCAGCGGCGGGCGGGGAAAAGGCTCTGCGGGGTTTCGCCTCCAGCAAAGAGCGGGGGTTTTCCGAGGCCGGGGCGCGGAGAAGATGCCGGAGCCGTCAGGCGGCCCGGGCAAGGGTGGGAGGACGCGCGTTCGTGTTTTCAGGGTAGAAGCACAAGGAGGGAACGATTCCCCTCCCACTCCCCCCGGTAAGGTGACTAATGGTGAAGCGTTACTAGTGTTCAGATTTAAAACAATTCATTACCAATTTTCCTGTCTGAGGTTGAAGCCCTAGTAAATAATAAATCAGCGAAACAAAAGCCGACTTTAATTTATTGCCCCAGCGCTAATTAGAAACATCATTTGAGCAATAAACTTAAACACTTCCAGCAAATAATGCACGTGAAACCCTTCTCTCCTGCGTCTGGGCGTTTGTGGCCGTACTGCATTAAGACTAGCTTCATCTGTGGCGGAATTTGCTCTCGCCGGGATGAATAATTGAAGGAGAACAGGATCCGAGGAGGCTATAATCGAAGAGCCCTTGTCACCTCTGCTTTTATGTATGTTAGTGTAGAAGTCCATCAGCAGCTCCTTGATGGTGTATAAAACGAAGTGGCAGCTCCTCCAGCAGCAGGAGATACTGTATTCCATTAAAAGGACCGTGTGCGAGTGTGTGCTGCAGAGAGGGGAACTCTCCGGGCTAAAAGCCACTTAAGTCTTCCGACCGATTGATCTGTATTCTCTCGTTATAATCCGCCTCATCATACTTGAGTTAATGAGGCAGGGGCGGGGGTGGTCTGATGGGCCTTGACAAATTCATTAGGGAGGCTGCGGGACATTTTATTTGACTGTTAAACATCGTGTTTGTTTGGTTTAAGCAGTGCCAGCATCAGCATGCTGCTGCCTGGAGCGATAGCGATTTGTTAGCTAGGGCTGCTGTGAAAAGGCACTTCCCAGTTCAGGGGGCCGGGTGTGTGCGGAGTCGTTGGCCCCGCTTCCCACCCCCCCCGCCGGGCCGTCCTCCCGGTGCTACGGGCAGCCCCGCGCTCCCGCCGGGCGCACACGAGCGGGCAACGGGGGTTCCCGCCCGGCGAGGTCGGCGAAGGGCTGCTAGTCAGTGTGCGCAGCCTGTTTTGTTTGTGTTCCATCCGCCCCCGAGAATCCTGTGTATTTGTATTAACCCTTAAAAAACAGCAACAGAAGAAATCTGGAAAACAACTCTGAGTTTCAGCCAGAAGCATGCAAGTTTCTTGCTGTGTTGTCTGTGATATGGCATACATGCATTTGCTTGCCTAACTACCTTGTTAATGGCATATATTAGCTATTTCAGAGCTTTTTTATTCTCAACGGCATATTTTAAACTTTCTATACCATGCTACTGATACAAGGTCTAGTTTTAAAAACAAATCGAAATTTAATAAAAGTAACTTGAGTCTATTAAAGAATTTCTGCTAAATCTGCCCTTCTTCTCCCCCTTTCCTCTCACTGAGGGGGAAAAGTGAATGCAGGAACAGGTGCTCCCAAAAGGGATAAAGAAATATTTTTATGAATACCTTATGAAATATGTATGTGGACATATGCACTTTGTTCATGGTAGCTTTGTAGATGAGATCCAGCTAGTGTTTCATTATTGTCTAGTAGTTGGTTTTCTCTCTCTCCTTTCGTTTAAGGGAAACAGTTTTGTGGAAAACAGAATAATTAGTCTGCTCATGGAACCTAACATCGCATTTTTTATTTATTTTTCCTCCCTGGAGATCAGTCTTCAAACATTCTCAGCTTTAAGTGCTTTGTAGGACTCTGCTTCCATTTATAGCAGAACAGTATGGGAAAAGAGCTAGTGCCCTTTGCCTGTCATTTTCATACATTCCTGCACTGCTGATGGAGCTTGAACTGCTGCAGGGAATGTATGAATTTGAAAAGAAATGAGTCAGTAATGCATGTTGTGTTTCTCCACAGCAGAACTGGGTTAATACTTACAGTAAATGCTGCCATGAGTTTGACAGATAAGATTCTGTTTACTTTCCATAGTATAGTGTGTACTTCTTCTTGAAAGTCATGGCTTGGCTTTACTGTCCGCTGACCTGTTCGAAGGGCTGTGTTTATGAAACTAGTTGGTAGCACACACTGGGGGAAAAAGATGGTTTAATTTCTACGTGTGCCATTAGTGCATCTCATCTGTTAAGAGTTTTGCATAAATCTTGTACTTTTTTTCTGTGAAGATTCAATAGTATGGTAATTAATTTATACATGTTCCTAAGTCTCCGTTAGCTTTCATTACTGCAGCAGGAAAGGGCAGGGTTCCAATTACTCATTTAAGTACCTAATTTTTACTTTCTTATTGAGTTTTAAGATGTGAACATATCCATATTCTGGTGCTTAACCACCAGCAACCTGCAGCTGAAGGCTTTCTCTAGTGTTTTGGATCTTGTACTAAAGGTAGCATCTTCTCTTTTTTCATAACTGTGACATCTATTAGCTGTAAGATTGCTTTGGGTGCTAAATACTGATTTGTAAGTTTGTGTTCAGTAAGTTGGCAATTAGGGAAAATGGGACACATGCACTAGAAAAGAGCATTTCTAGTGCTGTCGTAATATTTTTCTCTTGTTGAAACTTCTTGTGGGCCTTTTGTTCTGTTTGGATGCAATTGGGGTGGATGCTTGCTATTTTATCCACTCCAAATTCGCATGTGTTGGCTGGAGTTCATTCACAGTAATTGATTAATTACATTAATAACATATTTTTTTTTTAAAGTAGGAGAGTACATAACATGCTGCGCTTTCGTTATCTTGACCTCCAGTTGAATGTGATAACACTTATTTGCTTGATAAAAATGTGGGGTGGGCTACATAGTTTATGTCATGTCTGGTTCTTAAAAATGTTGTGAGGCTAAACCAACATTTCTTTTGAAAATACAAAAATTATGAAGATATCTAAGCAAAGTCAAATTTCTGGAATTCAGTAACTATCAATTTACAGGTGTTTGGCTGCAACTTTTGTTTTTACCAGCAAGATGATTGCTATTCTTTTATTGTCTTAGATGTTCATATATCTGTGCATAGGCATGAATAATTGTGCCAATATAGCCTGCTGGTTTTATTGGTTAAATGATTATTTGAAAGATCAAAAACTTAATGCAGCTAGTCAAGATTCTCTGAACTATACCCTTCAGAAATGTCATTTCTAGCTCCAGAAGTGCATCTCGTATATATATGCTTACATTTTAAAAAGTACTTTCTCAAACACCACATAGAGCTATGTGAAATCCTCTGCTGCTCACCAACCACTGTACAAGTTACAACCTTTCAGGAGGTTTCTGTGAGTGCTATTTCTAAAGAAAATGGGTGTGGAGGAGGGAACTGAGGGGGCTCAATCTTCTCAATAGCACTGGTGACCAGCATGGAATATATCGAGTTGCTCACTTGCACTCTCCTCCCCATGTTTTAAGATGATTTTGTTTTGACTTTGGATCAAAATTTTAATTTAGTAATAAGAAGAAAAATCCTGTTTGAGCAGTCTTCTAATTGTTCCCTCATTCTGATATAAGAGTTTAAAAGCACAGTTAGAGCCCTCTACTTTTCTGTGTATTGTACTTCATAGTATTAGAATTTTATCCTTTGAAAGTACTACATTGACATAAAAGTAGTGTATTACTAGTTATAAAATCATTGCAGGGTTTTTTTTGCTACTTCTAATGAGAGAATCAAATCATAGCTATTCCTATTTTATATCTTGCTGTGCATATCTTATTTCAGAATAACTTTTTCATGATAATATGCTGCTCTTTTTAGTTCTTATGAATTAGGTAAAACCTGTGTGCAAAATAGTTCAAGGTACCATCTCCCACAGCTGGGAAGGGGAAACTGTATTGGCTCAAATAATGTATAGAAGCCATCTGCATAGTTTAATTGAAATAATATTCAGTGATCTAAGGGATGGAAATTGTTCTTTTTCTTTAAGCATCTGAAATAAAACTAGGATGTAAAACAGCTGTCTTGGCCTATGGAAATCAAGGTTCTGCCAGTCTGTTTCTTTTCTTCATTTTCTACTTCTATCTTCCTTTATTATCTTTGGATCCCAAGGAGTCTTTCTTATTTTCTAACTGGTTTTGTCTGCAACAAGGAGCTAGGTTGGTGGGTTTAAATAGACTTTGGATAGAGTGAAAAATCTTTGATCTATGGCTATGACTGCTTCCAAATGATTTGCTTGCTGGGACTGGACACTGTCCATGCCCTTTCACTTCGCTATCAGATAGGCACACAAAAAGGACTTGACATGCTACCAGATGCATAGTTAATCATTGCATTAGGTCTGTAAAGGGGTCCATCCAGACTCAATTAGGTCTACCATTTTTAACTGGTGTTTGCTCTGTAGTCTGTTTGGCATACAATATTAATTCTAACTGCTGTTCTGTTTACTTACACGTGTTTTAATGCAGTTCTTTTATTTTCAAGGAGTCTTTTGTGCATTTGTTCCATCTTACATATATTTTGAACAACTGAGTGTTGCAATATAACAAATACTGTTGCAATTTAGCATATTATCTGAAGCTTTAATTTATTTTTTTGTCTTTTTGTAATTGAGCTGTTTTCTTACTGCTGATTCCTGAAAGTGCATTTGAAATAAGCTAAATGCAGTGATTGGCATGTATTGAGGAGGTGTTCAGAAGAAAATCTTATGACGGTATCTAGAAGTTTGAAACCAAATCTTAGACTTTGAAAACGAAACAGCAGCAGTTTTCCTATCACTTATTTATGTAAGAGCTCATTCTTGTATCTGACAGTGCATGCTTTTGTCTAAGAAGGATATTAAGCGTGCAGGAGTTAAAAAGGTTCAGCTGTAGGGTAAAAAGCATTAGGTAAATTATTGCTCTGAATCTTTCCTGGATTTCCAGGAGTAGTTTTTATGTTTACAGTGAAAGTTCTTAACTGTATGCACTGAATAAAGTGCACTGAAAATTCCTAGTATTGTCAGAGTTAAAAAAAATAATAATAATTGTGGTTTGTAGAGAAAGCCAGTCCTTTCACAGTATGAAGAAGCTGGAGTGTTACAACGGTATGAATTGTTTTGGTCACACATGCTGTCTATGTTTCCCAGTAATGCTTATGTTGGGGATGGCAGGGCTACGGAAGAAGGAGGATGTAAAACTGCCGTTGCTTGAAAATTGCTATGTAAGAAAGGAGCACTGATCAGAGGATTTAAAAACTATTTTCATTTGGTTTTAATCTGTGTAATTATTTTGGAGGAAAGAAGGATCAAGGCGTTCAGCTATTAAGTTGTTTTGTTTTTTTCAATCTATATATAGTTACTAAAGCTATTGTATTCAGCTTCAGGGTATAGTTCAGCCTTTACTTTAGATCTGACATTTCTCGCCTCGTGGCTGTCAATATTCTTTGAAGGAGGGCAGATGCACTAAAATGTAACATTTATCATTTGGTTGTAGTCACAGGGATATTCAGGTGTTGCTAATGGACTTCCAAGACACAGGATGTATGAGTGAATACTACTCAGCTAGGGCTCTGTGGGGATTTTTAAATTATTTATGCCTACCTGCTGCTCCGAAGTACAGGTGTGTGTATGTGTGCGTAATCCAGTAATGATTAATATTCATGCATATAAATATTCAATGGAGAATAAGCCTAATACGAGAGCCCTTAAGAGCTATAGGCAGGTAACTTTTCCCCATTCATCATCTTATCTTGGAAGTTCATTCTAACTGGCATCTGAGTACCAGCATGCTTATGAAGGGGAATTGTTTATATGTACTTTGGGGGTTTCCAGAGTGTGAACTTGAAAGAAAGTGGGACTTGAAATGCGCGGTCATTTGTGAATTTATGTTTTATCTCCCTTCACTTGAAAATTTATGAGGAGCGTGACTTAGGGTGCTTGCGTTGTGTGTTCCAGGGCTTGCCCCCACTGATAACACCCTTGTTGGCGTGAAAGTGCAATGCAAATTATGACAGTTACAACCTTCTGTTTTGTTTAACCTGTCAGTGTATTTCCTGGCTCAGTGCTGAGGGCAATGGCGTGTTCAGCTAGTTCCATATTCACCTAAACTTAAAAGGTCAGATTTCTACAGGCAAGCCTAGTCAAAGCCTAATTGATGAGGAGGGCAGGGGGACAGAATTTACTGTTCTGTTGGCTAGTTTCATATCGTTAGGTTGTCCTGAAAGCATCAGGCAGTCACAGCCCCTTTCGTGTAAGTGCTGACCCTAGACAGGAGCTGACAATCAAAGGAGGCAGCCACAGGAACCAGTGCAAGTAGGCTATTGATTTTTCAGTTAGGTCTAAGTAGTTTGTAGTATGGGTAATGGGTGACAGAGGCAGGTATGTCATTATCAATGAGCTCCAGAACAGTAGCGACAGCCCCCTCTCATATTTCCTTCAGCCCTGACAGTATGCATCCAGCAGTGGTCAATAAATCGCCCAACCTTTTACTGACAAGTGACTTGAGGTGGGGGTGGGAGTCAAAGAGCTAAACTTCTGTACTTGAACTTGACATGGATGTGGAGCAAGGATCTCGGCTTCTGTGTTCCCGGCTTGTCAGGCAAAGAGCCGAGGAGAACATAGAGAACAAAACAACGGTAGATGTGCAGCTGAGGAAGCTTAACATTATTTTATGCCCTCTAGAAAGTCAGAGTTTTTCTTGAGATCAAATAGAATTGCTTAAAACACCAGCTTTCTATATAAACATGGTCTGGTTCAGTAGTTAATTTAGGTTACCGTGGCAGGGTTTTGTTTTTACTTTAGTATTGCTCTGCATTTAATCAAGGTTATACTGCCATAGCAGTACAACAATCACAATCTGCCATTCAAAATCCACTTTTAATTCCTAGTTTCCTCTTCTTAAATTTCATATATGGACACTATTTAAAGATATTGAAGCTTTCTTATAAATTCAAAGTGCAAGCCATAGTTTTTCTTCTAGACTACCAATGCTGTTTTGGGTCAGTAGTGGAGTACTAGTACTTTAGGAAGCTGAATAAAGTTTTAATTACTTGGATTTTACTAGCTGTGGATTCTGAATTTAATAGAGGTAGATCCAAATTTTAGCTTTACACTTAATTAAATTCTGAAAGATATTGGGAGAACATAAAAATTGTAATAAGTGGTGGGTTGTTTTGTTGTTTTGGGTTGGTTGTTGGCTTTTTTAATATATATATGTACACTTGTATGGAAAATCAGTTAAATGAACTCAAGTACCTTAATCTGAATCTCCTGAAGTTTCTAATGTTGTTGCTTTATTTGAGGATGTGAGTTTTCTGCATTTTTCCAGAAGCTGGAATTCAGTCAGGTTTTATGCTGCACACAGATGTTAACAAAATACCATATGTTTATAATTAAAAAAAAAAATCTTTAGACAAATTGAAATAAAGCAGAAGAGTAAATGTTTTGAAAAACTTCCTTAAAATAACTCATTGCTATGGTATCTTGTTCAACAATGTTTGTAATGTTACACAGAGCAGGAATCTGAGACTGTGTATGTTGAATAGCTGCAAAGTATCATACGTGACTGAAACTTTTTCATCTGCCTGTAGCAGCTAAAGCCGTTTTCTTTGTGGCTGGCTTTTTGACTGCAAGACCAATGTTGACCCAGACTCAAGAAGAGAGGTTGAAATTCATCACTGGATTACAAAATCCTTTGATAAATATTTGTATAAGCTAAAAAACCTGAGGACCTGTATATTTGAAGCAGTTATAAAATTAATTGGTTATAAAAATCTGTGTACATATTGTTATGTTGCCCATTGAACAGTGCTTTGGAAGAGGGGCTGGCTAGCAGTCTTCCAGAGGAGAAAAAAAAAATCTATTTGTTGGATTGAGGGTGTGCTATGTTGTTTGAGGCTTTCAGTATTTAATGGGTGTTTTTCCTCTGTCAGCAGCTCCTCATTTACCACATCTTGCAGGGTCTTCCCCCCCACCCTCTTTAAACTAGGGAAAAATACAGCCAGAGCAGTCTAAATCTTATCTTTTCTTATAAACAGGTACAGCATCTTTTACTGTATTTTTAGTGTTGCTGGCATGTTGTGTTATTGCAGAAACATAAAAAGGAGCTGCAGAAAGGCGGCAAATTAAATTTTCATGAAAGAAAAGCCTAATCAGCAGTGACAGGGTAAGAGAAAGATGATTGCCACTTGGTCATTGTGGAGAGGCACTTAGACTTGGTGTCAGTGCTTCTGTTAATGATGACTAATGTCTTTCTTGGAGAAAACGCATGCTCAAACATGCTACAGTCCAGAAAAAGAACAGAGGATAAGCACTATTAAAGAAAAAGGCTGTGAATCCTAAACCAAAAGCTCAGGTCTTCAGATGAAAAAGCTACGGTGTTTTTACAGTGCTAGAAAGCACAACTGCAAAACTGTTCTTGTTTCACTCTTTAAGCAAAATAATAATAAATATATATATACGGATATACATGTTCATATTATGTGCTGCCTAGTATTGTCTGCTTTAATTAAAATAGAAGACAGAGATGGCACAGACGTGTAAGCATGCTAGTCAGAAGTAAACAGCCACATTTTATTCCTCTTTTAATGAAGCTTGCTTTCTTGAAAGAACAAAAGCTGCTGCAATATATTCTTTCCTAAGCACAGCACTATATTCTGAATAAACCTTTTATAGTCAAATGTAAAGTGACTCAAAAGAAGTTTTCAGATTGTGATGCTTTGGCTGTTAGGTATATTGGCAAAAAAGAGGTGGCATGTGTCATTTCTTCAGCTTTTCCCAAAGTGAGACCTTTCAGAAGGGCATTTGCAATGCTTGTCATATTTTTTCATATACATCTTATTGGCCTGACAAGTCTAGAGGACCATGAGAAAACAGATGTCATTGCATTCAGACAACACTAATTACTCTGGGATTTTTTCAGCCTCAGTGCCTGCATGTAACTGTCGATTATGACTGTTTATGTGGCCTATCACGGGTACACGTTGCACATTCAGATGGTACTACTAGTCATTGTGTTTCCAGTTATCACACAATAAGATGTAAAAATCAGCAACAAGCACCACAACAAGAAAATGCCTTAATGTGTGACTTTTATATGTTTAACATGCATTTTGTTAAAGATTGCATTCACATTTGTTATTAGATTTCGGTGGTTTAGCATCTGTTTACTAACTGTGGCACAGTGCTTTAGCTGTCAGTTTTCACTGTGGTTCTTTATGTTGCAGGCTTTACTTTCCTGCAGTTGTATAAATGCTACATGAAAAATGCTGATTGACCCAGCAGTTGTCAGAAATTTCTCATGTCTAACCTTCATACTGAACTGAGAGATTTTTCTTGTGTCACTGTTCCAGCAGTCTTATTCTCTTACAAATGGTGGTGTTGGTATTTTCTTTGTTAAATTTTCTTAGAGACTCTGTCACTTCAGAATCTATTCTTCCTGTGTAGCAATAACTGCTGCAAGATTTTTAACACAAAGTTCAAATGGTGGTCACGTCATGGCCTTACTTTGTATGTTATCTTGAATTTTGGTACGCATTTCATAAGCAGAACAACCAATGTTAATCACAGATTGGAAAATAAAAGCTCCAATAATGTAACTTCACATGCTGATGAAGCAGAAATGGAAGCAGCTTTATCAAAGATGTATGATGAGATAAAACTGCAGTCTCTGCTGTACAGTTATAGTAATTATGACTAATGAACCGTCCAGTCTGGATGAAATGGCATGCCCACAGGGACTGTGGCCAATCAGTTGTGACTTATGCAAGCTGAACAAAACATTGATGGTGTTCCAGATTCCATATGAGAGCAGGAAGTGTGGTCTTTGTTTGGAACATCAGCTTTACCAAGCTATTTTCAAGCAGTTTAGGAATAAATGCTGTTAGTAAATGAAGTCTTAAGAGCTAGGGTTTGTTGAGTTTTAAAATGAGTGTAAAGATTTGCAATTTGCTGTGATCAGATACACATGAATAAAAAACCCCTGCATTGGTGGCACGTTCCTGGCACAGTACACTTCAGGGTTGTTCTGATCATCTTGCTAATCTAAGTCACTGAAAGCACATGTTATATTTTAATATGCTGAATATATTTTAATACGTTGAATAAAGCGAAAGATCCAAACCTTGTGAGTAGAAGCATGTATCTGTTTAGGCTTACTGTGTGAATTTATTTTGTAACAAACTTGAGACCTGATACTTCCATTTTGATTTGAAGTACTCTACATTATAAACCAGGCTATAATTTGTAAGTAAAAGATGACATGTACTTCATAGTGTTAGTACCTGAAAGACAATTTCTTATGGTAAGAAGGTTAATTCATACAGACAACATAAAATGGAGTTTCAGTACATTTTGACAGTGTATAGACCAGCAGAGTAATAATTTTAAACCAGATTCTTTTTATGAAGGCGGTGCGTGTAGCTGTAAAAAGAAAAGAAAATCGAAATTCTGAATGCTAAAATGCAGATCGCATGGGGACTTCTGAAGCTAATTGTAGTATAATAGCGCAGCACAAAAAAGCACTTTTCTGAATATAAGCTTGTGCCAAGTTGTTTAGGCCCAGTGTGGAAGCAGTTGTGGATCAGCTGGTTTACTTATGTGAAAATGTTTGAAGGATTTGGGAGTAAAATGATCAACATGTTGCAGATGTTAGCGATAACATTGCAATCAATTTAGCATTTTGCCTGAGCCCTTCCAGAAGGCTACAAAGAGATTATTATTTTTTTTTTTTAATCAATTGCAAAAAAACTATGGGAAAAGAAAAAACAAAACCAAAAAAAACCCCCAAAACTAACCCAATCTTGAAAAGAATTGAGTAAAGTTAAAGCATCCTTTGACAAAAAAAATATTTTAGACTGTTGTGCTGTTTCAAAATGGTGTATGTTAGTCAGGAAGATTCATGATACATTAGTTCTTAAAGCACACCCGAAATTAATACAGTGTTGTTAAAGAAACTGACAATTAAAGGCTGGCCTACCTGAAATCTGAAGTCCTTACTAATCTTTTGTATTGCTTAATAGAAAGGTGGATAGTGACTTGACATGTTTATGATTTTTCTGAAACATTAATTTTTTTTAAGTAATATATTTTCCTCCTCCCCGTTGAAACTTAAAAGCTGACACTTTATTCACTCTAAGTTGTTCTTTTTCTCAAATGGAGGAAATCACAGGCATATCTTCAGTATTTGTCATCTTATTCTGAACAAGCCTTGAAGTGCTGTTAGATGTGGATTCAAGTAGATTTTTGTGTAAAGAGTCTCTATTAACCCAGAGTATTTAGACATGGGATTAAATTATTTAACTAAGTCTGTTTGAAAAAAAACCCAAACCAACCAACCAACCCCCAGAACAAACCACCAAAATCCCCAAGCCAAACTCATCCATACTATAAATCTAAATTAGCTTACCACTTAATGTCATTTCTGTTTTGGAAGTGTCCAGAGACATTTCTCTGCAAAGTACCTACAAAGAATCAAAATCATTGTCTTTTGTCTCTTGCAACAATACATGCTGCATTAAATATTGCAAATGTGAAAATACTCTATACAATTCAGAGTGTAATGTTAAGATAAAGAATGTTGATAAGTAAACTCCTTGGAAAAATGACTACATTTTGGCCACACTAAATAATTAAGGGTAAGATCTTTTAGAGTCTGTGGCACTCTGAAGTATGAGTCTCTTCCACAATGTCATTTCAGAATCAATAGGATGCAATCTATTATGTACATTATCTAATTTTGCTGCATGGAAGGTTGCATTATGATCATTTTTATTTAATGATTGTATCAGGATTGTGCCAGTGAAGTCAGGACTTCATTTGTTAGATGATGTACAAATGTACAAAAATAATTTTCATTCTTCCAGGGAGCTACAATTTAAAAGTGATGGATTTAAATAGGTACATATTTTATTTTTATATATATATATATACACACACACATATGAAAGTTATCTATTATAAGAATTTTTGGAAGAAGTATTTATCTGTATTAAGCTGAAACAATAACTTGTATGTTATGTTTTTTTAGGAGGTTCTAGTTTGTAGTTCTACCTTTTTCTTATGGAAACATTGGTAAAATTCCTATAAATCTATGCCAGCATGGAACAGCTTTTTGCTTATCTGGGACATCCGTTGTTTTCACTTTGTTAACCCTCTAGAGATATGAACACATTATTAGTGTTCAGCAAGTGCTTCTAAGTAAAATACCACGTGGAGTTGTAGCTATTCAGTGTATGTATACATTATGTAAGTTAAAATTGAGGAACGCTGGATCTCAGTGGTTCAATTTTATCTTCATATTGCTATATGTATTTGTGTACATACATGAGATACCTTGTATATTGTTACTTATACTTGGTAGCCATCTCCTTATGCAAGAGTGGCGTACCTACTTTTATTACTGTGTCCAACTTCCGAAGTCTTTGGAAAGGTAAGGATTTCTTAGGAGAAGTAAGCTGCATTTAGTATTCGATACTGGAGAGCTGGTGTTCAGTTCTAACTGTAATTTGCATTGTAAATCAGCAAAATTTCAAGATGGGTTTTTTGAGGACTGATTCTCTTATATGAATTCAGAATTGTTTAAATTGCTTGCATCTGGAAACTTGTTAGCTATTTTTGGTGTCTTCTTACCTACCAAAATTGTATTGATGATATGTGATGGTTTGAGGACTGATTATAAACTCTGTTCCTGTGCTGATTTAAATAGATTTTACTCTCATCTTCTGCTCCTTAATCTTCCAGTGAAATACATCTTCTGTTGTTTAGGTGTCTTATTCTGAGCAAATGGTGTAATAACCCGCACTCTTAAACAAAGAGATTTTCGTGGAAATACAAAATCAAGGCAAATGGCGAGTTACCTGTTTAGTGGCCTCCCTTCTCACCTGTGCTACGAAGCAGGCAGAATGGAAATCTTCAGTTTCCCCTTGTTGTGCTAGGATTTTTTTCTGTTACGTGTGAGCTTGCTCCGCTCTCCCATATTGGAATGTAAAACTGAAATATAATTTCTTCTAGGTGCTGGGAATGTTCTCTGCCTCAGTCTCTTGGTGGAGAAAAAGTGTCTGTCAGCTTTTGACTAAGATACAGTTGTTTAATGATTTCCTGTGTTTTCTGTATGTTAGGGATTCTAGAATTATAACTGTTGCCGATTTTCCAATAGGTTTTCGTGTTAGAGAATGCGTGTTGACCGGTGCTTATAGCTGTAGGAATAAATTGATCTTCTGATTCGGGAGAGAAATTGAAATAGAAAATTACTCTTTGGTGCAGGAAACTTAATTAGTATTCAGTGTGAGAACAACTGTGTGGCTTCTCTAACTTTTTCTGGCTTGTAATGACTGTAACAAACCAGAGTTGGTCAGACCAGCATGTGCTGACTTACCTTATCTATCCCAAATATATCTCTAATTTGTCTTATGCTTGAGGCAGGTGTAGGAAAAACTGGTGATAGTGGAATTGGTTTGGCTTTGTCTAAGATTTTCCTTGTAACAAGGTATCTTTGGTTGCCCAATTAAAGAAGACTTGCCTTACTTGCCATGTTCTGATGATACAGGGGGAACCTCTAAGGGATTAAAGATCAGCCTCCCATTACTCTTGGTCTGGATTCTGATCTTACCTGTGCTGATCTAAATCCACAATAACTCATTTAACTGAGTTGTATTACATTATTAAAAAATGAAGAAGAGCCTAGCAGAGTCAGAAAGAAACCATTTTCTTATTACGTTCATTTTGAGATTTATTTTTTTTTTGCCATCCCTGGAATAAGGTAACAAGTCACTGCTTAAAAAAAAATGTGTCCAAACTAGTGGTATTTTTAAAAAAGAGAGTAATTTTAAATATTCTGTTCTGTTTTGCCCTCTTGGCTGTAAGTATCAATCGCCTTGCACTTTTGGGGGTTGTGCCAGTAATAGAAAGCAATGATCAATAGCCTCCAAAATTTAACTAAGCAGTGAAAACCAAGGCATTTTTTGAATCCAAGTGCTTGTTTTGTGGATGACAAAAACGTTCATTCTTTAAAAAACTACTTTGAAACCTCTTGTCTGCATAGTGTTGAATTTGACTAATAAGAAGTAACATTTCTCATGAGCAATTTCCACTTGAATTGAAATACAACAATTCAATTGATACGCAATTCCAACAATGAATTTATATATATAAAAATATGTATAAAAATTATATTTCATATTTTTTTAATTATCTTTACACTTCAGCACTTGTATATTGTGTCATGTATTTGTTTTTCAAGGGTATATGTCAAGATATTTGCAAATACTATTCTGTTACTTGTTGGGGTTTGGATTATAGATATTTTTGAAGTTAGGCTCTCTTTTATGGTTTTTGGGTATCATATTTAACCTTAAATGTTTTTCATTTCTCTTTGATGTAAAACAGATTTTAAGATCCTATACTCTCAGTAAGTATTGCTTTGCTTTTTTTTCCTAATCCCAAACTAATAAAGTAAATATCACTCCCAATGTACAGTGTTTATCTTCCAGGAGTTTGTCCTGTACTGGAGAAAATAAATAATTAGAGATGAAATGAGATGAAAGAGGTGAATGATGCGTAGGTATAAATAGGCTGTAGATTTAAGCATGCTGCACGGCAACTCTAGGTCTCTTTTGAGATAGTCATGAAAACTGGAATTGTATGCCTCATATATTTAAGGCCAGTGAGCCTATATGATTTTATTAATGTGCTATAAATCTTATATTCACGAGTGGTGTTTACTACTGTGCAGTATATTTAAAAAAAAATTTATGCGTCACTGCAGAAGGAAGGTAGGCCAGTGAAAAAATGCAAGGGTGGATCTCAAACATTTATCCAAATCTGACAAGTATTTGCAAAGAATTTAGTCTTGTAAATTTCTGCTGAGAGCATGATGCGTATTGTAGCCTTGATTTAATAAAGTCTACATACTTATGCATACACACGTAAAACAAGGGCATGTCTTTATCTTGAACCTTTATGTATTCATATGTGACATACTCTGGATCATAGAATGAACTTTTAATTCTGGTATAAAGTGGATCATTCTTCATTTTAGAGTAGTACCTAGAAGACCTTACTGGAGATGCTGGCCACTTTTCTGAAGGAATAGCAGTTTTGTTGCTGAGACACGTCTTGTTAGTCTTTGGCCACAAGCATCTTTTCCCTGCGTATCCCTCGGGATCAGACTATATTCCATAATCAAAATGGATGGGTTGTTACAGTAACTCAGTGTGTAAGTTAGAATGAGTCGCAGAAACTCAAGACAGGTCATTTCCCACTTAGAAGACTGGTTTGATCTTCTTTTGGCAAATGACTTGTGTTTTCCTCCTTTATGGCACCTTGGAAAACTCTGGTCTCTAGGGAATGTCAGGGGGTTACTGCAGCTGTGATTCACTCCAGTAGTGAAGATGCCTGCTTGGAAGTTACTTGCCTGATGCTACTGAGAAGGCAGTGGTTATTTCACCAAGGAAACATTTTTTATTTGTATGGGTGCATTGTAGATTGCACAGAAAAATATAGTTAATGTACCATGCATAACCTTCCATGCCTTTTAAACTTGCACTTTCACCTTGCGGTGGTTAAAATATTAGTCAGCAATACAAAACAGATATTCTGGATGCCTTAAGGGCTGTTAAAAATTTTGTTACACTTTTTATGCTTTTATGCTCTTTTTAATTAAATATCAGGTTCTTATGTCATTTAAAAAGAAGGCATATTTACTTTACTATGCAGTTTTCAGTTTCATAGATAGCAACAACAGCATTCCGCATGATGGAGAGATGCATAGATCAGTTAAAAAGCAGTTGTGGAATGTGTGAAAATTCTGTACCCTGACATACTTAGCACTAGACTCACTCTTGTAGATACATGATTAGACAATTAGTTTTTTCATGTGCAGTGTTAGAGATTCTCTCTCTAATTATTGTTGTAAATATTTTAATAATCGAAATAGCCTCAGTAATGGGAGATCTTTTGTAGCTTTTTTGTTTGTTTTTATTTAAAAAAAAAACCCCAACCAACAACTGATGGTCCATAGCATGGGTTTTTTTTCTGTCCTTCCTGCAGCCTTCAGAAACTTATTGCAGAAAAGGTATTTCTTTTGCTATGTCCTGTCACTATGGGAAGTTGCTGTAACTGATGAGAAAGAAATAAATGGGACATTATACAATACCAAGCTCTTTGGAGTCCCCTGTTTTGTTTGTGTATTATTGTGTGTGTGTAGTAAAATTCAACTTATGACTACATACTCCCTCAGGTAACTCAGAGCAAGTTTAGTCTGAGCTGCTGTGGTCCTGCCATTCCTGCTCTGACTCTGCCATTGTACCAGCTCTGCCCACACCTGCTGAGCTAGTTCAGCATCTTGATCCATTTAAAAAAGCATCCCCCTGCCTTTACAGAGATATTTTTCAGCTGGTTGAGTTCCCTGAAATCCTGCAATAATTTTCTGTATATCGTTAACTGGTATTTGTGCTAGAGCAAGATGTGTTTAGTATAGCAGATGTTTGATCAGGAAGTGTGGTACTGCAACCGCCTGAATTTATGTTTGCTTAAAGAGCTGTGGAAATTATTCTGTCAGTCTGCTTTTCACAAGGGTTGCTCTTCTGTGCATCCTCTGGATTGTAGGAAGAGGTTCAGGTTTTTCACTTGGAAAAGTAATGTCTTTTTTCCCTGGCAGGTATTTTGTAGACATGAGGGTTTGGATATCAGAAGTATTTTTTCATATTGGTTTGTGTTACAAATGGCAATGAGGATGTTTTGTCTCTGCTTTGTGGCATTCCTGTTAGCCCTTCTGAGTGGCCCTAGTTATTAAAAGATTCTTCTTCTTCTTCTGACCCCCATGACACAAGCTTTCAACCCCTGCAGCTTTTTGAACGCATGTCCTGTCACCCTTTGGATACTCTGGAGAACATGGAGGAGAATTGAGGCATGCACTAATGTGCCCTAGTACCCTAGTTTGCAGATTTATTATGCTCCTGGGAGAGCAATGCCTTAATGTATCCTATTATCTTGAAATCATCCTTAACTCAATCCAGGCTAGGACAGAAATAAAAGCATTTCTTTACAGTGTTCAGAATGGAAAATACAGTTAGGTGCATGTAGAAAAAAAAGAGGTGAAGAAATAAAATAGAAGGTCCCACTTGCGCAGAAATTAAATTTGAAAGATTCTTTCTCATGAATACAGGCTCTTGATTGACTGCAACTTGAGGCATAGGGCATGGAAAACGGGAGAATCATTTTTATGTGTACATATGTCAGTAAATCATGTATAGCCAGTCAGCCTTCAGATTGAAGAAATGACTTCCAGTGATCTGGAGTAACCAAGAGGAATCTTTGGCATGCAGTAGAGTGGTGGGAAGCACATTTGGACCCCTAGGAGTCTTGAATAAGTTTCATAGCTGGATTCAGTGGACACCAGTCTGAATTCTTTCTAGCTGGATTGCTAGTGTTGTATGCGTATGTATACAACAGAAACTAAGATACTATTTTCTGTAAGCATCCGTGATATGAAAGGAAGACTAAAGAGAATGTGATCTACTGAAATAGCAGTTTGGTTTACTTTCATATCAGACGGTTTCTTTGGTATAGATAACACAGGTTGAAAGCAAAGATGATCTCCTACATGGTATTCTAGTTCACTCTAGGTAAGAGGCGAATACTTGATTGTCCTGTGTAGTAGCTCTGTGTCCTATTCTGCAGGTCTTTGGCTTGAAGCCTGATGAGCAAGTGTGATACAGAGATTAATTGTATGAGTTTTCATGGCAAGATAATTTGCTGTCACAGACCAGAGAGTGCTGTACTGTACTGCTTCAATCCATGGCCTGCTTTTAGTCTTAGGAAATGTAATCATGTAGTTGGCACTACATGAATGAGCGCCCTGAGCATTTTCCTTGAGTATCCTCATTGTCTTCGTTTGCAGTTAACAAAGCATGGGCTAGAGGGTACATAAAATTGTGGAATAGTTTGGGTTAGAAAGGACCTTTAGATCATCTAGTTCCAACCCGCTGCCATGAGCAGGGATGCCTAATGCTAGATCATGTTGCCCAAGGCTCTGTCCAGCCTGGCCTTGTACACTGCCAGGGATGGAACATTCACCACTTCTTTGGGCACCCTGTTCCAGTGCTTCACCAACCTCATAGTAAAGAACTTGAAGAGGTTAGATGTCTATTTGCATTGTGCTGCTACTGCCCAGCACTCTGTATATTTGTTTTGTGGACATTTGAAATAGGCATACATTATTGTCGCTCAGAAGGAGTTGGTACCTGTATTTCACCTGTTCTGAATTTCCTGTAAAAGCACCTAGGGGGCAGATGGTATTTTTGGAGAGATAAATACTTTGTTGTAAAGTTTTTGGGAGTTATTTCCATCGTGGAGCAATGAAGAAGAGAAATTCTGCAGAAAATAAGATGTGCCTTTCTTATAGCCTCCGTGTCTGTAGAAACCAAACAAATATTTCTATCCACTGCCCTTTCCAGAAGTAGATGGTTTTCTTTAGCCGTCTGTCTTTTCTGACTTTATGTATTAAGGGAGTTCTCCATTGCCAACCCTCATCATAATGAGACTAAAGCTTTTCCAATTCTGACTAGAGCCACTACTTAGTGCCAGCAGTTACTCACTTTCTAATGACATCTGGTTACATAGCAAAACTTGATCTGCATGCCCTTTCTTTGTGCAGTCTTAAGAGGGATAAAAGCTCTTTAAAATTTAAATATTACATGATGTTTGGAAACATTAACTAAGGTGAAGTTTCAGTAAATGTAGTGGCTGAATTAGTGTGATCGGTATTTTTACCCTTTAAGGTATATTCCACTGTGTATATTCTGTCCTGTGCATCCATTCACCTATGGGAGAATGAAAAGGGATATTTTTTAGAGGGAAGGCAAAGGAACAGCATCATGTTTTACTTTCTCCTAAATGAATTTTTGTTTTCACTTTACTTTCTGTTTTGATAGATGACTTATATCTCAAGGCAGAGTCTATTTATTTAGAAAGTTACCTGTTTAAGGAAACAATTCATTATGTGTCGTGGAGCTGATGAGTTCAGTAGAGCCACCTTTTAATCCTCGATTCCCTGTGGATTTTCTTTCACAATACCTTTCTCCTTTAAGTCCCTAAAACTACAGTCCTTTTGAGTGAATAGGGGCTATTTTATACACCACCCTGCTTCCAATCCAATTAAAGGCTCAATAATAGACGGATTAGGGAAAGTTTACTTCTTAGTAGAAGTGCAGCTTTGGAAAAATAGTGCGTTGATAGCAAGAGGGAATGTGAAGGAAAGCGGAGAAAATTAAGGAGATAATGGTCAGTAATCTTAACTTGTCTGATGTTTGCGCTGTTCACAATATAGCAGACTCTCAAAATACGTAGAACAATGATTCAGATTCTTTAACCATTTTGTTGCTGGAGTTTGCCTGTCTCTTCAATTTTCTTCACTCTTGCTTTTGTTATCTGCATCTTGCACAAATACCACCTAATCCTTTACTTTAAGTCCCCAGAGAAGGAGACTTTTATGGTGTTCTTTTGGGGGGAGTTGAGGAGAAACGTAGGAAAGCAATGAGTTGATGACAAAGTTAATATATTGTATTATGAAAGTAGTTAAGTATCAAAGTTTGTACAACATGTTTCAATTTAGAACTGCCATTTAAGAACCTCTGTGACAAATAACAAACTCCCTTTAGAAGTGTTTGAGTGAAATGATAAAAATGATAAAAACAAAACCTTGAAAATATTATGTAAAACGGAAGATACATTATTAAATATGTGTTGTTTGATGCATAACAAATGCATTAAGTCACCTCACCTTACAGGTTGGTTCCAAAGCAGATAGTTTCACTGTAGAGCTATGAAGATGCAAATACCCCAGAAACACACTTTAGCTTGTATCCTTTGCATGTCTTTAAAAGGATCCTCTCACCACATCAGTCAGTGCCAGTGGTTAGCAAACTGTTAAGACCATGCTCTTTTTTCAGAATACTGAGTTAGGTAGTTGAACAAGGAATGCCGCTTTGTGCCATCAAACCTTTCTCCCCCCCCCCCCCCCCCCTTCTTCTTTTTTCTCCTCTTTTTTTTGGAAGGGGGGGTGGATAAATTAAGCCTTCTCCATTTTGTAGAACAACGAGTAGTCATTATTTTCAGCTACTTTGCTACCTTATTATTGCCAAGGTCTCTACAGAGCCTTTTTCTTTGCCTACCATAGTGGATTGTAGTGGGCTAAATGTTTAATGAGTCAATGCGTTAAAGGCTTCACTTTTCTTCCAATTAACCCCAAGACCACTCTGGCATTTTTGTAAATCCACAGAAGTATTTTGTGAGGCCTAAAGGGTAAGCTGCAGGCAGGCTGTGAAGAATGTAAAAAGACTAACCTGCTAACAAACACTGTGCAATAGGACAAAGAGAGTTTAATCCGTATTATGGTAAATGCTGGCTTAGTGTCCCAAAAGGGCTTTGCAGAGTGGAACAAAACAAAGAGGGCAGCACCAATAAAAATCCAGTGCTTTTATTTTTATACACAAAATTGTTGCAAAAGAAAAACTGATAATAGCATTAAGAAAAGGTTTGAATGGTGGTTTTAAATATGATACTAAACATTGCAATTGTTCCCCATTTGAATACCGTTTGTTATACATAAAGAAGGTAAAAGCAATATAGCGGCTGCAATTGATTGAATATTCATGAAAATTGGTCAGATGAGTACCTCAATTTAAATGTGAAATGTTTGTGAATTAGTATATCGTAAGATAATATATAACTTGTATGTTCATTAGTGTGTGTTTCTACAGAGACAAACATAGGAATATATTTTATGCGAACATGTGCGAAATACACGGACATTTATAAAATACATTGTAAAATGCTAAGAACTGTTATTTATCCTCTTCTTAAAAGGCAAACAAAAAAAACTCAAGGAGAGTCACTGTTGTCTTATTCAAAAGCTATTGAAGATGACGGGAGATTTGCGTAGTACAGTATTGCATTAAAATTCTTAATATTAAAAAAGGCTAGCTGTGCTTATACTTTAAAAATTGGAAAATATGAGGAAATTAATTTCTTTTTCAAAGTTTAATGCTGTGATTTCATTTCTATAACTGTTTTGACAAGAAGAATATAATGCACTTAAATGTAAAACTGAAAAAAGAGGAGAAAATAAATAGAATCCCAGACATGCAAAGAATAGTGAAAAGAGCACTACATTCCTGATGCTGCTTTAAATACAAGGTCATCGTCTGTAAAAATAAAACCACAGAGTTCTGAGCAGTGCATAGGATAATTTAGGAAGTGTTTTCCCATTACTTTGTTAAAAATACCTGTTTAGTTTAATTATACCTACATTTCCTAACGATATGAATAAATCTCTTGCATGTTAGACATCCCGTCCAATCCTGAAATGAACTTTTATAGTAGTGATATGTCTCCCCCCAGTCCTGAAATGAGCTTTTATAGTGATCTGTCTCTCCTGAGCCTTGCTGCATTGCCTCATAACCATCCTCTCCCTGTTCATTTTAATTTTGCTACAGTCACAGGAAGGAATGAAATTCCTGCTTTAATGTGTTGGAGAGTAATTTTTGAAGATGTATTTAACAAATATGTTTAATATAGTCTTGGATACCTAAAGGAGATCTGCAACTGAGTATTTTGCTAGAAATAACATACTGTTATCCTTAGAAACAAGGAAGAATGCTCAGAAAAAGTCACAGGTCTCAGCTCACATCTTTATGGGGATGGTGCAGCATGCACATTCCATGGAAGTTTGCCCTGTGATAAGCCCCTAGAAATGGCAGACTGACCTTCTGCAGTGCAGTGGGCACAAAACCTGCTCAGTGACTGTATGGAATAAATGGTGTGATGGAGCTCCGTATGCTTTTGACACAGAGGGGATAGTGAGATTTTGTGCTGAGACACTGAACAAATCCATGGTGATATTCCCTAGATAGAGGGGGCTGCCTGCTGGCAACAGATACAGGAGTTCAATGTGTAAACTCTGATAAGGTTGACATGTAATTTGTGTTACGGTTTGACTGTTAATTGTATATAAAGCAGCAGCCTTTACAGATCTTTCACTGAGAACCCTTAATTGGGAAAAGGAAATCCACATCATTAAGAGTATATCCTTTAAGGAGAAGGAAGGTAACTTTTCTTGAATTAAGCATTCAGAGGGCTTTTGGTTTTGAAAACTTCCTTTTAGTATTGTGGAATTAAGACAGAAGTCTCATTTGGTTTTGTTGTGCGACAAAGTTTTTTGCCAACATCACATGTAAAATGTCTGTCTTCTTTGTGCTTTTCCTCTTATAGTAAAGGTTGTTGGAGTGTAATTAAAATTAAATGCCATCATAAAATCTCTTGGTGGGGGAGAGGGGAGTGTAACTGAAATATTCGAATAACTGAGATTTTGGAAATATTAATGGCTTTTCAGCAAATTACAGTCAGATCCGTTTGCTGCAGGCAGAAAACTGCTATGGAATTTTTGGTAAATTAACACTTTTTGTGTAAGTGCAAGTAGGAGTCACTGTGCCAGCATAAGTTTTTAGTTTTTCCTGGGTGTGATGATATACAATATTCATGGCCAAAAAATTTAAGTGCAGTGAGGCATTTACATGTTTTAAATGTTACAGGGCTACATATGAATCTAACATTTAAAGAATATGGGTTGGGGTTTGGTTGGTTTGTTATTTTTTTCCCAGTGCATTCTTTGTGTTTGTCATTATGTGGAATGGTGTCACTTACATAAAAAAATACTGGACAGGCTACTACAGTATGTTAATTTTGCAAGTTCTGTTAGATTAAAGTGAACATCTTTTTTTAAGCGTGAAAACAAGCCTTATGAATCTATTCTCTTTCCCTCGAAATTCTGCCAAAAAAAAAAAAGTGCTACTTGGTACTCTGTATTCAATATTAAATTCCCAATGTTTGTATACATTTTATATTCCTATTTATTTTGCCCTTCTTCTCAGCCACAGCACTGGAATTAATGTAAAATCAGTTTTGCGCCCAAAGGTGGCCTTATGATGAAATCATGGATGCTCTCTGCTTATAGCATTACAGAAGTTGCCTACTTTGGGAGATGTAAACATTTTGTAAAAACTGAACAGTACAGAGGCACTTGGATTTGCCACTCACATTCAATTTGTCAGTAAAGAACACAGTTATGTTAGAGTACAAATTTTATGACATTAGAATCTGTCTAATTTGGGGTATTTTTATATCCCAAAGTTATGTAATCTTTACAGTTGGGTGTTTTTTGGAAATTATTATGAAGTTATGTTCAGCCCTGGTTGTTTCTTCTGTGGCATGTTCATATAGCCAGCAGGCAGAAACCATGCTGGAAAACACCTGTAATGTTGCATGACAGGATATTCTCAGAGGCACAGAAGTTTTTAATGGTCACTGAAACTGGGATCTGGCACAGAAGGAATTGCTGGACCCAATTTGCAGCTGCTTAGTCTTTTCACCCCACCCTGTGCCATCAGCAGCACTTACCTGATGAGTCAAGCTGGGGATCTGACCCAACAGGAGACTACCTTTTCTTCCCTGGATTTTTACAACGGTGATTCCCTGAGCCAGCTACCTCTAGACCCACAAGAGCATTAGTGGCAGGAGAAAGGAGGCAGTGAGACCATACAGTTTGGAGCAGGCCAGACCATCATAGTGGCAGCCAGCTGCTGAGGAGCCATAGCCATAGACTGTGACCTCAAGTAAATGGTAACAGGTAAATTAGGATTTTAATCAAGATCTTTTAAATAGATTGGGATTGTATATGGGGTGTGTTGTGATAAGAGTCACGGAAGTGGGAAGTTCAGCCCTTTCACACTTAAGTTATCGTGCTGTCAAGAATGCTGTCCTTTGGGGAGAAAGTGTCTGGTGTTAAAATAGTGCGAGGATATACCAGTTAGTATTGTCAACTGCCGCTGATTTCTACTGTTGTTTTAATGTAATACTTATGTGGTTTTTTGTTAAAAATACACATATGTTTTTCTTCTTCTGTGAATGTTCTTAATTACTCTTCTGGCAGTTTGGCATCCTTCTATGTATGTGGGAGGCAATGTCATTTACATTGTCTCTGGATTGCTTTTCAAACACAGAACCCAAAGCCAAAGTTTCCTACTCCAAAGAATGCAATTTCATTGATATAGGAGGTTGTGTGTCCTTATGTAAAAGTCAGTTGTTTCTTAACTTTGTGCTGAATTTTGGAAGCTGCTCCATCCCATGTTCCTGAGCAAAAGCTGTGACTTATACCATTCCTTCCTCAGCCCCCACAGGGCTTATAGGATAGCAATCGGATATTACAGGTGTGACACTTTCCCCTGGTGGAAGTCATGAGTGTATAAATATTAAATTATTGCTGGGTCTATGAAATCTATTCTTGTAACCCTAGTGCAGGGTTATATGATTTGTGTGGCTTCAGCTACTCCAGTGCTGTTTAGAAACTGCTTTTAATTATGGCTATTACATGTAAAAACTTTTCTGATATACCTTTATATCTCTTGCATTTAAACAACCCTGTGCTTAAAGAGGTGCTTTTCCTTCCCTGCAGAAAGTTTTCTAGACAGATAATTCTTGGAAAACAAGAGTTAAGTTTTACTTTTTTAATTATGGCAGGTTGTTTTGTTTGTTTCACTTGACAGAATTCCATTTCTGATTATTTTCAAGTCTTATGTTCAAGTTTCATGAACACTTCCTGGCCCTGCATTTTGAACCTACAGGTAACTAGTTAGTAGTGCTAGAAAATTCTTGAAGGATCCCTGATTAAAGATTTTTGGTAAGGTAGTTATGATGGTAGTGAGCTTCTTTTCTTTCCTTGGCCTGTGATTTTTGCAACTTAGCATTATGGAGTTGGGAAGTCAGAATAAGAGCATTACCATTCATCTAAAAACTGGAGTTGGATTTTTTTCTTTTTGCTTTTCAAGAGATTCCAGTGTTAATTTCCTGAACTGTTAGCAAATTTGCAGAATATTTTGATTTATTTTCATTAGGTTGTTTTATATTTATTGCCAAATGGCATGTTCATAAAACACAAAATCATACAATGCAATGTCTCTGGACATTCTCTTGGCATACTCAATCTAAATTACTTTAAGCAACTCTATCTGAATGTCATTTTCAAAAAGAACTGAATAATTACTAAACTGAATCCAAGCAATATACACAGGTTTTCTGGAAAGAAGAGTAGATAAAGCATATGTTTACATGATTTACACAATAAATGGTTTCCATATACAGTTTGCAAATAGTGATTATAATGTCATGTTAATAAGATGCAGGAAAATGTGCTGAAGGAATAGTGCTTTGCTGCTTTTGTCACAGTTTCATCAAACTGATTTTGTCAGCACTGGAGCATAACCCTTGCCACATCAGTTTGAGTGCTCATTAGGCAGCCGATTTGTCTGAATCCTCATTAAATTGATTAACTCATTTACTTATGGATGATGACATGTTATGTGGTACAGGAATGGTGGTTAGAGACTAGAATCAAGACTTATGTTGACTTGCTTAGTATGCAGTTGTGCATTTATTTCTGCAGTAAATTGCCTCATTCAAGTACTATAGCATCAGTGATTTACATTTTGCAAAAGTGTCATGTCAGCTGAAGGGTTGAACTCACATTGTGTAAACTTGCACCTTTATCTGTAAAGTGTAGACAGCATTTAGATTTAGCTTCTTAAGTTTATAGCTTGCTCAGATTCCCTATTTATTTGACTTGGGTAAAAGACTTTCTCATAAAGAACCTAAAAGGCTCTCTTGAACATCTGTTTTAATGTAAGTTAAATAACAACAAGAAACAAGTATAAAACCTCTTCAGTTATACATTCAGAGGAGGGAGACGTTATTAAGAGAGGGTACTCAAAGTGGTTTTCTGAAAGGTTAGCTTTCAGAAAAACAATTAAAATGAAAATCAGAAATCAGTTGGTAATTTAGGTCAAATTCTATGTCTAGAAATTTGTAGTTTTAAAATTTATAATGATATGCTTCTAATATTTTAAGGTGCTACCTGGAAGTCCTGATTGTGTGTAAGTCATGCTGAAATGTGAGTTTTGGATGCCAGCTACAGTTTTGGTCTTCATATGTGAAACTAGAGAAGCATGCAGGTTTTAGCAAATATTTTTGGTCCAATTTAGTGACTTGGCAATGAACAGGTTAGATATAGCTTGGGATAGCTCAAAAAGTAGTTGAATACTTCAAAATTTATTAAGATAAATAAGCCTAAATTCTTGAATGTCAAATTATTTATTTCAGTAAGAATTGAGTTTGCTTATTCCAAGGCTGAATGTGTCACAAACAAGAAGTAGTGTGAAGAATCAGAATGCTTTTTTGTATACTAGTGTGCAGTACAATCCTAGTCATGGACTGTAGCAGTATTGGATAATCATAGTTTATGAAGACTGGCCAGAGATCGTCCTCTCTGAATGCAGAACAGAAGCAACAGGTAGTTATGCACTGACTGAAGAAGAAACAGGACATTTTCAAAGACCAAAGACAAAATTTTCCTCATGAAACCAGCAGCTATCTAGGGCAGCAAACTGTTGAAGCTTTTAGAGGAATGGCATTGCAGGAGTGCTTTAAGACAGTTTCTGAAGAAGATGCATAGCAGAACTTCAGATATTAGTGAGTGTCTTCTCTTTGACACAGAGAAATGGAAGACACTGAGAGTGCATGACTGAAAACCAAACTAATCATAGGTAGAGGCTGTTCTGACTGGAGTCAAGATTATGCTGAGCCAAAGTTTTAGAAGCATTCCTTTCAGTGATGGTACTGGTTTAAGCAGTCGCCAGGTGTCATCATGTCACCTTGTTCCTCTCCCTTCCACAGGTGTTCCTGGGAAATTGTTTTGAGTGGTTGTTTTGAGTGGGGAAATGAGTCAGTCTAAAATCATTCTCATCATCTCCTTACCCCTTTCGTTGTTTACTTTCTCCTCACCCTAGGCTACTCTCTATCTGAATCACTTATTGAACTCCAGCTTACAGCATGGCCTCAAACATACTACTGTTAGAACATAGAGTTTGAGGGAGCAGCAGAAAATGACTGGGGAGGGATGAGATGAGGTGCAACATGAGCTGGGCAGCATCTGCAAAAATGCTTGTGAAACTGCAGGTTGAATGGAAGGTGATAGAGCAGGGGAGAGGAAATAGAGTTTGAATGGCTTGGGAAATAAGAAAAACTTTTCATGAGCAACAGAGTTGGAAAAAAGCTAGACCACAGAGGGAAATGTAAAAGCAGTTTTACATCTTCTTCTAAGTTAATTAGAGCTGTGTGTTTGTGCTTTGCTCAGCTTTAATGTAAAAAAGGAGTCATTACTTAATTTTTTAAATCATTAGTGTATTAGTGTATATATATACTGTATATATATACGCTATTGCAAGTGTTTATAGTAGTAAACATAACCATCTCTGTAATTCGAACTTCGAATAAAGGTGGGAACTTTGATGTTCTCTGGCTTCTTAGAAGCTTGACACTGTGTTTCCATAGAAATGAGATGAGACAAAGCATGGGAAAATACCTGTTACTGTAATAGTTGCACAGTGCTTTTGGTTATATGTGTTCATTCTGATACCCAGTTTTATTGGTGAGCTACTCAAACTAGTTGTTTCAGTGCAACAATGACGAAAGTGCAACTGAAAATTTTTCCAGGCGGATACGGAAACAGAGGGTAAAATCCTGCTTCCCTTCTGGGAAGGGGATTACTGTCACTGAATTAAATAGAGCTAGAATTTCATGCACCCTATTATTTCCCTTTTATTTTTGGAAGAAACAACTCCAAATATGTCTCATTGTGAACTTTTTTAATTTGTGTTCAAATGTCCTTCATTTCAATATACTAAGATGAGCCTGTATTTGGCGTGATGAGGAAAGTTTGCAAAAACAAGTTCTGGGACTCTTGTTTCAATTAGTGTTTCTGTTGAATCATTTTAGGATCATAGAATATTTGCAAAGTACATGTGGAACACAGTTAATATTCAAACAGGAAATTGGAGATCAGAGTTGAATTACTGGGCTCTAGATTTTTCTATATCCACTTATTTTCCATCCTCACTTGCTCTGACAGTTATAGACCATTTCTCTAATGGGGCTTGCATTTGAAGATAAGCCTGCATGTAAACAAATTAACTTTTCTTAAATGGAGAGCCATTTCATCTGCAATAATGTACTGATTCATAAACTATCAGAAGCATATTAAAAAAAAAAAAAAAGAAAAGATAAATGACCCATTGTATAACACTTACTATTAGGCAGACTAGATGTCCCTGTGTTCTGGGAGATAAGGCTCTTGTATTATTACACCCTAATAAAATGAGTTAATGTTTTAGTATCAGAGATAAAAGGACAGTTGAATATATTTAATAACCAAACTGAGAAACACTTAATTTTAGTTGTCTGTAGCAATATAACACAAATTCCCCTGTAAAACAAATTGCACTTTTGGAATATACTTTAATGTGCATTCGACAAAGGAGAAAATGAGGTGATTGAAGTTCAATTTGTAGCATGTTATTAACCATTTCCACTTGACTAGATGCGTAAAAGGATAATGGATGAGGGTTTTATTATTGCCTTTCTGCTAAAATGAAGTGGTGTAAAAGATAAGGTGATGAGATTAATGAACATAAGGAAAAGGCGTAATCAATCAAACTCCAACAGGGAGATGAGATGACAGTACTTAAGATTTGCAAGGATACATGTTTTAAAAAGTGGATTTTATCAACACCAGCATTTTGTTTGGGTGGATTGCTGAGAAGCAGATATTTGCCAGTTCTAGTTACTCCTTGGTAGGCCCTTTATGCTACTGTGTATTTGAAGCTTCAGCAATTAATACAAGAAATTAAAGTTGATAAGCCGATTTTTTATTTAAAATCCATATTTTAAAAGAACTGTATAATCATTAAATGGGGACAAAATCAAGCAGGGATAATGTTTTGTTGTTCCGTTTATCAATTTGTCACTAGTGGGATATTCTTTGATGTGTCTGCACGAGTTACTTTTAGTCTGTGGTACTGCCTCAAGTTTTGCATCCTTGTTGTTTCAGTAGCTAGTTTTCATGCACTCAAGAAAAAGGTACCTAATGCTTTCTTTGTGCTGTAATAAGTGCTCAGCCAGTAAACTCTACAAGGTTTCAACTTCCAACACCTTGAGTAGAAAATCGATTATATTTTAGAGACAAATGTGCTGTCTCTAAAATTGCAAATTGGCTGTAAATTTGTTCCTCCTTGCAGGGTGTGATATTTTTATACTTCACATCTCAAATGTAGTGCTTCTTTCCTCTGACATGTGTCTTAAAATTATTAACCTACTTGAATATCTATATTGCTGCCATGTTATGTGAAGAATTGATAACAGGTATTTTTGATTTTCACTGATGCCAGATTCTATATTGTCAGTATTACTTGTAAGCACAGCAGCTACAGTTACTCATAGAGAAAGCCAAGCTAAAGGTACATCTTGTATCTTAAACTACACCTTGTTTGGTTTTTTTTGTTTTTCTTTTTTTTTTTTTCCCCAAGAGAACATTGAGTTACAAACTGAATCACTTCAGGACTGGAAATGCCTTTGCAAAACCATTATTTTCTTTTGCCCTCAATATTTTCTCATTTAAAAAAAAAATGAGTTTTTCAGAATGTGGAGCTGGCTGGGAAAGGAGCTGCTGTCCAGTTAGGGTTTTTTCCCAATTAAAAGATTTAAAAAGGGCTCTCACATAATTCCTTCAAATGTGGTTGATTTGCTTGGTAACAGTTGCCTATGAAAGTGCTGCCTTAAGTTAGTTTTGTAGCTGAAATATGCATGAGCAGGATTAATTGTTGCATTTTCTTAAGAGACTGTTAGTTCTTGGCAGCGCTTTGAGCAGGATGGATAGGATATTGCTATGAGGTTAGGTTTGTCTAAAAGAGCAGTTTAAAATACTTTTCCCCCTTTTGACTTTATGAAACATAGTACATATTGGCTGAAACCTGGTGCTTTGTAAATACTCCCACATTAGACATGACTTTTTCTGGCTCTCAGGAAAACTTCCAGTTGTGCAAAGCAGCACTGTGGATTTGTAAGATAAATGCACAACACATCCCAGATTACAGTTCTTCACAAGAGCTGATATTTTCGCATAGACTTACTGCCCTCTTTCCTCCTGTCATCTGCAGAATTCTTTGGTAGGCTTATTTTTTATTGGGCCCTCAGGAGTAGCAAGTTTTAGATTTAATACTCCAGGGGGAATGGCAAAGCAAATCATGTTGTTGGATCAATTGTTCTGCTGTCCCCAGACTGCTGTCTGTGTATCTGTTACACTAGAATCACATTTCCAAGCCTTTCTTATCAATCATTTGGACTAGAAATAAAGTTTAATTTTCTATTTTATTTTTAACTGAAATTAGGGTTATGTTCTTGTCCTGTTACCCTAGAATCCTAGATGTGGTTGTAGACCTCACATTAGCTATTTCCATGGCTTGCTTAACTTTGGGAAAGGGTCTGTACTTGTAGGAATGCTTTAAAGCTGATTTTAAATTACTTTATTTTACCATTTTCTAAGATGTAAAGCAGCAGTTATTGTATAAAACCTTTTCACATTTCTTTTTGTTCTTTACAAACACGTGATAAGTTTTAATGGGTCAAATTATTTCTATGGGTGATCTGAAAAGAATAGGTTCTCTCTTGCAATCACAGGTCATAGCAAAACCTTTGTCACTGACTGATTTTAGTCAGATCCTTTAGTTGAGAAATTAGTCTATTTTTACAGGAATATAAGATAAATCTAAGAATACAGATACAGAATATGAGGTATGCACATGTGTGTCTTGATTAAAGTAAGTGCAAAGGACATATCCTTTGAGGAACAATTTCTCTATGTTGCTGTCATACCTGTACTCTGTTTTGGTTTACAATAAATGAACTAGCTGTGAGTGGAGAAGCATTTGAGCAGTGGAGGGTTTACTAGCAGCACTGTGCTGCCTTCTGTCCCAGCTTCTAAGAGCAGGAGGGAAAATTTTCTGTAGGGTTAAGTACTAATACAGTCCTTGGCTATGGGGCAGCCACCACTCAGACATAAGGCAAATGTATGTAATTGAACAGCAGCCCCTGCAGCTGCTCCAGTTTACTCAAAGGGGATTTGGTTCCTGCAGCAGTCTAGAGTCTGTGCAGCACAAAGGTGGCGTTAAGCCATTTTTACATTCCCATCCTTTTACAGGCCGCACCTTCTGTGCCATATCTGTCATAAAACATATCACAGAATCTTTTAATGTAAACTGCTGGATTGGCAGCTCTGGAGTCTGACTTTTCTCTTTGCCTTCAAGAAGCACATCTGTTCTTCTATGTATGGGCTTGGTTCCCATTAATGAGCTGATCAGATGCAGTCTTTCATGATGACTGGTACCCCAGCTTTCTGCCAGATGTGTGTGGGTGGCTTTTGTTTTTGTTTTGTTTCTGATGAAGGGGTATGAAGGTCAGTTTACAGGTCATCAGTTAAAAAAAAATAAAAACCAAAACCAACCTTCCTTTTGGCATTGAAGCTTATTTTTTCATTGCCCATTTGCTTTCTTCTCCTCAACCATCTTCTGCAAGATCAGATGAAAATGGCAGACACTGGATAAGTGCCAGTACTGCAGGTGCATTAGTTCCCGTCTTTCTTGGTTTTAGTTGCTGCTTCCACTTGCACGTGTTCTGGCTGGATAGACCAGTGCTGCATACATAGAGAAGCAGCCTGTGGGAGAACTTGTCTCCCGAAAGTGGTGAAATAGACGGGCAGGGCACAGCAGTGGAAATCTAACATGAGTTTTCTCTTTCGCTGTTCAAAATAGGAATTTGAAGGGACGTTTACAGCAAATATGAACCTTATTTTTTCTAAAGAAAAACTCAAAGGCTAAATAAGAGAAAGCAAAATGAAGATGGCTTTTACATTGTTTTCTGTGCTCTGCTTTTGAGCCACGCACTCCTGTATTGTATCTTTCACCATATCTAGGTATACTGCTGTGGATATGAACTGCTATGTGTCATTAGTCTGGCAATTGTCCTAGTTTTCAGACTGTGCTTCATAGAGATCAACAGACATAGTCTGATAAAGATTATCTCCAAGGCTTTTCTGCGCTAAGAATTTTATAAAAGAAGAGAGGCCAACCAGAACTTGGAACTTAAAAAAAAACCCAAAGAACCCACGGCATGATAATCTTCTTGTCATAAAAAAAAGAACTTGTGCTTGATGCCTTTTCTGGCTTTCTCAGGTACTTTCATCTGTTAAACAACAGAAAGTTTGGCTTGTTTGAAATCCCTTAAATAGTTTGCAGAAGTTTTTTATTGCAATAGTGTTACAATATTATGGCATAGATTTGAGCCATTAATGAAGTAAGATGAGCAAAGCACAACAGTGTATGCTGTTAAAAATTGGAAAGGGCCAAAGTCCTCTGCTAAGTGTTGTAATTGTAATTGTTACAAGTTCGACAAATATTGGAAGATGCTTTTGATATGCAAGGAAAAATATTTTTTTTTCTTCAGAATAATAAAAAGAGAGACCTGTCCAAAGAGACTCAGGCCTGATGGTGCAAGGGAGAATAAGAAGACAGTAATTCCCACAAATCAGTTTTGACTGTCTGAAAAACAGACCGACTGAAAAACTCAAACTGATGTCAGCATGAGTGATTAATCGTAGATGATGAGGCTGCATCTTTACCATTTGCTTTCTTTAATTTTGCTTCAATTTTCTTATACCAGGAGCAAAAAGATTGTTACAAATTGGTACTTTTAGTTGCATAAAATCTTTCCAGGAAGAAAACTGATCTGGAGATCCTTCAAAGGTATACTGTACTGGAGAATTATCCTGTACTGGAGAATTCAGACACAGAATGGTTTAAAAACAGTCCTTGCTGGTATTCTTCAAGGGTATTTTAAACTCATGTATTTCAGATACAAACACCTGGGTGTCTTCCTCATAAACTGCAGCTGAATGAGTCCTATGCTTTCTTACTGCTATCACAAACCTTTCTATACAATTATGTTTTAATTACATTGGCAAAATTTAGGTCATGGTCATACTTCCCACCTCAAAATTATACATCTGGTTTATGCTTGATGATAATACTTAGTGCTGGGGAATATACTGAAAATCTTTGAGGTTAAGTTTTAAAACAGTTTTTGTTTTATAACGTCATTTCCAATAATAAAATATTTCTGTCATGATGTCTTTCAGATGATCATAATCTAAATTTTTATTTCCTTTTTTGTTGACTCACAAGGAGACAGGAAGACAAATTAAATGGTCAGTTTTCACAGAGACAAAATTTGGAGCATCTAAAGATTCCTGTTCTTTGTCTTTTAGTTTTCTGTATTAATAAAAGTGGGCTAAGTAATGAGGTAGCAACATTTGTGCTTATACAAAGGTATGTTGTTAGCACCAAAATAAGAAAGTTGTATGGATTTTTTTTTTCAGAGGTCTAGATACCTGCTCCTCAGTTGCACGGGTAAATGCAAATGGATTTTCCCCACCTATTTTCCAAAATTCTGTCTTATGCAGGGTAGCTGGCATGGGATGAGCCATTGCATTATTCATTACTACAAATGCTTGGTATTAATAATACTTTATTTCATACTCTTTGATCCAAATTCCATGACTTAGTGATCAGCTTCTTTGACAGTTTCTATACAGTGAGAAGTAATTTAATGGAATTTTGCTCAGGGGTGCTTAAGATCTCTTCTTGAACTTCTGCAGGTATTGTATGTTTTTCAGTGTATACCAAATGAAATCAACAAAACCAGCTTTTTTAGTATTTACACTGTGTATGTTTAACTGATGGAATTCATTGACACATGAAATCATGAAGTTGTATAATTTAATGCAGTTCACAAAGGGGTTATGGAATCTGTCAATCTGCACGGACATCAAGACTAGCCAGAATTGTACTTATTAATTAGAATGGATTAAAAGCACTCCCCCATATTTTAAAACTTAGGCTCTAATGAAGGCAAAAATGACAAAATACTCTGTTTGCCTACTGCACATACCTATATGTTACGTTTTTGTGTATCTTTCACTCATTTTAATATGTGCATGTATATACACACATGTGACTCTACATGAATGTGTACCATTGCACTTTCATAAGAGTATCCTCAGTCTTAGATAAGCTAAGCAAAGATTATAAGCAAATCTGGATCCATACAGAACCGCTCACATGTGGATAAATGTAATTCACACTTCAGTGTGCAAGGCACAGTGCACAGCTCAGAGAATCCTTTGCACGATTTATACTTATGACTGTTGCAGGTTATTTCTGTATGGTTAAAAGATACCTCAGTTATGATTTGTTGTCTATATCTTTTTACTTACGAGATACATGAAGTCTGTGTATGTATTAACAATGCTACGGCAAATATCATAAACGGGTAACTCCAATAGAGTAGAAATTGTCACCATTCATTCTTTATGTGTATGGATTATAAACACTGCTATAAATAAATAAATGTCTGAGTAATGAACTTCCAGGTTAATGCATACACTTTTTTCTTGATGATCATCATAAGAATCTAAAATGTATGTGTTTTGTTTTTTTTTTTTGCAATTTTGTTTTGCAAGTGTATTATGAATTTAAAAAAACCCCAGGAAACCTGACGCAAATGAAAAGAGGATAGTTGGCTAGAGAGCTGCCTATCTAAAATATTACATAGAAACCCTGCTGTCATAAATTTTTGTATTCTTATATATCTTTTTGCTGCTTGCAGGTGTTGAATTGACATTTCTGGAGTGTGTGGTTTGCAGGCTGGGTTGGTAGCCACACTGCTTTTTTAGTGTGTCTGAGATTTGTTATGGGAGATCACTTTAGAAGGGCTGCCTTGGTAGTCTTGGTAATAAATTATTTCTAATTCTTAGTTTACAGCATTTTGAATCTCAGTAATAAATAATTATAATTTGCATGCATGTTTATTGGAAACACACTGAGACTATCAATTTGTTTTAAACATGCCAATGAAAAGCTCGTTGATCACTGTTTACCTAGCCTGCTCTCCAGTTAGTGATACAGAGGATGGACACAGAAGCTTAAATAACACTGTTTCAGGAGGTGCAAGTGGAATTATTTGTAAATTGTTACAGTTGATTCTTGATGGCAGACTGTCCCAGATGATGTAAACAGCTGGATGAGCCTTTTGTATCAACCTCTTGATGACCAGATCCTACGAAGTCCTAAATCAGAATGTAACAGGCTCACTGAATCAAGACATTGGTCAACTCCTACGAGAATCTATGAATTCTTGCAATTCTGGCTTCTCTTTATCATAATTAAGCATGCTATCTTATTTTCCAGAGAAAGGCATAACTATACATCCTTAAACTTGCAGGGCTTGGACAGCCACCCAAACCTATATTTCATTTTCTTCTTTTTGAACTTCTGCTTTCTAGGCTGCATATTTTAACTTCCACACCTATCTTTTGCAATCAGATCTTGTTCTTTGGATTGATTAAATGCTGTCTGCCAGTGTTAAGGAACTCCTGCCCTCTAAGAATCAGTGGGGTTAATCAAAAGGGAGAAAAAAAATTGTTTGTGAAATAGTGGATGCAGTAGAAAAGAGTAAGATAGTTGGTACAAACTTTGCTAACATTGTTCACAGATTTATTATTCTGTGTGAGGTGTTTAGAATCTCATTGTCAAATCAGAAAAGTTCTGAACACAGGGTCCCCTAATAACCTCTTTTTTCCAAGTTAGATCTTGACAATCATGCTCCCTGTAGTTAGTAGACCACTCTCAGAAAATCTGCATTGCATGCTTTTTTCATTTTGAAATGTATCTTTAGTGTCAGGATAAAGAGAGAAAACATAGTTATGCATTCCTCTATTTTAATCATCTGGGAAGTATTTTTCATGTCATCACATCTGTACTGATCTGTGGTCTGTGACAGACTTTATTCATTTCCAAACAAATGCTGTTTTCTTTCTATATCGTGTATGTAGGAATTATTTCAAAACTGAATAGATCTAGAAAAAAAACTGAGTCCTAACTAAAGGTTAAACTCTTAACAGGTCCAGAGGCCTTAAGGTATGTGAAGCTGGTATAAATAGTAAACTGTGAAATAGGAATTTCAGTTTGTGGTAAATCTGTCTGTCCCCAGCAGCTTCCAATAAAATAATTTTATCCTTCTAGAGCACATCAATTTGCTAGTCAGTGGTTCATGTATCAAAGAGCATTCTGTGAAAATATCAATATCATTGGTTAATATAAATGAAATTAATTTTTAAAGCTGGGCTAAAGGTTGACATCTGAAAAATTGCATTACTTTGCAGAAGAGAAATTTCTGTCTTCCAGTGAAATTTCAGGTCATAAGGGCAAGTAATTTTCACAATCTTCAATGGGAACCAGTGAAATATGAACTTCATTGTCACCTAGCCCCAAAGCGATAAGATAAAATGAGCTGATACATCATTTGCTGTGGTTTTATCATCTCCTCCAGTAATTGGAAGAGAAAACATAAGAGTCCTTTACCACCCCCCTCCCCAATGCCTTCACCACCCACACCCAGGCATAAGCCATTTTGCTCTGATCGATACAAAGGTCACAGAGTATTTATTTATTTATTTAATTTTTTTATGCTGGCTAAAACTGTCTAGTGGGACATTAAAGTAATGAATATGTTTAATTGAGTTTGTCACCCATGAAAATGCTGAGCAGGATTGCATAGCAGATTGTGTGTGCTCACAGGAGGGACTGGATGGGAGACTACTGCTGTTTGCTTGGCTGATTGTATAAATATCTGAGATTTAAAATGAACATCTTATGTGTTGTTCTCTTGAGAAATCTAAAATAAACTAATAAGCACCATGATTTATTTAAGAGCATTTAGATATTTTAAATTATTAATAATCTGATCTAATTCCATATTAGTTTGGTTGTACTTGTATGCATTTAAACAAAGAACAGAGAAAGACCCCTGTCACTGTGAATACTGCAGCTAGGAGCTAAATAATACCTGTACAGTAGGATCTGAGGATCCTCAGCTGCAGGGCTGAGATTGTGGTGGAGATCCAGGTTCCTTATGAGCTGAGAGTCAGGTTTTGTAACCTCTAAGTGCTGTAATTTTGCCTCCTGAACAAAAATGACCCCAAATGACAGAGAAAGCTGCTAAAAGAGTGTCTTTATGGATTTTAGCTCTAAACTGCAATCAAATTTTAATGCAAATTAAATATTTTTGGGGGTTTCTTGGTGTTTTTTTTTTTTCTTTGGTATGTCATAACTTTTTCAGGAATATATAAATGGGCATCAGCTATTTAAATAAGCTATTTAGTTTTTATTTTATTTGTGGCAGTTAAATTGGCTGGCACATTAAAGTAATATAATTATTCAATTACTGTTTCAGTTCTATAACCCATTTGCAGACTTAATTACTTCTATTCACATTTTCAAGATCAATAGTACTTTTCTCTACAATAAAATATATGATAGTTGATTGGTTTATTTAAAAGGTAAAGCAAAATGTTCTTTTACTCTTCAGTAAAATATTACTTCTAATTCAGGAGACAGCTGTAGCATTGGTGTCCGTTAACTGTTGCATGTAATCTTTTACAAGAGACATTGTTTACAATCAACATTCAAGGAGGGTTTTGAATAAAAGGTAGGGTAGGGTATTTCTTTTCAAAACTGTAAAATGACAGAATAGCTTCTGAGTGAGTGTTTTAATGTTGGGAAATTAGCTGATATACAACTATGAATCATGAGAAGACTTTTTTATTTGCGCTCTTAATTCATGATCAGCGCTATGTTACGTGAGTTTTCATGCAACTCTGATTTCAGAATCTTCTTGAAGTGGAAATTGAAGCTGGCTATTCTTTACTTGCTAGTTTCTTGAGGAGTTTATTCCAGCCATGCAGTGTCAGTGCCTGCAGCATGAGTCTGAGGTCTGATTACAGTTTTAGGCCTTCATTTCTGTTACTTGAAGGGACTTCATGCAAAGGTGGAAGTGATTTTTCACTTTTAGTAGTGTAGTCATGCTGTCTGTTCATCTGGTGTTGCCAAAGTCTAATCACAGAACAGTTTGTCTAATGAGATGTTTTTGGAACTGCAGAACTTTAAAATTGGTTCATTTGTTTATTTTAAGTATTTTTAAATGGAATGGTAAGCTGTATAAATTGTCTTTCCTCCTGTAAGGTGCAGTATCTTTTGAAATAAATGCTACAGGGATAAGCACAGTAGATTAAACTTCAATCTGATGCATTGAATCAGCTGAAATTCTATAAATACTATTTCGCCTGGGGAAGGTGGTGCTATTTGTCCAGATTAAACTAGATTGTACACCCTCATTAATCTTTGCTCCACCAGTGTCCCAGAACCAGTGGGGAGAAAAGTAAGAATGAATAATTTTTAAGATCAACATATTGTACAGTAGTATGAAGAAGATAGTTGTTCTTAAATTCTTAAGTAGAATTCTCTGGTTTGTAGCTTCTGGGCAAAACCAGGCAAATGCAAAAATAGCTTTTGAAAGTTTTAATTCTGATAATATCGGAAGTGGTAACTGATTTAAAAAAAAGACAAAAAAATCCTTTTTCCAGATTAAAATTGCTGAATTGAATTTGAAGTATGAGTCAGTTTCTGCACCTAGCAGGTTCTATTAATAAAATCAGATATTTGACAGGGAATAAAAGGTTGAATTGGATTTTTGTAAGGAAATGTATTTGTCTTCTGGACCTTTTATCTACTGTAGGTGGTGTGATGAGTGCGGAGCAGTGGTAATGCTGCAGTTTCCATAGCAACTGGTTCACTGGCGGGCTAGACCTCTGTCTAGGGTGCTGTCAGTGTGCCTGGAGTTTCAGAGAACAGTGTCCCAGAGAAGGTCTGCTTCCACCTAATCCAGTTTTAATTGAACTCCAGAGACTTTGAAGTGAAGCTGCAGACCAGGCAGACACTATTCCAACTCGAAATGAAGGCCTTGCTCAGCTAGGCCTCAACTGCTTCTCACTCTTGATAACTTCTGTTAATGAGTAGTTTAAAGAATTGTTATAGTGGTGACTGGCAGTGTTTCTGCAGTGCAGTTTGAGTTTCTGCTATAAATCCCGTTGTACTGAATTCAGTAACTTCATCATGGCTGCGCAAGGTGCGCACTGTAAACCCCCTCTGCCATTTTCAAGCTGGTATTTTTCCTTCCAATTTTGAAAAGTTGCATGCAAGGTTTCCACTCACAAATATGCTTGCTCCACAGGGTAAAAATAATACCTAGTCACAGTCATAAGTGTTTGAATTTTCAATGCACAGACCGATAGCAACAAACAGGCTGTTCTGTTTGAATTGCTACTACAGAGAAGTGGAGGCCATCACATTCCTGGTTTTCTCAAAAATAGTCCTTGAAATTGTAAGCTCTGACTTAAAGATCATAAAATGGATGGGTACCAGCAAAAGTATGAAGAGATTTTTGTACACAAGCACTGCAACTTTGTCTCCTTCATTACCTCTTTTGATGTTGTGTGCCTTAAAGGGTATGTCTATGCATGTAGCAAAAAGCCAACCGCAGTGGCTTTGAATAGCACCATAGAATTATACAGATCTGCCAATTAGTGTGGATGGGTTATGGATGTGGTATGGAAAGTGTCAGAGTGGTCCAAGTCTGTTAGTTCTGCAGTTCCAGAAGTGATTAGCAGCCACTGACAGTCTCTGGTGCTTTCACTGCATTTCTAGAATTTTGTGTTGGAATAGTTATTCATTTTTACCTTCTTTTTCTGTGTGTGTATGGGTCTTGGGGGAGAAAATGTGGCACTTATATTGAGGGGAAGATAAGGGAGAAGTAAAAAGAAAGAAGGTGTGGGAAATGGTTTGCTTTGTATATTCTGATCTTCTGTGCTCTCTGGTTTTGGTTTGCCAGTGGTGTCTGCTTTTAATTCACAAAAGTGGTATAGTGTTTTATACTGTATTGTGTAGTGCCTTTATAATGGTGCTTCTGCTCTCTGTGCTAGAAAAATGCAGGTTATTTGGGAATATATAATACATGTAAGGCAAAATCCTCCTTTGTTAAAAATCTATAAACAAATTATTAGGTTCATTAGCAGTCTTTGTTATGTTAAAGGCTTGAATTCCATTTGTTCAATTTTTTATGTCATATTTATACTATATTGCTCAAATGAAATTGTAGTAAGAGTGATGTTAACTAGAATTATATCTGAATCTCCTTTTCTGTGATAGATTTCTTTTAAGTGCTTTTGTGTTTGCTAAAATTGGCAAATCTCAGATTTTCCTTCTTTTATGGTTTGTTAATCTGAGGTAGAGAAGTGTCCGATCTCTCTGTCCTTAACACTTACATAATTAAGCTTTGAAATGAAAAGGAAGAAGTGAAGCAACAAAGAAACAAAGTGGCTGAGGACTGAAAATGGGATTAGTTTGAATTGTGAAGGCAGACTAAGCATCTGTGTCTGTCAGATGGGATGACAGGAATTGTAACAAGTTACTTTGACAACCGCTTACTCCATAGAGAGATTATGCTGAGTTCATTTGCAGGTTTGTGTTTAACCTTAGCTGACAAAATGATACTTAACCTCTTATACAGCCAACCTTTATAGTTCCAGAATTAATGAATGTTGCCTTAGCGATAAACTTGGGGAACATTTTTTTTCTTTAAAGACATCATTTCTTGTTTATTTGTTACAGGCCTGTTATTGCAATGCTAAAGGAAGTGCAGATACATCAAATGGCACAAGTAATAGATTTCAGAATATGCTTTTATGCTGTGCTGAAGTTCCAAACATTTCATAATGTTTCTAAAACTGCCTTGGTTATGGAAAACAGACCACTGTCTTTAAAGGAAAAAGTGAAAGAAAATTTTAAGAATCCTTTACATGTGTATTTGAATCTAGGACTTCAAAAAACATTATAGGTTCATAGCATGATTTGAAGTTTGAGCCTATTTTAATTTTGCTGCAAGTTTTGCATGTGATTGGTAAAATCCATGTTTGTGAGTCAGTCAGTTTCTCTTTTACAAGATATTACCTGTACCAACAACGTATTTAAAACATTCTCTCTCTTCTCCTTCTACCAGATTTTGGCGTATACAGAAGGACTCCATGGAAGATGGCTCTTTTCAGAGATTCGATCTATCTTTTCCCGACGTTATCTTTTGCAAAATACAGCACTGGAGATATTCATGGCAAATAGAGGTACTGTATGTTTAGAGGAATGGCAAGTGTTGATTTAGGGCTATGTGCATTCTGTTTGGCTGTTAGTTATGTCCTCTTTGGTATGGATTTGTGTAGATAGCAGAAAGGCTTGGATTAAGTGTCTCAATATTTAAATTAGTGTATTTCTGTAGTCTAGTTTCACCTTTTTTGGGGTTAGGGTTTTTTTTTTTCAATGAGAAGATAAAACATGATATCTGGGAATTAGCAATGCCTCACTTTCATTTATATCCACATGTTTTATTTGTCAATCTCTAGAAACTCTTGCTTAAGAATCTCTGATCTGTTATACATGAAAGGGATTTTTTTTCCCCATTGGAGGGTTAATAGTTTTTAACTATACACACCAAGAACAGCATAATGAAAGAACTTCACTACTGGATTAGACCTGTGACTGGTATGGTATACCTTCATGCTTTATTGCTAGTAATACTTTCTTTCAGTTACACCCTAGTGCAACTGTAAGAAATAAAGGTGGGACTTGGAGGTTTTGGTTAATGAAAAAATGAACATGAGCCAGCGGTGTGCGCTTGCAGCCCAGAAAGCCAACTGTATCCTGGGCTGCATCAAAAGGAGCGTGACCAGCACGTCGAGGGAGGTGATCCTGCCCCTCTACTCTGCTCTTGTGAGACCTCACTTGGAGTATTGTGTGCAGTTCTGGTGTCCTCAACATAAAAAGGACATGGAACTGTTGGAACAAGTCCAAAGGAGGGCCACAAGGGTGATCAGGGGACTGGAGCACCTCCTGTATGAAGACAGGCTGAGAAAGTTGGGGCTGTTGAGCCTGGAGAAGAGAAGGCTGTGTGGAGACCTCATAGCAGCCTTCCAGTATCTGAAGGGGGCCTATAGGGATGCTGGGGAGGGACTTTTCATGAGGAACTGTAGTGAGAGGACAAGGGGTAAGAGGTTCAAACTTAAACAGGGGAAGTTTAGATTGGGTATGAGGAAGAAATTCTTTACTGTAAGGGTGGTGAGGCACTGGAATGTGTTGCCCAGGGAAGTTGTGAATGCTCCATCGCTGGCGGTGTTCAAGGCTGGGTTGGACATATCCTTGGGTGGCGTGGTTTAGTGTGAGGTGTCCCTGCCCCTGGCAGGGGCGTTTGGAACTAGATGATCTTAAGGTCCTTTCCAACCCTAACTATTCTATGATTCTATGATTCTATGATTTACCTTGTTTATCAACCTTGTTTTCACTCTCCCTTTCTTCAGTTCCTTTTTCAGACATACATATATATTGTGGCAAGTCACTCAAAATATAATGCATTGAGACTTGGAGAACTTTCTTCTGCTATATTCTTCCCCGAAAGTTTTTTTAAACTAGATTATATGATGCTTTTGCAGTTTAAACTATGATTCTTGAAGTGCTTTCTGTGCTTTTATACTGATAATGAAATTTTGAGAAATAAATTTTGAAGACTGTGTACAGACACCAAATAAAGTAGGTATTAAGACGACACTTTTAAAATGTAAAATATCATTTTGATAACAATGTGAAATGTCCTGAAATCAGTAAATGTTGCATAGGATAACATATTTTATGCTGTTAGTATTCTGATCAAAAAGTTTTTGTCCAAACTTAAAATGCTCTCGAATCTTGAATGTGGCTGCTAGGTATTCAGTCATGTATCTCTTAGACTGTTGTGCAAATCTGAGGTGCATATTATCCAGCAGAATATTAATCATGTGCGTAAAGACTTTCCTATTTTGGAGCCTGTAGTTGTACTCTCTGAAGTCATAAGTGTCCATTGGTGATACCATGATTAGATTATTTATTTAGATTTTTAGGTGCAATTGCATAAGTGTCATTGAAGTTTTAAACAAAATATGAAGATTATATTTTTAAGAATATATCTTGAAAATATTTAGAACAGAAACTAGTAAATGTGGGAAACAATTAATATAGAAACTTTTTAATCAGTTCTAGACAGTTAATCTGTACATATAGATGTAACTTCTGTTCAGAAGGGAAAACAAATGTAGACCTTGTAAGATTTGTAACAGCAACAACTTTTGTTGAAACTTGTGTTAGTGGTGAATAAAAATAGTTCCGGAAATTATAAAGAAATATGTCCATAGTAACCTGAAGGAAACACGTCTAATATTTTTCCTGTTCTACATCCAAGCTTATGGTTAAATTGTATTGGGCCAGAAAGTCTAAATAAAAAGGGTAAAATCACGCCGTATATCTGCTCTTGTGTTCACAGTGGGTGTCATGTTCAACTTTCCTGACCAAGCAACAGTAAAGAAAGTGGTTAACTGTCTACCTCGTGTCGGTATTGGGACTATCTTTGGACTACCCCAGACCAGGTATTTTACAATTTGAGTTAATTTTATCTGTCAGTTCAGTTCTAAGAGTTCTTTTTTCGTCAAACCAGCCTACATAGCTTGAAGCATCTATACCTACTAGTTTACAAAAGATGCACATCCTCAACCTATCACTTTTGTATGCTATTTGTAATGTGTTTGTATAATAAAAGCTTAAAAACTTTTGGACCTGAGATTTTTTGTGATTTCTGTTAGTTATAGGGAAGATATCTTCTTTTTTGGCAATGAGACTCAAACACTTACCCTACTTAAGGAAAACTGGTTTCTTCATGCTTGCAAACTCACTAAAATTTAAGACTGATTTAAGTTAAGTTATAGGACCGATTAGCCTTTATGACAGTGTTCAATTATATTAGCTTGACTGTAACATCCTCAAATCCCCTGTAGTATTTAAACATAGCTGAAAATGATCATTCCTCATCAGAAAGATATTGTGGTGATGTATAGAACAATATAAACTAGATGTGTAAGAAAAGCATGTGAAGGATTCGTGTGGTGTGCTTGTCTTCTAGCTCTGGAGACCATTTTTCAAGTTTTACATGATGAGAAATTAGTATTGCAATGGCAGGTTGTGTGTTTGGATCCTAAATCTGGACATAGAAGTTGGATTGGTTACCTCTTGTATTTTAAAGAATTATAAACAATTCTAAGTGGATTAATTTCTAAATTTTTAGAAGAAACAAGAATCCTTAAGGAGTGTCTTGTTTGTTATTACTTCATATTTTCATTTTTAAAGATTTTTGTACAGAAATGGTATTAAAATAGTTGGGGATGTTTTCTGTTGTGTTCTGTGATTTACTTTTTTTTTATGAAGTACAGAAAAATTTATCTCGAATTGCAATTATAGCCACTCTGTAAGAAGTTAAAAATTTCTATTTACAGGAGCAAATTAGGTGTGAAAGCTTTTAAATATACCTGAAAGTATAGACAGATTTATTCAAAATTTCACATCCAATTATACTGATAAATTTGTTTGCGATACAATAATGCAATTTATTAAAATCAAGAAATGTTCAGTTACCGTAACTTTATTTTAAATTGTTTACCAATCCCTGTAAAGACTTGTTAACTAAAACTAAACCTAGATTTTTTTTTTCACCCTAAATTATGTGGTTTGGTATTTGCAGATGTTTTTATTATGACCAAAGCAGTCTTGGGAATTTTATGATAAGCTCTTCTCTGCTTGATTTATCACTCCGAGGAGTGACTCTATAGTCTTCTTTCACAAACACTCGGAATCTGGCATCAAATTCTATAAGTTTAATTGAGTTATTTATGACTAACTCCCCACCACTGTCAAGAACTTAAATCTCAAGAGAATGGTCTTCATAATGAAGTTTTATCATCTTATCATTGTTTTTCTTTTTTCTTGAGGGATTTAAAAACATCTCCTAAAAGATGACTTAATTCTCATGCGAAATTCTAAAAGTTGTGTAATTTTCTTATTTAATGGTCTGCTATCTCTCTAAATCACTAGTAACGTATTTCTGTAAAACATCAAGCCTTCATGGAGCAGTTGAATTTGCACAGCTGTAAAGGGTTCTGTTTGAAAGCTTTAAAATCCTGACATATCCAGCTCTCAGATGTTTTAAATATTTCATTCTTATTAGAGTATTATACTTTAAAAATGAACTTCAAGTATCCAAGATAGTTTGATCCCCAGAAAAATATATCACAGAACTAGTAAATACTTACAATTGCCACTAAAATTCATATTGGTTAAAAGACCCACCAATTTTTCTCGTTATTTTTTCAATTCTGTTTTGTTTTGTTTTGTTTCCCAGACGCATCTCTTTGGCTAGTCCAAGACAGATTTTCAAGGCTTCCAATATGACCCAGCGATGGCAACACCGAGAAATTTCCAACTTTGAATACCTGATGTTTCTAAACACTATAGCAGGTAACGCAAATTACTGCAATGACTCAGAAAAGGAGTTAATCAGGTAACACAAATTACTGCAGTGACTCAGAAAAGGAGTTAATTGTGGTGCAGTCTCAACAGACATGGGACACTACTAGATTTTACTCTTTTAGTGAATAACTTTTTCTATGTATGATTTTATTCTGAAGAACAACTTCACAAAATCCCCCCAGATTGAATTGTATTGTCGATCCAGGAATGTAGTGCCTGGATCACCTGCAGTGCTATGCCAGGACTTTATTCATCCATTCCCAAATCCTAATTCATACCACTGTGTGGTTGTCCTAATCCGTCATTCTGTAACTGCTAAACTATACTTATTTAACCCATTTTACCCCACTGGCTTCTAACCAGCTTGACCTCAGTTTAGTAAATGGAGGCTAATTGTTAGGTCTCATGACCTCTCTCTTATTTTCCAACGTACTTTGTTCTCAGAGCAACTTTCAAAGTTTCTCAATTTTCAGCTCTTTTTTATGGTATGGGCAGTGTTGAAAGGCTCATTAATTCACATGCAGACTTGGCTCTTGCTAACACAATTGATAAAACAAATGCCTCTGCTCCTGCTGATTTCATTTTATACAAATGGTCAGTTTTACTTGTTTCTGTAATCACTCATTAAGTCAGAGATGCCAGGATTTTGGCAGATTTATAAAAGTAGGGGTAGATCTGCTTGCTTCTTTACTGCTGAAGTTGTATGAAGCAAATCATGATGCTGTTTTCTGTGGCTTTAGTGAATGATCCTTTTCAGCTTTATTATTGAAATAATAAAGTGAACTTACCAACTTGGCATTTGAGGTTAAAAGGAACAAAAAGATGACATTATGGAGAAATTGAAAGCTTAGTTGCCCATGATGGGGAGTTAAAATATTGTCATTATGATTATCAATTTGAAACAAATAAAGATGAATAACACTGGATCATGTAAGTAGCCTTAATCCTGAATAAGAGATAATATGCAACATAACCAACTGGTAAGGGAATGACAGAGCCTGACTAAATTTAATTAAAATTAAAATTAATTAAAATTAATTTAGTTAATTAAAAATTTAATTTAATTAATTTAAAAATTCTGCAAACCAGGATGGAACAATACTGAATGGTGTAAGAGAAGTGGAAAAATGAAAAACTTAGGTGGAGTTTTAGAAAGCATTTTCTGGCAACTTGATTGAGTTGTGAAATAGTATTCCTGGGGAAGAGGTAAAGACCTGTCCTTTGAGACTTTTAAGACCAGGCTAGACAAAATCTGAGAACATACTGATTGGAGGGGATGTGAATGAATGAGCTTCTGCAACAGTATCATAAAAAGAAACAGGATCCTTGTAAAAAATTATGCATTTTAAGATTACAAACCTGGGTATGTGGTATATGTGTATGTATGGTATATGATTATTGTAATTTAATATTTTGTTTTTACTGGAAGAAAGATATGTCCATCTTACAGATTCATAAAGATGCACATGTGAACATGAAACCAGAACAGATTTATGTTTTGGTAAATGGTGGTATGTCCATAGATGGTCGATGGTCAAGGAAGAATTTCCCTCAAAGTGAATTCTCTAGATGAATGGTTATTACTTGCATAATTTCTCAATCTAAAATCCTGAGCTGCTTCATTCTGCTTTCACATACTGAGTTTTATGCAGTATGTAAAAATACTGCTTTAATTTTTAGTATCACCAAGAGTAATTTGCTCTCCTTTTTTTTTTTTTTTTTTTTTTGAAGTGTTTCTCCTTAAAAAAACAGAAGACAAGATACCATAATCAGGGAAAGTACTGCATTGAAAATGAACGGATTTAACTGTCACTTACTGTATGCAAACACACTTACAATTAAAGTGAAATGGGCTGCAGTGCTTTAAATTAAACACTAGCAATTTGTAAAGTTTTTCATTATCCATTTCAATAAAGCAAAGTAGAATCCTGAAATGACAGAAGATCTGAAATAAATTACAGTTTTCTTGAAGAGCTCATAAAGTTATATTATTGTATCTTTAAAGATTGGTATTTTAGTTAAATATAACTTTTAACTCATGGCTTTTTTGTTGTTGTTCTTGTTGATGTTTGTCAGGTCGAACTTACAATGATTTAAATCAATACCCTGTCTTCCCTTGGGTTATCACCAACTATGAATCAGAGGAGTTGGACCTTACGCTTCCTAGCAACTTCAGGGATTTGTCAAAGGTATTTGTCACCAGATACCACTTTTTTTTTCCCTCTCGAGTATTTATCACAGTAGCTTTCAGTCTTGTTAATGGTTTCTGCTGCATTTGATACAATAATGCTAAATGCACAAGCATTAACAATGTTTTATTTCTAAATGCATATACAGATAACAGGGACCAGAGTATGGAAAAATGAGTTACTGATGTATTCTTTCCGCTTCTGATTGTATCAATTTAATGATTGTGCATGGAAGGCAGTCTTAGTTGGAACATACATGTTACATTTAATTTCAAATTTTAATGAAGTTAAGAGTGCTGAAGCTGCTAAATATTGAAAACTATCCAAATAATTTTCTGGTTTTCTGATGAGAACTGTGTTGTGTTTAGTTCACAACGTAAGATATCATTATACTTTAAGTAGTTTTATCATTGTGCTTACTCCTATAAGTAGAAACTTTATTTTTCACTTCCTCTGTGTACCCCTTCAGATATGCTCAAGTAATACAGTTGTCCTTTGTCAGACAGACTTGGCCAGTTTTTAACAACTTTTCCAAACTGCTTCTTTCTGGAAGAGTAGCCTTATTTTTCTAAGGTTCTTTTCCAAACAAACATATACAGTGCAATATTGTGCAGCCTGTTTAAAACGCTGTAGAATGTGATTATTCTCTATGTTTTCCAAGAAAGGAATATTTCATTTTACGAACTAGAAGCATCTCTTCTCTACAAAGCTAGGTGCTCTGATCAACAAGCAGGAGCTTTTTCTAAAAGGTAACTGTTGTGGGAATGATTGGCCCATGGAGCAATATAGTTCCCTGATGGAAGAGGCAAAAAATATATTTTAATTATAGCTTGTTTTTTACAAAAGTCTTCTACGTAAATTCGTAATTTGATTAAAAAAAAACCCTCAAAAAAACCCAAAAACCAAAGAAAGAAGTAAGGCTGGTTTTGAAAGTTCTTGCTTTTAGTTCACAATCAATTAAGCTAAATACTATGAAAATCTCCAAAAAAATTTTTTTTTCAACTGCAGATTTAGTTTTTTAACCTTAAAAAAGGTATTATATAGTCATCATATCATAGAATCATAGAATGGTTAGAGTTGGAAAGGACCTCGGGATCATCTAGCTCCAACCCCCCTGCCATGGTCAGGGACACCTTCCACTAAACTACATCGCTCCAAGCCCTGTCCTACCTGACCTTGAACACTGACAGGGATGGAGCATCTACCACTTCTTTGGGCAACCTGTTCCAGCGCTTCACCACCCTCACAGCAAAGAATTTCTCCCTTATGTGTAATCGTTCCTTATGTGAACTTCCCCTGTTGAAGTTTTGACTCATTACCCCTTGTCCCATTGCTACAGTCCCTGATGAAGTGCCCCTCTCCAGCATATGGATATGTATCTGTGTATATATATGTATATGTATATATATATATTTGAGGACTATACAGTATCTTTTGTGTGTGTATATGTAGGTACAAATAAAAAAAAAAGAAATAATATTTTAAGTCCAAAGCAGTGACATACTGAGGTACTGTTACTGTAAGATTTTCTTATAGCGTGACTTAATTTGAAGAAGTCATGAACTCCATGCTTTCTCAGAATGTCTGACTGACACAAGTCCATATTCAAGGGTAAACCTACGCATATTTTCTATTTTAAAAAATATTTTTAAGGTAAACAGTATTTTAAAATAATTTCTTTTAGTGGAATTTAACAAATGCTTTCTTACTAATCCCCATGCCAAAAAAAAATCTGAAGGTAGTTTACAACTAAAAATACTTCTCACCAATCTAGACTGCCCTTGTGAAAACTGAAAACTTCAGCTCTGTGTGGCTTGAATTAATATGTGAATTAAATATATTGATCATAACTGATGATTTTTGCAACATCGTTTTCCATTAACTTTTGTTAAATGATAATTCTGTATATACCATGTCATTGCTAAAATAACTGAAGACAAAAAAATGGATTCTCCATCTACTATACTTTCGAGGTATCTCCTTGTAATTGTATTTTAACTTGTAAATTTGTCAATTCAGTCAGCGCTATAGTCCTAGCCTTTCTTCCTCCACCCTGAAATAGAACTAAGTGCAGTGTAGAACAATTTTTCCTCATTTTAGGTTAGGTACCACTTTTGTCTCCATTAAGAAATCAGATGGCAAACCTGCTCTTTTTCTGGGTGTTTTTTAATTAACAGTGACTGGTTATATGGATTTCTCTGTTCATGAAAGTAGTCTTTGAGGATTACTTAAGTATACGTTAAGTTCTGAGGGAATCTTTCCGTTGCTGTTGCTGAGAAAGGGCATTACTTAAGGATGTAATCAAGTGGACATTACTTAGGTTGCATCTATATCTATACCTATACTTAACCTTCTCAATCGTATGTTTGAAAACTGTGAAGTTAATACAGGAAATAATTATTGCAATTAGATTTTGAATAATAGCAAATTGCAATAGCATTGATAGTTATGGATGTTAACTGTAATCAAAATACATGTGCTCTGTGTATTAGAGAAGTGAAACTGAGGTTAGATATAAGGAAGAAGTTCTTTACTGCATGGGTGGTGAGGCACTGGAGCAGGTTACCAAAAAAAGTGGTGAATGCTCCATCCCTGGCAGTGTTCATGTCCAGGTTGGACAGTCTTGGGTTGCATGATCTAGTGTGAGGTCTCCCTGCCCATGGCAGTGGGGAGTGGAACTAGATGATCTTGAGGTCCTTCCTAACCCTAAATATTCTATGATTTTATGAATCTATGTAATTCATACTGTATTATGAGTAGAAGGAGTTTAATTTGTATTATTTAAGCTTGTAACGTGGCAGCTTCTAATGTTTAACAAATGATAGGCAGAAAATCGCCCCTTTTGTTAGGGAATAGTTAATTTTTATGCATATATGTGTATTTAATGTGCATTTTGCCTTATGTTCTATGTTGTTGATCAGACAGTGAATCTTGATCTCTGGAAATATAACTGCTCTTCTGGATGAATGCTAGTCCTTACCATACGTACAGTGAAAGTCTTTACGTTATACCTGTCTCAGACATAGCAGTTCAAGTTTTGGCTGCTATTTTAGGCATTTCTAGCAGTATCAACTCTATGTAATTTAAGTGTTCAACTTCGTGTTAGTTGATGAATTCATGGCAAATATCTGAAAAACTTTGCTAATATTCAACTATCAAAATCTTTGAATATCATGCGTATTGTGTTATTTTCATTGGAGTGCAGTTATCTTGGGAGTAATACTTCAAAATAAATGCTAATGCTGTATTGTGTCATGTCTACGATTTTGCACTGCTAAAGGTTGTAAAAGTACTTGAAAATATTTCTTTTAGCTTTTTACATGGTTTTAAGTCTTTTACTTATTTCTTTTCCTTATTCGTGTCCAGAAATGCATCACAATTTAGTGCTCCCACAGAGTAAAGAAAAGGAAAACTTTGATTTTGGTCTGATGGAAAGGGTGCCAGATCATTCAATTTCTTTACTTTTTTTGGTACCTAAGAACTGAAAAATTAACAATTTTTTTTTTTTAACTTTACTGTTAGTAATTGCAAGTTAAAGTTAGGTATTAGAAAGTGTCAAATATGAATAACAGTTTTGTATATGTATTAGCTAGAAGTCCACAGTTAGTACAGATTTAGAGAACTGCAGTGTATAGGTTAAACCAACACTTTATTTAAGCAGCTTCTTATGGCATTGTTTTGAACATCAGTCACACAATGATAAACCAAAGCAACTGAAATGGATTGTGGTTAATATTACTGTCAGCCTGACGAATGCTCCTGACAAATGCCAGGCGTGCACTGCCAGTCTGTTACCCTGCTTTGACTCAAGTGTTTATTTCTTAAGAGGTGACTGTGGTTTGGAATGAGTATTACATATTATATTTATAGCTGCATATATTTTATTTATACAACAGACACAGTTTCCCACCAGAATGTGTCCCATTTTATGCATTACTTATGTTACTCAAAAGCACTTTTTTTTTTCCATTTTCTTTATTCAGTGGAAACAATAAATTGTGTTGTGTTTCTGGACTTGGATAAGGGAAAAAAAAGTAGAAGTAAAAATACACGATATCAGATATCAAAGCATGATTTTTTACTCTCAGAAGTTTGTTACAAGGTCTTGCTGTATGTAAGTAGCTGTTGATAATTTTTTCTTTTATAAGGCACAAAATTTCTGTAAGATTCTAAACTGACACTACTAGAAGAAGAAAATTCTGCCATCCTTAAATCTTCTTTTATCTTCACCATGGCTACATGTGTATATAATAATATTTTTATTTGTATTTTTATCATTTTAATGCAATATTTGGTAAATCATCTTCAATTTTATAGTGGCTATAATTACTCCTTTTTCAATGAAGTGTACAAAAGCAACGAATAGCTCTCACCTCCAGTGAAGTGAGGGGTTTAATTGGTATGTGGGAGGCAATGATATCAAAAGCACTTGGACAGTAGAGAAGCAATAGATTTTTTTACTATGACAAATTAGACTAGTTTTGTTGTTCTAATGTAAACTTCACTGTTGACTTCTTCAGCACACCAGCCTGAACTCTGTTGCAGGGTGCCCATTTCAGGAGCACAAAATTGCTGCACATATAACTCAAGGAAACAGAGTGGGATGGGCATGTGTGTCAGGGACAATAGATAATGGTCTGTGGTGAAACACACAAAGATAGAAAAATACCGTTTGTCTGCTTTAGTTCCTCCCCGGGGAGTCCTACTTTGGCTGTTCACCAGAAAGTCCAGCTTTGGCTCCTCCCCGGAAAGTTCCGCTTTAGAACTCTCTGGAAAAGTCCTGACCCTTGGAAACCTTTCTAGCTATTGCTGGCCACTTCTTTCGAAGTAGGCTGGCCCCCTGTGTCAGAATGAGTGTGCGTTTTTGTCAGTATAACAGCCCGAGCCTCATGCAATGCGGGGGATGCAGAACCTCATACCACCGAGGTCAACATTGCCTCTGTGGAAATGCCCGCTAAGGTTGAGACTGCCACCTCACACTGCTATGATGATTCTTGGAGCTGGTATCCTGATCGTCTTCACAGGGTCCGTGGGGTTGGCAAGATACACACTCTTCAGAAATATCCTTTACTGTATCTGATAGATTCTCTATATTTTCCTATTTTAATAAACTAGTTGTGAGTTCTCTATTTGTCTCTTGTTTTCTCTCACCTGGAATCCTTGAACTCTGAAACAGCATGAAATTTGCTTAGTTATCTCTTGTTACCTGTTGGCAAAGAGATAGAAAGTAATGAATGTTTTGATATGCATCTATTCTAGTTTTGCAAATTTTTTAAAGAAATCTTTTTGACTAGAGAGACATTAAAACTTGTACAGCATTCTGTAAACCAGTGGTTTTCATGTAGGAAATGAAAATTACATTTCAGTCAGCTCATGCTGCAACACAAAATCAGCACAGGTTACTACCAGTTAAAAGTGATAAACTTACCAGGACTCAATGTCCTTCTAAGCGTAAAGCATGTTCCAGAACTGTACACTAAAGAAAGGTGAGGGGAACTGAGTGAGAACTGACAATACTGCGTACAATGCTTATGGCGTATTTTGATAGGCAATTACATCTGGAATATAGGCACTGAAACCTTTGATGCTTGACACTGCTGGGCTCAGTGTCTGTCCTGGTTGCCTTGTCACTGGTATTTCAAGCAGTAAATTTGTCATCTGTACTTGTGACGAAAGATACCACTTAATTAAAAAGCATTCCAAAACCAAGCAGAATAAACTGTCAGGGCAGTTCATGTGAATCCCTGCTTTATTTCCTGACAGTACAGGAGATAAAATATTTCAAACATTGTATCAGAATCTCTGGCAGTTAAGAAAAGGCCCAGTATATTTTCTAGGATTTTGGATCACCTCAAGAAACAGTAGTAGAGATAATCAAGCCCCATCTACAGTCAGCCTGAAGCAGTGATATTTGAAGGAAAGACACATTTTTCATTCTTCCTTTGTCTGTTAGGGTTTTTGATCCTCTTAGTCTAAAGCATATTTATCAGATTCTCTCCATTATCATATAATAAGTCTTGGAGGAGAGGCAACACTCCATCCTCTCTAAAATTGTATGCAGAATAGGGATTAGTTCTGAGAAATTGTTACAGAAGCTGGTTTATCAACTTGTTGTAGATATGTGTTTTATCTCCATACCTGATTGTGCAAAGGGGTCCACAGATCTGGACATTTGACGTAAAATTTTTAGGGAAGGGAGGCTGTCAGACAGGAAGCAGTACTTAAGGAGCATCTTGGTTTTTACAGATGCATGTGTTTGTAAAATTTAGTAAACCATAAAAGGGCAAAATCCAGCTGAAAGAACAAACACCCTTTCTTCCCAGTATGTCCTCTTTGAATGTAAAAAGAGAAAGCTAAAAGGGGTGCTAGTGGTGGTGGTGGTGATAATTTTGATATGAGAACTCAAAAGTGAAGTTCCTTTTTGAAGAAAGCTGTTCAAGAGTATAAAATTCTCTTGTTCAAATCCCAGGACAGTGCTATAATTTTAAGACTGTTATGGGTTTGCTTTGTTTGGACCATAACATCTATTGTGGAATTAGGAATAGTATCAATTAATTATACGTTAGAAGGGACCTCAAGGATCATCTGGTCCAACCTTCTTGGCAAAGTATGACCTAAACTAGATGTCCCAACACTGTGTCAAGCTGAATCTTAAAAGTGTCCATGTCATGATCAGATCCCACATTTTCAGTATACCATCACTCTTATATATGTACATATATATACATGCACATGCACACACAGAGATGATGTGAATGGTATGGAATAAGGGATGGATACTGTCCTGGGTTCAGCAGTAGCAGTCATTTTTCTCCTTCTTAGTAGCTGGTGCAGTGCTGTGGTTTTGACTTTCAGTCTGGGAACAGCGCTGATAACACCAATGTTTTCAGTTGCTGCTCAGTAATGTTCAGTCTGACCAAGGACTTTCTGAGTCTCATGTTCTGCCAGGGAGGAGGGGAAGCCGGGAGGAAGCAGAGACAGGACACCTGACCCAAACTAGCCAAAGAGGTATTCCATACCACAGCATGTCATGCCCACTATATAAACTGGGGGCAGTTACCTGGTAGAGCTAGATCAGTGCTCAGTCAAGCTGGGTGTCAGTCGGTGGGTGGTGAGCAGTTGTGTTTTCTTCCCTTGTTACTTCCCTTATCATTATTATTTTTGGTGGTAGCAGCAGTGGTTTGTGTTATACCTCAGTTACGGGACTGTTCTTATCTCAGCCCATGGGAGTTACATTCTTTTGATTCTCCTCCGCATCCCTAAAGGAGTGGTGGGGCGGAGGGGGGAGGAAGGGGGAGGAGTGAGCAAGGGCTGCATGGTTGGGTTTAAACCATGACACTAGGGAATCCATCACTTTCCTGGGGAGATTATTCCTATGGGTGGTTGTTCTCATTGTGAAAAATTTTCCTCGTGTCCAACTGGAATATCTCCAGGAGTAACTTGTGCTCAGTGCCCCTCATCTGAGCAGTAAGGTGCTGAGTAGTCGTTATACTCCCATGAAAAGTTTTGATTTAATAAAGTAAGGTTTTTTCCATTTCCACATAGGGAGAAAGTGATGTGATACTCTCAACCACCAGTAACCCTCAGATTCTGTCAGGGACTTTTGTGAGTGATAAAATTGGTCTATTATAATTTCTGAAAGCTGAGTCAATCTGTTCTATAGTTGTCTTTAGCTCATTTACCAAAAATAGGAAGAAAAGCTGCGTATGGTCCATGGGTCTGTGACTCATCTGCTGCAGTCGTCTGTTTCTAGGTCCCAGGCTTGGTTGCAGCACCCTGGTCAGGTACCCACCCGGACTAGCGCACCGTGCCCGCCAGCGGGTGGTTCAGGACCACGGACAGGGGCATCCCCGCCAAATTCAAGCGGTTGTGTTAAAATGCAGCAACCGAGCCGCAGGAAACCATGGGGCACATGTCTGGTCATAAAATGCACTAGCAATCAAAATAAAGTAATTTCACACATATCTTGGGCCAGAGACACTTTAAATGTGTATTTTCTGTCTTCCTAATGTAAAGTGAATGTTACTCTCTTGATACAATGTCTCTTCCTTTTTATATTCATACGTTTGAACTCCAGCAGATTATGAGCTGCTACAGCACACATCTGTGTAATTCAGATTTCTAAACAAGCATGATGGTATCTAAGTTAAAAATTGCACCCATACTGCAAGTGAGGATGTGATTTATCTCACCTAACTGGAGCTGTCTAAAACTGAGTTGATCAAACTCCTAGGAGCAAGAAGTCTGTTGATGTCAAAGGACAGTCCAGGTATAAAAACAGTGCTCAGAGAAAATGAGAACATGGTAAAATAATAATAATAATAAAGATAATCTTTGTTTAATGAGGAGTTTAAGGTGGCTATCATGCTGTGTGTGTACTTTGATGGACACATCAGATGATTTGCCACAAACTCAAGTATCAATAAATGAAAGTGTGGATCCAGTGAAGGAAATGGATACAAAAAGGTCAGTAAAAGAAGATGATGTGATCCTAAAAGCTTGAATTGAGTAGTCTAATAAGATTAAGAAAAAATAATTCATATATAATATCCAGCCAATCACTTGAAACTTCCTCAGTATCAGAAACATAAGATTACTTTCCAGAGTGAGGTGGTCACTGGCGTTCCAAAGGTCTTTGTTGTACTTTATACTATCCAGCATATGAGGTAATCTGAAAAAGAATATTAAAAGGAAGCTGACGAAGCTTTATGACAGTACTAATTTGTTGATGGTATTGAGGATGATGGCTGACTTATCAGGAGATCTTGTGAAATAGTTAATAAAATGATGGATGAATTCACCTTAGCGAAGCAATGCATGTGTGAACTGGTATACATTGATGGGCACTTAGCTGACTATTTGTATTCAGGACAATGTAATCTGATTGTAATAGTTCTATGAAACAGTACAGGTTACAGTAAAAAACTCTTTAAACTTTTCCCAAGTGCATCTTTCTAGCCGCCTGCTGCTGCTCTTTTGGTAGAGCTTGGTGCTTAAACATAATACATAATAACATATATTTTGTGTGCCTTGGCTGTTTTTAATCTTCAGAAAATGCAAGTTTTTGCCAGTTTTTAGCTTGAGAATCTGTGATGTTAGTACGAGACAAAAGGATTATGGGTTTAGTTCTTGTTATCTTATATAGATCCGGTGTTAGGTGTAATAGCTGCTGTTTTCTATGAGAGTGGCTGGCATGATGTGTTGGCAGAGGAGCACGTTCTGTGAAGAGAAGGCAGGGAGAGAATGTTTTCGTCTCCTGCTGTGGTTCACATTCATGGGACTTCTCAGTAAATCCTGTTTCTTGAAATCTGTAAAAGGATTTTTTTTTTTAATAAGTGAATGGTGATGCAGGGATTTCTTTCATTTGTCAGATTATGTCATGAATAGTATGTGGAAAAGGTTGCTTTTGACTGGCAGGGATATTTTCTAAGTTAGGTAATTACAATGCCATACCCTCCTTAGTGCCTGCAAGCAGCTTGATTTCTCCTCATGGTTCCGGGGGACATGCAACTGACTTTCTTCCTGACCCTTTGGAAGTGTAGAACAAATAACAGCGTGCTTCAGTTTGGCTTCTTAGTAGTATTAAGGTGTAGTAATGCCTCAAATATATGTGACCCAGTTGTGCTGAACTGTCCTTAAATCTTATGTAAAAGTGTATGTGTGCTTAATTAGTTTACAAGTTTGCAGTTCAGCAGTGCATTGTTCTGGAATCTGCTGTAATAGCATTTGATACTATTGTTTGTAATATGAAGGCATGGAGATTTTTCCTTTAAATTCAAATTCTTCCAAGACTTCTGGTGACCCGAGGTGTATCACTAATATATCGCTGATGTTGCTGAACATTTTTTTTCTTAATTTTTGATGCTTGAGATTAGTTTATAATCCATTTTTTGAATATTAGACTTTGGGAATCTTCCCTGTTTTTTAACCATTAAATATTATTTATATCAACGTGTTCAGACATTCTAATTATTGGAATTTTGTGGCTGTTCTTGTTGTCATCATCAAAGGAATGTGTGTGCTCTTAAAAAAAAAATCTTCATAATAAACCATGTGTATAGATACTTTAGTTTGTATGCACACAACTATTGTTTGCTTTTATTCCAGACCTTTATTGACTTGTCAGTTTGTCCAGAATAGAAAATTGAGTTTTTAGAAAATATTTATCACAAAATGTGATCTGGCAAATTTCATTACATGATTTCTGGTAAATAGGGTCTTTTCAAAGAAAGCTGGTAAGTCCTGACAACTATTTAAAAAAACATGTTTACATAAAAAAGCTCAGTGGGTTTAGTGTGTATAGAATATATGAAATTTATTTTAGAAAACACTGAGATCAGAGGATTATAGAATTTCATCCTATATGCAGTGCATCAAGAAATGCCCAGGAATCCTACGTTTGATAAAAATGATGATAACAGTCAGCTGGTTATACTTGTCACTTAGTTAAAGGACCTGCTGGGAAATACTGTCTGCACCCTAAGTAAGTTGTGCACACAAGTATTAAGTGAAGTATATATCTTTGATTCTTCAATCATGTAAATAAAAAAAAAATACATCTAAGCTAATAAATAATTTTCCTGTAAAAGTAAGTACAAATTTCTTGTAGTTGAGTGCTCTTGACTGGCTTTTATTGTATCATGTGCACCAGCCCATATAAATGAGAAGATGCTGAGTCATTTAAAATGAAGTCATAAGAGAGGAATCAGTCCTTAATCTCATCTAGCTCAATATCTTGCCTCTATGAACAGTCAGTAGCAGGAGCCTAGTGAAAAAGAAAAGAGGGCATATGAAGCATCATCCTTCCCTTAAGATAACCTCCCAGATTTGGCAACCAGAAGTTTAGCTACTTTGTGAACTTGTGAAATGATTCAGACAGCCATGCTTAGTGGCCACTGATGGGCTGGTGCTCTAGTTGTCTTTTTTTAGCTTGAGAACCTGTGGGTTTTTTTTTTTTTTTATGTTTTTAAACCTGGTTATATTTGTTCTGCATTGGTCCCTGGAGCAATGAAAGCATTGTATGAGAATTAACCTAATTATATGAGAAGGTGTAAGTTTCTTTGCTTTGTAACTAGAGTAATTATAGCTTTGTTTGTTCTCTGTGGGAGGTGTCCCTGCCCCTGGCAGGGGAGTTGGAACTACATGATCTTAAGGTCCTTTCCAACCCTAACTATTCTATAATTCTATGATTCTATGACCATATGAAGTCTTGCTTGCTTGCAGCTCTTCTCTATATTTGAAAATTGTTTTAGCTCTAGGTCAACATAAAAAGAACAGGGAAAACAGGGAGCATTCTTCCTAACTTGCTTTATGTTATTGTCTAATTTGTTTCCCTTCTCCCTTTAAATTTTCAAGTGTCATAATTGTTTGAAATACCTGTATTCAGAATAATGGATTAGAATTATAACTATAATGAATTAGACTTATTAAAGTATAATGACCTGCCAATTCTAACGGGGAAGAAGCTTAACTATATGGAACTTTAGCAATTATCCAGAAGATGTCTACTCAACAAATTCACCAGAGATGTGAGTTGACTTCAGTGATTGGAACAGAAGGCAGCACAGCTATATGAAGTTTTCTGATTTGATATCTTGAAATCAAAGTCATTAAACTCACTAATATTCTTAGTTATTGCACAGTTTCGACATTGCATATACAAAAGATGTTTGACTGGAAGATTCCTTATTTCACTAAGAAACCACATGAAATTCAAGTTGCTGCTTCTGTTGAAGTTCTCAAAAACTGAGTTTTATAAGTGACTAAAATATGCTTTACAATTAATAGTAAAAAACCCAATAAATCAGTTTTGAATTGGAGCATAAGTTGTTGTGTATCACCTATATACTCACTGGGGAAGAATACAAAAGTTCTATCAAGTTCTTTCTCTTTGGCTTCAGCCAGATTTTGACATCTGAATTCATAGTTCTGCCCCACAGCCTTGTCTTTCATGTAGGATTTGGGCATCTGCTGTGAAACCAGTGCTTTTGGGAATGAATTGCTAAGGATTGTTTTTCTCCTTGGTGGATTGTTTCCAGTATTTAGTCTTTCTCAGAGCAGCTCAGAGACCAGTTTAGTTGATCAATGAGGGCAGTTCAAACAGTTCAGCAGAAAATTATTTGCTGTTTTATTGGGGATATGGTTCTTTAATGAATTTGAGTCAGATATGGATCAAAGTAAATTGCTCTCTAAAGAAGATGAGGGAGTTGCAGGGCCTGATTTTCAAGAAAACAGTACTCAGTTGTTTGAGAGGAAGAATGGCAAGTTTTAGCAGGGAGTGCGAATAGGTTCAGAGGGTGTTACGGCATTTTGTGGCTGTTCTTGAACACAGAAGTGACAGATGAAAAAGTAGTGTTCTACAGTGTATGAGTTTATTCCCAGATATTTCCCAGCTGACCTAAGCTAATGAAGTTTGGATATAATTAAACCCTTGCATCTTCTTTTCATATCCCTGTCTGGGAAAAGAAGCTTTACTCAGATGATCAAGAAGTCCCACTGACAATATTACAAGTATTGGCTAGTTCTGGGAGTTAGTTGTGTGTTGGTAATACATAAAGTAACTAAATAAGCAATCCTCTAAAAATGCAGTTGTGGTTAGATTGCAGCAGAGTATACAGCAGTTGGCATATTTACAACAGTGAGAATACAAACACTGGAACACTGAACACATTTCAGATTATCTGTACAATAGTATTCATTGATAAGTGGGCAGGCTGCAGCGAAATCTTAAGGCTCGAAGAGATACCTTGAAATGGAAGACCTGAAGAACTTAATTTCTTTTGTTTATTGAAAAGTTAATTATAGTCTGTAAATATCTTCATGTACAAAAAATACTGGGTAAGTAGAGACTCTCTGATGTGTCAGAGAGAAGTGTAATAAGATTCTTCAGTAACCCACCAGTAAATTTATAGCTGAACTGAAGTGCATATTTTTTAGAATGAGGATCAAATTATCAGTAGAAAAAGCTTCCAAGAAAAGTAGGAGATTGTCCATGTACTTAAGAGTCAGATGCGTTTATAGAAGGCAGGTCGGCCAAATACAGCTCATGCTATAATCAAGCGTAAACAGTTGGGCTCAAAGTGATGTAATGGAAAGGCATTTAATGGCTTGTCATACAAACACAAGGCTAGGTGAGATGACCTAATGGTCTCTCTGGTCCTTTAAGCCCAATGAATATATGAAAAATATCAGTAATGAAAACCAGATAGTCATCTTGAAAATAAAACGTATGAAAAACAAACATCATACTTGGCAAGGATGCTACAAGGCATAATTCAATGATGCAAACAATTGTATTCACAGAAATCCAAATACCTAGTTGGATGTGGATAAGAAAACAGTATAAAATACCACACATGAAACTTTTTTTTTAAATTCCAACCCCCACACACTTTTCTCCTTCTTAAAACTCTCTTCTCCTTTACCCCCTCCTCGGTGAAGACGTTTTTGTCGTGGTTTAAGCCGTAAAGCACGCAGCCCATTCTCTCACTCACTCCCCTCTTTTTCTTTCCCCTGTCCCCAGGTGGATGGGGAGGAGAATCAAAAGAATGCAACTCCCACAGGTTGAGATAAGAACAGTTTAGTGACTAAAGTATAACACAAGACCATTACTGCTACCACCAATAATAATAATGACAAGGCAAATACAAAGAAAGAATACAATAGCTCAGCACCCAATACCAAGCCTGACCACGCAGTGCACCCCCACCCTTCTGGGTCTCTGCTCTCTGCTTTTACATCCTGGGCATGACGTGCTGTGGTATGGAATACTTCTTTGGTCAGTTTGGGTCAGGTGTGCTGTCTCTGCTTCCTCCCGGCTTCCCCTCCTTCCTGGCAGAGCATGAAACTCAAAAAGTCCTTGGTCAGACCAAAACATCACTAAGCAGTAACTGAAACACTGGTGTTATCAGCGCTGTTCCCAGACTGAAAGTCAAAAACACAGCACTGCACCAGCTACCAAGGAGGAGAAAAATGCCTGCTGCTGCTGAACCCATGGCAGTTTTGAAATAGACATTTCAAAGAATTATATTTTTGTTAATTTTTTAATCTGTTTGCACTGATCAGCGTGGACTTAGTTTCTGGAACTGCCTACTTTTCAGAGCTCATAGGCACTTGTGTAGATCCTGATTTCCAGTAATAATTTTTAAGATTGCCATCTTCACCAAAATAGGTAACAACAGGGAAGACAAAATGATGATATCTCAACTATTATCTGCAGTAATTTACTGCCATAGTATCTAGTCTTTCATGGAGTTTGAATATCAATGAATTAAAAACTCTTCCCAGTATTACAATGGATAGGAGACAATAAAAGTGGCACTTTGTTTTAATGACAGAAGCCTGTGTAAGTGTAGTTAGAAAAGGCCTTCTAGGTAAAGAAAAGGATGTGTCTGTTTATTTGGAGTAACACTGTTTAAGAAATAAAGACACATCAGATAGGAATAAAAAGCACGACTTTTTCTTCTTAAATATGTAGCTATAAATAAACGTGTCATAATTCTTTCTGTGTAAGACTTCAGTCTGCTTATGTTAGATTATTAGCAATTTCAAAAATGTCTGTATTCTTGAACATAAGTGACAGAATCCAGGAGAGATTCTGCCTTTTGTAGAGGAGCAGTGAGCATTCTGCTTTCTTCTGTTGGCTGCAAACGGGCCTCTTCTGAAAACGGAGGCAAGAAGGGCCACTGTTCCAAAGTCTGGCACAGGGTAAGATTAAGAACCAACAAATATAACTGTACACCATAGTGTATGGACATATTTACCAGGAGCAGATAGTAAGAGTCAGTGTGTTTTCTCAGTTATTTTTCAACAAACCATTTTTCTTTGTTGTGTCTTAAAGAAAGCAAGAAAGCATGGTCCAGGGACTGAGATTTACTATATTCAGTTCTTAGTGAAGGTTTATTTATTTTGAGGTATTCCTAAGTTCTAGAGCACTTGAAAAATTAATATCAAATGAGTTTGGATTTTTTAGGAATAGTTTGTAACTTTCATATTTGTAGCACAATATTGTTAGAACAACAACTTTGGGTTAAAAAACAGCTGATCATGCTGCTGGAGAACTGAAAAAAACAAAACTTCCTCACTCCAGTTCTTCCTTCACTTTGGGCCCTTTCTGGAATGAGCTCTCACTTGAAAACCATATGCATTATTCATGTTTCAATGTAGTTTGAAAACTTAGCAACCATAAGTGAATTCTTTTTTCATCTTGTCTCTTGTAATCTTATCCATTGTTTTTGTATATTGGAGTTTTTCTGTTGCTAATTCTTTTTTCCCCCCCATCTAAATATTTTTTTTTAGTTGCTGAACTAATATCTAAAAAGGTACTTAAAATAAAATATATTCTGGAATTTGTGGATATGAAAGCTTTTTAGTTTATTCCTCCTTAGTGATCTGTAGCCATAGAGAAACCATGTTGAGTATTGTAAATTTGTGGTCTCACAGCTACATCTAGCATAGCTTAGTTTAGAGTTACTCTTTTTCCCTTGGCACTTACCCACAGGGGAGGGAGGGAATGCAGTATGTTATCATGATACTGGTAATTTTGAAAAATGAAATAATTACAAAATTTCAATTAATTTGTTTACAAAATTAAAAGTCAGATGGTGTTTGAATATTCCTTGTATGTGCTTTATTCTGTAACTCAAGCTTATTTAAGTGTTCACAGTGCAATGTAACACACTAGAATCACCTCATCCTTAGAAGCAGTTGTCAGAAAAATATGGGCCTGCCTGGTAGAATGTATTAGCCCAATACATTGTCTCCATTTTATTATGAAGCTGCTGGGGAAGCTGTGATATACAGCACTGTCATTACAGATCTATTGTTAGAAGGGTTCTGCAGTCTTCTGTGTGCTGCCATTAATTTATAGCAGTAAACAACATGTAGCCCTCCAACTGCAGCAAAGCAGAATCTTTTAATGAGGTGGATGTTATTACCACAATAAATCAGTGCATTCGTGTAATGTATAATTCAATGTGTGTATTCCCACTGTAACTTCTCTGAGTAAGCTGATAGTGTATCATTGTCAGTGCACAGCTCCATGGTTCTTTTTTTTTCCCCTAAGCTTTCTTTCATTTGGGGACTTTTATTATTTGCTTGCAAATAAATGTGACATGTCTTGATAGTTGTCCTGTTGCAGGCTTCAGAAACCAACTGTAACAATAACAGCCAAAATCAATAGTGTGGATTCTGGCTCTATGGATCTCTGCATGATACCATTATTTTTTTTTTTTTTTTTAGTATTTTTCTGAAAAGAGAGTGAAATAAATTCTAATTGGGTTTAGCTTTATATTCAAGGAATGTAATTCTATAACTATTGATTTGGGCTTTACTCATTTGGAGAGTAATAAAAATAGGGGCAGATAGAATACATAAAATGTAAGAGAACCATACAGCACAACACTGTTTCTATTTTTAATTTATTTAATTTGTCTGCCAATAACCTTCTTTCTTCTTTTTTTCCCTCAAGCATAGCTGAATCTGTAGGGAAAATCAGTACAGATGGAGATACCAAAATGGTTCTTGGAACAAAGAGACTTGGAGTTAGTTTCCTTCTTCCCTGGAATAAATTTGCTAAATCAGATAAAAATCCTTTTACACAGGAACCACTTCTCTTAAAGGGTTATTTCCAAATTAGTGAACTGCAAAAATAGTAATTAACCTAAGATGTTTTCTTTATCCTATGCAATGTAAAAGCCTCTCCTAAGTAAAGAATGTAAGATTAGATCCTAGGTCATACATAGGTCTAATCTATCCAAGAAGAAAAAATACTTTGAAGCTTCTATGCCGAATTTCTTGTGAGCTGCAAAGAAGCATTTATTTGAATAATAATAATAATCTGATTAGCAGACATAGTTTTTCACTTGAACTATGCTTCAATTAATGACTAGGTTACTGATACTTTTGCTCAAGGACTTTGAAAGTTTTTCCTTACCTTGTAGGGCATTCTTAAGTATATTCTTTCTTGCAGAACAGAAAGAAGAAAACATTTTTGCATGCTTATTCTTCAGTTATACTTGAATGCATCCATTGGCTGTACATCATTTATATTAATAACATACAGTGTGCTCAGTATGTATACAAAATTGTATTGCATATATGTATCTCCCAGATTGTTCTTGTGCATGGAATCCTGGTTTGAAATACACAGATCTGTTTGGGCACTTACAGAATCCAGCACCTGCTTATGCAAAACACCAAAACCCCTCTTCTGCATGCATGCTGATAAGTTTGGTTACCAAAAAGGGCAAGGGGAGTATGATGTGATAATAGGTCATCTTACCTTTGTTTACTTAACCTATATATATATATTTTTTTTTACAAACCTTGTAGCCTATTGGAGCTTTGAACCCAAAGAGAGCAGCGTTCTTTGCTGAGAGATACGAATCATGGGAAGATGAACAGGTTCCAAAATTTCACTACGGCACACATTATTCAACTGCAAGTTTTGCACTCACGTGGTTATTAAGAATTGTAAGTATATCTTTTGAAAAATGCTTTTCCTTTAAATGATGCTGGAAGCAACAAAAAGCTAGGAATGAATAAACTAAAACTCAGTGGCATGGGAGAATACTAAAGTTTTCTAGTAAAAGGGAAGTGTAGGGTAAATGTATTCCAAAGTTTGAGAAGATGATTTTAATTTTTATGGTACAGCCTTTTCAAGTCAGTAAAGCTTTTTCTCCCTAAAAAATTGCTTTTACTGTACGTTCTTACACAACTTTAAACATGGTTAACTTTCTTTCTTTCTTTCTTGATATTTTCTGAGTGGACCATGTGTTGAACATTTGTGGTTCTTAGTGAATGTATTTAATTTTCACCTCCTAATGAGTGTGAGTTGGTTTCTGATGATCATGAAATTCTGTGATGTAAATAATTTATTTTTTTTAGATCTGCTGATATTTATATGGAAGTAACTTTTGAGATGATACATATTGATCATATATTGGTTAAACAATGTGTTTTTCTATAAAATTGAAAGGTGATTTATCTCCTAGAAAGTAATTTCTTTGGGAAAGCATTAGCAGCACATCATTAATTAAAGCTTGTTAGAATGTACAAACATACATAAATCCTCAAAGTAATTTATAGTGCTTAGCCAATTTCAAGCAATTATCCACTAATATGTGCTTAAGTGTTCTTTAACTAAGAGGAGGCTTTTAAATCTTTCAAACATTTTTCTTTTCTAAATCATAAATTACATATTTAAGGAATAGCTATCATAATGCTATCTGTATTGAATGTGTTCAGTCAATCATCTCTATGAATAGATTACTTTGAACAAAATAAAATGCATGTGTAATTTTTGTAGCATGGTAGTTTAAAAAGTATCTAAGGTAAAAATATTGAGCTTTTTCATGTTTTTGAGAGCACTTTCACAACTGACTGTAGTTTCTCCTCCAGCCTGTAAATATCTTCTTCTATTTTTATTTGTTTTCCTTTATATGAATATATATGCATGGAGGAGGAATGAAAAACATGTATTGAACAAATAAGCTGCAGTTTGTATTTCTCGTTGTTGGATAAGACAATTAACTCTTTGTAGTTAATGGTGTGTCTGCCAGAATAGCATCGTTAACAGCCAAATCCCAAAAGAAAAATAAATCCCTTTGGCCACTGAAATTCTTTTTAAAGAAATTAATTGCTGGTTTTAATTAATCTTTTTATATATATGTAGGAACCCTTTACCACGCTTTTCCTAAATCTGCAAGGTGGGAAGTTTGATCATGCAGATAGAACTTTCTCATCTGTTTCAAGAGCATGGCGCAATAGTCAGCGTGACACTTCTGATATCAAGGTAAAAACTTTCCTGAAAGGTGTTATCATATTTTATACTGCATTTGCCTTTATTGTAGCTGTGATCATAGGGCCACAGGTTATGAAAAAGGGAAGAAGATCTGGAGCTATTCTACCACTCGGGAAAAGATGCAAGGGAGATGACACATGGTTTTACTTCTGTTAGAATATTTCAGTGAATTCTTTTGTTAAACTGTAGCAAACATTTTTAGCCCTGTTGTGGTTTAGGTAGGTAGGAATTCATTAGGAAGGAATGAATGAGGTAAACAAGTAGTTTGGGATCTGAGGAATATTTTGAACTGGAGAGGAGAACGAGGAGACAAGGATGTTGGCAGTGGTGGGAAAGCTGTATTGACCTCAAATCTAAGATCAAGGAGTAATAGTAGAATTGTATTTTTAATGGAAGGAAGGATGGAAAAGTGTGAAGAAAATTAGAGACTAATTCAAGAATGTCATGAAGCTAGCAAGAGACATAAGCAATCGTTCTATAACTGTATTTGTAGTGAGGAGAAAATTAAGGAAAATTTGATCTGCACATTAAATGGAATGAGGAAATTGTCAACTGACAGTGCTGAAAAAGTAATGTCTTTCTTGCATCCATGAGTCCCCACCAAAGAATCAATGGCAACTAGTGACTACTGGAATTAATACCACTTATAAAAATACAAAATGTCTATAGCAAATTGGGAAAGAACAGATTAGAAAATACAAACACGTTAGATTTGTTTGAATTTGCTGGTCATTATGAACGTCAGTCTTTCATACCTACAAGACTGGCAGGCAACATTTCAGAGTGCCTTTTCCTTTTTTTTTTGAGAAAGGGAAAAGAAGAAAGGTAGCAGTGGTGAACAAATTAAGTATTTATTTATGAGGTGAGTTTAACTGCAATTCACAGAAAAATACTTGTGAAAATAATTAGACTATGTTTAAGTACCGAGAGGATAACAGGGAGACAAGCAAATGAAACACATATTTACCGAGAAGAGATTATGTCAAAGGAGTCACAGCTTCTGATGAAAAAGGTAACAGACCTTATAAGCAGAGAAGCATCAGACAATTATCTTAGTTTCTGAAATTGTCTCATGAGTGAGGTGGGAAAACTTGGTCTAAAAGAATCCATGGTATCTGGAGAATAGTTACCAGTGGTTCATTATTAAAATTCAAAGATGTATTGAGTGGAATTCCTGATAATAACAGGTTAGGCCTCAATTTCCATTGATCTTGGCTTGGAAGGTACTGGAAATGTAGTGGAATTGGAAGCATTTCTTGCAGAAGGGAAAAATTATTAGAGAAAAATGTTAGATAAATTCTATTAGGAAAAACAAATTTGTTATTTTCATGCAGATTCTCATATAGTAAGGTAAAAATAAAACAGAGGTAGCAATCTGCTGTGCAGAAAAAAACACAGTACAGATCAAAAAGCAGCAGTAGGGTGGTAGTTCATCACCAGTGTGAACCAGCAATATTGTAGTGTAACAAAAGGTGAGTAATGTTTTGTAGAAGATACATCAACAGGACACAGTATGACTTTCAAAATATATGAAATACATCTTCAGCTTTGCCCGGCTTTTTAAGGCCTTAGCTGAAGTATTATGCTTAGTGGGAGAAAATCCACACTGGAACAATGATAGCAATGCAAGGTCTTGAAATTAAAACACAATGAAAGATAGAGTTGCTATGCCTGTTTTTCTTCTAAAGAAGAGGAGATTGAGGAGGAACCTAGGTCTCTTCTACTACTTAGGGCTGCTGCAAGAAAGGAAGGAAAAATCTCTGCTGCCCGTGCTGGATAGAATAAGAATTAATAAATTTAAATATCAGGGAGATTTGGATTAGATGTGAAAGTCACCTTTCTAACAGAACAAATTAAATCACCAAATGCTTCCCCCTGGGGGTGTGTGTGTATGTGTCAGAAATGTTTAGATATCTCTTGGAAATTATGTGTGTGCAAGATGGTTCTAGAGGCATCCCTACTGTTATGGGTGGCCTCTTGAAGTTGCTTGCAGCTTTCTGAGCCTGTGAATTGCCATGAACTAGATCATACTGCTGTGAAGCATCTGAATGAGTGTTAAGATTGACTAGAGGAGTCTGTTCATGCAGCTGGATGAGCAGCCGGGAAGGCGGTGAGGTAGGATTTCCTAGGACATGTTGAAAGAATTAGGAAAGAAAAAGTTGAAAAGGCACAGAACCATCCTTGTTGGAAATACCAATATCCTCACTATTTTACTGCATCTGTGAAAACCAAGTTTCCTGATATTTCGTGTTCTGGTCTATCTTGCAAGTGTTTGTGAAATGCATGGCTAAAGTGTCCCATATGCCTCTATAGGTTTTCTACATTGGGAATTTCAATCTGTTAGGTTACTAGTGCTTGAATGTGTTTAGTTGATGCATGCATCAGGGAGCCTAAGTGAAGTAGATTATTATGTATTCCTGTAGTTAATGGTAACATCATACGGTGTACATGCTTTTAAATAGAATTATTTACTAATTAGAAAAATTGAATTAGATGTTGCTGCCATGATGAAATTAGTGACGGAAGTCTTGAGTGGTACGTTTTGTGTTATTGTTTTCATGTGTCAAGAACATGTGCAATTGAAGCAGTAACTTCTATAGGAGACAATCCATGGCTAGCCAGAATGTTTTCTTTACCCCTCTTGCATGATGTGTGTACATGTGCATGCATGTCTGTATTTGGGAAGGAAGGAGAAGGAAGACAGGGAAGGAGTTGAATGAATACAGATCTCGCTGGTTTTGATCCTCTGCAGGGGAAATGAAATTTCCAATGTTTATTCATCATTTAGAGTTCCTTTCCCACCAAGTTTACAGCCAATAAATATTATGAAACATGACACCCATAAGTTTTATACTTATTTCCTGTAATCTTTGAGTGTCATTAGCTGTAATCATTTTGTGATAGTACTCCAGAAAGGACTGAGTGCATTATCATTTGCTATTACCTTAGCATAAAGTATTGTAGTCAAGAAAATGCCATTTTCTGCATCAAGTTGAGTTCTGATAGTTTCCTTACAATTCTGGAGTGGAAAGCTGCTTTCTGCATCACTAAAGTCAAACAGATGATGTCTATGAAATTAAAGGAAAGAGAGCCTGGAGTTCTTAACATTTCTAGATTGTACATTAATAAAGAAATGGTGTATAGAAAAGCTTTCTAGTTTGTATACACTTCCTTTTCAGTAGATGGAAAAACCAGAATGTATACTTTAACCATCTTATATGGAAACGTACTAGAAGAACTTGATGCTGGAAAATCAGTCTTTTTAAGGCCAGGTTGGATGGAGTTGTGGGTGACAAGGTTTCGTGTGTGGTGTCCCTGCCCATGGCAGGGGGGTTGGAACTAGACGATCTTAAGGTCCTTTCCAACCCTATTCTATGATTCTATGATTCTATGAGCCAGTAGTTAGTTAAGGATTTGAGATGGATTGAATTGGGAACATAAAGGTAGTCAACTACGATGGCTGATTAAATAATGTTAAGGATTTTGACCATAAGCTCTCTGGATTCCTGTTGATACTTCTACAACTAATGAAAACTTAACAGTTTAATGCATTGATTTATAGAAATGCAAAAGATTTGTGAAGCCACTTTTAAGACCTTGAAAGTGGCAGGCCAGAGTGAATGGAATTGTATCTTGATGCATGGGGAGTAGGGGGCTGAAAGGAAAAAATGAAGGGCTTACTCCTATTCCAGCTAAAAGAAAAAAAAAAGTGATTTTTCAGAACCATTGGGCTGATCACAGGAAATTAGTTCTCTTTGCTTCTTGCTTGAAGATAAGTTAGTTATTGATGGTCGCTGTTCTAAGATTATTGTTAAACTTACTTGGAGGTATCATATATTACAACAAGGACTAACATGAGCTAGCTGTGGAAGCAGCTCTTGTTGGTGGTATCATTTCAACAGAGAAAGCTAAAGCATATGTGTGGTCACAACCAATCTTTGTCAATATCCTGTGAAAGTCTTGAATTGATGATCAAAGCAGGAAACTAATGCTGCACTGTAGTATAACCTTTGGTTGAACTTTTCAAATTTTGATTTCAAGAGGTGATATGTTGCATAAAATTTAATTTCCTCGTTGTCCCCATCCATTACTTTAAACAGGGCAAATTAAAAAGCCTTTGGAAGTTTGCTAGTGTCTCACTACTACTCTGACATTGTTATTTACTAATTAACTCAGCACTGTTGCCTTTCAGTGATTAACTGTAGGGTTTTTTAAGTTAAATCTTCTGCAATGAAGAGTATTAAATGTATTTCAATTCTGTGAGAATACCACTTAGTACTTTTATAGTACTAGACAGGCATGACCATTAACTCATATAATTCTTGATTTACATTATTAGTGCAAACAACCCTGATTAGTTTTGTTAATACTGTATAAAGAGCAAACATGGGGTAGCCTGGCACTGTTTAACAGCAAAATAGTTTGGGGCTTTGATTAAGTTCCAAAACACAGAAGTTAGGTCTGTCTGTTCTTGTGTTTTGCTGTTTTAATTTGATGAATGAGTAGATTTATGTATACTTGTTCAGAAGCAGTTATTATTGCTGGTTTGGTAGCTAACCTATTACAATAAATTTATGTATCATTATATTAATTGTTACCCAGGTGGCTCTTTGCATGTGTTTTCTCTTTTCCAAGTGTAGCGATTTGCAGATTTATTTATTTATCTAATTACTATATATACAGTTTTTCAGTATTGTTTGAAATTTTCTTACCTTCTTAGTGTCATCTGGAATTTTGTTACTGCACCTTCTATGCCAGGTCATTAATGAGATTATTGACTGGCATTAGGAACATGGTAGACAACATTAGCAAGTCTTCACAATTTGACAGTGAGCTATTGATAACTGCTCCTGGAATATGGATTTCCAGCTTGGGTACTCCTACATTATTGTAACCTAATCTAATCTCCATTTCTCTACTTTGGTTATAAGGGTGTCATGGGAAACTGAGACAGTCTCACAGGTCTTTCTCAAAAATGAAGCAGTACCTTACTTATTTTTTCCTCACCATCCACTATTGCAGTTAACTTTAAAAAGAAAACTAGATTGGCTTAATGTGATTGATTTTTTACTATTTTTAACCAAGTTACAGTTACTAATATAGAATTATGTACTATTCTTCATGCCTTTTCCTGTACTGCTTTGTGTGTGTTCTTTTTTCATGTGCTTATGGGTTGGAGGGGTTTTTATGGTGCATTTGATTAGTTTTGTTCAAAAGGAGACGCTAGAAAACCATAAACTTAAAGAATGCATTAGTAAAATCCAATTATGCTGTTCTAGATTGTTCTATCATAAAATGGGTACTAATTTCTTGTGATATGACACGTATCAGGGACAGCTATTGAGAAGCTTTTATCATGGTATTGAATAGCTAAACTGATATCTCATACAGGTGTGTTTGGCAAGTTATGAACTTTCTCTTGTCTTGAGGTTCTCATAATATAACCTGACAGTTTAATTTTTAGGTACAGTAATGCTGTTTTGGCAAGTTAGCTATATTATAAAACTCATTAGCATCACGTCATTTTGGACAATTTTTCTTCAAATCAAACTTCCTGTTTAGAGTTTCTTTGAATTGTAAAGGTATTAAATAATGTCTGCTATAATGTGTAGACTGTCTTGGGTATGTACTATGTATATGTTCTGGGTATGTACTGGCATTATAAAGTAGGTATCAGGAGTAGATAAACACTGGTGAGATTGGAGGAGAATGGGTTTGGCTAAGATTCTTCAGGAGTGTCATGGGAAGGGCCTGCTTACTGTGTTTTAAACTTTTGGGAACTTAATTATCTTTATAACATGCTGTAAAATTTAGTTAAAATTGAGCAAGGAACTTGTGATGTTTTTGGAGGAAATGGAGTTTGCTGTAAATAGGCCAATGAGAACATGTGAGCTGCAGGGTTGAGTAAGACTGATTGAAAGACATTTTAAACAACATGTTTAAACTTTGGTACTACAGGCAAGAAACTCTATAGTTGCAATCTGCGGGAACATTCAGAAACTGGAGGATGACAAATTTCATTACTTTCTTTAAAATATATATTAAAGAAAAGGCTGAACCTCTGCTAAATGGCAACTCATGCTTATTGAAACAGGCTGCCTAACATACACGTGCTCAAGACACCCTGTAAGTTCATAAGCTTTTCTGCATTTGCTTTGAGTTGTTTTATACTTCTCCATCTAATAGATGGGAGTCTTCAGAAAGAATGAAGTTGCTGCCAAACTGACAATATTACGTTTGTGTAGGAGAAATTGCATGTCATATTGCTAGCAAGGTCAAAGATGTCCAAGAGCAATGACTAGCAAAATTCAGAAGCCCGTACATAGTAATTCAGATTTTTAATATAAACTCTTTGTGTGTGGTGTAATAAAACTTTTAACATATTTACAATGCAGATCTTTGGTTTTCATGAAAATTCGTTTTTCTGTAAAATTTTGCCAAGATCCATAACAGGAAACTAGTTCTCTGAGAAAAAATAGTAATTCTAAATTCAGTCAGATCTGTATACGGTAATCTGTGGGAATTGCAGTTGTTAAAAGTATCAGCATCAGGGTGTATGGATAAGAAAGTTCCATCCAGTATCTGTGGTTACTTCTTTTATACCCAGCCATAATTCTATTGAAAAGGAAACAAATACTTTTAATATTTGTTTCAAACTTTTTGTATAATTATTGAAATAATAAATGTCAAGTAAGTTACTGACAAATTTGCTGAAGTCCAAAGGAGAATGACCAGAGGTCTAAAAAATGAGACCAGTGATATAAAGTTGAAGATTTTAGGTTGTTTACTTTGGAGAAAGGAAAAACAAGGACAGAAACATAGAGTGCTTTGACAGTGGCAGTTGTAATGCTTTCACCTTGCTGGGGATTTTGGCTGGTAGGAGTAGTGCACTTCATTTTATGGAATCATTGAACAGCCTTGGCTGAAGGGACCTGGAAAAATCAGCTGGTCCGACTTTTTTTTCAGGGAGTCCTAGATGATTTTATCTAGCACCTTGTCCAACCCCATCTTGAAAACCTCCAGTGCTGGTTTCTCTACCACATCCCCGGGGAGGTTATTCCAGTGAACAGTAATTCTCAATGTAAATAATTTCTTTCTTACATCGAGATGAATTCCCCTATATACTTCCTGTTCCTGTGTGCTGCTGTGCCACCCTTGGTGCTGGCCTATGTGCTGTCAGTCCTTAGTGCAGGAGGAGAATAGTGATTAGAAAGTGCTGTTGGGGATGGAGTTAAAGCTGCTCCTATACATTCATATGTCTAAAAAGGGGCAACTGCTGCTTGTGTGCAGTCTGAATATGACAAGGAATGGGCTCCAGCTACAACAAGAGCAGACTAGATGTTAGGAAGACCTAGTGGTGTGAATGGATGAATACTAGCAATTCGTAGGATTTCCATTACTGAAAATTTTAAAGGAACAAGGCAGAGAAACATCTTTCAAGAATAGCTGATTATAATCGTCTGTGATTGTAAAAGTGGACAAGGTGACCTTCCAAGTTTTCTTCCAGACTTTTTTCTGATTCAGTATAGTAATTTTCACCCCGATTAAGCTAAAAAATGGAGGAAAGGAAAATAATGTAGTTGTATATACAACTTCTCCCTTCTTTCTCTGTCAAATTAACCATAATGTGTAAATAGGATCAATAAATACCATTGCATACTTTTACATATATTCTCAGTAAAAAGTAAAATAATTTTGTGTATATATCATCCATGTATTGACTAACAAGATTTAACGTGCCTTAAAGGTGCAAATTCTGCTTACTGATCAATAATGAATCAAATACTAATTGTGATTTTCATATATTTCATTAATCTACTAAATAAACATCTGGATTTTTTTATATTTTTCTTTGCTTAATTGTAAGTTATTGAATATTTTAATATTTTCCTTAAGCTAGGAAATATTTTAACTATAATCTCATAAGACTTTAACAGCCATGTAAGATACTGAAAAAAAAAAAAATTCTTCAGTAATTCAGTTTCGAATCTTAATGAAAACCTACTTAAGTATTTTTCTTTAGTATTTTTATATAAAACCTACTTAAGTATCTTGTATGGATTTTTTTTTCTTACAAGTTGGGGGAATTTTAGGCAATGTCTTGAGGCAATTTCTTGGTTTTGTGAGAAATAACACACATACAGCAGATGGAGGGACTCATGGGTACTTAGAAAATGTACTTTCCTGCAGTCATCAAAATAATTACATTGAAGTGGGATGAAAAAATGAAATTTGAATTAATTTATCAGTATATATTTTTCAAATTATATTTAAATCCCCTAACAGAGGAAATAAAGTGTGGCAATATGAATAAAAACCTTGACTACTAATATGCATTTTTATTATTCTGTTGACAGGTTATATATAGGCTTAATATTGCTTAATGTGATTGTCAAATAATTTAGTTCGAGAATCTGGTATCTTATAAATGTTTTAATATGGTTAGGGATGTGTCATTCTTTCTTTGCAGATCATATAACTCTGCTTCAAAATGCGTTTGTCATTTTCTAAACAAAAGAAAAGAATAAAATAGCATTTCATTACGTTAAAGAAACGAAGTATCTTGTATAGATTTTTCTTTATGTGTGGTGGCAAACATGAAACTAAATTACCAGTGTTAAATTGACCTTCTTTTGATACCACTTTTTTGTAAAAATAATCTTTTTAGTGAAGTTTCCTTAGGAATCCTTGTTTACATGAGGTAGAGGCAATTTTTGTTAGAGAAAAGTTGTATTATAATTATATGCAGATTTTTCTAAGGATTTTAGTAAGAATCCTGATCTGGCAGTTTATTAAAAAAAGTCCGAAACACTATATACTGTGTGTTAGATTCATATTGATACTCACTGTGAGCTCCATCAGTTGTAATGAAATCAAAAGCATGGCAGGAGAAGTGAAGTATTGCTTATCATGAGGCTGTCAGTCTCTACCCTATAGAACTTGTGAATTCCAGCAGAGGTATTTCTGAAACTAATTTTCAACAGAGTTGTGCTAAAGCAAGAGCTTCAACAAATCATACAGATGTTTTCACTTTGTCTGTGAAATCATGTAAACAAATAGGGACAATTCTGTAAATGTGCTGAGTGTGTAAAATTTCAGAAGGGATTCAGTAGAATTAGAAAAAATAGGTTAGTTGGAAGGGAAGACCCCCAGATGGAAAAAAACTGAGTCAAGACTGATTAAACAGTCTAGAGTCTGTTAGCTTGCAAAAACAGATCCCTGAGGAAGAATGTGATAATACAGGTGGATAGTACCCAAAAGGGCATACAGAACAGTGAATAAGGAATTAATATTTACAGGTTTTTACAATATAAGTACTAGAACCATCCACTGGAACTGTTAGGAAGCAGTTTTAGAATAGCCAAAGGAAAAAATCTGTAGACAAAACTACACTGTGGAACCCATTATTAATGATTTTAAAAATCAGAAGCACGGATTAGTTCAAAACCATTAAACTTTAAGAAGCTGAGAGAGTATCTGTGGAAAGACTGTATTTGCCCTGTGTTAGTCTTCCAGTCCTTGTCACTGTTCCATGTGAGGTACTAAATGGGCTTTCGTTCTGGCCCCTTGGGGCTGGTCGTGCATCTTCACGTAGTATTTGTATGAAGCCAACTGAGTAACTCCAAACCCAAATCCAATCTTTGTAACATTCTCAGGTGTCAAAAAAGTTCAATTGGTAATGGAGTTGCACATGAGTCAGCATCCCCTGTCTTAGTGTCAGTCTATGCATGTAAATGAATATGTTAAGAAAAAAGGAGAGCACCCACAAGTAAGGTTGAGGTCTGGTAAGGACTTCAGTTTCCAAATACATGAAGAATATTCATCAACTCGATGAAAAAGAAATATTTTTTTTATCAGATTTATTCACTCATTTTAGAAAAAAACTGCTGGATTTAGCTAAGTCATTTTCACCCATACAAAGCCAGACACTGCGACTGGTGCTAGATACTACTCAGCTAGAACGGCCCTGCATTATATGTTTGCACTCCTTTTCCCCATATGTGCTAGCACATGGTCAAGATAAGAAAAGCAGATCATAAAGAAGCTCCTTTTGTAAAAATGTGTCATTATGGTGACATTGGAAAACTTTCTGAGAACTCATTTCTGGAGTAATAAAATAACATTTTATGAAAAGTTTCTAATAGCCACACTAACAGAAGTTACTGATATTTCTTAAGTTTCCAGGCAGCATATTATTTCTCTGTAATCTAATGAAAAAAATGTGTTCTAGAAAGCCAAATGTTTTCTGATCTTGAAAGAAACTAATGAATAGCTGTACAGATATATATAAAAAAATAAAAAACATCAGTAACATATGTAATGAGCTTATGTTTTAAGTATTCAGAATCATGGTATGGTTTCATATTTGTGGTGCATGCTGTTATTGAATTAATGGTCCAGTGTCTCTGCTTTTTCATTGTTTCTGTCTGTGATGATGAAAACTACAGAAACTTCAGTGTTAAGAGTACTTTCTTTTATACAAATGTTTATCCTTGCTATGTTATTGTTCTTTCTCTTATCCAATTAAATAGTTTCAAATCTCTTTTTATCAAGTACTTGTCAAGCATTTGGTACAGAAGCATGTTTTTGCCCTGCCTAGTTAATTAAGGTGACTGTAAACAAAAAGATGTACAATTCAAAGCCAAGCAATGTTTCACACAAGGATGGAGGTGATAATAGCTTAATTCCTGTTTGATCTTTCCTGTCTTTGCCCTGGCTACTTCAGATTGACCTTGTCCACAATCTGATGACCTCCCTATTGCGCTCAGCCATTTGGAAAGCTGCTCATGCCATAACTGGCCCTCAGGGGCTATCTGGGAGACCACTGATCCATTGACCCATGTCAAGACTGGGTTTCAGATATGATCTACTGAGCTTCTGACGTAGCTACATACTACACCCACCATAGACAAAGCCAGTGGGGCATTCTGATTTTTTTTCTAGTTCTTAAGTGCCATGCAGTTCGCACTTGCTGTATGGAAGCCCAATTTTACACCAGTCATTTGCTATGAGATACACTTCCTGAAGCAATTACACGTATTGATCCTTTCTTTACAAAGGAAGTAAATTCTCTAATTTAGTGGCTCAATTTTTCTAAATCCATCAAATTGCCAGGTTTATCGGGTGTATTTAAGTCTCAACATCAAGTTCCACAAAAATAGTTCCATGTCTGTTTACAAAATGGGGAAACACTCCACTTATCCAGAAGAAAATCCATATGGTTTTGATCTTAATTTTACTTCCTAGCATGTTGTGCTCAATTCTGCACTAGAATGTTCTGTTTTCTGCTTTAAAAACAATTCTTTGTTTAGCCATTAGTGTTACTTGTTTTTTCTCATGTGACTTGGAAGTTGCAAGTCCTTTGCTGTGTGTGCTTGCATTTTTAACTCAACTGTGTTTAGCATAGCAGGTTCTGCCTGCAGAAATGCTGGGGTGGGCTAGGCAAGGAGGTGTTAGATGTCACGTTCCCATCCTGTTCAGCACAGGTCTATATAGGACATGTGTTTAAAGCAGTGATGATCCTGACAAGGAATTTAGTGCATACACAGACTTTGTAAACGTGGAATTCCTTCTTTTTTTCCTCTTGTGTGTGTGTATGTGTGAAGAAGAGAGAGAAATTATCCACGGTTCTTTTCTGTAATTACAGACTGGACACATAATTAAGTTAATGACCTTTTCATGAAAGAAAAATATTGATTTGATTCAGCTTTGACTGTGTATGTTAGTTTTTTGGTTTTGTTGTTTGTTTTTTTTTTTTTTCTGAACATACAGTATAACTCCAGGTATTTTAGAATTTACAAAAAAATTTTTCCGGGCATTGAATGGTCTTAGATAACGGCCTAAACATTAAGTTCTTAGACCCTTTATGTTAGAGAGAATAAGAACATAACAGGGTTTTACGTCTTTGTAATTAATATATATGGCACTACTTTCACAACTATAGGCTGCAATTAGATCAGCACTTTAAGATGTGGATTGTATTAAATTGTGAAAGTAGTTTCCCCCAACTTCTAAACATCCTTGGTCTGTTCTTTTCCACCAAATATTATTTGTACCATGTAATATTCATTACTTTAGCTTTATGCATAATATGCAATCAAAACCAGTATTCTGACTTTTTTTGGTTTATAGCCTGTTGTGTCTTAGTTCTTTGCTGTGTTAAAAGCAGGGTAAGGATTTATCATATCTAAAGGTTTAAATTTTAGTATGAAAGAGGGGATTTCCCCATTCTGGGAGGTGAGGATATCTGTCGTAGGATTTTGTATATTCTCTTTGCCTAATGCTATTCTAATAATTATTTTTTTAACATGACAAAATGCATCTTCTGACAGAATTTATAACATGGCATTGTTTTTCATTTATCTACAGGAATTGATTCCTGAATTCTATTACCTCCCAGAGATATTTGTCAACAGCAACAATTACAATCTGGGAGTGATGGATGATGGAACAGTTGTGTCTGATGTTGAACTTCCACCATGGGCCAAAACCCCAGAAGAATTTGTTCGCATAAACAGACTGGTAAGATGGCTATCTTCTATTGTCTGTCAAGTAACATTTGTCTTGCAAGATTCTGCTGGAATAGTTTGGATCTTTGCTTGCAACATATAGCTATTTATAGTTTATTTAGGACTATGGCTGAAATCATCTGGGGAAATGTTAGATTTACAAGTTCAGGAAGAAAAAAGGCATATAGTATTGCTCAAAAAAGTTTGAGTGTAGTCAAAATACTCGGGAGATCTTATCTCATTTGTATGTCAGCTGTTGGGGTTCTAAAAAGCTAATAAAATTATCACTTTACAGAAGACTTGGAAAAGCTTGTTTAATCATATAAATATTTGTCAGTCTGATTACTTAAATATAATTTTAGGGTTATTTTTGATTTCATTATTTGTTTAACTCCCAAGGATCAGTGAATGCTTCAGGAACAAAGGTTTCATTTTATATCTTTTGCCACCTCTTCAATTTATTCCATTGTTTTGATATTTTTCTGACTGTTTTTTAGAAGAAAATAAAACTGAATTCTCCTTTGCCTCCTTCATTCTCCAAACCTGTATTACTCTTTTCCTCACTGTTATGGAAAATCCTGTTGTTAGCACTGCGTGTCTTCACTGTGCCCTCTGGGCAGTTTAGTGAATTACAGAATAGATGTTACAGTATCATTGTTGGCGCTTCAGCATATTCTCAAAGCTATTACATTAGGCTTTTCTCAAAAGAAAAGGATTCTGCATCAGTGGCACTCAGAAATAAATAAGTTAGAGAAGTTTCTTTAATGAATTTTGAATAATAAGGCTGCACTTTTCATGTGGTAGTGGGTTAACAGGGAAATACTGAATTAAGGCATGGAAACTCTCAAAAAATTTTCAGATATCAGGCTTAGACTTGATAATGTCCTGATATTCCTAAATTAGAAAATGGGAACTGTAAAAGTTCTGTCTTTGGCAGAACATCAGACCTCACGTTCATAAAGTTGTGGAATAGTCACATCAGAAGAAAACTGTGATTTATATTATCAGAATGCTTTACACTGCACTTTTACTGGTGACATGATGCCATCGTTTTCAGAAATGTTATTTGGCCTAGGTTTCTGCAGGCGCTTGTAGGGTGCGCCATCACAATCCCAAATTAAGTTAGGTGAATTTAGTGGTTTGCTTCATATAGAAGTATGTGTAAATTTTATTTAAACAATGTATGAAATGCACTAACATTTAGCAGGACTACTTGGCAAACCATGTTCAAACACAACTTTGATCTTGCAGTTGTGTTGATAGGTAGTAGGTTAGGGAGGAAGCCTGACACCTTCTTGAGCTTGGCATGTGTTGGTGATTCAGGATAACCCGAGAAATTAAAAGCTGAGTTCTTAAGCAGACTTGTCAAAGGCAGCGTGTGGCCTTGATCTCTCACAACTGTGGTATTTTAGCTTTTGCATAAAATATAGTTCTCATTCTGGTAATCACGGATCTGGCTTTCCCCACTGTGAAGTTATTCTCCATCTCCTGCTTCCTCCTCTTCTAAGATTTTAGCTCTTAATTTTCTTTTCCTCATTTCTAGCAGTGGTGCCAGTTTTTTCTCACCCTCACCTCTCTTTATGCTTGGACCTACCCTTCCCTCATTCTGCCATCATTTCCCAAAGCCTTTGCTAGTAGCGTCTGCCTTTCTTGCAGCTTTCTTTGATATCTCTCACTTGTGCTACATTCTCAGAATGAACTTCTACAGGAACATGCAATTTTCAAGTATCAGATAATTGGGCAGAACAGCAATTTTTTAAGCCTTAAGTTGATTGCAAAAGTGAGAAATAATTTACCAAGTGACAGTATATTAAAGTGTTGGATGTTATCCCTTTTGGTGATGCTGTGTTGCTGATACTGTTACTATAATTCAGATACCAAGTTTTGGTCAGTCTGGTAGCATTAAATTTAAACCTCTGTGCCAGTGATTTGTTTTCACTGCTCTGTGTGCCATAATTAACCTTATCATGGTGGTGCTGGTGCTGTTAATGCTGGTATGGATGATGCCTTCTGTAATCTGCCATTTTTGCAGTGGAATAAAACTGAGAAATTGACACAAAAATATTAAATTGCTTTTTCTTATTAATACTTAGTGGATTGGATACCATCAGCATCAAGTCAGCATTGTTTTATTTTTGAGTAGGTGTGTTTAGGAAGAATGCTTAAAGCTCAGTTCTTTGCTATCAAAAAAAGCTTGCTACAGTGGCATGGGCTGATTCATCCAGTTAATACTTCCTTGCTGCTTCCTGGTTCAGACAAAATAGTGATTATAGTATTTTAAGTGCTCATTTTGTAAGCTATCACACACAGGTATTTTTTCCCTTTGCATTTTGGTTTACAGATCTTATATAATGATTTGAGCTCACGAAAGGCATACTGCTTTGATCTGTGACCTTTTTGTGGTGCTAATCGGGTTCCTGATATCATTATACCTTGCTCATTAATCATATTTCCTGCAGCCCGTCAGCCAGCCAGACAGCCCAAGCTGCCTTTTGCAGCCTTATGTTGGCAGGTTTCTGCTTTTCCAGATTATTACAGTGTGATACTTTGGCTTCTCATAACCAGACCCACATCAAGCTGTGTGCTACAATTAAAGTCAGATGGTCCTCAGGTTGAGCAGGGATATACTGTTGCAGCTGTCTGTCTTTCTGGAACAGACCAGCATGGAGAACAGATGATATGTAGGACAGTGCATAACAGCTTGTACTGTACTGGGTCAATAGCAGGGGTTCAGAACATTAATTGACAGACTGATAGCTGATTTAAAAGTGATTCCCAACCTATTTTTAATTCTTTAAAGTATGTAGTTTAATTGGAATAGATCGCTGCATGTCCTCCGTGTTTGCTCTGAGAGAGAAAGCATAATGGTGTATAATTAAAAAGGGTTTTGATTGATGGAATGTCATGATGAGCTAAATGATAGCATCAGGATGTCATTCTAAGCAATACAAAGAAGTGTAAAATGCATGTATTGCTTCTGCATGTAGTTGGTACTTTGTATTAGTTTGTGATAGCGCAATATTTTATAATGGCACAAATCAATGGGGGGGTTTAGGATATTTTTCTCTGAGACAGCCTACAGTTTGATGGAAAAGTCTATGGGATCTTACCATTCTGAAGCCGTATGATACATCTCTAAAGCTCTGTACTATATTTATTGCCACAGAATAACTCCTAAGATATCTGAAAATATTTTCCAGTTTGCACAGATGCATTTGACAATAATTGTATTATTGTATAATTCCATCAATTTTTATGCTTGTGTGTGTAATAAGAATTATTGTATTAGCTTAATAAAAGTGAAAAATCCACAAACTTTTAAATGAGATATTATAATTCCCCCCCAACAAAACAGAAAGGTCCCAAATGCAACATACTATTGCATCCTTACTTTGTTATTTCAAGTTATGATATCTTTAGGTCATGAGTATGTGTGTGAGCAAAGGGGAAGATGCTAACTTGTTCTGATATCTAATAAAAAGAAAAATGCCCAACAATTTTTGGTTATCCCATGCTTCCAAGAGACCTTGGGAAAAAGAAATGGGAAGTAAGCTGCAGAGGGAAGAGTATAATGAGATAGATGTGCAGATGCTTGGATGCAGAAATCTTACACAAAAGCTATAGCAGTAGTTGTCAGACACTGGAATAGGAATATTCTTTTAAACTTAGATTTTTCTGGGGTCTTTTGTTGGCTTCACAGTCTTCCTTATGTTAACTGCCCTCCTTTAGAATAGTTTTCTGGTTTAGAAATTTAAATTCACTTGTGGAGCTAGTGATAATTGCCCATTAAAGATGATAGAAATTTTAAATGCCCTTCTGATCATGCATAACAAAGTGGAGATTCACAAAGACCAAGTGCAACCCAAGGAAAAATCCCACACTTCCCTCTGATAGTTAGGAAGAACTAAAAATCCGAATAAGGCAGTTCTGTTTGTTCTAAATATTAAAGGGGTCTATTTTGTCCTGTAATTGAAGGTTGAATGTCTTAGTAGATAAGAATTAATATAAAACTATTAATCAACTAATAATAACTAAATTTCACGCAGCTCTGATGAGCCTCAGCTTTTTGAGAATTAGATTTCTTCAATGATAATAAAGTTGTTGAGGTCCGTTAAGACAGCTTTCCACAATGTATCTCACTTTAAGTATTTTATTGCTTTGTTGCAGTTAGTCCTTTCATGATTAGTGGTTTATCCATTTGATTCACTGCTGGGGAAACTACAAGACAAATTAGAAAAGTGATGAAATTACTGTGCTGGATTGAAAGTTTTGAAATCCAATTTCCAAATAATGGAAAAATGATTGGAAACTAGGATGCTTTCTGAAGCAAATGCTTAAATATGTAAGGGTACTATACACAGAATTTATCCTGGCATGTTGTTTAAAATGGAGAGGAAGGAAAGGTGAGCCATTCATTTTAATACAAGGTTTAGTGCAGCAAAATGAATCAGTATTAAGAACTACAGTTGGTAGGAAAGATCTACATTGAGAATGAGAGGATCATTATTAGTAGGTATGGTGCATTACTTTTTAGCTCAGGCTACTCCACCAGAAAACAGAGAAAAAGCAAAATTCCATGCCAACTACACATGAGCAGTACTTAGAAAGGCAGTTTTTCTCTCTTCGTACTCTTCTGTCCATGGAAAATGAACAGATGAAAAAATCTAAAGTTGGTTTTAAGAGCATTATGCTACTTTCAATCTATTAAAACTTTATTAGACAAATAAAGATATTGAAGCAGCAGTTAAGGCAGTGCCTGTAACTTGGAATGTACTGGATTTTTTGCATTATCTTGGAAAAATATCTCTATGGCATTTTTCCTGATTCTACAGCTGTGTATTTACAAAGTGTGGAACCACTTTCTACAGCAAATGCTATAGAAAATCATGTGGAGACGAACTATGTGAATTAAGGCTCACAAATGCAGACTACTAGTAGTAGGTTGCCAGATCCTTAGTCCTATTGCTCTTAAGAGCTTACTTGTTAAATATGTTAAAAACATTAGAGAGCAGGAAAAAGAGCTAAAATGAAAACTGAGCTAACTAGCAACATCAGAGTTGTTATCTGTGCAGCACCTACTTTGAAACTCCAGTTAGCGCAGGATTGGATGTAGTCTTAAAAAGCTGGAATGCAGATTGGTCTGTGTACACTGCATGAAGAAGATGCTTCTGGCAATTTGAGTTGATCCAAAATGTTTACAGTATTTGAATGTAGACTAGAGAAGAATCAAAATCATAGCACTGTGAACTCTTTGCTCAACTTGGGCTCTTCTAGATGGTTCTGTTGGCATGTTAGATATCTGTTCATCTGGAAGAGAGGTGATGGATCATGGTGAAAAAGGGGGAGAGTCTTGATACCGGTTCTTTCAAACTTTTTACTTCATTAAACGTACATGCAGTTGAAGTGTTGCTTCCATTTGTATTTCTGATGTTTGGTGATTTCTTGTGCTTTTTCTTTGGAAATTATAATCTATATATAAGATTTATACAATATCATCTGAAAGGAGGATATCTGGTAACTCCACAAGCATTTTAACTTTTAAATAAAAATCACTGACATAAATTTATAATAGAAAAAGTATGTTCGATAGTAATCTGTAACCGCTTTTCTTGGCAAATCGTTATATTTCTCTGCCACGTGCGTGTAATGTATTTAAAATAGGTGTATGTTTATAAACATTACTACTGACTAAGTGTATCTTAAAACACTATGCTGCCTTCATTTTATGTTGCTTTCAAGCTGTGTTTATGGAAGATGGTTTGGGCAGGAGGTAAAGTTCCTTGTATCACGCTAAATAAACATTTCCATTCATAGAAGTATCAGAAACTTAACAGTCTAATCCAGAAAATTGTCATTGCTATTATTCTTCAGCAAAGTCATGTGTGAAAGGTCCAATCTGCTAGTATATATGAAATACAATATTCATGTATTTAAAAGTTTGATATTGTTTAACACAGGATTTTTTCCTGATCTGTGAAAACAAGGCAGTCCTGGGAAGCACAGCAACTGTACCATATAGGTACTTAACACGCAGAGAAGCACAGAAAGTCTCTTAAACGCTTGAAGAAATGTCGGATGGTGTGTAAATTTAAGCAGCAGGATTCCCTCTTCCCTCAAAAAATGCTTCTATGACTGCAGTGTGCAGTTCTAGGGATTGTCTGGTTTTCCCTCTCAGTTTATCCATTTAAAATACCAATATTGGCTTAAAGCTATTTGGTTTGCACCTGAGCTAAATGGTGTATTGATATAATTGTGTTACTATACCATTTACACTCATTTCCTACCAACTCGGCCACATGTATAAGAATTCCATCATCTGGATTTGACACTACAGGATTTTTTGCACTGTTAGAATTACTTACTAAAAGTTAGAACCTTTGTTGTCTTTCACACAGAAATACTCATGTTTAGGCTAGACTCAGGAAATACTGGATAATTGTAAGCAGTCTTTTGATTTAATTATGTCATTTATACATCTGATTAATAACATAGAAAGGGAGAGGAGTCAGACTTTCATTGCATAATTTTTAGCATCTTATTCAGATCTCATATGAAGACTCTCATATGAGAGTCAAATATAGTCAAGAATATGAGGGAAGTAATAAAAAGTGAACTTCAGCCATGCTTTTGAATAGATGTTGTCTTAAGAACTCTGAAAGTATTCAGTTTTGGTTTCATAGCACATCAAAATGTACTAATATTAGAAAATGAGGTTTGGATAAAATATGTAATGGAATGCATTGGAGATACATATCTGTAGGACAAAGTTACTATATAGTAAAATGTAAACGTGATGATGTAAAGAAACTTTTTTTTGCCTTTTCAATGAAAACAGGGCCCAAGTAATGTATCACCATTTGCTAGCCAAAAGCATTGAGCTTATTTAAATCCAATCCAGATATGTAAATATTAAGGGAAAGCAGAGTTTGTAAAATCTATTTTTTCCGTAACAATACCCTCAATTACATCTAGTTTGCAATTCTTACCATCGCTTTAAACTCTGCATGCAAGTTTCTTTATTGAAATTACAACTAAACTCTGAGCCTCAAGACTGTAAGGAGAATAAAAAGAAGTCCACACATGCTTGCATTTAAATAATTTCTGAAAGTCTGATAGATGCCAGTCTTCCTGAACAAAGAAAGAGTAATGAAATCATGGAATGTTATTTCCTGCCCAGTCTGTCTGTATTTGCTATTGTGGAAAAAAATATTCAAGAAGCTGTGATAAAAATTTGCCAATCTTCCTAATTAAAAATAATTAATGGTATCAGCTAATTCTAGCATAATTCTCTCATATTTAAAAAGTCCCCACAACCTATCCCATTCTAAAAATAGTTTATATTGCCTGCAAATCATTATGACACTACAGAGTTATCTGTAATGCATCTTTGTGAAGTCTAAAGAAGGTGAGCAGGAAAAAACTAAAAACTACAAATATTTTGAATCAGAGCAAAGGGAAACAAAAAAGAAGTAGTAAAAAAAGCCAGGATGGATATACAAGAGCCAAAAGGAACACAAAGCCTAAAATAAACTATAGACATTCAAGAGACTGATGAGAGATGTAGATATTCTAATAGGGTAAGAGAATTTATTATAGCCAAGATAAATCTTAAGCCATGATGGAGAACGATATGAGAAAGATTGTAAAAGGCCAAATGATAACGCAATGTAAGCATATTAAAAAAAAAAAAAAAAGAAGAAAACTAAGGTAGGTAAATTTGTTTTTATCCCAAAAAGTTGATTGGAAGCTATCTAGGCAATTAAATTTGCTCTCAGCTCTTTTGTTGTTTCGTGTTGTAGAACTGGTGTTTGAAAGCAAGTCTATGGTGGACATTAAAGTTATTACTGTGTGCAATGAAGTGGGAAACAATTGTGTTGGAGCCATTGCCCCATTTAACAGGTGTTCACTAAATCTGTCTGTCTTCTGTTTGTCTGTTCTCCGAATGCTCTGCCTGGGCACTCCCTGTAAACAATGTTCTGAGGCATACTGTTCAAAATGCATAGAGAATTTTGATCAGTGTGTAAAAATTGGATCACAAGGTCAGTATAGGTAAGGGAGAAAAGCAGTTTGAAAGCAGTGGCAGTTTCTTACTCAATTTATTGAGAGTTATAGTCTGTGATTGGAAGTTGCTTTGCAAAGAAATAGTACAACTTGTTCTTCCTGTAATGTGAACTCATGATGATCAGGAATTCCATACAAAAGAATGTGTGGTGAGAGACCTGGTGGGATATGGTGGTGTTGGATTTGTTTTAGTGTTATCTAAAGTTTATTTATAGATCATACATGAAAACATGTTGCTACATTTGAATTTGATGGGTAGTTTGTTCTAAATAAGTCTTTGTAATAGAGTCAGAATATAAAGAAATCTCCATCCTAAGTGTTGGAAAAGAAAGTGAAATTTTGATAACATTTCTCCACATGGAGCTGTGGAGAAATAAACTGAGAATTTGTGATCTTCAGCTGAAGTAGAGGAAGGGTTGAGAAAACATTGCCATCTGTGCCCTACACAGAAGTATACAAAAAACGTCAGCTGAGGCTTTGCTTTCAGTGCCATTCCCTGGCAATACTCCAGTTTTTTAAAGCCTGGGATGAGGAACAGTAATGTTGCTAAAACCATCTGTGGCACAGAGAAAGCTTATGACAATGATATGAAGGTAGGAGAAACTCTTGCTGGAGGAAGGAGTTACTTATTCCTAGAAGAGAGGGGAGTAAGAAAGAATATAATAAAAGCATACAATGTAATGAATAGCACAGAGAAGACGCATCAGGAAATTGTATTCCCTGTTTCGTAAATAAAGATATAAATCTTGTTCATTAAATGAAAAATTAAAATTTGCTACAAGGTAATATTTTTCAAAGAGTGTGTAATTATACTCAGGGATTTTAGGTTTAACACCAGGAACAAGGGATCGTGGACATTTGCATATGTAAAAAGATCTGTAGTTTGTTAGGCAGTACAAAATTTGTAATCTGAAATACAAGATCTTGCATTCAGTGGTTAAGACCAGCTCTAGAGGAACATATGAGAGTTTCATGAGACACACAATACGTCACTTCTTCTTGCTCTAATAAATAGAAGTTTCTTGACCATATCAAATTAATGATGATTTAGTCCTGTACAATCTTCTAGCTTTATAGACAGAAGAATCTGAAGGCATAGTTCCAAAGCATAGGGGACTTGCAAGGATGTAGCTAAGGTAAGTCCCCCAGCTCTTCTTCCTGTCCTTCACCACATTTCCCCATGTGTATCTTTGCTCAGCAACAAGTATTTGTGTGACTGTACTTTAAACTAGATCACTGAAATTATATGAAAAAGCCTTGTTTCTAACCTAGGTTATTATTTTAGTGACCTGATTTACAATATTGCCCTACTGGTGGTGGCATCGGCACAAATAGTGTCATAGTTAGCTGCAATGCCATGCAAGTACGAACATTTTTGAATGGAAACTTCTTAAGCTATTTTCTCTGTCAAAGTTGGTATCTCATTAAACTGCAGTCGGCAGTGTGGACTTGTAGAGCTAGACAAGCTCTAGTTAGCTGTGTTTCTGATATTAGTTTAACTATAGCAGCACAGTGCTCTGCAGGGAGTATCATACTGCTGCTTGAGGAAGTGTAGTGTCAGGCTCGTGATGATTATGCGCTTTTGCAAAAGCAGTGGGTGGAAACTGATGGAAAAGGTTGCTGCACCCTAGCCCATCTGCTCAGCATCAACCTCCTGCTAGATGTTCCCTCACATCTGCCAGTTGTTACCCTTTAATTGGAAGTTCAGGTGTAGCCCTTTTGGTTTAAGGAGAGGCCAAACTATAGCCCATCAGTCAAGTAGGAGAATGTATTTAGCAAAACAAATGCAAGCTTTTGACAATCAAGGTCATGCTCACCCCAGTAATAAATATGCTGGGCAGCCAGTTCCTTTGGTCAGATGGTTGGTCCATCCTTAAATAATCAAGGACTGTGAATTCCTTTTCCAGTTTCTCTTTTTAAAGCAATTCAAGCAAACCCAAATCTCTTGGGTTGCAATTTTATTCTCTATCTTTATTAGTTAAAAGGGTGCACATGCTAGCTGAAGGGTACCCCTTCAAGTACTTGCTGATCTATTGAACTGCATTAGTAAAATTTGTGAGGTATATACCCAACTGCAGAATGATAGCCAATAAAAGACCAGTTTTTATTTCCTTATTTCATTCTCTAATAGCTACAAATACCACATACTTTGCTATTTAAACCAATATAATAGCTCTTGTTTTGAAGCATGAAGGTTCTGTCTAAATTAGATGACCATTAATAAAAAACAGCAGAGCTGGAATTTCTCATGCTTATGCTCACCTGACCATTCCCAGGTTAGTTTAGCTAGTTAAAAAGAGTTTTAGCTATCTAGCTCAGTTCAGTTTGACAGAGATATGTTAGGGAGTCCTCATTTGCTAGTGTCTGTAGCAGCTCTGAGGCATAGTAGCTTTTGGCAGGGGAGAGCTTTAATGAACACCAGAAAGCAGGTATATTTTCCATTAATGTAGCTGCTTTGTAGGAGGATATTGGACAGTATCTCTACAGAAAGATGCTGTTTATGTAACTCAAAGAAGGCTCTAGAACCAAGCTAGCTTGGCTTCTTTCTTTTTGGAAGTAAGTTTCATTTCTCCATCTTAAATACTAAAGTTTCAAAACAAATCTCCAACATATTAATTACATGAAATCTGTCTATTCCTCTGTAATTTTTTTTCCTTTTAATTTTGAAATTTTATTTCCTCTTTGGATTATATTTAGGTTGACTAGTTTTGTTAATAAAAAGCAACAGCTTGTAAAGCAAGATTAAAGATATTAATACTAGCATTAGTACTAGCATTAATACTAGATATTAATGACTATCTGTCATTCAGATAGGTCACAAACAGACAAAATGCTGCATTAAGTGACATCACATATATTCTTGTGATTTTGTTCGTGTTTGTCCTTGTCCAAATGGATAGGATTTCTCTAAGCTACAGTTTAAGAAGAAATTTTGGATCTGTTCCAAATTAGTTGCTAGTGAGAGTTGAACCGGGCTCATAAAAACATGAAAGGTTCAGCAGCATGCAAGTAGTTCAGAGGAAGTTGATTAAAAAATATTAGGAAACGCAAGTGGGTTTAGTTTTGCAATGTGCAGAATGAACGTAATGTTGGGTGATTCGTTTATAATAACAAATGCAATATTCTCTGTTGTTTAAAAGAAAGAAAAAAACCAAACAAAAAGCAAACAAGAAAACAAAAGAAACCTTGTGTAATTGTTTTAGGGATGTTCCAAACTGTATACCTAGAATAAAACAGTGCAAAGAATCCTGTTCCTAAAAACATCTGAAAAAAAATATTAGAAGTGTATAGCAGAAGAGTCTTTTAAGGGCGGTGAAGCCTCCTAATTGTTACTGACATTATCTCTTGCCATCTGCTTTCTGAGGCAGGATAAGAACTTTGTAATAGGGATTAGGAATGGAGGATGGTGAGAGTGTGCTTCAGGAGTTGCTGGAGTGTTCTCTGCTTGCATAATAAATCACAGAATAACTTTTTTTTAACACCAGGTTTTTAATATATTTTGCCTGAACTAACATTAATAAACTAAAAATTAAATTTTGCTGCATATTCTGGTAGGGCTATTTTATTTACAGTCAGTTCATTTATTAAACCTTTCTTTAAAAATACTAATAGCACATGAAGCAGCCATACTGCAGTGGACATGGATGGCTGCACTGTCAATATCCTCCCTTCAGATTGATGCGAGCACATCATGCAGGCACACCCTTGGGCTGTGTATTCACCAGAACTAAGCTACGAATAAAATCCATTCCAAAGCTGCATACAAACATATCTCACATACAGAGCTTTTAAGTCTAGTTTTACTGCTAATGTGGACAGATCTGAGCCGTTAATAGATTTTTAGCAGACTGTGTTTCTCTCTGGCTTTACACATGTTTGTTGAACCCTTTTCCAGTTGCAGTTTGCTATGTATGCATTAGTGGTTTGGAGTAAGTTTAGAAGAGACCAATATTCAGATTAATTCTTTAGGTTTGCATGTTTCTCTCCCAAATACACTAGAAGTTCCTATTTTATTGTTGTAACCATGGGTGACCACTTAATGGAAAACTTTGCGTTGTACTGCGATTCCTACCATGAGGCATGTCATCTGACCTTATTATGACTCGTTTTTAGGCCCTGATACCCAAGGTGTAAACAGTGTGCTGACTTCTGTTGTTTTAGCTACCACTTTGATATTGTGGTTGTGTAAAACACTGCCATGAGCTGGACTGTACACTAGAAATGAGTAAATCCCATGTACTCGGGGGTCAATTTTATTTCTGGCTAGATCAATACAGTATGTTAGCTCAATTTTATATCCAGTACTACAAATCCTGCTGACTTTGATTTATACACCTTTCTGTTGCAGCATATATAAACATCATCCTCAGTTTGGTTGAAGTAGTGATGGGCAGGCATGCTACAGGATCAGATGAAACCACCTGGCAAGCTGGGTCTTGCAATGGTCTGCCAGATGGCTATCTCTGTTCTATGTCAGTTTTCTCACTTCTTTAACAAGAGTAAGTCCCAATGCAGGAAGAAGGTAAGGAATGCATTCCATGGGTATTCCCTGAAGTGAGCCACAGGGTTTCATAAAGATGGATGTATCTTTCTTAATCACACATCTTTGAAAGATTCTCCCCTTTTATCATGAAGTTTAGGATATTATCAGGAGTGAGAAAGAAAGTAGTTCGGGGGGTGGGTGGTAAACAACCAAAGTAGTCTTCAGAATTTATATTTGTCAGGGGCCACTTATGAACTGCAAAGACATACTACATACTGTGGCTTTCAAGTCCAAAGATTGCTTTTTACAAAGAGGCTAGAGAAGGTGGTGGCATATAAATAGTGAAAGAGGAGTTTAGTAACAGAAAATTGTAATAGAGGCAGAGAAGCAGAGAATTTCACAAGAAACTAATGTGGAACTACACCGAGGAATCAAGACTGACCAGATCAGTTCTTCTGGAGCTTTTTATGTCAGTATCTGTAAGTACAAAAATGACAGTGATATGGGAGGGACTGATAAATGAAGACAGCTTTAAAGTCTCCAGCGGTTACATGTGGATCCTGGTTCAGGAGCCTGAAATGAAATCTTAGTGAGACTTGGTGTCAGCTAGAATATTAACATGATTCCTTTGGTCTCCACAGAGGACTCATTCCTGCAGTATCTTCTTCTAAAAAATGTGCAATTTTTGTAACAAATATGTATGGGAAATGTAAATGCTGATATTAATTTTAACAAGTAAATTTTGATCATAAAACATGTCATGATAGCATAAAAAGCTGGGATTCTCAGTAAAAACCTTTATGTAATCTTAACCAACAGAATGTCTGTTTCAGCCTCTTCTATGTTTTACATGATGTGAAAACACTAAAAGTGATAAACATACAGTCGTTTAAACAGTAGTTTAAAAACAAAAGCCACCTTGCCAAAATGTAGAACTTGATTTGGGGATACCATGTAGTGTGATTATACTAGTGCTACCTTCTGAGTGCATTTGCTACCAAGATTAATGTAGCCTTTTTTTTTTTTTCAGATTGTCCTTTGAAATTTTATTTAGAATTTGAAATGTTAGGATCTGTGAAATTAAAATTCTTCTTTTCAGAAGATGGTTGTATTTCTGTAATACCTTAGTGTAAAATCATCGTGGTCTTCATTCATAGGAAAGGTGACTGAAAGACAAGGCAGTTTTAATACTGTGTTTAAGAACAGAACTGCACCTTTCACTTATCTGATCACTTCATGCATGTTAGCTTTCTATCTTTCAAGCAGTGGGGTGTAAGCAAATTTCAGGAATTTTTAATGTTCTTGGAGTAGGCTATACATTTGTGACTCAAGGATTAGTAGATAGAGGGTAAAACCTCTTAATTTGGGGTCATGAATGCTTAGCGGTCATGTGCTGACCTTACAGTCATTACATGTTTGAATTCACATCATTCAATTGTTTGCTTTCGTAGCTGAAGGGCCTTTTTCTACAAAGCCAGCAATAGAAAAACATTAGGAAAGTGTATTTTGATTGTGAATCCCTTCAGAACTGTGATTCTACATTACCTACTGCTTTGTGGTTTTCCATGATTTTAGAAATCAACTGCAGATTGCATAGATGCATGTTCTTATGTTGTACGACTTAAGTGGTCCTTTCTTCCCTCTTTGTAGGGTTTATGGAATAAGTTTATGGACTTAAACTACTCAAAACCCAAAACTCAAACTATACCTGTATGCTGTGGATACATTTTTGTTTAGCTTATGCCTTAACATGTAGCCTCTAACTAAATGATTACATGCTGTTATTTTTCTGCTAGCTGCATTCAGTCTACAAGATGAACAGGGCTCACATAGTAAGTTCCTCAGTGTTTGTTGTTGGGTTTTTTTTTTTTTTTTTTTGTTCCATGCTGCTACATCTGTATAGCTTCAAACCGTATTTATTGCACACTGTTTGAACCCTATTCTGAAGACAGAATCCTACTTGGTCTTCTCTTTAATATGCACTCTGTAGTATCTGAATCATCCACAAGCGTTAATAAGATTACCTTTATATGACCTCCATGTGATGAGGAAATTGTATTATTTCTGTTTTATAAATGCAGAGGAGGTTAAAGATGATCTGTCATCCCTGCTAATTATGGGTGTCTATACTGAAAATAGGAGGTGACATTTTTCAGAGTATTAAACATTCTATAAATTCTGAAACAAAAGGTAAAATGTGTTTCATTTGCCTCAGTTCTCACTTGCTTTGCCATTCAGCCCTACAAATAGTTGTGTTTGTGTAACTGGGTATCAAGAATGAGTAGCTAAAAGTAGTTTGACAGGGCAGAAACCACTTTGTATTCAACTAAATACTCCCAAAAATACAGATTGACAAATAAGTATTCGTAAAAAGGTTAGTATAGTTACCTAAAAATTAGATGGCAGTCCTGTTGCAGGGGTGAAATCCAGCTGTCTGGGGAAAATTGAGTTTAATGCAAAAGTATTTTCTTTCTTAAATGTCTTTATAAATAACATAACCTCTCTCCATGGACGAGGAGACATGGACCTCATTTCTGTTGTTTTGTGGGGTCCCAATGTGCAAAAGACTGAGGGGCTCTGATACAAATCCTACCAGTCTTTCCATGACACAAATAAACATACTCTGGATCTTTAATATTTTTTGTTTGTTTACATGAAGGTATCAATTTATTTATCTATGTCCAGTATGACTATTCGGCATTCCATGAAATTAGAGGGAAAGGGAAGATTGCTGTGAAGGCCAGTGTGCTAACAAAGTGTATTTCCAAAAAACTGACAAAGATATATATCTGACAAAACTGACAAAGGTATAGTTCCATAGTTATCCAAAATCTGACAAAGGTATATTCCTGATAATTTTAAAGTCATATTTCATCTTGCATATGATGTTTCCCGTGTCTTGCTCTTAAACTAAGTGCTCAACTTACTAACGTATAGTGGGTTAGACATACAAGAAAACATAGGTAAATATAGCTTGGTAGATTTTTTTTATTATTATTATTTTTGTCCTTACAGCATGTATGAGGTTGGTTTGGTTTGATGGAATAAGGTGGGAAAGAATTGGTTACATGTTTTCAGAAATTTCAAGAGAGACCAGAAATGAATTTTAGGTGAGAGTGGGTGGATGTTTTGTAGTAGTCTACATAAAGGATTTTGATTTTTCAAAAAAAAATCTGGAATTTATCGCTCAGAATAAGTAATGCATAACAGGGCAAAAGAGGGTACTCTGAGACTTAGGCTGTCAGTTATGTGTTTTCTTGGATGAAATCTATTTTACTGCTTAGAAGTATTCTGTAGGCTTCTATTAACTGCCACAAACACTGGCAGAACAGTGGAATTGAAAAAAGGTAATGAATCTGCCAGACCTTACCTACAAAGGTGAATATTCCTCCAGAAATCACAATACCCTGGAATTCCTGATAGTTTCAGACTTTGTTTTTTCGGGAAGACTTTTTGCCAGCAGCAGTTGAGAGGTCAAAACTGTTTTAAAATTTCCAAGGTCTGTTTCTGCTGCTAAAGAAAAGATCTACAGCAGTGACTTTCCAGCACTTTTTTTTCCTGGGACCCCATACAATTTTCTATTGAAGGTACATTTTCCAGTATAGCAAATTTAAGCCAATGGACAGTAAGCCAGAAATTTCCTCAGTTACCCTTTGTGGTCTCTTAAAAGTAGTCCATAGACCAATGGCATCTGCAAACCACAGGTTGAAACCCACTAATTTAAGGAAGTGGCAGTAGTTATTTGCTCATATGTTGTTGTTAAAATGAGCATCAGTTCTGTCTTGTGATAAACTGTCTTTCTGCTGTGACTAGTGATTATGTTTTTGTAGTGGTATAATTGCTGGTCTAATAGAGGTAACTAAGGCTAACAACATAGATAAGTAAATATCATGGAATTATTTCTTGCCTTTAATCCTGGTGAGATAGCAAATATATGAACAAATCCCAATGTCCTGGGTTCAACAGTAGCAGTCATTTTTCTCCTTCTTAGTAGCTGGTGCAGTGCTGTGTTTTTGACTTTCAGCCTGGGAACAGCGCTGATAACACCGATGCTTTTAGTTGCTGCTCAGTAATGTTTTGTCTGACCAAGGACTTTCTGAGTCTCATGTCCTGCCAGGGAAGAGGGAAAGCCGGGAGGAAGCAGAGACAGGGCACCTGACCCAAACTAGCCAAAGAGGTATTCTATACCACAGCACGTCATGCCCACTATATAAACTGGGGGCAGTTACCCGGAAGGGCTAGATCAGTGCTCGGGTCGGGCTGGGTATCGATCAGCGGGTGGTGAGCGGTTGTATTCTCTTCTCTTGTTATTTCCCTTATTATTATTCTTGGTGGCAGCAGTAGTGATTTTGTGTTGTACCTCAGTTACTGGACTGCTGTTATCTCAACCCATGGGAGTTACATTTTTTCGATTCTCCTCCCCATCTCTCCAGGACCAGGGTGAGGAAAGGGGGGGAGTGAGTGAGCGGGTGCGTGGTTCTGGGTTGCCGGCTGGGCTTAAACCGCAACACCCAACAAACCTCCAAAATTATTATGCACTGAAGGAGGGTATTTGAGCTTTACTAATATAGGACAGATTGCATTTCAGATATGCCCTAGTAAATATAACTTTCAGGTGATAGTTTGCACAGGATTACCGTATTAAAACTTGTGCAGCATTTTGGACATGTAAGGAGCTATAGGAGCTTTTATTAACTGTCATAATTCTAAAGGTTTTACTTGTTGATATTGAATGTGGACCTGCATGACCTAGTTGCTTTGGTTGGTTAAAAAACAGTGCTGATTGTAAATTGTGAATGGGTCTGTGGTCTGCAAAAATAGCTATAATAAATTGTGTGTTGTGCACATTCATTTTCCAAACAGTTTTCAAGTTGTTCCAGGCCAGAAGTGAGGTCTTTTCTGTTACTGAATAAAAATGAGTTTGTCTAATTGGAGAGGAATATGTGGTTACATCTACAATTGATAGATTACTCCTTTAGCAAATGTTGAGATTGATTATGAAAAAAAAAATGCAAAAGAGCAAGTAGATAAAAATTACTAGCCACACATCTCTGACTTCAGGTTTTGTACTTGCATATGTGACATGATGGGAATGCGTGCAGACACAGGCTAACCGCTGATTTGTTTGGGGCACATAAATCTGGATGTTGCAAGCCAACAGAATGGATAAGAACGTTGTGCCATCCTCCTGGTTAGGCAGTCACCATCCCAGGCACTGAGCCACTAGACAGCTGTGTAAGAAGTAAACTCAGTTTGATTAGTACAGCACGGGAAATAAATCATGTTGCAGGTGAATATTTACAGCACTTGTGTTGTTGTTGCTACAGAAAGAATAACTGGTTGTTACTTCCATAGGAATGAGATTCGGGTCCTAGGAAAGCTGCTGAGCACCCAGCCTCTTGGCAGCAGGTATGGCCATTTTTAGAGCTCCTCCAGACACTGCAGAGGATAATCAAAAGAGCAGTGGCATGTAATTTACTCAAAAGCATTTCATTATTTAGATGGCTGTGGAATGACCAAATCCAACTGGTATGCAGGTGGTGATCTGGTAGTTTTGAAGCAGATGCAGTTTTATAATGCAGGTTTCAGTTCATATACTGGAATGACTTAAAACAGCTATATTTTTTTTTCCTAGTAAGCTATAAATGAGTCCTTGGTTTGCAGTTGTATTCAATTATTTTAAACCTATTTACAATGTATTCTATTGTAAAGCTATGACCTTTGATCTCCAGAATGGGTGCATGTCTTTTGTGGGAAGCAGGAAGTCTTGGGGCAAGTGACACTTGCAGTGCAGTTTATTTTACTTAGACTTTGATTCACCCCTCCCCCTGTTTCTAGAACTGAAGACAAATTTCTGTTTCTATTGGATTATAAACAGGTTCTGGATAGCTTCAGCTGCTGCATAGTGCAGTGATATTTTAATTTGCTGGGTAGACATGTTTACTGTGTACTGTGTAGTTTATGAGTGTTACCATAAATGAGGTAATCTTGCATCTTGGTTTCCATGTGTGAAACATTACATGAGCTAATGCAGCTGCACCGCTGCTTGCTGAATATTAGTAGACTTTATTTGGACATAAAGTTTATATTGAATTGCTTTAAATATTTGTGCTAAAACTGGTAGTGCTGCTTTTTTAATGTGTTTTATATGACACTGACAGATGCCAAATTTCACAAAGCAATGTAAGAATGTCTGGTGGATTTCTGCTTTGTACTCCATTGTTCTCAATAATGGAGATTCCACAGTGAAATAAAATTAATGACAAAATGTTTAATTTATGTTCAGTTAGTGTTTCAGGGACTGGTTCATATTAAGTATACATAGGAACAGTAGCTTCCTAGTGTACTGTAGCAGTCTTAAAAGCATGCACATTCTCTCTAAAATCTGGATTTGGAATTTGAAGTGACACATGTGGATTGTGAGAATATAGAGAGAAAAAGTTGATTTCTGCTCAGCTTTTGAAGGAACATATGAAGATTTTTTTGTAGTTTAGTTTTGCCTACCAAAATCCATGAATCATCATGGTTTTTAAAAGTATGATTTTAGCATCTATGGCCATATTATTTTTACTTAATTAAATATATTGCACATTTTCAGTTTTGAAGCTAATTAGGAAGGTGAAAGCTGTAATACACAGTAACTTATAAAATATGTCAGTGTATTTTGCTAACTAATAGTAACACTTGCAGGTAATTTCTTGGGTTTAACTTAATTTATGTTCTTTTTTATAAGTCAGAATAACGGAAATTAGTATAAAGTCCATTTAAAAAGACAAAAATTATTTTTGTATGATTAAGTACTTAAAAATAAGTACTAAAGAAACAGATATATTTATATATTTTTATAAGCAACTTTAAAGAAAAAACTCCTGAGTATGTGTTCTGAAGATCTCCATCATTATCTCATACTTTTCTCAAAATAGAATTGGAAATTATTGTCCTGCCAAAGCCTAGTTTCCTACTTATATGTGTCCTATGCTTCTTACCCTTCATGTGTTAGCAACATCTTCAGCTTCTCCCGAAAATTTCTTATGATACTTCAACTGAAGAAGCACCACTGCTTTTGGCAGCTGGCAGCATTGGCCAGTGGGCATCCACTGCTTCACTAGATACAACCAAATGTTGTATCTACCAAATGGATACTAAGGATACGTACTGCCTGGCTTTCTCTTGGTGGGGGCAATGAACATAGCACCAACGTCTTATTTCCTTAGAGAACAGAGTTTAAAATAAAATCTGAATTCAGTATTTTAAGCCCTTGTGTTCCTACATGAGTTAAACCCCACACACAAGTTTTAAACCTACGAATCAGTCTCAGGAGTTTTACAACTGTGTGTGCGTCAGTATTTGAATCTTTCCTTGTTGTGTCCTTTTAGTTTCTTTAATTTTGCTAGTTGTATGATGGATATTATGGATAATTTTGTTTGTGTGCAAATTATACTTTAACTTCTTAGAGCAATTTTGTTCCTTAAGTGTAGCAGTCATTATGATGTGTCTAATGAGAGGGATATGGAGTTATTTTACACAGTTGGACAAAAATGACCATATGGCATGGTTTTGATTTTGTTTTGCCAAAATTCAAACTTAGGAATTTTATAGAGGGTAAGTCTTTGGGATTTAGGTTTAAAAAAAGGAGAGGCTTGCTATACTAATGGAATTAATGAAAGCCTTTATAACAGAAACAAGTTTTTGAATTCTCACAATTGGTAATGTTTGCATTTAATACCCCTGTGTGTGCCGAGATTAATGTAAAGCCTAATGTAAACTTAGTTGCTTGTTTTCATATTTTTATTGATTACGTGCTTTTTACTAGGTGCACTAAACAGTTTGTTTCCCTTGAGAGGTCCAGCAGCTGTAAGTCCTTTGAAAATGTTCGTTAGTATACATCTCACTCAATATAACATGAACCCCCCACTGTTTTATGTAGAAGGATCTTTAGGTTATATAGTAGTCTACAAGCCCTTTTTACCTGTAGTTTCCAGAAAACTTTTTTTTTTGAGGCCTCTCCATGTTTATTCTCCAATAAATGAGGCTTTCTCAGTTTAAATTTTGCCACAGTTTGTGTTTTTCCTTAAGCTGCTGCTCTCAAAATTGTTAGTTTGCAGGAATCTCAGCTTCTATAACAGTTTCTAAAGCTATTTTATAATTTTGTGGATGAAAGGTTGAAAACATCATCTCTGAAGCCTCAAATCTTCCTAGGCGAATAAAAATTATACCATATTTTGAAGTCCAAAATTTTTATAAAGTTTTTTCAACTCTTAACTCTTGTATGACTGGAAGGAATGAACTGTGGCTTGTGAGGGTTGGCAGTGTAGCCCCTCTTCTTCCTCCTTCTGGAGGAATGAAGGTTTCTGTGTCTTCCTCCTTATTCCCAATTCCCGAGATCTTAGGTACTGGTCAAACAGGATTTCTACATGACAGAGGATAACGTGTTCTGCTGCATTTACATAGTTAGGCATCCATCATCACTTCTGCTACTGGTAATTGTCAATTCCTAGTCTTTGCTTAATTTGAAGGCTTTTTGCTGTGGGCTTTTGTACTGCCCACACAAGTTTTGTGCAGAACTAAATACTAAGCGTTGTTTTCTAATGTCATCATCTAATAGCAGTGAAATGACTGGAAAACAAATACTAAAACAAAAGGCAGCTGATGAAATATCTATCTATAACCAAATCAAAAGCTTTTAAGGAAACTCTTTTCTGCAAGCATCTTTATTTTTCCTTTTGTGCATTGGGTGTGATATTGAATTTCTTACATGTATCTTCTGCACAGGACCAATATGATAATTGCTATACTTAAAAACAAGCAAAGAACCAAAAAAAAACCCAAGCCACAAATTGATTTTAAGAACCTTTTACGTTTTAGTATTTCTTTATTCCAGTGTCCAGGAAAATGTTTTAGCAACATCTTACCTTTCAATTTTAGGCAGAAACAGATACAGTTATGTCAAATATGAAACCATACATTTTTAACTGTCGTCATGTCTTGATAATCATGATTTTCCCACATATAAACTTCTATTTTTGCAGGTAAAAAGTGTTTATCATCTTCTCTCTGTCTGTGTATGTGTAGACACAAAGCCAAACATTTTCTTTAAAGTTTTTAGTATTACCAATAACCATACAGTAGAAATTTAATTTCAGCAAAAAACAATAGGGCTTTTCATACACAATTTGAAGGATAAATCAGTAATTATGCATTTAATTGGCTAATAAATCATAGCACATTTCCCTTCTTTTCTGTAGTGCTATGCGAAATCTTTATAATGTGGCCTGGTGTATTTTTGTAAAAAAGAAAACAAAATGGCTCGTTTAGTGTATGTACAGTGCACGAGTGACATAAATATGTAAAGCCCTCTACAGTGTTTACTATGTTATATGAGAAGTTCTTGTGATTACATGCCTAGGGATTTTATGAATATACATTTTAAAGGAGGTATGTCTCATGTATACATTTAGTATGTAAATAACAAGAGGGGAACTTGATCAAGCTAAAATGAATTCACAAAAAACATGGAAGAGAACTCTCTGAAATGTGTTTGTGATTCTGACTGTTACAGTATCAATTCTCAGATTTTTATTACTAGTTCTGTTAATTTTTAAAGTGGCTATTTAGTTGTGAATTTATTATTTTTTTTAATTGGTGAACAGGGGATTGATTTAAATGCTTTAAAATTTGAGGAAGATTTTAGGTAGCAGAAACTCTGCCTGTCATTTCTATTAACATTGCAGGTTATGATACCTCAGTATTTGCAGTTTTCATTTCCTTATGAGTTAGGGTGTGGGATAATTTGATACATTTGTTCTCATTAAGAGACTGAAATTTTCCAGAAATATTTCATGCATAAAATAGCATCAACATTGCCACAGTGAAATGATGAATACAGACCACGTTAGTTACAAAAGAATGGAACATAGACATAGACAATCCTTTTTCTGTGTCACTTCTTGCCTATGGAAAGGCAACGGTCATTTTATTGTTTGCCTGCATATGAGGAAATTAGAGAGGGTGGTTGTTCCAATAGAAATTGTGATTAATGTAACTGATTTACAAAAATTTAAGGCATGAATTACATTAAATTATATACCTAGAAAATTCTGTCATCTCAGTGGCAAAGCCATTACATGAAGTCACTGAAAATTTTCCTTGATTATGCTTTCAGGGACAATTAAGCAGTGTTTCAAGATTCCTCCATATAGGTATATCCCTCAAGCCAAATTTAACTGGACTTCTAGCTTTTATAAGAAGGGGAATATTGAATATAGCTTATGGTGATTCCAGTCTAGTATCCTGATTGCTTTCATTTGTAATGTGAAACAGTTGTGGATATTGCATGTTATAATAGCTGATTGTATGCATTAGGACAAGTGGTGAATCCTGACTTTGTCAAAAAGGTTTCTGAGCAAGATAGAATTTTTCCGTGTGTGCATTTCCATGTCACCTGATCCCTCGAATAGGCTCGCAGTATTGCTATAATAGAAGTTTTTTCTGAAAGAGACAGGAAAAGGGTTTTTTTAATCTAAAAATTTACAAGGAATTTTTATAAAGCATATTGCAACTTTTTTTAGGTGGAGTGACAACAGCAAGATTTGTATTAATACCAAACAGTGTTTCCAAACATAGAATCATAGAATTGTAGAATAGTTAGGGTTGGAAAAGACCTTAAGATCATCTAGTTCCAAACCCCCTGCCAGGGGCAGGGACACCGCCCACTAAACCATGCCACCCAAGGCTATGTCCAACCCAGCCTTGAACACCGCCAGTGATGGAGCATTCATAACTTCCCTGGCCAACCCATTCCAGTGCCTCACCACCCTTACAGTAAAGAATTTCTTCCTCATACCCAATCTAAACTTCCCCTGTTTAAGTTTGAACCCGTTGCCCCTTGTTCTCTCACTACAGTCCCTCATGAAGAGTCCCTCCTCAGCATCCCTATAGGCCCCCTTGAGATATTGGAAGGCTGCTATGAGGTCTCCATGCAGCCTTCTCTTCTCCAGGCTGAACAGCCCCAACTTTCGCAGCCTATCTTCATATGGGAGGTGCTCCAGTCCCCTGATCATCCTCGTGGCCCTCCTTTGGACTTGTTCCAACAGTTCCATGTCCTTTTTATGTTGAGGACACCAGGAGTGCACACAATACTCCTAGTGAGGTCTCACAAGAGTGGAGTAGAGGGGCAGGATCACCTCCCTCGACCTGCTGGTCACGCTCCTTTTGATGCAGCCCAGGATACGCTTGGCTTTCTGGGCTGCAAGCGCACACTGCTGGCTCATGTTCATTTTTTCATCGACCAACACCCCCAAGTCCTTCTCTGCAGGACTGCTCTGAATCTCTGCTCTGCCCAGCCTGGAGCTGTGTCTGGGATTGCTCCAACCCAGGTGGAGGACCTTGCACTTGTCATGCTTAAACTTCATCAGGTTGGCATCAGCCCACCTCACAAGCGTGTCAAGGCCCCTCTGGATGGCATTCCTTCCCTCCAATGTATCAACCGAACCACACAGCTTGGTGTCATCGGCAGACTTGCTGAGGGCACACTCAATCCCACTGTCCATGTCACCAACAAAGATGTTGAACAAGACTGGTCCCAACACCGATCGCTGAGGGACACCACTCGTTACTGGTCTCCAGCTGGACATTGAGCCATTGAGCACAACTCTTTGCGTGCGGCCATCCAGCCAGTTCTTTATCCACCGTGTGGTCCACCTATCAAATTGATGTCTCTCCAACTTAGAGACAAGGATGTCATGTGAGACAGTGTCAAACGCTTTGCACAAGTCCAGGTAGATGACATCAACTGCTTTACCCCTGTCCATCAGTTCCATAACCCCATCATAGAAGGCCACCAGACTGGTCAGGCAGGATTTCCCCTTAGTGAAGCCATGCTGGCTGTCACCAACCACCTTGTTGTTTTTCATGTGCCTCAGCATGCATTCCAGGAGAATCCGCTCCAAGATTTTGCCAGGCACAGAGGTGAGGCTGCCTGCTCTGTAGTTCCCCGGGTCATCCATTTTCCCCTTCTTGAAAGTGGGGGTTATATTTCCCTTTTTCCAGTCATAAACATATTTTAGTATATGTGCATGCAGGCTAAAAGAAGTAATAGAAAACACTCTGTTATTACATTTCAGTAGAAAAAAATTCACCTGCATGGGCTGACTGCCTAAATGCCTGTTACTTTGGTGTTCACTTGACTTTACTGACATCCAGGGGGGAAAAAAGTATCTGGAGAACTGAAGGCATTGTAAACTGAGGGGTTAACAAATGGTCGCTAGTATGACATTAATAAATATTTGTAGCGTTCTGCATTAAGATAGATGTATTCAACAAGTACTACTCATCCTCTGTGCCACTGCCTGATTTAAATACAGTAATAACTCCATAGGACCAGTTAAAAAGTTAATTTTACTTTGAATAGTTTTGTAGTAAGCAAGCGTACCCTATCTGTCTGATCCTTGTGTGGCAAGAAATCTCTTTTCAGTTTGTCAGAGAGAAAAAAAAAACAGTTTTCAAGTATGACTGTTTGTTGTCATCCCAGATATTTCTTATAGCAATAATGAAGTAGAAAATAAGACTAAGATAAAATTCTTTCCAACAGCGCTGTTTTTACTTTGATTCTCACAGTTTTCTTAATCATTTATTTCAAACCCCATGGTAGTTGGCAGACATGTAAGTAAATCTGGAATTGAAACGCAAACATTTGATTAAACAAAATAGTTACTTCTTGAATCTTCTTCAATGAAGGTGTAAGGAAAAACACATTCAGTTAGATATGTTACAGAAATGAATGTGGCCTCAGTAATTTATGAGTGTAGGGCAAAAAAAGAGTTTTCTATTAAAAAATACAGTCCACCCCAGGCATAAGTGACCAATTCATATCATCATCCTAGTGAACAGTTTGATGGATAACTGTTTTCCATTTGCCCACTGTACCAGTCCTGAAATTGTCACATCACTACCAATTTATTTTCTATGGAGATAATATTGTATTGTGTTGTTACAATAGGATGAAAGAGGACTGTGAAGAGATTGAGAATTTATCATTAAGATACACATTTTAAGCAAAGATCAGGTCTGTTCTTTGATAAGCAAGATTGTGGTAACATTTATACATAGTATACTCTTACATTTTGATTGTATTTCAGGTTCCATTTCTTCACTTGTGAGCTAGAAGTTCTTGGCAAAGCTGAATATATAACATAAATATAAACCACACTGCAAGGATGGGTCCCTCAGAGAGAGACAGAAAGAGAGAGAGAAGAAAATGATTTAATGCAATAATGATTTTAGCTATACACAGGCATCCCTTTTTTGTCTCGAGTTGTTAAATTACCTGATGTCCGCATGTGTAATTTAAACAAAATTTTGTTCTCTAGTCTTTCTTCTTTCTGAACTATCTTCTCAAGGAGAAGGATGATGAATGGAAACATAAACATAGCATGAGAATGTGAACTAGTTCCCAAACATTTCAGTGGTTTTTATAAACAACTGGTCATTGTTACCTTTTACTGGATTACAGTTTCCTTTAGAACAACAGTGCTCTTCAGCTGCATTATGAAGTTGATTTTAAATGTTTTCACATAGTTGCTTAAAGGCTTTAATGTTTAAATAATGGTTATATAATTATATATTGTTTAAACAATTACCTTTTAAGTCTAGCTATAAGTTCACATTTTATATACATACTACCAAAAATGATAATGAAACTCTATTTTAAAGTAGGAACTGACCTTGGAGTAAGCAACTATAGCTTAGGGACATTTGTTTCAATTTTAAAATTCAATTTTTAACATGCTCATTTTCATTTTGAGTATGAACAGTGATTCCTGCTGTTCTCTTTGGTCACCCTGTGAGCACAGACATGGTCAGCAGCTAGTTTTTCTCCTTCTGAACCCCATTTTCAGCATTCTGTGTGCATTGTATGCCCATTTCTCTACAATGGGAAGTGCCAACTTGCATCTCGCTCGTCTGTGCAGGCACAAAGGCTTGGCTGAAGCTTGAACCAGAGTGCCTTGGAGGGGTGAGATTAACATCATAGCATGTTAGTTGTCCCCTTAGACATCGTGGCAGCTGTTGATTTCCTATTTTGAAACATTCAAAATAACAACAATTGACACAATAAATTAAGATACTGCTTAGTATTTTAACTTTGTAAAGTCGCATAATATTTTAGATCCACTGTTTTTGCTTAAGCAATGATTTGATTGCTTTTTAAAAATAACATAAAATGGCATTTTTGATCTTGAACTGCATTCATATAGTGATTAAATTAGGAATTTTTTAGTTGTATAAGTTTAATACAGTAACAGAAAGGCTAAGGATAAAAAAAATCCCTCTTTAAAAGTTTAATACATTTTATCTGTTTCATAGGAGCATTTCAGAAATCATATTTTATAGCTGCACTACAATTTAATTTTAGATACTGTACATCTTTAATGACTTTCTAATTTATACAATTTTTGTTTTATTGTCAAAACATTTAATTAGGTCATGTCTTGAAGGTGTAAAGCTGTCAAATAAATCAGAGGCTCAGTATAAACATTTGGTGAGTTGCTTTTGCTACTATACTGTAGTTGTTACTGGGCAGTTAGTGGAACTTTTTTAAAGCATTTACTCAGCAGGTACAGGACAACACTGGTACAATGAATTGCCGATTGCTTGTAAAACAGCAGGTAGTAATGCCCTCACTCTTTGTAATTCTGCTTTGTAAAATAAAATGGCAAGATAGCCTGGCAGAGAAAGCCACTGTGCCTCGAATATGTTTCCTGCCTAAGGGCTGCTGGAAATTGCCAATCCTGTTTCTAAAGTAAGTAAGTAAATAAATAAATATTAAAAAAAAATCAAATTGTTGCTATTTTCCATAGCGCAGAAAATGAAGTTTCCAGCCACAGAGGGAACAAATTTGGCAACACAGGCATGAAAAACAGAAAATGCAAAGACTGAATGTTTTTATGAAGGACTTAGTAGTTGTATTAAAAGAAAACCAACAAACAAAACCAAAACAAACAAACAAAAGCCCAAACAAACCCCTCCCTATAAAACCAAATAACAAAACCACAAACCCCCCGAAAACAAAAACAAAATCCAAACCAACAACTTGCAGGTGTCTTTAAAATGTTTAAACTTTCTATGAGAAAAGTCTTCTTTTTTTAACCAATATTTTGTTCCGGTGTTACTACAAGCTACGGGCTCCCCAAAGTGAGGTTTGGATGAAGTAAATTAGTTCTACTTTGAAGCTTTTCTTTTCTCCCCCTTTCAGGATGAATGGGGAGGCCCTTGAATGGAAGCTGCTTTTCATTAGTGCCACCACATACCTATTTGAAAGGAAGAGCTCTTTTAGCACATACAAACACTGGAGTAAAGGAAAGCTTCCTTTTTCTACCAGAAGACCATCAGCTAAACAGCTCCTAGCTTCTCTTTCCAGTCAGGTGGTTTCCAATCAGAGTTAATTACTCCAGTCATTTATTCTAATCACCCTCTCCGTATGGCCAGCAGTATTATGTCACAGGGTGGCACCGCTTGAAGCCCGTTAGGTTTGAAAGCCACTGCAGGGTACTTGAGGCTCATTAACGAGGCCTCTCCACGCCGGGCTCTGGATCTGCTCCCCGGTTACCTCCCCGTGCCCTGCCGCCGCTCCCTCCCCTCCTCCGGCCCCAGTTAACCCTTTCCCGCCTGCTTGCCTTTAGCTTGCGCAGGGAAGCAAGAAGCTCGTCGCCGCTCCGCCGCGCTGGAAACCGGGCATGCTCCTATTCGCAAACGCCTAGAAGTCGCTCCGTTTATGAAATGCAAAAGCACAAACCAGCTTGTCCTAAAGAAAGTGTAGGATTGAAAATACGGGCTTTTACGAAACAGTGTTAATTTCCCTTATGCTCTGTGATAGGTGAACTTCAGGCTTAGGCTATACAGATCGGACTAGGTATCTAAACCACTTGTGTGGTTGTGGTGGGGAGGAACTCTGGGGACCTTCAATACTCCCGGGTACGAACAGTCATTTATAGCTCTGAACTTGGAGACAAAGACATGATAGCATCGTCCTTCTGCTGATCTTCTTCTGGATAAGGGAGCTCCATGCCACAGGTATGGGGCTTTATTTAAAAAATATATTCTATTAGTGTAACCCTTGTCAGGCCAAGAGCTTAGGTTGGAATGTTGAGTAAAACCTTGTGATTTGGTTGCTGCTACTTTAAAACTTTGTGTAACATTGTGTGGGTTTGGGGGTTTACATTTTTTTTTCTTTATACTTGTTTTTCAATAATGGGAAGTAATGCCATAGAGAGATGCTTGCTTGTTTGCCCTGTAAGCAGCAAGAGCTGTCTCTGGGAGCTCAGCCTCTGAATTAAATGGCTGTTTGGAAGATGGAAGTTAAATACTGGTTTATTGCGGTATATCTTTATTTGATTTCTAAATGTTAGGGAGGTTTAGGCCATCTTCTATGAAGAAAAAATTTATGCTTGATGTAAGGGAAAATACTAGGCTTTTCTAGCATCTTACATAGCTTATAACTTGAAAAATTTAATTCATTAAAATATTAATACCTGATCATATGCTTTTTCAGCAGATAACCTCTGCATTCATCTCTGTATGAGTATTCATCTCCTACATTATTCCCACTAACGGGTTCCACCTAACCACTCTGGTTCATGGCAGAGTAATATAAAGGTTGTGAAAAGTTTGCTCTCAACTTACTACAGGAAGTCTGTTGCACTTGGAGGTGTTTATACCTTGATTTCCTGAGCATGCTCAATATACTCACTGTATCACTTGTCTTTCTGTGTACAGCTGTCATAGTGGAAATTTGAAACAGGTTTATGTGAAACAAGGAAATCAACTCTAGAAGAAATTAAACTGTCTGCAAGAAGGCATGAACAAAACTAGTGAAACTCAACATGCAATGCATAATGAAATGAGAATAAAAAAAGAGATTTTGCATTTTCTAAGGGTGGACATTTTAAGAAGTAAGAAGAAATAAAAGAAATATAATCCATTTTCAGTTTGATTTCTTTCAAGCATTGAGCTTGACTCCTAAGAGCTACTTGTTCTGTTACAAATTCCAGTGCTGGCCATGCTGCTCCCAGGGAGCAGGAGACAGACCAGGGGATACAGTGGGACAGGGCATGACAGTCAAGGTGAGGGCAGTGTCCTCCTTAATCAGAGACTATGGAAGTTCTTGTCCAAGGGTATTTGATAGAAGGTAAACCTCTTGAGCACCAGTTTGTCTGGATTCAGACTTCCTGATAGCTTGCCCAGCATGTATGCCAGAACAAAACATTAAATGAGAACCTGCTGTGTTTGGGCAAATTTGTAAAAAGCATTTCATTTTCCAAATTGTATCTTCCACAGATTTGATTTTTTTTCTTAAATTCTGGATGCAGAAGCTGATAATGTCTTTGATAAACAAATTCTCCCTTTCTCTGTCATTGTTAAAGTCAAATAATGATTCTCCTTTGTCAGTCCAGTTAAATGCGAACTTTAAGGAGTCTGATTTCCTTGTCAAACATACCTTGTATTGTCATCCTAAGCAACCATTCAGAATGCCTTTATAAAAAATCAAGGCTTCATTGTTCATAATAATCAAAAGGAAGCAAATCCTTCACTTATCTATATGTGTTAGCCTGAATGGTTACACATTTGTGCAACGTGATGATATAGTGCTGTTTCCTATATTTGTAATTGTTCGATTTCTTCAGATGTGGTACCATAACTGCCTTTGTAAATCTTGTGTTCTGTTCTCCAAAAGCTCTTGAATGCTTCTTATTCTGTGAATAAGTAGACAAGTCAAAAAGATTGAAGTTACTCGTCTGCCTGACTCGCATCTAAACAGTGTTTTAAATTTTAAATTCCTTGACCTTTTGTCATACCGTTTCCTAATCTTACACAAATTTTTCTAGACTTTTTTTCCGCAGAACTGGCTTCAAACACAAATTAGATTAGTCTCTACAACTCTTCTAAGATGTTCGCTTGTGCTATTTGCAGAGATTTGAAGACCATGTGTTTGCAACCATTTCTGTCTCCTCTTACATCCATACTAATACTTGTTGATCATCACAGTTCTTGTGAATTGCATATGCAACTGACACATCAAAGCGCAGCATAAATGCTGCAAGCTGTTGAAACAGTGCAAAAATAAGGCAACAGTTGACTTCTAGGCTTACAGAGTAAATCAGAAGGAAGAAATGTATGAGCAGTTTAGATGTAAAATATGTTAAAAAAAACACTAGTTTCTCCCAGTTTGAAGTGTATTGTGCTGTCATTAACCAGATGGTATACATAGGCTTAAACTTTAATTTAAGGATTAAATAGAATGGTTGTACTGTGCCTAATACTTAACAGGAAAGTCATTTCAAGTGTAGTTTTGTCTTTGTTCACCTAAACATGATCATGAAACTTTATGTTTCAGATGTTTTCTAAAACTTCATGACCTTCACTGTATTCACTAAGTTTCACCATATATTGCATTACTATTATGCTAGCTCTGTATTCATTTAGGGTAAATAAGCTAGCCCCCCATCACTGGCGAAGTGTACTCTAATCGTAATGCTTTCCTAAATTTCTGTGTTTGACCTGTTTCTAGCTTCAGTGAATAAGCTTGTTCAGCCTCAAAGGCAAGCAAATTTTACATGGCTTAAAGTTTTGTAGTGGGTATTTTGCACTTCTCTCTTAATGGGAAACAATCTGAGACGTAAAAAGGTGAATCACTGTTCACTGTGACAAATGCCCTTTCTGAAGGGTGTAGTACTCTGACCTTTCAGTTTGTCTTTGGTTAATACTTGACATTCCGAAGCAACTGTGATCATGTAGACAAGACTCAAGGAGATACCACTTCCCTTGGCTTGAAGTATTCAAGTTAGCTGAAGTGTTAGAAGCAATATACCTGCATTAACCTTCTGAGAGGAAAGATACCTTAGCTTGGCAGCACAGGATGCTAGCATGATTGCACAGCTTCACTGCTCGGTCAGCTGAATTAGAACACAACACTGCATTGTGAAATACAGTCGTATCTTGTGGATTTTGGTGTTTGGTGTTTTGTTGTTTGTTTTTTTTTTCTTTAACACAGAAATTCATTTAGGCTAATTTGAGTGGGCCAGCTGTCAGCTGTGTGCTTAACAGCCTGTGTTTCCATGGGTAATAGGTTCCAGATCCAGGCTGTCAGTCTGCATGCAAACAAGTGCTGGAGGAACTGGGAGAGGAATTGCTGGATTTCAAGGAGGAGGGAGCTTCCTGCCTCCTTTTGGTGCTGTGTGTGAGGATTTTCAAAGGGAATTTCATTCACAGTCTTGGCCTTGGGATGTTGTTGACTCTTCTGGATGAGAGAATCCTCTAACAATGTAGTAGACATTTTAAATGTGGACAAAAAGTGCAGGGACGGAGTGGAGATATGTGGAAATGGAGGAATCAGCAGCACTTCCTGGTGTTAAGAACACTTGCTTTTAGCCACATTTGTAGTAATAAATGGTTATGGTCTAACTGGTCGTGGTTAGATTTTTTGTGTATCTCTAGGGACAGACAAATGCGAGCCACATACACCAGTATTACCACACTTACGAATAATGATAGCCATTTGTGTGATTCTACAACTGTAATTAATTATGGCTTTTATATATTATTTTTCATGTTGGGAAGTTTAATAGAGACCTCCTGATCATTTTTTATTCCCATCTCATTCTTCTGTATCTTTTCTACCTCTGACTGAGATGAAATCAAGCAGCTAGGAAGGGGCCTTTCTTGGTATGCTTTTCAAAAAGCATCTGTTGGTTTGTGGAGTCAGTTGGCTGAGACAGTGATAGCCACTCTTATTTTTCAGTAGGGCAGTTAGTATTATCACAACCATGACCAGTGGAATTTGTGAATAAATGAGGTAAGCCAATGTGTTCATTAACTCTTGAGCATCAGTTTGCACACTCAAAGAAAAGGATATACCAATTACTTACCTTGTGGGGAAATCAGCCCTTACTTAGTGTGTGACATTGTAACTACACTGGTTTGGGACCCGTGTTGGCTTTATTTAACCTGGTTTCAATTTCTCTACATTATAGTGTCATCTTCGGATGTTTGTGTTTTTAAGTCTAGCTCTCCAAATGTTCTCACAGCCATATGATTATGTCTTCTCCTGATGGGTAACTTTGGCAATCCTGCAAGCCAGGATGCTTTACTTCACCTTTCTAAGTTGTTCTGCTATGAAGACTGTGGAATTTCTCACAAGAGTAAAGATAAACATCTGTGTATATTTTTTCACCATTGGCATCCAGGATAGATGTGTAAACACTGAAACTTACAACAAGAATGTAACATTTTTGTGTTTATCTATATACTGTTCATGGTAAATTGTAGCAATTTTGGCTTAAAATAGTGCTCTCAAGTTTGCAGATCATCATGGATATACTAAGAAATATTTTTTTAAGGGTTGTCCTGGGTTCAGCAGTAGCAGTCATTTTTAATCCTTCTTAGTAGCTGGTGCAGTGCTGTGTTTTTGACTTTCGGCCTAGGAACAGCACTGATAACACCGATGTTTTTAGTTGCTGCTCAGTAATGTTTACTCTGACCAAGGACTTTCCGAGTTTCATGTCCTGCCAGGGAAGAGGGGAAGCCGGGAGGAAGCAGACAGGACACCTGACCCAGACTAGCCAAAGAGGTATTCCATACCACAGCACGTCATGCCCAGGATATAAACTGGGGGCAGTTACCTGGAAGGGCTAGATAAGTGCTCGGGTCGGACTGGGTATCGGTCGGCGGGTGGTGAGCAGTTGTATTCTCTTCCCTTGTTATTTCCCTTATCATTGTTACTGGTGGTAGCAGCAGTGGTTTGTGTTATACCTTAGTTACTGGACTGTTCTTATCTCAGCCCATGGGAGTTACATTCTTTTGATTCTCCTCCCCATCCCTCTGGGAGCGTGGAGAGGGGGGGTGAGGGGGAATGGAGCGAATGGCTTCATGGTTCTGGGTTACCAGCTGGCCTTAAACCACGACAAGGGTGATCACTGCCCTTCATGAAAAGAGTAACTAAGAATGCTCCAAGGCAAGTTTTCGTATCAATCTAAATCTTTTATTCCTGGCACCTAATGATAGACATTTCAGTTGAGATTAAAGCCAAATTTCAAAGGAAATTTAGCTTTCATTTTATAAAATACATAACAGCTGTCTGACTTGTCCATTTAAACTTCAAAATAACAGTTGTAGACTGAATATAGAAATCACCAAACGATGGAAAAGTGCTCAAGATTTTTAACTAAACATGCCACTAGTTTGTTCTTATTTTGGCAATAATTACATAAATTCAGGTAGCAGTTTGAGTCATTAAATTGCAAAAAATTTTTGTTTACATGCTGCTTATGCAGAATATATCTAGCCACAAAATTTCATTAAGTTGCACTGTTACTATTTGCTTTTTTGTTATTACTTAGTACCTTATTGTTAAATACAGAGAAGTAGGATTAGCAGTAGAAGGGAAATTTATCTTCCAAAGTCTCCTAGGTCTGAGCTTCTCAGATTGTTGATACCCTTTGTTCTATAAAATCAGTTGTCTTCAGTAAAGCATCTGAGTTGAATCTTTTTATTAAGATTATATTTTCCAGAGTTCTTTTTCCATTTTATCCTGGTCTTGGTAACCAAGTAAAGAAGTAAAGTAAAATGCAAGCTTTGGTTATAAAAGTAATGGAGAATGCATTGGCAACGTACTTCTCGTACTCACACGTTAAAAAAAAAAAAAAAAGAAGAAAAATTAGATGGTTCTTACAATGTAAGCTGTAAAGTTTTTCTGACATATTTCATGTTTAAAACACATTAAAAGTACATTAAATAAAACTACATGCATTTACTTGGAACAGTTACTTAGCAAGTTAGAAACCCGCAACCACACAAACATTTTTGATGTCTGTTTCATCCTTTTGAAATTTGTATTACCTCATGCAGAACTTGAAGTTTTCTCCTTAGTATGTCTGCTGTCCTATTCCTCCTTCTCCTGATGTCTTCAAGGCAGGCTTGAGTTCAGTAACTTTCTAGTAGCTTTACATCCTTCTTTTTCCTGCGATGTCTACCCATGCAATCAAATTGTGTTACTGGTGAAAGTGTGTTTGGTAATTTACTTTTAAATACTAGTGGTTACTGAGAAAGCTCAAAGATAAAGCCAGCACTTCAAGAGTTAATATGTTATTAGGAGGACAGGAAATCTGGCAACTATTGCAGAAACTAGACCTAATGGTGCACACAAACAATTTGTCAGTCTTGGTAAATGTGAATAGCTTTCCACAAAGTGGCTGCTTTTGCTTTGTTTGAGCAGCCTAAACTTTTCCTTTTCGGACTTTAAATCTTGGAAGTGAAATGTGATCCACATATTGAATCAAAATAATTTAATTCAAACCATATTTTGATTGGAACAAGGTTGACATGGAAAGAAACTCTAGAATAAAAAAAAAAAGTTGAAAGGACTTTCTATCATATATTTAGCAGGAAAATTTGAAACAGTTCTAATTAGGCTGAAAAAACCAGCCTTTTTCATTGTAGCTTACAAAGGTCATATATCAACGTTAAGGCAGCATTACCAACTTGTGTCTGAAAGCCTGCACATGCAAACATAATTCCAGTTGTTTGGGTTTGCTGGTTTGGTTTTTTTTTCTAAATGTACGTGCATACACGTACTTGCAAGCAAGGGTACGTGCTTACTTTAAAGTAGTTACTTGGTCCTGCTGTTATATGGGTGCTTTGTCATGTGCAGAAGAATATTTTCCACATCAGAATTGTGTTTGTGCTAAAAATGTGTGAAATCTTAATTCATGCTTTTCCGTTCTTACAGAAATATTTTTCAAATGGAACGTAAAGAAAGGAGACTCAATTATTTTTAGTGTTTCAAAGGAAATTCCTGACTTCAAAGAGGAATTAAAATATTTTGGCCATTAAAAATAATAGGCAATTATTTGTACTTGAGATTTGTAATTCCTTACTTGCCGATGTAGTGTATTCCGGGGTTTTCTGGGTTTTATTTTATTTTTTTAATTGAGTGAACAGGAAGGATTACTCATGTATGAGGAGCAATTTTGGTTTCTCATCCAGGTTTCTGATTAATTTTAAGTACATAAACCACATTTTGTATAGGTTGGACTTCTTTTATGTCTTTCAGAGTTACATCCATGCTTTATGTTGTGCTTCCAAGGTTACTTTGCTTTAATCAGCATAGGAATAGGGCAAACAAATCTGTGGTCTGTTTCTGAATAGCTTGGTTATGAATAAATACCTATGCTAGTGAAAAGAAATGCAGGTAATCTTCTCATCTCATTTTAGCATTGGAGTATCCTAATCTCGAGCCCAGTATATATTCATTTTTAATAGACATCTTTTCATATGAGATATGTCGTTGCATAATCTAAACCAGAAAGAAAAGTAGAGGGCAAAAGCCAATACTAGTCAATTTAAAGATGCAAACCTTGATTCCAAGGGTATAATATTGTTTGTGAAAGTATATTATAATACATGGTTAGAGTGTTTATACTGGAAAAAGGAAAAATCTTTCTGAACCTGCTGATTTTTTGTTTTTGTCATTCCAACCATGTTTTACTAAATAATTTGTAGTAGTATTAGACTGATTGTAGTCTTTGGTTGCGAGCACTAAATTAATCTCCATTCATTACTTTCAGAAAGCAGAGCAGAAAAAGATGTACATAAAATAATGAATTTCAAAGTCATTTGTGAAGTCGTTTTGATTGCACATATTTAGTGACATAAAATTGTGCATTTGAAAAGTATTTATGAATAAACTAAAATTTCCATGTATAAGATCAAAGCTTCAGTTCGTTGATGTGTCTGAAGCATTTCTATCTTGGGAATGGAGAAATGAAAGTTACTAATAGGTGTTTGTGTTTGACATCTGTATGCTGTACTTTTTAGCATATCTCAAGTGTTTTAGTCTCTGCCTAATAGATCTCATTAAAGAAACAGATATCAGCCCCAAGACAGTTTGTCAAAGTTAATATGAGTCCCTGTGGACAGAATTGACAATTTGTGTGTGGCTTCATATGACAGTCTTTTCGTGGTCTTGTTTGATCCTTTAACAGTTGGGCATTAGTCACTGATTTGTTTTACAGTAACTCAATGGGATTGAATATAACTGTGTTGCACTGGACATTTTAGAGGATTTTCTTGTTTTGCACATTTTCCTCAGAGCACACAGTAAATGATGTATTTGGTCTGCTGTGGGAGTGCTCTCAATTGATTGGTTTGCTTTAAGAGCAGCATGGGAAGGTTGTTAGTATCCCACCACTGCATGCTGTATTTAACTTGAGTCTTAATGAGCACTGTCTGCCCTACATGCTCAAGTAATCCTAAATGTTTAGCATTCCATACCCTTGGCTTAATTTTGCCAGAGGTAAATACTAACAGTAACATTTTTAATTATTTTTTAAAGCCCTCCTTTTAAGGACTGGATAGTTAACACAAATTGGAACTTTCCAAGTTCTCAGACGTTTGGCTTGATTTTGTTTGGGGTTTTTTGTTTGGTTTGTTTTGCTTTTTTAAGGAGAACCCATACTTAAATAGTATATATCAATGCAGCTATAAAGTATATTGCATGTCCTGGTACGTTGTGGTATTCTCCTGGGAAGTCTACTTGATTTTTTAATTTTTATACAGACTGTTAACTGTTGTTCCTCCATTGATTCTGCCATAGCATAAGCACTTCCCTCCAACCAAGAGCTTAACTGTGAACTTGAAACGCCAGAGAAGCTTATTAGTCTTTGAATTTGTGTGCTATGTTTGGAGTGTCCTTCAGGGGCCTGGGTATTGATGCTGACTGTAGTAATTTTTTGTTTACTGCTTTTATTTGTGATTTGGCAAATAAGAAGTAAGATTTAAAATGACCTAATATGGGGGAAAAAATATCTACTTTTGAATCTGTATAAATTGCAAGTGTAAAATAATTTAAAACTTGAAAATAAGAAATAAATTTGGGATGGCTCCCAACTATTTCATGAAAAGGCAAAGGGTGTGTTTTAGTTTTGCTTTTTCAAGAAAATGTCATGCTTAGATATACTGCTAATCTGAGGAGAATTGCAGAGTGATATTCCCTTAGTTATTCATGTCCTAAACCTTTGTGAGGGTGATATGACCCATTACAAATCTAGTTTGTGAAGAAAAGGGAAATATGAACCACCTCTGCACACACTATATACATACCTATAATCACAAGTTCTTAATGTTATTTTTCCTGTTATTGAATAGTTATAATGATAACAGTAAGCATATTCCAGGGTTAATTTTTTTATAGCAGCATAGCAAGAAAATTAATTCCTGTGATTGTCATTTGCTGAGCTCTGTAGAATTTTATGGCTGCAAAGTGCAGTATTATAGACACTCATGAGACTCCTGACTGGTTTTATCTTATTAAACAATTTTGAAATCATTAATTTTTAATTGGCCTGCTTGTGGTTTTTTATAGTTTTAATTGTGTGCCTGTGTCTAAATGTTGGGTTTCCTTAATTCAAAAAGGAAAAAAAAAGAGAAAAGTAAGAAAGAAAAAATCCTCTCTAAGCATATATGTTGTAAAGGTATTTCCATATGACAAACCAAAGGGATACTATACTGTGTGGTAATTCATTTTAAAGAATGCTTTCAGCAATTCGGTATCCTAATAAAAATAATAATAAAAAAAGAATGATATGATGTCAAAGATATGTACAGGTCTTTTCTTGATTGAAAGTTCTAATTAAGTGAATCGAGGAAAAGTAACTGAAATTAGCTGTCAGAAAGTCACATTTAAATGAGTGATGATCTGGTGTGGCAGTAAACATTTAAATGATATAAATTGCCATTTAAGTGTATGGTTTAATGTTTGTCATGCATTAATATGACATGAGACTGCAGTGACAATCAAGCAGCTTGCTCTAATTTGAACATATTTAGGGCTTTTGTGTGGAGTGCACCACACAAATTAAGACAATTGCTGTTTTTATGTGTCAATTTGAATGTTGTTTTCAGGCATCCGTTAATGAAACAAACCCATCATTTTAGTGTGCAAATTACAGAGTGATTTCCTTGGTTTTCAGATTAATTTTAGCTTCCTCTGCTCAAAATTAGGAATTTCCTTTACAAGGAAAATGCCATTTGTTTCCTTAGATGAAGAGAATATCAGACTTTGTTATGTTGTTTTGTTTGCTCGTACAAATAAGAATGTATTGAGCCCTCTGTATAAAGCAGAGGAAGCAAATCCTGGTAGTCTCTCAGTCGAGATGAATTAACTCTTTAGATGACGGTGATTTTTAGGTTGCCTTTTAATGCATTTGTGCTGTATCTAATAGCATTATGAGAGATACATTATTGTTTGAATGCTTTTGTCTTCGGAATTGGATTGTAACTGGACAGTATCTTCAGAAAAGTGGCTTAATCATTCAGAATAGTACTGTTTCTGTGTAAGTTTGTATAAGACATATATACAAGACTTGCATACAAGTAATAGCAATCTGATACTCCAGCATGTTAAATAATTTGTAACCTAACATCCCTAGTTAGTTCGGTTTCCCCAAGTCTATCAATCTTCTCTCTGTCAGAATCAGATTATCATGCTGTTATTGTTCACTGTGCAGATCACACAGAAAGCACCATTACATCTTGAAAGTTCATAAAAACATTGCCAGCTGTCCATAAATGCATAAATGCTTTCCACTTACTGTTTTTTTTTTTCTTATTCCCACTATTAAAGTTCTAAAAGCAAAGTCGTCTGATCAGTGGGAAGTTAGAGTAGGGCATGAGACTGGCATCTATCACAGGGCCGACCTTATTTTTGGTAAAATGTCTAACATACCGTTAACAGTTCTGTCTGAAGACCTGTTAAGATTTTTGTATGGTATTAAAAAATGCTGCTACTTAGTAATGACTAAATGATGACTAACTGGTGAGCTCAAGTTTATGTATTTTGTGTCTTGTTTTTTTTTTTTCTTTTACAGGCATTAGAAAGTGAGTTTGTTTCCTGCCAGCTTCACCAGTGGATTGATCTGATTTTTGGCTACAAACAGCAAGGGCCAGAGGCTGTTAGGTCCCTGAATGTATTCTACTATTTGACTTATGAAGGAGCTGTTAACTTGAGTTCAATAACGGATTCGGTATTAAGAGAGGTAAGTTTGTATTTTAAATATAGGAAACAAAAATCTTTGTTAACCACTTCAGTATTGAAAGTGTAAAGACTCCACGTTCAAGGCTGAATGTTCACATCTTTGCGTTCTCGTCGTTTGACTACAGGCCAGTCAAGTGCAAGGTGCCTGAACTGGTTGTCACAGCACGCCAAATTAAGAGAACAAGCATGCAAGTTGTTCTTAAACTTTGTGCATTTGGATTCAGCACAAAGTGGATGCCAATATAAAAATAAATGTTCAAGGGTTGCTTCAGTTGCTCAGTACAGTCATTTTTTTTTATTTGGCTTGCACTTTTAAATTTACTTTATAATTTTAACAATTCTCTTTTAATGCAATACTGCATATGTAGTACACATCAAACACCATAGTGGTCTAGCTTCCATTATTTTTATTTGGCTTCCTATCAAATTAATGATTTGTCCTGTATTTTTCATATGCAAAAGTAAATATTCAAACATTGGAAAAAATCAATAATCTCACTCAGACTCTGTACTATTCAGAAAATCTATTTGTTAAAGTATCCCTTAGGATATTGTGGGTTTAAAGACGCCTCCCTCCTCCATCTAAACAGATGTTTAAAAATAAAGGGCAGGTTGGGGTGAGTGATTAAAATAGGCCTTGAATCGGTTTTATGTCTGCTGTTCGGACAATACGTTGGTGCCAAGTGTAGCTGTAAGCATATGAATTATAGAATAATGGTAACTGGAACTTTATTATAAAATACCCTGAGTTCCTGAGAATAAAGTAATATGAATGCTATCAACAGTTTTATCTAAACGGGTGAGTAGATGTATACTAATGGGGTATATATGTGTGAACTGAATGAAAACAAGATTGAGGACATCATTTCTGCTTACAAATATTAGGTTTGAAGTTCACTGTAGATTGAGGCTCATCTTAATTGAAAGGGGTTTTTTTAATTGTTGCTTAGTGAAAAATGGTCTGAGAAGTAGACAAATAGTACTTCATGTACCAGTATTTTCTCTGTAGGTACTGGCCATCTGCCACCTTGACATCCTCTGGATAAAAAGTCACATTGTAGCAACACAGTGGTTTGTAGCTGGCTTATGGGTGCAGTGAAAGGGTTTAGGCAGCATACAGGACATGTATGGACATACCAGGACTGGCTTAAGTACCAAAAGTGATGGCTGGATGAGGTCGTTATATGGATTGCAATCAGTCTGCAGACTGCATCTTGGTCCACTTTGAGCTAAAATACAGATGTTGCACATAAATGCATAATGCATTTAATGGAGCTAAGAAAAGAGATACTGGAACACTTGGCTTTCAGAAAAAAATGTCATCATCTGGGTTTGAAACAGTTATTGAGCCAACGGCGCTGGATTTTCACCCTGTCATATTTTCATTGAATTGATAATGTTTGTCCTCTGTACACTGACAAGGAAATACTCTAACTTTGTAAGAGTATTTATTAGACTCTTGAAGTGTTAAGTTTAAGTATCAGGTGAAAAAATTGTGACTGGGCATTGTGTGTAATGTGTTCTTAATTTTTATATTAAATGAACCATCATTTAATATACTAATAATTGAAGTGATATTAATCATAATAGTGGTCTGCCACACACAATTTTTAGGTAGTTTTAAATTTTTCTAGAACAGTTATATTATCAGTTTAACTGTGATAGGTTTTACTAGTGTCATAGCTTAAAAAAAAGGCAATTTAAGACCAGGGAAGTTACAAATCTGCCTGGAAGCGTGGATCATCTCCGTTTGAGAAGCATTCACTTCGTACTTCTATAAATATATAAATATATTTTGTTACCAAATCTTTTGAATTTTGTCATGGTTTTATTGTACTTCAGTACAAAGTTTCATACTTTGGGTTATTCTGTGCTGCATCAACTGAGTGGCATATAAAAATGAAAACAGGAGAGGGAGAATATCAATATTGTTGAGTTCATAATAATGGAGTAGCTTAGCAGCAGCAGCATTTCAAAACACTACTGATGGTGTCAAAAATACATGCTGATGAATGCAGGCAGCAGAATGAATGGTTATCTGGCAGCATTTTCATTCTAAGTTACTTGAAGATTAGTCCAGTGGAATGTTTTTATTTAGTATTTTTATGCAGGTCAGCAAAAGAGTAAAAAGATTCCTGTTTAGTTAGGTATCCCTTGCTATTTACATGTATTTTTTTAAAGCATTTTTTTATTATGTAAATGTGTATATGTAATTTGAAATGGTACACAGGATCAACTCTGGTGTGATATCGATAGTGCAGAGATTTAATGACTGTCATCACCAGTGGTGCGTTATTCTGTTTTTACTTATGAGTAGAGATGAAAGTAATAAAAAATCTGTTTGTGTGTACATCTGTGTGCATAATCATTCTATATCTATGTGCTAAATGAATTTATCATGCACCTTTGACAGCCTCACCTTCTTCCTGCTTACTAATCCATTTCCCTGAGGACCCGTGCTAACGTTCTGTACTGCTGAGCAGCTTCAATCAGCATTTATTTTTCTCCTTCAGTCAGCTTGCTAGAAAATATCTCTTCTCCACCAAATTCCTGGTTAGAGGCCAAATGAATTTCTGATCTGGACAATTAACGGTATGTTTAGGCAGGCATGACACCTCAGATTGAGTATCCATTTATGAGGCAACTGTTAAACCAGAGATTTTACTCTGGGTTTTCTGGTTTCAAAAGGGATGCTTTTGACTTTCTCCTCTTGATAAGTTTCAGGGTTTGGATCTTTAAATCTTAACAGTTGTAGCAGAGAAAATATTTTTATTTGCAAGCATGAAACAGGGAAAAGTTACTGTTTGCTCTAAGAGTTGTGAGTTACAGAGGCTTTTATGTATCCTGTGGAAATAATAGCATGTACTTAAACCATGGTAATTTCTCTACATAGATAGTCTATACTGAGCCTCGACCACATCAGTAATGAGAAGCCTATGATACACGTTTCTGAAGTATCTTCACAGATATAAGTACGGGTATTGGTGACCTAACTCATCAGGAGAGGCCACACACAGAATAGTAGTGGAAGGAACTGAGGAGGGGAGGAGTGTAGGTTAATGCAGAATTTCCTTAGGTCTCCTAAATGGCTCCAACTGGCACCTTTATTTTTATAGGCAGTCAGGTTATATATATTACAAGAAGGAAGCACTCGTCTAGGAAAGAAAACTACTTGATTAAAACCATATTCCACCTTTTTTTTTTTAACTGAAAATGTAGAACTTTTACATCCTTTCGTACTGCTGTGAACAATTTTTTCCTGCCATTCTTTCTGCCTATGGGAATAAAGGAAGTAAAGTATTTTGAAAGGATCTGACTGCTATAATAGAAAATTTTAAACTAAAATGCAAACCATGGGCCACATGCTACCTTTTGGCAGATAAACCCTGGGGAGTGCAAAGCTTGCATAATTCAAAGGCAAATCTCAGGGGGAGGGAAGTAGATCAAGAGAGAAGGGTTTGAGTCACAGTCAGTGGGGGAAGGGAACTGTAACCAGGAGAAGCCAGGCAAGAGATCCAGTATATCTGCTGGCATATCTGTGTACTACTCATCCCTGCAGATGCCATTCATTTATCCTCTTCTTTTTTCTTGAACCATTTTAGCAGCGTTATCAGTGACTCTGATTCTTTCTTCTGTATCTTGCTGAAGGAGGTTACAAGTGCAGGGAGAAGTTGCTGTTCAGCTGACAAGCAGTAAATATCACATCTCTTTCTGGTGAAAAATACAGAATTTGCCAGCAGAGGGATGCTGTGTGACTACCTTCTGTTGACTTGTTCTTGGACACCATGTTTTGATCTATGGAACTCCAAAGCACAAGATCGGCTGTGGAATGGCTTTTTTGTTGCCTGTATGGAATAGGCAGGAAGTCACTGTAACACAGATAAATGTCATCTAACCATTCTGGAGAGAATTCACAGCACCTTTTTATCAGAAATTCTGCTCTCTTTTTACAATAGCTGTCCAAGGATGGCAAAAAAAAATAGTAGTAGAATTAGACCCAGGTCATTCAGACAAGCAACTGATTAAGAGGTGAAGCACAATCCATAGAAAATATTTTGTATCTTTTGTACTTAATGGTGGGTATTCCATTAGTGTCTTGGTCAGAAGACTGGAAATTCCTCGTCTCTGGCATAGTGTAACAAAGGTTGATATGAATCTGGGCTGCAAACAGAATTCCTAATTACAAGTCCATGTCTCCAGTGATATCCTTATGTAGGTAGCATAAACACTGGTTAAGCATAAAGAAAAGAGATGATGTTAATAGTAGGAAGGCAAAATATTACTTGAACACGTCATCGATTTGGTACAGGAACCTCTGAGCCTCAGGAGGTGCACTAAATTTTGTAGAACGCTTATCAAAACCCACCTAACCATATTATTTAAATAATTTTTAAAATATCATCTGATACGATCTTGGTAGGCAGCAATTAAGGAAGAGTGATGATTTTTAGATTTGCAACGATAGTTCAAAAAAGGTGAGAATAAGTCCCATCCAGTTAATACCCCACATGCTTTCATTAAGTGATTTGCTTTTAGCTATAGGTTCAGTTGTTTCATACATTTTCCTTCGAAGGGAAGATTCCTTTTTGTTACAGGAAGGTAATCTGTTTAACATTAGGAAGCACAGCTTTCTGCATCCTATCGGCACCTTTATTTCTATGCTTGATATCTTATTTCCATATGAACTCAAACTTCAAAAATTGTGAAGAATCAGCTTGGACGTAGCATTTGGTATGTTATTTAAATGTGCCACTTCTGATTACGTAAAAAGATGAAATAATTCCTTTATTTTCAGTTTTAAGGCATATGGGATTATTTATGGATAATAGCTTTTAAATGTTGCCTGAGATTAATATCTTTGGTAAGTTTTACGCATCTTAGACCTATCTCTTATGAGTCTAATTTTATTTTTAAATATTTACAGTTTGAGAGACTTCTGTGCTTTCCAAAAGAAGTTACAAGGATGTTTAGTTTACATGACCCCAGTTTCATGACAGCAGTAGCAGATCTGATATCTTATCCCAGAGAAAGCATTTTTGGCCCGTCTTTTAGCCGTGTTCATGGTGGGAGTTAATAGCATATTTCAGCTCTAACTCAGCTGGAGAACTCTGACAGCAGTGAATCTTTCACGAAGTGTAAACACAACTTGTATTTATAGCATAGTTAACATTTACTAAATAGTTGGGAAAATGATCAGTCTGTTTTTAGCAGATTGGGCAACAGTCTTTGTTGTGGCTTCAGCAAGCTTTTAAAAAGCAGGATAAAGTGATTAGAAAATAGTGTCAGAGAGCAGTAAATTTAGATGTGCTGAATTCAGTAAGTAATGAATTGATCAGGCAAAATTCACAGTTTTGCAGAAGCAATCTTTGAATCATCTCTGGCCAGAAGTGTGTTGCACAGATGGAATGCTTGACGTTATACAGCACAGGAACAGTGTGAAAAGCCAAGTAAATGTTAAGAATCGGTCTAGTTTTAATTGCAGATTTGTAATAAAATACAATTATATGGAACCAGCATTAAGAAGCTTATATTCAAAGGAAGCATACTGATTTCATAGCTGAGGAGAAGTGGACTTGTCAACTGCAGCCAGTCCTGTGCCCTGGTCTTTCTCTCTGTAGGTGTGTAAATCCTGTGCAGAGCAGGTTTGTTTAACAAAGACAGGGCCTCTGATGCTGTTGTGGGTGGGCAGGTACCACTGATGCATGAAACCAGCTTGTCTGGGCATTGAGACTTGCCCATGAAAAGATGAACTATTCTTTTTTTGGTAAATGGAGCATTAAAATAACAGAAGACAATTCTTGCCACCAGTTCATATCATTTACCTGTTAATTCAGACAGCTCACACTGTGACCTGTCTGTGATGATGGGAGTAAGCAGGCAAAATGAGCATATGCAAGTGTTTGCTGTGATATCTGGGAGGTGTGACACTCCTTTGATTCCATTCAGCCCAGAATCCGACATGATGAACAGAGGGTTTATTGCCCTTTGTCTTAAATATATTTTAATTGTATTTACTACAGCACTTAGACATAAAAGTATTCATCTAGGTTTTGATCTGGAAAAATATTTGTCCTGGATGTTCTCTTTTGTCCTTCATTACAGAATAGATTCTAATTTCATCTAGTGCTTCTGCCTCTGTATCCAGCAGGAAAAAGAGTGATATTTTAGAGTTAATAAAAGTAGGACTGAGATGGCTGATGTATAAGGATTTAAAAAAAAAATTAAGAATAAAGCAACTGCTTTGGCTGGAAGTAGTAAAGCTTTCTGGGAGGAGGTAACTCATGTAAATTAGTTCTTCAGCTCCCAGTGCTTTTTTCCTTAGCCCCTGATTGAAATTCAAAGGATAGAAATTTTCAGCGCGGTCAGTTACCTCACCTCTTCTTGCTTGACCTGTCTTGTGGTTCTATCAGAGCCAGAGAGGCCTTGAGACCCCCTGGGCTCTTTACATTTTCATTTGTGCCTGGCTGGTCAGTCTTAGATAGCTGACATATTTGTTGGCCAGCATTAAATAAGAAAGAGTAATCAAAAGGTCACCAAGGGATGGAAGAAGGTGATGTTCATCATCCTTCAAAAATAACTTTTTTTAGTAAAAGGTATTTCCCTTTTTTAACTTCTTTTTTCTCTTCCATATGTTTAAAGGGTTAGATATACTAGTGTATAATAGCTACAGTTAACATACATGAATCCATTTAGCCTTGACTGAAACGTGGAAGTGAACAGGCTACAGAAATTTCATTACTCTTTTTGTCATCAGCATGATTTGATTATTTGCAGACTCTTTATGCAGTCCAAGCTATATCTGTGTTGGCTTTCACAGTAAGTGGGAAACTGAAAATTTTTGATGGGAGTGTTTTCATTCTGTTCTTATTGCAGCCTTGGGTATCCAGCTCATCAGTGTTCCCACTGTGTTTGCAGGTGGTGTGTTATTTACTTACCAAACTGTATTATATTAGTTATTAGTTATATTTGAACAAGAGTTGCTACTTGAGTGAGAAAGCATGTGGTCAAGCTGAAGGTGCTTTTCCTCAGTGTCCAAAACTAAAGTCTCACTTAAACATTACATTTTATTAAATGATAACAAAAATTTCATACATTGCAGTAGAAAACTCTGAGATAATATTGTACCCATACTTTGAAAACAGCAAGTTTGATCTTGCAAGTAGTACTTATGACTTAAATATATTTCATAGTTTAGCCAAATAAGTTGTTTCTTTTTCACAATTGTTACAGATTCTGAAAGATGATCACACAAAACAGTTTGAAGACCATTAAATGTTGAATTTTTACATCAGTTTATTAACCTCCTTCAGATCAAAATGGTTTATTTTAATGAAGCCTTTTTATTTAATAAAGAGAGATGGCATCAAAGTTGAAGAAATTCCATGGAATGCTAACAGGTTGGAATAGGTTCCTTTTTTCTGGAGGAAAAAGTTTTATATGAAAAAATCTGGAGTTGGCCAAGTAGGGAGTAGACAATGTGAAAGTAGCAAGCTTTGAAGATTAGGTTTAGCTGTTTAGAGAAGTGAATGAATAATGTCAGAAATCGGTGAAGTTTCAAATTATTGCACAGAACAGTGACACTACTTTCTATGTGATAATTACTGATTTTAAATGAAAGCAATGAACTGCTCTCTTAAAACATTCAACTGCCACAGAGGAGAGAGACATGAAGCAGTTTTGGTTGTGGTGCTCAAATAAAACATTTGTTATATTTTTGTAAACATTTTTATATAGTTGTTATATTTTTAAAAATAGCTGCTTAGGATTTTGCTTGTACTGAATCCAGTTTTATTTGCAGGTCTTTAAATACATCTCAACTTTCTTTTTTGGGTTCTTTTCCCTTTTTGCTTTGTCAGTCTCTTTGAAGTACTACCAGACCTGTTTTTCTAGTTCTAGTTTTTTTATCTGCTTCTTTCCAGTAGCCAAAGATTTAGGTGTTTTGAATGAGCACATCAGTGCTCCAGATAGAGATACTGTTTGAAATTATCCATGAACCCAGTGCCTCTGAACATTATTGAGTGACATTTGTTTCTGTTGGCTGTGTCTGCTCTGACTAACTGGTTTCTTTCAGATTGGCAGCTGGGATTACGCTGCAGTAGACGGACAGCTGCGTGAACTGGAGATTGCAGCCAGGCCATGCTATGCCTCTGTCCAATATGCCTGGAATGTATATATTCAGATTGGAGTAACTTGCATAGCCCTGAGGGGGATCTCTTTGTATTCTCACGAGCTGTGATTACTTCCTGTTTTACTTCAATGACTGCCATGTAATTGTCATACTGATTTGTGTGGACAAAAAGGCTTAATTTTAATTTATTCTCACAGAAAATTTCTTAATGTAGTTTAAGAGCTGGATTAGTGTCTTTGTTTTTAAAGGTACGGTGGAAGGTGTCCTATGCTGTGCTCCCTTCTACACTTTTCAGTGATTCATACATTGAATCACAAATATCTTTGAGAAAAAAAAATCTGTGTAGGGTAACTTCTCTACATTCCCCCCCCCCCCCCCCCCCAGTGTCTTTAGTGGTTTGGACTTAATAAGTAACAAGTGGTTACACTAGTAAGCATCTTCCAAACAGACAACTGTGGTATTTTGAACAGACAGAAGGAACTGAAGTTAAGGGGGAAAGGAGGTGGGATATTATACAACATATGTATTTCTTGCAAGAAATCTATAAGGAAGGAAGAAAAAAAATCTTGTTTCATTTATATGTGATGGCTTTCATTTATACATTTTTATGCTGGTTTGTATAATGAGGCATACTCAGTTTTGCTACATATATCCCTAATGCACCACAGCAAGCAAAAGTTATGCACTTTTTATTTCATATCAACGTGCTGATGTACTCTAATGATGCCCCCCTCCCCCCTTCCTGCAGGTTGTTGACAGTATTTCTGCCCCGCTTCAGCTCTGAACCTATAAACCTGTGTTGCTGGAGTTGAAGTAGTAACTGCATTAGTGGGCTGCAACAGGCATCTTTTACAGTCTGCTTGGTTAATGGAGGGTATATTACAAGCATTTTTAGTCATGTTAAATGATACCTAGAGAACAGTATGTAACTCTTGATCTTGTATCTTTTTGTTAGCCTTTCTTCTCTCCTTGTTCCCTTCCTTGTGATTTATTAGATTTCAAAGCTAGTGTAGGTAATTTTGTTTAAACCAATACATTAAGTGAATAGGGCAATGATTAAAAAAAAAAAAAAGAAATGATTCAGTATAAAAGGGTTGATTTGTGAAGGTGAAATAAGAGCAGGATTTTTCTGGTTTGGCATGAAGTGATTAGGTTGCTCATCTTATTTCAATGTCTGGGACCGTGTGAATTTCTGATACTAACATTTGAGCACTGTATTTTTTCCCTGGGTCAAGCGTAGTGCAATATCCCTAGGGCAGTTATACAGTCAGCAAGCATATACATTGCCTGTGTCAGAAAAGCATTTTGCCCATTTTTCACAATCTTGATCTAACAGGGATTGTTATGAAACCAGGGGAGATGATACTACAAAGGGCTTCTCTGCTTCTTTTCTATAATCTTTAGCCTGTTTCCAGCAATTTTATCTAATTGTTATGAATTGTTCCTGTTCTCCAGCTAGTGTTATCTGTGTTTCTGTAGTCCGTGAGGAATTTAACTAAGAATCTTACCCGTAGTACTGTGACTATCTGGTCAGAAGAGGTTTTCTGATCACTTTTTATCAGAGCTTGATTTTAATCACTGTCCCATGGGGAAAGGAGCTAGTCAGTTGGCTGCTAAGCCATTCAACTTCTGTCGAATGGCTTTCTAAGGGGAAACCTGTCAAATAGTCTGCGTTCTCTGGTGCTGTAAAGCAACATCTGGGTGGAAGGAAAGGGAAAGCAGGTAATCATAATTGCATATTGCTCAAGCCAATAGAAATCACTGAGGAACATGTGTGTAAACCTTTCTGAATATTGCAAAGTGAGGTAGGAACGGCAGAGAGCCAAAGTAATTATTTTTGCAAGGGCTCTTATTTTCTGGACATAAATACTGGGTAGAAACATGGAAGATGAACCCAAAACATTTTCTGTCCCTAGCATGTATGCTGGAAGAATAATTACAATGCATGATGTTATTTCACCTGGCTTTACAAATGTTTGGCAATTAAAACTTACAAATTTGAGAAATAACTGGAAATACTTTAGTGTAGATCTGTAAAGGCACATTGACCGAGAGTATCCTCTTTGTAATGAATGGTGAGGTTGTAGGTTGTGCGTTCAGACAGAGGCGTGTATTTTAACATGGGTATGCCCTACCGTTAGACTTCTCAGACATTTGTGTCTGAGCAGGCATGATGAAAGCTGAGCTAGACTCTTTAAAGGTCTTTAAATCTAGAGTTAAATGGTGTATGTCTTGCCTTTTAACTATATGGGCCTTCATTTCAGGATCTGAGTTCAAAACTAAAGACCATTTCATTCTTTCTCTGTGGCACTCACTGCAGTTTCCCCTCCACCCACCCTCCCTCATATTTAATTTTATAGTTCTTTCAGACATAAACATGAAAAAAAGGCAATTTTGACTTAGTTTCTGAGTGTTGCTGCAAAGAAAAGTAACAAACATCTGTTTTTACCTTAAGTGCATCCATATGTTCAACCTCCCCATCACCCTCCTTCCCAAAAAATTTACAGCTGTATTTGGTGGGTACTGCATACTGTTGAATTAACTTTCTTCACAGTTAGATTAGAGGGTAAGTTCTGAGACTGAAAATATCCATACTTAGCAGTGGCCAGAAACTACATTATATCTAAGCCAAGTTTTCATTTTTTTTACTCTTCCTTTTTTAATTTACTTCACTATTCCCTTTCTCCCCTTCCTACCCTACAAGAAAAGAGGAGATTATCCAGGTTATTGTAATAATCAGATAAATACTAACTTGTGAAATTTTCTGATGGCTTTCATACTTATAAATTAATTAACATTCAAAATACCATGTTTATCATATAAGTATGGTTTGAGATGTATACGATGTAGATTACTGAAAAGGGTTAGTACCCTTGTTTCATTTTATTGCTTCTTGTTGTAGCATCTGGAACAATTCTGACCTTACCAAAGTTTTGTTTTAGTAGAGGATTAACAGCTATTTTACTGAGATATTTGAGAAGAAGTGAAACAAAATGTTGAATGATGTTATCGTTTACTTTGTGGTAGGCAGAATGCTTTCACAGATAAGAGTTTCTGGAACAAAAGATATCTTTCAAACAAAGATTGTTCCTTTCCAGTTATACAGTGCCTTTAATAGATGTGAAACTAGTTGTGCGGATTTCCTAAGTATTTCTACCTACGATAATCTAAAAGGTTGTATGCTCCAGAGGGATTCAGCAATGTGAGAATACATGCCCTTCTTCTGCCACTAGAAGAAGCTGCCTATGTCTTAGTAGCCCCAACTAATGCTAGTAATACATTTGTCAAGATGAAAGTTAGAACCTCTACTATACTTTATTAGAAGTTTGATGGCTTTTTGACTGATGGTAATTTTACTTTGTATTCTCAGGTAAGTGGTAGGTCCTTTTCTTCAAAGGAGATATTAATTATCTCCCTGAGGAAAAGATTCCCTTCTTCTAGCTGATTTTCTTTGACAGGTTGAACAAAAGTCTGAGTGACATCTGGTGGCTACAATGCCCTGTATTTCTCTTTCCATTGTTATGTAAATGGAGAGGCTAGGGACTGATTCTAGCTTCACCATCACGTTTCTTCTGACAGAGGGAGGTCATCTTGTGTCCTTCTGTATGTGATCCTTCTGACTGAGACATCATCAGAACATCAAGTTGACATTTGGATTGACTTTGAATACAATCTGGGAAAAGGAAGAAATCATTTGGGGTTGCTTGTACACTCTCTTGGCCATAATTAAGAAATGTTGAAGCTTAATAAAGAGATCTTTGCATTTTTTCTTGGTAATTAAAAGGAATGTGAAAGGTTTTTATGCGGAAGTCTAGCCACTATGTCTAGAAGTAGTTGTCCAAGTAGTTTTTTTTTTTTACTCAACAGTTTTTCAAATTTCTTTTGGATCTCTGAAGACATCAGTAAAGAGGACACACAGGTAACAATACCTGTGCTTTTACTCGATGTAGTTTTGATGTTTTATGAAACCTTGTTACTTGTGGTAGGACATGATCTGAATATAGATTTTTACTGGTTCTGTTGGCTAAAAGGAAAACATTGTGTCAGGGAAATATTGGAATCCTGGAAATGCAGGCTCTCATTTTTTGGAAGGGCTAGGTGGAACCTAGTGAGTCCAAAAGACTTGTTTGTGATGAAACTGATAAATCCCAAACTCAAGCTAGATCGTAAGCATGGATGTAGAAACTGTCTGTTAAAGACTGAAAACAGAGAATTTGTGGTCCTCTAAGGCAGACTTTGGCAAAATCATGGTCCCGTTGGTCAGCAGTTTCACCAGTTCTGACAGAACACTACTTGAAAACAGGTAGCGACTTTCTACTTGGGGGTTGAGTAGAATATTTTATACTTGTTTTTAACAACCCAGAGGGATGCTCTTCTGCACTGAAGGTGGGTGGGAGACAATAGCTGTTCTCCTGCTGCTGTTGTGTGGTCTAAGAAAGTGACTATGGTAAGCATCATGTATGTGATTAAGCAGTGGAATCATAACTGTGTCTCTTCCAGTTTTTATGTTGCTGGAAGGTAGAGAGTTCCTCTGAGATCTGGACTATGGTAAACAGCATTGTACTGCTGATCTTTCATTGATTAAAGCATTATAACATCTAATTTTTCTTCTACGTCAGTTTGGGGTCTTGTGCTGAATGTATTTGAAGTGTTTGAAATGCTCTGCATCAGCATGAGGTATCTTGTGTTTAATTTTCCCTATCTTAGTACTGGCACTATGTAAGAGAGTATAGTTTCTAGAGGTAGCATTAGGTATTAAAGGACATATCAGATTTCATGGGCAAAACAAAATTCTGACTCCCTTTAAATGCTAGACATGGGCAATTTGGGAATGGAAGTTACTATATTGATCATAAGTCAATATATTAGGAAATTAACCAATCTGAAGCTTATTATTTTCTCATTTTATCTATTCTGTTTTCAGCTCTAAAAGAAATGCCTGGAAGTTGTGCTTCAACAATATTTTATTAATTTTGTATAATATATATATATTTTATAGGAAATAAATAGTAGATCCTATAGACTCTAGGTTTGCCCTAGAGTCTATTAACAAGCCCAGAATAGCGGGCATCCAGGACTGTCTGCGTACTGCTCCTTCTGTGTTCTTCTAGTTCTACCATCAATGCAATGCAGAATTCCCATTTGCTAATAAAAATGTTCTGCTCACTCTGCAAGTAAATGTAAGCAAGTCTTTTTAATCTGCATGTGTTGAAGCTAGCAGCTTTTTATGGAAAGGTCAGAGCTGTATCTGTATCACAAATCTGATATTGCAGTTCCTCAAAAAGTACTTGTTAAATCACTTGTGTTTGTATGTCAGATTTCATCCAGTTTTTTGATAAACTTACTTATTCACCAGTTCTTTGAAGATTAAGGTGCTTGCCAGACTGTACAAGAGTGTTAGAATCTGTCCATAGAGTAATTGCAATTCCTCTTCTGGTTTGTTCAGATATTTCAAAAGCTCTGCCAAATGTAATAAGGTCAAGTGTTTTAGATGGCATGTTTTCTCTCACAGAACAATTACTGTTGATGATTGTAAGGCCTCAGGTGCATTATACTTTTGGTTTTGTTATTTCTGTAAGAGGAAAAAATTGTGTCCTAGTAATAGTCTTTATTATCTAAAAATAGTTGTTTGTAAGAATAAGTTCAGCATAAGTGTTATTCCATTGTCTCAAAATGTTAATGAGTAGCTAAAATAGAACAGGTATTAGAAGTTTAAGGAGCCTCAAGGTATTGACCCATGAAAAAGAAGAATCTCTGATAGCAAAACACGTTCTGGTAGCTGAAAAGTGGCTAGTGGTTTTGTGGTTTAGTGTTCAAGCTTGCCATTTAAACACTTTTTTGAAGGACCTGATTTTCAGGACTTTTTTTGAACATAAGTCTTGCTCATGTCTCACCTTAGGTACTCAGCATCCCTAGATGCTTTGAGAATGTAGGGCTCAACGCACTAACAGAGAAGCTAAAGTATCAGCCCATATGCAATCTGTTAGCCCACAGCAAATGCAAAGTAGTTTTATTTACTTTAGCTCACAATGAAAGAGATATAAGATGAATGATTTAAGATTTTTTTTTAATTATTACTATTAGCCTGTTTCTATGGATAGTGTGGGGCTGGCTGACAAGAAACAACTTGTTGAATTTTGGCTACTTAGTTTTATCTTTAAGCCAGTGGGCAATAACTGGCAACATGGAAAATGAGTTGGACATGCCTAGGCAAGAGACAGAAGTTCACACATTTCAGAATCATTATTTTTAAGAAATCACTAAGCATGAGATGGTATTTTCATATATGCCTTACGAAGGATAAAGCATGTTGCTGAAGATACAGAGAAACTTTTTAAAAAAGTTTGTTGCAATATATATCATTATCTATATATATATATGTCATGTTCTCCTTTAGCTGCATATGCAATATTAGTTTTGCTGTTGGTACTTCAATACATCCTAAAGTTGTTTGCTCATTTTGAATAGACAAGAAAATAAGAAAACAGCTTGGTATTGCTTTCATTGTTAATGCTGTGAAACTAAGCAGTGGAGTTTAAATAGAAAACAGAACACTTAATACCTATGGAAACTTTTAAAAAGTTAACTTTTATTTCTGAGTTACGATACAAACAGGGTAGGCCAGTGTTAGAAAGGAAAAATGGAGCCAATAAAGAGGGTTTCTGATTATAATAGCTTGTTTCTGTTTAATATCATTGAGCAGGATGAGGTTTTGCAGAGTTTCTCATGGAAATAGCATCCACAGTACTAAAATGATTACCTCATTCTTAGTACCAGTGCCAAGCACTTAGCTCCACAGTGAACACACGGGGTTGATTTTGAACATGAAACAAACCAGAAGTGTGGAATGACATTTTCAGGTGACAGTTACAGTTCTATTCCCTGTAATTAGCACCTCTTAACATGCAAACCTGCCTGTGCCTTTTTCAGGCTGTGGAAGCTCAAATACGAAGTTTTGGACAGACCCCTTCCCAACTGCTCATAGAACCACATCCTCCAAGAAGTTCTGCCATGCAGGTGGTAAGTACCATGTTAACTCTTTTCGACCTGCTATTTTGTCACTTCCTTTGCTATCTTAAAGTTACAGAATTAGTTGCTTTGCTTTGCTTTTTCTGTGGTCATGGAATTATGTTATTTAAAACAGCAGATGAGTTATGATTTTTTGTGACTGAGAGTGTATGCAGTGCTTAACTATTTATTTATTGCTGAAAGGATTGTATTGATTTCTAGTACAGACCTTTTTTGTCAGTGTAATCTAAGAACACTTCATCAGTTGATTTTGTTAATACCATACCTGTACAGGTGAGAGCCAGTCATCATGGAGACAATTTAGCTAATCTTTGGCAGATTCCCCAAAAAGCATGGATTTAGGAGGTGGAACTTCCTTGTCTTTTCCCTCAGGCATAAGTTTTCCCCTAAAACCAGGATTACTAGGAATTCATGAGCTGAAACTTACATAGCAAAGAATGTGACTAAATGTGTTTTGCAGTAAAGCTAAGGTAATAAAATCCAGGCAGTGAGCATTAACATGCTTTCCCTTTTACCTCTACTTGTGTCTAATATAATTTTATTATACAAACTATTATTTTATTACTGATTACATTCCATATCATGTTGTGTGCTGATCTTGGGTCTAAAATATCATTTGTGTTGTCATAGATCCAGAACCAAGCATGTTAAGTTATACTCAAACAAGTGGAGCAAATGGTCTGCTAATTCACAAGTTTTTCAAAAGGTTACATTCCCTTATTGTTAAGATCAACATTTTATACTGAAATATAAGAAAAGACATTTTATTCTTGTCTGTTCTGTAAGACTTATTTCCTACTCATTAAAGTAGGATCATTAAATTAAAAATATATCTGAAGTGCAAAAGGTTTTAGAAAAAATTCGCAAAACCCTTAAATATTTCCAAAGTAGCTTAAGGGTCTTGTGAGGTAGATGTCTAAGAAATGTAAACTTTCTGGTCAAATTGAGCTACTAGCCTTGCTCAAATGTGACATGTGTTGTACCTGAGACTTGCTCAGCTGACTGCCCCCATCCCCACCTCCCTTTCTGCAGCCTGTACGTGCTGCATGTGACAGCTGTGATCGTGCCCTGGGATCCCATGCACTGGATGGACAGAGCCGATTGTGCTGATTTGTGATCTGTTGGCCCATTGCACCTCCCACATAGTGTCTCAGGGCTGCAGACCACTACAGTGACTTGTGTGGGCTGTCCACGGGGCTCTCCCTTTCAGAAGAGCCTTGTTAACAGTGATGTTGGGGAGCCCAAGTACCCTCATCGTGCATGCCATATGTGTATCCATCTGTCATGGTGCCATGCACTAGGGACTTGCTCTAATTTAGAGGCATTTGTTTCAGGAAGAGGAGGAACTTGAGAAGTTGATTGTTGATATGTTTCTAAGACCCATTGTTATATAAATAAATTTGATGCCAGGAAGCAGTTTGTGTGGTTTTATAATAATATTTTTCATGATGCTGAATTAGTAAAGATTTAGTATGTCATGGAAGAAGGTAAATTCTAACTGTTTCTACGTCCTGTGTTTTTGGGGGGCTGAGGTACACACAGGAAAAAAACCCTTAGTTCTCCACTTGCTTTGACTAGTTTTGTGGTTATTAGTACATGTTTTTATAATAGTACTATATTAAGTGGTTTTAAAAGTACTATTCCTGGAGCTGAAATGCAGTAAGGATTTTTTTCCTGCCACAATATTGAATTATTTTTCGTTATATTATTTACTGAATTTTCTGGTTTTGCATGTGTGTGTGTGTATGCACGAATACAGCCAAATTCAAAACTACCACTTGCTGTGTTAAGTGCACGAGCCATAATATACACCAGGTGTAGCAATTAGCAGTCACACGAAGGCTGCCTATTTGTCTGGTTTTGCTGCTGTTGCTGTATCCCCTTGTGTTTTCAACCATCAGATAGCTGGATTTAATTGAGGCCACATCAGATGAGGCATTACTGACACCTTTAATTGAATGAGCATCCAGGGAGGATTAACTCATAATATTGATTGGCTTTTAGCCACTTGCTCAGAAGGGTGTCTGGGTAGCTTATTAGTTGCTTTTATTTACACCTTTATGCAAAGACTGTAAATAGGAATTCATAGAGCAATATGTTTTTCTAAGTACTCTTAATAACTTTTTAAAAAGGAGTGATAAAAATGCAAATGTATTTAATTTTTTTATTAGTTCTGTATAAATATACGTTAAATGTATGCACTTATGTACACATATATGTAATGAAATATTGCAGGTGAAAAATAGCTAGGGACACTTCATTAGTGTTCTAATTCAGTTATTAGAAAATTACAAATACTAGAGCAATATGGCCACTGGTGACTAGGTTGTATTTCTGCATCTCAATGGAGTTCTCAATTTTAGGTATGCCACACTATCACAAACACATTAAGTTTTGCTTTGCCTTCTTATGTTTGATACCCAGAGATAAGGTCCTTAATATTTTGTTTCAACATTTGAAGTATTATTAATATAGCTTAGTTTAAAAAGTTATTAAACTTTTCAACTTACTAAATTAGAAAACATAAACTTAAAAATATTATGTTGAACATGAGAGTCTGGATTCATTCCCTCCCTTTAGTATTTCTGGAAACAACGCAGGATAGTGTCTGTAGTCACGTCCACTTTATCTTCTTTACAACTGCATTTAATTATGTTTGTCCTTTGAAACACATTTGCAGTAAAGTCTTCTACTTTGCATTCATAAATCTTATTTTTGTACACCAGAAATATATACAGAACATATATCTCATGTATGTGTGTATCTGTTTATTTTAATGTGCTTTCATGTTCTCATCTGGCTTGTAAAGAATTGCAGTCTGCCAATTTAATGCAACTTGAGACAATCTCTGGGAGCACGAGTTTCTTTCGCTCACTTTTTTTTGTGTGTTTTCCCTCCTAGTTTGGCATTGCTTTCCTTGACATACTATCTCTACAGATATGAAGGAGAATTCTTTTGGCAGAGATAGGTCATTGGAAACTTTTGGTTTAATCTGCTGTGATCTGTAGCAAAGTTTACATATAGACACTCTGTGCTCAACAAAGCTCTCAGATTCATAGTGTACATGAAAGTTTTTCTGCCTAAAATGGTTGTTCCCACAAGCCCATCCACTCATTGCATTTGCTTTTCACTGCAGCTGCTTTTGGATCCTGTGTATTTTAATCCAGTCTTCCTTCTCTTGTCCTGTCTTCTCTTTCCCATGTTTTCTTTTCCCATGTATTTGGGTTCTTGTTGTGTGCACTCAACAGTATCTCCTCCTGCAGAGTCCATTGATGTTCACAGAGCAAGCTCAACAGGACGTTATCATGGTTCTAAAGTTCCCATCCAACTCCCCTGTTGCTCATGTAGCAGCCAACACCCAGCCTGGTCTGGCTACTCCTGCTGTGATCACAGTTACTGCAAATAGGCTATTTGCTGTAAACAAGTGGCATAATCTTCCTGGTAAGTAAATTAAAGTAAGTAGCCTAAGAAACCACTGCCATCAAGCAGTACTTCTGTTGTCAGTTTCCAGATTTGCTGCAGAACTGTTTTAAATTTAACATGTCAAGACCAAGTCCAGTTCATTGACACAGCATGTTCTTCACATGTGGACTTAGTTTCTTCTTAAAAAGTTAATCTGAACTATTGTGTAGTAAAATACGTAGCACACGAAAGGTTTGTAACAACAATATATTGCTTTCCAGGCCATCAGGCACTATGCAAGAAGAGAAAAACTGTATATCACTCTGTGATCATGATAAAGTCACACTCCTCCTCTTTAATTTGTTTTTCACTCAGGTGGAAGGCTGAACCATATCACATCAAAGACAAGTTTTAAAGCATGTAGAACTTTTCTGAGATCTTTTCTGCTATCTTTTTGTAGTTGATTATGGACGCCATATTCTGATGGTAAAGCCACATTCTAATGAGGCTTAGAAGATTAAAGATATAGGAAAGTCTATATCTTCTATAACTTAAACATCCCAAAGTTATTAGGTGCTTACGTATTTGTCAGTATGAAAGGAAAACAACATATCCATTTGCATAGCAACCAATCAAATCAGCTGTCCTTTAAAAATGTGTTGGACTTGAGAACATTGTCATTTTGTTTTCAGTTCTAATGTTGCCTAATCTTGAAGATACTCATCCTTCTTTCCTCCTTTCGCTATGACAGTCTGAGGCCCAAGCCATGAAAGGTAGTTTTTTTCAGTGCTATGCAGTAAATCTGGTTAAAGGCTTTTCAAGAAAGAGAAAAAAGAACGTCTACTGAAATAACTTAACCAGAAGGCATTTGCATCAGAGTAATACCCACATCACTGAAATACCTACTAAGAAATCTGGATCTGTGGTCCTTGACTACATTTTGAGAATAGCCAGATGATTCCCACTCTTTTCCCTAATTCTCACAAATTACCTCTCAACTTTCTATGAATTGAAACATCTATGCTTCAATTTACTCACCCAAGAAATACTTGAAAAGAAAGGGGGAGCGAAGACTTGTCTAGATAAGAAGTTGTGAACAAGAACTATGTACAGGGCTATTGACATTTGTTAGAAAGGAGGATGGCAATATCCTCTCGTACCTTGGATGTGTGATGTTGGGTATATAATATTCAAGACTTTTAAAAAATAGTCTTTGTGGACATACAACAGTCATGGGAAAAGAAGAGGTTCTAAAGTGGTGGGATTTGATTTTGATTTACTTGTAAATCTGCTGGTGATGATCTGTGAGCAAGAAACCAATTGTTGAGTGTAGTAATTAACTGTTTTGAGTTGAAAAAACCTTCAGATTTTCATTTTTTCCTGACATACTGAGAACAGTAAGCTTTATTCTAAGTAATTTTTTTTTCATTTAGAGGCATTTTACACTCGCCTTTAAAAAAAAAAGCTCAAGAAAACCTGTAATTCAAAACAAACAGAAGTCAACCAAACAGAAATAAAACCCCATAAAAACTCACCTCATGCCACCTCTTTGAGAGCATGCTGATCAGCTGCAGGCTGTTAATGGAGTACTGTGTTTAGGATACCTGGGTATGAACTCTTCAGACTAGTCTTCAGTATTTTTGCCTTCAAGTTTTTTACCAAAGTGACTTCTGCAAGGATTAGGGGGCAGATATCATTACTACTCCATATCTCCTCCTGTGGACTTAGCATTATCATTACTAATGAGGTATCATGATAAAAAAGTTAAGTTGCCATGTTGACACTGATATGTAATTAAATATCTCATTCCTGCTTTTGTGTATGAGTTTGGTGGCTTTGCTTACATATAATGGCACTGGTACCCAACTGGGTATCTCCATTTTGTCACGGTTTTTTTCTGATAGTGTTTCATTGCAGCATAACTTTGACTTCCCAATTATTTGTGGAACCCTTCTATTGATACTGATTTTTATATTAAGCTACAGATGGTAAGATAGAAAAATCACAGGTTAAGTGTTCATCCATTATTTTTGTTCCACTTCCAAGAATGTCTTGTGGTCTGTTGGGGTAGGAGAGTATGTTTGCTTGCACGTTTGTTTTCAGTGAGGCTGTGGGGAAAAAAAATGGCCTTTTATTTAAACTGAAGGAAAAATTCAGAGCATTTCACTGGTATGCCAGGTGCCCAGATGAAATGTAGGTCGGCAGAATTATGTATTAACTTCTAAGCAAAATTGCAAATAAGTGCGTTTTGGTGATGGATGAATCTTGAAATGCTGGATGACTATGAGATTTCCCTGTCTGCATCATAAACTGACTTTAAAAAAAAAGTCCTTTGTGCTTCACTTGTTCAAAGCAGAGCTTTAAAAAGTAAAGGGGGATATAGTATTTGCTACAGTCAGCAGATGGTTGTCACATTTTGCTGTCAGTGCTCTTTACCACTTAATTTTGTTTTGTTGCGACAGGAGAGGTTCCCAGTCAAGCATCTGCTAGAGCTTATGGCTGAGGACCAAAGCCACTGCTGATGGCATACATTCAGAATAGCACTAATCTAAAATAAATGTTTAATAAACAGCCCACAAAAGCACCTGTAATTTTGGTGTATTTTTTTTTAATTCATTTGATACGGAAGAATCTCTAATAGTTAAAAAAAGGACATAGCTCTGATTTATAAAATGTATGTGACTTCACGTATTAAACAAATGCAAAGTTGTAAAATCTTCTTTCCTAAATTTCAGCTCATCAAGGTGCTGTACAAGACCAGCCTTACCAGCTGCCGGTGGAAATCGATCCTCTCATAGGTCTGTCACTTCCTTCTCTCTTTGCGATTCATTAAGCTCTGTATGGTGGCCCTGAAGTGTAGATTACGGTTGTTTTTCACTTGCTGGTTGCTGGGAATGGAATTTTCCTGATAAACCATTTGCATGCAAATTGGAATGCAATGAGCTGTGGCTATGCTGGTATTTCATCAACTCCCCCTCGTTGGTTTGCCTAATTTGAACAGGCCTAGGACGCGTGTCAGTGAAAATTAATATGGATGCTGTAATAATGTGTGATTGAGAATGTGCATGAAGTACTGTCAGGATAATATTGGATCTTTTCATCACCCAGACTTGTTGATGAGCAGGAGCGAGGCACGTTATGATGAATTGGTGCACTGGTAATGTGATGGAGCTCCTTTGCTGAGGAAATTTTCATAATAACGGTGGGGTTCTTAACTGCTCTGTGTTGTGAAAAATAAAACCATGGTGCCAGGGTTTCATCATTAAAGGAGATCAATCCTTTCTTCATAGACCTGCTGTTCAGGCTGAGGGGATTAATGTGTAATTGCAAAGCGGTTTCAAAGTTGAAATATATTGCCCACTCTATTTTAGTATTGAGATATTAGTATTCATTTTTCAAGGGTATTGCATCTTTTGATCAGCATCACTAGTTAAATTTGTGTATGTTTTTCTTTTATTAAAAGGGGGCGGAGGAATGTCTTATTTAATGACCCAGTGTAATAGATGCAATTCATGACTTTTTATTATAGAGGTTTATTAGTTTATATAGAGCTGATTTTTCCATTAGTGCGGTTAGTTTGGTCAGTTCTTTCATTACAGATCCAACTTTGGGGAGTGCATACTTCAGTGATAATTCAGGAGCCTGTAGCATGGCAAATGGCAAACTCAAAACAACCTAACTCCAAAATACATTCTAGCTGTAGGACAGTTCACAGAAGCAAAGAAGACAGGATTCCTCCTACCCCAAGTTCTACTAGAGTTCAAACTTAGCTCTGTTTTTAAAACTGTCCATTTCAGGATGGTTGTTTAAGTGAAGAAGAGGTGAAGTGGCCAATTATAGAAGCATGAAAAAAATCAGAGTAAAACCGAACTTGTCTGAATAGTTTAGATTAACAGGTCAGTCAGCTAGTGAGAATTAATTTCAAAACCAATATGCATATCACAGTAGGAACTGCATTGTATTGGTCTGTAGATACAGACTGTTGCTGTGTAGCCATTTTGCTGGGTAAGCTCTATGATAATTAAATCAGGAACAGTGTGGGCATATTAAGCCATTTTATAGAGCTGATAAAATGTTTTTCCAAAGTTTCTAAAATCAGTTCCCATCTGAATAACACAATATTTATGGTTTATAGTGAGGAGGACATGTGCTGTAGCTCTACTTCCTTCCTGAAATAGATTTTATCCGAAAAATGTTTGGAGAAGGAAATGTATATTCTGCTTTAAAACTTACTATCAGGTAGATCTTAGAAATATAAACACCTCAGGAAAAAAAAAAAGAAAAAGCCAACCAAAAAACAAACCTCAACCAAAATTGCATTGGGCCTATCTGATGATTTTTCTACATATTGTGAAGAATTTTAAAACTATAATTCCATTTTTAGGCTTGCCTTTAATTTAGAAAATCATAGAATCATAGAATCGTAGAATAGTTAGGGTTGGAAAGGACCTTGGTATAAACACCTTTCATGTTCACAGTTCTGAAAACTCGTTTAATAGATCGTACAATAGATCTTGAATCAGCCTTGTGATTACACTGGACATTGTTTAAAAAGTTTAAGGCCTTCTTTGTCACTATTAAGTAGCATCATTAGGTATAAGGAAGTAATTATGTAGATGATATTAAAGGTTTTTAATTGTGGCTAGACGCATTTACCTAAAAATGTCACCTAAGAGGACCACAAAATTGCACTTTTATGGTTACAATAGGAATCTTGTTGCTGTCCTAGTCATACAGAGAAATTCCTGCTGTCCTCATTTTCCAGTTGCACAGGAAGATGTAAGCCAGCAGTGTCTAATATGGCATTGATTCTAGACCTGTTTTTGAGGTGAAGTTTTGTGAAGGTCTTATCCACACTGAATGTATCATTCTGCATGTTTTTGGGGTGTTATTTGCCATTATTTCATCATACGGAACACTTCAATGTGCATTTATCCTGCGTTGTTGTTATTCTTTAAGTGGTCCCAGCAGAAGCCAAGGCCCTGTTATGTATTACCTGCAGAGGAAGTGTCAATACCTTGCTAAATTATTTGCTACCCATACGGACGAGAGTATCAACATTTTAAATGTAGCAAAAGCATAAATAAATAAAGGATTTCATATATAGTATATGGAATAAGCCCAAGAGTTAGGGGATAGCTAGCCTGTGAGAATGGAAAGAAGGTAAAGAACAAAGAGTAAAGAAGAGCTGAAGACCACGACACATAGGTTCAGGGGACCACTGGGAATGGAAGTAGTGGTGTTTGAGCAGTTGAAGACAAACCCAGGCCTAGGAGAACTTACTTGCCTGTTATGGGAGTCAGGTTCCCTCAGCACATTAAAAGTTCTTCCTACAGTGTGGGAATTTCATGATATATATCTATAGGGAACCATATATCTGTATGTATACATATCAATTAATAAGGACAAAGTATAATATGAAAAATGTGTTCAGTAATTGATTTCTGCCCATTCTGTGGGGTCACAAAGCAAGATTATCTGGGCAAATAAAACACAAGTGGTCAAAGTAGGGTGAATATTTTCTCTCAATCCTAAAGGAGATTGTGGAGATAAGATGGTTAAATTTTGTGCAATGCTTAAAAAGGTAATAAATGGTAGTGATGTTTACTGCGGGTATTCTTTTTTAAATTACAATGCTTGCAGTGAAATACAACTCGTGTACGTTTTCGAAATCATAATTCCAATGTTGTCTGCATTCGAGCCGCTATATAGTATATATGTTTATGTACTGTCTTCTAATTATATTCCTTTCATCTATTTCTTAATTTCCAATACGAGAAGGGGGGAAAGAAGCTTATTACATTTTTATTTATCATTCCTTTTTTCAATCTTTCATTTATATTTGACTTAAACAAGGGAATTCTCCTATTTTAGAATATATACCAGAAAGAATTAGCATTGTTCCAAGAAGTGTAATGAGTATTTTATAGTAAAAGTAGAAAGAGAATATCCCTGCCACAAAAAACAAGTAACAGCAATGAGAAATAGTTTTGGTGTGAATGTTAATTTCTAAAATGTGCTTTTGTTCTGTGAATGTGGATGCTAAAATTTCTTGATTTGTGTGTATTTCTGTTCAGCCAGCAATACAGGTATGCACAGGAGGCAAATCACTGACCTTTTAGATCAAAGCATTCAGGTGCATTCCCAGTGTTTTGTCATCACCTCTGATAATCGTTACATCTTGGTCTGTGGCTTCTGGGACAAGAGTTTCCGAGTTTATTCTACCGACTCAGGTAATGTATTTTTTAAATATGGGAATAGCCTAAAAGATTTTTATGTTCATTGTCAACCTACTGTTTCAAATAAAGAAAGAATGGAGAGTGGGGGGAGAAAGTGGAGTATGCATTTATTGCGCTATTAATAATATTTGTCAAATCTTTTCTTACCTACTGGTGCTGTGTATTGTATGCTGTCATTTTTGTGGAATGATGGCAAATGTAAGACACGGAGCTCTTGTTTAGCCAACGCATCACACTCCAAATCTGTATGACAGGCGTGCCTCTTCTTGCACTGTAGTTTCCACCAGTAAATGAGTTTTTGGGAAGCTTTGCATGCCCAGGGAATTATTTTTTGTTAGAGTATTTACTTGAATTTAACTGGTTGGTTTTCAATGCCCGAGAATTTTTTTTGAGGAAATACAGGCAAGCACCATAGAATAAGAATAAAATAAAAATAGAAGTGAAGTCTTGAAATCTGGAGAAAGACTACTTATAAAAGCCTTTGAAAGCTATACTATAATAGAAAAATTGATTTGGAGCCACTAAATTCTTTCATATAACATAAACTGATCGATATAATGGGCAACAGTTAAATTAGTCTGTCAGCTGGCATGTATCCAAACCATTGAAGTCATGCATGTGTCATGCTAAATAGAAAAGAATTTTTCAATGTAAGTGCTATAGGAATTTAAAAGCCATGGAGCCCCAGAAAAAATAGGCATGATTTTTTTCCCTTTCATTTTCTTATAATGGGAATAGCAACCTCACTGCAAGGTACTTCTTTGGGATTAATGATCCAGTGTGGTTAATGTGTGTGTGTGTGCCATCAAGCTTTCCAGTAGGTTATTAATCCCTAGGGAATATCCTACATGTTTGTCATCATTTCTTAAATATATTAGTTAATAGTTTTTTCACACTTGGCAAACCAAAATGCTTAACAAAACAGGATGGTTTTAATGAAAATCTGTTAAAATGACATCTCATGGCATATTTTAGCATATCTGTCATTTTTTGCAGTTTTAAAACCTTAAGTATAAATGAGAAGTTCCAATTACTTTATATTGAATGCCTACAATTCATTATACAGGCATCTTGTTAGACCCTTCTTAGTTTCATTTTCTCATTGATGAAAATAAATTTACATAAAACTGTGAATTTAAAGTAGATCTTCAGAAAAGTTAGTGGTAATAAATTTTCAGGGTCTAGTCTTGATTTATATGAACAGAGAGCTAATTCTTTTATGTTGAAGGATATATTTTACTTTACACCTGTAGAAGGAACTTGTATGATTTTGGTAACTTTGTCGTGTATCAACTGAACTACAAATATCTCAGTATGTCCTCTGTGTGTAAGTCACAAACCCCAGGCATCTCATTACTAGCATAGCTAATTATGATATAAACCAAAATACAGTTGTCGAAATAGTTGCAGAAGATTTGTGTCTTTTGTGCATCTCCTGTTTGTCAATATAGAAACTCTAGCTCTAGCATAAATCAAGTGAGTTCAGATGTACTTTGCTTTGAATTAAAATGAGAATATACTACTGAAATAGAATCATAGAATCATAGAATAGTTGGGGTTGGAAAGGACCTTAAGATCATCTAGTTCCAACCCCCCTGCCAGGGGCAGGGACCCCTCCCACTAAACCATGCCACCCAAGGCTATGTCCAATTCGACCTTGAACACCACCAGGGATGGAGCATTCACATCTTCCTGGGCATCCCATTCCACTGCCTCACCACCCTTACAGTAGAGAATTTCTTCCTTATATAAAATCTAAACTTCCCCTATTTAAATTTGAGCCCGTTACCCCTTGTCCTATCACTACAGTCCCTAATGAAGACTCCTTCCCCACCATCCCTATAGCCTTCCTTCAGATACTTCGAAGTAAACAGAACAGCAAGGGAAAAAGATGATGTGATCGGTAATGCCTAATGGCAAGTGATCATAAGCATTGAATTCAATTACGTTTTAGCATTCATAGGAAAAGGGAACTTTTTTCCTATTAGATTTTGGGTTTGTTTGGGGTTTTTTTTAACAGGAAATACTTTTAACATAAATCATGGGTTCTCAGCACAGCTGGTATAGCAGAAGCACAATAAAACCTTCCTCCAGCAGTGGGAATGATTTCTAGACAGCATTTTAGATTGAGTAGTGCGGAGACTTGAGTCTTATTTTTCTTTTAATTATTCGTAGCACAGCTGTCAAATAAAACAATAACTAGAAACTGTGTTCTGTCAAAAAGGGCTATCTCAGTCTGATATTTCTGTGTAGACAGGACAACTCATATAAAAGAATACAACAAAGCTGAGGAACTCTTATGAGGTTAATGATTTTTTAAAATTATTTTTACTAATGGGAAAGAGGAAAAGCTTATTTTTTGTTTTTATGGAAGTGATTGAACCTTAGCTGCACAGTAACTAAGTAAAACTAACATGGTAGTGCAACTACCCAAACAGCTGTCAAACAAATAGCCTTGAAAAATGTTTGTCTTCTAGAACAGAACCTATAAACATAGAATATAATTGGAAAGAGAGGCCTCTATAACTCTGCAATGTTTATAACATAAACTTGTGTTCTTAAAGTATAAATCACCTCAGGTAGTTGAATACCTATGGCTGTGCAACTCAAAAATATATCACATAATTAAATTCTTCTAAAATCTAAACCATGTAATTGACAACTTGAATTTTCAGGGGTAAACATACGCTTGGTAAGGTGTTTTTGTAGATTGCTAAAATGAGGTGTGTGAGTGTTTCACTGCTTCTAGCTGTGAAGTTGAGTAACTTTTTCTGAATCTATCGACTGGTCAGCATCTGAGACAGTTATGTGACTGCAGCACAAATTAAATCTGTGGTGTGCAGAGGTGACCACTATAAAATGCTATTACAGACTCAACAAGATGAGTGAAAGGCTGGAGCCCTGAGTTACTCTCCATTCTGATACAAGGTAGAGCTGCACAATAAGTGCATCTTCCAGGATTTTGCCTCTTCCACTCAGAAAAGGCTCACGTGATAGTACTTCATTTCACAATTTCTCTTGGAGGATTAAAATTGCCTGAAGAATTTTGTCAGTGTTGTGTTTTAAATCTGTTGTGCAGGTTTCTTTTAAATTGTATCATGTGATCCTGTTGTTTTTTATATATTAAAGTAATTCATTCTCCCTTTTTTGTAGATGCTTATATCTTTCTCCTGTTTGGTTTTTGTTTTGTTGGTTCTGTTTTTTTTCTTTCTTTTCTGGTTTTCACCACTTTAATGCAGTTACTTTTTTGATCTTCTGTTACAAATCAGGCTGTTAATATTATTTTTGTTCCATCTTCAGAATCCCTCCCTTAAGTCTTTTGCTATCATTAGTGTTATTTAGTGGCTGGGTATGAACACAATGCCTTTGTATTGAGGGCTATAAAATGTATCGTACTAGCTTTATTAAATGGAGTGGCTAATCGTTTTTAATTCATGCACCAAAATATTTTATTAAGATGTGCTCAATATGAGTCCCAACTCAAATCTGTGTAACTACTTCTCATGTTACTAGTTATTTAAAAAAAAAAAACTTTTCAGAGGATTTTATTTCAGGTACAGAAGTTTGCATTTCGTGTTTCTTTTTCAGCCTGTGTTTTTAATCCCTCCAAAGCCATCACTCTTTTCCCCTTCTGTTCTTCCTCATTCTTTATTCAGCCTGAAGCAAAAATGGATGCATGGTCATTTGGGCTGAGGAATCTAAGGTCACGCATTAATGGCATCACATATCACACTTATGTGTGTCTTTGGAGGCAGAATTTGGCCTGGCCACTGTTACCTGAATGGGCCAAATAGGCACACACACATAATATGTGTGTGTATCTTTCGTTTTGTCTCTACAAAATCTGCAGTTACTAGGCTTCAGCAAATCCAGTGAGATGGATTCTAGTGCTTACATTCTGATTTCATAAGGTCGCGTATGCTGCTGGCAGGACACATGATGTGTTTTACTGTGTAGGAGCCAGGCTCTGGCTGGGTGGTCTGGCAGAGATCTACTATGGGTGACCTTACATGTGTTTCCTCTCCCACATGCAAATCCACTATACGTGAGTGGATCCAAATTTACATTTTCCTGAAAATATTGTCCTATTTAGTTAAAAGGTAATAGTCATGCTCCTGTGTATACAGACTCTTGAATGGCTCATTTTTAACTGCCTAGGCTTTCCTTTCTTTTTCACATTTATGTCGCTTACCAGAGGTACAAGAGTTTGTCCTATATGCAGTAGGTAAGAGAGTTTTTTACAGGTCTGCCTTCTGAGGTTTTCTGAGCATTACAGAAATTCTTAATAGGGAAGGATACTGGTAGAAATTATTGGCATCTAAATGGTGATGGAAAAACCTGGGTACAAGAGTAGTTTTTCATTAAATCTCCTTTTCTCTGTTTAAGGAGATGCTCAAAAGCTTCATATGCTATATTTTCTAAGACTCTCTCACACTGCCGGTTTCTTCTGAGTCCTAGGTGTTCTGTAACTTCTGACTCCATTTCCCAAATCATCACCAAATTTGCTTTTTTACTATTAATTACTTTCATCAGTAAATGTATCTTAAACTTGCCTTAAAAGAGAATCCCGTCCTGTTTCCTGTCCTTAAAGTGAAGGTAAACATATACAATTAAAAAAACTTTCTGGCATGATTAGCCTTTGAATAAAGTATAATATTTTGTATGGACTATATGGGCTACTGCACTTTTAAATAAGTTTCCACCAAATCAAGAAAAAAAAATAGTAGTCTTAAGTATAGTTCTTTCTGGATTTTTTTTAAATAAAATATTTCTGAATATAGTATATGTAATATGCCTTAGAATGAAAGCATAGTGTTAAAGCAATAAATTTTATGTGTTTCAGGTAAACTGATGCAAGTAATATTTGGACACTGGGATGTTGTAACCTGTCTTGCTCGTTCTGAGTCCTATATTGGAGGAAATTGTTACATTCTCTCAGGGTCGCGTGATGCAACATTGCTGCTCTGGTACTGGAATGGCAAAACCAATATCATTGGTGTTAACCCAAGAGGTAAGCAAAATCAGAAACAACTGTTTTATAAGGATGCTGTCTAAAAGTAGCTTCAAAGAGTGAACATTTTGCATGACAAAGTTTTAGGTAGCATTAATGTCAAAGTACATTTTTTAGTTGTAGTTGTGATTAGTTCTGGTTTAAAGAATTGAACATTACAAATATATTTCTTTTTCTTGTCAATATTCAATTGGGAATGAGTGGCTCTGGGAGTGAGAGAAGGGAACTCCATTTTTTTATGTCCTGCTCAACCTGGCTAAATCTTTTTCTTTCAACATGACGATTTCATTAATTGTTGTTTAAAACAAAAAAGACTGTACATTGCTCCAGTGCAGAGTGTATTTTATGTAACTCTAGTCGTAAGCATATAGGTCCTCACAGATGTACTGTTGCACAGACAGTGAATTTTAACTTAGACTGAGGTCATTGTAATGAGATGTGTAATGGCTAGAGCAGGACACTTACGTGAAAGAATGACAGACACATGGGATGGATTAAAGAAGCAAGCTCAAAACTTTTTTAGTGCCTACGTGCCTAATCCTTGCTCTGACATATTAGGCATTTTAATTGGTTCCAGTGCAAGCAACAGGATTCATACCATATAACCAAACTAATAAGTCAGAATAACCCTGCTTTAGCCTAATTCAGTTTTAACCCCTCCCCACCCAAACTCACCTTGCACTTGCCAAAGAATTTAATGTCTTCCGTCTTGCGCCATTTCCCAGGAAATCCCAAATCCTTTTACGCACGAAGATACTTTCTTTTAACTCAGAATTTTCTATAGGAAACAATGAAATGCTATGATTGTTCAACCCTGCTGTGCCTGCATTGTGTAACAGGAAAGGTAGAAAGTGATCTTGTTGTTGTGCCAGTTTCACATCACACAAAAAATTAATTTATGATTCCCAAAGCAAAGAAAAAGGCAGACATGCAATTTGAGAAAAAGCCTCAGTGAGCCACTTCACAGGAATGAGGAGCTTTCAAGGCAGCTCATGAGAGCTTACATATGTGAATAGAGGGGTGCATCATAGCCAGAGATCCTGTTCAGCCACAAAGAAAATGCCCTGAAGAGAAGGGGTAAGAAGCAGTATATTCTGTCTGTCTTATGAGTGTTTGTTTTCTCCCGTACACTCTTTGACCTTGTTTAAATATTAGTAAAAACATACCTGCTGCCTGCAAAGGAAAAAACAGAGGTCTGGAAAACAAGAAGTATTGTTTATCTGGCATATATTGCAGTTACAACTGGCATACAATTTCATATAATGTAAACAATATCTGTCATCTTCCAAATTAATCAGTTTGGTAATGTTTGTGTTCCATACTCCATCTGTTCCTCAACTGGAGTTATTTGAATTTGAAAAAAAAAGGTTGTTTGGCTGAAATTGCGTCCCATGAGCCAGCTCGAAGACGCAAAACTAATTAATATGAGAATGAATATTTGAGTTTAACTTGCAACTTATTTGATGTTGACTGTGATAACTGTTTAAAAACTGAAGAAGAAACAGAAATGCAGTTCGCACAGTTGCAGAATCTTTAGGTGGAAGATGTGAGCAAACTATTCCCATCTTCCTTCCAATAGCCCAATTCAAGAGATGGGAGCTTTTTGAGGATGTAGCTAGCAGAATTTTATGAACATCTTTAAATAAATATAGCTTTGGTTGAGGACGAAATATCTGTGAATGCTGTATACATATTTTGCAGTCAGTTTAAAGAAAATGCAAACTCTGCACAATTTTTTGCAGAGTTGTGAACTTGGAAACTCCTGAAAGTCCGTGAAAGGAACTTAAGAGCTTGACAGTCAAGCGAACTTGTAAATCCTAAAGGGTGAAACTGCCCTTTTGAGGAGCAAACCCTCCTGTTTGCAGCAATGAACATCTGTAGATGTCTCCTTACAGTGTTTTCAAAGCCTGCAAGTGTAGTCCATCTTCGTGAGTTCTTGGGCCTGTCCTGGGAAGTTCTTGTTAAGTATTTGCCAGTCTTGCCTGCTTTGTGAACAAGACCTTGAGGCTGTAGGCTCCTTTATGACCTTAACAGATCTCATACTGAGATTTTATGCCTGTTATCTAAGTTGAATAGGTAGATTTTGTTATAGGTAGATTTTGTTGACTGTCTTCTCTAATGTATTTTTCTAACTTATTAAAATTTTGCCATTTTAAAATTATACTAGGCTATTTTAACTACTGTTTGAAATTGAACAGTAGCTATGTGGTAAGTCTCTTTGTTTGCAGTTATATGAAACTTGCACTTTTAGAGACATATATTGTCTCCTATGTTTACTAGCTGCCATTAAGTAAGCATGCCTGGAAGCCCTTGATATGAATTGGAATCTCATGGCACTACACATAGACCTAGACATGTGTATAGTAAAAGACAGCTTCTGCTTCAAAGAGATGGTAATCTGGGGGGGGTTAATTTTTCCCAGAAAGAGCTGTCTATAGGCATCTCTGTTCAGTCACATTTTTTTTGAAAGGCAAATAGAAAGAGCTGTTTCTGCTTAGTTTTGACTTTGTCGGAAATGGAAAGCGCCAGCAGACTTGTTGGTTTTGAGTCCTGTGCAACTATAACTTCCATCCATCTGTGGGATGCTAGGTATTTAACTTGTCTGATGTCTTTTTGTATTAGAAACTTATGATTTTCTACCTCAAAATATAGTTTATTCTTGCTTTTGATCAGCACTGTTTGTTGGAATTTTAGATACTCTCAAACTTGATACTTCTTTCTAATTTTTTTCTCTATTTAAGTATCTCTAATTCCCATCTTAAAATGACTTCACAGCAACATGCACCCAGTGGCCCTGTACCAAATCATGATGCTGCAGTAGTTTCAACAAAAATAATCTAAACCAGGAGCATTTCTTTCCTTCTTTCCTAGTACCTGTTGCCTCTGATATGCATCACCCAGCAGACTAGTATGATCAAGCTACCCTAAATACTATCCCGTTTGGCACCCATTTCTCCCCCAGTTACATTTCATTTAGGTTGCTTTTTCTGGTTTTGTTACTTTAGGAAGCAGTTGAGCTCTTGATCTCTGGCAGCATGTATTTATGTTTTAGAATGGTACTTAAGTCAACAAGCCAGGTAGCCTATGGCATATGTGATAAATAAGTGTTTTGTTTGATATTCTTTATTGATAAAATTATCCTTGAGGACAATTTTCTGACCAACTGGACTGTATGGAAAAAAATCTTTATATTTTTGGTTTAACAGAAGAAATATATTACTGAAATATTCACTATTTAAATTGCTTAATTTTTAACTTTTAAGATGATTTCTTAAAGAAATTACACCTATGCAGTCTCGCTGTCTAGTTTCTCCCTAATAACTCTTGAATACATTGATCAATGTAAACTAAACTTGATTAATTTAAATCTCAAAGATACAAAATTCCTACATGAGACACATGTGCTGGAAACTATTTTTATTCTTCACAAAACAGCTTGATTACATTTAGGTTAAGTCCTTTTTTCCTTCTCAAATTAAAACCTGAAATTCAAAAAATTATTTCACCATGCTCTTTGATCAAATGTAGAGTTTTTTTCTTTCTAAATTAATCGGTTTTGAAAATGTAGAAGCATGGCAGTACTTCACTTTGGTGCACAGGCCTTTTCTGGTGCAGAAATGTTTCTGTGGACAGTCTCTGACCTAGCCTAGGAATAATTCAGAACAGAGCAGAGGATCTGAAGTAGTTGTATCCTTTAGAGTAGCCCTAAGCCATTTTGAGTTCACATTAATTAGCATAATTTACTGTGGAGATGTAAAGTCACTTTGCATAATGTAAGGGGCATTTATTTTTCTCTTCTTGTCATGTGGCTTGCTTTGGTGAGGTGGGGGATGTAGAGAGGAGAGGATGTAACCCTCCACTTGATACCTCTTGAAGCCCATGTGTGATCTGTATCACAAATTTGGCTTTTGCATTTTTAAGAAGCTTGGATCTAATAGCAAGGTACCACTTGGGGACGTGATATTATGCTTCAGGACTTGTGTTTCTGAATAAGGTGGTAGAATATGGAGAGGTTACTGGGAGAGGGTGGTATGCTTGTGGAAAGATGCCATGTTTTGTACTTGCCTGGCCTAATGGGGTGGAGGTGGAGAGGAGTTGAGAAGTGGGGGCTGAGAGGAGGAACTGTTTGTGATGGCTTGAGAAAAGAGATGAGAGAATTCATTAGCATACAAATGGTGTGCATCGCTTTCAGGTCCCACTCTGGCTTTGAAGCTCAAGTGGCAACTCTTAGTGTTTGGACATTTCCTAGGTTGAGGGATTGCATTTTACTTTGTAATCAGGGAACCTTAGGAAATGGGGCAGGAGCTTTGGTCACCTGATCTATTCCCTTTTCCCAAGGAAAGCTTAACCACACCAAAAGCATTCTTGACTGATGCTTGTCCAACCTTCTGTTAAAAACTTCAGCAAATACATTTTGGGGCCTTAGAAGACCTGTCATTAGCATCCTTTTCCCAGTGTTCAGCCTAGTATCCAGTTCTTTTTTTGCAGCAGCTGCATTCTGTCATTTCTTATATGTTTATTCTTTGTGTAGAGAACAATTTCCAGTTATTTGGATTATCATGACCTACAATTTTTTGCTTCCAGATTTAATAACTCTCTTCTTTCTGTCTTTTGCCATAACTATGCTTTTCTAGGCTTCTGATTTTTTTTTGTTTGTGTTCCTCTCCTGTTAGGTTGTGTCTTCCTCAAAATAGAAACAGTAATGCAGTTGAAGCCTTTCCAGTAATAAGTAGAAAGAAACCTACCTGTTTTACAGACCAGTAGTTTTTACTTCCCCCTGGGATATGTGTTTCAAAACAGCATGATAGTGTTAATTCTTTAAGTGTGTAAGCCAATATAAATTTCAGTCTTTTCTGAAGAATCACCATCTACTCAATTGTTTCTCCTTTTCTGTGTAGTTTGACTGTGGAACCTTGTCTTCAAACTTTCTTAATTGTATATTATTTTAGACTGTTTCTCCAATTTATCAAATTTGAATATCCTTTTAATTTCTTATTGAGTCCTCCAGCACATTTGCAGCAACTCATGTCTGCAAATGTAATTTATAGTTTTAGTATATCAAATTGGTCATTAAAGAGAATAGTAAATAGTACGCGGCTCAGGAATGCCAATCGATACATTTGCCATTTTGACAATGAATAGCTTTCTGAATATAGCTTTCCAACTGGTTTTCATCTGATATATGGTAGCATCTTCTAAATGTGCTTCCCTATTTTCCATAAGAAATTGCCCATGTGAAACAGTGCCAGAGTCCTTATGGATGTCAAAATATATGATGTCTCCCTGGCCACAGTTCCTGTAACTGCCATTGCATGAAAAAAATTGCTTTGACATGATTTGTTCATGACAAATCCAAATCAGCTCTTACTCATCTCCTTGCTTTTTTCTAAGAAACTCTGTGTGTGTGTGTATATATATATAAAAAAAAGTATAAATATAAATGTTCTGCCAGTATTTTTTCTGTTTTTTGGGATTAAGTGGACTGCTGTCTAATTTCTCAGTTTTATTTTTTCTGCTTCTTAAATAACACAAGACTTTTTTCAGTCTTGCAGAACCTCACCTAGTATTAATAAATCAACAGTTACAACTCGGGGATTATGTAGTTTCAAAGTATCCTCAAATCAGTATTATCAGGACATTTGAGTTATTTGAGTTCCAAACATTTACCTCATTTAGTTCTTCTCTAATTGAGACAACAGTTCTTACTGCTGCTTTTATTTACATTTGCTGACTGACTGCAGTTGGCATTTTTCACTGAAGACCTTTACAGAAATATTTTCAGATGTATGGCATCAACTGTTAGTATTGGTTGCTTTTAATAACAGACCAACTTCTCATGAAAACTAACGTATTTCTGTGTTTATGGAATGACTGTTACTCCTGACATCAGATGTCAGATGTTAGATGCATCTCATCTTTGCTTGGCTATCCTGGTTTTGTCCTTGATCAGACATTGTCCCTTACACTGGTTCAGAAAAAATCTCACTTTTTTTGATCTTTCTGCTTTACTTTCCTGTGTTTACAGTCACTGGAGAACTTCAGTTGTGCCAGGCTTGTATCCTCTTGTCTGTCTTATTCTTCTGCGGTATTGCTGTGGTTTTCGCTAGAATCCTTATTACTTTTTAGCTTTTGTTTTTCTGTAAACTTAATTTGCCATGTGTCTATAGAAATCTATCTTCCCAAAATGCTTCAAAAATTATCTTGTTGTCCTTGTTCTTTCCCTTATAAAGCATATTGGACACTCTTATACCTTCACCACTTTCATGTAAGTTCCTTTCACCACCATCTTTTTGTTCTGTTTTGCTATATTGGTTATAATCATATCTACTGGTTATAATCATATCACATTCATATTATTTATTAAAAATATGAATATATATAGAATATAAAGAGACTTTTCTATTGCTTTCAAAATACCTACAGATTGTTCATAATTAATTTTTATTTTTCATATTTGGAAAACAAAAAGATACCTAATTTATAAATTTTATTTCTTTAATGAAATCAAGGCTTAACTGATTGAAGTATTCAGTACCAATGAAATGTAGAGTCTGTGTATAACTATATTACTATTGCTAATATTAATGTGCTCTCTTCTGAGTTACTGCATTGATCTTCCAGACATATGTGAATAAACCAAATTATATTACCTCTTTTATGTCATCCCATGAAACTGGAAAATGTTACTTTCTGTGTGCATCACATTTGAATATATCTTTTAAAGGGTACTATATTCAGGTTTTCTGAAGTGTGTTAAAGAAACGGTTTAGTAGTGTAGCTGTGTAACAGGGCACGTGGATGTAAGTACACAATTTCATACTTCAAAAAGACAATTACTAGATTTAACTGAGATTTAATTGAGAGGATTCATTGAACACTTTTACTACTGCTAACATGTGGAATATATTTATCAGATCAATTTTTTTAAAATGCATCATTTTTTCAATTTATAAAATATGGAATCTTGCAAAGGGTTCAAAATTTTATCACCAGATTCCTGTCTTGCCAAAGAACAATCTAGCTAACATCCAAGCTACTTTGAAAAGAAACTGTATTTTATTTGGGCTTTTTTATAGCTACAATTTCTAAATAAGTATTTGAATACCTAAAAGACTTGTTACCAGTTATCGTTATTAGTAAATTAAAGAGACTAGAGAAATCATTAGTTTTAATTGTAATAGTAATAATAGTAAAAGAGAAAACATCTGTCTTTCATCAACTGCTACGCACATCTTTCAGTTTACAAATTTAAACTTTTTATAAGTGAGTGCTTGATATTTAATTAAGTGGATAATGCAGGTGACTTAAACATTGAAAGTATGACCTGATGAGCATCTTTGTGTTAGTTCATTAAAGAGTAATGTCATAGCTAATAATTTCTTTGTACTTAAGACATATTAATCCTGTAAACCTTAATATTATGAAGATTTGCATACATGCTTGCCTCTGTACACAGTGACCAGTCCCACAGATTTCAAGCAGGTCATAAGTCTGCTATTAACTTTGTAGCAAAAACCGCTCTTTGCCACCTTCTCCCATCCTTATCCTCATCTTGAATTAACATATATCTTGGTTCCCAAGTTTCTGCATGATTTTTTATTTTCAGTTTCAAAACCAATGATAACAGAGAAGATAAGATTGCCCATTTCTTAAGAATGTTTATAGCATAAATTATTTAGAATTTTAATGATTATTAAAAAATAATAATTCAGAAGTGGTTTGCATAACGACTTACATTCTTAAAAAATTAATAGGGAAGTAGTTGTAAAAAACTAGTCTGCCAGTGTCCCCTTTTTGCATTTATCATGAAGTAATAAGAGTACCAAAATGTCCATAAAATAAGTAATCATGTTAGTAATGGCAATTAATCAGCCATAGTAGTTGAGTACATTTATGTTCCCAATTCAATCCATCTCAAATCCTTAACTAACTACTGGCTCATAGAATCATAGAATAGTTAGGGTTGGAAAGGACCTTAAGATCGTCTAGTTCCAACCCCCCTGCCATGGGCAGGGACACCACACACGAAACCTTGTCACAACTCCATCCAACCTGGCCTTAAAAAGACTGATTTTCCAGCATCAAGTTCTTCTAGTACGTTTCCATATAAGATGGTTAAAGTATACATTCTGGTTTTTCCATCTACTGAAAAGGAAGTGTATACAAACTAGAAAGCTTTTCTATACACCATTTCTTTATTAATGTACAATCTAGAAATGTTAAGAACTCCAGGCTCTCTTTCCTTTAATTTCATAGACATCATCTGTTTGACTTTAGTGATGCAGAAAGCAGCTTTCCACTCCAGAATTGTAAGGAAATTCTACTATTATTGTTAATTCCTATCAAATGGTAGTCTACCATAATAGCTAAAAATTTGCAGAGCCTACAAATACTAAAATATGTTTGGAATTGCTGCAGCTATTAAGGCAATAGATGCCATTCACTGTAGTCAGTCTGTTAAGACTGTTGCTCTATGATAACACAGCACTGAGAGTTTAAAACAGCCTCCATGTGCTCCTTTAGGCTTTCAGTAGCACGTTTATTTTTTATCCCCACACACATTATATTATTGTGTGAGTCCTTCTTTTTAAAAAGACAGTAAATAATATTATTTTAACACTCTTTAACTGCAGACATAACAAATGTTCTTTGTTTCTCAAAAATGGCTGGACACTGTAGCGTAATATTGTGTATATAAAGTAAGAATCCTTTAGCACCATCTGCTGGCATTGAATTGAAAGCTGATCTTGGGACTGACTCTCCAAAGCTCTGCCTGGTAAAATATTCAAATAAACCTATTTTCACATATTTTTTTTGGGGGGTGAAGGAGTGAAACCCAACCCAGAAGTATAGTCTTTATCCTTTTAATTAAAATTACAATTAGAAAATGTAACATGAGTTTACAGTTAACATATAAACTGAAACAGAAATAGGTCATGAGTATTTTTTTAAGTGCTGTAAAAAGAAACTGAATACTTTTTTCTTTTTTACTTGAGATTTAGCAAGTGCAATATTAAATTTTTCTATTCCTGTTGTAAGCCAAATTCAGTAAAATCTATTTGACAGGGAAGACACACAGGGCTTAGAAAAGTATCTGTAGCATGTTTTGAAAAGTGTAACAACAACTAAATATTCTTCTACCTCACACTTATTGCATTATTACTGTAGTCTTGAAAGCCTCATGAAAGCTTAATGGACAGAAGGCCCTGATGCTGTAGTTAGTCCTACAATTCCTTGTGTCTTTACTGGGAGCACCATTGTAGCCAGTGTGAGTACTGGGACTACCTGCATGAATCTAGAACAGAGCCTTAAATTATACAGCTACAAAAGGTCACTGTCATTTGTTTTTTAAACTGTAACACATTGATACCTCAAAGAGGTTGAGGCCTCATTCCTCCAAGTACTCTATAAATCACATATGAATGACAGTTCTAGCCTCCAAATATTTAAACCAAAAGAAGATGAGATGTATAACAGGTGGATGAATTCTGGTATATCATATGGTGCTGCATAAGCAATATGATTTTGTATTTATATAATGCCAAGAAAGTCATGTTATAGATACATATGAAGACAATGTCTTTACTGAAATGCAATAGCATTCACTGATGGCTTGGAAAGCATTTAAATAATCATAGTGATCTGGTACTGATGAGCGTGTAAGTTTGTGCACTATTTGTTTTGTCTAAAAGTATGTCCTACAGTGTTAAGCGCTGCATCTGTATCATCCTTGTTTTTAACTGGCTAATAGAGACTGTATTTCAGGATTTGTCAGTCAGAGTAAGTAATTGCAAGTAGCATTTTAAGAGTGTATTTTAAGGCCCAGTCCAGACTCAACTGGAGGCAGTATATATTTCAAGACTAGAAACAGAGAAAGAGTTTGGATGCTGGTTTTTTTGGCAGTATCCTGCTATAGGTGTTGCTAAAACTATATGCATGAAATTCTTCTGAAGGGTAAGGATATTTAATGCTTCATAATGTAATGCAGACTTTTGATTCCAGGAAAAAACAATGCTATATTTACAACTTGTAACTAGTAGTTGATGAGGTAAAAGGAATTATATAATAAATGAACTCAACCTTAATGTGCACCATATGCATAGTAGTGGGTGATGTACTAATATATCACATTTATTTACCTTGTTTGGTTGCTAGAAAAATAACCATTCAATTTGAAATCTATACCATCTAAGAACACAGTACTGCAGAAGATATAATAACTTAAAGTCTAGAATAAAATTACCAACTTAAATGTTGTAAAAATTATTTGCTCAATACAATAATCCTCACTCAGGTAGGAAATTATTTTTTAAGTGTTTCTGGATCAAAATTCTAGTAACACTAGCATCACAGGATAAGCATCACGTTGCTGAGTGCAAGAATACTATATGTAATTAGAATTATAACCTGCTTAATTGAAAAAGTATCTGGTTTAAAACAGTTACTTTTAAAAAGACAGCTAATTTATGTATGCTCTGAGTTTGGTGTGTCCCATTGGTATTCCTAGTTACATTGATATGTGAAGGTGGTAAGCATCTATCTAGTGCAATACAGTACTGGTGCACTGGTTTGAAACTAACTTTACAAAAGCAATCAAATAGCTAAAGCACAGACTTTTATACTTGCAGTTATGGACAAGTATTATTTTGCAGTGATACATTTTTCTTATTTTAAAAATAAATTATTCTAATATAATACTTCAATATTAAACAAACAAACAAACAAAAAACCCTGCCAAATTGAACTCAATTCTCATATAAAACCTTTCATTTCAGATAATTTTTTACCCAAGGTATGAACTACTATGTAAGTTTCACCTAATGGTCAGTCTCAGCATGACTGTTTTACAGCAATTCTGCAACAGGTGCTATTTCTGACTGAAATAGTAACCTGTGGGTCTTTTCCTTTTCTATTGAGGTTGTGGTGTTTTGTTTTGTTTTTTCTTGGGCTTACTAAGTAATGGAATAGTTATAACTATAAGCCACATTGAGAGAAATATGAAGAAAATAGATTATTTTTTAGCATAAACAAAAAAAGCCCCTTCATAAAATTGTTTTAGAGCATTCTCAAATGAATAAGACAGTGTTTTAAAACTTCAAAGCTGATATTTAAGTAGCAGTTTATGAAGTAGAGATGGTGCAAATATTAAAATATTAATGTACACTGACCCTGAATATTCACCTGCAGATACTTTCCAGGGGCTTCAAAAAGGTCTGTATTCAGTGGGAGGAGTCCTGCTGAATGACTTCCAGGACTTCCAGCAGATGATTTCCCAGCAAAGGAGAACTCATTCCAGAGAGCTTTGCATTGCACATGGTGTAGGAATTAAGAGGCTGGGGGTTACTGACTTTTGCAATCTGAATTGTAATATCCAATTCATGAAGGCCTGTTAAATCTTTTTCTTTACTGTGTTTATTTTGGAAACACAGTGAACCTGTTGTCTTGACACAATGTCTCGTTTTAGTGCTGAATAAATGTTAGTCGCTTGTTGCACATTATGACTCAGGAAGTACAGTAAGCGTTTCCACTGTTATATTTGCTGAAATGAATTTTTCAAGATAAATATAATTTTTTTCTTCACTGGACAAATGTAACAGAACTATGTCATCTTCTGTGTTTTATGTTTTTAAATTCTGCTTCAGGATGGAGTGCTATGTTGTTCAAAGATATTGTCCCTTTTTCAGAAAATGTATGGCTGAAGTGTTTTTTGCAAAACCAAAACTTGCGTCTAGGCATAAGGTTGTACTTTTTGTTTTAAAAGAAAGAAGTCTGAACAGATGGGAAGTAGTTTGAAGGAATTAGAGGAAATGCTGATGGAGTGTCATGTGAAGAATGGGACAACAATGAAGTTCTTAGATAATATGAAAAGATTACATTGTTACATAAAAATGCACATTTACAAAGGAAAGATTATTCAAACTGAAGTTTTAGGAGTATGTCGGTAATATTGTGTGGTATCACTTTAGTAAGATCTTGCATCCATCAAAGAGCTAGACTTTCTGCGTGAGAAATAGGCTTTTAACCAGTTGGCTGTTATTTAAATATTTACTCTGTGTGATCTGAAAATAATGTTAATATACAGAGTTTATATAATATTTGACAGTCATCACTTTGATGTAATTAAACTCTGAAACTTGCTATATAATCAACATAGAAGCCTAGCAGCAAATTAATTTTCTTGATTTACTTACATTTTGCTGAAAGCACGTTTGTCCAAATGTCATATATTCTATATTTATACTTCTCAAATTGATTTCAAACCTTTCATTGTTTTCCTCAGTTTTTATCATATGAAGCAAGTTCAAAATTGTGAAATTTGTAAAATTATTTTAGAAGATTTTTCTTACATATATCATTTGCTTTGGTTAATGTATCCTTCTGAAAAAGTACTCAATCACTTATTTTTGCAAGGAGAGATAGGTAAAAAGATAGATTAACTGATGCTTCATTTAATTTGGATTTTATATTGGCATAAAATCACATAATTATTTTGCCATTTAAAAGTTCCCTACAGCCTCTGTAATCATAGAATAAAATTAGAAATTACTATTTGGCTGTCTGTGACTTAACATAATTAATTGTCTTCTCAGCACAAAACATAAAAAGGAGCATACTCAAATATTTTATATTTTAATGTGTCGCATATCATCTTTCCCAGAAATAATAGGAAGAGTATCTCATATTTCATTGTGAGTTTTTCAGTCTATCTCTAGTTTGTTTTCTTTTTAGGGAGATTATTTTGTTTAAATAGGGCTCTGATGTTTGGCTCAGCTCTTACAGCTTAGTGCTGAAAATACAGAAAGCGGTCATTTTAGGAATTTACTGACAGATTTAAAGTGTCATCATCCTGTTTTGTTTAATATCACTGAAACTAAAAGAAAAAAATAAAAATAGCAGAGAAAGACCCAGCAATCCAAACTAATTTCTTGTTAGCCAGTAAGGCATATCTTCTTCTGGATGTCATTAAACTAGAAGAAAGTTTTGACTTTCCTATAATCCCACTGTTCCTTTTTAAGCATAGTTTCCAAACGTCTAACATTTTTTCACTGAAATACCGCTATAAGCTGACATGGTATCATGTGCTCTTCTTTTATCTTCTGAAGCTTGAATTTTATGATTTAAATGTACTTCAGTCACTTAAGAAAGAGTGATATTTTATCCTATTTTCTATGGGAAAACAGCTTTGCGGAAATTATTATTGGATTGTAGGAGAACTCTTTTGAAATAATTTAAATGGTTACTGTAAAGGTAAAGTATTCTGTCCATTACTGCAAAATAACTTTTTATATACCGCTTGTGACTTAAATCATTGACTACATTTGTTGCAGTGTGAATGTGGCATTAAGATTCTTAGAGCATTCAACTTCAAGTAGCAATCCAGCAGTGGTAGAGACTAAGGATATTATTATATACTGAGCTGAGAAAAGCACATCTGTAAAACTGTTGTGTCTTGGTTATTAGTGCTAGGGTTTGAACTACCTTTAATTTCATTTGACTTGTTCATCTTCCTTAAGGATCTCCATAAAGATGCACTGAGTATTCTTTTGAGGCCTTAGTTAGGGTTTGCATCAGTGGTCGTAAACCTGCTTAGCGGACAAAGACTCTTTTCCCTTTGAAGTCACTTCCCCAGCTTTTCAAAAGGTCTGCAAGCTGGTTCCCCTAAAACAATTTTGAAAAGTTTGAAGTGGTGCCCCTTAAACCAGCAACAAAATAAAATTTTCTCTTTGCATTACTGAAAACCATGACAATCTTCTGAAGCAATAACAGTTTAAAAGCTTTTAAAGAAATCTGTTCTGCTCTATGACCAGCTTTTAAGTTGACCCCATTATTTGGAAAATCAGAGTCTTGGAAACCCCTAAATACTTGAAATTCTTATCAAAGGAGTCAGCCTTACTTTTTCACCGGACTCCTCTTTTACAGTATTTATTCAAGTCCTAATTTCTTTAAAGATACTATTCAGATTTTTTCCATTTCTTTTTTGCATCAGTGTTTCTGTAGAATAAATGTAATTTAATGAACAGTTAATATAATTTATGCAACACTGATCCTGACACCTGTAAATTTTATACTCTTATTATGTTTGGTCAGGTCCAAATTCTAAAAAGACTGAGAGCATTAGTTATGTAATTTTACTTTACTGTGGACTGTGATAATTATATTATGCTCAGTTTATACTTCGTGTTTTAAGAATCTTATCCTCTACGTTTTACGTGTATAGTTACTGACAGTCTAATGTAGGTAAAGCCTACAGTCATGTAGTTGCTGTAAGCAGTAAGTTTACTATAGGGATTATGTTTATCTGCACCTCCTAATATTCTTTCAGACATTGCTACTTATATGTCCTCACTCCAACATCTTATATTCATTACCTCCATTACAATGTTGTACGTTTAAAACTTCTCTGATTTCAAAAGTTGCTTTAGCATGTGTAGTATGTAATTAGATTAATTCCTTGCTGATCTATGCAAGCCTATGTTAAATGCGATTTCTGAAAGCAAAAGAAAGCAAAATAAAGCAATAAACCAAGAATTCTATAATTTTGCTAACATAGGCAGTTCATTTAAAAGAAAGATTAAAAAAAAAAAACAAACCCAACAAACCAAAGCTAACAGGAACTTTAAAAGCACAAAGCTGCCTCCTTTTTTATGGCTTGGGAAAAGCAGGAAGAAAGAATTGGGTGAACAAAATTAAATTGTTACTGGGTAATAAGACTGCAATGGTTGCTGTTTCCCGTAAAACTACAAATCCGTGGCTCATCTACGCAATGTTGATTTATTAATCTTCTAACGTGCCTGACCCATGTTTAGGCTAGAAACGCTCAATAGAGCAAACTTTCTCTAAACGGTTTGTGAATGTTCATAGGATCAGCCACCTGAGAAGTATCTAGAGGTCGTTAAGTATACCCTTATGCTTCTAATTTGTTGGGAGTTTTTCCTTTGCTTCTGAACTGTCTGCCATACTTCCTGGGTTTGAGTGTGTTTTGCCAAACATTATAGGAAACAAAAGCAATAGCTTTTAACGATTATTTATTAAGATATGAGGGACAATTCAGCAAGTTGTTCCAAAGCATTTTTAGATTTAAAATGTTGATCACATAGATGTATATGTTTGTGTATATATATGCACACATATATATTTAGAGTATATGTATGTATCTAAGAAGAAACAGATTTATTTACTTTTCAAGATTTTGTATTGTGGGTATAAATTATAACAGTAACTGCAGAATAAATCAAATTTTGAGAGGTCAAAATGCTTGATTTGATGCTTTGTCATATATTATGACCTTTTCTAAAAAGCCATTTGAATGTGGCAGCCACATGGACATGCAGGGATGTGTTTCAAATGGTCTGAGTAAAAATGTAAAATATGGAGACTACGCTAAGCTTTTATTTATGCCAGTCCAGCTGTACATTTCTTTTGCACACAAGTGTCTCACTGTACACGTGCAGGGTCTGAGGAGCTACCTGGTTTTATGTATTTTCATAATTTCTAATAAGACCCAGTACCAGTAGTGCTCATTCTGTTAAGGGTCTGCAAGGACAAACTAATGACTTTATGCTGGCTTTATCTTTTGAAAAGTTACTACCCCAAATGTAATTTGAATGATGCTGCCTTAGTATCAATGGAGCCTGTTGGCCCTGTGATTACTCTGTCTCTTTGCAAAACCACCTTCTGTTTTGAAGAAAATAAGTTTGATTTTACAACTGTTTTACTGCCTGGTTGGTATCTCACATATCATCATTTATTGTGAAGTGAAATTATTCCCTGCTGCTTAAACGCTCATCTAATCCTTTCTGAAACTACGTTATAACATTGCCCCAGATACATTCTTTGGAGTTTAAATGCTTCATAAAATGCTGTGTATGAATTAATTATATGGTAAAGCAGAAATAACATTGTGATTTCCATGAAATGCTAACACTCTTGAAGAGGGTGATCCAGCTAATGACCTGTGAGTGAAGTTATCGAACTACTTAAATAATGTGCTTTGCTTGCCTTTTCTGTGTCTTCACCTGGAGAATATTTTATTTTTCTTCCTTTAAATGTGCCAGCTGTATAATTTTATTTTCTATATGGTATCCATATATGTTTGATTCTAAAGAGAATCTGAAAAAAAATCAAACCAGTTTTATTTGTTCTCGTTGCAAAGAAATATCTAATAGGAGCAGCGGTAATTAATGTTGGGTTAGGGTGTTCTGATTTTGCAAACTCATCTGAAATTCATCCTGAGTATTGTCCAAGCTCTGCATGTTACAAGAAACTAGACATCAGGCTGAGGTTTCAACTCTATTGCGAGGTTAAAATAAAATCAGTCAGTGGATATTCCACTTCATTCTCAGGCACTGTAGGTGTCTCCTTTCAGTTCCTGTCATAGTGCCACTTAAGTTTAGTTAAGCCTGTTATAGGAAAATGTAGTAATTAATTTGTATCTCTTCCTCCACAATAAATAAAAAAAAGAGGGGAAGACGGAGGGGATAATGCAAATTTGTGTGCTCCAACTTTGATTTGGTTTTGCTACACACCTGACTCTGATATTAATGTGTGTTAGTAAATGTGCAAGCTGAATTCCTATAGTATACTGCTGCTGTACTAAATAGATATGAATACTGTACCACCCTATGCAAACAGTTGCATAGAAGTGATTTGTAAAGAACATGAACTCGAAGAGCAGGACTACTGAAGACACTTCAGTGATTTAAAGCAGTGATTTTACAAATAGACTGTAACCAAAGATTGCTTTTATTGCTTTTTCATTGAAGGTGATTTTGCAACTCCTCGAGCCATTTTGACAGGACATGACTGTGAGATCACCTGTGCTACCATTTGTGCTGAACTTGGCGTGGTAATAAGTGGTTCAAAAGGTAAGATAGCCATTGTCATTTCCTTCTGTTCATGAAGCTATAATCCTAACATAAAAAGGAATGTATTCTCAGGAGGCAGAATTTATTAACTTTATAGAGGTTTTATTGCTAAACCTTTTTTGGTTGCTGTGCAATTTGAAACCTCTTTTTAAACATGTTAAAACTGAGGATTATTCAATCATTTACAAGAAGAGGTGACCACATCAGTTTCCCTATTATAGCCTACTGATTACTGTTTCTTTTTGTTTGTTTATCCAGTGTGTAATTGCATATAGCATACAGCTGGATACAGTTCTTGACTGCCTGGATGGTGAAGAATGTTTGTTATGGATAACTTCTCAGAAAAGAAACAAAAATTAGTTTCAGGAGAAAGAAAATGTGCTGTCTTGTTTGTTTGACGAAGGGTAAATGTAAACAACCAACTAAAATTTATAGTCCTTCTGTTCAGGTTCTTTGAGCTTAGCTATAAAGCTTGTAATATGCCCCATCTGTGTTCTCAAAGACCTGCTTTTGGTTGGTAAATTATGAAGAATGGCATTGATTCCATGGATATTGTTATCCTTTTCCTATTTGCTGTTCCAGTATATTTTTAAACTAGAATTTTCTTAGCATTAGGATCTTTCTGGTTTAGTGTTCCCAAAGTACGTACTTTTGAGATAGTTTTACAAAGCTGGGTGTACTCATCATCTGCACCTCTGTGTGTTTAGGTTTTATCCCTGTAAACACTTGTGGCTTACATGCAAATCAGGTATTTGTCCAAATACATTAAGAAGCAAATATTTAGTGGATCATGTATAGATTGGAATTTTAATATGAGAATATATGCTTTTAGAGTACCTATGTATGTAAATTCATTGCACTGACCTCTGGGTGTCTTTGTATTTTAAGTATCTAATTTTAGGATTCGATACATTTATTTTTGTGCTCTTAAAATTAACAACTACCAGCTTTAAAAGAAAAACCACAAACGAAAATCTGTTTGGTCTCTAACTAGTTTTGATAGGTGCTCTGAAATACCTTAATGCAAGGCTTTTATGGGAGAAGATGTTCATCTTACTCTCTGGCACCCTTAAAGTCATAGGCTATCCACTTAAATATGATAAAAATCATTATAATGTATCATAACAGTGACTACCTGAGTGGAAGTCATTACTTATTATTTGATATATGATGTCTTTAAATAAGCATGTAAATCAATAACTAGAGATTTTATTCCGTCTCATTAGAAGGACCATGTCTCATACATTCTATGAATGGAGATCTGCTGAGGACATTAGAAGGTCCTGAAACATTAGAAGGTCCTAAAAACTGCCTGAGACCAAAACTTATTCAAGCTTCAAGAGAAGGTCACTGTGTCATATATTATGAAAATGGCCTCTTCTGTGTATTCAGTGTGAATGGGAGACTTCAAGCCACTATGGAAACAGATGACAAGATAAGGGTGAGTGTACTCAAATGGTGTGCTAAGGTGCGTCAGTTCCAGTATCAGGAAAAGTTATCAATGTTTGAGTTGTGTGGAGACTCTTTCTGTAGCCAGGCCGTAGAAATATATTGTACTAGACTATAATAACAGCATTCTGTAAAAAACTGTAGTTAAGGGGACCATGTCCTCCTAATAGTATGGGTTTTAATTTTAAAATACCTCTGTTCATATAGTAAAGCATACCCTGTAGGTATTTCCTTGAACTCAAGAATGCAACTATTGCTAGTTGTTGACCAGGAGAAGCTGGGCTAGTTCTTTACTTTTTGGTATGAAGGCAGGAAGTTTTTGGATGTGCTGTTTTGGTTGTTGGCTTTCATTTTTTTTGGCATCTCTGTCTACATTCCTTCATTTTAGCTTGAGATAGCATGTGTTGTACTGATCTTCGGGAAGTTTATTGTCATATGTCTGTATTTCAACTCTTTAGCCCTTTGGCATTTGCTGAGTAGGCAGCAAGGTTCTACATCTTTAGCTGCAAGAATCATGGAACAAATCCAAAACTATGCAGGAGGCATTTTAAGCTTGTGGTTTTATGGAAATTATTTTATAATACAAGTGCAGGTCTTTTGACAGTTCCTATGAAATAGTACCTATGAAGCAGAGCAGAACCTGCCAGCTATACTGGAGTGAAGCAGAAATGTCAAAAGAATACTTTCCTTGGATTAAAAATATTCCAAATTTTTTTCTTGAATGAGAAAGGGAAGGGAAAAAAATGAACATTACCAAATCTGCCAGAAAGTTACAGAATACAGCAGAGACATGGAGCAAGGTCCCACTGCTTGGTCAGCATTCAAGCTACCTGAACTATCTAGAGTTACGGTTTCTATGCCAGTAGTAATGGTCTGAGAGAAACAGAATCACAGAGTGGTTGAGTTTGGAAGGGACCTCTGAAGATTGACTGGTCCTGCTTCCCTGCTCAATCAGGGTGATCTAGGGCCATGTCCAGACCCTGTCTCCAAGGATGGAGTTTCTACAGCCTCTCTGGAAAACCTTTGCCAGTGCTCAGTCATCCTCACAGTATTGTGTTTCCTATATAAAAACTGTTTAACTATCTTTAGTTGTTGTAAGCATGTAGCAATACTATGCTTCCAAGATGAATTTCATAATCTGATGGAAGAGCCCAGCAACTCAGCTGCAATGTTCTCTTGAGTTGAGAGCTCTCAAGAGTTTTTTCCTTTATTTGGGTTGATGTTTCAGGAAGAAAATGCCTCTTCACTCTCATGTTTGCTGAACGGAATTATTGAAGCACTTTCTGATGTGCATTTTTAAATTTGCACATGTTCTTTTCTTGACTCTATTCATAGTAATTCTTAAGAAGGAAGAATGTGTCAACAAATTTGAAAGAATTTTGATCTTCATAATTTCCATTTTATAACTTCCATGGAACAGTGAATGCTCCATTACAACTGAATTGTCCAGTGTAGTTCACTGTATTCTTAAAACCTTCTAAAACTGTTGTGTACTATGCTCTGTGAATCGAGCATCCTTGTGTTTTCAAAATGTCAGATAAGTTTGTGGTGGAATACGCAGAAATAACTCTCTCTGTAGATCTCTTCCATAGTGAAAGTGGTGTCTTCATGGGTGAGAGGACATTTGATCTTTGGATGCTCTGGCAGCCACAAGTGTGTATGTGAGGCACGGGAAGTTAAGTGGGAATGTGTATATTTCTGTCCCAAGCCATTTTTTCAAATTAATATAGATTCTTGCTTCAATTTTTAATCTTTCTTCATTTCTCTGAAACTGCACATTTGGCTGGTTTTGTACAAATGCTTTTGAGATTTTCAGCCTACCCTTCAACCCAGTACTTTCAATAAGGCAAGCACATATCACAGTATTTTCTCTTTCTACATTAATAATGTTGATAATCTGTCACTTTCAGTTGTGATTATGTTGTCAGTTAGGCCAGCAAATCTGTAAAATATCTAGAAATCCCTTGCTGGCTAAAACAATTTCTGTAGTGTTTCAGTCAGTACCCACAGCTTTAGGAATGTTGCTAGAGGCAATGGAAGTTCTACTCTCTGTGGGCCAGAATTACGTACATACAGGGGTTTGGGTTTTATTTTATTTTGTTTTGTTTTCTTTCTCTCCCAGTGGTCCCAATTGGGCTTTATGCTTAAACAACCTACAGCGTCTTTCCCAGTGCTTCTGCACTATATCATGTTAGAAGGCAAGTGGCAACTGCATGATTAAAGTAGGGGCATTTAAAATGAATAGTACCTACCCGTGGGCTGTGCTGACAAACACTTTTTGTTGATTTTTGCTTGATGAGGATAGAAAAGGGAAGGAAAAGGTCCTAAGTGTTGAATCTGTAATGTAACATTCTAGTTTCTATTTTCTTATGTCAGAATGTACCAGTGTTTCAGAATGTTATTGACAAAACCAGCAGTTTTCAGTAATGATGATTGGAACAACATTCTGATTTTCTTTCTTATATTCGTGTGCTAGAAAACTGCTAGAAAAATTTCAGATGCTCTGGGGAAATTCAGAGTCTAATCAATGCCTTCCACCTGTTTTTGTTTTAAATACTGTATTGCTCAGTGGAGCTTAGGCATATCACAGTACATCTACCATGTAATGTTTAGATATCTTAATGAATGACTTAACTCTAAATAGTCTGCTTGTTCTGAGAAGTAAAGTTATTTTACCCTAAACAAAGACTGTATGCTGTTTCACCCAGAGGAACCAATTTATTTTCCTTTCCTGAGTCTGTTTTGAAATGTGGAAGTGCCCACAAGCCTCCTGCTGCTGTAAGCCAGGGCTGTCACAGTGTTAACTCTGCCTTTTTACAAAGCACTGCCTTTCAAAAATCTGAGATATTAAAAGGGATTTGTGCAAAGTTTTGAGACTTCCCAAGGAAATACAAGTGAGAAATGCAGCTTTTAAAACATTGCTGAAATTGTGCACTTTGGGGGTTATTTGAGAGTCTGAAGCTCATGTTGTGAGAAAGGTTAGTTGCAGAGTTGTTTCAGTTCCATACCTAGCAGAATCATAGATAAACTACACTGGGGAAAAGCAGAACAGTACGATTGATTCATGTTGTCTTCTATATCAGTCGGAGTACTTGGGAGTAAAAGCATCCTTTTGCTTGTTAAAACTTGAAGGGCATATCATGAAACTGAAATGTTGACAGGGTGACTTTTTCCTTCCATTCATTCCTTCAATCATATACATATATGATATATAGGCAAGTGACTGAGAAATTTATTAATAAACAATAAAAAGAAATAAATCAACATCTTGTCCTTATGACAAGCCAATGACTCAACAAAATTTCGTAGGTATTAGTAAGGGTTCAAAGCCTATACTTTATTTAATCAAAAGATCACAAAACCCCCTGCATTTTGCAGGTAGTGGAAGAGTTAAAGATTAATGGCTTTAATTTGCCTTTTAATATAGCATTTCTTTAGTAAAAGCCTCAAGTATAAAATTGAAGTGAACCATGACCATAAGGTTAATGGATTTTCATCAGCTGAATTTCATAAGTGTAGCAAGTAATTATTTGTCACGGTCTTCATTGCAATTTGAAAACACCCTTAGGAGACTGCCATTGCTATAGAGAAGAAAACCACCCCATATTGATTTTGCTTCTAATGAATAATTTTTTTAATAATTGTGTGTGCTATGTTAGATCCCATGAACATCTCCTCAGTGCATGCAAGTTCTAGGTAATTTGCACAGTCTTAGTTTGCTTTCTACCACTTTCCTACTGAGTTACTATCCTCTCTTAAGAGGGTGTCTGTATGAGTTTTCAAGTTCCTGGGGTCTGTACTTTGGGTGGTGCTTGCCATATATTAATATTTTTGTAGGCTTGTACGAGCAATCACAGAAACAAGTTATGGTTGGAACACTTTTTTTTGGGCAGGGGGGAGAGGGAAGATTCAGCTCAGAATACTCAACTCTAACTGTGGTTAGTATTCAATTTTCCATACTTAGATGTGGTTGGAAAAAAACCTCCACATATTCTGCTTTATTGTGTCTAAATTTACATGTATGTGTGGTCATCTTAATTCAAACCACAGCTGGAATAGGTTTATAATTATTTTTTCAGAGTTATATTTCATTTACAGTGTATGTATTTACGTTGCATTCATTTTATTGTGTGAAATAAAATTTTAGAAGTGTAATTCATTCTGGTTACTTGGGAATTGTTGCAGTAAACATTCAAAATTTATAATACAGAAAGTCTATCTTAATGTAAGTGCTGCACATCATATAATTCTTAACAGATATATTTGGCATCATAGTAAAAGATACAGCGATACAAAAAATAAAGATGGACTATATATCTGACTTCAATTATTGCTGCTCACAAAGCAGTATCTTACGTACACTGTATATTTTGATTTCTAGGCTTGTCAGCAGTCTGTATAAACACTTCAGTGTTGCATGAACGTAACATTCTTGTGTTCTAGTTTTTCTCATTTTTGTGGTGCATGCAATATAAATGCTGTATGTTTAAAAAACCAACAACTTATTTTCCTTAGGAATTTAAAATCACAGTATGTTACAAGTTTTGCATATTGAAAAGCTGTAGAAGCAGAGATGGCAGGGGCCAAAATACCTGCAGACTTCAGCAGAGTTTCCTAACCTTAAATCTTTGAGCTGGAGTTTTGCTTGTAGACTGTCATCTTGACGCAATTTTCTTGCTTTCCAGTGACAATGTTTTGGTTCAAGTGAATCAGTCTATTTCTAGAATATGTGTTTGGAACAGAAAAGCCATTGCTCTGAATATCCTCTATTCTGACTTTGTTCTATTGAAAAGTTTGTGGCTCCTTGCCTTGGGTCAGGGAGCTGGAATTTATCACAAATTAGTCCTGGTGTGAAGGATGTATATTTCTTTGAAAAGCTGCCCAAATTTAGCTGATTCACAAATCTCAGATTAAATGCATTCAATAGATAATGCTTAGCATCTACAATCTATGGCCCAGGGATGCAGAGTTTTCGCCTGCAACCAATCATCACATAAAACGTGGCGCACAAAAATACTATGGCAAAAAATGTGATGACGTGATCCTGGATGGGGAAAGGGAAGCAGAGAAAAAAGAAGAGCAGAATCAAGGATAGAACCAAGGACAGAATGAAGGAAATGTTTGCAGGAGCAACGGGAACAGAGCAATAGAGATGGGAATATAGGGACTTGTCAGAGACTGGGAGAAGGACAGAAAAGGCAGAAAGAAGTGAAGGAAAACTAGGAATTGGAAGTAGGAGCAACGCAGGGAAGGATTAGATAGGATCAGGAGTTTTAATACTAGATAATAGTGCTTCATAGTAGCAAAGTTCCTCATTTTCCTTTTGATAACAGCAAATCATCCAGCAAACAACTAGCAAAGTTATTTCTCACCCTTCCAGGTGCTCAAATGAAGAGGATGATAGGCCACCCCTGTGCTGAGTATTGCTTGCAAAAATAAAAGTAGAGAACAGAGAAGGGAAAAAGCAGAATTCAAGCTGGGGAGCAAAAGTCAGAAAGAGAACTGAGAAGAGGTATCTGGAGACAGGAGAATATAGGGAAAGGTTTGGGCTTACAGGAATTCTTATTATTAGTAGCCCAAATGGTAGTTTTAAGGGTCTTAATCTTGCTGGTAGCTTGTGCTGATGTCATTCCACATGAGAGAATTCATTCAACTTTTTGGTTTTTTATTGTTTGGCTTTTTTTGTTGTGGTGGTTTTTGGTTTCGTTTTTTTCTTTTTTTAAAAACTCTACAAACCCTTCAGTTTCTCCAGGTAGTTGGAGGATAAGGCTATAAAATCAGAGCCTGATATCTTCTGGGTTACTATAGTGGTAATAGCAAAGACCCATATTGAGAAGATGTGTAAGATCTTAGTACTGCTTTAAGAAAAGTCAGTAATGGCGTATTCCAGGGGTTGCTGCAGGGAGCTAGTTCTGTTGTGTTTTCTGAGCTGGGGAATGCTGAAGGACCACAGAGTGATGAAGGCAATGGATGAAATGAATGCAGCACTGTTATTCTGGAAACCCCATAATATGAGACCTATGAGGTCTGAAACTAGTAGGATCATGTCAAAACAGATAAAACTATTAATTTGTACTGTAATGAACTTCTGCCATTTTTTCCTCCCTTTTATGTTTCTCTCCCTGTGCCCCCTATCCCATTCACTATGGGCACCAGCAGGTTCAAAAGCAGATAGAAAAAATTCCTGGTCAGCATCTTCATAAGTAGAGACTAAAGGAATGAACAGTAATATACTTTCTGATATTCCTAATCCAGTGATTGTGGGTGCTGAGGAGCACAAGGGGAAAGGTCTGTAGCGTGACCAACCTCAGAGCATCTCCCGCTGCTGCTGTTGGTGATAAAACACTGGGCTAGATGGATCGTAGTCTATCTGACCCCATAGGGTATCAGTTATCACTTATTTTAATAAAATTTCAAATTCAGTTCTCTTAAACCACATTTTGGCTTATTTAAACTAGCAAAATCCCTTTTTAAGAAATATTTCTCATGCTTCCATCTTAATAGATGATAGGATCATCAGGTATAGTCATCAGGTAACAGAGGAAAGTTGCTGTTCTTCCAGGTACTCTGTATGTATCATGATTTTTCCAACAGCACCCAGGAAATATCAAAATACATTGCAGACTTCTGTTTGAAGAAGTCTTCACTGTGAAAACCAATGATATGCCATCCTTATCCATGATCTGGATCCCAAATAAAGATTTCAAATGCAGATCGGCCATCGGTCCCCATGGTGCATGCAAAAGCAGGTTATAAACAATTGGATCTTTAACAGGTGGTTTCAGGATAGATGATTAAAGGAAACACAGTCTCTGTTAAGAGGGGTGGATCATTATTTTATTAATCCAGAGCAGGAATCAAAAAATGCTGGTCTAAATTAATTCTAGTAATTTGTGTAACATTTCTGTTCCTTCCATCATTCAGCCTTTTGTCAGTGTCATGGGTTCAGCAGCAGCAGTCATTTTCTTGGTAGCTGGTGCAGCGCTATGTTTTTGATTTTGGGCCTGGGAACAGCGCTGATAACACCAGTGTTTTGGTTACTGCTTAGTGATGTTTTGGTCTGGCCAAGGACTTTCTGAGTTTCATGCTCTGCCAGGGAGGAGGGGAGCCGGGAGGAAGCAGAGACAGGACGCCTGACCCAAACTGACCAAAGAGGTTATTCCATACCACAGCACGTCATGCCCAGGATGGAGAGCAGAGAGCAGAGACCCGGAAGGGTGGGGGTGCACTGCGTGGTCGGGCTTGGTTTTAGGTGGTGAGAATTGTATTTCTTTCCTTGTATTTGCCTTGTCATTATTATTATTGGTGGTAGCAGTAGTGGTTTGTGTTATACTTTAGTTACTAAACTGTTCTTATCTCAACCTGTGGGAGTTGCATTTTTTTTTCGATTCTCCTTCCCATCCCTCCGGGAGCAGGGGGGAAGAAAAAAGGGGAAAGTGAGGGAGAGAACGAGCTGCGTGGTTAGAGAGGCTTAAACCACCACAGTTCTTTTTGGCGCCCAACGTGGGGCTCGAAGGGTTGAGATAACGACACGATTAATAGCCACTCATCACAATGCTGATTTATTGGCTCTCAAAGTTGTTGCTTTTGGTTCTCTTGCGTTCATGGTTCCAGCCTGTTGTACCTTACTTACAGCCGGTATTTGTTATCTTAGCATTTTTCAGATATGGGTTTTGGGTTAAGGTTCTTGTTTCATTGTACTTTATTGGAATGGCTTGTGATACGGGCGGGCTCCAGAAGCTGTGGGGGGCGGATGTGTACCTGGCAGTTCGGCTGCTCTTCACCGTCCTGGTGAGGCTGTGGAGAGCCGAGGGGGGGCTGCCTCGGGAGCCGCCGGCTGCCGAAACGGCCCGGGGGAGCGGACCCGGGGAGCAGGAGCCGAGCCCCCCCACCGAGCCCAGCCCGACGGCTGCCGAGCAGAGGAAGGAGGTAGCAGAAGGGGTGAGCCCCCCAGCTGAGCTTAAACCACGACAGTCAGAGAGAAAAGGAGGACAGCTTCTGCTAGGCTAGTATTCAAGGCAATTAGGGGAGTGTCAGATACTATATTTTAATGCCAGTGCTGAGGAATCTCGTAAATCTGACTAATTAGAAGAGTAAATTTGTTTAGCTGACCTCATATTAGATCTTTGGAATATGGAATATATCACAGGTGAGTTAAAATTTAACTAGTGACATCTAATGTATTTAAGAGATTCATGCATAATAATGTTAATTCTATTCCTGAATAGAATAACATAACAATAATGTTGCTTCTGAAATGCTTGTATTGTTATCAAATCTCCCTAGACATTCCGCTGTCAATATGAAACTTTCTATGAAAGTAAAAGAGAGAGGGAGTAAGGCAACACATACTTATCTGACAAATATCCATCTGTGTTCCTCTTAGGCAATTCAGCTGAGTCGAGATGGACAGTATCTGCTTACAGGTGGAGACAATGGAGTTGTCATGGTATGGCAGATATGGGACCTCAAACAGCTTTTTGCTTACCCAGGGTGTGATGCTGGAATCCGATCCATGGCCCTGTCGTATGACCAAAGGTTAGAGCAATGTCTGGCCTTCACAAGAATTTCAGACAATCTATACTTACGGTTAAATTGCATTTTTATTTTTCTTCTGATTTTGGTTTTCCAAGGATCACAGATCCTGGTGATTATATTGAGAATTCTGTGCTTGCCTAACTTTCTAACGTGTCATATTTAGGGCAGATAATCTTTTTCAGGATTTCAGCTCTTGGAGTAATGAAGAGAGATTCAAGAAATCTTAGTTTGGTGGACTTTCAAGATAGGTTGAGTTCTTGGTCTGTGCCAATGTACAGTGTGGGACTCATGGAGCTGTAAGGTTACATATGTGCTTTTCATGTTTCTTCTGTCACGATACAAATCATATTCCTAATTCCAGAACTTTACATTAAAAATAGAACAGTTAGAATAGTTGCACAAGAAGATTCCCTCCACACATTAATATTTTACTGCAGCAGATATTAATTTTCATTTCTAGAAAAAGTTATTGACATAAAGCATGTCAATATCCTTGAAGATTCCTTCTACTGGAGGGAATCAGTTCCTATTTTTACTGCATTTTTACATTACACTTACCAGTGCAGCTATAAAAGTCCTTCTGTGTTTTTATCACAGAGGTATTGTTTGTTTATAAGATGGGTGTTTATTGTTTCATTTGTACACTTTTAGCTTGTTGCCTAGAATTTTGCTTGCTGTGGTGTATTTGCTTAATGGAGATACTGTGTGCTCTTCAAATAGATTTGGCTCCTAAATCCCCTAGGAATGTCTACATTGTGCAGTAAAGCATATAGCAGAGACTCTTAACCTTCCACTTCCTGAAGTCCATGCTGAATGTTTTAATAGTTTTACCTTGACTATATTTCTAAAACTTACAAAAATTGAACTTAAAAAAATCAAAGCCTGCAAAATCCATGGACTTCAATCACAGATTCATCTTCTTCTTAGGCATAACTAGAGGTTATAGGCATTTGCAAGAAACAGTTTTCAATTAAAAAGCCCCTGTTGTTAAAAATATTTCAAAAGCTGAAGTTACAGCTGCTGAATTTTAGACCTCTGAAATATATAAAATTTTTCATTTAGGGAATCTTTAAACTGTAATTAATGTCATGTCAACACAATTTTTGCACGCCAGTAAACTGAAATTTAATATGGACATTATAAATGTGCTCAAGTTAGGAACCTGTTCACTTTGGGTTTAAAGACACAGAAAGTCAGAAGAGATTTCTCAGAGTATTTTAGACAGTAATTACTCAGTAATTACAGGCAACTACTCATAGTAATTTATTTGGTATGCATGAATGTATATATTTGAATGACAGTGGGTAAAAAGATGTTTTAACCTAATACAAAACCAGTCAAAATGGTGCTCTTGAAATAGTGTGATACTATCAAAATGCAATGTTTTGATCTTATATTAATCTTTGCCGTGAAGAAAAATTGCAGCTTTTTATTCTGAATACTTTTATTTTAAATTCTGAGACTTTTTTTCCTAAAATGCCAGAGTTTCATATGTCCTCATACTTTGGATGTTCATAAAACTTTGAGCCTGTAGAAAAGAGACGATGTAGAAACTCTTGTAATTGTGTGCTATGTCAGAGTCATGGCTTTTTAAGCACATCTAAATGATCTCGAGTAGTAGGCCAAGGGTAAGGAAATTAGGAAAAAAAGAGTGCCTCAATGGGAAGGCGCAGTGATCACTTTCAGGAACTTCCAAAACAATCAAAGCTTTCAAACCCAGACACTAACATTTTCAACTGAAGTCCCATGTCCACATCCAATTCCTTCCATATACATCATGTGCTTAAATGGGGGAAGTGAAACTGAAACAAACACTTCTCCTAGCCTTCCTTCACTTTGCTGCTGCACCAGGGCTTCATCCCGCTCTGGTTCCCCCCCAGAATCCAGTGAAGGAAGCCAAGAAATAACCCCAGGAAATCAAAGCCCTGAAGTGGCTTTGCAGGACAGTGATGCTGTTAAACAATCCTGTATGGTTAGTCTGAAGCTATTGTCAACTGTAACTTCAGGCTAACCAAACAAACTGTTGTATGGTGGTTTGTGTGCTTTGTGATCCATAAATCTGTCAGGGGTGGTGCAAAATGTCAGTATTACTCAAATCCAGCTTCCTAGAGTCCTTGGAAGCCTAAGATGGGAACCCTTAAAGCCTGATTTTTCTGGTATGTGGAGCACTTCCAGCTCCAGCTGTCTTCTGTGGAAGGTGATCATTGGAAGTTGTGTTCTCATGCCTGTATTGATGTAATTCTCCACTGTGTTGACTTGCATTTATGAACGTGAGGTGGTTCACTAACGAATCTTTATGCTTTCCTTAGGTGTATAATGACTGGCATGGCATCTGGGAGCATAGTGGTTTTCTACAATGATTTCAATCGTTGGCACCACGAGTATCAAACCAGATACTGATCTTCATAGAGACCAAGATTAGCACTGATTTGGGCAGCTGTTGTCAGAAGGAAACTGAACACAGCACACCTCCCTTGGTGTCTTGCCACAACCTTTGCTATAAATAGCTATCTTACATCTGAATGTAACTTAAATTTGCTGAAAGAAGCAACCTATTTTTTAAAGTTAATTGCTATTTTTGTAGATCTTGCTTGACTTTTTTTGGGGAAGGGCAAAGAAGCAGAAATAAGGCTGCTGGGTTCTGTAGTTAAAAATCTATATTTTTAGTGATAACAAGAAGTCTATTTTGATCCCTGTATGTAAAAGAAACCTAAACTAAAAATGGTTAAAACTCACATTCTAGCTATATTATGAAGAAACAGATTTTCCTTCTGAAGCTTTATCTTTTACCTTGAGGAATATATGATTTTAACATAATGGAAATTAATTACAATGTTTGGGGAATTTTAAACTGTGCTACCTGTACCACACTTTGTCTCATACTTTTCCAAATGAATGTACTACATCAGCACTGAAGTTTCTGGGAATCAATGGTAATATTTAAGTTATGGTTAATGTAATTTTACACTTTGCAAATTGTTTCCATTAATGTTACTATTCAGGCATGTTTCTAGGCCTAGACAATTAGTCCCTTTTTAGTTTGTTGTGTGTTTTGTGCAGTTTAAGAGAGAGAAATCAGGAATGGAGTTTGTGTTACATCAAGTGTGAATCCTTCTAGTTTCGAGCTGGCATATCCTTCAAAGCACACCAAAATGTGGATTGTTCCTCCAAATCAGAAAGGATATTCTGAAGACTTTAAATTCAAATTAGAAACCCATAGAGGCAAGTATTTCTTAATAGGTGCAAGCACCAAAGTATACTTACTTCTGCTAATTAACTGTGAAAGCACTAAAAAGGCAAGTATTTGCTGGTGCACATCCTCTATACAGCCGCAGAAGCACTAGACTTGCAGGTGGCTTTATTTTTTTTTCCCAGGACTAGCCCCTGCAATACTGTAGCATATGCTATGTTGCTTTTCTTCATATAGTAACAATATCTTTTATATTTTGCTATCAACAAATCCAGTCAGATCTTGCCCAATCATATTAAATTACCTCTTTCTTTTAGGAAATTAAAAATAATTTATATTAAGGAACAATAAGTTACTTTGGTGTTGCACAAATCTACTTTTCTACAAGATTGCTGTGCAGAACTCTGTGAAAATATTTGTGAAAAGAACTGTTATTGTTTTGTACGACTGTATTGCATAAAAATCTTCTTAGTATGTTGTGATCTATACGAGTTGAAATTTACATTCCATATCTGTATCGATACATACATTTATGTAGCTGCCTACTAGAGCAGTTCCTGGTTTTTTCCAAGCATTTAACTGCTATCTATCTCTTTCAGTAAAGATTTGGAATGAGAAAATTCATTTTGAGTGATGAAATCAAATAAAATTACATTTGTAATTGAGAGCTTCAGTGGAGTACTGGGTTCTTGTGATTCAATATATATTCACAATAGAGGAAATAAGTGCTGTGGCTCACGCAGTGTACTCTTGATGTTTATGCAGTGGTGACTGAGTAAGTTTTCTGTGCTTTCTACATTTTTATACTGATGTGGTTATGGTGGTATTGTAGAGTTAATTTTTTATGTTTCTGTAGCAGAAGTATGATTTGATTTAAGTAAGTGAAGCTATAGTTGTCATGGCTGTGGTGAGTGCCCAGTGTACTAAGCAGCAACATTTGTTATGCAAAAGTTGTACTTCATGCTTCCTTAAGTAAGTTCAACAACATTCATAGCCTTGTCGCATGATTTTGAGATGAAATTGGTATGCTCTTGAAGTGCAGTTTGCATTTATCTCAAGCCAGGGGTGGGTTTCTTAGGCTGGGTGGAAGGAAAAATACACCAAACAACAAAGGTTTATTTTGTCAAATGGAAGCCCTAATAGTTTTCTATTTATTATCTCCTGCTGTCTCAGAACACTTTATTTTCGATCAAAATAATAGCTTCTGATCTTAGAGCCAAAATACTTCATGGAAAATTGATTTCATAGATTGCTTGGTTTAGAAAGGGCCTTACTGATCATGAGGTGCTTTCCCAAACTGAAAACACGACTGTACCCATGTGTGCCATCCTGAGTTGCATCCAGCCAGTCAGTGTATGCTGATGGGCAGCTGTGATATGGTATCAAGTACTCCCTGGGGAAAGAGCAGCAGCAGTGCAGCGTGGTGTTTTGCACAGTATGAGTGCTGCATGCCTTCTGTGGAAAAGGACATCTTCACCTTCTGCTCCATGAACAAGTCTGTGTAGACATCCTCACTCTGGACTGCTTTGCTGGTGGCTTTGGTGAGTAGGACATACCCCTCCATCCACGGTTCCACAGACACATCTGGGGTACTGCCCTGGGAGGTCAAGGCTTGCAGTTCCTTGCAATCTCAGCTTTGGCTGAATTAGTCATGCTGTTTGTGATGATGTGGCAAAAAAGGGTTAAAATTCCAACTGCTGAGGTATTTGTTAGGCAAAGTATGAGGTATTGAGGGCAGCACCTCTGTCAAATGGATTGCCTGAAACCTCTTTAATCAACAGGTGCCTGGCATTAACCTGCAGTTGTGCCTCAGCTAGCTGTGAACAGCTGAATATTCCAGAAAAGAGAGAGCCACATCTTCTACTCTCAAAATTCAGAAGGTGCATTTGTGAACAGCCTGTTTTTACATGACAGTCCAGGCTTTCTTCTGGTAAGCTCAAATGGATATGGTATTAGCTGTAGTTTATGGCAAGTGCTCTGGAAAGCAGCACTTGCTGCTGCTGAGAAATGCTGGTCAGCAGCAGTGCTGCATGTTTGGTTTGTGGGGAGATACTTAATGCAAATAGCTTGAAATCTTTTCTATTTTGTGAAAATTGCTGATCTAAATGCTGTAAGATGTGGCAAGAGATGATGGTGTGATCAGAATGGTGTTTTTTCTGAAGTTTGTGTTGTGGTATTGCTGCAGACAAAGTTGAATGTGTGAACAAGTGACAGTGGGAAGAAAAGCCTTAGAAGAACTTGAAGAAAATAATACCTCTTACCTCAAATTTTATCCATCTGGAAAATAGCAAGTACCACATTTTGAAAACTTCTTTTCATCTATTCCCATACAATACAGTGTGATTTCCAAAGCACACATTTAAATGTCTTTAATTAGTTGACTATATGATACAGTTCCAGGTATAAAGTTGTTGGTGTATTGTGAGCTCTGAGCTGCAAAATGCCATAGCATAACTGAATTTTGTTGCGTTTAGAACTCAGTGCATGCAACAATAGATACATCCAGTAACAGATAGATGACTTTGCAGATGGCTGTTGCATTTCGCTTTTTTTCTTGTTTATCTTACGTGCTCAGGATTCTTCTTTTTCAAGTGAGCCTGGTAGCAGTAAAACCAAAATCTGACTCTTCTAAACAACAGAGCTATGAAACAATAGAGCATCTAACGAAAAGAGATCTTTGCTTACTAAAGTAGTCCAAAGTAAGATTTACTGATCCATGTAAATATTCTTAATGACTAGCTGTAAGTATGAGCCAATACTTGATGAAAGTAACGTCATCATAAAACCCTGTCTACCTTAATGTACTTGGACAGTTACTGCAGTTAATTTTGTAAGTAAGTTCCAGAATGGGGAGAATTGTCTTTAAGGCTGTATTTTTACAGGAATCTCAGTAAACTTAGCGTTATGCTGATTTACTGCAGGGAAGGATTCAGTTCTAGGATTTCAAATCTAGAACTGCAGGAATTGGCTCCATCGGGATATATGAACAACTGCTCACGTTCAAAGGAGCTAAAAGGATTGGGGATTTTTAAAAAGACTTTTTAAAATAATTATTTTTTTAATCAGTGTGCTGTCACTGTTGAGTATTTGAAAAACTGGCATTTAATCAATATCAAAATGGTACATGAATTTCAGCTACTTTTATGAAGAAAAAAAGTGACAGTCCTATTTGACAAATGTATAACTTGTTGACAGGTTCTATGGTAGTTTCTTTCCCTTTATAGCAAACAGCGTAGTTCTGTTTGTTTTACAGTTTCATTTCTCATTTTGCCTCCTTCCAGTAACTGGTCCTTCTACAAAAAAAGAAGAATTAAATGAAAGTGCAGTAGATAACAAACCAAACGTAATAATTACGAGCCCTCATTGTGTTTTAGTGTTAACGAAACACTAAAATGTCTTTATTTTTATGTTAAACCATTATACCCTGAGCAGCACAACCATACCACCTATGCATCCACAGATTTAACATCTGTGGAACTAAATAAAGGCATGAAGTAGTGATTGATATAATTTTCCTAAGGTCATACACTGAGTTAAGAACTTGCCCATTTAGCTCATGTATTCATCTAATTATGCTTGCCATGTGATCATCTTTTCCGACTGTCATCACTATTTTTAAATAGGTGTTTTGGCATAGTCTGTCAACTGCCTGTGCTCTGTGAGTCCAAATACTTGTCTGAGACTGCTTAAATGTCAATCACTAGTGAACTTAGAGACATGAATTCAGGGGATGTATGTCTTTACTCTCTTCTTTAGAACTGGTAGCTGTTGACCAGGCAAATTATCATCCTGTCTTTTATATATGCATGAGATTTTGTTTAACACAACATGTCAGATAGCACAGCTACATCATAACAGTTTTTTCTTCATAAAATAAATAAGCCCCATACAACTGAATATCCATCCTCACATTAAAAAAACAGAACTCAACCCAGGTTTCATCACTTTGTTGTTGTTGCTGCTGCTTCTTTACTTAACCTGCCAATTCAGCAGCCTATCGCTGTCTTCTCTGTCAGGGGCTCCCTTTCTTTGCTGTAGGTGACTGGTTAGCCCACTCCATCAGAAATTATTCATGCATTCTTTAGGTTAGTCTAAGACTTGTTACAGAATTTACCAACTGCACCCATGGCTAGCTAATGGACTCCTGCTAGTTTCTGTTCTGAGTAAGGTTAAAGTGTTATCTTATCTTCATATTTTTGCACTGTAACAAAATATAAATTTACATAATGTTAGACAGAGGCCATTTCCATACTCTCCCAATCTCTTGAATTTACTCCAGTGAACCCTTTAATTGCATCTTCAAAACCACTCATGGTCAGTTATGTCTTACCTGTATCTTCCATAGGAGTCAATGAACTTTAAAAGGTTATAGGAATCCCTCATGTTAATTTTATGAAATCATTTTGGTAGGTACCTAGCCGTTCCATCTCTCCAGAGAATAAGACAACAATTTTGCTGACAAAACTGAATTCTCAAAGAAATGAATGGCTTTTTTTAATGAAGAAAGTTTATTGCAGGTCTGTGTTTTACAATTCTAGTAGAAAGTATAGCTAAGAAAGAAAATGATCTATGACCAATTCATAAGATCGAGCAAAGGAAAAGAATAAGCTGAATACATACTATATTGAACTAGGCATTATGGGAAAGAGAACACCTCATCTATCTTGTGACTGCAGATTAAGGATAGCTGTTCCCCAATCCTTGTTTCCAGTGCCTGCACCAGGTGAACAGGGGGATAGCACTGACAAACCTCTGATAGCTATTGACAGCAGTTATTTGTAGTCGCTCATCTATCAGCTTACCCTAGAACTAGGAACTGCTCCATTCATCCTAGCAGAGATAACATGCAGCAGGCTTTCTGTTCACAGGTCGAAAGTAATTTTATCTATTAGGTAGTCTGACCTTGGAGAAGGGTGTGGATGGGACGCTTGTGGTTAGGATAGAAAATGGCTAGAACAAAAAGGCTTCCTTGACTCCAGTCTTTTTTACAAATAAATGTCCAGTGCTCATGTTTACATCCCAAGTCACTTTATTTAAATTCATATTATCTAAACACTACCCTGCAGCCTGCAAGTCAGATAACAAACATGATGCAAAAACAACCATCCTTCCTTCTATCTCCAGTGCTTGTCTCATGATTTTTTACAGTTAGTCCACTAAAAATTTTTTTTGGTGAAAATTTGCCTCTTCAAGTTTAGGAGAAACTTGGCTAAAAATGGAGGCATCAGAATAAAAAGTGAATACAAGTTTTCTTCCCTTATCTTCCTCTCCAACTTTTCTGAAAAATCCACTCAGAAGAACAGCGTAGGACCTGCTTGTAGAGGTGAGGCCAGGTAACTGTTCATTGTCTAACTGCTCGTACAAAAACATGGTTAGCTACACCGTAAGTTAGTCTATTTCGAGCCCAAGGGTGTGTGAAATGCAGTTAATTAAACTAACACAGATAACTTAAAAATCATCTAACATTGCCAGAATCTTTCCCCTTCTGCTGTTCTCAAGACACCGGCAAAGAGCACTCAAACTACACTACCACTCACTCCCTATTAGATCAGTCTCCCATGACAGAGCCTGCCTTGGGCTCACCAGGAGAGGGTGCACGCAAACTGAAAACAAACTTGGCATGTGAAGTGAGAAATTGTGGCGAGAGTCTAGGGAGCTTCAGTTGGATTTGGTTTCATCAGTCCTATGCACCAGGCTGATCCCCGGCAATCTCAGGAGATACTGAGGCAGGGAGCGTGGGGGATCTGAGTGGCTCAGAAGCAGCAGGGAAGAGGGTCTCAGACCCAGCCACACGAGGATCATCAGCTGCAGCAGCAATTGCAGAAGTTTTCTCCATTCCAGCTCTACCAGAGTCCTGACAGCGCTTGCTGCAGAATATCTGACTCTCTTTATCTAGAGCTGTGTTCTAAAAACAAACAAAAACCCAAAGCAACATATGAAAATAGCAGTTAAATAAAAAACCTTTCTTAACTTAAGGGTTAGAACAATCTACAAGACATGAAGTGCATGCATTAGAGCCAGGAAAAAAGGAGAAATAACATTAGAAATCTTATATATAATTAATTGCAGCTTTTTGTGGTGCTGACTTTGTAAAATATAAGGAAAACTTATCTTCCAGACATATGCTTGCCATGATGATAGAGTTTAAAATTTTGTCTCTCAAGTCTGATGTGGAAAAAAATTTGACATGGATGGTTATGATAGGGCAGGAACTCTTCATATTAGCTATTAGTAACAATTACGTACCTGTGTTTTTGCAGACGCAAGGACTCATATGATACTTAGTGAAAATTTAATAATACATTTCTTGTAACAAACCACGTGGTAAAGAAGTTTGTGAAGATGACAGATGAAAGCCTAACAATTTTTCCCCCCTTAAAGGGTCTACTTTTCTGCTTATTGTTGAGAGTAAGTAAATGGCCTCTCATGATGCTGACGCAGTGGAAAAAAGGGCATCATTTCTGAATACTATACTTAAAAAAAGAGTTTACTGGAGAGGACAGTAGCAGGTTAGAATGAAAACTGAGAACTGTAATAGGTGGATTATCTGGAGTGTGTGGTGTCTGCTGAAGCTGACAACTTTCATACCCTCTGAAGGATACTGCAAATTATATTAAACCACAGTGTAATGTTTAATCGCTAGCGGAATGTCTGAAGTGACCTAGAGGGAAATGTCGTAGTTCTTGTGTCAGAAACATAAGTCAAGATTGCTTTCTAAGACTTGGAGGGACAGCGTAATTTGTCTTGTTTCACAGTTTGAAGGCTGATTTTGATCATTGGCCTTCTATGATGGGGCTACGGAGCTGAGGGACAGGGGTAGAGCAGTTGATGTCATCTACCTGGACTTGTGCAAAGCGTTTGACACTGTCTCACATGACATCCTTGTCTCTAAGTTGGAGAGACATCAATTTGATAGGTGGACCACTCGGTGGATAAAGAACTGGCTGGATGGCCGCACGCAAAGAGTTGTGCTCAATGGCTCAATGTCCAGCTGGAGACCAGTAACGAGTGTTGTCCCTCAGGGATCAGTGTTGGGACCGGTCTTGTTCAACATCTGTGTCCGTGACATGGACAGTGGGATTGAGTGCACCCTCAGCAACTTTGCTGATGACACCAAGCTGTGTGGTTCGGTTGATACATTGGAGGGAAGGAATGCCATCCAGAAGGACCTTGGCACGCTTGTGAGGTGGGCTGATGCCAACCTGATGAAGTTTAACCATGCCAAGTGCAAGGTCCTCCACCTGGGTTGGAGCAATCCCAGGCACAGCTACAGGTTGGGCAGGAAAGAGATTCAGAGCAGCCCTGCGGAGAAGGACTTGGGGTGTTGGTCAATGAAAAAATGAATATGAGCCACCTTCAGTGTGTACCTGCAGCCCAGAAAGCCAACCGTATCCTGGGCTGCGTCAAGAGCAGCATGACCAGGAGGTTGAGGGAGGTGATCCTGTCCCTCTACTCTGCTCTTGTGAGACCTCACTTGGAGTATTGTGTGCAGTTCTGGTGTCCTCAACATAAATAGGACATGGAACTGCTGGAACAAGTCCAAAGGAGGACCACGAGGATGATCAGGGGACTGGAGCACCTCCCGTATGAAGGTAGGCTGAGAAAGCTGGGGCTGTTCAGCCTGGAGAAGAGAAGGCTGCATGGAGACCTCATAGCAGCCTTTCAGTATCTGAAGGGGACCTATAGGGATGCTGGGGAGGGACTCTTCGTGAGGAACTGTAGTGAGAGGACAAGGGGTAAGAGGTTCAAGCTTAAACAGGGGAAGTTAAGATTGGGTATGAAGAAGAAATTCTTTACTGTAAGGGTGGTGAGGCACTGGAATGGGTTGCCCAGGGAAGCTGTGAATGCTCCATTGCTGGCAGTGTTCAAGTCCAGGTTGGACATATCCTTGGGTGGCATGGTTTAGTGTGAGGTGTCCCTGCCCCTGGCAGGGGGGTTGGAACTAGATGATCTTGAGGTCCTTTCCAACCCTACCTATTCTATGATTTTATGATTCTGTGATTATAAATCCAGCACCTCTTAACTATTTATTTTGTGGAAGATCTTTAAGAACCAGTGGTAATACTGATTTAAGTTAATACAAATTAAGGTTTGTAGCTTTTCTAGTTATGAGGAATGATGCAAGGTACACTTAATTCTGGTCACATACAGCTTGGGCCTTCTACAGTAATCCACAAATGTGGACACCTGAACATCTCTGTGACACCCCTGCATATGTGTGTGTAAGCATTTTGTGGTTTATATTTATATTTATGTTCACATTTATGTGGAATTTAATATTTTGAGCTGGGATGTGCTAATTGCGAAGCAAGGTCAAGTCCTCTGCCTTTTCTTTAGCAATTACCTTTTTTGAATGACTGCTCAGGAGGACTTGCTTTATCAATGGGAATATTTCTCTGCATTTTTAGTGGTATTTGTATAATGCACTATTCACTAAAATATGTGGGTTTAGATACAGAAATAATTTTCTGATACAAGTTAAATTTATCATCTACTTTTTTCAGATGTGGTTTACTCCATCAAGTCGTCAAGGACAGCTGAAATAAGGTATTTACTTAGCCTCTTTTTTCCAAACTGATCATGGTTTAGTGGGAGGTGTCCCTGCCCCTGGCAGGGGGGGTTGGAACTAGATGATCTTAAGGTCCTTTCCAACCCTAACTATTCTATGATTCTATGTAGCTTGGTAGTGAAAACTTATTTCATTATGGAGTACACAAATTCAAATTCTGCTTTTTCCTGACTCAGCAAAGATAGCTGGATTTGTATCTCTGATTTTCTCAGAGGACTTCTAGAATTTGCAGGTATACGGGTGGTGGATTGTCTGTAATCAGTCTCGCTCAGACTCTCCTGCTGAAACTACTCTAATTTTGTATAATTATGTGGTTGTGTGCTTGGGGCAGGGGAAGTAGCAAGCAGCCTCATCATACACCTCCTACCCAGAAAGCCTTCCTGACAGGCTTTTTCAGACCAAAGTACTGAGCGTAAAAGTCCCCAAAAGGAAAGGGTAAGTATTTTGGATTTAGGGTGGGTTTTGTGGGGTTTTGTTTCTTCATTTTTAAATTGAGTTAGATGCAGCCAGGTACAAGGAGAAAATTAGTACACAATTGAATACTCTGCTACTAACAATCAACTCTTGCGAACGGAGCATGCAAGGAAATGCCAAGCTAAGTATCTAGGCTTCTGAGGTTAGCTATGATGTGAAATAGTTTCATCATTATTAAAGTAGCTGCTATGCTGGCAGGATTGCATTTCCTCGCTTGCTGGAAAAAGGGTTGTGAATAAACAGGTTTCTGCTATTTCAGTGGCAGGATAAGATATTTAAATAAGGGAAAGGAAATGCTTTCAGTTCATGTTGATGGTTAATTTTCTCCTGTGATGTCCTCACAGTGCATACCTGTGTAATGAAATTTAGCTTGGTTTTTGGAGGTTTTGAAGGCTGTAGAGGTTTTTGGTTTGTTTGGGGTTTTTGCAAGATTGAAGAAGAGGCTTAATTTTACTGTTGAGAAGTAAGAATGACTTTTTTCCGAATTTAGGACTGATTGGCTTCCGACTATCTCTGTGATACTGTAAAGGCTGAAATTATAATTAAAATTTTTATTTCAAATGGAAACTACTTATTTTAGTGGTTTTGGTTTCTTGGGGGTTTGTTTGTTGTTTTTTTTTTTTTTTCCCGTAATTGCTTTTGGATATTCTAAGATACATATATGGACAAAATTATTCTCAGGAGAATAGACCAGGACATGTCTGAGGAACCAAAAAAATGGCTAGTCACATCAGTGTTTCCTTAGAATATTTCAAACATGCAACACTTAATATAGAAAACTTCTTTATAATTATAGTGTTTGAAAGATTTTTCCTTTACTGTTTTTGTGCGGCTGTAAAACTCTTTCCACTTCAGACTGGCTGAGTTATTTCTCCTTTCTTCTTGTTAAAAATGGAGAACATGTATTTTTTGTGCAGCGGAACAAAGCATCGCAGTTAGTACGTACCATTGCCTTGGACCTACTCAGAGGAAAGCAATGCAGGCGTTGGGAAAGGAGGAAAAAGGAAGGAAGCAAGGGACAGAAACTAGACTTACTTTAAGCAAAACACAATTGCAACAAATTTAGATTTACAGAACATTTTGAAATTGACAAAATAAAATCAGTAATGAATCAACAGCAACATGCTCTTAAGGGCAGAAAGAGTCTCCTGTGCAAGAACACTGAAGTAGGTATGTGCAGTTTTACTTATCTGCCACATGATGGTATTATCTGCATTGACCAGATGACAATATTTGAATGAAGTGATGCGAAAAGGGATGCCATTTAGTATGCAGGTGGACTAATATAGCAATGCACTGCAATACATGAGAATTACAATACTGTGCTTGTCTGAATCTGAATGTTTTTAAGCAATGAGTGCTAGTACAAGAACTTCTTAACATGAAGTAAACTAAATTTCAATGCTCTAGATAAACTGAGGCAAGAATAACAAATTGGGGGGTTAACCTCTTTAGATTACAGTGTTTTGAACAAGAAGTTACTTTTCTCTTCAGCAATAATTGGGAACTGCGTCCAGAAACAAATAATTATGCTTTTACATCCTTCCGTTCCTTTAAGAAGGAAATAAGGTAGGAAAAGGGAAAATGCAAAGTTTCAATGAGGTGTGCTTTCCTGGCTTAAGGAATGTCAGCAGCTAGCAGACTCAGAAAAAAACCCATACCAATAGGAAGCCAGAAGCTATGCTGTCAGAGTTCTGAGATAGGCTTAAGTGGCATGCAAGTTGGAGAGGGGCTGAGAGTTAGAATTAAAATTGCTCTTATATACATATAGTGCATTTTATACCAGTTTTCAGCTTCAGGCTTATCCATAGTCTCAACAGTATAAAGAATGAAGCTCTGAAGTCCCTCTCAAACTGTCAAGTCAAACTGTCAAATGAAATGTAGACAACAGCATGAACCTGAAATCCACATTCTGACTTCTCAAATTTTTACGTTACCACTTTTCCTACATTTTTATATTTTGCCTATTTAATTCATATAAATGTATTTGCAAAATCATATATATATAATCAGAAACATAATTTTAATTTACCTACTTTCAGCTGATTAGAACAATTCTTTGTTAATATTAGTGGGCTGGACTTTGAGAGTAATTAACACTAATGGGGAGGGGTGAGGGTAGCATTCACCATTATGTTCCTACCATAGGTGGTTTTAGTTTCCATGTACTAACTGAAGTGTGCGCAGTGTCCATCCTTGCATTAGAGAAGAATGGACCACAGTAAGAACAGAATGGCAGTTCAACCTCTAACGCAGTTGCATATTCTCTGCAAAAGTGCAGGGTTGGTTACTAGCTCTGAATACTGATCACAGTAAACTCCATTTCTTCTACTATGATTCACACATCTGCCTTCTGGAATTACTGTTTACGTAAGTTCAACTATAGGTCATCAGGGTTCTTTTTTATGCTTTGAAGAAAGTTCCCCATTAGGAAACAGAAAGTAGATAGCAGGGGTTAGACTGGGACAAGATGAATGTGGTAAACATTCAATACTACAAAGAAATTTTTTGAAATGGAGTCTGGTTTCCCAGCAAGCATAGTGTTGAACAACAGTAGGCTTAAGACCAAGCAATACTTGGTTGGGCAGAGGCGAAGAGCCTACTTAACTAAGTAGGTGGTCAGCATGATAAAAGATTACAGTTTTTATAATGAAAGATTTCAAATCATTAATTAGCTTTGTTTCAACATGCAACTACTTAGTGTTTACATGTTTCTGTTTGAAAGCTTGTTTTTGTAACTTAGCTAGCACATTGATAGACTTGGTCGCTCTCAAGCGATGATAAGACAATCCACACTATACATAAATAAAGACTAGAATTAAAGACTGTTCTAGCTTTGCTATTCTTGCACCACACATGCTCATATAGCACTGTTAGAAAAATATGCAAAGTATAATATCAATGTATAAAAATGTTCATTTCTCTTACCATGATGACAGAAACCCCAGCAGATGTGTTATTTTGCTTGGGTAAGGTATTATTAAAGTGCTGCTTCAGTTTACCTGTTACTTCAGCTTGCATATTATTCTCCTGGGAAGCATCATCCTGTATAAGAATAATGAAATATTCAAGTCAGGGGGGGGAAAAAAAGAAGAAGTATTTTTGAATGTAACTGAATATTATTCTCAGGTACTTCCTGCTTTTTAATGCAAAGTAAGCATTCAGACAGGAAGCTGAAAAGCAAATACCCTCTGCTGTGTGAGATAGCTATAAGTTCAAAAGTATTAAGACAAATTACAGAGGAAAAAAGCAGAGCAATCACTGTTTCATGTATGAACTTCTGTTTCTTAAAATGCCATGAGATGCTGTATACTTTCAGTCCATTGATTTGTCCCACATAAGCTGCAAGTTTAATTCAGCAACTTAAAAATAATATGCTTGAAATAATGTTAAAAAGCATATTTGTTATTTGTCTTTCTTTTAAATCTTAAACAGGCCATCATGTCCTAACTTTGGAAACATTATACAGTACCACAAATACTTTTGAGAGGAACTGTATGCATTGGCACATTATAATTGTCTCCTCCTGTTTGAGGGTACTCCACAGATCATATTCATTCCCTCTTTTAAAATGCGTGTGGAACTAAACATTGACTACTTACATGTAAACCTAGTTTTTATTAATAATGAACTGATTTTAAATCAATAAGCAATGCACTTTGGTGTTCCCCATTGTTGCTGCCCAAACAGATGAAAGACCCAGCAGCCATCAGCTTAGTGCCTATGTTGAATTAAGTATTTTATTTGCAAATTATCTTATGAAGTTTGAAGTGCTATGAGAAACAGGAGATTGTACTTTAAGTAGCATTCCAGCAAGTAAGATGCCAACGTGCTTAACAGTGTTTCTACATAAGCATTTTTGAGATGACTGTTTTCTAGGTTAAATGTGAATAACAAAAAAAGATGTTAAAGTCGCACATCTGCCAGTTGTGTTAAGCAGGACTATAGCAAACCCCAGCACCTACTAATTGCTGTCAGCAAGTGATACCCTCACTCTCCTCTTCCAGGACACAGAAGTTAACAGTGCTGCTGTTAGAGCTGAAGCTAACTTCAGCCTCTTGCTGTTCAATCTTATGTGGAAATGAGACCAGTAGTTCAATAAATGGAAATGGGCATAGTAGAAGTGTAATGCTGCTTCTGAAAACTGCACCTTAATGGTTAGATTTAGAGATACAATATCAAATTAGAGACAAATGGAATTTACTCACTGACACCCAGGGATGGCTTAGGATCTGTGCTGCTGTGTACCGAGCTTCAGCATTCACATGTAACATCAGGCTAATTAACTCCTTTATTAAAAAAGAAAAAAGAGAAGAGTTTGAGGAGAGTGGGGAACAATATTCCAATTGAAAATATTGTTGCACCAGGTTCTTCTCATTGCAATTTTCTTGCTACCTGGGTGAAAACCCAAAAAACACTGGCTTACACTGATAACAGTGTAACTTTAGTGGCACAAAAAAAATTTGCCCTTTAGGTTTAAGAGTATGTTGGACAGCATAATTCATATCAACTTCCTTATCATACCCATATGTCTCCGAGTCTTTTGAAACCAGATGAAAAGGGAATGTTAAAAAAGTAAGCCATAATGCTTCAATTTGTTATCTGTGTATTCATGCAGGTGACCAAAATGAAAACAAACCTGGGATGGATGAAATCCTCTGTGGGCATGCACAATAGTAATAGTATCTAAACAGCACATATCAGAGGCAAGAAACTACATCTGAAATTCAAGAAGCTGCTGAAATTAGTTGAAAACTATGTTCTGTTATGTGCTGCTCCAGAAGAATAAAAGACATTTAACTTGTTTCATCAACTAAGGATCACCTGGTATAGGAAAAAGCAGATAAGATGATAGAGAAAAAAATGCTTAACTCTACAAATGATTTGGTTAATCCCAAAAGATTTGGTATCGTAGCTTTCGTCATATTTTAGAGGCACTAGAGGAGATGTCTTTAGCTTTATAAAATACTTCCATGGGCCTTCTGTTAACAATGTCTACAGATATGATAAAGCTTAAGAGGTCATTGATACAAAGCAATTAGTAAAACAAATAAAAAAACAAACAAAAATACCCCCCCCAAAAAAAACACTCAAAAAAACCCAACCAACCAACCATATAACAACCCCCAAAACAACAAACCAACCCAAACTGACTCATTTCAATTGTTTATTCATTCAAGTTTACTCTTGCACAACTAGCTAGTTTACTGGTGTAATTCTTGATTCTGCAAGCCTATTAAGACAACTATGTCCCCCTCCCAAATCATCAACTTATAGAATCATAGAATCATAGAATAGTTAGGGTTGGAAAGGACCTCAAGATCATCTAGCTCCAACTCCCCTGCCATGGGCAGGAACACATCCCACTAAACCATGCCACCCAAGGATATATCCAACCTGACCTTGAACACTGCCAGCGACGGAGCATTCACAACTTCCCTGGGCAACCCATTCCAGTGCCTCACCACCCTTACAGTAAAGAATTTCTTCCTCATATCCAATCTAAACTTCCCCTGATTAAGTTTGAACCCGTTACCCCTTGTCCTCTCACTACAGTCTCTAATGAAGAGTCCTTCCCCAGCATCCCTATAGGCCTCCTCCAGATACTGGAAGGCTGCTATGAGGTCTCCATGCAGCCTTCTCTTCTCCAGGCTGAACAGCCCCAGCTTTCTCAGCCTATCTTCATACGGGAGGTACTCCAGTCCCCTGATCATCCTCGTGGTCCTCCTTTGGACTTGTTCCAACAGTTCCATGTCCTTTTTATGTTGAGGACACCAGAACTGCACGCAATACTCCTAGTGAGGTCTCACAAGAACAGAGGAGAGGGGCAGGATCACCTCCCTCAACCTGCTGGTCATGCTCCTCTTGATGCAGCCCAGGATACGGTTGGCTTTCTGGGCTGCAGGTACACACTGAAGGTGGCTCATGGCCATTTTTTTATCGACCAACACCCCCAAGTCCTTCTCCGCAGGGCTGCTCTGAATCTCTTCTCTGCCCAACCTGTAGCTGTGCCTGGGATTGCTCTGACCCAGGTGGAGGACCTTGCACTTGGCATGGGTAAAATCCATCACGTTGGCATCAGCCCACCTCACAAGCGTGTCAAGGCCCCTCTGGATGGCATTCCTTCCCTCCAATGTATCAACCGAACCACACAGATGGTGTCATTGGCAAACTTGCTGAGGGCGCACTCAATCCCACTGTCCATGTCACGGACACAGACGTTGAACAAGACTGGTCCCAACGCTGATCCATGAGGGTCACCACTCATTACTGGTCTCCAGCTGGACATGGAGCCATTGAGCACAACACTTTGCGTGCGGCCATCCAGCCAGTTCTTTATCCACCGAGTGGTCCACCTGTCAAATTGATGTCTCTCCAACTTAGAGACAAGGATGTCATGTGAGACAGTGTCAAACACTTTGCACAAGTCCAGGTAGATGACATCAACTGCTCTACCCCTGTCCATCAGTTCTATAGCCCCATCATAGAAGGACACCAGATTGGTCAGGCAGGATTTCCCCTTAGTGAAGCCATGCTGGCTGTCACCAACCACCTTGTTGTTTTTCATGTGCCTCAGCATGCCTTCCAGGAGAATCCGCTCCAAGATTTTGCCAGGCACAGAGGTGAGGCTGGTTGGTCTGTAGTTCCCCGGGTCATCCATTTTTCCCTTCTTGAAAGTGGGGGTTATATTTCCCTTTTTCCAGTCATTGGGAACTTCACCTGACTGCCATGATTTTTCAAATATGATGGACAATGTCTTAGCAACGTCATTTGCCAGTTCCTTCAGGACCCGCAGATGGATTTCATCAGGTCCCATGGACTTGTATACATTCAGGTTCCTAAGATGGTCTGGAACCAGATCCTCTCCTACAGTGGGCTCAGGGTCTTCATTCTCACTGTCCCTGCGTCTGCCTTCCATGTCCTTTGAGCCAAATTCCCCCTCAAAAAACCTTTTATAGCCTCCAAATTTTCAGTCTTCATATTCTTACCAAGAGTATTTCAAGGAGAGATAGTTCATGACTTCAGTTTTGGGAAATGGCATCTTCAGATAAAAAGATACCTAACTCAGAGGTTTCCCAATTAGCCAAGTTATTTAGCCTGTGTAAGTCTAAGTGAAAGGTCACCTTTGGTACCAAAACTGAGGGCCCTGGTTGTTCAGAATGCGTATCTGGAAGAGTGTGAGATGACTGGAGGTTGGGAAATGCTGGCAAATGGATAAACAGCCATTGGGAAATGCAAAAGAAATGCAATTTCTCATTGGCTGGATAACAAATAATCTCCACATGCTAATTAGTGTCCTCAGATATCGTTCAGAGTATGTTATTGAATTAGCTTGAGAAGTGGGGCTTAAACGCTGCACCCCTGCATATGGCCACACCACCCAGAAAACGCCTACAGAGCCCTGTTCAACACTATCCAGCACCTTCAAAAGGAAGAAGATGTCTCTGGATCTGATGGCAAAGCAACAGAAACACAGCTCCTCCAACTCCAAGCACAGCAACTACACCAACCCCAGTGACAAGTACAGCAGCTACTCAAACCCTGACAGCAACAGGCAACACAGCTGCTGATACTACTCAATCCCAAAGCACAGCAGCTGCACCAACCCTGACAATGGACACTGCAGGCACTCCAACCACAGTGATAGTCACTGCAGCTAAACCAAAGGACCAATTCGTGCCAATATCGGTTGCCCCTGTAAGCAAGGGGAAAAGCAAACAAGATGCACAAAGAGCAACCTGTACAGTGAAGAAAGATGAAGAACCAACACAGTTACTGTAACTTTGTCTTACACACAACCATTTTCAACACAAATAGCAATAACACAAGAATTATTAGCAATAGCAAATTGAGCTGGCTGCACCCCTTGAAAATTTCTAATGACTGGCTCAAGTAAAACAGGAACAAATACGTCAATTACATTCAGTCCACGTAGCGATAATTTTTCTTTTAAGAATGATAGGGAAAAATTCAGAGACACTTATTTTACAGCTGAAGCACTGAACCTGCAATAATAGTCCATCATTAAATAAACTGAATAGTATGTGATGTCCACTGAATGCAGTTAGCATTCTGCTACACGTACTCAAACAATAACATGATGGCCTGCAAAATCTGAGCCTTCATTAAGCACAGTTAAGCTAACTGAAAGGGCACAGCAGCTGGAAGACTGGGTAAGAGTCTGTTTTGAATCTTTCCCTCTGCCTTTCCAACTGTGCACTGTCTTTTCTGTGCCTTTTCGGAAACACTATTTCAGGTAAAAAAGATATCAATACCTTTGCTGAATCAGTGATGTTATCCCAGTAGGGAGAAGGAAATTCCAGCTTCCCAACAAGTATCTGATCAAAAAGGTCTTCCTGAAGATTGTTTTCACTGTAGAATAGCAGTAATGAAAAAGACCATCAGAAAGAAGTCAGTTTGTCATGTGAATTTATAACTTGATTTGGGGATGGAACAGATATTATATCACCTACTACAAATGCATAATTTGCAAGCATATATAATGGCAATACTTCTGAGGTGTTTGGCATAGTTATGCACTCAGAAGTGATAAGAACAGAAAAACTAATACATTGAGGTGAAAAATACACATTGACATGAAAGGACTTTCACTGGAATAGGGACTGCATAGCTAGCATAGGAAAGGCGATTAAAAAATAAGTCACTCGCCAGCCTAGTTCTAAAAGATCTGCTGCCGAAAGCACATAATAGGGGGGAGAGGGGTAGTAAAATGAGCCTTTTTTGTTAAACTGTCACAACAGGACAATTTTCAAAAATTCAAAAGGAAGATATGGAAAAGACAGGGTACACTTAATTTACTGAATATTGGCAGGCTACTGATACTGAAAGGATAAGCGCTTTTGTTTCAAAAACACGGTATCATAAATATTCAGAGATCAATGGCAGCATTTTTTGTTGTTCTTTTTTAACTTAACTTGTTTGTTGGCCCTAGCCACTGAGAACATCTACCCAACCTATTTCTGTAATGAACAACTGATCTCTCAAGTTGGTTTTGCAATAAATATTTATTAACCTTGGTTAAGACCTGATACTAATAGCATGGTGTGGACATTCTCCATGCCCAACCCCTAAACTCTATTCAAAGCAGTTGCCATTTGTTTATATAAAATATCTTTCAAAGCATGTTTTCAGTTTTAAACACAAACTAACCACATGCAAGAAAATAAATACCTAACCTAAATGCCTTTTTTTTCCCACTAGCATTTGTTTTTATGTTATTCTTTGCGAAATATTCAGTCTAGTGATTTTTAGTTAGAAACTAAGTATTTTGCTGTCAAAGTGGACAAACAGACTGAAAAAAATAACTTCTATGTGAAGAGGTGAATTCTCTATTAAAATGTGCCAATTCCTTCTCATTCCCTGGAAAAAAATTTCTGAGGCACAAAGCATATCCATGTGATTTTTAGTAGAACTCACACATATAGTGACATTGAATAGCAAGAATCCTGTTTGCAAACTCCATCGCTCATATGACACTTATCAGAAAGCTTAACAAGGTTAAAAATGCAGCATAAATAAATTCTTCCCCTCAACTCAGTTTACCATTTAACCTTCACCCTCAGCGCCACAAACCTGTAAGCTGCTATGCCCAAACAGAAACACAAGAGGGCAAAGTATATTCATTAATTGAAATAGAATACACCGCTCAAAAGGAACTATTCCCTCACACGACAACATCGCTACGCACAGCAGTAAACCAGTTGCTCCCTTAGAAAGACAGCAAATGAAATTGGCCCCAAAACGTTACACAAGTGACAAGGGAAAACAATTTAAAAACAAACAAACAAAAAAAAATGAACAAAAAGGCAAAGAAAATGTGTCAATCTAATCCACTTTTTTCCCCAGGATTCCTTATTCTGGGTGATAGGTAAGATTGGCTCAGAAAGAACTTGGTTCTTTACTGTTTTTTCCCTTGGACATACAAGGACACTCACCTGCGAAAAGGTGGAAATCCACATAACAGTATGTATGTGATCACCCCTGCAGCCCAAATATCCACCTTTAAGCCATATCTGAGAAAACAAAACCGTGTTACTTGTGCTAGATATAAAAAAAAAAACCAAAGAAAAAACAAACAAACAAAAAAAAAAACATTCCAATAAAAAACCTGATTATATTTACATGAACATATATTGAGAATCTGCACTAAGTTATTTGCTGATGATGTAGAAATGTATTTTGTACCTAAGCGTCATTTTACTTAGCATCCCTCACAATCTTAGAAAATCATAACAGATAGGCTGAGAAAGTTGGGGCTGTTCAGCCTGGAGAACAGAAGGCTGCATGGAGACCTCGCAGCAGCCTTCCAGTATCTGAAGGGGGCCTATAGGGATGCTAGCGAGGGATTCTTCGTGAGGAACTGTAGAGGACAAGGGGTAATGGGTTCAAACTTAAACAGGGGAAGTTTAGATTGGATATGAGGAAGAAATTCTTTACTGTGAGGGTGGTGAGGCACTGGAATGGTTTGCCCAGGGAAGCTGTGAACACTCCATCGCTGGCGGTGTTCAAGGCTGGTTTGGACATAGCCTTGGGTGGCATGGTTTAGTGGGAGGTGTCCCTGCCCCTGGCACGGGGTTTGGAACTAGATGATCTTGAGGTCCTTTCCAACCCTAACTATTCTATGATTCTATGATTCTATTTTTCTTTTCTTTTTCTTTTCTTTTTTTTCCCCCCCCATAAGCCTCAAGGCTCTCCAGGGTGTTCTGAATATGCTCAGATTCAATTCAGTATGAAGGTTTCACAATCCAGAATCACTGATGATAAAAGATGTGGACGTGCTTTCTTAGTCCCCACAGTGGAGTAACTATCTGTAAGGTTATCATGTGTTGCTAAGCAACAAGAAATATACCAATTCTCCAGTCTCTTGAGTGAGTAATGCAGGAAAAAAGAACTGCACTTTTAAAGCACAGAAATTAAAACACTAGAGGTCAAAAAGAGGTCTTTTTTCCTATTCCTTTCTATCCAGGAGATTCACTTTGTCAAAATCTAAAACATGCAGATGCAGTGCCCTTTGACCTCACTGCATCTGTGAAGTATGTCTTGATATGACAAGTGCACTGAACAGTGCTTGAAACAATACAGCTAACCTCCCTCCATTAGGAAGACCAAATTCAGAATGGTCACAGGTATGGCAAGAGCCAGTTAGCGTGGAATTGAGATCTGATAAGGAAAAGATGACTTGTGAAACTCTACCATTTTACAAAATTATTTTGTATTTATGCAACCGCCTGTTAAATACAGAAAATTGGGGTGGTTTAATTAAACCAACAGTTATCAAATAGCATGTGTCACCCAAACAAGGCTACTTTAGATGTGCTCTGAGAACAGGTTTAGACTATGTGACCTCTGGAGTCTCTTCCCATATAAATTTTTCTGTTTCGAACATGAACAATGTATTTTGTTTGGTTTTCCCCAACCATCTGCCATGGCTGGTACAATGGGCTTTGAATGGTGAGGTGAGGCAGGGAACACAAACCAATAAGACTCCACAGCTCTGCTCCTAGGGAGAAGACAAGGAGGTAAAGATGAATCCTGGGAGCAGAATGAGTGAGGAAACTGGCCTTTTCACGGAACTGAATGATGCCTGTTTTGTCATAAGTGCTTTGGTTACAAAACGATGAAGGACCAGCCTGTCAGAGTGTTCTAGTTCTTACAACACTTAGGAGCTACCTGCCAAAAATAACTGGTTAAAAGACCTATGTCTCAGTCATCCTCACCCTGTCTCTGCAATTATTTCTGGAGCCACATAGGTAGGTGTACCACAGACAGTAAATAATGGTCCTTCAACCACAGTTGCCAGTCCAAAGTCTCCTAGCTTCAAAGACTTGGTTCCATCTGGATATTCACATACCTAGGACCAGCAAAATAAAAACAGAATGAGGAGAAGAACATCTGAATTTTTTAAATCCCTTGTTTGGAAAATAATAATCAGGACAAAGAGGTAACTTCCACAGTGCTGTAGGGAAAGAAGAGAAAAAATGGTATGACCATTGATTACCACAGTGATGCTGAAGATAGTGTTCATGGCAGCTGTCTGCCAGCTATGTAGGTCAGACCATGATACAGCCTTAAGCAACTAGAGGGGGAGGAAAAAGCCCCAATCCTAGAATGCTGAAAAGTTTTAAATATGTTAAGATAAATATAAAACTATACTTCCATTTGATTGTGACATAGAGTTTAAAATGAGATTGGCAGCTACAATAAGGTTTGTTTAACCTCTGTGACTAACTTAGCGTAAATCTAGTCTGCATACTGAATATTTCATATGCAAACATCTTCCCTAAGCTTAGTCTAGGCAAGTTCAGTATGGGAGTGAGAAAGGTGACTGAGAAGTGTTTAGGTTTCTGTGCAGACCCAAGTGTTTCCTTACAGCAAAGATGATAACACCCCTAAGAAACTAATCTCAGTTTTGTTAATCTCAGTTTTGTTCCTAAAGTAAAACATTTACATTAATATGATTTCAACGGGATCTAGTTTTCTAGAATATAGGACTCCAGAATTTCTAGAATGGCTGAATTAATTTGATTTACTCAAACAACTAAATACTGTAAGGCAGCAACACCTTCCTTCATTCTCCTGTGTAATTCATATAATTAATGGAAACACTTGTTCTCCTTCATATAACATCTTTGTATCTGCTATTACTCTTATTTTTTCTATTTTTGAAAGCATGACTAGTAAAGAGAATGTAATTCAGACAGCTGGATGACCCTGTGAAAACTAGTACTAACTTAGTAGTAGAACTGAATACTTGCAATTATTGGTAGCAATTGATGGGAATTATTTGCATTTACATTCAATGCCAGTATGTTATCTTAGCATTCTGCCACTGTCAGTCACAGTGAATAAGATTTGCATTTGTTGAGTAATCTCTTTAGGCTTTCTAGGCAGAAAAGACATTTGTGCCTATTTATAAGTGATTAATCACTAATGAGAGCTTAAAATTTCTTTGGACTGGCTGTGTTTGAAGATGCACTGATAGTGTGACTTCCACCTTCACTGTCTTTCTTTTAAGTAAGTGCCATGTTGCTGTGACTACATTTTTAGACGAAGCACACACTCTCCCCTTTCCTTTTGCTAAACAATCTAATTTATTTGAGGGCTTATTTAAATGGCTAAACACTGCCAGTGGAATTAGCTGGGAAAGAATTGACTATTAATTGGAAAATATTTTCAGGTTCTGATGCTGTCTTTGTAATAGTTCAAAATCTGGTCTGGGATAAGCCATGACTCCTACTGTAGTTGCAACCTCATTAAACAGGATTGACAAACGCCACAGAAGGCTTTAAGAAATGCCTGCTGTGTGTTGGTGAAAGCTACTAGTGTTCCTGATGACAGTGGCTCAAGCAGGGAAGATTATGGCCCTGTTCATTGGACAACACATAGTATCTAATATTCAGTATCTAATACATAAATATAACCTCTGAGTACAAGCAAGACAGCATGCTGTTCCCATTCTGTGAACTGTAGTCTAAGCAGTTCCCAAAGCAGACTTCATGGTAATTCTTGTCAACACAATTATTTTACATCTCTGCTGGAAACAAAAGTAGTCAGTACCCTAGGACAAAACAAATGCATGGATAAAGTTAATTCCTAGTTAGAATACTGGTAAATCATCGGAAAGGTGTTCCTACTATGACAGTGAAAGAGGAAAAAGAAATGCTCCAGATGCTAACCATATGATCGTTCAAAAAGAAATGGCACTCAGCCCACCTTTTCTCCCACTTGCAAGTTATAATAAATAATTCATCGATACAGCTTTAAAATTAACTGTTTTATGAGACAACACTCCTGCTTATCCAAATGGCAACCAATTAAAATGTAAATAAAGATAGGTATAAGGACAGGTCTGAGCACAACTCACTTGGGTTATGGTGTCTGCTATCTCGTGGCACAAGAATCGTTTCATACATGCTTACTCTAAATTAATATTCCTGCTGTTCTCTGCTCAGCTCCTTGACATTTATATACAAGCATTTGCGTTATTGAGAACAAAGCAAGAGAAAAATCTTCGAAAATAAATGGGACATACCAGGAGATTTTCTGGCTTGATGTCTCTGTGCACAATGTTGAGACCATGAAGGTATTTGAGTGCACTGGCTAGATTGTAGACCATTGCACTCCCATCTCGCTCTGTGTATTTTGTAGAAGAAGTGATAGCATCAAATAGATCTCCCCCCTACAGAAATGGAAAGATAATAGATCACTTCATGAAAAATAATAAAGATGATGATTTCATATAAAAACTGTGTAAAATCTTCCTTTACAAAAGGCATCTCAAGTAGCTGTTAAACAGCAAAAAAATTATTTTGCTGAAATATGATCTTGTCACCAAGGTACTAGACTGCAACTTGGGCATTCTACATTATTCTCAACTGTACTCCAGGCTCCTGGCGTCTCAGTTTAGGCAAATCACAGCTCTTCTCTGTCTTGATTTCATTCTGTTGATCTTCCTATCTTTGATCACTCATTTATATTACCTATAGGTACAGGCATACATTTTCCCTTTTCTCCATCTTATTCATACTTTTATGTAGCAAAACAACAGCCCTGATTTTGAGTAAAGCTTAAAGCAATATAAACTAGCCCAATAATCAAAACTAATGAAACAAATATGCAGTAATTATAATGAACTGCAAATTGGAATTTCTGTAGATATTGAATATTTTATAGATACTTCTATAGATGTATGCACCATCCCTGGAAGTGTTCAAGGCCAGGCTGGATAGAGCTTTGAGCAACATGGTCTAGTGGCAGGTGTCCCTGCCCATGGCAGAGGGGCTGGAACTAGATGATCCTTAAGGTCCCTTCTAACCCAAAGCATTCTGTGATTCTATGATATTGCAGAAATATCAAACAAATATAGCTGAAGAGGACAAGCAACATCAGCATGATCTTTTCCAAGCTAAATGATTGTTACGATTCTACAATGTAAGTGCAGAACCTACAGGTGATGTACAAATGTGGCAGTTGTGCAGTCTCTAATTATGGATGCCCTATTCCTCTTGGAATACATAACAACATGTAAGCGAGTTACTGATGCAGCATTTCCAGCCATTGCAAGAAATTTTATGTGGGTGTCTCTATGATGGTTACCGTGGATACATCTGTAGGAGTGATCTGTCTGAGCTGTGGGTGGCATTCCAAGCATTTCAATACACGTGGAAAAGAAGTGGCAATTCAGGAAAGAGGGGCCAAGATGGTGGTGTATTAAAATAGATATATAAAATCCCACTGTCTTAAAACCAAAAAATCCTCTACTACATAAAAATAACATCTAGAAAAAGAGAGAAATGTGTAGACTACAGAAATTAATGAATTCAACAATTACAGACTTTATTTAGAGGTTTCTCAGGCTGGCAACCATTATAGAGAGGTATTCCTGAATGTAAAAATGTTTTAGGCAAATAAAAAGTGATGATAATGATGATGTATATTATTTGTATCTAACATGCCAATCAAACTGTTGTGTATTCTTGCTGTCTATGTACAGAAAACAGACGAGAGTGCATGAGTAAAATTTATTGCAACTTGTGTGTTTGGTTCACGAGGTGACAGCAAAATGAAGATTTTGTTTTCTCTGTACATGTATGAAAGCAGTATCTATTTTCTGGTGAACTGGAAAAAGGTGAGTGAATGTTTGATACAAGCAAAACAGGTGATGTTTTTTGAGTTTTAATTTTGCTGGACCATAATCACTTGAGTTTAAACTATTCATTATATCTATTTTCTACTAAGATAAATCTATTAAAGAGATTATTTTTTCTTTAAAGAAAATAATTAAATAAAGATACGAAATAAATGCAGATGTTCTGTCAGTAAATGCCTATCACTATTACCCCCTGCATATTGTAAACATGATATAAAAAACACTATCCACTTCTCACATAGCAAAATACCTCAAATCTGTGTAAGTAATTCTAAGTGCAACTGAAGAGACATAAATTCCATTAATATAACTGATTTGCAAGAGTATTTGCATGATTAAAAATGCAAGTTGCCACTGAAATCTTAGCTGGTTATGTTTCCCAAGATCTTAATGTTCCTAGATACTTCTCAGATTCCACACCACACAGAGAATTAGCAAGAAAAATTCTCCATAGTCTTACCTTGACCAGCTCCATCACCAGATAGAGTTCTGTTGGGGTGTCCATTTCCTCTATAAGCATAATGATATTAGGATGCTTAACTTGACGCAGAATAGACACTTCGTTTTCAATCAGGTGTTCCTGTTCAGAAAAGAGGTCATTTATCTGAATAGACATGAAATTGCCAATTCACTTTTCCTTTGATCAGCTGACTACTGATCGCTTGAACAGTGAGCACCCATTTTGCTCTTTAATTTATATAGCTGACAGTTATTGTCATATGCTGGATTTTAACTTGTATTTTAGCTCAATGGGATTTCATCATTGAACAGACTTAATTTACCATATTTTACATACATACCCCAGAACATGACAGCAATTCAGGAAATGCAGATTATATTCTTATGTGGGTATTATGAGGTGAAATAAAGTTCAGAATCCCCTCTCTCCCAAGCTGGATCATTGTAACCTGACATCCCTCATCAACAATTAACCTGTTCTTGAGCCTCTCTAGCCTTCACCTCTCCTTTAGTGTAGGTTACTCATGACAGATTACCTAGGATTTATTTGCAAGAACTTTATTTCTTTAAGAAAGTTGTGGATTATATACAGTAAAAAATATAACTGCTTTGGTTACAGACTTCATTTTATATGTATGTTCAGATTTACAATCTGCAAAATATGTAATGGCTCAGTTAAGTCATTGTGTCTCCAACAGATTAATAGCACACACTGAGTTTAATTTCCCCTTTGCTATACTTCTGAGAAAGCTATGGGTTTCAAGAACAAATCAGTTTCAGAATATTTTGTTTTCTAGAACATCTTAGCTTGGTTAACACTGAAGAGTGAAGAAAAGCACATACTCCTGTCATGTGAAGAACAGTTTGCATTTTGCTTTATATTGCAATACATATTGTATAATATGTTTGTACTGGAATACAGATATTGTATTTAGGTTCACTGCAAAATAAGTAGCAATGCTTGCATAAAACACAAGTTTCCTTACACTTCAGCAGATAACAAATCATGGCACTGGACTTGACACTTATTCATGTTTAATGCACTGATTAGTAGCATGCACTTCATGCATTTGTGAGCAGAGCACTAGAAGTAGATATGATCAACTGTGCATAGGCAGTGATTGAAAACCTTATGCTACTTCACCTTCTACTTCCAGATCTATTACTTATAGATGCATTGTGTTTTTGACAAAGCTTTATGTGGCTGTGTAACTCAGAAACAACATGCCATGTGTGCATCTCATTTTGTGAGAGTATGGTGCGGCATATAGGGGTTAAACAGTCACACCTTTGAAATTCAGTTTGAAAGAGCATCAACTGTCATTTTGAACAAATGTATGTCTGCTCCAAGCAAAGTGCTCTGGAGAAAAAAAAAAAACAACAAACATGAAGCAATTTTGTTAAACACAGTGTGAATCTCATCAACAGACAGAAGTGAACAGCCACAGCATAGTAAGCTTTATGGATGGAAGCCTGTAAATTCAAATCTAGCATTAAGAGTCCAAGCGAAGCCCAGAATCTTATTACAGTTTTATCTACCCAAAGAACAGAAAACATATTAAATATATTACAACTAAGGCACAACAGCTTTACTTGCACTTTCTTGGTTTCACTGGACAAAACTGTTGTTTTAAATAAAGCTCAGGAATAATGATATTTGTTTAAAATAAACTGGTTTTTTTTTAATGGCTCGAAAATATTTCTGACCTACTGTTTTAATACCTGTCCTCAAAACACTAATAGCTAGTTAGTTATTTTCAACCACCTCACTGGTTTTGCTATATTTTGTAAGGTAAAAAAAGTAGTAAATCACAAACCTTTTATAACGTCCTCCTGGATAGTGCAATATACATTTCAGTCTACATTAATACAATTTATTTACAGAGAATTTATTTTATAATTAACATTTAAGCTGCTTGTGGAAAATACATTAGTCAACTGGATTCAACTTTTAGAACATCAAACATAAACTGCTAAAGAGCAGTGAGCAACATACAAAGCATGCATATTTGGGCCAGATGGGTGGTTTTAAGAGAGGGCTTATGTTGGCACATGAAATGGAGTGAGGGAGGAATAAGCTGTAGGAAAGTTTAATTATTTTCTTTGTTGGAACTCTTCCAGGACAGTTCTGCCACCTACCAGGCAGGTATCAAGATCTTCTTAACAACAGACTTGTGCTTACACAAACACATATATCTGTACGTAGCTATAGACACAGGTCCTTTGAAAACAGGCAAGAATGCATCCATGGGGTTGATAGTTTTTATTTGCTTGTTTTAAAGCAGTGAGAACTATAAATAGAATATTTGTCTCAACTCTGTTATATAAAATGGACTGTCTAACTCTGGCCCATCCCAATTTATGATACCTAAGCAGCTGACTCAGACAAGTAATAAAACGCATTTAAAGTTGCAAGCTGTACAAATCACCTGAAAGTTGTCTTTTGCAGTGAAACACACTGTGTCACCCTTCCCACAGCCAGAGGACAACATTTTAATCTCAAAACAGTAATTCTAGCACTTTTTCTTGTGGTTATACAAGATTAACAATATTAAGATTCCCTTCTAAATATCCCCTCAAATAAACCTAGAGAATATGAGACAAAGTGATGGGGAAGCAGGAACACTAATCTCCTAGCACCTAATACACAATTTAAAATCCGCATAGCTAAAACGTTTGCTTGAGAACCTCTACTTAAAGCAAGTCATCACAGCAGGTAGTGCATTAGTGTACAGTATTATACAGCTCATTACCATACAAAGAATGTCATACAGACTCACTATGTCTTCCTACAAGGTCACATTCAGTATTTGGAGCTCTGAATTGCACTATATAAATGACAAAAAGGGTACCTTTAAATTAAAACCCTGACCTAGCTGCAAAGTAACCTCCAGAATCATTCCATCATTAAAAAAAAGAAAATAGTATTTGCATCAAAAAGTCCACATTCTCAGTCATCTTTGAATGGCATATTCACTACTCTTAAAGAGACTTTAATCCAGCATTTGATTGCTAATTAATACTGTGCCCTCAGTGTTCTTTTACCTAACACTAAACAAAAATAAATCCGTTTGGTTTATAAGAGTACTTTGGTTTTAAGTTATTGCAATGCAGTGAAAATAGAATTTATTTGTTATTTAATTTGTTATCTATTCCAACATTTAGTATAAATTCTTGGCTGTAGGTTGAGGTCTTTTCTTCCTTTTTTAAAAATCTCTACTCAGGAGGAAGGTGAAGGTGATGTCTGACACTCAGATGTTTACTTCAATTATGTAACGTGCTGTTCTGCTAGACAAACAATTTTGGACTTTTTTGTTTTGAGCATGAATTAAAAATAAAATTTAAGGAACTTCTTTTAAGAGATCTTTGCTGTATAGGATGGTGAAACTCCATAAACAGAAAGAAACCGTTGTGCAAATTTCTTTCCAAATCCATGTTCTGTATATAAAAGGAGCATGGACAGTCTTAAAAAGATAGGAATAAGAGGCAGAGAGGGATGGGCATTATATAAATACACATACCGCTGCAGATTTCCTCTGTAATATTTTAAGATCAAAATGTAATGCATTCTGAACACATACTAGCATTTTCTTTGTTAGTCCCACAAAACAGATGTCAGTTTAGTTTTTACTATTATCTAGTAGACTAACACTCACTACTTTTATTACTTACTTCTTGGATACACTATCATTCTGTTAAACAGCTACCCTGAAAACAGTCAGAAACACAAACACCCCCACCATTTATGACTAATGAGCAGCTGCTAGCGCTGTTTCTGCTATTTTTCTTATAAATGCAAATTGTTGTACTCTACCTTTCCACAGCATTTAGCCTTGTCTATGATCTTCAGTGCAAACTCCTTTCCTGTGGATCTAGCAAGAAAAATATGAGAACCATTAATTAGAAACTCATCAACAAATTGTGGCATTATCTGTAAGAATATAGATCATCATAAGAGAATGCCTTGACTCATGGAGGTTGCTGACAGAGAATTAATAGAAAGGACCTGATTTTTTTGTTTTCTCAGCAGCATCTGTGCCTGCTGTTTCCCTGACTACCATAGCCCAGCTCACTTTCAGTACAAATCGCAGGCTCCAGCTGCAATTCATTCTTCTGTGACCTGGCACAACTCTCTGTCACTTCTTTAATGCAACATGCAAAATTTGACTTGAGCCTTCCATTTAGCTTTGTTCAACTGGTAGGCTTTAAAGATGAAATCATACACATTTATGTGCAAGTGAGCAGAAGAAAGATTGATACCCTAGTATAAAAACTCAATAGGATTCAGCAGAGCTAAAAACCCATAGTTTATTACAGACTAGTCTAAAATCCCACAAAATTTATTAGGCACTTATTTTGATCTTTTCTATTTTATTCTTTCTTTATTTTTAAAATATTCTATGGAGTTCTATAACAGTCCTCTGAAGTCCCATGACATTTAAGAGGGTGGTTATATACCAAGTAAAAAGGATTAATGTTTTCAGTATACACTGTCACAGAAAGGAGCTCTTGTTTGCCTTTCATCAATCTAAGCAATAAAAATATTCTCCATTTCTCCAGAAGGGGAGAAAATGACAGAAAAAAACAACACAAATTATTTTTTTAAAAGCAAAATAACAACAACAAAAAGACACTACTTATATTAATGATTATTAAAAATAACAAGAAAATGCCATAAACCCCTGTTGCTACCGTTTTGTATTGTGTCAGTACCTACAGACTTCAGTGTGCATCACAACTCCACTAGCATCTATGGTAAAAAACACTGGAGGCAGTTAGAAAAGCAAATGTCAGGCATGTTTTTAAACTCCCAGGTTATTTTTCACTATACTTTTGGCATTAGATACACTACTCAAAATTAGTAACTTACAAAGAAAAAAATAACTGAATTAATGTCTCACATTTGACTTACCCATTATTGAAAAAATGCAGCAGAGAATCTTAGCTCTGAAAGTGCAGCTGTATCTGTGAGGTTGTCATAGTTACAACCTGATCTGATTTGTAGAAGTGTTATCTAAATGCTATAGGTGAAATGCTACCTATGAAATGCCATCCTCACATGTTATGGACCTGATGTAAAATCTAATAGGAATACAGTGTACAATTCAAAATCACAATTTATGCATTATACTAAATTAAGTTCATTATCTCAAAGCCTGAGAACAACTGGTCAGCAAAACCCACTTAATAAACCTCCAGCACTTATGCTGTGTAGAATGAGGGGTTAACATTTTCAAAGCCAATTCATCAACCAATTTCAAATCCCTCTTGCAAATGTCCTTTACTATAGAATCTAAAAAAAAAAACCTGGATAACATCCACAAAATTTGTGAGCTAATACTACTGCCTATCATATACCAGTATTGTCTGACAGTTTTCTGGTATTCTTATGTCTAGCTGTCAGGGTCCATCTGTTGGCTCGTGTCTTTTATATGCAGACATATAGGCACCCTTTACAAAAGAAACCATTTTATTCTTTCTGTTGAACAGATGATATGATAGGCTGGCTCCACAACTAAGGCTTCCAAGCATACCACTATTAGAAATGAAGTATAATAAATAAAAATTGAAAAACAGGCATCTATAGTTGGCATTTCCTCTCTCATCATTATTCTTAGCGACTACTGTTGTGTATTTATTTTGTATAAAATTCACATAATAATGCTTCACTAAATATAGAGATTGGATCACATACAAAACTAGATTGTTTAATTTTGCTTTTTTCTTAAAAAAAATAAATAAAATGAAATTTTGGAAGGTTGTTTCTCTAGTCCACAAGATGAGGTGCTGAAACCCAATTGACTTAGCAACCTGCATCCTATTTTCATCAGATTTTAAGTGATTTTCAAAAAAGCACAGTCAATATTCCTGAAACTAATAAATCACATTATCTTATGCTTTTAGCCAGTTATCTTTCACAAATATTGTTCACTCTACAGATAAGAAAGGATCTGTGGCTGGTTTCAGGGTACATGGGAGAATACTGTGAAGCATCATTCGTTTGGTGCCTGCATCAAAACTTTGGGGTTTTAGACCATGGAAGACCCTTCAAAAGACAAGATATGCTGGGGCCTGACAGGATCTGCCTGACCCAAAGGGAAAAATACATCTTTTGCTGGTGTAAGATGGTGGGGCTGATTGAGAGAGAGCTTTAAACTAGAATCAATGAGAAAGGAATAGCAACAGGATTGCAGCAGGTAAGCCAAGGGTAGCAATGCTACTGAGAACATTTACACTGCTCACTGTGGTAACGCTTGTCAGGAACCAGAGTTTGTTGGTATAACATGTAAAAAAAAAAAACAACATTAAATTAAAAATCAAGACCTTCATGTCCAGATGATAACACTGCTGAGAAGCATTATCTTAAAATGTGCATATGCAACAGAAACTATTTTGAGCAATAATTGTAGCATCTCAAGATCACAGCCATTTTTTTTCTTTATCAGCACTGTACTCAACCAGTATCTCTAGGAGCTGCCACTGCAGTCTTTGTTACTCTATCAGCTTTGCATGCTTGCACATCACTTTCTCCAAAAAGTATTAGAAATAGCAATTGTCATATGTTGCTATAAACCAGAAGGGTGCATTAGACATTGTGTTACATACCACCTGCCAATATTATTCTCAGTAATGGAGAAAGATAATCCAGATACACTGTGAAGAAACAATTCTCTTGAGGAAAAAGCAATAATGGCCAGAGAAACCTATGTTTAAGCAGAAGAGGCCTCCGGATCAGCCTCAGTCCAATGCTTTTGGCCCATTTGGATGACTCAACAGAAGTATTTATCTCTGCTTCTGCTAAGACTGGAATGAGATGTTTCCATTCATAATTATCTTTCTTTTCATTTAAATAAAACCAGCAGATGAGGATCAAATAATAGGAACTATCTCTAACTTTTATGGTTTTTACAGATATTTGCTGAATTTGCCCAATATTTGCATACAGGTTGGAGATTCCTCATAATATTTAAGAAACTGACATAACACTCAGATTGATGAAGACAGCAGAAAGTGATTCTAAAAAATACACTGAGAAAGTGACAGTCAATTCATCTGTTATGTTTGCACTAGTAGCAAAGTGTGACACAAAGCTTGCAGGGGAAGTGCAGTAACACAGCACAGGTTTGTAAAGGACTCCTGTCTGCTTGATGAAAAACCAGGCACAAGATGATTTCAGTCTCATGGCACTACCTCAAAGAAGCAGCAAACACAAAGGAGTCAGTAGCACAGCCACCTACTCCATGCCTTTAAGAATACTTTGCCCACAGTACACTGAAAGCTGTGAAAAAATCATTTAAGCAGCAGGCAGTAGCGATACTACAGCAGCAAAATTGCTGAGGCAGAAGGGAGGTCTCTCAAAGACTGTTTAGATGCCACATACAATTTCCTGCCATCCACAACAGCCTGTGGTGTGAGAGGATTTCTTAAAGACCTGTGGGATTTCTTTAAGAGCCTCCATTAGATAGCCCCTTTAGTTCTGGGAATAAAAAGCCATGTTTCTCTGCTGCTCTTGTATCCCTTTGCTAGAATAATATAATACATGGGAAGCTGTGTGGTTTGCTATGCCTAGCTCTCCTGAATTATAAGAGGCACAACTTATCAAAGTTATGCCTCATATATTATATATATAACACATTATATATATTATAAATTATCAGAGGCATAACTTTGCAACTGCTCTTTGCTTTCATCTCATCACATTTTCTATGAAAATAGGATGGGCTTTATCCAGTAAAATAAACAGCAGTACTGACCAGTTTCCCTGCTCACCTTTCTACGCACTCCTTTACAACAGCGAAATTGCCATCACCAATTACCTTCCCCACCTTATACTTCTCAAGAATGGTAGACGACCCTGAGCACTTGTTTCCATTCACACCTGCAAAAAAGAAAGGTCACCAATACAAGCTGAAGTGTCAGCAGGATGTAACATATCCCCAGTGGGTTCCACAGATACGGAATTGTCACAAATGCAAAACAAAACTTAAAGATATTTTCTTCAGAGCTTATTCCCTTGTTTTTATCTCAAATATAAGAAAGAACAAGGCAAGACTAATCAGAGTTGTTTGACCTTTTAACACAAATCAAATCTTACTATGCTTTTGTGTGGACATATTCTAAATGTAATAAATGTCATTAGAAGTCCTTAATCTCAATATTTACTGAGCTCTTTTTGCATACTCAAAGCAAAAATAGAAATAACGCTCTTCTACAATGCATGAAAAAACCCAAAAGTTTTATCTGCTGAATTCCTTCAGGTTCTCTTGGCTGCTGCCGCAACATCTAAAATGCAAATAAGTTTGACAGCTGCTTATTTCAGTATTTTTAAATTAAAAAAAAAAGACCCTAAAATTAAATTTAAAAAATATAACATTACTTTAAAGAGGTAAGTAATGAAAGCTTAAGTTTAGCTAAGGTCAGTTTATGGGCTAGTGGCTCTTCCTGAAGTACAATGTGCTGTTTCGAGGAGGGCTCCACTCTACGGTCCAGCCACAAAGACATTTCTGGTGCTAATATGCAGGTCATGTTCAAAATCACTGAAATTCCTAATAGTAACTGTTGAAGAGCAGGGTCCACTAATATGCTACCACTTGACATAAAAAGAAAAAAAAATATTTCCTAGCTTTACTGCCTTGAAACAGAAAACGTGATGACAATTTTTCCAAGCTAAGGTTGTCAACAAGTTATCAAACGTCTCAGAACAAAACATTATTTGGAGCCATCAAAAACCATGTGAAAGTGCCAACCCAGCTGTCACCTACAACAAAATTTTTGCAGTTGTTAGCAACTATTGGTGTCCTACCTTCGGGACTCTGGCAATAGAGTGATTCAGGAGCGCCATTCACATTGGAAGATGATCCACCATGTGGAGGGATCTATGGGAGAATGTAAGAATTTATTATTTCTGATGGCAAAGTAATCACAAGGAAGAGTTAGACAAAAACCCAGCAAAGTTAAAAAAAGAAACAAAACCAAAACTCCCTAAAATCACCTATACAGTCCATTTATATTTCTACTCATTATTATACTTCCTTTCTCGCAGTTCATCATCATTATAATGCATCATTATCACTTTTACCAATTTAAGATTCACCCATAATATTCCTATTTAGATAAACAGTTGAACAGATTTCAGTAAACAGCAAAGAAAATTTCCTCAAAACGCACCAAGTTCCACCTAAAAGCTAACAAGCCAGTGTGCGTGGAGGCAACATTCCCTCCTCCTTCTACACAAGATCATTACAATACACTCTCTGTGCATTTTCACATAAGCCAGAGACAGCCATCTCCAGACAACATGCTCATGTGCTGTAACGCAACACATCTCTTCATGACTGGCACTGGCTGAGGTTTCCCTCACTGAACTCTATCAATATATGCTCTCTTTAGATTACCAATGAAGTATACTAGGAAGGTAATGTAGAAATGCTGGGTCAGCTCTACTACTTTTCATTTAAAAGAAAGGATTTTGGAACAGATGGCTAGGTACATATCCAATAGTCAGATTTGCTTGGAAATCTGCTGGTCTGTATTTTACATTGTTGTGGATGTTACGATTAATGACATCTACAAGCATTTCAATTTAGATGTCTGATATGCATCCAGACATAGATCCAGTTTTGTAACTGTGATACCATGTAAAATATCTAAATTATTTTGAAGGATGAAAGTTGAAGAAAACTATTTTTGCTGCACTAACAACTTAATTGGTACACCATCTGAATCTTCACAATTCTACTTAAAGTCATTCTGCCATACTGCCCGGGGACATACATTTTTAAAAAGGGGTGGAGGCATGGGAATGAATGTCATAAATAGTAAAATGTACTGGATGTGTTCTATGCACCACTGTTTCGTAATCTTTCACATTACAGTTAAGTATAAGGATACTCTATGAAATTAAAATATATTTTAGATCATTCCCCCTCCTCTGCATAGCATTTCTTACTGTTCTGTGAAGTTCCATGTCTTGTTTTCTTCATGGGCTATTACAGAAGTTCTCACCATTTACCACATAAAGGATTAAAATGCTTCTCTGCCTTAAGCTCAATGTCTGTTGAACTGGCTTTGCATGACACCAGGAATGCAAATGCAGCATTTTCCCTTTTAGCTGACATTGTCTGGTTACACTGCTGAATATTTTAAATCATTAACACTATTGTCAATGAAAGAACTGAACTGACAGATAGGGATATTGTCTAAAGGCTCATGAAATGCTAACGAATGCTCAAGTTTCTAGAGGCAGCTGAGCTGCCATATCAGCTATAGGTACAGTAACTAGAAGCTCTACAACTTCATTTTGCAGAGCTCCTAAAACAATGATGTTTACTGGCATTTGGCACAAAAGTAGCATAAAACAGCAACCAGTCAGCTACTACTCTGCTCCTTGCTAATAACTTAAAATCAGGCTACGTTAATGCTGCTGTCTTTCTGACTTACCTATTTATTCAGCAAGGATGAGAAACAAGGACGTTTGGGTTAAATGACGTTTGTGCAAAATCACGAGTCGATCACATTTTCTTCAAGCATAAAATGGAGGTAACAGAACAGATCACTGAAAAGTATGAGTCACCAGCCAAAAATATTCGTAGTCTATTTTGGGGATTCAGTGAGTGACAATACATGGAAACATCTAGCCTGCATTTCCACCTTCCTTCACCCTTGTGATCAGGCCAGAGCATGACTCGGCAAATTCCTTCTTAATACAGCATTTATAAGAAGGATGCAAACAGCAACAGGAAAAAAAGCTGAAATGAATATTAAAACAGAAAAAAAATTAATAATGCTGGTGTTGTGGCTGAGGTGCTAGATCAGAATCCAAAATGGCAGGTTTAACCTCAGCTCTGCCACTAATTTGCCTCATGGCTCTAGACATGAGGCCAAACTCAGTCTACAACAGAGATTGCCTGTAATTTGGCTGCTGTAGGTCTGTGTCTCGGTCCCTTACCAGGAAATCAGTCTAGTCTTTACCTACTGTGCCAGAGCACAGTAGAAATAAATTGAAGATGCCTGCGAGGTGCTGACTAGCCAGAAAAGGTGGGAAGGACATGGGAATTGATAGCCAGTGACACAGAATCAAGTGATTTTCATTATTAAAGCAATTCTCTAATCATTGAACTACCCAGTGACATGTAATATGTATAATATCTTGTATTGTTGGTATCCCAACAGCTGCAGATATTTTGAAGCTAAATTAAAGATTTTGGATGTGCAAGTAGATTTGGCTGTTTCACAAGCAATTCTTGTAGTAGCACGAAGAAAAAAGGATGCCTGTTGCTTTGATACTGCACTAGTGAGAATATGTACAGCATCTATAATCACACTGCACACAGGTTTTGCAACAATTCTCCTCCTAGTCCATATGTCACTACTGCTCTCTTCCAATACTGGTCCCTTTACACATAAGAAATGCAGAATGCACAGGTCTTAAATCCACCTTCTCATATACACATGCAAGTCCCACAAAACTCAGACCTGAGGCAGAATTTGACTCTTTGTTTTTAAAAGCTCCCACTAATTTGAGCACCAGTGGCAATCCAGTCCTTTGAAAAAAACAGGATCGCCTCAGAATGTGGATGCTACTGGCCAAGAACATCTCACACTAACAGTAAATCCTGTTGCATTTAACCATTATGCAATATAGAATATAATGACCACTGCTTCTGCTTCTCTCATGTTGTCTTCCCACAGGTTATTTGTGTTTCAACAGCACATCCAGAGCCAGATGCACAATACAACATAGTTACCAGAGATACTGAGAATATCTTGCTGAGCACAGTTCACAAAAATAGTTGTATATCATTATACACATTAAAGATGTAAAAAGTTACAATAGGTACTGAGCTGAAATGAACCTGCCCAATTGTCATTTTCTTCACATGCTGAACTATTTTTTGTGGAATAACCATTTTTCCAGGTTCAGAAAAATGTCTAAACACATTTCTGTATATTTTATATTATATTGTCTTAAGTCAAAAGTTTTATCAACATAAGTGGTTTTGTGAAAAACACTCACATTAGATCTGCCATATCCATAAGCTGAACACACCTACTTTAGTACCCAACACATTTATTAAACCTCAATGTTATTACTAATGAACAGGTATTCAGAATTCTTCCTTTCACCCTTACTAATATCCAACCCATAAAAACCTCTATTTTATACACTGCACTGTAGGTTTATTATTTTTCTAAAACTATCTGAACTTTCCAGTGTATAATTTGCCAAATTGCTACATCCTAACAGGTATAGTATCAGGTTTTCTACTTTTAAGTTACTGATAAGAAATTGAAAGCACCAAAAAAAACCCCACCAACCAAAAAGCAAACACAAAACCCAACCAAAACAAGCCTTTAAACCATCAAAATCTTCAAACCATCACAGAATCCAAGAGCATGAAAAGAAATGGGTATGCAACTGTAAAGTGATGTATAAGTAGCAGGGGAGGACTGGCCAAAGATTCCCTTAAAATCTGGATCTGGACAAATTCAGTGATTTGGGAATGAAAAAGCAGCGGCTTGACAGTCATTTTTATCATGCTACATCTACTGGTACAGTAACAAAGATTTTTAATAAATCTTTTGAGTCAAAATGCTATCATATAGCCGGAAAAACGAATCAGATTGCTTGTATTTAAAATAAAAATGTGCAGGCACATAAGAAAGCGATCTCAGATAACTGCACATCTGGTGGGAGTTTATGTTTTGTCTCATGAGACTGTGAGGAAGGATCCACAGATATAACCCCAGATTCTCCTCAAGTGGAATCCTACCTTAGTTGACAAATGTTTTTGCACTCAGGATTAGATTACTTGCACGTTTGTGGAAAATATTTGGAGCTTTTTTGTCATATTGAAGAAAATACCTAACATGGCAGCTACATGGGATGGTGCCTTCTAGAGCATGCATCTAAAGGTTTCCTGTGTCTGTCCTTCTTGCCTGTCTGGACAGAAATTAAGAACTTTTGCCATTAGGTTGCTAGGCATAAAAAGGTCCTTTGTACATCGTACCGTATACGTATGTGCAAATGTTTCTTTAACTTCAGTCAGACCTCCTATGTTTGCTCAATATCTTCATAGTATGTCTAAGATGCACTAAATGTTCTGCCCTTGTCCTCCAGCACATTCATAATGCTTTGAAGACACTCTGAACTGTATGGCACACAGGTACACGTATGTATGTACACCCACACCCTTGTGTCTGGAAAGTTATAGACAGAAATATGGCACCCCTACACAAACATTAACTTTACTGTTTTGATCTCATAATACCCTCAAAGTGGATCTAGCCAAACTTAGAGAAAGCATGTAACATTGTTAACTTTTCCTTGAGTTCTGATCTGGCATTGCTGTGGTAATCTTTCATCTGAAGTTTAAGAGGAGAACGTGAACTCTTATACCTTCAGAAAAACTCAGTTCTCAAACTTTCTCCAGCACAAATTAGCCAACAACAAAGGCAGCAGGCTAAAGAATTCCTCGAAGTACTGCTATTGCACCTGTGTCACTAAGGTTAGATAATTGCATGTAAATATTTTTAACACGTAACTGCTAACACAAACATATGTGTACAGAATTGAAGAGATTAAAACCTTGATGAAGATAGTCGGTAATCCTTCAAATCACTTAAGCACATGTTTAACTAAGTACATTAAGATCCTCATAGAAATAAAAGGGGCTACACAATAGCTTAAAGTTAAGCACGTAGTTATTTGTTGGATTAGGTTTTAATGCCCTTTCACTTTGGTCATTTGGTCAATCAATCAAAAAAGGAATACACAAATTCAATTCTATTTAGCACAATTGGGATTCTAAGAAAGGCCTCAAATATAAAGCTTCTTTATTTGTACAATTTCATTTTCTTTTTAAAAAAATGGCAAGACCTCGTAGTACTTAATTTCAAGAGCAGACAATAAAACAGAACCGACTATGCATAAAGAAGTTATAACATCACTTTCCAAAATTTCATATTTAATCTAGTCTCTGGAGCATTTTTATGGTACAAAGTGTGCATAGTAACAGATGTACTGGAAGACCTAACAGTCAAAGTACCCCTCACAGCACTGAATATGTAGGTATCTGTAAATGAACACTTAAAACCAAAGAAAAAGCTTAAACCTTTCAATTGCCACTCTCAGCTGTCCTGTGCTACCTAAGGCACTATTACCATTATTTCTTAATGTATGCACTAGTTTTAATCCCCATGGAAAAGCTAATAGAAAAATAAGAAAGTCAATACATTTGTTGAAAAAATAATATCGTACAGAGTAGTCATTCATTTCATGCCATACTTGTTAACTTTTATATTTAAATCTTTACCCTCTGCAAAGTGAAATGCTTAGCTGCAGGCCAATATTGTGATATTAAAAATAAACAACTTTGATAAGTATACACAGCAGCATGCGATTGGATGCATGCTATCCCTCTTTGTCACTTACTGGAATAATGGCATTTAGTTTGGGTTGTGGGAAAATTCTGTAGCATTTACTGTTATTAAGCCATAGCATAAATTCCTCACTTCAATTTTTTTAAAACACTTCTGCAAGACTGGGATGTTTGACAGCAAAATGGCTTCCTGTATGTACTGAAAAATTAATAGCACAAAGGCACTCTGCCTGGAAAAACTGAAAATGACATAAGGAAAGCCCTTCCTTTTAAAGATAAACTGTTCACAAAGAGTGTTTCTTGCAAGCAGTTTCCTGTGCCAGAGCACACTGCTTCTGCTTATGAAGTGCTATAAAGCAGAAATAATCCTTGAGGACAGAAAAGACTTCACTTTGAAGAAAAAGTGGCATCCAGAGAATACGGTGCAAGACTCAATGTCCGAGACAGAAAAAATTGCTGTTGCAACCAGTACCTTTTGCAAGTTTACTGCCTTGATGACTCGCATTATCACTTAAGTTCTATATTGATCATCAAACTTCAAAAAGCTTAGCCTGGTTCTAATGTATAGTCAAATGTTTTATTTTGTTCTGGCTTTGCAAACAATACAGTTTTTAAAGTACAGTTCATATGTAACTGCTCCTTCTTTTTTACAGGAAATAGAAATGTCAACCCCAATTTGTTCCCTTTACCTGCTGGCCCAAGCTCATATAAAATTATTATTAAGCGTTGCTGTTTCGTGCTCTACAAAAATAAACACATGATTTCTACACAATAAATCTGCCAATATATTTCATTTCCAGAGCCAGAAGACTCAAAAATATACTTTATTCTTTCTCTGTCTGCCATGGTATTTACATCTACATTTTCATTCAGCTGTAGTCATGGCACCTTCTTTACATAAGTGCAGGAAGCCAGACTAGCCTGTGGAACAATGTAGTCTTAGCAACAAAGAATTATTTAACAATATAGAAAAGCAGTAATCTCAAAATAGTAAAATTGGTCCTTGCTTTCCCTCTCTTTACCTCATCAGACTGACCAAGATCAATCCTACAGAAATAATAACAGTTTTCCTAAAAGAATGTGGTTTTGCATAAAACCATGCCTCCCTGCTACTGGTTTTATGTTGATACTTCATGAAAACAGTTATTACTACTAGAACATAGACAACAAACACAGGTTACTGCATAGCAATAAATTCCTTTTGGAATTTATCCTGAGAGTAACTATATAACTTTATCTTTAGTCTCAGAAGCACAGCTGGGATCCTCCTACTGAACAGATGCATCCTAACAGGATAAAACAAGAGGTACTCACTACAGTAACCAACAGGTCTGAGATGATCAATTTGATTTTGTTGTCTTCTTTGGTCATACAGGGATGAATGATTTACACAAAAACTCATTAGTATCCAGCATCAATTAAATTCCAAAATGAAGAAGTACAACAGTCTACTTCAGAGAAATTGACATTGAAAGGGAAAGAGGACATGTCTACTTTACTGAAAATTACTTCTTACTATTAGAATTATCTCTATCTTAATGGAGCTTTAACCGCCTAAAGCAGAAGGAACAGAGTGGGGGGAAAAATAAAACAAAGAAAAACAAAACAAAACCAACCAACCAAAAAAAACCAAAAAACCAAACCACCCCACACCCAAATTATCTAGTTTCTAAACTTGCAATTTCATTAAAGATGAAAAAGTATTTGCTAATTATAGTGCAGACCAGATGAGAACCTCAAGTCTAATGACTTGGGTGTCTTCTACTGTAAGTTCTGTACAAAAGGTGTCCAGACAAATTTTAATACACAGTTCCAAATTTCATTGTCAGAGCTATTACTGCTCTTGAAAATGCTTTAGAGGGGAAAGGCTAATCTAATTTGCTTTGGACAAAGAGAAGCTATGGGATGGTCCAACTTAACAACATAAATGCAGAGATCAACACTAAACTGCCTCAATGAACCAAACAAATAAAAAAACATTAGAATTAAAAAAAATAAATCAAAATATTTCCTCAAAATTATCACAGAAGCCTGGCAGAAACCAGTGCCATACTGCTTGCAAAACAGACAAAGACTTGGTAACAATTAGCATGTCAAAACCCAAATCTAAATACTATTCAAGTCACGTCCTTTAGCCAGTCTCTTAATTGAGAAAACAGTTTTCCACAGAATTATGCACTCTTCACAACTGTTGTGATCACCAATGGGAGCTATTACTTGACCAGAATAATCACTGCAAACCATCCACTGCATTTGCAGAAAGGCAGCAATTGGTTTCCTAAGAAAATTCTCCTTGAAAGGACAGCTGCACAAATGCAGCAGTAAGATGCTCAGCAGTGCTCCAGACTGTTTCTTTTATTTTACACAGCCAAAGGCACAGAGCAGCATTTGAGAACTGTAAATGCTACCAATTTTTAAGTGGGAGAGAAAGACCATTCTCTTGGTGCAACACAGAAAAATCTGCCAGCCATTAGGCTGCTCCCAAGGGAACCCCTCATATGCTTTCAGGCAGGAGACTGCATTAGGGGGTGAAACTGTGTGCCACCGATGAAGAACCGTGCTTCAGATGAAATCTTAGACAATGTTACAAGACTGTAAGGTACTGAAAAGCGGATACTAAATTTATATAGGCTGAGGGAATATAAATTACTTGGTGGGTTTCTGCAATCTACGAAACAATGGGAAATTTGGAGGGCAAATTGGCATATTCAAATCACCATCAACCTCCACTTTTCCTAAGCTGCCAAACAAAGACAAAACACAAAAATCTTCAGATCTCCTCACCATTTCAACTCAAAAGTCATACTAGCAAGGCTACCCTAGAGAATTGCAACTCTTTTTTTTTTTTTTTATTTCTTCAGCATCATTGTACCACATCATTAATTCATTTAACTTGTGGATGAATAATGGGATTTGGGGGTTTTGATGATTTTTGCACTTACCTTGAGTCCACGAAAGCTGCCTGGGCTTGTTGGTGAAGAACTGGAGGACTTTGTAGATTTTGGGGTGGATAATTGACTGCTTGGGGTTCCATTAACTGTCCAAAGCAATACAAGCAAACAAATAGAAGAAAACGTGAACAGAAGTAAAAAACTGTAACTTGCTTTTAAACACAACATACCTCTCTAACAAGTTATCCCTCAAGTCTGCATACAAAGAGCAAAACAAGACTCCTCAGCATTATGAAGAAGTATCTTGCATGCCACACAACTACATCCCCAAAACTCATGAGGCTGGATACAGGATCAAAGAAGACACATAAATATTGCATTGTCATTCTAGAGATTAAGAAGGCTTATTCTGTTCTTTGCAAGTGCAAGAGCTTTGGGCAAAAAATAGCCACAGTCTTTTAGAATTATGTCATTTATTGTGATGTCGCACAATAAAATCCAGAGAAAGTGCCTCCTTTTTGGATCAACAGTACTGTCTAGGTAGACTGTTTCAGAGATTACAAGTTGTTTTGTTTGGATTTTTTTTTTTTTTTTTAAGAAAACAAACAAGAAGTATGAGCTATTTGGATGGTAAAGAACTTAAGCAGTGGTTCAGAAAAATACTGATTTCGGAAAAAAACCCAAACAAGCTAAAAGCTAGAAGGCTATTTCAGCATTTCACATAAGTTCAAGTGTTCGTGGAAACAGACAATACCCTCCTTCTTGACTTCAAGTGTTCCTCCATTTTAAGTCCAGTTTTCCAGACAGGCCCAACACAACATCTGACCTGAATATAACTTAGGTCAGTCCTTGCATTTTCCTGAATAAACCAGACTGATGAATTTCATTATGCAGGCAGAGTAGTTCACTGCTCATCATAAACAAATATGATGCAACGTTATTTCTTCTGTATATGAACCTCATTTTTTCCTTGGGAAATGAAAATACTAGGCAGAAATTAAAGAACTAAAACGTTTCATAGCTGATTCATGGTGAATAATTATCTTTTCAGAAAGAAAAATGCAACTCCAACAAATAGAAAGTTAGCTTCAAAGTGACAGTTACACCCGCACATATCCTTTACACATTCAGAGGTCTGTCATGGGTTATGCACTGCTTCTTAACTGGCTCTACTGGATTTATTCTATAAGTGTCTATTAACCAACCTAGCACCCAAACATTATTTGAGTGCTGAAGATGCCTTCCAAGCATTGTTTTTAGAACCTGGGCAGTTTTCTGCCAGCAGGCCAGGCTGAATGCACTGCAACTTCCACAGATTCCTGTTTTTCACAAAAATTTCTCTCTCTGATGTTAAGATATAATTAATCAGCAGTTAGCTATAGAATAAGCCCATCTTGAAATCTGGTGATTTGTATCTACATTCCCAAATCTGTTACAGGACTAAGAGCTTAGTCTTTTCTACCAAAAGTATTCAGTATGTTTAAGATATTTTTGTCTTGATTTTAAAAAAGTTTGCCTGCAAGAATGATAAGCAAACTATTTTAGTGGTTTTTTAAGAAGCTAAAATTATATAGGAGTATATGTGCCTCCTGCAGTTTTCTTTTCATCATTTGGTTTTAGACCACATTCTTGAAACCTGGCATATCAATGCATCTTTGTTTTATAAAGAATTTGCAAGTATGATGATGAAAATGGCTAGTGAATGCTAGATTACTGTTTTCTGCTTCCTGCATACACAATTTGCTCTAGCCATTAGGAAAAATACTGAGATGTAAAGTTCATGTGCAAAAATTAGATACTTCAGTGGAAGAATCTGCTTCAAAAGACCAATTATTAATACAGTAGGAAAAAAATCTTTCATGCATTCTTTTTATACAGCTCACAAAAAGGTCATTATGTCCTGAATATGTCCACTGAGGCCTATGTTATAAGACATCCTTATCTGTCTCTAAGTCACTACCATCCTTTTAAGCACCAACAGAACAGCTAAAATGTACCTGTGAAATTGGCTGATTAACATAATCTTCTTCTCTTTGATAACTGCCTAAGGAAGAACATCCCAGCCTACACTGGCAGTGCTCTAGGTCTTTTCTAGTATCTTAGATATACTTGGTGGACAAGGGTGCTGTTCTGAGCCAGGGCTTTGACTAGATGAAGTCCGGAGGTCCTTCCAACCTTTGTCCTTCTATGACTCCACAACACATGGTACGTTCTGCTGAGGATCCTATTTAAATAAACTGTCTGTAGATACAGCTTTACCAGTGTCTTCTGAGATCCATTTCACATGAGTTGTACACAACTACAATAGTAAAAGATGGAATGGTCCTTGTGTAGATGTAAAAAAGATTGCATGTATAGAGAGTCAGCCAACTGCTTGTGCTGGTTTTGGCGGGGATAGAGGAAATTTTCTTCTTAGTAGCTAGTATGGGGCTATGCTTTGGACTTGTGCTGGAAACAGTGTTGATAATTCAGGGATGTTTTAGTTATTGCTAAACAATGCTTACACAGAGTGAAGGCCTTTTCTGCTTCTCACACTGCCCCACCAGCAAGTAGACTGGATGTCCACAAAAAGTTGGCAAGGAGACAAGATGGGACAGCTGATCCCAAGTGACCAAAGGGATGTTCCATACCATATGACATTGTGCCCAGCAATAAAACAAGTGGGATGGTTGGCAGGGAGGCCATTGCTCAGGGACTGAATGGGCATCAGCCAGTCAGTGGGGAGCAATTGTTTTCATTTGCATCACTTGACTTTCTTGGGTTTCACTTCTCTTTGTTATTTTCTGTTTCATTCCAATTTATTACCATTATTTTATTTAATTACTTTATTGATTTTTTCATTCCTTTCCTGATTATTTCATTACCATTACTTTATTTCAATTATGAAACTGTTCTTATCTCAACTCGTGAGTGCTCTCACTTCTATCCTTCCAGTTCTCTTCCCCCATCCTGCTGCAGGGGGGAAGAGTGAAGAAACAGGTGTGTAGTGCTTAGTTACCAGCTGGGGTTAAACCACAACACTGCTATTTCAGACAGCTGTACTTTTTTCTTTTCTTTTTTTTTTTTTCCCCTCAAAACCCACACAAGCAATCTGTATTCACTTTTGGCACAAAGTTTGCTGCTGCTATTCATCTGCTGATTTTTTCATGTCTATAGGAATCTTACCTTTCTTATCTATTTTCTAAGTATGATTTCTTTTGACATGTAGAGCAGCATGAGTATACAGAAAAAAAGTCTTCTCTGTCGTTCTTATAAATAGTACATATTAGGCTACCATTCTTTAGCATACTAGAATATTGAAAACTGAAAAAACTAGGAACACCTTTTAAATCAATGATTTCTAATATGGTCTAAAGTCTCAACTTACTTACTAATCAAAATACAAGTTTCTTGTTTTAGAGATACTTTCACTAAAGGTTCAAAAAGGTTTCCAGCTGTATACCACTTAAGGCTGAAATAACACAAGACAACAAAGGCAGGCAAGAAACTGGAAACAAAAGGAAAAATCTATGATGTGTTTTCACACCTTTTTCAGCAACTCTTATCCCTGCCTTTCTGCACTGGTTGAAATTTCCTATTATAATATGCTTTAGAATACACGTACAGTGTAGTGCTCCGCGGAATGCTCCTCTACTTGTACTCAAATTATACCTTTATGAATTTAATTTTGACACTATTAGCAGATGTTCAGCCATTATGAAGCATCACATATTATTTCACTCAAGCCATTTACTTCAACAAAAAACCTACACCCATTATGTCTCTGGCTCAGTGAATGCAAAAGTGTATTTCAAGCTTGAAAATATTGACAAATACAGGTGAAAAGAATACAGGTAAATGGAGAGGGAGGAGACACACTAGTGATATACAGCCATAATAGTAATGGCTCACCTGGGGATTTTGCTGAAGAATGAGCACTGGAGTAGTGGCCACCCTTCTTTACTGTACTCATATATTTGACACAAAGGAAAAAGACATTAAGGAAAGAAGTTATTAAACAGCTGTGAACATGCATGAAAGGGAGAAGGGTAAATAAAGGTAAGTAAAGACTACATGAGAAAAAATGGCAAGTAAATAGAACGATAAATACTAGACAGCTTGGATAATTTTTTCAAATGAACCTGACCAAAGGGGTGTCCAAGGAGAAATAAGGGAATGATAGCACTGATTTCCAAGTACTCTGCATAAAATTCACTCTTGACAGATATCCCATAAAATCTCACTGTAGTCAACAGGATTGCATGCAATATAGATCAGTTGTGAACCTTGCCCTTCATGCTACACGTTTCTTTGTTGTTACTCCAATCCTTCTTGGAGGTTTTTCAGTTAAATATTCAACTTTTTATGAACAAATGATTAATATTCCACTTTGGAAGAACTCAAAGAGATAAGATTACTTTAAACAGCATAATTAGCAAAACATATTAATATGGAAATAAGAATAAGGAAGATGTTGCGGTTTTGAATACACACACAGGAGTTTGTATTACTAACTGTGAATAGTTATGTTCAAAACAGAGCATGTATATTTACATATTCAATGGTTTGATTTCAGGGCTACTTCTCCAGGTCTGAGGGAAAAAAAAAACAAGTTTTATTTTCCCTCAAGAAATTTTCCCTTCTATTAATTTGCGTAAAAGACTCCGTGATTTGCCAGCAGTTTGGCTGAACACCATATGTTCCAAAACACAATGTGAACCTTTGTTTGCAGTTACATGAAGGACAAGAAAAAAAAAAAAAAAAAAAAGATTTTTTGTTAATGGGCAGTAACATTCCAGAACATCTCCTAAAATTACTTGAAACAACAAACTTCTGTATTTCTGAGAGTGTTTGGCTTGTATAGGAGAAACTGTCCCAACACAAAACACTTAAGTGTATACTCTAGTTCAGTGAACATGAACTTAACCACAGAACCATCCTTTTAATTAATAGACTTCAAGAAAATCAAATGCCATGCTGAAAACACATCCCAAGTGTACAATTAGCACAAATTATTCCAGTGTGCATAAACTGCAACCTTTTGTGTCTGTTGATTAAAAAATAGAAACCACATTTCTTCTCAGGATTCAAAAATAAATGGAGATTTTATTATAAATTAGTATTAATTCTATGAGAAAAACTGAAGAAGAAAAAAAAAAAAAGACGAAAAAACCACAATTTTTTTCCCTTCAGGAAACAAAGCATGGCATTTGTATTTCAGACAGAGCCAACAGTTTTTCTCACTCCACTAAAAAATTTCTGACTTTCATGTGTTTTATGCATTCAGTTCTTTCCTAGAAGTAGTACCTGAGGCAGGTGATTTGCTTCGACGTGAAGGTCCTGGACTTTTGGACCCAGTATGTCTCGTCCCAGATGATCGGGAATAAGAGGACTTCATAACACGGCATTCTGCAATGCAAGCAGATAGAAATTTGACAACATTTCAATGTACAGGCTTCCTCCAAACACTACTGTTGCTGCTTATTATACAGCAAAAGAACATCAGTAATTTCTAAACATGCCTGCCCAACTGAATGAAACAAATTTATAAGTGCATGTCAGAACTTTAACTTACATACCATAGAGATTTGAGCTACCTAAACACTGTATGTAATACAACTTCTGCATGTAGTATTTCTTCATGTCTTGAAGCTGGATTATTACTAATTCAAGTTTGTACCTATACACTGCTGAAAGAGCAAAGAAGTCAGCTGATGGCAAAGTTCTGGTAATTCAATAAATCCTACATGCTGATAATAGCAGCTTCCTACAGGGAAACTGAACAGAAAACCCCATTTGCTTATATTTTTCTTTTGCAAGAAACTGATATTATGACCAATTTTTAAAGAGGTGAAAAATGTGTATTGCTTCCAAAAGGCTGAGACAACAGATTGCTACCATTCACCATCAGCTATATATCATTAAATAAAGGACAATCTAAATGGGAAAGGAATCAATAGGCATACATTCATTGACATTTTGGAAACATTTTAATTCCTACAGTTAGCATCCACTGCAAATCACTCCCAATGGAATCATATAAATTTCCCTTCTAATTTTGTCCCTGTTATTCATCACTATGATGTCAATGCCACCATTATAATGCCGCATCATCACCAAGAGTAGTTAGCAGAGCTGCATGCCCTGCCAGTCAAGTCATCTTCCACTCTGTACCTAACCTGCTTTTCCCCATTAAGACCTCCAGACTTATTAGAGGAAGCAGAGGCCACCTAAGTTTGAAGAGAAGAAGGAAGGAAAACCCTTCCATCACTGAGTTCTCAGATAGGAAATTACACAAATTAGTCTGTGCATGGTGTAATGGGGAAAGCAAACTTATGGCCATAAAATCTGCAGGGAACATTATGATTTTGACCAGACTGGCATCTGCATTGTGAGTTAATACAACCATGCTCTTCCATTCCTGCATAGGAAGGTCTAGTCTAAAATCACGCTAAAAAAAGTACCCTTCTTGTCACCTCCACACTAGCTGTGTAAACACAATCAGGCAGTTCTGGAAAAGTAGTATACTGGCAATAACAACAGAATGGGAGGCGGCTGAATCCCCCATCCATCAAAATGTATGGACCAGTGGTTAGATACATATTAACACTTCTGGATGTAACTAAAGATTTTATAATGCAATTGCAGCATTTTAAAAATCAGGAAAACAGCAAGTGGTTTTGCCTTCAGTTAACTGAAAGGCAAAAAAAAAAAAAAAAACAAAAACACACCAACCCAAAACAAACAACCCTCTTATTCACAAACTGAAGCTCTCTTCAAATAATCTGAGTCTTGCAAGGGCAAGATTTCTTTACCACAGATTAATCTTTTTCATAAAAGAAAATCAGACTGACGTACAAAGAACCAAGACAGAAAAAACATGTCTTGTAGGTTCTATAGCAATAGGACAAGGGCTAATGGTTTTAAACTAAAAGAAGAGTAGATTCAGATGATATGTAAGAGTTTTTTAATGATAAGGGTGACATGCTGGAACAGATTTCCCAGAGAGGTTGTAGATGCCCCAACCTAAGAAACATTCAAGGCAAGGTTGGACAGGACTCTGAGTAGCCTGATCTAGTTGAAGATGTCCCGCTTACTGGGGGGGGGGTGGGGGTGAGAGGGGAGTGTGTGTGTGTGATCAAGGTCATCTTTAAAGGTTCTGTCCATCCCAAACTATTTAATGATTCTATGAACATGAAGGAAAAAACCGCAGCACATATATTATTTGATATTCTAAGCCAATTCTAAAACTCTCTGGTAGATCAAAGAGTTTTTTTCCTTGAACTTCATAAAGGTTCTCTTTAACAGAAAAACTGTTTTTATAAACAAGTTAAATTCATGATCTATCAATGGCAGACAGCATGGGCACAAAGTCTCAATTTGTCTCACCTCCTTCCCTACTCAACACCCCCTATAACCTTACAATATAAACAGGTTCAACACTTGGTCTACAGCAGACAAGACTGGAATGTGTGAATTGTCCAGTAGGACCTGAAATGAGTGTGGTTACATATGTGATTTTTCAAAAATCTTATGAGGACAGCAATATGGGAATCATCTTAATAGTTACAGATGTCAAAAGTGAATGTCTGTAGCAGATTTTAGATCCATGACTGAACCTCTTAAAATTCAGTGCTGTCTTCCATGTAATTTAAGGGACAGGGTCTGTTTTCCAATAAAATAGATCAGAATTGTTAGTGCATTGTAACAGATTTAGAGAATTCAGATGATAGTTTGAAAAAACTTTCTAATCCATAGGAAAAATATATTCCCCTGTATATTTTCCTAAATCACACAACTCTTGAGGATTGAACAGGGTTAGGAAGAGTTCTCAATGAAGTTGACTATTTCACTGGGTTTAGGATGTACAATCTTACCGCTGTGATCCAACACGAAGTCATCCTGAGCATAACGGTATTTCTCAGGCCCACATGCAATGAAGACATCATCATCTCCAAAGAAGTCCTGCAAGCATGTCACCTTGACAGCAAAATATACAAATCAAAATAAACAAATGCAGTACTTTTGAATATTGAATCTTCAGTCAGCGGCAGTCAGTAAGTTTGTGTTTTCCTTTTCACAGTGATACCATAATGTCCTTTTATTATGGAAACACTCCAGTTCTCAAGTACTTGGGCTCTCCCAATAGTACAGGAAACCTCAGGGTCAAAAAAATTAATTATGACTGCACCTCACCTCCACAACCCCCTTCTTTTACATATAACACCTGCATTTTTGCCTATAACTACACATGCATGCTGATGACTTTGACAAGACCAGCTATAAACACCACTCAAATACCAAAGCTTCTTGTATTCTTACATTAATTACTTAGGGAAAAATCTGTTGAGTTAAAATGGTTGCATTGACAAATTCATTCTTTTATGGGCCAAGGCATTTAATTTTACGTTTTGATGTCCTGTTAAACAAAAAATTATTCCCCCTTTTATTAAAAGGTATTTCATATTCAAGAAAATAAAAGAAAAAAAAAATACAGAACCCATGCCCTTTGCAGCTCCGTCTGTTCTTAATTCTCCCAGGGATGATGTCACAATGTATTTCAGTAAGGATCAGAAAGGAAAATGTTTCAGTCATAGTTTAAAAATACAAACCCAAAGATCTCGGAACAAAACTTACTCCTCAAAAGCAAATAAAAACTCAGCTTGTGAAGGAGCAAGTGTCCGCTTTAAAAACAATTAAAACCAAAAATGCCACAATAAATCCCACCAAACTCATTGTAACTCCCTTGTAAAAAAAAAAAAAAGTGCTTGCATGTAGCAAGCTATTTTTAAATGTAAACAGATTAAATTTTTACTGTATAATTGTTTCCCTATTCTTTTTAACACTGCACACCCAAATGAGATCTGGCAACAAAAGCTATGTGGAAACTAAGAAACTTAGAACCATTTGGTAAAGCAGTGTAATTAAAGAAGTAAAACAAAAAAATGCTTTTAGGGAAACTAGCTTTTTTCTTTCCCAGATACCCGTCAATGGCATTTGCATATTTTACCCACTGTGATAGTAGTAAACATTGGCAGAACTACAGGAAGGGGTCTCTACTGCCTGCAGTAGTCTGAGAAACACTCAGAATATCAATGACCCTCGGCTCTCTGCAAGAACACCCACCCAGGGTATTCACCAGCAGCACAGTTGTCATGGCAGCTAACCCAGAAATAACAGCCTGTGCCCTTACAGCAAGATCCTCACTACAATGCCACATGCAGCATCCAGCATTTGTATCACTGTTACACAGCCAAAGGACTCCAGCCATCGCCAAAATTCTTTTATTGTTATCTTACCATTGCAACGACAAACTGCTCTTGTTGATGAGAGACATATTCAGCAGTACTTGGAAGCACTGCTTCTAGTTAACCAAAGAGCAGTAACAACTGGATTCAAATAGCTGTACAAATTTAAGCAAAGCTAATAGATTATTCCTCTACTTAGTAACGTTCTCTACTAATAAGAGGACTCATTATCATTTCTATAGATTTTAGAAATCTAGCAACCAAGCCAAATCCACCACTGCAGGGAGAGCTGTGAGAAAGCTTTTAGAATACTTATCCCAGTAACACTGCTGGACACAGGCAGAAATGTTCTGTGAGGCATAAGCTCAAACCCAAAGCCCCCAAAACAAGGTGCCATTTCCACAGACTCTGTCTACCCATCGCTACCCTACTCATGCACCCAATGCCCTCGCAGTGCTATTTCAGGCAGATTAGAATTAAATGCTGTGGTTAGCAGAGCCTGAAATTAATCTCCTGATTCAAAGCCTCACCCCTTAGCCCCTCTAGTCTATCATCTGAGCTGAGAGTAAGAGAGGTAAGAATGACAGGTGTTACATCAGAATGTGAAATACACTGGGATATAATAACATGCAGCATTATCCTTTTGTTGTTTGCAAAGCAATTCTACAAAGGAAGGGAAAGATCTGGGCACAAAAGATGACAGAAGAAATGTACCTTAAAATCTTTGGTAAATAGCTATTGGGGAGGGGAATAAAAAACTTTAAGCTGTTAATTTCAATAGGTACTTTCCCACATATTCATGTATATACAGTTTCTCCAGGCAAGAGCATACAAGAGTAACCACAAGCACCAATGATCAGAAAAACTGCTGGATGGTGAAGCAGTGGCATCTCCATTTTAGAGCTCCGGCTAACGCCAGCTTCTCAGTCTGCTTGTACACTGTGTACCTGACCTGTGTGACTTCCACCCATCAGTCACACATCAAAATACACTTTAGCTTACTGTAAAAGATAATAAACTATGCTTATAACTGGAAGCTAGATAAATGCAAGTATAAAAGATTTACATAGATGCTCACTATATTCCAGTAGTGAATACTGGAGGTCTTCCTTCTCCCTGCAAATAGTCTGTACTGCCTACACATAGAAGAAAAAAAAAAATATTGAAAAAGCATATCCAACAAGGACTAAAGATCTGCTAGAACTTACCGATCCCAAATAACCACACATTATGAGGTGACAGAAGTAGTTTAAAAACCAGTTCATAGAAATCTTCTGTTTTCCTAAAAGTATAATCAAATGGTTATTTTTCTAGGCCTTTATCATAATTAAGTCAAAAGAGCAGCTTCCATGGTGCAAACATATGCTAAAATAAACAGACTTCATTTCCTACAGAGTTACAATTAACGTATGTGCTGCAATTAATGATAGCTGTGTGCAAATAGCCATTAAGGGATAACTGAAATGAATAAACCATTTGCATGGGATTTTGTATGCTTCAGGTTCACTGTGGTCGAACTTGCAAATTACGTAATTCCACCCCAAAGAATATCAATGCAAATAAAATTTGTTTTGACAAACTACCGTACAGCAAATGCTGCTTCTCTTTCCACTAGGCCTCTATACACTGTCTTGCCCATTCTTTGTTTTGCTGCACTTGGTGCTAAAAGAACTGTTTGGTCCTTCAAAATATTTCCTAAAATGCATTTTAAAGGAAGATGGTATCAGCAAAACCACATATAAGTGTACCATAACACAAATAGCCAAATATGCGATCATTCAACTAGCGACTCTCTTGCTAGTCCTTATGTTGTGAGCTTCTGTGCATGAAGATGAAAATCTTAAACACCCTGAAGAGTGTTCTGCACCAAAATGAGATCCTTTCTAAAATTCCAGTCATTAGGTCATTGTTGAGATTCAGATCTGGCCACTTCCATGCTTTCCATCGGTGGCCTTGCAGTAAAGCTCAGTCAGAACCTCTCTCTCCTGTCCGTGGCTTTTATTACCTCAGATTATGCTCTTTTAAAAGAGCAAGAAAAACATGATTTGCTCACCCACAGAAAAAAAAAAAAAATTTCTTTTATTTAAAAATTTCTGATTTTTTTTTTTAATGGAGGGCATAGAGAGGGCTGCACAAGGAAGTTTTTTAAGATTTATCATTATAGCCAACACTACAGAAGTTTACACCAAAGAAGTTTCACTCTTCATTGATTTTTTTTTTTTTCTTCCAAATAGAAAAGTGAAACTATTTTGAAAAACTGCTTATGGAACACTTTAGATAACTGTTATCTTGTTGACTCTGGATGGTTCAATTAACATGTTTAAAATGTGTTAAACCTTATTTATTTCAAAATACAACACTCCTTCCTAGCCAAACACTGCCTATGTTCTGCTGGTAACTGCACCGTCTGCCTTTATTTAGAACAAAAAGTGACTTATTGGTGCTCCTCTCACCAGAGACAACTTGGACTGCTATCACATTGTCTTCTTGTACTGCTTTTATTCAAAATTTGCCACTGCATACAGCAAAGCAGTGCATATTTAGATAGGACTGGATTGGACATGTGCTCAGTCCTTTAAAAAATACTTCTAATGGCTTAGAATTACAAGCAGAAATACAAGAGAAAGAGGAAAAGCAAAAATGTTATGTGAAATGTCTCAGAATAAATACAACTGACATCAATATTACATTTTCTTTGTTAGTAGGGTCACCCACAGTTTATTGTGTGTCTGCTTCAACAGAATCTGTTCACTCGCATTCTCACTATAGCTTTCTGAGACAATGTGCAAATGACTCTGGGCATTACTGCTTCCTCATGGGCTCAGAACGGCTGTGCTCACCATTAGACTAAAGATCAGAAGACAACCTAATTCAAGTGGCAGCACCAGGAGAATTAAATAGTAATTGGCTTCAACTGCAAGAAATCCATACAAGTGTGCAAGAGGCTCAATGATCCAGTGATTTAAAACTGCAATTGCTTGTTACCTAAAAAGCACATTCTGTTCTCATAAAACTTCTCTTCTCCCAGCTGAGGAAATCTTGGGACACTGAATGGATGAAGTTTTTTAAAAGACTTCCTAACAGAAGTACATACTACTAAATATGCATGTTATAGAAGCAGAATGACTAACAGGAGTTTGCAAGACCATTAACAGCAAAAGCACTTCAAAATCACACAGCTGAAAGCACAAAAATGTAGTTTACACGTGGGTGGGTGGGGAGGCACAAACTCACAGGAATGGGTAAAATTGCAAGTCAAATGTGAAAATTGGGTGTTGCAAGGGAAGGGAGAGAAACATATCTATTTGAAAAATCAACTGCCTGATCCCCTGCTGTCTACTAGTGCAGTGTTTTAGTGTCACATACTCCTATTAATAGGTTTATATTTTAAATAGTTAAATAGTCAAAGAGCTATAATCACAAAAGCTTGCTTGTTCCAAATAAATACTTCAGTCAGATCAAGCTACTGGACTAGAATATACAAACTGTGATCCATACATAAATCGCTTTCCCATTACCATCACACAGGTCTTAAAAATGTAACTTATACCAAACTCATTCCCAACAGAAGAAACATGAGTAATGATCAATCTTTTCTAGACAGAATTAAACAGGTATTTAATAATTGTTCTTTCTGATGAAGTTACAAATTAAAATATTGAATTATATGAACAAATCCTTATCCACAGGGTATTTGTCCTCTGACCTCCAGAGTGAAAAACAAATATTAAAAAGAATTTGAGACACTGACACTATGGAGGTTTTATAAACATCTGCAAAATTACTAAACAAATAAATTCCTCTCTAACCTTTAGCACTAAAAAGATTTCTGTAACCACTTATCAAAGCTCTCCACCCAGGAGCTCACTGGATAAATTGTGTTTATTCCAGCTGTACAAATATACTTGATTCCAAATGTAGAAAGAAGAGCTGCAAAGAAAAGTAGTTTGGCTTAATTTAGTATGGCTGATTCAATTTAAGTAAGCAGCAACAGGACTGTTTAGCTCAAATCTGAAGAGCCACACCCTGTGTCTGGGGAAAACTGCTGGAGATTACAGATTCTCTATATCAACTGAAAATGGAACTAAGACATCAAAACTGGAAAAGATATGCAAGATTATTTGCATTTGACAAGGGAAGGAATATTTATATCTACTGACTTCAGCAGAACAGGATATGGTGTAAGTATTTTAAAAAGGAAGCACACAACATGAGGCAAAAGGAAAACTAGAAGAACTGGCAGTCACAGAAACAGCTGGATTTCGGAATGTTTTCAGCTCAGCAGTAGTGACAGGCATTTGAGGTTGAAATTCTTATAGAAATGTGGTGGGTTTTTCTTCTAAGAATTGATGGGGGGGAAAAAAGTGAATAATCAGTTAAATGTCAGCATGACAAATCTAGATTCAGCCTCCCTGTTACCGCCTTCAGTATGGGGCACGTTTCTGCTGGGAAACGATCTTCCTTTTTTACTGGGACAGATTACAGCTATGCCATCTGACAGTTTTGCCCTTTGCCCCTTAAATCAACCTTTATTTCTGAGTAAGCAAAAGTCAAATATTTGTCTCTTTTGCCAGTCAGGTCATATTTGTTATCATCATTTTTGTTTCCCCTTTTAAAACAAAGTTAGTCCCTCATTGCCATACAAACAGTATCATTAACATTCTTGCAGTGTTTTTGAAGCTGTTGGATTCACAGTTCAAGGGTTTATGCAAGTCCTAAAGTGCAAACACCAGGAAAGCTCTCCTCTAAAAACAGGTAGGTTGTTTGTCTTCTGTTTCAGTTGCATCACCAACAAGGGCAGACGTAACTTCCAAAGAGAAGAGTTTCCTCTGGGCAGTTTCAGGAACTTGAAAAGGAAGGTGAAAAGGGCATTCCCACCCTCTCCTACTGAGTACTGTGATTTTAACACAGATTTTCTTACCTTGGAACTTCCCTTGGTCTCTGCACTTTCATAGAAAAACTTGACCAAGTGAAAGGAGGTGTGTAATCAATATTCTTAACTACTTACTAAATCATCAATAACCTACATGACTGAAACCAAGACTGGCACAAAAGAGGTTTGATGTTAGCTTAAGGCAGCTATCTGCCTGGCTATACTGAGTCACATTTCCTGATATGTCGTCAGTAAACAGTGAGAGAATAACCAGTTGGATAGCTAGAATATACCCAGGAAATAGAAATACAGAGAAAAGTCAAACCAATGAGCCTCTGACATGCCCTTTAAAAAAACCCCAACAAACAAACCAACCAACCCCCCAAAAAAACCCACACAAAAAACAAACCCCAAACAAAAAAACACTAACAAAAAGAACCCCCACCCCCCAAAAAAGCCCCACCCATGTGTGATTGTCAGTATTCTTTTTTTTTATTATTTAACAACCTATTCATTTGGTAGAAATGACGAAGTGTTGACGGCAACTATGAGAAGTGATTTAGAAGCAAGCAAAAAAGAAACTGTTCAAGAGCTAGGCAAGTATGGAAGCCCACAGCATACACAAGAACAGCAACAAGAAACACGACTACATCAGATATGTAGTAAACCTGAAAAATCAGGTCAAGTGTTAAAATTCCTGCTGGTATAAAGAAGCAGCACTTGACACTTGCAAAAACTTGTGTTCCTCACAAGCTCATGTTCTCTGTGACACCTCTACTACAGAATCTCTCTGGGAATTCCCAAATTAAACAAAATTATACACCAAAAGAAGTGTAAGCAAGCAACTAACCTCCGATATAATGCTTGAAGGAACTCAAATGCTACTAAGTCTGGGCACATCTGCCCAAAACAGCCACAGAGTAGGTTGGAGAGTCCTAAAGCTTGAGGATATAAAACTATAAGCTTGATAGACTCTAGACAGCTTTCCTACTAGCTGTAGCTATGAGGACTATGCAGTGCATCATAATTATTTCCCAAACAGCCAACTTCAATAAGGTCATTAGTAGATGAGGAGGAAAGGGGGGGATGGGGGGGGGGGGGTGAATTCCTTTCGTCACAAAAAATAATTGGAATTAGGTCAAATACCTCTTAATTTCTGAAGCTTAAAAGCACAATTATTTTGTCTGCAACTAAAATATGAAATACAGTAACAGAGATCCGATCTTGCAGAAAGAATGCAAAAGTATTAACTGGGTTACAAAATCTGAAAAATAATTACCACATCTTCTGTTATATGACTATGCATCTTGACCAGCTTGTTTGTTTGTTTGCAATTTACTCAGAGACTTTAAGACCCTTCTAATAGTCTAAATTAATCTATTTGTGAAAACATGTTGATGGTCCTTTTACTCTATTAAAATAGAAATTAAAGTAATTAAAGTAGGTCACCTGTTTTTCTGTCCCACTCTAAAAAGTCGCTGTTTAACCTGTGCAGTTGGTTAACTTTAGGCTTTGGAGCAGTTCCAGTGCAGTCAATGGAATTATTCACATTCATGAAGCTATGCACAACCACAGCTTGTAAAAGGTCTGAGGGCTTCCCCAGCTCTGCTGGACACTGCAATAAAGCTAGAGAATAAATCCGGTTTCTAGGTCAGAACTTCCACAGAACATTGTCAGATTTACCATTTGAGGTTTGGCATCTGGCAGCCTTTCAACTTCTCCTTCAAGTTTATTAAATTCAGTAAACAGTGAGAGAAAAACTAAGTTTTCTGATTTTAAAAATTTGTAAATGTGGAATTTGCCTGCACTGGATAAAGGCAGCTTGTTAACCTATTCAGGAAAACAGAAAAAAGAAAAAAGGAATTTGAAACAAAGACCATAATGAGAATAATTCTTCTAGGCCAGCTTCCTAAATAGCTATTTAATCAACGGCTGTGTCACATTATTACAGTCATCATTAGAAAATGAACTTCCTTTCACTGATACTCTGTGATGAGGAACAGCAGAGAAAAAGAAGACAAACCCTTTTGTCCCACACGGATTCTAAAAAGTAAGAAAAAAACCACAGAAATGTTAAATCTTTGCCTGCTGCTTTGTAAATAGAAAAAGCCTGGCTGTAAGCCCAGGAAACGCCTAATACAGTATGACAATGCAGAAAGACTGCATAAACAGACTGGTCAGGTCACCATAACTCATATAGCCATACAGCTATTGGGAACAGATGACAGAATAGAGTAAATATCACATTTTGGTTTTATTTCAATTTTAAACAGATTTTTGCATAAATTTTAACATCTCAAAGTTTAATTCAGAAAATGAACACACATGGAAATGGAAGACTGCATTTGGATGCAATTCTAATAGATCATCCTCACTGCAATTGAAATGACAGTAAGAAAAATAAGCTGTACAAATATGCACAAGTTAAAGTGAGTTCCTACACATATCTGTTTCTTAAAGCCTTCCAGTATTGTAGAACTTTCTGTCAAGGTTCCAAAGGGCAAAACTAATCTCTTTCTGCAGAAGCATATTTCCAGTATCGCACTGATTACATGCAGCTATTTAGATATCACAGTTGGAAAGGACTAATATTCTGGAATTTTTGAGTCTTTTTGAATCACACTGTAAGACTCATCTGTCTATCTCTGTAACACAGAACACCCCAGAACATCCCTTGCCACAGTATTATCCATTACTTCAACAAGAATCAATCATTTCAGTATATTAAACAGTGATGTTAGTACAAGAAACATCATGCTTCTCAATTTCAAGTTACACAAAGAGCAGCCTTACTAAACATGGAATAAGTGGAAATTGGAAACAGATAATTAACAAATGTAGCTTATCTGACTGTAATCCAGTTTATCTGAAGAGAAAAAAACCCAATATTTTCAGTTACAAGACAAGGATTATATATTTGGTCATAGGCGCATTAATCGCAGCAGCTCAAAAGTCAGCATAACAGACTCTTTCCTTAAGTGGCATAACTGGGAAGCCTAACACAGAACCAAAAATAGCACCTGACTTCTCACAGCTAACCTGCCATCTTACCAGCAAGTAGCTAGTCTAAAAATAAGTGCCAAATGTATTATGAAAGAACATTAAAAGAAAAAGTGTACATATAAGGACAGATAGCTAGCTCAGCTAATTCAGTGAAATCTCATGGATTTAATGACACCCTGTTTCACAACACAAATGCACTGCTCATGGACAGACACTATTTCCTGGAGAGGATACAGAAACAGCAGTTTCTTAATGAAGAACTATTTTTTTCGTAGAAAAATAAGAAATTCAAACTGAGTGACTGCGTCCAGTGCAGAAAGAAGAAAAGTAGAAATCTGGAAAAGTCTTTTGATGAAGAGCACACATAATTTTTCATGACTCTTTAAGCTTTTTTTAGCTTAAATATTTCTACTGTTTTACTTTAGAACAGGTTGCCCAGAGACATTGTAGATGCTCCAGTCCTGGAAATGATTCAAGGTAAGTTTAATGCTTCTTTGAGCAACCTGATCTAGCTGAAGATGTCCCTGCACACTGCAGTGGAGTTGTAGTAGATGACCTTTAAAGGTCCCTTCCAACCCAAACCATTCAATGACTCCATGGTTTTCCTATGGCTTAACTTGTTCATGCAGTTGCTGCTAAAGTCAAGTTTCTGTTTTGTTCAAATTCTATTAAAAGCATATCAAAATAAGTAACTCTAAGATTCAAAATATCAGTCAAAATGCATGACTCACTGCAATTTTATGTTGTTACGTTGACAAATATAAATTCTATTGTTTTCCGAGTTCATATATTAGGGCTTCAATCTTGTATTCATTTAAAGCTGTTTCTCACAGTGCTGAAATAGGAGGGGAAAAAAGTTTAGGTAACCTATAAATTCAGGTGTCTCAGTTCTGTTCCCTTCATATATACCACTCTGCATAACAGAAGTCTTGCTAAATTCCATTGAGCTCCTTACAGACTACAAGCAAGCTTTTCACATATATTTTAAGGTTTGACATTTAACATTTTTGACCCTTAAGTTACTTCATTTAATCAGCATTCTATCTGCTTCAGTACAATAACTGTACTTCCAACTAACCTCGCAGTTCTATTTTTATAATATTAACTTATAGGTTTTGCAATGATAATTGCTTGCCATCCAAACAGCATGCACAACTTTCAAAGGCTTTTAATTCTCGAAGCATCCCCCTCACTTTAATTGCAAACTGGAAATATAGAAACAAAATTAAGCTTATGGATGTTCTCTATTCACCATTTCAAATAATGACATTTCACATTCAGATGAGATAACAGAAATTCAGTGTAAAAATATTACCCTCATCAAATTAGCTTTCATGCTTATTCTGCTTTGTCTGTCATGGCTATTGAGGTCTGTTGAACTTGCATGCAACATCTGGAACAGTTACACTGAGCTAGGGGCATCAAGTAAAAACAACAAAGATACAATTGATTAATTTAAAGATTAGATGCTCAGAAATCTGAGAAATTGCAGTAATACAGGAAACAGCGTACTTTGTAACTGGCTTTCAGAGATCCAGTTCAATTCCACTAGCTCCCAACTCTGATAAATATTATTTATGTGTTGCTGCTGCTTCTGAATTGCTTTTCTAAGGAGATAAACATGTAAACCACATTTGAAGATGTATAACATATCTTTGATTTTATTTTCAGATGAATTACAAAGACAGTGGAAAAGTAACATTTCTAGGCACTGACAAAAGAACAGATGTATCAATGCTGTTACACCAGAAGTCCTGCCAGAAAAAAGGATGCCTCCATCAGTTTCTCTTTAAAAACCAAAACCCAACAAAATCTCACACATTTATTTCTACCCGTCTGAAAATGACATTTCTTCCTTCAAACAAACATCCACAAGTTACAGAAAAAAATGCAAAATGGACACCATCCTCCTTAGAAGCACAGAACAAAACCCTTAGTTGACTTTCGCACTGGCTTCTATAAGGCTTGGATGAAGTGTTTTAAACATCCCATTTTAAAATTGTACTATTAGACATCTATTGCTATGCTACTATTAGCAGGTTGGAAATCAACTTTGTTGAGTTAGGCAGAGGATTTAGGTGACTGAGTAGTATTTTTGAACTAAAAGCTGATTCAAACTGTTGGGGGAGGGGTTGGGTGAAGTGCAAGTAAATTGGAAGGTGAAAAAGATGCATATAGGGTCATAATTCAGCAATAGACTACTAAATATTAAAAAGCTCTTAAAGCAATCTGGATGACTGCTTCTGCTGAGCCAGAACGTCAGAGACACTGCTGAACACTGGAAGCATCTGGTAAAACATTATATTGTTTTGTGGACCTCTGCATCAGTTATATGATAGGTGCTTTTGAAATGTGTAAGAAAGATCATCCTATATTGAATTAATGAGTTCAGAATTATTACTGGTACCTGGAAATGAATTTTTAGAAAGCAGGACAAATACATCATAGCTTGATACTGAAGACCCATTTCCAAACCACTGATTCTATTCTTTTTTTCCAAAGAAACTTTAAAAATACATTCCAGGCCAGGCTTCCTTCTCTAAGATACTGAATTATGAAGTATAAAATGGAGCAAACATAATCTTCAAATCATACCATCAACCGCAGTGAAACTCAGCACTGAAGGACAGTCAGTGCCTCAGGGTCTGCTACTCTTAGAAAATAATGCTGGCACTTAAAAAGAGGTTTTTTGCTGTCTTCCACTTATATTTGGCATGATTTGAATCAGTACTTTCTTCCAAACCCCTGACAATCATTGAAGGGCAAATAAAAACCATGTCTATTCATGCAATACAAACCTCTTCTGACTCTGGAATTGCATAAAGCTAAATTACATAATAGAAGGCCCAATGAAAATTTCAGATATGTATACTCCTTAGATTTTGGCTGACCAAATCTTTTCAGTGGTTTGGCTTAATCTATTTTCCATAATTTCACTTGAGGTAACTGCTGCTAAACTGTAAGTTTCCTGTTTGCATTTTCCCCATAATAAAGTCAGAGTTCACTAAATATATTATTTTTATCCAAAGGCTATTTTTTTAAATAATCCTTCTTCCTCTATAGAAAAACTACCTAGAAGCATTAATATATTACTGAAATCCATTTACATATAGTGAGAAATGTGAATTGAATACATGTTAATTTTAAGTTGGTGTTTCCTGGTTTTTCAAAATCACCAGTTCACCAAGCATTTCATCATACTTCGTCTTCATGATGTTTAAAGACCTCACTATTTTCACTGCATTGATCACATTTTTTTCACATGCAGAAAACTAGTAAATGCAGCAGTAGAATCATAGAATCATAGAATAGAATCATAGAATAGTTAGGGTTGGAAAGGACCTTGAGATCATCTAGTTCCAACCCCCCTGCCATGGACAGGGACACCGCCCACTAAACCATGCCACCCAAGGCTATGTCCAGCCTGGCCTTGAACACCGCCAGTGATGGAGTATTCACAACTTCCCTGGGCAACCCATTCCAGTGCCTCACCATCCTTACAGTAAAGAATTTCTTCCTCATATCCAATCTAAACTTCCCCTGTTTAAGTTTGAACCCATTACCCTTTGTCCTCTCACTACAGTTCCTCATGAAGAGTCCCTCCCCAGCATCCCCATAGGTCCCCCTTCACATTCATTGTTATAATAAAAGCTACAAAGCTAGCCGGTCTGGAAATTACTAATCACCTATTTCTGAGTAAATAAACAAACACACACAACAAGAAAACCCCATTCTGCTTCAAGCTAAAACTAAGACCAGGCTATGCAACTGGAAGCATATATGGAGATATATGGAGATATCATCATATATGATTCAATATAACATATTGTATATGGAGATATAATTTTTTTCTCATTAATCTCATCTCAGCAAGAGCAGTTATGAGATGGTTTTCTGCCTGCTAGTGCCACTGTGTAGTATAAATAATACTGTTTCACTGTTCTGTGAGTGGTTTTGTTTTGTTTGGGTTTTTTTTAATTTTATTTATTTTCTTTAGCATTTGTATGTATCTCTGGTACCTATTTTCAACTCTGATGAGAGAGAACTTTTTCAAAAACATTACTTAAATGGAAAATACAGATAAAAATAAAAACTATATTACAGTTTACAACAAAACTGGGAACAGATGAGAATTCCCAGCTGTAATACATACAGAGCTAGTGACATGGAAATCACCTCCAATGTTAAGGAGTATGCCCCCTGTGTTCCTGATCCTAAACCAGTCTGAGGCAGCTAAGAATAGCAAATACAGCATGTTACTCTGCACCGAACTGGAAGCTACTGTAGCTGCAACACCCCTCTGGCACCTCACAAGAAGTTCCCATCACAGCTCCCAACAAGTCGAAGTAATCCAAGGTCCAGCTCAGTCTGCCTGAATCTAAGCTGCAGCGCTGATGCCTTTGCTTTATCCACCGTATTCCAGTTTAAAGAGAATGGTATCAAGATGTTCAGTCTGGCTCAAAATGTATCTATTGTTGCAGCTGATGTAAATACCTATGCAAATAGTCTGGGAATCATTGGATTATAGGGCTTTTTCATTACCATTATTAATTAGCAAAACAGCATAAAACTTCCCAATTCCACCCTCCTCCTCCTTTTCCTAAAAAAAAAAACCAAAACAAAACAAAAAAAGCAGCAATATCCTGATCAAGACTAAGCAGACATAAAGAGCTGAATAGTGTATTGACAATACATTTTTATTTTTTTCTTTAATAAGATAAAAATAGTATTTGCATCTGCTACAAGTTTTGAACTTGACTCTGCTAATATGAACTCCATCCCCTGTGCAGAAAAACCCAGGGTAGCTTTAATCTAGCCATATTCAGTACTAACAGTAGCAATGCTTCAGCGTAAAACATTGCAGAAGGCAGTCTGGCCTCCTGGGTACCAAAACCAGCAGCTGGGGGCTGGGCTGCTGACAGGGCACTGCTATTTGTGTCAAAGCCAACTTAAAGCCACCTTGTAATTGCACCTATTCACTGTCAAGTGACCCTTCTGGAACTGAAACATATTGTAAACTCAGCCCTGCTCCATGCAGAATGGAGGTTTGTCCACTCCATAGCCTGCATTTGGGCACACAACTGCACAGGAATGCACATTGTATAATAGAGTCTGCCTACAATACAACGAATAAAAGGAGTATGGGCAGTCTCTTAATATCACAAACATACCTTGCAACTAGCTGCAGCACCGGGAAGCACGTCAGGACAGACACTGGATCTGCTCAGAATTACTTAGGCTTTGAAGCAGACACTGTCATTATCAACCCCTTCTGATTACACATACAATGAAATAGCACCAACCCTGTTCCTCCAGTTTTCTGCAGCCAAGTCAGGATTTTATTTGTTCTATCTCCAAAAAGTATACGTCTGGAGAATCCTAACTCTAAGAAGCATGCAGTGTCTTCTTTTCTTTCTGCTAGCTTCCGTTACTTGTATGGTTTAATATACAGTTTGTTGTCTGATGCTGAACAAGCTGATTAAAAAAAAAAATACATTTCCCTTTTGACTAATATTTTGTGGGTACCTTGTGTCAGAAACACCTGAATTTTTGTCATTCTCTTCCTCCTTAGACCACAAGAACCTTATACGCTCCAAGAGGAGAGAATGCTTTATAAGGCATGATTTTTGACATTCAAATGCTGAAATACCACCACAGCTTTGAAATAATATAGACTGTAACAGAGTAAAGCAGGCACTTAAACAAAAATGTGTCAGGATATCATCATTGAATCTTACATATTGGTTATACTAACAGATTCACTTTATACCTTCTGCTCTTGCACTTCCTCCCGTTGAGAAAATTTCTGCCCGTAATGGAGTCCTGGTTAGAATTTCAACCACTCCTACACTTGTTTACAGCAGTATTAGCCTTAATCCTTTTAGTCACTATTGCTAAAGCAGAAGCATAGTTCTGGCGACTACTCCATTAGGAAGCTCTTGGTGTCCTTATTTCTACTCTCAAGGTCTAAGGCTTTCGCAGATATTCCCCAGTGCTTAAAGAGCTTCCTAAGCAGCTTCTGGGAGCACATGTTGTTTTTACTAGCTCTGGGTAGAGTTCCACTATATGTGCCAAGCAGACCTCCATGAAGCCCTGTCAAGGTTCAACTCATTTAGTGTCCAAAATTAGATCCCAAGCCCAGCTACTTTTGACAGATCCACTCCAAGAGTCTTTATTCTTACCTGCATTCAGCATATCCAGTCATAGTTACTGATTTTACTTGCCCTAACATTTTCTCTACTGGTACATGAAAACGGATTGGCAGTACATTGCATTCTGTACCCTTCATTAAAATGGGCTAGCAGATACCTAACTGCCTTGCAAAGCCTTCCCCAAACAAGAAGCCCTCTTAGAAGCTGCCTTAGAAAATGCTGAGAGAAGCAATTTGCATTGAAACAAACAATTTATTTGATATTAACAATAGCCTTTTTTAATTCAGTTGCAAGTGGAAAGTCTGAGGAATAACAGGCAACATGGCTTATTTATTCCCAAAATAAGTTTTCTAGAAAGCATACAGTGGATCAGTGGACTTTTTTTTTTTTTTTTTTTTTTTTTTTCATTTTTCTGCAGCTCCCCAGAAATATTTCCAGTGGAGATGAAGATCCATGAGAAAGGAATTTAAAATTATCAGCTATTACTTTGCTGTTCCCAATCAGCTTTGAGAAACCATCTGTTTTCTATGAACACCATCTTGAAACTGTTGCTTAGAATACACTATGGAAAAGTAAACTACGACTCCAGGAATCCATGATTCACACTGCATCTGCTAAGAATTCCATAGATGTTTCCCTGACAGGCTTTTCTTTTGTGGAAAGGGAACTGTAGCAATTTTAGATATATATAAATTTCAGCTTATTAGTCTAAAAAAAAATAAAAAAAATCCTTGAAGATTGTTAAACAAATATTTACATTCAATATATGGCAGTTACATAATGGTGCCTTTAAAGGAGTGAGAACTATTAATAAATACAGGAACTCAGTTATCCTGGAATCTGTTTACTTACAAGTATTAAATGCAGCATTCTGCAGAACTGTATCAAAGTCTAAAACTGATTTTTTTGATTCATTTATTGCATTTAAGACCCAGATTAAACAAAACACGACAGCTCAGAACCTGCAAGTGAGCAACAGCCAAATTCTCTGGAGTTGTGTTGATTTTTCTCAACTCAGTATCTATCAGTACAGATATTCCTGAAAGTCTATCTGAAGAATGCTCTGAAAGGTGCAGTATGAAGTGCCTGCAGTACAAAACCAAGTTCAATGAAAGTGCTTAGCCCTCCTGGGAAGGTTGGGTTTTGTTTTTTTTCTGATTTGGTTGACTTACTTTGTAACATTTAGAATAACTCTAAAAACAGTGGGCTTATAAAAACCCACACTTAAAAAATTTACAGCAGAAACATAACCTCCCCCTACACACAGTTTCTCTTAACATGCTTCATGTTTGACCAAGTACTGCCAACTCAAATTTAAATTTACACACAGACCCCAAAAATGTATTGCCCTGTGCATCAGCAAGTTACTACTGTGAGTACTATATGAAGGGAAGGAAAAACAGCAAGACTCAGCAAGAATAGAAATGCGGAAAAATTTGAGAGTAACAGTTATGAAAATAGCACTATTTAAAACATGAACACGTTTCATCTCCCTTCAAGCTTAGAGATGGGAAGAGCAAAACTTTGAAACATTTTTGTAAAGAGATAAGTATTTTATACCTTGGTAGCAAGTATAAAAAGAAGACAAGTAAATCATATTAATTTCATTGACTCATAGGCTAAATGCAAATGTATTTACTCTCAGTCTAGAACTGTGCCACACTTGGCAATGTACTTTCGAAGTTATTCCAGTCATTTGCCAACTCAGAGATTTCACTAGAAATCTTGACTTTTTCTGTCAAAATCTACAAATTTCACAGACACTTTTGCTTTTAAAATAAAGTCTTTTAAATTAAAGGCTTTTACTTAAGACTACTTCAGTCAAGTAGACTGAAGTAAAATCCTCTCTTACTGTAAACTCCTTATATCCAAGGCAAATGAATGCAGAAATCCTCTGTGTGGATTTATTGTCTGCTAGTATTAAGTGGCAGATGCTGCATCAGCTTTTTCTAAAAATGTCAGATGACATTCTTTTAAATAAACACTGCAAAAGTGCATTTCATGTACTGCATGAGGGCCTCTCCAGTCTCTGCTTCACAATTCCTGAAAAACACAATCACTCATTCTTTGTTAACATTAAGCTTGTGACAAATTCAGCCAAAGTAAAACTTCAGCCCACTGAATTGAGTCCAATTTAAAAAAATAGCCATCATTTGACAGAATTCCCTTCCTGTGTACTACGATTACATTTACCCAGTTTGAAAGCTTTGAAGCTTCAGTATTTCAGCAATTAAACATCAAGAAAATGTTTCCATTAAGTTGCAGATCACTTCTTCTTTCAATACAGTGGTTTAAGTAACTTTTATTACATTCACAGTCAAAAATTCCTAATAGTTTTCTGAAAGATTTGCCATTAAAAGCTTTTATAATTACTCAGTACCTTATTGAAACAACAATAACAACAACCTAAACCAGCCGAACATAAAAACCCAAAGCCTATTGGTATCACTAGGCTACAATGTCCTTTTTATAAAAATACATTCCACATTTTGGGAATGATTTCAAGAGAGGGAGGTGAAAAAGCAAATTGAAAATTCACAGACCCACACTATCACTCCGAATAAGGTCACAACACTACATTGTACCATATAGTCAGCATTTATGGTTACACTGATGCAATTTTAGAATTAATGAAATGTTACACCTGTCTTTTTGGAAAAACTGTATATTATCACCAGGAAACAAAGAAAGAATATCCCTGAAGAAAAGTATTTAAATATAATTATAAGCACTTAAATCTAAATATAAAAAAAAAAAAAAAAAAAAGCTGTGGCTACTCTCAATCCTTTTAAATTGCAAAGATGGTGAACTGAGTCTGTAAGCAGACTCATACATACATCAACTTGTATGTACAACTTTGTATAGTTAACACCTTGCCCAAAGATGCATTCACTTACATACCTTCCCTAGCACTCGCTAACATTACTGGTGGTATTGACAGAAAAAAGAAAAAAGGCAAACAAAGCATGCCACATATTTGGACTGAAATCACTTGAAGGATTTCCAAGCCTATTTTAATACAGCACAATATAGAAGCAAATTAGCAAAACAAACATAACTCATATCCCATCAGAGAGATGATGGAGGAGGGTCACCGTGAATTAAACAAGGCAGACATCAAAGTTTCTGCTAAAGTGCTGCAGAACAAATAATTTGCAACCAGCAATTTTATAGGCACAGTCTTATAAATGAGTAGCTTGTCAAGTGCTACGTACTTCAAGCATACCTATGCACTAGTGTAAACACACAGGTATTTTGGAAAATTAATTCATCAGAACTCAGATTTTGACCTGAGAATTTAACATTTAGAATAACTGAAATGTGTTCATCAGTTTGGAGATTTGAAATATGACCTAATACATCAAATTCAAAGAACTGTCAGCTAGACTTAACCATCAAAGAATCTAGTCTAGCAAAATAGTAAAAGTGAAAAATCTAAACTTTATAACTTCTATAAAAAATTAAAAATAAGAGATGTTTTTGTTTTGAGGATACAAATTCTGAAAACTATTTTATTTATGTATTTTAGAAACTACACAAACTCAAGCATAGATAAAGAATGCTGTTAATAAAAGTCACTTTTCTCACTGAAGCATGGTAATACATAATCAGAATAAGAGTTTCCTTGTTAATATCCCATTTTAGAGAAAACCTGTACTTTCTGTTGTAGCAAATGACAATTAAAAGAGAACTTTTATACAATAAGACAAAGTTATAACTTGTTCCCTGCCAACTGAGGACAGTTTACAGATAAGGTATTCTCACAAACATCCAGGTGTCATACTCAAAATATCTAGCCCTTAGCTAAAAATAAATTTTTTCAAGTATGCTAGCCTTGACTCACATTATGAGTGAAGACGAATTAGCTAAAAACATTTTGAGACTAATTATATGCAGACACATAAAACACTGAGAAAAAACCTAAAGACACAAAGAGCATCTAACTTCAGTCTCATTCCAACACAATCAGTTTACACAAAAGGTAATGAGACTGAAAGAAATATGAAATATTTGTTTCTTTACACATATTTATGTCTTCCTGCCTTACAAGTCTTTTCTAGTTCAGTCACATCAATTTTGAACTCCACATAATCCTTTTTTTCAACTGTGCAATTCTTGTAATTGCAATTGTAATTCTTGTAGTGTAATTCTTATCAGTGTACTAACAAAGATTAATAGTTGGGTCTGCATGTGAAAATACTGGACCTTCTCTTCTCCCTCCATCCTTCCCCAATACTTACAGCAACAAATAATTTTTGTTCAGAGCAATGAGAATTTCAACAACATGTCCTGTTACCAGGATGTGTACCAATTCCTACTGGCTTTGAAGAGAAGGAGGAAACACAGAGATTACTATTCTGGAAAAAATTTGGCAAAAGGAAAAGATTCCATTTAAAAGACAGAACCACTTCTAACTATCAGGCAAACAAGCCAGGAGACAGGCATATTCTGCCTCTAATGCATGAGTGATTTCAAGTGAACTTCACCAATAAACTTGGCTACAGATGAAGGGTTTAAAAAAATGAAACATAAATCACATAGAAAGAATTGGAAGTCATCTCAGACATACACTAGAAACTTGAGAGCACTGAAACACTGGGCAGTCATATTTAGCAGAAATATCCAAAGGCTTAATCTCACAGTTTTTCTATTATCCAGAAAATATAACTTACTGTGTATCGATCATTTATGTCCAAACACTTGAGAAAAGCCAGAGCTGGCATGCATCTCATTTTGCTTAGCTTATCAGTTAACTAATTTTTTTTAATTATCATTTATCTTTCACAACTGGAAGAGTAAGTAGGAAAAGGTTTTATGTGACAGCAACATTCTCCATAGGATAGTATCATGGACGATCCTGTTTCTTCTCTTCAGAAGGCTTTTGATAAACAAATGATGCCCTTCACCTCCAGCCATCAAGTCAAGACCCTGGTGACAAGGCTAATACAATGAAAGCTGCTGTTATTACTTAGTTAATAATTGTTATTTAAGCCAGATGGATAAAGTGAAGTTTTCAATTTCAGATAAGCATTTTAGACACTACTAGGCTTGCATCTACCTCCCAGGAGATGAAGAAAGAAGGTCTAGGATGTGACATAAGGATCTTCCCCACAGGGTGAGCATTTAGTAGAAATCTTGGAGGTCTAGCTATTAATAGGTTTGAAGTCCCTCTTTATTCTGGATGCCTGCTGGGTTCAGAGTTGATAAAAATCCCTGCAGAGTTTTTTGATGCTAATATGCAAGCAGTGGAGTAGTTTTGCATATCTTGACTTAGCAATGCTTACCCAAGGAATGCATTAGTTTAAGGAGGATTAAGAAGGACTAGAGCAAACAAAGAAACGTAGCTGGATGGCCACGTGCTCTGGCTGTTTTTTCTCTACAACCAGAAGTAGCTCAATAAAAGTCCAAACAGCTGTGCGTCCATCGTTTATTTCTGCAATGAGTACAGGAGTAAAGAACAAATCCCTCTCCCCATCCCTAACAGTTCAGATGTCCAACACAATTTCAAAATGTTTTTTCCCTGACCTCATATGGAAATATGACTGAACACTGAGTTTATAAAGTACATTGCTGTCTACTTGCTCTCACTAGAAAACTACATTCATTAAACTAAGTCATCAGTGTTTGAAAGGTTTAAGTGCTGTGACCTGGTTTTATAGACTTTATTTGGCTAATCATATGGAAACAGCTTTAAAACTGGAGGTGCTTTTTTCTTAAACAGCAATCAGTGAATTTTCAGACAGACCCTCCCCCATATGCAATAACTTATACTACTGTTTACCTCTAAAAATTCCATAAAATCTTTATTCTTACTAAGTATTGGGACAGAGACTTCTTGAAAGACTAATAAGTCTCAGAAAGGTGCTAAACTCTTAATCATTTTTGGAGGGACCTAATGTCTCAGCTCTTCCGATAATTTTCTATTCATACCTTTTGATTTGTATCGGAACAAAAAAAAGTTTTGGGCAAGTCTTTTATTTCCATTAATATATGTGTAGTGCCAAACATACTTTGTTAAATAGGTGTTAAATGAAGATGAAGAACTTCCAAATTAAAAAAAAATATATATATATAAAAACGTTCATCCATCTAATCTGCACTTCATGCAGATTTTGGCAAAAAAAAGTAAAAAGTTACACAATATTATGACCAATGAAAGCTCCTAATATTAGCATTTATGTTATATCTCTTGTATATTAAGATTATATATACATATGTAAGACAGAGTTACTGTGAGAGTAAATAACATTCAAAAAAAGAATTTCAAGGAATAGAAGTTTTCACCTCTCACTGACTATTGCCAAAATATGAGAGCAAGCCATTATAGTTACTTTGGAAATGCCAGCCAGGTGTCTGCAATTTGTAAGAAGTGCTGTGGAACACTTAACTACTTCACTTGATATGATACTGTTCTGAATTTGTGTATTTAGTGACTTATAAATGGAAGGAAAAATAAGTTATTTAGATATAAGCATCATAATTACATTTTCCTAAAGTCAACTATTTGAGAAGTAGAAGATAGGGAAAAATAACAAGCCTGTACAACTCTATAGGTTTATCCTAAGTGTCTTTATTATTGGATTCCTTTCAAAATAAAGAGAGATTAAGGCAAATACTCTTTAGCTAGCATCCAATTCCACGTTTCTCTATGCTTGAATCTCCCTTGTTCAATTTTATGCATATTTAAATCATCCAAATCCTTGATTTCTTTAAAAGAGAAACTGCAAGTTTTCCACATACAAGAAAATGGCACCTTCAGAAAGCAACTAGAAAGAGGATTCCAGTTTTCTGGTTCTCAGCCATCTTTATTTTTCTTAAATAGCCAGCCTATTTTCCAAAAATTTTTCCAGACTGTCATTCCTTAGCCAAATACTAGTTGACTTGAAAGTTAGAGATAAGGTCAAAGCCAAGAAGCACCAAACCTACCAGCCCAAAAATCTAACTTGCCATTTGGTTTACAAGTTATGTTCTGTTCTCTCTGCTTTCTTCTAAAATATTTTAGTTTCTTCAAAAAGCCTTCCATGATTGCAGAGATACCCTGTGCCATGTATCAACAAATGAAATACCAAATAAATATGAACAAAATAAATAGTTAAGAACATGGCATAGATTATGATTTGCACAACATAAGAAAATGATTATTGACTTCATAAACAAAAGAAGTGCTACAAAACCACTGACTTTACCTACCTACAGAGAAAACACTGAGTTTCACTCCTTACTTTCCAAAGCTTATGAACTTCAAGCCACAAACATCATCATTGTCCCATTTAACTACTGGCAAGCTCTCTGCTTTTGACAGTTGGTTTGAGTTGCTACTTTCCCTTGTCTTCAGACTACTGCGCTTCAAGGTTCATTGCAAATTAACCAGCTAGCAATATTTTAAACATTAAAGCTGAATATTTCCTTTCCTCTCTCTGTCAAACTGTTTCATGTTTCCTGCCATTAATTTATTATAGAAGAGAATGCCATTTTTCTTAATAACTGGTAGAAACCTAGTAAAAAGTTCATATTTTAAGATTTCAGTATTTTTGCTTCAGTAGACTTAATAGACGCTGACAATCTGATTACAGCCAACTAAGCAGCAGCTACTATAACTGATCCATCAACATGACAACCTGAAAGACAAATCTTAAAACTATAAAATCTGCTGATAGACTGTGTTATGAATAAGAATGGAGAAAATTCAACCTTGAAACCCTTTCATATGTGGTTGGTAAACAGCTTAACACTGTAGGGCGTAACAGGCTCCTTAAGGAAAAGTTTGCATGTTTAAATGTGATAATGCAAGAACTGTTTACTGAAGTAACAGGGTAATTTAATTACGGTAAAAAAAAGTTCCAAGATCTCAAAGTAATGAGAAGCCTGTGACACAAATCCTAATCTGGCATATGACAGCTGCAGAATGAATTCAAAAGATTTTTACCAGACTAATTATCTGTTAATGGCAAGGCTCTGCGGGACACAACAAATTCCCAAGGTTTAGTTTCCAAGTCATGTGATTCAATCTTTAGCATGGCAGATGGCAGACAATGACAGCATACCACTCTTTTATTCCAAGAGCTACACACACCATTTTTGTAACCCAGCACTAAAATTACTGTAATCATACATCAACAAAGATATGATGTTACCACTGGTGACAACTATTTTTGCAGTGATTGTTTCCCACACTGTGCGGCATGTCATTTTTATTAAGTGCTGTCAGCTCTTGGTGTGTACAGACTAAAATTGAAAACACAGTAGGATTTATCCTATCTACAGATCCACAAAGACTCCAGCAAGTTGGATGTCACTTTTAACAGGACACACATGTTCGGTTTTAGCTAAAATATCAGCACTTTTGTTTTCAGTAGCCATGCTCTAATTTAAAAGTGCTGACTTTGCACCAGGGTCTGATTTTATGATCACTTACAGAAGTAATCTGCTCTTTTAACATCCTGCTTCACCAACCTGTTAGTGTGATGTAGCGGGTATTACAAAGCACATTCTAAACTTGCCTCACTGAAAAAGGTTAAATTCACACCCAGTGGACCCCAGCCATTGCATTCTCAGTAACATTACACCACTTCCCTAAAGCTAGAATTATGTATCCGTGTGGGGAGGAAAGAGATATAAGTTCTCTATTTTATTTGTACTTTATTTTGGACTATTGAGCTCCAGAAAGTAAAAATAATACGCAAGGCTTGCTCTCCTCCCTCAGATTCTGAAGACCTTTGTTCCAGAGATCCAAGTTTTCCACTGCTATTTCACATGGCATGACCTTTATTTTTTGCATACGCAATAAAGCTGAACAGCTTCTTTGACATTATTATTCACTTCCAATTTAAGACACTCTTCTGAGATGACTCACAAGATGTTCAAGGTTCTGTTTCTTTTTTAATACTTTTTCTGAGGCAACTTAATCATCACAATTTTGTTACCTTTTCTTTTTTCCTCAAAATGGTAATTGGCCTGGTAATATGATCCTCTGAAAATCATGATAAAACTGTAAATACTTTCTAGGGTAAATCCTAAACCACATATTAGCTGCCTGAGGCCTTTGCACCACTACATGTAATGAAAATCCTTTAGAAAATGCTCCATGAAAACATCCATAGCTGGAAAAAGATATCTGTATTGTCATACTTAGGGTATTTTTCAGATCTCTGCATCTATGACAGGGCACAGTTAATTGCAGCTTAGTTCCAGATAACAACACTTCCTTCCATAAATAACTACAGATGGGAATATTTTTATGTCCATGAATGGAGGCCAAAATTATCTTTTGTACTTGAGTACACTATTTTCATCTTTCTTCTAACAATAAATAATCACAGCTTCCAGTTCTGAGCATACCAACTGAAAGTCTGAACAAAAATATCACATAGTGGTATCCCCGGATGAATTAATTTTCTTGCCATGCAGACTTCCTCAAGATTAGGGCCACTTTAATTCTTTTGCTTTCCTTAGGCTTGCAAGATTTGTGTACCGCATGGACAACTCTCCATAGTTGTTCTCTAAAACAATTCTAGCCTCTAGTACAAGCCCAACTTGCCCTAAGTCACATTTCATATCGAAATTAGAAGGTTTGTTAGCATTGGATGGAAGTAACTGTAAACCTTGCTGTATGAATTCTCTGTGGGATGCGGGTGTGTAAACATTCACATTTTATTGAATTGGTATTCAGATTTGTTATTTTATCTCTAGCTCAACAGCATTTCCACAGTTGTAGATAGCCCTTACTTACTAAAACCACTCAAAAACAAACAAAAGGATTTTCAGAAACCTCACTGTTAGACTCCATTTATCTGCTCCAACAAAAATCAACTCTTCATTAATCTTGATTTTACAGTGACTATTTACCACTGAGTTCCACTGTATCTGATTAACTTTTCTTTCCCTATACACAGGGAAGACATAGAATTAATTTTCTTTTTCTTTGTTGCTAGGTTTTTGTTTTGGTTTGGTTTTTTTTCATCCCCCTGGAATGATGATCTTTCTTTTGTCTAAGCAATCCCATTTTCTTCAGTATTTCTTCATACAACACCTTTTCTTAGTTACTTTTACTCTTCTCTGGATTTTCTGTAATAAAGCTGTCTTTCTGCTATCATTGCACTGACTGAGCCAGAGCAGAATGGTCACCTGGCACGCACATCAGAAACAAGGTGACTAACCATAACTTCTGTATGTATGTTGTCTTTCCTCTACTATGGACAACCATTCACACTATTAATTCATCTTCAGCTGTGATCCTTTGCCACTTCAATACATTTGTGAAAACTCCTGCACTCGGCTAGAACCTGAGACATAAGATAAAGGCTTCTGTTGGTTTCAATAGTTTTCAACTACACATAATGCCTGCTAACATGGAAGCAAGTTTCTACTACAGTTGTTTCTCAGCCTGCAATGAGATATCAGACAGTGATGTAGCAGTACAATGACACACACACACACAAAGATACACCTAACTCCTAGTGCCTAGATACTTAATTAAAAAAGTTTACTGCCGATAAATAAAACACAGTTGAAAACCAAGTAGTCTTTCCACAGGCATTAGGTAGGACATAATTGAACCAAAGGTAAATAGTTATAAAATTACTCAGTTAATTACAGTAAAATTATTTGAGAAAATACCCCCTTCCAATTATGACATTGTATACAAAACTGGAAAACTGAGAAAAAAAACAAAATTAATATGTTCCAAAACTTGCCTCAGTAAAAAATAGTCAGCTCTCACCGAGATTAAGACCCTAGTAGAAATACTCTATTAATGAAGATACTCAGATCTGAACAACAAAAGCCTATGTGCCAAAAGAATTGAAACAATAATATGGGTAGTATGGGTTTTACTAATAAATGAGATCTCTCCTTCTCAGCCCTTGTTTTGGTTTCTGCCCTCTGTGATGGGTGTGTTAACAGCTCCGGTTGGTCTCCTTAGTATTTCCATTACAAAACAAATACAAAATTCATCAGAGAGCATAAGTCTGACAAATACTTTCAAATGTAGTACCTGTTTTATTCAGTTACCCATTTACTTTAAATGAGCACCTTATGCAAAACTTCATAAATAGAAAACTAGGGAGCTTTTGGTTTCAGAGAAAGTCACCAACACACCCATGGCCCATCAAAAGTGGTATGTTCTCACTATTTGGGGAATGGAGTATAGAAAAGGTGGCTCATCCACCTTTTCAATCCTATTTATGGGTATTAATCCATGAAACTGCAACACAATGCAAGATTAAAAAGTTACTATCTCCCTGGGGTGAAGTTTTCTTTTTCTTTTGTGTGTCAAATAATACATATTTCAGAGTTCTGAATGTCTTTTTGTGAGTTTCTCACAGGAAATCCCCCCCAACACATACCCATGTATTATGCTCTTTTATACAACTGGTGCAGGTAATTTGCCATTAAACTGCTACCCTACACTTCACAATGACTGAAGCTTGAAGTTTGTTTGGCAAGACAGAAACACTCTATTCTCTTCAGAGATAACAAAGGGTTAACTTCCCAACTGGAGAAGTTTTAGTCTGACTGTTCTTGCCTCACAGTAGGACAGTGACAGATTCCAGAAAAACTGCAACCAAGGAATGAAAATACTTTGGTCAAACAAATCTATTAGGCAAACCTCAATGTCAGAAGGACAAAGACCGGAATAGCAGAAGCCTGCACTGCAAAGTTAAAGCCTAGTTACTTTTACAGGAATATTTTTCTTCACATAGGAACCATCACAAAAGTCTTGGGAGGTAAAAAAAAAATTGGTTGTTTAACAGTTTATAATTGAAAAGTCAGCCTTGCATCAATGTAGTTAAGAAAACTTTCTGTACTGGAGGCTACAAAGCACTAATATGCTAAGTTACAGTACCCTATATTGAAACTGAAGATAAAACAAACTTGTAAATGTTACAAGAGATACAATGTTACAATTAAATGGTTAAAATGGTACAATTAAAATGCTACAATGCTACAATTAAAATGTAACAGTGTTAAATTAAACCCACATAATTGTCTGTTTTCATACACAATAATCAAGAAAAATAATCAACATGGATGTTATTCTATGTGTTACTATAATCAAAATTTGCTACAGTCAGGACTAATGATGTAAATAAAAACTATTCTGAGGATATCCTTTCTGTTACATTGCTCTTTCATGATCATTTCTTACTACATGCAAAAAAATCTAATGGAAAATAAAGTCATCCCATGTAAACAAAACAACACATTCCCTAACAAAAGGACTCAAATTTTATACATGCATATTTTAAACACCTGAATTTCAGCATCAATTCTGTATTAAACAGAAAATACAACCTAAACCTATTCACTAAGAAAAAAAAAAAACCTCAAAAAAATATCTATTTCCTCAGAGATAAAAATTTGAAGGAGAGGATAAATAAATAAATAAATAAATAAATAAAACCCCAAACAAAAACCAAAACACACAAAAGCCTGAAAAACACAAGAGCCACATTTATAGGAACACAGCCATCTACAAAATGCCTTTTTTTTTAATGGTTGCCTTTCAAGCTGTGCCAACAGTACAATGCACATAAAAGATCTGCCTTCCTAGCAGATTTAGAAGAATAAGCAATTACTACATTAGAGAAAATAGGCTTAGAAATTTCCACCAACTGGTAATTGGCAGCAAAGTAACTCTATTTGCCAAACCCCAAAAAGCCTTTGGGCACCAACTTCTACACATACCAGGAATGAGCAAATTAAAAAAAAAATCCCTATTGCCTCACACTGGTGTCAGCCCTTCACTTTGGGAAAAATAACAAACAAACAAAAATGTCTCTTTTGAAAGAGACTTCCCCCAGAAGTCTCTGTCTTCATAGATAAGCAGAAGGAGACTTTTATTATCAAGGTTTTTAAAGCCATAGGTCTTCCATCTGGGACACTATATCCCATGATCCCATGAATCACAATTACACTATGGTTGTGCAAGCAAAGGTTCCTTCCCAAATTCTATGGAAAAGCAAAAAGGCCCTTCTTCTAAATGGAAGGGAAGTCTCCATATTTATGCATTACTAATGCTGAAACATGTACATCTGCAGTCCAAATTTCATTATTGCTTTTAACATAGAAGGACAGGGGGAGATACTGCAGCAATTAGAAATGTTACACTTATTTTGGAGCATTACTAATGATCAGCCGTCCTCACTGTGGGCTAAAGACAGCCATCATCCACCACAGTGACAAGTGTGGTGACATTAATGTGCAAGCAAAATATGTGAGATTTACTGTTAATTAACTTTATTGGTCCCTGATACACTATCGCATCTCCCACATCAACGCAAACCAGTGAGGTGTCCTATATTAACAATGTAATAGCAGAGGTGAATCTGAAATGAAAATCCTAGGTTTTGCAGTTTACTTTCCTGACTCTATCTACTTGCTTAAAAAGGTTAAAATCATTTTATCTATGAAAGTAAGAGAAGACTTCATGGGCAGAAAAGACTAATTATTGTATAATAAATATCCTCAAAGCTATTTTATTATGAATGAAATTAAACATGACTAAATCACATTTCAGACAATCCTAGAAAGGATTCTCTCAAAAAAAAAGAAAAAAAAAAAATCACATTAGCAAATCTCATTAAAAATCAAACCTATTAGAAGAGCTAAAGAGCACATTATAGTGCCACCAAATACTGAAAAACAAGAGTCTTAGTGATGCCTTTGCCTCACCATATTTAACGCCAAAGAACGGAAGCTCTTTTCAAGTACTTAATTACAAAAAGGGTATCCACAGCACACAGAACATAACCAGGAAGACACACCTCCTGTCAAGACAATGTGTAAGTGCACTTATTCTGCAATGCATCTGCTTGCAACTTGCAACACAAGGAGGTGCTTTTTTAAGTAGTCCATAGGATTATAACCATTATACAAAGCCTGACAATTAAAATTCCCACATCTGTTTCAGTACAGTTGAAACGTTTATAAGTGGTTTATGCAAATATACAGCTATGCAGGTGTGAAAAAATGCCTGTTCAATGAGTAAGGATCCTAATGTTTAGTCAACAATACAATAGTCTAGATACCTGACACTGAATGTGATCTACTTCACAGCTTGTGTTCCCCTGTATTACTAAAGTTACAATGCTATCAAAGTTCCATACTGGTGTTAAATAAAAGTATCAAGTATCAAAATCCTCTTCCATGAACGGCTGAGTACTTAACCTGATTGATCAACAGCAAACATTCCTGACACTTTAACCTGATGCAGCAGAACATTCTGTGGGCCCCTCTTTTGCATTTCAGAGTGAGAATAAAGACCTGCTGCATCATTAATCCTGGCAGCAGGTTTTTGCATTGGTAAAAATGAAAGCAAAAACAAGCTGCAAAGATATGACCACTACTACAGAATTATTCATTTCATGGAAAATTCTTGGCCTTAGATCATGCCAGTTACTACCTCCAGAATGACATTTCTGTCCTTTTGCTACTTAAATAACAACCTGTGGAAATTAAGTGGAAGGAGGCAACAGTATTTTTCTTATGACACTCAGCACTATGCAATCTGAAAATATGACTCTGCTTCTGAATACACATATGTATTTTAAGAAGTTTGCTGTAAAATAAACTGAATTATTTAATCAACAGGCACTTTTTTAGCAGTGCAACAGAGTTACTATATGAAAAAGATACTTTTAAATTTTTTTTGCTTTCTACTTGAAATGTAAACTGGTTAACGTCTTTTGCATTTTATAAAATTTTGTTGCTTTTAGTTATTAATATTTTAATACAAATTTTCAAAGTTTCCATTTGTTAACTATCCTTATTCAGGAGCAGGTTAAAATACAGTGAAAATAATTCAAGTTGTGAAAACAAATAAGCTTAGATTAACTCATAATTATTAGATGGTCACACCAATTTATTCTCATACCTGTTTTCCATCCAGTGTACAAAGTCTCTTGACTACACCTGAATCTAACTTAATGGCTTCTGTGATGTCAGTCAGGACCTGTTCAAAGGAGTGAGCAGTCTTCTTATTCAGCAGAATTCTCACAGCCTTCCGTGGTTTTACTCCACTCCTAATAACAGTCACTAATTTGGGTTTAATGAAATCTTTACTCTCCTTCACTTCACTCTTTGTGGATGACAAAGATGTCAAGGATCGAGTGGACCCAGTCCTTACGTTCACGCACCAGTTTGGATTGACGTTCTTGGTGTAATCAACCTTGCGATATGGTTCATTGGATGCACATACATAACTTTCACCTAAAAAGAAGATGACATTTTTATAATATTAGGAGGTTTGCAGATATTATTTGCCAATTAAAAAAAAATATTTTTTTTCATGAGTAATTTTCCTGTATTTCAACTGCAGGCCATTTTAAATGGAAGACTGTAAATTATCACAGCTTTCCACCCAAACAATACTCTCAGAGTGGTTTCAACAGGTTTCAAAAGACCTCTGGTTAAGAAATTTAAAAACAAAAAAGAAAAAGATAATGTAGAGGGTTATGTGGGGGTTGGAGATATTTCCATTTCTTTTGGATCATAAATTCTGACTGCAGAGTTACTTTGTAAGTGCTTAAATTATTTGAGCTCACAATACATGACATTAAGAGCATTCTCCTACAGCAAATATCCAGACCCTTCCTATGTATTCCTCAAGTATATACTTCAAGATGTGTACACACATATCTATGCTTAATAATGAATTATTTTGAAGAAGCAAGCTTAACAGAGTAAATTCAACCATCTCAAGATGATTGCCCTGAAGGACACATTAATTTACCTGGAGTTATTGCCTCTCTACCAAGAACACACTGTTGAAATTTATTCACTTCAACATTTTTAAGACTAAGAAGCACCTGTTGAGGCCACAAATGAGACTTTGAGATGACAGGAATATGAAAGGACATTTACACTTCTCCATTTTAATTTCTTTCCTAATTCAAAGCCTGCACTGCTGTTATCTCCTGAAGTCATAAAAGGGAGGTGAGAGGACAAAGAAGTTATCACAGACTAGCAATACACATTTTTACATCAAATTATTTAAAGCAGCACCATGATGCAGACCTAAGGAATTTGTTACTTTTCTCCATTTGCTGAGACAATGCAAGGGTGCAGACTAACTGGCTTTTTTTTTTTTTTCTCCTTAGGAGAGAACATTTTTCTCTTCAAACTGTTGTTTGTTGATTACCACAACTCTTTTAATGTCTGACAGCTATACTCAAGATGCAAACCATGAAAAAGTCTGGGTTATTTCTGTAACACATGTCCTTGGGATCTCACATATGACATCCAAAGATTTCTCAGAGGCAGAGTATTGCCATAAGGATGAAAAACAATCATTCCAAATGACAGAAAATACTATTCCTCCAGGCAGAATAGCTACCTGTATCTTAAAAAGCCTAGCCTGTTCTAAGGTTAAAGCTACACACTCAAGGTCACTGCTGGAACAAACCAAACTCACCTCCTGTGTACACAGCAAAAAAGAATAAAGAGCACACGTAGATCTATTAGACAGTACTGCAAAAGTTACAAAATATACACCTATTTTTAGATACACACTAGAAAACTTTTAAATAATACTTTCACTTTCTGAACTCTAGTTTTGAGAGCTGATCTAGCTTAGAAGTTGTACAGCTGCTTCTAAAATCAAGATAGTAAACTACTTTCAAACCCCTCAAGAATTACTGTGATCTGAAAGACAAAGTACAGTTTGAGGTACAGAGAAACAATTTGGTGTAAAGGTTTATGGAGGCCACAGCTTTTTGTGTATTCTTGCTCTTCATTCATTCCCCTCATATTCATGGACTAAATGGTGCACAAAACGGAAACCAACACAGACAAAACAAGACTCCTCCGCTTTCCCCCAAACACAAACAAAGAAAAATGAGCTGTTTTTAGGCCATAAACTCCTTGAATGTGATTTCCACACAGCTGCATGCACACTAGCACTAATCTGCAGATAGGGAAAAAAAATGAAAAATGCCACACAGCCTCAGAACTGTCATGACCTAGAAGCTTACACTGCCCCCAGAACTACATGCTAAGTTGCAACAAGTCTTCAAGCAATCTGATTTAACCTGCTTTAAACAAGACAATTAGATGAGATGACCTCAAAAAGTCCCTTCCAAACTAAATTATCCTATGATTCTAAGACTGGTTTCAGCAGCTCAGCTGCAACAGAAGCAGACTTCCCCCTCTACATCCCATAATACCAGATTCAAAGGACTACGCTTATTTGCTAAATATTTTTAAGCCATGAAGATATCTCTACACACAATGCTGCTGAATAAGAAGCATCTTGAAGCTGGTAGCATTATTTCATACCAATAGACTAACTAACATAACTGCTGATCATTTTGTAATTCTTCCCTCTACAACTAGACTACTGTGTGATGCAAAATGCCACAGTTTAAACCCAGCCAGCACCTAAGCACCATGCAGCTGCTCACTCAGCTCCCCTGGTCAGATGTGGGAGAGAAAAATCAGGGGGGTAAAAGTGAAAAAACTTGTGGGTTGAGATAAAACCAGATTTAACAGGTAACACCAAAGCTGTGCAAGCAAGCAAAGCAAAACAAAACATTCATTCACAACTTCCTGCAGGCAAACGGGTGTTCAGCCATCTCCAGGAAAGCAGGACTCCATCATATGTAACAGTGGCTTGGAAAGACAAACGCCATCACTCCAAACCTCCTCTCCCTTACTTCTCCTCCCAGCTTGATATGCTGAACATGACATCATATGGTTTGGAATATCCCTTGAGTCAGTTGGGGTCAGCTGTCCTGGCTGTGTCCCCTCCCAACTCCTTGTGCACTCTCAGCCTACTCACTGGCAGGGCAATATGAGAAGCAGAAAAGGCCTTGACGCTGCATAAACACTGCTCAGCAGTAACTAAAACATTTCTGTGTTATCAGCTTTGTTTTCCAGCACAACTCTAAAACATAGCCCATATTAGTTACTATGAAGAAGTATTAATCCAAAAGGATCTTTATTTCTTTAAAACAGCAGTGTGAAACTCTCTGCCTTCTACTAGTTCCCTTGCTTGATGCATGAATAAAATAGTTCTTGGTTATCTGAATAGGTTGTAATACCTGTTTATTACATACTACTTCTTATTAGTTCTTTTCCTTTAAGCAAAACTCTTCACTTTCTGATAAAAGAAAAAAAAAAAGAAAAAGGAAGTGCTTTCAACTTAAACCAATGCAATACCTTAAAAGAATGAATTTCAAATTGATTCAACTGCATTTAGCCAAGTCTTAAGTTGAAGCAGAAACTATGCTAACTGGGGGGGGGGGGGGTGGGGGTGGGAAGAGTATCATAGAATGGTTTGGGCTGGAAAGGACCTTAGGATCATCTAGTTCCAATCCTCCTGCCATGGGCAGGGATACCTCACCCTAGATCATGCCGCCTAAGGCTCTGTCCAATCTGGCCTTGAACACTGCCAGGGATGGAGCATTTACCACTTCTTTGGCCAGCCTGTTCCAGTGCCTCACCACCCTCACAGTAAAGAGCTTCTTCCTTGTATCCAACCTGAACTTCCCCTGTTGATTGCAAAATTTCCTAGAATTAGCAGATACAGCAATGACTAATTGCTGCAATTACTGGACAACTGTAGCATACTACAGATTGTTTTAAACTCCATGCCTGCTTTCTTATACCAGTCATATAGAATAAACTTAGTAACACAGGTTTTACAGGGAAAACAGATTTTACTGCTACACCTGCAAGGCAGGCACATATGGCAGGTTTAGAGCAAGGACTGTGAGAAAACACATGCACCAAGTGACTTGCTTGGTTCATGACTTAAAGGATAAAGATTGATGGTTTCATTCTATTGAAATCCCTACTCAAACTTCTAATGATTTCAGCACAGCCAGGATCACCCACAGATTCTAAGTTCTACTGAGAACCGTGCAAAGTACCAAAAAACCCGCTAGAAACAGAAGATGATTAGGAAACAATTGCTGCTTTCTGCATAAAGAATGATTTTCTATGAAAGAGTTAAGTATTGATTTGTTTGGTTTAATAGGGGCATAAGAATAATTATTCAACAGAAGCAACTATTTAAGGAAAATAAATGGCAAGGGTAAATTAAAACACACCTATAAAGTTCATTACAGAAAGCTTTCCTACAGAACAGTATATTCAAAAAAGCATACCTAAGAAAACACAACCCCTTGATGAGCAATTATTAATTTTTTGAACACTATACTATTGTTTAAATTATTATTTTAGCCATCTTTTGAAGTAAAAAATGCATCTTCATACGTCTGTTTCAAAGAAACAGTAATTTAAGAGTATTAGGTCTCTTATATTTTGTAAGTAAACCTGAAAGTGTAACGTTATATATAACATTTGCTCAAAGTTTCAATGTATGACCCAAGTTTAAATCTGTTTGGGATTAATTCATGTATAAATACACAATTCTGATAAACTCCACACTCTACCAGAAAACCAATATTTGTGAATTGATTTCAAACACAGTTAACAAAGTAACAGATAATTTTTCAGTTTAAATCACATGCATAAATATATTTGGCTGTTTCACAAACTGCCTTGAATGTGATTTTTCATATGTCTAACCTAAGTATATATTATCTCAATCACTAAGAAAATATTTTCTATAACTTCAGTGGTATTTTGATCAGGCTGTAGCTCTTTTCTTGTCATTTGTACACCTACCAGTCGTAGAAAGTTGACACAACTCCTCAAACCGGCATAAACAATACTTCAAATATTTACATCATTGACTTCTATATGGTCAGTTTTATGCTTTGAAGGCCTACTTTCCATTTATAGCCTTGGAAGACTAAAGCTAATGCATACCAGCCTTAGCTGGCACATAGTCACAGCAGTTACATTACTGGAAATAAATACCATGTCTCTAGCTTACAACATTAGCATTAACATGAATCAGCTCCCTAGCTTTTAGACCAGTTTGTGAAGTTAGTCACTGATACTACATTGAGACTTGCAGATAAAGAAGTAAACTATAGACTAATGATGTGGAAAGATCTATTAAGCAACACTTTCTTCTTTTTCTTTAAACGCAGAAAAGAATGCAAGAACTACAGGCATAGTTTACAGCTGGGACTCTGAACCCAGCCAAACTATTCTACAGCAGAAAGCTTAACCAGGCTGCAGAGTAGTTTTGGCAGAAGTATGAAATCTCTTTTTAAGTTGGCATTATAATTTCAATAGACCATATGTGCCATCCCTCCAACGCTTCGTGACAGTACCCAGAGCAATCTAGAAGTGTCAATTCTTCCATGAAATCCTGCTACCACCAAAAATTCCTGAAATGGGGCATATGTTCACTTTAAAAGAGTAACATCTGCTGATATTTTGTGTCACAATCTAATCATGAAATGGAGTAAGTTTACTTCTGATTCTCTATGTCTTACTAGCATTAGAAAAACAACTAGATGACACGAAACAATGCCTATTATCAAGGAAACAGTACCTGCCTCTAAATAATGTACTGCATTAATAACCAGACGAAGCAAGACCTGTGTGTGCTATGTGTGTACAGTTTAAGCACACTGTAGGACTCCAGTTTCAGATAGCTATGCCTAAACGTAATACTCACCGTTGCCTCACAACAGAAGAATACAGATAATGAACTCAGAATGGATAAAAGAGAAAACAAGACTATGTTGGTCAAATGGACTAATAGCCATAGACCATCAATGGCCTAAATACTGTCTTGCTTGCTTAAAAACTCATCTACAAACGTTTTATTTTGCCACCTATTTCTTCAACAGTTATTCACCGAAGACTGGCCTAGCTCACTTTTCAAGAAAATGCAGGGATCAAAAGAGTAGGGTGTACGTGAACTCTTCAAAATTCAGCCATGACATTTCAGATACTGAAAGAGAAGAATGCATCTTTATCCTTTGTATCACAAGTGTACATCACTTGCAACTATGTGCAGTTTTGAGGAAACACAGCTCCTTGATAACTTGAGGTTCTTCACAAGTTTCATGAGTTGAAGCCCACTGCTGGACATTTAACAAATAGTCTAGAAGCATTCAGACATTCCATCCTTAAAAAGAGACTACTAAAGAAAGACTTGTAGATACTTCATTTTCCTTAGCATTAGGTTAAACCAACTGTTGATAAGACATGCAGTACATAATGTAAGGAAGAAATTATGTGTACAACACTCAAAAATCCTGAGTCAGGATATTTGAAACAAAAAGGCTCTGGACAAGATTTTATGGCTTGTTTTTTGCAAGTTGTTAACAAGCATTAACTACTATCTTCTGAGAGCCTCATAAAACGTAATGAATTTAGATGATACACTGCATAACTGAGAATGATATAGCTGGCACAAGTAAAAGAACATCCCTACAGAAAGAAAGCCATTAGTCTCCATTTTTTTTAATATGTGTGTTCCCTGTGAAGCACATAGGACAGGACAAGTTCCTAGGTTCCTTTCATCAATCCATCTCATGTTCCTCAGCTTCTTTTGGTGGAACTCATTAGTTTCAAGGGTGACAAAAGCTGCTTATTCAGCATAGCACAGTAGTTATTAGGGCTAATAACCTTCTAACTTTAAAAATCACAGGAAAGTACCCACTTTGTGTGCTGTAACACAAAGCCAAGCACGTTTCCAGAACACTGTATTTAAAGTATGTATAAAAAGATTGATAAAATAAAACAATCCTTTTCATTAAAAAATTGTTATTGTTTCCTTCCTTTCTTTGACAGAATTTCCTTCCTTGTTAGTTTCTTACAATTCTCTCACTTTCATATCACCTCCAATAATCCTTTATAAGTCACAGTCTTCCCTCATCTATAGCATTTAAGCTCCCCATACACTTTTTAAAACCTGGGATGACAACCAGGATTTTAGCAGATGACTAATTGCTCCTAGCTCTCTTTTGACTTTATTTAGTCAGGGCATTCAGAGATGGTTTCCTCCATGCTTTCACAGAATCCCAGAACAGTTGAGGTTGGAAAGAACTTCTGGAGGTCATCTGGTCGCAATCTCCTGCTCAGGCAAGGTTAAAGCTTTCAGAAGACAACTAAGGCCATTTGGTTATCAAATCCATGTAATACGATATGCGTCCTCCACAGTAAGTAAATAACTCTTTTCAGGTAAATTACATTTCTCCCATCCCTTAAATGAAGAGATACACAGTGATGGAACGATTTTATTTTGCTTGAATGGAAAACCAACTAACAATTATATCCATATTTCACATCCACACCCTGTTGCTTCAGGACTCCATAACTACAGTGACTTGAACATATATTTAGAAGCATATGCTTTTAAAGTTTTTTAATCCTTCTTTTGTCCTCCCTTTTTACCCTTTGTTAAACTTGTTACATTTGCCCCTTTTTAAAGTATTACAGCATTTGGTTTTAGCACAGGAAGATAATCATACCTTTTGGAAGAAGCAAAAATACAAACAGTCTACTTGGTGTTACCATCTGCTTGCCCTGACAAGAGAAAAGATATTGACCTAATATACTGTGTGCATCAACTAGAATCACAGGCACTTAAGCAGGATTAAAAATATAATATGCAGTAACAACAAAAATGATCTAAGGCAGAAAATACCTGGATTATTCAACACCTCATTTCAAAAGCACTCTTTTAATCTGTATTAGTGTGGCAGAGCCCATTTCTTTAAAGTAGGTATTGTCCTATGTTACATGTCTTAGCCATGCATAAGGACTGACTGCCCTGCTCAGAACCTTCCTACCTCCTGCCCAAAGATTTTGCTACACATGCCTGTTGATTGCCATTAGAACTGTGCAGACAAAACTACTGACATTTTATAAAGGACTATGTTAATTAAACATTGTAGTAGAAAGAACAAAGACTCTCAGCAATGCTTCCTACCTAGGGAAAAATTTCCCATCACATGCCAATCCAACATAACTTTTCTTGCCAGGAATAGAGTTTACACTTTGTTTCCTCTCTGAAAATCCAAGAATATCTCCCAACTTTGCAGCAGACCTGAACAGCCAGGATTATCCATGGCTTTCACTACCAAGACAATGAAACCACAGGATAGCAAGATAGAGCATGACTGACAAATGTAAAACACAAACCTCTGTGCCAAAGAACTGTTCTTACTATTACCATTGTGTCAAATATTTTTAAAGAAAATTGAAGGATTTAGACAAACAATTAAAAAAACTTTGGTAGAGGATAAAAATGAAACCATTATTCAATTATTACTGTTGAAAGGAAAATATAAAGTTACCCATGGAATCTCCTATTCACAAGCAAAAAAGTAGTGTAGTGTCTGATGGCAAAGTTGAAAGAAAGAAAACTAAAAGAAAGTCACAATATTCCTAACCCCTATCCCCTCCTTGGATCTGTTTGCTCAAGTAAGATCACAAACAGACAATGAAATTCTTCACTCTTTCCATTCTAAGAAAGTACTGAAAACTGTCAAACTCATGAGCCATAATGTTTCCTAATCTACATGGGCTGGGAATACAAACATTTGCCTAAGGTGAGTCTAGCAGAGCATGCTTTTTTGACTGTCGTATCCATTTAAGGAAAGCAATATGCTAAAAAAGGATCTTGTCAAATTTTGAATAATAAACATGGTCTGGTCAAATTTTTAACTGACTCAACCTGTAACAGTAATATTTGAAATCCACAGTATGTCTGTGCATTACCTATTATCCTCTTAAAATGATAAACAGCAAAACAGATTGCCAAAAACTGCCAACCCCCCAAAAGCACTCATCAGTGACTCAACACAGCTAGTTTGGACTACTATGATACAGAATTTGATGCTGCCAGCTTTTCTACCTTAGACAAATATTAACCTAATAAATGGAAAATAGGCCTTAAAGAGCTTCCCTGCACTGAGGCATGCTAATACCCAAGAGCTACACACACAGGCTCTTGTTGAGGAAGGTTTAATGCAAATCTTGATGGCTTGGCAAGAGTGGCTGAGCACTCACCTGCTCACTTCATAGAGCCATCAGTAACTACTGAACCTGAACTGCTGTGAGTTTGGGTACCTGTTCAACAACACTGATGACGTGCAAACAGGCTAGGTATTGCATCAAGCAGCCATGTTCAGTCTGGTGTTCATCCAAGTAGCTGACATGCATAGTAGCACTTGAACTTTATTTTGCTTTCTGAAAATTAAAAAGCAATGTTACAAAACACCATTCATAACTAGTTCTGGTGCTACTGCAGTTCAAGCTTCAGGGTATCACCAATGTTCACGTATTTATTCCAGAGCAGAAATTCAAGCTTGCTGTGCTGGACATAAAGAAAATAAAAACAAACCAGCTCATATTCTAGTTGGTCTTCTAGAAGAAAACAACTGGCAGAAAAGCTCAAATAATTTCAAGGAATGATGGATTCACTACTTGTTTGCTTTCTTCTCGTCCCTGTATATGCTTTCGTTTCTTTGCGTGGTGATTGACTTACTCTGGTAAAGTTTTTTAGCATGCTAATTGGAGAACATGCTAATCCAATTATGATGCCACAGGATTTTCTTAAGATTCCGAAGAGTTGTATTGGTCATGAATAGATGACTAAGTAACTGGGACTCTCTTTTCCTCTTTTTATTTTACGGAGAAAGCATGGAAGTGGCATTTCAGTTGTGGCATTAATTTTGCTTTATTCTTCCAGTGAAAAGCAATGACAAAGGTCACTCTTTCAAAGAGTATTTGAAGAGACAGGAAGTTTTTGCTTTCAGTTATTAACTTAAATAGAGTTGTGAGAGTATACACTGCATTTATACTGTTGTTCAGCAAGTCATTCTGTCTTTGTTTTGTTTTAAGCCATAAAAGCTTAAGATCACTCTTTCTGCAACATTTCAAAAGTCACCCCAATGTATTAGTTTATCCAATTTTTTCTTCATCTACTTTCCCTACCATCCCCACTCCAGCATTTTTTCTTCTTTTCTTTTATCTATCTCTGACTTAATCACTAAATCTTGGGAAAGTTTTTGGTTGATTTCACATCTATTTTATTACCACAGAATCAGCATCAATCATTTCACTTTTCCTCTGTTTTGCCTGCAGAACAGCGTCATGGTACATCACATGATGGGGGAAGTCTTCAGGCACTATGTTACCACTATACTATAGAGTAAATTATAAGGTGGGCTTTTATGCATACCTTTTTGCGTGAGACCTCCCTGATGCAGCACATGCTGTAGCCTTTCCTTTTCTACTGCACGCTTTGGAGTGGCTAGTCCCTAATTTTCAGTGCCTTTACTGGTGGATTACATAAAGGGAACTTCATGTTCCCTTGCTCATCAAATTCTCCAGGTGTGATCCAGCATTGCTTTGAAAAGGGAAGATTCCAAATCAAAGGAGGCATTCGCAGACCTACAAATGGTACTTCATTAATGCAAATCAGTTACACCTGGCATACAGTCACCAGGTAGAAGACGGCAGTGGTTAATGTATTAGGTACTTGAGGAGAAGCATCAAGTGCAAATTGATTATGAGCCTCACATTGTGCACAGTATAACCAATACACTTGAAAGGCTAATTCATGTAATGCTGAGCTTAAACTTTATTGAAGACATAATGTGAGAATATGGGGGAATTCTGCTCTTCGTTCTGGTAATTATCATTCCCTAAAACCAAGCAGTATGTTTCATTCAGGAAGAAAAAGTGCTTCTGGCCCCATTTTGAGATGTAGTCAAGCACTGCTCCACTCAGATTTCCAAGGTCTACATAAACTTGGCAACTAAGTTGCATTATCAAAAGTTATTTAGGAACAATCCTGAAAAACATTTGAGTCTATAAAATTATTTTGGAAGTCAGATGAGCTATATAGTTCCCTCTATGGATATGGGCTCTGATCACACTTGAAAAATAACTTTACACCAGTTTGGTTTAATAAGTGCTAATAATTTTTCACAGCACAGGGGCCTTCTCTTTGAAAGTTTAAGCCACTGTGAGGCATCAATAACAGCATAACTGTAAAAACTAAATTACAGCATTTCCCTCTCTTACAAATGGTGATGACTGAAAGGTTGCCAAGAATTTTACTGTGGTTCTTCTAAATTACACCTGCTGCGTAACTACCATTAAAGTCAACCCACACACATACAGAGAGCACTTGTCTGGGTGATGAGAAGTGGACAGTCCACACTGGGATAAAGGAAGCCTAATGCACCACAACAGGCACTTGCACCACTTCCCCTCAGAGGCTCCATGGCTGCCGAATTTCAAAGCAACCTCTCTCAGCTTGTATCAGGGTAGAAAGGAAAACTCGCTCCAGGGAGAACCTGCAACCCACCATCAGGCCCCACACCACCTCTTCCCCGACCTCGACATGCCAGGGCAGAACTACCAACAGCCTGCACCCTGCTTGCCCCTGGCTCACCTTCCAAAAGCTCATCCAGGCTGGTAAGCTTCTTGCTGCCGTCAATAGTGTAGATGGTGCGGACACCCTGGGGTAGGTTCACATTGTCCGACAGGGACCGGGTGAGCTCTGCAAGGAGGGCATCGAAGGAGCGGAAGCGGTCATTGGAGATGGCATACACCAAGCCCTTGAAGTACCTGTCCCCATTGCGGTAGAAGCGAGCTTTCCGGGCTTTCTTCTCTGAGCTGAGCGCCTGCAGAGTCCGCGTCCTGTAGAGGCTGCAGTGGGCACTGTGCGCAGGGCTAGGGATCAGCCCGTTCCCCCTCGGCCCCGCGCCACCGCCGGAGCCGGTGCCGCTGCGACGCGGCCCGGCGCGCTGCTGCCTCTTGTCCCGCTCCTCAAAGTGCTCCAGCTCGATGCTCCGGTTGCTCGCCATGGGGAGCTGCCCGACCGTCCTCCCAGCTCCGCTGGGACCCGGGCCGGCTACGGGTTAGTAAGCCTACCCCTACGCTCGCAAGAACTCCTCCGGTCGCCTAATTCGGCATCTCGCCCGGCCTCTCCCACCGGGAGAGCTGCGGCTGACCGGAGCGCCCGACCTGCCTCGCAATCACAGCTCCAGCCGAAGTTAGCTCTGCCGTTACCCGCTGCTTCGCCCTCAGTCGCGCACAAAAGCATCCCTCACGTATCCCCTCGCCCCCCCAGCTATATGCAATGCCGGGGCGGGAAACGCGGAGCAGAGCACAACCGTGCCTATGCGGATTCGCACAATGTGGAGGACGCTTTGCGCGCAGGTTCCCCCGCGTCAGCTTCTTCTCTTGGCTCCGCTGGGAAGAGGCGGCTGGGAACGGAGCGCCTATTCCGCCAGCTCCCGGCCGGTGCGGGGGGGACACCAGGACCCCGCCACCAGTCAGCGCAGGGAGCGGCGCAACCTCCCGGTTGTCTGCGGACAAAGGCGCCGGCAGCGCCCGCCTCAGTGGGACAACGGCGGCGGCAGGGGACCCTGCGCTAGGAGCTGGCTGCGGCCCAGCCGCGGCGGTGGAGCTGGAGACGGGCGCGGCTGCCTCCGGCCCCCAGAGCCAGGCGGGAGCGAGGAGGAGCGGGGCGGTGCTATCTCGGCGCTAGGCGGACTCGGTGGCGCCGCCGTTCCCAGCTGCCGCGGGGCGGGAGCAGCGCTGGTGACACGAGCGGCGCCCGGCGCAGTTCGGGGCTCGGCGGGAGGGAAAGGGGCTCTCTACGGAAGGGGAATGACTAGGGGTGCGGCTGTGCCGCAGGGGCAGCTCTATCTCTCTTGCTGCGGCTCTGATGACGCCGATCCTTTGAACCCGCACTCCCTCCGGCTCAGTAGTGGAGCCGCCTGCTAGCCCTCTCTGGCTTTTCTTTCTTCAAAACGTTTTTCTCCCCCAAATACATCCCCCAGGACAGAAAAATACGCGTCCATGTCACTTCCCTTTCCCGCTGGTGAACGTTACCGAGCTTCCTATTCTGAGGAATAAAAACAGAGCTCTGGTTCCCACATCCTTCACCTCCTGAATGCGCCTTAGCCACCGTTCATGGCCTTCCTTGGCAGCTTCCCAATGTTCCCGAGGTTGCTCAGCTTATTCACTTTCGGTAGAAATGGACGACATGTATTAAAATGGATACAATTTCAATTTTTTTCGAACTTATTTGCAACTACTACAGAATATATTTTCTTGACATAATGAGTACCAAAACAAATGTCAAAGGCATTTACAACTAGGTGCATATTTTCATTTTTTTGTCAGGTCTGTTGTTTGAGGAGGTTCCAGTTGTGTTGTGTTATTACAGATGGTCACAGTTTTTGCTCTTTTGTCCTGGGCCCATAAGAACCTTCACCCATCCTTCTCAACACCTCTTGTAGTGGTTGGCCGGAGGCTGCCTGCAGGTTGATATCTGCATTACAAGTGTAACAGCTGCAGGTGAAGCTTCTCTATATGGAAAGTAAATTAGTAACTGAGAGGCACATACAGGAGAGATTTATGAAAGTCCTTTTCACATCTAGGACAGAACTCTGCTCAGTAGAGATGTTCCAAAAAACTTAGAAGATATGTTTTCTGTCTATTTGTATATAGTGGGAAAGGAAAGAGGTTTGACTAAGATTTATCTATGTTCAGCTTTGTGTTTAAGTGGTTTTTGAAAATAGTTTGCCACATTTGCTGTGGATTTCTTATTTACACATTTTATATTTTGAAATACTAATAAAGTCAAGCACTATCTCACCATTATTACTGGGTTTATCACAAAGTAGATCAAATATCTAGCTACTATGTTCCTAAAGACAATAAATGGAAAACATGAATGAATTTCACTCTATTAAAGTGCTAACTTCTGCAATGCCTGGAAACCTCCACAAACAAGAGGAAGTGGTAAGCCATGGAGCTAGATAAGTTCCTTTGTGGTAAAATCAACAAAAGGAACTGAGTGAGGAGGGAGTTTTGTTACAGTTGGGTCATAAATATACCTGCTAATATTAGACTTGTAGATCTTGCCTAGGAAACAGAACATAGACACTACAGAACAGTAGGGAACAACTTTCTAGACTGGTTTTGATGTGTAGTTTCTAGTCCTTTTTATGGGCAGAGTTACACAGGTGGAGTTCAAACTCACCTGTGTAACTGTGCTCCGGAGTGGACTGGGAGGTTGTATTTTTCTCAAATGCTACCAATTGCGTAGGCCTGTCTAGTCTTTACAAAATAAGTCACATTACTTAGTTTAAACTTCAGCTGGAGGTTATTTGGACTAACCTTTTTCAATTTGCTTAGAAGCAGGCTACAAAAGCTCAGGGAAATTTGATTTCTCTTGAACACACCTTTTACCTCCTTTCTGTCAACTGTTGCCTGCTCTCAACAGCACCTTTCTTAACTATGTGTACAGGACTCATGCAGACTAGCATGTAATGTCCATATGTGAATTTAATATACTGTCTGTGTCTATGACTAAATTTAGGTTAGAAAATTCAGTGTCAGGGTAGGTATTTTATTAATTTCAAGTTCTTTTGCTCGTGGTAGGATAGGTCATGTACAGGACTTGCTCTGACTTCTGAACTCTATATCTAGACATGAGATGGGGGAAAGCAATTTTATACAACCCATACAGTAAGGCAAATCTAAAATGGAATTCTCATACCTTTGACCAGGAAAATTTTCTCCTCAAAGGGAATCCCCACTACAGATAGTTTTTGAAGTATATACAGCAACAGTGCTTTATAGAACATTTAAGCATGAAATTAATTTCTGGTCTGTAAAACTAAACTACCTCTAATATTAAGAGGCTATTTACAGAGAGGCTGCAATTAGATCTGCATGTGTGACTGCCAAGGAAATTCCTGATAACACCTGAAACATGTTCCTATAACTTGTGCTCTTCCTTTTCGGTTCTCTTCAGGTGTTGTTTGTATTTTTAATAAGCTCTTAAGCTCCTGTTGGGAATGGTTTACAGTGTTTCTATTTGTATGTATGCTTTGCCTTTTTTCTTGCCACCTTATTTCTCCTAGAGAGTTATCTGTAGTCAGAGACGTTTTAAAAGACTTTAAAAAGTGAGGAATAGAACCCCAAGCAACTCCATATGCAACTGAACTACATTTGATGCTACATATGAGAAAAATAATATGCTTAGTATGCAATTATGTATGGAACTGAGTTATGCAATTCCATTATCTTCTTCCCACTTTATCTTTACAAATAGGGTTGATAAATTAGCAGTTCAGTTAACAGCAAGCAATGTTACATGTACAAATGATACTTTGTTTATTAACCTAAATCTCCTGACACCATAAAAATGTATTTATCATTAATTCTTTGAATATTTTATTCTCTAAATCTATGTTTCCTACTTGAGCTTCCAGTTTTCATATTCTTCTAAATAACCAGTTCTGCCTCTGTAATTTGTTTTTTTTTCTTCTGCTTTATTGTTGTAGACATAACAAATTCTTGGTTTAAAACACTACATCTAGAAGGCCTCCTTTGTGGTTTGTTTTTTTGTTGTGGTTTGTTTTTTTGTTTTGGTTTGGTCCATTGGTTTGTTACATTTTGTTTTTTTGTGACAAGCAACCCATCTAAGAAAATACTAAAAGGAAACCAGGAAAACTTTACCATCAGACGCAATGTCTTTTCTTCTACTGCTACCTGAACTGTCCTTACCTTCCTGATTGGAATCAGCGGAATTTAAATTATTTAGCACATTTAATGGGTTGATAGGTAAAATTCAGTTCAAGTTCAGAGTTTACAGTGGATAGTTTTAGAAGAACTTATATATATCTGACCTTTGCGTTTAACTCATTGATTTCACCTTGAAAATTATAATGTGTAATCTTGCTGAAGAAGCGAAAAAAAGCAGTATGAACTTGGGGTCTGTTGGCTCAAGATTAAATATTCTTTGAATAATTAAATAACAAAATGTTTGCTTGTAGCTCCAGATATATAGATTTTGAGTATTTAAACAATTTAATGGTTATTTGTAATGATTTGGTTTCAGCTAAGAATTTTTAAAATGCTTTTAAAATATTCATACAACAAAAATCTCTCAGCATCCCTATGAGATACTATACCCTACTTCATGGATGCATAAAATGGAAACGAAGTTTAAACAACCTGCCCAAGGGGCAGAGAAGTCAGACTGGGACCAACAGTTTTTTGCTTCTAGTATTTTTTCATCCACTCAACAGTTTATCCATGAATTGCATGTAGAAAATAATATTGCTTTTAAAATTGCAGATGTCAATATAGACAACTGTACAGAAATAAAACATGTAAATGAAACACATCAGCACAGGTGGCATGAGAGATACTTTAGCCCACAGTCAGGCATATTCTTGTCACATAAGCACCTGCTGATAAGTGGGAATGTGAGTCTAAGGCTCATTGGCTATTGAATTATCTTAGTACATGTTAATGTATCACAGAGAAATGTCTGAGTCTAGTATATGTGATAAGCCACTGTAAATGTGTATTCAAAAGACCTCAGTTATTCACCTGTTTTAATAGACTAGATGAAAATGCCATACGGAGGCTACTTGTTAAAAAACTTCACACACTTCTCGAAGGATTGCATTGTCCTTTAATTTATCTTTAAGAGTATTATTTCTGAGCATTCATTTACGAGTTCTGAAAGCAGTAAAAATGTATGAATTAAACTCCTATAAAACCAATGTTGAACCTGAAACACAAAAATGTAGAGCTGGAAGGATCTTCACAGTATGTTCTACTTCAATTTGCTGTACCAAGGAAGACCCAAATGTACTAAAACCGTTCCGAGCAAGCTTCTAAATTTAAAGCCTCTTCATGGGTGAGATTTCATATCAGCCAGTGGTTTGTCCAAAGGAACGTGGGTTTTTTTATATCCAGTTATACTTTCTTCCAGATTAGCATCTTCCTGCAGAAATTCTCTAGCAATTTGTCCCATTTTGCTGATGTCCCATTTTCCCTGATGTGGGAAGAATGGACGAGAGGAGTGGGATGCCACCTCTATCCAGTGCAGCATGAATGAAGTTGTAAAATATTCTCAAAAGAGATAACTACTTCACATAAACTTAGTTTCTGTGATATAGTGAACATATTGGAGGAGTTAGGATACCCTCCCAATAGGTTCCTTCTGAAGCCAGCTCTAGAAGAGGACAGTCTATTTGCACTCCAGTAAAAATCAATTCCTAGTTATCAGTGGTTGCTCACTGACATGGTGTCATGATCTACATCCATTCAAATTTGAACAGATTGCCATATTAAATAAATTGAGTATGTGTGTTTATGATATAAATAAATGCCTAACTCAGAGTTTCATATACTGGAGAGATATAGAAAGGTCTTCGTGTTCCCTTTCTCATCAAAATCTGGTGTGATTCAGCATTACTTTGAAAGGGCAAGTTTCCAAATAAAAGCTTAAAGGACAAACAGCTGAAAGCCTAAAAAGGAGGAGGCATTAGAAGACTTACGCATTGTACTTCTTCATTAATGAATCTACACTGCAAGATATTTGTGAATTTTGGTTTTGCCAGCTGTTTAAGACAGCTACATTAATTTGTATGACTCAATTAGGCTTTGCATATGGCAAACCAAGAAGGTGTGTAAGAGGAATTCTGACTATCCCATGCCACTGGAAGTGGATAAAAGTAGTAATAATTTATTACCCTTGTAGAAAAGTACAGCATTTGTCTGTTATCAGATAATATGTTCTGTAACACCTGAGAAGTTTAATTTCTACTGGTAAATCATTTTATTGCATTTATCAATCTAACAATTCAGCTTCTGTAATTCAAAAATTATTAAAGACATTTTGCATATAGTTTTGCATCAACAAGACTGCTTGATATGTTTAATGTGAATCAACTGCATGTTATATATTCTATTTTATATATATATATTATAGAACCTCAGCATAACTTTAGCTGTAAACCCCCCCAAAATGGATAATTTGAAGAGGAAAAAGACATGACTTACAGACAAAAAAAAATGCCTCTTTTTCTTATCTATTTTTAGCTCATTTAGAACAAAGTAATTTGAGTTCTTAGAATATCTATTGCCTTTTTGCTGTTAACACTATCATCATTTTTGTATAATCATTAACAATTTTAATTCCATCTGTCCCTGTTTCAATACAAGACATCAAAATTTTGTAATTTTAGTAGAAATGGCAGTCTGGTTAGTTGCTATTAGTCTGGTCAAACAATACATGATCCAGGATTTAACGGATCATTTAATCTGTTGTCTTACTTAAAAGTGCAGTTAGTCACACAGTCTTAAAAATAGGAAAAATGTAAGATTTTGAAAAAGACCCTGAAGAATTCTGTTATTTCAGAGATTAAAGTTTCAAAGATCACTGACGTTATTTGTCATAATGAATTACCACTATACTTAAAAATGAATAATTAATTGTGCTTTCTGAGATACCTATTTCAGCTGAGAGGGGTAGAGTTCACTGATGACAGACACTGGTGAAAAATATGGAAACTGGAGATGATATCAAGAATGAAACAATACGTATTTTGAAACAAATGAACCACTCACAGAATTTTTTTTAATTGTAATTTTATAATACAGTGATTACTAAAACAAACTGAGCTACACAAAATTCTCTCATCTACACTTTTGTTCCTACATGTTTTTTTCCCACCTACCTGGGGTTGCTGCCCTTGTTTGTGCTGGTACAAATATCTGTGCAAAATTGATCCGGGGAATGATCTTGATTGAATATTAACCCTCACTTCCAGAAATGGGATAGGGCAGGGAGGTAGGATAGCATATTTAGCTAGCTTTGAGAACAAAGCCATTGTGCAGTGTTAGCTAGGTGCCAAGAGCTTTAACTTTTTAGGCATAAGAAGAAGCAGACAATAGAACAACTACAGAGAATGAAATGAGTAATAATTTTCTCAGTTGCTTTCTTCCGGTGTCACAGTTGACTTCACTAGTTCCGGGGATATTTTCATTCAAGGAATGATTTTTTATAAAAAGAGGGAGAATGTACAAATGACATCTTTTGATAATGTCACCAAGCTGCAAGAAAAGGTAAGGTTAACACCTTCCATCAGAACAGCAACACAGCTGTTAGAAAAAGGACAAGCTTTTAAGCGCACAAACTTATTTCACGTGCCAAAAAGAACCAATGTATTTAGTACCATTTGGAAACAGTTTTGTTCTAAGCAAAATTAATCAAGTAATTAATTATGTTAATCAAATTTGAGATCAGAGTGGCATATTAGCAAGAGAAAAGTTTACTAGCGTTGTGATACAGAGTAAAATAGGTGATTTTTGCCTGTTGGAGGTAAAGGCATAAAAAGGCTCTGCCTATGTGTAAGGAACCTCACAACTTACATTGAATCTATGAATTTTAAAACCTAGTAGAGATAGGAATTTTACTTCTTAGGTTTGTTTTCTGAAGGAATCTTGTAACACTCTTGAGGATCAAAAAAAAAAGAAAGGCAGCATAAAAAATGCAGCAGTGAATGGTGCTTTACAGAAATACCTTGTGGATTGGAGAATTGAAATGAAGTGGAGATGTAAAAGTGTGAAGTCATATATTTAGGGATTAATTTCTACTCCAAGGTGGAGATGCATCAATAAGAAACACAGAAGGGAAAAAAGGAGAATGAACTATTAATCAGTTTTCTCTAATCTGCAAGGAAGACAAATGTAGCCTTTCATCATCTTTTTCACCTGAACGCTATCGGATGCAATACTTAATGAGGAAAAAAAAAAAAGGTACAGGAAGCCTCTTTCTGAATGAGCAATAGCTGAATGGACCTTATATTCTTATATAGGATAATTAAATTTTGAATCTTTTCAAAGGGGAAGCAAGCTATTATTGCTGATACGTGCTGTTTGTCTAGTCTGAACATGGTCATGTTTTGGGTGCATATCTTGACTTGGAAGGCTATTTATGGGCCTTACCCTTGTTGCTACTTGGTTGTGGAAGTCCTAGTCATGGTTGCTATTTCCAGTAATAGCCTTTGCAAAGTGTCAGAGTTTTTCTTGTTCTGTACTGTACTGTACTGTACCAATACAGTGATGGACACAAGTAGGGTTGCAGAAGTTACTGATGGGAATTTTACAGCATTACTTAAGGGTATACCACCTAGCTAGCTACTGAAGAGACCAAGTTGTATCCCTTTAGAGTGGTTTCACCCTTTTTGTGAAATATTTGCTCTATGCACATCACTGAAGACTGGTTTTAGCTTGGAGCCATAGTAAATTCTGTTAGAGAATTCTTGCATCCAAAGATAAATGTGGTTTTGGAGTTGAGGGACCAAACCCAGTCCCGGCTTTCTAGGCTTAGATGACTGCTCTAGTAATTATGGTGCGAATATTGTATGTGTGTTGCCAGAGTTACTGGAAACGGTATGGTGATATTTTGTTCCTAATAACAAGCAAAATTTTAGTTAAGTTTAGAAAAATTATTCTATCTGTTCACAGGCACAATAGAAAATCAAGTTAAGTCAATGGGGTTAGCTACTGTACAGAAAACAAAAAGCAGTCATTTGGCTTTCATTTGGTAAGAATCTTGCTTTAATCTTTAAAAGGAAATCAGACACAGTTTTGTGAAATATTCCTTTAATCTTCATGTGCTTTTTCTGTATCAGACATACTTTTATTTGCATGTTTTAGTACTCTTTGTACCTTTGACAAGAAATCTATACATTTGACTGTTTGCTGCCAGCAAAACCATTTACATTAGCAGCAGAATTATGTCTCTTTACTACTACAGCCAGCATAGTCGAAGCTTGTGCTGGGACTTTGCCAAATTGAACTTTTGGCCTTAATAAAATAATAAAGTGCTGCTTTGGGGCTTAATCATTGGCAGTAATGTGAATATCACATTTCTTCTCTACAGATTACTTGGATTGAGACTACTGCTACCTTATGACATTTTATTTTGCTGTTTCCTGTAGGATCAGTCATCCAGACAGGTCTGGGAGGAGGAAAAGAATCTGTTTTATCAGTAAGTAACCAAGTCATTAGAGGTAAGCGGAGGAAATCTGGTGAGTTTCTCAGGTCCTGGTAGTGTGTATGGGCTAGAAAGTGAACAATTTGACTGAGTTTGCAGCATTTTCTTCCAGAAGGTAGTGGTCTGTGCTACTTTGTAGGGAGCTGGAAAGAATATAGAATTAAACTATTTGCATAAAGATTATCAAGTGCAGGCAACTGTTATTTTTGAGAAGGCAAAACCTTAAGCTAAATAATTTCGAGGTCAGTTGTGACTATTCGGAATAATGCTCAGTTATACTTCTAGCTGAGGGTCACAGGAGATCACAAGAAGCTAGCTGCTGATGAAAGAACAAGTATGGCTATAGGCACAAAGTAACCTTGGGCTGTTCCAGAGCTTTCAATATGTTTGCTGAGGCCTGATCTTGAAACAAAAGTAATCATTCTGATTATTTTTCTTCCTTGTAGAAAAGCCAGATGCTAGAATTTAATTCTAAATCAAGTGTTCTCAGAGAACTCGAGGAGTCTGAATCCTGTTTTCATTATAAACTTCCTCATATCTCAGAGATGGCAGATTTTAAAGCCATGTAACCCTTATGTTCTGTGGAAGTAAGGAGGAAGCTGTGCCTGAAGTCCTCAGTTCTGTCCCTCACATATTTCTTTCCATAAGGACAGTCTGCTAAGTGCCACATGTACACTGAAAGGACTTAGTCCTAAACTCAGAGTTTACAGTCCAAAGTCCTTGTCTTGAAAGGATGTGCATGCAAATGGTAATTCATTCACTGTCCCAGCTGTTTGCAGAACAGGAATCAAAATACAACTAACAAACACAAGAGCTGCAATAAAGTGTCCTGGGGACAAAACATTCACTGCTGCTCTTTTTTTTTTTTTTTTCAGTTATGTACACACAGGTGTTCAATGTCTCCTCTTTCCCTTGGTGATTTTGTGCAAGTTAGTGGTGAATTTTAAAGGTGAGAAAAATATATGGAGAAAAAACTTTCTAGGACCTTCTACTCTCTTCTAGTGGAGAGCTCTTAGGAAAGGTGATAGCTCTCACAGGTTTTTATAAAAACCTGAAAGTTTTACCTCTGTCTACATATATTTGTATGTGTATATATATATATACAAATACTGGTTTAGAGTGTGTGCTACTTTGTAGAATAGAAAACTGTAACACCTGGAAACTGGTAGTTAGCCAGAGCAGATATCAGGGAATTAGGTTATTAATCTGCTTAACAAGGGCATATGCTAAAGTAGTTTAAATTGTGCTAGTTTGTAATTCTATTCTTATATAAGAGGAATTCAAATTTAGCAAGACATGCAGGGGTAAAAAAAGATTATAAGCATACTAGTTCATTCAAAGCCCAAATACAAGTGAAATAACTGTTCTATTTTAGTGTTTCATATAATAATATACTATGGTCCAATGTGAGATGGGTTTATACTAGCTGAGATGGTATATACTTGATTGGTGTGCAAATGTAAATATTTCCATCTGGTTTTCTCTTCTTTCTACTAGCAAATCAGTCATGAGAGTCTTCTGTTATCATACTATGAAAATACTTCTAGTTTAAATTATTTTTTTTTATCCAATTGGACATTTGTGTTTCCCACTGACATTTTTGTTTTGTGTAGCAGTAAAGCAACTGTGCTTTGAATGTGGTAGAACTTTTGCCACTCTGCTGTTCATTTACTGTAGAGCAGGAAATTCTCAGAGACCTAGTAACCTCTGAAACTGTAGGTCAATATTGTCTGTCCTTAAACATCTATTGCCAGAAAATGCTGTGGATTGAAGCAGGAGAATAGAGGACTAATATTTATTTTGTAAAGTGTTTCTTATGGAGAACTTTTGCAGATAAAAGGTCATAATCCTGTTCTTGCTTCATTGATGCTGGATTCTTTCTTTATTTTTTTTTTCCCAAAGGAAGAATTTTTTAATTGGTGGCATCAACTTTGCATTAGATTGAAGATAGGAAGGCAGGTAATGAAAAAGCAGCAGAGTGGTGATAGTTTCACAGTAGCAGAAATATTCTTTATGTCTTGATCCTGTGACCAAAACAATGATAGTTCCTTTTTTTTTTCAGGAAAAACATGATTTAATTGGGCAGTGAAAATCTGTACAGCTAAATGAAAATACAACTGTAGGCCATGAGTAAAAGTTTCATCTTGTCACTATGAGCAACAGCAACAAGGTGAATGAAAACTAAGGATGTGTGAAGAGTTTACGCTATAGCTGACAGCATATGCTGGTTTGTATTTACAACTATTGTTCACTGCAATAGCCATATCAAACTAGTACAACATCGTAACACATGCACAATCATGCCTTTGTTGTGCTGCATATGAATACACAGGATGCTTTTTGATTATTATAATTTGTCACCAGTGCGAATTAAGCTGTTCAGTGGGTCTTGGATAGCTAGCCAGCTGGCTACAGTGGATAAGCCCACCAATTTAACAGCCTTTACATTACTCATTGCACCAGAGGTGAAGCCCATAATTATTAGTATTTTTTTTAGGAGATTCGAAGGCCAGTGCATTCACAGACGAATCAACCTCAAGCAGCCTTCTCCAATCTGTCTGTCAGTTGTTAGCCTGAGAAATTCATTATTACATCGTGTTAAATACTGCTCAGCCATTTGCTGAATGGTGAGTATTTGTTTGTATATGAGTAAAATACCACGTAACTGCTGTATGTGTAGTCAGGGAAAGGCGGGTTGTATTGATAGTCGGTTCGGTCAGGTTATTCTGACTGATGGAAGCACTGCCATCTTGTGGATAATGTGAGAATGTGGAGAATTTTTGCTCATTTATTTTAGAAATACAACTTTTATATTTGTGTAGGCTAATATTTGCATGAAGAAAATTTTGGTGGTGTTATAAGCAAGGAACAAATATGAAAAGAACATAATTTCCAAATGCATGTTGGTTCTTCGGCTAATCCTATTACGCAGTTTGGTTTCTTCCTTTTTTGTTGCTTTTGTTAAGGAATGCATTTGCTACCCAAGGCATTTAACAGTAACGAAAATGAAAATTTAAATCTCATTTTCTGGGGTACAATTCTTTGTCTATTAGTAAAAAAAAAAAAAAGAAAAAAAAAGAAAAAAAAAAACCGAAAACAAACAAAAATATCCCAGAAAAAAAAAACACCAAAACCCAAACAACAGAACAAAAAAAAAACCCCTCTATTTGTCTTAAAGATTCTTGTAGAACAGATTGCTTGACTATTGTATCTTTGTATCTATCACTGAGGAGTACTGTGTGACCTATTGCTGTCATGCTTGTCTTCAGTTCTGTTGTGGTTAGGATGGTTCACAACAAATTATTGGACATTTCTTAAATATAACCTAGGAAGGGTTGCAAGATACAAAACTGTAGAAATCTCTAGCTCACATTTGATCTAGCCAGCCTTATCTCAGACTGTGTGCTGTTATGTACTGAAAATAAATGGGAGGTTTGTTGTTGTTCACATCTCTGGTCAAAAGAAAAAGGCATAGGGAAAGGCTATTTGGGGATGCATGCGTCAACATAACTCGCTGAATTTGATTAATCTAGACCTATTTCTTTGTGCAACTCAGAAAAATAACATTTGGAAGATGTCAGGTGACTTCTTGTTGTCTTATTGCTATTGCACAAGCATACTGGCTCTTCCTGAGAGTAGTAAGCTGGAAGAAGTGCTCTTAAACTTGTCATAAGATGGTTTGGGTTGGAAAGGATCTTTAAACACCATCTAGTCCAAGCCCCCTTGCAATGAGCAGGTACATCATCAACTAGATCAGACATATGTAAATATATATATAATGATATATACCCAAAGTTTACCTTTGGAGCAGGCCAGACAGGAAGGAGGAAGAAAGGGCATCTTATCTTCCCTTTAGAAAAGGCAATTATTATAGCAATACTGTGTGGTGAAACTCCCAGGGCTAGAACTCATATCTCCTTTTTCCTAGATCCCTTTTGTCTTCACAGATTTGCATATTGTGAACTATTTACAATGGCAGCAGATCAAGAGGAACACAAAACAAGTGAGTTGGTCCTTATTTAAAAATCATACCATATACAGCAAGTTAAGTGAACAACTGAATAGAAATAGTAGTTAAGCATTGCTAAGGACAAAAAAACCTCAAACAACAACCCACAAAAAACAAATAAACAAATAAAAAAAGCCACAACAAAACCAAAAATCCACACCCAAAACAAACCACCAAACCTTTCTCTGACTGCTGATGCTAGCAAACATTCAGACTCTCTTTTTCAGGCTATTGCTCCTTGGGTTATTTTTTCTCTGATGGAAAGCAGAGGGCAAATAAGTATTAAAAAACTCCAAAAGGCACAAAGGATGTTAATAGCTTCTTTTGCAGGAGGCCCTAGATGCAGTGGCACAAGGTAGCTGTTTCTGCAAAGGAGCCAGAGGTATGTTGCAGGAGAAACATCCCTGCTTCCTCTTCTCAAAGGAAACAGAGCTTGTGTGTGTGTTTTAAAAACAAACAAGGGCTCTGACAGGTTCTGTCAGTTTTACCTCTGGTGCTTTAAGCTGCTACTTCACCATCTGTCTTTGTTTCTGAAGGAGCTTACTTTTCCTGTCAGCTCTTAGCTCCCTCTGTTCCCTGCCTAAGGTACTAGCTGTGGTGTTGTGTTTGCTGGTGCATTAATCAACTACAGCAGATTCTGAAATGTGAAGTTTGAGTAGTTTTACAGATTTGCTTTTCTTGACTGTTGCAGACCAATAGCTTTTCGTAGAAGAGAAGACTGTAGGTGATGGTATTTAATCAAGTGCTCCCAAGTTCAAAAGATTGTATTTTAAAAGACATCATGACCCATAATTGATTTTTAGCTGTAAATGGGGAAGTAATGCACACATACCAAACTTCTTTTTCATCTCATAAAAAAAAAAATGAAGTTGTAGTTGCAAGGATTTAAGAATCTTTTTAAAATGTTGCAGAGAAAGCAGCAACAAAACAAGAATGCCGGTGTTAGAGCATGGTCAGCAAAACCCTTGGCATTAGACAAATCGGAAGATGTATTGTCCTTGCCAAAAGGAAAAGGAGATCATTATGAAAACACAGCTACATCAACAAAAATCGTAAGACTTGCAAGGCAACTGGTCAGGGAGGTTTTGTTTTAGAAAAATAAAAAGTCATAATTTCACGGAGCTGCAGTAAAAATCACTTAGAGCAATGTGATATCAAAAAGGCGCTGGTATCAGCCACTCTGTGTACTGTTTTTCAACGTATTAGTTGAACTCCAAGTAATTTTATTTTTGTATTTTTGTAATGCTGCTGGTTGCCTAACAAGGTATTCAGCAGTCTTTTACAGCTCTTTCAGTCAAGCTACCTACTAAAATGTCATCTGTCTCTTTGTTGTAAAATACGTCTATTCTATCCTGCTTCTCAACTAATATTTTCTAAGCTTTCAAATTGTTTTCTCAGAGGAGAGAAAACAATCAGCTTTATGACAGAACGCTGATGGACATCTGTACAAAACTACAGCACAAGAGATATCTTCCCCTTTAAATACCAGTGGAGAAATTTGGAATTCTTTTATGAAATTAATTTTTTAAAACTGGGTTTGTGATCTTTATTGCTGAACATATCTTGTTTATTATAAATAAGATACCCTTATTTACATTTAGTGAAGTCAAGGAGTCCTTTATTCTAATTGAGAACAGCTGGGTGTTCTATGCTCTAGGGGATGATGATAAGCTATGTCCTAGCACTTAGTTTAAAATTGGTAATGATATTCAATTGTCATTCCACAGGCACTATGATGCTCAGATGCTAAGGAGCAGATTTTGCTATTTAAAATTCTATGTCCTAGTAGGTTCCTGATTAAGCAGTGACTTTGTGCAGAGCCTAGCAATATGTTGTATCCGGGGTTTGAAGTCTGCATAGTGATTTGTATGTACAGGCTAGGAAGCTGAAAGATGCAAAGCAAATTAGAATCATAGAGTACTACTAGATTGGAAGAGATGTCTGGAGGTCATTTTGTCTGACTTCCCATCCAATGCAGGACCAGCTTCAAAGTTAGATCCAACTTTGTCAAGATCATGCAGCAGAGAATTACACAGCCAGAATTAGAATTCCAACATTCCTTTGATGTAAAACTGGTGAACAAGTCACCAGAATCTGTTTCACATACTCCATCTGTGAGGCAGAGATAATTCTTGCATAAATACCTGTAAAGTATTTTCATCTCTCTGGGTAAAATAAAAGCTGTAGACAGGAGTGGTTCTCTTAGTACTAGGGTAAAATGATCTTTTTCTTTTTCCGTCCCGTTCTTCAAGATCTGGAGGGAGTAAAAAAGAAATCTTACATTTCCTGTCAGTATCAATGAGGATTACAAGTGCTACTAATATCCTTTTCATTGAGTAGATAGGTCAGATTCACTTTTCCTGGCATTTTGCTAGTCAGAGGTTGAATTGTTATTTTTGGTTTTTAGCCACTTAGGGAGATGGCTGTGTTTGACTGCAAAAGTTCTGAAAGCTTCTATTTCTGTTAATTTCATGAAACTATTCACATCAGAGGGAGCAGAAATATGATCTCATGGCATTATTTATGCAAGCTGAAACAAAAAGGTCATATTATAACTGTACTGATTTTAGACTTCTTTCTGAACACTGACAAATAAATAAGGAGATTTGAATAGTGCATGCAGTGACAATGGTTGAACAGGCAGCTAAATCCAAACCAGAATCCCCATGCCAAGAGCAGAGTTGTGTATATTGACTGGGCAGAAGGTTACTGTTTTCTGGGATTCTACAGTACTTCTAACACAAGGGTTAAGTCTTCTATATGTAGCAATTAATTCTCAAAACACTATCTGAAAGTCCTTCTTGTTTTACTAAGCCCTCAGAATCTGTTGCAAAAGTGAGGAAATTCACAGAATGCTATTTGACTAAGATCATAATTCAAAGACAAGTATAGAAGTATCATTATACCCTCTACTTTGTTGTAACTCGCATTTCACCCTTCTTGAGTAGATTGGCAGAGCAAGGACAAGGCAACCATATCAACAGGCACAGAATATGGGGGCTACGCGTGAAACACAGGGATCAGGGCAGATATGAGAGATTTTGAATAGCAGAGTCAGGGCTAAGGTTGCCAGGAGGATTGATGATGTAAGACATGTAATATCAGCTCCTCACCTCTCTAGTTTTCTCAGCAACAGTTTTGCCATGATTTGGCCATGACAAATCAGACTTCTGAAAGATACTTTAAATTTCCTGTCAGGATTTTTCAGTTTCTTCCTCCTGCCTCTGAGCTATTTATCTTCTGTCTTGCTATTTTGTTGTTTCTGGTATTTGCAGTATTTCCTACTACATATTTTCTTCTGGTAATCTTAATTGTTATGCTGTTTTACTACTCAGCCAACTCAGTAATGGCAAGGCATGCAGAATACATCATGTTTGTCAGGAATAAGTCATGTTTATGCTTCCTATAATTAAGAAAATATCTAAGTGCAGATGTAATGCTTACATTTCCTGATACACCACCTCAACTTAGTAAACATAGGTTTTATCATTATTCTTTATTTCCTTTCAACCAATTGACTTTCAAAAGGTGAAACCATTCAGGCAAATCCCTGATGGATATGGCCATTAGTCTTCTTTTCCTAGTTTAGGTTTTTGTTTTCTGGTGACTTAACACAATACTATCATGCATATATGAATTGAAATTCAAAAGGAGTCTATTAAATAATTAGAAAAAAATTACATTTCCAATTACCTTCCCTCCTGCCTCTCTCTTTTTTTTTTTCCTTAAAAAAAAGAAAAAAGTGAAAAGTATGTTTAAAATGATGTTTGGGTACAATTTATAACCTAGGATGTTTCCAGATCACAGCTTGCTTACCTCCTGCACAGAAAAAGGTTTAGTTCCGTTATTTGGCCAGTGACCAAAGCTGTATTTACTTACCAAATAATCAGAAGATCAGAATCAATTTTTTGTGTTTGTTGAAATGGTATCATATTTACCCATCTTTTCTCCTGCAGCTTGGTATCTCTCAATGCATTCATGTCTTGAAAAAAAAATATCTCTCTCCTGAGTTCAGAAGTTCTTGGGTATATATGGTCATTTTTAAAAGTCCTCTCATACCTACAGTCAATATAATGCATTACATCTCTCTACCACTTGATGACTTGCCAGTTCTGTTCTCAACTTGCCTCACAGAAAATAGAAAGCTTTTATATTTTTTCTAACTGCCTCACAGATTGTATAAATCTGTGCAGTATTTCAAACATTTGATGTGCCTCATTAATTTCAGCAGCCCCTCATTTATTAGAAGTCCCTCATTGTCTCTAATTTTGTTCTTTTCTTTACTAGTTATAACCCATCCAATTTTCTCTGGACTGATTTGACTGCACTAATTCATTCTGCATTTTGGCTGCCCTTCTCTTTGCTGCAGTAACACACTTTACATTTGTATTCTGTTGCTTACATTACTCAATTTTCTTTTAGTCTTAGATTCACAATTAGTCCCTGATTGCTTCCTATTCCTTGTATTATTTTACAGAAATTTTTCTGTGGAGCTGATAATATCACAGCTTGCAAAGGAGTGTTCATGAAACATCCCAATTCATTTTTGTCAAACTGAAATGAGAAATTACAGAATTGTCAATTTTTGACAACTCAGTGGGAGTCGGTAATTCCAAATGGCTAGCACTCTGAGTAGAGGTTACTCTACGCAGTATGAATGGGTGTTACTAATGTCAGTTTTGTGTTTAAAACTCCAATGAAATAGAAAGATACTAGTAATTAACTTTTTAGCAGTCTATTAATCATGAATATGTGTCATTTTTTTCCTTGAAATTCATTCCAGTGTCTTTGTGATTTGTAATAACACCTTTCTGCTTTTTGTTTCAGGTGTCAAATTAGGTGAGCTTTACACTGCCTGATGCCGAATAGGTTTGGTATTGTACGCTTCTGAAATGTAGAGGGTGTTAACAGAGCAGATGGACAGCTACTCTACTGCAAGTGCTCACCCCTGGGGAGGACAAAAGGTCAAGAATCTACTGCAATCCTTTCATATGTTTTGTAATTTAGGAAAGCTGTTTACACTCCACCTGTGGTTTAATAGGAGCTCTTCAGACCAAGACTCCCTGCCTATGGGAAGAATCATTTTACCTCTGGATGAACTCTCTGTGCTGTGCCAACTATTGGATCTGGGAGCAACTTATCCCCAGCTGATCCTAAAACGTAACAAGAGTTGTGGATCAACTTCTACTGAATTAGCAGAGCTACTGTTTATCATTAGACACCTATCATCAAGCCTTTATGAACTGAACTTTGTTGACTCTGTCTTTGGTATTCTATATTCAGTTTCTCCCATATTTTCCTTCCTTCTTCATATTTCTCTCCTTCATCTCTTTCACCTTCATTTTTCTTATCTGTTTGCTACAGGCAGTAGTGCTATGGTCAGGCAAGCAAGGATTATAAATTTCTTTAGCTGCAGGAAAAGTATAGTGACTGACTGGAAGAACTCAGTTTGCTTATGCTGTTGAAGATAGTTTTCAAACTCAGCAGATCAGATGTTAGTGTTGCATCCGATAGTGCTAAGGTAAGACAAGTCAGGAATGTGTGATGATAGGAGAGGTGTGATCATTATTAAATAATACAATTTTAAATTTGTCTTATCAGTGCTGTGGGCAAGGTTATGAAAAACTTGGTGAGGAGTGACTAAACCACTGCAAAACTGCAATGCATCAAGAATTTAGGAAAACTCTCTTAGAAATCTGGTGTGCTTGGGGGAGTGCATTAGAGAATGATCACCACTAGTAGACGAGTTTGTTGCAGTAACAGAGAATACAAGATCTTCCTGAAGATTTGCTACATAGCATTGATATTTGTCCTGGTTAGGCACTTGGATTACACTGTGAACTGCTAGATTTCTTTTGACATCTATCTTCCTTTTTGCTTTCTGAGAGGATTGTGCTCAGTGGAAAAGGTCTCGAATTTAGAGTTTAAGAAACTCTAACAACAAACAGCAAACTGAAAGGACTGATGTATTTCTTTTTTCTTCCAAATGAATTATTTGCATGCTTAAAGAGTGAAATAAATTCTATACAAATTAGAAAAATTGATGAAAAAATTAGTCTCTTTAGATTCTAGCCAGATATACATGTTTAAGCCTAAGTTTTCTTTTATTTTATTTCACAAAACTTCCAATTAAATGGGACACTGCCAGCGCCAATTTGCTGTTTCAAAGGAATGCAGTTCAGAATCTCTGTCCTGTAAACAGTCATTTTTTCTTTTTTGTCTGAAAATTTGCAGGCAAAAGGAGATAGTTGTAGGTAGATGTCCCAGGAAAGGGGATTTGATTGAATGTTACCTGCTGGAGGTTCACAAGTCTGCTCTGCATCTATCCACTGTTATCAGAAGTTAAAGAAATGTAACGGACGAGACTATGAGAGACTTTACCTTTGGGGGTCCTTTCTAAAGAGATTCAATTTATGTTCCTAGCATTTCTACAGAGATACCTCAAAAATTACTTAATTCCACAAAAGCTTGTGTTGCTGTCTTACACCATTGTGTGTTGTTGGGTGGGAAAATGGGAAGACATGGATGGATTATAGGGCAGATTAAGCTCATTTAATTGTGGGCATTCAATTCAGGGAGATGCCTACAAAATCCTACACTTTAAATTAGGCAGCAAAAAAGTGTGATTGCTCTGATTTGTGGACTTCCCTGTGAAGAATTACCTTCCTTGTCATCCGTGAATCATAAAAAAAATTGAATCTTCACACTATACAAAAAGCTAATAAATTTGAATGCGCATCTACAGCTACTCTAGTTTGCACACCATTTATAAGAACAGACTTTATATTGTTGTGTATAACTAAGATAAAATTTTCTATAATACTTTATACAATTAGTCATTAAAATCTCTATAGGAAATGTCTTTGTATTATAATATTCTATAAATAGGCTGGGTTAATAAAACTGTTCTTTGAATCTGTGTGAACAATTTTATATTTAAAGTGTGTTCATGCAGTTTTTAGATTCTCAGTCAACCTAGTTTAATTTAATCCAGTTGCTAACTTATGTATTCTGTTAATCATTCTTCTTCTGTGGGTATCTTTGCTCTGCAAGTAGAAGGGAATACATCATCTTAGATACCCTTCTAAAATTGGCTTCAATTGCTGTACTGTTCTGTTTGAAAAGTTAGGCTTCTTTAATACCATTATTTTACTGAATCTTCAAACATGTTTAAACATAGTTTCTGCACATAAAATGCATTGCAGTGTTGGTGTCCAGCTACTTGAAAACCAAAGAAGGTAGTTTGTAAATAAGATGCTGACAGTAAGGAAGGAAGTGGCATTCTTAGACTGGTGGAAGGAAAGCTTTCCATCTTTCTGATATAGTGCAATTTTCATTTCCTTTCTTCAGAATACTGTTACATTTTGAGTTGTTACTGGTCTCATGTTGGGTTGCATTGACCATTGGAGAACTAGGTTTGGGAGGAAGCCTGCAGAGAGGAAAGTTGGAAACACTTTATTGACAAGCTGTGTGGGTCAGACTGTTAGAAGAAGAGACATGTATGGTTTAGTTACATAAGGAGGTAAAACATACATAAGAATTCAACAAGTTATGTGGATATCACCTTCATTTATTTATAACAAATGCCAAATTTACCATTTCATTAGGATACACAGCAGCTTATCTCTTTAAAAAAACAAAACAAAAATAACAAACAAACCAAACACAAACAAAAACTTGCCTGACAACAAAAACCAAACCCACATGATATGTTGTGCTTAAGAACAGATACATACAGTTTTACTTCTGGCACAGATCTATTGTGCTGAGTCCTAAGTCTGCCATAACAAAATGTCAACAGTGGAACTTTTTGTACCAATTTTCTCGTTGTACTAATTTCTTTGTTTAATTATAGTAGTGAAGATTACTGAAAGGAGATGGCATTTCAAGTGTACAAAATAGAGCACTTGATGCCTAAACATCACTAAAAGCTGTACCACTGAAAATTTTCTATTTTTCTCCATTAGATTTTCTTAACAAAACCTAAATAAGACAAAATCAGAAGGTACCTGCACTTTACAGCTGATCAGACTTGTAGTTCCTAGCAGTTATGTTTTTACCATTGCTGAGTTATTTTCATGCAAATTCCGCCACAGATGGATGCCGATCACCGTTTATGTGATGTTTATCACTGCCAATGCTGGTTTTGATGTTCACCACCATCCTTTAGTTGAGGTCAAATTTGAATGAACATAAAAACATTGATGTTTCTGTTTGTAATGCATCTGCTGTGCGCAGGATAGAAACTTTGGTCAGCTGGCCATCTTCATGTAGGAATTAAGAATTAAGCAAAACAAAACAAAAATAACAACAACCTCTTTTTAATGTGGAATTGTTCCTAATGTTGTTTCTAAGCATGCCTTAGAGGATAGAAAACAAAGGTTACTGTGACATTTTGAAAAAGGTGATGTAAGTGTGAAATACAGATGAGAGTGAGTGAACAGTTAGAGGTTGTTATTTAGGTAGTGCTGAACCATTATTTGTATTTTATAAACTCTCACTTGGAAATGCCTCTGTACCAGAGAAAGTGGCAAATGAGTTACCAGTTTTTAAAAGGACTTCAGAGAAGATGTGGAAAATTCCTAACTGGTGACTCTGAAGTGTCTACAGGGCAGTGAAACCATAGATAAATATAAGGTATTCAGGAAGAGCTAGTGTAGCTTCTGCATGGGATATTTATGTCTCACAAATTTGCTGTAGTTCCCTGAAGGAATCACTGTTGTGCACTTGATGAAGCTGATGTAATTGAGGTTGACTTTAGAAGGCTTTCAGAAATCCCTCCAAAATACTTGAGGAAACCAAGTCTTCACATGGATTAGTAACAGTTGAAAAGATAGGAAACAGAAAGTAGAAACAAATGTTCAGTTTCTTGGCTTAGGATTTTCACCTGGCAAATTCCCCTGAGATCTATGCTAAAGCCCATGCTATTCAGTGTAAACAATCTAGGAAAGAGAGTAAAGAGGGAGGTGACTACATTTGCTGATGGCATTAAGTTTTGCAGAGCAGTAAAAAAGAAAACTTACTGTAAAGAAAGGTTTCATGACATTTGAGTGATAAAATGGCAGATTAAATTCACGGTAAAGAAAGGCGCAGCAACACAGATGAAAAAAATGATTCTTAACTTTATATATGCAATGAAGAGCCCTGAATTAGCTGTTCACCATTGAGGAAAGAGATACTGTAGTTGTGAGTATTTTTATGACAATGTAAGTGCAGTGCTCTTGTGGTGATTACAAAAAAGCAGAGAGGCGTTAGGAATGATAAAGATGGAGTAGAGAACAAAACAAATACCATAACTTCCCTGATCTCTTAAACTGGTAGCAGAAGGAGGAGAATGGAGGATTCAAATTGCAGAATGACTTCCAGAAAAGTGACTACAGACCTAGTGATTCAGTCTGTCAAAGTCCGCTGATGGGGACTATAATAGGATATATAAAATGATGAGTGAAATTGAGAAAACAGATAGGGTCCAAGTGATTGTTGTCTTTTCTGGTCTGTGAAAGAAGGGCCTCAAAACTAACTGTCAGGAGGTTCAAAAAAAATTAACAAACAAAAAAAGTGTTTGCATATTGTGCATCTGAACTGTGGATTTTGCTGCTTAAGGATGTTGTACATGGCAAAAGGTTTGCACAGGTTCAAAGTAATGAAAGAAAACCTAAGTTTGTTAAACATGATGATAAGACTTCTAGGTGATGAAGTTAATTCCTCAAGTCAAAGACCACTGGAACCTGGAGTAGTACTGGGGTATATTACTTCATCTTTGCTCTGTTCTGATATGGTCTTCCCTAAGCGTTTACTGTTATACCAGTGCTGGAGAGACTATTTTTATGTTCTCATATATTGAAGATTATAGAGTAATTTTTGTAAGCTGCTAATTTGTGTTTGTACGGTATATAACTAGCTAGAACCTAAGCAAGCCCTTCTGTGTAAACTAGCATTTGGTGACATTAAGATAGCAAAACACACAGATGCTATGTTGTGGGACATGGACAAACAAGAACATGGCACAGTAACATACAGAAGATGTGTCAGAATGGTGAGGCTGTGACTTAAGGTTGATTCCTGGAGTATTCTCTGAGGTCTTATTCTCAGTTAAAATATCTTATATGATCAGGGAATTGCTTGAGCTAAAATTAAGTTCAAAGGTGTTAAAGTAAGAAAGGGAGATTTTTGTCTACAATTAGTAGTAGTAAACCTATGTAATTCTTTTACTAGTACAATTTTCTATTTCATGTAACAGCTCCTTTAAGCATTATGGTTGCTGAATGGGATTAATGTGGGGATCTGCTGGTAATCAGAGCTGGGGAGATCAGAAAAATAATGAGAATCATGGTCCTGAGCAAGTGTGGGCCATAGAACAGCAGAGCAGAAAATACACCTGTTCCCTGCTAGCACCAAGATTGTCTAGAGGATGTGCAGGCTTTGTTGGTTTTATGCAATGTGAAGTTAGAAATATGTTCTTTTTAGAGGGGGAAATATTCTACAGAGAGGATGAATCTGTTTGACCTTTTTGAAGAAGGTTGTTTTGAGATGGAATTGATGTGGTATAGATAATAATATTGACATTATTATATTATTTCAATGTTTTGAATGTGGGAATTTTCTTCTATAGCAAAGTTGGTTGAAGTTGCCTCTGGGCTTTCTAATGATTGAAGGTTTTTTCTGCTAGTTTTACTATTCTGGGCTGTTAGTGTGTCAACAACTTACCCTTTTGAAACTGGTTTGTTTGTTTTTTCCTGGGAATCATAAAGGTAATTTTGAGAGGACTTGGATAGCTGGTTTTAGTCACGCTTCATGAATGTTTGTTTCCCTTTGGAAATGTTCACTCCTTCCCTTAGGTGTCACTATTTATCGTTGCTAGACTTCCACAGGCTCCATATTTGGCTGGATGGAACAGTTTTGCTCTATACTTCAGGCATCTTGGCAAAGTGTAGTGTGTATAGCTTGCTCTGCCAGTCTGCGCTGCCTCACATACTTGTCTCCCTCCTACATCAGAGAGTAGCAGTGACAGCCTGTGTAAGGCTGTTACCAGGGATCTATATTAATGCAATGTTAGAAAAGATAGCTTGCCAGTAATTTCTCAGTGTGGGTTATGTCTTAAAATTAGATTAATAGTTGTATATACTTTTTTTCATAAAAAAGGGTAATATTGCTAGTGAGCATGAAATTTCTGAGAAAGCTAATTTTTAAATGTTTTTTCTCTGCCTAGTTTTTTAACTTCAGACAGATTTAGACTCTGATGAATTTTTCCCTTTGTAGGTCAACTTTTATTTCCTATCAGTATTTTAATAATAATAAAAAAGGCTTATGTTTATTAGCAATGAAAAAATTACTGCCAGCACTTACCATTTACCTAAGAATTAATTCTCATCTCAAACCATCTATCTGACGGCTTGAGTCATAATACTGACTTCTAAGCAAGCCCTGTAATTTCTTCCTGCTTCATGCACTGCTGTATACTCTGGCATACAACTTCAAACCTTGTAAAATTGCCAAAGAGAGAGTTATTTTACCTGCCATGATACATCTATGCCTACAGTGAATATCTAACACTGTCACATGAGGAACATTTGGTTATTTACAGTTGTGTTCTCACTCATTACGATAGAAGTTGATACTCCTTAGCAAAATCCTTGCTGTGTGCGCAACCAGGGTGGCAAGCTGTCTACCACCACATCCTCAGGAGCTTGCTTGCATGTAGGAGTTGTAAACAGTAGTTAGAAACAATTCCTAGGGCATTTCTGGGAGATGTGGCTCCTGCGAGGAGCTGAATCCTTACCTATTTGGAGTGGCCCAGCCTGTTTGACAACCAGCATTACCAGTTCTTGTGAGTGGTGCTAGCTCTCTACAGTTCACAATGTGATGGGGAAATTTCCTCTAGTTTCTTGCACTTCCTGTAGCAGACAGCTTGCTACTGCATTTATGTTTGAAGAAAACTTAATTATTCTAACAGGAAGCACAAAAATGTAGTAGATGCAAAAGCTGAACTGCCGTACATAAGAGTTTACAATATTGAATATTTGCAACATTATATAAAAATATAACTGAAAAAAAGCTAATGAAATAATAAAGGAAATGAATTGTAAAGGTCCAGGAAATTGTTCTGGATTTTATTTGTTTTATGATGAGAAGGTGTTAAAGAAAATTTCTCTAAGGGTGGAGTCTGTTTTTAATCCAAGAATGACCTAGGGTTGTGATGGAGAGAAAAGTAGACCAGACTGGCTAGCGGATTAACCAGGGAAAACTCTGATATTTTTAACCATGCAAATAGCTAGTCATCTGTTTTGAAATAAGGAGGATTACTTTTGCTTGATAGCTCTGCATTGTGTTTTTACTGCGCCTGGAGTATGAACCCTGCAGTTTCCAAATAAGGGAAAAGTGGCTATAGATCACATCATAGCTTTAGCTCCAGGAAGAAAATGTTGTGGTCATTTAGAATGTTTAATATAGGTTTTGACAATTGTGTGCATGCTAGGTCATTGACTATATAAGCAAGAAATGCAGAGTGGATTTCTACTTTTCTTATATGGCAGCTTTCATCTTCAGTAAATGGAAAATAAGGAACAAACCCCACTTTTCTGTCCACAGGCAAAATTTCTTTTTATTTCCCCCATAACTAATACAGAGAGCCATCTGCACCTCCTGTAAGGTTAAACTCACTCAGCTAGTTTCTCCATCAGCTGGCAACAATATATGTTTACAAGAAAAAGTACAGAAGCAGAATGGCTAGCACCATTTCTTTAAGTTACAAAAGGATTTTTTTTTGCCTTGTTGCTAAATTATGTTTCTTGTTATAACTCTGTTGACAATGCTAGTTTAGAAGAAACGTGGATTTGGCAAACCAATAACTCTAACAGTTGTATATGGTAAAGAGTAAAATTTGCCTGTGCTGAACAATCTTTAAATAAAAGTAGAAAAGTATCTGCAAAGAGGCTGTCCTTCTGCATTTGCACAGTACTGGCCACCCTGCTCTTAGTATCAATAAAATGTTATTGATACTTCAGTGCTTTTTTATGAGTAGATAGCTTAGTGGGGATAGCAGGAAGAATTTATTACTTCAGCTGAAAGGAAGACAAAGCTCTGTGTCACTTCCACTTGAGTAGTGTCATACTGAATTCAGGTTTTTGTGTCATATTTAAACTCTATCTGCTACATTTCAAGAAGGGTGTTAATAATATACGCTTGTTTCTTGCAGAGAAGAAGACAATGGATAAAAACATCTCTAATTGCAAGTGGCAGTCAGGTCTATTAAAACCTGAACAAATCATCTTGTATGGACTGTGAGCATAACTAATACTTTATTTTTTTTTTGGTGTCATGGTTTTGTTTTGGTTTTTGGTTTTTTGTTTGTTTGGTTTACTTTTTGTGTGTTTATTTATTACAGAGAGTTATCTTTACAGCTTTTTCTCCTTTCTCTGTGCTAGGGTTAACTTTATCCTGCATCTGCATTCACATGACTTTGTGTCTTTAATCTTGTGCATGTCTTTGGTATTTTACTGAAAATATGTATTTTTCCAAGTACATACTAGCAAAATACACAGGTAGAAAGTGTGTTTTGAAACTGTTTCTAACTGTTTTGTTGAGTGCACCTAATTAGAAAAAATGTCTGGCCAATTTTCCTCTTTTGTGTTGCTTGGCTCATGTTAAATCTTGGCTTTTAAGGTATTCTGAGAAAAGCATGAACATGAGAACATTTATGTATTGGCTATGGAAGTACAATGCTATAAAAAAACAGTCTGAAGAAACCTGATGTCTCTTCTAAACATCTTCAGGAATTAACTAATTATAGATGATAGTGTCTGCCACTAGTGCTTAGAGAAATGTTTCTTAAGAGAACTGGGAACAATGCACTGTGAAAGGTGAATAACAAGAACCAACTCTCTGCCCTCTACACTCCCTACCTGCTTATGCAGTATGGTGTTTGGGGGTTTTTATTTCTGCTTCTATGAAGTCACTCTTATTACTATAGAGAGTCCTGGTTTGATTATTTTTGAAAGCTTGAGTTTGACATTACTGCAATGACAGGAAGGGGAGGAATCATGTTGTGTGTGGGAGTGGAACAGCAGTTATGCCCTCACCGTTCATTACCTATTTGGAGATTTCTGTTTCAATGAATCTGATGCAGCCATGGACATTTTTAGTGATAGAAGCACTAAAAGCATACTGGTTAGCATGAGAGCGACTACTTTCTGGTACCAGACATGAGTAGCAAACCAGAGTCTAATCGTACGATAATGAGCTTGTTGATTTGACCCATGGATGTGCTTTTAATATCTTAAGAAAACATTTTCTTTCAAGAGCAAAGGCTGTGCTTTCCTACTCAGCATAATCCAATGATATATCTTTGACACAATCACATTTTTCTTTTGTCTGTAAGTTCAATTACAACTAGTTTTGTATCGGTATATGTAGACTGATACATGGGGTTTTTTCCTGTCATGGATTTAGTTTTTCACAATTACTTGCCTGCTTTAATTAAAATAAGATTGCAAGCTGCCTTTCTGAGTGACCTCGTTACCGAAAAATATTCTCTGGAAGTAGAATTCTTCAGTGATTCAACTGTGCTTTGCTTAAATATCCTTTGTCCTTGACCCAGGGCCTGTTTTAGCCTCATGTGGCGTTGTACCCTGCTCCTTGGATCCAAGTATTTTGTATTTCCATGAGGTTGTTTTTGTTGCAGCTACAGGCTGTTTCTGTTGGCTGTGTAGAGAGTCTGGTGAGAGAGGAGGGAGAAGGAGTACTGTTGTGTTGGCAGAAGTGGGGAACTTTGCTTAGGAGTCAGCTCACTTCGAAGATCAACTCTGCACTTCAGTTATCACCACTTCTATTGCTCCATATGTACAGCAAGGGAGAGTTATACCCCGCTACGGTGTGGATGCTGGTCAAGAAAAGTAGAAATTAACTTGAGAGAAACCAAGAGGAACTAGAGGAGTAATTCTCTTTGGGAGCTAGACTTTGCATATCTAATCAAGTGACAGATCGGTAGATCTCCAAATGAATCTGTCCCTTGCCTTGACTGCATAAGACAGATAAGAGCAGGCTGTCAGTCCAGCTTCTGACAGTTCTCATTTTGCAATACCTGTTGAACAGGGTGAGGTGAATCTGGTTACCCAAGTATGTTTGAACTCTTGCACAACAAAATGAGAATTCCTTTCTGAGAGACCTCAATTTCACCTAATGATAACCATGACTGGTATGAAAGCAAGGAGTTTAGAAAATGCCAGATACAATCCTAAATAATTCTCAGCAATGCTAGTATCTATGCATCATGCTAGTTTTTCTCAATTTCTATAGCTTGTTCTCTCAGCTTTCAGGTCTACTTTTGAATAGCCTGAATTCCTGCTTGCAATCTGTTTGTTCTATCTACAGAAAAAAAGGCCCAGAAAAATGATCCTTATTTCAGGTCCCTCAAACCCAGCATAATGTGTGTTTTTGTTTGTACAGGCAGAAAGGTCAGATGAAGCAGACTTTTTTTGCTATGTTCAGCATCTGGTTTGATAATATTATTCATTCCCTTTTGATTCCTCAGAGTGTATCTTCTTCCAAACCAGATCTTCTACTTGAGGTAATGCCATAATCTATCAACACTTTAAGAACTTTAATATTCTCCCTGTGATTGTTTTTTCCTAACAGTCTTCAAGAAAAGGAACATTTATTCCATGATTTTATGGCCTTTGCTTGTCTTAGAAGAATGTTTGAAGAGAATTTGCAGTCTTTTACTGTGTAGCAAGGCAATTCCTTCTCTTCTGTCTCTTGTTGTAGTGTCTCAGAAAGAAGCCTCCAATCTCTTTCTTTGTTCTTTGCTGCCAGAGAATAGAGGAAAACAACAGTTGCCTTCCCTGCAAATCACAGAAGAAGTTAAAAGCTCTAACAATAGCTTAGTTTTTTGGAAACCTCTTTGAATGATAATGCAGAAATAAGAAGGCAAAGAAAAAACAAAAAAGAACCAGAAAGTAGTTCAACAGTTTCACAACCAGTGCACAATTATGATACACTTTATTCCTTCTCATTCAACTCCCTCTGTTAAATGTCATTTATCATCAAAAAATTATGAGCTTTATTTTTGATTCAGTTTTACTTTACAAGTCCCTTCAGATATAGGACCATGGCTAAGCAAGCTGTTCTTTGCATTAGCTTTAACCCTTGCAAGCTGCTCCAACAGATTATATGAATGTGTTGCAGCAGTCACATCCCATAATCCTTTTCCTTTCATCCCACTCACATGCATCTGGAAATTAGACTACAATTCCTGCGTGGCTAATGTAGAAATTAGCAGTGAGGAATAACTTCCTGAACACTGGGGGAAGTCCTGATGACGTTAATTGCTCTGCCTGTGATCCATCTTTCAAAGATTATGTTATCACAGATCTTCCAGGATGATATTCCAATGATTAGGGTCTGTTCCTCATAACAGGAAGGAACTGGGCTCTGATGATTTCCAACACCTCATTTTATTTGAGCAAAATTGACTGTACTACTCAAAACACTGAATGAATAATGGCTATGTCTAAACACCAGGATATATCCAGAGATCGTATCAAATTATTGTCCTACTTGAAGACTTGGCCACAGCATGCAACAGCCTCATGTCTGGCTTTCTTCCCATGGGAAGCAAGGTATGAGGAAAAGTGTGGAGAGAGCCATAAACTTTGTGAAGACCTGTCTTGACGTGGTGTCAGGATGGAGCAGCTACACCAAGTGGCTGGGCAGGTCTCCCATATTCTGCAGTTTAGATAAGGAAACATTGAATATAAGAAAATGTAGTGGTAGGACAAGGGGTAACAGGTTCAAACTTAAACAGGGGAAGTTTAGATTAGATATAAGGAAGAAGTTTTTTACTGTGAGGGTGGCAAGGCACTGGAATGGGTTGCCCAAGAAAGTTGTGAATGTTCCACACCTGACAGTGTTCAAGGCTGGGTTGGACAGAGCCTTGGGTGACATGGTTTAGTGTGAGGTGTCCCTGCCCATGGCAGGGGGGCTGTAACTAGATGATCTTTAGGTCCTTTCCAACCCTAACTATTCTATGATTCTATGCTATTAAATAAGTTGTTGCTAGAACCATCTACAAGGAATGTGAAAATCTGGAGTCCTTTTTAACAGATGCAAAAATTTAGGGAATTTCAACAAAAATAGTGGTAGTCATTGGTTTAGCTTGTCCATAACTTAGCATTTAAAATTATCTCAGTAATTTGTAGTTGTTTATAGGGCGCCTTCTTCAGATCCTCTCACTGCAGCAGAGATTTAATAATGGAACCCTCATGGAAAATAGGATTTCCTAGAAAATGAGAAGGTGGTTTAGCAAGAGAAGGTCTAAAGACGACAAGTAGCAGTGCAAAGCTTGGAAGTAGCCAGTGAAAAGCAACAAAGCTATATTAAAAAAAAAAAAAAAAACCCAAACTTTTTCTTTGCATTTGAAGGAATTATAGCATAAGCTAGACCAATTACCAAGCTACCCTATGACACAGCTTTCCTATATTCTTTGGGATGTTAAATAATTCATTTTAGTAAATACCTGGTTTTTGCAAATCGAAGTCATACCGAACATGGCGCAGCATGAGATTCTTTGTTATTTACCTGTATCCTTTTTCATTCTCTGTTCCACTATACTAACAATAAAGAGAAAGCCTTTAGCCACAGTTTTGCTTTTTCTGTTAGATACATTAGACATTTCTATAGCAACCAGGTGCAGAATTCGGAGGTGAAGCTACTGTGATTCCAGAGCTTTACTTCCAAAATCTGTCTAGCACTGAATTCTCTCCCAGCACGCACATTTGGCCCTTTTCTAGGCCTGTCTGACTTTTCACTAAGAATAACCAGACACTTCGGAATAAATTACTTCACTCAGAAGCTATAAAGAATCCCTTCTGCCTGATTTCTCTCTCCTTTGTTTTGTGCTGTTCTTCACCCAGATGCCTGACCAGAGTAAATTCCTGAGCGTCTCATGTTTATTCACCAGGCTGTTGATGGTAATCGCAGAGAAATCTCCATAGCTTTCAGCTAGGGAAGTGTTATTTTTTTAGAAGGCATTTCTTTTCCAATTTATTGCATATGATATCTGAGGCTTTGATCTTATGAACATTACACTTGACGCTAGGAGTAGTCAGGCTGGTAAAGTCAAGCACATACATAAATGTTGGCAGGATTTGTTCTTTCCTAAGTGTAGCAGTGTAATAATTTAACAAATTGTGTCATACATGTAAGGAGTACTTATCAGGCCCACACAGAATGGCTGTTAGTAGTTTAGAACAGTAATCCATAAAATGCACCCATGTAGATATTGCATCTTTAAGTTTGGAGGCATACTGCAGGTGAAGGTTTTTGTAAGCACCCATCATGTATTGTATTGTAAAATTAGCTAGAATATTGTGCTTGTGTGTTTGGGTGTGGTTAAAGTTTTGGGATTTTAGGCCTGCATCTTGTCACAGTTACATAAACAAAAACTCTTCCAAGTTAGTTACAGTGAAAAAGAGCTCCGGTCTGCCACCTTGTGTAGCATTGTCTAAAATACAGAATTGGTTGTTTAGAAGAATACCGGTAACAGTGCTTGTCAGATTTTAGAAATAAGTGCTGTAACTCCATATCATTGAGCTATGGATTTCCTTGGAAAAATACCAGCACCGTGCTAGAAAACGTTTGGAGAGAAGGATCTTCACACAGATTGTGAATCCATAATGATTAGGAAAGACAGGTTAAAATTTTGCTATTCAGGGAAGCAATAAATTAAATACAGGTACCTACAGTGCTAACAGATCACAGTCCTGGTATTAAATGAGGGGAACTAGAAAACTGCCATTGTCTTCAAAAGGGATAGGAATATCCTATCCCTTTTCTCTAAATAAATTGGTAACCCTTATTTGTTATTTTCATAGTAGTGTGAACATACTGCTCTTTGGGCTATTTCTCTTAAGCCTGTGGTGAATAAGAGTTAGTAATGTTTTTATGTCAGAAATGGTCCTCATTTTTGCCTATGTAGCATAGAATCATAGAATCATAGAATAGTTAGGGTTGGAAAGGACCTTAAGATCATCTAGTTCCAACCCCCCTGCCAGGGGCAGGGACACCTCCCACTAAACCATCCCACCCAAGGCTCTGTCCAACACGGCCTTGATCACTGCCAGCAATGGAGCACTCACAACTTCCCTGGGCAGCCCATTCCAGTGCCTCATCACCCTCACAGTAAAGAATTTCTTCCTCATATCCAATCTAAACTTCCCCTGTTTAAGTTTGAACCCATTACCCCTTGTCCTCTCACTACAGTTCCTCATGAAGAATCCCTCCCCGGCATCCCTATAGGCCCCCTTCAGATACTGGCAGGCTGCTATGAGGTCTCCACACAGCCTTCTCTTTGTAATTACTAAGTCCACAGTGCCATAGTGAGCTTCTGCTGATCTGCTTTTTGTATCTTGCTTCCTAAAAGCTGTAGATGATATCAGCTGAGATTTTCTTGTCTCAGCATACATTTCCTGCTTCCATGGTTGTAGTCCAAATGGACTCTGCACCTCTTTATTTAGCTGCATTCCCAGCTGTTAGTCCTTATAGCTACTGTCAGCTTTTAAAGACGTTAATATCCAGGCAAATATAAGATGCTGAACAATCTTGGCTCATACTGAGATCAGTAGGAGAAAAACAGGCTCAGCACACTGAGACCATTGAGACCTAGGTGCACGGAGGCATTTAATTGTCCATATTTGAACCTCTGATTCACCATAGGTTAAATGATGAGTTAGCCATCTAATTAAGAGTAATGGCAGACAATGTCTGCTCATGTTACTTGTTTACATAATCTAGCAAAGGCAGTGGCACTGCATGACTAAATAAGGTGAGGTGTTCGTCTGTAGACAGTTAATATATAATAAAATGAACCAACAAATTTAAAACACTTTGCTAAACTGACTTTCTTCAGTATCTAAACCCCTTATCAACGCTTATAAATGCAATTAAAAAAATATGAAATCAAAAACAAAGCATACAAATCTAAAATTAGAAAACTAATTACTGCTGTATTTCCTGGTTCTAAAGGGGAAAAATTTGACACCAGATTGAGAAAACTATGAAAACTTTCTCATTCAGTTAATAAATTATTCAAACATAATTTCAAAAATTAACATAGTTAGAGTTGAACTTCCAAAACTAGATTTTTTTATAAGGGTGATATGAAAGTACATCATCAATTCTTATACAGATATTTGTTCATGTATGCAGTGGTATGTACAAGGAAATTTGTAGGGTGGACTTCACGTCACACTCCAACTTTTAAAGTTTAACTTTCTATGGTTAGACACTTATTCCAATCTGCTAATCTAGATGGCCTCATTAGTCAATGGAGAGAAGTATCTTTCTTGCCATCTTATGAAAGAGGGGATGAACTACAGTTTGAAAGTTCTCTTCTTACTGTCAGTGGAGGGGAGTCTGGTCAGCTTACCTGCTATCTTTGTTAACTTTTTAAGAAGATGATGTTTGAAGAAAAAACACCATTTTCTATGACATTAAATCACTATTTTCCCCAAAGAATTCATACTATTGGATTGAAACAATAAGTTATTAAAACACGAAGAAATCCCTACCATCACTCTAACACAAGACTTTGAGAAGTTCCATAGGGCATTTAAAGTGGTGTGGCACTAGGGTGGGTTTTTTGGTGTGGGTGGTGGATTGGTGGGGTGGGATTGATCAAAGACTGGAAGATATGCCTGTCATTTTGCTCATCCTCTGACTATATGAGCTAAAATTTCTGCTCTGATGCAGAGTCCTTACTGTGACTTTTGAAGACTGGTAGAAGATGGGAAAGTGGAGGAGAAGATTTCATTTGCTCAAAAATGTTTGGGTGGCTACAAGATGAACAGCACCTTGCAGAATCAGTCCCCATAACACCAACCAACTTAATGAGCATTATCCCTGAACCAATCTATTCATTGCTGCTGATCAAAATCTTGTACTTACTGTATGTATACTGCCAGACATTCTACTCCTCCAGAGTCGCCCCGTGCTATCATCCCACACTGAAAGTTTACACTTCCTCGGTCTGCTCTAGTTTATATCAAATGGAGATTATTAAGTTATACACAGGGGAACAGGTGGGTGGAGCAGCTGGCATGAGAAGTGAGCAGCCTGACAACAGAAAAAAAATCAGGGTAGATTGCAGCACAAAAAAATTCCTAAGAAATTGCAAATTTCACAATCTGTTCATGAGAACTGATGGTATAGCTCGTGTGCCAGGTAACAAGTCTGGGAGACTCTAGACTTCACTGGAAGCAGACTATTCAAGACCTTCAAAGATCTTCTTAGTTTTGGCTTCAGTCTATTACACTATACCATGCAATCCTACTCATTCTGGAAAGCAATTCTCTATGAATTTCATAAATAGATTGAAAAGGTCACAGTGGTTTTTCAGTCTTAATTGACTGACTGATTTACTGTATTTTTTATTACAGATGAAGCTTTAAACATAGCTCTATGAACTCTTAAAGTCACGCAGAATTGAAGGTGTCTTTGGCTTCATTCAATGACATGAAGAAAGCGTCAGTTTGAATTGGTTCTGACAAACACCAGTTAAAGCAAGCTAACCAAATAAATAAGCTCTCCCTAATTTGGTGCAATGTGGAAGGTGACCTGGTGGAATGAAATGTTACAGATTCAGAAATACTCAAAATTTAGATTATAATGAACTTGAATAACCTAGAAGAATACAAAAACTGTCAGGAAACCTGATAAGGACAAAGTGGCAAAGTTTCTACAGTAACTAAATGCATACATGACTATGGAGGAAGTACATGACAAGATCAGATGTTGAAGGAAAGATAAGCTGCCAGTTGATGTCCAATACTCTGGCAGATTATGTGGTTTCATTTAATAGGGAGCCTTGACTGAAACAGCCTCTTGGTTAGGCCAGTGTTTCAGGATACAGCAAAACGATTCTATGATTCTATGATTCTGAAACAATGTCTTACCTCTGTGAGCTGCATATTGCTGTAGTTTTTCTCTGGTTATCTCCTGTTTTGACTTGAGAGGATTTTCTCATGAAAGTTTCACTGAAACACATATATTTCTGCAGAAAGTTGCACTTCTGATAAATCAGCATTTTTTGTCAGGAAAGTGTTTAATCCAGCAGTTTTCAGCCAAGTCTAATTATAGCATCCTCTTTAAATGTTTCAATGTTTCAGACGGCACTTCAAAAAGAAACACAATGAAACATTTATTCCTACTAAACTCTTCCATGTTACTCAAATTACAATAAACAACTACATATGTCATAAGATACCTTGACAAGCATTTAACATGCCACCGTATAACATTGGGTGTCTTGAGTTTCTAATTTCTCACCTTTAAATTCAAACTTCCTTCTAGTTCTTATCCGAATTGCTGTTGAACACAAGCCGAAGTTCACTCGGACTTCCTTTCTACACAAATTCAATTAAGAAATGTAAACATGGAGTATCTCTTGGGAAGGGAGGAGGCAGGAGCAGGGAAGGAAAAAAAGAGGAAAAAAGAATTGTCAGTGTGAAAGATGGAGTCCAAAAGAAGAGAGTGCTATTTTTGTGTGGAGCAAAGAATCAGTAGTAGCTTCTGACGTGGACAAAGTAATCTGTTACTAGAGGCAGTGGGTTTCTTGCTTATGACAGAAGCTGTCAGCTAGCTCTGGGTGAAAGAAAGGTAACTCATGTTTGTGCAGTTAATGGCAGGAGAATCATAGAATCATAGAATAGTTAGGGTTGGATAGGACCTTAAGATCATTTAGTTCCAACCCCCCTGTGATGTGCTTAGCTTTTGGAAATGTTTTGGCTGTTGTGGAACACGCATTGAATATTGGTTTGAAACCAGAATATTTTGTTGTTGAAATGCTGTTTCTCATAGGCTTTTGTTGAACAACATGCAAATTCCTGGTATAATCTAAAAGATAATAATAAAATTTACTAGAGCAAAGGTAAAGAGAGAAACATAATGGCAATAATAGAATAGACAATATAGGGGGAAAGGCTCAGTAGAAAGTATGGAAGCTCATCTGTGCATTATTATAAGCACTTTAAAGCTTGTAGCATGGAAATTGTCAATGCAGGTTTGAGACCACTACCCTGCAAATGCTGGATAGAACTTGCAAAGGCCAACACATTTCTGACTCATTGTCTAGAGTCTGGTAAACCAGGTGACAGCTGGTGGTGTTCTTAATATCAGCATCAAATCCAAGGAAACCAGCTGAAGCATGTAGCTGAGAAAATTCATTACCCACTTAAAAAGTTCATAGGGTATGTGAGGAAAGTTAGAAAAAGACTTTGGCTTTTGAACACTCAGCTCTTTCACAGGAGCTTCAGGAGTTATATAAACTTGTATAAGAATGTATTCTGAGAATATTTCAGCTAAATGACTTTTAAAAGTGTGGTTTACATCAGCTGTGGATTCCAAGCAAATGGACAAAATCCTTTAGCTGAGCTAGACAAAATAAAAAATTAAATAAAATAAGAAAAACACAAACCCAAAAAACCCAAACAAACAAACAAAAAAAACAACCCAGAAACCAACAAAAACACATCCCACCAAAAAGCGTGTGTCCACCCACCCACCTCCCCAGCCACAAAAAAATACAGTACCACTAGGTACTTGAACTATATATTTGTGACCTTTATTGTACTGTTTAAACATATGGATTAAAAAGCATATCTGGAAAGTTTCTATAACACCCAGTCAGAGGTAAATATTTAAGCTGCGGGTTCCCTACATCCTGGTTAGGGATAGGCATTGATCTGAGGTATACCATGGCAAAACCAAATCTGCAGTGCAACCCTTTACTGATCACACTTGAAAGAGGAGGTGTTTTGCTCCAGAGTAGAGAGGGTCTAGGAAGGATTGCCTGGGGGCTCTGAAAAATCTGTTCTTTGGTGTCCACCTGGAAGTCAGTTGCGGTCTCCACAGGTTGGTGTTGGGACAATCACAATTAAAGAATCATTTTGGGATGTGAAAAAAGCATTCTGTGATAGAAGTGGTCAGGAAGCAGTACTTCACAGCATCTTCATTTAAAACAGAAGTGGTTTTTGAATGCTTACTGAGCAGCAAGCTGGAAATTATTACTCAAATGTCAGATGGGTTTATAAGATATTGATAAATTATAGTAATTTATTTTGTGGCATTAAGTTGTATTAGTAAAGGTGTTTTTATAATCTGCTTGAAAATATTACTTAACCAGAAAAAAAAAATCTGAATCTAGATATGCATACTGTAGCACAAATATAACCTTAATAGAATTGTACAGAAACAGCTAGACCACATCTTTGATAGAGGTTTATTGAAAGAGCCCTTGAAAAAGAAGCTAATGTAGAGTTCAAATGAATCAAGAACCAAACTGGATTTTGACCTCTATACTGCTATTCTTCTATATGATCTTTTAGTACATCATCCTAGACTTTCATACATTTTACATGTGGGTATCAATTATTGCTGAGACAGACCCCGTGAGGATTTGAATCTTTTAGGGACTGTATCTTGGAACTATATGAAAAGCAGACATTTTTGAGAAAAAACAGGATAATCTTTACAAACAAGGCAGCTTTTGTTTGTTTCACAGAATGTAGCATTTCAAGGTGCTTTTATCAGAAGGAAAAGCAAAGATTATGTGCACAACCATACTGACAGCATGAGTTTGCCGATGACACCAAGCTGTGTGGTTCGGTTGATACATTGGAGGGAAGAAATGCCATCCAGAGGGACCTTGACACACCTGTGAGGTGGGCTGATGCCAACCTGATGAAGTTTAACCATGCCAAGTGCAAGGTCCTCCACCTGTGTTGGAGCAATCCCAGGCACAGCTACAGGTTGGACAGAGAAGAGATTCAGAGCAGCCCTGCGGAGAAGGACTTGGGGGTTTCGGTCGATGAGAAAATGAACATGAGCAGCCTTCAGTGTGTACCTGCAGCCCAGAAAGCCAACCGTATCCTGGGCTGCATCAAGAGGAGCATGACCAGCAGGTTGAGGGAGGTGATCCTGTCCCTCTCCTCTGCTCTCATGAGACCTCACTAGGAGTACTGTGTGTACAGTTCTGGTGTCCTCAACATAAAAAGGACATGGAACTGTTGGAACAAGTGCAGAGGAGGGCCACGAGGATGATCAGGGGACTGGAGCACCTCCCGTATGAAGACAGGCTGAGAGAGTTGGGGCTGTTCAGCCTGGAGAAGAGAAGGCTGCATGGAGACCTCATAGCAGCCTTTCAATATCTGAAGGGGGCCTATAGGGATGCTGGGGAGGGATTCTTCATGAGGAACTGTAGTGAGAGGACAAGGGGTAATGGGTTCAAACTTAAACAGGGGAAGTTTAGATTGGATATGAGGAAGAAATTCTTTACTGTGAGGGTGGCAAGGCAGTGAAATGGGTTACCCAGGGAAGTTGTGAATGCTCCATCACTGGCGGTGTTCAAGGTAGGATTGGACATAGACTTGGGTGGCATGGTTTAGTGGGAGGTGTCCCTGCCCCTGGCAGGAGGGTTGGAACTAGGTGATCTTAAGGTTCTTTCCAACCCTAACTATTCTATGATTCCATGATTCCATGCTATTACAAGCTCTTGATGGATCTTTCACACCAAGTCACATTTATTTTCTACCTGTTCCTGAGCAATCTCCCTGTTTCAGTAGTGCTAATTAAATCCTTCAGTGTCACCCTTCAGTGAAATTAGTCTTACCTTATTTCATGGTGTAAATAAGGCTTAAGTTTTCAGTAGAAACCCCAGAAAATGAACTTAAGCCAGTGTTGCTGATCTGTTTCCCTGGTAGTCCATTTCCATGCAGCATACATATGAATCTTTTCCTGAATCATGCCCTTTCTTGTTGTTGGTGAGCTTAACAGTTCAACTGTTTTAATTCCTTTTTTCCCATGTGCTTCCTTTGATCTTCCTTTTATCATCGCTTGTATTTACCAGAAGAGGGTCTTCATTTATTGCAAATTGACCAAGCATTATCAAAGCATAGCTGTATTCTCTATGCTTTGCACATAGAAACTGAAACATCAACAGAATCAATGTTTTCTGTGGTGACAAAAGAGAGGTTTTGTTCACCTACAAAAATAGAAATCAGCCTTACATCTAGCCTGACATTATTATGTGCTAAAAGGAAATGACACTGTGTTTTGCATGTTCTATGTCCCTAGAAAAGGCAGGTGCCCTCTTGCTCTTTAACAACTATTTTCAGAGCATGCAACTGTCCTTGATGATTAAAGGGCTTAGATGTGGATTAATGTAGTCTTTGGTCTTTTTTTGGCCATGATATTGTGGCTGAATTTACTATCCTGTGCATTTTTTAGATACATATTTTGCTTTTTTAGGTTTTCAGTGTTGGAAACAGACACAGTATGGATGAAAATTGGCAGAAAAATGTGAAAAGCTTCAGGATTTTGAGTCAGGTGGCAGAACATTCGTGAAGCTTCTGGCACACCACAGATGGTCGGTATAAACTGTTGTGGCAGAGCAGCTCTGCCAGGAACCCCATAGAGTTTATTTCTAAAGTAAACTTTTAAAAATACACAGAATATTAAAGTAGAAAAAAAATATAATTTGAAAGCACCGTTAATATGTTGGTGCATTGTTATGAAGTTCCATGTAACATCATCCTTTTTTTAAATTTTATTTTTAGTTTTTTCCCTAGTTATCTGAGATTAGTATCAAAATTTTCCTAATTCCATCTTCTGTGATCTTTATACTCTTTCAAACAAATCATATAACTGGTGTGGGGGACACAGTATACCATTGAAGCAAGAGGTGAGCTGAACAGCAAAGTTATAGATACTTCTGTATTTATGAAAGAGCCATGAATAGGACTAAGAAGCAAAAGCATAGTTTTACATAGTGTATATTATAGGCATATGAAGAAAACCAGAACATTTAATAAATATAACATTTATACTATTTATGTAGAGAAATTTTTTGTTATTTATATGCAAAACTATATATATTAATAAATTTATTGTTATATATATATTTATATGTAAGAGTAAGAATATCTATATATTATAATGGAATCATGAATCTAAAGTCATAGAATACGAGGTTGGAAAGGACCTCAAGGATCATCTGGTCCGACCTTTCTTGGCAAAAGCATGGTATAGACAAGATGGTCCACCCTATCTAGCTGAATCCACCACTTCTATGGGGAGATTATTCCAATGGCCGATTGTTCTCATTGTAAAAAATTTTCCTCTAGTGTGGATGAAGTTTTTTCAAGCATATTGTTCGTTTTTCAGAATTTCTTGCAATTGTGATCTGTGGTGCTTGGTAAATCTTAGCTAACAACTGATATTTCAAGAAGAAACCTATCCATAAGGTTAGTGTTAGATTCTTAAAAACTTTTTGTATTTCCCTTATTATCTAGAGAAATCAGCATTTAGAAACATCAGTCAAAATGTATATTTTAAAAGTGGTAAAGGGATTCCAAGATGTGACTCATCTCTTAATGATTCCATTGTATACTACTGCAAAAATGGAAATATTGTTCAGCCAGTTTAAATGCCAGCTGAAACTTTATATCTCCAAACAGGTCTTGATATTGTTTGAAATAAATTAGTTGTCAAAATAAGAGATTTACCGTTTGTACCAGTAAGATATATCCCCTAACGCCATATCCTCCCCCTTAAAGTCCCAGACACTGAGTACATCTGTGGTTTTAATGCGACATTTTGATGTGAATTTTTACTCATGACTTCATTAAACTAGGTCATAGAGAAGGACAAAGTGATGTTATCTGGGCTAATTTTATAATCTCTAAGAAGCTATGCATTTGTTGAATTTTCGATGATTTTTTTTTCCCCTCTGCACCTTAGCCTTTCAATCTGGTGAAAGAACATTTTTCTTTTAGGTGAAATCTCCGTGAAGTTAGTAGGAAAATTCCATGAGCTGGAGGCTAGACTTTCTGAGTCAGTGTGTATGGATCTGTGTCATGGGTTCAGCAGCAGCAGTCATTTTTTCTGCTTCTTGGTAGCTGGTGCAGCACTGTGTTTTTGATTTTGGGCCTAGGAACAGCGCTGATAACACCAGTGTTTCGGTTACTGCTTAGTGATGTTTTGGTCTGGCCAAGGACTTTCTGAGTTTCATGCTCTGCCAGGGAGGAGGGGAGCCAGGAGGAAGCAGAGACAGGACACCTGACCCAAACTGACCAAAGAGGTTATTCCATACCACAGCACGTCATGCCCAAGATGGAGGACGGAGAGGAGAGACCCAGAAGGGTGGGGGGTGCACTGCGTGGTCGGGCTTGGTTTTAGGTGGTGAGAAATTGTATTCTTTCCTTGTATTCGCCTTGTCATTATTATTATTGGTGGTAGCAGTAGTGGTCTGTGTTATACTTTAGTTACTAAACTGTTCTTATCTCAACCTGTGGGAGTTGCATTCTTTCCGGTTCTCCTTCCCATCCCTCCGGGAGTGGGGGGCAAGATAGAGGGGGGAGTGGGTGAGCAAAACTGCGTGGCTGACTGGACTTAAACCACGACAGTTCTTTTTGGCGCCCAACGTGGGGCTCGAAGGGTTGAGATAACGACAGGATTAATAGCCACTCGTCACAATGCTGATTTATTGGCTCTTAAAGTTGTTGCTTTTGGTTCTCTTGCGTTCATGGTTTCAGCCTGTTGTACCTTACTTACAGCCAGTATTTGTTATCTTAGCATGTTTCAGATATGGGTTTTGGTTTAAGGTTCTTGTTTCATTGTACTTTATTGGAATGGCTTGTGATACAGGCGGGCTCCAGAAGCCATGGGGGGCGAATGTGTACCTGGCAGTTCGGCTGCTCTTCACCGTCCTGGCGAGGCTGTGGAGAGCCGAGGGGGGGCTGCCTCGGGAGCCGCCGGCTGCCGAAACGGCCCGGGGGAGCGGACCCGGGGAGCAGGAGCTGAGCCCCCCCACCGAGCCCAGCCCGACGGCTGCCGAGCAGAGGAAGGAGGTAGCAGAAGGGGTGAGCCCCCCGACTGAGCCCAGCCCGGCGGCTGCCGAGCCGCGGGAGGGGGAGGCTACCGAGCGGCAGGAGGAGACGGCAGAGAAGCCGGGCCCCGAGGCTGAACAGAGTCCCGTGGCCGAGCCCAGCCTCGTGGCGGCCGAGAGCATTCCTCGGCAGCTGCCCGCGGAGCCGCAGGAGAACGCAGGAGACCCCTCAGCACTTCCCAGCAAGGCAGAGAAGGAAGCTCTGGACTCAGACAAAGAGCAGCTGGTGGTGAGAGAGCCGGCAAGCGCAGCAGCTACACCAGCCCCAGTGACAAGCACAGCAGCCTCATTTGAGAGCTCTGAAGGGTTTGAATGGCCTTTGGGTACCCTTGAGACCTGCCTGCTGATTGTGATGGGGATCAGCATGGTGGCATGCATACAGAGTGTGTTTTACCCACAACCATTTTGTCTGGTCCCCAGAGTTAAGCAGAGTGGGGTGTGGGCATTGTCTGGGGTTAGTCTGCAATCTATGATGACTAAGAGATTTTCCCCAAGCCTGGACAGTTATGAGTGGCAGGGTGTGTGGGACTGTATGGGCAAGTATCTTGTCCACTGGGCCCCTCCAGTGCTTTGGAAGCATTGGAGATGGAAGGCAGCTGTATGGAGTCCCCAGTGACAAGCTGCAGAAACTGCTGGAGGGGAGAGTGAATTACTTTGAGCCTGGTGGGCCCATGACACCTCAGGCCATCAGGGCAGAGATGCAGCATACAGATGGACTTATGATCGAGGGGTGGACTTGGCAATGGACACTGTGGCCCAGGTTACTGACGAGTGTGAACTCTGCACACAGCCTCTCCTGCTCTAAAAGGCTGTTACAGAAGATGGAGCTTGACGTCACGGACCGAATGGACTCAGCAGCTTTGTAGGGATTGGTCTATGCACTGAGGGATGATCTCTCTCCCTCTCTCTGTGTGTGTATGTATATATATACATGCGATGGTATATTGAAAATGTGGGATCTGAGCATGACGTGAATGGTATGGAATAAGGGGTGGATAATGTCATGGGTTCAGCAGCAGCAGTCATTTTTTCTGCTTCTTGGTAGCTGGTGCAGCACTGTGTTTTTGATTTTGGGCCTAGGAACAGCGCTGATAACACCAGTGTTTCGGTTACTGCTTAGTGATGTTTTGGTCTGGCCAAGGACTTTCTGAGTTTCATGCTCTGCCAGGGAGGAGGGGAGCCGGGAGGAAGCAGAGACAGGACACCTGACCCAAACTGACCAAAGAGGTTATTCCATACCACAGCACGTCATGCCCAAGATGGAGGACGGAGAGGAGAGACCCAGAAGGGTGGGGGGTGCACTGCGTGGTCGGGCTTGGTTTTAGGTGGTGAGAAATTGTATTCTTTCCTTTTATTCGCCTTGTCATTATTATTATTGGTGGTAGCAGTAGTGATTTGTGTTATACTTTAGTTACTAAACTGTTCTTATCTCAACCTGTGGGAGTTGCATTCTTTTCGGTTCTCCTTCCCATCCCTCCGGGAGTGGGGGGCAAGATAGAGGGGGGAGTGGGTGAGCAAAACTGCGTGGCTGACTGGACTTAAACCACGACAATCTGTAAGGGTAATTAAATTATAGGGTGAAAAGAACAGTTTGAGATTGAGCTATGCCAAATGGAATTACTTCCCATTTTGAAATTCCTCCCTTTCCTCCCCTGTTCCTCCGTATTTGAGAGGAAGCAAGTAAAACCCTTTCTGGTTAAGTCAGAGAGCATAACATATAGTATGAGGAGTTAAGGTTAAGGAAAATTTGACTGGTTACTAATAACATACATTTAGAAGTAATCCTACGTCTTTTACAAGGGATATGAATGCTGCGTCATGCATACCTTGCCATTTTTGTCTTGCAGGACAGAATCGAGACAAAAAGGAACACAGACACATTTGCATAGCTACAGTAACCTATTCTCTTTATATAATTAGGTGTAATCATTCTATGATTTACTATAATATGCTGTTCATGGTGAATCTATATGTGAAGCCATATTTTTATGTTTCAGCCTCAAGACTGTTAGACTTGTCTGTTATTTTGTTGTTGTACCTTTCCACTTCCATAGCAACAATTTAGCTATTCTCAGTTCATAGTTATTGTGAGAAAATGAAATTCCATCTGTTTTTGCCAAATGAAGTCTGAATAAACCTTTACTTGTTAAACATCACTGATTTCCACTCCTAGGCTGGCTAAGTGAAGTAGTGTCTCTTGGTGTTGCACAATCTTTCCTGCTTGTGAGAACTGTAAGTGGTCAGCGCTACAGCTAATACTGCGAAATTGGGATCAGTGTAAGCACTGGAATAAGAGAGAATTCTGAAAGGACACTTGAGGCCAGCAACACTGAACCAAGTTTAAACCCACATGCTATACAGAAATAGTGCTGATCAGGAAATATATTTAAGCCTAAATTTGAATAATGTTTTAGAAATACATCAGAGTAAGAGTTTCATTGTTGCAAAAACCGTGAAATGCAGGGCTAGCATTTTTCCCCATACTTTTACACATCTTCTCTCTGCTTGTCTATCTATGGCTTGTTGTTATCAAATACTTTTAGTTTCCATTTCTAAAACTTGAGAGAAGATCTTGGGCATTTCCATTTGCTGTGAATTATTCAATCAAGATGACATGTTCTAAATCCTCTTGGCCTAGAATAATGACTTACGCTGTTCTATAAGATAACTTTTTTTCAGAAGCTCCTCAGGATACCTGATGCTGTGATCATTTGTTTGCTTCTTCATGGACAATTTCCTCAGTAACTTACCAGCGCCTTATTGCCTTGGTACTGTTATAGCATCACAGAATAATTTAAATTGGAAAAGACCATCAGGAGTCCAACCATTAGCCTAGTACTGCTAAGTCCACCACTAAACCATTTCCCTAAGTGCCACATCTGCATGGCTGTTAAATTCCTCCAGGGATGGTGACTCAACCACTTCCATGAACAGCCTGTTCCAAGGTGATAACACTTTTGGTGAAGAAGTTTTTCTTAATATCCAATCTAAACCTCCTCTCATGCAATGTGAAGCCATTTCCTATTATCTAATCATTGCTACTGAGATGCTATTAGTCTTTTCAATAGCCTTTCCACTATTTGCAGCAGAATTATAAATTCTTTTCCTCTCATGTCTTTAGAAATCTACCACAGAATTCAGTGACATCTCTGAAAGTACTGTCCATCTCCAAGACCTTGACAAAGCAAGGATGCCAGATATGACCTCTAAAATGCAAGGAAGTTTCTCCTTGTTTCACAAGAAACTGAAAATTAGGATGGTTCTTCTGACTGTATTCTATCTCTCTCCTCTGCCAATGGCAGGAGTGGAAAATCAAGGCTTAACCACTTCCTCCATGGCCATTTCAGCAGGCCCATCAGAATTTCTGCAGCTGCTCTCCATTCAAGGCTCATCAAACACCTCTCTCTTCACAGTTTCTCAGCCGCCTCCACCTCAGCATTTCAAGTAACTCAAGCTGCTTCCTTTCTTGCTTGCTCTCCTGTTTGCCTGCCAAAACTAGAAAGGCTTTATTAAGGGCTTCCCCATCAATCATCCTGAAGGCCTCTTTGGAGGTCTGATTAGTATTTGCAGCGTGAGCAGGCTGAATATATCTGGTGCAATTTATACAAAGGAGTATGAAGGAAGGGAATAATTTAACTAAAGGGTGAAGTATTGTTTCTATGCTGCAAGCTATGTTATCATCTCTGCAAGCAAAGAGATATTTTCAGATTGCAAAGAGTTTTGCATGCAGGAATTTAAGATATGCAATGTCATTTGGGATTGTTAGGGCTTGCCTTTACTGCAGTGCTTGAGAAACTGGATAAATTAGCCTGTGCTAGACCTTGAGACTGCTGTACTGAAACTGCTACTATGGCATTTGTAGTTTACAGTGAGCTTAGACGTGCTTACAGCCAGTACAATGATATCAGTGCAGATATTCCCATCATCTTGGAAAGCCCATACAGACAATAAAGCATTTTAGAGGAAGGTAAAATTTTTCTGTGACTAGTGCTCTGGATCCTGTGTCTTCTGAATTCCCAAAAATATTAAACATTGAATCCTGTTCACCCAGAAGAATGGAAAGTGGGCTGAATTTCACTTTGACAGGCAGTGCTAGAGGCTTGAGCAGTTCTGGGTCTGGGCTGGCTGTGCACAAGGCATAGGGAGACCTACCATGAATTCCCCATCTTGGGAGCTGCAGCCTGTCCAGTTGAATGTGCTAGACTCTATTGAACAAGAAGCAAACAAAGAATCTGGCTTGAAAAAAAAAAAAAGTGAAAAGAACCAATGATTTATTTGTGATGTCCAAAGCAATCAGCTTGTATGCTGAAGGATGAGATTTTATTTAGATAGACTATATTCATGCAATCAGCTTAATCTAATGACCTTACTAAAACTATGCTCTTTCTGGCCTGTTGCTGCTGTAAATTTTGCTTAGAAATCAGGCTGCAGAAAGTTGATATTACCTGATTTAATTAAAAAGCAACTATCAGAGCAAAGTAGAGACTAACTGCTGCTTGCCAACTTCAGTGCTGTTGAGCGAACTCCACAGAGCCAGAGTAGCAGTGGCAGTCGGACTGCATCTCCATAGAACCACAGGCAGCAGAAAACTGGTCGTTGCCTGGTAACGGGGGCTGTTGCTTTTCTTTTTCCAGAGGTTTATCAAACAGCTGAAGCAACCAATTTAGGGAGCAGCATAAGGTTTGAAGAGAACAAATAGCTGTTGAGGAAAAAACAGTCAGAGAGTGAGATCAGAGATTGTTACTTGGATACAGTAAAAGCCAACACAACAGAAGGGCTGGGAGGAGAGGCAAAGGCGAAATAACAGTAGAGTTACTTAAGGGTTGGAAGGATTTTTGTTATTCTTTTGTGCTTGTATGCCTAGTGGCAAATGCAGCTCTTCTACACCTGCTGATCCAGAAGCGTTTTCAGACACTGTTTGTAAGAATCTCCTCTTCCTCACCTTCCAGACACTTTATTTTGCTCAGACTTTCATGCTACCTTCCACTATATTTTTCATTCTCTATTTACCCTTCAGAAGGAGTTTCTTCTGTCATATCTTGTATGAAGTAGGCGTGGTACTGGTTTCAATAAATGGCACTTCCATTGAGAAAACAGAGACATGTGATACATCTAGGTTACTATTGCTGATTCTGTGTGCCTGGCGCCTTGCAGTTTCAGGTAGAAGACATTAGTTCATCTGTGCATCTGGAAGATTTTTCTTCATAATCACAAACATTACCTTAATAGACTGAAAGGTTCATTTGCTTGAGCACAAGGAAGCCTTCATTTCCCCATTCTTGATCAGAGGAATTAGGGTAATATTTTGCAGACTGCTTCTTGTAGAAGCGCTGATTTGAGCTCTGTTTTACAGGTGAAGGAGATGCAGTTGGACTGCTCAGCTCAAATTTTCTTTGTGGTTCATTTCCATCCATATGACAAATGTACATTGCTAAATTCTTCCAGTAGATCAGGTAATAGAAACAGTTGATCATGTGAATGAATATAAAGGAGACAGGCTTATCTGTGATGACTTTACTGTGGATAGTTCAAAAGGTGCAAGTTCTCAGGTGTGAGTTATCCTAGAGAAGATAGCCTGGCTCTTCCTGTGTATTCTGGTTGCTAGTGGTACCTATATTATGTGTAGTAGAATTACCTTAAATATTTTACTATTGCTGTATTTACATTTTCACTTACATGTGCAGACTTATCTTACAACTCAGCAACAGGTTGTGCAACTTCCTCTGCTTCCATGCTGTATTTCTAATGGAGAATTCCTAAAATATATTGCTGGAAGGGAAATAGAGCATAAGGAGCTAGGTACAAATACATTTCCCAGTACAGCAGGCTTTTCAGGGTAGCCTCTTTTTAGTTCTGTCTTTTGGTTGCCTTGCAGCAAGCAGTTATTCACACAGATACTCTGGTGGGTTTTCTTTCTGTGAGATGCCACTGACTAGCCTGAGGGAGAAGTCCGCTAATCTACACTCAAGATCTGGTATCACCATTGCACTGATACAATATGGATTTTCACTCCTTGCTGTCTCTATTTATCTTAGTTTTCTCCTTCAGTTTTCTGAATTGCACACCATTTTTTATGCATATATATAGATATACATAATTCCATTTCTGCAGGATCGTTTTTCTCTCTACGTATGATTACATATGAGAAGATAAATCATGCGTGTAAGGCTCGGAAACCCTAACTCCTTTTCAAAAGTGACGATATTTAGGTTCACTGCCTAGCTGTCAGATTTATTCATCACTCTCCTAAAGCTATTTCAGCCAACTGAAATTCTTATAAATATCTTTCGAAAATCACTATATTTTTTATGTTTTACTTGAAGCAAAAGAAACATGTCCTAAAAAAAAAAAAAAAAAAGCCACAAAATAATGATTGCATATTTTAAATACTGTTAAAGCAGTAACTCACGTATTTTCCAATGGGTTTGTGCAAACTTGTATAGTATTACAGCTCACTATTTTAGTGCATTACTATACACTTCAACTATACTGATATTTCATAATTAAAAGCATGTTTCTTCAAAGAATAATGCAAATCAAAGTGTCAGATATACTGGTATAGTATTAAAAATATTTTGTTAAGGAAATCTGAGGAGATTGTTCTCAAGAATGAGAGTTGCAGCTTTTGGCTTTCCTTCAATTGACATATTTTAGACCTAATTCAGTAGTTGCTGACATCTGTGTATCAGGCTTTTTTTGTATTTAATGGCATTCAATGAACAGAGTGTACATGCCTCTCTTCTTTTAACACACTACTGGACCCATAAAATGATGCATTTGCTTTTTTTCTTCCTTTGGGTCTGGAACTATTGATTCTATTTTGTAACTATTATTCAAATGATGTAATACCTTTAATAGGGAGTATTCCATGTTATTTCTGTGAACCTATTTAAAGGGAAAGTCTTTACTCAAGAGTGGAATCTGCCCATTGTAAACAACTTTTAAATGAGTGGAATATAGAATTTGGGCAGTAATTAAAGTCCTCATAGTTAAATTATGCTATTGGCTGTTATGCAGACAGTTAAAAAAACTTGTGTGGAAACTAACTCTTTAAAAAACAGTTTTACTTCTAATTTTTAAAACTATGTTACTAATCTTGGAAATTTATTACAATATAAACATTTCTAGCAGCTCACTCTTTACCTGCATTCTCTACCAGAGAAATTTTGGTTATGCAGCAAACACAGGTTTGCACTCAGACTGTGTCTTAAAATGACTTAAAAATCTATAGATGTTTTACTTTTCATTTCTCAATATGATGAGCTAGCTGGCACGACTGGTGAGCAGTCCATGTGGAGTTCTTACTCTTCCAGAAGATTTCTTGTAAAAATAATTGGTGAGTATTGAGGTGTACTCCACTAAGATGATTTCTGTGTCACAAACTGCTTTCAGTATATGGTATTAAAAGCTCATCTGGTATTTTCAACTTGCTAAACTTTGAGATTTTCTTTAATGACAGACAAACTAGCGTTTTTGTCTCTGATGAATAATCAGCTGTGAGAGTAACCTCTTTACCTAGAGATCTTGTAAAGCCCTTAAAAGCCAATGGAGTGCTCTGTTTTATTAGGTTGTTAAAATAATTCATCAGAGTAGCAGACGTTCAACAAGTTACAGACTATCATATTGTTCTGCATTCTAGCTGCATATGCAAGCCTAAAGATGTGTGGACTGTATTATGCTGCTGAGCCCCTTGTGAACGTATTTGCAACAATAAAATGAAATAGAGTTTAAAGAACTAAACTAAAAGGAATTCCTTTCAGCAGTCTTTCATAGAATCATAGAATAGTTAGGGCTGGAAAGGACCTTAAGATCATCTAGTTCCAACCCCCCTGCCACAGGCAGGGACACCGCCCACTAAACCATGCCACCCAAGGCTATGTCCAACAAGGCCTTGAACACCGCCAGCGATGGAGCATTTGCAACTTCCCTGGGCAGCCCATTCCAGTGCCTCATCACCCTTACAGTAAAGAATTTCTTCCTCATATCCAATCTAAACTTCCCCTGTTTAAGTTTGAGCCCGTTACCCCTTGTCCTATCACCACAGCCCCTAATGACGAGTCCCTCCCCAGCATCCTTATAGGCCCCCTTCAGATACTGGAAGGCTGCTATGAGGTCTCCATGCAGCCTTCTCTTCTCCAGGCTGAACAGCCCCAACTTTCTCATCCTATCTTCATATGGGAGGTGCTCCAGTCCCCTGATCATCCTCGTGGCCCTCCTCTGCACTTGTTCCAACAGTTCCATGTCCCTTTTATGTTGAGGACACCAGAACTGCTGCTTCTGGATCTGCAAATGGCATGTAAAAGACCTCTCTATATTGCACTTTGTGTGTTATAGACATGCCAGTTTTGCTAATAAAGTTGGGCACTTTAGTCCAAAATATAGGTACAAGAATAAGACGGCTGATCACAGGGCTGCCTAGATTTCTGTTAATAAAGCCCCCTTGTCATGTACTTTTCTACTTCTGGCTAGGCTGAGATATGTCAGATTCTGACAAGACTGGGCATTTTGTTACTTAATTCTTGCCACCATTCATAAAGTGAGAGTTCCTCTGCCTTTTTCACTTAGAAGTAAACACTCACTGATGCCTACCTTCAACACAGGGAGGCACATGGGCACCCTGTTTACCAGTGGTTTAGTGATTAGGCTATGTGCCTGGGATATGAGAGACTGCAGTTTGAAATATCTGTCTGCTTTGGAGTCAGATCAGAGCAGTTCCACTTTGCATTAAATATTCATTAGACCCCTGAGTGAAAAAGAGAGAATGACTGATTCCATTTCTCTAGGCAAGAGTCTGTGGCATTTAACTATGATATAAGAAAGTTATGCATAGGTTCGTATGCCAGTGAAAGCATTTAGAGTAAGATCCTCTTACAGTTCCTATGATTTTTTTGTCTGTTCTTTCTCTCAGCTAAGCTTGAAATTTGTGCTTGTTTTACGTGTTCATGGGCTGTTCTTACTCTTGGTTTGGAAACCCTCATCTAAAATAGAAAAAAATCTAGATTTTTTTTCCTTTTACTTTTAATCAAATACTGGTATTTTATTTACCATCCAAACATTGTACTTATTTATATTCAGCTGGATGAAAGCTCCATGAAACTGAGTTTCTTGAGTTCTATAAAATTGTGACTCACTTTTTTTCAGAGACACCCCCCAAGCTGATGTCAATGCCTGTGAATTTATTAAATTAAGTGAATTCTCCTGAAATCTTTAAGAATATGAAAGCATATTAAATTGGCAGCTTTCCTAGTTGGGGAGAGTTCAGTTCAAGGTTGTAGGTCAGTATTTAATATCCTTCAAGGGAGTAATTTCATCTATATGATCCATTTTCTTTCCCTGGGTAGCCTTGACCTTGACGGATAGAACATATAGGCAGTTGACTAAACGGAAAAGGCTCAACAATACTTTAAACATACCCATGAACTTAGGATAGGAAATTTTATTATGGCACAGAAACAGTAAATAGGGGCAACTTCCAAAAGTTCTCAGTGGCTTCAGTGATGTGGGAGTGCAGGCAGTTGAGAACTAGATTGACAAACAAATGTCAACTTCATCATCTTTCAGGTTTGGTCTTATAAATTTGTAATGTAACAAATGTTTATCCTCCTCAGATCCTCTCTTCCATCCGTATGTAAAAATCCCACTGAAATATATGGGACTGGGAAGGGGACAGACGGTTCCTGAGCCTGAAGGCCGCAAGGACTGCAATTACAAAGCTGTTCAAAGTGCTGTAACCTAAACGCTGACTTGAGACGCTTGGCGAAACTTCTGACCATCAGAAGGTGGCAGCATTGACAAAGAAAACAAGTAGAAAGGAGGAATTACAATGACTATTACTATACATTCCTGCTTTTTACTTTGAATAAAGTAGTATTGTAGCAGGATGATGGCAATACAATACTTGAATGCAAAAGAAAGCTTAACATGTCTATTTTGATGAGCAATCACTGAGTTTAACAGTGTATTATTAAGGGAGGCAGGATTTTTTTCCTGAGGTGGCCATCTAAATACCATGTGCCTGTGGCATTTGCACCAAGTTCAGAGTTTATTCGTGGTGAACACTGTTATTAGTCACATGTCTGTGGTAAACAGATGTTTCTCTCTCCCTTTCTTTCTTTTTTTTTATATTTTCATAATTAAGGTCAACATCTCCCAAATGTGGGCTATGTTTAGACCTACTAGTCCTACAGGAGGCTTAATTAGATGTGATTTTTTTTAAATTACTGGCTCTTAGATTCACTGTAGGCAGGAAGGTCTGTGTTTGACATTACTGACACTGGCCTAGGTTGTGATATGTTTGATCTTATTGGTGCATGCCTTGTCAATAGTAGATGTGTGCTGAGTCTGTGGAAGGATCTGCTTGCAGAATTGCTGTGTAGTTCAGCCTAAACATGCTCAACATAGATTTGTATGTGAACAACATGCAAGTGGTGTTTACACTCTTCTTTTGGGGAGTGTGGTATTTATTTAATTGTCACTGCAGCATCTTGAACAACAAAGCCTTGACATTTATGACTGAGGTAGATGATTGGTGACATGGACTTGAGGGCATATATATGTAGAACATAACTTTTCTCTTAAAGAAACAAACAGTGATTTAACTTTAATTATTCTGAAAGAGTTCCTAACTGGGAGCCAGCTGTAACAGGTAATACATTCAATTCCAAAATTTGCAGACAGGTAACTTGGACACTTTACCAGTGTGTTACTCTTTTCAAGCTCCTCATTTAGTGACATGAAAACGCACAGGTTCAAAAGACTTGTTGCTTCAGTCGGTGGAATCAAACATGAGGCAGATACATTAAAAAAAATCAGTAACCATAAATTTATGGCAGTTTACAAGCAGCACAGTTATAACATCTTCCCCAGTTTGCAGAGCCATATGCACTCAAGTTTATGGGTATGCAGAATACTCCCTTTGTCTGCAAAGCTACAAAATAATTGGCAGTTCTGATGAGATGGCCTAGTGGTATCTGTCCTGTGCTCTTTCTGCCTTTGTTTTGGGGTTTTTGTTCTGGTTTGGCTTTTGTTTTTTTGTTTTTTTTTTTTGGGGGGGGGGGATTGTTTTTTTTTTTGTTTTGTTTTTTTTTAATGCTGGCATAAGTTGGTAAAGGAAATAGTTGTTTACCTATGAACCATGGCTCTTTATCATTATGTACAAGAGATATCATATGGAGAAAGTTTCTTAATTTCTCATTGCATTACCACTCTATTTTCCTATTTTCATGGTTCAGGCCATGTGTTTTGTTATCTGACTTTTTGCAAAGATTCAATAAAGGAAGGATATGAATGAAAACTTTTCTGGAAAAGTTCACCTGAAAATTCACTAGTGTTTGGACTTCTAGGGCTTATCACTTGGAAAAGAAAATCTGAAGAGTATGAATTCAAGAAATGACAAAATTAATGCATACAGATTTTTTATACTTCCGTAAATACTTTTGATCTGTCTGCTTTATTTGCTGTCCTTGGATGGTATGTAAATATATGCTACTGTCTCCTCTTCCCTTTCTCTGGATTGTGACTTCAGTAAAATGGCTCCAATGCCCGAGGTGAACAGTCTCATTTGTTATTCACAATATCTCTTGTAGAAAAGGAGTTTTCTATAATTTTTCTGTCTTTTTTTCTTTTTTTTTTCTTTTCCTCCCTGTTTTGCTTTCCTTCTCCCTGTCAAAAGAAAAATAAGCATAGTTCCCTTTTTCAACTTTTTCCTGCTTTCCTTTCTCTTTCTGCAGTGTTTCAGTCTTGGGTATCACAGGCTACAGTTTCATTCTTGCAACATCACAGGTTCACAATAATGTAATTAAAAGGAGAATTAAACTTCATGTCTGTGTGACAGCTAGTCTGTCAGCTTCTTACCTACTTCCTGGTAGCTCTGATGGCTTTATTTTGACTCTGCATATTGCTTGAGTAATATACCCAAATTTCCTATTACTAGGATCTCATTAAAATATCTTAATTATATTTTACATATAAAATTGTGAGATAATAAGTGATAATAGGGTGATAGACAAAAAGAATAGAGAACATAATATGACAGAGGGACTCTGATTTTTAAATAAAGCCTGTTTGGTAAAAAAAAAATTAAAAGTATATATATATTCTTCGTTCTTTTCTATTTCTGCAGATCTTCAGAGTACTGTTACAGGAATGCAGTCAGATTTTGTTCACACTTGTAGCATGTTCATAGCTCTTTCCTGTCTTGGGTACTCCTGTTTTTAATAGCCTTCCTAAAAAATTTTTCTTAAATTTAAGAATATCATGGCAAGGTTTTGTACATATAATCCGTTATTTTCACTGAATCTTTTTCCCTGCTTGAAACCTCCTTCAGCACTACGCTCTGAGTTGTCAGCCTTTGCAGAGAGCTTAACTTCACGTCTTCTCTTGCTATTTCCATTTTCTGCTCAAATTTTGGCATTCTCTCTTGAGACTTCAGTGTCTCAGAATTTTTCTTCTTATATATACTTGTGTATATATATATATCTCCTGTTTTTATATATATAAACATCAAGACCACATATATATACATACATATTTACCATGGAGAACAAAGGATTGGATTTCTTCCACATGTGTCCTGTTGAGATTTTAATGCTCAGTCATCTTGTCAATGTATATCTTCTCATTAATTTTAATAGGTTTGACTCCACAGAATTTGAGGTTAAGAACTTAACAAACCTGCCTCTTGGCAAGATGAGTATTTGTTTTCCTTCATGTGTACTATCCTCTTCTTTGTTATCCAAATGAATTTTTCATATCAGCCTTATACTACACTGCGTTATAATGTTGTCTTTCTCAGGTTTACTCCTGTAAGAGCTGAACAGATGAAGACATAGTGATGGTCTGTATGCTTTAAAGTTTATATAAAGTTTATATGATCTATGTTCTGTGTTACTTTTAGTTTATCATCCAGAGACTTTGCCATTACTCATGTGAATGGTCATGATAGAGAGGTGAAACTCCTGTATCCTGTTACTGTCAGTTAGAAAAAATTATGCATCAGGTCTTTCATGTTAATATGGACCCAAGTACGTGATTGTGGCAATCTGGATAGAGCACTTGAATTTTGTGGTTATGTCAGCATGACTGACGAGTTCATTCTGTTATTCCTTTCTGCAGTTTGGATTGTGTACTTCCCTATTCCAAACTTTTCAAAGGTGGTAGTTGAAAACCCTCTTGCAGACTTGACTTACAACAGGTTCATCACAGGTAAGTTTCAATCACTAAGCTCTAAAACATCTGATTTCCCTGTTTCTACTAACCTGAGCTGAGTTTGTATTAAACATCTGTATTAAATTAAAAACAATACTAAAAGCCTGTTGGCCTTGGAGCTCTATTCTGATCAGCACGTAACAGAAAAAATTCAAAATTAAATTCCTGGAGGAATTAAGTCCACAAGTAGTTATATGTTTAAAATTAATTATAGTTTCAAACCTTCAGTCTGAATGCCTCAACTAGTTTTTCATATTGCAACTATGTATGCATAATTAGATTTTAATGGATTTTCTTCTGATACTGTGTTCATAATCTTATCAGAGCAATATATTTTGTCATTGTAAGTACTTATTATGTACTATAAGCCATGAACAATGCTTCTATGTAATAGGCTACTTGTCTGGCAGTCGATTGTGCATTGGATTCTATGCTGTACACAGCAAAAGGATTCAGTTTTTAGGTTATAAAATAAGCATTTTTTAAAAGATGGATTGCAGAATATAGAGAACTTTGTGAAGATTCCTGGAACATCAAATTATTTTTGAATGAACATTTTGTCATAGGTTAATCTATTCACAATATATGTCATTTTGAAAATGTTCCTGTGATGCACAAATAAGAATGGGCATTTCATAGTGAGAGACTTAAAATTTTCGGATTATCATTGCATGTTCACCAATGGAAGATAAAAGTGCAAGACTTTGCTGTTAGAAGAGTCAATTGTTGTGCTGCTAAATATGTCTACCTCCAGATAGTGCCAGTAGTACAATACATGTTGTAATAATACTAGAGCAACAGTGATAATCATAGAATCATAGAATAGTTAGGGTTGGAAAGGACCTTAAGATCATCTAGTTTCAACCCCCCTGCCATGGGCAGGGTATCTATTTACAAAGTAGAATTTGTAGTTGCTCAAGCATAATAAATAACCTTGGTTGTACCATGAAATAGAAATAAATTGTGGTTTATATGGTAGAGGCTGGGTAATTTTTTTCTGTAAAACTATCATGTGATCACAGAAATTATTTTTGGGAATACTTAGGTGGCTTACAGTTCAGTATTAGCTCTGAGCTGCTTTGTGGTTTCAGTTCTTTTTCTGTGTTAAAGGGTGAAAAGGAAGGTATAGTTTTACTGGTCAAGTCAGTCACAGGTACAATATCTATTTTTTAAATTGTAGAATCCTTATCTCTTACCACATGTTTTTACTCTGCAGCAATGAATCATTAGCTCTCTTCATGTTGGTTTAAGAGCATCTCCCCTATTTTCAATTCAACATGATATGTGAAATTCTTGTTTTCTTGTGAAATTTTTTCAGCCCACTGCTGCATGTTAGCTGTCCCTTTTAAAGAAGGATGGGACCATTTTCTCCAGCAGTTGTCTTCCAGATGAGCTAGATACCAAATAAATCTTTAGAGTGCTAGAATCCTAGCCTAGAAATGGTTTCAGTCTTATAATGCAGAAGTAATTGATCAGACCCTTGCAAAGGTGTAAAAGGTGTTATAGGGAATATGTTTTTGAACATGTTTCATTGTTCCCATGTGTTGACTTACAAGCATTTTGGTACTAATGTACTCCATTTCCACCTGCCAGGTAAACAGACTCTCTCTGAGTGTTTCTCAGCTCCAGATGTTGTTTTGGGTTCCTTTTTTGTAATGTTGCCTCTACTGTCCCTCCATTTTAACTAATATTTCTTCTTTTCTTTTTTTTTTCTGGATGACTAGTCTGTCAGATATCATCAGAATGGCTAATGGTGAAGTTGTTAACTGGTGCCATCACCCAGATCATTGCTGAATAACTTGACTATACACCTGCTTGGTGATGATGGCTCTGAGAGCCAGGTGTCTGTGTATTGCCTATTTTCCTATTCCTTCTATTCTTTTATTTTCTCCAAAAGCAGGAGGGTTCTGTTAAGTAAAATTTTGGGGTTGAATAGATAGAATATTTGGGTAGTAGTACAAGCAAACGAGCAGTCCTATGCCACTGAAATGAGTTTAGTGACTCATTTTGCTGAGTAGTTTCATAATTGTGGGTCAGAGTCTCAACGGTAGCAAGCTGACCAATTAAGCAACTTTGGAAATGAAGTACCTGGAAATGCACTTTCTTCTTGACACATGAGTCCTGATCTTGGGGCCACTGGGGAAAATATAATGCTAAGCAATCTAAAATAGTCACTAACATTTTCTACAGTTTGATGTCAGAAGCAGTAATAACTGTTACGTTAGCTGAATAGCGAGTTTTTTCTAACGCTGGTCCTCAGCACTGGGGTTCTGGTTACCACTCAGTTAATATCCCAGACTTCTAGGTCTCCAAAAGTATTGATATAGTTACTCTGTCAGACTTTGCCAGATCCAGATATAAATATTTTTAGGAACAAATATTAGGGTTATTTTTTTTCCTGGTTTGTTTGGAGACTTTTGCACCTTTTTATTTCCTGTCTTGCATTTCTCCTTTTGACCCACACTAGCCATTTTACTGCTAGTTGCCAGCTGCTTTTGTTTTACAGACTTCACTCACAGAGAAGTGGGAGAGCTGCAATGCCCAGACTGCTGTATTTCTCCTCTTTATAATGGATGCTGCCTGACATTGAGCAGGTTAGTAAAATAGCCAGATATTGACATTTTAAAAGCCTTTAGATATTTTGTTTAATGCTTATATTCAAGCACTAAATTCAAGACTTATGTTTGTATTTTCTTTATTTATTTACTGAAAGGTACATTTCAAGGTTTTCTGGCTTTGCAGAGAAAAACCTGAAAACACTACTTAAGTGTCAAAGACTGGAAGGATCCCCCAGATTGTTCTCTAAAGCTCAGGACATTGGTTTGTGACTCATGATTCTGAGTACTTAAGATAGGCAAACTCAATATTGTCAGTCTTGCTTCTCTCAATTCGTAGCTGCTTTGCACTAGATAGGGTAAACTAGATTGCTCAATGGTATGAATCACCAAGCTTTTCCTAGTAGAGGAAGGTCTGCGGACAGTGAACAGATTATCTGAACAGAGTACAGGAAAGCTAATTGGCACAGTCAGGTTTTGAAGGCAAATTCATGTCATACTGATACCTTGAGAAACTGTATTGCTGCTAGCACAAATTGCAGTGAATTCTGGTAAACACACTTGATTTTTGCTTCTTATTTCCCCCTTTCTGCCTTCAAATTGCTCTCAGAAATTACTTTGCTTTTTCTTAGGACACTTAGCAGTAGCAAAGCCAGAGCTCAATCAGTAATTCCCCTTTTGCTTAAATAAAATAAAGGTTTTATTTGGCATAAGAATGGCAAATAAACAAAAATAAAACTGTATCATTAAGTTTCTCATTGAATTTCATGTGACAAAATTTTCTGCGAAACCTTCTTCTTAAACATAACATTCAAGGGGAAAACTACAGATTTAGGCCATTTATTTTGTGGATGCCATTTTTGTGGGTTCATATCATTCTAGGAGAAAAGGTGGCATGTTATTCAAAGTCTGAGCATCCAAACAAAGTAAAAATAGTGGAATTATGTGAAAAACTGTAAACACAAGCCTAAATATTCAGACTAGCCTGCTAAAAACTAATTTATGAAATCTTGGTTAGGCATGTAACTGTGAAGTCTAATATTGTGCTGTACATAGCTCATCAGCTCTAGCAAAATTTGTCTAAAATTTCTTGTTAGCAGTTCTAACTCCTACTAAGGCAAACACCTGGCAATGATACTTCCAAGTTTATTCAACCATATATCTATATATATACTTATATATATATGTATAAAGGCAACAATTTATATTACTGTAACTGCACTCCTGAATTTGAGAACTGCTAGCAATTGCTCTGGAGAGCAATAATTGAGGTTGCCTGTGATTCTATGTTTTTATTAGCATTAAGCAAATTATTTCAAAAGGGTAAGTGAAAAGAAGTTTAATGAAAAGTGGGAATTTCATTACTTCGCTCTTCCTTCACCTTGCTTTATTCATGTCAATTAATGAGTATCTTATTGAAGAAAATAGCTCAAATTTCTTAGATCAAATAATTTAAAACACCTTTAAATTTGCTGCAGTTTGGTTTTCATTATTTTATCTGAATGGGTGAGACAACCCCATATTTTATCATACCCCTTCAATAATACTGTTACTGTAGTGATAGGTGGCAACTTGTTAACAGTGCCAGGGTGCAACTCATTTTCTGCTGTGAAGCCCTGTCGTGGTTTAAGCCCAGCTGTTAACCCAGAACCATGCAGCCGCTCTCCCACTCCCTCCCCCCCGCCTTCTTCCTCCCCCCGCTCCCGGAGGGATGGGGAGGAGAGTCAGAAGAATGTAACTCCCACAGGTTGAGATATGAACAGTCCCATAACTAAGGTATAACACAAACCACTGCTGCTACCACCAAGAATAATAATGATAAGGGAAATAACAAGGGAAGAGAATACAACTACTCACCACCCACTGACTGATACCCAGAGCAACCTGAACAGTGATCTAACCCTTCTGGGTAACTGCCCCCAGTTTATATAGTGGGCATGACATGCTGTGGTATGGAATACCTCTTTGGCTAGTTTGGGTCAGGTGTTCTGTCTCTGCTTCCTCCTGGCTTCTCTCCTCCCTGGCAGGGCATGAGACTCAGAAAGTCCTTGGTCGGAGTAAACATTACTGGGCAGCCACTAAAAACATTGGTGTTATCAGCGCTGTTCCCAGGCTGAAAGTCAAAACCACAGCCCTGCACCAGCTACTAAGGAGAAAAATGACTGCTACTGCTGAACCCAGGACAAGCTCCTTGAAGATATAATATATTTTGTCTTATGAAGAGAGATGCAGCCTCTCTTAGTAACTTACTACATATAGTTGGTCTCTATATGCCTTTCAGAGTAATTCTAAATTGGGATTATTCCCATGGAACTAATTAGAGGATAAAGACGAAAGAGAAAAAAGAAAGCCACAACCAAAACCGTGTGTATTTTTTCACTCTGAAGTATTTCATAGAAAGCACAGTTCAAAAAACTCTGGCCTCCTCCCTCCCCCTGCCTTATTTCTTTGAGCAAGTTTAAAAAAAAGTTACTTAATACTGCTGTTCTGCTGTTCATGTCAGGCCTCTGCATAGGTTCCTGCCAAGATTGTCTTATGACAAAAATGTTTTTGTAAAATACTTTAAATTTGCCTTGGATTTGTATCACTTCTTTTGTTCAGAGAGTACCTCCTGTACAAGCTGACATATACACACCTTTCTCATTGCAGAGGAAAAAGAAATCGCTGATCTTCTCATGATTTGTTGTTTCTAGAGCTGTCATTCTGGCTTGTACATCCCCCTCTACAGCAAGGAGCTGAATTAAGGCTCAATAGCTCTGTTTTTGTCTTCAAAAATGCAGAACTGCCTGCCATAAGGGTAGTAAATACTTCATGGATAGCTGGATGCAGAACTGAATCTGGAAAGATGGAAAAAGTGAAAAACATTAGAATATTGATAAGAAGGTTAAAAAAAAGATAGATTAACCTCAGTCTTACAAAAAAAAAAAAAAAAAAAAAGAAAAAAAGACTTAAGGAAGAGACTGAAAAATGGGGAAATTGAGGAAATGGGGAAATGTTTGGAGAGCAACAAGTATCAAGAAGAAGAACTTAAAAATTTCTTAATATCTTAAAAGCAATATTGACTTGCAGATAAGGTTAGATATAAGAAAGAAATTCTTTACTGTGAGAGTGGTGAGGCTCTGGAACAGGTTGCCCAAGGAACTGGTAAATGCCCCATCCCTGGCAGTGTTCAAGACCAGGCTGGATGGAGCTTTGAACCGCCTGGTCTAGTGGAAGGTGTCCCTGCCCATGGCAGGGGGGTTAGAGCTAGGTGATCTTAAGGTCCTTTCCAACCCAAACAAACAATAGATGCTCTCAATTACTTCTTTCCCTAAATCTTCACCAGCAAATGCTCTAGCCATGCCGCTGAAGTCTTAGAAGACAAACACAGGGGCTGGGAGGATGAAGGCTCATCTCACTGTAGGAGAGGATCAGGTTCGAGATCATCTTAGGAACTCGAATATGCACAAGTCCATGGGACCTGATGAAATCCATCCGCAGGTCCTGAAGGAGATGGCGAATGAAGTTGCTAAGCCACTGTCCATCATATTTGAAAAATCATGGCAGTCAGGTGAAGTTCCCAAAGACTGGAAAAAGGGAAATATAATCCCTATTTCCAAGAAAGGGAAAATGGAAGACCCACGGAACTACAGATCAGTCAGTCTCATCTCTGTGCCTGGCAGGATCATGAAGCAAATTCTCCTGGAAACCATACTAAGGCACAAGAAAAGCCAGGAGGTGGCTGGTGACAGCCAACGTGGCTTCACTAAGGGCAAATCAAGCCTGTCCCGTTTGTTGGCTTTCCATGATGGGGCTACGGAACTGATGGACAGTGGTAGAGCTGTTGACGTCATCTACCTGGGCTTGTGCAGAGCGTTCAACACTGTCCCACATGACATCCTTGTCTCTAAATTGAAGAGACATCAAATGAATGGATGGACCACTCGGTGGATAAAGAACTGGCTGGATGGCCACATACAGAAAGTTGTGGTCAATGGCTCAATGTCGAACTGGAGACCAGTAATGAGCAGTGTCCCTCAGAAGTCGATGTTGGGACTAGTCCTGTTCAACATCTTTGTTGGTGATGTGGACAGTGAGATTGAGTGTGCCCTCAGCAAATTTGCCAATGACAGTATGCTGTGTGGTTCGACTGATATGCTGGAGGTAAGGGGTGCCATCCAGAGGGACCCTGACACGCTTGAGAGGTGGGCCAATGCCAGCATCATGAAGTTTAACAATGTGAAGTGCAAGGGGACCTTGAGCAACATGGTCTAGTGTGAGGTATCCCTGCTCATGGCAGAGGGGTTGGAACTAGATGATCTTAAGGTTCTTTCCAGCTCTATCTATTCTATGATTCTATACATGTGTAAAAGGAATGAGAACTGAAAGCAAGAAGATCAAGGTCATAAAATCTGTAAATCTGGATATCTAAAATAATTTGTCCAGTTTTGTTTTTGCTTTTTGATTAGGAAAATATGAAAATGTTGTTCACACACTGAAAAAAAACCCTTGCAGATTCCCCAGTTTGAACAGTTGGTTTACTGTGCCTCACAGATTAGTGGATAGATAACTAAAATACATGTGACAAAAGCTTAGACAGTCTAATAAAAAACTTCTTCCAGGAGAACTTGATGAGATTGGTAAGTCAGGAGGAAAATTACTTGATCACTCGCTTTCACCAAGAGCTTTACTGAAAACCTTTTGGTAGTCAGGTCATTCCTTCTCCATGCCAGTAAAGCCTTAAATTTCATGCTCCATTGTCCTAAAAATATAACCCTCGATAGTTTCTTGAGATTTATTGAGCTAGAATATAGTCTTGTACCCACAGCTATGAAGATTCCCTCTAGCATCTTGAGAACCAAGAGAAATATTAGCTTAAAAAGTGATACACTGGTAAGTTATTGAAATGTCGTTTGAAATGTTATAGAAATGTCTTTTTTTGAAATGTCTTTGTATTGTGTATTTGTCATTTATGTCTCTGTCCCTGTCATGGAAGCTGCTGTTGAAATCTTTCAGCATCAACACTCTGCCATTTAAAACTTACCCTGCCAGCATGCCATCTGTTTTGATCAGGGAACCACTTTCTACGTGAGTTGACTCCTACACACGCTGCACTTTGCAACAGAAAAAAAGTATTTGCTGAAAAGTAAAAAAATTAACCCTCCTTTAAAAAGCAATGCTCCCTGACTTAGTTAAAAAAAAAAATAAATCAGATAAGTACACTTTCTTTCCTCTCCCATTGTTTTAGATTTCTAGATAATGGGAAAAAAATCATAGTAAAGTGAGTCAAGTGCTCTATGTAATCACATTCTGTGCCCCCAAAGCTGGTTACACATGTTGATATTTTTTTGGTCAGGGCAGAAATACTGGCCTTTGAGTTGATTTCTATTGAAAATTAACTCTGTAAGTAAAACAAAAAAAAGTTTTTTCTATGCATGGTTTCTCCAAAGAACAATGGAAATACATTTCTCAACATTTTTCTAGCTTTTTGAAAGCAATCAATACCACTTACTAATGGTTATACATTAGTTTTAATAACAGATACCATTAGAGTAGGTGCATCTGGATGAGATATTGGTCTTGATATTTAACCCCACCTTTCCTTGATAGGCTTGTTTGTTAATAGTGTATCGATGTCTTTCACAGTCTTAACAGTGCTCAGTGCTCTGTGGGTGGAGGGAAATGAGAGGGAGATGAGATCTACATCTACACTTTGCACTAAGCCACTGCCATAAAAGATAATAAAAAGTACTTCTACAAATATGTTAGCAATAAAAGAAGGGTGAAGGGGAATTTCCATCCTTTACTGGATACTAGAGGAAACCTAGTGACTGAGGATGAGTAAAAAGCTGAGGTACCTAATGATGCCTGTGCCTCAGTCTTTACTAGTCACACCAACTATCCCCAGAGTACTCAGTTCTCTGAGTTGGATGGCAGAGATGGGGAGCTGATTGAAGTCCCTATAATTCAGGAAGAAATGGTTACTGATCTCCTGCTCCACTTAGATGTACACAAGTCTATGGGACTGAATTGGCTACGTTCAAGAGTGCTGAAAGAGCTGACAGAAGAGCTTGCTGAGCCGCTCATCATCATATATCAGCAGTCCTGGTCTAGTGCCATGTCCTGAGGATTGGAGGTTGACCAATGTGGTGCCTCTCTATAAAAAGGGCAGGATGGAAGAGCCTGGAAATGCCAAGTCTGTCAGCCTGACCTAAGTGCTGTGGAAGGCTGTGGAGCAGATGATCCTAAGTGAGATCACAAAGCCACTGGCAGGAAAATGGAAGAATCAAGCCCAGTCAGCATGGGTTCATGAAGAGCAAGTCTTGCTTGATCAACCCGATCTCCTTCTACAATAAGGTGAACCACCTGGTTGATGAGGGAGAAGCTGTGGACGTTGCCTATTTGGACTTAAGTAAAGCATTTGACACTGTCTCCCACAGCATTCTCCTGGACAAATTGGCTGCCCACGGCCTGGATAGGTGGATTCTTATCTGGGTTGGAAACTGACTGGATGGCTGAGCCCAAAGATTGGTGGTAAATGGTATCACATCCGGTAGGGAACTGGCCACTAGTGGTGTCCCTCAGGGCTTCATGTTAGGACAAGTGTTGTTTAATATCTTCATTGATGATCTGGATGAGGGGATTGAAAGCACCCTTGGTAAATTTGCAGATGACACCAAGTTGGCTGGAGAGTCTTGATCTGCTGAAAAAGAGAAAGGCTCTGCAGAGGGATCTGGACAGGCTGGATCGATGGGCTGTGGTCAATGGTATGCAATTCAACAAGACAAAGTACCGGGTCCTGCACTTGGGTCACGACAACCACAGGCAATGCTCCAGGCTTGGGGAAGAGTGTCTGGAAAGCTGCCCAAAGGAAAAGGACCTGGGAGTGCTAATTGACGGAACTGAACATGGGCCAGCTTGTGCCCAGGTGGCCAAGAAGGGCAGCAGCATCCTGGCCTGTATCAGAAATAGTGTGGCCAGCAGGATCAGGGCAGTGATCATCCCCTGTACTGATGAGGCAGTGCCTTGAGTCCTGTGTTCAGTTCTGAGCCCCACACAAGAGAGAAACTGAGGTGCTAAAGCAGGTCCAGAAAAGGGCAACAAAGCTGGTGAAAGGTCTAGAGCACAAGTCTGATGAGGAGTGGCTGAGGGAACTGGGGTTGTTTAGTCTGGAGAAGAGAAGGCTGGGGGGGGGGGACCTTATTGCTCTCTACAACTACCTGAAAGGAGGATGGAGAGAGGAGGTGGCTGGTTTCTTCTCCCAAATAACAAGTGATAGGACAAGAGAAAATGGCCTCAAGCTGTGCCAGGGGAGGTTTAGACTGCATATTATCACAGAGAGGGTAATCAGGCATTGGAACAGGCTGCCCAAGGAAGTGGTGGAATCACCATTCCAGGAAGTATTCAAAACCCATGTAGATGAGGCCCTCAGTGATATGGTTTAGAGGTGGTCTTAGCAGTCCTGGGATAATGGTTGGATGTGGTGATCTTAAAGGTCTTTTCCAACCTAGCTTATTCTATGATCTGCTCTATACTCAGAATTTCAAAGCCTGAATCCATGTCTTAAGTCTCTCTCTTAGGTTCCTTGTCAAGACCTATACTTTGCTGTTTTTAGTTTTGAGCCTGAATTTTTCTTCAGGATCGGTTTATAGCCAACTGTGCTTGTGCTGACACTATCCACTAGCTTTAACAGATCTTCTTCCTGTCTGTAATTTATTATAAAGTAATAATAAAGGACATATTCCATCTTTCACCAATTTAAAATAAAACACATGCTTTCGGTCTCTCCTCATTGAAATCACTGTTCCTCCAAGTTAGTCCCAGTAAGATTTGTTAAGATCCAATATTGGCAAGGTGCTTCTTTCTTACAAGCTCAGCAGCAATGGCACTCATTACCTCTTTTATAGTAAATCAGTAAAGGAAATCAGTGAAAAATCAGTAAAGGAAATCCGACTTTGGTTGTTTTAGAGCCATGTGAAATGCTGTGAAGGGCATCAGAAAAGAAAAAAAAAGAACAAACTACAACAAGACCACCTAGTATTCCTCTGACCCCTAACTTGTAAATTCCCCTGGGCAATGTCATAGGTTCTCCTGAAATTCATTATTTTTTGTAATTTATCTTAATACTGCACTAAAATCCCTAGTAGAATAGTGATGACAGAGATGAAACTCTCCGTCCACAGAAATATAAATGCTTTATAGATAGCCTGTGAAGAGTGGCTCAATATTAGGAAAATTGTGAGGCAAGCTGTTAGTGAATTATTGTCAAGGTCAGAGAATGCACATTTACTTTTCTGGTAGTTGTACCATCATCAGGCTCTCATGATATATCCACTTGTACTGAAAATGTAGCTAGCATACCTTGGTGAATTTGATTTATTAGCATGGCAACTGACAGGGTTGCCCATTTGTTAGTGCTTATTTTATATCTGAATAGCTTTCAGCGCATAAATTTGAGGAATTGCTTGAATACTTTAGCTGTTCCATATTTCATGGAGAAAGCTAGACAGGGAGAGTGCTACTGTTGATATTTCTGTTTTGATACTGTCCATTTTTTTTGTAAATTAAAATGATGCTTCATTTATTCTTAGGTGTACTTCATAAGCAAAATTTATTGCAAACAGTAAAACTTAAATGTCAAAACTTGTTAACTTTATCCTGAATAAACTGTGACATGATCTTGCAATACAATCTATTTTAAATACAGAGCATCTCATAAATGTCTTTAAAAAAATAAAAAATTAACTAACTATACAAGTTTCTCAGATTAAGCTTAAATTAAAAAAAATGGGTGGAGAAGGAATATATGAGTAAGTATATGGTGAAGGATGGAAGAAGCAGCTCTCAAATGGGCCCAGAAATGATGCCTTAAGTTTTTTATTGACTTCACTGGTGTTACATCAGGCAGAGCAGCACAGCTTAATCACAGCCAATATTAGCTCATCCTCTTCCCAGAAGGATACACTTTTAAGTAAACGCAATTGTATAAGGAACCAAAGAAAGAAAAAGCAAAACTAATTATATGCCCCTAACATCTTGTAAAGTTTCTTTAATACATCTCTGTCCTTTCAAGTCTCCTCTGCTGTGAGGAAGAAATGTTTCATTTAGCTAACTTTATTCCCCTATATCACTGTGGGCCGTCACCTATATATGTCCAATTCTATAGATATCTCTGATTTTCTAGGGATCTAGGAGGGAAGGCAGTCAGAAGTACAACTTATATAAACTTTCACTATGATGGGAAGAAGGGAAGAAGATTCCTTTAGGGCCCCAAGTCATCATGTTGACACTCAGGACTTCTCAGTTTCCAGGCTGTCTTCTTAACCAGCTCTTCTCCCACAGTGACTACATTTTAATAATAGTGGAGAAGGAAGACAGGAAGATTCATCTCCTGTCTTCCACTTTAATGAGTGTATCTTTCCTACACAGAAGGTGAAGGTACTAGTTTAATGTCAACAACAGCTGTAAGACTTACAGTCACAACTCTAAGAATGATTGTCCAGCCATGCAATGGTTTGGCTGTGATCAGGATGAGAAGCCTCTGATTGAAGCTACTCATGGAAACTCTGAGTTGATGTTGTTCAGTTACTCAAAGAAATTGCCAGTTTATAACATCATTTACTGCTCAAGTAATTTTCAGATTATCATCACCATCACTGATATCTGGACTGCTCATTCCTTCCAGCCATTCAATACTAATAATGGGAAGAATGCCCTTTGGGGTGGGACAGGCAGGGCTGTGGGAAGGGGAGGACAGGGTTCGACACCAGAAATTTTCTGTTGGATTTTAGCAGTATGATCCAAGCAGATGTTACCTGTATGCATTATTGTGAACATCCACATACCTACTGTAGAAATCAAAAGATGCACATATACAATGCTAAACTGTGTTTAGCATTGTTCACTGCTTTTTCTTACCAATGATGCTCACCAGAAATATTTGATCTCATTGTTTTTTTCTCTTAGTCCACTAAGTCAAACTCACGTGTTGGGTTTTCATACTTTCAAGCCTCTACTATATTAACTTAAACTAACTGAAAAGCTGCCTTTCTGCTTAGTTTTCACCTCCTGTAAGAGCTATATTTGACTGGTACAGCAGAATAGTTGACATCAATACAGAAGCTTATGTGTGTAGGAAGTAACCCCAAAAAGGTCAGAAAGCAAAGCGGAGATTCCCAGGTGAAATGCTGAGCATCCCCCACACATGGTTGCCTCAGTATTTCTTGCTGGGAAGAAAACATGGACTCATTAGTATTGCTATAATTAGCGGTTGTTGCATTGGTCTATGTACAGAACTTCATGAAAATTAGGACTAACCTATTTTAATTACAAAATATCCACTGTATAATTAACATCACTTAATACAAAATGTCTTCAATATATTTTATATGTAATTGAAATTCTGTAAAATTAAACTGTAATAATATACATAATTTTTCAGGAAGAAAAGTAGGTTAAGATAAGCAAATTTCATGCTTTAAACATTGAGATGAATATTCCCTAGTGTATTAAAATATTGTGTTTTAGACTGTTAATCTTTTCATTGAATAATAAATATGAGCTTCCCTTTTATGTAATTAATGCAACCTATATTTTTTCAGTACAGAAATGAAATGTTAAATCATACATAAAAAGTAGCTATGAGTATTTCATTACCAAATTTAATTCAGTCATTTTTACAGACTTATGGAAAATGTTATTCACCTCTTGGGGAAAACTTTTGGCAGTGAAATGTAATTTTGCTTGGCATATATTTTGAATTGTCTGAATCTCTGGTTAGTTATTCCCTTCTGGGGGGGCTGTTAAACACAGGCTGGCTCAGAACAATAGTTAGCTCTTTGCAGCATTTTGTATCTTTAAAGCTTTATTACTAACATTACATAAAGCATCTTAATCATCACTTTTGAAAGGATATTGAGAAGTTAACCAGTATTTTCTAAGATTTTAGTTTTGACTTGGTTATAAAATCTGCAACCTAATGTAGTTGTGTGAAATCTGTATGCAAGAATGACAATTTCCAAGGTATTTCAGGGGGGACTGTGACTTTTATTTCTTAGGCTGTTACTACATTTTCATGCAGCTATTTCTGTGGCATAAAATAAGGACGTCGTTTGAAGTATGATTATGCTCTGAATGCCCGGTGAAGTTTTTAAGATGATACTGGATATCCAGTTGCATAGCTATAGATAGACATTGATTTTTAAACCACTTTTTGTGAAGAAAGCCCATTAGAATCCAAGAGAAATGGAAGAAAGCATACATTACTTCCCTGTCTTAACAGTCACTGTAGTTGTTGTGGTTTAACCCCAGCCGGCAATTAAGCACCACGCAGCTGTTCACTCACTCCTCCTGAGAGGATGAGCCAGAGAGTCAGAAGAGTAAAAGTGAGAAAAATTGTGGGTTGAAATAAACCAGTTTAATAGATAAAGCAAAGGCTGTGCACACAAGCAAAGCAAATAATTCATTCACCACTTCCCATCAGCAGTCAGGTCTTCAGCCATCTCCAGGAAATCAGGGCTCCATCACGAGTAACAGTGGGAAGACAAACACCATCACTCCAAACCTCCTCCTCCTTACTTCTTCCCCTAAATTTATATGCTGAGTGTGATGTCATATAGTACGGAATATCCTTTTGGTCAGTTGGGGTCAGCTGTCCCAGCTGTGTCTCCTCCCAGCTTCTTGTGCACTCCCAGCATACTTGCTGGTGGGGTGAGGAGCAGAAAAGGTCTTGGCTGTGTGTAAACATCCCTGTGTCATCAACACGGTTTTCAGCACAACTCCAAAACATAGCCACATACTAGCTACTATGAAAAAAATTAACTCTACCCCAACCGAAACAAGTACAGTAGCTAAGAAAAGACTGTTTACAAAAGATAATTCAGTTATACTTCCTCAATTCTGTTTTAGCTTTGTAAGTAAAGCCCTAAGGATTACTCAGACACAGCTTTTTTTATTAAAATACTTGTTAATATTATAGGAACTGATATCTGGCATCCTTAGTGCAATGGTTTAAAACCAGCTGGTAACTAAGTATCACACAGCTGCTTACTCCCACTCCCCTTTTCTCCTCCCTGAGCAAGATGGGGAGGAAAACAAAAAGAAAGTAAAACTTGTGGGTTGAGGTAAGAACAGTTTAACTAAGATAAAATATACTATTATTGCTAATAATAACAATATGGGGAATAACAAAGTGAGAGAATATAAAATTTAAAGGGAAAAGAAAAAAACAAACAAAAAACCCACAAGTGATGCACGATAAAATCGCTCACCACCTGCTGAATGATACCCAGCCCGATCTGAGCAGTGATCTTTCCCGTCCAAGTAACTTCCCACTGTTTATATATTGAGCATGATGCGCTGTGGTATGGAGTACCTCTTTGGCCAGTTTGGGTCTGGTGCTCTGCCTGTGCTTCTTCCTGGCTTCTTGTGCCCCTGCTCACTGGCAGAGCATGAGAGACTGAAAAGTCCTTCATCAGGGTAAGTGCTATTTAGCAACAACTAAAACATTAGTGTGTTATCAGCATTATTCTCAGACTAAAGCCAAAACACAGCACTGCACCAGCTACTAGGAAGAAAATTTACTCTATCCCAGCTGAGATCAGGACACTTAGGCAGCCTGGAAAACTAGAGGCTCAGAATTATTACTATAGCGTATAATCATCAGAGTAATATAGAGCTATGCTGCTGTTGTAAATGGTCTAGAACAGCTTCTGCTAGCAAAGTAGTTGCAGCAATAGAATGCAATGTGGACTACAGAAAATGTGCTTGAGAAGACCTGTAATTATTTAAGATGGTAGCCTTTCCTGAGCTTTGCTCTATTACTCCTACCCAGTACTCAGGCTAGTTTGTGTAAAGCTAGTTCAGAGATATCAATGTTAGCAGTGGCTGTGCCTACGGAACAAGTATTTCAAGGAAATATGATGCGTGTGTTCTCCAGAGAGAAGATGTTACAAGATCGGGCCCTAATTATTTTATAATTATGCAAGGCTTTAATTGCAAGACCTTAATGACTGGCTTCATTTAAAACACTTTGGGAACATCGACTTAAATAAAATGCTGCTGTTGAATTATTTTTTCCCCCAGCAGTTTTTCTATTTCTTTCTCTCAGGATTCTGCTGTGCCTAAGAAACAGAGGAACAATCCATAGAATTAAGAGATTCTAGGCACAGGTTTCCTGATTATCCTTACGCAGCTCAAGTAGTAGGCACTCAATTTTCAAGGCATGCACAATATGCTCCACTTTTCATCCTAACAGAGCTCAAATATTCCATGTTCTTTGCTGTTACATAAATACAGCAAGAAAAGTTGAAATGGCCCTTGCAATCAGCTGCTTCCAAACTACGGAGAGAGAGAGGAGAGAAATTACAAAATTTTGGTGAAGGTCACCAGTCAAGGATAATTGGTATCAGATCTCAACAAATCTGCATGCAAAGCATATAGAATCTTCTTTTGTACAGATGTTATCAGAAATAAAAGATCATGATTTTTTCTTTTTATTTTTTTTTAAGATCTTGATTTTTTTTTTTTGTATGTGTGTCCTGTACTTGGGTAAGTATTGCCTCTTAATATCTGAAGTGTGCACTGAGAGTACTGGAGCTGAAACGAAACCAATGTAAATGGAATGTCACAAACCACTGCAAAACATTAGCAGTGTTGGTTAGGGATAGATTATGAGCCATTGTAAATACTTTGCTTGACCCTTACTGTTTTGAGATTAAATTACAGTTTAAAATGCAGAAGTGCTTGGAAAATCTCCTTAGAGGAAAAACCTGATCTTGGTAAACGGAGATCTTTGTCAGTAGGTGTGCAAACTGAGCTAGTGAATAGTAAAATGGTATTAATACAGTAGCTAGTACTTCTCTGCTGGAGTCTCTAAAGATACCTAGTTGTGATGGTAACAATTAATTATAAGAAATTATATTTAGTTATATTTAAACTGGACAAAACTCAGAGTCTCTGTCTGTTCATCCTGAATCAAAATAAGTACTGAAAGGCTTAATAAAAAAAAACTCCTTAAACTTTTATTCAGGGGATACGGAAAACATTTTATGGCAACATTTTATTTCAGAAAGACTGAAATCCTTTGAAGAATATTTATATACATTTAAACAAAATATGTTCAATGCATGTAGTAATCATGTTACATAAAGTAAGCTGAAAAATAAGCAAGCAATCTGAAAAAAGGAGAATAGCATGTTTTTTTTATAGGACAGGGTCTCAAATATTATTCTGGTAAAAAGTATATTCCTTTTTCTCTCTGGGAAGGAGACAAATGGCAGCTGCTTCTCCAGGTGGAAACCTTACTTTGGTCACTTGGAATCTTAATGCTTGTCAGCCTAAGTATCTAAGTTGTCTGTAGGCTGTGTGTCCTGCTTCTTTGCTGTTCCATGTAATACTTCAGATACAAGTGACAAATAGAAGATTTAGTTAAAATTTGGGGTTGTCTAGGAGAGAATCAAATATTTTTATGAAAAAAAGGTGAGACTTAGAATCCACTATCATAAATATGCTTAAGCACATTAAAATAATATCAATATAATTAAATTTTGGTAAAGTGCTATTGAATAGTATGAATACACTCAAGAAAATGTATTTGAAGAACTCCTGTTGTTTCTGTTGCACTAGCATAAAGAATACAGCAAAGCAATTATCAAATCAAACAGCAAATCAGATTCAATATCTAATAAATATGGAACAATCAAACATCACAATAATACTTCAAATTCCAACACTATGACTTCTAGTTGTTGATATGAATGTTTATACAGCTGTGTAGACAAAAACTAGATTTTTAATTTGTATCTGAAATGCTGTCTTTTTTCCTAGTTCTTTTTCCTGTTTCAAGTCCGATCTTTTCTTTCTGCCCAAAGGTTTTAATGCTGATCTTAACAGAACAGCCTTTACAAGTTAAAGTCTGATAATTCTTGTGTATTAAGACTTAAAAAATATACTAAAATCAAGGAGAAAAGTCTTTCATATCCCCAGAAACCACCTTCATCTCAGTCCTTAGAGTAGCAAAGCTGTTTTCAAGCACTGAGAATTGCACAGCTTCTGAACTCAAGGTTGGAAATTGTTGTTATATATGTGAGAAATGAATTTACCGGCTTGGACATCTTTGTATCTTTTCCATGTACAGTATAAAACACCCTTTGGAAGCCTTTCTGCTGTTTTCCTTATGTGTTCGCTAAACTATCCTTGGATATTAGCAGCTTTGCAAATGAGACAGGAATTATTCAGTTGTTTGTACGATGCTGAAAAATGTAAGTCACCTTGTTGCAGAGCTTTTTGACATTGGTATAGACTGCAGGATCAGCTTTTCATCTGTGCTAAAAGTAGAGGGAAAGTAGTAGGACAAGATCATCTTTGTGTTTGTGGAAACATGGAAAGGAGATCCAGGACATAAATACAGGGCAGAATTTACTGCATTACTTTCAATGCATTTTATTCTCAGGTTGTTAGAACATAACTGGTATCATACTGCTCTCTCTTACAAAAAAAACTGTGTAGAAAGTGTTTTTAGATAGAATCCAGAATGCCTAATTTCTTGGAGATGGGATCTTCTGCCACCAGTAAGAAGAAAAATCCCTTATGTACTCCTGGCGTAGTTGCAGTCAGCTGCTTGTGCTCAGTCAGACCCTCTAGACTGTCTAGGCTTAGTGAAGGCTTTCCTCTACAGGAAGATGATTCTCTTCTTTCATTTTCTATGTTTGTGTTCCATATTCCTCCCTGATGATTTAGATGGTGTGCTTCTCATAGCTTTGTAGCTATATATCCTGGTTTTATAATTCTTCTAAAATTGCATATTTTAAGTGTGCAGGAAACCATTAGATCAACCTGTTACAGAACAATGGACTCCAGAAAAAGGATGTTGTTGTGCTACATAGTTATAATGAATCTTCACCCAAACCCCTTTTTAATAATTGTTTCTTAAAAAATATCTTTTCGTTATTTGAGAGAGAAAATTAGGGGAAATCCTTATTTCCTTTATCAGGAAAATAATGATTAATTATTGACTCAATAAGTGATAGAATAATTAATGATTAGAGTAATCTAATTGTAAAGATTTGTCATGCTGTTATAAACTACTTCTTATTTTTTCTTCTGTATCTCGTGAAAAAAACCTCATGAAGTGATCTGTGATGCAAAGTCTGTGCTTTTGCCATCATCATTCTCTTATTGGAAGACCCATCTCTTTAGAAGAGGAATTGATTCTTGTGCCTGGCATCAAAACATGACAAAAAAACTATGTAAACTGGCTTTTTGTTAGACCCAAACAATTTATTTTCTGTGAGATCAAAATCTGGGGCATGAGAGTATGGATGGAAAATTCCAGATAGGAAATGCTCAGGCTTTCATAAATGTTTACTTCAGAGTATGTAAAGTTGGGATTTAAGGAGCAAGTAAAATGAAGTGGTCATTGTATTTAAAAAATTCTGGTTTTCAGTTCAGTTCTGGTTTCTTAGCAAATTATATTTTAAATTCTAGTTTCTCATGTTTTGGCTCCATTTAGAGACAGATCTCTCTGTGTATGTGTCTGTGTGGGAGTGTATGTATATGTGTATGTATGTGTCTGTATGTGTATATTTAAGACTTGAAAAATGCTAAACCCGAATCCAAACCCCATTCATGTTAATATCTTTTGGCTTTATATCCATCATTATTTGGAATGTGATTAAATCTCATTTACTTCACTGTGCACAAAGCATGTGTTTAAAGTGAAGCAGGTGCTTAAGTATTTTCTGAATAAGGATGCTTTCCTGAATGAGAATTTAAAGTGAATACACTCCATGTGAACAGTAAATATCTTTTTCTATCTAACTGTTCAGCAACATATCAAAGTCTGAGCTTCTATTAATATATTTTTTTCTCTTTAATGTTGAAAGAAATATTGGATCACATGGATTGAATTACTTTTTGAACTGCATATCTTTTCAGGGCTGCAAAGGAATAGAGAAATATTCTTTAAAATGAACTAGTATCTCATGATTAGTCCACAAATTCATTAACCTACATGAATATTAGAGTTTTGGTTCAGAGAGCTTTTTGTTTACCTTTGGTTATTTTCTGGAGAAGCCTCTTGCATTTATCACCTGTGCAGTCATTTATAACATATTTAATACATAGCAAAGTCAGTGAAGGAGTGTTCTTTTTGATTTTTCTTTTTTTCTTTCTTTTTTTCAATGTGTTCTTTAATGGTAATATGTTTGTAACTTATTACTGCTTAGATACATTGCTGTTTAGGATTAACTTGTTTGTCTGCAATAACAATGGCTGTCAATTTTTTTAAAAATGAAGGTGAATAATTGTACCATGAAAATGAAAGCTTTACAGCTGAACCCCAGTAGCCAGTTTCAATTTGCTAATATTTTTGAGGTTGCGATCTGAAAAAATTGGCAATATGTTGACACTCTGTTATGGCAATGCAATATTTGGTGTTAAAAAATTTAGTATCAGTTATCAAAATTTAGAAGGTATTTAAGAATATGCATTGTTTTCAGGAACTGCACTCTAATAATTTTTAAAAAATTTTATGGACTTTTTACTGTCAGCATTTATTTTCCAGAAAATGCATTTGAGATTGTAAATTACTTGCACCAGTGTCGTGGTTTAAGCCTCTATATCTCATGCAGTTTTGCTCACTCACTCCCACCTCTTTTTTCCCCTGCTCCCAGGGGTATGGGAAGGAGAATCAAAAGAATGCAACTCCCACAGGTTGAGATAAGAACAGTTTAGTAACTAAGGTATAACACAAGACCACTACTGCTACCGCCAATAATAATAATGACAAAGTAAATACAAGGAAAGAATACAATCGTTCACCACCGATACCCAGCCTGACTAAGCAGTGCACCCCCCACCCTTCCGGGTCTCTGCTCGCCATTTTTACATCCTGGGCATGATGTGCTGTGGCATGGAATACCTCTTTGGTCAGTTTGAGTCAAGTGTCCTGTTTCTCCTTCCTCCTGGCTTCCCCTCTTCCCTGGCAGAGCATGAGACTCAGAAAGCCCTTGGTCAGACCAAAACTTTACCAAGCAGTAACTGAAAACACTGGTGTTAATCAGCGCAGTTCCCAGGCCCAAAATGAAAATCACGCTGCACCAGCCACCAAGAAGGAGAAAAATGACTGCTACTGCTGAACCCATGACAACCAGTATAATATTTTTTTCAAAATTCAGGTCTTTTAAAATCTACAACAAAATTCTAATACTGTACTCTTGCAAACTGTTGAAAAGCGTGATTGGAGTCAGTCTCTGCAAAAATAGTAGCCCAGTGAATCTCGGTCTGTGTTTATGTAGGGAATTCAAGTTTGTACCTCAAGTAGAAAAGAAACAAAATGATTGAGAAGTGATTGTGGTTTAGATCTATACATTAGATTGAGATTCAGGGTCTCAAGTTGTCTTGAATTTATCTTATTTTTATTTTGGAGTTTGTCTTGTTAATTTTCAGCATGATTGCTTATATAATCTAATTCGTTTCCCCACAGTCATTTTCTGGAATGATGGTAGAGTCATGATACACAGCAATCTTAGTTAATTGGGACATATCAGCTTTCCAGAGCAGCAGAATATTCTGAAGAGCGCAAGTTGCTTTTCATGAGTTAAAAAAAATAATGATGCTCCTTTTAGGAGTGTTCATATGCTTTCAAATCTGATTCAAAAGCCTATTACAAATTTTGAGCACTATGAGAACTGCTGCAATGCTTTCATTTTTACATTTTTCTTTTAGGTTTGGCATTTCCCCAATTTGCCTGATAGCTGGCATTCTGACATAAACGTGTGTTCAAGTGCTTTCAAATCCGATTAATGCACAAAGTGCAAAACGTAAGTCGTGTACCTTTCAGCAGTTGCATGAGTTACCTATGGCATCAGTTGAACAGAAAAAGAAGACAAGTTTAAGGAGATACTGTGGGGGTTTTTGATGTCTTTATAGAGAGTCCACTACAACACTCTGAAACTTTCGGGAACTACTGTAACAGATGTCGGAAAAATAGATACAATGAAAAAAAACTATTTTTGGTAATGTAAAAGGATTTAATTTAAATTTGAAGAACCTTAAAATAGAACACCCCACTGATTATGTTGTTTAGTAGCCCACCAAACTAGCTGAGTAGCATTGTCAGTATCTTGACAAAAGTCGGAGGTTGCAATGTAAATGTAGATGTTAACTATTTACCTAGTAACTGACTTCTGTTCAACTGCTTTTGCCAATAGTAGGCTATTACTCTGTGGCTGCCAATCTTCTCAGGCTGTCTTTACAGTGGGTGGAGCAGACAGGCTCCTTGAGAAGGAAAATGAAAGAATCTGCTCTAAATCTGCCCCTGGAGAAGCCTGCATCCCTTTACTACAGAGGAAACCTAGGAAATTTGACTGCTTAGGTGATCCTTAGCCCTTGGAACCCCTTGCAAGAACGATGAACAACTGCATGATAGATTGCATTTTTGCCATCCTGTGCAAGGCTTTGGCAGCCATTTATTCCATTACTACTTCTGATTATTTCTTTATGCTTGTTATTGTTTTCTATTTGTATTCTGCTCTTTTCACTGGAGTGCAAGGTTATAAGCAGAATATTCAGCATCTCTGCAAGGCTGTTCTTTGTGAGGATACTAAAGGCAGCATTTGTTGTTAATCAGAAATATGCAGATAGGGCTTGTTCTGGAGTCTACTGAGTCAGGAGAAAGATTTCAGGGGAGTTCTATGTATTTTGGATGAGGCTGATGGTTCTGAGATTTCACCCGGAAAAATACTGATCATATATTTCATTCCCTGTGAACATCAGAATTTAAGGTAATTGAGACTTTTAAAAATAAGACATAGTATTACAATATATATGAAACATAGTAACTCTAATTTTTTTATGGTTGTTTGCTATTATATGAATGTAATTTATTGTGCCTGCAGCAACCTGAGGACATGCTGGAAAATTAGATGATCCATTTCAAGTGTTTTATCCTAGTGAGCAAAATTCTAATCAGCCCATTTTCTAATCCCAGATCTGTTATTGGCACACTGTTTAAACTTGGCAAAGTCACAGAAGGACTCCATTGTAAACACAGTGTTGCATCTCAGCTAAATCTTTACTACATATATTTCAATTTATCTGCATTATAGAATTTTTAAGAAATAGAACTGTAGAAAGGTGCTCCTAATAACGTAAATTATCTTTTAACCTGAGCTATGGTTGCTAATCCTATGCAAATTTTTTACAACTTTACCTTAAAAAATAAAACTAACCCCCAAAAACAACATCTATAACCTAGCATAAAAGCAAGTAAAATCCTCATAGCATGCGGACTACTGTCTTGTCACTTACAAGTTTGTCACTACATTCTTCACTGGGCATTGTGAATCATAGAATCATAGAATAGTTAGGGTTGGAAAGAACCTTAAGATCATCTAGTTCCAATCCCCCTGCCAGGGGCAGGGACACCGCCCACTAAACCATCCCACCCAAGGCTATGTCCAAACCAGCCTTGAACACCGCCAGTGATGGAGCATTCACAACTTCCCTGGGCAACCCATTCCAGTGCCTTACCACCCTTACAGTAAAGAATTTCTTCCTCATATACAATCCAAACTTCCCCTGTTTAAGTTTGAACCCGTTACCCCTTGTCCTATCACTACAGTCCCTCATGAAGGGTCCCTCCCCAGCGTCCCTATAGGCCCCCTTCAGATACTGGAAGGCTGCTATGAGGTCTCCACGCAGCCTTCTGTTCTCCAGGCTGAACAGCCCCAACTTTCTCAGCTTATCTTCATATGGGAGGTGCTCCAGTCCCCTGATCATCCTCGTGGCCCTCCTCTGGAGTTGTTCCAACAGTTCCATGTCCTTTTTATGCTGAGGACACCAGAACTGCACACAATACTCCTAGTGAGGTCTCATGAGAGCAGAGTAGAGGGGCAAGATCACCTCCTTCCACTTGCTGGTCACACTCCTTTTGATGCAGCCCAGGATACGGTTGGCTTTCTGGGCTGCAAGCACACATTGCCAACTCATGTTAATTTTCTCATCGACCAACGCTCCCAAGTCCTTCTCTGCAGGGCTGCTCTGAATCTCTTCTCTGCCCAACCTGTAGCTGTGCCTGGGATTGCTCCTACCCATAGAGCAGGAGCTGTATTATCACTTTACTGTACCTCAAAGCTTGCTGTTAAACATTATCAAGAGAATGCTATCTTGATGCTTGATGATGTTGATGTTAATTCAGAAATACAAAGTAGTCCAGTACCCCAAAATAAGTTGAATATGTCAAATGCATGCTAATGATGGTGTAGAAGATATTCTAATTGCCTTAATTGTCAGGCAGTAAATGCAAGAATAATGGTCACATTGGAGTAAAATGTTCAGAAATGTCCAGTATCCTAATTTTAAAGGCAATAAAGAAGCCTAACATTCATTAAAAGCAAATAGAATTAAGCTCCAAACTCATAGTTGACTTTTGAAAAATGTGACATAGCTAAAAATATTAAAAAGTTTTACCCACAGATGACCATGAAAAACACAAGCTCTTCAGAATGATAGGCTGATACGACCCATCCTTATATTGAGAGCAGGATCATGAAGCATGTTATAGTCTGCATTTTTTGATGTAGGGGTTCAATTTTTTTACAAGGCAAATACCAATTTTTTCCTTGGCTAACAGAAAGCAGAATGTATTTCAGATTAACTGCCACATTAAAAAACATACCAAGCCAACTCAAATCAGTGGATGTTATTAGCAAATTATATAAGAAAGTAGGTGCTATAACACAAAGGAGGTATAATAGGAATGTCATTTTACAGAGACTCAAGAATATTCAGGAGGGGATTAAATTAGATTAATGTAATCGTGTTTTTGCAGAATTTGAGTGAGAAAGCAAACGTAACTTAATTCTAAGCAAGGAGGGTTATAAGGATTGCATATATTGTAATATATTTATGCACGTACATATGCATGTATGTATATATGAATGTATGGATAGTATAACCACAAAAAATACACTAGAGTTAAGAAAAAAATGTAAGATATACATCTTGCGAGTGTTTCCAAATAGCAGTTATTATTAAAGCAATTGATCAGTAAGTTGAAACAGCTTCAGCTTTATTCTGATATGTTACTTTTCAGTTTTAAAAGATTGAGACACTGGTCTCAAGCCCCCCTTTTGATGTTTCGAAGGGGGGAAAAGATCTTTATGTAGGAAATAGAAGGGCTCATTGAAAGAGTGCTAAACTAGATTTGAAGGGGGAAAACGGTAAAACCACTAGACGTAAGCCTGGGGGCAGCATGCTGATATTTGAGGGACAGTGTGCTAGCAAGCTCCTTCAGTCTGACTTCTCAGTGGAGGTAGGGGATGGAGATCTATACAGCAGGAATGAGGCAAAGGTTGTTGGTTTGTTAGAAACCATGGAAGCACCCAGGAATGTTTATGTAGCAACTGGGGCTTCTACTCCCCAAAAGTGGGAGTGATCAATAGCACAACCGAACACTACTACATCAGTTTAGGGTAGCAAGGCTCTCTAGCACATCCCAATAGGTAAACCTATGAATATTCCTTTTGGATTTCCATGCAGACAGTATGTAAAGTTAATTTTTACAAATATACTACTCAGTTTTTGCAGATTTGCGAGCCTAAAGATGTATTCTTCTGTGCCCTGACAGGTCAGTTGAGAAGCGAGGCACTGTGATTTTTTGAGCATAAAATGACCTCGATGTAAACAAATACCTTTTTATACAACTGACCAGTTTTCCCTCTTCACTTACATCTGGCACCATCACAGTGACTAGGATTTTATTGTCTTTGTTATCAACACAGGAATGAACACCCAGACTTCCTACCCTCAGCATGGAAAGGACCTTGCTGTTAGCTCTGGTAACCTATTTTGAGTGGTGGCATGCAAATATATTTTCTTTATAACAGCTACAGAACCATCTGGCCTTACCTGCCTGGGCTTTCTGCAGCCCAAGAAGTTTGCTTTGTCCCATGCTAAGCAAATACTCACCCATTCACTGCAGCACTTTCAGAGGCTGTGACTTTACGAAGCGTGCTTATACTATGCTGACCTTAGTCTCATACTTGCCAGAGTTACCTGCTGTACCAGTCCATGGATTTCTCCTTGGCAGTCTATTTGCTCCTGTTCCCAAGCAGTCTTTTGTTTTGTTTTGTTTTGTGGTTTTGGTTTGTTTTGTGGTTTTGGTTTGGTTTCTTTTTTCTTTTTTCTTTTTTTTTTTTTTGCTTGTTTGATTGATTTTGTTTGTTTAACTTATTTGTGGTTTTGGTTGGTTGGTTGGTTTTAGTTTCATTCCTTTGGCTGGTTTTTTGAGCTATTTCTTCTTTCCTTCTAACTTGAGCATTCATTCCAGTAGCCTTGGGGAACAGCCCTTACCAGTGGTGGCTACTGGTGGGCTGGGCTTGGTCATGAGACAGGGATGGGCAGCTCCCAAATGCACTGATGCCCTTGCAGGGTACTTCAGTGAGTCATAACACTTCTGGCAGGCATGTGAAGCCTCATGGGACAACATTGGAGGGGTATGAGGGGGTCAAGGGAGCCAGACTTGCTGTGATCTAGTCTCTTTTGCAAATAAGAATGAAATCAGATGGGTATTGTTCTCGGTTTCCTCTGGCAAGGGAAGCAGGTTGCACCAATGCATCAGCTGAGTGGGAGATAGGTAGACAAAGATGTGACTGCAAAGTTAGAAATACTGTAACATAACACTAAAGGTACACCATGGTATTTTGTATGAGAGAAGCTTTGAGTATAGAAAACATATATATACTGACTACTTGCTAGGGTTGTGAAAAATTTCAGCAAAATTTATTATGCTTGATGTAAGATAGTGGAAATGTAGGCTATAAAAGACAGGAAAAGAGGCAGGCCTTTTTAGAGACCCCAGGCTTCTGTTATGGTTGGCTAAGATATGACTACCAGGTGTGATTACTCTGTAAAAGTGTTCAGTAGTGCATGTAAGGATCCCTTGTGCAGCACAGGGTGGCTAATTGGCTGACTTCAATATATATTAATATTAATATCCTCCCTTTATTGCAAGAAAGTTAAGTCTTTGTGGAGAAATATGTCCTATACCTGATTCTAAGCCAGACCAGGTAAAGCTGTTTCTGCTTCTTGTACTTGGAGATTAAAGTTGGGAGATAGGTTATATAGGCAAGAAGCACATTTTTAGATGTTCAGGAACTTATTTTCCATTCTAAGGGTGAGAGCAGAAAGGACTAACTCCCAGGCTTGTCTCTAACACACTTGATGCACCAGCCCTACCCCAGGCTCTATTTAGAGACATAATCTGGCCTCCAAATGCCCAGAAAGTAGTGTTAGGTGTATGATCCAGACAAATATTTTGGAATGCTTCCTTTTTAATAGCTAAGATAAACCATCAGAAATATAATTCCTTTAGCATGTTGCTGTCTTTCATTCCTACCGTAATCATCTACTTTGCCCTCTTAATTAAAAAGGTCAACAAATATAGCAGGCGTGTAGATTGGAATGAATTCATGGGTCATTTATTCAGGCAGACAGTTCAGCTAATATGTGAATCCTCACAAAGGTGGGAATGGTGGGAAACTAACATACCACTGTAATCAGAGATTTCAGTTTTCCCAGGAAAACAGTGATTGTGAAAAAGAGTAGTCACCTGGGATTCTGATGAGCTCTGAGAAACTTGAAGCATGTCATATGACCTGGTCTGAAGTGCTTTCACATTCTTTACCAGTTACAATTTTGCAGCTAGTCATGGCCACTTGTTCTATTATCTGATTGTGCTTTTAAAATTCTCTAAATATTGACCTTACATTTATCTTGTTCATGTCAATCTCTTGGATATTTTCCTTGCTCTTCTTAGATCATGAAGGAATTGAATCTATGTCTTTTTTGTAACCTTGGTTTATATTTTAAAAAATCAGGAGTGCTTTGCTGCTTTGGTCTGGCAAAGATCTCCTCATTATTTATGAAAAACATGAAGGACATGAGTGCTCAGGTCTTTCCTGGAACTTGCAGAACAGATATTCTGGCAGTAGAGTCTACGAAATAGACAGTTTTAATTAGGATTCAATTTAAGAAATTTTGGAGTCCTTTTAGCACTGGTCATTACCTTGTTGAACACCTTGCCTAAATAATATTAACTGAGATTAAAATAAAAAATGCACATTTAGAGTTATATTACTGTGTCTTATTCTTACTTTCTTGAGTGAATATATCTACTTTACTTGGCCTGTCATTAGAGTTTTTTTTGTTTGGTTTTGATTTTTTTTTTTCCCAAAAAAATATTAATAATTTTTGAGGTTTGTTGCCTTTTTTTGTTTGTTTTTCAATTTTTTACCTTATAAATGTAAAATCCCAAATAAATGCCTAAGTCTGACTAATATTGGGAAAGTTACGTTTTTTTGAAAGCCCTAATGGACTTCCCCTGCCCAGTAAAACAACAGCATACAGTATCGTCACATATAGATTGCCCTTTTCTAGTCTATTTTTACCAGTGTCTTTTGCCTTGCTTTAAAATCTCTTCAGTTTTAAAGAATTCTTCAAAAGTTGATATATGGAGTTCTGGAAACTGAAATGAATCACTGATCCATTTTAATAAATACTATATTGTCACACATTTGCTATCTAATTTAGCCAGTAATTCGTCAACTTAGTTTTCAATATGCATAATGCTGATGAGATTTAGTGGATCATATATTTGATTCAAAAGATGTATTAGACTTGGTAGGTACTGACTTCAATTCAACATAAGATGACTTTATCTTTATTTTATAAGGATATATGTGATTTCCTAAAACAATATATCTGTTTTCGAAAAAAATCCACTACAGAAAAGTGAAAAAAAAAGAATTTATTTTAAGGAATGAAACATTCATTCTGGGAATTTGAATATAGAAATGAGCCACATTTTTATTTGATTTTCATAGCAAAGCAATATACCATGCATGCCTTCACATTTCATATACTGAAGGTAATATTTTGATAATGACAATTTCTCTGCATGTATTGCTGAATTCTGAACGGAAAAGCACTTTGCTCTGCAGAATAGAAAAATCAATTTAGCAGAAGGTGATCTCATTAAACTCTATTTATCCGAGATTACAACAATTTAGAAGAAGATTGAGAGTGAAAGTAATTGTTCTTTTATTAATCCAAATAGCTTTTAAAATGAAATCTACTGATTAGGAAGCTCTGCTTGATTTCTAAGTTGAATGTCCCAAGCTATATTCCATGGTCCTGGGAGATTCAATTCCTTATTCCAGGAGGTTGTGATTTCAGTGATGCGTTCTGATAGTTCATAAGCAACTATGGCCATACCTCACTGAAGACACAGAAGCAAGATCGAGTAGCAAGTTAACATGATCAGTTAGTATAGTTTAGTATTAATCTGCCAGAGAAATGTTAATTTTTTAAATGTTCTGCATATATATGCTCTCTTGCCAGCTTTTTTAGGGATGTCGATTTCTGGGTTTAGTTTGAAAAATTAGCACAGTGCTTTGAAGATACAGTGCAATCCTTGTGCACCAAGGTTCCATTGCTGACCCTTATGGATGCTAAGCCCCTACCTCATATTCTTTTGCATGTAAAGGTTAATATTTCCTTTCAAATGCAAGACGAAAAGAGAGAAAGGTCAACTATTGCCAGGATGTCCAGACTTTCGCATTACACCTCAAATGTCAATGTCCCCAAAAATGTCTTTGGATTTGAATCAGAGTTCTCTCCTTTCCCCTTCCCCCAGTGCTCTCCTTCCCTGATTTCAAGTCCATGACACTTTAGTTTGAATCTTTCTTTAGTTACTGCATCGGTAAGACCGACAGGTTAAAACATACTGGCCATAACAATTAAAAAGTTAATAAAATTCAGCTGAAGAAGTGGTGAATATGTTTTCGACTTGCAACTACAAATGTTAGCCGAGTCTGTAAATGTTCAGTTGCATCTGAAATTTTTGTCTCAACTCCAGTGTATTGAATAATATAGCTGCTGAAACAGGGTTATGCAGTGTCTATAGGCTTTTATTCATTAAACTTGATAAAACTCTGATAAAAACCCCTTTTACTGCCTTGTAGACTCTCACACAAAATTCAGACATTTAAGTAATGAATTTCAAAGAAAGCAGAAGTCCTTATTTAGTAATTAACCTAAACGTTTCCTGATGTTGTGTGGAAGAATTGTAGACAGAGGGTCCAAGAATAACCAGAAGAGGCTGGTTTATGGGTATAAGCCAAAAATATGCAAGGATCTCTGAATTGTGCAGGCCCATGGTTTCTGTGTCCCAGGTCCCACTCCACCTTGAACTGAGACCTGTTCATGCACTCTGCCTCTTTGCAGGCCCAGCTGTGTTCGCCATATCCCAGTCTGGAGGTACACAACCCTCTAGGAAGCAGAACTTGCTAATTTACTGAAGTCAGGTGTTCTGGTTACTTTGATCTTTCTCATGCATTTTGCTTTTGATGTTGGCAGAGAATATTTATGACAAACTAAGTTCTTGTATTACATCGTCTGAGTATTCACATGGTGGTTTAATAAGTGAAATGTAGAAAAAATGGGGAGAAGACTTAAAGGGACTGGTAGAATGGAATATTAATTTAGAGGTTTGTTTTTTGTTTTTTTTTTTTGAGATCTTATACTGAAAAATATGCTTGCCTTTCAAATAGATGTGTAATATTTTACATAAGGCACCAGTGTCAGGAAAGCTCCTTTTTGGTATATAATACCATATCACTGTTGTTTAAGGCTGTAGAGAAGATCAATGATTATGACTCATATAGCTATTGTGCTATGTATTTGCTGCCAAAGTAGTACTTCAGTAATATTTTATATCAAGGATGAAATTCCAATAATGTTAGTCAATAGGATAGTGGGTCCAGCCCCGAGGTATAGCAAAAGAGGCTCTGAGGAAAGAAATCTTGTTATATTTTAATTAATTTTTAGTTTTTCAAATTATAATGACATTTGGTTTTGAGAGGTTGAATGGAAAGATTTTCATAAATGAAATTGTTTCTGAATAATTCTAAATTAAAAGTTCACAATGGTTAAAACTTGAACAGATGAACAGGCAAATAAATATTTTCAATCCTTTCTTTCTCTCTGCTTACCAGAACTAGATGGAGGTCTTTGTGCTGCTTCAGTAATCTACTTTCACATAGGTGATCTCAAAACAGGTAAACTTTCTTATGTCTTAATCGTATTTTTTTTTGCAGTTATGGTTTTTATTTTTTTTTTTTTTGGCACAAGGTGTGGAGAAAAATGAAGCTTTGAGATAAATTTGCAGGAGAGAAAGGTTTATTGGCTTAATTTTGTTTGGTATTTGAGAGTATGCCTCAGAACAGCAATGTCTTTAAATGGTGTTGGGCAAGAGGAAGAGCTGAGCAAACAATTTAGGATTCTTCAGAATGAGTCAATAGTTATTGTGGCTTCATAGAAACATTCTGTTTTCCAGAGAATTGATATTAAAAGGAAATGTGATGTTTCATGTTGTGTGGTAGGACATATTCTGCTGTGTGTGGTAGAATGGTTACTAAAGGCATTTAGTTGGTTGAAAAGAGCTAGACTGGGAGAGTCTCCTTTACACATTGTTTGACAATTAGATTCTAAGAGACCTACATATACCTGGCTGTGCTAAACAAGCTGTTTATAGTTAAAAAATTCTACTTCCTTTAACAAAATGCTTGGTAAGACTCCTGCTTGGAGATTTAAAGTAGCTAGATGACTGCCACTGTGGGAGACTTCTCTATTAATAAGATAGTCTCTCCTAACTTCTCATACTGTTCAGAGCATGGGAAAGTATAATAATGTTTGTTGAACTGTAAATTTCAAGTTCTAATTTCTTAAGAGTACAGTTTGTTAGAGAGTAGATAAACAGAGGCATTGACATAAAAAAATGGAGCAAAACTGCAGTATCTCAATATTCAGGTTCTGAAAGGAAAATTATTTGCACCTCTGAATATTGATAGCTTCATTGTCATAAGGTTCTGCGTGTACATGTTGTGTCTGAAAAACTTTAATTTAGGTCTTTAATCTTGAACTTGTTTCTTTATGGAGGACTACTCTGCATATACTCATGGCGTAGATACAGAATCATAGAATCATAGAAGAGTTAGGGTTGGAAAAGACCTTAAGATCATCTAGTTCCAATCCCCCTGCCATGGACAGGGACACCGCCCACTAAACCATCCCACCCAAGGCTATGTCCAACCTGGCCTTGAACACTGCCAGCAATGGAGCATTCACAACTTCCCTGGGCAACCCATTCCAGTGCCTCACCACCCTTACAGTAAAGAATTTCTTCCTCATATTCAATCTAAACTTCCCCTGTTTAAGTTTGAACCCGTTACCCCTCGTCCTATCACTACAGTCCCTCATGAAAAGTCCCTCCCCAGCATCCCTGTAGTCCCCGTTCAGATACTGGAAGGCTGCTATGAGGTCTCCACGCAGCCTTCTCTTCTCCAGGCTGAACAGTCCCAACTTTCTCAGCTTATCTTCATATGGGAGGTGCTCCAGTCCCCTGATCATCCTCGTGGCCCTCCTCTGCACTTGTTCCAACAGTTCCATGTCCTTTTTATGCTGAGGACACCAGAACTGCACACAATACTCCTAGTGAGGTCTCACGAGAGCAGAGGAGAGGGGCAGGATCACCACCCTCAACCTGCTGGTCACACTCCTTTTGATGCAGCCCAGGATATGGTTGGCTTTCTGGGCTGCAAGCACACACTGAAGGCTCATTCATTTTTTCATCGACCCACACCCCCAAGTCCTTCTCCGCAGGGCTGCTCTGAATCTCTGCTCTGCCCAACCTGTAGCTGTGCCTGGGATTGCTCTGACCCACGTGTAGAACCTTGCACTTGGCATGGTTAAACTCCATCAGGTTGGCATCAGCCCACCTCACAAGCGTGTCAAGGTCCCTCTGGATGGCATTTCTTCCCTCCAATGTATCAACCAAACCACACAGCTTGGTGTCATCAGCAAACTTGTTGAGGGTGCATTCAATCCCACTGTCCATGTCACCAACACAGACGTTGAACAAGACCGGTCCCAGCACCCGTCCCTGAGGGACACCACTCGTTCCTGGTCTCCAGCTGCACATTGAGCCATTGAGCACAACTCTTTGCGTGCGACCATCCATCCAGTTCTTTATCCACCGAGTGGTCCATCTATTAAATTGATGTCTCTGCAATTTAGAAACAAGGATGTCATGTGGGACCATGTTGAATGCTTTGCACAAGTCCAGGTAGATGACATCAACTGTTTTACCCCTGTCCATCAGTTCTATAGCCCCACCATAGAAGGACACCAGATTGGTCAGGCAGGATTTCCCCTTAGTGAAGCCATGCTGGCTGTCACCAACCACCTTGTTGTTTTTCATGTGCCTCAGCATGCCTTCCCGAAGAATCCGCTCCAAGATTTTGCCACACACAGAGGTGAGGCTGGCTGGTCTGTAGTTCCCCAGGCCATCCATTTTCCCCTTCTTGAAAGTGGGGGTTATATTTCCCTTTTTCCAGTCTTTGGGAACTTCACCTGACTGCCATGATTCTTCAAATATGATGGACAGTGGCTTAGCAACCTCATTTGCCAGCTCCTTCAGGACCCGCAGATGGATTTCATCAGGTCCCATGTATTTGTATACGTTCAGGTTCTTAAGATGGTCTCGAACCAGATCCTCTCCTACAGTGGGCTCAGGGTCTTCATTCTCACTGTCCCTGAGTCTGCCTTCCAAGACTTGGGTGGTGTGGTCAGAGCATTTGCCTGTAAAGACTGAGTCAAAGAAGTCATTAAGAACCTCAGCCTTCTCCAAATCCAGGGTAGCCAGTTCTCCCGATAGCTTCCAGAGGGGACCCATGTTGTCCCTAGTCTGTCTTTTATTTGCAAGGTACCTATAGAATCCCTTCCTGTTATCCTCAACATCCCTAGCCAAGTTTAATTCTAAGTGGGCCTTAGCTTTCCTAACCTGGTCCCTAGCTTCCTGGACAACATCTGATGGAATTAACTGTCACATCTGTGGATAGTGATTATTTTCATCATCTCAAACGACCCTTAGGAAAGCTTCAGAAGTTCTGCTTTGAAAAGTTAAACTACAGGTTCTCAGAGCTGCTATTACAGTCTCTCATGGCTTTATTTTTGCTTCAGAGTGCCTTTTCTTTGCCTTTCTTTCCTTTGTCAGCCATATCTGTTATACAGGATATGGTATTTCTCTCATGCTGGACTTTTCCTATTTGTGTGTCTTGTTGCTAACACCATTCTCTCTCTGATGTACCTGTGCTGTGGTACCTGTTCTGTTGTGATGTTTTCCCTCAGTACTGCTTGTTATTTTACATTTTATTTTACAAAGTCACATGTATCTTTAGGCTGATACCCCCACCCAAGCCTCCAGTTCTCCCCCCCTCCATGATATTTACAACCTGGTACTTTTTTGAACAATTATTTGTGTTAGGGAGTATTAGGGACTGATGAATGTAGAAAATTTGCCTCAGTGCTTGGAAGATAAACAGAAAAGTAAAGTAGATTCCTTCCACTGTTGAGAGGACAGGAGGGACACAGCAATTCCTATATCTCCTGATACAGCTGAAAAAAAGTGACATAGGATTTTGAAGCCTGGACTCCCCTAAACATAAATCATCAGAGAGCAGCAAAAGGTAGCATGCTATGGCATGTTCATTCAACTGAGAAGCCAGCTCTCAGGTCTGTGGTATTACCTGTGTTATCAGTGCTATACACAGAAGTGGAGAGTTTCAGTTTTTTCTTTGGAAATTCTAGCTCTTTCTAGACGTAAATTTCTTCACTTATTGCTAGTCAGATCCCATAAATGAGGAAAGACAGACAGGTTTTTGGCAGTGAGAGAGAAACTTTTCTTTTACCTGTTAATTTTTATTTTTGGAAAGAAGCCACTTGATCCAGCTGACTTGCACAGTACTTAATATTCACCAGCAATTTTTATATTTTTATGACATATAGTATTTTCATGCTGCTTTTCCTTCTCCAGCAGGTTCCGATATTTGCAGCCAATCCTATAGTTTTCTCTTTTTTGTTTTTTTTTTTTTTTTAGCCTGTAACATTTGCAGTTATGAGTCAACCTGATACTTTTATTTCCAAAGTGATTGCTAGGGCTAATACCATTTTGTGATTGATTTGCAACTCTGCAGAAGGTAATATTACCATGATGCCATTGTTGTATTTTTCTGCAATGGCCATTCTCACCTCTGCTCCCCCATTAAAAACAATCAAACAAAACTCAAACAAAAGAGATGAACAGAACTCTCTTGGAAGAGCAAGTAAGATAAACTTCTTTATTAGGAAACATTTAGATTAGATGTTAGGAAAAAATTCTTCACTATGAGGGGAGTGAGACACTGGAACTTGCTGCCCAGAGAAGCTGTGTCTTCCCCATACCTAGCCGTGTTCAAGACCAGGTTGGATGGAGCTTTGAGCAACCTGGTCTTGCGGAACGTATCGCTGCCCTTGGCAGGGGGAGTTGAACTAGATGATCTTAAGGTCCCTTCCAACCCAAACCATTCTGTGATTCTTAAAGTATTAGTTGTTTAAATATTCCAGACTAGGAAAGCATTTTGTAAATGGTAGTAAATTGCTCTTATGTAAGTGAATAACAACAAGGTGGTTGGTGACAGCCAGCATGGCTTCACTAAGGGGAAATCCTGCCTGACCAATCTGGTGTCCTTCTATGGTGGGGCTATAGAACTGATGGACAGGGGTAAAACAGTTGATGTCATCTACCTGGACTTGTGCAAAGCATTCAACGTGGTCCCACATGACATCCTTGTTTCTAAATTGCAGAGACATCAATTTAATAGATGGACCACTCGGTGGATAAAGAACTGGATGGATGGTCGCACGCAAAGAGTTGTGCTCAATGGCTCAATGTGCAGCTGGAGACCAGGAACGAGTGGTGTCCCTCAGGGACGGGTGCTGGGACCGGTCTTGTTCAACGTCTGTGTTGGTGACATGGACAGTGGGATTGAATGCACCCTCAACAAGTTTGCTGATGACACCAAGCTGTGTGGTTTGGTTGATACATTGGAGGGAAGAAATGCCATCCAGAGGGACCTTGACACGCTTGTGAGGTGGGCTGATGCCAACCTGATGGAGTTTAACCATGCCAAGTGCAAGGTTCTACACGTGGGTCGGAGCAATCCCAGGCACAGCTACAGGTTGGGCAGAGCAGAGATTCAGAGCAGCCCTGCGGAGAAGGACTTGGGGGTGTGGGTCGATGAAAAAATGAATGAGCCTTCAGTGTGTGCTTGCAGCCCAGAAAGCCAACCGTATCCTGGGCTGCATCAAAAGGAGCGTGACCAGCAGGTTGAGGGAGGTGATCCTGCCCCTCTCCTCTGCTCTCGTGAGACCTCACTAGGAGTATTGTGTGCAGTTCTGGTGTCCTCAACATAAAAAGGACATGGAACTGTTGGAACAAGTGCAGAGGAGGGCCACGAGGATGATCAGGGGACTGGAGCACCTCCCATATGAAGATAAGCTGAGAAAGTTGGGGCTGTTCAGCCTGGAGAACAGAAGGCTGCATGGAGACCTCATAGCAGCCTTTCAATATCTGAAGGGGGCCTATAGGCATGCTGGGGAGGGACTTTTCATGAGGGACTGTAGTGATAGGACAAGGGGTAACGGGTTCAGACTTAAACAGGGGAAGTTTGGATTGAATATGAGGAAGAAATTCTTTACTGTAAGGGTGGTGAGGCACTGGAATGGGTTGCCCAGGGAAGTTGTGAATGCTCCATTGCTGGCAGTGTTCAAGGCCAGGTTGGACATAGCCTTGGGTGGGATGGTTTAGTGGGCGGTGTCCCTGTCCATGGCAGGGGGATTGGAACTGGACGATCTTAAGGTCCTTTCCAACCCTAACTATTCTATGATTCTATTATTCTATATTAAGAAAAACATGGAAAAGCCTGATCTAATTTTCAAGGGTTTAGTCGAATTCAGGCTCTTTGCCATTGAGCTCTGACCTATTCTCTGCTATCTGATTGCTGGTAGGAGTGCAGTAAGGAGCACTGTTAGAGCAAGGCTAATCTGGGTTAAAATAATTGTTTGGAGGTAAAAACAGTGTGGTGTATTTATAAGGAATTGCAGATTAATTTCTTAGAGACATACCAGAAAAATAAGTCCCTGCTGCTGGACCTGCTCATAGCAAATTCCATCTTTGACTAACACTGCTACTTCTACATTGTCATTTTCCAGAATCGCTTAGGGAACTCCAGCGTAGTTTTGATGAAGAAGTCATCTTTTCAATGATTAGAATTAAGAAGTTTCTCACAGAGTCTCCTGCTGCTCCGCTAGTCATTGTTTCAATAACAACACGTTAACCTGTAGTGATATTATCAAACTTTTCTGCTTCCTATGGTGCACTCAGAGGTCAGCTGCGCTGAGAATGCAGAAGTCTGTTTGACAGAATAAAAAGGAAACTGCAACCTTATAAATCATCATGAAAGTGGTAAAAATTGATGTCTGAAGAAAATGGAATCCCATTTCAGGTTTTTTGTTCTGATAGGAGGATAAAGGAACAGGTTATATTTCTGGACATCTTTGTGAAAAGACAGTAGTAAAGCCTCTGCAGAATTTGCAGTCACATAAAGTAGTGTTGATTTTGGCTGCAATTGCCACAATGTTAAGTTTAAAGGAAAAATTTCTGCCTTTCTCTTCACGTTTTGAAAAATTATTTTCACCTGTGCTGTAATTCTAAGATAATTTTTGACAAAAAAAAAACCTATGCAGCTTTAATTGCAATGTTGATCGAAGCCTTATTTTCAAATATTGTAGTCCATATTCAGGAAGAAAATTGCTGTGTCATACATCTAAATAACCTTATAAGTTCTCTCTGAGTTCCTTTGCTTCCTCCAATTTGCCTCCTATCAGTTATTTATCATGGAAACTGTCATCACAAAAATATTGCGTTTTATTTTAAAATAATTACAGATTTCTTCTCCATATATTTTTTTCTTTCTGTGCAGTAATTATCTACATTATTATTTATTGTAATAAACAATAACATGTATTTGATAAAATAAAATCATCATCATCATCTCAAATACATTACTGCAATTTAATATTTCATACTTTTCTCTATAACAGAGAAACTTTATAAGATACAAAGATACAAAATTATTTGGAATCATCACACAGAATGTTTCAGGCTTAAAATAAACAATAATTAAACTTTTAAAAATGAAGCTGATGCTGAAAACAAACGATAAGTATTTCTAAGTGATTAGTCTATGTGTGTACAGTATTTTGAAAATGAAATGCTATATCCTTGCCTGATTATGAGTGTCCTTGGAATTATTAGATTCAGTCTAAATAAATATGAAAACACAAGGATGATCATTTTAATATCTGATGCCCCTCTTACCCTTTTGATTCTTCTTGCTCCTCATTCCTCTTATAAAATATTTTTTTGCAAGAAAAAAGAAAATGCTGGGTCACGTACCCCTCTCCAGCAGATAAGGATTCATTTAGTATACTGTGTGTCTGTATGTGCTGCCATTTCTCTCTAGTGCATTTGTGTTTTCTGTTGCAGTGTAAATTAGGAATCCCTCTATTCTTCACAGTTTCAATGAATTCAAAGCTGGAAAAATAATCTAGGCTAGTTCAACATCCAATTTTGATTTGAAGATTTCAGATTATGAAAAATTGAACACCACTTGGTAGATTTTATCTTGCAAAAGGTACCTTCAGTGTTAAGAAGTGCTCTTCATCTTAATTTTACGTTAGGTGTTGATACATCTCTCTGATTAAAAAGCCAAGTACTATTTGGAATCTTTCCATGTAGCACATACAGACTGTGATTTGCTGCACAAATCTTCTTTTCTTATTATAGAGATTTTCTCCCTTGTTGTAAGTAGGGAAATGAGAAGTTGGTAACTGACACAGAAGGTTTACTGAAACTTTGTTGGGAGTAACACAGTAAGTGTTCTTCATTTTGCAAGCAAACAAGCAATTCAATGTTTTATTGATTTCTTTTGAGATTGTCTGTATTTGGTGAGGTGGTTCTAAAAGGATTGACTGACCTTACAGTTCTTTTTGTATTTTTCTTTATAATTTGCAGTGTTGTAGGTTTAAAAAGCCCACACAAACCAACCTCCAAACACCCCCACCAATCCCATTTAATGTCCTTGTATATTGTTTCATCTTATTTACAGATCTGATTTTATCTTACTCCTTCTTTGACTGGATAATCCAGATTCCTTTGTCCCTTCTTTTTGAAGGAGTGGTGAAAGAAATTGTTTTCTTCATAGTGTTTTCAGATGGTGACCAAACTTTTCTTTTTGGACCATTCTGAACATGAGTGGTGATAAGGCAACATCTCTCAACTGTAGTATTGCCTGTTTTCCTGATTTCTTGGAAATTAACACTGTCAATCTCTCATTTTAAGAGTAATGATACCCTTTATATTGAGCAGTATTAACAGAAAGCAAGCGAAAACACATTCTGCAGGTATATAATCAAACAGCTTCTAATTATTGACTTCACAATATTTTCCATTTTTTAATATGCTTTTAAAAATGCAAATGACAGACTAAACATAGTGTTCTAGCATCGGTGACATCAGTTTTTGAATATGGAAATAATGAAAACATCTACTTGTCAATATTTTACTTTTCAAAGGATCAGATTAGTTCATTTTGCAATATTTTTGTACTGGAAGTTCAGTTTCTTACCCACCTACAGTTTCAGAATGACTTTTTCAAGTGTCCCATCCTATAAATATGACCTGCATTCCCTGTGCCTAGATTTATGACTTTATATTTGTCCTTATTAAAATTTATCTTGTACAAATGAAACCACCTAGCCAATCGAGACAGATAATTCCATAGAACATTAGCCTTATTACTTGCTACTCCACCAATTTTTGCATGCTCTTCAAATTTTACCAGCAATCACTTCATATTTTCTTCCAGATCATTGAAAATGATACTTAAGACTTAGATGCTGGCTAGTACATATTAGAAATACTGTGATTAGACAGGCATTCTTCTTTTATAGCTGAAGAGAAATGTAGAATATATTTATAGCAGCTATAGCTAATAAGTAATTAATAATTTTTAAACCAAACTTTAATCATTTAAATATCATTTAAATTATTGTATTTAACACTATACACCCTTCACTCCAAGAGATTAGCAAATTCTTTACAGTCATGTAAGTACAATATATTAACCAATTTTCTTCTCTCAAGAAAAACTCTAAATCTTGCAGCCAGAGTGCTCAAAGTACACTCCTCCATTTCCATAAAATCAATTAAATCTTTGGGTAAGATAAGAAATCCATATTTCACAGTCCTTTTCTCTAATAGTAGGATATAAGCTCCAAAATGATACTTAAATTTTAAAACAGCAGTTCATTCTAAGCTTGCAGAAGATTACCACACTGTGATGTCCTTGCTGGACCACAAAGAATGAAATCTGAAGGTAGCAAATGGTGTCAGTTATTTTGGTCATGGGGGTGGTGACACCTCTGTCTCCTTGTTGGTCTGTTCCTGTTGAAGCAGCTCCAAAACAGAATAAGCTAATATAAGTCAGAGCTGCTTTAGTCCTTTTTCCCTCCCACTGCACAGAACTGCATGTTTTTTTATCAATATCAGTGCTCACCGGGATTTGTGGTAAGCAGGCTTGGGGATTTAAACTGGCTCAAAACTATGAGGGCGATGATGATGCAGGATGCAGGAACCCGGCCAGCTCGGCTATGAGGTAGGAGTGTGAGAACATGGTCTGATGCTGAGGAAGGTCAGCATCAGTGTTAAACTCGCAAATTTTTTTAGGTCTGTTGTGCTCCTCCATTTTGTAAACTGAAGTCGTATGATTTTCCAAGTCTTAGTCTGGCAAGATCTTTGTGTTTGTCTAGCTCTGTTTTCTGCTGGAATCAATGTGACTTACCTTCCTGCTAATGATGGGTTAGGAGAGGAAAGTGTTATTTACTCAACTGCAAATTTTTCTTATGGAGCTAGTTTTCATGAAATAGTTAAAATTCATAAGGAGCTGTAAGGACTATCACTCTTTATCATGCTGCACATTAATTTTTCCATGCATGCACCATCTTGATGCTAATTATTTTTTTTTATTTGTAATCAACAAAACTAAGTTATGTGAGTAAACATAGAAATCACGCAGAGAAGGGTGATGTAGGGGGCATTTACGAAGTGAAGTGACATGCATTCACAGATTTTTTTTCCTACAGGTAAATAATTTGAAATTAAATACATGATGTTGTTTTCCATAGAAACATATTCTATAAAAAGGGTGGTTCAATCTGATTAAGCAGTTTACAGATGCTGTGGGCCACATAATTATCTATAAATATGCCATACCTCAAGCTGTAACATGCAGGCAAGTCTCCCCTAGTAATTTTCACTCCGTCATCTCTTTAGATTTCTAAATACATTGGCTCTGCAAGCAGAAGTATTTGCTTTATTTCTGTGGTTGCACCTTGAGTCACTTCTAGTTAGCTTTCAGTTTTAACACTTTCTAAAATTCCTCTCAGCAAGCCAAATCTTGGAAATGTTTGGAATATCTTCCACTCTTTGTTCTCCTTGATATCTTTTTTTGCCACTAACACTTCTAACTCAATCTTTCCATTGTAAGTAGTATCTTTTGCAGGTTTGGTGAAACATTCTTCTACTTTTCTGCTCCCTTCTCTGCTTGATTATGCTATCACTTTCAGTATGTTATTTTTCTATTTTCTATCTCTCCCTAAAGGGCTTTCCCTCAGCACTCAATCCACTATCATTTTAATATTAGTGACTTATTCAGACCCATCTCCTGCAACTACCAATCTTGGTTCTCATCACCCATTTTGGTACTCCTCCTCTTTCCAGCTTTACTATTCCCAGAGCTCGTATCTCTCCAGATCATCTACATTGCCTACCATACCCTTTCAATCCTTTTACTGTCTCTTTCCTTCTTCGTAAATTACATTGTTTCTCTTCATTATCTTCGACTTTCTTCCTTGGCCTTACTTTTGTCCTATATATTTTCACCTCTGCTACATCATCAGTACCCTCTAAGTCTCTCTAATGAAAACAAATTTCGTAAGTGCTATATTTATGCCTCTCCTATGCTTGACAAGATCATATCTTTCTTGAGACAAGCTATATAAGAAAGTGCTCCCTTTTGCACATCCCTTCTAAAGCTGGTGTCAAATTAAATGTCTCATGAAAATAATTAATTCATAATGTTCAGGGAAAAGGCAGTTGAGGATAGCTGCATTTTCTTCCTCTTCCCTTGCATTTACTGTTGCTTGTCTCTGATCGCAAATGTTTTGAATTTGGGATTGTACGCAAGTTTGGGAAGTAGCTAGCCCAGGATGCAGATAATTTTAACAAAAATTCTCTTGACTTACAAAGAACAAAACCCACCATTGTAATAAAATATGTAAAATATTGCTACTTGCTGCATGTAGCACACACAGCCAAATAACTGCTAGCTGCTGCCATCTGCTAACAGTGCATTGTTACGGTGATTTTCATTAAAAAACGTGAAAACTCACATGATTCTCTTGATATAGAATCCAAATAGGCATGAAGAAGCCAATAAGCTCTTAAACTGTAAATATCATTCAGCACCTTTATGTTACCAAGCAGAAGACAGCATTGTTTCTGACTGTTAAATTTTTTTTCATCTGGGCACCAAAGAAAGGGTAAAGGAAGGAATGTGGCCCCTTCAAAAAGATCAAGTCAACAGGAGAACGAAAAGTCTCTCTTACTGCATCTTGAACAGAAGATTAGTGGAAGAGGAAGTCACAAGATTCAAGGAACTTACAACAAATTAAGGCTAAACCTCTTCAGAAAGGTCTTAGATGATACACCTTGTCATAGAAATGGTTGAAAGTTGCATCCTTTGCTTACTTTACTTTCCATCACCCATGGCCATTAAATAATTATTAACATAAATTCAGATGGACAGGGGCAGTTCAGACGTAAGTTGTGCACATTAGCCTACTGCATTTGTGCTGTGGAAAAATGTGGTCAATTTGCTTGTAGAAGCTTGTAGACGCATGTGCCACCATGCAGAGCATTACAAAGTGGCTTTTGTTGGGGTGCAGTGAAGGCCACCACCTCCTAAAAGAAAAGATCCAGGAGCTATCTGTGGAACTACAAGAAAGTACCATCCTTCCACCCCAGAAGGGGAAGCGGGGCAGCCAGGGCTGCTATCACCAGGCAGAGACAGAGATGGGTTACACACAAGGCATGGCTGGGAAACCATGCTGCGAGGGTGTCCTTCCACAGGGTTGTACTTGGGGTACATTTGTGAGGTGAGGCAGCAATGGCAGGAGCATATGTGTTATCTGCTTGTCCCTGGACAGGGGCCCAGGTAATCACTGCAGGGCTATCTCAGAATGTACAGTGTTGAGAACTTAAGTTAGGTGGATGAGATGTTGGGCACATTTTATCAAAGATAATATTTTCAGGAGAGTGACAGAGAAGGGAGTATTTCGGTATCATTTGGCACTAAAGAGGGAAGTTATTTGTGTCCTTAACTGAAGCTAGAAATTCTGTGACACCGAATGCATTGATACACATTACCTATTTCTTTTTGAAACTGTCTTAAAATACCTCTCTCCCTTTGTTTTTAGCCCAGCTGCTATCCTTCTCAAGTCTGGTCTGTTCCAGCACAGAAACTGATTCTCTCTACAGCTCCTTCCTACTGGTTCCAATAGGAATTGGCTTAGTTATAAAAGACCTTTAGGATATTTTCACCGATAAGAGTATCTGAGGCCTTGTGAATTCTTGTAAATGCACCCTTCTTTTCTGGTATTACAGCCTGCAGCAAACCAGGCTCAGAATTTAGATGAAAAAAGTACTCTCTAAAATACTGTTTAATTACTACAATAATTCACCTCTGCTGAACTACGTACAGATATGTGTATAAAATGATTGTATATTAACTTTTTCTTCATTAAAGCTCTAGTAATTTTATCTACATGACCATTACAAAATGTACCAGTATAGTGATCCTTGTTAGATCAGGGACCTACACGGTATATTCTCTACATAAGACAGGGACCTCTGTACTTCATATCTGTGAGCTATAAACCATGCTGTAGGTGTGACAGAATAATAAGTAGCAGTAACATATTTAAAATAATTATAAGTATTTGATGAAATCCATCCATGGCATAATGGGGCAGATGTATTATTAGGCTGTCCTTACGAAATTGAATTACTCTAATAAATGGAAATGACTGTTATTTAAATGGAAGACTATTTGCATAAAATAGGCCAGTGCTAAGTGACCAGCTGTTAAATAGGTGTAAAATCTAATCTCAAAGTTCAGGGTCAAGGATGAATGTGCTCTTGCCAAAGATTTTCATATCTGGGCACTTAGCCTATATATAAAAATTCTGCAGCCAGAACAAGCTTCAAGATCTGAGAACTGCAGGTCAATTTATTATTTTTCCTTTTTCATATATTTTTTTAAGAACAACTAGTGATTGTCATTCAACAAAATAATAAATTTCTCTTAAATGGAAATAAAGAACCAAAAGTCAAATGATGCAGTTTCATAACAGAAATTACAGGAAATGCCACTGTTGGAATTGTGGCCTTTCTGAGATAGCTATGAAGAAAAGAATCTCTGAACTACAGAAAAGGGGAAAAAATCTGAAATGCCTATTTTCATGAAGTCATACTTTCTTCCAGTTTTGATACTCTATCTGTTGAGTTAGTAACACAGTGATAGTTTGCGCTGGTACAAGTGAAAAAATGGACATTTGCTCTTCTCTGCCTCAGTTAAAATTTCAGTTCTCTAGTAGACAATGGGCCAAGACAGACCTTGGAAATTTTGCTTTCTCTTCTAAAGAAAGTTTTCTGAAACTTCAAACTATACTTGCCAAAGTGAACAGAATTACTGGGTTGCATCCTTTAATACTTTATTAATCTGGGAGCTCTTTCTTATGGATTACAAGGATAATATAGCTACAGAACTGATAGCATGAGCATGACTATATTAACACACTGTGGTAAATTTTCATTTATTCATTTAATTTTCAGTATGAAATCCTTGTTTTTGCATGTTGGAGTAGGCTTCAACTCCTACTAGAGTGTACTCAGAAAAGGTCTGAGACCTCAAAAAAACTAAAGACCTCCTGTGAGAGTGCTTGCTCACCTAACTGAATATTTCAGTAGACTTAATGCAATTATTAATCAGAGCAGGACTGGCATGGAATGTGTGAGTAGTCTCACTGCCTTTGCTATGTTTGTAAAACTGCCCAGATTCCATTAAATAAACTTTTCCCTGAAATAATCAGTTTCATAACTTCCTGTAACCTTCAGCACTAACCTTTTGTAGATACTTGTGAAATTAGATCTTCTGAGCCTTCCATGATATCATCAGAAATGTGTAATGCATTAGCATTATATTTGTTTAACCACATAAATACAGGCAAGCAGATTTATTCATTTTAGCCTTTGGTAATGGCAGTCTTTCAGAGTGCTCTACTCCCCATTAAGTTCTTCTAAAGGCACTGTTGCTTTTTTCTAAATCTAAGTGGCAAAGAAAAGTGTCCCAGGCATGTAATTTTAGTAGTATCTTCTTCCCTTATGACTCATTACTGCTGAAATCAACACAACCTTGGGATGTGCTCAGAAACTTCAGTACCTCTTTAATGTTTTCAAATAGTAACATCTGTGCATGTTTATGACTTCATGCTCTGCCTTAGTGTTAGTCTTGGCCAACGTTTCTGGCTGTTAAATTGTTATGCTTTTAGACAGTCAGGTCTCTGCACATTGCAAGAAGCAAGAGAATTACCATTATTGAACATTTCATTGAGCAAAATCTCAGCAATGCTGCAGAAACAGACCTACTTTTATCAGAACCATACAGGTTTGCTTAGAACTTGTCCCATATATTCAAAAGTAACTGATATGTTTTGGGGTTTTTTCTGCTTATTCATGATCCATTCTTTCACTCTCTACCTTCATTGAGAGGCAATAATGCTTCTGGATTTAAACAACTCTGATTCTTCTTGCAGACCCACTCATTTCAGCCTGCCATCTACCATGAGAAAAGATATAGAGGTGGAGAAGAGACAGGTGAAGAAAAGGCTGGCTTTAAGATAGATAGTAAAAAAGGGAGAGGCCAGGTCTCAGGAAACAGTAGTGACCTAAACTATTCTTCATTTAGGAGATGGCTGAAAAGGACTCTAGCAGTGGAAGCCTGTATATCTTGTGCATTAATATCAGAATGACCAATCTTTGAACAAACAATACAATGTGTAAATTGTCAGACATGAATCTGCAGTCTGTCAGGACTGCTGAATTTGCTACTCTAGAGAAAGGGCAATTATACTAAATGGGTTTCTGGAATGCTTTGAGGATAATTATCCGTGTCTGACTGTACTCCATCACTATCTTGCTCTACATCTTTATATAGTGTATTCAAAGTTTCGTGGTATCTAGATATGGCAAATAATTGCACTGTCTTTTCAAACTCAAAGTGCTAATAAAGCTGTGAAGTATGAAAGTGCCCAAATGTGAGAGAGATGTTGCAAACTTGCATGTGAAGAGGAAAGACAATATCAGCTGGAAAAGCATGGAATTAATGCTAATATTAAGGCTTCTTATAAAAGTTATATGCCTGGCATTCAGAGCAGTAGCATACTGCATGCTGGGGAAGTTACAGATATCCTGTAAAGCCTTCCCATGTACTTGATGATACAAAGGCTAATGGGAGCGAGCTGTTACTGGGTGAAAGTTGCATGCACTACATTGCATCTGCTGCAGTGAGGTAAGAGGAGTTCACAGGGTGAATTGGAATTGAGTGATTTCTGAATCGCTCTATATTCTATACCTTCAAATTACAGTTCACACTTGTATCCCACTTTGCTTTACTGAAATTAAAGGACTTGATTTGTTTTCTTCACAGTGTTTTATTTCTCTCTGAAAAGTATGTTTGCAAGAGAGAAACTTAAATAATGATATGTTTGCCAGTGTGCTGAACTGACATGGTGGGGCTTGGAGGAATGAGCATCTTCAGTTGTACCTCACCCATAGTGTACTGTGATATGATTGTGTGGGTACTAAACGAATCCAAAATACATCTGTCTGTGTGAACACAGTACAAAATACAAAATAATTTTTAAAATTTGAACATATTAATTTGGGGAAGCAAATAGGGACTAGATACAGAGGGAATATTTTTATTATTTAGGGAAAGCTCCTGAAGGGAGTGAGGGGAAAGAAACAGTACTTATAGTGTGCATATTTGAAGGTTATTAAATGTTTTTGCTGTCTTTGGTACTTCTAAAACAATTGCTGTGTGTGTACATTCTTAATAAGATCTTTTCTAAAGCAATTTTTATGTTTAAAAGCGTTTTCATTTTCTCTGTGCTTGTGAATATAAAACAGAGCTTTGTGGAGTGTGTGGTCCACTTGCATAATGGTTTGGAGTCTGAAATTAAATGCAGAGTGACATTGGAGAAGATGTCTTTTTGAAGTATGTGCATATGTTTGTAGTTTTCCTGACAAGTTTCTCATACTGTTGTAGAAAAGAGTGATGACTTGGTGTCTCTCTTGAGCTGGCTGTGCTTATATGTATAGAAATAGATTTAAAATCTTTGTTATATCAATAGCTTTTTTTCATAGAATAACTGAGTTGTTTTCTAGGATTGACTCTGAGTAGAGCTTTGGAGAATTAGAATAAGAAGAACCTGCACCTCTCAGGCAAGACCTGGGATAATTGGTGGGATTATTAATTGTTTTTCCTCTCAAAGCCAAATAGGAAGTTAACTCTGCCTTTTTACAGGTTATGTGTTATATTTACCATAAATTTCTTATTGTAAGTGCTTTGAGAAATTAAAAAGTTCTACAAAATCTAGGAATAAAAGTTCTATTTTATAGCTTTTTTACATTTATTTTTATGGAGTAGCAAGTGATAGGACAAGAGCAAATGACCTCAAGATGCACCAGGGGAGGTTTAGATTGGGTATTAGGAGCAATTTCTTCACCAAAAAGGTAGTCAGGCACTGGAACAGGCTGCCAAGGAAGTGGTGGGATCCCCATCTCAGGAAGTGTTCAAAAACTTTGTATATGAGGCCCTTAGTGACAGGGTTTAGCGGTGGTCTTGGCAGTCCTGGGGTAACAGTTGGACTCGATGATCTCAAAGGTCTTTTCCAGTCTAGTTGATTCTATGACTCTATTGTCTCTTCAATATATAGATTATTCCCAAGATCTCACTGGAAAATGCAGGAGAAGCTCTTTCAAATTATATACTTTAAAGACTGTAGTTCTTACACTAAGAAGAGCTTAACCTTCTTTTATATATTTACAAACTTCTTAGTTTAAAGTCCTGATTTTTTTTTTTTCTCATTAATTTTAATGGTCAAATTCATATACTGTAATCTCTAGTCAGGCCTTATAGCTAAACCAAAACAGTAATGGGGCACACTCTAAGCCGTTATGGATATTTATTTGCAAACGCTGCTGATACTTTTAGAGCTGAATCTTCCCCTAAGTTGTTTTATTCTTTTGATAATTTTAAAGATTTCTCAAACATCCTTATTACCATTTCAAACACCTTTCTAACAGAGCCTCAAAACTGCTGAAAATATCTCCCTTTTATGGTCTGAATTCTAGCACTTTAAGGAACATTCTTAGAGGAATATTTTCAATTTCCATTTGAGATTAAAATATTGGTAGGAGAATATAGAGATCTAAGTCTGTAGTTTTAGAGACTTACCATTTTATCTGTTTAGCAGGGCAATTATATTTGCCTTGCATGAGCAGAATGAAATGGCTGCTCACACAAAATGGTTTAGCTGTATTAGTGAGTTTTGCTGCTTCTTTTCACATATCCTCAAAAGAAGACAAAATTATAGTTTATGAAAGGCCATCCATTTGCTCCTGCTTCCATCAAAAAAGAACAAACTTTAATATACTTTATAAAATGTTTATTTGATGATTTTGAAGGGTTTCCACTATTTAGTATCTCTTCTCCATCCCCCACTTCATGCATGCTCTTAGATAGAAAAGAGAAGTGGAATCACAGTGAGGGGAGGAAGTAGGGAGTAACAAAGAACGTAACTATAAAGCAGAAAAAGCGGTGGGGAAGGATGGCTGTGTGCAAATGGATTTTGCATTGAGGTCTACAGTCCTGATTTTTTGGGCTTCTTTTTTGATTGCTTTGGCTTTACCTGCAGCTTTGTGACAATATTTTGCAGACACAACCATGTTTACTGGAAATCCTTGTGTGCGCCTGTTATAATCTCCCACACTTGTGGTTGCATTTACACCTTCTTACATGTTTTCTAAGTGAAGGTAGTAACATGAACATATTGCTTTAAGGGCACACTGCAATTCTATAAACCTAATGAGTGCAGAGCCCTGGTGGAAAGTAAAATTTGTAGTGCCCCACCATCATCAGTAGCACATGAGCATGAACCCGAAATTCAAAATCAATGGAAATTCATATGCAGAATTTCTCTTTTGCTTCTCTTACATGAGGGTCTTAAGATTCCAAGAAATCCAGGAATGCTCATTTAATCTCCTCAGATTTTGTGAATTTATGTAAATTTCCAGTGGCGACACTCCCAAAGAAAAATAAACTACAGCTTTACTTGTAATTTCATTGTGCGTTGCTTTCAGCATAACCTCTTTTCATCCTGAGTATCTCAGGTAACCTTTCTTTCACACTTGGATGTGCAAATAACTGAAGATCAGCCTTCTGATCACTCCTGCAGTATATTGCAAAAAGACATGAGAGATTTAAAACTAAGGCATATAATCTGGATTTTATTTTTGGAAAATGTAACATCTCAATAATAAAGTAGAAATGGGCACTGCTTCTGGGTGATAACTGTTCTTGTGGAGTGCCACAAAGTACTGGGGAAAGCAAAAAGTTAAGTACCTTTAACACTGATGAAATCTGATAAACCTCTGGTAACTTTCTGTACATATTGCATCCTAGATCTTAATGAAAATGAATTTGGCTATTAAATAATAAAATAAATAAAATAAAATAAAATAAAACAAAATAAAATAAAATAAAAGCATTCTTTACAAGATTGCATACTTAACCACCAAACTCAATTACATACATGGGTTGTGACTTCCTCCACTCAACCATGAATTTCCTGTTGATCTTTTACAATATCTGGATCCCTGTAACCATGGTTGCAATGGTAGAAAAAAGTGTTCAGGTTTTAAAAGCACTTTGTGTTACTGTTGACTATGGCAATTATTGATAGCCTTATTTCAAAGGCTGAGTTGAAACTGACCTGTGCTTATCTCATGGAGCCTCTACAGTGCTCATTTTTTTCACAGTGGTTCTAGAAAATGGCTGTGGGAACAAATTTTTCCCTGGGATCAGAATGTTGTATGCATCTGGCATTATGCAAAATTAACCATAGCTAAGCAGCTAGGTTAAAACATTTTAGATACCATAAATAAGTTTAACATAATGTATTTATATACTTAATGGAGCCCAAAACCACAATCTCCATGACTGAATTGAAATTCAGCAAATATATAACTGGTACTCATAAGCAGTGAGTGGTTTTCAGTAATTGATTTTTCAAGTAGAATATACTTTTTTATTTCTGAAAATTACCCACCATGATAGCTACATACCACTTTGTTTTAATGGTAGGATAAATGAAACATCTGGAACTGACAGAATTACTCCACAGAGCAGCCTGTGAACAGATGAGCAGACAGATTGGCATGACTATGAAGAAGCGAAAGCTAGACCAGCCTGCTCCCACCCATTCAAAAGTGAATGAAGCTTCACAGAAGTCATTATCCTTGTCTTGCTGTCACCTGTTATTCACATAACAGCTACAGCATATCTGTAGGCAATGCTACTTGTCCAGCCTTCTGTACCAACATGAACAAATTTGTGTTTTGCAGGGCTACCATAGAATACTTGTTTACTTTCATTCTTTCACTTCCATACCCATATCCACAGTAGCGACATGAGTGGCAGCTAATTACAGTCATAATGACAGAAGTTAGTCTGTGAAGAACTAGAATGAAGCCATCAATTTATTACCTATTATAACTAAGCAATTTTTAGGTCTCAATTGCTTTAAGCACATCTAATAAGAACAGCTAATTCAGGTGTTAAAGACTCCAGCATTAAAAAATCCCCAGTCCAAAATCTAGTGTTTATTCAAATGGTTAAATTGTAACTCTTTAAAAGCATATTTTGAAGTGATATTTTACACAGTATCTAACTTGTTTTGTTATTTTTCTAAAGCAGACCCTTGTATTTACCCTCTGCTTCCTCTAGACCATATGGAATTCCTGGGTTTCAGATCACACACAGAGGTAAAGAGGAGTAAATTCTGCTCTGGTACAGAAAGTGGATATAATCTCTTTAACCTATACTGAGTATTAGAAAAGTTATCTGGAGTTTTTTGGAAGGAAAGATTTTGGTCTTTTTTTAAATTTCTCATGTTAAGTGTATTCTTTCTATTGTTCTGAAAAACTTCAAAAAGTTTATAACATTGATACTCATAAAATTTAGACTTTTTTTTTTTTTTTTAAATTTCAGTCTCTTTTGTAAATTCACCTATCTCAGGAACAACACTCCATATTTATCTCCTAATCCCCTCCTACTGAATAAGCTTTCTAGCTTACTTGAAACCTTTATGCTCTGTCCTTCAAACCCAAGGTGAAAGGTGTCTGTTTTCCAGTGAGTTAAACGTATTTGTTTGTGTACATGAGCATGCACCAAGAACTTGACTGACTGACATTACTACTGTCAAGTTCCATCGTGCCCCCTGCTCTCCTGAGCAATTCTAGCATGCATCAAACCCCTTCCAAACCTTACTTCGATACCCAGGCACCTAATCACTGTCAATCCAAACAACAAACGGCCTGGCTACTTGGGTGTAGCTCTGGTCTGTGACCCTGGGTCCTAACACCTATTTCTCTCTGCTCCAGCCTTGGTTCTTGATCCTGACTCTTGGATATGTATTCTTCTATTCTGCCTCCTGTTCCTGCTTGTTACTACCGCCAAACATCCGGGCTAATTCTGCTCCAGCCTTCTTTGTTTGACACCCTCTTCTTGCAGGACAGACCTCATAACCATCAGCTGAGTCTTCTTTTTGCCAGCATTGACTGCTCGAATCCTGACATAAGTTCATAGTAGCTTCTCACTGACCTAAGCTGCTGTAGAATAAGGGCCAGCTGAGAGCCTGAACTCGTCCATGGAAGCTCACTAAAAATAATGAGACTGAAAGAGATCTGCAGTAAAAGCTCCTGATGCAAAATTGTAGACTTAATGCTTTTGAGACATAAGGAACTTAGTTCCATCTCTTTCAGTCAAAGGGCACTGAGAAATAGATAAAAAGATCTGACTCTTTTGAAAATAAGACTCAATTTACCCAACAAAAATGTTTGCCATAAATGCTTCTTAGGGCTTTATCAGACTTCACTGGGCACTGAATCATGATAGTCACTAAGCATTTTCTTAAAAGTCCCCAGGTAGGCTGTTGCTAACAGCAGAATGATCTGTCTGTTCTGATCTTCCCTTTTTCTCTGTGCTGTATAATCTTGGTATAAGGAAATGTAAGACTATGAAAAGCCAATTGATTCTGAAACAATCAGGCATTGAGAACAAGTTAACATCCCTTCTGTCTTCCAATGCCTTCTGTTTAGGTCTTTTACACATTTCAAAATCTAAATTTTCATGCAAGCAGACAAAAGAGAACTGATTTAAGCTACTGTCTATAGGATACTCTTGTCTCAGTGAATGGAAATGTTTAGTCTATATACACATTGTGGTTTTGCAAATATTGTTTTAAAAGGCAAAGGAAGGCTTTAAAAATCTTTATTTGATTGCTCTTTAGGATTAAATTGCAGCATGACAACTTGCCTTAAACTGACTCAGTGTCAGCCTATAGTTGTCCACCCCCATATCAGATCAGGCAGGGAGTTAGCTCACAATTGCAGTTTGTGCTTCAGTTCTCATTCATTGCAATGAGGAAGCAATCTGTTACAGTCTACTCAGCGCAGGATTACTTCTCCTTCCTAGCCAGTCCATATCTGCTAGCAAATAAGGCTGGATATCCTTCTCAACCACTCATGCTGTGCACACTGCTGTATGCAATGAACAGTAGAAACCTCTGTGGTGTCACTGAGAAAGCTGTGTTGCTATTCGGTGGAAGAGTGTGAAACAATCTTGCAAAAAATTGTAATTGACATTTTTAAAGGACGTAGTTGTTTTAGCTTTTTGATGGTCTCCTATTTGAGTTCATTAGTCAGAAACATATACTTTGGTTCTTTGAGCTGATATATATAAGCAAGTCCTGGATGTGCACAAATTTCTCTGTGTGAGTGCTGGCAGATTAGACTTCAATGCTGGGTCATGAATTGAAAGAGAGGAAAACGATTTGACAACAGATTTTAAAACAAAATAACTGATTATTTTATTGGTACCACCTATACATTTGTGCTATAGGCAGAGAAAGTTGAAGCTGAGCATCAGCTCAGCTGTGAGATGATGTTTGTTGCATATCTTCATAAAAAAGTCTCATAATTATATCCTCACAATATCTGCCAATTGTTAATTTCAAAGAAAGTTTTTTTTTTAATCTTCTATTTAATACTTTGAAAACTTTAAAGTACATGTATTTGTAAAAATATGATTTAAAAAAAAATTACTAAAAGGACACAAACTGCAGGTTATTCCTTTGAGGTAAAAGTGATTCTTTTCTTAGGCTTAGTGGATTTTATCATTAAAAGCTAGGAACTGATAAATAGTGGTGAAAACAGCTAGGAATATGCAAGAAAAATATGTTTTCTAATAATTTATTCATGATTAGTGCCAATATTCCTCAAAACATATTTAAGGAACTGTCAAACTAGCTGAATACTTAAGTCCTCAGTAAAAAAAAAAGTAAATTATTTGATTAAAAATGTCAAGATTAATTCTAAAATGTTTCTAGCAAATGACATTAGTCCAGCTGTCTTGTAAAGTAAGAGGCTCAGAGTTTTTTCCATATCTGCTGAGAAGAAAAACTGACTAACTCTGTAAATATTTGTACGGATTTGGTTGTATTCCTTCAAGTCTAAACTGTGTATTAAATTATGGATGTTGTAATTCCTCTTGTAGCAGACTCTTGCTACACTGTTAAAAAAGCTAAATAATTTATTCAATTAAAAAGATGAGGCAAGAGCTTCAAGGCTGTAGGCAAACATCAGTTCTTGTGCATTAACACTAATGTTTGTGTGTATAGGCATTAGGCATACGTAAAAATACGTATGAACTCCTAAGATCTACTGAACCGCTTTGCTTACAGATACAGCAAAGTGGATATGGATACTTTTTTGATAGTACAGAATGGATATGATCTATTTGTTAACGCCAATACTTAGAAACCTGACTTTTATTAAACATTAGTAACGCTCAGTAATGTTCTGCGAGCTTATTAACATAGCTCCTTACAGTATTTACAGTACCTTCTTAATACTGCTGTCTTGCATGATGGAGGGGCAATTGCTAGCATTTCTTGCTTGTAGTCTGCCTCCAGGACTGTGGAGAGATATTTCACAAGAGCAGAAGTGTGCGAGTGGGGAGAGAGAGAGGAAAGAGAAGTGCTGCTTCTGCTGTCTTTTAACCATCTTTGTCGAATAAAGTTCATATGAGTAACAGGATACAGAGGAGCTAGATGGGGGTGAAGCCTTGAGTCTTTTCCTTTGCCAGTCCATCATTGCCTACAAGAGCCTAAGTAGCTGGTTTTTCATTTCTCCTCCTCTCAGAAAAAGTGTGAAATCCTTTGAACAGAACTTTGAGGATTTTTCTTCCCTCTTTGCTGCTATGTTATTCCTCGTATAAAGGTGATATAATGCAGAATATTTCCCTTTCAATGAGCTAGATAACTTAAGATGTGAGTTTAATCAAGGGTCTAGCTTATCTCTATCAGCCAAAAACAATCCAATCCAAAGGAGCTGATGACAAATAAGTGAGAAATCAAACATATTTGATGATAAGGAAATAATGCCAGAAACCTTGCATTGACTTGGTTCATCCTTATTCATGAACAGAGATGAGTCATAATCAGGCACTGGTTTGAACTTAGTTCAGCTTTTTCATTCTGTTGCCCACCTCTATTTCTGTCATACGGAATAATGATTTTCTAGCAGAATACAAGGAGACAAGTTGGAATTCAGTTTTTGACTTGTAGGCTTTTTTTCAGTTTTGTTTAAAGAAACATATGCTCAGCAAAGCAAACTTCAGTTTCAATAGTTGGTTTCTCTAAGTAGCCGAAAACAACATTGTAATAGAAAATCACGAACTAGTTTGGATGGGAAGGGCTGGAAAAAAAAACTCGCGTTGCCCATTCATGCAAAATCACGGTTGAAGAAACGCTGAACATATCTGAAGCCCTCTCAGTACTGAGTGAAGTTCTTCTGATCTAATTAACTTTGAAAAAACAGTGCTATGACTGAAACACTTGCAAGACCACCCAACTTTAATGGCTGTACTTACTCAAAAAGGTAATGCTGCTTTCTCCAGAATGGCTTATCCTGACCAACAAAGCCTGATTCAGATGCTTCACCTTTCTTTAATGAGTTGAAATAGTGAGCTCTTCCCAAGTCACTGTTGGTGTATATATATATATTCATAGTTAGGCTTTGACAAATCTGGTACTGGAAAGAAAATAGAATCCCAGAAACCATTTATTTATAAATATTTGCCAAACCTGTGTTTTCTACAGGCAGCACCTACATGAAAAAACCCCACTAATGTTAGCATTTCTGGATGTCCTGGAAAAAATTAGCTTTTACAATGAAAGTCAGTTTTCCTCACTTGGCTCAAAGATGATGCTAATAAGAAATCTGATTTCAGAATGAAAGACTTGGTGCAGTAGAGGCCAGAAACTGAAAGGCCAAGTGTCAGATGGTATTGCTTTTTCTATGACAGCTGAAGTTTTGAAAATTTGATCTTCAGAGCTGAAGGACTGCCAAAAAGCAGGAGACCTTATTGTGTTGCTTGGACTGACTACTAAATGGTGGCTGCAGAATCACACTCTCTTGAGTTCACTCAGTGTGAAAACATCTGCTCCCCCTTCTTCCTCTATAAAGGGACACTGGCTAGTTGCTGAGCTTCAGCAGAAGCATAAGTCTAACTCTAATTCCCTTTTATGTCACCATTTTAGGTGATCTGTAGTCAGTCACACCTGGCTAGAGTGGAAAAAATCAAGGCTGGGATTCAATTTGAGTCCTCAATATAAATGGTTTTTTAAGAAACAATCAAATTACTCCTGTCTGCTTCAGGCACATTTACCTAATTTTTTCTTTATGTGGAAGAGAAATGGCCATTTTTTTCTGTCAAAAAGAAAAAAATATTATCAAATGAAGAGATGTAATCCTTTTTAGGTTCCAGCGTAACTGGTTTTCAATTATGTGCTCCTAAAATGGTGGGGCTACTGGTAATTAACATTATTACAGGTATAATTTCAAACCATTTAGAACAAATTTGGGGGTCATATTTTATGATGGCTCACATTCATCTTACAACAGGAAAACCTGTAACTGACCATGTTTCTTGCTTGGTTCATCACAGTTCATGGTCATACATCTATCAGAAAAAAACCCCAACTTGTTTAATAAAATGAAAATACACAGCTGATGCGACTTTTTCATGGGAAAGCATGCAAAATTTTAATTTCAAAAAGGACAGCGCTAGCTGGAAATAAGATTTGGAGGAAGGAAAGGAGACAAAAGGGCCATAACACTGCAAATAAATAGTGAATTTTCAAATACAGCTTAGATCATAAAATAAAAAAGGTGAGGAGATTTCACTTTCTAAGACAGGAAAACAATTTGACCTTTACAAAAGATATTCACACTACATATTGTTCTAGTCCTTTGACTCTTTGTTGATAAAATCAAAAGTGGTTTATAGCAAATTAGTTAGCTTGATGTTGAAGCAATTGAAAAGATGAGAACAGTTTGTAGTACTGATAAAACAGACTTTTGCTCTCCCAACCAAGGCCATAGTTGTTTGAACTACAGTTTTCATTCTTTCCTCTGTTTCTTTTGACCCAGTATTATTTCTTCTTCATCTTGTATTTTTGCATTATATTTAACGAACAGCTTTACTGAAAAGAAAAGGGTTTGTTTGGGATTACAGCTTTGTATGTATTTCTAAAGGGATTTGTAGGCAATCTTTATGAGTGCTGCTATATTTTTAGTAGTCTTCTTGCCTATTAAATAAAGGGCTGAACAACAGTAATTACTTCATAAACACCAAGGTCCCAGAGTAGTACCATTCACTTCAATGAAGAGCTGCTGTGAAAGTGCATTTGAGAAAAAACCCATGGTGACAAGAGATGGGAAATAAGGGAAAGAAACTGCAGTTCAGAGGGCTTTTTCTGAGGGAGCATAATTCATCCATGTGTACACAAGATTCTTTTCCCCGTTGTTTGCATTTTCACTGCAATAGAATAGGTCCATGGAAGTGCCTTGTGGGCAGAAAGCAAGTTCTTTAATGGAAAGGTTTATATGACTGAAGTAAAGAAAGGCCATGAAAAAAGGTATCGCTGGGAGTCTGGAAATAAGCTGGTTCAGCTAGGAGAGGAACAGCTACATGAGAGTTTGAAGGAAGAAGATTAAATGTGGGATTAGACTTAGAAAGCAGCAGGTGACATTAAAAGACCTGCAAGGTGTAGCTGCAGAGATGCCAATGACTGTCACTGAAGACACAGTATCTTTTCTTAACTGGGAATTTTAGGGCTATCTTCCATCAATATCCCTGTTCCAGTGCATTGACAGTGAGGGACCCCTAAAGTATTCAGCTACATACTAGTTTAAATTATATTTCTTTGTAAACCCAATATTGCCTGGTGGAAGTGAGCCATTGTAATGTCATGTTTTCATTATTTGCAAGCACTAGTTTTACACTGCAATGGAAAATTATATATTAATTTATCTTTTCAGGTTACTTTTCTGCTCTCACAAGAATGCTACAAATTAAGGCCTGTTGATTTTATCAAGCTTTTCCCTTTTTTAGAAATGTGAGATTTCTTGAGAAAGTACCACTCTTTTAAGATTTATTTTGTTTTTGCCAAAAATTGTATTTTTCTTGTCCCTTTAAGTTTTTTCTATATTTATGGAGCTCATAATCTGTTTGTTTCAGGTTATAAAAGGAATTAGTGAAGGAAATAAGAAAACAGAAGAAGACATCTGTTTCCTTTTGTCCCCAAAACTTGAGAACATAGAATATAGGACATTTGACATTATTTTCACTCATTCTAGCATTCACATTTTGTCTTTCTTTCTATATTATTTACTTAGATCTCAAGGTAACTTTTGTGTACATGCTAATGCTGTGTAGAGCAGGTCCACTGCTTGGTTCAGTAAATCATGTCATCATTGAACTCTGGCATTAGGGAAAAAAAGGGTTACTTTTTTTTTTTTTTTTTTTTTTTAGCAGGATAAACAGGATAGCTTTGTAGATCTGCCTCACCCTACCAAAAACAATCCCCCCAACAAACCTAACCCCCAAGCCCTCAGGCTTTTTAAAAGTGCTGTCTGCAAATGCTATATGGGAAATCCCATTTATAACTAGATTTCAGATTGAAGACTTCATTCTCTTCCCTGGAGAAGTGTGTGTGTACTAACCAAGCAGCTGAACTCGGTGAATGATACTCCGATATTACCTGTGCTTGGAAAAGATTTCAAGATTTCTAATGCACAAAAAAAAAAAGTTGATGACATCATGACATAAACACAATATTTTTCTTAGCACAAGTAGGAAAAGAAACCAAATTTCAGCTGTATTTCTTGAATTAATATTTTCTAAGTGCCTTTTAAATGTGTTACATGTAAACAAGCCTATCCTCTGGGTTGCATAACCAGACTAACACATGCATTCTTGATTTATCAAAGAGATTTCTTGTCAATAAAAAATTCAGTTTTCTAAAGCCTAAGAAGAATTTAAGGACATACAATTTCAACATACCTTCTGTTATTTTTTTCTAATTCTTTTTACAAAAATGTAAAATGCAATGTTTATGGTTTGAAACATGCTTAGAAAAGTCACTTAATTTTAATTGAGGATAAATTTATTATTACTCTTTCATGGGTCTACTCAGTTGCTGTATGTACCAGCTTTGCCACGGGACATTTTCTCAGAGTTTGTGCTAAGCAGAGAGCACCGTAATAGAAGGTTCAGTTTACAGAAAGCGATGTTTATCTCAAGTATTTCATGCATGTAGATGTTTTTAACATGAGCCAGCGAAACCACTTTACATAAAATCTGCAACAATGCAGCTACCTTTTTTATATAAAACAAGGTTGTTCTGTTTGTTTGGTAAGTCAGCTTTAGCAGTTCTTAGAAATGCCATTTATTAAATGTCAAGCTAATTACACGTACTATCAAGCCTGAAAAGCAAACCTTTGTGGCTGCACTTTCAGCAGTCTTATTCTTGTCTATTCACAGACTGTCTGGTATATTTCTAGGAATCAAATTGATGTTTTTCCAAAGCCACTAAACTTTTTGCTAAATGTGTATCTTTGTTAATAATATAGAAAGATGCTTCACACTACTTTAATGAAATGAAACACAGAATATGTTTTTATTTTAAATAACCAGGTTTTAAAACATGGCTGTTATACACAACAAATGAATTCTAGATAATATTCCATGTCAGGCAGGCGCCAGTTCCTCTTCTGTGGGGTCGCAGGGATTGGTTTTGTTCTTGCTGCTGAACCTGACACCAAAAGAACAGTTACTACTGATTCAATAGCTATTTCAATGCCATGAATTATCACATCTTACACTGGCCACTTGCACTGGAAGTATGTCACCAGCGGTAACTGCACTATTAGGAAGAGTAAGAGACCTTCTATCGAGAAAAAAGAAATAAGTAGAAAGAAAACAAATGTCACTGATAAGAGTGCTTTGCCTGCAATGACATGTTTAATCAGTAAACATGGAATTAAAGTTGTGAATGAATAGAAATAAAAGAAATGGGCTGAGGATTTCTATACTCTTTAGACTGTAAAACCAGAATTCTTGCACTTGAAAACTCTAAATAAGCTCTGAAGTAGCCTAATGAAGACGAGCACTGTCATGATGTTAGTTAAGTCTAGCATAGGGTTGAGAGTAGAAGTGAAAAAGGTCAAAGCTTGAAGATGAAAGAGCTAGGGAATAGAAACAGTAATTTTTGCATTGGTAACTGCTGTACCTACATGTAATACATGTAGCCACAGGTAGTTCCTATCCTGGGAAGTTTGCATTCTGTGTATTAGAAAAGACAAGTAAAATTAATGTATTCACAAAATAGACCAAAACTGAGGCTAAAAAGTCAGACTTTAGTAATGCTTTGGAGTGTCAAAATTCAGCCTGAGCACTGGGTATCCTAGGAAAACCCACAAGGTTGTCATTATTCTGTTGGTCCATAAGGGAGTTAAGGTCTTAGATTGCCCAAAATTCCATTAGACAGATAGCTAATTTTTTGTATACTTATAAAATTTGGCCCAAATAAATCACGTAGCAAGGAAAAGAGTTAATCAGAAAATATTTTCAGATGTTTAGAAAACAAAAAAAGTTAATAACAAATGAATCTAGTAGCATGACAATATATCTTCAAATGTTATGAGCTTCTAATGCGATCTTGAATGCTCTTCTATCCCATATTACCTGAGAATTGTAAAGACATCTTAACATTATTTTCATTCTGGAGTACTTTAATACTTTCTTCCTACACTGAAGTTGTACTTTTAATTCTTATATATTTATATAATCTTTTACTATACATACACATACATTAAACATTTACATAAATTTATATAAAGTTGCATAAAAATATACTAATTTTACTACAGGCTCAGCCACTGAAAACATACAGCAAATGCTTATTTCTTGTGATACAACTTTATTTGGAATAAATGTAATGTGAGTTGCAAAATAGACAGGGAATGTAATCTCTTATTTTGGTGCTTGAATGAGCTACAGTTTTATTTATGTTACCCTTGCAGTGTAGAAGCCATCAGAGTAGATAGAAACTTCGTGTTCTATAACTGCTTTATATTTCTAGATCTTGGGCAGTATTATTCCTTTTCACTGTTTCAAAATACTCATAAGTTGACTTTACAGATAAAATTTAAATGCTTTGAATTAATTCTCTAACATGATGTTATTAAGCAAGCCCTCCCCCCTTAAGTTATACATATAAACTATGAACACTACTTCTATATTCTAGCTAATACTTGCTTGAAGTACTATAGATTACAGTGAGTACCCTATTTAAAAAGGCATTAGCAAGATATGGATTTTCAACTTCCTCCTCTTCCCTCCACTCTCTAATTTTTGGAGTGAAATAATAACTGGGAAACTTTTTTGAGAAGCTTGTTTTTTTCTGAGAAGCTTGGTTTTTTTTCTGAGGAGCTAGTTGGGTTTTTTTTGTCTTTTCTCACCTATTTGGGTCACATGGATGTATCTTTCACAAGATTACTGCAACAACCTTTGACTTTAAAAAGGATCCATGAAGGTGAAAAGTGCTTCTGCCTGACCTAACATAAATATTCTCTATGAGAAAGGCCTAGATAAAGATGCCTGACATCAAAATGGAGCAAAATGAGAATTCAGAAGTGAATTTAATTTGGGACCTGATAAAGTTCAATGAGTGTCAGAGAACTTGGGAAGTTACAAAGAATATTCATTTGTATATTTAATTTTTAAACTGAATTCTGACTTAGTGGTCCCTGGAATTGCAAAGAGATGTGCACTCATTATTTTTCCTCACCAATCTTTTTTTGACATTTCTGATATTTAGTAAGTACTAAGTCTTCAAGTTAAATGGTGTTGTGCATAATGGAAAAGTATATTGTCAAGCTATGGGAATAAGCAATTGAAGAGGAGACTCCCAATATGTCATGATTTCTGAATGTCTCCGTATTAAGGTGCCTGCAATCAATATATGACTCTTTTATCTTTCATATTTAGGTGTCTTAGTCATTTTTCAAATACAATCTATCTTCATAAAGAAGGGATTAATGCAAATACAGGCAATAGAAAACATTCTGCAGTATTTCCTGAATTATCAATTTTTTCAGAAGTGACTCAAATAGCTGAACTTGAGTTAGGCATTCAGAGTTAGAAATTGCAACACCTACCCCACTAAAAAAAGAAAATGTACTTAACTAAATAAATAGAAGGTGCTAAAGAAAGAGATACATCTTTAAATCCTGTTCTTTCTCACATGTAGAGGCTTAAAATCATTTAGTTGCTTGTATGAATACAGACTGAGAAAGTTGGGATTGTTCAGCCTGGAGAAGAGGGGCTGTACAGAGACCTCATAGCAGCCCTCCAGTATCCAAAGAGGGCCTATAAGGGTGCTGGGGAGAGACTTCATTAGGGACTGTAGTGGTAGGACAAAGAGTAATGGGTTCAAACTTAAACAGGGGAAGTTTAGATTGGATATGAGGAAGAAGTTCTTTACTGTAAGGGTGGTGAGGCACTGGAATGGGTTGCCCAAGGAAGTTGTGCATGCTCTATCTCTGGCAGTGTTCAAGGCCAGGTTGGTCAGAGCCTTGGGAAACATGTTTGAGTGGGAGGTGTCCCTGCCCATGGCAGGGGGATTGGAACTAAATGATCTTAAGGTCTTTTCCAACCCTAACTATTCTATGATTGTATGATTCTATGTTTCCTAATGGTATGCTGTGCCTGCTCTATCAAATATAGAACAGAATTTGCTGTAATTTTTTTTTAAATATAGTCTAGGAGGTCATTCAGTCTTAAGTAACCTAGTAGTTAGGAAACTCATCTCTCTTGGTAGCAGCCTTGAGACTACTATCAGTTCCCTGCAGGAATTAAAATTATGGTACATTAGAGAGAATGTTAAATCTAACTGGCAGCAATGGCAACCTCCTGACAGAGGTTGCAGAAGGTAGGAATAGGAAAATAGATGAGCATGGTATGAGTCTTAGGCATTGTATAACAACATTCTTTACCCGGTCAACTTTCCCCAGTGTTTTTCATCTTTCATCATTGGATAAAAAATTCCTTGATGGAATTTTAGCCTTCTGGAAAACACTTCTGAAGGCTTAAATGCTTCCAAGAAATAATAGTGGCAGTTTTCATTTTATTTTCTTTTTTTTCTTTAAAGGAGCATCTATCTGTGAATAAAGCACAATATAAAAGAAGAGAGAAAACTTGATAGCTTAAATTGAATTGGACATGATTCTGGATAGTGGCTGTTGAAATTCTAACATCTCTTCCATTGAGAGATATTATCCCTAAAAGCATCTTATAATGATAGTTATTTTTAAATGATGCACCCTCAGATAGATAGTCAGATAACTGTTCTCTGGGTTCTTTGAAAAACACTAAAAACACTCTGAACTGAGCCTTTGTATAAAAAAGAGCTTTTCTTTCTGTATTGTAATTCAGTTCTCTTTGTAAATTGTCCCAACAGTCAGTTAACTCACAAAGATAGTGATTTTGGACTGATTTCATCTAATAAATCCAGCCAGGATCTTGCTGTAGGTGTCTATACCGTTTAGATATTTATTAAAGACTAGTTTTCACCTAATTTTTTGGTTGGTTGGTTGTTTTTTTCTCCCACTACTTCCATGGAAAACCAGCTCTTGTTTCGTTTGGTGCTTAGAAACCTTCAGTTTCCATCCTAAATTTAAGCAAGGTCAGTTTGTACTTACTCTTTATTTTGTCAAAATTGCCATTTGGTTTTATAGCTATTTTTTCTCCTTGACTTTTTACATCCCCTCCTGCCTGAATCAATTATGTCCACTGTCAGCCTTTGCCTCTTTTGGCTGAAAAGTTGAAACTACATTTTTCCTCTCCGGTGAGAACTCTTCATTGCCCTCATTGTCCTCACAGCCATTTATCTGCACTTTAACCAGACAGAATTTACCTTGCTGGAATACTGAGTGACCGTAGTGACACAGAATACAACAATTCACAGAATAGCATCAAGCTTTTCCTTGTCTGCTGTTTCTAGGATCAAATTTGATTCTACTCAGCTATGGCTTATTGTCATGCTGGAAATTGCCAAGACCTCCAGGTCTTTCTTCTCCACCCTTATGTCTAACTAAAGAAACTTGTATAGAATTTCTTCTCATTAGTCAATTTATAAACTTGCACTTTCACTGTTCACTCTCTGTCTATAAGTCCAGTCTACAGTGTCATCCAGTTCTTTTTCTATATGATGACTTGATTTTCCAGGTTTATTGGTGCTGTTCTCAAGCTATGTCACTTTACTTGTACACTCTTATTCTCAACACTAATAGAACTAAATCAGAATTAGAATTGGATTAATGTAAAAAAATATATATTTGAATAGTTAAGATAAAAAGTTGAATAGTTAAGAAATTATTTTTTTTATTGTGTTTGAAAAAAAAGGTTTGAAATGGTAAATAAATGTATCTATGCATACTAAATTTATGGTTGTATTTTGAGATTTATTTGTTCTCCATCTTAAGTTTTGTATTTTACAAGTGGCCTCAGAAAGTATGTGCAAACTGGTGACTCACATTGTTGTTTCTGGTTTGAAAACAGTAGAAGAAAACATGATTGTCTGAAGACCTCTTGGATAACATTCATCAGCAAAGACACGGAGTCTAAAATTTAGTTTACAGTATGGAAGAGACTTGTTGAAGATAAGATTGTTTTGGTAATATTTCATTAAATGTTTTATTAAACAGCACTTATCAGTCAAAAAGATTCAAGGTTTGTAACAGGGACAGTAGCAGCATGTCTCTAAGAGACATTTTGATGACAGTATTGTATTCCTAAGTCTTTTGTCAATATTAATAGAATTCCCAAAGATGTCATATTTAGTTTCTGCTACAAGCTTAGACCAATGGTGATTAAAAGCAAAGTGTAACATTCAGCCTTAAGAGTATTCTAATGTTTGTAATGTCTTCGGAATTTATGTTAAGATCATTTAAGCTGCAATAAAGGCATTAACTGAAGAACCCTGTAGATGCATGAAATGACAGAGGGAAGTAACATCACTTGTTAGTTAATAATATGCAAACCTTTCCGAGAAACCCTTCCTGAGGAAGAGCCAAAAGTCCACAGACTACACTTGCATTTAAAAAATAGTATGGGAAAAAAATAGAAAAGGAGAAATAAAAATCAGATAGGATGCAACGGAATTAGTGTCCTTGTACAGCTTTAGATAAAGAATAATATTCACAAGAAGTATTGCTGAATGCAGTGAATTTTCAGATTTGACAACATGGAAGACTCTTGGGGAGTCTAATTAAAACTGGTTAACTCTTGCTTGGAGGGGCACATGATCATAAGTCTAAATTAAAATTTCATTTTATATTAATCTACAGTGCGTTGTTTCTAATCTTGCATCAAAATGTCTGACCTTATCTGTCGTTCAATAAAGAGTTTCTTGATTGTTAAGTTTGTTTGGTGCTAAGGATAAGCGTGGAATGCTACTTCTATGGAAGGAGTGAAAGGAAAGACTAAGTGTCATGAGCAGACATCACTGGGGAACCTCGGGTAAGTTTACGGAATTTAGCAGCTCAAAGTATCCCCTGCTACACTGTAAACACTTATGTTAGGAACAGGGACTGAAACTTCTGCGCAGTGCTTATTGAAAAGTGGGGGTATTTTTCAGCAACAAGCCAGCTTTTCCTCTGTAAGGAGCAAATGTCTGAGAAATGTATCCTGACATTAAGCAAATCCTGAAGCTTTACAGCTGAAATGTTTCCCCCTCTGCCCACAAAATGAGTGTCAATGGTGTTTCTGTCAAGAAGAATTTCTTATGCCTGAAATATCTGCTGTGAGGAGGAAAGGAGAAAACCAGAAATTCTAACTCTCTCACGAAACCAAGCACAAGGAGGGTTTTTTGGGTAGGCTGTGAAAAAGTGAAGTTGAAATCCCTTTGCTGATTTATTCAGGGCATTTTATTTAATATGAGTTTCTGACATCACAAGAGAGGGACTTAGTTACTGTGTGGAACCTCTTGATTTTGTTCTGCAGCGAAACAAAACTGAACTTCAAATTCTTGAAATGTCATGTGAAGTTATCAGTCAGCCTACAATGCACACATTATCGAAAGACAGAATTCTTGATTTGTATACACAAACATAGCCAAGCTACCTTCTTGAAAGAAGCTCAGGTTGCCCAAGGAAGCTGTGGCCGCCCCGTTCCTGGAAGTGTCCCAGGCCAGGTTGGACAGGATTTTGAGCAACTGGGTCTAAAGGCATCCCTGCCTGTGGCAGGGGTTTGGAACTAGATGATCTTTAAAGTCCCTTCCAACCCAAACCATTTTGTGATTCTATGATGATAGGCTTGTATTGCTAATGCAGTTACATTGTTTTCATAAGTAAATCTGGGGCACATCCTTTCAATTATTTTCAACATTGATTCAGCTTTGTATTTTCAATACCCATGTTCCTGGTAGGTACATTACATGCAAACATATGTGCTTGCTTCATGTCATTGTTATTTGATTAAAGCCAGCTACAATGCCAAATCTACCAAGAAGAAAAGCTAACCTGGATTAAAATGGAGACAAATGGGGAAGAAGAAATAGAACGTATGTCATGTACAAAGACATGTTTCTTACTGAATGTTTCATGTGAAAGAAAATCACCTTGCATAGTATTTCCGTGTCTGGTTGCATTTCCTTTAATAAGAAAAGGCAACATATCACTTTAGCTTGTGAATCTGGATGAAACAGTAAGTGTACTTGGAAAGTGCCTGCAGATTTGCTTACATCTACACACCAGGGGTATTGTCTCAGAATGGCTTTCTTGTGTTCACTGAAAAATTAACAGAAACAAGAAAGTGAGAGCAGTTCATTAAATTTTAAAATATTCTTAATAAAACCTTTCCCCAAAAGACACATGAGGAAGAATGGGTTATAGAGAAAGTGTTAAGTTTGCAGAATGCCATTATTTTGATTTATTGATTTATTTTCTTTGGGAGGAGATAGACTATAGCTGTGGTATTCTAAGAGCTAAGATAGTTTGGTTTTCTTGCAATTTGCACATTAGTAGGAGTTTGCACTTGACCTAAAACAGGAGATAGTTATTTAAATTGTAACCTCTTTTAAAGCTAGTGTTGAATTACCCATTCCTGCATTATGATTCAAGGCTGGTAAGGAGTTCCACTGTTTATCATGCAAAGTGCTTCCATGGTTCAAATTCACCAGTTTAGACAGAATACCATAATAATCTAAATTGAACAAAATATGAACCATCCTTTTCCACTCTATCATCTCTGATTCACAATAGAATGATCAGCTTCTATTCTTCCCATTGATGAATGATGCCAGTTTCAATGTTGCAGCATGAAACTGCAGGTGTTTTTTCTGTGCTACCTTGTAGGCTTTGTAGAAACTCCTTGTAGATTGTCCAAAACAACCTCTTGAGTGCACTTTACATTGATTCCTAAGATTAACCTTTACTGCATCTGTTCTCAAGTAACAACCATTAAGCTCCTGATGTACTGCGACAACTCTGTGTTGTGCTAATCAAAATCACTTACTTTTCTTCTGTTACTTCATCTGTCTGTATTCTGCTGCTGTCTCTTGAAGTTTTAGTGCAACTGTGAATTATCTGAGATAATTGAGTATTATCGCACTTAAGTAGTGTCCAATATTGTGGGACACTGGGATCAAGATTAAGATATTGAGTTTCTGTGGTGTTGTAATGCTAACTATAACAGATGACTGTCGTGGTTTAAGCCTCTCAGCCATGCAGTTTTGCTCACTCACTTCCGCCTCTCTTCCCCCTGCCCCCGGAGGGATGGGAAGGAGAATCAAAAGAATGCAACTCCCACAGGTTGAGATAAGAAAAGTTTAGTAACTAAAGTATAACACAAATCACTACTGCTACCACCAATAATAATTATGACAAGGGGAATACAAGGGAAAAGAATACAATCGCTCACCACCCAATACCACGCCTGACCGCGCAGTGCACCCCTACACCCTTCCGGGTCTCTGCTCTCCGTTTTTACATCCTGGGCATGACTGCTGTGGTATGGAATACCTCTTTGGTCAGTTTGGGTCAGGTAACCTGTTTCTGCTTCCTCCCAGCTTCCCCTCCTCCCTGGCACAGCATGAAACTCAGAAAGTCCTTGGTCAGACCAAAACATTCTAAGCTGAAAGTCAAAATCACAGCACTGCACCAGCTACTAAGAAGAAGAAAAAAGACTGCTGCTGCTAAACCCATGACAATGACCTAAATTTTTTCTCTGGTTGCAACCTTGCCACTTCTTCCAGTCTTTCATATGACGCCCTTCATCCAGTTGTTTCTGGTTCATATTGTAAAAGGCTTATTGTAAATGGTTGTTCGTTTTTACATTGAGACAGTCTTTTTGAGTCATCAGAGTCGTGCATTTGAAAAACAGCTAGAAATTTTTAAATTATATTTTGAATATTTTTTATCCTTTTTGTAGATTAAGATTATTATTATATCCATATATATCCTGTCCTAGTAAGAAAATTTAAAGTATTCACAAACAAATCTTAGGTCCTGTAGAAAAGGGGAAGCAGACTAGCAGATCTGGAACAGAATAAATGAGTTTGCTGCCCCTGATTCTGAAGTAGCTTTCCATGCAGACATTATTCTTCAATAAAAATTACTTTTATTCCAGAATAATTATTCTGCTCACTAACCAGCACTGGCTCTGAGACAAAGCTGAGACTTATAACACTTTGTAAGTTTATCTCTGAATACCTGCTGTGCAGGTGGTGCAGTGGGCTGGGGAGCAGCAGGACTGGGAAGCAATAGAAGAGTTGGCAGGTTGGTGAAGAAGATAACAGGTGTCTTGTGAAGTGGATGCAAGGTCTTTATTGCAGGCCACACTTGTCTCAAGCAGAATAAAGCATTGAATTCAAAGGGGAGACGTAGCCTCACATGAAAGCATACGCAACCTACTAGACCACATACAGGAAACCTGGAAGGTAGTTTGGGAAGTGAAGGAAAAGAATGGTGAACTTCTGAATGTCTTTAAGTAACAATTGGAAATCTAGAGGGACAGTGGCTGTTCAAAGGGTAGCTACACACTGAGTCAGTAGACCAGCATAAAGAGTGTTGTGGAATTAAAAAAATATATGAAGACTTCAGAAGAGATAGTTTGGGGGGGAGGGGTGTGTGTTTTTTCTGGCAAGTGGCTCATCATAACGTGAAGTGGGAACCGCTCATTCTGAGTCAAACACATGCGTCACTGCACTGTTTTATATGGAAGATTCTGAGAAGACAAAGCCATTTGGCTCCTTTGTAATAGCATTATCAAATAGCCTGGTGACTGCAAACTATAAAGAACCTTTCTGTGTATTTCTCACCTCCCATTTTTCAGGGGTTGATGGTATGATTTCTCCTTATAGTTTAAAAGGAACGTACTTAAACCTGTATGGTCAAATTACTTTAAGAAAGTAAAGTATACCTTACTTGAGAAAAAATGCAAGACCATAGAATCATAGAATCATAGAATAGTTAGGGTTGGAAAGGACCTTAGGATCATCTAGTTCCAACCCCCCTGCCATGGGCAGGGACACCTCCCACTAAACCATCCCACCCAAGGCTATGTCCAGTCCGGCCTTGAACCCTTACAGTAAAGAATTTCTTCTTCGTATCCAATCTAAACTTCCCCTGTTTAAGTTTGAACCCATTACCCCTTGTCCTCTCACTACAGTTCCTAATGAAGAGTCCCTCCCCAGCATCCCTATAGGCCCCCTTCAGATACTGGAAGGCTGCTATGAGGTCTCCACGCAGCCTTCTCTTCTCCAGGCTGAACAGCCCCAACTTTCTCAGCCTATATTCATACGTGAAATGAAGAATCATTTTCACTCATCTGTATTAAGCCTCATGGATAGCAGTCTGCTGATAAAAGGTTTATTTTCAAAAAATGTTAATTTTTTAAATGAACAATATTTGTGTTTGAAACTTGACTCGTGAATATCAGAGATACTCAGAGATCTGGTCCGGGCACATACTGATCACATGCATAGTAGGATTTTAGTTGCTGTTTTCATCTCATAATCAGTATCACATACTGATAAGCACAGCTGGAGGGCCTGAGTCCCTTGGACAATGTCTTGATAGCATTTGTGAAATCTCATGTGAATTAATAAAATTCATTTGAAGTAACTTAGGAAGTTATCATCTATCTTGCTCTAAATTCATACATTTATACCCAGACATGTGCAAAGTCACTCACTGTAGTGTTGGATCTTTGCCCAGAAATTCTTTTTTGGAGAATGTCTCTTGAGGTTTTATGCAGATAGTATGCTTATTGCAACCCTATGTCCACTCTTTCCTCAGGTTGTCTCTCAGACAGCTGATGTTAACATCCAGATTGCATTAAAATAACTAGTCACATCTCAACTGCACATGAAATGTCATTTCAACTTTGTATTAAATCATAGATGGTGACTTTATTAAGCATCAGCTTGGCTTTAGATCACATGAACTAAAATGTAGTTTGCCTTTCAGCATATGCCTTACATGTCTGACAGGGTTTCTAAATAGATGAAAGGGGTTGTGGTTGGCTTAACCACTCTAGTTCTGGGAGGAGCAACTTTGGTACTCAAATCCTTAGGTTAAAACAAGAATCTAAGACCAAAATACAGCAAGCTAGTATAAAAGCCAACCAAAATGGACAAGACTACTCAGTGGTGACACGGAACTTAATAAAAAAATGACCAAAGAACTATATACCTACAAATAAGGTACTAAATAAGACTATTCCTGAGCATGTGCATGCATTTTAACTCTCACAGAGGATAATAGTTAATTGCACTGGTGACTGATGATCCTAAAATATACAAGGGACCAGCTGTAGTGCTGATAGCCTAATTGGAATTTACTAAGAATATCAAGGTTCCTGTAAAGCTGGCTGCTGATAGGGGTAGAATACTTACTACATCCATAGTACACCCTTGTCTTAAATACCACATGCTAGTCATTCTGTCCTAAAAACAACCAAAAATTAGAAATCTAGAAGAGGTAGATTAGGGGATTGCCAGAGATGTGAAATAGTTTCTATCATAAAACAGACTAAATAAGCTGGGACTCATCAGGTGAGAAAATGTTTCATGCTGTATTTACAGATAATGGATATCATATACCATTTTACCATCCACTGATCCAGTATCATAAAACCTATATATCATAACCAGAAGTATCATAACCATAAAACAAGGGTAATGGATCAGGAATAAATTCTTGAAAGTAGGGGAAAGGCTAATAAGGAATAATTTATATTGTTTTTCTTGCTCAAGAACTAGAGGGCTCGGATGAAATAATCAGGTAGCAAATTTAGGACAAAAATATAAAAAATATTTTTCATATAGTCCATAATTGAATTGTGGATCTGGCAGCTATGGGTGTTGCAAAGTCTGGAAACAGAAAAGGGATCAAAAAGGAATGAGGCATTTTGATGTCTGATTGGTTATTCACTGGCTGTTAAACCTAAAATATAGATGCTGCCTCTAGCTCTGTTACTGATCTCCTGGTAATCAGAAGTCTATAAAGGGTATGAATCAGTCTTGAAAGTGTCATGTTTCTTATGCTTGCTTATATTCCTTTGTTGGCCATTTCTAGGACAAGCATATGGGCATGGGTGGTATTTTGGTGTAATGTCAGATATCTGTTCTTTAACATGGTTTGTTTATTGCTGTGTTTTAGGGGCATGGAAATTAAAATGGCAGGGACCTCTGAGGGGGTTGTAGTTACATGCTTCAGTTATATACTGGTTTGTTTTGTTTTTGTGGCTTGTTTTGTTTGTTTGTTTGTTTTTGTTTGGTTTTATTTTTCCTCTGAGTTTTTTACAGATGATATATCCTTTCAGAGGTAGCCAGATCAAAAATACATCACAGCAAAAGCCAAACACCCTGATTTTTCAAATGATAGCAAATGTTTGTGGGTTTTGTGTTTTCATAATTCTTTAAATGACAACACTGTTAGAATTCTAAGATAGAAGGACAGAGAGTAGTCATTGAGGACTTGGAAATGTGAAAACGCGATTTCACCTTTTAGAATCTGTGCATCTAAGCTTAAAGCAAAGTATTGCTAGGTTCATCCTTAACATTTGCTGTTACTGATTAAGTTAGGTTTATTTCTTTGAACTTTTTAGGTTTGCTCAATAAAGCTCTAGGTCCTGTCTAAATTCAGAACCTTTTAAATTATATGTACAGTTCTTGAAATATATGGCTGTTATAAGCTGCATTAGATTTTACCTATCTGATTCACTAGATCTTTCTTCTGTCTTTTCAAATTATAGTAGATTTCCAAGCCAATAAAAAGAAGAGCACTGCATCAAGTACTAAGTCAGAAAGGAGGAATATGAGGCTCTTTTTTCCTATTCATCATTGGTAAAAATGAGAGCAGATGAAACAGACGTACTTTCAAATATATATTTCAGTGTTTTTCTTTTGATAATGAATGTTGAAAACTGACAAAGACATTAGAAAGCATGAGTAGGTCTTAGTCATACATTTATACCATTTCCATGCAGAATCCATGGATTCTCAATGTCATTAAGTTGCAAAAACTCAGAATGGTGATTCTGGATTCTTCTATGTGATGAATGATATTGGTTTAACTTCCCATTAACATCACTGTAGCTTCAGTAAACTAGGCAAATTTTAGTATTAGGACTTGAGACCTACTAAACTGGGCTGACTGAGGTTAAAAATCATGTCTTCAATTGGAAGTTAAAGCTGTTGTTATGCCTGTCCTTATAGCTTGTCTTCATAGCTCCATGTTGTTTTATTGTCATGTTTTGTCTTCTGTGTATACCCTGAGTGAATAATTTGAGAGGTTCCTTTGAGTTTAAGCAGTGTTTCATCGCTTTATTAATTTATGTCTGCATGAATTGTAATTAGCTGGTCATCAAAATTCTGCTCAGCCATACATTGATTATGTATATGCATATCTTCAGATTTTATTTGTAAAGTGATAATTTCTGGATTGAGAACATACTGACACTTATGAGTAATCACTGGGCTCCAGTTCAGCACTCCATCTGTATTCAGCAAAACACTTAAGCATATGCTTAATTTTAACTTTAGCTCAGATAAGCATGCAATTGCCTCCATCCAAATTCAGCATAGCATTTTAAGTATGTGCCTAACTTTAAGCATATCCTTAAATCCTACTAAAGCTAAAATCAAACACATCCTTAAGTGTCTTCATGAATATGGATAACTACTGAATGAGGTTTAATGAAATGAACTCTGTTGGCCATTAAATAACAGGAAATGTCTGGCCATGATTTCATTAATGTCCTACAGGCAGAGAAAATATTACAGAGAAATAAAACAATCTATTTGTGCCTTGAAATTCTAAAAGCTAAGCTGTGTACTGTTCAAGATAAAGTATTTTATAAACTGTGGGGGGTCTTCCTATCACTTGAAGTCTGTATCAGCTGGAAATCAGGACTTCATTCTCAGTGTTTTATTAAGTTCAAAATGTTCAATAAAATTCTATTTCACGCTTTAAGCAATCCATTTCATATAATGTATCTAAATCTGTTTAAATTAATTAAAATTACAAATGCTAATGAGAGTGCAACTGGTCACAGAAACAAAGAAAATGAGTACAGGTAGTAAGGATGTTACAGTTGTCAGCATATTTTTTATGGTTTTGTTGTATTTTTAGTTCTGAGAGTGTTTAATTCACATCACGATTTTTTGTTTCAGTCCATTTTCACTTTTGCTGCTTCCAACCTCTACAATCCTTCTTCACTATTTATGTGAAAAGCTCTTTGCATTTCTTTTTCTTCAGATCCTCTCCTATTGCAGTTCATGAAGTCTTTCAACAGTAGGCTGTTAATCCTTTGCAGATTAATATGATTTCAGTGATAATCCTTTCATTTGATGAATTTTTATGACATAAAATCATTAAAGAAAATGCTTGACAGATTTTCCATTGAAGTGGTACAAAGCAGGTGATATGTCTTTAATCTATGTGGGTAGCACTTTATGCTGCTCATTTATGAAATTAAATCTGTGGGTGAAGCATATAAGTCATGGGTTAGTTATTAGTCTTTTCCCTTTGGTATTACAGTCCAAATCCAGCCTAGGGAAAAAATTATTCAGGGGTTTGCAGACAAACCAGGGTTAGAATATCTGTTTGAATACTCTTTTCACACCTCCACTACTACTTTTCATATGGAGTAAGGGTCAGCTTAAGTTCTGTCCTGAAACTGTAAAGCAACAAATTCAATATATGAAGAAAAACTGGGTATAATTTCACATGTGAAATTTGCCTTCAGGTAGACCATAGGATGTAAATGATATACAGGAGTTATTCCAGCTCTCTGTACAAGGCTAATTCTTGTCTTCATGTAAGTTAAATGTATGACTGAAAAACTCTTCCCCAGATGGAACCGAAGTCTGTGATTATCTTGCAATAATGGCACGCATAAATCTCTTGCCATAGGGTTTTTTGTTTTCTGTTGATTCCCAGCTCACTGCCCATGCCTGTCCTCTTGATCCAAACTCTTTAACGTCTTTTTTTTCTTAACTTTTCCCTCTGATACTTCCTGTATCGACATATTTCTCATTTTTCTATTCTTTTATGAACACTGTTGAAAAGATAGGAAGAGAAGGCATGGGTATTAAAATACAGTGATACTGATTACATTGCACATTTTAGTTAAGATCTCAGAAGCAATGTTTCAAAGTTAATAAACAAACAGTAGAAATTCTTTTAGCTACCGATCTGAAAAGCATTCAAAGTTTATTGAAACCTCTGTTTAAACAAATATATAATAACCGTTGCCTATCATATAGGCTTACTTTTTGCTGTTATATACTGGAAACTCATAGATACTTTAGCAGGAGGGAAAGGAAGCAGACACCACAACTCTTTAAGAAAATCAGGTCCTGAACTTGGCAAACCTTTATCTGATTTTGTCACATATTTGCAGTTTTAAAATGATTTGGCCTTTGCAACAGCCAAAATAAGTGTCCTTTAATCACTTCCAACCTATTAACAGATGGGCAAGCAGCTTTTATAAATGGGGCATACAAAATACTCCAATATCAGCCAAAACTAATTATCTGAACTGAAATTTGTACGTAATGGGATATATATTTATTCAGATAAACTGTTTGATAGAAATTCCTTTTCAAACATTATGCTTAGTATTTGTTCTGCTCTAATATGTTATAAACACTTATGAAATAAAACCCACTTTTCTTTTTTTCCTTGCTAGCTATTTTCTTCTATTAAAACAACAAATTTTCCTGTAAAAGTAATCATTACAGATAGTGTAACTGGGAGAAATCACGTTAAGCAAGAGGTAGTTAAGTGTTCATTTTTTGTGGCATACGAGAGAAAGATAAGTGTAACCTGAATACAACCTCGAAATAAGTTAATCTTTAAGAATGGCACAAAATATTGATATAAGACATTATTTATACAGCAGTGCTAGAGAATATTAAATGTATTTGTACACAGCACTATTAATTGGAATATATAAATTGCATGAAATTAAATTGTGAGTTTATAAAAAAAAAAATTGTCCCATGTATAATTCAGTAGGAAGAGCCATTCAGTGCGTTTCCATCAGATCTGCAGCATGAATTTGATTTTACAAAGACATCTGTAGTGCAGATAGCTGCTGTACCTAAGTGAAGATTTGATTGTACACTCGATCTTTCAAAAAGCCACTTGTCCATATCTTTCATATCATTTTTATCATAGAATCATGGAATAGTTAGGGTTGGAAAGGACCGGAAGATCATCTAGTTCCAACCCGCCTGCCATGGGCAGGGACACCTCACACTAAACCATGTCACCCAAGGCTCTGTCCAACCTGGCCTTGAACACCGCTAGGGGTGGAGCATTCACAACTTCCCTGGGCCTAAGAAAGAATGTAATGGTTTCAAAATCACAGTTGTTCTGAAATACTCTTTCATACAAAAATAAATAAACAAATTTGTTAAAGGCCAGGTTGGACAAGACTAGTGGAAGGTGTCCCTGCCTGCGACAAAGGGGTTGGAACTAGATGAGCTTTAAGGTCCCTTCCAACACAAACGATTCTATGATTCATTTTAGGAAGAATTTCTCTACTTCTGCCCAAGTGCCCCGCCTTCCCCAAATAACCTGTGTCTACCTTAACTTACATAGTGATTTAGGGATGTTGCTTGAAAAGTCTAACTGCACCTGGAATCTGACAGAAATGTGGGGACAAGAAAAAAAAGAAAGTTAAGAAAAAATTTCAAACATTTCTTCCTGTAAGATAGCACATTAGGAGCTGCCTTCCCAAGCAACATAAGCAATTGTCTGTGATAAACTTTTTCTCAAAATCTAAAGAAAAAATAATCTACAGAGATACTGTGTATATTCTATATGCCCATGTATCTAATAAATGAGGTAGTTCCCTTCCTGTCCATCTCACATAATGTTCCTTGGTCTTCAAAGATGGTGGATTTGATCAGTCCAGATATGCAACCTTTGGCACATTTTCATGTCTCCAAGTAGATAGCCATCGCTTGCAAACTGGCCAGATCTACCTAGAAACATGTTGGTAAGTCTACTCAGGGTATTTCTTTGCAACCTATGAAACTGCAACTTCTTTGAAACCCTATGAGGAAATTAAAATGCTGTTGTTCTCTGATAGAATCTCTGTGAAAAGTAATAAATATACAGCCTCTTCTGGTATGGAACTGAATTAAGCTGGCAGAGGGTTCACTGCTTTGTTCAATGGGAAAGCTTAGAAGGTGCATCAAGTTATGAGTGGTGAAATTGTGGTTCCATGCTGTGAGGTTATATGAAATACCTGAAAGATTTTTTAGCCTGTAGAGATCAAGACTGATGGAAGAGATTTGTCTTTGTGGCATAAAGTGCAATGGTGAATAAGTGCAAATTATATTTTTTAAATATAAGAAGATGGTCTGATGAAAAATCCTGCAGGCTCTTGATTAAAAGGAGAAAGTGCTACAGGATACCAGGAAATAATCAGTTTGGAATTAACAATCTAAGTTATTTTGTTTAAAAATCCCCAATATATTATAACCTCAAAACCAACCAACCAAAAACAAGCCAAAAAAAAAAAAAAAGGGAGCAAAAGACAAGATCTGAGAAATACTCATCTCAATTTTTCAAGCATTTTATCTGACTAGCACCTTGCTTAATTAAGATCAAGTATCAAAAAACATTTTCCCCTTAATTCAATGATATTTCAAGCAGATTGGTTTAGTCTTGGCACAATCTGGATGTGGTAAGTAAAATTACAACTGACTTTACGGCAGACAGCTACTTATGACCTAAACTATACAATTACTATTTCTATTCGTAATTGTACATTCAGAGAAAAAGAAAGCTCTAAATATGGTGGATGGAAAATACTCAGCTACATTTTAAATTTCTGCCAGTTACACTACTTGAAATGCAAAATCTAGCATTTTGATTATTCATCATATAGGTTTTGATCATTTCCTCAGTGCGGAACATAGTGAAGTAATCATATAGAACTGGAAAAATGGAACTTTGGAGAGTTCCTTTCTACTCATCCGTATTAAGACCAAGCTGTCAGGGGTCTAAAATGACTTTCAGTAATTTTACTGTAGCAAATACATGTACAACAATTCAGGTTTTGAATATCTTGGCTTTTCTGGTGTTTCTGCTATCTGGTTTTGACAGGAAAATCTAATCCAGGTGTGTTCTTCTGAAAAGGATTGGTTTCAGTACATTCCTATTTCAACGCAGTTCTTGCAAAATCTTTTTTCTTTTTTTGGGTGGTCGGGTGGAATTTTATGGCAACTCTAATGAGTACACATTAAGAAAATCAATGGAAGTTAGTATTCAGAGAGGAGACACTTAAAGGTTTCAATGTGTTTATCTGCTATAGTTCGTATTACCAGTTCAATTGTAGGAGTTGTTAGGCAAGTTATTTTTTTTAGTCTTGCTCAAATTGATTTTTTTAAAATAGTGTATTTTCACACAAAATATGACTTTCTGTGTTCTCCACTTTGTAAAAAACCTGTACAGTTGAATAGGAATCCAAAATGTTAGCAATGTTGAAAATAATAACTTAATCCTTTCAGTTTACAAAGCCATGGGCATTGTGCAGATCAATGCAGCTGCAGCAGAAGAGCTGGCAAGCAGATTTGGATGCTAATTCTGTAATTGTCGATGGTAAATGACCAACAGTTCTTTTTCAGTCTTTTCAAGCTATTCATGTAGATGAAAGGATTCTACGTGATTCTGTAATTATTTTAGGTGCATATTACAATTTATCTTCTAGAATTTTGATATGTAGTTCAAGCATTTGTCCACCAAACTGAAAAATTAATATTCTTGCGATTGTAGAAAGCGTCCTAATGGTATAAGAGTGCTTTAAGCAATCATTTGCATTCAAAGATACGTAAGAAGGTGGCTTGAACACAGGGCACTCACAAGAGTAAAGATTAAGATAATGTCTTGAATGCTTAATTCATGTACCACTTATATTCCAGTAGTGTAATAATTCATTATTATTATCATTTTCTATAAAAATTTCTTCACAGAGAGGATAACCAGCTATTGGAACAGGCTTCCCAGGGAAGTGGTGGGATCACCATACCTGGACATGTTAAAAAAATGTGTAGATGAGACCCTCAGTGATACGGTATAGTGATGGTCTTGGAAGTCCTTCAGTAAACATTGGACATGATCTTAAAGGTCTTTTCCAACCTAGTTGATTCTGCGATTCTAATTCTATGCTCAGCTAGTCTATCTCTTATGACTATTCTGCACCTTCAAGGTTAGGGAGAATTCAGTGATAGTGAGTGCTCTGCTGGGACCTATTTTCATCACTTGACTTCAAGAAAGCTCTCTATTAGTTTCTAGAAGAGAAGGGCCTGTGTGATATTTGATCCTTCTGCCTTCAGAGAGTCTTGATGTATATGCATATTGTACTGTTAATTCTGGGGCTTGCAGTTTTTCAGGTAGAGAAACAGGCTGTAACTAACAGACTGTTTATTGCACTCTTCTTCTCCCACTCTGTTTTAAGCTTCAATTACTGAAAAAAGAAATCATGGACTCTATAGTATAATTACTGCTTTTCATGTTTGTCATCTAGTATTGCTAAATGAAATGCCAGTTCCTGAGAAATGACATACTAGAATGCTCTAATACACATTGTCTTCTATCTCAGAGTTTATACAAATTTGAAAGAGCTTTTGCACATTGCAGGTTGAGTGTTAATAGAGGCTGCATAACTTCAGTAAATATTAATTTTTTTCTGGTGATGTCTAAGCCTCCTATCTAAGAAGTATGCCATAAGAAAACTTGGACATAATTCAAATAAGTAGGTCAAGTAGGAACTAAGTCATCCGTTAAATAATCTATTTTATTAGTTTTCCAGAATCCCAAAATAGGGTAATAAAAATCAAGTCATATTATTTGGTAATTATCAACCGTTACAAAATATTCCTTCTCTTTATATACTGGAAGAGAGGAAGTTTTTGTCACTCATATAATTAATGATGAGGTGGGTCAGCATTTCTTTATATCTACTCCAGGGCTGTAGAAAATAAATATGTAGTTCTCCTCTCAAGGAGATTTTTGAAATCAAAAAAATTAATGTTGAACACAGAGTTTCTCCCCTTGTTAAGTTTCACTGCTCTACTTTTCCTTCGCTGAGATACAAACCCCTGTCTTTCACCCAGGATTCTGATGATGTGCAGATAGTACTTCACATAGTTCCTGATCTACTGTTGTAATGTGTGATAAAATGTGCTTATCCCAAAATAATTTTATCCCATCACCTTTGGGAAGGATAATCCCTTATCAGCACTATAGAGTAATTGTTTCTATGTATCTGTTTGTATGAGTTTACGACAATGGAATATGTTCATGCTTTTTTTTTTAAGATTTTCTCACAGCTCTTAGTTCCACCTCCTCATTCGTTTATTTAATCACCTCCTGCTTGCTTTTTACAGTTGTGAAAGTGAAACATATCTGTAATTACAGTCTACAAGTCAGTCATGGACCATCCCTACCAGCAGTTGCAATGTACTACTGTAAAACTATAGCCTGCATCTCTCTACACCATATTGGTATTTTGAATTAGAGGACCAGATGGACAAGACAAAATATAAGTAATCCCATTTTTAATATCATTATCTTTTATTTTAATTTCAGTGATCTGTATATTCTTAAGAAATATTACATGTCTGCAACACAATTATTTAAAAATCTGTGGTGCAAGGAAGATTTCGTGTCTCCATATGCACAGCTGTATTTCTAAGATGTCATTCTGCAACTGCAGAACTATAGGATTTAGCTTGAACAAAGAGATTCTCCTGGTCACTTGATAAGGAGATTGGCTAATTTGTTAACTGTTAAATGATTGGCAGTGTCACAAACTGTGAGGAAAAGAAGACTTGTAGTGAGATAGTAGGTGACAGGGTGCAAAACTGAGTATCATCACATTTTCTTAGCACTTCATCCTTTTCATTCATTTTTGACAAGATTTGTTTTCCTAGTATTATTGTCCTATTGCATTTTTTGTTATTGTGTGGAAAATGAATAGCACTTAAATATCTCCCATAAAGAAATAAAAACTATCAACTGTTAGAGAGACTCTTTAAAGAGGATCCCTCTGCAGATTTTTTTTTTTTTGAGCAATCCATGTATTATCCATTATTTTAGTCATGGAATTACTTTTTCATACCTGCTTTTGTTTCCCCTGTTTCCTCATCAGTTTGATGTCTCACTGTACAGTTAAGCAAGAGCAGTAGATAGATATTCATCTATATGGTAGAAAATTCATAGACACACACTATAGAATTAACAGCAATGGTCAGTAGAAGCATTAATGGCAATATCTTGAAGGCATAATCAAGGAGGTACAGATACAAAGGCTGTTTCTCCTGTTACATAAGCAGAGCAGTGTTGAAAGAAGAGGTAATAGTTGGCTAATACCAAAACTACCTGTTCCTTAGCTCCAGATGCTCTACTTACTCCCTTCTGCTTTCTTCTGAATGTTTCTATTTGTGTAGTCCTTATCACCTCAAGGATTATATGAAGACATTACGGAAATAAAAAACAGTTTAGACTGCAAAATTTAATCTAAAGTTCCTTCTTGTCTGATCCAATGCCCTTCAAAATCCTTTCCCAGAGTAAGATGTGGCCGTCTCATCACAGAGGTTATTTGAGATTAGATGAGTGTGTACACTAGAAAATAGCTTTCCTCATGGAAAAAAGCTTAGAAAAAGAGGATTAGTACGAGTTTTCAACTATGCATCAAAACGTGATACTGCAAGTTGGACTTATGTCACTATTTTTTTTATTTTTATTTTTATTTTGAAATAGGCATTAGCGTTGAAAAGAAAAAATATATTACCCACTAAATACTGGAATTAGTCTCTAATTGATTCTTCTGCCTATTGAGCTTGATATGTATTAATTGCTTATATCGTGATTCCCATTTCCATTCAGCCCTTTAATTCTGCACTCAGAAAGCTTTATAGTTCAGGAAAAAGTAGGAGGATTGTAATACTTAATTTGAACATATTCAGTGGGTAGGCTTTGAGTCCCCTCTGACTGCCTTGCTAATGCAAATCATATAATCTGAAGGTTCACGGCATAGTTTCAGTTTTGACTTCTAAATTCCATAATCAGTTCTTACATTCCAAACATCGCATAAGAAAAAAAAGTATATAGATAGAATTTGATTTTCCTCATGTGTTAGGAAAAAAAAATAAATCAATCCAACCAATTAATTCCTAAAACAAAACCCATAACATAAAAAGGTGCATTCTTATCACAGGCTGCATATCTCATAACAGACTGTCTAATGATGGCTGACTGAAAAGTTTTTATTATTCTTCATACTGTAATGGAATGCTGGTTGATGGCTGAACCACTGAAGCTTTAATAGGAAGTCTTAAATTTATACCTTCAAAGTTTCTTTGTTTGTAGATGTGGTAAGACATAGTCTTTTTTTTTGTTTGTTTGTTTTATCTTTATAGTTTTCAAAGGTTAGGATGCAAAGTCTACTTTATAAGGCAAATATGTTTTTCTGAAATGTTAAATTCACATTAATTTGCTCTACTTTGAAGAAGTAAAATTGTAACTGGTTAAGCTCTTCAAATCACTCTAGAGTCTCATTTTCCTTCTGGCTTTTCTTTTTCCCAGGGCAGTCAGTGGAGGAGTCTGTAATGCTCTGCTCTCAATGTAAAGCAGCAGCAGCAGCTCCTTGGTGAGACTTATGGAGACAGCCTCTTCAGGCACCTCACAAGTTGCCATTTGCAGTTTCTCCTCTAGCACTTCAGTAGCACACTCTTGGTTTCTACTGACATACATAGGTGCTATGAACCAAAGCTGGTCTTGAATGAATTTATGTTACCTCTGTGGCTTCCTAACTTTGACAGTCATCACAACTGGTTGATTCTTGCAGATAATGTTCTTCTTTGGAGGTTACAGTTCATTTATACACAAAAGCAATTTGAAATAACTCTTTTAAAATATAGCTTTACTTAGCAAGAGAAACCCCTGTTTAATTGATGCTGTTGGTTCATTAATAACCTACATGGGGTTTCTTTTTATCATAATTTTTCATATATGTTCTTCCATATATGCAGCTCTGTTCAAGCTGCATCTTTGAGAATATGGTCACTTTTGGGCGGCAGACCAAGCATCATACTTGCACATTATCTGCTTCTCAGTTTTGGCTCCTAGTAAATGCAATTAATTTCTCATGGCAAATCATGTATTGTATGTCATTTAGGTCACATTCCTAAGACAGTGTGAATAAGACCAGGTATTTTTAGTCTTTTGCTCCATCCCCATCACTATGGTAACAGGAGATTTGTGACTGTGAGATAGATTTCTGTCTTATATCCTAGATTTGGGAGACTGTTGCTACTTTTCACTGTGTTCACAGACAGACTAGGGAAGGTTCAAGCTTCTCTACTCATTATTTAATTTATTTCGAGTCTCTTAGCTATGAAGTGTTATCAAAGCTTGTTCAGCCATTTGAGGCAGTGTGTAGGCTTCTTACTCATTTTGAGTTCGAAACTCTCCCAAATTATGAATGTGTAAATGATGAATAATTGATGAAACGTGGAGATGTGCCTGCGCCTAAAGGGCACCCATAGAATGATTTTTAACAGGGATGTATTTTGAATAAATGGCACTTATCTGTAAAGTGCCCTCTCTTTTTCACTTTTATAATACAAATGCCATTATTTCTGAAGATAAGTTATTAAGAGTATAACCTTGCTAAATGGCTTGGGAGAGATGTTGCGACTGGTTGAATGTTTTGAATTGTTGAACACTGATTTGATGTAACTGTCTTCTATGCCAGTACAAAGCATCCCATACTATCAGAATACCTACGCAAGAATGGAAAGATAAGGGAAGAGGGGAATATGTGTCTGAGCAGGATCTATACTGGTCTTTTTGAGTGAACATTGCATCCTGTATGGCCATGTGACTGATTAAGGTTACAACAAGAAAAGGGACCCTGGCCTTGTGGGTCTGAGCACAGGGATAAAAAAAGATTCAGATTTTCTCATGGAAACTTTTCCATTTCATACTGTTACTGTTGTCTTTTTTTTTTTTTTTAACGAATCTTAACATTGCTGAAAAACAGGGCCTGTGAAAATAAATGTCACTTTTCCATTTTCAGTAATGAAATTATAAGTACTGTGTTTGGTAGCAATAGTTCATGAAGGAAAATCTTGAAAAGTTTTTCTTTTGCATGTTCCCTTGAGAGTTTTAATTACATCAGTCATACATAACCACAAATCTGATTTGTATGGGATCATCTTATTTGATGTAAAGGTTAGACGCTGAAGATAAGATAGTAAAATTATTAGAATAAAACAAGAATATTTGTGGAAAATGCTAATATTCATTGTTATATAACAAAGAGCTTGCTGTCAAAGTAAGAAAGAAGGAAGGCTGCCTGTTAAAAATACCTAAAAATGTTAGAAATATTAGGTAGCATAGAAAAAAAAATGGAATATATGGAAGGCTACTAGACACTGTTTCGAGTCTTTCTGTTTATGTAAGCAAAGCTAATGCAATCATTTGACCAAACAAGCCTGTAGCGTACTGTCAGGGACTAAAGACAACTGGTACCTAGAGTGGCCTGGAGTGCTGAATGGAGGCTTACACAGAAAAAAACCAATATGTTTATGATTTCCTTTTAAAATCTGCTGTTTAACTTCTGGGGAACAAGGGACCTTCCTTCAGGTCAAGTTAATTTAACCACAGATGAGTCTCTAGATGTAACTATATATATCTTGCTCCCCACAGTGTGAGGAAAAATAAGTGACTGTGTTACTAGCTAACACATTGCTCATTGAGGAGTTAGTTAGGAACTCACTAGAAATAACTGAATGGTTTTCTCTCAGTGGTGAGGTTTAGCTCCTTTTTTCAAGAAAAAGACAATTAAAATTAAGGTCATACTGCAGTGATTTTTAGATTTCATACACAAGTAATAATGCTATTTCATTATATTTCAAACCAACATCAGTGCTGCTACTTCATTCTGTTATTGAAAAATGGAATGTCATGCACTATGCAGTCAGGAGAAAACCTCAGTGCAACACTGCTGTACTTTGAATAAAATAGGAAAAACAGAGGTAATGAACCAATGAATCTTGGCCATATGCTTTGAACCATCTATTGAAATTATACCAAAATGTTATGAGAAAATTGTCTTTAAATATAATATTCTTCAGAAAGTATTGTAGCCTATGTTTAAATATACTTGTATTTTCTGTGATGATTCAGAGTGCTGCAGGTTCTATTCAGGTTAATATTTACATGAATTCAGAGGAACCATGCATGCATGTATGTTAGATACTGGGTCTGCTGGTTATTTGATTCAAGATTTGCTGAGGAATCCAGCAGTAATATCTTGTTATTTAATGTATTCTACCGTCACTGGAATTATTACTAGTAATACTGGTTGAGGCTGGGTTAGGTAAATAGTTGTGAACTGATCCTGATATCTGCTGTTAAAACAAACTGTTCACAGTTGCAGCATCCTGATTATTGGAATATTTTCAAATAAAATATAAACACAGTAAGGATTTTCTCTGCAATTGGACCTTCTGAGCTGCCTCTACTAAAAACCAGATTTTTCCATCTTCATATTTATGATCTTGATAGCTAGTCTTGTATTTATACAAAATATACAGTGCTTAGGTTAAGGTTACTAAATACCACATATTCTACTTGAATTTGAATCATTGCCTATAAGCCATTTCAATTTATATCAGCCTTGCCTCATTGCTGATTGTTCTGAATTTGCAGGGAGACAGTAAACCGTCTCTTCATTTAAGTATAGAAGTGTCAGAATTTTCGTTATTTAAACTTTCATATGTGTGTAAATGGTGAGGGGCTTTTTTGCAGAAGCTTACATGTTGCAGTCTAATCTGGCTTGATTTGAAATGATAAGTGAAAAACAATGAACTCTAACAAACATGTCAAAGCAATTTGTCTTCATTAAAGTCATTGCCAATTCCTTTTCAAGCTGTGGACAGGGAGGGGAGACACAGAAAGTCCCTGGGATGTGCTTACTTGTATGAAGCCAATAGAGGGTAGAAGAACAGTCCCACACTGCCCTTGTCACAACCTGGGGTTCAGAGCTTGACTCATGCTGAACCTCCATAATTTTTCAGTTCCACTGGGCTGTTCCATGATAACTGGTACCTGTTACTAGGGCTTTAGGAAAGCTCTTATGTTTTTGGAGGGTCAGCTCAAAAAATGGCATTGTCTGACTTAAGCTTTCCTCAATGTACCCTGTGGTTATTTTCTCCCTCAATTCTTCCTTACTGGGGTTCGTATTTGTGACATGTTATGCATAAATTTTTAAATATAAACAACAGTAATAACAATTACTGTTGCAGTCATGCCAGAAAAGCCTTATTTATAGAGCAGGGCCCTTCTGTGTTGAGTACCCTGCACATTTTGAAGAAAAAATATGCTTTCTGCTTCACTGATGGGAAACTACCTCCTAAACCCATTTATTTTTCATTGAACAAAATCTTACAGCGCAAACAACAGGAAGCTGTGAATCATGTAATAGGAACAAAGGTGTAATAGCTCTCACACATCTGGCAGAACACAATACTCCGGAGTTTCTTTCATTGTACTGTTGGTTTAATAATGTTCTCCATACCTATGTAGTAATGAGCCCTGAGGCATATGCAGGCTATCAGTGTAATCATTTAAGCCAAATATAATATCAAGAAATTTGTATTGCACTGTGGAAGAACTCTACAAGAGTGTTAATGATAATGAATAGATGCATTAATAAAATGTCTTAATAGAACAGTTGCAACTCTTTGCATTTCCTACATAACTTGCTGGAACAAGGCTAAATGCAGATCTGATCTAATGATCTCTTCAGGTCTTGCAGACTGTGTGTCATTTACTATCAACTGTAGCAAAAGGGAAAAAAAAAAGTGTAGTATACCCCTCTCCCTGATTGCTGATTCTCATCTCAAAGAATTATAGATTAATATGAGTTTAAAAGGTTAAAAAACTTCCACAACATTCAGTGTGTTTGTCAACAAAAATGCAAGGATCCCTGCTGGATCCAAAAGTTATGTAATCAGTGTTTGTCCGTAAGCATCCTTTCTAACCTACCACATATATACAAACATAACTCTGTGTTTCTCTTTTCATTTTTTCCTTTTAAAGGAAGGTAAATTCAGTACTTAAGAACTTCATTCTCTTGAGCGTTTTGCTGTTAACATATTATCAGTTTGCTCCTCCTAGGGTTGGCAAATCAGAACAGGAAATTCAATTTGGCTTACCTACATAGCTCAGAGTACCCTAGGCCAGCCACCAACCTTGTTTTAACATGGCTAAAATGTTAGGTTTGTAAAACCTCTTTATAGATTTATTAAGCTGTTTTGATGATAATAAATCTGAGACCTAAAATGATAAAAAAATAATAATAAAGTTAAGACCTAAAATAATAAAGTTGAGACCTAAATAAAGTTGAGACCTAAAGCAAAAAACGTCCTACTTAGTTGATAAAAACAGTTTTTGTAAGTCTGTACATTCTGCATCACATTTAGAATTATTCTAAAAACCTACTTTGAGACAGCAGTACGACTATCTGAGAAGTGAATTTGCTCCTTAAAATTCTCTCTTGCTACAGTGCCTGCAGAATAGTTGACAACAGTTAAACTAGTACTATGCTGACACTGCTGCCTGTCATCCAGGCTGATACTGTCTTATTTATATTCTCCTGTCTTGTCTCTTCTTATACCTAAGCTATAAAATCTTGGACTGCTTTTTTGTTCCATCTGCGTTAGAATCCGGCACTGAGGGTCTTGTTCTGTGCCTAGGGTTCCTGAGCACTATCCTAATACTAATAGATTGTGCAAATGATGAATTCCCAAATTTGCTTTAAAGAAAGTTGGGGATTTTTTAAATTTAAATGATGGAACTTAACTACACCCATAAAGGCAGAGTACAAGTCCTTATGTTTGACTAATTTTCTATGTCAGCTGTGCCTCTCTACCACCAGATACAATACCACAGTGAATCCAGTGGCAGGTTATGAGTGGAAGTATTACATGATTACAGTACTTATCCATTAGTATATGGCCAGTGTGGAACACAGAGCAGTATTTATGCTGGTCTGACTTCTTCTGGGACCAACTGGCTGAAGATTAAGGAGAGAAAGGACCTTCCCTGGGCCAGCATTTCTCATTGCAAATGCTAATCTCAAATTTGTGGGATGTAACCTCTTGACTGAAATTTAGGATATTTTTTTTCCCTTGCTTTCTCTAATGACACTACTTAGGACCATTGCAATAGAGTGGCTTGATCAAGTTGCCCATCTTCTCTCTTATCTCTTTGGCTTATATCCTGCCCAGAAGAACAATTTCATCACACCACATCCCTTTCCACCTGGAAATTTGTGTTTTCGTTAGTGTCACGACTGGGAATTTATTTTTTTATATAAAAAATAGTGTCTCAGTTTGCTTATACATTTCATGCAATATTACAAAGTCCAATTAATTCTCTTGATAGAACACACATTTTAAAGCCTTTTCAAATTAGTAAATTAGCATGTGTGCCATACTGAAATGGTTAGCAGCTACAATGCTGCTACGTCTATTCTGAATTTGCAGACTCTGTATCTAGGAGATTTTCCAAATCACCAATTGGTGCATGTAGGCACTTCCCGTTTCATTATTATGGACAAACATGAAAGAATTGTAGCTGTGTGCACTCACTGATTCGTCTTTAGCTTTTCCTCATCTGTTTCTGACCTCAAGTGTTCTCTTTGCTGTGGCTAGATCACTATTTACTTGTTGAAGTTTCTGACTATTGGTGTGTTAGTATCCAGATGAAATGAAAAATGAAGTGCCTTCCATTGAGAGAACTCATCAAGTTCACTTGTGTCTTAATGTCATTAGCTTTTTAAACTTTTTTCATGCAGAATTTGACTTGAGTTTCTTAATTGAATGAACTGCTCTTGAAGGCTCACCAATACCAGTGGAGTAGGTTCATCACCTCATATCCTTGTATGCCAGCATATTTGCTAAAGCATCTCAGGATGACATTGGCTCATTTTGCAATTGATATCTGCCATTCTGTTTGTAGTCCTCTCCAGCACGTCTCTATGGATGCCTAGACAGGTCCCTTCATTTATAAGCATTAGATTATTTCTTTCTCAGTTTACTACTTTGCACTTTATTGAATTTTATCTTTTTGACTCTGAGCCATTCCTCCAATTTATCAAGATAATTTTTAGTTTGCCTGCTCTCTTGTAAAGTGCTTGTAACTGCTTCCTGCACAGTGTGATCTATAAGCTTTATAAGTGTCTTCTCTATTCCATTATCTTCATAGTAATTAATGTAAATATTGAGTAGAATCAGACTCTGGAGAAACCTCTCTAAGACCTCACATTATACTTCATCTTAGTTTTGGCAGAAAAGTATTTATTGTAGAATTGTAGAATCATAGAATAGTTAGGGTTGGAAAGGACCTTAAGATCATCTAGTTCCAATCCCCCTGCCATGGACAGGGACACCGCCCACTAAACCATGCCACCCAAGGCTATGTCCAAACTGGACTTGAACACCGCCAGCAATGGAGCATTCACAACTTCCCTGGGCAACCCATTCCAGTGCCTCACCACCCTTACAGTAAAGAATTTCTTCCTCATATCCAATCTAAACTTCCCCTGTTTAAGTTTGAACCCGTTGCCCCTTGTCTTCTCACTAGAGTCCCTCATGAAGAGTCCCTCCCCATCATCCCTATAGGCCCCCTTCAGATACTGGAAGGCTGCTATGAGGTCTCCATGCAGCCTTCTCTTCTCCAGGCTGAACAGCCCCAACTTTCTCAGCCTATCTTCATACAGGAGGTGCTCCAGCCCCCTGATCATCCTCATGGCCCTCCTTTGGACTTGTTCCAACAGTTCCATGTCCTTTTTATGTTGAGGACACCAGAACTGTACACAGTACTCCAAGTGAGGTCTCACGAGAGCGGAGTAGAGGGGCAGGATCCCCTCGTTATCTAACCTTTGAGTAGAATATTTTGATCCCTAAAGAAAAAAAAAATGTCAGCAGACAATATGAGCTTAAAGATGAGATAGCTAGTAAGAGATTCACAAATTCTAGAATAGAATAGCAGTATGTGGAAGAGAAATTAAACATTCACCATTTATTGCTAATAATATGCCTTTTACATGATTTAAGAAGGTTTACTCTCTAAGAATACACGAAAAGATATATCATTGCAATATTCTTGGTCAGAAAGATATAGATTAGGTTTTAAAAGTTCAAAGAACTTCTTGCTGTCTGTGGGGAGATGGACCATTGATTTAACTATATATATAGATGTATATAAAAGACATACATTTCTGATATATTTTAGTACAATGCATCTATATGGATATGTGGGTGTAACTATTGGGCATATAGAATATATTAAATTAAAGTTGAACATTTGCATAACATATATAAGATAAAAAAGATCTATATCCAGTAAACAGAAATCTTGCCAAACCCCATACTCCAAGATCGTTTGACAGGGCAATGAATTTAAAGAGTTTAGACATCTTATTTGATATCCATGAAGGTAGAATCATTCTAATATCTATTTTATTTATTAGCTTATGGATTATGTTAGAGTTCCACCTTTTTATTTTCTTTTATCCATACTTTAAAGGCAAAATAACTTTTCCAGTGCTGCACAGCTATGAAAAATGCAATTAAAGAGCACTATAGCTATGTGAATTCTATCATTTAGGCATTCTGTGTATCAAGACTTGTCACAAGAAGTTTGTTTCCTTTTCGATTATAATATTTTTGCATTCTGTTTTTATAACTCTATATGAAGTACCATTTGGTAGCATCTGGTTCGAGACCATTTTAAGAACCTGAATGTATACAAGTTCATGGGACCTGATGAAATCCATCCACAGGTCCTGAAGGAGTTGGCGAATGAAGTTGCTAAGCCACTGTCCATCATATTTGAAAAATCATGGCAGTCAGCTGAAGTTCCCGAGGACTGGAAAAAGGGAAATACAACTCCCATTTTCAAGAAGGGGAAATGGATGATCCAGGGAACTACAGAGCAGTCAGTCTCACCTCTGTGCCTGGCAAAATCTTGGAGCAGATTCTCCTGGAAGGCATGCTGAGGCACATGAAAAACAACAAGGTGCTTGGTGACAGCCAGCATGGCTTCACTAAGGGGAAATCCTGCCTGACCAATCTGGTGGCCTTCTATGATAGGGCTACAGAACTGATGTAAAGAGGTAGAGCAGTTGATGTCATCTACCTGGACACGTGCAAAGCATTCAACATTGTCCCACATGACATCCTTGTTTCTAAATTGAAGAGACATCAATTTAATAGGTAGACCACTCGGTGGATAAAGAATTGGCTGGATGGTCGCACGCAAAGAATTGTGCTCAATGGCTCAATGTCCAGCTGGAGACCAGTAACGAGTGGTGTCCCTCAGGGACGGGTGCTGGGGCCGGTCTTGCTCAACATCTTTGTCGGTGACATGGACAGTGGGATTGAGTGTGCCCTCAGCAAGTTTGCCGATGACACCAAGCTGTGTGGTTCGGTTGATACGCTGGAGGGAAGGAATGCCATCCAGAGGGACCTTGACATGCCTGTGAGTTGGGCTGATGCCAACCTGATGAAGTTTAACCATGCCAAGTGCAAGGTCCTACACCTGGGTCAGAGCAATCCCAAGCACAGCTACAGGTTGGGCAGAGCAGAGATTCAGAGCAGCCCTGTGGAGAAGGACTTGGGGGTGTTGGTCGATGAAAAAATGAACATGAGCCGGCAGTGTGTGCTCACAGCCCAGAAAGCCAAGCGTATCCTGGGCTGCATCAAAAGGAGCGTGACCAGCAGGTCAAAGGAGGTGATCCTGCCCCTCTACTCCGCTCTCGTGAGACCTCACTTGGAGTACTGTGTACAGTTCTGGTGTCCTCAACATAAGAAGGACATGGAACTGTTGGAACAAGTGCAGAGGAGGGCCGTGAGGATGATCAGGGGGCTGGAGCACCTCCTGTATGAAGATAGGCTGAGAAAGTTGGGGCTGTTCAGCCTGGAGAAGAGAAGGCTGCATGGAGACCTCATAGCAGCCTTCCAGTATCTGAAGGGGGCCTATAGGGATGATGGGGAGGGACTCTTCATGAGGGACTCTAGTGAGATGACAAGGGCTAACGGGTTCAAACTTAAACAGGGGAAGTTTAGATTGGATATGAGGAAGAAATTCTTTACTGTAAGGGTGGTGAGGCACTGGAATGGGTTGCCCAGGGAAGTTGTGAATGCTCCATTGCTGGCGGTGTTCAAGTCCAGTTTGGACATAGCCTTGGGTGGGATGGTTTAGTGGGAGGTGTCCCTGCCCCTGGCAGGGGGGTTGGAACTAGATGATCTTAAGGTCCTTTCCAGCCCTAACTATTCTATGAGTCTGTGATTTTTTGATCTAATGAGTAATTAGATTTTTTTCCTTTAAATTACCTTTTGCATCCTATTCAGTAGAAGGGTTAGATGCTGGTCTGGCTTTCAAGTGTTATATCTGCTCGATCAGAGCTAACACAAAATATCCTCTTTAACCCTATAACTTTCCTGCAGAATTACCAGTCCTTCTACCAGCATGTGTCTATCAGTGTTTGTATTTCTCCTAAAGAAAACAGACTTGGTTGTGAGTTCTGGTGATGAGAAACTTTTTGGTTTTCTGTTATTTGGCTTGCTGGGATTACACTAGTCTCAGTTCTGCTACTCTACCTGAAGCTGAGTTTTAGTGTAGTATTAATAATGTCTGTTATCCTGCAAGAAGCTGTGCTTCTGCAGTGGGGACATCTATCATTGTGACCATTATTATTGCAGTTTTCTTCTCTGGTTCATGAATTACTATTTTGATTTCTTGAAGCTGTATTGAACTACTTGTGGTAATTTCTTTTGAACTTATTGTTTGAAACTGCACTCCTTCCATTGTATGCCTTTCACATAATGTTGTGATAACCATACAACTTCTTGAAACAAGACATCTGGAACATATGTGGAGGATAAGGTCCAAGATGTCTCTCTGCTGTAGTTCAAGACAGCATCTAATAATTCTTTGTATGGTAGGTAACTGAATAACTGAATGCATCAACATAATGCATTTTCTTAGAGAAAGTAACCAAAACTGCCAGCTAAACACTGCACTATGGTTTTGCAACTTTGAGAACTACAAAGATTGACAGGTTTCTGCACTTGCGTATTAATAATTTTTTAATGGAAAATTTAAAAAACATTATTAATACCCACATCTAGATTTTCTAGTTTCATTGTATACATAGTTTAATACACTGATGGATAAAATATCGGTAGCTCTTTTCTTAGAAAACATTCCGGACTAAAGTATTGCCTCAAATAGGTATTTCAAAGTGTGTTGTCTTCTATGTATACAGACAGGCCCTCCCTTTTAGGGTTTAATCTAGAGGCCAGTGACACCAATAGAAAACTGATTCAAATTAAGCTCGTCACTCCAAATAATTGGTCTTGGCCATAGATTCAGAAACATATGGGCAGCTCTCATTTAAGTATTGGCATAATACTGTCACACTGAGTTAAATATTTGTGCGAAAGTAATTAAATAATGACTTAAGTCACTTATATCCCTTTTTTTTTAAGCAATTCATGGTATCAAATTAAATATGGTAGTATAATTAATACAGCTATAAAGCTGCTTTTCCTGTTTTGCTTTTTTCAGTACTGAGAAGCTATTTGAATGTAAAAGAAAGAGTTTAGATAAAAATCTAAGTATTAAAAATTAAGATTTTTATTAATGTCTTTATCCTGGAAGAAAAAGGAGTATGTGTGTTACACAGCTTTACTTATGGTCCATTCCATTAGATTCTGTGGAAACAAATGCAGCAAAGTCTCTGGAAAATGTTGATATTTTACAGAGATCTCATAGCAGCCTTCCAGTATCTGAAGGGGGCCTATAGGGATGCTGGGGAGGGACTCTTCATTCGGGACTGTAGTGATAGGACAAGGGGTAATGGGTTCAAACTTAAACAGGGGAAGTTTAGATTGGATATGAGGAAGAAAGTCTTTACTGTAAGGGTGGTGAGGCACTGGAATGGGTTGCCCAGGGAAGTTGTGAATGCTCCATCGCTGGCGGTGTTCAAGGCCAGGTTGGTCAGAGCCTTGGGAAACATGTTTGAGTGGGAGGTGTCCCTGCCCCTGGCAGGGGGGTTGGAACTAAATGATCTAAAGGTCCTTTCCAGCCCTAACTATTCTATGATTCTATGATTTATCAACTTCATCAATATTCTAGGTCATTGAAAAAATTGGCAATCTTTTATGAGAAAGCATTTTGGCAATATTCTGTTTTATTGATGGTTTCAGGAATGCTTTTTTCAAGAACTGACTTCCAATGAGGAATCAGAAATGTTAGTGGGAACCACCCTGTTTTGGCTATATGGATTTAACAGGGTTAATGATATGTTTTTGTGTTATAGACACATGTAAACATTTGAAGTTGCATGACTAAAACAGAAATGGCATTTTCATTAATTTTGCTGTCTGTCATGGCATAATGTCTTTGTCACTTTCAATTAAAATTATACCTGGGTAACAATTAAAAGTTATTTAGAATTTCACATCTTTTTCCTATGCTTCCTGCAGTTAAAAACAAATCTTCTGCTGACAATATTTTTACTTTCAGAAATGACCAGGGAGCCACTGCTATGTGAAAACCTGTATTTCTAAAATATAAGCCACTGCATGTATATTGCCAACTTTATATGGAACATCTGTACATGGAAGAAAGTGGGATTTTCAAAAGCTCACAGAGCTATGTATAGACTGTGTGACAGATTGTGATTTGGTACCCTTCAAAACTGTGGACCTTTGATCATCTAGGGCTGAATTAGGCTTTTTTCAAAGCACCAGGAAACAAAAATGCTTATTACCCTGCTTCTTCTTTACATTTGAATGTGAAGGAGTTCAAGCAATACTTCATGCAGGGGAAATCTACATGTGCATTTTCTGTTATAAATACATTGTCAGCGATACCTTAACATATCATCTCATTTAATATGCAGGCCTCAGATATAATTACTGAAATGGCAGGGAAAGGGAAAAGTGTAAAAAGTAGAGGTAACTATCCAGAATTATCTGAATATGAATCCTGATACGTACATGGATGCTTTGGCACAAAAAAGTACAAAAGTAAAATTTTGAACAAAAGTACAAATAATTAAAATTTCACAAAAATTATGATGCATGACATTTCAGCCAAATAGTGGAAAATTTGGCATAGTAGATGCCAAATCTACTAGTAGATAAGTCTTCTGCTACCTTTACAGGTAGGAATTTCATTAAGATTTAGAAAATCACTCTATCAATTATTGGCTCTATCAAATGCAAATGTGTTTCTAATTTGTCTTCAGACTTCGTCTGTAGCGTATACAAATTTGAAGGCATATAGTTATCTCTTCACCCCAGTGTTTGTATATAGGAGGTAGTAAAATACACAGAATTTTCATACTTTTTTCTTTTCTAGCTAGTGTAAATTCTTCATCCCCTTACATGAACAAAAAATTGAGGTAGATCTTTTCTTAAATATTCATAGGAAGTAATGGGCCATAGTGCCTTGTGGAAAATTAAAGATGGAATAATACATGTAATAGCTGATTTCCTGACACAGAATTTGTCAATTGCCTTAGAAGATCTAGATCATCTATGTTTTCCATTTACACTGTCTCTTAAGTATGTTGTGTCCTAGAAAGAATAACTTTCAGCTTGCATAGATTTCAAAATACTATATACCTTATGAAATATAAATATGCATGACTGGCTTAATAACCAAAAGCAGTTTAACTTGTCAGGCTATCAAAATGCCCTCTGTAGAATATGGTGAGCTTTGGGTGCTTTTACAGAGCGTTAAATACAAAATCATGTTTTAAGATGTGCAGACCTCATAGCAGACTTCCAGTCTCTCAAGGGGACCTACAAGGGTGCCAGAGAGACTGTTCATCAGGGACTGTAGCAATAGGACAAAGGTTAAAGGGTTTAAATTTCAAGAGAGGAAGTTCAGGTTAGATATAAGGAAGAAGCTCTTTACTGTGAGGGTGGTGAGGCACTGGAATGGGTTGCCTGGGGAAGCTGTGAATGTTCCATCCCTGGCAGTGTTCAAGGCCAGGTTGGACAGAGCCTTGGGTGACATGGTTTAGTGGGAGGTGTCCCTGCCCCTGGCAGGGGGGTTGGAACTAGATGATCTTAAGGTCCTTTCCAACCCAAACCATTCTATGATTGTATGTAAACGAGGGCTAGGATTAGGACTTGCTCTCTTCAAAAGCGATGGCAAAGTTCTCCTTAACTGTAATGGTGAATGATTAGGGCATAACACAGGAGACTCAAAGTTAGCTCCCATATGCCATCTAAACGTTTCCTGCCACCCTGCTGTCCTCAGTTAATTTTTATTAACATGGGAAATGAGGTTAATTTATATGAACTAACAGCCAAAACTTTGAAATTCTTGTGTCTTTTCTTAGTTCATGTCACCACCTGAGTGTTATTTAAACATCTATTTTTTCACATTTAATACTGGATAATACTCTGGAGGCCACTTTAAAACAGCTAATGTTCCCTTTGGCACTGAAATCCACTTACCTTAACTGACTTCTGTTATACTTCAACCTGATTCTCAGAGTCACAATGGTAATATTCATTCTAATGTCCCAATAGGCTCTTAGTATTCATCAAATATTTGATTTACATTTCTAATAAGGCTTATGGAATGCAAAACCATGAAACTCATACTCTGCCATGATTCAAACTACTGTCTCTTTCATTAACATTGTGAATTATTTCTCCAAAATAATTAAAATCTGTAATTGAATATACTAGAATCATTTTGGAAAATTAGTTTAATTATTCTAGTGCTTCTATTTGTAAAGATCACATAATGCATAATAACAGAATAAGCAAATATGAATTTACTCTCCCAGAGACCTTTTGTTTATAGTTTATTGTTTATTGTTACCTTTTAAGAAAATATATATACTTGAAATACTGTGACCTGAGATGCTGTGGTGTCGTGGTTTAAGTCCAGTCAGCCACGCAGTTTCTCTCTCACTCACTTCCCCCTCTTTCTCCCCCCCGCTCCCGGAGGGATGGGAAGGAGAATCGAAAAGAATGCAACTCCCACAGGTTGAGATAAGAACAATTTAGTAACTAAAGTATAACACAAATCACTACTGCTACCACCAATAATAATAATGACAAGGCAAATACATGGAAAAGAATACAATTTCTCACCACCTAAAACCCAGCCCGACCACGCAGTGCACCCCCACCCTTCCGGGTCTCTGCTCTCTGCTCTACATCCTGGGCATGACATGCTGTGGTATGGAATAACCTCTTTGGCCAGTCTGGGTCAGGTGTCTTTTCTCTGCTTCCTCCCGGCTCCCCTCCTCCCTGGCAGAGCATGAAGCTCAGAAAGTCCTTGGTCAGACCAAAACATCACTAAGCAGTAACTGAAACACTGGTGTTATCAGTGCTGTTCCCAGGCCGAAAGTCAAAACACAGTGCTGCACCAGCTACCAAGGAGAAAAAAATGACTGCTGCTGCTGAATCCATGACATGTGGATGTCCCATCCTGTGCGGTGCTCAAGGCCCGTCTGGATGGGGCTTTGAGCAACCTGGTCTGGTGGAAAGTGCTCCTGCTCTTCCACTACCAGCATGCTGGAATCAGATGATCTTTAAGGCCCCTTCCAACCCAAACAATTCTGTGATTCTATGACTCTGAAATGCGTATGCTTGTTAAGCAACACAGTTTCACTGGAGTGGAGGAACAGGATGAGACATGGGTACAGTAAGAAAAAGACGGGTACCTAAGTAACCTGGAAAAAAAAAATAAATTCTTCAAATTGTGGGGCTCTAACTGCCCCAGAGATCCCAGTCAGCTTTTTGGCATGATGCAAATGGTACCTTTTAGGCACTTGCTCCCAGCAATGGTTCTACCTAAATTCTCTGAGTTATTTGACTGATGTGGTGTGGGTAAGCACAGGGCATGCAGAGCTATATCAATGCACTGCTCACATGTCTAATTCTAGTTATACAGAGGGCCTGCGGGTGAATGGCTTCCAGGCTGGTAATACTGCCATACCTAGAAGCTAATTCCTCATAAGCTACTGATTCCTGTTGTGTTAATCCCTCTATGATACATTTCTCTTGTGATGCATCCAGTACATCTCATTCACAACCAGCACTGATTCCTGGTTTTTTTTCACCATGGTTTGAAGTGTTTGAACTTGTAAAATTGTAAATGTCTTATATGTGTGTTACTTCAGCGGCTGCTGCTACTGCATGATGGAGTATTGTTTTTAGCACTGCAGGGCTAGCTCTTAAACCAGGACAATTCCACCATGTCAGCACATGTGCAGAACCTGGACTAATTAGCCTTGCTGAGAGATGTGGCTAATTAGTCCAGACTTCACACAAATCTCACTATGCTTTTGGGAGCTTAGCTAGTATTGCTGCATGGTAATATGTCAGCCTGCTAATCCATTCAGAGTTCTCTGGGGGATCTCTGAATGGACTGGGTCAGCAGCTATGCCCTCAGATGGCTCCATTTTTGAGAGCCCTTATGACACGGAAGCTCTTAGGTTCTCAATAGGTTTGACTCAAAGAACTAACAAAGATGTCCAAGACGTTTTCCTTTTTCTAATTTTTGTTTCCACATTCAGTCTGCCAACATTTCCTGTTCTTCAGTTCATGTCAGAGGCTCATTTGCTCATCCAGACTCCTGAGCTTTCTGTTCTCTGTCTCACTGGCTTTGGCAGGTGGATCTTCAGTGGCAAACTCCCTTTTCCAGTCCTAACAGAGCCACAGGCTCTGTGCAGTGTGTAGGAGACATAATTCACTACTGCTCCTAGTTCTCATGTTTTGGTTTGATCATTGTGAAGCATCCGAGTGCTGAGACAGTGAGCTATGTACAGAGTCAACTACTGGATTAAGCACCTGCGTCAGGCGTCCTTTACAAAGTCCTTCCCAAACTCCATTAGAAAAAGTGGGATCACATTTTTTTATCTAAAGGCAATGATCTTCCACAGTAGAGATATGAGAGGAACAGAATAGAATCTGTTTGATTCCACTTCATTTCAGTCTGTTTCAAAGCACTGGCTGGTATTTGTCACCTAACTTTGTATGGTTTCCTATTTGGCTCCTGTAAACTTCATGAAATTGTTGCAGACTGCAGCATAGGAAAGACAAATAAAGTCATGTGAGGGGAAGATCGGGTCATAGTAGGAGAGGAATAGTAGTTGACTATTTCCCTGTGTTCTTCCCTCCAGACAATGTTGAGTGGTTGAATTGCCTAATGAATATTACTCTTTTCATTTGGCTTTATTCCATAGATTTAACCAAACTAGACAGTGATTATTAATAATAAGTGAGATTTTAATAGGTCTTATAAAAATACTGTTCCACGTAAAGACTGCTGATTTAGCCCAAATAGAGCTATTATAACAGCTGTGAATAATAACTTTTTTTCTGAAGAAGTACTTGAGTTCAGACAGCTGGGCTGTCTGTGTGCACTGGGGGCAGAAAATAGCTTTTATTATTGTCCTATTATTTCAAGAAAGATTATTGAGTAACCTAAGAATTCTTGGAGCTGTTTAGCACTTTCCCTGTTCATGCCAGAGAGAATCACACATTTAGTGCTAATGGGCAGAATGCAGCTTTATGACTTTGCCTGAATATTTTCCCTGAGATGACTTCCTTTACTAGTAAAATCGTTGGCAGAACCCACCTGTTGGTTTTAATGAGGAAGGATTGGACCTGTAATAAGCATCATGGTCACGTAAGCTTGGGGTTTGTTTTTTTAGCATCGTGCTTTTTAAGTGTTTTTAGTTACTGCCTGCAGTGTATACAGCTGTGAACTCGGATAATAAATAAGGATTATTTCTATGAAGAAACCTTTGGCAGCAGTTTTTGCTCTGCTGAGGTAAGCTGTTAGTCATCTGTCACCAAAGGGTAATCAGCTAGATTTTAAATATTGCTGTGTCTTTCTACTTTTACTGTATTTTTGATTAGTCAATAAATACATGTTCAGTCTATTTCCAAAGCCCAGCAATCAGTACAGATGCTGAAAAGAAACAAACCAACAACAGCTAATTGTGAAGCTTTTGGTTGTTCTAAGAAAAGGTTGGGCTCACTTGGAAATTAGTGCAATGTGGTAAAGCGTCGTTATAAGAACATCACAACAAAAAAATTACGCTGACAGGTGGCAAAATGCATTCTTGAGATTGAATAGAATTGTTCATAGATAGTAAAAATAAAGTCAGAGAAACTGTACTCCCTGATACTGAGGGTGAATTTGAGCTTGGGTACCCTGCAGGCGAACACGGTTTGGATTCAAGAGCCTAAATTTAGGCTTCTAAGTCCATATTTAAGAACCTGTCTGGTTTTCAGAAGGGCTTAATACCAAGTCAAGGAGACTGCCTTTTGTAATAAAGTAAATACAGAGACAGTAGAGGAATCATAATTTTCTATTCTTGGTTTATATGAAATAATTCAGAGCCAAACATACTTAGCTTCCTAACTCTTCCTCCTGAATCCCCAAAGTGCTGAAGAGATCTAAGAAAAAGTAGTAACAAAATGTACTGTGTAAATGGAATTGTTCAGCATAGTGAATAAATAAAAACGGCAATGGCCTGACATGGTTAAAAAACAATATATTCTGGCTTGCAGGTAGAGATCAAGGAAATTAGCTATTTGGGTTCTTACTTAGCCAAAAAGCGACTGAGTTCTTAGTTGCATTACAGGCAAACGTAGCATGTGCTCTGTTAAGTCATTGAATATGCTGCAACAATACACCAAATAAAAAGTAATCATTTAGCCATATCTAAAGAAACTCTCATGATAAATAAGGAACACTGCATATCATCGGGTATTTTTCTGCGCCTCTACTATTTTTTGTCCACGATACGGATGTACAGAAGGACATGGGGACTTTTAGTTCAAATCTGGTTTGAATAAACCTCTATTTGGTGTTTTAACTTACAAAGCCTTTAGCTGATAGCAAAAGATTGGGGTGCATAATATTGCTTCACCACAACAAAGTATTGCTTGTTTCATAAGACTTAATTCCTTGGAATAACTAAGATCATGCCTGTTACCATGCTGCAAAGTCTTTCTCTTTTCCAGGAGGAAATTTTAATTTAAAAAAAGGTCACATTTGATTATGCAATAATAACAGGCCCATGAATAAAACTGTTAAGAGAAACTGCTTGAATATTTCACTTTGAAGATGTCAGTCAAGTTTGTAACGTAGGTATGGAAGCTTGCAGGTGTTCTGCTATTGATTTTCCACTGCTGTATCTTCAGCAGTGTATTAACATATATGTCATAAAACATACCAAAGGATAGAATTTAAGGTTTCATTTAGAAGATAACTTTTCCTTTATGCCACTTTCTTTCAGGCTGTGCCAACTTTTAGGAGAAAGCCGTCCTTCAGCTCTCTGGGCTATATTCAGTCATTGGCTATATTTCAACAATACATCAAATGAATTGTGCAATCTGAGCATAGAAGATGAGTTTATTAAAAGTGTGCACCACATCGTTCATTTTGCATCTCCCTTGTTTGTTTTTAATCTTTGGAATGTAGTAGTGCCTTAGAGGACATTGTAGGATAATAGTAGGTCAAACTGTGACTTTGAAAACATACAGTTTTGAAAAAAAAATTAAAAAATTAAAAGAACCATCCTAAAATTAAGGAGTAGTGTAGAGAATCCAGTAACAAGTAATTCTGACACACAGCAATAGTCTGAGGAAAATTGAAGCAGCTACAAAGCTGAAAAAATGTATTGCATGCAGCCGGCACATAGCTGCCGTGAATGGCAGAAGAACATACAAAAGGATTAGTTTACAGTCAGGTCTGGGAAGCAAGGCACAAAAAGAAAACTACAGAAGCTTGGGAATTATGCCCAGTTCTGCTGCAGTCTTACTGAGCAACCTGAATAATTGTTTCATATTTTTGTTTCTTCCAAACACTCAGTTTTAACTATACCTGACCTGATGTTACAACATGGATGCTGATGGGAAATCACTTAAATTCTGTAAATTCCCCTGGCCAGAACAACACCCTCTGTGCTTGTACAATGCCTGGCACAATAGAGCTAGTATCATTGTGGGGGACTGAAGGCATTACTGTAATATCAGTATCAATATTTTAATCATCTGACTTATTTCATCTTTATCTCACAATTTTTTAGAGTAATTTGAACATTTGTTTCCTTTGCACATTTAAAATGGTCCTAAGGAGACTTCAGTGGACTGAGGTTCAGGGATCATGTGGACCTGATTATTTAAAATTCCTGCACCTGCAGGGGTTTCTTTTGATATTGCATGTTTCAAACTGAATGTTCACTAAATACAATGAATTTAAAATATGGAAAAAATGAATTAAATGAAAACATTAGAACTGCATCTAGATTTATAATCAGCATGATGTGGTGGATGGAAATGAATGTGGAACCCAGCTGAACACTATGTTGGCATAAGAACTCTTGACTTACAGCTGTTCCTTTGTTCTTTTTTGTTAATTTTACAGCATTTTTTCTAGAAAACCTTACTTTGCATGAAAGACAAATTCATATGAGAAGATTGTTTGCTTTGTGCATCATAATTTAAACAGAGTGAATTGAAATCTGTTAAAGTTGCACAGCATTCTGATGGAGTGGGCAGTTTAGCCTAATAGGTAATTTCTTTCTAAAATTAAAAGCTGGTCTTTTCTGAAATGTAAAAATCAGCTTAGACAGAAATATTCTAACAGTCTAGTAAGGCTAAAATGTCTGTAATATCGGAATTACTGAGATAAAAAAGATGGTTAAGAGTGAAGGACGCTGATAAGCATTCCTTGTCTACTGCAGGTAATTCTGAGCTTCAAATGATGCTTTTTCCATAGAGTAACTGGGGAAGAAGGCCACCACCCACTTTTCCTGTGAGACCGTAGAACAATTCAAGTTGGAAGGAACCTCAGGAGGTCTCTGGATCCACCTCCTGCTGAACGAAGGCTTAACTATGAGGTCACACCAGGTTGCTCAGCATTTAATCCAGGGTGATCTTGAAAACCTGCAGGAATGGAAACTACACAACTTTCCTAGGCGGGCTGTTCCCCTCCTTGACTGCCTTCAATATGTTTTTCCTTTTATCAAGTCAATATTTTTTGTTTTTTATGTTTTTCCTTGGACATGGTATTTCAAGTTCCAGTGCTTTACCTGGCCTAAATGGATTCAAATCTGTGCTTCCGGCCCCTCAGATTAATCTTATAAATGTTGTGATATGGGTTGGTTGGATGGGTTGGACTGTGTTACTTGTTGAAATTGCTCTGCTGGGCAGAAATGACTCCATAAATTACTGGACTTGAGAAACAAATCTAGGGGCAGCCAGAGTCTAGTCTTGTGACTAAGGCAGAAAGGGACCAGGAAGAAGAGGCATTTGGTTTCTGGTCCATACTGTAGTAATTGTTATTATGCATTTCATATTAAATAGTCACTGGATAAACTACATGATCAGGAACATAACCCATGTTTCTTGCCATCCACAGGAGTATTCTGTTTACTGCATTAAACATCATGTCATCGTTCTGGGATTTTGTTTCCTCCACAGTTTCATCTAATGAAGCTTGAATATTTTTTGCGAAAGTCGTCCAACTTAAACAGGAAAGGTATCATATCCTGCATAGCCAGGTCGTAAGAGATCTATTCAAACAGATGGACTTTGAACCTCCTCCCCCTAAAGTGGTTTAGCCAATGCATTAGCATCAGCGCTTGAAAAGCTCACTTGTTACAGAAAACACTTTCACTAACCCCTCTTCTGAACATTTTAGTGAAAATGCCATATTCGTAGCTATGAGTCAGCTCATGCGTGCAGAACATCCACTGACTGGCTCCATCATGAGGCAGGTTTATTACCTGCCAGGTTTGTGAATTAGGCTCAAGTTTATGTATTTAAGTTTGCCGTAGCTACCTTTAATGGCAATGGTGTTAGATGAACAGTAGAAGTGTCTTTCCCACCATCTGCCCCAAAGTTCTCAAATTTGCAAGAAAATTAGAAAACCCAAGAACACAACTGCCTAATTTCTCAGGTTGTCTCAGTTTTTCTTTCTTCCTTTCTACCCCTTTTTTGATTGTCCATTCATTTGTTGCAGAAATTTTAGCGTGCAGCATGCAGAACTGTTAGGGTGAAAGGGTTAGTCTCACAGTTCAGGTGACTAAGTACCCCTGTGGAGGAGTGGGTTCTTCTCCTTTACTACAGTAGGATCATCAGCAGATTTTTTCACTCAGAGTTTTCACTGATTTTTTGCAGATATTTTCTGCTTATGGACATGCTAAAAGCTCATGTGAAAAGTACAAGTTAATGGGGCTGAATTTTAAATGTGTGCACTGCTACATAAATTACTTCTTCCACCCTTTGAATACTTTGTTGTAACAAAACAGGCACCCAAATTAGTGAATATTTAGCAAAGTGGCCTTCATCTCTCAGTGCTTCAATTATATGATTTCTTAGAGGTGTTGGGAGGATAGATTAATTATAGTGAGAGCTAAACACACCACAAAAAAGCTGAGAAAACCACAAAAAAGCCTATGAAGAAATTGGTAATTTTGTATTCAGTGCAGGTTTTTGATGATGTGTGCTAAATAAGGTCTGGAATCAAACAGAGAAGGATGAAGATAAAAAGAAAAACTGAATAGCTCCCCATTCATTTAGTGTCCATTTTATACACTGAATAAGATCTGTAAGGGAAAAAAATGCAACATTATTTCTCATATTTTATAACTTTTGAGTTCTTGAATCTGTAAGTTTAATATTTGTGTGGCATGAGATTACAGGAAATGCAGAGCAGAAATGGCACAAAAGAGTGTTCTTCCATGAGGACATCTCACAGGTTTCATTTAAGCAAGATATAAGAGTTTGTGCAAATTTTTATGTACAAAGAGCTGTTGTTATTGTTGTTGTTAGTGCAGGAAATGAAGCTGCTTGTTATCAGTAAACTTCTCAGCAGCTCCCTAGCCAAAAGGCTGCCACATTTCCTTGTCCAGCTACACAGTGCTACGCAGAGCAAGTACATCTAGGGGTAGTAAATAAACTTTGGAGAGATCTAATATTCCTGAGCTGGAATGATGGGCCTGCCCTTTTGTGAAAAGGAATTGAAGTTTGGGATTCAGATACATGGGAGCTTAATTTTTAAGCTTTATGATTAGAGGTACAGACTTTACTGCCCTCACCTGTACTCTAACTATTTAAGTCTCCTGTGTGAATCGCAGTCCTCTCTGGAATCAAAAGGCAAAGGAAGCCTCAGTTTTTAATTTCTGCCTGTCAGTCACTCAAGCAGAATTGATGACCTGTTCACAGGGATTACTAAAGCTATACAGGCAGGAATCCATTCAACAGGTAAAGGAAAACTCCCTTTTTGTTTGGTACCTTTGTGGCTGTAATTAACATTTCTGGTTTGTTCTAATTATAGTTTTTGTATCTTAGTCATTATGCTAATAGTGTTGTTCAGTAGTATGTGAGATTGCATTCATTATCACTGGTGAATTAAACCTTTATTAAAGAAAAATTCCCCCAGGCCTCATTCTGAAGTTAAGTAATTATTCATTTGGTTTTATCCTGGCAATTAGCTTATATACTGTAGCACTCATGATTGAGTTTCTATACGTCCCCAGATGAGATTAACCCACTATGGTAAATAAATGCCTAACAGCTCCCAACATGTTGTTTTAAACACACTATTATAGAGAAAAAAAAAAAAAAAAAAGACATCCTTCAGTAAAATGACTTTTTGAGTTCCTAGCAGACAATACAGACAGAAGCAGATTGTACTGGACATTTGGGGCTCTGTGGAGCAACAGTAATAACAAATGAGTTTATGAAGCCCTCCAACAGAGCAGTTAATTCTTTCTTCAACTGCAGTGACTTCCTTGGTCAATATGCTTCATAATGGAGATATGCACTATACTCAGCCACATTCACATTGTAAATCAAGCCTTCTGAGAGCTTCCAGACATAAATAAATTTCCTGGATGAAGCAGCTTAGCTCTCAGTCATGACAGGGGAAAAAATTTTGAGGAAAATTTTACTTGCCCACCCCTACATATTAATAGCTTGTGAATGCCTTACAAGCATATTGAATTCAACGAGACTCCCTGAAGAAAGATGAGTGTTTATGCCTGTTTTACCACCAGAACATGTTGGCATGGAGAAATTAGGGATTTACTAAACATCACCAAAAAAAATCAATAGAAACAGATTCTGACTGTGGTTCCCCTGTTGCTTAATCAGATATTTCACTTGCGTTAAAAGTTTTCTCTCTCTTATTGCTTTTTAGCACGTATTCAGTTTAGAAATCTCTTACAAATTGTGAGCTAAATGCATTTGAAGTTTCTTTTTACTGATCCAATTAATCTCATGCTGCTCTAAGGGGAGAGGAAACTATTGTCCTGCCTTTAATTACAGCTACAGTTTTTAGAAGCATTTTTAAATGGAAACATCCTAATGGCATTTAGTGAATCAATCAAGCATATTTGATTCCATACAAGACTTCAGTGATGGCTCATATATAATCATTGCACAAGGTGAAACCTAACGTGCTACCGCAGCCAAAACATTAATCAACTACCTGAGAGTTTTGCCTTGAGAAGTAATTTAGGATTTGACCTTGAATTTGGATAGCTGGTATATATGAAATGTAGACATTACCTCCACTGTGTTGTGAACCCAGAAAGTTTGCACAGATAGGAAAAATTAGTATACATTGATTTTTGGATAAGCATCATTTAATCTTTTGTATATTCTGGCAATATCTACCATATATCCACAGGATCTAGGAACCACCTTAAATATCTCAATTTTCAATTCCAAATACAAGCTGCATGTCATTAACCTTGCCTCAATATCAAACACGTGAAGCACATCAGACATAAAATAAATAAATGGAAAATATTTTTTGAAAACTGACACATAATTTTCTCACTGGGAAGAGAATATCCAAACCCCTGAGAAAAACAAAAGAAACAAAAAAAAAAGTGATATTCCTGTCCTTTAATGCATGTCAGGAAAGCATTTCACTTCAGATTCTCAAAGGTTATCTGCTTCACCTGCACTACTATCAATGGAAGTTTCATGTTTAAATATATTTGAGTTTCTGGGCTTCAGCTCCATGCAGCTGAAGGCAGGATAAAAATCTGAATAGAATTCAAGGTCATTAGTAGATCATATATATGGAGTTATAGACCACATAACACAACACAATATTGCTTACAGTAGGTGTTATCCCACCTCTTGGGATACTAAAGAGTTGCTTGATTAATATTCATAAGGTGTTTTAAAATAAAAAAGTGGTATACAAGTGGCAAATATTATAATGTACTCATTACTCTAGTGGCCTTGAATTGTGCACTATAAGACTTCTACATAGAAGTCATTCTCCTCTGAATGCGTATCCATTGAGGATTCAGTGGCAGTATGGTACAATGATCAGGGAGGTTCAGCTTCCAGGCTTTGCTTTTAACCACTTCCTGGAGCAGCAATTACATCACTGGAAAGAAAGCCCTTATCAATAAAAAAGAAATTGCACATGTGACCTGTTAATCAGTTCAAAATGAGTGTTAACTGCTAATCAGGAGAAAAAGGAGGAGTAAACTCAGTTGAAACACCATCCTGTCACATTGCATTAAGAAGGCTTTCGTGTTTAATCATGTGTCATTTATTTCACAAAATAACAAAGTAAAGCAAACCTTTTTTGTTTATGAGTAAATGTATTTTTCTTTCTACAACAGCAAAGGAAATTGGGCTAGGTTTTTTCCCTCCTGCATTATTAGAAATCATGCTTTCATGATAATGAATATCCTGAAGACTGAATTCTTTTTTCACTGATACCTATTCAAGTGGAATGCTGCCTGTGCCCTGAGCATTTAGTGTTGGGATGCCAGTAGACACCCACTGTAGGACATACATCCATTGTAAGACATACATCCATTGTAGGACATAGTAGAACATCCATTGCAGTTGTGCAAAAAAGAAGTAGGTTTCCTCCATATATAAATTATCTACAATATGATAGTCCTTTCAAATCATGGCCCTTCAAAGTTTTCCAAAAAAGAAAGTGGAAAAGAAAAGGCAAGGAAAAACCAGAACTTTCCAGTGCTGAAATTGTCTTCTGCTGACGCTTACTGTGTTACTTACGGTGTTACTCTCCCTGCAAGACTGGGAGATCTAACCCTGCATTCTTAATTGAAGAGAGACATTAAAAAAAAAAAACAACCCAAAACCAAAAGCTAATGACACAAGTAATATTTACCTATCTTTTGACAATGGGATATCAGACCAGCTGAGGTAGTCAGTGAGCTGTTTAGAAGAGCCTGCCAAGGCTTGATTCTGTTTCCAGATACTTTTGCCTCTACCAAGAATTCCATTAGCTGCTGTGTATGTTTCTACTATAGCAGATGAAGTTTTACAAACTTATTTAATTAGCAAAACTGATTATTTTTTCTCTTGCATTCATAAAAAACCATTCCTGTTTATTCATTGAAAATTACTTTCTTAATGAAATGCTGAATTTCTGTTCATTTTGTCATAATCGTATTCAGTGTAAACAGGAAATATTTGCATTTTGCATCAGGCTATCACAAAAAAAGTAGAAGTTTTTTTCAGTAGCAGAACTTTGGAGATGTCTGTTTGAATGCTCTGATGGTTTATGATGGAAGTGTGGAGAATATACTAGGATGCTGTGATAGGAGTGAAGAGGGTCTGGTTTGAGCAGTTTGTTGCCTCTGGTAGACACTCGAACAGTCAAACTTATGCGAAGTGTTTTAAGTTCTTTTATTGCAGTTTTTTTATTATCATTAAAAACTGTAAAAAACATATCCAACAAGAGAAAAAAAGACATGTAAAGATGTTCAAAGCCAGCTGATTTAATTGTTTGGTAAGCAGCATATTTTTCTCAGATGGCTATGTATGCTAAAGTATTCAAATATATCAGCCTATCATTAGTATCTAGCTAAGTTAGAAAACAGTGCAACTCTAGCCAGTTTGATGCTTTGCATCACTGTCTTCAGTGGTGATCATAACAGCATATACCATCATAGCAATAGTCTTTAATTTTAAATTAGTGGGGAAAAAATCTTGCTAAAAGGAGATACTGTTGATTTGCAGTTAGGTTCCATGTTCTTAAAGTGGCAAACTATGAAATGATGACTACAGAGGTTGATTAGGAAAATATGCCTTGCTTGGCAGAGACAGGTCCACCGTGCTGTTGTTTTAATGAAATCTGATCATCCTGAGGAAAATTTCCATAGATTCCAGTAAAAAGGTGATAAAAATATATATTTTATACTTTACACTTCACACTTCTATACTTTAGAAAAATGTTAGCTGCACATTTTATATGCCATTGCCTCATTCACATCTGAATCACATCGATTCTCTGAAATGTTTAGAAAATAAATGTTAATCCATTACTAAATTTCACAATTCCTTATATTTACTAGATATGGAACTCCTAAAATTTTAAGTTCTTCATTCACACTCCTCTTCATCTGCAATATATAGCACTTTTAAAAAGATAACTTAGAAAAACTACTGATTTCGAAAGAATATTCCAGAATTTACCTGCAACCCGGAAGTCCAGGACTCTAATTGCTTTTTATTTTTAGAATCCTTTCAGGAAGGTGGTACTTTACGTGGTGATCTTGAAAATATTGGTGGCTACATGAAGTCAGAAATCTTAATTCTGCAAGATACCTGCTATGTACAGTTATAGATGATATTAGTCAAATTTTCTCCTGAAATTTCCTTTGTGGATGGAATGGAAGTTGGGATATACTCAGATTCTGCTGTCCTAACTCCTGAATTATGTTGGCTTCAGCAGTCACAATTACAATACACTTTTGAAAACCTGCACATTTGGTTTCACCTCCGTTTGGCTCCGTTTCTAGCTATATATCCATGCTATTACTCCCACTGCAAGCATGAAGAAAGTATTAGGAAACATCTAGTAAATTATCAACACCACTTTTTATAAAAATTGAAAGCTGCTTCAGATTTCTGCTGACATATGAGTTGAGCTAATCTTTAATTAAAGAAATCACAACATGCTGTGCATATGAGCAGGACATGAGTTTTTATTCCTGGCTGATACCTATTCTTTTCCAGAGTCTCTTAAAAGGAACTAAACAGAAATGGTACCTTTCTTGAGTTTTACTGAAGCATATCTGAATTCCATTGTAATAATGACCAAATTAAGCTTCTCTGTATTGAGGTTGGGAATGGATGTCCTGAAGAAACAGAGATAAAAATACTTTCAAATCAGGAAGAGCTTTTGCTTCCTCTTTCCACACTCAAGTGAAGTAAGACCTTAGAAGGTTCAGAACGAGGAATGGAAAACCTGCAAATGACTTTTCCATGAGAAAATTTTTAATAATGTTTAAATAATTTTTTAACTTTTTTTTTTTCAACATTATTTTAGGAGGTTGCAGGGTCAAAAAAAAAAGATTTTTTTGGCAGGTTAAAATATCAAAGCTTATTTTTTAAATTACTTTGACATATTAGTGTTTTTATTGCACATAGTACAGTAGTGGCTTGCAGCCAGTCAGACACATTCTGCTTGCTTTGTTTACACATTGAGGTCAATGATATTCCAAAGCAAAATTACTCATTTGTCCCTAACAAATTTAGATTTGCCAGTGAAATGACCTATGTTGTCAGCACTATTGTCTTAAACCAAAGATCTTGAGTCCGTGCTACATGAGTTAAGGGGGTTACTAGTATAATGGTGATAATAACACTTTTGGTAGACCTACACTCTTCGATTTGTTTAAAAAGTACCAGTTATTATGACAATATGATACTGTAACACTAATATTGCTAAAATCATGTAATGTTACTGTCATTTTAATGACCTCTTTTCCATTTTTGGAACCCTGACTTGAGGTTATGAATGGTCAAGCTGCCCGACTGTGATGCCTAGCTCCAAGCTCAGAGTGACTTTGAATCCTTTAGTGATCCTTGTTTGTTAGTCTTTTCTAGACGGGTAACATTTGTTCTGAGATTAGTCAACTCACAATAGGAAAAAAAAAATTTAGATCACTTTTGTAATTCCCAATCCTGGGTTTTGTAATTCCCTAACACCTGGGGTAGGTGTTAGTAGTGCAAAAACTTGCATTTATGCAGTTTCTGTCTGCATACCATAAATATTGTGTTCTTTAATGTTTTGTTTTTTTTTTTTTTTTCTCACTGTTTACCCACAGAAGATATATTGCTTTCCTTTCAGTGCTGGGTTAACATAAAATGTATATTAGCCTGAAAGAGATAAATTACTTTATGTAATTTTATAGCTACAGCCTTTGTCACACTCAGAGGCTTGTTATTTACCCATCCAATTGTATAACCAATTGTTCCCATAATCCTCAGCGTTTAAGAATAAGGTTTCCATGGTAATCTTAGATTTTCTAAATGTCTATCATTTCTCTAAATGGATAGTTTAAATAAATAAGTGATCAGCTATCTTATAACCAGAATATACTTTATTGGTATAAAAAAAGAAATATACCTCTGTTATAAAAATAGACTAGTTTGTTCAGCCATAATAAGTTCGTAATCTGCAGAATCATGACCCTACTGATAGTGTTAACAAAAGCTTGCTCCTTAATTATCTGCATTGCATTCAGCTGCTGTTTCCCTCCTAAACTCAATTATAATTCTAATAGCAGCTGTGCTGCCATTGTTTGTTGCAATTCATTTTAAAGAAGTTTGATTGGGTATCATTGGTCTTTTTTGACTAAATGTGCAAGGTTCAAAGTATCCACTGTCACTAACAGACCTCATCTCATCTCAAGATTATACTAATTATTTACATAATTATATATTATATATTATAGAGCTATTATGTATTATTTCTAAATGATAGTTCTCCATCAAAGATGTTGAACAAAAGAATATATATATAGTTTTATTGTCCTTACACATATTTTAGTGTTGGTGAAGACATGCTTATGATTCTCTCTGTTTCTGTGTTAGCCAACAATTGAAGTTTCCTTTCACTACACTGGAAATTTATTAGAGCATTCAGGAGTCTCTATTGCCTTCAATTATGACTCTTTATTTATAATTTCTTTTTTACGTAAATGTCTGCAATGCATGTGATAAGCAAATACTTTTACAGGAACAAAAATGTTCTCCAATGCTCTTCAAGTTTTGCTGTCCTCTGATGTCCTTCAAGTTTTGTTATCCTGTTATAAGACAGACCTTAGTTTAATGATTTAATATAATAATTACAACAGCTAGTAGAAATACACTTCATGATTACCAATTATATAGTTTTTAAAAGCCAGCTCATCTGTAGTGTAATGTAAGAAGTGATTTGATGGAATATTTTGGGTCATTTATACATAAGTAGACGAAAATAAATGAAGAGATTACTGCAGGTCTTGGATTTTGGATTGAGTTCTATGTGTGGATTTGGTTTACTGACTTTATTTCACTACTACAAATATAACTTTATTTCAGAATATTATGTTAAAGAAAATAAAGTGGCAAAAAAAAATTGATTATGGGCCACCAATACAATCAGAGGTCTGGAACACCTCTCTTATGAAGACAGGCTGAGAGAGTTGGGGCTGCTCAGCATAGAGAAAAGAAGGTTCCTGGAAGACCTTATAGCAGACTTCCAATACCTAAAGGTATTTCTACAGGAAATCTGGAGAAGGACTTTTTCCAAAGGCATGTAGTGATAAGACTAGGGGGAATGGTTTTAAACTGAAAAAGGGTAGACTTAGATTAGACATTAGGAAGAATTCCTTTACTATGAGGGTCGTGAGACACTGGAACAGGTTGCCCAGAGGGGCTAAAACTGGGAAATCTTTAAGATCCCTTCCAACCCAAAGCATTCTATGATTCCGTGACTCTATGATAATCTTAAGAAAATGCTATATGTTTAGATACAGAATTGGAATTCTTTGATGGTTATAAGAGAAATGAAGTGATTTGAAGCGGCAATTTTGTTCTGAGGACTGTCAAGGAAGCCTGAAGTTTGGTTTGGGCACATCTAACACAAAGACAAGGTCATGAATTCTGCTTTCTTATCATGGAAATCATGATATCTGAAGGTGGCCTACAAGGATGCTGGAGAGAGAGGGACTCTTCACCAGGGACTGTAGTGATAGAACAAGGTGTAGGGTTCAAACTTAAACAGGGAAAGTTCAGGTTGTATATAAGGAAGAAGCTCTTTACTGTGAGGGTGGTGAGGCACTGGAACAGGTTGCCCAAACAAGTGGTAAATGCTCCATTGCTGGCGATGTTCAAGGCCAGATAGGACAGTGTCAGGCAGCATGGTCTCCAGTGTGAGGTGTCCTTGCCCATGGCAGGGAGGTTGGAAACAGATGATCTTAAGCTCTTTTCCAACTCTAACTCTTCTATGATTCTATGATATTAGCTACCTGCATGTACATGGGATGTCAAAAAGCTTGGTGCCTGTTGGAAACTCTGGAGTATCAGTGAATAAAATCATGAGGGCAGTCTTGCATTTTTTCTGTTTGTTTTTCTAATATCTTAAATGTTACTAAAAAAATTCCACAGAACATTAAAAGAGCCCTGTTGGAGTTGCAAAGTCAAGTGATTTATAGTTTTCATGTCAGCTGCACTGCAAGTGCAAATTGGCCTCTACATATATACATAGCATAATGGTCTTCAGTTGCACAATCATGTACATATTTGTGAGAAATTACTGCCCTATTCAGTACTCAAGATTCAGAGTTTATGGCAAAAGAGACTGCAGTCAAGACTTCTCCAATTTTTGCAGAAGCTAGAAGGTACGTATCAAATGATGATGAGAATTGCAGGGAGAGAATAGTTACATAGAATATTTGAAAATTGCCCACAGCAGCTCCACAGAGTTTCTTTTTGCTGATAGTTCATTTATGTAAAAGTGTTTGCAGAGGTGTTCAGTATTTTTGGATGCCTGACTTGGGATCTTGATGACTGATACACAGAAATGCTGAGGATACAGAGCTACAACTGATTTTTAGATTTCTGCTGCAGCTTAAAGCTTGTGTTTAAAGCATATAAAATATCAGCAGAATGCCAAACACTCTGAAGATGAGATCCAAAATGTCTGAGAGGGAACCCAAAATTCATGGACACCCTCTTTCTTAATCTCTATTGATCAGATTTAAAAATGTATTTGCATGGCTACTTATGGGCATAGTCTCACAGAAGATATTTCAAAAGCACCTGTGTGCTGAAAATGAAGTGTTCAAGCACTTTTGGAAAAACTATTAGGCTCCTTCACACATTTTTGGGTACCTATTTGACTGTGAAAAATCTGATCCTCTGTGCCTTAGCTCAGAAGCAATAAAATGGTATGTTCCTAAGCATACTAAACCCTATTCCTCCACTAGGCTGTGCAAAGGTAAATTTGTTAATGTCTCTCAACATCTGATACTGTCTTGATGAGTCCCATTGTCGTGGTTTAAGTCCAGTCAGCCACGCAGTTTTGCTCACCCACTCCCCCCTCTATCTTGCCCCCCACTCCCGGAGGGATGGGAAGGAGAACCGAAAAGAATGCAACTCCCACAGGTTGAGATAAGAACAGTTTAGTAACTAAAGTATAACACAGATCACTACTGCTACCACCAATAATAATAATGACAAGGTAAATACAAGGAAAGAATACAATTTCTCACCACCTAAAACCAAGCCCGACCACGCAGTGCACCCCCCACCCTTCTGGGTCTCTCCTCTTCGTCCTCCATCTTGGGCATGACGTGCTGTGGTATGGAATAACCTCTTTGGTCAGTTTGGGTCAGGTGTCCTGTCTCTGCTTCCTCCTGGCTCCCCTCCTCCCTGGCAGAGCATGAAACTCAGAAAGTCCTTGGCCAGACCAAAACATCACTAAGCAGTAACTGAAACACTGGTGTTATCAGTGCTGTTCCCAGGCCCAAAATCAAAAAACACAGCGCTGCACCAGCTACCAAGGAGGAGAAAAATGACTGCTGCTGCTGAACCCATGACATTATCCACCCCTTATTCCATACCATTCATGTCATGATCAGATCCCACATTGTCAATATACCATCACATGTATATGTATACATCCACATACACAGAGAAAGGGAGAGAGATCATCCCTTAGTGCATAAACCAATCTCTACAAAGCTGCTGAGTCCATTCGGTCCGTGACGTCAAGCTCCATCTTCTGTAACAGCCTTTTAGAGCAGGAGAGGCTGTGTGCAGAGTTCACACTCGTCAGTAACCTGGGCCACAGTGTCCATTGCCAAGTCCACCCCTCGATCATAAGTCCATCTGTATGCTGCATCTCTGCCCTGATGGCCTGAGGTGTCATGGGCCCACCAGGCTCAAAGTAATTCACTCTCCCCTCCAGCAGTTTCTGCAGCTTGTCACTGGGGACTCCATACAGCTGCCTTCCATCTCCAATGCTTCCAAAGCACTGGAGGGGCCCAGTGGACTAGATACTCGCCCATACTGTCCCACACACCCTGCCACTCATGGCTGTCCAGGCTTGGGGAAAATCTCTTAGTCATCCTAGATTGCAGATTAACCCCAGACAAGGCCCACACCCCATTCTGCTTAACTCTGGGGACCAGACAAAATGGTTGTGGGTAAAACACACTCTGTATGCATGCCACCATGCTGATCCCCATCACAATCAGCAGGCAGGTCTCAAGGGTACCCAAAGGCCACTCAAACCCTTCAGAACTCTCAAATGAGGCTGCTGTGCTTGTCACTGGGGCTGGTGTAGCTGCTGTGCTTGCCGGCTCTCTCACCACCAGCTGCTCTTTGTCTGAGTCCAGATCTTCCTCCTCTGCCTTGCTGGGAAGTGCTGCGGGGTCTCCTGCGTTCTCCTGCGGCTCCGCGGGCAGCTGCCGGGGAATGCTCTCGGCCGCCACGAGGCTGGGCTCGGCCACGGGACTCTGTTCAGCCTCGGGGCCCGGCTTCTCTGCCGTCTCCTCCTGCCGCTCGGTAGCTTCCCCCTCCCGCGGCTCGGCAGCCGTCGGGCTGGGCTCAGTCGGGGGGCTCACCCCTTCTGCTACCTCCTTCCTCTGCTCGGCAGCCGTCGGGCTGGGCTCGGTGGGGGGGCTCGGCTCCTGCTCCCCGGGTCCGCTCCCCCGGGCCGTTTCGGCAGCCGGCGGCTCCCGAGGCAGCCCCCCCTCGGCTCTCCACAGCCTCGCCAGGACGGTGAAGAGCAGCCGAACTGCCAGGTACACATTCGCCCCCCACGGCTTCTCGAGCCCGCCCGTATCACAAGCCATTCCAATAAAGTACAATGAAACAAGAACCTTAAACCAAAACCCATATCTGAAACATGCTAAGATAAGAAATACCGGCTGTAAGTAAGGTACAACAGGCTGAAACCATGAACGCAAGAGAACCAAAAGCAACAACTTTAAGAGCCAACAAATCAGCATTGTGACGAGTGGCTATTAATCCTGTCGTTATCTCAACCCTTCGTGCCCCACGTTGGGCGCCAAAAAGAACTGTCGTGGTTTAAGTCCAGTCAGCCACGCAGTTTTGCTCACCCACTCCCCCCTCTATCTTGCCCCCCACTCCCGGAGGGATGGGAAGGAGAATCGAAAAGAATGCAACTCCCACAGGTTGAGATAAGAACAGTTTAGTAACTAAAGTATAACACAGACCACTACTGCTACCACCAATAATAATAATGACAAGGTAAATACAAGGAAAGAATACAATTTCTCACCACCTAAAACCAAGCCCGACCACGCAGTGCACCCCCCACCCTTCTGGGTCTCTCCTCTTCGTCCTCCATCTTGGGCATGACGTGCTGTGGTATGGAATAACCTCTTTGGTCAGTTTGGGTCAGGTGTCCTGTCTCTGCTTCCTCCCGGCTCCCCTCCTCCCTGGCAGAGCATGAAACTCAGAAAGTCCTTGGCCAGACCAAAACATCACTAAGCAGTAACCGAAACACTGGTGTTATCAGTGCTGTTCCCAGGCCCAAAATCAAAAAACACAGCGCTGCACCAGCTACCAAGGAGGAGAAAAATGACTGCTGCTGCTGAACCCATGACACCCATGAAGAAGCTCATGAGGAAGTTACTAATTTCATTTTCATCTCAGAACATATGTACTGTAGGCTAATCAAGTCCTGGGATAACACACTGAAAAAGGAGAAAGCAAAATGCTAAATAGCTGCTCATAAGGTGAATACCATCAGTATTCATTAATACATCAGTATAAGTGAAGGAGACAGGGTTCCTGTGCATTGTGACATTAAAGACCTTATCATAATGCCAATGCAGAAGAGATTCATAGAATCATAGAATGGTTAAGGTTGGAAATGACCTTAAGATCATCTAGTTCCAGCCCCCCTCCCATGGCCATGGATGCCTCATACTAGATCATGTCACGCATGGCTCTGTCCAGCCTAGCCTGGAACACTGCCAGGGATGGAGCATTCACCACTTGTTTGGGCAACCAGTTCCAGTGCCTCACCACCCTCACAGTAAATAACTTCTTCCTTATACCTAAACTGAACTTCCCCGGTTGAAGTTTAAACCCATTACCCCTTGTCCTATTGCTACAGTCCCTGATGAAGAGTCCCTCTCTGGCATCCAAATTGTAATTCTTTATGCTAATTCTAAGATTCTCATGTTTGAGGAGTACTTTACTTTGCAACCTTAGTGATGATATCAGAACACAGTTCTTTTATATGTAATATTCTATAAAGTTTTGGTTGGCAGTTGTTTGGAAAAATTCAGATATCTAACTTATAGCTCTGCCACTTGTTATTAATAGAGTATTCCTAAACTGGAGGTAATACAAGCTTTATCGCACCTCATACTGTCATATATCTATATTAAGGGAGTGATGAATGCACTTTTTCTTCTTTCAGAGTTGGCTACCAAATACTTACAATTGAAATCCTCTGGAAAGCAAATATGAATCTGGATAATGAGACAAGTCTGCCATGTTGATGAAAATAAATGTAAAGTTTATTCTAACAGAGCTTCGGAAACATAATCCATTTAGAGGAGTATTGTATATCTGTTCCAACTACCTCATTGTAAGGAACATGAAAATATATATTTAGAGTTATGGATCGCATTTCGTACAGAATCCAAACTTTAATCATGGTTTAAGATTTAAAGGTAATTTAATAAGAACAACAACAAAAACAATCCATATTTTTAGTGTAAAATCGACTCCTCCCCACCTCTGCCTTTCTCTTTTTACTATGTTCTCAGTATCTCCATGTATCTGGAGCTCTGGGCTGGACTTGGCAAATTCTATGGTTTTCCTTAGATTTCTGTTCCAATAGTATCAGATAATTACTTATTTATTTATTCAGTCCTTCATCCTGTGGACAAATTTCTAAATATTTACAGAAGGCAACTAATATGTGGGATTCATGGTCATTTTAGTATTATTTCTGCTTCTTTTTTGCCGCATGGACTAGGTAGCAGTTGTACCATGTTACTCTGAAGCAAAAGCTTCAAGAAGTTTTATTTTTGTCCCATAGATGAACATTTTAAAATAATTTAAACTTAACTGAGGATTTTGTTTGGTTCCAGAGATTGTTTACATTTTGACTTGAAAAAATGAAAGAAAAGGAGGGGAGCAAAATAAAATCCCAGGGTACACTTCTGAGATTCCAGCTGAACCTGTATCAGCTTTTCTTGTACATTATTCTACGTAGCTTGTATCTCTCTTACATTTGTGTTTACTTTTCATTTTAATAGATATTTCTGATTCCAGATTTTTTTTTCTATTTACAAATTAAATGTGAAGTGGCATGTAGCATGAGGTACCAGATGTGGAACACTTTCTTACATCTTATATCTGAAACAACTAACACGTAGAATAACTACAAGTTTTAGGGAAAAAAGGCAATACCTTGTATTTGGTTGGAATTGTAGTTCAGAAAATACAGATGAATATTCAGAAGTAAATGTGTTTTCTAATAACAAAGGCAAAATATTTTAAGAAAAACTAACTTTAAGGAGAAGAGTAATTATACAAGTGAAAAAAGCAAGAAGCAATGGATAAATTTTTACTAATACTTCACATATTTTTTGAGAGATGCAGCACTAATGGTAAGCAAATGAAGCATGTGTTCTTACATTTATTGTATTATTGTGCATTCTAATCAGCTCTTACCATTCTAGCCTATTACTTTCTCTTAATTTAAAAAGAATTATTATTATTTTGCATTAAAAAAGTGATAAGCATACATATCTGAGTTTTTTAGATGTTCTCACTGAATACAGGATAGCTAACAGCAGTGCAGTCTTCAAAATTAATTACAACACTAGAAAATTTCTGAATAGTAGTGAGAAATAATGTAAGTAAAATATGCTGCTGTGGATTTTATAGTCAGGTGATACAGACCTGATGCCAGTAGTAGAAAACATTTCTGTTTTGTAGAATTATAGAGGAAATGTTCTAGTCCCTGCAAGAACACTCACTCACTGCTTGTGGAATGGGGTTAAAGGTGTTAAGCCAGCAGCAGCATAAGTCTGCCTAGTTGAATTTGCACTTCTTAATAGCTTAAGGTATCTGCGTTCCTTCTGGTTTGTGACCTTGGTTATCCCTGGGATTACCTGCTGCCTCACTTGCTTTTAAGCAGCACAACAATTTTTTCCTCTGTCAGTTTGCAAAAGGTACTCCCTGTATGCTTTTCTCCACCATATATGTCAGAGAAGGAAGCGTTAGGATCTGAGTCTCTAGTCTGGACTGAGTATAAACATAGACATACAGACTTTAGACATAGACATATAGAATATGTTCTATAGACATATAGAATTTACTTGTGGCAAGTACAGGATGCTATGACGTGCCAGAAAACAAGGTGTTGGTAATGAAGATGCAAAAGTAAAATGGTTTGCCTGGTAGTTCATAAAAGGGCGTGTATGTTCATGTAAAGAAGGAACTTGAAAAATCAAGACACTTCAACTGTTGGGTTTTTGGAAAGATACATATATATGTGATTGTGGAAATGGAGAAAATTATTTATTTTCTAGAACTTTGTGATGTATTCGGGAAAAGAGAAACTCATTATTTATCCAAGTACTTTAGGGCTAAGTTGAACAAGGAATCAATTTTTTTTGGTGTTTCCTGGTAAACCTGGCTGTTCTAAGTGTTTCTGTGTTTGCTGGTTTCTAGTTCCTATGTTCTGTGGTGTTGTGGTTTAAGCCTCTCAGCCACACAGTTTGCTCACTCACTCCCCTGTCTTTCTTTCCCCTGCTCCCGGAGGGATGGGAAGGAGAATTGAAAGAATGCAACTCCCACAGGTTAAGAACAGTTCAGTAACTAAGGTATAACACAAACCACTACTGCTACCACCAATAATAATAATGAAAAGAGAAATACAAGGGAAAAGAATACAACTGCTCACCACCCGATACCAAGCCCGACCCAGCAGTGAATCCCCACTTCCGGGTCTCTGCCCTCCATTTTTACATCCTGGGCATGACGTGCTGTGGTATGGAATACCTCTTTGGCTAGTTTGAGTCAGGTGTCCTGTCTCTGCTTCCTCCCGGCTCCCCTCTTCCCTGGCAGACCATGGGACTCAGAAAGTCCTTGCTCAGACCAAAACATTCTAAGCAGTAACCAAAAACATTGGTGTTATCAGCGCTGTTCCCAGGCCGAAAGTAAAAAACACAGCACTGCACCAGCTACTAAAAAGGAGAAAAATGACTGCTCCTGCTGAACCCATGACATGTGGGAACAAAGAAGAATCTGTTTTTATCGTTTGATTTTAAACATGAGAAGCTTCTGGTAACTGGCAGAGAAATGACCTTCCAAAAACACTGCAAAACTAAAACTGGCAATTGATTCTTAAACTGTTTTTGTAATCGATGAGATTGTAGACTTAATACCTATATAGAAATATTCTCATACAAGTGTGATAGGTCTGTGTTGCAAGTCTTTTTAGTGTATTCAGCATACAATTTAAAGCATTTAATTTGAGAAATGGAAGGTGGTCTAATGTAAAATGCTTGAATACTATAAAGGGACATTACCAAGCAAAGTTTTTCTGCCCAAGTGCTGTGAAGAAATGAGGAATTAGAGCAGCAGATTGTTTCTCCTGAAGTCTGATAAAAGGTGACTATTGTATTTGCTGGCACACGTGAGTGTCTTAAGGCAGCCTGATTGTAATAAGGGCTTGAGTGGTAGTAATAGTACTGAGCAGGAGGCCCATGTTCAACAGTATTTATATCATAAACATGCTTTGTCTTTACCACTTCCTATTTCTCTTGTTTATCACCAGCCTTTCAGCATGCCTTTGTAGCAGGTTGCAGACTGACTGCTTTGCTAGCTAACTTGGCAATTTAAATTTGAATTCTCTGTTCTGTAATTCCTCTCTTAAGTTGTATGGTTTTTATTTTTTCTTTTCATATAGGTAACATGGTTTGTCATTTCCCAGCTCTGGGACCTTGGCTGCTCTCCATTAGTTCTGAAGAATAATAGCCAGTGGCTCCAACACTATTTCTGCAAGTTTCATTAGCTCTCTGAGATGAATTCCATCTGATTTCTGTAAATTTTCTTTTCTTGCAATGAATGTATATTAAGAGATCAGTTATTGCATTATTTAAGAGAGCTTGGGCAAATTTGTTCGAGCAAATGTTTTAGAAAGGCTAGAAATGTGTGTATTTGTGTCTGGATGGCCAGTGAGAGCTGGATTTACAAAGAAAACTGAACTGCTGTAGTGATTCTAGGTGACAGAAATGTAACATCTCACAGCACCAGCACATGAACTGGCCAGTGCCACATTTGAGAATGTTGCACATGAATTAATTTTCTGTATAAATAATAACTATTAATAATTATTGTTATTTACAATTGTAATAGTGACCAAAAAAATCTATTTTTAAAATTCTTAATATTAAAGTTCTTCTTGTCTGTAAGCCTGACCCTTCCCTAGTACATCTGCTTGATTAGTCCTTCATCTTAGTTTCCAAGTCAAGTTTTAACGATCTTTGTTGTCCTTTCTCCTTGTCATGTGTTGTGTACATTTAATTATGATATCGAAGATCAATGATCCTTACATTTATTTTCCTAGACTGTATCACTGGATGACATGATTCTGAAATGCTTTTTTAGCAGTTTTGCCCTTCAGCTGTAAATTGTGATTCTGCACTTCTTCATTAATGATCTTGGAGTGCTTACATAACTACTTAAGAGAAAATATTAAATGTAAGATGGTTCCATTAATTTAAAAGCAGGGACATTCTATTTAGACTCCCCTTTCCTTGCTCAAGGAGTACAGCATTTTTCATTTTGATAAATGGTTTGCCTTGTTACAACTTTTTAAACTAATGGGTATAGAAAAAACCTGTTAAATAAAAATGGTATGACAAAAAAGTATGACATTCACTTTATTTTATACAGAAATTAATGTAACACAAAGTGATTTTATTGAACTGTAACAATGAAACATTGAAAGTTCAGTGCTGAAATTTATTTCTTGTGTTACATAGATCCCTTTGCCTTCAGATGTATGTTCAGATATAGCCCAAACAGTTAAAGACCAAAGCTGCTAGCAATACAGTGGTGTAAGGCATTTGGCTCATTTCATTTTTCTAAAGGATGCAGCAGGTGTTATCCTGAGCGTCAGTGTCAACATCCTGGGCATGGGCTAGAGTTGGATGTTGATCAGAAGTGAAGAATACCTCCCCTCCCACCCTGGACATGCTTCTAGAAAGGTCATTCTAATTGTTGCTACAAAAAAGGTCATATCCAGAAATTTGCATTGCTTTATACGTTCCTGTGGTCAGGAAGAAGGCTATAGTTTCCACGGAAGTGAGCCCTCCGTATGTGAGTGCCAAAGCTTCTTGGTCTCGTGAGGACACATGCTTCCTGAGTGCAGTAGGAGTATATGCATGAGGTACACTTACAGCATCAGACTCATTTATGGACTTCTTTTTGATGTCAGAGGTGTTCCATTTTTAAAAGTAACTTATCAGCAGCTGTTGAAGATCAGTGTATAAACTGCAGTGAGAATAGTTTTTTACTTGAAATTTTAGCTCATTCTGGTTTTTTAATAGAGTACTTTTAACAAATATTTCATTTAACCATGTAATTTAATGGTTTAACTTCAGGTATACTACAGTTTGTGATTCATAAACAGTAAGCATCAAGCTTGAGGTTTTCAAAGGGTCTGAAGAATAATTGCACTTTTATTTCCCATTAAGTTTTTAATACCTTCAAAAATTTTAGTCATGCTTATCACTGGACTCTACTCAGAAAATACTGAACCATATTATTTAGTGAGTGTCATTATAGAGCACATATACGTGTTGAACTATCTGAAGTATTATAACAGTAGTCATTTAAATCTTTCCAAACTGGACACCTTTGTCCTGATTTTTAATCACATCCAGCAGCTCCACATTTTGTAAGCCCATGTACATCACAACCTTTCAACTTGCAGAAGTTCACAGCACCATCCTAATGTGTTTCATTTAAGTAATAAAAGGAAATCAATCTTCACAGGCTATTACTGTGAATGAAAATTGCATTTTTATACATGTATCAGAGGAATGATGTTGGTCATTATACACTTTTCTTTAGCTGCTGCTATAAGAAGCATCAAAAAGTTTTCAAATTCTTTCCTCTTCTTGGTGCAAATGTGAAGAACCTAATTACAGCAGTAATTAGGTGCACCCTCTCATGGATGGAAAAGATGGATCCAAGAAATTAGAAAAATTAGGTAAAAATTTCAATCCCTCAGAAGGATATTAATGTAATGAAGGGCATGAAGGTGACGTACCTTCCATATTATCTATTTGAATCAGTGTATGTGGTTTATACATCTCCACAAGCTAATTTACTACCACCACCCCTGCTACTGAAGAACGGATACATACTTTCCAAAACCTGAGTTAGTTTGCCAACTGGATTTCCGCAAGATAAGATAAAATCCTTAGTTTTCAGTGGTTTCCAACACAAAAGCTACTAATTCAGCAACCTAGCATCACACTTAACCTGTGATGGTTTTTTTGTATGTGTTAATATGAAGAAGTGCATGTTCAGTTTTCATCTCTTTGAAGGTTCCAGTTCAGGGGCAGAGCTGTTTTTCTACCACTTTTACCTTACCACTTTTTGCAGAGAAGTTCCAGATTTGCATGCAAATTAATCTAGATGTGCAGAAAGAATCCACATTGTGTGTAATGGAGAGGAGTTGAATAGGATAGAGGAAAGAAGGATGCCTGTTTTGGGCTGTACTAGCATTCAAGGCACAGTACTACTACAAAGTCTAAGCTAATACACTTGGTGCATCTCAGGGAATGATTTGACTGAGAAAGGGATGATGACTGTAGTTAGGCATTGTGTGAGCAAGAGAGAGGTGAAAATAAAAGGAAAAAAAAAAAAAAAACCACAAAACTATGAAGTGTGTAGCAGGCTGGGTTTTTGGTTCCTTAATGTCAGAATCAGAAGTCTTTTCCTTGTAACAAACTTCGAGTCAGAGAAAATATCACATTAAAGTGTGTGGGAAATGGTCCATTATTTGCTCTTCCTATGCCCTTTCCCCTTACTTTGCAGGTAATAGCAGGCAATCTGTGTGTTAGAAACTCAAGACCAAAATTTGGTTGGTTACTTCTACAATTCCATGGTAGTTTCCTGCAGTTCATTTAGACACTGTAAACTTATTTCTAGGGTGTTGGCCCAAAGACGGCACTCTGTGGGTTGCACAAGAATGTGGAATTTGAGGAAACTGAAAGACAAACATCCATCTCTGCAAATCTAGATTACTTTTCAAATGTGTCTATAAATCAGAAGATTGGCAGAAAAAAGGAATAAGTGGCAGAGGAGAGTGGGAGTCACCCCTTGTCCAGACAAGTTAGTGTTTGTGTGCTGCTTTCAGATGAAAAGAGCACTGGATTGAAATGAAGATAGTTATGCTCATCCTTGATGCATTAACAAGACAGTCTCCTTCTCCCATATCTTTCCACAAGTGTCCTCATGACAGCTGCTGCGCTGAAGAAATTATTATTCAAAAAATAACTTTCTATCTCACTCAAACTTCAAGTTGCAGGATCTGATTTAAAACTGATTTTTCATTTATATTTTTATAAGTAATAATTAATTACTCTAACAGGTGTAAGCCTGTGATTGAAAATGAAAAGTAAAAGGATTTTTTTTAACCTGCAGACATAAAGGGTACTTTTAAGGCAAACATACAAAAGTTTTTCCCTGGTTTTGATGTACAATCAGCACTGTCTTGAGCTGTGCTTGAACTGATACTATGATAGATTGAATTACACTTTCTTCGGGCTAGATCCCTGCCTCCTGGAAATAGTAATATATTAATTGATTTTAATGCAGCAAGGCTAGTATACGCTTGTAGAGAGGTGCCATTTTTGTAAGATTATTGAAGTCTGCCAAGACTTGAAGTATTTAAACGCTCTGCTCATGCTAGCCAATATCCTAGGTTATGACTTTTCAATTAAAATTCTTATTTGGATCTTTGGTAGCATACTGGTCTGTCAGATTTTGATTGTAATATATACAAAAATAGCGGAGAGGACAAAAAAATATCCCCAAATGAGATTTTGATGTATATGGTAATATCTACATCTGGAGGGCTTTCGAGCCTTTTTGCTCAGTGACTAGAGTATTGTGTCTTCTTGAGTTATGGCAGTTATTAAACTGGTTGACAAGAGAGATGCAGTAGTTGCCTTGAAAAGAGATTAGTCTATTGAAGGAGGACTTTCTGCAGCTCAGAGACTCTTCTTCCAATAAGCATTTTAGCTCTGGATAGCCCTGCAAATGTATTGTGTGTTCCACCATTAATACTCATAAACACTGCAGGATTCATATACCCTTTTTTTGCTTATTATGTCTGTTTCTGTGTCTTCTCAGATGCACTAAGCTTTCAGCAGGTAACTGAAGCTTTGAATACCCACTTAGCAACTCATCTGTAGGCAGGGCTTTTAATATTTGGTGAAGATCTAAGGCAAGATAAATATTCCTTCAACTGTGACTGTATTTAATTCAAAGTGGAAGTTCCCATAGGCATATATTTATACCATATATGTAAATCACAGATTCTAGTGCAGTATACCATTAATTTCTAATCTAAGTATAAATATTCTACATGTCCTTAAATAAGCCAGAATTAAGCTTTAAAATTTTGAAATACAATATTTTTTCATATCATTGATATACAAGGTGTGTTTTCATAGCACTTCTGCATTTATATCAACTATTATTGCTCATACATTACCAGTAAGTATTCTGCTAACATCTCTTTTAAGGATAAGTAATATTCACTGTGTTTTTTTTAACTGGAAAATGGAAGATAATATTCATTTCCCCTTGGAAAAATGACTATATGAAATTGTATCTTCCTACTCAATTTATTTCCTAGCTCATGTATTCAGATTGCCTTACTGATTAAAGAGTCAGGACATCAAGGTTTAGTTCACATTGAATTTTGTCACTGTGGTAACTTTTACAGCCATTTCAACTTCCCATATATACCAGTTTTGATATTTGAAAATAGGACAGTACTTCAAATCAGCTTTTCTGAATTGCCTTTATTTAAATAATGGCATGGGTGGTTAATCAATACTTTTATTTTGCTGTTTGAGCATTTTGAAATAAAAACCAAGCTGTATAACACTTATGCAGAGTCAGCTTTTCTTTGCTAGGCTTGTAGTACAATACTTTTGATAGCTGAAGGAAGGACACAATTTTTTACTTTATCATTTACTAAAGTCTTGTTTCTCCATGTTCCTCTATGGAACCAGGACATGTAGGTTGCTTTTCTTTTTTGTTTTTGTTTTGGGTTGGTTTTTTTTCCTGTAAAGTATGTCATTTTTCAATGTTTTACTGCAACAAAAAGCAATGCCACAAAAATTCAATGTTATTGTGCTTGCTTGAAACTATCAATACTGACAGTACAGCAATGGGCTTAGTGTGATTAGTTCAACTGGAGAACTAAGGTTGCAAAATGTTTCTGAAAAGAAGGCTTTCCTTGAGTAACTAATTTAAACCCCCACTGTTTACAACCAGAGCCTCTATAAACCAATGGAAATGTTCAGCGGTGATATAAATCAGTCCTTTATGTGGGACTGCTGTGGGCATGCACCATAAGGTTGGTGTATGTGCACAGCAGTCTGTTTACTCATTGCTGGCTATCTCACAGGCGTAAAGAGTCTCTGCCAGGGATGGTTTCCTGGTGATATTCAGAACAGACACAGTTCCATCAACCTATCTTTTTGCTGCTGGACTAAAGTTTGATAAGAAGTCCCTAAAAATACCATATCCTACTGATTACGAGAATTGTAATATTTTTCAGTCATATTGTATATGTAAGAAGAAGCTTTGTAAACGAGAACTCAGCAATTCAATGGGGAAAGAAAGAGGAAGAGAGGAAGCCATGTAAAATTGAAGGCTGAAGCACTCCAGCTTCAAGGGGTACAGTGATTATTCTACCACCTGAGCGAGAGAGAGTATGGCAGGTGTTTAAATGTCTGTATGTAGAGTATATTAGTTCTTTCTTTTAGATATGTTGTGATTTTTCCAGTTTAATTTACATGATATAGCTTTGAAAATAAAAAGAGAAGATATTGAATAGTTATCATGGCAAGCTTTTCATGTGGTGTCAGTTTGGGATAAAGAAATGCAAAGTTCTAATAATATCTTTCATGCATTAATCTCTGCAAGAGGTCATGAAGACCAGAATTTGAGCAATATGTGGTCTTTGCCATCTTTTACTGTTGTGACTCAAAGACACTTTTGATCATTTAAAAAGAAAATTCAACACTTAAAAGCACACAAACCAGTAGCATTTCCACAACAATCCAAATCTCCATTTACATCCTGACAAGGTCAATTTTCAATGCATTTCACATAAGAAAAAATATACGGTTCTCACAATTGTTTGTGTGCATAGTTCTCCACACCCCATGCTGTAAATATACCCCACAGTGTCAGATCCATGCTGTGACCAACAATATGTGCCCAGTGGGCTAGGCTAGCAGTATCTAGTGTATGTTTATATTTTTTCCTTTGCGTTTTTGCAAAGCTGCTTCTTCCTCTGTCTTAGTCTGGCAGTACGGCTTGCTATAATTTGGGGGATTATATAGCTGTCTCTAAAAAGCGTATTGGAATGCAGTGTTTGATATACAAATGAAACCTTAAACTCTCTATTGCAAGGCCTTTATTTTCTAAGTGTTTGCAGGGTATGCAGCAGGACAGAAAAGTACATGCACATGTTTGTAGCAGTTGTAGATAATGCAGTAGCATCTGAGTCCCTCACTTAACATGGGAATTGTGGCTATTTGACCATGGCATTTCACATTAGAGCACACCTTAGCTTCCTGAGCTGTGTTGGATATCAAAGGAATCTGAAGAAAAAATCAGCCTAAAAGTCCTTTTAAAATATTAGAAATGACAGCTTGACTGCTCAGAAAGGAAGAATTTTATTTCACAAAAAGTGAAAACAGTATTCGAAATTTCTTGAAAAGAAGGCAAAAGGGAGACATCGCATCAGTTCTGGTCCTATTTTCATATGATTCTGTGAATGTGACACTTAGGTTGGTAATAATTGAGCAATGAAATATGCACAATAATTTGAGAAAACTCAACCCTTGCCTAATTTTGTGTTTAAGAGGTTCTTGGATTGGCTGCACTTTTCTAAAATTTCATCCATCACATTACAAAGTCAGAGTTTGGAATCTGACCTGTATGCATGTTTGTGACTAGACAATTAAATCTCACAGTTCTATTTCTGCTTCCTGATTCAATTAACTGAGCTAACTGAAACACAAGTAATGGAGAATGAAGACTTCATATTGACTTTCAAATAGGCTCTGCATTACTCAAGCATGTTAATCTGAAACTTTGCTCAAAAGATGCAGGGACATGCCCAAGTAGAATTATGGAAAGATGACACAAAATACTTAAATTATGCTGGGAGTCTATTCACAATGTCAAGCCTGAGCTATTTTGAAGTGTTCTAGGATTATCTAGATTCCTAGACAAGCAGATTTAGGAAAATTTCTAAGATGTTCTACATCTACTAGATTAAACTGGTATGTCTTAAATGTAAAGCAAAATTCATTGCAACTTGTGAAACTAATATTAGTGTAGTATTTCCTTTCCAGTTTTTGCAAAAAAAAAAAAACAAACCACCCCCCCCTCCAAAAACAAACAAACAAACAAACAAAAAAAACCCCAAAAAACCACATCATGCATCTGCTAAGGACAAGCTTTCCAAAAACCTTTAAGAAGAAGTAGAGAATTGTGTATATACATATATATATGTACGTACATACAAGCATTTATGTATAGTGATATATGAACATTATACATATACAACTATTATCTATTCTATCACATCAAATGGTTTTAAAAAAGTGCAGCTACTGAATTTTTAAATATTTTTATATTTGACTGAAGTAGTCAGCATTCTTTTTTCAGCATCTCTGAGTGAAAGATATTTAGTGATACTTTTCTGTTTAAAAATCTTCAGTGTGTCTGAAATACAAATTTAAAACCCTTCAAAATAAAAGAGAAATTTTTTAACCAAGCTGTCATTTTTTTAAAGTTCTACTGAACTGAGGTGTCATTATTTCATTGTGAACCGAGACAAATTTTAAGAAATATCAAAGATAAAAGCCAAAATGATTTGTATGTTCTTTTCTTAATTGTTGTTTATTAACGGATTGCCATTTGCTGCTTATCATGAAGCACAATCTAATCCTTTCTAAGGAGTGATAATCAAATGGTATCAAAAAGAGATTAGTTTTTTTGTTTGCATTTACATGATTTAAATGGAGTTATGTATCTACCAAGTGGGACAAGAACATGAATCCTGATTGAAACCTAGAGTCAAGTTAGTCTTTGTTAGAGAGTGCATAAAATCAGAGTATCCTAAAGGTCTGCATGCAGGTTTTTATAAAGAACTAGTAGAGTAGGAATACCATGTTATACTTTAGTCCCTATATTAAAACACTGCATAGGAAAGGAAAATTTGAGTTTCATCATTTTGGTTGCTCACATAGATATACAATCAATATATCAACTGATTTTCTATCATTTTTCTTAGTTCACTGTAAGTAGCCAAAGAAAATTCTGAGCAAATCCTGAAAGGCATTCAGGTTTGGCTCTAGCAGTTGCAGTAAAGCCTTGACTTCAGAGAACCATAATTGCCTCAAAGAAATTATTGCATCTATAGCAAAAATAGAAAGACATACAATTTTAATAACTTAAAAGTTTTGGAATTCTACAGCAAAAAGAGCTGTATTTCAAAATAATGTTGGGAATGATAGAAGTGTAACCCTGAAATCAGATCCATTAGAAACCAAAATTGTAATATTACAGTTAAAGAAAATGATACTCAGAATTATGAAGCTGTAAGCAAGACAGGGTTTCAAAACAACCACTGTTTTTTTAGCCTCACAATTACCACCCACCTACCTTCCCAGACAGACATCTGGAGATAGCTTAGTAACTTCTTGACAATTTTAAGAAAAGCAAGGTGGGGGTTAAATGTGCGGGGAGGTTGGGATAAAAGGTAATTGTACTAAAGAGACTTTTTCTTTTAAAAAAACCTTTTTCAATTAACCAAACACAAATATAGCTTCATTTGTACAGTCAAGAAATTCAGTAGTGTCAAATCTGTGATTCATGGTTGCAGTCCTTAGAATGTGATATCCATTGGCAAGATTGATTTCTAAACCCCCAAAATTTTCTTTATTTGCTGTTTATTACTGCACACCTATTTCTATTATTCTTTTTGCCTGATCTAGTGTGCTAGCCCTCACAAATGTTTATATTATTTTTTGTTTTAATTTTTTTTATATTCAAAATATTTAGTGAATGAATTATATTCTTTGAAATCAATGTAAACTACACACTTTGTAATCCTGCTAACATGTCTTCTACAGTAGCTTTGGCTATTACAGGCAAAACTTTGCTACATTTATTTCATTTGATGCCAGTAGAAATTTTTAATGTAACAGGAATAATATTGCTGAATATCTTCTACGGCCCAGGCATTCCACTTTCTAGTATTTATAACTGCCCTCAGGGCTTCGATCACAAGAAAAAAATGCTGGAACTGTTGCTTAGCAAATTCCTTCTTTTATCAGCAGGAAAGACATTTCAGAAGCTATAATTCAAATTATGAAATTTGAACCAATGATTTTAGTGATCTGATTGTTTGAATCCCTGATGACATCTCAATATTGGCTGGTGAGTGTAACAAATTATCCACAGAGACATAAGAAACTGCATACCTGCAGTTATTTTCATTGCCACATCCCATTAAACCAGGCTCTGGGATTAATAGACTCGTAGATCAATAAAACATCGGCCACGTTATAAGAAAGTGTTAAGTATCAATGAGAAGACAGTTTCTAGTCAAAGTACTACGAAAATGCTAACCCATTTATTCCAGGGCATTCCCCCTCCCCCACTCACCGAGTCATTATTCCTGGCCTTACTCCTGAATCTGATTTGATCTCTTGAATAGTCTCCAGCAGGTGTCATATTTAGTACAAATGCTTCCAGTCCTGAGTAACCTACTGGAGTTAATAATGTAGTGGCAAAGTTTTAATATTTGCTAATCTGTTTTCAGTTGGTTAACCTGACAATGATGTCTGCTTGCCCTATTGGCAGCTCCAAAGACTATAGTGAACAGGTGGGGCATTTTCTTTCCAGGAAATGTCAGTTTGATGTCTGGAAGCAGATGTAGCTTTCCCTGACGCAGTGCAGGTCTATCTTCTAACTTAATAGGAGCTCTAAATAGCTGACAGGTGATAATACATCTAGTCAGCTCAAAGCATATTCTGACTACACTGCCAGCTACTAAATAAGAAACTTTCACTTCTGCAATGGTGATCTAAAGTGATCACCTTTTCGAGCAAGAAATCATGCTTAAAAAACTTTGAGTAGCAAATCAAGTCAGCCACCTTCATAGATATATGTAATTGATATAGCTATGTGTATGGAGACAATATTTTGTAAAATGGATGATATATTGGTTATCTGATGTTAAAAATATCTTTCAGGGAAGAAGAAATTGTTTACATTTCAATTGTAGGCATCTTTTACATTAAGAAGGATACAGAAATCTATATCTAATCTGACCTCTCATGCCAGCTCCAGAACAAGGATCTAAGCCTAAACCAGTAAGTAATTCTTTTCTTCCAGAAACCCATTTTCACTTACTGAGCATTTTGGGTGGATCAAGTATGGCTGTGTTAGTGCAGTTCTCATGGGATGAAAGCTTTTTCTTCAGGCTCTAGTACTCTTTTGGTGACTTCCACAGTCATACTAGTTATTCCAAACTTGCGCTACTTAGTTCTTCTAAGAATAGGGGGAGGAGAGGAAGAGCAGGGAAGAGGAGTTCTGGTATGAGTTTTTTCCTCTTGCTCTCAGCCCTTATGTCTTCTGTCAGTCTTCCCTGGTCTGAAGGAGAGCCATCTGTTCCTCTCACCTTCCAATTTTTCCCAGCAGTCCACCATTTAGAAATCAGTATTTTCTTCCAGGTACAATAATTTGTTCTCTGAGAGCTGCACTGCTGAGGATGCTCAGCTAGCACTCAATTGCTCTAGCTAGTTCTTTGTGCATGTTATTGCAAAATGTACACAGTTTGATATCATGCTAAAATGACATCTAACCCCAGGTTACAGTAAATGCCTGGTTGAGATGACAGCCCACTTAGGGAGCAGAAAAATCAATTTTAGTTTTACCAATACAGCACATGGAAGCAAAGCAGGTTTTAATTTGAGGCAGCTGTTCTAGTACCACTAATAGGCAGGAGTAATGGTCTAGTGATCATGTTTATGAAACAGAAAATTCTTCAAATTCCAACTGCATGCAAGGCAGATGGGCTTTTTGGGTTAGCTAAAGAAAATCCTGTGGGAACATAGGGTTTACAAGGTGTGACAGCTGAGCTGTATCGTGGATTTGCTGACATTCTTCAAGGATGGTAACCAGGCATCCACAATCATGGTAGACGATTCCCTGTCTCTGAGGCCTAAGCAGTTCTAATATGAAAAGAGGAAGATGGAATATTTGTGTCTATGGAGACTGTGCACAGGCCTGGTGTATATGGTGCACCAAAGCCTCAGTTTCCTGGGGCTGCCTTCAAGACCATCCTCAAAATGAGCTGAGTAATGGCCAAGATGATCTCTGAGAAATGATAATTGCACAGTTTAGGAGTCCACAGATCCTACATTTCCTTTTGAAATGAAGTAGCTTTCATTCTTGTCTTCACTTAGAAAAAAAGATGGGACCTGTATTTCCTTTGCCTCCCTTGGTGTAACCTGGCAATCTGAATTATGAGGATCTGGCCCTGTATGTACAAACATTTACAGTTGTACAAAATGTAAACTTGATTTTCATGAACTTGTTCTGGTATGTAATCATCAAACCAATACATAATATTCTGAATATGGTAGAATTGCTTAATATATTATAAGGTATTAAACCAAATGGAAAAAATTGTCTACTCAGTTCATGATACGTTGTTATATACTCATTCTGGGTGAGAAAGACCTTGGAGATCCAGTAAATGCTAAGAACCAGAAGCCACAATAAGCAAATATTTAAGCCTCAGTCCTGAAAATATTCAATTAGATTCTTTTTGTGATAAGGAAATCCAAATTAATCTGACTGTATGGCAGATAAATCATCTGCTAAACCCCAGTTTTTAGAAAAACAGTGATTTTGAGCTGTATATTTTGAATAACTCACCAAATGAATGATTTTTGTCAGTTGTGTCCTGCAGGAATGTGTTATGTGTGTAGATAATAGACAGACAGACTGACTGACCCACGGACTGACCAATTTTATCTGCCAAGCTTGATATTCAAGGAAAAAAATATTACTGTCAAGTTAAAAACTCTTGGAAAACAATATTTAAAATAGAAAGGAAGACACAACTCTAACAATAGCATTGTGAATGGCGACATTGTCAGGCTGACTGGCGATCTGGTTGAGTCAAATTGAATAACAATGCTCTCTTTCCTCATTAAGACCATTAAAATCTATAAGACTATGGGACCTGGATAGACATAAAGGTTTTAAAACCCAATGAGGAGAGACTAATGCTCATTGCTGCATACTTATTTGAAAAGCCCAATTAGGTAAAACTTTGTGCTAATTTGCACCCTCTGAAAAATGTAAGCAGAAAAGCCTCATTTTGCTATTGCATTGGTTCAGAAAAAAAATGTGCATTTTTTTTCTCAGCATCACCACATAAGTGTTATGAACTCTTTTTGGAGGGCAAAATGATTTTTACTGTTGTAGCTGGAGCTAAATGTTATTTGCGCATAACATCAAAATACAAGATTCACCAAGACTCTTTGTGCCTCTATGCTGTTTCAATGCACTGTCTGGGAATACTGCATTTTTTTAATTGTTTTTTGGAAGTACTAATATTAGCATGAAATTAGATAAGAATTATTTAAGAACCAAATTGCATGCTCTCTACTTGGCATTTCAAATTTGCATCTTTGGAATTCGTCTTTTCAGAGCGCTTTATTTAGTTTCTATTAATACCCTGTAATTTAATAATTGCAGTGGGAGGCTAAGGAGAATATGGAACAAGGCAAGATTTGCATATTTCTTTGATACAGTAGTTTATGATAGGCTCTGACCTCTTTTTTTAGACCAATCTTAAAAAGCAGTTTTGCTAAGGCTCGCATGAACACCACAGAGCACGGAGGGACCAGATAGGGAGACTATTCATCTTTTATTCCATTCATTTGTCATATGACTAAGGGAAGGCTGAATCAATCAATCAAAGCTCTGCAAAACAGCATTAAGCAATGTAATTCTTGATTGAATCTTGCTTTCAATGTAGATATCAGCCTGAAGAAAAGTTATTTTAAACTGTATCTTACCATAAAAGCAGAAGAAAAGAATATTGCTTTTTCTGTTGCCCTGAGACTACGCTGAAAAGCACATCTGAAAAAAATTGTGTCTGTGACTTCATGCTTGAGTTTTTGCCTGTTAAAACATATTACTACAGGCCTCGGTTTTTTGCACTTGTAACCTGAGTAAGAAATGGCATGCAAAAAAAAAAATCTCTTCTGGAAAGATTATCTAATGGCTGTGTAAACAGCAAATGCTTGCCACATATGGGCATTAGGAGTTTTTATTGCTAAGATTTAGGGACTACTGTGAACAGGGTAGAGCTCTGAAATCTGGTAGCAAGGCAGATCTTCTGGGTGAGGCTTGGAAGGAGTTTGGCATTGTTCTTACCAGAGGCTTTTGGACTTTTTACTCAGGGCCTACGTAAAAAACAGTACTACTGTAGCCAAAAGACTAGTCTGTATTATGTTGTTTGAGTCTTCTGCAAGGGCCTGGGATGATGTGGACATAGGGAACACACAATCAACAAAACGGGTCTTAACCAGGGTCACCTCAAGCATTTGCATGTAAGCAAGGAATCCTGCAAGGCACCATTGTGGGGAACCCTCTCCCCAACCCTTTTTGGGGTATCCACATGCCAGGGCATCTCTCTGAAGCGCCTGTACACTAACACATGTAGTATGGGAAAAGATCTGAGTAATTGTCTAATTTACATTTCCAGTGACTGTCCCCTTTCCCCAAATAACATTACCTTCTCTTTTTACCTACTAATAGCGAAGGACCCTAAATTTCTCTATGGATTTTGCATAGAAATTATTTAACTATCCTATTTATAGGGCTCAATACAGACCATAAATGGAATGGTATTTGAGGTCAGCTCAAATAAACAGGGTGCATCAAGAGGAGAGAGTTACTGTGATTTAACAAAGAAACCCACTCTAATATATTTTTAGTTAGCTGCATTATATCCATGCATGGCTTATAACCATCAGAGTAAATCTGAAAACAACTTTCTATCAACTAATAATAATACCTCTAAAAAGCTCACGAGGCTTTGTACTGTGCTGCTCTTTCTTTGCTTGCTCTGGAAAGATCAAAATGGAAAAAATGCAAAGGGATTTAATTGAGTAGTATACACTATCTCTTAAATTCTTGACTTTAATTTCAGCATTTCTATTTTTCACCTGACTCCCCAGCCACTTTCTCTGAAAGAAAATGTTGACTTTTCAGGAAATTACAAGCTTTGTTGAATGGTTGGAATTTGATTAAAGGATTACTTGCATAAGAAAGATTTTATAGCAGGAGCTTCCCAGATGTGTGGGTATGTTTGCATGTTTCAGGAGCATTGTATGAGGACATGAGCTAATATTCTGTTGTGAACTCCTAATTTTCTCAGTTTCTCAGAGTTCAAGGAATTCTCACTTCAAATGCAGCAGTAGAAATAATATTGTTCTTTAGCAAACAGTCTTGGACAGATTGCAGAAATCTGTTAAATATTAACTCGATTAAGGCTGAATATTCAACAAAAACTAATTACAATGTTATGTAAAAATATTTTAATGAATTTATTTTAAAACGGATGCAATGAAATGTATAGAAACTCGTAAGCAGTATTTTAAATAATACAGTGAAGTTTATAATAATTTAATTGTATATTTGAGTGTAATATAGGCACAAACTTGAGAAGAAAAAATCATATCTATGCTTACATATGTACGTATATATAGGTGTGGGTGTGTGGATTTCACATAGACACACATACATATATATATATAAAAACATAACCAATGAACCAGTAAAGAAGCAGAATTTAAACTGGTCTTGAACGGCCAGCCTACAGATGTCGATCCAGATTATTTGTATTCTGAATCCTTGCATCATCCATGTGCATGAACCTGTTTGCACCTCCATTTCCTGGTATGTGGGTTTTATCATCATGAAATTATGACTGGATATGTCTTGATCCAGACTGATACCTGATCTGGACATTTGGGAAGCTGGTTACTGGAGCATGATGTAGCATAATAAATTATCAAGGAAGTACAGATGCAGTGACTGTGCCCTCACTATGATTGAAGATGGTAAAGCATTTAGAATATTAGGAAAGAATTATTGTTCCTGTTCTCCATTTGCTGCACAGTTTTTTAAGAGAAATAAACCTTTTCAATTTATTTTTTTCTTGCTCAATATTTCTCTCTGTCCTTTCTCATGTGGCCCATCAGATGTGGATATTTTGCAGAAAGAATAAAGACAGATATATGAGTAGGAAGGGAGAGAGAACTCAGTATAACTACTTTTTCCTTTCATATATGTCTTTTCTTACAGTATATTTCCTCTCAAGAACATTCACAGGGTGAAAACAACATACGGGCTACTGAAAATATGTAGCAATGTACTTCGTGCTTCTTATCCTCATTAATTCAAGACAGCATTTGAATATAAAATATCCCTCAGTATCACTGGGGAAGAAAAAAAAGAAATACAAGATGAGCAATGCAGTATTTATTTCAATGATCTTACTGTGAAGTTCAGTGCACAGCAAGGGACTATGACATACATATTCAGAGGTATTCAGTTTTTTTACCCTGCATGTTAGAGGGTTCAAGAGAAAGCTCTGTGGGTTGGCTAATCTGCTTTTCCGAACCAGATAGGTACGTAGAAACTATTTCTACCCCTTGGTTGGAGAGTATAGCCACTGTGGGGAACTACCTGCTTTTCATATCCAGCGAGGGACTAAGTTTTAAACTGAGTATTAAAGGAGGGTTTTGGGAACCTGAATGCTCCTCCATGAAAGCAGCAAGTGAATGGACGCCACACACACCACACAGGCACTTCTGCCCACGTGGTCTAGGCCATCAGTAAGTGTGTTTATGCTTTGACAAGAAGCAGACATGTTCTTCACTGGACGACAGTGCCAAAACCATTAGTGGGTTCATGCCTATCCCTGACTTTTTGTTGCAGTCGGTAGCTGGTGAGCATGTATGCTGTGATACTGAAAGAATCCAAGGCCCTGCTGGTTTGACAGGCTGCTGCTTACAGATACCAGCCTTGATCCTGTGGGTTTGGATGTCAGGGAAAAGTTCCATTTAAGCTTGGTGGCTTACAAAACACATCTCTTCTACCTCATGCTGTATCAAGTGGTTTTTCAAATGAAGATTTGGGTACCTGACTGCCTGGTCTCAGACATTTTCTTCAAAGATTGGCTCAGGACTTTCTTCCTGTGCTTCCAGTTCTTTTTCTAGGAAGACCAGTTGCTATGGGCAAAATCAATCACCATTTTGAGGTTCCTGGCACACATATGTAGACACAAATCACTTTCTGTCATGTTTCTATTATTGGAATTATATGAAAAAAAGGAGAATATAATCCAAAATACAGAAGCCCTAAATCTCCGCATGTAAATGCCCTTGCAATTGAACCCTTTACCTATGCAGAGAGAAAAGATCCAGGCTTAGATTCACAGTATGTAGCCTGGCTCTGATTCTGCGTACAAGAAAGCTTACTGTAAGACCAAAATCAAATTATCTCTGTGTTCAGAAGATAGTTACCATTAAATTCATCTCCACACCATTTCATTTTCAGATTTTTGCATAGTTTTTCTTAGCTAATGAAGGATGTTGACCCAGCAGATCGTGTTGCACAGAGAGGAGCTCGAATTTACTGGCTTCACAATGGTTGTCTTCAAAACACTTCTCGGCAGAATGACATGAATGGAATAACAAATCAGACTTCTAGCTGTAAATCCATATTAGAAAACTTTATGTTAGTGTTAGGGTATCAGGGTTGCATTGTCAAGAATAGAAAAGATGCTAAGAGCAAGAGAAAGGCTTTACTTTGTGAATATTTAAATCCTAATGAACGAAAAGTGGCAGAAGGAAGGAAGTGATTCTTTTTCATCTTTTCAGACTGCATGTTAATGTCAGTATATCCAAGTACATTTACACTGTGTTTTTTCTAAAAGTACCGATTTCTTTGTACTAAAGCATTATTTCAGTAGTCTTGTTTTGGGCTATGATTTTTATGTCAGAGAATCCAAATTAGGAACCTTGTGAAGACTGAGATGTTTCTAGTAATGCACGCAAGGCTTTCTTTTTTAATTCCTTCATGATTGTTCCAAGGACTTTTATTTGATTTTATTTGGCAGAAGATTAGACCTCAATATTACAGATGTGTTTCATTGGGATTGGTAAATAAGGCTGTTAGGGCAAAATACCACCTGGACAATATTTCTTGCTTTGAGTGAAATGCATTCCCAGGATAAAGTGCAAAGGCCAGTACTTTAACCTTTCTATCACATGAGTACTCAAAATCATAGAATTATAGAACAGTTAGGGTTGGAAAGGACCTTAACATCATCTAGTTCCAATCCCCCTGCCACAGGCAGGGACACCTCACACTAAACCATGCCACCCAAGGCTATGTCCAACAAGGCCTTGAACACCGCCAGCAATGAAGCATTCACAACTTCCCTGGGTAACCCATTCCAGTGCCTCACCACCCTTATAGTAAAGAACTTCTTCCATATATTCAATCTAAACTTCTCCTGTTTAAGTTTGAAGTCATTAACCCTTGTCCTGTCACTGCAGTTCCTAATGAAGAGTTCCTCCCCAGCATCCTTATAGAATCATAGAATAGTTAGGGCTGGAAAAGACCTTAAGATGATCTAGTTCCAACCCCCCTGCCATGGGCAGGGACACCTCACACTAAACCATGCCACCCAAGGCTCGGTACAGCCTGGCCTTGAACACTGCCAGGGATGGAACATTATAGGCCCCCTTCAGATACTGTAAGGCTGCTATGAGGTCTCCATGCAGCCTTCTCTTCTCCAGGTTGAACAGTCCCAACTTTCTCAGCTTATCTTCATACGGGAGGTGCTCCAGTCCCCTGATCATCCTCGTGGCCCTCCTTTCACTTGTTCCAGCAGTTCCATGTCCTTCTTATGCTGAGGACACCAGAACTGCACACACTACTCCAAGTGAGGTCTCACGAGACCAGAGGAGAGGGGCAGGATCACCTCCTTCCACTTGCTGGTCATGCTCCTTTTGGTGCAGCCCACGATACGGTTGGCTTTCTGGGCTGCAAGCACACATTGCTGACTCATGTTCATTTTTTCATCGACCCACACCCCCAAGTCCTTCTCCACAGGGCTGCTCTGAATCTCTGCTCTGCCCAACCTGTAGCTGTGCCTGGGATTGCTCCGAGCCAGGTGGAGGACCTTGCACTTAGCATGGTTAAACATGGTTAAACATCAGGTTGGCATCAGCCCACCTCACAAGTGTGTCACGGTCCCTCTGGATGGCATTCCTTCCCTCCAACGTATCAACCGAACCATACAGCTTGGTGTCATCGGCAAAGTTGCTGAGGGCACACTCAATCCCACTGTCCATGTCACCGACAAATATGTTGAACAAGACTGGTCCCAACACTGATCCCTGAGGGACACCACTCGTTACTGGTCTCCAGCTGGACATTGAGCCATTGAGCACAATTCTTTGCGTGCGACCATCCAGCCAGTTCTTTATCCACCGAGTGGTCTACCTATTAAATTGATGTCTCTTCAATTTAGAAACAAGGATGTCATGTGAGACAGTGTCAAACGCTTTGCACATGCCCAGGTAGATGACATCAACTGCTTTACCCCTTTATATCAGTTCTGTAGCCCTATCATAAAAGGACACCAAAATGGTCAGGCAGGATTTCCCCTTAGTGAAGCCATGCTGGCTGTCACCAAGCACCTTGTTTTTCATGTGCCTTAGCATGCCTTCCAGGAGAATCTGCTCCAAGATTTTGCCAGGCACAGAGGTGAGACTGACTGCTCTGTAGTTCCCTGGATCATCCATTTTCCCCTTCTTGAAAATGGGGGTTATATTTCCCTTTTTCCAGTCCTCGGGAACTTCACCTGACTGCCATGATTTTTCAAATATGATGGACAGTGGCTTAGCAACTTCATTCGCCAACTCCTTCAGGACCTGTGGATGGATTTCATCAGGTCCCATGGACTTGCATACATTCAGGTTCTAAAGATGGTCTCGAACCAGATCCTCTCCTACAGTGGGCCTTGGGTCTTCATTCTCACTGTCCCTCCATCTGCCTTCCAAGACTTGGGTGGTATGGTCAGAGCATTTTCTGGTGAAGACTGAGGCAAAGAAGTCATTAAGAACCTCAGCCTTCTCCAAATCCAGAGTAGCCAGTTCTCCTGATAGCTTCTCGAGAGGGCCCACATTGTCCCTAGTCTGCCTTTTATTTGCAGTGTACCCATAGAATCCCTTCCTGTTATCCTTAACATCCCTAGCCAAGTTTAATTCTAAGTGGGCCTTAGCTTTCCTAACCTGATCCCTAGCTTCCCGGACAACATAGAGATCTAAGAATTCAGTTCACTTTACCTGCTAACATATGGAAACAGCTTCAGAAATTGCTTTTTACAAATAAACAGCCCTTGGAGCGACCCTACACAGTCCTTTTTAGCCTTTCAGCTCCTTCATAACTTATTACAAAATACGTCTGGAAGACATCATGCTTTTGGAAGTATAGTACCAGTATACAGGAGACTTAAGACAAAACGAACTGAATATTGATTCCTAAAGTTGTTTTGTATGCGTGATTTTACCACCACTGTGCCTTCAGTAAGGTCTTGCTTAGCCTGCAATAAGGTATGACCAGATTACAAGTTAAATTACCTTCCCTACAATGCATTTATAACTACTTTCTTTTTGTACATGATGATTTTACATGGTGGAGGGAGTACTGATTTCTTAGCACAGTCCTCTGCAGCTGGAAGGAACATTAGCTTATATAATGCCCAGGCACAGCCAGGGCAGCACTGCCTCTCAAGAGGAAGTTTAGGTAAAATAAAACCCCTTGGAGTGGTATGTTTAATGCTAAAATTTGCTCCCTACCCAAGTTTCATTCTAACTCGGCCTTAGCTTTCCTAACCTGTTCCCTAGCTTCCCAGGCAACATCCCTGTATTCTTCCCAGGCTGCCTGTCCTTGCTTCCACCTTTTAGAAGCCTCTTTTTTCCTTCAAAGTTTCCTCAGCAGCTCCTTATCCATCCAAGGAGGTCTCCTGCTTCACTTCGTTCTAGTTGGGATGCAACACTCCTGAGCTTGTAGTAGGTGATCCTTGAATACCAACCAACAGTCTTGGGCCCCCCTGCCCTCTAGGGCTATATTCCATGGAACCTTACTAAGCTGGTTCCTGAAGAAGCCAAAGTCTGCTCTCTTGAAGTCCAGGGCAGTGAGTTTGCTGCACACTCTTTTCACTGGCCTGAGGATCTCGAACTCTACCGTCTCATGATTGCTGCAACCAAGGCTGCCCTGGAGCGTCACATTTCCAACCAGCCCCTCCCTGTTAGTGAGGACGAGGTTAAGCATGGCACCTCTCCTTGTCGGCTCCTCTATTACTTGCAGAAGGAATTTGTCTTCCACACAGTCAAGGAACCTCCTGGATTGCTTGTGCCGGGCTGTATCATCCCTCCAACAGATATCAGGGTGGTTGAAGTCCCCCATGAGAACAAGGGCCTGTGAGCGTGAGGCTGTTCCTATCTGTCTATAGAGCGCTTCATCCAGAGTCCTCTTGATCAGGTGGTCTGTAACAGATCGCCACAATAATGTCTCCCATTGCTGTTCTCCTTTTAACCCTGACCCACAAAATCTCTGTTGACTGATCACCTGTCCCCAGACAGAGTTCCAAACTCTCCAGCCTATCACTGACATAAATAGCAACTCCCCCTGCCCGTGTGCTGCGCCTGTCTTTAAAGAGCCTGTAACCTTCCATTCCAATACCCCAGTCATAGGAGCCATCCCATCAGGTTTCTGTGATGCCTGTTATATCACACACCCGTAGACATGCACACATCTCTAATTCCTCTTGTCTGCTCCCATGCTACAGACATTTGTATAGAGGCATCTGAGCTGAGCTCCAAATGAAGCCAGCACATTGGCTGGAGTGGCTGGAATATCTCTACATTGCTCTGAGCATTTATTATAGGTGCTGGCAACTGATGGGGTGTGTTGGGATGGAATGATGCCCCCCTCCCCCAACACATCTAGTTTAAAGCATCCTTGACCAGTCTGGCAAGCCTCCTAACAAAACCACTCTTCCCCTTCATTGTCAGACCAGCTCCACCAGCCCCCAGTAGACCTGGCCTACTAAATTGAGCCCCATGTTCATGCTACCCAAACCCCTGACTATAGCACCACCTTTCTAACCATTTATGAACCTGGCAAATCCACCTAGCCTTTTTAAGGTCCTCCCCTTTATCCAAGAGTATTGATGAAAAGACAATCTGAGCTCCAGAGCCCCTAACCTCCTCTCCCAGGGCTCTGTAGTCCTTCTTTATGTTCTCCAGTTTACTGCTATCTATATCAGTAGCACCCATATGGATCACTAGAAGTGGGTAATAGTCAGTGGGACTTATTAGACCAGGCAGCCTCTCTGCAATATCCCTGATCTCTGCCCCTGGTAGGCAACACACCTTCCTTGAGACTGGGTCAGGTCCACAGATGGGTGCCTCTGTTCCTCTCAAAGTAAAGTGCCCTACTACTATGACCCACCGCTTTTTCCTGGCAGCACCAGTAGTGATCTTCTTTACCAGTGCATCAGCCGGTTGTTTATGGTGCGAGCATGTTTCCTCATTAGTCCCCTGCAGAACTGCAAAGCTGTTCCGGGTGGGGACATCAGATTTAGGGGGAAGCCCCTTGCTTTTAATTGTCCTCTTCCTCCTTTTTTTGTTGGTTTTTTTGTTTGTTTGTTTGTTTTTTGTTTTGTTACTGTTTCCCAGCTTCCTGGGTTAGCAGCCTCCTTCTTTCCTCCATGAGCTACAGTGGATGCTGGAGGCCCCTACACAGTTTGGGCCTGGAGCAAGCAGTGTTGTTTCCCCTCAGCTTCCCTGACATCTTTCAGCCTGTTGACAGCGTCTCGCAGCAAAGTCCCTGCTGCCGGAGGACCTCCACCAGGGAGCACCGAGTGCAGCCCTGCCCATTGTGCACCCTCCCCTCAGCAGAGCAGTCAGGCACCCTCTACACCCCGAGCTCTGCACTGCAGCCTCCCCTCTCATCAGCTCTATCTGGGTGCCTATGCTGACCACCGCCGAGGCAGCCAGAGCAGAGCTCCCAAACCGGGCCCGGGTACTGATCCCAGGGCTCACCACCCCTCGCACCTGCCCGTGCAAACTGCCTTGAACCCGCCTTGTTCATCATGCTCCCTGGGGCAGGTTTTTACCCAATCAGGGCTGGTGACGCCCCCTCTGAGTCAGCTGCTCGCTTCAGCTGAGCCGCCCGTTCCTGGACCAGCCCTGTCGAGGACTTGAGGCTCTGTTGGTGGCTGTTGCCGCTCTGGACTGAAGCTCCTGGCCGCTGAGCTTCCCCCCTATCAGGTGTTGAAGGTGCCCCCTCTCAAGCTACTTGCCTCAGCAATGTGTCTGACATGCCAGTCTGAAACACACGAAAGCACTTCAAAGACAAGTTCTTAACTGTGGCTATCCTCAGAAGAGTTAACTACTTGTTACAGCTCTTGTGTTTCACACCACAAAGCTTGAAAGCTCAGGAAGTGCTACAGTTGTACCTGCAGAAGCCAAAATGCTTCCCAACCTCTGCTGTCCCTCCTGCAGCAGGGTCTGCTCTGAATGCTGTTCTCCCTGCTCCAGGTGAGGCATCAAGCCCCAGGGTCCTTGTGTTTTTCTGTGCAGCCCTCACTCCTTAATCCACCATTAATTGGAACCATTTGAACAAAACTCAGGACCCCCTGTTCTCTGCCATTGAAATCTCAGCTCTTCAGCAATCTTAGATTTTGGTACTTTGCATACAACAATAATTTTCATCCTGGAAAAATGAATTCAGGATCACATACTCAGGATTACTCAGCCTTTCCAAATAAAGTTAATCATCCCCCATGTGTTAATTAGATGATTTAGAGGTTAGTCCACAATTAATTTTACCCTGGAAACAATAGATAAATATCCTTGTGGGAAAAAATATGAGTTTTACTTTAGTCTGGCAGGGGGGTTGGAACTAGATGATCTTAAGGTCATTTCCAACCCTAACTGTTCTATGATTCTATGGTTGTAACGGCTGGTACAGGAAGAATGTGAATTAGTATTCATTATATTACATGTGTGTTACATTACAGGAAACGTATTCCAACAGCAGTGTTGTTATACAGCATTATGCAGTAGAAAATGTGAGCAATAGCACTATCAGGACCCATAGGAAACCCAAATAATGCCTTCCCTTCTTCTACCAATGTTCGTTAGTCCCACACCACTAAGACCACCCTTTATTGACACATGCAGTTATCTCGCTTGGCATCTGAGAAGTTTCAGTACTCACCAGTCTGTGGTTTTTTCTTCTTAATACACAGAGGATTACCCTTGTGAACGACTGCATAAATAGAAAATGTGATGGCTTTGCTTTACTCCACTAAGCCTGTCTTTTTTTTCCTGGCAGCAGTTTTAAGTGTTGGTGTTGCATCCCTATTAAGTGTGAGTTCCCTTGTGTAAATCCCATTAAGGTTAATAGAATTTTAGTTTTACTGCTTAATAAATTTCAAAGTGGATTAACTTTTGAGAAATATATAACCAGAGAAATATATATATAACACACAGAATACAACCCCCAGCATACATATCGGAAATGCTAATGGAGACGCAACGAAACAGCTTCATATTACGTGTAAATATAATAAGCTTGTAACTTTATTAATATTTTAGTATAATTTGTCTTTTCCTGTTTGTTGCTTTCTTTTGTCATTTCTGCTAATTTTGAAATTACATTCTTCCAGGTTTTGTGCTTCTGGATTTAAAATAATATGATTTGAGACTCCAAGTTCTGTTACACTAGATTTGCCAACTTTAAAAGACATGGTTAAGGTAGAGGAACTTTTTTCATTGGAGGCAGGCAACACTTCTGAACTTCTGGTCATTGGTACTTCTCTGAAGTCAAGTTTAGGCTGTGTCTCCACAGGCTGGCAGCTTTTCCCCTGACCCCTGGTGGGGCAATGCTGTTCTTTATAGGTGAGGATCAGTCCTCTCAATCCCAAATTTAGCTAACAAAGGAAAAAAGCTCTAAGCTTTCTAATGTTCGCTCATCTCTGCGTTTCTGCTAGAATTGATTTTTCCCATTCTTCACATCACTCTGCACATCTCACTTTTTGTTTGTGCTTCTGGTGTGGTGAGTTGGGAACTCTGCCTTATGTATAACTGTAAATTGCAGCCAAGGTTGTGAAACAGCAGACTATCTCATTATTACTTATATTCAGGAGACTGACCAAAAATGTCAGTACGGGTTTCCATATTTATTGTCTCAGAGAATTCCACATCCAGTAAGAATGTATTTTTTTTTTTCTTTACATGACAGCCCTGTAACTCTGCTTGCTATCTGGAAGTCAAGCTGTCATCTTTGCTTTTAATGAATTTTTTGCAACAGAAACTTACAATATTGCTGTTAACTTGAGCCAGCATAGGTCTGAGGCTGTTTTTACAGCTCCATTGCTTCTGCAAAGAGCTGAAGTGAAAAGAAGAAGTAAAAAAAGAAAAAAACCCAAGAAATTCTCTTTGCTGTAAAAATAGATGGTTATGATCCTAAGCATAGACAGGATCACCAGTGGTTCAAAATTAAAATGGCATGTCTTCATAGTCCTTTCTGATGACTATAGCTGTACTTTTAATGTCTAATGGCAGTAAAGAGATGCAATAGCATCCATCTAAACAAGCAAAGTGACATGCTTCTGTAATGTACATAATATCTTAAAATTGAAAAGCAACTTCAATATAATTCATTCATTCTAACAAGAATTAACTAGGAAGCTTAAGAGAGGTATCACTCATGATTTCAGCCTATAGCTTCGTTCTTGTGGATGGATCCAAACTGACCCTGTTTGCTTTACCTTCTAGTGTTCCAGGTCATGCTTGATTTTATCTTCAATTTCAGCAGTTTTCGGTGGCCAGATATGCAAAATCTGAATACCTTTTTTGTGATACTATCTAAAAATTCTTACCTTAAGGGGTAGTTTGTAGTTCATCTTTCTTTTATCCTTTAAAACTAGAATTTACAGTTAGATTTGCTCCTGTGTGACAAAGTTGTACAATTCTACCTTTATTCAGTTTGGGGTAGCTTTGTCCAGGGGGAGTTAGGCTGTTGTACCGCTGATGATGGCCAATGTAACATGTATATTTGCTTCTGCACTTTTAACATCAAGTGATACACCTTTCACTAAACCAGGTTGTTCAAAGCCCCATCCAACCTGGCCTTGAACACTTCCCCGTTGCAGAAATGGACACATAAAAACCAATTCACTTAAATACCTGGCTTAGACTTTTGTGTTGTTTTTGCTGACAGAAAGAATATTCAATATCAGTATCTCATCACAATGTGTCATTAAGAAGTTTTAAAGTGGCTACCTCTGCTGTGCAGTAGACTTGTATAGATTCATGTGTGAACACTGCAAGTTAATTTTTAGGTGGCATGGATATATCTTGGAGAGCTGCCTAAGGGTGGCTTTTCATTTTTCTGCTCAATAAGTATCTTGAGGAGTAATTGTGAAGAGCACTTTGGGTGGTCAGTTTTTGTTGGTTTAACAGTATGGTGGTTCTTGAGGTGTTTTTAATGAAACGCTTTTGGTGTTGTTTCCTGCACTTCCACTACCCAATCCCACTTTTGACACATCTCAGTGCTGATGAAACTTTGAGAAGCCACAAATCCTCTACCCAACAAGGAGTTTTGGTGAGACAGACTTCATGTGACAAACCTGAAGAGACCAAGCACCATGGAGAGGAAGAAGTCAATTTCACCTGACCCTTCTTATTCTTATTGGGACTGTTCTGTAAACTATCAAAGGTGCTTTTTTGTTTGTTTGTTTGTTTTCTTTACTTGAGCAGAGTAGGTAATATCAAAGTTTAAATATGAGTATTATTTAAATCTTTTTATGGTAATAGATATTTTACACAGTTCAGCTCTATGGATTTGGGTCTATTTTCCACAGATCCTGCCAAGAGAGTTTCCATTCTGGGGCTTCCTGCTTATTTCTTCCAGCTGCTTCTCTTTCTTATCCCTTCTGTTGTTATTCTCCTCCTGTCTCCTTGTTTTCACTACTGATGGAATAGAGGCTTGGTTACATTTTGAAATCATAATATAAATGTTCTTGGCAATTGTTTCTTTCTATACTCTTTATAATTATTCTCCAGCAATTCCAATTGTATTTTCCATTTGGAGAACATCACTGAGGACTGCATTGCTCAGTCAGAATGTTAAAGGTGCAAATAATGTTTTAAGAGGATTCATAAGGAATATGTTTGACATCGAGACACAGCAGGAGTAACACAGTGGCCAGAATGGTGTTGGCTGTGTTGACCAGAGTGATGCAGGAAGAAAAACTCTTTAAGCAGCTTTTCATTTCCTGCCTAGTCCACATCCTACTCCACAGCTGGTCTGCAACACAGAGCCTCCTGCCAATCTTAGCCTGCACATTCACCGTCAACAGTAATGGGATTCAAGGGACTTGGCCCAAGCTTCTCCGATGGTATGGTGCTGGTTAAATGCATGAAACAGGGGTGTGCGCGCTTGTGTCTGTGTGCACTGCTTAAATCCTATGTCATATTAATGACAGATAATTTTAAAAGAAAAAAGAAAAGGTTGGTTTATGTCTTGGAAGTCATTTGACTATCTGTTACTTCAATGGCATTAATCCTCGCCTTGTCAGAAATTAATCAGTCCTCCTTTCTGCAAAAATAATAACTGGCATGGAGGCAGAGAAGTGCTGTTTTCTCACACGTGAAACTATTTGCAAAATGAAATCCTTTGTTTGTTTATTTGTTTGTCTCTCTGTGTGTTTATTTTCTCTACTTTTAGAACATATTAGAAAGCATCCTGCTCTTGTTATTTCTTTTGAATAGTCTATTTTCTGTAGAAAGTAATATCCACATGGCAAACTCCTATTCATCAAAACTGTGCCAAATACGTGCCATTTTAAAGCTAAATATATGTTATTTTATTTTACTTTAAAGCAAGCCAAAATACATACCAAGAACATAGCTCTGGATGGTGTTGGTCCTATTTTCAAATGAGTATTTACTGTGTGAGGCACTTCTCTGCAACAAGCTGAGTTGGTACGGGCCTTCTTTATGAATGCAGTACAAAAAGCAGTATTTCTTCCTCCTGTTACTGTGAACTTACCTTTTGATTGTAAAAATACCTGGTTTTGTATTCTTGCTGAGGCATGGAAAGCACAGACTTGTGCGCCTGGTGCAATCATACTTGGCTCCCTGGCACTCCCCTTTCACTTGCGTTTTAGGAGTGTTTCTTCAGGGGACATAAAGATTACAAAAAAAGTGTTCATTTTGGGGGGAGTAAAGTATTAGTACTTAGGAGCTTCTATATCAACTCTTACATCCTTCTGTAGTTATGACTGGCTGATGTACAGGAGCATATTTTTGTTCCCATTTTTCTTCCCTCTTGATGGGTGCTAATAAGTCTTTCGTCTTGTCAAGTGCTGGTGATATTTTTCTTCCTTAGCTTGGTCAGGATGAACAAAAAATTCTTAACCAGGCTTTCCCAGTCTTCTACTATACACCAAAACAAGGCCTTACTTCAGGCCAGAATAAATAAAGTAGGGAGATTCTTGGAGTTACAGAACTGCGTAGTAAATATCTTCCTTTTCCATTATTTTGTTTTATAAAATGTTAAAAATTGCTCTTTCTCTTTTAGTACGGATTCAATTTTACATATCTGGCTCAATTTTTCTAAAAGATAAAAAATGTTACCAAGCAACTGTGCTAGCAAATGCTGAAACTAAAAAGCTCTGTTTTATGGCGTGGCCAAATTTAAGATGTTATGAGGTTTATAAGTTGGGGATTTTTTAAAAAGTTCTATAAAGAATTGAGAGTAATCCAAACGGTGGTAATTTGTCTTTGATCACATGGAAAGCAATTCTACATAGCCTGCAAATTAAGTGACTTAGGGGAATCCAGTAATTGAAACTAAGACTAACAGCAATTTCACATCTTGAACACTTGAACTGAGCTTTGCTTGCAGAAACAACATGGTTCTTTAAACAGAGTCAGGCCAAGCCACCAAGATGAGTTTGGTCTCCTCAAAACAGTCTGAATAATCTCAGCTGGGAAAAGGCATTTATCAGTCTTCTCCCAAGAATGTAGAATTCGGGGGCAGGGGTTTGTGCTGAAATGTTACTGGCCTTTGTTGTTGAACTTCTAATTATTAAACTTCTGATATAATCCTAATTAATACATGTCTATTTTTAATTGCAGCATTTTCTCATCAAAAGTCAAGGCAAGCTGATTTTCAAGTTTCAGCTGCATTAGCAACTTCTTCAGTGAGAGTGGAAAAGAAAATCACCTCCCTAATCAGGATTTCACTGCATGAAAAGTAGCTGGTTAAGTCTTTAGAAATCAATTCCAGTGCAGGGACACTCTTTTGTAGGGAAAGAATATTACATCTGAGAGTGAGCAGGATACAGGTTTCCTTCACATTTAAGACCTCCTTAAAAAGGACATAAAAATGAATGTGAAAATACAGCAGGTTACATAATTTTAGACAATTAAAAAAACCAAACATATATCAGTTTGCACCTGGTAGAGTGAATCGGTGTGCAATGTACATAATAGGGTCAAAGACCAAGACTATGACATAGTCAAGTGATGAGAAAAATGTAAAAACTATACCAACCGTAACCTCCCTAGGGAAACATATAAGTCAGTGGGTTTCTTTTTTTAGGTCTTTTATCTTTAATGTGTGTAAGGGACAAATCTTTATGCTGACAGTTTTCCTGTAAATGGAGAGGCAACATCCTTCTGTAAAAACACAGAAAATATTTCAGAATTTAGGGCCAAAAAGAGTAAGTGGCACCTCTACTTTTTCTCAGTGGGTGCAATAGTAGCTCTGTCCCCAAAACTGACATAAATCTGTTGTGCATCATGAAGACAAGCATTGAGGACTACAGCCACGGCTTGTTTCTTTTGTCCTGTAAGCACAGCTGACAACTGATGCAAGAAAATCATTGAGGGATATTATTTTCAGTTTTCTTCCCCATTGCCAAACAAGCACACCAGCAGCTGGTTCAGCATCCAGCCCACCTGAAGGTGAGAGTCAATGGGGACCCTCTGAAATAGATGTGCTGCTTAGGGAGGAGTGTCAGTCCGCTGCCAACTGATGCACTTTAGGAGTTTCCAACTGTCCATCCCCAGCTGTTCATGCCCCTTCTGCCAAAAGAAGGTGCTTAAGCATCTGCCATAAGGAAATCAGTCAATTATCATTTCTGAGATTAAAAATTACCTACTAGGTTATTAGTTAACCACCATCCTGCTGATTAGTTTGAAAGTACAGGCATGTTGCATATGAACAACTGATGCTACAGCTTTAAAGGTGACTTGTTTGCAGCGGGTAATTTGGAGAAGGGTTGAAGCATTTGGTGCTGCTGCTGCAGCATGGATTCTGCCTGCTTTCAGTAGAAATAGCAGGGTAGTTGAAAGGCTGCTTCTCTGCTTTTCTTCATCCTTTTAAACACAAATGTAAAAAATAGTCTTCTGAATAGATGATGCTCTGCGGCATGTACCCTGGCTTCATCCAGCTTCTAGAATGAGAGTACATGTGTTCCCCTTTGCTTGCTTCAGTCTTTTAAATTATTTTAATTATTATTTTCTATAATTTCTTTTTTGCTATTATTTTTATTATAAAAAAATTCTATTTTTATATTTCTATTCTTTTCTAAAAATTCTTCTGCGGTGCTTTTGAACTTGTAAATAATTCTTTCCAACAGCAAACACTCTCAGTAAAGTAACTAACATTAACTTGAGTGGTTAACTCTCCCCATCCTCTCCAGACAGCAAGTGCACATCCATCATCAGTTATCACTGCCAGACCTTTGGGTATGGTTCCTCCACTCCTCCTCTTGCCATAGTGCCTAAGTGCACAATTGCATGAAGGCCTGAACCCTGTTTTGTGTTTGCCCAAGCCAGCTGCAGCCCATAACAGGCTGGTCATAACAGGCTGGTCACCTGACTCTGCCTTGTCAAGCTGTATTTGTTTCAGCTGTGTATCCACTAGCATCCACTATTAGGAGTGACATCCGGGTTATCTTTGGCTGGTGGCTGCCCTCTCTCCCCACTCTTTTCTGCCCCAGGGGATAGTGTGGCTGTTTGTCTGGCTGTGCTCTAGGGAGCAGCAGCCCCCACACCTCCATGTTGCTTGGCCTGGGTGCTGTGGCACTGCTGGGGTCAGAACTCCACCTCAAATCCAAACTTTACTGTTTGCTTTACAGTAAGTATGGTGACATGCACTAGCAATGAATACAGCCAGGGCACTTTTGAATAAAACTTAGAATTGTTTTCATGTTTATTGATACCAGCTTTACATGCTGCTTTGGAGGATTGAAGTTGCGTTTAGTGGAATGACAGTATGTCACTCCAGATCTGCAAAAGACAGTGTAAGGTCAGATAAGAGAAGCCTTCACTTTCCAATAGTCAGTTTCTATGTATAAATTGGCACTTGATGCTCATCAAAGAACAAGAAATATTGGATATGCTCTAAATGTCCATTGTATTTCTGAGCCAACTACCTGATGGAAGTCATCACTTATATGTAAATGAACTGTCAATGGCTTGCCTCTGTTGGCAGTCGCTGGACTGTGAAGGGTATGTCTTAATAAGAACCAAAGCTCTTCACAGACTTTGATTTACTGGAAATAAAATAGAAAAGTCCTCTGAGAGTAGAAAGGACACTTGTTTCAGATAAAATGTCTAGACAGTAGCAATATATTTGGGGCTTTTATTATAGCAAAACTGCAAATTAGAATAGAGTGCTGAGAAAGTTCCTATGACCCAGCTGAGTTCAAAAACAGTTTCAGACTGATCCTTGAGACACACTCAAATTAAGTTCATGAGCATTCAAAAAGTGAAAGAAAAGATGTGCAAGGTCAATGATCAGATTTGCTAGAACTCTAGAACTGCCCAGACTTTACATTCTGTCTGGCAGGGAGGGATTTGTGATTCAGCTGTGATTTAAATCAGTTAAAGAAAACACAAATCACTCATTATGTTTCACTGCATTAGATGTCTCCTTTACAGTCCATTCTGTATGATGGCTTTTTTCTTTGATTATTGAAAATGAAACACAAGAGAGAGATTAATTCTATGAAATGTTACATTTCAGGGAAGAAACAATCAAAATGAAACTGAAGCATGTTTTGTCTAAGACATGTTTGTCTCCCAATTTAAGGGAGGCAAATCATATGGCATTTCTGATAAACATGTGGCCACTTCAGAACATCCAGTTTACCTGAAAACTCTTATTGTTACTTTTTTTTTTTTATTATTATTATTATCATCATTGCTAGCAGTTTTTTTACCATCCAGAATTTTTGGAAGCTTTATTGAATTTCAAAATAAAAATTATTAGGGTGAACCTATGCTTTTTATCACAGCCTGTGTAACCTGAGCTCAATATTTTTTCCCAAGAGAATTTACATGCCAAATGTAAATACTATAGAGCTTGAGTACTTAAATTAGAACCTAGATTGCTTGTATGGCTAATGGAGAATCCAGAAGGCAACGAGTGATGCATCAATTTCCATCACCAGAGTCCTCTGAATCATCTTCCGTGTGATTTATCACAGCTTTCCAGGAATCATCCTGCACTCCTTGTGATCATCTCCTTTTCCATCAGTACAGAGATCAAATGGAGACACATGGTGGTGCACCTTACCAGCATTTCTTCCCAGTTGCCATCTTTGGTACTGGAAACTCTGGATTTGGAAGAAACACATTAGTCACTAGTTTTATGAGAATTAATGCATTCAAAGTCATATTTCCACATACGTGAAACAACAGCTCTGGAAGGTGTAAACTACCTGGGAGTCTACGTGACACATTACATCTGATAATTAAAAAGATAAAAAGATTTTGTTAGCTGTATTTTTTTTTTCACGGTGTAGGTTTATGATGCTTGGTGGAGTGCAACTCATCTGTGACGTGGTTCTTAAAGCAGAGATCTGTGTGGTGTTCTCAGTCTTTGAGTGCTAGTTTTGAAATGGAAGGTCAAAGTGGTATTCAGACAGAAGGCTGAATAACTATTGCTGACCTGAATGAGATAATCCATTTGCCATTGCCATCCAAGTATAAAACTAGAAATAGTTTAAGGGGATCAGGCTGAGTCTGCAAGCAGTCTGAAATCTTATCACTGAAAGGTATGGAAGGCCACTTCCAATTCAATAGACTACTAACCCTGAAAGCTGAACAGTAACAATTTGGTGTCCTTTTGAGCACATAGAAATCTAGATTCAGCTCAGTGCTTGCATACCTAGGTTGTCTATTAAATGATCGTGGTCTACATTTTCAGTTGCACTGTTAATTTAAGCCCTAAGGTTAAATGGTACACATTGTCAGCATGATGACTGCATTAGCTGTAGCTGTTCCAAAAATAAAATTTATTTTATAGTAACCGAATTCCTACACAGTCCAACAGATGAGTCATCAGTTAATGTCTACAGAGATCAATTTTATTTATCCTTTCAGAAGATTAATAGTCACTGTTTTCTAAATCTAAGGGTATGCATAACTACAGACTGAATTAAACCTAAGAAATGTAAATGGATAATCAGAATGTCTTTTGGGGCTTCCTACTGATTCAATATTTGATACTCTGATCATAGCCACAGTGTACCGTGTTCTCTTTTATCCTGTCATATGGCTGGTAAATACCATTACAAATACAAAATTAACAGACTCAATCCCATACAAATATAATTTGATGCAAATCATAGTAGATTGTTTACAGACTCCTCAAGAAGACTTTGTACTGCATCTATCCTGGCATGCAGTCCTTCAAATATTTGACAAGTCACTGTTGTTGGAGAGTGAAATCATGAAAATAACACAAGCAATATTAGAAAATCATAAAAGCCCCACATGCAATATTAGAAAAATAAGGCTAAAAAGCACAAAGAAATCAGATTTAAAACATTATCTTTAAATAAGCAAAGGGCAATATTCCTACCTATGTCTTCCTTGTTTTGAAGTATGTGATTCAAATATTATCTGTCACCACAGAAATAAAGGGCTGTTTTCCCAAAGTACCTGACATTATACCTATAAGCAGTACAGTGTTGTAGTAGTTTCACTCATTGAAGTATTATCCTGAACATCTATTTTGCATTCAAGCAAGTGCTATATTTAGAACCTATTTTTATTCTGCCTAGAGTATACAGTACACTAGACCTTAATGTACCCTCTAACTACAGACATGGGCACAGAAGATGTAGGCTAAAAATAGTTATTACTCTAGAAGCAATATTTTATTTGAAAGCCATCACCTGAATTCCCAAGCAGTGCTGAAAGATTAGGACTTGCTTGTCTTCACTGGTGGAGAGAAACCCCCTCAACAGATCCTTTCTTACAGTCAGCAAATTTGAAATTTGTACAAAAAAAGTAATAGAAAGAGTTAGAAAAAATTCAGCATGCCATTAACTCCTGCAGGAGGACAAAGTACTATTTGTGAATTCCTGTCTGTGATAGTTACTTTTCAGTGCTTTATTTTCTTCATTGGGAATAAAGTAATGATTGGTAGAAGTAGCAGTGAGGAAGAAAAATAAAATTGTTTATTATTGGACCAATTGGGCCCAGCGAGATGAAGGCCAAATTGTTTTTTGCTTGTCTGAGTTTGATTTTTAGTCAGTCTGGTTGTGTTTTTTGTTTAGCAGAGAACTTCAGTGAAGAGTATGTTGTTTTATGACTGAGGCCAATAGAAAGTCATTGGCGTAACAAAACTGCAGATTTTACAATTTCAACGCAGCTGCTCTGTGACTTTTAAGCAACTGTGAAATCACATTGTTTAAACAGTGTTTATAAGGGCTGATGCCTGGATTCATCTTTTTTCTTTTTTTTTTTTTTTTCTGGAAAAGTCAACAGAAATCCTTCAGATCAACAACTGGTATGGCATCCTAACCATTTTAGCAAGTGTTCGCAACCGCCATTTAGAAATAATCAACTGGTCCCTCTGTGTTACACCCATATATGAACACAAACATGATGTTACCAGTATCATGAATGAATTTGCTAATACCAATTCACCAGTGAAAATCCATTCATTTAATGACAAGCACACCTGTTTGGATGACATACCGATTTATGGGCAAGGCCCTGAGCAAACTGGCATTTCAATTGGTTTTACAACTTTTAATGACTTCTTATGCTGCAGCAGTTAGTAGTACTTGGACATACTTGTTATACTGTGTTATCAAGAGTATATATATCCCCTTCATAAGAAGTGTTACTTGCTTCTCATGGGCCAAATTCTTTGCAGAGAGAAATGAATTCTGGACCTCAACTGCAGTCAGGACCTATGCCTTCCTACCCTAAACCTGTGATCCAATAAGCATCCACAGTTTTAAGTATTTATGCAAATGGTATCTGTGTTGTTTATTTTCTTTTTCTTTTCTTTTTTTTTTTTTCCTTCTGTTTAGCAGATTAGGACTTAAAGGTAGATTTTAGGTCTACAACCGAAAACAATATATGTCAAAGTTGAATCCCCTCTTCTTTACAACAGGGTACCCACTTCTGGCAGCTCCCAATGACCTGAGTCCTGAAGGAGCAGCCTGCTGCTCTGCATCTGCAGATGTGTCAGGCCCCACTTCTACAGCTATGGATGCGGCTGGGAAAAGATGGGTGTTTGCAAGAGGAAGGGGTTAGCAATGTGGGAAAGAGAAATGTGAAACCAGCAGGTTCAGTGTGCTTGCCAGAAGAATGATGACAAGGAATAGTTTATCTACAATAAAGGTCATTATTAAGTTACAGGGTAGGAGCTAATTCTTGTGGTGATTGACCCTTAAGATTGGAAAGATCAATAGCTCAGGAGTCCTGTAGAAAAATGGAAATCTAGTTCAGACATTTCTGTGTATTTTGTTTGGCTTTTGAGCTTTGTTGAGAGTCTCAAAGAAGGAGCCCAGCAGCTGCTGCCCTGGAAGAAAAATGAAATGTAGAGGCTCTGGAGAGACAGGGAAAATGTGACAGAGCATTTGAATTGGAGACAGCAAGTTTGTGATATATTTGAAAAAGGGAGTAGACTTCAGAGAAACCAAGAAAAAAGACCACATATACCTTTATCAGTATTTTCTGGGATAAAAGTACTGAGGATGTCATAGGGATGGTGTACATAAATCGTATTATCAAAGCAATGGCTGAAACTGGAAACTGAGAGCTCAAATGGAAGGGATTGCATAGCAACCTTCTGACTATTTTTTATGACTTAAAAATTGGTATCAAAGAATAAAGTTATCCTTTTATCTTCAGTAGATTAACTCAATTTATTGTGTCTGATTCCAAGGGTTAAAATTTACAAAATTTTTACTTACAAGTGGTTTGTATGTGTCAATGGAGTTATTCTAGTTCTTACAGATGTAGAGAAAAATACAAGTGTATCCCCACCAGATTTTGGGGTTTTTATGCCACAACCCATATGGGGCATGAGAAAAAAGCACAGTCCTATGTTCTTAAGCAGGTAAGTAGCCATGCTGTGCATTACAGGACCAGCTCTCCAGGTTACATACATCCTAAGGTTTGTACAGCCCAAATATTTCTACAGACTCATCAGCCTCATGTACAGGGGTTGTACATGGTAACCTAATGCCTAATCCACACAAAGGATGTATATTCCAAGGTGTTATTCTTTGTAATAGAGGGTATTTCCAGAGCATGTGTGTGGAAATCAATAAAGGAAGGCATGTTTTAGATCTGAGTCATGTATGTACAAACATTCCTCTGGTTGTAGGAAAGCTTTTTGAGCTTTAGAGTCATAGTTGGCTTTTATTAATAATACCATCTCTCTCTGGCATTAGCATCACTGGTGGTTAGTTATTTCTATACTTGAGTTTGAATGATGCCTCCTGCACACTGAGGAGGTAAGACAGAAATTTTTACCATTTTGCCTGCATACCGTGCTCCTGCACAACTAAATGGAGTCATCTTTTAGCCTTTAGTGCATATAAGGAGTGGGTTAATGTCTGAAATGTACTGGCTAGATAAAACCTCGACTCAAGTCTGATATCTTTTTTTAATATGCATACAAAAATAATAACTCAGGGATTAAGTTTCTATTTTGTTTTTCCACTGCACAAAAACAACAAAAGTACATCTGTTGCTAGTCTTTCTCACTCATTTCTTTGACATCTCAAATTAAGATGAATTGCTTATGCTTGTCCCTTGAACAATAGCAGTGTTCAAATATATACATTGGGATCTCCTTCTGACAAATTTTAATTGTGAGTCAAGCTAGCATTTACCTAGAAAGTTCACACAGGCAAAGACTCTGGTGTCATACTGTCTATGCATCATAATTAAAACAGGAAGCTGAATTTCACAGTTGAAAAGAAGAAGAAAAGTTCTGGCATTTGCAGTGAGCCTGGAGATTCAAGCACTATTAGAAAACTTCCCACCAATGCATGTAACAAGAACTTATTAGGTTCCTTTGCAATGAAGGGTAGAAAAGGTTGTATCCAACTGCCATGCTATGGATGATCCCCTGGGTCTATGCGTAACAGTAAGTGAGGAGAGAGGAGGTGGATGTGAATGAAGAACTCACTAAATTCACAAACTGGAAAGAACAGAGAGCCCTGCTGCTTCCTGAAAAGAGAGTATGTTTGAAGTGGGTGCTTCCCCAGAGGTTTCAGAAGAATTTGGGAACCAGATTATATATGTGCAGCTCTAAAACCAGGACTGGCTAATGTTTAGTATGTTTTTAATATGGGATTGTATTCTTTCATAGCTGTAGAATAAACAAAGGAATGAATGGATGTAAGACTGAATGTTTACTTACTCCCAAAGGCAGAATTAATCTCTGTAAATACATACTTATGCATGCTACAAAAATATAAGACCAAAATTATTCAAGAAATCCTACATCTCCATTCTTGAAGCTGCCACCTTGCTACAACATAAGACATCAAACATCAAAATGTCTAGGTAGATCCAGAGCTGGGATCAAGAGAAAAGTACAGAAGGGGGTACCTATAGTATGCCTGAAACTTGAGAAGAGGAAGCAGAGTAGCATGTTGGCTTTGTTGTCTTGATGGAAGACCTGTGTTTTTCTGACCTTGTAATCTCAAATTTAAATTGTACTGGGTTTTTGCAAAGGTAGCAAAATTTATTCTGGATTTGAATTGATGCCATGAAATAGAATAGATTTTTGTAATACCTTGATATTATGTAATGGCATACACTACAACACACACAAAAAAGAAAATACCAAGTTCACTGTGCTCTAAAAATGATATTCAAGAGACCCAGGGAGACATCAGCATGGTGGATCAGGATGGGACTGCACAGGAGAGACGTATTTCTGAGTGGGTAAGGAGCACTTTTAAACCTACCTACTAAACCAAGAACATATTCATATTTCTTTCCTTCCGGTTCAGCAAAATCAGAGAGAAATCAGTAAGTAGGAAGTTCTAAGACAGCAAGTCTATAGAAAGAAAGAGCCTTAACTTTCCAGTAGAAATGATGATCGGGTAGCATTTATGTGTTTGCTTGAAGTTTGCAGAACTTGACAAGTATGCTGCTTTCCACAAAACAAAGAGAATGTGGTACTTTATTAATAGGAATTGGGCTGTTTTGTTTCTTCCCGGCTTCTCCATTTGCTTTGTCTTTTTCAAAAACTTGGTGCACGAGTTGAGAGAACAGGAGAACAGCACTGATGTAATAATAAAATATACATTTCAGAAAACAATAAAAGCAAATATATTTAAAAAAGCAGGGGAATACTTGACAGCCTACATATTTATAATTGAAAGCTGTTCAGAAAGGAATTACTTTTATGTTCACTCTAAATTGTTCTAATCCCAAGGCAAAACTGTTCATAGATTCCAGGAACTAATAAATCCATCAATCAGCAACCAAGGGATAAAAAACAGCAGAAATTGCTAATAAGAAATAAAAGATTATAACAAGAACCCTCTGTTGAAAATAAATGTGTGTCAAGTGTAGAAACGTAAAATTGGTATTGCAGAAAGCAGAGTCCAAAATATATCTCTCTCTCCTCTTTTTTTTTTTTCTTTAAACTAAAGCAGGTCACAGTGTCCTCTTTAACCATGGATTTCTGAGCTCTGATTGTTTTGTGTAATTGTTTTAACAATTCTTTCTGAAGTTTTGGTGGGTCCATTAAAAAAAATTATCCCCACATCTTGGCCATATCTTAATCCATGAACTAAACCAGATCTGATTTTGCAGCAGAAGTATCTGAATGTGAAAACAGTGCAGTTCTTTCATTGATATCACATTAGCTTTTGGAGCTACTCCAGACTCACTGGAGGTTTACATGCAAACCTGACTCACTATGGGTCTTCCATTCATATCTGATCTGCTTCCAGATCTGATGTCAATGGAAGCACTGTATACTTTATGCTGCTGCTATCCAGCTTGGCCTCCCTCCAGAAACTTAATGTTTTTCTTCAGTTGCATCAGTGCCTCTGAGCAGAAAGAGAATGACATCCGTATGTTTGAAGATTAAAGTCGAGTCAACATTTCAAGTGAAAAAATGGATGCATTTGTAGATCTACAATAATAAGATGAAAAGGTAAATTCCTTTAAAAAGGGGTTTTGGCCTCAAAGCTCCTGTGGCTGTTGTGTATGTTATATTTTCTTGAAAGAGGTAAGCGGAAAGATGCATGTAGATTTTCATGGGTTTCTTTGGCAGCTAAATTTTGCACCTTATACTTTACTGTATTTTTTCTTTAATTAAAGAAGAGAATTTGGCAATAAATATGTCGATCAACTATTCAAAGCAAGTGAAAGAGTAATTGACTAGAAAGCTGATTAAGAGAACTAGGAACCTATTGCTGCACATGAATAGGACTCAAAGGTGTTTTCTGAGGAGAAATTTGTATTATTGCAGTTGTATAATGCAACAAATGAAAACAGATCCCGAACAATGAGTCACTTGCACATTCAGTGAGACTAGACTAGCATTTTAAAGTTATTTATTGAAGAATTCTACAAACTCTACAGCAAATTTTAGCATTAAACATACCACTCCAGGGGGTTTTATTTTACCTAAACTTCCTCTTGAGAGGCAGTGCTGCCCTGGCTGTGCCCGGGCACCTCTGCCACCGGGCATTATATAAGCTAATGTTCCTTCCAGCTGCAGAGGACTGTGCTAAGAAATCAGTACTCCTTCCACCATGTAAAATCATCATGTACAAAAAGGAAGTAGTTATAAATGCATTGTAGGGAAGGTAATTTAACTTGTAATCTGGTCATACCTTATTGCAGGCTAAGCAAGACCTTACTGCAGGCACAGTGGTGGTAAAATCATGCATACAAAACAACTTTAGGAATCAATATTCAGTTCGTTTTGTCTTAAGTCTCCTGTATACTGGTATTATTCTTCCAAAAGCATGATGTCTTCCAGACGTATTTTGTAATAAGTTATGAAGGAGCTGAAAGGCTAAAAAGGACTGTGTAGGGTCGCTCCAAGGGCTGTTTATTTGTAAAAAGCAATTTCTGAAGCTGTTTCCATATGTTAGCAGGTAAAGTGAACTGAATTCTTAGATCTCTATGTTGTCCGGGAAGCTAGGGATCAGGTTAGGAAAGCTAAGGCCCACTTAGAATTAAACTTGGCTAGGGATGTTAAGGATAACAGGAAGGGATTCTATGGGTACATTGCAAATAAAAGGCAGACTAGGGACAACATGGGCCCCCTCCGGAAGATATCGGGAGAACTGGCTACCCTGGATTTGGAGAAGGCTGAGGTTCTTAACGACTTCTTTGCCTCAGTCTTCACCAGAAAATGCTCTGACCATACCACCCAAGTCTTGGAAGGCAGATGGAGGGACAGTGAGAATGAAGACCCTGGGCCCACTGTAGGAGAGGATCTGGTTCGAGACCATCTTTAGAACCTGAATGTATGCAAGTCCATGGGACCTGATGAAATCCATCCACAGGTCCTGAAGGAGTTGGCGAATGAAGTTGCTAAGCCACTGTCCATCATATTTGAAAAAACATGGCAGTCAGGTGAAGTTCCCGAGGACTGGAAAAAAGGAAATATAACCCCCATTTTCAAGAAGGGGAAAATGGATGATCCAGGGAACTACAGAGCAGTCAGTCTACCCTCTGTGCCTGGCAAAATCTTGGAGCAGATTCTCCTGGAAGGCATGCTGAGGCACATGAAAAACAACAAGGTGGTTGGTGACAGCCAGCATGGCTTCACTAAGGGGAAATCCTGCTTGACCATTTTGGTGTCCTTTTATGATGGGGCTACAGAACTGGTGGACAGGGGTAAAGCAGTTGATGTCATCTACCTGGGCATGTGCAAAGTGTTTGACACTGTCTCACATGACATCCTTGTTTCTAAATTGAAGAGACATCAATTTAATAGATGGACCACTCGGTGGATAAAGAACTGGTTGGATGGCTGCACGCAAAGAGTTGTGCTCAATGGCTCAATGCCCAGCTGGAAACCAGTAACGAGTGGTGTCCGCCAGGGATCAGTGTTGGGACCGGTCTTGTTCAACATCTTTGTCGGTGACATGGACAGTGGGATTGAGTGTGCCCTCAGCAAGTTTGCCAATGACACCAAGCTGTGTGGTTCGGTTGATACGTTGGAGGGAAGGAATGCCATCCAGAGGGACTGTGACACACTTGTGTGGTGGGCTGATGCCAACCTGATGAAGTTTAACCATGCCAAGTGCAAGATCCTCCACCTGGGTCAGAGCAATCCCAGGCACAGCTACAGGTTGGGCCGGGAAGAGATTCAGAGCAGCCCTGTGGAGAAGGACTTGGGGGTGTTGGTTGATGAGAAACTTAACATGAGTCAGCAATGTGCGCTTGCAGCCCAGAAAGCCTACCGTATCGTGGGCTGCACCAAAAGGAGCGTGCCCAGCAGGTTGAGGGAGGTGATCCTGCCCCTCTACTCTGCTCTCGTGAGACCTCACTTGGAGTATTGTGTGCAGTTCTGGTGTCCTCAACATAAAAAGGACATTGAACTGTTGGAACAAGTGAAAGGAGGGCCACGAGGATGATCAGGGGACTGGAGCACCTCCCGTATGAAGATAAGCTGAGAAAGTTGGTGCTGTTCAGCCAGGAGAAGAGAAGGCTGCATGGAGACCTCATAGCAGCCTTTCAATATCTGAAGGGGGCCTATAGGGATGCTGGGGAGTTACACTTCATGAGGAACTGTAGTGAGAGGACAAGGAGTAATGGGTTCGAACTTAAACAGGGGAAGTTTAGATTGGATATGAGGAAGAAATTCTTTACTGTGAGGGTGGTGAGGCACTGGAATGGGTTGCCCAGGGAAGTTGTGAATGCTTCATTGCTGGCGGTGTTCAAGGCCTTGTTGGACATAGCCTTGGGTGGCATGGTTTAGTGTGAGGTGTCCCTGCCTGTGGCAGGGGGATTGGAACTAGATGATGTTAAGGTCCTTTCCAACCCTAACTATTCTATGATTCTATGATTCTATGATTAAGATGACTTCAGCTCTTGTTTGCTATGGAAACATTAACAGACCAGTCTAAGCACCATCTAGTTAGATAAACATGACCCTGAATTTAGCTTGTCTGTGTCTCTTGACCAAAAATCTTATTACAGTTGATTGAAGCGTTTATTAGTTTCCTTGAGTCTTTATTCATTAAACCACCACCAAACACCATATCCAAAGCATTTGTAATATTTCAAACTGCTTTGCAATGCATAATATGGAGTAAAACGTGTGACACTCCATGAGGGTGAGTGTTTTGAAAATGTCTGAAGCAGTTCAGTATAAGTGGCTATATGCTTCTTCAGCCCAGCACCTGGCAAAAGGGCTGAGGGATTGAAGAAAATGCAGAGCATGCTGGCATTTGCCTCTTCTTCTCTACAGTGGGAAGGAGAAGAGCTCTGGTTGCTGAGCTGGAAAAACACAAGAAAATGGCAGCTGCCACCACTGCTCCAATGTGCCTCTGCTTTCTGGTCTGTCTTCAGGCATGTTCAAGTGCACTCGCAGATATTTTTCATAGGTTTCTCGAGCATTTTCTTACACTGCTGTGTAGAAAAGCCACACATGAGAGATCTTTTTTTTATTAAATCTAAACATAAAAAGAAAATTTCACAAATCTGTTGGTCTGGCTGTTTCCCAGTCATATGTCATCTGAATTACATTAGCACAATATTCCAGACATTAAATTAAAGACAGTAGGAGCAAGTATAGTTGACATCTGTGCAAAATTTAAAACTAAGGAACTTCCAGTGGTTTCTTTAATCCCAGCCAAATTATGGCTTTTACCACATTCTTCCTTCTACAATGCCAAGGTTTTTTTTTCCTCTCTCTCTCTCTCTCTGAAATACATTCATAAGATCACAACGATGCAGCTGCAGGGTGTCCTGTGCTGCTCCTGTGTGGGCTGGCTATGCCAGCAGCCGCACTGGGGAGAGGTGCAGCTGCTCTGAGGGATCACTGCTTTGGCTTCTTTGGTTTTTGGTATCACCAGGAATGTGTAGGGCCTGGAAGAGGTAATCTCTGGTGTGCCAGGCATAGCTTGCACACCTTTTTTTGCTCAACATAGGGAAGAAATCAGTAAGAGTTAAATTTCTTTGCTAGGGGGAATGTGTAGCATTGGAGACACGGCATCCTGGGAGACTGTGAAACCTGTGTCCTTGGGGGCTTTCAAGACTTCCTTTGGCACAGCCATGGCTTACATGGTCTAGTGCTACAGGTGGGGCTTTGACTAGGTCTCCTCCAAGGTTCCCCTCCAGTAAACATTTTTAATCGTCATTGCTCTGTCACTGGTTAAATGGGCAATGGCTGTTGCTAGTGGCAGAGCAATGATTGCTTAATTGTAACTATAACAATCTATTCACAGTGAGATGGAAGAGTTTTGCTTTTTCTTCTCATCTTAGGCTGAAAGATGTTAATGGCTTCTAGTAGACATGTTGCCCAAGCAGTCAAATATGGTGAAAGTGAATGAGCAACCTTTTGTTCAGGGCAACTAAATGCCCTGATGAGTACTGGTAGTGGAGAAAGCCACAGCTCAAGACAAAGCCCGCTGTGGTCAGACCAATTAGAAGCTAAATCACATGCGCTCACTCATACAGGGGAGAAAGAGAGAAACAACACAGCTACTTGGCTGAGGCTGGCATACTGCTGCCCAAAATCAGTGGGGCAGGCAGAGGCTGCCCACCCTGGTGCTGCAGATTCTACCTGGCTCCTGCCCTTCAGTGCTCACCACTGTTCCCAGGGATACTGTTCACAGCACACCTGTGCCATGAGCTGGCCCACACAGGAGCAAATCAGGATGCCTTGTGATTCCTGCATTCCGTTGTTTTCCTCTGTGTTTGTTCAGCTGTGAGTATATTTGGAAATGTATTGGGTGGTGGATGGGTTACTTTGACACTGCACAAGGAAGAGTGTGGTAAAGGCATTGTGTATTCCACATTATCTGATTGATACCATTCTTCTTTCCTCTTTATAGAAACAATCTACTACGACTTTGAGATTGCCTTAATGACATAGGCCAAGAAAAAAAAAAGAAAAAAAAACAGGAAAAATGTTCCATTTTGGTTTATCTAAACAGAAATAGTATTTTCAGTGGAGTTAATCAGACAAAGGTAAATATAATGTTGTATATTGCTTCAGAAGAAATATCATTCCTCTACCTTTTATATTATCATCAGGAACTATTTTTGTGTGGAAAATCTGGGATTTTGCATATTCTTTGCCCAGGGGGAAAGGAGTAAAGTAACGTGAGAAAACAGTGATGTTTTCTACCACAATGAAATTAATGCTTTGCATAGAAAAAGTATCTGAATGCTTGTAGAAATAAACTTTTCATTTTCCATTTTAAATAACAGTTCAAAATAGTTCACTTTTTGTTGTATCTGAAGAATGTGAGGTACCACAATGGAAGCTGGGAAGATATTTTCCTGTTTTTAAAAGAAGCCATGTTCTGCTATGTGGGCTCAAAAGAGATGCCTTACAAAGAAGACTGCATATTGCAGTGAGAACAAGGGGGGATCATGTATTAATTTTATTTTTACAAAGCACCAGTGGTTCTTTTATGTAATCCTCTGGGTTGTCCCTCTGGGTTCAACGTCATTGTGGTTAAGCAATGGATAACGGATGGAAAGTAGGATCTGCAGAGCTTTCTTTTCTATGAGTTCATTATACTTCAGATGTGAAAATTGAATTGGGAACCCTGCTTCTCAGGTTGCAAGGTAGAGTGGTTGTATATGGACCCTGGCACCAGGATGTGACAGCCACTCGTGGAGGCCAAGCAGACAATGAGGAGCACCCTGGTGCATACAGGGTGGCGAAGTACCAGCCTCTATTCTTACACACCTACCCAGACTATACATTTGTAAGTGAAACCAGGATGAGTTACTGGTGCTCCAGCAACTACCACACTGACAGAGCAGTGTATATTGTACCTTGCTTGTTAGGCAGAATGTACCTATCTATCCTCTTGCTCTTAACTTGGGAAGAAAGTAATGAGACCTCTCTCCTGGGCTTCAAGCAAAAAATGGAAATTAAAGCATGTATAACACACATTTATTATTTGTTAGGTTCTGGCAATCTGTTTATAGCACTGCAAGACAGAAATGTGAATTATGACCTGGAACATTTTCATTTTATGGTCCAGACCTCAACTTGAGTATCTGCACAGGCCCGAGTGAGTTTTAATGAAGTGTGTGGGGAATCTCCTGTAAGTCTGTGCATATTATTCTCTGAGAGATCAGAGAGGATGGAATGATATATGATGTTTTACTTCTATTTGCTCTTTCTTTTTCATTTACTTGTTATTCAATTATGATTTTTAAACAGCTACAAACGATGAGATTCAAATACAAAGTCCAACTGTTTTTAACATCAACAAGATATCTGATATCTTCTTGGCAATCTGGGATCCAGAAATCAATGAATAAATTGCCATCATCCGGTGAATAAAATAGTCATCTGAGTAACTGCAGCACAGATGTGCCCTTTCACTAAACTAGCATGTACTGTATGCAGGATACCTTAAACATGATGCAATGTCATGTTTCATAATACATGCTTTTTTTGTGCAGCAGCATATGTCTTCAGTTTTGACCGCCTGAAGGTACTGCTATAAACTTGATGGCTGTTATTGTCTGTTGCAGTTGGCTAGTTATTCTAGAAACTATTTTTTCTCTACTAGTAGAAAAGATCAGTTTAATATAAATTAGCTCCAAAAAAATATTTATTGGAACAACAGTCAACAATCGGCTCCTCCTAGCATGCACCTTAGAATCATAGAATAGTTAGGGTTGGACCTTCTATGGTACTAGGTAAAAGCACATATTATCATGTTGCTAAAAGGAAAACTACTGAAATAAAAAGATTTATTAAAGAATAACAGTAAACAATCTGCTCAATCAGGCATCCTAACTACTTAGGTGTGTAATTATAGAAATGACACAATGTTTATGCAAGTGTCTTCAGAATAACAATAAAGTGCAATGTGTTTTCTACCAAGAAAGATTTACTTAAACATGCTATAAGCTGAGCAGGGCTACTCACATGACAATAGAGGAGTAAATAGGGAGAAGCATTCCCTAATGCACAGTAAAAAGGGCATGAAGGCAAGGCTATGGAATATGAAGTTTCATTAGCATCTGAAAGGTTAGTGCTCAGTTTCATTTTTCTTTCACTGTGTTTCAAGTATTTGTGCAGAAGTGGTGGGCAGTGTAAACAGAGCTTAAAGCTGTGGTACTAAAGTCTCTCCACTGTACCCGGTGAATAAGAAGTTGTAAAGCTGGGTGGATGCCTGTTTGCATTTAGTGCTTGTGGGTGTCTTATTACTGTCTCTGTTCTACTTTTTATATCTCGCTTGCTTGTGGTCCAAGAAAGCAAGCTAACCTCTGTGTCTTACTTCTAGATATATCTCCTAGTCACTCAACTTCTAGAGCAAATTCGTCCTCCTTTTATCAAAATCGTACTCTTTATCTACCTATTTCATCTCTAATCTTCCCACTGTGACAGGAAAATTTGCCCTGCAGCAGTGCCTTACGATGTCAGAGTGAGAGGCTTCTGGCTGAATGAGCAAAGGAGTATTTAAAAGGTGATTTTAAATGTACAAGTTCTGACTGCATAGTCATCACTGGCCTCAAAAGAGAAGGAAAAGGTCTCTCTATCTCGACCTACAGTTTTCCTTCTGCAGCTTCTAAAATAATAGAGAGTAGAAAATACTGCTGATTTGAAGGTTGGCCTTCTGCACTTATTCTGCATAAGAGTTCATGATGGCAGAGCATCAGTCCTTACAACCCCAGTCAGGTCCTCACTGTTTGTGACCAGCCTGTTTTCTACAGCATTTGAGTAGATCTTAAAATGGCCAACTGCTTTAATATCATAGTCAAAATAATTAGTCATGGTATTTGGGTCACATCAGTAGCCTGCTCCCAGTCCAGTCATTTCCCTGCAGTACTATGGCCTGTTTAACACTCCTATCTGAAGTGGGGTCTGTGGTGTTTTTACAGCTGAAAAACCAGTCTTTTAGGATGCTGGTCAGCAGGATGCAGGAGAAACAGCATATCACTCTAACACTTTGGTGGCATCCCACTCATAACTGACTCTACTCACTGGTAAACATTACCTTACACCTTTATCAGGCATGGGCCAAGGTGACATCCTAGCAGTGCTAGTAAAATTGAATTGGGTTACCTCAAAGCTGCACAAAGATTTTGGCCGCTTTTGCCATAGGTGGAAGTGGAAAATGGGATCTAGGGTCAGTAATCTGGGTTGAAAGCTCCAAAGTCTTGGGTTCATCTTCTATAGTGGTGTGACAAGATAAATGGGCAGCAGCACTTGCTGCTGTGGGAACAGTGTTTCTCTTCTTACATAGCCAGTTAGCCCCTTCCAGGTACTTCTCAGGTCTGACTCATAGTGTTCTGCAGATCACAACTCTTTTGAGGTTTTCCAAACAGGATTTTGGTTTTTGATTTTGGTTTTCCTTTTTCAATGTATTATTTGTATTATTTTATAGTATCAGATATGTAGGAATATGTTTGGCTCTGGCTTGAGGAATTTCCTGGCTGTGGTAGAGACTCTAACCCCTAAGGAGCCTGGAAAGTAACTCTGGTTCAAAGGAAGAGGATGGGAAGCTTAGTAGTAGTTTTTAAAAACTAAGGCTTTTGGTTTTATCTTGGATAGTTACCCATTAATTGTTTTCTTTTTTCCTTAAATAAACCTGATTTACTCCCGCTTTTTGTATCATTCCTCATGTTGCCCTAATGTTTCCAAAGTTGATCCTCGAAACATCAATATTGTGTTTGCTTTAAGTTATACAAGGAATTTAACACTCAGAAGTAATCCAGATTTGAACACAAGTACTAAGAATGACTAGAAATATTTGTAAATCCACACAGAACAGCATTACTAAGGCACTTGATGTGAACAGTCAACTGCTCTGCACCCTCCACTCACTGAGCTCAAAAGGGAAAGAAAACTCCAAACAGCCATTAATCAAAGAAGAGCTACAAAACAACACCTGTAGGTACAAATCCATGCTGTGGAGGACAAGCTCAGCAGCTAAGGGAGGGCACTGTTTCAATAACTAGTAGTGAATCAAGGCATTCCTAGACAGGGCTGGATGTGCATAAAAAATTAACAAGATCCAGCAAATCAGCTGCTGGTTTAACATTCAGAGACACTGCTCCTACCAGCAAAGGTATCCCTCCAAAACACAGGGTACGTATCACACTTTAATATCCTTGTTTCAGGTTGATGCATGTCACATCTTGATTGTATGTTGCACCCTGTTGCTGGGCTGCTTACTGTGGTGCCATGATTTTCTCCAAAGCAGGCTTGATTGGGGTGCTGGTCCCCAGGTGAGAAAGGCTTTCGAAGCTGACTGTGTTTGCATTCAGGAGCTGGAGATGAGCAGTACAGAGGTCTGCATGAGCATGTTAATCAAACTAGGGCCCTCAGTGAGCCTTGTGAAGGTGTGAACCTGCAGTGTTGGTACAGTCAGGCAGTGCTAGCTTATGCAGTGCTTAGGTGGTCCTGGAGCCCCTGGGTCCCCAGCCAGCATTTGGCCAAGCTGGAGTCCTCCCACGTGAACTAAGGGAAAGTTAAATGACTTTGTGAGCACTTAAGGAGGCTGTGAAAAAATGTTAGACGGCTGTCAGACTTGCATGACTTGCATAAATCCTCTCAGCAGAGTGAACGCTCGGTCTGAGGGGAAATCTCGCCTGTAGCTGTGTGCAAGCCAACTAACTTAGTCTGAAAGGACCAAATTAACCTTGGATAAGAGGTTTTTGTGCATGGATGGTTAGTGGATTAAAGAAGGCGTCCAAGTGAAAGCCCAAGCAAAACAAGGGGAAAGAGCAGCCCTGGCTGAAGAAATTCCCTCCCAGGGATTTTCTTGTCTACAAGAAAAACCTTGAGGTGCTGGAGCATATCCAAAGAAGGACAACAAAGCTGCTGAAAGGTCTAGAGAACAAGTCTTATAAGGAGTGGCTGAGGGAGCTGGGGCTGTTTAGCCTGGAGAAAAGGAGGCTCATGGGAAAACTTGCTTTTTTCCTACAACTACCTGAAAGAAGGTTGCAGCAAGGTGGATTTCAGTCTCTTCTCCCAAGTAAAAAGCAATAGGACAAGAGGAAACGGCTTCATGCTTCACTAGGGGAAGTTTAGGCTTGATAGTATGAAAAACTTCTTCACTGAAAGGGTTATCAAGCATTAGAACAGGCTGCCCAGGGAAGCGGTTGAGTCACCTTCCCTGTAGGTAGTTATATGTAGATACTGCACATAGGGACATGGTTTAATGGTGGACTCGTCAGTGCTAGGTTAAGGTTGGACTCAATGATTGTAAAGGTCTTTTCCAACCTAAATAGGGCTGCTGGCGATGCTCAACACAAAACTTGAGCCCACAGTTTATAGTGTATTTACGGAGTCAGTAACTGCTTTTGGGGATTTCTTAAGGCCCAGTGCCTCTCACTTGACAAGCAAACAAGGGACCTCCTGCTGCTCCCCAGCACATGGATGCTTCTGCTGCAGGTCAGCAGGCTGCAGGCCCAAATGCCCACCTGCATTTGGAGACCAGAGATCAATTCAAGGAAAAAGGGTGGCACTGCATCTGAGGAGCACATTTGGCCCATGGCAGGGGGGTTGGGACTAGATGATCTTCAGGTCCTTTCCAACCCTAACTATTCTATGATTCTATGAAAAGTGGATCTTGCATACAGTCACCCTGTCATGCCTTGTTTTAAAAGTCATTGTACCTTGGAAAGCAAATACTGCATGTAACTTTTGCTAGGAAGAAAAATTACATCTTTAATTTAATCCCTTTTTAACAGGGTTCAGCCATTATCCTTTTGTCATGGGTTCAGCAGTAGCAGTCATTTTTCTCCTTCTTGGTAGCTGGTGCAGCGCTGTGGTTTTGATTTTGGGCCTGGGAACAGCGCTGATAACACCAGGGTTTTCAGTTACTGCTTGGTAATATTTTGGTCTGGCCAAGGACTTTCTGAGTCTTATGCTCTGCCAGGGAGGAGGGGAAGCAGGGAGGAAGCAGAGACAGGACACCTGACCCAAACTAGCCAAAGAGGTTATTCCATACCACAGCACATCATGCCCAGGATGTAAAAACGGAGAGAGCAGAGACCCGGAAGGGTGGGGGTGCACTGCTTGATTGGGCTGGGTATAGGTGGTGAGCGATTGTATTCTTTCCTTGTATTTGCCTTGTCATTATTATTATTGGTGGTAGCAATAGTGATTTGTGTTATACCTTAGTTACTAAACTGTTCTTATCTCAACCTGTGGGAGTTGCATTCTTTCAATTCTCCTCCCCATCCACCTGGGAGCGGGGGGAAGAAAGAGAGGGGAGTGAGTGAGAGAACGGGCTGCGTGATTTACAGCTTAAACCACGACACCTTTGCATGGGAGCTGGCTACTCATTTGACATCAGAAAGCTGTGCAACATCAAGCTGGGTACAATCGCTTTATCTTTTTCAGAGTGAAAAACTTGCCATCAGGCCCCAGCTCTAGCATGGTGACAGCACTGGGAGTCCATGAGTGCAGCAACCCTCCACCCGTTGACATAGTCATCTGTTTTCATTGAGCAGCAGAACTAGCGTGATACCCACTTCGCTGTCTCTGGTCTGGGTGATATGTTCCAGCCATACCACACTCACTGTGGGGAGAATAAAAATAGCTTATGGTAGCTGGTGGCATTTGCAGGATGTATAGCAGTTGCTGCATATCAGCTCCATGGTCAGTGACTGCCTGATAGATTGAGAAAGATCATTTCTTGTCAAGATGATTCCAGGCTACTAAGAATGTAAAATCCAAGGCTGTCCAGAAACCCTGCTCAGTGCTGTTAGTGTCTTGGAAAATGCCATGCACAGAAAAAGGACAACATCCAGCATGCATATTCAGAGCAGGAATTAGAGGTAGGACACCTAAATTACTAGGTCTTTAAGACTCAAAATAACCTTGGAGCTACTTTAAACCATTTCTTTCGGGGTTTCTTTTGTGTACCTATGGAAAAGAGGGAGTAGATGACTTGCTGTTGTACTGCTCGCTTTCCTGCTGTGCAAGAATGGTCTTCTTGCAGTCAAAGTCATACAGTAACAGTGTTGGATATCTTTTGAGTTGAAATTTAGGTCCAGCCTGCTGTGTAATGAGCAAAGATCAGGAAATCACAAAGATGCTTATGACCATTTTTTGATTTTCTGTATTTGACTGTAGTCTAAACGGATTAGACTAGGATCTCCAGTCTACCCTCATTATTACACTAAAAATATTTTACTGTAACTCTGCAGATGGCAAGCTTGACATAATATCCACCCCATTATATTTAAGTTTTAAGTTTTCCTTATAAACAAACCTGTTATTTGCTATGCTATAGAACTGAAGCAATGCAAGGCTTTTAAGGCAATTACATTGATCTTATATATCAAGCAGCAATATTAATATAAAAATATATATATTTATGTTCTTTAACTAGTGGCTGGAGTTAATAATAATTGAAGTTTGGAGTTAATCATAGCTGAAACTTGATCTATTCTTTTAGGAGAACCCCCCTGAGGTTTCTGTGGCCAGGATTTTATAGACAGAGACAAGAAATTTTACCGCCACCACCACTGGAAACATGCATATTTCTATCAAGTCAGTTACAGAAGAAAAATAATCATCTTGCAGGAACATATCCAGATAAACCCAAAAGGTATGATAAGGTTAGTAATGGAAAATCTTCTCTCTCCTATCTCCTATATATTGCAGATAGTGGGAATCACTGGGAAAACTTAAAATTTTCAGAGAAAGCAAATACAAAATAAATGGTTACATTTCTTAAACCCTGTCTAGTTGCAACTAGCATCAATGAAATGGGTGAACTAATTCCTGAGAGCTGGAATTTCACTAGCCTGGGTTTGAGCTGGAGGGGAATCAGTTTTTTCATCCTGCAGAATTTATGTTTTCCTTCCCAATCCTTTCACGAGAATCCAAAATTTACAAAGACTTTTTGTGAAGTGTGAAGGTCATCCCTGGCAGGTAGGTCCATGGAGGATCTTCCCAGTCTTAATGGAGCCTCGGTTGGAGTGGCCGTGCTGTGATTTTCTGCTTCTCAGGTGGGAGAAACTTCTGTAGTTGGATTCTTCCACTCTTCCTTTGGCAAAAATGACACACTGGACAACAGAGATTTTACAGGTTAAAGTTCAGTGGAAAATACTCTTGTGAAGCATTTTTGATTAAAAAGCATATTCTTTTTCTTCAATAAAAAGAAAACATGAGCACCACCCTGTAATAGCTCTCTTTTGCATGCAAGCAAACACAATTCCCCCCAACAATAGCTCCTCTATTTTGCATGCAAGTGCACACACATTTCCCTTTGTTACTGTTTGTAGAGTACTTTGAATAGGAAATTGTATTTGGTGCTAAGCACTAGTGCAGCTTGCTCGGAGCTTGTTTACCTGGTATCCTAAATGCCCCACCAGTCTCCAGACACTTGGTGCTGCTATGAAGCAGCACCTTTCTTTGTTCCCTCCATGCCTTTGCAGTTTCTTGGTGTGTGAAATAATGATTGTACACTATGCTTTAATTTTCATTTTTAAGCAAACATGGTCTCAGCCATCCTATGTGACAAGAACGATTAGTTTGACCTGCTATATGAATCCATCACTGCCTCTTCAGCTGCCACCCTTTTGGCATTTTGTATCTTAGAGGAAGTGCAAAAGCCAAGCATCAAAACCTAAATAATTGCATTATTATGTGTGAATAAATGACATGAATATTCTTCTGAAGCTCAGATACTCTGCTTTTGCATTATTTCCACTGTTACAAAGAGATCTGTCACAAATGTTTGTCACTAGAAAGAGTGCACATGTAGGAAAATAAGTAGGTAGGTAGACAGACAGACAGACAGTTGCCTAGAGGAAAGGACAGAAGAGGTAAATATGGAAAGCTTTTGTCTGAAATGCACTGAGCATCATTTTCTGAAGACTTCCACAATGGAGTCAAAGGGCCTTGTGTCTAGGTAATTGTAGTCTGCTAAGCTTTCATGATGGAGAAGCAAACAAAAACATTCATAAAACATGCCCACAGTACACGAGCTACAGCCAACTAGGTCAGCGTAGTAAGAGCCAACTGACAAGACCTGGGAAGTCAGAGCACCTGTGCTCTAACCCTGATTACTATTTATTATTTATTCAGTTTTTTCCTCTTAAGCTAGGACATGCAGACCAACACAAATTTGCTTTGCCTTTTGTAGTATATTTGAACAGACAAAATGGATGTCTTTCAGTGGATTTACCTCATGTGAGAGCATTTATAATAATTATCAAGGGGATGTGTGTCAGGGCAGGATCTGATACATTTAATTCAGAGCCATCTAACACATGAGCTCATGTGAAAGGGCATGTAGCCCAGGGTCCTACAAAGCAAGAAGTCTATAGCAACTGTGTTGATCTTGCTTGCCTACAGCTATCCCTGAGGGTAAGTCCCCTGACAACAGCCTTGCTAACTATAATACTGCCAGGAGTCAGATTTTAACACCCAACAGAATAATCTACACCAGCAGTAGGTCTTTTGATTACCTGTAGTACGATTTCTGACTGTACGAAGACACAATTCTTTTCATGCTCCCAGCCAACACTGCTTTTTTGCAGGAAATCATGATTTTTTTCTGTTTGTCCTGCAAGCCTTCTCTGAAGAAGAAAGCACATAGCTGCACTTAGCTTGGAAATAAACATGCTCTGGAGTATAAGAGCCTGGGCCCTGCACTAACCACAGCAACATGGCTTCTGTTTTGGAGCTGTCTGACAGCTGTCCGAAGAGAAGCACAGGCAGCTGGAGTTCACATCTGTCTGGAAAATTGCATGTAGACATACCCATATGCCTGCTTTCAAATCTTTAAAGCATAGACAAAGCCTGTGAGAAATAAAAGGGAATGGGTCTCATGCTACATTCAGCTACAGAAGTTTGATGCTGATCTTTACCTAGCTATGAAACTAAGGATTTATGTCTGTCATCTTGCTCAGGAATGGAGTTTGAGGCTGAAAAGTTGATATAAATGGTGCATTCAGAGAAGATTTTTTTTGTGTGTGTGTTGGTTAAACTGTATGTTTAAAGGAGGGGAGAAATGCTATATCCCATAATTCTTCATGGCTATTTCACAAGATAAGACAGGCTTGAGTTGGGTTCCCAAGTCTTGGATAAAGTAACTTCCAACCTATTCAGCTTTTTTTCCTGAATTAGTTTACTTAAACATCAGTGCCAGTCTAGCAGCTGTATGGTAGAGGGATAGCCAACCCATGGAGTCTGAGAAAACTTCCTGAAGGTCAGTAACTTAACAAGCCATGCAAGTTGTACCTTCACAACTGCAATTTCCAACAACACTCAACACTGCTGATGTGTTTCTATCTCTCTCTTTTTGTGAGCTGTGAAGCAGAAGCCATAGTTTGTGAAGGAGATCCTGCAAGTATTTCAGCCATGAATTACTGCCATTTTAGTGCTGGGCTTCATTTTTTGTGCAGCTGCAACTCTGTGTTGTTGTCCCTGAAAAAGCAAATGATGATACTGAGTAACATCTTTTCAATTGTGTCTGTTTCTACAAGGATTCTAGTTTATTTCCCAGCATAATGCAGGTCCTACATCTAGTTTACTTTTGATTTATATTCTGTTCAAAGATATAAGCCTTCATGTAGCCTACTAGCTAATAATGAATTAAGCTCATTTTAAGTCATTAATCTATTGTTCTACATGATCTTTCCAGAACACATTTAAGATGTCTGATGCAATGTTTATTCTCAGTCTTTTTAATGCAAGTCTTCTCTATGACTGCCTACCTGCCTTTATTTTCCATTTACATCCTGCAAAGGATTGTCTATACAAGCCTAATGGTTTACAGTAACCCTTTGACAATTAGATATTTGTGGTGAACCCATTTTAGATAATTTTTACAAAAGTCTATTATTCCACCCAAGCCTCTTCTGAACAGAAAGCCAAGTGCACTAAATGTATCAGCATTATGATAGCCCAAAACCATTTGCTGTGATATTGAGGAATGACACACAAATGACCCTGGGTCTCAGTACATGGAAATTACTTGTAATTATTCTATATTTTCCAGCCCTCAACCTGTTCATCTCATAACTCTTTGGTAGAGAGTCCTTTGAGCTAGCTCTAGCATTATCAAGGGAAATTCTGAGATCTCTGTTGGAGCTCTCCAATTTGCAGCTGAGTAGCTGACCCATTTTTGTTTAGGGCAACGTGTCTGGTTATAAAATCATCATTCTTTATAAGCCTCTTGCAGGGGGACAAATGGATGTATTTTTTTACTATATGTGACATTTTTAAACTGATAGACAGACATTATTTGTTCAGCATTTTTTTCATCTCCATTTCATGAAAAATGAAAGTCTTTGGCCTAGAATTTCAATTTGATTTATATTCACAATTTCTCTCAATATGTTTCAGCCTAGCTGGTGTCAAAACATGAACATTAGCTTTAATCATTACCAAAGGTTTCCATGTGATTTTGTAGTGTGACAGGATGTTGATTTTCCTCATAATTTTTTAATTTCTCATAAACTGAATATCAAATTCATTAACTTTCATCCAAAAATCAATTACTTTGAAAACCTGTAGGAAAAGAGACCTTGAAAGAATATCCTACCGTAATTTCTGTTGCTCTATCCAATCTTGGAGCTGTCTTTTGTTAGTTGGAATCATTACTATATTTTAAAAGCAGCAGCTTTGACCAGTAAAATGGAGTAAAATGGCGCCATACTGCTCAATCTATCTGCTAGGTAGGAGTCCGCTGAATTTTTGCTGCATGTTCTACTGAATTTTTTGTGTGTTTATTAACACTAGCAACTCAATAGAGCTGTGAACGTATGAATATATCTCTATTGCAAGTCATCAGAAAATAATGCTTTTTCTTTTCTGAGGCCAGGATCTTAAAGAGTGGGCAGAATGTAAATCAGAAATGAAAAGGATTTGATTCCCACTTGCCAAGGGGATGTTCCCATCTGTTCTTACTGAAGTGTATGGGGATTTTTGCTATTGACACTCTTGAAAAAAGGGTCAGACCTTAATTCGAGGGAGGAGAGAGTATTTAGCTCTTTTGTATTGTTATCTAGAATAAAAATGCTTCAGCTAAATAGGCTTGTGACCATCTGAAAAAGCTGCTTAGTAAAAATATTCTCAGTTTTGTAAAGGTGTAAACCCCAAGAAATTAGGCGGTCTTGCCCACCGCACAGGCAAATCTACATAGGTTAACAAGGTGTATCAGTACCTCTTTTACCCCATGGAAGCCAAATCTAACTCATCAAGGTCTTTTCCGTTGCTAAGAATATTCAAAAATTTTACAGGTCATCAAGGTTGTGCCTGTTCCTACCACCAGCCTGAGGAATCTTTTGACAACGAGCCAATCAAACATTACTTCATCTTTTGCCACCAATCTACATAAGCAACTTGATACGGATACTGCATTCTGGGCCATATTTTTTCTGGTAGTTTCTCTAGTCCAGTCAGTCTGAAGAGTCACATACTTATGCTGAAATGTTTCTTTTGTTACCTTCAGGGCAGAACTGGCACTGATTCCAGCTCAGGGTGGGGTGGGCTGCACAGTAGACCAATTTTAGTTTTTTACAGCTCCTGAGTACAAAATTGTTATCCATTGCCTTCCAGCTTGCTCCCAGAGCAAAGTAATTGCAGTATTTATTTTCAATGTGCAGTTTATTACTTTCCCCTTCATGTCAATCTAGTCCCTCTTATTCTCTTTTCTTTCTGCCTATGCAGTGGGTAGCATATTTAGTGTTAAGACTGCTTTTAGCATCAGATTCTGGTTGTTCAGGGAGAAGAGCATTAGGCTCAATGTATAAAACAAAACCATAAAGTAATCCTAACAAATTAGTCTATGAACAATGGAAATGAAGTTATATTGCAAGAGGAAATTAAGAAAAAAAAAAGAAGAGGAAAACCTTTAAAACAATTATAAAGCATAAACCATATCAATACCATCCAAGTCAGTGTAATATAAGAACTCACAAAGGAACTTTTCTAGTCCGAGGGTAAATGTGCATGCACAGGGTTCTCTATTCTGCCCAGTCCCGACAACCAGTTTCAGAAGTATCTGTAGCTGTCTTACTGAAATTAAGCATCTGGTGTGGGAAATCGTCAGCTGATGTTAGAGAATCATAGAATCATTGAATAGTTAGGGTTGGAAAGGACCATAAGATCATCTAGTTCCAACCCCCCTGCCATGGGCAGGGACACCTCACACTAAACCATGCCACCCAAGGCTACGTCCAACAAGGCCTTGAACACCGCCAGCAATGGAGCATTCACAACTTCCCTGGGCAACCCATTCCAGTGCCTCACCACCCTTACAGTAAAGATTTTCTTCCTTTTATCCGATCTAAACTTCCCCTGTTTAAGTTTGAACCCGTTACCCCTTGTCTTCTCACTAGAGTCCCTCATGAAGAGTCCCTCCCCAGCATCCCTATAGGTCCCCTTCAGATATTGGAAGGCTGCTAGGAGGTCTCCACGCAGCCTTCTCTTCTCCAGGCTGAACAGTCCCAACTTTCTCAGCCTATCTTCATACAGGAGGTGCTCCAGTCCCCTGATCATCCTTGTGGCCCTCCTTTGGACTTGTTCCAACAGTTCCATGTCCTTTTTATGCTGAGGACACCAGAACTGCACACAGTACTCCAAGTGAGGTCTCACAAGAGCGGAGGAGAGGGGCAGGATCACCTCCCTCAACCTGCTGGGCACGTTCATTTTGATGCAGTCCAGGATACGCTTGGCTTTCTGGGCTGCGAGCACACACTGCTGACTCATGTTCATTTTTTCATCAACCAACACCCCCAAGTCCTTCTGCGCAGGGCTGCTCTGAATCTCTTCTCTGCCCAATCTCTGTAGCTGTGCCTGGGATTGCTCTGACCCAGGTGGAGGACCTTGCACTTGGCATGGTTAAACTTCATCAGGTTGGCATCAGCCCACCACACAAGTGTGTCACAGTCCCTCTGGATGGCATTCCTTCCCTCCAACGTGTCAACCGAACCACACAGCTTGGTGTCATCGGCAAACTTGCTGAGGGCGCACTCAATCCCACTGTCCGTGTCACCCACAAAGATGTTGAACAAGACCAGTCCCAGCACCGATCCCTGAGGGACACCACTCGTTACTGGTTTCCAGCTGGACATTGAGCCATTGAGCACAACTCTTTGCGTGCGGCCATCCAACCAATTCTTTATCCATAGAGTGGTCCACCCATCAAATTGATGTCTCTCCAACATAGAGACAAGAAGCCATGGTCTTCATTGACTAACTAGAACTCCAGAGAACATCTCTTGTGATTATCATACACACCTCTGGTTTCAGATACTCTGCTGGTCAGGACACACTGGAATGTTCACTTGTGTACAAATATAGCACACATGTACATTTTTCAGCTGGCCTTTCTTAAGACTATGTTCCATCAAATTGCTCAGCATTTTGTAAGAACTTGTAGTTCTAGTTCTTGGTAAAAACATCATGTGTGTCATGCAATGTAACTTGCAGTTCAGCTGCTGGCAGAGAATGTAAAGCTGCCTGAAATCTATCTGTATCAATATAGGAAGGTTTGTGGAGTAACTGCTTTCATATCACGTGAATTACTGCCTTGACTTTTTAAAGAGCAGATAGTTTTCTCTTACTTTGCTCACTACTATCTGAGGTAAGCTATTGAAATTCAGTGGAGTAATGCCAATTGAACCAGTTAAGGACGCTGCCTTCTATTTACTCTTACACCTCCTGAGGCATGTGTGATTCAAATTCCATTGGGATTGCTCTTTTATCTTTACAGTGAAAAATGTCCCTATTTTTCCTTCCACTTCTCACAGAGCAACATAAGAACTGTCTGCAAAAATGTCTTTTCAAAAGTAGATTGCAGCTATCCACTTGAAAAACTTGGATTTATTTCAGCTACATTTCCAATGCCTTTAATTGTATTTTCTAGCAATGTCCATAGGAGTTCATTTGCAAAGAAGTAAGCTGGTTTTGCAGACTTTCTTGTACAATCTGGAATTTCTTGCATATTCCTGTAAAAATAAGTCAACTAGCTAACAAGTTTTGAAGCAATAGCAATGGGGCAAAAGCTATTGTATGTTAAATCACACAATAAACACAGCGAATTGTCGCAGTGAACAGTCCCAGACACATACAGCCTGTGGATTGCTCAGAAAAAAAGCTGATCATCAGAAAAAAAAAAGCATAACTACACAAATGTATTTTGTAACCTATTAAAGATGTGTAGAATTCTATCTGTAAAGGACTCTTGCTGTAATACAGAGACAGCTGAGTAGAGACATTGAGTGGAATAGATCTGTGTTAAACACCTTATTTTCAAGTGGTTGCTGAGCCCCACGTGGTACCAAGAATAAAAATAGCCTTAATAGAATGGAAAAATTTAAATCTCAACAGACCAGTCAGCCTCACTTCTGTGCCTGGCAAAATCTTGGAGTGGATTCTCCTGGAAGGCATGCTGAGACACATGAAAAACAAGGTGGTTGGTGACATCTAGCATGGCTTCACTAAGGGGAAATCCTGCCTGACCAATCTGGTGGTCTTCTATGATGGGGCTACAGAACTGATGTAAAGGGGTACAGCAGCTGATGTCATCTACCTGGACTTTTGCAAAGCGTTTGACACTGTCCCACATGACATCTTTGTCTCTAAGTTGGAGAGACATCAATTTGATAGGTGGACCACCCGGTGCATAAAGAACTGGCTGGATGGCCGCACGCAAAGAGTTGTGCTCAATGGCTCAATGTCCAGCTGGAAACCAGTAACGAGTGGTGTCCCTCAGGGATCGGTGTTGGGACCGGTCTTGTTCAACATCTTTGTGGGTGACACGGACAGTGGGATTGAGTGCACCCTCAGCAAGTTTGCCGATGACACCAAGCTGTATGGTTCGGTTGACACGTTGGAGGGAAGGGATGCCATCCAGAGGGACCTTGACACACTTGTGAGGTGGGCTGATGCCAACCTGATGAAGTTTAACCATGACAAGTGCAAGGTCCTACACCTGGGTCAGATGAATCCCAGGCACAGCTACAGAGATTGGGCCGGGAAGAGATTCAGAGCAGCCCTGCGCAGAAGGACTTGGGGGTGTTGGTTGATGAAAAAATGAACATGAGTCAGCAGTGTGTGTTCGCAGCCCAGAAAGCCAAGCGTATCCTGGACTGCATCAAAGGAGTGTGCCCAGCAGGTTGAGGGAGGTGATCCTGCCCCTCTCCTCTGCTCTTGTGAGACCTCACTAGGAGTATTGTGTGCAGTTCTGGTGTCCTCAACATAAAAAGGACATGGAACTGTTGGAACAAGTCCAGAGGAGGGCCACAAGGATGATCAGGGGACTGGAGCACCTCCTGTATGAAGATAGGCTGAGAAAGTTGGGACTGTTCAGCCTGGAGAAGAGAAGGCTGCGTGGAGACCTCCTAGCAGCCTTCCAATATCTGAAGGGGACCTATAGGGATGCTGGGGAGGGACTCTTCATGAGGGACTCTAGTGAGAAGACAAGGGGTAACGGGTTCAGGGAAGTTTAGATCGGATAAAAGGAAGAAAATCTTTACTGTAAGGGTGGTGAGGCACTGGAATGGGTTGCCCAGGGAAGTTGTGAATGCTCCATTGCTGGCGGTGTTCAAGGCCTTGTTGGACGTAGCCTTGGGTGGCATGGTTTAGTGTGAGGTGTCCCTGCCCATGGCAGGGGGGTTGGAACTAGATGATCTTATGGTCCTTTCCAACCCTAACTATTCTATGATTCTATGAATCAGAGCCAAAACTCTATGGAAATAATGAAGACAATGAAAGGAAATTTGGTAGGCACTTCACTGTATTTGTAAGCAAACAGTGCCAGTAGAAATGAAGACATTCATAATGTAGCCATGTTTTTGACAGTGGCTGGTTCTGAAAAGCTTGTTGTCATTAATAATTTTCTGTTGACTAGAGCAGAGGCTGACTATGAACTGATAGTACAGAAATGTGAGGAGCCCTGAATTCCATGTAAAACTGAAACGTGTGAGCTTGGCTCAGAGTAAGAAGAGGCTTGCAATTTTGAGGGCTAGCTAAGAGGAAACTGGGTCCTAATGGGAGCTGGGAAGAATATTCAGAGAAACTACTGGAAAATCCAGAATGAAATGAAAAAAGCTCTTACAAGGTGCTGGTTAATGCATATTAGTGAGGAAGGAAGTCACTTGGCACAGTCTGCAGAATGAACTCCACAGTTCTTTGACACTGATGACCTAGTTTGGTATGTTAAAATGTCACTAAAACCTCAACTCTGTAAGGTTAAAAAGGATGCACAGATCTACCTTGGATCAAAACAACAACACAGTAGCTTGCATACATTGGACAATCACCACTTAAAAGTATGGTGTCCAGAACAGGAAACACCTATCCAAAAAGGCAATGGCTTGCACTATGTGTTTAATTGATTGCAGACATTCCCAGAGTATGGCCAGTGTGGGCAAAGGATGACAAGTACTCATTTAGTTCAGATGAACTCCACATAGCAGCAACAAATAATGCTCTGCAAAATATGACGACTGTTGACCTGAAAGTATATATAACAGCTATTATTTCAAAGCTGCACATCAACACATAAACCACTCTTCACAGAAACTCTATTAAAAGATTTTAAAGAAAAGTCTCAAAAATAGAAGATAAACTGATGAAGAGTGTTATTTACACATCAGCTAAAGAAATATTTGAGGTACAGCCACAGTTGAAGAGTAGCAAAGGTAGGAATGCTACTTCTTGAGTTAGAAGGATGCCAGTGCTTTTATCTTATCCAGGGGTATCATGCTGAAGTGATAGAAGCAAAAATAAATAAGGATATGTTTAGGATACCTCAAAGCGGAGTGCTTTTTCTCCTGCTGGACTACTACAGAGCTGACAGTGCACTCCCACTTCTATAGCAGTGCTGCATGCATTACCCTGCTCCACTTTGAGACTGTCACACCAGAAAGATGCATGTGACACGATATAGCACTAGCAAAATAAATTACTTGCTGCTTCTTGATGTCACTATTCATGTGTCTGAGGAGACATAAAAGTTCAGGTTCAGGTGTCAGTGACATCACAGACTAACCAGACATCACTGTTGAGGTAGTTTAGCAGACAGGTTGGAAGTTCCACATGTTACATGAGCACTGCCCACTTGTCATTCCTGGCTACTCTGGGGAATAACTACGAGACTTCTGGGTGGTGCAGAGACATGCGCTTGACTCTGCCTGCGCAGTACCTGGAACATGGGGGAAAGAGGGAATGAAACAGTCTTTGCCAAGGTCTTTGCTGCAGAGTGGTGACTGAACAACATGGGGAGCTTGAACTCATACAATTAACTGTTTATATTTTTCTACAATGCCTCAGTCAGTATTTTCCTGTGGCCAGAGTTGGGATTTTAGAAGCCAGATCTCTCATGCAATAAAGCACCACAGTGACTGAAGTTCCTCTGGCAGACTTGGACAGTAAAACTGACTGGAAGAAGTCCACCTTTTTCTTTTTGTCTCCAGTATGAAATATTTCTGTGAAAATAAATTGGAAATTTTGTGTCTTCGTCAAAAACTGGAAAGTAGAAGGCCAACTTTCTTTTTTCAGTTATATGTTTTGGTTTTCCACTCTTTTGAGAAAGACAGTTCTTTTTGGCTACAAAGAAATTGCAAGAGAAATCATTAGCAGTGTTTTCCACCTAGCTCAAATGTCATTCTTCAATCAACTTTACTCTTTTCAGATTTTTTCTAATGGTATTGTTAGACTTGGCAATTTGTAAAATTTGGTAGCTATTATCATTTGTGATAGGAATTACCCTGAGGCATTATATTTGTCCAATGATCAATTTCCTCTTTAATTAGGATTGAGGTACAAGTTGCATCCTGGGGTTGAATCAGACTCCAGCCAGCCAGCTCTGAACTTTTTGAGGTTGATTACAGTGATTGCAATTCTTTGGCTGATTCCTCCAGTGTAACTTCCCTGATTTAAAGAGAGCAGCAGTGGTTGCACAGAGTAGACAGCTGAACGGATATTTGGTAAGAATTGCATCTAATGTAACAGAACTGATCAATGTCATTTTCCTTTTAAAGAAATGGTCTCTAGAAGGTGCTGTTGAGCAGAGCCCAGCTGATATAATACTCTGGATGGCATAAAGAGCTTTAAGAAATGGCTGGAAAGAGCATGCATGTGCATGGGGTAGCTCTCAGTTACATCCAAGCACAGCCTTTCTATTCGTAGCCACAAAAATAAAAAAGCCACCTCCAGGGCTTAATATTACATCACTACCAAATGTGCAAGATAGGACATGTTGAGCTTGTTGGACTGTGCGTTACCTAGGAGCTTACAGAATCTGTCTTCTGTCAGCCAGTCTTGCTGCTTCTTGGTTTCCAGATCAATGTGAAGATGTTTTGATGAGTAAAAGACAAGTGATTTGTGATGTACTTGTCTGAGAAAGCCTCTCTTAGCGATAAACTCATTGCAACTGCATCATAAAGGAGATAAAGTCACATCATTATAAGAGGGAAGAGGTAGCTGTCAGGCTGCTCACATTTGGGATCCCAAATTTTTTTAAGTGTTTTCTTCTCTAGATTGGTAATAGCCTCATATCTTCAGCTTTTCCTCTGAAGACCCACTTAATTTTACTACCAAGAGGAGAAAGGTGTGGTACCGTCTATGCTGACACTGAGGAAAGTGAGGGGAGTGGTGAGCACCAAATACAGGGGCCACTGTACCAAAACATTGATTTTTGTCTTCAGAAGTGTGAATAAAACCAATTATTGTATATTTCTAGCCATTTTTTTTCTGCATAAAACAGGTCATATATGACTCTAAAAGGCAAAGATTTGGACATTATAATTTAGTAACATGACAATGTTATGATCAGGTATTTAATCACAAAGGGCTAGCTGCATACCTCATTGACTAGAAGAACATTGTCTGTGTGCTTTTGGAGTATGCACATATTGCAAAGTATATATTACCCTGTAAATATTACTGGTAAGTATTTTAAGATCAGTAGTTGCCTTCTTTTCGAAATGGCTCAGACATGATTGTTACATTTCTGCCTTATTGGATTTGCTCTTTTGGGACCATTTAGTCAATCCTGTCTTGCTAGATTAGGAACCTCTTGAACAAATACAGTTCACTCTTTTCATTTTGATATACCCTCAAATAAGTCATTAATTGCCCAATGAGCCCCACAGACAATTAATAGTTTCTGTGCATAATTCATCAAACTGACTAGATATGAAACTTTTAACTGGATCACAGTATAAAGTTTAAAGGATACACACAGGAGTGTGGTGTTCTGCTTTCCACATCCAGCTTTTCCACTGACTTGAAGTAACTGTAAGGGTTATGACCCTGAAGACCAGTTGTGGCAGAGGGCTGGAAAGCACGGCCCTGCAGAATGGACAATCTGAGGACCTGGCTACAGCATGCTGATAAGATGGATGTAAGAATGAAATGTGAACAGTTTTGTGGACATATGTGGTTTATTTTGTACTTTATGGAGGTTTCTTATACCCCTTGGGTTTCAAGAGGTTGGACAATTACTTGCACTCAAAGAACTAAAGGAAAGCTCTTTTGGTTACATGAGGTTAGGAAGTAGTATAAGAGCTGAGAAACAGCATCTGTTCATGTGTAAGGGCCCTCCAGTCCAGGATTTGTGCCAACAGTGAAAGAACCAGCTGCCAGCAGGCATGCCATGCTTCCCCAAGAGCATGCCCCAACCACCAGTTAGGGTGTTGTAGGCCATGCATGAACATTTCAGGGAATGGGACTAGAAAGGGGCGTGCCTCCAGTATAAGCTTACTGCCTGAGCAAGTGCCTACCAACCTCTGCTCCTCTCTTTCTTCCTTTTCAACCCCATGAATCTTAAGATATTCAGCACAGGGCATCCTGTGTTTGGTAAGAGGGCAGTGCTCCTACCCAAATGAACTCCTAGGGTGTTCTCACAGGGAGACAATGCTGGGGCTTTGGCTTCCTCAGGCCAGGTAAGGAGCTGTATTCAGAGCTCTTCCTTCCTCCCTGAACTTTCCAAACATCGGCAGTCAGTGCATTAGAAACAAGCAGAGGAGCCATGCCATTCTGACTATTTTGCTGCCAGGCCCACCTTGGGAGCAGTTTGCCACCATATCAAATTTGTCAGGGATGTGGAAAAGGGAAGCTATAACCTTGGGTCTCTGCTTGGACCAGAGGGAGGTACTGTGGCAAAAGCAGCAAGCTCAGAGGAGCTACCTGAGGTACCTTGAGCACAATTGAGCAAAAAACCCAGTTTCTGGATTCACAACATTAGATATCATCTGAGCAAAAGTGCTTAGGACCCTGCTTTTCAGACACTCTTGCAATACCTAGGTACCTTCCTGGATTCAGATCTTAATCTTGGTTACTCAGTTTTGCCATCTGTTGGCATGGAAATCCCTTTGCATACAGGCTTTATACAAAAAGGTCTATGGAGTTTAATTTATAATTTTTCAACAAAGTAGTTACAAAAATGTTATCCTTCCTTTTACGAGCCAAAATTTCAGTTAACATTTGTCTAATTCTTCTTTTTTACTTGTTTTCTTGTAATGTTTGGACTTGATCTTAAAGGTCTTTTCTAGTTGATTCTGTGATTCTATGACTACTTTTATCAACAGCTACTTGGTTGTCACAAACAAAGGTTTGATTGTTTTTTCCCTCTATCTGGATCCACTGAACATATACTGCAATGCTTCCACCAAAATATGTAGATATAATTCATGCTAAGACCAGAGAACACAGTAAAGAATAAAGCACAATATTAAAAAAACGGCATTCATTCAGAGATGAATAAGTAATTGCTTTCAAGTTCTGAATGTCACAAAATTCTGGAATCATAGAACATCTCCACTGTCTATGGTTCAGCAACCTTTTTCTTTTCTTTTTTTTTTTTTCTTTTAGATTTTTAACTACAATATCATAGAGTGATTCAAGTGATTCTACAGACATTTATATATAGAAATCACTTTACACACATGAAATCATGTTTAGTTCAAACAGAACTAATGAATTCATAATGTTACCCTAGTGCATATTTAGAAGGAGTATGTTTTCACTTTTATATGGAACATGTGTTGTCCTTTGTTAAAAGAAGAATATATGCATGCCTACATATATGAAAAGAGATAAGGGAAAATATGCAAGCTGAAAGCAAAATCCCTGCTTGCCCTTCGGTTTACTAAAATAATTTTTGTATAATATATGTTAAACAAAAAAGCCAAACCATGTTATTTTACAGTTGGCTATTTTCCTAATGAGACACAGTTTGTCCTCCTCTGCTTTTAATTCTGAATTTGACAACCTGAAAAACGCATCTTCAAAATAAGAATACCTTGTCTTTGAAATAAATATTTTCTTTGTGTATTAAAGGATAAATGTGCCTCCAATACAGAAGGTGTGATAGCTAGGATTACTGCTAACTTCTTTTCTTGGCTGCCATCCCACCAAATGAGTCACGTTTAGTCTAGATTTTGCCCTTATTACATGCCTGGGGTCAGTATCCTGGAGATTTGGTGGTTACTAATGGTTACTCAGCCAGAGAAATGAAGAAGGAGGTAAGACAGAAAAAAAGCATACATGTAAGGTGTATTTTTCTAAGTCCTGCTGTGAGAGTGAAAGCTTAAGACATTCCCCCCACCAAAATATCCATCTTTTGTGGGATGAAAAATGTAGTTTTTTACCGTCTCAAAAAAGCAGAGTGATGGTAACCCCCTTTTTTGAGTAGTCTTAAAAAAACCTGTGATAGAAATACAGAAAAAAAAAAAGCTAAGATCTTATTTAGATTTAGCACCTGTGAAATAGCATGCTGGGAACAATATACCACAGGTGCTCCCCACCTCAGTCCCACAACATCCAGCTGTATAACCCGTGCTGTAAACAAGAGCATTAAAGGATGTAGCCATTATTAAGGCAGCTTGTAGATACAGCAACATTCAACAATTTGGCTAATCATTTAAGATTAATTTTTCTGTAGTTCATGTAATTGTCTCTTTCCCAAAAGTCTGCTCATGTAATCTGTCTGGAGCTCAGATCATATTGTCATTTTGTGGCACTCTTGTTAGATCTAATACTCAAAATTTTATTCATGGTTAAAGGCCTAAGTGAAATGGCCACTTAACCAAATGCCTACATTTCAGCAGCTTCACCAAATGACTGGTTTGACAGAATGACTGTGATAAGAATTAGAGCTAGTGCAGCTCACTTATTAATCATTGCTCAGTGACCTTTAACAGCAGCCAAATTGTATCTGAGTGTAGTTAAGGTGTCCCAGAGTTTGTGTGTCGCAAGAGGAGGTGATGGCCTAGAAAGCAAGGAGGGAAGAGTGTTATTCTTTTTGGGTGGTTGGACACTGTCCCCACTGAAATCAATTACAGAAATACCATGACACCAAAGGTGCGTGGACCAGATCACTGAATCTTGAATGTTGCCATGCAATTAAATGCTGGGTCTTGTTATTTGAAAATATATATTTCTCTAACTAGGGCACTGAAATGAATAATCCCTGTTACTGAAAGAAAGTTATGTGGGAGTAAAATAGTCCTTGGGACTGGAATTCAGTTGCCAGCTTAGCTCTCTGCTGCACAGTTTTGCAGATAATCAGGGCACACAGAAAGGGTTTCCAGCTGCTCTGTGCTTCCCCTGGGGAGAGATTTTATTGAGTGCTCGTGTGTATATGTGTGGCAGCAGCTCTTTCAACAATATATGCAATAGCTACATTGCAATAACTAGGGAGGCTTATTGGTAGGTCTGGTTTCTTGATGGGTATTTGTTTCATTTATTTGTGAGTTTTGTTTGTATATTTGTTTTTTTTCTTTGTATGCCAGAGGAAACAGCTGGGGAAAATATCGTGGAGAAGGCCTGCAGGCCTCTCATGACAGTTTATTTGAGTTTGTTATGTTTTAGTTAATTTGTCCCATGTTTAAAAAACGTGGACTCCTAAAGAATGTAGATGTGCATGAGAAATAATAAAAATAAACAAATTTTCCAATACTACCACCGAAATTGACCTAATGTTTCTGGATAAAATAAATCAATGTGGGTATTTTCAGTGTGATGAAACAACACTTTAGAATCTATTCCTAAAAGGAGCTCATTCAGCATTGGCTATGACCGACTTTGTTACTTGAAGTTGATGAAACTACATTTGCAAGCAAGGCTTATTCATACATCAATGGTCTTCAGTGCTGGAACTTGTACCAGCAGCCCACAGAATGAGACAAAAGTTCCACAGAGTTGTGTTAAATGTTGGGTTTGTGTTTGCTACGGGAAAGGTGAAAACCGATTTATGTCTAACAAAGTTAACATAGAAGTGCAGTTTTTAAATAAGTAAAAGTTCCTTAAAGCAATTGTGTAAAATCTTCATCTTTAATATGGTTTTCATTTGCTAAATAGCTTCTTCCCCCATTGCTATGTTTGAGTTCAAGGCTTCAAAATTTTGCAAGAAGCCCTCATTTTTCAAATGATTAATAGACAAAAGGAGCAGACAGCCAAAATGACATCCTCTGTTCCTTTAGTATTTTAAAATAATTAGTCAATTTGATTTCAATGTAAGATAGATTTTCTCAATTTTATTGTAAGAACATGATATATTTATTGAAAAATACCCAAAGTGCAGCTTTTTCTCAAAAATCGAACCACCTATTTCTTGGGGTTTTTTGCTCTTGCTTCTATCAAACCACCTGTTTCCTGGGGGTTTTGCTCTTGCTTCTTAGAGTGTTTTTTTACCCTACACCACAGAGAAAAATTAATCAACTTTTTATGTTCAAAGCTAGATTTCACTATATTAAGCCTTTGTTTTCCATCACTTTCAGGGACAGATCTTCAGCTGGTATAAGATGATCCCCTAAGAGGTTAGTAAGCTTGTCCTAAGTAGAGTGCTGAAGATCAAGTCCTGCTTTTTTTGATGCCATGTAACTGAGGTTTTTTATGATATAAATATAATTCACAGATTGTCTTTCAATTTGTTGATAATTCTGCCACTGTTACTGTCTTATTTACTCCCTCATATATGCCGATTTTCTAAGTTACTGGTTTAACTTTTTTTCTATCTTCTTCCCCTCCACACTCCCCAGGTTAATGTCACTTCTTACGTGCCACAGGCTGGCTTTATATAATCGTGGACATATTTTGATATTTGCTTCTCAAATGGTTCCTGTAAATCTTGCGGCCAAAACATCCATTTTTCTTAGCAGCAGAGGCCTTGCTTCATTTGTGTATACAGTTTTTTGCACACAGATTGAGTCATTTGTAAACATTGGTGCCATCTAACTAAAGGCATTCCTGAGAGACAAAAGCTGATTTTTTTAGTAAGTCATTATCGTGGTTTCACTTACAGGGAAGAGTAGGATTCCATCACCGCAGATCTAGTGTCATTGTAAAATCAATGCATACTGTTTCAGTGAAGAGCCAGAAATACGGTACATGCAGTGATTTTTCTTATGCGTTTGTATTGAGAATAACTGTGATTTTCTCTGTTGATATGAGATACAGTGTCCAGTCTGTGGAAAAGACTGGGCTACCAAGAAAGGAACCCAAAATAAAGCCAGCAAATGGTGCCAAAACTGAATGCACTCTGAGGCTGTAGTGCAAGATAGAGGTATGCAAGAGGATGTATTTCCCTCCCAAATGGGCTAGGTAAACAATCTGTAGCCTGTCAGATGGATACACAGGAGTGAAGAGCAATCTTTTCAATTTATTCTTAGTGCAAATAGATTGAGTGCAACCTGCTTTTATTTCTGTCATCTGCATCTATGTTATCTGTGTCTTTGCATTTGGTTATTTTTTTTTTTTTTTTTGGATTTTCGAAGTGTAAGTAATCTGCTTTCTGCTTTCACCTAACTTCAGTGAAGAATTATTTCAAGGTCACTAGCTAGCACGAAAACATTCTGTGGCTGCAGTGGTACTTACAGCCAGAGGTCTGAACCACCCTTACAAGTGCCTAGCAGTTGCCTCCTTTGCTCCTTAAGACTCAAAGAGAACATATGCCCATGTAAGGTGCAATAGTCTGCATTGAGAGTTAACAATGCAGTCATCTAAGATGAAAAAGAAAGTCTGTGACCAGAAAAACTCTGACATTTGACAATTAATGGAGAGCACACCTGAACCTGCAGAGTCCCAGCAGAGTTGGTCACTACTATTCAGGGTACATCAATAATACATCAATATTTAACGTTGATCAGAGAGCAAATCACCAGCTGAAGAAGGAAAGTCTGCATATCTGCTATTATCAGATCAGAGTAGAAACAGGTAAATGTAGAGCAACAGTAAAACTGGTTTTTCTCATCTTTGTTTTATATTATTTATTTTATAAATATAAGCCTTAGGGACAAAATCAGCCTATAAAATCCTTTGTCATTGTTTCCTTTCCATTTCCTTTCCAGCCCATCTAATGCATTTGCAGGCAGGTGCACTCTTCGAAACAGTTCTCCCACATAAGAAACTATGAGAACTATGAAATATTACTGTAGTCCAGGTATCTCTGAAATGCTGATCTGCCTGGCTAACATGGAGCTGAAATGCAGTTATTCCCTTTGACATGAAGTCAGTTGTGAATTTACCAGATGAACTTCCTTGACAAATGACTACCACCCACTCAATCCATCACTTCAGGGAAGCCAGGCTGCCTCATACTTTTTCTTCCCTGTGCTTTTATATTTTGTTCTGCCTCTCAGAAAGATCAAGGGGTAAAATCCAACCCAATATTCAAAAGTATGTGATGTCGAGCACCAAGCAAGTCACAAAAAGATCTTTAAGAGATGCATATTATACAGTAATCATGTACTTCAGATTTTCCTTCTTTTTAATATAAAAAAAAATCAGCTACAATCCTTCATTAGTATTTTAATTGGCATAACTGTTGAGTTTCCAACTATCCACATGGTAATTTACATTTATACTGTAGCTGGTGGGAGTTGGTTTATTTTTCTTTGTGCTAATCCAAGGCTCTCACTTCCTGCAACAGGAAAGCTACAGACAACAGTTGTACTGCATGGGTGAAAGACACAAAAGAAAAGGTAAAATACATATGTGGAATAATTTTCCTAAACAGTAGGAGAAAAATATATGTAAACCTATTATGCATCATATCAGCTAGATTAAAGTAGCTAATAAGCATTTTGTGTCGAACAACTCTCAGCCTTGTTTTACCTAAGCAGTTAACGATGGAAAGGCACATTTTTTAAGAAATAATATGTAAAAATATTTTTTTCTGTTCAGAACCTAGTCTGAGAAGAGGGAGGGAAATGCTCAGCACACATGCATCATCTTAGAAAATCGATAGCAGAGCAACCTATAGATTTCCTGATGTATGCATATGCTGCTTTCACATAAGCTCTGGGGTTATCTATGAAAGCTGCCGTCCCAGTGTCTTCTCCTATGGGGCATTGGCACAACGCATCACTGTGTATGAAGAGGAGCTGGAACACGGCTTCTGAGAGAAAACCCAGTCCAGGAGAAGACTTCTCCCTATGGGTGTGTAGGGAGAGAAGGGTACCCTTGGTACGGCTCAGTGGATGTCAGGGGAGAGCTTGGAGACAGAGAAAGCCCAGACCCACAGCTGGTGTGAGCCTGGAAATGGGCTGCCAGAGGAAAAGGCAGGCTGCCAAAATTGCTCTCCTTTTCTGAAGCAGGGCATTGTCTGAAGCCCAGGGCTCACAGGTTGCATAGAGCTGCTCTCCCATATCCCCCTCCCCTGCACTTCCCAGGCAGGATGCCCGGGTACCTTGTGGCTGGAGTTTCACCAGCCGTCCCTGATGATTGGACAGTGCCTCTTAATGTGTCTTCCCCCTTCTTTCCTTGAGAATCATGGGGATTGCTTTAGAAAGTGTGATATCTTCTTCATTCTGTGGTTTTGCTGTTGTCGGCAGCATTACTGTTGTTTTTTAATTTGTATCTTAAGGGAATAAGGCTTATTTATAGGAGTGTGGGTTTGCCTGCATGTCTGTCTCTTTTTTCTTTTTTTTTTTTTTTTTTTTTGAGCCCAGTTGCAGATTTCTGCCAAATGTGACAGAGGGCTAAAGCTCTCCCAGATAATTAAGTTACAAATGTCATGAAAATAGACAAATGGGTAGAGGAGAGAGATGCTGTAAATGTCCATACTGTGGGAAAAGCTGCAGAGTGGTGTCTCACACCATTAGGCACTAGAACAGCCACATGGGAAAAGGGCCCCTCCAAATTCCTGAAACACAGACTTAGCTTCAGCTGGGTTTGTGTTCCCTGCATGCCAGAGCTGACCACTTATAAGACAAAGCTCCACAGAAAGCCAGATTAATTCCTTCTGTGCACAAATAGCTATTAGTTTTCTGACTGGAACTCCCTCAAAATGTTGTTTGGATTCAACTCTTTACATTTTTAAGAATGATAATTTCTACCAGTAAGTAGGTATGCTGAAGTGCATATGATTTAAACAGAAAAGAATGCCAGTTCCCTTTTTCTCTTCACAACCATTTTGCCTTCATAGACTTGTTTAAAGGAGCACAGCTAAGACCACACTGTGTTGTACCAGCAAAGCTGTACCTGTCGTGATAATTGAATCAACAATGTTAGCAGGGCTGCATATGTTTACACTGTGTAGGATTCAAGAACAGAGTGTAGAGCCCAGCTGAGAAAGAAGAATCAGCATCCTATCCATAATGGAGATGCAGTGCGGCCTCCAGCCAAAATGGCTGAAGCTAGCAAGAGCAAGAGCTCCGTATATTTCAAGTTAACCACATTGTTAAATATGCCACTGTCATGGCGTCCTGGAATAACACTGAGAGATACATGGGGACAAATAAGTCCTACTGTGGCCAAACATCCCAGCTGTTTGTGGCCGCACCCACGGCATGGTTGGGAACCAGCGCCAGATGGTCCTGGTCAATTTCAGGAATATGGTGAATTCCAGCTTTGGACAAATTACCTGAAAATTTGGAAGATGCCAGGAAGGTTATTCAAAAACCCATTCCTGGGGTTCTGAAGCTGATCACCCTTGCTCCTAGCTTTCCACTATGCTGAAAACTCATGATAGGTTTTGTGGGACTTTAGCCACAGTCCAAAAGAGTGGAGGTTAGAAAATAGACACCTCTTGGCTTTGTAGCCCATAATTTGGGGAGTGGTTTAGATCTCTGGCTCAGTCCAAAGTTCAAGGAAGGCGGTAGAGTCAAAATTGTTTCCATCTCTATTTGAAGATGCATTTTAAAAGAAAAGCCTTTTCTGAATAGCCTGTGCAGAATTTATTACTAAGCAGATGCTCAGTTGTCTTTATAATATCAACCACTTCTTTAATGATCTGTGCTGTTTCCAATATTTCTGCTACTATCAAAAGCGAGAGAAAGAGAATAATCTTCTCCTTTAAGTTTCTGTTTTAACTCAGCGCTGGTTATGCACTCCTCTGGGTGATTTCAGGTTACCTGCCCTCTGTAGCACGATGTGGAGACCGACTGTGGGTAAAGTGCCATAGTATTTTAGCACATGTTCAGTACCAACAAGCCATCATAAGCAAGTGCAGAAAACAGAAGCTTAATCATTACTCCATGTTCCTGGTGCATAAAGAGAGATATTGTCCACCCACACAGCCTGTGATCAATGCCAAGTCTTTTGCAAACTTAGGGCTTTAGTTCAGCTTCTCTGATTTACACTTGCACATTCTTCCTGGCTCTCATCTTTCTGGGGATGTAATGAACTGACTGACCAGAAGCTATTCTGCTACAATGCACAAAGAAGGGATGCCAGGAACATTAAGATGAGCTATAACTGCTGAGGAAAGTCCTCTCATTTGAAGAGGCTAAGAACAAAGCCTCTTCAAACCTTTGTGGGCTTCATGAGATACCACAGTGGCTTAGGCTTATGATTTCTCCAGGCTGTACAAAGTCACACAGAGCTGCTCACCTAGGACCTCTTTACCTGTGTTCCCCTGGCTTGTCCACTATTACCAGTGTTTTAACAGCTGCTGCATATTTTTCCTCTGTGTGGGTGCTCTATAATCTGGACAGGGAATGGGTCTCTTTTGAATGAGATCTGAAATATGGCTATAGTGACGTCATTTCATTAAAAAGGTGCCAATATAAGATGCTCAGAAAATTCAAGAGCATTTATTTACTGTCCCTGTTAAAAATAGATCACTTGAAATATTATGTTCGGTTGTAATCAAGATTAGACATGTCTCAGCCATGGGCAGATAGTAGAGAGGTTTCTGAGGAAAATAATCCACCCACTGCAGACACAACTATTCAGAAAATGCTTTTTACTTTACCAAAAAAAAAAAAAAAAAAAGAAACCCAAAACACTCCAGAGGTGGACATCTTCACATGAGAATCATGGATCTTATGTCAGAGTTGCCTAGTGACATACAGCATGGGTAGGAACTATTAATTTCAAGGGTCAAATACCCTAGCAATATGAATAAAGGAATATTGTAGGGAAAGGTCAGGTAAAATCATGGGCATGTGCTAATACATCTAAAACTGACAGAATGCTATGCTTGCTTTCCTCTTTGACAATTCTTACAGTTCTGGTTACATTATAAATTAGAGCATTATCGATTCCACCAAAAGCTCAAAATGAGTTGAGAACTTGAATTTCAGTGAGAGCTTGCTATAGGAGACATAGACTCTATTTCAGACTCATTTGTTTCGACAACTACAGAATCTTTACTGTTTAAATAAATGAAGGTAGTCTTGGGGAAAAAAAATCCCAAGCAAACAGTTATTAATAAAACTTTACCCATTTGTCCCATTTTGTCTATGGAAAAAAAGTGAAGATAGGCTTTTTATACTGGAAGTTATAATCAGGAAAGAAAGTGATGAATTAAAACAACCATACCACAGGTTAACATCTGGTGTGTTAGAGGACTAGAAAACCTAATCTACTTGCTTATGAATATACAACAGCAATAAAGATTATCAGCAAGGGCAAAGAGGAGGGATTGTTAATCTGAAATAGATATTATTCACAACTCGGCTGCCTTCTGTGGGGTTGTGTCTGTGTGCAGACATGTACACGTTTGCTTAAAGTTAGAAACTGCTCCAAGGTTTTATGAGAGTAACGTAGTTTCCTAGTAAGTAAACAGGGTCAGCCACGCAGAATTTTTATTTCATTGTTTTCCTACTTTCTCCTTCCCTATTTTCCTATAGGGGAGGATACTTTTGTTCTTTTGTTGCTCCTACCAATGTTTCTCCCTACACATTATGTGTCCTTACCGATACCAGGGTAAATTTTGCCACTGATGTCACTGAAGACAGTATTAGGCCTTTATCTAGAGGTATATTAGTGATATGGAAAGATAAAACCAGGAAAATAACATAAAATATCACAATACTCATATTCTTTAAAATAAAGTTATAAAAACAATAAATACAAGAATTTTTAATTCCTAAATTGAAAAAAACAAGTGTGCTAAAACACTGGTTAAGCAATGTGCATCCTTAATTTGTACATGATAACAGAGAGAGATTATGAGAACACACACAAGTTAGGAGGTTTTGAGGTTACAAGATATGGCTGATGATAAAACAACAATCCAATTTACTATTAATTGGGTTTAATGAGTACTCAGAAAGTCTGTTCTACTGCAGTTCCTCATACTTTTGTATGCAAACTAGGTGTACATTGTGACAGGAACAGGGAAATTATAACTCTACTTATTGCTTAACATCTTAGCAATGAAGACACTAATGACTGTACATTGTATAGGATTGTAAAAATTGTTTTGATGACATAAATATTAAAATTTACATTTCTTGTAAATACTGTTGAAAACATCCTTTTGAAACTGTCTGCATTGTTATATTCAATTAATTCCAGTTTATGAGATTCTTGACACATTTTCTTAAAAATATATCAATATTATGTATTTTGCCTTTTAAACCTATTATGAATAGAGTACTTTTGACTATTATGAATTCATTAGCATGATACAATTTGTATTCAGAGTGTAAAAATTATCTCTGGCCTCAACAGAGCTGAATGAAAACAGCATCATGTAATTCTCAAGGCTATGCTGGAGAGCAGTATTTTTCTGTAACTAAGATTCACAATCAAGTGAGAGACAGGGCTCCTCTCCACAAGGAGGTATATTCAAACAAAGGTAATTATCTAATCATATTTCTTTTCTCAAGATGTTGCATTTCTGGTCATTAAAGGTTAAACCCAAACCTTACTGTGGTCCAGTCTGTGGACACTCGCTACAGCAGGGCTGTCTCCAGGTGTGGAGAAAACGTGCTGCAGAAAATGGTGTGGAAAGAGATGCTGAATTTAAATAGTGAATATAAATGTGCAAATTTACAAACCATTGCCTTCTGTAATTAATACTATCTGGAGGCTCATTCTACTCTGTACTTAAGGGTTGCTACTCCAAAAATCCCAAAGACACTGATGTGCTCTGTGCTTCATTTTGGAATGTATCTGTGCTGCAGGGACGGTGCAAGGCTGAGTAGACCTTGGAGACAGCCAAGAGTCTCCTCAGCCTGAGGAAGTGCCACCAGAGGGTGATGTGAAGCCAGATTAGCTAACCCTGCACACCCCATTTTTGTCCTTATCCTGAAGGGTACCTGGAGTGACCTGAAGGGCCCTGAGGCTGGTGCCTGGGATGCAGGGGGATGGCAGTGCTTGCCTCCTCCACCAGCTAGCTAACACATGTCATATCCTCGAGTATTTTAAGACAACCTTAAACTATGCCGGAGCCTATTCTGGCCTGTGGCCAGGGAAGAGCTGCAGTAACCAGAGTAGGAAAATGTCTCACAGTGACATTTCCCTCAGCTGCCCTCAGCTGCGTCGCGCAAGACCATGGCACAGATGGAGAGAAGGGATGGGAAGATGGTGGCCACTGCAAAACAAATATATATGCTGGGCAGCTCTGGGGCTGCAGCTTCAGGTTGAAAAAAAGAGTCAGAAATATTTCACTCAGGGCTGTTCAGCTGGGATTTACCATGAAGATTTAGCTGTCCCTCTCATCCACTGGTTTACTTCCATGAGTGGAAAATTGGTTTTAACTTAGTGTGGTTACTTTTGCATAATTGATTAGGTGTGAAACATGAGCACTTTCGTAAGCCTGATCTGAGAGGCCTTTGCGCCAGCCATGCTCAGGGTGGGCAGCCCCACAAGGGGCAAGAAAGAGGAAAATCGAGCCCCTGTGGCTCTCTTTTTTTAAAATGAAAACTCAATATGGTCTATAAATTGATCAGGTGCTCTTTCCTGACAGCCTAAGTCAACAGAGCAATAAAAGATTATTTAGATCCTGCCCTCTGGATTCTGAGATGCAGTTACCTTGTGTTTGCATTCATATCTAGAAATATCATTATTGTAAAGTCGGCTCAACTGAACTGGGCTTGGTTAGGGGTGTTTTTTGGCTTAAGGGAGAGATTGATAATGTTGGGGCAGCACAAGTTGGATGATGAGTACCTCGCACAGTGTATGGCATCAATGGTCATGCTGGTTAAGATAGACTTTGAGGTCAGAAATGGTCCAAGTTTGGCTCATTATGTGATATAAATAGAGGAGCTACTAAGGTAAGTTTAGTTTGCACTGCCCAGGCTACTACAACTCATTTTTTTAAAAGGGAAGTGGTCCCCAGGGATGACTTAGAAGCACTAGAGAAAACAGTATTCTTTAGCATTACTGCTTCTTTCACTTTTCACTGCCTGTCAAGAAACCCATCAGTGCTCAGTAAGACATACTATAAATGAGGAGAGGGAAGACAGGGAACTACTCAAAACAGACGAGGAGTGGAAAGAGTCGGAAAGAGTCAGAAAGTATTAAGATAACATTTACTCTGACTTTTCTGAATCAAGGAAGGGGATCTAACAGAGAGTGCAAATGTACGCTGCAGTCTGAACCTAAGCAATCATTATGGTCTGATACATGAAATGGCTGCTCACAGAAGATGAACTTGTTAAGTATCCAACATGCTTCCAGAAATAGACTCTGTGAAATACATCTTTTGCTGATTTTCTTTTTTCCCGAGCTTGAAAGGACAGAGCTGACTTAAACATAAAAGACTAGTTACTTAGTTAAATATACTTTTTACCAGAGGAGTGAAATGAAACGGGAGGATCTTGGGCTGAATTCTTTATCTTCTGAAGTCTAAGAAATAAGTTTATTAATTATAAGGCTCTTTCTGCTCCAAGGAGCATGATTCCATATTGTTCTCTCCTGTTCTTGATCTTGTTCTTTGGCCAGCATGAAGGTGATGTTGAATATATGCCAATCTTTGAGTACCATTAAGGTGAAGGTTTCAAGATCACAGAATAGGTCTAAGCCATAAGAGCAGAGAAGTCAGTTCAGAGCCTACTTAAACCTCCAAGTTGTGTGACCAAGAAACCAGTGAAACAGCTGTGGGTGACAGGCCTGCCAAATGAGGTTTCTGGAAAAGAAGGCAAACAAAGAGGACACTGATCTTCTCACCCAAAGAGTTGCTGCAAATAGTGTTGAGTGGATGTGAAAGATGAAAGCCCTAGCAGGAGACATGCTTTTTGTGCTTTTTTGGCTAAACTTCTAACAGTAAGCCATGAAGTTGTCATTCAGCCCTTGTCAGATGTAATATGTAAGCCGCATGCAAGGCGGCTCCATACAGCTGAAAGGAGTACTGCTGTATAGCAGAGTTAGATTTGTAGTCTGCCATCAGGACAGCCAAACATGCGTTGCTGAGGTGTGAATTATGAATGTCAGTTTCCAAATGGCCAAGGGGCAATAAACATTAATATAAACTAGACACAGGCCCATGCCAAATAACCCAGGCTCTCAGAGTGTTTAGATTGCAAACATTTGATCAGGATCCAAGCTTTGCAGCTGGCCTTATCTCTGCAGTGGCCAAGCCAAAAACCCAGGGTTTGTGGCCACCTGGCACGTTCGACAATCCAAGGATGCAGTGTCCGATTACCTGCTCCTTTGCCTCCTCCAGCTAACAGTCCCTTTTGTCAACCATCCCTTGGGCTTCCTGTCTTGCCCTGGTATTCTTTCTCCAGCCTCATGTTTTTTCTCTCCCTTATTCACACTGGAGTTTCTTCAAATAAGGGACACACTTTAAAACTCTGTGTAGAGTTATGCAATATTGTGGAAAATTATCAACGGGAAGTGTGGCGTCTGAGCATGAACTTTGCACCTTCCATGCAAGGCTGACAAAGTGCACTAGGCTGCTGTGCTTGAGAAAAAGAGGTGGGCAAAAAGTACATAAACACATTCAATCCAACTCGGAAGACCTTCTGATGTTTCAAAAGACATAGTAAGGCTGGTTAGCAGTAGGTGCCTGTGGGATCTGAGCCAGAAACTCCAACCGTTCCTGGGGTCAAAGACTGGATTCTGTAACTGTCTGTGTTTATTCTTTCCACTTCAGATCCCACTGACTGGGCTTCAGATGGAGATAGGCAGCCTTAATGTGTGTGGTTTTATTTGCCGGGATGTAATGCACAGAGAAACACTTGAACTTGCCAAAATATGCAATCAATCCCCTTGTTTCACCTTCAGTAGCAATAAACATGAAAGGAGTTGTGTGATCACCTTGCTCTTGGTAGACTCCCCTCTTCTCCCTGGACCCTGACCTTGCCCTAGATATTAAAGCAATACCAGCATTGTGATACTATAATTTCTGGGTGTCTTCATGTCTTCTGTAAAAGAAATTGTCAGACATAAATATAAAAGATCTAAATATAAAAGAATGCTGACTTTCACTGAACTCTAAGAGGTTAATTGGCATATTAGTTATCAGTAATTAATATATGCCTATACAGACAGAAGTGAAGATTTTATTGGTATGGAATTTGACCATTAGCTACACTTCAGACTCATCAAATCCAGTGTTTCTGAAGCATTAAGACTATTGATCTACATTACAGATTTGTGATGTGTATTTAATACTCTCATCTTAAAACAGTACAAGGGGATGTTGAGCTTGCATCTGCAGTTGTCTCGATTTCTTCTTCTCACTTACTGGCTGAAAAGCACACACAATTTCATGATAATTTCACCCCTGGTTATAACCATCTCTGATTTTGCCTGAACAGATTTCCTGAGCCTATATGTCTGGCTATAACAAATATACTGTTGACTCATGGTCATGTAAGGAAAAACTTTGTAGATTCCACACTGATAAAATATCTCCAGCGATCTCATCTGAACTTCTAGAAAATCAAAGTTTAATAATACTGTTTTAGATAGTCAAGCAAAATTTTCGGTTTCCACCTTTTTTGAGAGATAACTCTCTTCAATGATACTTAAACCTAGAACTGGTGGCAAGTCTTCATGGCTTTGTATCTGAGCAGTGTATATATTTTCCCTCTGTTTTTCACTGTTGCCATCAATGTGTGAACATGCTAGACCAAGTTTTCTATACAGCCCTTTCTATACAACCCTCCTGGACCAGAAATATTCCTTTTTAACAAATCTGGACCTAGGACATATCTGGGCATCTACACTTCCAGGGATAATCTTGAAAGTAGACCAATCTCTTCTCTGTCCAAGCTCTACAAGCATCAAGGGCCAGCATCATCAAAACAGTTCCTTAAAGTGTGGGTGTAGGTATAAAAACTACTCCATTAATACCACCCAGCTTTACGTCTCCACTTATGTGGGAGTGCAGAATATGTCTGACAATGTCTCCAGCTCTTCAGGGATAAGCACTAACACTCTCAAGTTTTCTGCTTGGTTATGGGGTTGGAGTGAGTGGGAAGGGTTCTGCTTCTTTTTCAGCTCACATCTCACATATCTGCCAATACGTTGTCATCATGTTCTCCATCCAGACTGCTGCAGGAACCCCAGTTTCACTGCCTGTCTCATTGCTTGACTTTTTTTTTCTTTTTTTTCTTTTAATAAATCATTTTTTGCTGAGCAAGATTCAGAGGTGATGAGCTTCACAAGGGCTGTCCTGGCACACATGATCCTTGATAGTCTTACTGAGACTATGGGGCAACCCATTATTAGTATGAGGGATAGCAAGTAGGCAAATTATAGTGCAAATCTACCATAATGCAGCTCCAGCCAGAAACAGGCAGCTCCAGGTTTTGCAGTATCACCTACTGAGACCCAAGGAAAGGTTGGAAGGTCAAACTGTGAGCTGTTTCACTTTCATCTATTTGTGAAGGCCATGAAATTCTTTATAGACATTTTAACAAATAATGCTTCAGAAATAAATTTTCTCCTAAAATCCTGCTCCTTTTTATTTCTCAAGTATAAAAGCCAAAAACAACTCAGTGCGCATGTTTTAAGTTGAATAAAAGAAGCTTGTAAGAATACATGTTTCACCCTTCCAGAAGGGTCATTATAAAAGAAGTAATGTTAAAAATAATTTTAACGTGATCTGCAAAAAATGAACTCTTCATTTTTCTGCATCTTTTAAGACAACCTGAAATGTCCCTGAATGAAGCCTTGCCTTATCCTCCTTCTTTTCCCTTTTGCCCCGCACCCAGCCTCTCCATCTCAGTAAAGGGAAGGTTTTGGCACCTCTGGCTATGGCTGAATGATGGGACCCTCAATGCTTACCAGCTCCATCTTAGGATGAAGTCAAGATGCATATTTTCCCTCCTCATTTTTCCCTTTTCCCTCTGGTACTATGTCACCAAAGGAAGAAAATCAGGTGCCCAATTGTAATGGTCAAAGAGATGTTGCAGGATGCACCCCTCTGCTGTTCTAGTCTCCATTAACTATATTAATGGAGATCTTAAGTGACTACCAGTGAATTTCGAGGACATTTGAAATTATATTGTTAGTGCTCTGTCCTTAAAAAGCAAATATTACTAAGTGTTTCAAGACTGTACCTGCAGAAGGATTAGGTATTGAACCTGGAGCTTCCAAGATGGAGACAGGGGAAATTTAACTCCTTTACTCATTTGTTCAAATATATCTCAGAAATTACAAGCACAAATTGCATTTGAAAAACAGAAGAAAGTATCCCTTGCAAATTTGACATCATGCTTCCTAAGGGTCACAATACTACCTGTGGCTATTTCAGTTTATGACCACTTCCCCATCACCTTCAGGCCTAGATCTAAAAGAGAAGCAAAGGCTGGCAGGGTTTTCCTAATCACCATTAGTACTGCGTGGTACCGTGCATGCAGTCTCAGTAATGCAACCACAGATGGAAGGTGCACACAGGCATACATGTACATCCAAATAACCACTGCACCTGGTCCCAAATTTACCCAAGTGCAGTCTCACCAACAGACATTCCAACAGACCACAAGGTGTATGAGGCAAGGACTGCTTTCTTAAAATTTATGTACTTTTCCAAATAAGCATATGCACACACATATGTATGAGGAGAGCAGGAGAGAGACACCACAGTATATACGTAAGTATACACACATATTGCCTAATAAAAAAATATAACCCTAATGGTTCCACTAGGTCTTGGCAATTACAAAACTAGCTAAAGATAATATTAATGACATATAAACATTTTTTTTTTCCGAGTAAGGTTGTTTGTTCTTACGAATACTCAGAAGAAAAAAATAATAATGAATTCTAAAATTGATTTGGAACAGTGCCAACAGCAATGTCTTTGCATTTCCTAGGTGTTTATAGATCAGGGACCCTGTCAACCCTGGCTATTGTGAGGGCAATCCCAAAATGGGAAAGTGCAAAACTTCACTTTTCCCAGTGGAAATTTTGCAGAGGATGCTGCCACAACTGTGGCTGAATCCGACCATCACTGAAAAAGACAGTGAAGAAACAAGCAGTGCCTGGCTTCAGCAAATGTGGAAACTTGCCATGTATTCTGTTCATCACTTTTATAGTCCTGATCATGGCATATGATAGAAGCCAGAAAACAGTCTCTTATCATCATTCCACAGGCAGCCTCTCTTTTAGTATGTGCCCTGGACATGGTCCTGCCAGTTTCATGGGCACAGATATAGAAGAAATTGTTTGCTCTTCTCTATAACCTATTTACAGGGATTTCTTCTGAACTTCCAGAATTTCCCCTAGAGTAGGACAGCCCCATGCTGTTCTCAGTTAGTGTTATGAATAACATTTTCCAACAGAAATGATGGTTGTGTTCAGCCCAAAATATTTCTGACACAAAACCTTTGACAAATGCAGCCCAGGATTTAATTTGGAATTTTGACCTTTGAGGCAGCCTGCTCCTAAGATGGAGAGTCCAAGGTCATCAGCTCAACATCAGCTAGCTCTTCCCTGCTTGGCACTGTGAGCAGAAAAGCCCAGGAAGCCTTGGCTGTAAAGTAAGCCACAAACCTTGGAGTTGCAGGGAGCTGTTCAATAGAACCAACTTTCTCTAGCACCAAGAAAAATGAAGAAAATGGCAATTTTGTTGAGCAGATGTAAGTTCTGGGAAAATATTTAATCCGGAAAGTATCATATGTCTTCTTTTAGGGAAAAAAAAGAGCTCTCAGAACTTCTGGTTCATAGGAAATTGTGAAACCTTTTAGGTTTTGGTTAAATTTGGTTAAAGTGAAATTTGGAAAAGATTGTTTTTCACACACCTGAAAAGCTACTTTACCGTCAGCTTTCCTTCAGCTGCGAGCTAGGTCTAAATAGGCAAAGAGGTTGCCAAATAAAACAAATAGCTGTGCTACTAATCTTTTTCACATCAGTGAAACTTAGAGGAACTTCACAGCATCATTGATGTTATTGTAACTAGGATTTGAAAGCAGGAAAGGAAATAAATGTCATTGCCTTGTCAAAGAGATATAAGTCTTATACTACCTGTATATTTGCCCTCTGGATTGTAGAAAAACAGTGGAAAGAAGGATGAAAAAAAAATAGAATGACTTGAAAAAATATAATGGAAAAATAAGGCAAATAACCCAAGCTGTTTTATAGTTATACCTAAGAATTTAAATTTCCATTTATCCTACCCAGTCCTGTAATACCAGGACAAACTTCACAGGGATGTTAAGGAACACATCACAGTAACCTCACTATCTCTTATCTCCATAGCTCTCAGAAAAAGAGAATGACCCAGTGTTACGTAATAACCTCTTCAATGCTGCAAATAAGCCACTAGAACACCGGCCCTAAAGTGGGACATACAGAGTACAATCCTGCCACCAGAGGCACTCAGATTTGGCCACTGGAGAGCAGGATATGAAGGGTTTCTGAGCTGTTGCACCTTGTCCAGGACTTCCATTCTGTGCAGATCACCAGAATCTCTTATCTTCTTCCTACACAAGGAAAACAGGCTTACCCAGGCATGGAAAGGCAAACAAGTTACCTACCTGTCAGTGAACTGGCAGGCTTTGCATACAGATACCCTTTTGCACACACATGCAGCAGTAAGTTGCAGTCCATTTGGGTGCACAAAATGGTCAATAATGCCATTGCAAGCCAAATGAAAGCAAAGAGTTTGTATTGAATCAAGCTTTTCATTCTAAATAAAATTAATCTGATCAGCAGGTGCTTTTAAAGAGGTCCCTTTTTTATGGAAATGTAGCCCAGTGTGGGAGACACATGCTTCATGCAAAGGTAATTAAAAAAGGAATGGTTTAGGTGAGAATATGGGACCCCATGTCTTTCTTTGCACACTGTATTATAATGAAAAAGTGGTTTTCTTTTTTATACTTTGTGGAACATGAACCAGCAGGTCAGTTGCACAAGATTCTTGCTGCTCCCATTTTTCCATTGCTCGTATCTTTGGCTTGGATAGATTCCTCTGAAAACCAGTTTTACAGAGCACCAAGTCAGGCAAGCTTGCCAGAGACACTGCGTAGCCCAGCTAGTCAACAGACTGCAGCAGTTGGGCCATGGTGGTAAACCGCTTCCCCTTAAAACTGGTGTCTTGAATAACTAAATAAATTCATCAGTTTCTAAAGATAGATGCAACAAAACGACAGCTCCGGGCAGGCCAATTACTTTGTTATATAAGAAATGTGGCCTTCTGGGCAATGTCAGAATTTGCCTGCAAAATATTTGGCCCAAGATCGACAGTAAACTGGAGCTGTGATCTCTTCACTTTGTCTGACATCCACATGGTTTTCTCTAGTATGTGGCAGTCTAATCTGGTCAAGAGCTACATTTTTCTTGCATCTTAGATTTTATCATGATTTTACATTTACATTAGTGTCCCTGTGAGAACAAGGCTGAGATAGTTTTAAAGAGGATTGAGCAAAGTGGAGGTAGAAAGGTACCAAAAAATATAGCCTTAGATTACTGTTTCAAATAAAATTCTTGTGTGAACATTGAGCTTTTGTGGTGAAGAAGGCAGAAGACTGTGAAAACACATCCTGCCTGCCTTACTGAGACCTGGAACTAGTAGGATGAGCATTAGCTGTGGTTGCAGACAAGCTATGGGGGAGAAGTCAGGCCCACCAGTCTTTTGAGTTGCAAGTACAAAGATCAGAACTCCAACCAAGGAGGGAGGTTTTTATAAAGAGATCTCCACTGCCCCAGACTTGCAATCTGGCACATGAGCTCATCAGAAAAATAACTGATATAACACTTAGCCCAAAGACTTAATCAGTTCAAAAGATTTTGGTTTTCTCTGACTACTTTTTGCATTGTATTATTATGGAAGACAAATTCCAGTGGAAAAAAAGAACAGAAGTATTAATGAAATGGTTAAAGAAATTATTCGATTTTTTCCTTTTACAAATGATCAGTCCCATGTTTTGCTTGTATATTTTGTAGCTCTGGTCTCTGGTTTACATGTTTTTGACATATAACCAGAGAAAAACACTTTTTAAACCAAATTAAAAAATTACTTTTTTTGTCACCCAAAATGGCCTGGGGGACTTATGACATAATCATACTGAGACATGTAACTGCAGAGAAATCTAACTGCCTCAAGTGTAGAAGGAACAAAGTTCTTCAAAATCCTAAAGTACAATCCATCTTCAAACAGAATCATAGTGCAATGACCTTTATCTGACTCCAGGTTCTGTTCTGTATATATTGGGAACCAAATTGTGGGCTAACAAAGAATGAACTTGTTACCTTGCAAATGGTCAGCAGAAGGCCTTTTCCTCACTTCTGTCTTACTGAAACTTTCTACTGTGTAAGCAGGACAGCATTTGTGAATCAGCCCTACGTTTGACTTATGCACAGAGGTGCATGCTATCTTGAAAAAAGAGAGAATAAACAAAGTGATTCAGGCTGAGACTTGCGAGACTTAAATAACGGTTTTAAATTTTCAGAAGTCAGAGTGCAACTGATTAAATCTGCAGCTGCCTAGGTGAAAGCAAGTGATTGGTGGATCTCAGAAGATTTGGGATCAGATTCACCCATATGGTTTGACTCATTCTGACAATAGAAAACAGCTGTAAGACGGTTTCCCTGGCCAGAAAAAGTTGGGTTTATGGTTGCTTTGAGTCTCCAAGCATCTGATGAATATAGACCTTTGTCTCAAGAAGCATCCGAAAACTCAGAAGCTTATCTGCATTTCACAGCTAAATAAATTGTAATAGTAAATTTGAAGTGATAGTCCTTAGTGAGCTTTTTCAGTCATATTTGGTATTGAGTAATTGATAAGAATTTGAATACAAATTCTCTCTGTGCCAAGAGGAGGCTATATATTTTATGAACTCCATTTATTAAAAGGAAGACCCTGCTCTGGGAAACTCACAGTCTAGGTATAAAACAGCAGAAGGACAATTAACAATCAATCTAGATAGACAGAACAAGACAAACAACGTGGGAAGAAAGTTTAAAAAGGAAGAGTGACTGAGCACTTTTACTAGGCTTATTTTCATGTCTTAGTAGATCTGCAGGGGGGCTTTTGTTTTCTTATCCCTTGCTCTTCAATGAACTCGGTGGGAAGACTGGGGGACTGGAGCTTTGAGGTTTCATGAGATGAGTATTTTGAGAGGACACTTTAAAGAATAAGGGGTGCGGCACAGTGGATTGGGTCAGGCAGGAAATTTCAGGCAGGGGGATCTCTATTGAAGAACGCACCAGAGAAAGAGCTGGTGAAGCAGATGTGTGCAACTGGAGCCAAGTAGATGAGGCAAGGGTGAAAGGGTGAGAGCAGAGCTCTTCCAGCAGACTTCCCATACTTCTACTCCCACTCCTGTTTCAAGTCTGAAATGGAATTAGAAAGCGGGGCAGCGTCGATGGAGAGAGGATTGCGGTGGCAAAAACTAAGCATCCTCATCATTCAAAAATGACATATTTACTGTTCTGAATTGAAAGTTTAGGTTAGAGATTTTTTCTGTTTCCACTTTCTTGCACTGAGAGATAAGAGCATTTTCTAATTCTTTTTATAGATTCATATGCAAGAAGTCTGCTGCGTTTTCATGTTTGCTTGAGACAACTTGTACACTTGTGTTCTCTTAATGCACAGACTCTGGAGACTAAGACCAAAAGAGACGCTTTATTGTTTGCAGTCTTGCTCAGTCTCTCTCCCCAGCGCCCCCAAAATTCTTTCTCTTCTTCCTCTCTCCCCAGTCTCTAAATGAAGTATTTCCAAATGTGCATTTTCTCAATCTTGTCTGAGCGTTCTTTAGATTAAAGGTCAAAAATACAATTCTTGTCATTGTGTAGATACCAAAGAGAATGATAAAAATGGAACAGTATCTGCTCTGTGGACTACATTAAAAATAACCAAAAGCAACAGCTTTAGGACTGATTTAAAAAGTCATGCAAATGTGTAAAATCTAACAGCCTTAGGACACAGTTTAACACTTTGAGACATATTTCATACTTTAATAAAGATCCTTTAAAAGTTGGCAGGAGATAAATCACCTATTCAAATTAGTTAAAAATTATGCAAGCTAGGCATACTACAACCTTTGATCACAAGTACTTACTGAATTGCACATTCTCCAAATAACCCCTTTCAAGGTCACACTCAGATCTAGACCATAATGGCTTTCAGTGCATTGATGGTCTGAGGGCTTTCTGCCATTCCACTGGAAGTACTGGGAGTTAGACAAGTACAATGAAATAGGAAACTCATATTGCTTCAGGCTTAGTAAGATTTAGCACCCATTTTAAGTAACTTTACATCAATTAAAGGGCAATGCATCGATAAAAAAAGCAAGATCAATATTTGAAGGGTTTTGAATTCATATATGTTGGTTTACCCATTCCTTATGACTATAGGATCATCTTAAAATTTCACCAAGTTAACTAAAGCACTCGCTACTTAGTGGAATACAAAAGATAAAAAGAAAAATAATCACACAATAGGAAGAAAAGCCCATGTGATAAATATAAACTGCAAGGTATTCTTCAGCTGTTACTATTGACACTATAAGGAGTGTCATGCTCTTTGCAAATACGGGATACATACTTATTGGCCATGGGAGCAAAAGAAAAAAATTAGTCATTCAGTTGAAGTGATTCAGTAGACAATGACATTTTAGCAGTAAAGGGAAAAACTTTTGTGCCCTTCTTGAAATAAGCATTACATATATGTACATAGCAATATATTCTCCAGCTGCTGAGAGTTAGTGCAAAATCAACAGTGTTTGATAGGAATACTTCTGAAAGGGTTATTCAGTGCTTACAAGAGTACTTGCCACTTGTATAATTTTAATAGAATTAGCAGACAGTTTGATAAGATTACTTCATCTCATGATAATCCATCTTCTCTATAATACTAGAAGTTTTTGGTGACAAACGTGGCTACTGGCTTAAACATTTTTTTAAACCTCATTTTTAAAAGTCATTGTGTCATTGAGCATTGTTATTATTAGATACAGACACTTGCCAAAATCCGGAAGTGTGCAGTCCCAGCTCGAGGGAAATTTGGGACTGCACAGCTTTCCATTTTGAAGCTATCTCTCATTAATTATAATTAATTACTATTATTATTATTTCTTTTTTATTGTTAAATGTGAATTCAAGCCAGAAGAAGTATAGAGAATTAAAGTGCCCTGAAATGTTTATGAAATAGAGATGACATTGGAAGTGCAGATTAAAGGATAGGCAAGGAGAACTGGGAAAATGGGGTAGAGATTATCAGGAACAACTTTTATCTGGCAGTGCAGTAAAATGTTTGACCAAGCTGAATGTCCTGGAAGACTCCCACTTGCCCAGGAGTTTTAAGGTGAGGGCTTAAGAAGGCAGTTAGCAGAGAACAGTGAGAACCAGCGTAGATAGTTTTCTAGGATCTATCTGAGGTTTAATTTCTAAGACTTTGTGCAACCATATGGTGGTGAAATGCCTTCTTTGCTTGGAAAAAAAGTATGGAAAAAACATGGAAAAAGACCACCATGGTACAAAATTAGAACCAGTGCAACTTCTGTTATAACAAGTCTTCTGCTACTGATTTAGAGTTTGTATTTGAAGCAGAAAGGGGAAGGCAAGAGCTTGTTTCTGCCTCCCTCTTCTTCATCTGCCATTTTGGCTTATAGGTGGTTTTGTGAGCAAGAAGAGTAGCCTCCAGTGTTAAGTGATGCACAGCTGAGCCAGGATGGGCAAGGACAAAAGTGACCTTCGCACTGTGCAGTCATCACTGAGACTCTGGCAAATCATTTGGAGGGATGGAGTGTAACAATTGGTACAGAAGAAGGAGTCTTAAAGAACCATGAAGATATAAGTGATGAAATGGACCCCAGTGGTGTCTATGACAAGATAACAGAGGTTTCTTGTACCCAGAAGTAATGTTTCCATGGCTACCTCCCTATGGGAATACCATATACTCTTGCAGGTCTAAAACAACTGCCAAGCTGGAGGGTATAAAGTAGTAAAGTTGCTTTTGAGGACTTCATGATTGCTAACTTATTTAGCAGTTCTCCTCTGTATGTCCTTTTAGGTTTAGATGCAATCTTCCCTCCCAAGTCAGATCATTAAGACCATTCAGGAACCTCATTTCATTTTGAATAAAAAAATGGATATTAACCTGAGATGTCAGAGATAATCTAAAGCAACACCAAAGAGATCATTTAAAACCATCTCAACCTATGAACATACGAATCTTTCTGAAGTATCTTCTCTGATTTAATAGAAATAGTTTCAATCACACATTTGAAATTCCAGATGTAAAACTCTGGCATTGGTGAAAATCCTATTTATTATGAAAAGTTACATTAATTTGTAACTGATTTCTACATGAACTTGTATATGAACACACAGAAATAAGATTGTTTCTAGACCTGAGCATAATATATGTAGTCTAAGAAACGGTAAGAAAGAGAAGTGTTGTGAAAATATGCAAGTAATATGGTATTCCCAGGGAGCAGAAACAATCTCATTTTTTGCAGTACTATTCTTGTGTAGCCACAAGAAAGTAGAAAATCTCCTTCATCATAGAGACAGAATGTCTTACATTTCTTAGGTATTCCTTAGTATGATCTTTTATGCAGAGACAGTGAAAATATGCAAAGAGAAAAGAAAAAAATATAAACCAGATGCTGAAGACTGTGACAGGTGAGGTTCTATTGAAAATATAGTGAAAAATTAAAAAAGCAAGGACCCTGAAGGGTTCCAGCTTTTATTATCTCACTTAGACTAATGCACATTTCAGTTGTATGTGGTGCATAGAATATAAATGAGATGTATTTACAACAGAGAGCAAAACGTAAGAAAAGCAAGAAGACTCTTCTAACATAGAAAATGTGGAACAGGCTTATCTGTACAGCATCCTCACTGAAGTGTTTCTAAAGGAAGGAATCTTTACAATTAGAAATCAGATTTGGTGAGCTGAAACACAAATTACTCAGAAGACTGGCTGGAAATCTGAACAGTTTTAAGTCTATGTAGCACTTAGGCATTTTTATAGAGGACTTTTCTCTGTATGCTCTTGAGTGTAACAATCTGAATCCCTAGAAGAAACCATGATGCCAGACCCAGGGGGCTAAAGCAGACTCAGCAGAAAGTGCATTCCTGGTGCCATCAAAATAAGAGAAAGCTCCCTTCCGTCCTTCTCTTAATGTGGCCCTACTTGCAAACCTCTGGACAAGGCGCTGTGAGGCTCTGGGCAGAGCAGTAAGGAAAAACCTTGAAATCAACCAAAACAGGAATGAAAAGAGAAAAAAAGGAGGAATAAACTGGCAAGTGATCCCTTGTAAACATAATGCACTACAGAGTAGGTGAAAATGATTCAGTGAACAGGAATGGGAGACAGATGGTCTGGCAAGTTCATGCAAATATCAGAGAAAATACAAACTATGGTCATAATTCATTTCTCTTTGTTGCTCTCATTCAGTTTCTGAATATGTATGGACCTCCAGTAAGCAATTTTATGGACTATGTGTAGGGAAAAGTCAGCCTGCAAAGAGAGTTAAGCAGCTACAGAAATTCATGCTAACACTCTTCTTAAGAGCATCAGCTGTTTGGCATCATGACCCTGTAGACAGAAGGAGAGCTTCTGAGTGACATATCTGCAAGATGAAGAGCACTTTGTTTCTGAAAAGCTGCTGTTTAAAATTGGGAAGAAATTTCATCATTTAAATGCAATAACTTTGATTTTCTGTTTATCCATATGTGTCTGAGACAAAGGCCTGCGAATGAGGGTCAACATGTTCTCCCCTCTGCTTACCACTTCATAGAATTTGCAGCCCTGTTTTCAATTAATTTGGAAAAGAATGCCAACCATGTGCGGTTTTAGTAGGCTTGAGTTCTTGAAGAGTTTGGTTCACAACATAATATTTGTGTTACCGTGTTAGGGCACAACCTTTTCCGGGGCTTAACTCTTTTCTGTAGCCCATGGTGTGAAAGAAGAGTCCACAAGGCTAACTCACAAATGCGAAGAGATTCTATTTTTTGCTTTCAGAAAATTTTGAAACTTCAGTTTACATCTGAATGGCTTTTTTTTCTTAGACATTTTCTGTCTTCATTATTTGTATGTTATTTTAAATGTAACAGAAAACATCAGTGAACACAGTAGCTCTCCTTCAACAAGTGAGTCAGCCTTTGAAGAAAATCACTGCTGTTTATATTTGTTCCTGCAACTTTTAAAATGCTGTCTTACTTGAATTTGTAATTATTTAATTTGATATTTAGAAGATCTAGATATTTAACTATAATTAAATGTTTATTCAAGATATCTAGATGCTTCTTATTTTACTAGCTATTAGGTTGTAGATAACTGCAGCTGAACAGTTCTTTTCTAGTTTACAGTATTCAGTACATGAGCAATTATTCCAATATACATGAATCAGAGAGTAAATGAATATAGGAACAGTCTTTCCTGTGGCTAAATTTTTGTGTGGTAAATATATCCTCATGTTAAGGACTTGATAGAATGCATAAGGCAGAGAACATGCTATGTATTACCACTCTTGGGTGGTCTAGTAGATCATTTCTACAGCTCAAAGGCCCTTGCCATTTAGTGAAGATACAATACAGTATTCTTCCATGACTATTTACATTCTCTTTTTTGCAGCAACTTCAAATGCATACATTAGGCATGTCTTCCTTCTTGTCTTTTTTTGATCGCCTTGAAGACAGATTTTACTAGGGTGTCAAAATATAGTACAGTCCACTCATTCAATAGACACAGATCTTATTTACAGAAGTCTTATTTATTGTAGTGAGAAAGAGAGCATATTCCTGAAGAATAGTCATGGAAGTAAAACTGAAAAAACATGAAAAAAAAGCATGAATAGCAAGCTTTAAAAAATAAATCATTGGCTCTTTTATCTCACCACTGTCTTTGTATAGCTGGGGAACTGATTAAAAAGATATTTTAGAAGAGAACATCTGAGAAGTCCTGCAAAATTCACTGTTATTATTTTAGGGTTTTCTGAGCAGGCAAGTTCTGCAGTCCTTTTGAAACTCAATTATAATTTAGCAGGAAAAGGCAAAAGAGGAAGATTTTAAAACCTCACTGGAAATGGAAGTTACGGAGGGACTGTATGTAAGGTGAAGATAATGAGGCCTTTTTGTCATGGATCTATCCAGGGAAGATGCTGCATACAATTCTTAAATGAGTACTTAGTTCAACCATCTTTCAGAAAAAGTCATCCTCAATTTCTCAATTATAAAACTAGTCTTGATTTTCATTGGGGAAAAAAAACCCTCTAGTTCTTCAAAACCAAATTAAAAAAACAAAGAAACTCTGGCACTCTTTGCCATGGTACTTAGATGCTTCCACTTAATGACACTTTCCTTTAACGATCTCAGAGCACGGTGGCCATAGATCAAGCTTCATGATGACTATGCAAAATACTTTAGATTATTTCTGGAACAAGCAGAATGCCTTGCAGTCAGAAAATGCTGATTTGTCAAAATGAGAATGTGCTTTCAAAAGGTTTGTCTAGATAAGGTTGAGTGTGTTGGGTTAATAAGGTTGACATGCATGTTTTGACTTTTGCAGCTGTCGGATCACATTATATGCCCATACAGGGATGATGGAAATCCAACTGGGGGTCATGCAAATGTTTTGACCTTAGTGAAAGCAGGCACTCAATATTTTCAAAGTTTATTATGAGGTTTGGATAATGAAAATCCTCAGAAATTTAGTTTCGGGGGAACTTAGAGCTATCAACATTTTGTTACATTTCAAGATGAAAAGAAAGCGCTTTTTTAAAAAAATTTCAAGCACTGAAATTTAAAAGGATTTGAGAGCAGCCTTCCGGTATCTGAAGGGGGCCTATAAGGATGCTGGGGAGGGATTCTTCATGAGGGACAATAGTGAGAGGACAAGGGGTAATGGGTTCAAACTTAAACAGGGGAAGTTTAGATTGGATATGAGAAAGAAATTCTTTACTGTGAGGGTGGTGAGGCACTGGAATGGGTTGCTCAGGAAAGTTGTGAGTTGTGAATGCTCCAACGCTGGCAGTGTTCAAGGCCATGTTGGACAGAGCCTTGGGTAGCATGGTTTAGTGTGAGGTGTCCCTGCCCATGGCAGGGGGGTAGGAACTAGATGATCTTAAGGTCCTTTCCAACCTTAACTATTCCATGATTCTATGATTTTAGTAAAGTTAATTATGGAATCCAGTTTTCACAACTTTGACCCTGGTTCTGTAAATGTTATTGCATATATTAAACTTTAAATATATAAGCACCCAATATGCAATGAACAAAGTAATGATCTTAATTATACATGTGTTTGCAGAGCTGGGGTTTTACAGAAATTTAAAAAACCTGTCCATCTGAAATGAAGTCAACACTTTCTGGCGTGATTTTGCAATTGTATATAAGCCGTACATCCACGATGTCAACTGTTACCTGCAAGCTTAGAGACACAGAAACCTGAACACACTAACACTCTGGATAAAACAGATAAAGCAGATATACATACACTATTCCTCAATGAAACTAGGCATTTTAGATATGTTTAACAGATTTAAAATATTCAGGGAAATATTTAATATGTAATTACCGTAAACTGGCCAGTATGGATAATAGTGTAATACTAACCGGTGCTGAGCTGTGAAGGATTGTATTCAGAATCACATTCAAAATGAAACCAAGTGAAATATTTATAAATAGTCTATACAATTTTCAAACTATCATTGGAATTATCAATACTATTTTTTTTATACATATCTAAATGCAGTAGGATATGGTCTTTCACTCCAAAGAGAGCCCCTGCGTATCCAAAATTGAACAGAAATTTTTTTTACAGCTGGGTCAAGGTTTTGGGAAAGAATGGGCAATAACTAAAAGCCACTCACAATAGCAAGGACAGTTCCATATAAAGCAGGAAACAACTTCAATCATATTAGAGAAAAAGTGATGTTAGTGGAGGATAAGGGGGGGGGGGGGGTGTGTGAAAAAGGCAGGTAAAGTCAAAAAGAAAAAGGAAGCCATCATTAAAATTTACATAGACTTTAAGGCAGCCTGATAGACAATACAAAGTGGAAAAAATGCTAATCATCTACACAGTCAGCAAATATGGTGAAAGGAATTATCTATTTGCACAGACACAAAATAGGCTTAGACATCAAAGACATAGGGTAATTTTGAACTTCAGAAAGTGGAATGCAGCTAATGGACCTCTACAAGGGTAATCATTAAGAATGAGTCTGTTCAATTTTTATACCAGTGACCTAGAAGAGGTAATGCAACTCACTGACAGTGTAGGAACTAGAGCGAAAGACCAGTTATCAAGTGAAATTTGACTTAGACTAGAAACTATGTGGGTTAGAGTAGCGCTGAGACTATTAGTGACAGAAATTAAACACACGCATCAAACAGATGTGCAATAGAAAAATCTAATAAAGAGAACAATCTCAATGAAATAATATAGAATAGAAATTTTGTTTATTAGCTTCTAAAGTTAAATGACTGACAAAATTACCATAAATATCAGTTCGAATAACATTTGCCAGAAGACAAATATTATTGAATACTCCAACAAATCTTTGAATGCATCTTACATATATATTTATGTAAATAGATTCGCACTAGAAAAGCACTACAACTGTAAAGGTAACTATCATAGAATCATAGAACAGGGTTGGAAAGGACCTTAAGATCATCTAGTTCCAATCGCCCTGCCATGGGCAGGGACACCTCACACTAAACAATGCCACCCAAGGCTATGTCCAACAAGGCCTTGAACACTGCCAGCGATGAAGCATTTACAACTCCCCTGGGCAACCCATTCCAGTGCCTCACCACCCTCACAGTAAAGAATTTCTTCCTCATATCCAATCTAAACTTCCCCTGTTTAAGTTTGAACCCGTTACCCCTTGTCCTGTCACTACAGTCTCTCATGAAGAGTCCCTCCCCAGCATCCCTAAAGGCCACCTTCAGATATTGGAAGGCTGCCATGAGGTCTTCATGCAGCCTTCTCTTCTCCAGCCTGAACAGCCCCAACTTTCTCAGCTTATCTTCATACGGGAGGTGCTCCAGTCCCCTGATCATCCTTGTGGCCCTCCTTTGGACTTGTTCCAACAGTTCCATGTCCTTTTTATATTGAGGACACCAGAACTGCACAGAATACTCCTAGTGAGGTCTCACAAGAGCAGAGGAGAGGGGCAGGATCACCTCCCTCAACCTGCTGGGCACGCTCCTCTTCATGCAGTCCAAGATAACTGTTGGCTTTCTGGGCTGCGACTGCACACTGCTGACTCATGTTCATTTTTTCATCAACCAATATCCCCAAGTCCTTCTGCGCAGGGCTGCTCTGAATCTCTGCTCTGCCCAACCTGTAGCTGTGCCTGGGATTGCTCCGAGCCAGGTGGAGGACCTTGCACTTGGCATGGTTAAACTTCATCAGGTTGACATCAGCCCACCTCACAAGTGTGTCATGGTCCCTCTGGATGGCATTCCTTCCCTGCAGTGTATCAACCGAACCACACAGCTTGGTGTCATCGGCAAACTTGCTGCGGGAGCACTCAATCCCACTGTCCGTGTCACCCACAAAGATGTTGAACAAGACCAGTCCCAACACCGATCCCTGAGGGACACCACTCGTTTACTGGTCTCCAGCTATCAGTCAGCCCAAAACTTAAATGAGAGTTAGGCAGTTTTCATGTCCTTGTTAATAAAACAGATTGGATATGGTAATGTATGCATACAAGGCAGATGCAAGCACCCCAAAAATGGAAATATCAGCTTTTTTTCTTGTATAGATGCATGGGTTATCATTATAATACATGAACTAACCAATTAGATAACCTCACAGTTATGTGGATTTTTGGTATTTCTCATCAACATTGTCCTGTTCTACATGTTGTAAAAGTTATAAATGAGAAGTTTTTTACAAATTTTTGAAAACTGAAGGTGAAATTATACTATCCATGCTTTTACCTTTTAGATAATTTGTAAAGCCAGCATATTTTTATGCTGATAATAAAACATCTTAATACAGTGACTCTTATTAATCTGAATTTATATGCAAAATGTAACAAATATAATTCACATTATATAATTACTGCATAAGATAATAAAAATTTTGTTATCCTGTAAGCTTCTAAATCATGAAAAAATTTTCTGTACTGCAAACTGCTCTTGGCTAAAATCGTTTCTTTTCAAATGCATAAGATGAAAATTGTTTCACTCTTTGACCTGTGAGCCAAGTTCTCCAAAGTCTGATGCAAATTAGAATGGCTGAGTTATAAATATCTCTGAAACTAGGTTTATAATGGAAACCCAACCAGATCCTTCACTACAGCAGTACTCATGGGGGCTGTTAGGGCAGTTTATAGAGCTATCAGCAACAAATTATAAGTTAATGAGGAGGAGCAATTGACTATAATAAAGCACCCCTAAGCAAGAAGAAAGCATTAAAAAATTCAGGAGCATTTCCTATTGGGCTTTCCATTAGCTGTGTCTCTGTATACAGATTCTTTGTTCCTCATTCTGCTTCAGGAAAACATTTCCTTAGCTTCTTGTATTTTCCTGTACTGAATTCAGCAAATATACTTTGATAGGGCTGAGGAAGCGATGTGTGTGAAATCTAAAGTTAGAAGACAGTTGTCAAAAAACTATTTACTACTTTTGTCTAATCTCAGCCTTCTGCCTTTTCTCATTATTATTACATGACTGGGAATCCACCATAGGATGACAATGAAATAAAGTTAGAAATGGCTCCATTTGACTTTTATGCCTTTTTATATCAGACTATTCCTGCAAGGTTTATTGTTAAAATTTGAACATGGCATAGAGTACAGGTGTCTAGGCCACGTAATCGGTGCTTGCAAAAAAAAAAGTGCGCAAAGACATGGCTTAGTTAATGTTAGGGAATGGGGGCAATATGGACAAGGGAGACAATTGACATTATTCCAGTTATACAAATGTATTACTAAGTAAATTTCATGCATGCTATGACTGTCATTATAAAGCCAGCATTCAATGTAGAAAACATAACAGAAATATTCTTCTCAGTTGAGAGGTGATTTGTGACAACTCAGAGTGATCAGGGTTTTCTTTTCCAGTCAGAAGTCGTTGCACTCCATTTTGGAAAAGATATTTAAAAGATTGAGATTGGGTGAAACTCACTGGTAAATAATGGTGCTGAAGGTAGATGTGTGTAGCTTTGAACACACCTTGATTGTTTTACACTGGGACATACATGTTGCAGGAAGTGTTAAGTCCATCCCATGGCTTGGCTTGAGACATATACATCAAGAAGAAAGCAAATGACAAACTAAGCCCCTCAATAATTTTTTTTCCCTCTTTTTATTGGCTGTGTGAATTCTCTTTTCTGAACTGCATACATAGACCTCTTAGCAAGAATAATGAAAGATAATTTGAACAAGATGCATGCTTCATAAAAAGATGCATATAGTTTTCATGTGTCTGGCTTCAATCAGTGAGTTGTTTAAGAATGTGAAATAATTAATTCCCTCCCAAATACTATTATTTGAAATGCAGTAGCACAATGAACCCTCTATAAAATTAGACCTCCTTTGGGACTGCATTTTCTACCTGTTGCCTTCACTTACAGGGTTGCTGCCATGTTGGTTTTCTATTTCTGCATGGCCCCCTGTGACATTGAACTGTGATAGGTGATGGTCAAAGCTAATGTTAGGCTGGCTATGGTGTTTCACAGTTTTGCTTTAAACTGCAACAAAAATGCAAGCCTTCAGAGTGCAGGAGCTGAAATTCCCTTTTCACAAATGGGGCTGTGCTGAAATCTGTTTTCTCCAGCTTAAACCAAGACATGGTTTGTTACATTCTCCTTTCCTGTACACAGTGAATGAAAAGTGAAAATACAGAAAATAAGCAATCTACATTTGCCAATATTGTTTGATCACATCTCACTCTGGTCTTCATCTAGGGATATGACAGCAGCTAATACCCTGAAAAATACGGACAATGCAATAGCTTCAGTGCTGCTGTAAAGTTAGGTGTCTGCTATATGTCTGCTTGGGACAGCAGTTATGGGAAACCTACTAACCCGGTCTTTCATCAGTGTGCCTGCACCTATTACACATTACACTGGAGGACTTGCTGATGCAGACTGAGATTGCTCTGCACCCGTGAATGCAAATGCGGACCTTTGCCCTCTCCAGGAACAGGCACTGCCTGCTAGCAAGGGACATGAGCAGCCACAATCAGGTGAGGAATTAATACATCAGTTTGAAGGAGTGTGAAGGGGACATGCTTGCCATCCTCTGAGGGAGGGAGACTCCCAGTGTGCCTCCTGTCTCACCATAGCTGTTAACAAGGATGCTCATTCAGCAAGGATACCTTGCACTTCTACTGCAAGCTGGGAGCTGCGGATGATATGGCTCTAGTGACAAAAAGGGTTATGCACCAACGATACATAAATTGCTGTATTGTGTACATCATGAAGAACTCCTTAAGATAAAGAATCTGACTCAATTCAAGCATCATTTTTATCCTGCTGTATCTATAGGAAGTCTAAAAGATCAAGACACAAGACATTTAGATGCTTTTGCAAATTCTTCTGATTTTTAATCCTACAATTATTTGTATAATGGTGAGGAGAGAGAAAAAATAATCCTTCAGCATGTCTGCTGGGCTCTTCAGGCACAGCATGTTCATAGATTTACTCTATATACTTCATATGCTGCATAATTGCAGTGGAGAAAAAAAGAGAAAATTTTACATTTAAACTAAATTAAATTCAAAACCTCTAATATGTCAGGTCACAGAAGGCATGTACACGTTTAAATAGGACTGCTGCTTTGGAAACCAAGTAGCTCTGAAGTACATCTACATGTTGGCTGTAGACTCCATGGAGCTCCATCAGGTAATGTTTTAAATATAAAGCCACTTAATGAGGAATGTTCATAAATGAAAAATGCACATTGCCCATAAAATGCTTGTCAAACAGTGGCGCCCACCTATTTTTAACACATGGGAAAAAAAAAGATCACATTAATCCACATTGTTGTGAAATTCCTGGTCTGCCCTTGAGAGTCCTTTCTAGGATTTTTTTATAACAGGCCGACTTTTAATTTCATAATTTCCCAGGTTTTTAATAGGGAGCTATAAAGTAGGGGAGCAACAAATGCAGAATGGATTAGGTTTGAGGTGCTTTAATAACAGCATAAAATTTCTTTATTGGGAGCCATATGACTAACTGTTAATAGTTAATAATTCCCTTAAGGAAATTTAAATGTTGGATTGACAATAATATGTTGATTACAGAGCCAAAATTTCTACAGTGACAGACCAGGCAGAAGGTACTCTCAGTAAGGGACCACTGTTATTAAATACACTGTCACAGAAAATTAGGCCAAAAGGAGATCACACTTAAAGAGACTGCACAGAAAGACACACCCTTTTAAATTAGACTGTCCCCCTGCGCTCCACAGAGCTCATTCTGTGCTGAAGTTTAATTTAATTCAATGCAACTCTTGCTGTAGTCAACCTTTTGGCTTCCACCATCTTTTCTCCCATGTTTTGCATCTTATGGAGACTATTTTTAAAGTTAATTAGCTTATCCAAAATAAAGCAGAGAAAGATGCATATTGCAAACTAACATTTAAAAACATTATCATATGAAATAAACTACACAATAGTAGCTGTTATTTTTTTTTCTGTAGCAACTGCTTTTCTAGGGATAAGAAATGGATTTACAAGAAAATTGTTTTGAAGTCTTTATTTAAGCAAGTCCATTAAAAATATTTTTCTTTTCTTTCTTAAAATGAACTAGAAATTATGAAAGCAAAATATTAGATAATGAGAAAGGAGGCAAGTAGTGGCTGATGGAAACATGAGTGCTAAGCAGAATGATTTTACAAAGACAAAATCTTGACCAAGACATGAGTTGGTCAGTCTGCTGTCAGGATTTGACTTGGCCCCAATCCTGTAAGCTGCCACACAAAAAATCTTCCAGACAACAAGGTATGATTATTTAGGAATTATCTTAAGTAAAGCTATGGATAGAATGGTATACAATCCACTTAATAGGACCTGACAAAATGTTTGGAAATATACAGTACAGTTGATTATTATCAATTCATCATTTGAGTCGTATTTACACACCTTAAGCAGTGCTGGTGACCTCTGTGTTAGGCACTTCCCAACCACCCTGAAACAGCTGGCTCTTGTCCTCAGAGATGTACAATCCCAACAAAATAGGTCTACACCAGAAGAGAAAAACTTGGATGAACACCTAACTGCAGCTAAAAAGGAAAATGATGCATCAAGACCTCAGCAAAGGGCCAATTTGTTGGAGACACCTTCTTGGGAAGTCTGTTTTTATGAGTCTGCCTTTCCCATGGCTATAACGCAAAAGAAGCCTTGCCAAAATGCAGGCTTCCTGCCATTTACATGCCAAACATGAAAGCAATAAAGTTAGGCCAGGTGTCCTGTGTGTAAGCAGAAGAGAAACCTGCTAGGAGAATCTGCAGGGCCAAGAGGCACCACGCAGAAAATGGTTGAAGGATAACAGAATGAATGTTTATTTCTAGTTTCAGAATCTCTGCCCTGTCAAGGTTGCCTCTCATAGCTAATGTAACTTGCCTGTGAATAGGGGGAACATCTGACAACATTCTTCTGAAGAAAGCTGAAAATGAACGATGTAGTTAAAACTGCTGTGAAATAAAAGCAAAAACTTGAAAACCAGTCAGCAACAAGTTGTTCATGGTTTGTCATGAAATGTGTCAAGACATATTCTAAGCAGACCTGTCTTGCATCTAATACTGAAGAATGTTTTCATTTACTGCTCATGTAACAAAATACATTATTAAACTTTCAGACAATACAAAAGGGAGTAAAAACTTCAGGGTATAGGATTAGGAATCAAAGAGTTCTTGTCAAATTATATAAATGGTCTGAAACACAATAAGAAACATTTCAGTAGAGATGAGTGATAAGTATTCCACTTAAATAGGCATAATCAGCTGCACACAATTACAGAAGGAATACTGATGTGGTAGGCAGTAACTCTGCAAAAAGAGCCTGACAGATTGCACAGTCAACATGAGTAAAATAAACAATAGTTACAGTTGGAATAAAACAAGTTTCATGCTGAAGCGCATAAATAGGAGTGCTATATATACCAAATATGAAGTAATCCTTCAACTTTACTCCTCACTGATGAAATCCATGCCCGCTTTGAGGCATCTCTTCCTAGGAAAGATATTAAACCAACACAGAGAGCAAGGAAGAAATCATCAGGGATCTAGAAACATGGTCTATATGAAAATACAGACTTCGCTTTTCTCAGAGAAGGCTGAGAGACACCCAACGGCTATCTTCAATCAGGAAAAACATCAGGAAAAAGCTTTCATACTCTGGAGATTGCACCATTTATTTTACAACCAAGTAGATGTTACAGGCCTGAATCTAAGGCTCTGCTATAGGCTGTTAGGGAAGATGCTGATCCTTTGCAGTACAACTTGTTTCTGCTGCCAAGGGCTGCATCCCTGGAGCTGGTCTCGCACCTGCCTGCTAGCTAGTGCAACTCCTGTGCACCCTGCTGGGAAGAGGCAAAGCAAAAAATGATGCTGCATGTAGGCAGAAAAATGCCTTGAAAGCCTCTGCTTCTTGCAAGGCTGGGTAAAATTATCCTCCATTTCATCTGTCACCTTGGTAGCTGTAGACAGCATTCTTTATTGCTCCTTAATGTGTAGCATTCTTTTTCTTTCATGTCACTGAACTGGCTTTGCATCGACCTCTGTGGGTATGACTGGGCAAAATCCTTATCAGTTGTGTTGATCCGCTCTGTGCAACTTCTGTGCCTGGGACTTGCCATAGTGTAATGTTTCTACCTGTCTGAATACACCAGATACTTCTCGGCTGCTTTAAACCAACATTTTTTTAACATAAGACTATTTCTGGAAGGCTGAAAAATGTCCAGGGTATAAGGTACACTTGCATTCACAGGCAGGCTGTTTGTACATGTTTATTAATCAGTTTATAAAACACAAAATTGACAATAAACCACTTCTGTATCTTGTGAACTTCACCTGGCATTTACAGAGAAAAACCCAGATATGATAGGAAATATCTGTCCAAGTGGCAAGCTTTTAGGTATTCTTAAGCAGAAAATATACAAGTTTCTTCAAATGCTTAAGATTTTCCATTGATTTTCTAGCAAATTCTCCTCTGTGCTATTCTAATTTCAAATGGCTCACACCAGGAAAAGTATAGATTAGCTAAAATTTTTTTCAGTCTGTGGAAAATATATTCTTTTAGATCAACATTTTGATTAGAAAGAAACAAAATTTGAAGAGATGACCTTTTTGTGCTTTCCATAAATCAAACCCAAGGAAAATAATATAAGTTTGTCTTTCTTTTAAACAGAAAATGAAGAAAACTTTCACAGTCAGCAATTGACTTTGGGACAACGAGGACCTGACTTCTAATAAGTTTTTTTCTATATTTTTTCATATTCATATATTTTGGAAGAGTAATTAACATCTGGCCTATGTTTGAATGAAAGAAATAAGCAGTCAAAAAAAAAAAGTAGAATTGTGAGTTTAAGCACACACAAATCCCAGTTCAGCATGGCACACCTGGAATAATTGCTCTGTATATGATAAAGAGATTCAGCTCCTTTAATTGTGTACATTAGCGAGCTTGATGTCTGCATCTAAGGTGATCTCTTTCTAGACGCTTTCTAATTAATGGAAGGAATCACATCTGGAGAGAAATTAAACCATCCTATGTCAGCCACCTATCTTTGAAATGAATACTTTTTTTCATTATATTTGCTAGCCATGGAAATGAATGATGCCTGTTTCTTCCATTTGGGATAAAAAGGAGTCTAAAAAACTACAAACATCTTGACGTCTACACTGAAGAATTCTGAAGTGTTGAAGATGAAACCCAGCCAGTAAAAGTGACCCACAGAGTGCTGATGTGCACTAGATCAGAGCCTTATTATACTCCAGGTAAAAGACTTGACAAATTTCTTCCCACCAGTTTAGTCAGTTACACAATTAAATAATGGTGACTGCATCCGAATTATGTCAGCTGAATTTTATTTACACTCACAGTTGCAATGTTTTCCAGCGGCCTACTGGAAAAAAATTACTGAGCACTAGACTCACTCTGAGCTGTAAGCTGTAAAATGAACACTTAGCGTTAGATAGGACTCCATGAGTGTCTGTCCTTGTGCAGGGCAAAGTAACAGACACTGTTGAGGACAAGCAGTTGCAGAATTTTAAAGCCCACCAGGTAAATATTCTGCTTATTCCATGTCTGCTGGCACACAGATAATTGCCAGTAGCTGTAACGAGTTGAGGAGTTACAGTGGATAATTCAATGTGCTGTACAAATATATGTGTTCTTCCATTATTCATGCTATGACATTTGTTGGTTGTCTCAGGAGTAACAAGTGAGGCCTCTATGGCTCATGATTTACTTGAATTATGCATGGTTATGGGTAGGCATTGGCCATGTACAAACTGGTTTTGAATCATGCATTTCCTGGGGGCAACATTTCTCATGGTAACTAGCAAACTTTTTAGGTCCTTTGGAGCCTGCTGTGTATTAGTAATTGCTACTATGGCAGTGATCCTAGCATGTGTGCTTTCTGGTAAACGTGGGAGATAATGAATGTATACATGTTGATAGATGGGAATCAGCATTTGTATTTATTCACAATCAAAAAGCTATCTACCTCACTTGGAATATAAATTATTACATCAAACTGCTAAACAGCTATCTGCCATCCAATTGTCACTATAAATAGCAGTTCACAAGAGGGAGGTAGCAATATATCATATTTTTTACATTTGGAACTGTGCAATCATTTCCTTGCTAGCAATCCTGCTCTTGGAAGATAACTTACATTCTCAGCTTTAAGCTGTTGTTTCTAGGTAGCTCTTTAGTATCTTTTAGTATTTCATTTTTATGAACAATACTGCCCTTCTATCGGGCAAATGTAGATGAAAACCCATTAATACACTATTTTCTTCATGAATACAGCACAGTGGTTTTACCAAAGGACAAGACTTTTCTAAAAAAAGCTAATGAAGTTTCTATTGTTTATTAAAAACCCATTATTTTCCCAGAATCCACTTTTGCAAAAGGACATCCAAATGTTGCACAGTCTGTTACTGTGCGTGGAACATTTCACATCACTGAGCTATCTAATTTCAAGTTTTCTTTGGTGTTTTTTATAAAGAGATCATAAAATCCTGGCACAAACAGACTGTTGAAGCCTTGGTGCCGTAAACTGAGATCCTGCTTCTCCCTGGCTTGGGCAGAGTAGCACACCAGGAGCATCAAGTCTGAGCATGGAGCAGGCTGGTCCTGGAGTTGCCAGGCTGCCAGCAGGCACTGCCTGAGAGAGCTAGCCCACTGGTAGGGATCACGCACAGTGTCTCTGTTGAGGCTTTGGAATCCCTATGTCAAGACAAAATATTCATGTTTGGTAGAAAAGAATAGCGCCAGCAGCCTTCATTACCCTGGGGAAGAGTAGGTTAAATCACGACAGTAGGTCTGTATAAAATGTTTGCTCTGCTGGCCAAGAAAGATTCTGTGATTTTCTGCGCTGGATAGTGCAAGTGCCCTAACACTGTGAACTAACTGACCACTCACACCTGTAATGTCCAGAAGCTTCATCTCAATCTCACTGAGTTGAAGATAGATATTCCATAAACTAAGTAAAAGGCATTCTATGCCCCCCACCAAAGATTTGCTGCATGTAAGCATGCTACTGGAGAAGCTGGGGATACGCAAAATACATTAGGTCTTTCTCCTTTTCTTCCTGCAAAGACAAGAGTTGCTTATTACATCATATTTTCTAGTGCTTTGTCCAAGTGCAGCCTAAAATTTTGAAACACTTTGGAAAATGAGCTGAATAAACCTTGTAGTCTGGGTATGTATTACCCCACAAAATAATACCTAGTAGATTGAAGCACTGATTTATCCTTTGTTTACCTCACTCACAGTGGATCCAGTGAGAGGATAGGAGTCCTGTTAGGAAGAGGGCACTGTCAGGATTTTTTTACCATACTGATTCTTCTTGCTGATTCAGAACTGATTTAAAAATCCATTGTTAATTTTTCCCTGGGAGGATATTTAAAGAACATACTGATAAAGGAACATACCACTACCTGGTAATAGGTACAGGAACTTGCTTTATTTGATAGTCATTGTGATAGGAGGAAAATTAATATCTGTTGTAAGACATTAATTCTTGCAAAAGCAAATAACTATTGAAGTCACCTCAGAAAAAAAAAATCATAGAAGCTCAACTTGTAGACTATCTTCCTGTTTCAGTTGCAGGCTTTAAATTTTATGACCATAAACTCTGAGAGCATTTTGAACACTCAGCATTTGTGTTTCAGCTTACTATCACTCCCACACTTTCTACCTTCAAGCTGGAAAGACTTTGTATCGAAAATAGGGAAGATGTCTTCCAAAAGGAGAATTTAAATGCTTCTGTGTTATAGTTAGCAACAAATCAAATTAATTCCTTTATTATTCATTGTGATAATGATATTAATCAAGCTGCTCCCTCGATACTCATGTAGATGTAATATATAATTCTATGGAAGCTCCTTTATAATTTACCATTAATTAATGTCCACTTATTGCAATGTGTTACAGGAAAAATACATTTGTGGACTTTACGTAGGAACATATTCTTCTACTGTGAAAGCGGCTGAGCAGATAAAGCACACTCTGGAATAGAATTCAGGTGTAATGAGTAAATGCAGTTGTGTATAGAGTGCACTTAACAATCTCATCGTGTAAAAATGCAAGGCACTCAGAGCTGTTATATTTTCAATGGCTTAATCAAGAAAATGTTGAGAGACACTGGTACTGCAGTTAGGATTAATGGAATTCCTCGGTGTCCTCATTAAATTTAATAAACCTGTGTAACAGAAATAATAATAACGCTTCACATGTATATTGCATTGCTTTTTTTATCATGGATCTCCAAGCCTGTTGTGAGCATATGGGAACGGAGCATCACCGTCCATATCAGTAGAGTGCATCTTCCTGCCGCAGATGCCACCTTCTCCTAGGTTACCTAGGAGACCCGTGGGAGAGGGTCCTGCAGAAGCATACCTTGCCCAGGCAGATGCATGTGGGTCCCTGCTGCCTGCAGTTCTACTGCCTGTACAGTGGGATGTACTTTTTTCTTTGGATTCCTTGAGATATTTTATTGAGTAATTTCCTAAGGTCCTAGTGCTAGGATTTAAGACTCTCTTCTACCATTCCTTTTTTTTTTTCCCATTAATGACATAGTATTCATCTACAACTTGTAAGCTTGCACTTCTCTAGGCTTTCAGTAGTAGTTTAATCCTGATATTTATTTCATATTTGTAAATGTATTATAGACAGATCTCTGTTGCTCAAGCTCTGCTTTGCCTCACCAGGACAGTTTGCTGAAGAAACCATACAGCTTACGGCCCTGGAACACTCATTTCAGAAAAGTCTACTGTCCTTAATTTTTCTGGGTTTTCAGTTACACACAGACCTCACTGACCTGTAGCCTGTCTCATCAGATCAGCCAATTAGCAACTGCTCAGTCTTTGATAGTTTCTTCAGCTGTTCTGCAGCAATAGTAATTGCTACTCCTGCATAAAACCTAAATCGTTCACAACTGTAGGATTTGACTTTATCTGGTGAAAACTGATCACTTATTTTTCAAATGTATTTCAGTTTCTCTAGTATTATTGTGCTACTTTTAAATTCCTTCCCCATTTACTAAGGTTCCAGCTCACTTCTGCTGTATTCATTTTTGCCTAAAATGTGGATGGTACTAAATCATTCCTTTTTTTGCTCATTCAGGCTAGGAGAATGACTGGGCACTGTTTTTCAACAGAAGGCTTTGCATGGCTGGGGAACTGCTGGGAGTTAAATAATCTACAATTTTCTCTCTGTGCACTGTGTATGGTCCTTTGCTTGTTGCTGAAAAAGTTATGGAAAATGAGCAGTAGGGAGAGGTCTTAATGATTTTCCTTTTTCATCCTGAAACAGTAGATTCCCGCTTTACATTGTCTGGGGAGGACTACAGTTATGTTCAAAATCTTGTTTAGAAGGAAGAAAGATCAAGCATATTTACTATTAAAGGCAATAGCACTTCTGAGCTGCTGTGGACAAAATATTACAAAATCCACCTTGACGCGCAACACTCTTCCCAGCATCCTTTCAAGGTTGCCACATTTCCCCTTAGTTCCTTACTAATGCAAAATTGTTTTGCTACTTTTCTCCTTCTAGCTTTCCTTTTTTGCTTATCTAATTCTTTGTTCTTGTTTGACGCCTTTAGTGTTTCAGACTACAACTCAAATGCACATGCTCCTGCCCTTTCTACTTCACTCAAACAAAATTTTTATTATCAATTAGCTTTGACTCCAAGCTCTACTATTCACAATCCAGTAAACAGAGACACATTTAATACAGAAGACAGGAAAGAGTGGGAAGCTGGCATGTCCATCTCCAAGTTTTCCTCCCAGATCAAATATCTTTCCTTACTTAATTATGCTCTGTAAAGTTTTTTTGAAATCATTGGCTTAAAGTCTATGGAGCAGTTAATCATATTGCATTGTAATCAGGCCATAGAAGAGAAACCCTTGAACCACAGCTATATTGTTCCAAGCACCGCAGCCTGTGCATGTCTTCCTCAGAATTTTGTTCCATGCCCACCAGTGGTAATAGGTTCTTAATGCATCCAAAACTCCTGCAGTCTTTTTCAGCCTGCCCTGGCCAGCAGCCCATTAGCCATTCTAAAACCAAACATATTTCTCTCTGCATTCACTTCTTCCTTCTTTTCTATCCCACTATGAAATTAGCTACTGAATCCTCAATAAACCAGTCTAGTCCAGCCCACATGACTGGTTCACTCCTAATCAATTTGTTCAGCTTACATAGAGGGATTTATCATATTTACAATATCACAGCTATTTACATAGGAGTTATAAAATGCAAGGAGTAATTTTAGGGAAAGAAAATCCAGTTGTAGGATTTTGCTGGTTTTGCTGAGCTTCGATATGTGGGGGTTCATTTCACTATTTGGCAGGAGAAATTTTGGGTCGCAGTCAGCAGAGATCAGATCCATCAGGGGAGGAATAGAAATGCATAATTAAACAAGCAGCAAACCATTTGGAAAAGTGGAATCAGACTTCTGAAAACTGTCTTTTTGCAGAGGTATTTTCTTCTGTTTTACCACTCTTCACTAAGCCCGGGAGATGCACTTCAACCTGCACTGTTATCACTTTGAAGTTGCTTTATTATCACAAGGGAAAAAATCTCAAAAGACTCGATGACTCAGGTCAGAGAGGTGTCTGTGCAGCCTGGATATTTGTGCAAGGTGACTTTTAAACACCTCTGCTGGTATAGCCTGAACTCCCCACAGGGTGTGCATGCAATTGGATCTCCACGTTTCCCGGGCACCATGTTCCTCGCTGCATGTGCTTGGTGAATACTTCTGGACGCAGGCAACCATCCAGCTCTACTTCAGATTTGACTGGAAATCAAACTAATAGCTTCCTTGACCTGTGTTGAAAAAGGATAATAACACTTTCCCAACTGGTTCATTTTTTGCTATTATTAGGATTTATTGACATAACAGTAGTATTAAGAGGCCCAGCTAAGGCTCCTCGGTTGAGCTTCTCCCCCAGTTCTCTCAAACCGTCACCCTTATCCCTGTTACAGTGGCTTCATAAATTACATGACTCAGAGTTGAGCAAATCATACATGTTGTTATCCCAATATATGACTTTCGTATTCTCATCCTACCATAAAAATAAGGTCTGTATACAGACTGTACAGAAACAACACAGGGGTTGTGGAAGCAAATAACACACATAAGACATTTTGTGCTATCTTTTGTGTATGAGTTTTAGAATATGAAAGGGTTAATTTGAGATTGGCACATGAGAAAGATACGATCTCCTAAGACTTGTATATTAAGAAGCTTGATTTCTGCTGTAGCTGCCACATGCAACCTGCAGCACATCCTGTTTCATTGCTGAGGAAAAAAATTCTCCACTCGAGATTCAAGACCAAAATGCTTTTGTCACAGGCATTTCCCCTCCAATTCAAGCCTTCTTTCTCAAGAGCTGCACACATATTTAAGTTTCCAGAAAGACTGCACTAATCCCAGTGTTAACTCACATCTGCCTGGAAGGTTTTAGTTCTCTTACCAATTGCAGTATTTTTTGTTCTTTGTCTGAATATTGGATTCTCCAGAAAGGGAGAATGGGTCTGTTCCAGCAAACAGGACAGATGAATGCTGTTATCCAGTGTTTGCAATTAAATCCAATTAATCCAGGGTTGAAATTAAATACAAATATAGTCATTATAAATTAAATCCAATCTTGCAAAAGCAAAAATGGCCAAATTTACATCTTTCAAGGAAACACTGTCAAACTGCATGGCTTGTCATTACAGAGTTCTTCATTACAGCATTATGTGTTTATATCAGAGTAGTTGTATTGGGCAATGCTTATTGCTATTTCCCTTTTTAGGAATAAAGCTCATAAGTCTGGATTAGTACCTTTCTTCCAGTACTGAGAATGAAATCCTATTGGTGCAGCTATACTTGATCACGCCTTTACACGTGGGGATGTTGACCAATGCTGCAATGCCCAGCTTCTTTTGGTGGCTAGACTCCTTCTAGGTGGCTGCTGCTCTTACTCTATTGCTGTGGGCATGGGCAGAAGTTGTTTCACCCACCTCAGTTTGTATTTTTCTAACTATTTGAGATTGCAGTAACATAACATGTCTATGATATCACTCATTATACATGTTTTTCTGTAATTGAGTACTGTACCATCTCAGCAGGTTTGTGAGCTCTATTTAGATGAAGTCAGATTCAAGGGGAGATATAAGCAGTGTGAAAAGAGAGATACCCATAAATAGCATCTCTTTCTCTATGACTATATATACCTTCCTGTATCAATTTAGAAGAAATCTTCTATATGGTAAAGTTTTCTTCCAACTTTTTTCCACACTCTTCCTCATACAGGTTGAGGGCACTCCTTTATTTAATACAGAGAGCTTTGAAAAGACAGAAAAAAATCCAAGAAAAAGAGAAGGGAGCATGAAACTGAGGAAGAGAGACTTGCAAACTGCTGGAAACAAAGAAAACAGAAGAAAGAGAGAAGCAAGCTCTCAGTAGCATTAAAGTGAGGGAGAAAGAAAGGAGGACTGGGGAGGAAACCAATTTTGACAAGCCAAGTTTTCCTGGCTGAGGAGGTGCTGTTCTTCACCTTAAACTAAACCCTGTTTGTATGTAATGACCTTATTATTCCTGCTTAACAGTAACAGTGCTCTAGCCCAGCCCTGAGCCTCATGTTGACTGCAGTTTGCTGCTTGCTTTCCAATTTGTTTGCTGCAGCCGTAGGCTTTACATAATGTTGATATGCCGATGAGCCCTTTGACCTTCTTGGCCTCGTCATAGACGCTCAGACAATGCCTGTTCTGTGCAAAAGAGAGCTGAGAGATGTAGGGAGCTGAGAGGTGTATTTGCTGGGGACTCTCCGTAAAGCTTTCAGTAAATTGGGCCCTGCAGGGTGCAGGTACTTACCACAGTGAGGCTGAGTCACCAATAGAGGTTTCTGAAATCCACAGTTTTAACCTCAAGAATGAAGTATATAGAAAAGAAATTATAAATCTTAATGAATGGCTGCTTTGAGTATGGATTATACATTGCTAGCAATATGCCACTGTTTATAGCACATCATTAGCCTGTAAGATGCAATTGAACTTTTGTGTTTGTTTCAAAAGTGACACAGTACAACATTTTAGTCTTTCTTCTGCAGTAACCACTGGTTGTTACAAATCCCTTCATGAATGCATTATGGAAAACTGGGGCAGAGTTCTCAACTAGCTAGCCAAGAGCATGCCTGCTGGGGCTTTGTACTAGAAAACAGTGAATAATGTTTTTAAAGCCAAAGTACAGTAGAAACCCATTTTACACGCATGAGCATGTTGCGCAAGACTAATATTCATTGAAGTTCCCTGCTGGTATGTGAAATTTATATCCGTTTGCAATGCAGAATTTATTTTTCAGGGTTTTTTTTAAGTGGGTTCATTCTTGTATCATTTCACCCATTTCTGTCCTCAAAATAGCTTACCTCAGTAAGTCCATTATTTTATTGAGTATTCATGTAAACAGGTCTCATTGAACTTCCCTCTATGGTCTGGTGCACAGAAAATTTATTCTCTAAGGAGAGGAAACGCATGTTTAGTTTTGGTTTGCTTTACTCCATGCTATTGTTGCGGGCAGAAAATCGTCCTGTTTCACATCTTGTGACACCCTACTATTAGATGCACCACCTTTTGAAGCACACCAGGGACCTCTCTAAAGGGGTTAGGAACTTCATATTGTTAGCAAAGCAAAAGCAGTGAGGCCTGATTTGTCTAAGGGGGTTTCCCAGGAGTTGGCACCCAACCCATCAGCCACGACCAGACATTTCTACAAAGACACAATGAACAACCTTGTGCCTCTGCCTTTTGCTTCATTAAGGAGACAGGAGGTATTAATGACAGCAATTATGAATTCTCAGTTAATTTAATGTATGACAATATAGAAGACCATAAGTAATTATCAGGGAAGTTTGTTCATTTTATTTGGTACATACAAATGTAAGGTACAGTTTAGAAAAGTGACCATACAATAAGCAGCAAAATGCTTCATCATTAATTAGTAAGGAAGTGAAAAGCCTGGGAAAAACTAGTTGACATAGTTACTTGTTTGGTATTTAAGAAAAACAATAAAACAGAAATATTTTAACACTATTTCCTATAAATGTGTAAGTAGCTGGATGATGATAAAAACAAGGAATTTGGTGCTTTGTGGCTCCTTTACGTTCTTGGACCAGTCTAAAATTGAGTTGAGTGAGGATTCCTTCCTAGAAACTTTCACAGAGGATGTTGTTGTTGTTCTCGTATTTTGCCACTCCATTTACATTTTCTACTGCTGTCCACCTAAAAAGTGAGAGAAGGGGTGGAACTCAGATCCCAAGAGTTGACTGTACTGGAGGCTGAAATCAGCCTGACTGCGATGAAATGGCAAAAGCATCCCACTGTGACTGGTCCAGAGGTTCCATGCGTCCTTGGCATAGATTACCTCAGGAGAGGGTACTTCAAAGACCCAAAAGGGTACCAATGGGCTTTTGGTATTGCTGCTTTGGAGACAGAGGAAATTAAGCAGCTCTCCACCTTGCCTGGTCTCTCAGAGGATCCCTCTGTTGTGGGGTTGCTGAAGGTTGAAGAACAGCAAGTGCCAATCGCGACCACAACAGTGCACCAGCGGCAATATCGCACCAGCTGAGACTCCCTGATTCCCATTCATAAGCTGATCTGTAGACTGGAGAGCCAAAGAGTGATCAGTAGGACCCACTCACCCTTTAGTAACCCCATATGGCCAGTGCGAAAGTCTAATGGAGAGTGGAGACTAATGGTAGACTATCATGGCCTGAATGAAGTCACACCATCCTTGTGTGCTGCCGTACAAGATACGCTAGAACTTCAGTATGAGCTGGAGTCAAAGGCAGCTAAGTGGTATGCCATGACTGATATTACCAATGCATTTTTCTCAATTCCTTTGGCAGCAGAGTGCAGGCCACAGTTCGCTTTTACTTGGAGAGGCGTCCAGTACACTTGGAACTGACTGCCCCAGGGGTGGAAACACAGCCCTGCCATCTGCCATGGACTGATCCAGACTGCACTGGAACAGGGGCAAGCTCCAGAACACCTGCAATACATTGATGACATTATTGTGTGGGGCAATACAGTGGAAGAAGTCTTTGAGAAAGGGAGGAAAATAATCCAAATCCTGCTGAAAGTCAGTTTTACCATAAAATGGAGTAAGGTCAAGGGACCTGCACAGGAGATTCAAGTTTTGGGAATAAAATAGCAAGATGGATGTTGCCAGATCCCCACAGATGTGATCAACAAGATAACAGCAATGTCTCCACCAACTAATAATTAAGAAACACAAGCTTTTTTGGGTGTTATGGGGTTCTGGAGTATGCACATCCTGAATTACAGTTTGATTGTAAGCCCTCTCTATCATGTGACCCCAAAGAAAAATGATTTTAAAGGCAGCCCTGAACAACAACAAGCATATGAGCAAATTAAACGAGTGAGAGTTCATGCAGTAGCCCCTGGACCAATTCGGACCCTGCCAGATGTAAAAAATGTACTCTACACCACAGCCGGGAAGAATGCTCCTGGTTGGAGCCTCTGGCAGAAAGCTCCAGGGGAGATTCAAGGTTGACCCCTCAGCTTTTGGAGTCAGGGATACAGAGGATCTGAGGCCGGCTATACCCCAACAGAAATAGAGATACTGGCAGCCTATGAAGGGGTTTGAGCTGCTTTGGAAGTGCTGGGCTGGATGTTCAAAGGCAGGGTCTCCTCTACACACCATGCAACTGATGTTACATGGAGTAAGTGAGCTGCACTAATTATACAACGAACTTGAACAGGGAATCCCAGTTGTCCAGAAATTCTAGAAGTCATGATGGACTGGCCAAAGGGCAAAGATTTTGGAATGTCACCAGAGGAGGAGGTGAAGCGTTCTGAAGAGACCCCACCGTATAATAAACTGTCAGAAAGTGAAAAGCAGTATGGTTTGTTTACTGATGGGTCCTGCTGTATTGTGGGAAAGCATCGTAGACGGAAGGCAGATGCATGGAGTCCTTGATGACAAGTGGCAGAAACTGCTGAAGGAGAGGGTGAATCGAATCAGTTTGCCAAGGTGAAAGCCATCCAGATTGCCTTGGACATTGCTGAACGAGAAAAATAGCCAGTACTTTATACTGACTCATGGATGGTGGCAAATGCCCTGTGGGGGTGGTTGCAGCAATGGAAGCAGAGCAAGTGACAACGCAGAGGTAAACCCATCTGGGCTGCTGCACTGTGGCAAGATATTGCTGCTTGGGTGCAGAGCCTGGTGGTGAAGTGTCATGGGTTCAGCAGCAGCACTCATTTTTCTGCTTCTTGGTAGCTGGTGCAGCGCTGTTTTTTTTATTTTGGGCCTGGGAGCAGCGCTGATAACACCAGGGTTTTCAGTTACTGCTTGGTAATGTTTTGGTCTGGCCAAGGACTTTCTGAGTTTCATGCTCTGCCAGGGAGGAGGGGAAGCCAGGAGGAAGCAGAGACAGGACACCTGACCCAAACTGACCAAAGAGGTATTCCATGCCATAGCACATCATGCCCAGGATGTAAAAGCGGAGAGCAGAGACCTGGAAGGATGGGGGTGCACTGTGTGGTCAGGCTTGGTATTAGTTGGTGAGAATTGTGTTCTTTCCTTGTTATTTGCCTTGTCATTATTATTACTGGTGGTAGCAGTAGTAGTTTGTGTTATACTTTAGTTACTAAACTGTTCTTATCTCAACCTGTGGGAGTTGCATTCTTTCGATTCTCCTCCCCATCCACCCAGGAGCAGGGGGAAGAAAGAGAGGGGGGTGAGTGAGAGAACGGGCTGCGTGATTTACAGCTTAAACCACGACATGAAGATATGCCATGCAGATGTTCATATACCCAAGAGTCAGGCCACTGGGGAACACCAGAACAACCAACAAGTGGATAAAGCTACTAAGATTGAAGTGGCTCAGATGGATTTAGATTGGCAACATAAGGGTGAATTATTTTTGGCCTGGTGGGCCCATGACACTTCAGGCCATCAGGGCAGAGATGCAACTTACAGATGGGCTCGTGATCGAGGGGTGGACTTACCAATGGACACTATTGCCCAGTGTGGCAATATTCATGAGTGTGAAACATGTGCTAAAATTAAGCAAGCCAAGCGGTTAAAGCCTCTCTGGTTTGGAGGACGATGGCTGAAGTACAAATATGGGGTGACCTGTCAGATTGATTATATCACACTCCCAGCAACCTGCCAAAGCAAGTGCCATGTGCTTACCATGGTGGAAGCAACCACCGGATGGCTGGAAACATACGCTGTGCCCCATACCACTGCCCAGAACACTATCCTGGGCCTTGAAAAACAAATTTTGTGGTGACATGGCACCCCAGAGAGAATTGAGTCAGAAAATGGGACTCATTTCCGGAACAACCTTATAGGCATTTGAGCCAAAGAGCATGGCATTGAGTGAGTATATCACATCCCCTACCATGCACCAGCCTCTGGGAAAATCAAACGGTACAATGGGCCATTAAAAACTACACTGAGAGCAACGGGTGGTGGGACTTTCAAACATTGGGATACACATTTACCAAAAATCACCTGGTTGGGCAACACCAGAGGATCTGCAAACAGGGCTGGCCCAGCCCGGTCAGAACTTTTACATACTGTAGAGGGGGAAAAAGTTCCTGTGGTGCACATAAAAAATTTGCTGGGGAAGACAGTCTGGGTTATTCCTGCTTCAGGTAAAGGCAAACCCACTCGTGGGATTGCTTTTGCTCAAGGACCCGGATATACTTGGTGGGTGTGAGACCTCACTTAGAGTATTCTGTTCAGTTCTGGTGTCCTCAACATAAAAAGGACATGGAACTGTTGGAACAAGTCCAAAGGAGGGCCACGAGGATGAACAGGGGACTGGAGCACCTCCCGTATGAAGACAGGCTGAGAAAGTTGGGGCTGTTCAGCCTGGAGAAGAGAAGGCTGCATGGAGACCTCATAGCAGCCTTCCAGTATCTGAAGGGGGCCTATAGGGATGCTGGGGAGGGACTCTTCATTAAGGACTGTAGTGATAGGACAAGGGGTAACGGGTTCAAACTTAAACAGGGGAAGTTTAGATTGGATATGAGGAAGAAAATCTTTACTGTAAGGGTGGTGAGGCACTGGAATGGGTTGCCGAGGGAAGTTGTGAATGCTCCGTCGCTGGAAGTGTTCAAGGCTGGATTGGACATATCCTTGAGTGGCATGGTTTAGTGGGAGGTGTCCCTGCCTGTGGCAGGGGGATTGGAACTAGATGATGTTAAGGTCCTTTCCAACCCTAACTATTCTATGGTTCTATGATTCTAAGATGGGGAAGTCCGATGTATACCTTCACAGGGATTTGATTTTAGGGGAAAACAGCCAATGAACTTAATTGTATGCTGTTGCCTGCTATGTAGCACTTTTATAGCCCACCAACTAGATGTCTTCAGGTCACCAGTGACTGTCTCTGACTTCCCTCTGACCATCATCCCAACAAAGAATGAACTTTGATGAAACCTGATGAGTTCTGCGGTATCATCAGGAGGCAACTATCCAACACTGCACACAGCCTCTCCAGCTCTGAAAGACTGTTACAAGAGATGGAGCCTGACATCATGGAACAGATGGACTCAGCAGCGTTATAGGGATTGGTCCATGCACTAAGGAATGATCTCTCTGTCTCTCTGTCTGTGTATGCATATATATATATATATACATATATGAGATAAGAATGATGGTATGTTGAAAATGTGGGATCTGAGCATGATGTGAATGGTATGGAATAAGGGGTGGATACTGTCATGGGTTCAGCAGTAGCAGTCCTTTTTCTCCTTCTTAGTAGCTGGTGCAGTGGTGTGTTTTTGATTTTGGGCCTGGGAACAGTGCTGATAACACCGATGTTTTCAGTTGCTGCTCAGTAATGTTTACTCTGACCAAGGACTTTCTGAGTCTCATGCTCTGCCAGGGAGGAGAGGAACCCAGGAGGAAGCAGAGACAGGACACCTGACCCAAACTAACCAAATATGTGTTCCATATCACAGCATGTCATGCCCACTATATAAACTGGGTGCAGTTACCCGGAGGGCTAGATCACTGTTCAGGTCGGTCTGGGTACCGGTCAGCAGGTGGTGAGCAGCTGTAGTCTCTTCCCTTGTTATTTCCCTTATCATTATTATTATTGGTGGTAGCAGCAGTGGTTTCTGTTATACCTCAGTTACTGGCCTGTTCTTCTCTCAACCTGTGGGAGTTACATTCTTTTGATTCTCTTCCCCGTCCCTCCGGGAGTGGCAGGGAGGAAAGGGGGGGGAGTGAGATAGCGGATGCATGGTTGTGAGTTACAGCTGGGCTTAAACCACGACAACAGCCTAGCTATTAGTACTTAAATAACTAACCTAATTCTTTTATTATCTCAGTGTGTGAATCTTTCTTAGAAATACTTGCCCATTTACAGTACAAATACCTGTCGTTTTCCTTTTACAGGAAACAATGAATGAAATCCCTGATGACTGATTTAATTTTCACATTTTCAGTCGATGTTCTTGGCCACTAAATCAACAAATTAAATGATTAAGAGGATGAGTATAGAAAAGCAACTACAGTTTGGGCTACAGGCAAGGCAGGAAGGAGATAAACATCACTATATTAGCTTTTAAATCACAACACAGAATTTAGCTCTTCCTTCTTTTTTCTCATAAACCACCCCTCAACACCCACAGTGACAAGCAAAATGAAGAACAAAATGCTTTAAAACTGCGCTGCCCACCCAGGATGGACAGTTGGGATCTGTAATGTACAATAGATATTATTTTCTGTGTAAATGTGTAAGTTTGAGAAACACTATTTAAGGCAAAGGACTCCAAAACAAATATAACTTGAAGACCAGCATAAGTTTTCCAACCACTGGAGCATCATCCCTGTCAGGTTCTAGAGCATCACTCCATTGGCAGCAGATAGGGCAAGAAGCTGTTTCAGCTTTGAGATGGAGCTCGTATTTTAGCATGATTGATTGGCCAAGACAGTAGGCTGGACTTGCTAATCCAGGACATCCCTCTGAGCCCTAATTCATTTAGGTATTTTAAGCATTCATCTTTGTTTTAAGTCAAGCGGAGATCACCAACATATTAATCCAGTACAGCAAAGAACTTTATGCTTTATTTTTTTAGAGAAAAGCAACTGATTATCAAAAGTTGTATTATCATCAGTAATTAGGTCTGGAGCTGCAAAATGCATTTCAACAACAGAAGCAAAAATATATACCAAATCAGTGAATAATAGCCAGTAAGCAATTCAGCATAATTGAACTTTCTGACATACCGCAACCACATCTTCTCAATAATCATGCGGAAAATATTCATCTACCATCTAGACAACACTTTACTTTGAACTTTCTTGTTGCATTATTTGAAAGTCAGGGCCACTTCTCTACTTTTGAACTTTTCAGATACAATGATAACAGCAAGAAGACAGGATGTGGGAGAAGTTAAATTCAAAATGCTTCCTAGCATTCAAATTACTAGTCAGACCTTGTTTTTATAATACTTGTCACCAGAATCAGTGTTTTTTAAACTCCTTTTGCTGTTATGTAGTATTTAACATACTGTATCCACTACTGCAAAAGCAGCTGCAGAAATGTTTTTCTTCTGCCCCAGAGGCTGCATGGAAAGATTTCACATCCTTTTATCCCATCAGAAACTAGTGCAGTAATAACCAAGCTGGCTGTTGCCAGACCTGTTGGGCTCAGAAAACCTTCCAGCCATGACACCATGGAGCTTAGCACTGGTTAACTTTCACCATTGAACTGCATCCTGTTGCTGCTCCTTTCCTGGTGGTACCTCAAAATTCAGTACAGACATTATCCTGGATATCTAAACCAAATGTTGGGTGGTTTACCTTTAAGCTGATATCTTCCATGGTGATAAAAATATGGCCAGCACTTGGGGATCAGCAGTATATGTGAGTTGGCTGGTCTACTGGGGAGTTTTATTTGTTTTTTTTAAAGAAAAAGGGCAGTTATATATGAGGGGATGATACATGTACATTATTCTGTAGTAATCTTTTGAATTTTCTGTAAACAGTTTGTAAGCCAGGTTTAGTTTCATTTGGTTTTTATAAAAAGATATTTTAAGTTATTTTTTGTGGTGCCACTTTTTACATTTTCTTAACAAGCTCTGGATTAGTTAAAATCACTTTTTAAGCCAAACCACTGAGTTAGCAAAATTCTCATTACTTTTTCAATGCAGGTAACATGGATATATCAATATCATATTTTACAATTAAGGATGTGGATATTTGCTTCTGACATTACAATAACTGGTTTACAATTTTGAAGACTGTAGGAAATGAGGAGGAATTGGAAAAAAACCAAACAAAACAACACAATTCTTGTTAGAGAAGAAGGGAGGTAGAGAATTGAGACATTGCCCTCCTGACCTGGCAAGGATGACTTGGAAAATCAGAGGCTTAGCCAAAAAACCTGGATCCCAAACGATGTTGTAACACAATATTTGGCCTGGGACATCTCAAACTTCTGAATGAGCCATGAAGATAGATGTGTTCATTCAGGGACACCCAATATAGTTCTCACTATTTAAAATCCATGCTATCCAGATACAGTAAGATACATTAGTAGAAAGACAGTGGTAGATGCCAATGACTTTTGCAATTTCCAAAAATCCCCACATCTTCGCCGCTGAAGAGAAGTATGTATCTGGGACCATTCCATCGCTCCTACTAAAGGAAAATTTGAGTCAAGACTGCAGAGAAAACTGATTGCTGATTAACCCACTTGACCTGTCACTTAAGAGACTTGTGATATAAAGTATTACTTGAGCTTTTTAAACAAATAACTATAATCTCCATATAATTGATTTTTGATCTTGCACTGCAATTATTCAATGTTTATATATCTCAGCATAGAAGAGCAACTGCATATATACTGTAAAGAAAGATGCTGTAAAAAGATATGTGCACAGGAGAAAGACTGCATTTATTATGTCAGCTTACATTTGTACAGCAGCCAGCTGAATACTGTTTCCTTTTCCCACAACGTAATTATCAAAAGCAACTACATTCACAAAGAATACTTTGAGAAACACATAGAAGTTGGTGCTATACAAAGCATAAACCCCCTTTTTTGAAAGCAGTTCTATTCCTCTGGTTTTAGAACTGTTTTTTATTATTTATTACAAGACCCAGGAGTGTGCTTGGGATTTTACAGAGCAAAGAGCAATAGCAGGTCCCTGCCCTGAGCAGCATACAACCCAGGAGAATGAAGAAAACAATGATGACAAGAGGCCAAATTTTGTTCTTTGCCCAAAATAACAACAGTTTAAGAATGAGGTAGCTCAAATTCTATCCTGGGTATTCAATCCATTATTCTGGAGTTGAGAAAAACTGCCTGTTAACCATTCATCATTATCAAGGTTGTCTTACTGATCTGAGTATGTCTCTATTATGATGATTATGGGATAAATTAATCACAACTATTAGCACTGCCATTGCTATTGTTATAGCATAACAATCTATATTGCAGTGCTGCATAGGGGCTCAAATAAGACAGATTCTTTTTACCCTTGAACTCAAGCTATTTTAAAATTTAGAGAAATAAGACTTTCTTAATTAGGCTATAAAGGGAGTTTGGCTTCTGCAGAATAAACAGTAGAAGAAGGAGAAATTGGACAGTGACAGCCTTGGGTTTCTGCTTCTCCAAGTGCAGAAGAGCAGTCAGTGTTACTAAACAAAACCATCATTTACCTATTCAATAAATTGTAAAACAGTAATCCAGAGTTTTAGCCATCCTGACTATTCTTACATGTTAGGTCACACTTCAGGAATATCCTTCTTTTGAACATTTATACAATGGAAGAACTTGACAAACAAACAGGAAGCTTCATTGCAAAAGTGTGAAAAAAAGACCTAAATCCAACTGCATAAATCATGACCCTGATTTGAACAAAACTTTTTAAACTAACTGAGAAAGGATTCAATGATAGCATTGAAATCAGCTGGCTGTCACAAGTCCATAATATCTTTGCAGTGGGATAAAATTCGGAGAATAGGAATTACAGGAGTAGTTAAGAATTGGTCTTGATGCTCAGGCACTGCCTATATCCCTTGTTTAGATTTACTACCATGATAACAACTATCCTTGTGTGTGTACTGATAAGGAGAAGGGCTCTATGCAAGGCCCTTTGTTTAGCCTTCCCTTTTCAACTCCTCTTAAGATATTAGCTGCACAGAAGGTGCCCACATCTTATATTGCTTCTGCAAGTGGTGGCAGAATACAGCAAGAGTCCTTGCAATTTACACCCTATATTTAATGAGGAGTCCAGGGTCAGTTTTATTGACACTGGCCAATAATACACTATATAACTGCAGCTTCTCTGCCTCTATAGTAGATGCAATTCCCTGACTTTTTGTACATGACATTCACATTTTAAGTATCTTGGTTTGGGGTTTGAAAGTTCCTGGCACCATATCAAGCACAAATTATCGCTGTGATGACAGCAAAGAACACAGGAACATTCAAGTGTAAGTAGAAATGTGAGCTTGTGAGAAATATTAATGCCACCTGCATTGGTTGCAGCCTGCCTGAAGGAAGCTTTCCATGAGTGGTCCAGAAAAATGACAGTGGTCAAACATTTGACATTTACAGTTCCTGCTGTGTCCATATCCAAGAAGATAATGATGTGAGGTTCATGTTTATGCTAAGAGAACTGCTGCAAGAAAATTAAAATACAAGCGTGAAGCAAATGCAGAGAACATGGGCACATCTCATTGGAAATTAGATGTAATGAGAGAAACTCCAACAAAACCAGGGACAAATTTAGTACAGACTATCAGAGCACAGGTCCCAAAAGAAGGGGGATCAGAGAACAAATCTGAGTTGTAGTGCCTCATAAATTCTGTAACTTTCTGAAGAGTCAGCTCATCTCTCCGAGTATCTAAAAAATGCATCTCGCTAACAATGATGTATAGAGCAAAAATAAAAGGTGTCTGCAAAATGTTTTTTTTTAGCACGGAGAAATATATAAGGTGTTAAATATTTCAGGGTAAGTCAGGAAGATCAATGAATGGATTTATAACAACCATCCATCTAGGAAATTATTCATCAGTGATACATGAAGATGTAATTGCAACTAAGTAGGACAGCTAGCTCAAAAACAGGGCATGCAATAGACAAAATTAAGTCACAGAATACCAGTTGTGGATGTCGAAGAGAAATGGAGATTGCCAAGAGATGGCAAATGGATGTGATCACAGCATTTACTCAGACAAGACAGATGAGCTAAGTATAGGGCAGAGAAAAATGGCAGTAGCTCTCTTACTCCATCAGTCACCTTGTATCAGCAGCCACTATTACTAAGATGATGATATCTATGCTATCCATAATCAAAGTTTAATATTTTCATTTGATTTGCAATACTAGATAGAGCTCCTGTGTAAAAGAGAAATATGCACTCATTCGCCGTGCTGAGAATATGTTGTGGCAGAGCTTTGCAAAGAGAATTGCTGCCAGGCTTCTAGTATAGCTGCTACTGCTGGAGCAGAGCAGTGAACTAATGAATTAATTCCTGGTTTGAAATATTCTCCGTGGGATCACTCATAAAACACAGACCTTGTTTGCACAAGGAACAAAAATAGGTAACAGTCATCTGCTGCCCTGAATCTCTACATACTTCACAAAATTACAATGTACATGTTGGGTTTTTTTGCTGGTATAAGCCCATGAATGATTCCTGAGAAATTTACAGAGAAAAGCACAGGTAGTAATAGCAACTTGAAGGAATGTCAAACAGTCTTTAGTGTCTCAGAAAGTGACAGTTTTTTCCCAACTATATCATCTGATCAAATCCGGTGTATTATCTCCTTAGACAAAGCTTGGCTGTCTTGAGGAGTATGCAGAAGAACAAGAGTTCTGATTTGGACACTATTAATTACGTACATGTACTTATGCATGTGCATATGCAAATATAATAATCTTATATCCCATCCTCTTATATGCAATCAGTCTGGTTCCAGTCATGCTGGCTAGGGAACTAATGCAGATCTAGATATAGTCATTAAAAGACAAGTCCCATGGTCTCATCAACCAAGTTGCAAGCCCAGGTGGCATCCACAAAACACGTTTGTGTGTGTCCTTCAAAGAGATAAAAAATAAAGCAACCTGTAGTTAATGAATACCTGAGAAAAATAACCATAAAAGAGAGTTTGGTGAAGTAATTCTATGAATCAGAGTTCTCCTGAACTAGTGCTGCTGCTTAGGGGTTAGCGGTAATGGATGAGTACAAGTGAACAGGTCAAGAAATATGACTGGAAGCAGATCTGCAAGCAAATATGCCTGGCTGCCCACCTGAACATGATGTGAGATGACTGAGTGACTGATTCAATATGGCTGAGCATAATAAAAGAGCATACTGAATCAATATGACTGCAAGGATAAAAGATCATGTGTGAAAATTATTATTTTACTGGCTATACAAGTAGAATATGAGGTGAAACAACAGGAGTAAATGAAGCAGAACAGGAACATCTGAGAGGCAGAAAACTCAGAGTAGTCCCAGATGGTTGGTTTCTGACAATCAATGGAAAAACTGTATTAATAATTTTCTTACATGTAGGATGGAAGCATATCACGGACTGCATGTATTTACTGACCCCTGCACCTGATGTATCCCCAAAATCCAACAAGTTATATTGTGACATGAAGAGTAATTGTGAAGAGTTCTCACTATTGACTTATCTTTTTAGAGGATAGAGACTACCCTGACTTCTCTAAAGTGACTGTATAAGCAGGCGTGCAGGACATATGCAAAGGACCAGCTCTTCCAGGAATCTTTGTTAGTATAACAGGAACATTTTTTGAAGGGGAGTGGAGATAAGACACTTTCTGCTAGGGAATTACTAGATTTATAATCTTATTGATTCATTAATATATATTTAGTTTTAAACTATCTAGCTAATGTAAGTGACCTTATTCTCTTTTGCTCTTTCTTGAACAGCCTCTTGTGCATGTGGGTGGAGGACATTAAATATTGTTAAAAAATATCAGTTCATTCATTTTCATCAACCATTTTGTGCTCTATTGTCACGAGGAGAATTACAACACAAGGCATAGCAGTGGCAAATAAAATCTTCCAACACAGCTGTCTACTTGAGGGAAGTGCAAAGCATGGTTCACAAGATGACTCCTCTCCCCAACAGGTTGAACAAGACCAGAATAGTACCAAAATTGGTACCAAAAGCACCACAATTATCACTATGCAGTTAATCTGAAAAAAAGTATATTCATGCTCTGTATATACATTTAATCGTATAATTACATTCAGTCTGATCTACCTTCCCCCCATAGGTTTTACAGCACTACAATAAAATAAATGCACAAAGGTGTGTGTGTCTGTCCATCTTTCCACCTCAACATAAAACCAGTGTTAGTAAGCAAATAACTAAGATACTCCTCCTTTTTGCATTTTGTAACACTCTTAAAGGGACTGTATCCTTTGCAATTTCTGTAGCTGCAAGTTGATGGGAATTAGGTACTTTTCTGCTGAATCTAAACCTGGTTTATATTTATTTTAATCTAGTTTTATCTCGCAAGAGCAACTTTCAATACTTTGTAAAATATTAAGTGTTTTGGGGTATTAAAACATGCAATACTCCATTCTCAGGTCTGAAAGACTAAAAATAAACTTTTCTTATGTGATCTCATTTAGATGCATTAGGATGTTCAGAAACTACAGATATACAGATATTCATATGAATTTGGGATATCATCTACTTCTCTTTCATTGCCAACTGACAGGGTGGAGGTAGTAGGCTACATACATGATTTGCTTGGTACTTCACATGGTTGCTTTGCTAAGGACCTAAATGGAAAGAAGAAAATCCTGCCTGACACAAGGTAATGGCATGCTCTTAAAATGAAAAATAGCAAGAGCAGTGGAGGTTACACACAAGAAACCTTCTATTGCTGTCACAAAATGACAATAATGTCATTTTGGGTGAGAACATTACCCTTATCTCTGAGGCATTAAACAGTGTGCTTCTACTGATGATGTGATTATGAAATTGAAAATGTAAGCAATCACAACTTTAAAATTATAATATTCTGTGTGATATTAGACAAGAAGCAGCTGCTCTTCAAGCAGCTTTGTGGTCCTGTTACAAATGCTAGCAATAGCAACAATAACAATGACCAAGGAATAAACTTTAAAATCACTTTATACCAATTATTTTCCTTGGACTAACTTTCACACAACATACCAAAGTAAAATGGTCATACAGAAGACCTAATTCACCCGCCTTCAGACTGTAGGAAAACTGGAAATCTGTATTTCTAGTGGTTTCGCCATGTCACTGGTGTTCCTCTGGAGGAAGACATTCTGCTGTAGTCACTTCCTTCTTTTTCAGAGCAGGCAGCCCATAGAAAGCGATGCCTTGCCTCCTTACCAGGCCAAAGACTGAAATCTGTGCTCTCTGCTACAGGCTTGTTTGCTCCTGCAGGCTGCAGATAGTTTTCACAAAGCAGTAGTCAGATTGCACAAATTTTCCCTTATATTGGGGTCTGGAAAAAGGTTTAGGTTTTGGTTGTTATGTGACAACATAATATGCACATGTTTCTCTGTCCTCCTTCCTTTTCAGGTCAAGAATGTTTTAGTGTTTTGTAAAAATTTTCCCTTTTCTCAAAATTGCAGGACAAGTTTTCTCCCTTCCATGCCAAGCAGGGTGTTGTCACACCCTTCTGAGGTAAGTGTATGGTGACATGTTTGTTGCTGACCATGTCTCTGAGAAACTTTGGACATGGTCCTGGGCTGCTGCATAATGAAATCCATGAGAAGAAGCAGTATGAAAGCAGTTAGACTGCAAGGCACCAAGTTAAATTTGCACCATTTCTATCCCAAAGGTGAAGGTTCAATAGCCAGAAGTACCAGCTATAACTTAAACAACCCACATAGAGAACCCTCCCTGGTCATTACAAGCAGAGTTTTCAAGTCCCAGTAAAGACCATGAAGTTACCATACTTCATACCACCTATGATTCCAGGGGGAACAACCTTTCACCACCCCACTAGACTCTGAAGATGTTTATCTGAGTGCTTACATTGCATCCTTATTGCATCCTGGGGTGTGGATCTCACCTTTTCCAGAGCCTAGACACTAAGTCTCCAGTGGTTGCTTGCTAAAGCTTTATCAAACTTTTGTTTGTCCCACAGCAGCTCTTGTCCCTTCTGACAGACCCATCTCCACTCTGTTGCAACCCCGAAAATGAAGTCTGTAACCTAATATTGCTTAATAGATAACTATTGCTTGCTTAAAAAAGGCTGCAGATGTCCCTAAGAGCTACTCATATAAAGAAACTAGGAAGCCATTTAGACAAAGGAAAGCATATCAATTGACTTATCTCTGTTACTAATACTAAGCCTCTTAGTAATTCATCCTATAGTAGGGTGCAGGTAGAAGTATCCTTCCTCTTGTCTGTTACTGCTCCCAACCGTTCAGTGACCACTTTGCATTTACATGAATTGCAGACTAATCCTGCCCTGGGAGATCAGGGGATGGATTATATCTCCATCAGAAAGCACAGAGATGTCACAAGGATAGATTGGGGGAGGGATAAAAATGCTAATAATTCATAATTATGTCATTGAGCCCAGTCTGAAAACTTACATCAACTCCATTATTGATGAGGACTGCTTTAGGGATAGAAATTATTCTGCTGTCACATTCGTGGGTCAGTGAAGGAGACAGAAATACAGGAGTAATAAAATGCAAGAGGCCTTGTGACTTCATGATTTTGTATAATGATTGTGGCAAGTTGCTATTTAATGGCCAGATTTTCCTTCAACTTAAGTCAATGGGTCTTTCCTGCCAATTTCAGTGTTTTAGATTCTCAACTTGCTCTTCTCTTATTTGATGATTTTAGATTTTATATAGGGTCTTGTCAATTGGTGTTTCAGCAAGTCCTCGGTGATCCATCAAAAAGGCCAATAGGCTTTTACCATCTTGTCAGCTTTTTATCAGTGTCCTGGGTTCAGCAGTAGCAGTCATTTTTCTCCTTCTTGGTAGCTGGTGCAGTGCTGTGTTTTTGACTTTTGGCCTGGGAACAGCGAGATAACATTGATGTTTTCAGTCGCTGCTCAGTAATGTTTTCTCTGACCAAAGACTTTCTGTGTCTCATGTTCTGCCAGGGAGGAGGGGAAGCTGGGAGGAAGCAGAGACAGAGACACCTGACCCAAACTAACCAAATATGTGTTCCATACCACAGCATGTCATGCCCACTATATAAACTGGGGGCAGTTACCTGGAAGGGTTAGATCACTGCTGGGTCAGGTTAGGTATCGGTTGGCAGGTGGTGAGCGGTTGTAGTCTCTTCCCTTGTTATTGTTCCTTATCATTATTATTATTGGTGGTAGCAGCAGTGGTTTGTATTATACCTTAGTTACTGGAATGTTCTTATCTCAACCCATGGGAGTTACTTTCTTTTGATTCTCCTCCCCATGCCTTTGGGAACAGGGGGGGAGGAGGGGGGGAGTGAGATAGCGGCTGCGTGGTTGTGAGTTACGGCTGGGCTTAAATCACGACAATCAGCTTCCTCTATTTTAGAGCATTGAAATTCATGAATAATAATTTTTTCTTTCCTTCTGTTGACAGTGGGAAGTCTTATAACAGGTTTTAAATAATACCATGACTGTGCAGCTCTATTAAAGCTCCGTTTGCAAAGAATGTAATTATGTCACCTTATCTGGGAGCTCTCCCTCTCTCTCTTGCTTTCCTTGATGATCTTACAGGGAAAATAACTTGTGAGGCAGTAAGAGTCAAAAGAAGCCCTCAGAGATGCAAGCGAGGATGGGGACTAGCAATTAGACACTGCATTATGTGAGTGTAACTAATCACAGAGGTAGCTTTCCTTCACTGGCAGCAACACATGACCAGGATTTTAAAGACTCTGGGTCCAGCATCTGAAATCCTGCCAAGACCAATTCTGACCATCAGCACTAGTCTTACGGATAGCTCGTGGCCTCTTCGATAGTTGTCTATTTAAGAGGAAGCAGACCTTCATCCCATCCCTACATATGTGATGTCTCTTCTTTGGATGGTGGTGACATCTGCAAAGAGGCCATGAAATCAGTTTTTGGACATCCTTGTATATGAGGTCAGCAAAAGAAAATTCAGAAAACATATCAGAATTTCAGGTTAAGTTTTGTAAAAGTAGCTCGGTGCGAATGATGTTGAAATACTATTCGATTTCCTCTCTGCTGTGACTTAACATTGCTTTGTCAAAAATGAGACTTTTTAAGGCCTCTAAATATTTGTGAAAATTCTGGGACAGAAATGACTCTTTGTGGTGGTTTTCTGGAGAAAAACAGTGAGGTATAATGCTTCACTTGTTTGTCATTAGGCATTTCTGGACTGTGAAGTTAGAAGACCATAGTGGGGACCATGTCCATGCTGAAATCACCCTAAGTCTAATGACGAGGAGGTTGAGAAGAAGTGCAAATCTGGAGAACTCAGTCTGATGTATTTTTCCACTAACTTAATGAATGATGTCAGAGAACTCAGTCTGATGTGTTTTTCCACTAACTTAATGAATGATGTCAAATAACTCACCAAAACTTTTTGCTCTTTTCCATACTGGAATAAGACAATTCTTAACTGGGCTAATTAACGTATATGAAAAATGCAGTATTAAAAAAAAAGCCTGCTTTATCTAAAACCAAGGCTTCAGCAAAACATAGTAGACATTGCAGGATTCATATATATGAAATTGCACGCTAGGAAGACTAGGCTTTTAGCTTAAAGTAGCTGTAGCAAAGGAGTATACTCCCCCAGTGACTGTAGACCTTCTGGGGCCTTTGCTGGAAGCTGCCATGGGGCAGATCCTTCACAGACTTCACTAGGTAAAACAATCTGGGTTTTCTTTACTCTTTTCTACTCTTTTTAAACAGAGGGAGTCTCATCTGAGGGGCCTGGCAAGTAGGTGAGTGAGGAGTTTTTGAGTTTTTCAAATTCTTTGAAGTTTAAAAGCATAATTTTAGCTGAAATGTGTAATCTGAGTATTAATAAATACTTTTTATTGCCGTTTTTAAAGTAGGTTATTGAAACTTTTCTCCAAGCCTTCTGGGTCTTGTAGAGTAGTCAGAGAAGAGAGCTGGTACCTGTAGCTGTACTTCACTTGGGGAATAATTAGTAACATTCATCTTCAAAAGACTGAACTTGCCACTTTCACCCCTTACGAGAGCCAGGGGCTGGACAGGGAGTATAGAGAAATTGCCTGCCAGGGAAAATACTGCTTGTGAGCTGAAAACTTCATCCCAAACTGCTTGGGAGGGTAGGCAGAGCCTTACATAACAGGCATTGTGGGAACAGGCTAGGTGAGTCCCTCTGTGCTGTGTTGTTGCTGTGAGGAAGCCTAATGCCAGCTGAGGCTGTTCTGCCAAGGTTAAAGCAATTTGTGGGTCTCTGTTAGGACACTGCTCAAATGTCTTTCAACAGAACAAAACCACCTGATTTTTCATCTACTGCCAGTGTAGTGTTTCATATCCTAGGTACATTTTGGGTAGATATGTATATCCTCTATGGGCTTATCTCAACCGCAAAATTTTGCATTAAATAGGAAAGTCATAAAAATGATTTCTGAACATAACAGTACCCTGAAACTGGGATGCATTTTGGGAAGGAGACACCGTTTATCTCAGCTCTGTGAAATGTATCACAGTGTAGTCAGAGGCAGTGATGAGCCACTCATGGATGCGATCCTGCTCTGATGTTTCTCTGCTCTGGTCAGTGACATTTCCTCTCTGTTCTTTGGCTCTAAGGCTGGAAGCAGCTTCCCAATCTGTGTTGAGCAAATCTAACTGTAAAACTAGAAGTAAATCATACATAGCATCTGTCCCTGGGGATGTGTGCTACATAAACATAACAATACTTCCAGCTGAGAAAGTCATTCCCAGTATGCCTCTTTAATGGAAGGAAACTAGCACTTACTACTTTAGGAGCATGCACCCCATTCTGCTTACTCTTAGCAAAGCTTTTTTCTCCTGTTTTAAATTCAGAGCTTCAGTTCCCTTTATCTAAGAGGTTAAATACTTCAAATCACATCAGTGTCCTAAGATTGTGAAAGGCCAGCTCAACGATGATGATTGCAAGTCGAAACATTAAGAAGACAAATCATCACCCAAGTGACAACTGTTAAGCTGTATTAAAAAGTATGTTGCTTCTGCTTAGCAGACACACACATAGAAATGATGCTACTGTGAAATTTGGGGGGAGTAATAGAGTTCAAAGCACAGGGAAAGCATTTGTTCTCTTGCCTGTTGACTTTCTGTTTTGAAAACAAGCAACAGTATCACCTCAAAAAATCTGCAGCTGAGATCTGTCACCAGGCAATGTCCTTAATAATAAATACAGGATGTTGATGAATAAAGAAAAATATTAAAAGAACCTTTTCTATAATATTCAATTCACCTTATTATACCAGTTTAATACTTTCTGTGAGTAACAAGTGGCACAAAACAGCATTTAAAGGGAAAAACCTATGGCTGCTGCCTGCTTGCTAATGTCATATAAATTCCAAAGTTGATAGAGCTTGTCCAAATAGTTCTGTATATCACATTGATTTCATCTTTTCCTTCCATCAGGATACAATCCTAAACTAAACAGAAATTCACTTGCTTTAAATTTGCAGAAGAGATTTCTTTACAAAGAAAGCATGCAAGTAACAGTACTTCACACTTGTCTTGTTTTTACATGGATGCACATTCTGCTTTTGTCTTCTGCCACAAATATGGAAACCTGACAATGAAAACATACCAGCCAAAATATGCCCACTTCCTCCTCCTGCCTCTGCAATTTATTGCTGCTGGAGGTCAGAGAATTCAATACTATCTCTCTGTTTAAAAAAACCCCAACTGATTTTATGACACCGCTCAGATCCCACTCTAGCATTGTGCAGTTGACAGGGTGAATTATAGTTCAGTTGTCACATGGCATTTCACCTTTGACTCCAATAAAAGCAGGATCAAATCTCATCTTCTTCTAAATAGTGAGGATAATATTATGTCCTCACCAGAGTGTCCATCCTGCACTTGATGCATCACTGAGCCAATCTGCTATGATAAATCCCACATTCCTTCTGCATCAGTATGTGTTTTTGTAAAAATGCAAAAACTGATGAAGACATTAGTGCCAGCCAGTAAGACTGGATCATCTAACTGAAACCAGTAATGTTACTCTCACCATACAATTTTTGACACTTCTGTGGCCTGTGAGTACTTTATTTACTAATGTAAATAAAGTATCGTAACTATAGGCAACCTGCAAAAAAGAAACTCAACCAAATATAAAGGTAGTAACAGTAACTGAGTTTACAGAAAGAATGTTTGGACCTGCACAGATCTAAGCACCCACCTTGAAGCCAGGAAATGAGACACAGCACCACTGAGCCAATCAGAAAGGTTATGTTAATGCACAGGGCTTCTAACTGATTTTTTTCCGGACATCACAAAAGAATACTTTGCACTTTGGCATGGAAATTAGTCATACACAACTACCGCTTATACTGCAATACTATATGGCAATTTGCATTCATTCCTGGTGAGAAATCTGCATTCTTAATAGGATGATTCTTTGGTGAATTTTTTTCTATTGCACAAGTCAACTTGACATGTTTGAACATTTTTTGCTCTGGCTATCATCATTGCTGCTTATGAATGGCCTTTAAGACAAAAATGGCTCAGAGGTCTGGTGCAGTCCATCACTTCTTGAGACACTTCCTTTGGAATTGGTCCATATGGACTGTCACTATCCAACAAATATCTTTACTTGCTTGGCCTTTCATACTTGGAATACATATTTTCCTTGGCATTTTTGAGCACCAGGTTCTGTGAGATAATGCACATTGTAGCTTTTTTGGAGAAGCATCTGGAATTCATCGTGCAAAGAGTGAGCATAGACTTGTAGAAGATAGTGTTTGTAAAATGATTACCTGCCTTCTTGATTTAATAAAGTTTTATAGAACTCCAGATTTGAGTTAATGCAGCTCTGAAACAACCAGTTGTATTTATAATGCAAAGTAACAACTAATCACAATCTCTTTCATTTGCTTCTTTTCATTTGCTGACCCTCAAAGTACTTTACGAAAGTACTAAATATCATTATCCCTGACATATGAATGGCACAACTGGAAGATAGAGAAATAAGACTAATCACCTTCAAAATTTTTCAAGAAGCTTTTATAGACTTTCCAAAATAGAGATCACAAATGCCAGTTAAGCAACCACATCAAACACTGCTCATTGAGAGGATGATGATTAACTAAAATATGGAACCATCTAAAATTTCTGAAGTGGTTAATGAGGCATCATATGTGACATGGGTTAGCTGTACTGTGTTACCCACAGGGGAAGTCAACAGAAAGAGAGAAACCTCTGCTATTGTCAAAATTGTTCACTGACTCTTATCCAAAGCAGGACACTGAGACAGGCAATCTATCTTGTGATGAAAAATACCTCTGAAGCCAGCTATGTCTATTAAATTCTGTAAGGGTGAAGAACAGCTCTCACCAAAAGCGGCTGAAGTGACCTTTTTGGAATTGTAAGTACTTTGTTCATGAAATAACCAATATATAATTGGAAGTTCCTCTAAGGAGCAATCATCTTCCTTCTTTGTGAACTGAAGCTCTACCGAACCGCTCAAGTGTTTATAAGAATGCATTGTTGCACAATCCCGGACATTCAGGTAACGTGATTTTCACAGTATTGAACATAGCCGTCATTTGGAGGAGGTCTGATAGGATTAAGGAAATGTTTTTGCTATCCCTAGTTCATGACTTAGCATGAAAAAAATGTGATAACTGCATTACCTGAAACAAAATAATAGATACGGGAATGATATCACCACTATTTCCTACTGAAAAAAAAAATAAATATGATGGGTTAGTCTTACATTTCTTATATAGAAATCCTAATGTTAAATATTGGTTTTGAATTTCAGTTGGCTAATACAGATGTCATTAACATTGTTGTGCAACAGTTTCAATTTATGAGCATGAGCAGCTATTTTTATCACATCCTCCAGGTATACAGTGTGTGACAGGCTGTTTAAACTGCCCAAAACAGTTTTGCCAATAGACCTTCGCCCTGATTGGGAATTTCCTTATTATTCCAATTTTAAGCTTTTCCTGATGAGAAAGACAAGTTGTGCCAAATTTGCAAAGCAGTCTCTGCATCAGTGAGAGCACTGTAAGAATAAAAGCTCCGTCATTTTCCAGTTGCAAAAAATAAGACAGTTTCAAAAAAAAATCAGGGCTACGTTTCATTCCCAGAATAATTTGCAGCATGGTCACAACACAGCACCACTGTCTGGTGCAAAAAACCTGCCAGGTTGAGTCGACATTTGAACCTAAATTCTTTCAACATGGTCATGAATAGAAGTGCAGCCCTAGACTGGAAAAGAAGGCCCTGAAAAACACACATATGAAAGAGTAATTGTTGTTTTTACTGTGAAGAACATAGTCTCGGAAAAGGCATCTTGCGTCATTGTGTCCAGTCCCCTGCTGTCTTAGGCAACCACAACATATAATCCTTTTCATAAATTTATCAAGTTCCATCTTAAACCCAGTTAGGTTTCTTGCCCCCAATGGGAAGGCTGTTCCCAAGCCTCACTGTGCTGAGGGTTAGAAATATTCTTCTAATTTCCAGTTTACATTTATTCATGGCCAATTCAGACCCATTTGTTCTTGTGCCAACATTGTTCTGTAGCTTAAATAACTTCTCTCCCCCTCTTGTGTTTACCACCCCCAATGAACTTATAGAGAGCAGGCTGTCCCTTTGGCCTCTCACTGTCATGCCATCCTGTTTGTATATGAGCTGTGATCCCCCCAGAAATGGATGGGCTATTGTTTTAAGAAGGTTAGCTGCAAACAAAAGCAGTGCTCTGCCTTGCTGTCCAGGATGGGCCAAATACATCACTGGGTGTCAGGCGATCAGTGGAGCCCTCTGGAGCTCAAACTCTCAGCTAAGAGCATCCCAGGGAAAACAGAAGTGTAAAGTTGCAGTAGACTAGTCATAATAGACTTGATACAATAGGGCCTATTTAGCACATTTCCCCAATTATCCCTTACTACTTCTGAGTCTGAAAGAGCAACAACTGTTAATTATGAAACAGATGTACTGGTCCACAGTGTCTAGGCAGGGAAGAATCATCAGCAGCAACTGGGCTAAACAAATATTTTCAGCAATGTCAGTGTGCATGTGAGAGGAGGAAAACACATCCATGCTTTTAAGCATAATAGGAGTAACTGGCTCAACAGCCTGTGGTGTCTCTGAGCCAAACGTTTCTCTCACAAGGGCTGCTCTGTGCTCTCCTAACTTAGCCTGGTTGTACCTTTAACTTCAAAGAGACAGGTTCTGAGTTTTTTTTGACAGTCCCCAATTTCAATATTAGAAGGATAACTGTATTCTTTAACATACGCCAGAGAAATATATAAAGGTTCTGTCTGCCTTGTGTTTCTATAGTTTGAGCATTTTTTCCCATGCTTCCATGACTAGGCTAGGGAATCTTGGCCTATAATAATGTAAATGACATTTTCTCAATAAGAAAGATTCAGTTTGTGGTGCGCCTTATAAAGGGCACAGTTTTATCCAAATTCCTCTCTCCATATGTTTTTATGTATCTATATATCATATCATATCATATATCATATCATATCATAGCAATCATATCATATATCATATCATATCATATATCAATTCTATTATGCACTGGTTTTGGTTGTAGGGTTAGGAACAGTAGACTCTTCTAGGAGGACCTTATAGCTTATGATGATCTCATAATTTATTTTTTGCTAGTATGACCACAATTGCTGTTATATTTATAAGTGTCCAGCTTTCAGTTTCACTCAGATATCAGTCTTTTAGTCAAACCACTTTGTTCAGAGGACTTTTTGCTTTCCAATATACTCATGAAGGTCAGAGAGAAAAAAAAAATAAAAATAAAGAAAAGCCTTAGACTCACAAAATTTCTAAAGACTCGTAGCCAAACCCAAGGAAGAAAAAAGGCTCGAATGCAGTCTCACAAAAAGTGCCATGAATTTATTAAAATTGAGTTACAGCTGCAGGGCAGTTTCAGATCTAGCACTTGAAAAAAAGTATTTTGTCCTCTTACAAAAAGCTTGTTCTTTCCATTGCCTGGAAATCCCTAATTTCTAAGTCACACATAACAATGCTAAAGCCAAAATGGAGAAGTAGACTCCTTGAAATAACATCTACCCCTAACGTCTTTCTGCATGTAGCGCTGCTGCACACATTTAAAGAACCGATGGAGCACACTGTTCTGCAGCACCCATTTCAGCAATGTCACTGAAAGCCAATTCCAGTGCCAGACACCCTCACGAATTTCTAGGGCATCCAGCACTGGTCCAGTCCCTGCAGAAGGAGCTGGAAGAACAGAGGTAGTTTTCTCAAGTTGTAGCCATCACCTGCTCACGTTTTGGAGGCAAATAGGTCTGTACGGCTCCTCTTTCCCAAGATAATGTTTGGCATAGGCATCATGTCTGCCACAGAGGCTAACACTGAAATGAAGGGGTCTGATTTTGGTGTGAGAGCATCAGGAGAGGGGAGATGGATCTAACTCCACTCCTAGCCAACTCCTGATATTTCACAGTTTCAGTTGAAACAGATTTGCTACCCTCCTTGACACATAATCAGACTCAACTTCAGCTCATGTATATCTCAGCAAGACAGATTTGGCAGGGGGAGCTGGTGTTGGGCTTTTGAATAAAATTAAGCAGTCTGGGTGCAATGGATGAGACTATTCCCTTGAATCATCTCACTGTGTTTCTGACTTCCTTTCACAGTGAGTTGGAAGGAGGCCAGTGGTTCGTCAGGGTGCCTTGGGCCAGGAAGAACATTAAGAGAGACAGTGGGGATTTATCCACTCTGTTAGAAATTAATCCCTCAGTGATCAATGCTGATTTGCTTCTTCTCTGGACAGTCTTTCCTGGCTTCATGGGCTAGATGCTGGTAGTGTGGGGAATAACAATAAAACCATTTGCTAGCTGCATCTGGTACAGGGAAGGCTTTCCAGAGATTATTAGTTTAAGCCTTCTAGAGAGACATAATAAAAGGGGAATCATTATTACAGTGTGTGTGTTTTAGGACATCCATTACTGCAGTGTCTTGGCATAATTACATAATTTAAAATAATAAAAACAATTATCCTTCAGGATAAAGGAGACTTTGAAGACACTGAGTTATATGTCACTGCCTATGTATTTGTTAGACCAGAAACACCCTGGCTTGGCCGTTAGAAGCTGAATCAAATGCAAGATCCAGAGGTCAATCTTAGGCACCAGAAGGAAAGCTGCAGAGTTTGGTTCAGTGTTATCCACAGCAGAAGTGACTTCCACATGAAGGAGCTCACCACCACTGTCATCATGCTGCTGCATAGCTCATATTCAGCCTATTCTTCCTCAGCTTTTCATTTCTCTGTAGTGCAGGGAAGCACAGAAGAGCAGGAGTGGTTTCTCTCCACAGTGCATACCATATGCATAGCCATTCCACCAACACTGTATGTGCAGATGCATTGGGACACAAAGATCAAATGAAGATTCCCAAAGTTGTTACTACTCCCCAAAACTCAAGCTGGAAAATTTCTTACACAAACGACCCTTGTAGCAGGTCTGAGATGGCAGCAATGAAGTCCAAAAGGAAACCAATGGGATTTGTAAGGTAACCTGCTCTTGAGTTATAATTATTGTAGCACATGGTAATTGCTTGATTGATATGCATATAAGCGACTTGAATCTGAGCACGAGGGCTTTTTCCCCTCACAATCTTTCTTTGTTATTACTGCCATTGTCATTATTATTATTGTCATTATTATTATTGTCATTATCACTGACTTGCTGTATGACTTGCAGAATACTTGAAACTGAAGCAATTCAGAATTTTTTAATACAGAAATGCTCTTTCTGAGCCTTCAGCACTGATTTAGTTGTCTAACTTCAACCCTCCAACTTTGTAAACGTCAGCTTTCACTTGTCTTGAAAGAAACTTGGGAAATCCAGTCAATTCAGATCAGTAATAAGCCTACCAGACACTGCATAAAAAGTGCTACTTACATGCAAATTATTAGTGATTATGTATTATTTTGTCTATATTAAAATATATCAACAGTGAACATATTGTCATAGCTACTGGAGGACGTGAGAGGGCTACACAGGCAAGTTGTCTTTATAAAATACCATGTGTTTGGCATAAAAGTTAACTGAGGCAAACAATCTGTTTCAATAGATGTCATACAACCACCAGCATGTGAAGATGACCTTCTCCCACACTAACAGAGCCTTGAAGGACTGGCACTATGGAATGTATCCCAGTTTCAAAGCGCTGGACCACTTTCATCTCCCTTGCACGCTGCAAACTCCTCTTGAAGTCAATGGGTGGTTGGTCCTAGAAGAAAGGCTGTGTCAAGAGCTGTGTTTTTCTTAGATAAAAGTTACATAGAGAACCTGCTCTTTCTGTCCCTTCCTCTGCTTTCCCCAAGTATCAACATCAGCAACTATTTATATTGGCCACACCATTATTTTAAACAGAAGGGGCTGACTTGCATGCAGCTCACACAAAATCAAAATCACCAAGTACAATAAAGCTGATGTCACCTCTTGCTGCTACTTGTATAATGGATTTTATTCTCAGTCTGTTCACCAGTGCAAATGTTGCTAGGCAAAATCATTCCAAAGCAAAGAAATTGAACCAAAAGAGTCTGAAGGATTACCAAAATTCAAACTCAAATTAAAAATAGAAACAGGTCGCATGAATTAAATTCCTCTTAAAAATATCTATTGGCTTGATTCTCAGAATCCCTTTTTCTGTTCAACCTCCCTCCAAGAGTTAAATATTAAAAATTGCAGGCTTCTTTTCTTTTTCCCCAAAACAATCACTTTGTCACCAAGACATATGAGAAATTTATGCCTGTCTCTGCTTGGCATCACTGCCACCTCATGGATTAATGAATTCTGTGTCCTCTAATTCCCCAACACTATGCACCTCTGTTTTGTATAAGTAGCCAAATGTATCAAGATTCATTTTAATGAATATGAGTCATTCCCCTTATTCAGAAGGCAGGGCTGGTATGCTGTAAGCAAGCACACCATTAGCTGTGCTAAAAATAAACAGGCATTACCTGCAGGAAAAACTACATGTAAAAGTACACACTGCTAAGTACAAAAAAAAAAGAAAAAAGAGAAAAGACATGGCCTGGAATGCTGTACATGCTGTAGGCAAAGTAAACAGGATAGATTGCACAGGGTATCTACTCTACGTTTCCTCCAACATATCTGAAAGCAGAGTAGTACCTAAAGGTTACTTTACCATGAAATTTAAATTTAAATCATTCAATGTCAGCATACATTTTCTCAATGTTCTATGTTTAAGTTAATTTAACTGTTAGTGCTGAAAGGAACATAAATGGATGGTTCTTTTCAACACCAGGTTTCTTCCGTGTCTTGTTGGTATAGAAAAAGTATTTCCTGTGTGGTTTGCTGGGGATTTCAAAGTTTTGAGATTCAAATATTTCAAGGTCTGCCTGATGTTGCTTAAACAGAAAGCATGCATGGCTTAGCCATGTGTTATTTCTGTTCCATTATTTTCATGACTCTTAGTGTGGTGCAATGGGAAAGGCTCTGGTTGAGTCTCAGAAACCAAGCTCATAAATCAGTAAGTCAATCAACAAGTCTGGGGAACAATATGTTCTTCTATTTTAATTTCTTTGTGGGAAATGTGTAAATAGATACTGGCAATAAAGCTGGAATATAATGGGTACTTATAAATTAAGGCATCCAATGATTAATCTTGTCTATGTGCGACGTAAAAAGAGGTTATGCTTTCTGATCTGCTAAAAGACTATTTTTAAAATAATAAAACATCTTTAGTTTTAAAGGATGAGAATTACTGTCTCCTGACCAGTTTCCAAAAATGTGGGAAGCTAACACACTGAGAAAATTTAAAGACTCTCAGCAGAATATTTCTACTTGACTGTTATCAGAGACTTACCAGCAGCATGTCATGCACCACACAACAGCACAGCAGCCTGACCTGGGCAGGTATGGCACTAGATACTGCAGGCTCAGCCTGTTCCTGCAGTTACCTCAGTGTAGGATCTCTGTGTGTCTTCGTCCCGGTGTTCCCCACTGTAAAATTGGGTGACAAACACCAGGTTTACTGGTTGTCAGCAGTCTCTGGACACTAATTAGTTGATGTTTGTACAGAACTGATAAAGGTAGTCATAAATCAGAAAATGTAAAACCTTTAGCAAAAGAAAGGAAAAAGGTTTAAAATCACTTTGCCCCTGTGCCTTTGCTAATGAGGTTTTACTAGTATTTGCATGACTAAAGTGCTGTCTGTACAACTGACTTCAAACAGCTAATTTAAGCCCCACTTACTGAAGTCCTTCTAAACAAAACAAACAATACGTATTGTATGTTGAAAATTCATTATGGAAAGAAACAGAAGTCATTTATAAAGTTACATCATCTATTCCAGGAAAATAATGCAGAACTTATGATTTAGGAAGCCGAGCACCAACCCTACATCAAAGAGTCAACCAAATATTTACTACAAACAGCTGACAAATTGCAATTCATAACCCAAAAATGTGCACAAAGCTGCTCGCCAACCTATTTTAAATAATTTTATTATTTTTTTGCTGTTGTTAAAAAGGGCCTTATTTCTGGATAACTTACAAAAGGGAGGGAAATATTACCATTTCAGAAACCAACTGCTTACAAACAGTAGTCTGTCCTGCCCTAAGGACCTGACTTTTAAGGTGTATTTGGCCAGGCAGACCATAAGTAGACTTTTCAAAAGCTTCTAAATGTCTAAATGAGGTACCTATGAATTTTTAAAATCTCATTTTTGCCTGTCAAATCTTGGCATGCTTAAATGCCTTTAAAAGCTGACCCTATGTTTTTGCAACGTGAAAGGCATTATCTGAAGGCTCATCTCCACCGCAAGAGACAGCTACTATTACCACACCACAGTCATGTTCCTCAGATGAGGCCAATGAGAGTAAGCCAACATGATAAAGCAGCCCAGCAACACACAGTGAGTTGTACTATTTCAGGCTGCTGTTACCTGTATCACCAGAAGACCATTAGCTTGAATGTTATCTCCCATTTTCAACCTGTTCTCTCAAACTGCAAACTAGCATAAGCTTAAATATGGACTAAATTGTGCAGGAACAAGGATCTGGAGAAGAATGACAAGGTAGTATCTCAGACTGGAGTGAGGAAGCTTCAGGTGACAAATATTAATCAGATACATCTTTGAGCATGACTTAGTACTTGGATTTCAATCTAAAACATGGAGTCCATCCTTCTACTTCCATAAAGATACATGGTATCTCTAGAAATATAATTCCTGATGAAGCTAACTGAAGAGTATGCCCTGTGTTCAGTCCCAGATCTGGAGACTTAATATTGAATTTTTGAACCAAAGAGTTGTGTTTTCCTTTTCAAAATTATGGAAGTGAGGTGCGTCAATGGTCACTTGAAACCTAGTTAGAAGTACATAATTCAATCCTACTCTAAACTGCAGCAGGTAAATTTTTACTTGAAAACAAAGTTCTGAAACAACAAATATACAAGCAGGTTATGAGCTGCCCAGTTGTACCTGTAAAATAAACAAGTGGAGTTTGGCTGGGATCACTGTTGTGAATGAGTTGTTCCCTGGAAAATAGTTTCCCTTGGGAATGTAGTGATTAATTGAAACTCAAAAGGAAGGGCCATGAAGGGAAATATCTAACAAAATATAAAGAAAAAAACCCCATAAACAGCACACTGCACAAAAATCTGTCTGGCTCTGAATTCTACTGCTGATAACGCATAAAATGAAACCATTAATTTAAAACAAGCACCTTTCATGAGTTTCGTTATTTCTCTTAATTTGTGAGTTTTCCAGGTATTTTTCTTGAATGCATCTAGTATATAAAATGCAATTAGATTTGGTATAAATTTTATATACAAATTCATATATTTGTACATGAAGAGTGTTTATTTATAGATATGAGCTTTATAAAAATACACAGCACCCACAATCTTGTGGGTGCTAATATTATCTAAATAGGTGTTTTTCCAGGACAAAATGGTCCATTCTGTCTTTATTACAGTGACTTAAAAACTTAGAACTAAAATCCCAGCAAAAAAAAATTGGTGTACTGGAGTTTAAAAAAGAACTTTCCACCTATATTTTCAGTATTCTGCCAAACAGTCCTTGCACTGAATTTGTTTGCTGGAATATTCCTGTAATGCAAACACAGAATCAGATGCAAAACCTGATTCTGTTAGAATGTAGTATCTGTAGATTAGGTTAAAAACATAGCTGAGTTATTAGCATTGCAGCGTTTAGTCAGCTACTCTGCCATGTTTTTCAGAGTAACAAAGGCTGGCCTTAGACCTGCAAAAACAGGCAGCTGCACATGGTGTCTCCTCGCACTGAAATTATTTTCTAGCTGCTTTGTCAACAAAGTGGCTCCCCCTAGGCAAGTCTTGCCCTTGAAAGAGTTGCAAGACTTGTTCTGCACCATAAATATGATCAACAGCTAGTGGGACAGATTTACTGCTTCTCAGTCCTGTTCTAATCTCTGCCTACAGTATCATCAATACCCTCTGCTGTAAAACTTTAGCGCAACAGTGTGAGGCTGAAAATGTTTGCCTTTACCATCCAACAACCAAGCTCTTAGGTACCCTCAGGGAGGTAAAATGGAGAATATGTAGAGCAGGTGTGAGGGGGTCACAACATGAACTAATCAGGAATGGTGCTCTGAGCATCCCTAGCTGCCACTGTGACTTTGTCACGGCCTTTGGACTGCACATAAACATTGTAGATGTCTCAGCTTTATGAAAAGGAAAACCATGAAGCATACAAATCAAAGTACAGTTGTGTAATTGTGCACCACCGGTGGAGGACTTGGAAGATAAAAAACCCCCACAGAATTCTGGTTGCCTTTCTTTGTCCTGCGCTTTGCCTGGATTAACTGTACTACTTTTGCTTCTGTCTCCAAAACTCCTTTTTGCCAGTGGGCTCGTCACTTCTCAGGTGCAGTAGGAACTGTTGCACCGTCTGGAATCAATTAGCATAAAAGCACTATTTTTATTAGTGTAGTTTCCTTGTTGCAGTTTCTGCTGTGATTAAAAACTTTCAAAGGTCAACCTGAGGAGGGTGTATCAGGTGCTGCAGAAATGCATTGAGAAGCCCTTTGACAACTGCTATTTAAGCTGGGAAGACAGTGGAAGAAATCCAGCATGAAAAAGTTTGTAATAGAATATGAGCAGGACACTGAAGACTGAATTATCCAACAAAACTCCAGCTGCTTAAGCAGAAATCAAGCCTCAAAGATTTCCATATCACGAATGACATTTGAAGCCATCGTGTTGGATTAGATTGCAACTTTTACAGATGAACCTTTTTCTACTTTTATTTATTTATTTATTTATTTATTGGACTATGCTAGGTGTCTTTCAATTGTAAATTAGCAAATCTAAATGGCTAATTACTAACAAAAGCAAACAAGTTTTGGTGGCATTTTCATAGATTTGTTTCCTCATATCCACGTACATATATTCTTTACTAAAGAGGACAGCTGACCAGATGATCAGAAACCAAACCATGACCTCTGGTGCTGAAAGACATCCCTTTTGGATAGTCACTTTGATGTATGCTCTACTGCAAACAAACTAGACAATGTTCAAAAGTTGTGTGAAGTGATTCTTCAGATAAGAAGTCCATGTATATCTCTTATGTGTAGTAGAAAAAGTCCATCCAAATATCTTTACTGAAGTCAGACAAGAGTCCTTAAAAGAAAACAAAGGCATCTTTTCTGAGCACAGGTTTTGAAATAGTTATAGACTTAAAATGAAACTATTTATCTGGACTATTCATTAACTGTTGGACTCCATGATCTTAAAGGTCTTTTCCAACCTAAATGATTCTATGATCTTTGAGCAGTAAATCAAAACAGATAGGTAGATATTTTCCTAGACAAATGTGCAAGAAGACTAATGAAGTCTGGCAGGATGAGTGGTAACCATGGCTCTGTGCTTGGCAGCCCTGTGTTTGAGTTTATCCAGTCAGTAACTGGTGCGGGAGGAGTTCTGAAAAGGGATAGCCAGAAACACAGACGTGTTAAACCTTGACAGACCTAACCTAATAAACTAAACCACAAGCTTAAAAAATCATACAACTTCCTTCAGCAAGCTATGTCATATCTATCCTGAAGTAAAATGCAAATGTAAATATACTTCTTTTTCTATCTTACATTTGTAAAGCTGTTTACTATATGGGCCAATTGTAATAGATTCTATAAGGAAGAAAGTTTTCCAGAAGAAATTATGAAGGGCAGTCTTTAGCTGTCAGCTGTTGTGCCTGTTTTTCAATTCTTAGACCTCGCTGGAAGTGAAGCCTTTTTAACCTATTTCAGACTATGTCAGCAGAACATTGATCATATCTGAAAAAGTTCCATGCTGCTACATTGGTGACCTTAGATTGTTTTCTCACCAAACATAGTCTGACTTTGACTGATACATATATAAGAAAAACAGAATAGCTGGGTTTAATTTAGCATTGGAGAACAAGTTTTCCCATATGTTTGTGTTTATTTCATATAAAACAGTGTGTGTGTTTAACCACCTATTTAAGATGTTAGCTCTGAACCTTAAATTTTGTATTACTAGCGATGAATTGACCAACCTGATGATAAATGATTTCTTCACTAGATCGTATGTTTTAGTAGTAATAATAATAATAACAAAAATCATATTAACACGATTGTCACATAAAATGTTAATTCATGAATTAATGTCTTTGTAAACCTTGTTCTTCTTATTGTCCATTAGTTGACAAGTAAAGGCCTTGAAGTTGTGACTATGCATTTGTTCTTGATTGTTAACATCTGATCTCACTAGTCATAATGATTTTATTGACAGTATCTGAATAACAAAATCAATTTGCTTCTCTTAGGTAAAGAGTTCATTTAATTAAAGTCAGCATTCAACAAAGGGGAAACATTAACACATTATGTTGCAGCTATCTTTTTCATAATTACGTTAAACAGCATGCCTTCATCTGTACACTTCCCTGTGATTAAGAAAAAGAAAACCAAAGCAACCAAACAGCATTGCATTAAAAGGGTTATATCTGTGATTGCTTCACTTCATCATTTGAATAGTTGTATATATTAACAGAAAATAGCATTTGCATGTCGAATCAGCGTAGATAGAAGTCACTAAGAGAAGGCATCTCTGTGAATATAACAGAGTGACAAGGGCCCAGCAAACATGGCTGTCTAATTGCTTCATTTACAGAGATGTCAATGTTCACAACAAAGCATCAATTGCTGTACTGGAAAAGTCTCTGTGACTACAGCTGGAGTTAAACGAAGGTGAGCTGAAGTATATTTTGAAAGCAGTTATCAACTGTAAACATGGCAAGAAGTTGTTTTTAAATTGACTTAAGGACCTAAAAGGAAAAGTAGACCACATGAACTAAGGAAAACAGAGGACATAGCCTGAATAAACTACACTCTGTGAGACCCTCATTTAAAACAAAATACCACTGCAGATTATCAAACTAGACTCAGTAAAAGAGCAGTTACTGCTCCCCATAAAGCAGCCAGAGTTGCCTGAGTCTGGAATCAGCCTCTGGCGTCCTACCCCATTGCAGATTTCCCCTAACAGTGCTTCCTAGGCACACTGTGCTCCCCACCTGCCATCTCACCAGTCTCTCACTCCAGCAGTTGCTTCATCTGAAGCCTGGCATGTCATGAAGATGACTACTAGAAGGAAGGTACTGATTACCCTTCTGTGCAAACCCATATGGACAAAAGAAGATACTTTACATTCACTTTTTTTGCTCTCAAAGCAAAACGTAGATTCTGGTTAATAATAAAACTTGTCTGATTCATATCTAACGCATCTCTAAATCAATGGCAATGGCATGGCAATTCCATTGGCATCCACAAAATTCAGTAATTACCAGAGATTTCAACATAAGAAAGTGGTATTTCAAAACATGCAGTGCATTACCACTTTTCATTTCCCATTTCCATGGGATCTAGATACTCTGGCCAATATCCTTGATAAGTGATGAGAAATGTGACTAGGAAAAATGATAGACTACAAATCTGATTTCCTGTAATATCATTGACTAGACCATCCTGGGCTGCTCATGATTGTGCACCAGAAAGCACTACCTAAATTTGTTCTGGGTCTGGCTGTCTTCCTGTTGATCTGTGCAGATAATTTGTGGACCCTTTTATTCAGACTCTGGTAGGAGGTACAGATGTCACCATGCTTCAAAACCCTCAGTCTTCAAAACAGAAAGTCTGTTCCTGCCTTCAGATGTGCAAATGTAGATTCTTCATTCCTGCAAATGCAGCCCATGGTAGTTTTCACCTGGCAGCCAGTACTCTTGCTGCATCATTATTAATAAAGATGCAAGTGTTAAATACTCTACGTGAAAAAGGCTGTGCCAAGGCCAACACTCATCTCCAATCCCCTGCTTTATCATACCCACCTTTGCCTCCAGTTGCTGAAGCAAACTCTGTCATCAGCAAACTTCCCAAACCTCCTTCTCAGGGCCTGCTTGTGTTTGGCCTCCAGGTTTCCAGGACAGTGTGGTGGTCTTCATGCAAATGCCCTCCCCATGTACTGTGAGGACAACAGCCATAGCCTGGGGTTCACGGGCAGCATTGCCAAGCACCCAATACCTGCCTCTGTGAGGAAAAACAAGTCCCAGAAGTAGTTCAGGTAAGGTAAGAGCATGTAGGCACTGATGGAGGTAGTGCCTACATTATTTTCATACCTCTTGGGATCTTGGAACCCCAAGCGAGACCCCTGGACTTCCTTACCTGCTGGTAGACCAGACTGCAACAGGAAAGCAAAGCCAAACTCTGTTAAACATGTGATGTTTTTAAGTGTTGATTTTCCGGTTCTAGGAATATCATCAGGAAAAAAAAGCTGCATTAAATAAATAAAGAAAACATGAGGTAAAGGATTAATATAAGACTATATATGTAATGCAGGGGTAAATATTGCGTAATGACAGAATAAGGTTACATAGTGGCTACCTCTGCGTATGAACAACACAGGTATATACAGGAAATACCTTTTTCCATCAGGAATTCTGGCAGTATAGTTTGTTAATTGCATGCTCTTCCATTAATAGAATACACACATAATTATTTTTAGTAGGACTTGACGTAATAATGGTGGCATGCAGAGATTTTGTGCATAACATTTTACGATAAGTTGTCATATATTTTAAATGTAATGTGATGCCTTCTGCTTCTTGTGCCTTGCTTTGAGAACAGTTGGGAAAATTGTTTCAGCACACAGGATTTTACTGTATGTTTCCTACAGCTTATGAAGTCAACGTGCAGTTTTGCAGTTTTGTGTGAGACATCATCTTAGTTGCAGGACTGACCAAGGTAAGAGGTACTTTATTTAAGTGATAATCTTTTAGACATCCCAGGCCACAGTGGACAACAACAACAGAATCTTAGAGATCTTTAGGCACTAGCCCCAAAACTACAATTGACTCCAAAATTTTTCAAAGAAAGGAAGAAAAATGAAGGAATGACAAGGAAATAAGATGAGGATTTTGAATCCTACAACTAAATGACAAAGTCAGTCTAGATTCCATCATGTCATAACAAATATATCTAGATCATTTTTGTTGCCCTTGAAATCTTCTGTGAGATTCCCTCTAAAAATATTACATGATCCTTGCCAGCTGAGAACAACTGCACATAGTTCCCTCCAACAACAATTATCTTGCATGCAAGTGATGAAGGGAGATATAAGGTACTTTATTGCCTCAAAGACTAAGACAGTTCCATTTAAAGGAAATAGAAAGGCTCCTTGTGCCTTTGGTTACATTCATCCTGATCCCAGGGAAGCTCTTTCTCCTCTTGCTGCTGCTTCTAGTGACTCTTGCTTGTCACTGCTACTAGTCTTGTATAGGGGTGAATAAGTGAACCTTTCCCACCCCTTTGTCAGTCACAAAAGGGAAAGCAACAGCAGAACCTGTAAAATAGACTCTCTGGAGAGCACAGGGAAAATGTGACCATTTAAATTGTATTTATAGTCCTATACGACATTATGTCACACGTGTGCACTACAAACAGCAAAGGAGGGGATGCCTTAGTGAAGAAATCTCCCCACAACTCGTTGTCAGCAAAATAGGAGACACTTTGAATTCGGCGCCTATTATTTGAACTTAACACTGTAAGGTTGGTAGGTTTATCCGCTGCACTGAGATGTGCTACACTCTTTAAATACTATTTGCCACATAGCGTATGCCTAAGCAGTTTGACACATATACCAGCCCAGACTGCCTAGATCCTGATCCTTCCCTTGCCAAACTTCACCCCATTTCATGTTGCTGGCTTTTCTCCCCCAATATACAAGGAACTCAGGAAGAGAGAAGTGTATGTATCCAAATCTGACCCCCCAAAATGAGGGTGGCATCAGGATACAAAACTTGATCTGTGATCTCGGAAGTACTTCCAGGTGCTGCATACTAAGCATACCCAAAGAGTGCTCTGGCAAAAAGCCTAGATCTCATGGTATGGAAAAACTGTAATAAGCTGTTGACGATGCATATATGGAGATTGCATATACAAAATTTTCTAAAACTTATTTAACTCAGCTCCTTCAGAGCATCGGACACCCCATATGTTTTTTCTTAATTGTTCCCTCAAAACAAATAATTGTTAAATCCATACATATTTTGCATGCATCCTCGTAGGGGAGGAGTAGAACAAGCCCATACACAGCATTTTCAGGTTGAAAGCATCTAGCAAGCATCAAGTAATTATGGTGTTTAGAATAAAAAGAAGAGGGACTCATCTGCATAGCTATAGACAAGCTAGTTACCCTTATCTTCCTTTCAGTCAAATGGCATCTAGGCAATATAGACAGGAGAGTCTAGGGCACTGTTCTCATGCTAAAGCAGCCACTTGAAGTAGGTCAGATATGTGTAACCTAAAACCACTTTTTCTCTCTACTGATTGTAAGATGAGCCTATTCTGACTGCCTTAAGCACAGGACAATTTAGATATCCAAACCTGACCAGGAATAACTTTGTGCCCTTTAGCAATTATATTCAGCTAAACTATATTCTGATAAGAAAGAAATTGTTTCAAGAATTTTAAGTGCCTGAAGAAGGAAAAAAAATTCAGATGTTCAATAGAATATAGCCTGGTAAGTGTCCATGAGCTATATGCTTCTCAGGTTAAATTCAGCAAATGGGTTGTTCTTACTGTGATTATTTGTTTCTAAAAGACCTTTTTGCACAAATCCGCAGGGATTTTGTTTCTTGTTACAACTGTATAACTGTATATATATATAACTGTATATATATAACTGTATATATAACTGTAGTTTCTTCAGAACAAAATATTGATAACACTAGTTATTTTAACTGCTCATAAAAGGTGACCTCTTTGACAGCAATCTGGTGGTCAAAACTGATTATCGCTATATACTTTCAAATGATATCATCTTCATTCTCGTATTTTGTGCCGTTCAAATATCCTGCATATCTGCTTCTTCGACAAGGAATAATGTTCGTTTGTTAGGAAAAAGAATCCTACTTAGAGGAATCATGAAAAAGCAGTAAGTTAGTCATACTTCCTTGTGGCTTGTCTCCTAAAGACATACATGGCAAATCTGCTTATAAAATCCACAGGCACACTGTTGATAGTGAGAGACACAAAGCCTACTGTTAAACTTTTGGCCAATCTTCTCAAAGTTTCCAGGTAACAAATATAATAGGCTAAATAGTAGTGGTTCAGCAATAAAGAAGAAGAAACAACCAAGAAGAGAAAGCCAGTGTCACATAACAATTTGGTAGCAGATGAGTCGATGAAGCCTCTTTGAGCTAAGGCTGTAGCTAATGCCACAACCAGCAGCAATATTAACCATATGGGAGTCTGAGATTTGGAAGGATGGTTGCAAGTACAAACCCACCCCCTCATCTCCTGCCTCCTGAGGGAAAAGGGCATCAAAGCATCTTAATTTCAAATCTCACCCAGTTTTAAAGAATATAGATCTTTTTTCTTTAGTTTTTGTGTATGAGAGTACCGCATTCACACAGTGAGCCTTCTAATCCACAGGAGCATGGAAGAAAGAATGACTCATAACTCTGTATGCTGATGCTGCCTTGGCAATGGTAGAGGCTCCCACAGCAAAGCTCAGAGGTGCTCCATAATCCTTCAGTACAAGTTAGGGGAACTGCCAGATGTCTTAAATTGCACAAAAAAAGGAGTCATATGAAGTAGCAATGAGCAAGAGAGATGAACTCTCTATACTAGAAACATGGAGAGTCATAAGTCTCGTAGTTTTAGGCTCTCATTAAATCCCCCATGATGAGACAATTAGCTGGACTTAGCTCACTGTTTTGTTATTGTTTACATATAGTCAGAGATAGACACATAGATAAACAGTGTAGCAAACGTTTTCTATCACACAATATATTTGTCCTTACATGAGAGTTTACTTCCATGCCTTTTTCTAATAGGATTATGAATGAGGGAAAAAAAAGTGCGATCTTGAAGGAGAAAGAAGTTTGGCAGCAAGAAAAAAAGGAGATGAGTAATACTTCTGTTTCTGTTTTTCAGAAGGTTTTATTTGAAAGCTCTGTTGTTCCCAAAGTGTTGACTCACCATGACGCTTTTCAGCATCTACATTACCCTGAAGCAGAGCAAACTTCTATATGGGAAAGTAAAAAACGGTTGCAGTGGGGGAAGCGAGAGGCTTGTATTGAGTAGTGTAGATTGAGGAACTTTATAACTAATCTGTTCATTGGGCGGGGAGGAAGAGGATGGGGGGGAGAGATTTGCTTTCAACTCTCAACCTGGTAAATTAAAGTTAAAATGAAAAAGTCAAACTGAGTTTATAACTTCCTACACATTATTGCTAGTACCAAGGAGTTCAAGAGACAAATTATTTGCCCAGCTGTCCTTGCACAGCCCTACTGCCTTCAGAGTACACCGTCAGTGACTCTTGAGCACCTCAATTGCTATCTGTGGGTAGGCATGGCTGTGTCAAGCTGTACTTTAGGGTGACACACAGGGAGTTACCCAACTGATGGCGAACTGAGAGGAATGGGGTATGGCTCCGCCTCTTGCTCTGTAGTGCTCACCCAGGTTAGTAAGTTTAAAGATTAGTGAAACTGTTTTTGTCACTAAGGTTAGCAGATGTAACTATGAATGCACACAGGCTGCAAAACTGAGAAAGAGCTTGTCCTTTTACATAGCAACTTTTCAAAGCAGAGCTACACTTTTTAGAGTTCCTTGTTTCTTACACACATGAATAGGCTTCTGCCTTATCCCATTTTTGTTCTTCATAATAAATCTGGATCTTCTCTGTGTACTGCATAACAAAATGGCAGCTTCCACTGACCCAAAGTGATTAGAAAAGTTCAGGAAATGAACAGCTGTTCTGAAAATTTACTTTCAATCATATTAGTATGCTACACATTTTTCTTTCGCTATTACTTGTGCTTAATAATAGTGTGCTGTTTGCTGAAATTAATACTGTTTGTATTTAAATCACTAACGTTAGTTAAATTTTGAGATACATTTGTGTGTTTCAAGTAAAACAGAAATTAATAATTCTGTGATTAGGAGGCATTCACAACAAGACAAATTCAGAGGCCAGTCTTGTGGCTAAAAGAGCACACAAGTAATTTAGCAGAATTATAGAAACATAGAACAGCTAGGGTTGGAAAGGACAATCTAATTCCACCCCCACTGCCATGGGCAGGGACACCTCCCACTAAACCATGCCACCCAAAGCTATGTCCAACCTGGCCTTGAACATCGCCAGGGATGGAGCATTCACAACTTCCCTGGGCAACCCATTCCAGTGCCTCACCACCCTCACAGTAAAGAACTTCTTCCTCATATCCAATCTAAATTTCACCTGTTTAAGTTTTAACCCATTACCCCTTGTCCTCTCACTACAGTCCCTAATGAAGAGTCTCTCCCCGGCATCCTTATAGGCTCCCCTCAGATACTGGAAGGCTGCTATGAGGTCTCCATGCAGCCTTCTGTTCTCCAGCCTGAACAGCCCCAACTATCTCAGCCTGTCCTCATAGGGAAGGTGCTCCAGTCCCCTGATCATCCTCGTGGCCTTCCTCTGGACTTGTTCCAATGATTCCATGCCCTTTTTATGCGGGGGACACCAGAACTGTACACAATACTCCAAGTGAGGTCTCACAAGAGCAGAGTAGAGGGGCAGGATCACCTCCCTCGACCTGCTGGTCATGCTCCTTTTGATGCAGCCCAGGATACAGCTGGCTTACTGGGCTGTGAGCACACACTGAAGCCGGCTCATGTTCAGTTTCTCATCGACCAACACCCCCAAGTCCTTCTGCGCAGGGCTGCTCTGAATCTCTTCTCTGCCCAACCTGTATGTGTGCCTGGGATTGCTCCGAGCCAGCTGTAGGACCTTGCACTTGTCATGGTTAAACTTCATCAGGTTGGCATCAGCCCACCTCACAAGTGAGGTGGAAATATTTGGTAATACTTTGAAACAGCTGAATATTTTGGGTCAAAAAATGTTTTATTTAACATAGACTACTACACTGAAAATGTGTATAAATAATATAAAGATCAGAAATGTGGTTATTTATGTATCTATTTTACTTGTCCTATCAAGATTAAAGAACCATATGACTTCAGTGGTCATTCACACAGCACAAATAAATAATCAGAGCAACCATATTATGACTAACAACTGCTCATTGCCTACTTGGCAAAAAATTAGTGTATCTGCAGAAAATGAAAATAACTCTGATAACAATTTGCCAACAAAAATGAATTGAAATTACAAATTGTGATGAGAAATGAGTACCTATATGAGATCAAATGTCAAGACAGCATACATAAAAAGCAAAGAATGGAAGAATAAGAGACAGATTCAGGCTTTCAGGGTGGTGTATGTAGTAGCTAAGCTGTATCATGACAGCTGTATTTGACTATAGTTCAGATGATCTAGACTGAACTAATAATCTCTAACATGAATTTGTTATCCATATCTGAAAAACAATATCTGAACTAGGCAGCAACATAGCCACATTTTATCATTCATTCTGACAGCAGAACTATAATTAATTCACTAAATGCAGGTTTAAAGGTGATGAAATACATATATATATAGATCTATAGATATATGAAAGGCACTTAGAGAAGAAAATATGCTCATGCGGTACAACTAACCACTAATGCTAAAAGTCTCTCAGGAGACTTTTACAAATCTCCTCCTTACTGGAAGTCTAAAATAAGAGGAAAGAGAGGGGGAGTGAGGTGATACCTCTTTTTTCATTCTCTTTCCCAGAGTCCTGGCAATGCCCAAAGGGACTCAGAGATGTGGGGGTGTCTGGGCCAGAAGGTGAGATATCCATACGAAGTTCAGCTTCAACTCTGAATGGCATTGCCTGGCACTGTACAAAATACCTGCTTCAATTCCCAGGATAGCAGTGCATAGAAAAGTCCTTAACATCAAAATTGTTCAAGTTATTTCTAGGGAAGTGACCAACTGCCTGGTGGGGTTGGTCCTTGAGCGTATTGATTATAATGTCTCTGAACCTACATGTTACCACATTGCTAATCTGCATAAGATCATGTGCTTTTCAGGGTAGCTTTCACTGTACTGCAAGCTGGTTTGGATTCAGAGGTGAAACTAGTGCAAGGGAAATACATGTTTTCTTTCAGTTTCCTTTCCCATGACTACATTGGTCCTCCAATAAAGATGTTGGTGAATAGCATGCAGGCATTGCCCTGTTCTAGTAGGCTGGTACCCCAGCAAGCCCTATTCTAGAGACTAATACTCAACAAGCTAGTCTAGCCAGACAGTGGAAGACAGAGTTAATAATAAAATTATTTCTATTCACATCAACCTCTCCTAAAAAATATTAGATGACAAGCCTCAGTTTTGACAGAAAGAATGAATGTCACTCATGAACAATAAAAAATACTGTGTATTACAGTACCCTCTAGTGACTCCTGCCACAGCTTGATTTCAGCTGGCATTCAGCACATCCAAGGATAGATACCACTGTGGCAAAAGGACAGTCCCCAGAATTCTCCAGGGTGGCCTTCAAACATCAGGAAATCAGTCTCCAGCTTTCTTTCTTAGGTAGAGATAACGCTGAGTGTTGAGCTTTCATTCATTTCTTGTTTGCTCCAGGGTTTGATTTTTTTTAATTTCAAATACCGAGCTTTTAAAATCTATGTGAGCTAGCAGCTAGACACTCACTATTCTTTGATCTCACGGCATGAGCTTCCTACACAGCAGGAAGCAGATATTTTTTTCATGTCAAAATTCAGTCATATCTCGGAAGGAAACAAAAATAAGCTTTTTCTTCTCTGCCCCAGTTTTTATCACAAAACCTTTGACCCCTGTTGCTTTCATAAGATCTTTCCTCCCTGTCTGACACACAAACTGTGGGAAATCTTTCCCAAGTCCAATAAAGCCCTTCTCATCAACCCATTCCAAAAGCGTCTTTAGATTCAGTGTCCCTCAATTCAAATGACGCTTTCCCCTCCCGTGGGGTTTAACTCATGGGCTTGCAAGAAATATTAATATCACCTGAATGGCCTGGCCTTGAAAGGTCATCTTCAAAGGTATTGTAACCCCCTTCTTGACCGATGATCTACACAGCAGACCGGAAACAAAAGGAAACTTCAGCTAGCTTTTTACCTGATTTCCTTACTTTTAGCCACATTTCTTTGTTGTTCCAGTTTCTTGAAAATAGTCAAAGAAATTTTCTGACTTAGATCACAGTTAACACAAAGAAATTTGTATTAGCAAAGTGAAAGGGTATAATATCTGTAGGGTTCCATATGTGCTATATATATTCAATAGTTGCAAACTTTACCTGTTACGAGATCTAACTGCTTCACTCTTCAAAGTTACGGACCTAATGCTTTGAAACAGTTGCCTTTTAGTTAATGAACCATAAAGCCAGTTACAGTTTAAGCAAGGATGTTTTGATGGGTGAGGGTAAAGAGGAGTTTTTGGGAGAGAGTTCAGTCTTCCTTCAGAACCATTGCAGCTCATGGCAGAATAGTTGTTTGTGAGGTCATAGCAGGAAAAATGTGCCAAACAGGCTGTAGGAGAAGAATATATGCTTCTCAAATGGAATTATGGATGGATAGCTGAGGGGTCAGCACTATATGATGTGGTAGTGAGTTATTTTAATCTTTTACTCTGTCCATTTATGCCTTTGGTCCCATTCCCAGAATGGCTGAGTCACCTTTATGAAATTATGGTGGAGAAAGACAGCAACTGGGAAGGTTTTAGGATGCCAATGTTTGAACCCTGAGCTAGGTCTGCCAAAAGCAAGCCCCCACCATTCCTGGAACTGTGTCTGATCTCTTTTATTTAACACTGCAAAGTGCCCTGCAAACTGGCCCACACATCACCCTCCAGAGCACAAATCCAGCATCTCCAAATTCTCCAGAGCCGCAGATATCAGCTGCAGAAACTGTTCTCAATTTAGGCTTAGGGATGAGAAAACAGCAGCATGACAGGCAGCTATCATGACTCAACCTTGATACTAGACAAATTGAGTAGTCAAGTAATTCATTGTAATTCAGCCTAGCAATTCAAACACTGCACAATCCTGATTCTCTGGCAAGCTACTTCAAGAAGGGTATGATATATTTTTTCAGCAGTTTCAAACTGCCAAAAATGTGGTATTATTTCTCAAACAGGAAACAAATTAATGAAGGGTATGAGAGGTAAATGAAAACATGTCACAGAATGAAAACATAGTTCAAAAGCTCTTAATAAATTAAAAGTTACAAAAAGCAATTTACAGAGTGTTTTATGTATGTCACTACGATGAGGTTTTATTAGTGTGATATCATAATTTGGCTGTCTCTGATCCCTTTCTCTTGGCAGCTCTAGCTCCAAAGACATTATGTGCTGATCATGCCAGCTCAGAAAACTGCATGCCAGAGGTCTGCTTTATTTGGGCTGTAATCAATGGGACTTGTAGGTTTACCTAAGAACTTCCACATCAATGCTCCAAAGCACCAGATCTTGGGGGCTTTCTTGTTTGACTTTAGGAATTGATTTTGTGCAGAGAAACTCAGTAAAGTTGTCAGGATTTGCTGTCCAAATTGCATGGGTTTTAGTTCTTTTCCAAATTTTCTGTGGAATTATCTATATTTCCAAATGTATCCAGATTTTACTTTGAACTTTCTCCCCTCCTCCTGTCTTTAAAGAGAAATGAATTTCTAAACATATTTGTAAGTGCAAATTCATAGATTTATACACTTCATGCCACTTTAATCTCTATTAAACTAATCTGAAGTCATGTCAGGCCAACTATCCACAGTAAAATGGATTAGACAAGCCAGTTGATCAGATACAGAAATGACTCTGGGTGCTTTTTCTGTCTAGCCTTCATGCATGTAGAGCACTATTTTCATACAAATGATTTTGTTCTCTTTAATTCCTTTGTGATTAAGCTAATTCACAAATAACATTGGTTCTTAGAGAATCATTAGCGTAAAGCAGAGCAGACAATGCTTTTAATTAGGGCTTTTCATATCTCCTCTATCCATTTGGTAATAAAATTACTTCTGTATTAATTGATTAGTTATTTTAATTTACACGGCAATAATTGCTGATATACAGTGGTCATAAAACACCTTTGTTAAGTAATTTTTCAAATACAACTGATATTTATTTCCTGGAGAGATAGAAGATGTTTTATTTAAAAGCGTTGTGATGCATATGCTGTAGCTCCTGACAATCCTTCTCACTAGAACATAGCAAACCTCCAAGAGATTTTTCAGGAATCTAACATGTATTTCAACTTTATTTCTATTTCCAGTACATATTTTTCTATTGCAAAAGTAATAGAATCATAGAATCATAGAATAGTTAGGGTTGGAAAGGACCTTAATATCATCTAGTTCCAACCCCCCTAGTTTCTTTGTCTGAAAATTTTGTATATAGCCTTATTGTACAAAGAGAGTCTCAGATTGTAAAAGAATGGTTATCTACTGAAAACTAAGAGAAGTTCTGTGTTCTCAATTTTATTTACGCTTCTCTTAGACTTTGACACAAAGAAACAAATTAAAATACTTCATCTTAGAAAAAGTGAAGAGTGATTTTAAACAGTTGTTGGGAAAACAGTTTCTCATGCATTTTTTAAATATAACAAACCCACATTTGGAATAATGGATTAACATTATTAGATCACACACAAAATCTCTGTTCAGGTTATGTCAACATGAAATCTTGCTTTCCACATTTCATTTTGAGAACAGTGGCCTGACTTCACAGTGATGCTAAGTTCTTCATATTGAAGATTAGAAATAGAAAAGGGGTTCAGAGGGGTTCAGATTGATAACTATATATTACCTCACTTAAATGCCCCCCCATACATCTTGGTGGACATAACACTGTGTTGGTGCAAATATTAATCAAATCTCCTTCCTCTGCCTTTCCTCTGCAGAAGGAAAGAAGATGATCACATCTTGACATTCACTGCCTTTGCAGCAAAGCAGCTGACTGATCCAGTGCCCTCCATGCCCACCGCTAACCACTTACCCCTGTCCCTAGGACACCTGGTCCCTCCAGCAGGAATGGTGCCCTCACACTCAATTCACTTCCACTGTAATATCATGCCATGCTTGAAAAATCAGTGGACAATACTCAGTCATTCTCCCCATCAGTTGAAAGATTTTTCATGTACTACAGATATGCATAAGATTTTAAGATCCTCTCTTACACGCATGAGTAAGGGTAGAAAATTAAGAAATTAGTGAGTTTTCTTCTCAAATTGCTGGTATACCTCTCATTGCCATGCCTTCAGGCCATGTTTTGGACCAAGAAGAGAAGATCTGAGTGAAAGTGAAAACAAAACTAAAATCTCCCAGCAGAAGTTTAGAACAAAGTGTCTGATACTCAAAAAGACCAGTTTTGAGCTTAGACTTGCAGCCTTTGTTAAGCAGGTTTACGTAAAGCATAGGGCAACAACATAGTGGTTAACATTTGATACAAAGAATTATATTTTCTATTGTACAATGTCATTTTCTCCTCCTTATCAGTTGAAGCATCAATTATTTAGAAATTTCTGAAGCCAGATATGAGTTTCCAGTTGTATTTATTTAGTTTGTTTCTCAGAAAGAGGCCAAATGACAAAAAAGTACAATTTTCCCAAATTAAAACAACTTCATTGAGGCATTTATTTTTACAAGTTACAGCACTTTGACACAGAGAAGTCAGTAAGTGAATGTCACCCATTCTGCTCATTGAATGAGGCAAATATCCTCTGGGAAGGAAAAGTGAAAATAACATGCAATCGTGTGGTCACAGGCTGCATATTTGGGTCATTTTGCAACTCTGGAATATTTGATTTTTGAAGACTTACCAATCCCTTAAGATAGTTTTTACATGCCATGTTTATAACTCTGCTTTCTCCATCTTCTTCTATTCCCACACCTTTTGTCTCTCAGCTGTTGCTTTACATCTGCCACAGAACGGAAACATTCAGGACAGGAAATGTATCTATCTGAAAGTTTGGATGACCACTATCTTATAAACCATATCACCACAGGTAAAATAATGACAACCTGAGTTACCATTTTAAGCCATAAAAGGGCATTATTTTAGGAAAGAGGAGACACAGGAAGGTACACTCTCAAGAAAATGTTATTATGGTGTTCAAAGTCTTAGCATTCATGCAAAAAAAAACATTTCCAAAAAGCAGATCTTATGGCTTAGTACCTGCTAGTTATTCTACAGATTTTCATATTTGTCAAGAGAAATTTAACAATGTAATTCCTTCCATTCCACTTGATATTTATTGCTGGTGCAACTTTTCCTAAAGTCAGCAAGGTAGATGGAAAGAAATTATCAAAAATAAGGAGGAGTCAGATTAAAATTTTCTGGAGTATAAAAGCAGTAATACTATGCAGCATCTCTAATCCATTGCATTTGGGAAGACTATATTAGGCATATACCAAGTATAGAATATGCCATGAATATATCTAGTTACTGACAAGGTGAGCTTTGTGCTGAGCCTTCATGAAAGTTTTAACCCAAACAATGATAATCAACAGAGATAGTGACAAATGGAAAGGAAGTGGTGAAGAATAGTGACATTTGGTGCTGAACCATATGTGCGTGGTTTGAAAGACATGACTGAATTGTTTTTGGTGCACTATTATTCTGACATTTAGAATGAGGCAAGTTTCCATTTCCATTAATGTACTGCCAACTCAAAGGGGAACTGTCGCAAATTTGAGACTAAAGAAAGCTGTTCCTCAGACTTCTCTTAGGCGTAATCAATGTCCTCACTAAGCAACAGCGTAATGTCACAATGTAGACTCTAAATGATTAATTTGCTTTCTATTTGTTGAATATAAGAACATGTTTTATACTTCATGATGATATAAGCTGCTTTGACAAAAGACCATGAATTTATATACGAATGCAGAGCAACAAATGCAAACGAACTGTTGGTCAAGGTTTTCTGATTGGTAACCTGGCAAATATAACCACTAAGAAAGTGATCTATCCTTAGCTGCAGGATATTTATGTGAAAGAACCTGAAAACCTGAAATCTTTTCAAATTGAGCTAAAATAAAAAAAAAATGTTTGGAGAAAAATTACTATTTCCTTCAGTTTTTTTTTTGCTTTTTAAAGTCACTGCCTATCTTTACCAAAACATTAAAAATAAATAGTGAGAGGGAGAAGAGAGAAGGGAGAGCCTGAAGGTAGCACAAGGTGATTGAGGATCTGGTGAAGAGGCTCTGGACTCACAGATTTGTCCCTCTTTGAAACAGCTCCCAGATGCTTCATTTTCCAGCTGGAAGCACCTGTTTAGCTGCTTTACAAACAACTCGAATTCAAAGGACTCTCCTGACCTTGTGTGATGACAGATGAGGACAGTGCTATCAACCACTTAGAGAGCAAAACGGAAGGGATGATTTTTCTTAAAATCATCCATGCAAGTGTTCTTTCTAATGAATGTTTCCTCTTGGTGACCACTTAATCTCTGAAGTTTTGGTGGTAGTGGCTCAATCTTATTTCTTTGGGAGGCAGTGGCTGCTCTTCAATAGCAGAAAATATCATGCCATCCATTAACTCTCCGCCATACTGGCTGCATTTAAAGCTAATCTTATTTGTCTGTTCGGGGTTTGCGGGAAGATTGATGAACCCCAGTTTTTACAGAGCAGACATACAGCTCAGTGTTTGCCATTTCACCTAGGGATAAGAAAAAAGCAAATGCACCAAGCTCTGTACCCTGTTATCTCACAGAAGAGGGCTGAATCACAACCCTGGCCTGATCCCGCTTCCCAGATCCTCTCTACACACATTCCTGAAAATCTCCTCAGACCCCTCAGAAATTAATTTCCTTTCATGATTCACAAATTCCCTTATGACCATACAATGTCTTGGTGCCATTACGTGCAATTTTTTTCTTTTAGTTGGACCAACTTCCTTACTTTTTGTCAACTTGAATTTTGCAGCCCTTGTTGTGGTATGCTGGTGTAAGAAAGATAAGGAAATACATGAAAGTGAACACATTGTGCGTATACCTTGACCTCAACCAAATGAATTTATTGATAGAAAAGGTGCCAGAACTGGTAGTCATGGCATCTGAAGCCTTTCGTTTACCCACGGTGCAAGTGATATAAAGATGAAGTGCAAGCTTCCCTAAACACCTCTCCATTTGGTCTCAGTATAGTACCTTTGGTGAAGAAACAGATCATATCATGAATGAGAGCTAAGAGTAACCAGAAGAAATGCCAAGGGACAGAGGCACAGTTTGAGTACAAATCAGTACAAAACAGAATTTACCTTAGAATTTTTGAGCACAAAACAGAATTTACCTTACAAAGAACTCAAGAACAACTGCTAGAAGTGATGGAGATTTGTGAACTGAACCTTGAATTCATCTCTCTTTAAACATTGGATTAAATAAAAATAATAAATAACAAAATCTCATGCAAGATGAGGAAAACCCCAAAAGCTGGAAATCAGGGGAAAAAATAACAAGACAGAGAACCTACTGATCTGTCTTCAATGTCCACTGACAAAAATACTACCTCAGGGAATGATACCTTCTGTAAAAACAGGCTGAAACTCCCATACCATTTGACATAAGAAATCGAGTAGCTATCCACTGGAACAGTTTCTCATTGTTCTCATTCTGCTCTGCTTTTCACTTGCTGCCCTTTGGTCCACAGAAACCACCCACTGAACATTTGCCTTTGGAGTGCATCACCTTCTCCTATGTAGCATGAGTGAGTTCTTGGGTCTCTCTCAGTTCACTGCTAGCAGCTTCTGAATCTCCAAGTTGTTACTTCTTTTATTTTTTGTAGAACTACTGTAACATCTTATGTTCCAAACAGCAATCTTGGAGGGAAAAGACTGCTGGCTTGGGTTATCCAAAGAAGATCAGACCAAGAGTGAATACAGAGGTAATGGACAAATACTCAGAGTGTGGCTAACCTGCATAAAATCCATTTCAAACACAGATGAGATATGTTGTATGGTGCAGACACTATAGCAGTTTTTCTTTAAGTGATTTGTGGGTTTTTTTCTTATGTTTGATTCACAGTGTAAAAAACAGTGGAGAATTATGCAGGATCACAGTTTATTGCATCTTACAGTACAATCTGACTCTCTGGAAAGTTTTCTCAGTCACCTAAGACCAGTCATTGCTTTGTATGAAGGTCACTGTTTTATATTCAGTGTTTCTAGTATTGCCCTCCCAGTCCAACAGCTTTCTTGCATCGGGCTAGCAGTTATCTTTGTATTATTTCATAAATCAGTCATAAATCCTTTGCATTATGTTTGTGATCCCTTTCTAGAAAGAAAATATTTGTTGCCGAATTCAGCACTATAAAGGTCAGAAATTCCACAAGAAAAATTACATGCATGAATTACTGCCATTCTTAGGGACATAGCTGCTAAATATTTCTTTACTGCATTCTAGTGGAGGTTGGTTTTTTATTTTTAAAGGAGTGTTTTCTGCCCGTGCCTACTGTCAAATTATCATCTGAGATAGTTTGCGGACCATGCTAACTTCAATATAGTTTGGATGCATTCGTGGCACTGAATATTCATGCAGCGTATGATACAGACACTGAACCCAATTTAGTAAATGAATACTTGTAATTTCACCAAAGCCCCTCTGAGAGATTATTATGCAGATTTATGAAGGAATATTGCTGAAGCAACTCTTGGCTGTGTTTTCAGTCACTGAGGACTTAAAGTATGTAAACCTAAAATAATTTCAGACTTATTTACTGTCACTGCTTTCATCTTCTGAACTTTTCTGACATTATTTCAATGGTTTGTATCCAGCATCCCCTTCCCTATCCTTGTCCTTGAGCAAAAAGCCAGCATCATAACACCTACAAGTGTTGCCAAGTTACCCCAAACAATATCCTTGCTGCCATAATGCCAGCAATCTGTTCTAATACTGCTGCTGCAAAATTGCATTACGGGCAGAGGGATGTATGGACATGGATGTGTAGTATCACTTACCTGCAAATACAGAGACCTACACACAACCAGACTGTGAGGAGACTCTCCCACCTCTCTGTATGATGATTACCTCACTATTTTAGGACCTCATAAAAGAAGGAATAATCAGGCCAAGAAACGATGGAGACACTTGACCAAACAGTATATTACAGTTCTTTAAAATTCAGCAAGTGTGCTCTAAGTTGTTCTTTGCATTACTGATTTTACAGGCAGCACCTTTTTTAGTGTCCCAGACCCACATATTTTTGCAGCAGCTTATCATACCCACTGTATTACCTTCAACTTCATCCCTCTGGGATCATAAAGAAAACTCATTGCTACTTGCTAAATGTCTCTTAAAATAATATTCTATCCTCTGATGTTGCTACCAAAAATATTAATTTAAAGAATAGATCAGTATCCCTCACTCTAGTCAATGTTACCTCTCCTGCCCTACTCATTAAAGGAATTAGTCACCACTGGACTATCTCAGCTTGGTAATGGGCACAGAGCCAGATCCTGAACCCTTTTTCATATTACATCATTTGTCCCTAAGCAACAGGATTCTTACCTCAGACGAGATTAAATACAACATGGGTGAAGTCTTTGGCCACAGGCTTCAGAAGGCTACAGCAATAGTTAAATTTTAGCATACTGTAAATACCACAGTTCTTCTCAGTTACATTTCTTGGTATACAATATAGTAACATATGCTACATGGAAGTGAATCGTAAAGGCCAACTTCTGCTCTTGGATTCAGATCTCCTTGACTTCAGTGAGACTGCAGAGCAAGGAAGCCTGGTGACACCTGCAAGCAGCAAGTAACCATGGCAAAGTCTCCGTGGGGGAGCCAAGGGAAAGATCAGCAGACAATTCCTGAAGGTTTCTTGTGCTTCATGTAAATTGTCACACTGCGGCTTGTTTTAGCCATGTTTTGTGTGGTGAACATGCACATGTACATCTTGAACTCCTTCTACAAATTAGTATGCAATAGAATAAGGCAAGTGAAGCCTACGAGCCAAAAAGCTAGAAAATCAGCATGTCAGAGAGACAGCAATGGAAGAAAAGAGCTGGAGATAGATGGTGATGGGAAAGAGCAAGAGAGATGGTGCAAAGCACCCTTTTTTAAAAACAGTGCCTTATTTACTTATTTCAAGAGGTTTTCCTGATTCATTCTTCTCTACTTTTTTCTTCAAATTTCTTATTTTTTCCTAGATTCCTTTTCTGTTTTAAATCCCTGATCCTCTGTCTTTTTCTCTTCATTACTCTGCTTGATTGACTGTCAAGTTAGCTATGGGAAGAGAGAACTATCTTTGAAAATGTCAAAGAGTAACTGCGAAAAGACACATATTTGCACACTTTACAAGAAACATGTTGAGCTCTACACAGATAGAATCCAAGATACTGAGGTACATAAAAGTAATTAAAGAAATTCTCCTACTTTCTACTCTGCAGTCACTAAACTATTACTAGTGCAAGAAAAGCAGGAGATGATTGAAACTTAAGGATGGATCCAACCACTCAGTGGAAATAACGAAAGCTAGTTCGTAATTTTGGGAGAATGAGTTACATGTCTGTAATTGACTCAACTAGACCAATAAATTGCACACGGCTTGAGGAAGTTTTTCTTATTGTCAGGAAATTCCCCTTCGCTTGTTGCATACCTTCAACAGGATCAATAAACATCACAAGGGTTGGAATGTTTGAGAGGAGCTCTTCTCAGGTGCTGCTGGGTATTTATCATCTTTTAAACAGAATCAGCCAAAACCCTGTGAACTGCAAATAGAATCATAGAATCATAGAATAGTTAGGGTTGGGAAGGACCTTAAGACCATCTACTTCCAACCGCCCTGCCACAGGCAGGGACGCCTCACACTAAACCATGCCACCCAAGGCTATGTCCAATCCAGCCTTGAACACCGCCAGCCATGGAGCATTCACAACTCCCTGGGCAACCCATTCCAGTGCCTCACCACCCTCACAGTAAAGAATTTCTTCCTCATATCCAATCTAAACTTCCCCTGTTTAAGTTTGAACCCGTTACCCTTTGTCCTCTCACTACAGTCCCTAATGAAGAGTCCCTCCCCAGCATCCCTATAGGCCACCTTCAGATACTGGAAGGCTGCTATGAGGTCTCCATGCAGCCTTCTCTTCTCCAGGCTGAACAGTCCCAACTTTCTCAGCCTATCTTCATACAGGAGGTGCTCCAGTCCCCTGATCATCCTCATGGCCCTCCTTTGGACTTGTTCCAACACTTCCATGTCCTTTTTATGCTGGGAACGCCAGAACTGCACACAATACTCCAAGTGAGGTCTCACAAGAGCAGAGTAGAGGGGCAGGATCACCTCCCTCGACCTGCTGGGCACGCTCCCCTTGATGCAGCCCAGGATACGGTTGGCTTTCTGGGCTGCGAGCGCACACTGCTGGCTCATGTTCATTTTTTCATCAACCAACATCCCCAAGTCCTTCTGCTCAGGGCTGCTCTGAATCTCTTCTCTGCCCAACCTGTATGTGTGCCTGGGATTGCTCTGACCCAGGTGGAGGACCTTGCACTTGTCATGGTTAAACTTCATCAGGTTGGCATCAGCCCACTTCACAAGTGTGTCATGGTCCCTCTGGATGGCATTCCTTCCCTGCAGTGTATCAACCGAACCACACAGCTTGGTGTCATCGGCAAAGTTGCTGAGGGCACACTCAATCCCACTGTCCATGTCACTGACAAAGATGTTGAACAAGACAGGTCCCAACACCGATCCCTGAGGGACACCACTTGTTACTGGTCTCCAGCTGGACATTGAGCCATTGAGCACAACTCTTTGTGTGCAGCCATCCAGCCAATTCTTTATCCACCAAATGGTTCACCTATCAAATTGATGTAAATAAGTGGCACTATGTTTAACATCTCAGTGCCAGGATGCTGTTCCACAAAATATCACCGACATCTTCTCTTGGGAGCCCTTTCCAACACAGATCTCACATAAAAATGCGAGGCTTACAACACCTGAAGGTAGAAATTACTGTGCTTAACTCACAACCAGCTTGGCTTGAGGATCGTTATTTGTGGGTGCTAATAAGGAGTTTGAGGTGGTTCTCTCAGTCCATTGCCATGACTTCACCTGCCAGCTTCAGGGGCCAGGCACCATTTTGCAGCATTTGGAAAGCTGTACATGTTAGGCATAGATTAGGAAAGTAGAAGTTATTTAACAGCATGTAAAGAATTTCGGTAGAGTGCTGATATATTTTCTCTACATTTATAATGCAGTACTTTCATAAAAGCTGATGAAACTTTCTAAATATAGTAGTCTCAAGTAACAATTATAAGTTTATATGTTATCCTTTTATTTACAGTAAAGCTCATGCTTTAAGAGTGCCAGTCTTGTAACAACTGATACAACCTGCTTTCCTGTTATTCTTCCATTGGACCATGGATATTTTTGTATTAAGCTTGTACACTGTCTGAAAATCTGGGGAGATATTAATTTACACAGGACATTACTCTTGGCTTACATCATCAAGTTACGTTGGAGTTGGGACAGTCCATATAGCTGCAAGCCAGTGCTCAACTCCATCCAATATCTTTCATCAAGTCAAATGACTTCACTGTGTGTGGTCTCTGACCTGGGGCAGCATGGAACTAGCTGAGACACTTAACAGCTGCTGTGTGTAGCTAGCCGGCTACACCAACCATGCTTCCCAGCTAATCTGCTCAGAATACAAGGCATAGACAAAGTTTTACTGATGTCTAGGAAGACAGGTATACTCCAGTTCTGGAGATGTTTCTTTCCTCAGGAAAGAAAAAAAAAAAAAAAAAAAAGAAGAAGAAGAGTTGTTAGTAACATTCTGAGAGTGAAAGCTACATTTTTTGCTGGAATTGCATAGAATAGGAGGCAGCAAAGGAGGACATTCCAGGTACAGTACATTCACAGTAAGTGCAAAATACCACAGAATGCCCCCAGTAATTTCTCTATCCCAATATAGTAAACCCCTTCAAGAAAAAGAAAACATGAAAGCATCCAAATTCTACTTTCCTTCTGACTTTCATTTCTATACAGTGATGATTTTATGATCTCCTTAATTTCAGAGTTCATTTATCCACCAAAACAGAACAAATCATAGTGTATACCCAAAGCATGTATTATTTCAGTTAGTTGTAGTACAAACTATAGAACATCAGCTGTACTTTTAATATGAAGATTGTGTTTTTGTAAGGAAGACAGGAACTTGAATATAACAGAGCAGGTTTGTGTCTAAGAAGTAGCTTCTTTAAAAAAAATAAAAATGCTTTGAGAGCTAAAAACCAAGTCTGAGGCATCATATATAGGGAAAATCTGTTACTATGGATTTCTTGGCAGTACTTGTAAAATAATTGCGATTTTCTTTTTGTTCAAATGACCTAAAATGATTGTATGCGAGTATAATTCCAGATACAAAAGGTACAGACAGTGCCTCTCCTGCGTCTTATAATACCCACTGAGATCTTCTTTAAGTTCTAGCTGAGGTTTTTGGAAACATTTTGCTTCTGTATGTACAAATAGTTTATCACACAAATAGCATGCTTCCTAATGGAAACTCACAAGGATCTAGAGCATGCAAGCCTAACACTTTCTTGTCTCCATGAAAACTTTGGAGTGTAGAAAAAAATCAGTTAAGAATTTATGAAAAGTGGAAAAAGTGATATGAGTACAGCTGCAGGAAATTCATTTTATAATCTGAATAGCTGCTCAAGATTTTTTAATAATAACCACCTAGTTTTAAATGGGGACATTTTCATATTGCTCATTCTATATTCCTGAATAACCATCTGATACTTTGTTTGTTAGAAGTACTTGCAATATCATTTAAATGAAGCAAACCATTCATTTTCCTTCTTTTCCACCTCAACAAGATTTGCCTTTTTTGACTCTGAAAAGCTGATATGCTTCTACTTGTCAATCCTCTCAAAACACTGTGTGAAGATGTTCAGTAAATCCCAAATACACCTTACCACCCCACTCATGCCATCCATCATCGCTTTCTCTCCAATATTAATCTTCTCCAGTCTCTGTTTGCACACGGTACCAGAAGGAGCTTCGAGAAGGTGATCTGCATGACTCCTATCTTAAGTTATCTGCTGTGGTCCCAGAAGTGATTCATGATCATATCAAATCTATCTCCCTGGTGCTGTTTTGTCCTTAAGGCTTCGGCAATTGCAGAGACTGACTAGAGACTCCAATCAACCATCTGGTGTCTGCCAACTGTAGTGTCTAGTCAGGTTACACTGAATGCAAAGAGAAATGTGTTTTGTATTTGTATCCTTAATACGCTCATCTCTTCCCATGGGCCAAGTGGAATATTAAGTAGTTGCAACTCTAAAGGGCTGGGTTAGCAGCAGAAGAAAACCTTATATATAAAAAGAATATTTAAAGTCAGCTGCAAAGCTTGACTGGATGGAAGTGCTAGTATAACATACACAGCAGCTCTGTCCTGGCAAAGGATGGTTTTAATAAGTGACAAGACTCTTTACATCAGTTCTTTCTACATTTTTTTTTCCATTATAATTTACCTATTTATATGTGATCAGAATGTTGTTAAAGGAGCTCTTTTTTTTAAACTCTGCTGTCCTCCAAATAAAAAAAATGAAAATACTATAGATCTGAAAAACTCATTATATGCCTTTTGTCAAATATTTTTTAGAGCAGGCTACATCAGTCTGTGCCTTGCATAGTCTGTTTTACTCCATGTATGTTGAGATGAGTCTTCGACCCTGGACCTCTCCCTTTTCTTTTCTCCCCTTCTGAGGATACCACAGAACTGGAAATACAAATGCTTTTGCCAGATCCGGTCTTACCACATTACTGCCATGTGAAAAGTCCTATTAGTTATAAGCCCTTAATAATAAGCTTCTTACACAGCTGGTTTCCTTCTACCATGACAAGTTTTATCTCAGACTTGCACAGTCACAGCAGCCAAGTGCCTGAAGTGGCCATTTGGGGAATTATTTTTCAAAGGTGGCAACATTATCTGCCTCAGTATGATGTGCTTCTAGGCAAATGGCACTAAGAGCATGCCCTCCATGGCATTTTGGTGCCTTGGTATCCCACCCTTGAACACCAGAAGCAGTCATTGTGTCCTTGAACAGCAATTTTCATGATACGACTCACTCCTGAATTATGTGCCTCAGCTGTTTACAGGCTGATTTGATGGGTAATATCACCCATGGGCTTGAAACTGGCCAGAAAAGTGCTGTGGGATTCTCTTCATTTTCACTGTTTGCAATCTGAACTGTAAACTGGCATTACATTTGCTATTTTGTTTCTACAATCTAAAGGAGCAGACGCAGGGCAGCTGCCCTGCAGGAGATGGTGTGTTAGTCATAGACCACGTTGATTTAAGCTGGAGGGAAAGCCAGGCTGGCCACAGGAGTGCTGGTCATTCTGTATTGGGATGATGACAGCATCTGTGGGGGCGCATTATTGCCCATGCTCCCAACTATCCCCTTCCTGGGGGGACTATGGAATAGCAGGGGAATTGCTGCCTCAGGGAGGAATTCTGTGCATACCCATCAGCTTTCCAGCCTCCCAGCTCTGGGGCTGGGTCCTGTCCTTCAGCCCAGCCTGACCCTGATGACCAGAATTCGACTGTTAAGAGGGCAGGATCTGATAAGCAGCCAAGGTTTAAATACCTGCCCAAACTGAGCAAGGCTTTGAGCCTGCAGTTACCAAGCCCTGAGGGAGTACCTCATTTACTTGCCTTCTTTCCATTCTGCCTCCCTCTCTGCCCCCAGCTGAGATCTGAAATTTCCTCCAACACCTGACAAGCCTTCCCAATCAGAGTGCTTGTTGAAAATGCAGGCATCTGGCCTGAGATTTGGTCTGAAAAATGTGCTTTCCCACAAAAGCTCGATTTTGATACAATTACCCGGCCAGACCTGCTCTGGTTTAAGATGACAATTGAAGCTCAGGTTCCTGCTTGTATCTGTTCTTCAAAATTTATTAATAAGTTTTGCCTTTTACATGTGGGTAAATAAGGAATACCTATGCCTGTCAGAGGAAATCTAATCCAGTGGAGGCACAAATAAAACAAGATTAAACAATTTCTCATAAAAATACAGAGGGAAACACAGAGAAGTTTGCTCTCCCATTTGATACCTTATAAATTCTCCTTTAGGACATACGGATATGGACAGAGGCTGAAGTTTTGGATTGATTCTTCTTTTGCTTGCTCAGCTTGCTTGTCCCTTTTGAGGAAAAATGCCTGCAGTGAAGTCTAGCTAGAAAGCAAAAGTGAATTATGATTTTTAACCAAGCACAGAAAATCATAAGAAATCAAGCTCTTAGCTTCTGAGAGCAAGCACCTTAACACCAGCATGTTGAGATCAGCTTATCAGACCATTTTCTAGATTTTAACAAGGGCTGTCCATGTGTCATACACTGTGAGAGCACAGATTTGTCCAAAAGTAAAACCCCAAAACAACTACACCGGCAACAATAATAAATCCTAGGGAGGCAGTTCAGACTATATTTACTATATACCATCTGCACCAAGCCCTGAGAGACATTATGTTCCACATTCCCTGTCTGTACTACTGAGAGCTTTTCTGATGTGAAAACCATCATTTATCTTGTCTTTGATTCCCTTCATGTGACCTTTTTCAGAGTATGGCAGTATAACATCCTCGCTATGGCAGGCTCTGAGACCATTTGAGGACAGGCCTCGTAAAGCCTGCCTTTAACATTAATCGATCACTTTATTATGGAAGTAAATCAAAGCAGTTAAACTCAGGTCTTCTGGGAGCTGAAGGTCAAACACAGAAAAACAAACTTTATTCTGGGAAGAACATAGAAAGATTCTTTCAGCCCCATCCCTTTGTTCTTTGTCTTAGAGGCATGACAAAAACACGTACTACACTCACCATTTGGGGAAATACAAAAGCAAACATACCCTAATATACACAAAGTGTTTGTCTGTGACTCATTGCTTCTTCATCTCTTTATTCCAAGCAGTTTTATAAAGTCTTTCTTCCACATCCTGGAAAGCAGAGACTGGAGAAAGGGGGTGATTGAGAAGAGAATACAGATCCACTTGCCTTCCTGGCAGCTCAGCTTGAGAGGCAGAGGAAAAGAGGAATGAGTGGTTCAGAGGAGAGCTCTAGCAGATGTGGTCCTTATGCATTGTTTCCCCACACTCTGCCTTCACTGACATATTTTAGAGAAGTTCAGACGGACCTCTACACCTGTGTCTCCATACAGAGTCTGCAGGAGCATGGGTACAGCTGTGGGTGCAGGTGAAGGTATAAATATTTTCAGAGAGGACATTCAGTTTAAAGATGTTTTACAAATAAGAAGAAAAGCAACTGGATAAACTAACAGCCAACACTGCTTTTTCCCATCTTCTAGCTAGCCCAGAAAAATATCTCTCTCTGCTGCAGGCGAGCCTCTCTATGGTGTGCAGGACACAAGTGGCCTCAGCACTTATTCTTTCCTTTTTTCTTTTTGTTTTTTCTTTTCTTTTCTTTTTTTTCTTTTCTTTTCTTTTCTTTTTTTTCTTTCTTCTTTCTTTTCTTTTCTTTCTTTTCTTTTCTTTTTTCTTTTCTTTATTTCTTTTTTCTTTTCTTTTCTTTTCTTTTCTTTTCTTTTCTTTTCTTTTCTTTTCTTTTCTTTTCTTTTTTCTTTCTTTTCTTTTCTTTTCTTTTCTTCTTTTCTTTTCTTTTCTTTTCTTTTCTTTTCTTTTCTTTTCTTTTCTTTTCTTTTCTTTTCTTTTCTTTTCTTCTTTTCTTTCTTTTCTTTTCCTTTCCCCTTTCCTTTCCTTTCCTTTCCTTTCCTTTCCTTTCCTTTCCTTTCTTCTTTCATTTCCTTTCCTCTTTCCTTTCAAAAGCTGGCAAGGGGATGGAAAAGCAAGAGTGGTTGCACAATTGAGGATGCCCCCCGAGTGTGACAGTGAGCCAAGGGCGCAGAGCAGAGACTTTAACATCGCCTTGGACCACTCTATAATTTCTGTGCCTTACTGAAATGGGAATATAAAATACTAATTTTTTCCTGGTTTTCCTGTATCATTTGTATTGCTTGCATTAAAGAAAGAAGTCCTCAGAGCTGACTACTTTTAGCCTTGAATTCTTCAAGACGTGTGATGAGAGGTTGAAGTGTTTCCTTGAACTGTTTTGCTTTGTGATTTACCTTGGATTTTTCAGGGCTTTACAAACACACAGGCACACCCAAATGACACAGGAGGGTGTTGGTCAGTAATGAGCTTTCTAGTCAGGGGAACCTGCCAGTTTAATTTGTTTCTTTGTAAAACACAGCAATTTTTCAAACACAGAAATTTGCTGACATAGTAAGTAACACAAGTGTAAGCACCAATCAACTGTTACTTACTGTATTTTGTGTGCTGAAAAGTGTGCCTGTCACTTTAAAGAAAACATGTGAAGACATCGTCCGTGTCCTGTAGTGCCAAGAATTTAAATGTAGACATTCAGTGACACAAGAGGTTAAAGCATTGCTGGGAGCAGGCAGGTTTAGGAGAGGCAAAGGTTACAAAACAAGACAATGACGCTGATCAGCCATGGAATTTTTTTGCATTGGCGTTTTCATTAGGAATGAAATAAATAAGCTTATTTTAATGGGATTAGAGCAACAGTTGACTCATAGACAAGGTAACCACTCAGAAAAAATGTCCATGTGAAAGAAGTGATTCCCAGAGCCAGGAAGGAAGGCACAAGGGTTTATGGGCAAAATGATAAATATACTATCATAAGCAAAGCTGTGAATGGAGTGGGAAACGGGTAAATTTATGATAGGTCACAGAGACAGAAAAGCAGGCAAAGAAGAGTTATAGAGAATATACGCATCTATTGTAGCTATTAGTGGAAAGCTGAGGAAGAAAAAAGCACTGTCAGCTTGAAATATAATCCATTTCATGGAATTATGTTTTCCTATTTTTAAGTGATTTCATCTCTTTTTCATTTATGCAGTGAATTATCTGAAAAGAACAGGGAAAGCTGACTGCACTATTAATTAGAAGAAAATTGAAATATAAAGTGCTATCAAGTACACAGCACTAAACCCCTACAATAAGTATACATATTTCCACATCTCTGTCAATTACAGTAGTACTGAAAGTATTACCAGTAGATAAGAAAAATCAGGAAAAAAAAATATGTTTTCAGTATCACAGTGACCCTTTTAGGTCTGAAGTGTTGGGAGAGGGAGTGGACTCAAAGATGGTATAATGTTGCCAGTCAGTGTGAGAAACTTCATTCTTCTGAAGAAATCTCTGAAATTTAGCCAGGTTGATTGAACAGCACAGTGTGGGTCACCAAGTTAAAGAACAAGACTGTGTGAGCAATCACAGAGTGGTAACTATTACTTTAACCACAGATGCGAAGGAAAACTGAGACTGCTCTGTAAATTATGAGTTCTTAGTTATGGTCATTTGTGATGGGAGGCATCCATAGCATCAGAGAAGGGCTCCTATCCTAAGCTGAGCGTGGGAAATGCAGTGTCCATTTGAGATAAAGCAAGGGTCCAGCTCCAAACATCACATCTGGCACCTCTTTTGAAACAAACACAATAGGACACTGGCTTAAAATCCCCACACATACACTTCTAGCTGGAACATCAGTCTGAATCTGAATATTGTGGTTAGGGTCCATGTTGCTTAAGAAGGATTTCTGGTTTGATTTGGACAGGCATCCAAATCCCGAATGATCTGAACTTCTGGGATACATCCAATTAAGATGGAAATATTTATAGCAGGACTTCCTGAAAAAAATCTTGGTGTTTTCTAATTCTTAGTAGGCCAAGGAAACAGAGGACTGAATAGTTTAATATTCCCATCCCACTGACAACCACAAATTCAAGGGCCCAAGTAAAAGACAAAAATATGGAAAATTTTGCTGAGCGGTCTCAAACCTCAGCAAAAGGTTCTGCTGGGCTTTGCTCTGAGTACTTGAGTGAAAACTTGACTTATTATTTCATCCCAACAGACTCGTACACTATGTTAACAGTCAGCCAGTGTTGGACCACTTCTCTCTGTATTCGCATGTGCATGCAAATAATTCCAATAATCTCCCCAGACACAAATTCCAGCTAATGGTTTGTTTCTAACTATAATGTTTGTCTCTGTGCACACTCCCTCCCCAACATGCCATTTCAGCAATATAAGGTTATTTCTTTTTTTTTTTATCTTCTTGCAAACTGACAATGAAGATAGATTCCCAGGTAAAAAAAACAAAATGCTCAAATTTTTCCACCAGGATTCCCAGTTCTTTTTACCTGAAAGATGTAAATTTTCATCTAGTTGGCTGAGCTAAAACCTACTCCACATTCAGCGTGTGCTTTGATCCTGATGTGGCTGTTTTACAAAGAAAAACAGAATTATTTTGTCTAACCACTTACAATCCTTAGATTTCAGCATCCCCCAGACTGCTAGAGGCCAAAGCCTGAACTTACTGATAAATTATTTAAAACATGATTACCCCTGTATTTGCATTTAAGTATTCAACTGGACTGGCGGCTACTACTCCCAAGAGTATTTACAATCTTCATGTAGCAGATGTGTAACAAAACATGCTCTTTTTGTGCTGCTCTTTCACGTTTGTTAAAATGTTTGATTTGATGGATAAAGCTTAATGGGAAGATCTCATTCACTTTGGGGCTTAAAATTTTATAAAAGCCAGCAGATTTATTAAAATGCTAGTGCTCTAGGTAGGAAAAATAAGTTTAAATGTTGGCTTTGAGATTGGCAGTCCAAAATGACACTTGCAAATGAACACACTTGTACACCTATGTGCTGTACCTCCACTGGAATAAAATATGGCCAGGAGAGCTATTTTTATGATATATAGAGAATCATAGAATCATAGAATAGTTAGGGTTGGGAAGGACATTAAGATCATCTAGTTCCAACCGCCCTGCCCGGGGCAGGGACACCTCCCAATCAAACATGTCACCCAAGGCTATGTCCAGCCTTGACTTGAACACTGCCAGGGATGGAGCATTCACAACTTCCCTGGGCAACCCATTCCAGTGCCTCACCACCCTTACAGTAAAGAACTTTCTACTTATATCCAATCTAAACTTCCCCTGTTTAAGTTTGAACCCGTTACCCTTTGTCTTCTCACTACAGTCCCTCATGAAAAGTCCCTCCCCAGCATCCCTATAGGCCACCTTCAGATATTGGAAGGCTGCTATGAGGTCTCCATGCAGCCTTCTCTTCTCCAGGCTGAACAGCCCCAACTTTCTCAGCCTATCTTCATACAGGAGGTGCTCCAGTCCCCTGATCATCCTCATGGCCCTCCTCTGCACTTGTTCCAACACTTCCATGTCCTTTTTATGTTGAGGACACCAGAACTGCACACAATACTCCTAGTGAGGTCTCACAAGAGCAGAGTAGAGGGGCAGGATCACCTCCCTCGACCTGCTGGGCACGCTCCTCTTGATGCAGTCCAGGATACAGCTGGCTTTCTGGGCTCATGTTAAGTTTCTCATTGACCAACACCCCCAAGTCCTTCTGCTCAGGGCTGCTCTGAATCTCTTCTCTGCCCAACCTGCAGCTGTGCCTGGGATTCATCCGACCCAGGTGGAGGACCTTGCACTTGGCATGGTTAAACTTCATCAGGTTGGCATCAGCCCACCTCACAAGTGTGTCATGGTCCCTCTGGATGGCATTCCTTCCCTGCAGTGTATCAACCGAACCACACAGCTTGGTGTCATCGGCAAAGTTGCTGAGGGCACACTCAATCCCACTGTCCGTGTCACCCACAAAGATGTTGAACAAGACTGGTCTCAACACTGATCCCTGAGGGACACCACTCGTTCCTGGTCTCCAGCTGGACATTGAGCCATTGAGCACAACTCTTTGCGTGCGGCCATCCAGCCAGTTCTTTATGCACCCAGTGGCCCACCTATCAAATTGATGTCTCTGCAATTTAGAGACAAGGATGTCATGTGAGACAGTGTCGAACGCTTTGCACAAGTCCAGGTACATGACATCAACTGCTCTACCCCTGTCCATCAGTTCTGTAGCCCCATCATAGAAGGACACCAAATTGGTCAGGCAGGATTTCCACTGAGTGAAGCCATGCTGGCTGTCACCAACCACCTTGTTGTTTTTCATGTGCCTTAGCATGCCTTCCAGGAGAATCTGCTCCAAGATTTTGTCAGGCACAGAGGTGAGACTGACTGCTCTGTAGTTCCCCAGCTCATCCATTTTCCCCTTCTTGAAAATGGGGTTATATTTCCCTTTTTCCACTCATCAGGAACTTCACCTGACTGCCATGTTTTTTCAAATATGATGGACAGTGGCTTAGCAACTTCATTCACCAGCTCCTTCAGGACCCGCGGATGGATTTCATCAGGTCCCATGGACTTGTGTACGTTCCGGTTCCTAGGATGGTCTCGAACCAGATCCTCTTCTCCAGTGGGCCTTGGGTCTTCATTCTCACAGTCCCTCTGTCTGCCTTCCAGGACTTGGGTGGTGTGGTCAGCGCATTTGCTAGTGAAGACTGAGGCAAAGAAGTCATTAAGAACCTTAGCCTTCTCGAAATCCAGGGTAGCCAGTTCTCCTGATAGCTTCCAGAGGGGGCCCACGTTGTCCCTAGTCTGTCTTTTATTCGTAATGTGCCAATATTATCCCTTCCTATTATCTTTCACATCCCTAGCCAAGTTTCATTCTAACTCGGCCTTAGCTTTCTAACCTGTTCCCTAGCTTCCCAGGCAACATCCCTGTATTCTTCCCAGGCCACCTGTCCTTGCTTCCACCTTTTAGAAGCCTCTTTTTTCCTTCAAAGTTTCCTCAGCAGCTCCTTATCCATCCAAGGAGGTCTCCTGGCCCTCCTCCTGCACTTCGTTCTAGTTGGGATGCAACACTCCTGAGCTTGTAGTAGGTGATCCTTGAATACCAACCAGCAGACTTGGGCCCCCCTGCCCTCTAGGGCTATATCCCATGGAACCTTACTAAGCAGGTTCCTGAAGAAGCCAAAGTCTGCTCTCTTGAAGTCCAGGGCAGTGAGCTTGCTGCACACTCTTCTCACTGGCCTGAGGATCTCGAATTCAACCATCTCATGATTGCTGAAATCAAGACTGCCCTGGAGCATCACATTTCAAACCAGCCCTTCCCTGTTGGTGAGGACGAGGTCAAGCATGGCACCTCTCCTTGTCGGCTCCTCTATTACTTGCAGAATGAAGTTGTCTTCCACGCAATTGAGGAACCTCCTGGATTGCTTGTGCCAGGCCATACCGTCCCTCCAACAGATATCACGGTGGTTGAAGTCCCCCATGAGAACAAGGGCCTGTGAGCATGAGGCTGCTCTTATCTGCCTATAGAGTGCTTCATCCACAGAGTCCTCTTGATCAGGTGGTCTGTAACAGATCCCACAATGATGTCTCCCATTACTGTTCTCCCTTTAACCCTGACCCACAAACTCTCTATTGACTGCTCAATATGTATATATATACTGCATTCATTATCAGTTTTCATATAACCTGTTCCTCTACTTAAAAAATAGAACCTTTTGGAGAATGTAAAACACCATTGTTTAATTAAAAATATACAAGAACTTGGTTGGCAAATGTTGTATGTGAAATTTCAACAGAAACCATAAATCATATTAAATGCCCAATAAAAATGTTCGATCAAAAGCTCATTTTAAGATACATTGTTAATGAACTGTATGAAATGATGCTTAATCAAAACCTGACACCTTGCAGGGGAGAGAGATTCCATGGGACCTCAAAAGCACTGTTGTTCTGAACAAAAGATTACAATAAAACAGAATAATTAATAGTCTGCACTCCTGTGGCATTTTCCAGGAATTCCAATTTCTAAATGAGCTCCATTGTTTTTCAAGAAAACATAAATTATGCTGCATGATACCATTAATGCCTTGAACTTGATCAAACATTAAGACATCATTTGTCAGGTAGGTTCTGTTTACTTTGGATTTTTGATCATTCCCCATTTAAAGGTATCGTGTGAAAAAAGGAAGAAACTTTTCCTTTAAAAATTCATTTTGCAAAAGCAGTGCAGTGTCCTCATCCTTTGTAATTACAATCTATAATTTTGTAATTCTGAGGTTACATAAAACAAGTTAAAGAAAACATCTAGGAAGAGCTCTTCACCGTAGAAGTATTAGCATAGATGTTCAGTGTGGGTATATCGATATGCACAACAGATTTTCTTATTTGGTTCTCTTTCAATTGGCACTCTATAATGAGCATGTCATATTCATCATATATAAATTTCTAAATTTTCCTAGCCAAAGATAGAAAACATTACTCTTTCTAGCAGAGCAGAAGAGGGGGGTAAAATACTACAAGGACAGCGTACTGAAATACTCAAGTCATCCTAATTACTGTCAGCATTTACAGTTCTAAATAGTTTCAAATTCAGTTCTGTGTATATTTTTTCCCTTTTAAATCTTCCTTCCTTGGAGCAACTTGGAAACATTCATTTTCTAGCGATGCAATTTTTCAAAACAGTCATAAGCTGCTATTATTATTAATCATGATATTCATGAAAATGAATTTACTGAAAAGCAGAAGATGTAACCACCTCCCCTTCTCTTCATTACTGCCTCCCACTCCACTTTTGCTCACTCAGCCTTCAATGCTTAGAACTAGAAAAAACACAAACATACCAATCACCAACTATGCCAGGGAAGTATTAATGCCTTGGGAGTTACATTTTCTAACAGGAAAAAGTCAAGTTTTTACGCTGGATTTGTGCTCCCCTGGGACCACTGACAGCTGACCACGTTCTAAGGAGAAGCTTGGCTGCAAATTTGTAGCATATCAGGAGCGCTACTTCTCACACATGCATTCACACCCAGAGGGCATCTTTCACTTTCCCTTGGGGTCCCAGCACATCTGCACTCACCAACAAGAGACTGACCAATGCATCACAAATTCATGCTCCTGCTTCTTTATCCCTGGCAACATACCTGCATGCTTAATCACTTTTAAGAAGTTGTCCCCCTGTCATGTAAGTGGAGCAACTCCGTTTCATGGAGCAGGAAGTGAGAAAGCTCTGGAACGTGCCTTCTTCTGAAGACTTCCAAGTCTGCCAGTGTTATGAAAACTCGTGCAAAGAAAAAAGGGATTTACATTAAAGCCAGTTTGATGTGAAATGTTCCTACTATGAAAAGCCCCTTTTAATGCATTTTTTTTGCTGGACTGGAGACAGCTATACTGAAATGAGCAAAACAGGCGGAGCAGAGAGGCTACGAAGGGTATTGTATGGCTACACAAGACAGCTTTCTGCATGCCTGAGTATATATGTCTCAGTGTAGAGAAATAATTCAGATTACTAAGGTTAGAAAAGCACATTGGGATGTAGATTTTGCTGACAGGGGCATTACTATGTCAATGGTATATAACATGCAGCACATTAGTAGCAGTGGTCTTACTTTTGCTATTTCCAGTGACGGGAACAGCACTTTGGGCCCCCTTTCTAAAGAGCCTGGCTGACACAGACAGAAGAGCTGCTTCTCCCATCCGGTGCAGACACAGCCTGGGTCCCTGCCTGAAAAATCAATCCCCTCAGGGAAAGGGGCTGGCTGGCTCCCCAGCCGCCGTAATGTGCATGTCAGCAGCTCTGTACTGCCAAAAGTTGTTCCTACTGGTCTTCAGGGTCTTTATCCCACAGTCAAGTGCAGGCAAATGAGGTAAAACTATGTGGAAATTCAGGAAATACAGATTAGCCAAGGAATCACTGCATTCATCAATCTTTAGATGTTTTCTGAAATAATTTATTTTTTTCTTTACTTTTGCTCTTTATAAATGAACGTATGTACACAGAGAACTGTGAAGAACTTAGATACGCAGCCAACATAACATGCAAAAAAAAAAAACCCTGATATGGCAAGGGAGAACACCAGAACTCTCATATCTCAAAGCTGGCCTTTAGCCAAAAGACCACCTTTCTACATTTCCCATTTCTATCCTTATTCCTTAAACATCTAATATAATTGCTTTTTATATTTTCTAGGCAATGTTCTTCCCAACTAACCATTTAAATGGATTTTCAAAAGTTTGTTCTTTCCAATAATGAACCCCACTTCTTCGGGTTTTTAATTTCAGATATGATGCACTTTCCTGTTCCATTCTTTAACCTTTACTTATGATTTCTTTTTCATACCTTGCAGCATCTTATAAAATATAAAATAAAAAAAATGTAATGAAACATTTAGAGGTTTCTTTTCCTTGTGGGTTTTAGGGGATGCAACATTGTGCTGAAGTTCCAGCCTGCATTTCATTACCTCCAAGAAAGTGCAAAGAATAACAATAAACACTTGCCTGCACTTGTAAGCTGACAAATAAAATGTTCTCAAAGGTCCTCTCACCTCAATTTTGAGTCACAACTGGATGCCTCCAAGGAAGGGATGTGGACATTATGATATGTTGTCATCCTTCTTTGCATACAGAAGTTCCTAAATCATTAACTTAAATATACAGTTCTTGTACAGTCTTGAATGATGATTGAAGTGAATCAAAAGCTCTTGCAGTCTCACTGGAGCAATTTGCTGCTGCCACCACAGCCTAAACTAGCTGCGCTCACTTTTGCTTTTTGGTTGTTTTATTTTTTTTTTTTTGTTTTGTTTTGTTGTTTGTTTGTTTGTTTTTTAAGGAAAAACATTCTGTGTTTTAGTGCCTGTGGTTGTCTGGGCCTCTGCAGTGATTTCACAGCACACTTTCCCACCTGTCTTGTTCGTGTCTTGTTCCACTCCCTTTTTCCTGCCCACCAAGATCATCATTACCACATTCTTTCTCATAGTCATATGTATTTCTTCAAGTTCACGTGAGCTACTAATGCCAACCAGGAAACTAAATGAGATACCATCAGAAAACTCCGGTTCTAAGCAGTTCTCTCCCTCTTCCTCAATTGCTTAGGATAGCTGCAGAGGATTAGCTGCTGCTTACAAGCATGCCTTTGCAGACCGAGCAAAACCTGACAGTGAGCACAAGTGTACATGATGCTGGAAGTACCACCAAGGCAGCACTCTGCACAGAAGAGATGGGTCTGCAAATGAAGGACTCTGGGAATTAATTCTGAAGATATAGTTCTTTGGCGGGAAAAGGAGAGTTGGAAGAGTTGATGATCTGGAATCAAAAGTGAAATGGAGAAATGGTACTGGCTAGTTTTTGTCAAAATATAGAAAGATATTTAGATGCATATAGTAGCTGAATAGAAAAAAATAGGTGGTGACATAGTATTAATAGACTTTTAAATGAGGGCATGCTATCAGAAGACTTTATACAGACCATGGCAGAGGGGTTGGAACAAGATGCTCTTCAAGGTCCCTTTCAGCCCAAACAATTCTATGACTATATGATTGTATATTCCTCTAATCCAAAAGGTAATCCTAGTGCTTTTGAAAGCAAAAGAGTATAACATTTTAATGCATCTACAAAATGCTTTGGGTGATAATTAATGTTTCTAAGTAAGGTTTGTACTTTTACTGATACATATGAAATGTCGCTCACAGGGAACAAGTCCCTTGAAAGTTCATAAGTCAGTCATGCATATGCATTTGGTTTGAAATAAATTAAGGTTGAAATGCAATGGATTTCATAGAATCATAGAATCATATAATGGCTTGGGTTGCAAAGGACCTTAAGATCATCTAGTTCCAACCCCCCTGCCATGAGCAGGGACACCTCACACAAGACCATGTTGCCCAAGGCACTGTGCAACCTGGCCTTGAACACTGCCAAGGGTAGAGCGTTTACCACTCCTTTGGGCAACCTGTTCCAGTGCCTCACCACCCTTACAGTAAAGAACTTCTTCCTTATATCTAACCTAAACTTCCCCTGTTTAAGTCTAAACCCATTCCCCGTTGTCCTATCACTACATATTTAAATATGTCACTGTTAAAACACATAGGATGGAACACAATTCCACTGAAAATCCAAGTCTAAACAGAAGACAATGCTTCTCTGAGTGTTTATACAGATAAAAAAAAAATCTATGCCAAAAGCTAGCAGACAATTAACTCGTAAACAAAGAGCAGCAGCAGTGGGATGTATGTGAAACCACAAAACACAGACTAATGTCTAAAAAAGCCTGAAAATTGGAAATGTGCATATCTCAGAGTCAATGCAGTGGACTCAGAATTGTCACAGTACAGAAGGAACAATGCAGTGGGCACACAACGCTGCAAGAACAGAAATAATAGAAGGTTCAGCTATAATAGGACAGCATATTCACAAAGGTTGTCAGAGCAGAGAGATGACACCCAGATAAACATTAGTTGATATTTAGTGCACATATTTTAATATCCATAAAGATATTTGAACAGGTAAAACTATTCAAGCTCATCACAGTCACTGTATGAAAACTGTCCTCATTTTACAGATTAGTCATGAATGTGCATGATGTGTGTATGCATTAAAGCAGATAGATAAAATATTTACAATTCTAAATTGCAGATACAATGTGCCACAACTGCTTGATTTCAAACCATGCCTGAATCTTAAATTGATCGGGTAGATATTAAGCCTGGGGACCATCTGACTTCCAGTGCTACCAACATTAAGCCAGAAGATGTAATGGAAGGATACAGAGATTCATTTCATAAAGCCCAGCAGTTTCCTGGGGAATACAAGATTAAAGTGAATCTTCCACTATGAGCACCATGAAATATCTTTCTTGCACTAAGACAGATCAGCTAAAGAGTCTTTGAGACTGAAAAACATACAAAAGCTCTATGTCAAAAATAGAAAAAAGGCATGTATGAGTGAGTTGTAACTGCATGTCAGTACATTGAGAATATGACTGAATGATTGTATCTGATTGTATATGCATTTTTATAGGTACTTCAAGATATAATAAATATTTCAGATGAAGGATGTAAATACAGCTCTAGTTTATTTTCCTGTATATTACGTGTTCTTAAATCTCATTGCTTGTCTCCATTGAGTCTATAAATTTCCTTTGACTACAGTGCTCTTTCCAGAGGACACCATGTCTCAGAGAAGTTCAGTTGTGGCAAAAATACCCCTTTCCAGTCCAACGCAATGGCTCTGTGTAGCACACTTTCCCTCATCAGATGAAAGCACCTCCAGAACATCATTTTTCCCCAAGAGCATGCATATATACATTCATCATATTTTTTTATGATAATTTAAACAGGCTAAGATCTTTAAATCTCTTGGATTATTTCTATAGAAATAATATATATATAATAATATATATATTTAAAATATACATTATATACAATATTATATTACCATAGAATCATAGAATCATAGAATAGTTAGGGTTGGAAAGGACCTTAAGATCACCTAGTTCCAACCCCCCTGCCGTGGGCAGGGACACCTCCCACTAAACCATGCCACCCAAGTCTCTGTCCAACCTGGCTTTGAACACCACCAGCGATGGAGCATTCACATCTTCCCTGGTGTCATGGGTTCAGCAGCAGCAGTCATTTTTCTCCTCCTTGGTAGCTGGTATAGCGCTGTGTTTTTTGTTTTTGGGCCTGGGAACAGCGCTGATAACACCAGTGTTTCGGTTACTGCTTAGTGATGTTTTGGTCTGGCCAAGGACTTTCTGAGTTTCATGCTCTGACAGGGAGGAGGGGAACCGGGAGGAAGCAGAGACAGGACACCTGACCCAAACTGACCAAAGAGGTTATTCCATACCACAGCACGTCATGCCCAAGATGGAGGACGGAGAGGAGAGACCCAGAAGGGTGGGGGGTGCACTGCGTGGTCAGGTTTGGTTTTAGGTGGTGAGAATTGTATTCTTTCCTTGTATTTGCCTTGTCATTATTATTATTGGTGGTAGCAGTAGTGATTTGTGTTATACTTTAGTTACTAAACTGTTCTTATCTCAACCTGTGGGAGTTGCATTCTTTTCGATTCTCCTTCTCATCCCTCCAGGAGTGGGGGGCAAGATAGAGGGGGGAGTGAGTGAGCAAAACTGTGTGAGTTATAGAGGCTTAAACCACGACAGTTCTTTTTTTTATCCACCCCTTATTCCATACCATTCACGTTATGCTCAGATTCCACATTGTCAATATACCATCACATGTATATGTATATGTATATGCATACACACACACACACAGAGAGGGAGAGAGATCATCCCTTAGTGCATAGACCAATCCCTACAAAGCTGCTGAGTCCATCCAGTCCATGATGTCAAGCTCCATCTTTTGCAACAGCCTTTCAGAGCAGCAGAGGCTGTGTGTAGTGTTCAAACTCGTCAATAACCTGGGCAATAGTGTCCATTGCTAAGTCCACCCCTCGATCATAAGTCCATCTGTATGTTGTATCTCTGCCCTGATGGCCTGAGGTGTCATGGGCTCACCAGGCTCAAAATCATCCACCCCTCCAGCAGTTTCTGCAGCTTGTTGGGGACTCCACACAGCTGCCTTCCATCTCCAATGCTTCCAAAGCACTGGAGGGGCCCAGTGGACTAGATACTCGCCCATACAGTCCCACACACCCTGCCACTCATGGCTGTCCAGCTGCAGGGAAAATCTCTTAGTCATCCTAGATTGCAGATTAACCCCAGACAAGGCCCACACCCCACTCTGCTTAACTCTCGGGGCCAGACAAAATGGTTGTGGGTAAAACACACTCTGTATGCATGCCACCATGCTGATCCCCATCACAACCATCAGGCAGGTCTCAAGGGTACCCAAAGGCCGCTCAAACCTTTCAGAACTCTCAAATGAGGCTGCTGTGCTGGTCACTGGGGCTGGTGTAGCTGCTGTGCTTGCCGGCTCTCTCACCACCAGCTGCTCTTTGTCTGAGTGCAGGTCTTCCTCCTCTGCCTTGCTGGGAAGTGCTGCGCGGTCTCCTGCATCCCATTGGGGCTCTGCGGGCAGCTGCTGGGGAATGCTCTCGGCCGCCACGAGGCTGGGCTCGGCCACGGGGCTCGGCTTCTCCACTGTCGTCTCCTCCCGTGGCTCGGCAGCCGCCGGGCTGGGCTCAGTCGGGGGGCTCACCCCTTCTGCTACCTCCTTCCTCTGCTCGGCAGCCGTCGGGCTGGGCTCGGTGGGGGGGCTCGGCTCCTGCTCCCCGGGTCCGCTCCCCCGGGCCGTTTCGGCAGCCGGCGGCTCCCGAGGCAGCCCCCCCTCGGCTCTCCACAGCCTCGCCAGGACGGTGAAGAGCAGCCGAACTGCCAGGTATACATCCGCCCCCCACGGCTTCTGGAGCCCGCCCGTATCACAAGCCATTCCAATAAAGTACAATGAAACAAGAACCTTAAACCAAAACCCATATCTGAAACATGCTAAGATAACAAATACTGGCTGTAAGTAAGGTACAACAGGCTGGAACCATGAACGCAAGAGAACCAAAAGCAACAACTTTGAGAGCCAATAAATCAGCATTGTGACGAGTGGCTATTAATCCTGTCGTTATCTCAACCCTTCGTGCCCCACGTTGGGCGCCAAAAAGAACCCATTCCAGTGCCTCACCACCCTTACAGTAAAGGATTTCTTCCTCATATCCAATCTAAACCTCCCCTATTTAAGTTTGAACCCATTACCCCTTGTCCTATCACTATAGCCCCTAATGAAGAGTCCCTCCCCAACATCCCTGTAGGCCCTCTTCATATAGCAGTTGTCACCACCACTAAATGAAACTCCTGCAGGAGGATCCTACCCTTATGTGAATTAAACCAGAAATAAATGCAAGCTAATTATATAATAAAAGCATGGGTAAATAGTGAACTTATTGCATGAGGGCCCATGACTAAATTGGTCCAGGAGGGCAGCCAGCAATTGATACAAACCAACCTCTAATTCTCAGGAAAACATGTGAAAAACAGATATGCCCAGGACATTCAGTTGCTCTTCTATCAGCGAAGTTATGCCTGAGTTTTAACTAAAACCTCATTATATTTGTCAAGGCAATGTCCAGCCTCCAGAGAATAATATGATGACTATGGAAATACAGCAATGGAGATACAGCAATGGCAAGAAACTCAGAGATGGATATGCCAGCTGTTGGAACCTGAAATTTCCAGCTATGGCTGAGCATAATATTGTAAAGAAGTCATTTGAGGCAGGTGATGAAGGCCATATAACTAAGGGTTTAATCTATGCCACATCACCTGTTATGTCTGTTTCTAGATATTTTCTTTGGGTGTTAATCAAAATAAATTCTGTGAACATTGTATTTCCAAACACGAATGCTTCCTCAAATCTGTACTAGTTCTCAATGAAGAGGTAATGGATAACAAATTCATCTATGTACATGAAAGACTGTTTAGTCCATGATCACTGAATGATCATGTAATCATTCATAGTGTATTTAAAACAGGAGGGTAGTTCCAAAATGTGCTCTTCTTACTTGTATACACATGCATGAATAGCATTGCCAGGCTGTTTCTATTACTTGAAAATACCAACACTAAACTGCCTACTGAGAATTAGCTTTGGACTGGGAATAGAAGAATATTTTACAAACTTAAATTACAAGCTTATTTTAATCCCTGTACTGAAGATTACCTTTCATGAATCTTTATCTTCAGGTTAGATAAGATTTTTCTCACTGAAGTTTTCTACTTCAGCCGGTAGAGAAATGAAAATATAGAGGAAATCTCTCTTACTATTTTGTGCTGCTTGTACTCTGAAAGAACCTAAAGGCTTGAATATATGAATATTTGCTCGGAAGTTGGCATTAAATGTTCCTGTTGAAAGGTAAAATGTAGTGCACTGAAATATTAGCAGAGCACTATCTAAAACCCACCTTAACAGTAAATTCAAGGGGGTTTGGTCTCTGCAGCAGACATTTCAATCCTGAAGCAATGATAATGTGCACCTACCATGGAAGTGGGGGGGATAGAGGTTGTGAGTACATAGGGGGTGCATTATTTTGGGGAATCACTAGATGGTGTTATGGCTGACACCAATATACCACTGTCAATTCTGCTTAACCAAATGCAGAGCAAAAATCTTCATTTCCTGCTGTGGTACCTCTTCTTTCAGAAGCAGTGTATACTATTAATAAAACCTTCCTATCAAATCTTTTCTGACTAGAAATTATTTCTTAGCTATAGTTATTGACTCAGGATAGATCTACATTTAAAAATCTAAGCCTAGACTCACAGACCTTTCTTCCAGAGCTCCAGCAGAAGGGGAGGTGCTGTTGCCTCCCCTTCCAGGCTTCACATCCCTGGAGATCCCAGATTCCCCCAAGACCCTAATCTGAAAGCTCTCCTCATTCCCAATCATTTGTGAGTACAGACAAACATGGCTTCAGAAAACAGCAGCGGATATAAATGATGTTACAACACATGGGCACATCCTTGACTGTGCATCACCAGCCCCTGGCAAAGGAGCTGTGTGTGTGAGCTGCATGGTCTGCTCCAGACAAGACAACACTCAGAGGCTGGCGGTTTAACCCTTGAGCAATGATAGAGGAGGAGGTGATAGCTTTGGTCAGGGAAGTGATGGGCAGCTGCAGCAACAAGAAAACACCAGCAAAAGCTCTGGAGATGGCATCCAACTGCTGTCACAGCAGTATGTGGGCCTGAGCCCCTCACTGGGGCTCCTGCAGGAGCTACTTGGTCCTGCATGACCATGAAGCCAGAGCTATGGTACAAATCCCTTGACCTACACAAGCTTAACTTTATGTATAGTTCCTGCTACTGCAACAACATGTTTCAGATGTCCACCTGCACCTTCCACTTTGCTGTAGGGATTGATTCTTTTGTTGTTCAATTGCATCAAAGACTTTGTTATTTGAAGTTGCTTATGCCTTTGTTGTTTCTGCTGGTCATTCTGGACTGGTATAGAGAATTAACAGAGAGGAATGCAGTGTATTGATTTGTAAAAACATATTTATTATGTCTTTCAATATACTTTAATAAAAGATTATTACATCAGAAGACCATGTTTGCCTTTCATTCCTTTCATAAGACTGAGAACTTGTGGCACTTTTTGCAGTAAAGGCAGAGGTCAGTATTCATGCTACTGCTGCAGCAGGAATGATAATTTGCTGGTTTTACTGCTTGACCAGCATGCAGGGTATGAAATATGCTATGAGGAAACAAGGTTTCTGGCAAAATATTTATAAGTATGTTGAAAACATGCTTGAATGGCTTTTCCCAATTCTTTTCCATAGTTTAAAAACCCATCTCCTTCATTGATACCGCAAAAATACGTGTACTTACCTTGAATATATCACTTTGATCTTTTTTACAAAGACCTTCATGAGTTGTCATGGTCTAACCCTAGCCAGCAACCAAGGAAACAGGAGTCTAAAATTAATAAATACATCTCTTACTCAAAATAATCTCATCTCAGTAGACCATTTTCCTGAAGCCTGTCTGGGTGTGACTGTTTTGCAGGTGAATTCTTGCTGACCTTGGATACAGCAAATATGTGTAAATGACATTCAGGCCCTTCTGTTGCTGTCATTATGTGTTCTTTGTTGTACTACAGGAGTCACACTTGCATTAGACTGAGAGTACAGTGTTGCAGGTGAAAGAGAAAACTGAACCTCATGGATATTACAGTATAACAGCTTTGGCTCAGATTCCTGAGGCATTGAGCCAAGTGATAACAAAATGTATGTTAAATTAAATACAAAAAACCCTCTTACATTAGTATTTAGGATTTGACTTACACTCCTAAAGAAGAAATGTTCTAAGTTAAGTCTGCTTTTGCCTGAGGTTGGTATTAAAGCAATAGTGGCAATTTAAACTTCAAAAAATCTGACAATTGCCTTGTTTGGTTTTGGGGGTTTTGTGTGTTTGTTTGTTTGTTTCGATTTCTGCTTTGGATAGTTTTTTAAAAAGCAAAATTTTGGTTTTAATCAAAAATATTTTTTTTTTCAGACAGGAAAAATAAAGGGTCTAACTTATGATTACTGTAATCAAATTCAGTGGACTTTAAGCAGACCCTGACCATCCAGGAATATAAGTGAATCAAAATTTTGCCAAGCACATGAAAAGAAGACATGCTGAAAGATGGCTTCCAGAAAACCTTTTCACCTTGCACTGGTTTCCAGCATTGTATAACCCATTGCAGATTCACATTTTTTACAGTAAGAAATATAGTATTCCAATTGATAGTCTTGCTTAACCATACAAATAATTAGAAAACTTTAAAAAATGACCTTACATATTAAAAAGACAGAGAGCACAAATTATTAAGCATATACAAGTTCCCCTGAAAATAATGGAAAGACTTATATGAGCAAACCACAGAGTATCTAAACTTGCTGCAAAGCAGAATCGTTTATTTGACCTGCCATTCCTTCTAAGCCATAGCTACATGCATGTAGCACAAGTGGTCTAGATAGCAAGTTTTGAAGTGGAATATAAATAAGAAGCTGCTAAGAAGTGCCTCTAATCCTTCCGAAGACAGAGAGAAGAAAATACCAAAAGCTACATAGCCATTGATTTTCCTTGTGGCAGGGAAGTAGCAGGATGTGATCAAATTATAATTCTAAACCTCTTATTTTAATATTCTTAGCTTCTTTTTAGAATAATTAGATCTTGTGATCTGTTATATGTCACAGAAACAAGTGAGACAAGATGTTAGCTTGCAAACTCTAAAGAATCATTGAAATAATGTCCCAATTCAATAAAAAATAATAAAATTGAAAACAGAATGCATGTGCTGACAACAAATAATGTAAACATGCTTGAAAGGTATAAAGCAGAATTCAAAAAGGAGGCTGAAAAACCTGCAGCCAGATGATAGCCTGAATGGTCCTGCACGTAATAAAATGCTCAGCTATCTACCTTTCTTATGGAAATTTACGCTTACAAAACTTATGCGAAATTGTCTTAGCTCAAATTGAAACTGTTACATCCACTGGGAGACAAAGTGTTCATGGGGCTTTTTTTGTTTATTTCTTATTAATTGAATTCTAAGTGGAATTTTTAAAGTCTGGCATTTACAAAAAAAATCATATAGAGATCAACACAAAGACAGGTGAATTTCAAAACAAAATGTATTTCTTAGCGACTAACATAATTCGTCACATTGTATACAACTTCGAATTACTGAAATATGAAAAGAAAAGAAAGGCTTGTCTCTCAGCATTTTGACTGTTTAATTTGTTGTTGCTGACTGTCACACTGTCACAAACTCTTGAAAGTGACAGAAAAAAATAATACTTCCTAACCAAGACTCTGTTTCTTCAACTGATCTTTGATCTCTTTTATTTTTTTTTAATTGGGACCATCGAGCAGACCACAAAATGCAAGTCAATAAACAGGTCAGCTTCCAAACATGCTTGTGGACATTCCTGGTCTCATCTAAAAAACCTACACCTCCAGTTGTACAACAAATGTTCTGTCAAAAAAAAAATAATTAATGATAAGTTATGAAAAAAGATTGAAAAGTGGTGAGAGTTTGAAAAACAGTCTCCTTGCAAAAGAAAACTTCAGACTGGCCATTGTGAAATGAAAAGGCAGCAAATCTATTTCATGTACTATGCAAAATGAAAGGCAGAGCCAAGCACCTGAACTTGAAGGCATCCTGGTGCTGCCTTGGGCTCATTGCCCATAATCATATTCTTGTGCTTGGGAGAGTCCATGGGCAATCCACAGGTTTTTTATAATTTTTATAAATACCAGCCATTTAACCTGCAAGTGCATCAGTGTCACCCTGATATAAGCACCCCAGAAACATGTTGTCCAAGTACATACTGAAGGTAAAGCTGCATTGACATTTTGTGATAACTGACAAAAGCCTCTAGCTCCAGAGGGCTGATGTTGTGCTTAGGTGATCTCATGTTCCTAGAGCAGAGTGATTCAAGGTCCTGTGACATGTCCTAGGGAATGTTTTAGATGCTTTTCTGTGTTTGCTGTCCTTGTGCCACAGTGGCTGCTGTCCTTGTTCATGCTGATTAGCGTGTGGGACAAGTCCATCCACTGCACGCTGAGTCACCACATTAATCAGAGGTTTTCTGCCTCTTGTCTCCTCCCGGCAAAGAGGCTGGAAACACACTTGGTATTCTTGAAACTGGGATCCAACATGTGAACAGGATGTCATGCTTTTCATACCCTTAATACCCGGATGCATGAGTCTTTTCATAACATCTGCTGCATACAGAGATCCCTTTTCACCCACTTGCTCACAGTGAGACAGCACTGATGTAATTTCTCTAGAACCAAATGAGATGCAATGTTTGGCTGAAGGAAGCATCTTGTTTGCCAGCTGATTGATGGGTAGCACTGATCTATACAGTCCCAGATTGGCCTTTTCCAAGCTCATGTCCTCTTCTATTCCTCTGTGAGTCCAAGGAGATGAAATAGTTTAGGCAGACTGTTAAGGAAAGCTTCTGGTTGTGAGCAGAGTTTTTCCTAGGATTCCAGGGTTCTTTAAACTTTTTCATTTATTCAAAATAAGGAAGGGAAAGACATTTCCAAAACTGAACCAAAGGCATCATTGTATTCAGAGTAGAGTACATGCAGACTCTTGCTTTGAACAGGAAAAGTAGGAGGCAAGCTGTCGTGGTTTAAGCCTCTATAACTCACGCAGTTTTGCTCACTCACTCCCCCCTCTATCTTGCCCCCCACTCCCGGAGGGATGGGAAGGAGAATCGAAAAGAATGCAGCTCTCACAGGTTGAGATAAGAACAGTTTAGTAACTAAAGTATAACACAGACCACTACTGCTACCACCAATAATAATAATGACAAGGCAAATACAAGGAAAGAATACAATTTCTCACCACCTAAAACCAAACCCGACCACGCAGTGCACCCCCCACCCTTCTGGGTCTCTCCTCTCCGTCCTCCATCTTGGGCATGACGTGCTGTGGTATGGAATAACCTCTTTGGTCAGTTTGGGTCAGGTGTCCTGTCTCTGCTTCCTCCCGACTTCCCCTCCTCCCTGTCAGAGCATGAAACTCAGAAAGTCCTTGGCCAGACCAAAACATCACTAAGCAGTAACCGAAACACTGGTGTTATCAGCGCTGTTCCCAGGCCCAAAATCAAAAAACACAGCGCTACACCAGCTACCAAGGAGGAGAAAAATGACTGCTGCTGCTGAACCCATGACATTATCCACCCCTTATTCCATACCATTCACATTATGCTCAGATTCCACATTGTCAATATACCATCACATGTATATGTATACATCCACATACACAGAGAAAGGGAGAGAGATCATCCCTTAGTGCATAAACCAATCCCTACAAAGCTGCTGAGTCCACCCAGTCCATGATGTCAAGCTCCATCTTTTGTAACAGCCTTTCAGAGCAGCAGAGGCTGTGTGCAGTGTTCACACTCGTCAATAACCTGGGCCACAGTGTCCATTGCTAAGTCCACCCCTCGATCATAAGTCCATCTGTATGTTGTATCTCTGCCCTGATGGCCTGAGGTGTCATGGGCCCATCAGGCTCAAAATAATTCATCCACCCCTCCAGCAGTTTCTGCAGCTTGTCGGTGGGGACTCCATACAGCTGCCTTCCATCTGCGACGCTTCCAAAGCACTGGAGGGGCCCAGTGGACTAGATACTCGCCCATACTGTCCCACACACCCTGCCACTCATGGCTGTCCAGGCTTGGGGAAAATCTCTTAGTCATCCTAGATTGCAGATTAACCCCAGACAAGGCCCACACCCCACTCTGCTTAACTCTGGGGACCAGACAAAATGGTTGTGGGTAAAACACACTCTGTATGCATGCCACCATGCTCATCCCCATCACAATCAGCAGGCAGGTCTCAAGGGTACCCAAAGGCCATTCAAACCCTTCAGAGCTCTCAAATGAGGCTGCTGCACTTGTCACTGGGGCTGGTGTAGCTGCTGCGCTTGCCGGCTCTCTCACCACCAGCTGCTCTTTGTCTGAGTCCAGAGTTTCCTTCTCTGCCTTGCTGGGAAGTGCTGCGCGGTCTCCTGCGTTCTCCTGCGGCTCCGCGGGCAGCTGCCGGGGAATGCTCTCGGCCGCCACGAGGCTGGGCTCGGCCACGGGACTCTGTTCAGCCTCGGGGCCCGGCTTCTCTGCCGTCTCCTCCTGCCGCTCGGTAGCCTCCCCCTCCCGCGGCTCGGCAGCCGCCGGGCTGGGCTCAGTCGGGGGGCTCACCCCTTCTGCTACCTCCTTCCTCTGCTCGGCAGCCGTCGGGCTGGGCTCGGTGGGGGGGCTCGGCTCCTGCTCCCCGGGTCCGCTCCCCCGGGCCGTTTCGGCAGCCGGCGGCTCCCGAGGCAGCCCCCCCTCGGCTCTCCACAGCCTCGCCAGGACGGTGAAGAGCAGCCGAACTGCCAGGTACACATCCGCCCCCCACGGCTTCTGGAGCCCGCCCGTATCACAAGCCATTCCAATAAAGTACAATGAAACAAGAACCTTAAACCAAAACCCATATCTGAAACATGCTAAGATAACAAATACCGGCTGTAAGTAAGGTACAACAGGCTGAAACCATGAACGCAAGAGAACCAAAAGCAACAACTTTAAGAGCCAATAAATCAGCATTGTGACGAGTGGCTATTAATCCTGTCGTTATCTCAACCCTTCGAGCCCCACGTTGGGCGCCAAAAAGAACTGTGGTGGTTTAAGCCTCTATAACTCCAGCAGTTTTGCTCACTCACTCCCCCCTCTATCTTGCCCCCCACTCCCGGAGGGATGGGAAGGAGAATCGAAAAGAATGCAGCTCTCACAGGTTGGGATAAGAACAGTTTAGTAACTAAAGTATAACACAGACCACTACTGCTACCACCAATAATAATAATGACAAGGCAAATACAAGGAAAGAATACAATTTCTCACCACCTAAAACCAAACCCGACCACGCAGTGCACCCCCCACCCTTCTGGGTCTCTCCTCTCCGTCCTCCATCTTGGGCATGACGTGCTGTGGTATGGAATAACCTCTTTGGTCAGTTTGGGTCAGGTGTCCTGTCTCTGCTTCCTCCCGGTTCCCCTCCTCCCTGGCAGAGCATGAAACTCAGAAAGTCCTTGGCCAGACCAAAACATCACTAAGCAGTAACCAAAACACTGGTGTTATCAGTGCTGTTCCCAGGCCCAAAATCAAAAAACACAGCGCTACACCAGCTACCAAGGAGGAGAAAAATGACTGCTGCTGCTGAACCCATGACACAAGCTTACTCTGAAAAGTGCAGATTTTGGTAGCTGCAGCCTCTGGAGAGCTGCTGGGCATTTGGGTTTGAGATCTTCCTCAGCCATTGTACACAAACTGCAGTGGGAAGTTTGGGGTAGAAATATGAGTCTTTGCACAGGAAAAGTGACATCAATGTGAAGTCTTATTCCTCCTCTAGCCTGCTCAGGTGCTTCCCCAACCAATGCATTCTCAATTAAATAACAGGACTTGAGCAGCTTTGACTACAAACTTTGGACTGGCTCAGGGGATATTAGGTTGAGTCATGTCTCTAGGTCTTCTCGCCATCATCAGGAGTCACAGCAGTGTGAACAATCCTGTTAAAAGGAGGTAAATGAGCTACATGACTTTAAATTGCTGCTGATACCTTTTTTAATTCCCCGAGAGGCTTCTGGGAGTTGAAAGTTGAAAAGGAAATGTAACTTTCAGACATAGGCATCACTGAAGAAATACTGGTTTCTGATAGGGACAGTGGAAGAGAAAAGATTAGGAGGAAAGTGCTGACCTGGGGGCAAGCTGAGCACATCTTGCTTTCCTGGAAGGCTCTGAATTTCCTGGCCTTTATGCAAAACTGTTGACAAAATGGGCTTCATAGACTTTGGCCAGAAATGATGCTAAACCAATCAGAACAAAATTTCTTTCAAAAGACTTCTGCATAATTGCTCGTTTCATCCTTAACACTTGCCCAGTAGTCCCCCAGGTAAAACCACAGTTAGAAGCCCACTTCTATGAAAGCTGTCCATCAAGACAGGCTGGCCCTACTAGCTTAGAGTCAACAGCCTTGAGTCCTGCATTCATTTGCAACAGGAGAGAATAAGGTTTAGCCAAATAAGGATGATTGATTGCAGCAACTCTGGTAATCCTGCCCTAACCAATGTTAAAAGTAACAGCCTGCATGAAAATGCCAGCCTTTGCGGGCGCAGGCCAAAGTGTCAAGACACTTGTGAACAAGCCTGGTGAATAAGCCTGGTGAATAAGCCTGGTGAACACTATACTGAAGGAATTCAAATTAAAAATGCTGGAAAATCTCCATTAGCATCATAACTGAGCAAGGGTGGGTGGGGAGTCCTGACTGATCACTTCCCACTTCAGCATCCCAAGGCTCAGCTTGTCTGAAGCCCTCATTAAGACAATGGGTCTGATGAACTGCATGATGGATCTGACGAATTAGTAAAGTTAGTATCTTCCAATGAAGATTTCAGGGTGAATTGGTACATTAGTAAATTAATTTGGTACATTATTTGTGCCAGATCCTGTAAATTTCCATCAGTGCATCAGAAATTCATTTCAAGCCCTGCTGCAGATTTCAGAGCTTTCTAAAACATGGTAAGTTACTTTTATGTTGATGCATAATCTATATCTGATGCAGAAGAACAGAGTACAACCTGTGTAACATGGAAAGAGACAAGGGAGTGAGGACAGAGAATCCAGATATCTTCACTGGAGTCCTCTAAAAAAAAGCTTTAAAAATCTAGATCAAGCAGCCACACCCAGCATTAGCTTTTGTCTTTTTAACAATAAGCCACTGTCATGCCCTCATCCTACTCAAAGGAGGAAAGAGGAAACAGAGCAACACTTACGTTTGCTTAGATATCCCAGATCAGAGAAAGATGGTAGGTTTCTGTACATCAGCACATTCATTTCTTTACCTTTCAAGAGACCCTGAAAATAAAAATGTCTGTGTATTTGTTTATACAGGGGCTGTCTAAATTATAGTATCAAGATTTCAGGGGTAGCTAAACAGTAAGCATAAGGCTTTGTGAATTTAAGCTAGAAAACATAGCCACCAAAGGAATATTCAAAATGCATTTGAAAGAATGGTACAAACTAGTTGTACAGGCTAAGGCCAGTGAAACATAAATAGCATTTCTCTTAAAGTATTCATGGATAATAGTTGAATCCATATTCCAGTCATAACAATTAATTTGACCAGGCCTGGTTAAGCGTTATATCTGACCTGTGGCTCAAGAACTGAGCAGCAATAAAACTAAGAGCAATGGCTACTGGGTGAGGGACTTCATGGTCCAGATCTGTTCTATCACTCACCCTGCAGAATGGAAATCACTCCTCTGTAGAGGGTGTTTCTTGTCTATCAGGACAAATTTAAAATCCTGAACATCTGCAGAGCAACTGAAGGCTTGTTTGCAGCAGGAGTAAGCAAAAGGCTGTGGCTTTAGCTCAGCTTCAGAGTAACAGCTGATCTTCAGAACAGCCTCAGTAGATATCATGGGCTGCCAGTGAGCTGCAACACCACAGTTTAATCTCTTCTACCATAGCCTTGCCTGGTTGTCAGACATATTCGATAAAACATGCTAGAGCACCCAGTCATACCCCTCCTTCAGTTGTGCTCTTACAGGTTAGTGTGCAGCTACATCCCATTATGTGGCAGCAGGTGTTTTATATACCTGTTGGCTGTGCACAACTTCTCTGAGCCTCCCAGACATGTGTGGTAGGACTGGTCAGGTGGGGAGCTCCCCCCGCTGCACCATGTTGTAGCCAGCAGAGTAGGAGAAATACATGTCAGCTTTGCAGAGGGACCTGATAGGACACTTCTGGCACAGGGTTTGGTGTGAAGGCCTGACTGATTTGCTTTGCACCAGCTCAGGCAGAGTCTTATGTCTTTCTAAATCCCCTGCGTGTTTTTAGATCTGATGAAAATGAAACTGGCCATTCAGCAAAGGCAAAATTGATCCTTGTGCAGGGGAATTGTATGAGGCTGTGTGCCTTTACATGTCAGCATATAGCTTCAGTGAGACTCGGAGGTACACTGGCTTTTTCCAGGACTCTGCCCAGGGAGGAATTCCTCCCTAAATGAACAACAGCTCTCCAGTAAGTAAAACCTTTCAGAAACAGCTTGCATGACTGATATATCACACAGTACATCACGTACTATATTTCCCCCCTAGGCAACCTGCCTGAACAAAGACTCACTTTTGTCCTGAAGTTCTTTTGCCTCCTTGTGTGACTTGTGTCAGCCATTCTTCAGCAATGCCCTCCACGCTGGAGAGACACCATGAAGCCTTGCTAAATTGTACAATATTGTCAAAGAGATTTATGGTATAATATTTTGTTTTCGAACAGCTGCTCCTCCCCTCTCTAGTAAAGAATTTATGCTGACCAAGGTCATGTGAATTTCAGCAGTGGGGGTACCTGACTGACAGTCTACCTTAGCATGCCCTAGAGATGTATTGCCTTCCAAAATACACGACAACAATGTATTAAACCCATACTCAGCCTACAGCTTTTTAATTCCAGGTTTGACTAGGTTTGCATGCTATACAGACTAAACTTTAATAGTTGCTCCAGAAAAAAAAGAAAAAATTGATAAGTTAGAATAAAAGCATGAATCCATATCAATCACTCACACAGTTTTATACACAGTTAAGTGTGTGGGAAAACTAGAAGAACTCAATCAAAACTGATGTGAAGAAGAATAACCGGCTTCATTGACAATGGGGGATAATCGCTATCGAGATACATGGCAGGAAGACTTACAAAAGGGATCCTCAGAACTAGTGACATAATTTGAATGAGATATGTCTCAGGAAAACTTAAATGTCATTGCTGTTCAGGTTGTCAACAGTAATTCTGTCATTTAGGTAAATGCTTCATTATTTTATTACAAGCCTTTAATTACAGTTCTTGCATTCTAAATGTGTTTTGTTCTTTGAAGCTCAACGACAAAGTGACCCAGTATTTATTAAATGTACAATGGCAGCATGATAACATGCTAGCCCAAAAATGTCTTACTAGTGCAGTAAATTCACGGAGCTAATACTGGACAGACAGACACAGTACTTCAGTAATATGTCAGGTCTGCTGTTTGGCTTGTCTGTTTATGTTTGCCACATCTTCAAAGAAGTCTGGTGTTCAGCCTTACTCCATACATCAAGGGCATGACAGTGTTATTTCTAAATATTGTGGAAAACTGACCAAAAACCAATGAGCTTTTTTCCCAGTAATGTACCAAGATGGACCCATGATAGGGTCACTAGCCCTCCAGGAGATAGATTTTATGGAGGGATTGTAATCAGTATGCATTTAAAAGAATGTTTCATACCTTGATAAGTTCAGCTTAAAGAGAGGCCACATCAAGTAGCTTTCCAACCCAGGCTTCCTTAAGGACGTTAATTCAGGAGCCTATTTTATAATTGACAGCTGAACTGTGAACTTTGGGGGTGTTGCACCATTTGTGAGATTGTGCTCCTAAACCCCCAGACAATGCAGTGGAAAAAACCTGGAAAATGCAGTTATACCTCAGTCCTATCACATGAATTGTCTGTTCTTGACCCCAAGTTCACATTCAACTTAACTAAGAAAATGAAACAGATATATAACAAGGGAAATGGACCTGAGGGAAGGGAGTAATAATGGCCACATGCTGCAGTACAGAGAAGAACTGGAGCAAAGTATTAACATGTGAAAATCACAGTCCAAGGCAGGAACAAATCAAATGGGCTGCAAAGACTGCAGTGTATCCTAGGTACTTTGTGTGAGGTAGAGAAAAAGAGGCCATCCAGAGATTTGCAGAAGGGACAGGTATCAGCCCTGAACAAAAAGGCTCCTATTGAACAAGTAACAAATATCAACCTCTGATCTAACTTTCTTACTTCATAGTCTTTTCTTGACATGCTGTAATTTTGCAATGTGCTCTACATCTTTGTGGCTGGTCTGTTGCTTGAAACAAACTGACTCATCAAATGATGCACTTTTACTGCTCTATTTACACTACTGCAACAGCCTTATCTACAGTACAACAGTTCACTGCAAAACCTGAATATATAAAAAAAGACAGGCAAAGCTACCAAAGATCAAAGCGTATTCTCATCTTAGGGGTCCATAACAGCACTTGCATAGTAAACTAAGTCCTTAATAGACTCGGTGTGCATTTTCCATACAAAGTAATAAGTATTCAGTCCTTGTATATGCAAGATTGCATGCAAGACTGCTTTGGCTGCAAGAAGCCTCAGTGTGAAACATAAGATTCTGGCTGAAAAAAGAAAAGATATCAGGAGGAAAAGAATCTTAGCTGGATCATAAAGCTACAGTTGCATATACTACACAGAGAGGAAGTGGTGAAGTGGTAAGAGGAACTGCATAGAAACTACAGAAAGTGTCAACACTAGCTGATTAAAAACTACACTTAAGCCACTCCAAAGATTTCATTCCCAGCCCTTAACTTGCCTTTTTCCTTCAACAATGTTCTTGATCCATCATAAAGGCTTGAAACTTCTTTTAACTCAATGCTTTACAAAGGAAGAGGTCAACACCACTCTCAAGATCCAAGGAGTAGCTGTGGGTAGGTCTGTGCAACCTTTAAATACATGGCTCCTCTACAGCACCTCTTCCTTACTTGTAATACCCCTCCTGCTAAGTTTACGGGGTTGAAACTGTAAGTCAAGTAGAAGAAAGTTAAACTACAAGATGGTTTTGTGATGTGAATAAGTCTTCCTTGGAGACTGTATTTCAGTAACAACCCAAATGTTCTATAAGACTATTTGAGCATAATTCCTGAGTGCAGCTCTGTCTTATATATCTCAGGCTGCTTTGTTGAATGCTTAGTACCAAGCAGCCATTTCAAATGTGTATGAACAGGAATAGAAACAGAATTAAGTAGCTAATGGGAAGCATTTGTTATTGCCTAATTGCATAAAATATATCTGTATTTAAGAAAGCAAATTATAAATATAACTGACAGTCACGGAATTGTACAAGGTTGAACACAGTTCTGGAATCAAAGATTAAATAGCCTTTGCCTGCCATGATTCATCATCATGAACCTGAGTGTATAATGGCAGCCAAGGAGATTTGGGCGAAGGAGAGAATTCATAACATATGACAACTCAGTGAATTTCCAGTTATTTTAAATATCTTTTTTCCTTTAAATATAGACCATCTTTATGAGTATCTACTCATTGTTCCATAAGGGTCAATTATTAGCCTTTTGCAATTATTCTTTTAGCCTCTGGGGCTCAATAATGACTTTTTTCTTCTACTTTTTGAGCACAGTTCTCAAGCTCTCAAGTACAGAGAAGCCCTCTGTAGTGAACAACCGCACAACTTAATGTTGTATCTGGAACTGACATAGCTGCTTGAAGAAAGCAGGCTAACAAATGCAGATTTTGCACATAATGATAATAATGACACGGTATTACTCGTAATTTGAGCAGTGAGTATTTTATAGAAAATCACTATTGATATAAACCTTACACTAGAACATATTTGTTCTTGAGACAAGTAAGTATCTCTTAAGATCACTGTCTCCTGAAAGCAGCTGTTCTCTTGCTTGCTTGAAAAACTCTTCCTATCTGAAATGTAGCTACTCTCTATGCTATGAGTAGCAGCGCTACTTGTTCATTTGCATAAAGATCTTCTCTAAAAATGGCAAGAAACAAGTGAAAAAAAAAAAGGAGCAACAGAAATAATGCTGGAGATGAAAAAGATATTAGATTTAAAGAACTTCTAAAATCCTTCAAAGGTAAAACCCAGTGGAGGTCACACAAATGATATAATGCATTACATATTAATAAGTCATTTTCATTAACACAAATAAAACCCAACCTAACGTGCCTGGGTTGATATAATTAAAAACAGTAAAAAAGGGGTACACACAAGGCATACTGGCATGAGACGGATTAGGACAAGCATTAAAAGACCAAAACAGTTCTGAATGTGTGAAAGTACTACTGCAGTCTCTAGTCTAAGCTTGCTACTTTGTAGTTTAATAATATTGCTTGTTAAATCACATGTCACATTCATAAAAATGATCATAAATCAAGACCAAACTGTCAAGCCAAGAGGCAACTATTTAAGACTGCTGTGGAAGAAGGGGGTTTTAGTAGCCCCTTAAAACTAGAGCACCCAAATTTAGCATGACCACCACAACAAAATACAGTTGAGGCTACTTTCCATGTCCTTCTACAATTAAAGAGTTGATGAGCCATGTGTTCTAAATGTTACTAAGGCTATTAGATCATAATCTTAGAGGGGGAGGAGAGGGAGGAGGAGGGGGATGACCAGAGCAAAGATAAACTGAAGTCAGTGGCAAAAAATGATGCAGGAAAGGAGAAAGAGAAATGAGATAGAGAATTTTGCCTTGTAGTTCTCTGTCACCATCTACCACAAGCTCAGCTTTCACGAACTCTGCACTGGCATCTTCTCAGGTGTTCATGCTTACTTTTGGAGGGGGTGTTTTCCCCCTCCCATGGTAGCCTTAAAATATTGGTCTATATAGAACAAATAGGCCATTATATTGTGTGTAAAAAAAATCCAGGACTGTTCTGGTAAACTTGATCATTGCATAGTTTTTTATCATTTGAAGAAATTATGCTGTAAGCTCTCATTTTCCTGGCACCCCAGGCAGTCTCCTCCATTTATGCACTGAGTGACTTCAAAGAAAACTGCTGTGTAAAGCCTAACAAAAGGAGTAAAACTCATTTTGATACTCTCTTGATGTGCAGTGGGCTCTGACATAAGTTCTCACAATCATTCCAGCATAAGGAAAAAATCAGCCCCATGTCTGTTTTTTTATTACTTATTGAATCTCAACAACCAAAAATGCAACCAGAAATTGAAGCAATGATCAATTCTGCTATATTTCTCTGACACAAATGGAAAAGCAAAGGACACAGATTCATTCAGAAAGAAGAAAAAGAAAATACAGAAATGTTCTCAGTCATTCAGATAAAATCACCTTCTGTAATATTCTAAAAAATTGATACATATATGCCATTGTACAGACTGGAAAAATATTCATTGGCTGCTCATAGTGAAATCCATGCTGACATTGCTGTTTAATTACTCATGTTTAATTAAAGGTTCAAAGTCCTCAGGAAGTAAAAATAAGTTATCCTGCTCTTTAAAATTATGGATTTTACTAAACCGTTCTGAAATATTCTACTTCAATCCCTTTACAAGTCAGCAAACAAGACAGAGGCAAAAGCTTACTCTCACAGACATTTTTTCTCTAATGTGATTTAGTTTTCATTTACCTTAATTTGTTCTGTTTGCTAAGAGTCACTAGAACTATTAAAGCTCAGGCTTGAATTTTAAGATCAAATTACTTTCTGATGAATTTATCAGTATATTAATCTCACACACTAGTGGCATCTTCCTTTACCAGGATCTCCATATCTCCTGTTCATCTCTGGAGTGCCGTATATTGTCTGTAAATACACACATTTCCCAATAGTCTGAAGAGTTCATATAACCTTCCTGGTGGCAAGGCTTCCCCAAGCCTTGGTCTCAACGTTCAAGTTGGGAGAATAAGTGGAGAAATAAATTATTTCTATCTATTTTTTAATTCAAACAGTCCAGAGGGAGTTTCTTCGTATCTTTGGATGCCTTGGCAGTGACAGACCATGGAAGAGCAGTCTTTAGTGTATCCCATCATCATGAAGCAGATCTTTCCCAGTTTACTGAAGAAAGCTTTGCCCAGTATTTGTCTCCTTATGGGCCGATTCATTAGGAGTTCTTCACTTACCTGTATATCAACAAACAAATGCATGCACCACATACAGTCCTGAATTGCTGAAGAATAGGCCCCCAAAATAACTGAGCAATTACAGATGCAGTGCAGGTCATAGTTCTTGATTCATTGATGGGCCAATGCAAAATGAAACATCACATAAGGACAGAGGAGAGGAGAGGAGAGGAGAGGAGAGGAGAGGAGAGGAGAGGAGAGGAGAGGAGAGGAGAGGAGAGGAGAGGAGAGGAGAGGAGAGAGGAGAGGAGAGGAGAGGAGAGGAGAGGAGAGGAGAGGAGAGGAGAGGAGAGGAGAGGAGAGGAGAGGAGAGGAGAGGAGAGGAGAGGAGAGGAGAGGAGAGGAGAGGAGAGGAGAGGAGAGGAGAGGAGGAGAAAAGAAAAGAAAAGAAAAGAAAAGAAAAGAAAAGAAAAGAAAAGAAAAGAAAAGAAAAGAAAAGAAAAGAAAAGAAAAGAAAAGAAAAGAGAAGAGAAAATAAAAGAAAAGAGAAAAGAAAAGAAAAGAAAAGAAAAGAAAAGAAAAGAAAAGAAAAGAAAAGAAAAGAAAAGAAAAGAAAAAAAGAAAAGAAAAGAAAAAAGGAAAGGAAAGGAAAAGAAAGGAAAGGAAAGGAAAGGAAAGGAAAGGAAAGGAAAGGAAAGGAAAGGAAAGAAAAGAAAAGAAAAGAAAAGGAAAAGAAGTCCCAAAGAGACATAAAAACCTGCAGAAATCTCTTCTTTAGGGTAATTAATTAATATAAAATCTGCTTCCCAGATTTATTAATGGTAATATTATAAACTTTTTTCAAAAGCAATGGAATGGCATTTGTAGCATTTTAAAAAAATATGATCTAAAACAAGGGCTGCTACCACATATGCATCAACATCTACATCAAAGACAAGGCGATGACAGAAATGCGAAGTTAAATTCCTGAATTCCCAGAAAGAAAATCTAGAGAGCATGACAAAACATTACAGACAAGAAAGCACAAATCTGATCTCAAAATGAACGTGCATAAAACCAGCATCCCAAACAACTTGTATGTCAAATTAAAAGATTTTATTATTGTTCTATGCCACTGGAGAAAACAGATGACTTTGCAATACCTATGGGAAGAAAAAAGCATTAATGACAGCATGGGAAAGATGAAAGAGATTAACTAGCTATTCTGGCAATGTGTCCTTCCTGCTTTGACCTACAGTGCAATGCAGTACAACTTATTTTTTACATAAAATACTTAACCTGTCTCATAAAATGGTTTATAGGGAGAGTCAGCCAAGGTAGAGGAAGACTACAGAGAGCTGCAATCCCCAGAAAGTCATAAGTAATTGAGATTAAAGTTTGCACAACTTCCTTGTTCTCCCTTCTCTATCCACACCTCTTGTAAAATCTGCAGATTTTTCTTCTTGCTTTTACCCTTCTATGCTTGCTTTCATATTTTTATGTTGCAAGTTAACATGAGATGCCATGTATTTATTACATAATTTACTTATCACACACAGCTTATTCTTCTGGTTGCTCCTGAGTTGAGTTTACCAAAGAAAGAAAATCACACCTCCCGCACCTGGCAACCTCCTAGGTTTTGTGTGACCCCAATAAATTCAATGTTTAAAGATTCTTAAAATAAAGGGAAATTTATGCACTATGCTGCTAGTGCAAGTCTTACAATGAATTTTCCTTGGTGTTTTTTCTCAAATGAAGGTCGAGCCTTACAATGAATTTTCCTTGGTGTTTTTTCTCAAATGAAGGTCGAGCAAATAGATACACTTGGTTACTCCTGAGAAGTGTTACCTAGGTGCTTCCTCTAAACCATCCAGCACTGAACTGTTTGAACAAGTCTACATTTCAAATTCATAAAGTTGCACCAGTGTCCGAAATGTTTATTCCTTCTTACGTGATGGCAGCAATTTCTTGTAGTATTTTGTTTCATGTTTTCTTGTGACTACAAAATGAATGGAAAATCATACTGGGCACCCTCTCAGTTAGAAGAACAGTTTACTTTTACCAGAGACTGTAATATGTTATGCAAAAACAAAACAAATCTTTCAAAAACCAAACACCACCAGCCCCAGAAATACCTAGGTGTTCTACCTCTGCTGATTCCTCTTTGAGGGAGAAGGAGAGAAACTGGTGGGGAGATTGGGAAGAAGAAGAGATGAGCAGTCTTTTGCTGAGAGGGTGCAGATAAATAACACAGCACGGGTCGAATTGCCTCACCTTCTCAAGTCCCTGTAGTGAAACTGTGAAGGACAGGACCTAAGGGAGGCAGACACAACCAAGAGGAGTAGAAGTCTGAAGCTAGGCTGACAGTGGAGCCATGTGGAACAAACTACATGGAGTTTTCACTTCTGTAATAACTAAGCACAATTTTATGGTAGGGCCTAGAGGCAGCGGTTCTGTGTGAAACTAATAAAGGAGATAACAAAGTCATTGTTTTGCGTTGACACATGCAGTGAGTGCATCCATAGTGCCAAGTCCATCCTGTTATTAGTGTCCCTGACTCCAGCGTCACTGGAGCTCTGCTTGCAGATGCCAAGACTTAGTTGTGCCCACTTATGCTTATCAAAAGTGCCAAGCTGCAACAGGTAAAATGGAAAAATAGGGAGGAAGCAATGACAGTAATTGCAGTGAGCTACCATAAAATAAATAGCTGAGCCAGGATCAAAAGCCACAAGTCAAGCAGGGTGTTGAGATGAATAAAAGGGTAATGGGCTTGGGCAGGGTATGCACCTCAGTCTATGCACCTCTGGTGTCAGGTTGCAGAGATGCAAAGGTGCACGCTGCTCTTATACCAATATTTGATAGCAGCAGTGAGAAGACCTGTGGGAAGTATGCCCAGGTACAGGAACCTTTTTGCTTAGTGACAGAACTCTGGGAGGAGGTGAGTATATTGAGGAGTATCAGGAAAAGCGAAAGAGAGACAGACTACTAGAATCACACCCTACCTTCCCTGAGACAGGCCTAACAGGCAGACAGGATTCATGACATGGAGGATTCCCTCTCTCTACCGGTCTGAATACAGTGACTTAAGGAAAAGAGGGCAATGACAAGTTCCTGCCTGGCACAGGATAAACATCTCCTTTATGACTACCTCACCATCCCAACTGCATAATAGGTATGAGGCTGTGCAAGTGGAAAGAATAGTAAGGACGTTCATCTAGCGTGGACATGTCACTGGAATTAAGTCGGCTTGTGCCCTGCATCATAACCATTTTCTTAAAGAAAAGGTGGTTTATTGTCACAGGAGACTCCCTTGTAAAGGCAACATAAGGTGTTGTGAAGGGAGAAAAAGGCAGAAGTCTGCTTCCTGCAGCCCAGGTTAAAGAAGTGAGTACCCTGGTATGACCCTTAGATTATTCTAGTTTTCGAGGTAAGACTACAAGGATGTTATGAGATTATGCAGGGAGAAAATTAGAAGGGCCAAAGTCCAACTAAAACTTAATCTGGCTACTGCTGTAAAAGACAGTAAAAAATGATTCTATGAATAAATTAGCAACAAAAGAAGGGCTAAAGAGCACCTCCATTCTTTGCTGGATGCAGGGGGAAACACAGTGACAAAGGATGAGGAAAAGACTGAGGTACTTAATGCCTTCTTTGCCTTAGCCTTCAATAGTAATGCTGTGTTCAGTTTTGGGCCTCACAAAACAGACCTTGAGGTGCTGGAGCATATCCAAAGAAGGGCAATAAAGCTGGTGAAGGGTCTAGAGAGCAAGTCTTATGAGCAGCTGTGGAAACTGTGGTTGTTCAGCCTCGAGAATAGGAGGTTTGCGGGAGGACCTTATCGCTCTTTACAATTACCTGAAAGGAGGTTGTAGTGGGGTGGGTGTCAGTTTCTTCTCACAAGTAACAAGCAGAAGAACAAGAGGAAACGGCCTCAAGTTGTGCCAGGGGAGGTTTAGGCTGGATATTAGGAAAAATTTCTTCATCAGAAGGATCCTCAAGCATTAGAACAGGCTGCCCAGGGAAGTGGTTGAGCTTCTGTAGGTATTTAAAGGACATGTAGATGTGGCAGTTAAGGATGTGGTTTAGTGGTGGACTTGGCAGTGCTGGGTTAATGGTGGGACTCAACGATCTTAAAGATTTTCTCCAACCCAAACAATTCTATGATTCTATGATTCTATCAATAGTAACACATACTATTCTTTCAGGTTGGCATAGAAGATGCTTACACATCTTGACTTATGGAGGAGTTGGAAGTGTGCTTAATGCCACCCTCTGAAGTTAGAGCATACCAGCACTGAGGGATGCTTTGTCTCTCAGTACAGGTTAGATGACTAGTAAGAAATTACATTCCCCATATCTCATCCCTAGCACTGCTTCTGAGAACTCTGGAATTAAAAAGCAGGATTTATAACTACCCCAACTGAATACTTGAACAAAACCTCTACTTTTCTGTCCATGAGATCCCAAAGAAGGTCAGGCTGGTTGTTACTCAATGCTAACAATTTTTTGGTTGTACAGTGAATCTTGCCTACAGTGGCTCTCAGTATGCAGTCTAGTCCTGGCTTTCCCTGTCTGTGAACTTTCACCAGTTCACTGCCTTTCAGTAAGGCAGCTTTTCCCCTCACTGACTGCTTCCTTCAGCAAATAGGTGAGATTCAGGCAGATTGTGCGATGTGTTGCCAGTCTGCAGAAAGGGTGGTGGAAGAGACTCCTGTAATACCTTTATGTAAATGTCAATTAGTACTTTAAAAATTTTTGATGTAATGTCAAACTTCAGAACTGCACTAAGCTAAGCAGACCAAAATAAAATGATATCTCATCCTCTATTTAGTTCTACATTATTCTGAGACAGTTCATGAACTTATTTTTGTGAGTTTACCATCTTCTCAAGCATTTCTTGAAGCAAACTTGCCTATTACTAAGCAAAGCTTTGTTTCCTTATAACAAAGAATTTGATTATGCTTACAATTGAAGGGAGATCCATTTACTTTGGGGAAGATTCTGCTTGTGGATGATTAAGTCCTTATTTTACATTTAAGGCTCAGTACATTAACTAAGACAACAGAAGTAGCCTTTAATATCTACCCTTTCAAAGCTGTCACCATACTTCTATACTAAGTGAATTTCATGCATTGCAAAATTATAGTAGAATAACCACACCACCCAAGTCTTGGAAGGGGTCTGACCACACCATTCCAAGTCTTGGAAGGCAGACGCAGGGACAATGAGAATGAAGACCCTAGGCCCACTGTAGGAGAGGATCTGGTTCAAGACCATCTTAGGAACCTGAACATGCACAAGTCCATGAGACCTGATGAAATCCATCCTGAAGGAGCTGGTGAATGAAGTTGCTAAGCCACTGTCCATCATATTTGAAAAAACATGGCAGTCAGGTGAAGTTCCTGATGAGTGGAAAAAGGGAAATATAACCCCATTTTCAAGAAGGGGAAAATAGATGAGCTGGGGAACTACAGACCAGTCAGTCTCACCTCTGTGCCTGGCAAAATCTTAGAGCAGATTCTCCTGGAAGGCATGCTAAGGCACATGAAAAACAGCAAGGTGCTTGGTAATAGCCAGCATGGCTTCACCCAGTGGAAATCCTGCCTGGCCAATTTGGTGTCCTTCTATGATGGGGCTACAGAACTGATGGACAGGGGTAGAGCAGTTGACACCACCTACCTGGACAAAAGCATTCAATACTGTCCCAGACGACGTCCTTGTCTCTAAATTGGAGAGACATCAATTTGATAGGTGGACCACTCGGTGGATAAAGAACTGGATGGATGGCTGCACGCAAAGAGTTGTGCTCAATGGCTCAATGCCCAGCTGGAGACCAGTAATGAGTGGTGTCCCTCAGGGATCGGTGTTGAGACCAGTCTTGTTCAACATCTTTGTTGGTGACATGGACAGTGGGATTGAGTGTGCCCTCAGCAAGTTTGCTGATGACACCAAGCTTTGTGGCTCGGTGGATTTGCTGAAGGGAAGAAATGCCATACAGAGGAACCTTGACACACTTGTGAGGTGGGCTGATGCCAACCTGAAGACGTTTAACCATGACAAGTGCAAGGTTTTACACCTGGGTCAGAGTGCCAGGCACAGCTACAGGTTGGGTAGAGAAGAGATTCAGAGCAGCCCTGCGGAGAAGGACTTGGGGGTGTTGGTCGATGACAAAATGAACATGAGTCAGCAGTGTGTGCTTGCAGCCCAGAAAGCCAGCCGTATGCTGGGCTGCATCAGAAGCAGAGTGCCCAGCAGGTCGAGGGAGTTGATCCTGCCCCTCTACTCTGCTCTTGTGAGACCTCACTTGGAGTAGTGTGTACAGTTCTGGTGTCCTCAACATAAAAAGGACATGGAAGTGTTGGAACAAGTGCACAGGAGGGCCACAAGGATGATCAGGGGACTGGAGCACCTCCCGTACGAAGACAGGCTGAGAAAGTTGGGGCTGTTCAGCCTGGAGAAGAGAAGGCTGCATGGAGACCTTATAGCAGCCTTCCAGTATCTGAAGGGGGCCTATAGAGATGCTGGGGAGGGACTTTTCATGAGGGACTGTAGTGAGAGGACAAGGGGTAATGGGTTCAAACTTAATCAGGGGAAGTTTAGATTGGATATGAGGAAGAAATTCTTTACTGTGAGGGTGGTGAGGCACTGGAATGGGTTGCCCAGGGAGTTGTGAATGCTCCATTGCTGGCGGTGTTCAAGTCCAGGTTGGACAGAGCCTTGGGTGACATGTTTTAATGTGAGGCGCACCCGCTCATGGCAAGGGGGTTGGAACTAGATGATCTTTATGTCCTTTCCAACCCTAACTATTCTATGATTCTATGACTCTATGATTCTAATTCTTATGAAAAATACTTATTACATTTACATGAATGCCAGTGGGGTTAATAATGATTAAATTTTTGCAATGAAGAATAAAGATCTATTTATGATTTACCATCAAGGATGGAATGCTGTCATCTGGAGTTGACACAAATATGATTAAAAGAGAACAATAGAAGAATAATCGCGTGTATTTGACGTTAGGAGTTGTGATAAGCACACGAGGAAGTTGTTACATAATTAGAAATTAAATCACTGCTCTTTTATCAATTTTCTTGCATTGACTTACACATTTTGTCACATTATTTCAACAAGAAAATGATTAAAAAAAATGAAAGAGTAAAATGTGCACATATTTTTGTCCATAATTTGCTTCTATGTTAGTCTTTATTTAATTTTTTTTCCAGGGGAGCATCATTCAGTTATTTGTATTGATAGCAGAGAACCTCGGAGCAAAGCATGAGCAGAAAATCATTTCCCTACCCTATATTAGGCATTTCTGATGGATTCCTGGCTCATTCATGTTAAACCTGAATGCAGCTAGGAGCTTGTTTCCCGTGATTTCATCTTCCACATAAAGTGTTCCCACCACTTCACCTCTTAGTTGTAAAGCTTGGCCCCATACCTTATTTCATGGAACAAACATGCCTTAAGAAGTCCTATTTATGGTTTCTAATCCAGGTAATCATCTTTTGTGATCATTTTTTGAAACTTAAAAAAATAATCAGTATTTCTAATAACATGCCATTTGAAAACTGGCTCTTACATTATGTGTCTAAGTGGGGACACAAAGGATGAGATACTTAAAATCAAAAATTAGGCTTAAAGTATTCATCACAGTATTTTAAGGCTTCAAGCTTTTGTATCTAGAGTTATGCTGGCACATTCAACAGATCTATATTTCATTGTGTTTGTGTTAATTGCAAATACAAATACTTAGAGAAGGACATAACATCCTGAATAGCTTTGGTATGCAACTTATTACCCTGCGAGGGGAAAATTTGAAGTAGCTACAGAAGGAAAAGATAGAAAACTTATAAAATTAGTGAGGAGAAGTATAGATAATTCCCCAAAGAATCTAAATGGGTTTAATTTCAGTTTTCCTCTTCCTCTCAGGATGTAAATTACACTTTATTGCCATTCATCTGGGAGTAGGTCCATCATGTCTGTTTGAAGCACAGAAAGAATAAGCCTTCAATGAAAGTCATTTAATTTTCTGAGCCATACAGGCTAGAAGGGAAGTTTTAATTCTGACAGCCCCTGTTGGTCCATCTCCTAGGAGAGAATCTGTGGAGAGGAGCGCAGTGAAAGAGAAATTGCTGTGGCACACTTCCACTCTGACAGTTCTTTTGAGGTGCCTGGTATAGGTCAGGGGGGAAGTGGATGGGATGGCAGAGAAGCACTTCACATACTTGCAACATACTTGATCACAATAACATGCTTCAGTGTTAAGAAGTCTTCCTCTGCAAAGAGAAGGGCTTTTGCACCTGAAGTAGTTTAGCTTGGATGCAGCAGCACTGGGACCATATTGCTCCCCAAGAAGCCACAGGTGCTAGACTTTGCAAAAAAAAAAAAAAGGGTGCTCAGCCCACACATGGTTCTCCAGCTCCATCCTTCACATGCCACCATGCTGCCTAGCTCTGCTGTGTCCAGCACAGTATGTCAATACTCAGTAAGGATTTCAAGGATCATGTGCTTGTCTTTAACCTGATAACAGAATTGTAAGTTTTCACATTAGATTTGAAATGATCTTTTTGATAAGAACAGCTGAGACCTACCATGCTGAATGGGAGCTGTTCCAGTACTGTGGACACTTCCCACTACTAAAAGGTTCACCACCACCATGATGGGCAGAGAAGTCGATGCAGCCTGGCAGCCTTGCACCTGCAGTGCCTCCAGAAGTCTGCATGGCTCTAGGAGAGAAACACCTGTACTTGTTAAAGTCCTCATCTGTGGAAGAAAAGGAAGCTCACCATATATCCATAAACTCGTAAATTTCTCTACCTCTTATTTGCAGGGAAAATAAGCTGTCACAACATGCACATCTTTTGAGCTAGTTTGGTTTAGAATTTTTAGAAATTGAGTTTCATTAGAAAAGGAATCAAAACAGCCCATAGCATAAGCAGAAATTAACATAAAGACAGCATGTTCCTTGTGCATCTGCCCACAACTAACCAGCAATGAGAGGATTTTGCCTGAAATTGTAGTCTTGCCAGGTACCAGCCAGGTACACCCCTCTGGAACAAGATCTCTCCCAATGCTAGTCATCCTTTTGGAATGTAGGTGGCCTGTAATCCACAGCAGTGAGCCATTCTAAAGTAGGATGTCAGGTCCTTGCTCAATAAGCCCCAGTGGCTGGAGGCAAAGGGAGGGAAAAGATTTGTACCTTTGAAATCTTTCCATCTTAACTTGACTTTGCAGCAAAACAAACACAGAAGCCCAACAAGGAACCAGAGATCCTCCTCTACTTCAGTGCTGCGCACTGGGCTAATCCTATCTGCTTACCTTCCTTGTATTGACTGAGGCAGGATAGCCTTCTGGGTGGGACAGGATGTATTCAAGAATTAAAAACTTTGGCTAGTTGTTTAATTAGATGGGTCATCACTCATCTAACAGCATTGACTGGGGGAGCTGAGTCACAGACAAACTTCCACACTGGCTTGCAGAACGTTGATTATTATATTGTAAACAGTTACTGAGCACCAAGTGTGTGATGAATATCAGAGTATTAAATTCAGTCCTCTCCTTACAGCTCAGAGTCCTTTCAAGGATTGTTTTATGAAAAAAATAAAAATAAATAAAAAACCCCAACCAAACCAAAAAACTACTAGAGATAAGAACACTGCATAATTTTGAGATTTTAAGACTTCTGACTTGTTTTATTGGAAAATAAAACCTTCCTTCAGCCATTAATGACAATGAAGTATTTATATTTAATAGAGTTTAAGTGGTAGTGGAAAAAAACTATGTCTTAAATTGAGACTTCAGCTCCTAATTGGCCTTTTCAAACTGTATGAGACCATTTATATGCTGAGGAAAGTTGCTGCAGTACCTAGGCATCTGTATAACCCTCCATCTCTATTTTGTTTGTGTGAATTATAATGGAGATTTACAGGAATCTATGGTCTGCAGAATATCTTTGTTTAAAGTATAATTGCTGCCTATCAGCAGGAATTCTCCTCTGAAGTGGCCTGAACAGCTGGTACAGATACACATTCTGCATGGCACTTCCTTTCCCCCTGACAAATTATTGTCCTGCTTGGGTGCATGAAACAGGACAGAGCAAGGCAAACTACAAGGCCTTTTTTAAGGCAGCAGAAATTACCTAGCCAATGGTTATCTATTGTATACCTAATTTAAAACACAAGGGTTAAAACCTTTTATGGCTTATCCTTTTGATGATGAGACATATGTAAACCAAATTTTATACTGACAATAGTACAAAGTTTTGTAAGACTACTGGGAAAATAAACAGAAAGAAAAGATGGGGAAAAAAGTTTGATACAGGTGACTTATCGCGGTAGTCATTTTTATTTCTGACTTCATGAAGCCTCTGAGGGGCTGTTTAATCAATAGTAATATCCTGTGTCATCCCAGTAGTCCATACTTTTTGATTCAGGAATAATAATATATGGCTCCCCACAAGGTGTCTGGAAAGAAAGCTTGTTGAGTAAGACAGCCTTGAGTTCTGCTGCACTTTCTTAATATAGGAAACAAATATGTTCTTATGTGGCATGCATATTTGTATATATATGTGTATGTCTGTGTGTATATGTATGTGTATACATATGTACAAGTAGTAAAATAACATGATTTCTTCTTTACCCTCTGAATTCTGATACAGTAATCTTTGTGGTGATCAACATGGAAGTGAACGGTTCTAGTGCAGAGCTTTGAATAACATTGCTTTTAACAAGCTTTCTTGTTTGAAATATCTCATTTTACTAAGAAATTGCTTCAGGGATGAAAGGTCACATTGTTTTTTCTTTTTTGCTTGCAAGTCACATGCTACTTTACTGTAGTAACAAGGTTAAGGCACTAGAATCAAATATAAGAGCAGAATGTTCTCTATTTTAGGAAAAATAGATTCTTTCAGATTTGCTGTACTGTCAGGGCTTGCACACCAACATTTTTGCCGTGACATCTGATCCTAGAATATAAATTTATGTATTTGTCAGTACTGTGCCGAAAAAATATTCGGCTTGAAAACTAAAATGCACTGAGGACTGCTGAAAAGTAGATTGATTTAGAGTCCCAAGACAGCATTCATATGATGCATAACTCCTACAAAACAAGAAGGTTGTAGGTCTTTCAAGCCTGTACTAAATCACATGTAAAAGCAAGATGATGAATACACTAAGAAGGTTAGATTTTCACTTTTTAGATGACCTTGAGCACATGGTAACAAAGTGCTCCAGTACCCTAAGAAAAAACTGGTGGTCAAGCTGTGATTTACAAAGACAGCACCTTAAACATTTCACTCACCTACTTAGGGCGAAAAATCATGAATTTGTGCCCAAAAGAACAGTTCAGGAATATTCAAACAAATTTACAACAAAGCTATACTTATTTTTGCCTCGAGTTTTGTGACTTCCTCACAATTTTGCCAGGGGTTGCTAATACTCTGTCACCCTACTAATTAAGGATGTTACATATTTCCTCTAATTGAAAATTATCTCCATTACAAAAATGTTTTAGAGAGCTAAGCCGTAGAGCTGGGGGGGATGTAAATGCCGAAACACATCTGTTTATTGCTATTTTAAATGCCTAGCAAGTTGTTTTATTGAATGGGTCACCTACAGGTCTTTTGTCACATATGTTAGTTCTCTGTAGACACTTCAGAAACAGAGGGTGGAGAAAATGACATGACGTGACTATGTTAGACACATGAAGGTTGATTTCTAGAAGTACACATATTTCCCAGAAAGAAATGTGGCAGAAGTAATGAAAAGACTAAAATAAAAAAAAAGAAAAAACAAGAATTTTAGGCACGGCAAGCTTACGCTATGCCAATCCCACCTCTCCAATGCAAAAAATATGATGATGATCGAATCTGGATTAAAATTACCACACCTTTTCATTTCAGGTAAATTTTTAAATAGACTGGTATTGTGGAAGGATAAATCTGGCTAAACAAAGTGCTTGGGTACATAAGTAATCCCACTACTGAGAAACAGGGCTGCTTGTGTGTTCCAAGATAAGCATACTCTTAAATGCTACATTAAGCTGAAGCCAAAGAAAATAAGTATAGAACAGAAACAAGAAAGACATGTTGGTCAAAATGTAGAGTAGGAAAGGAAACAAGTGCACGAAGGTGAAAGCAAGAAATTTTAATCAATCAGCATGGGTAAGGGTAGCAGAAAGAACTTGAAACAATTTTTGCAGAAAGAAAAACTGACATTGTTTTTGTTAATTCTCAGTGTTTATTGTTGTGGGTGAATGTTCAGGTGGAGAAAGTTGTAAGCAAACTGCAGGTAGCACTTGAAGATTAATTTCGCACTAAGTATTATCAGGTTTCCTTTGAGTTATTTCATCATATGGGTTATATTCATCCCATCAGTGATCAGCAGTACCATAGAATCTGTAGAGTCCAAATAAAACAACTTATCCAAAATCAACTAAGAAACTCAGATGCCCTGCCAGGGAAAATCAAACAGAAAATAAAGACAAAGCATATAAGTAAAGTGGCAAATTATAAATTTGGCAGTAAATACACTTATGAACTACAAGCTGCCATGTTCACTTCATAAAAAGAAAGCGGTATGGGTTTTTCAAGTAGCATTTCACAGCAAACACTTGCTTCAGCATATAGTTATTGTTACTAAGGTAGTTTGTCCTAGTATTACGGTTGAAATTGCGTGCTCTTCTGGGCCTGACACAAAGGTAAACCGCACTGTCCTGCTGCCTGCTTCTACAATCAGGGAGCTGAATCATGCAAAGGCAGGGTGTGTTCACAGTATTAAAGCTGCGTTCAGAAATTCCTGCCTCCTTTTCCAGATAACTTTCCCTCTGCCCCTGCTGTTACCAACCTATCAATTGTCCCTTACAAGTAAACTCCTTGTAAGGCTGCTTTCTAAACCAGTTATACTAAATGATGTCTTTAGCATTCATAAACTAAATAGAAGACAGATAGCAAAGCAAGAGAAGGAATACTGTATGGAGAAGACGATTCAGATTAAAATGCACCATATAGTTATGGTATACCATTCAACCAGCTGGGCTAAATGTCAAAATGACTGACACTTAACTCATGTAAAACTCCCACAGATTGGAGTAAGAGTGACGCATAAATAGTGACTTCAGGATCAACTCTATTCCCAGGAACTACTAAATACTCTTCTACTGCAGTCCTGGAATACACTTGTCAGCATCCAAAAATCTGCCCCAAATCCTAACAGTGTTTTGCCCAGCACCCAAGACTGCAAAATTCTCATTTCATCCCATTGCTTAAAAAAATCTTTGGTTTGTTTTTCTATAAAAATACAAGTATGTTTTAATGGTTTTAAGGATAATTTAACTGATAGAGAACAATAAATGCAAATCCCTTGGGGTTTTGTGTACTGCAGAAAGAAAATACGTCAATGATATGGTCACCAAGAGGCTGAAATACTGCTGGCCAGAGATTGATTGCACTTTTCGTAGCCATTTAATGCCCCTAAATCTGCTTCATTTCACGCTAACAAACCATGTAAATAACAGAGGAAGTATATAAAGGTTTTAATTCCTGACTACTCTCACCACAATTCATTCAGAATAAAATCTTCTGGACTTACAAAAAACCTCTGTTATTAAAACAAATTAACTTCAGTAATTTGATACATTAAGCAAATTAAAAATTATTAAATATTTGGGTACTACAGTTATGCAATACACATGAAGGCCACAGATAGTTTGTCTCAAGTAACTCTCCTTAACTTAGTACAACTTAAGCACTTGAAACCTTTCCATGCTTTTTCGAGGAGGACCTCCATACAATGTTTTTAATTTCTGCAAAAGTAGAAGACATTTTTGCACAATTTTTGACATTGTCAGAATTGCTTTTCTAATTTTAGAAACAGAAACGTCAATAAAGTTAATAAACATTATTATTCTACTTAAAGCTAAAGCAGCTTCTTATATTTCAGGGATAAGTACCAAGAGATTCCACATCTTTCAGAAGTTTATTCCCTCACTTGCAATACAAACCGTCATATTGTGCCATGGAAAGCCAGGAAATATGTAGAAAAGGGAAACTTTTGCTTTCCACCATTATTCCTGCTCAATGCAACAAGTACCTCTGCCACTTTATTTAGATGGGGCGTGTATCTACCCCAGAATAAACTGAACTACTACATATGATTCAGAACAGAAGGCAATACTTTTAGTAAAATCCTTTCTCCTTAGCTTCTGTGAATGATAGAGAGAGGCAAGTTTCTCTTGTAAACTGCAGTTACACAGTTTTAGTATCTTGCCAGAGCAACAGCATGTTCATCACTGTTAGCTTCAGTGGAGCGCACTGCTTCAACGAAGCAAAGCGTGGGGCTGTGTTTAACAAGTAGCTATAATTCTCTGGTCCATTGATTCAACAAATGAAGGCATGATCACTGATAGAAAAATAATCTAGTCTTGTCAGATATATCTATAGTCTGTCTTCTGCAAAACCTGCCCCATTATCACATAACCCAGAGCTTTTCTCTTTTAATGGATACATCTTTTTCTATAACTTTAGGATAACACTTCCCTGCATATGTAGTGTCAGCCAACTGTACATTTTTTAGAATCTCAAAGTATAAGCAAATGTTTCAGTTTTTGTATGAGCCTGGGTTCTTACTTTCTTCATAAGGGGTGCAACCTACAAAGCATTTTCTGCTGGTTTTCATAATTAGTCGTTATCATAAGTACTCTTTGTAAACACTTTGACAGCCGCTCTCACTTCACACCTAGGCCTTTCAACAGCAGTAACCTGCCAGCTCACTCTATCTTCAGCAGAATAAAAACGTAATCAGTTTTCATGACCTCACACAGAACTTAACCCAGAACTGCCCAAAAGGAAATAATCAGCTTTTGGTTTTCACCCCAGCTTACACTGCTTCAAAGTAATTTCACCTCTGACACCCCTTTCAGGTTTCAGCCATATTCACAAACTCCAACTTGCTTCAGCCTCAGTCTCCCCAGTCCCATGAAAGTGCTGGCCAGCAGGATGGCAGCCAGTGCGGGCTGATGGTACTTCAAATCCTTCACCTTTCTCACCTCTTGTGTCTTCCACCTTTTCACCAGGATCTACTAGCATGCCAGCATTGCCAGCAGACATCTCATGTGCTTCCAGGCTTTTGTCTGTTGTCGCTGCCTCTCAGCGTGCCCATCCTAGTTCTGCTACATTTGGGGTACTGTGAAGTTTTTTCCCTCTGTGTTGCCTTTTTCTACAAGACAGTCATGATTTCCAGAGAAGAATGTGGACGCTAAAATCTTGTCAGGCTGTACTGTTTGCCTGTCCATTGAGCAGCTTCAGGAGGGACCACAGCTGGCCGTGGGTCTGCTTCCAGCAGCAGAACCAGACCTGGCCATGGACTCTGCTATGGCTGTGGCATCCTGCTATATAGGATCCTTTGTTTATTGTGGGGATGTTTTATGACAAATTCAGAATCAAAGAAAGATATTTAATTTAGACATTTTTAAATGTATACTGAAATTAAGGAAAAAATATTTTTTTCTGCATTAGCATCTGTTTGCTGCAAAAACAAACAAGTTGAACTTCATGTAAAGAAAATATTTTGTTTTAATTTGAATAAATATTTTCATATATGTATCTTTCTTTAAGAAAGTAATCAGGGTTGTAATCAACATATGCAGCCCTCAATCCAATCTTGAGAGATTTGCTGAACCTTTGTGAAGAAATATTTGATCTCCAGTCTCCACCAGAACAGCTGTTTAGTACAGTGCAACACTTTCTCTGCTAGCCCCTATAGCTGCGACATTATTTGCTACATGAATCATAAGAAAGAAAGAAATGGTCCTGTGGTTGAGATACGGAAACTGAGCACCTCAGTCCTAGTCTTGGCCCCACCACAGATTTCCTGCACCGTCTGGAGTGAGTGATATAACCTCTTTGTGCCTCCATTTTATCCTCTCTAAAGTCTGCCTAGGTTTTTATAGACACTTTTATCACTGCAGCTGGGAAGGACCTGCTCAGTTAGGGCAAGGCAAACAAATGTTCAGCAGCTTCAAGTTTGAAGTCCCCCTTTTATTTCAGCAGAGACACTTGGAGGCATAGTGTGAAATGTTCTGCAAACCTCCCAGCAAGTGCAAGCTGAAGGCTCAATCAGAAGCCCAGCTTCTGTTATGCAGAGGATATGCACTTCCACCCAGCCTGATGACAGAAACTGTGGTGTCAGGAAGATAAGGACAGTCAATATTTCACAACTGATTCTTCTCTCAGATAGAGATGAAAAGCTGAAGCCTTCAAAAGGTCACTGGGGCACAAACTGACCAATTTAATCAATGTATAAATTAATTAAAGTATTTAATGCATTTAAAATGTTTAATTTTTCAGTGGAAAACAAACAAACAAAAAAAATCAGTATGTTTTTGAACAGCCCAAAACCTGAGAGTAGATGCAGGAGAACAGTGTAATCCACAGTCTGAAATTTTAACTCACACATCACAAGTTACCAAACCCCTAGAAATTTTCCTATCTCCTTTCCTACTCTTCCAAATTTAAAAAAAGAAAACATATAGAAGAAAGCAAACTAAAATATTAAAATGAAACTTTGTTTTTAGAAAAAAAATTGGTTTGACATAAGTGTGAATTACAAGAGTAACACAGGAGAAACCTGTTCTAATCTTTTCTGTTCTTGTCAGGCTGATTTTCAAATTGAAGGGGTTCTGATATTGCATGTAATCATTAATTCAATATTCAGAGTTTTGGATCCATAGGTGAACTAAACTCTGAGTGATGGCTAGTGATGAGTATCATTACATCCCCGATGGTCGGATATCCTGAAATGACCTGGGAAAACAGCATCACGAAAATACATTGTAGATTTTATGAGGTCAGTTTCAATTATATCCAGTCTGTTACTTCTAGCACGCTTCCCTTTGAGCACTGTATCTATTATTTGAAAATGTTATTTTATGTTTGCTGTGATATTCTCCAGATTTTTAATAAAAATCTTTTGAAAATACCTATTTATCAGTAGCAGGCATAAGCCTGACTTTTGCCTTGGGAAACAGTGATCTTCCTGGAAGAATTACTTTAGGTTGCTAGAAAGATTAAAAACATAATTTAGTCTTATACGAACATAAAGTATGACTTTTAAAGCCTGCCCTTCAAGATATATGGTTTATTTTTGGTTAAAATTAAAACAAAGAATGAAAATACTTAGCTAAAAGGTATACTTCTCATCTTCTACTTGCTCTTTATAGCAAAAATTCACTTATCCTGGCTTTCTATATAAGGTATTTTGCATCATCTAGAATTATGGTCGGGTGTGTATAAAGGTTGTGTCAGCATTTCCATTATAAAACCATATTTTAGGGGGTTTATAACTTGCCCATAAAAACTCATTCCACACTGAAACTTGGCATGCAAAATCCCAACCTGGAACACATTTTTATCACCACCATTTCATAAGAAAGCCCCACATTTGGCTGTTTTTCGTTTTTCTGAATGGTGCATAAAATGAGAAGGATTTCAGCTGGAGCTGAAGGGCAGTGGCTGATTGGTGAAGATTCTGCTCACTGGCACTGAAGGACTGGGAATGGCACAACTTCAGTTCAAGCCACACTGCCTTGTCACTGGTAAATACTCACTTTAGGAGGGGGTCAACCTTACATCCAAACTGCCCCTGTGCCAGGCTGGCAATGCTCTCAGGTGTTTAACCTACACAAAGCAGTGAGCAACCACCACTCCACCAGACCCAAATTTGCACGTGAGCATAGGAAGCTCAGGAGATGATACGTTGTCTGGCAGAAAGACCAACCATCGCAGGTAGCAACTAAATCACAGGCACCATTCTGCACAGAAGCAAGAGATGGTATATCCAGCGTCCATGCAGCTCTTACGCACCCATGTTGTTGCTTATTAGAGGTGTTTCTGAGATATCACATGACAACAGTAGCCTTTCTTAATTTATGCCTCAAGTAGTGCACAGGATCATGTTGAAGGTGTGACTGCCTACAAGTTACACTCCCGTATACAGAATAATGACTGCACCGTATTCAAATTCAGCACTGCCACAGGAGGCGAGAAATACCCCCAAATCCAATATTTGAATATGACATAAAATGACGGAGGTAGATAAAAGGTCAGTGAAAGGAGGAACAGAAAAAGACTGAAATGCTTGCAATCGGGACATGCTTAGCAACACCACATGAGACATTCGAAAGTTGTACCTGCTCTCAGAGTCTACCGCCAGTAAGAGGGCTCAGAAGAGAGCTCAGGAAACAGATGAAAGGTGCCTACAGGTAAAACCAATGCCCTTTGAAATGAAAAATCATGTCCAAAAAAGGAAAAGCACATAAATCCTGACAAGTTAAATGTTAGACCTCAGGAAGGCATGCCAATTTATTGAGGAGCAACTTATGAAAGAAACTCATTAAAGGAATAAAAGTTAGTAATAAAACCTTTTTCAAATGTTTCAGGAGCAGGAAGTCTGTCAGAAAGTCAATGGGGTGAATCCCAGATCTGAGAGAAGTTCTTGGTGACAGTAAAACTCTCAGAAATGTTACATGAATTATTTGCAACTTGTCTTTGCAGTGGCAGTCACACAGACTCCCAAACCAAAGCTGAACTCTGGGAGAAATTAACTGAAGCATCTAACTGAAACTTGGTCCGTAGAAGAAGCTTTTTAAAAAAGTCCTGAAAACTGGAAAGTGCTCTATTAAGGAAAATGGTACTCATTAAAAAAGCTAAAGGGATCAGTTGCAAATTGCAAAAAACCAAATTGCAAACCACAGTGTGGAAATTATCAATTTATCCATATGTCAGCATCCCTACAAGACTGGAGTTTATACTGACCTTTGCTTAGAGCCAGTATAGAGGATCTTATGATTTACATACAATATTTTTTTTCCCTTAAAATGATACACTCATATCTAATGCTTTGTTCCTTTTATGGAAGCTCAGCTTCTGGTGACCTAGATAGTCCAGCTACAAAAGATGAGATTTACTAACATGAGAAATAGGTTTTTATTGCCTAAGTCTCCTTGCTGGAGTTTCCACCTAGCATCTACCAGACTGATTAATTTCAGAAAGTGGCGAAAGAAGCCATTTGTTTGAGCCAGTATCCAGGAAATATCTCACAGATTTCTGCTCTTTGCTTCACTGAGCCCCAAGGCCTGGAGAACTCAGCCACAATGCTAAGAGTTATGTTGCTGGAAGAAGAAAGTTTATGAATGTTACATCAAAAATCCATCACTGACCAAAGAGGCCACTGAGGTGTTGTCGTGGTTTAAGCCTCTCTAACCACGCAGCTCGTTCTCTCCCTCACTTCCGGAGGGATGGGAAGGAGAATCGAAAAGAATGCAACTCCCACAGGTTGAGATAAGAACAGCTTAGTAACTAAAGTATAACACAAATCACTGCTGCTACCACCAATAACAATAATGACAAGGCAAATACAAGGGAAGAATACAATAGCTCACCCCTTCTAATACAAAGCCCGACCACTCACTTCCCCCTCCTTCTTCCCCCCCACTCCGAGGGGGGGAAATTGGGAGAAGAATCAAAAGAATGCAACTCCCACTGGTTGAGATAAGAACAGTCCAGTAGCTAAGGTATAACACAAATCACCACTGCCACCACCACCCACAACAATGACCAGAGAAATACAAGGAAAGAGGATACAATTGCTCACCACTCGATGACCGAGCTGTGAACTGAACTCTTCCGGGTTCCTGCCCCCAGTTTACATCCTGGGCATGACGTGCTGTGGCATGGAATAGCTCTTTGGTTAGTTTGGGTCAGGTGTCCTGTCTCTGCCTCCTCCCGGCTCCCCCCCCTTCCCTGGCGGAGCATGAGACTCAGAAAGTCCTTGGTCGAGCCAAAACATTCTAAGCCACAACTGTAAACATCGGTGTTATCAGCGCTGTTCCCAGACTAAAAATCGAAAAAACACAGCACTGCACCAGCTACTATGAAGGAGAAAAAAAAAAAATGACTGGTGCTGCTGAACCCATGACAGGTGTCTGGATCCAAGACCATCTGTGTTAAAAGGGGTAATTCCATTAAGTAAAATCCTTAATCTTTTTGAAACAAATTAAGAAGTTCTCCACCATGGCCTCCTGCAGCTACTGGTCTGCAGGGAGCACCACTGACTTCCCAGATTTCTCCATGGTCCCTCAGTCCAATCAACAAGGAGCCTTCCTGCCCTGCTACCATGTCTTTTTTATAGTAGATTTTCACCTCGGGAAGGTTGCTAGTCACAACACTTCAAACAGTTCAAACAGTTCAAAGTTCTGATGCTAGGTAACTGGTTATAAAAGCTTATTTTTCTTTTTGAAAAAAAAAAACCAAAAAATGAAAAACCAAATCAAAATCAAGCTAGTTACCTTTGACCTTGTCATTTTGCTTTCTTCAGTGCTAGACACTTAACTGTTTCCCATTCCTATAAGCAACTGTATCAAAGGTGGTAGCATCCTCTCCCACAGCAAGAAAGAGCAGTGTCACCTACATAGACAGCATCCTATCTATTAATTGCAGTTATTGTCACTTAGTAAGAGTATTGAGACATCACACAGCTCTGCCATTTCTGCCACGTCCAGCAGAAAGCAAATCTTGCCTATTTTGTAAAAACATCCTAGATTACTTCTGTTTCAAAGTTATTTATTAAGAGCTTTGAATGTTGTTGTGGTTTCTTAGCTATACGTCTGCTAAAGCTTACTTCTATAGAGTGAACAAGTGGGAATCTCCTGTATGGAAGCTGCATTCCTGCTCAAGACTGGGCCTCACATTACTAATGCTTTAAGTTAGGAAACTTTACTTATTTTTCCCTCTTCCCTTTCTCTACTTTTCCTTTGTGAAAGCTCTCATGTAACTCAGTTGTACTTAGAACGACCCATATGACTTCCTCAAAAAAAAAAAACCTGTGTATTTTATTCATCTACATAAAAACTGTGAACAGTGTGCAAGACAACGTGATGACAGGCTCTCCTTCCTGAGGGAGTCTTAGCCATGACCATAACAAGTGTGCAATGATATTCCTTTGTATATGACATATCCACATTTTCCTTCTTGTGGGGATGGGTGCAGAAATGGGGATCAACAGCCCTTAGATCCATCCTGCCAGGAATATTCACTGGTAGTAATCCCAGTTCCTTATTCAGTGTCTCCTGAGAGACAGCGCACTTTTCAATTAAGGTTTTGCATGTTCCAGCAAGATTGGTTTTGACTTTTATGATGAAGTGTTTCTCTACGGAATGACTTTCCCAGATCTGTCCAATTGTTATGTCAGGTTTTCATGGCAATATCTGTTTTGCATTTAGGTATGAGAAAATATATATTCTACTCTGGTAGTGAGCAGAGAAAGTGTTTAAGTCTCTACTACTGTCAATTCAGTTCTGAGGCAGAGTGCATCACTTATTTTCAGCCTTCAGCCCAGGTCAATAAGATCCAAGTGCAAAATATGTGTGTGTTAGAGAAGACACACCTTTTTTCTTAGTTAAAGAAAGAGAAGTCTAAAATGCTGCAAACCTCTGAAAGCTTTAGTGATGCATTTGATGTTCTCTCTTACAATAATGTGCATCATACGGCTGGTTTAGTGCAAGCTATGTCTTTCTTGTCTTTCACAAGTGTGTTATAAGGACAACATTCGACAGTGTTTTAGCAAATATCAACACTACACGGATATCACTGGTGTAATCTCTAACCTGTGCTTTTCCCATTGTTGATGCTGCGTTCTTAGTGGCAAAAGTATATACAGTGAATTGGTGCTCAGGTGTATGAAATATTCCTCTTAATACAGGCAAGGTAGGGTTGCCTTACTTGTGAGAAGGTACTGCCCTAAGAAAGCTTTGCCGCTTCTCTCCCCTGCACCAGACAACTCGGTGATTAACAGCATTGGGTTGGTTTAGATTGGGGTTTTTTCTGGTGTTCCTCTGCCTTCTACACACGAAATCACTCCTGTCCATAGCTGTACAGAGACCCTGTTACTATTACTGGCCAGCTGGTAGGCATTACAGCCTGAGAGTACTTTCTGTAGTTGGGTTGAGGCTTCTGGGCTTCCTCTTAAAGTCACACTAAGCTGCATGATCTTATTACTGTCCTAGCACTTGAGCTTTCCACAGGCCTTGAGGAAACCTCCCTACCTCTTTCCCTACAGCCCACTGAAGGTATATGGCAACTCTTCCACAGGCAGCATAGGGGACATATGAGAGGTCAAGTCCTCCCCTGAAGTGATCCTGGAAGCAGTGTGCACCTAGATGAAGAACCTTAAGAAATGACAGGGGAATCTGTGTTTGCCTTGAAAACTGAGACCAGAGTCTAGACTGTGTGTTAGACATAGGGCTGGGGTTGGACAGGTGAAGACTAGAGAGCTGTCAGTAGTCTGTGGATGAGCTACAGCAGATAAAACAAGATTTATGGATGGCAAAACAATGTGCTGATAAATCACCACAGTTACTTCATGCAGCCTGTGATGCTTTTCACCTGACAATGAATAAGGTGAGGAGAGGAAGACTGCACTTTCACAGAGCAGTCAAGGACAGCCTGTAAGCAGATAGGAGAAGACTTCGACCTTCACACAATGCAGGTGCCAGGACTGCTGGCCTACAGCAAGAGCTCCTGAACACTACCACCCCGCACCCTAGAAGGCAAATGTCTTCAAAGGGTCATAAATTTAGGAAATACCTTACAGAGAATCTCTATTCAAGTGAGTTTCTGTTGGTTTATACTACTTGAATTGTCCTCACTGTAGCATAGGGAATGAAAACATTCCAGTTTGTCATGACATACAAGTCTGAAAAGTATAAAGGGAGTACCCTTTGGTTGGAAGAAAGAAAGAATTAGCAAATGTTGTAAATTCTGTTTCTGCTAATACTGGATTTGTTTTCAATAATAGAACCCTATATTACAGTACCATTTTGAGCATAACGACAGAAGAAAGTCTGCATTTGATTTTTTTCCTCTCAGTTGCTGTTTTCTGTATTTTGGCAGGAAATGATCTGCCTAGCTTCCAGATCATAAAGCAGAAGTAGCACTTCAATAAAAGAAGAAAAGTTGGACTGCTTATTGTGTTAAGTACTTTTAAGTCACAGCTTAAATATGGAGGAAAAAGAAAATGGAATAAGGATTACCTTGAATAACTATCCCCCCCTTTTTTTTTTCCACAAAAACTTTTCAACTTTTCTCCTGCTTTGTATGTTTCCCTAAGGCCAAGTCTAGAATAGCATAATTTAGGTTAATATTACTGTATGATACAAGGTGGACAATGCTTGCATTAGTGAAACTAATTTTTGCAAAAACAGTTTCTTACTACTCACACTTGAACAGCATAATCACTAGCAGTTGAAGTGCAGCTGTTCTATAACAAGTCCTCCAGTTGTGGGGCTTTTGTAGACACAGGTTCATCAGTCAACCCCTCCCAGCATAGTCTGTTCCAGCTTCGCAGGAAAATATTGGTACTGCAGACACGATAACATTGTTATTTGCCACAGTTTCTTTCCTATCAATCACAACCTTACAGAACTGAGTGAAAAAACACCAAAGAGCTTCATTATAACTACAGAAAGGAAAGAAGAGTTTTAATTCTGCTTTAATATGTGGTAGAAATACAATAACTTAAAGGCCAAGAGCAAGAATGTTGATGTGTTGTTAAATTACACCTTCCAATGAATGTGGAAAGAGATCACAGGAAGAGAGCAGTTCCCCCAAAGTACTGTTAATCTTAGTTATTCTAGGGAGCTCGCCTATAGAAATCCAAGTCAGATAGGAATATCCATGTGGGATAGGAACACGTGCAGCAGGTAACTGATTAATTTGTATCACAGCTTCCACTGCATTTGTCATGGGTTCAGCAGTAGCAGAAATACAAGGGAAGAGGATCCTCTTCCCTTGTATTTCCCTGGTCATTACTAGCAGTCATTTTTCTCCTTGGTAGCTGGTGCAGCGCTGTGTTTTTGATTTTGGGCCTGGGAACAGTGCTGATAACACCAGTGTTTTCAGTTACTGCTTGGTGATGTTTTGGTCTGACCAAGGACTTTCTGAGTTTCATGGTCTGCCAGGGAGGAGGGGAAGCCGGGAGGAAGCAGAGACAGGACACCTGACTCAAACTGACCAAAGAGGTTATTCCATACCACAGCACGTCATGCCCAGGATGTAAAAGAGAGAGCAGAGACCCGGAAGGGTGGGGGTGCACTGCGTGGTTGGGCTGGGTATAGGTAGTGAGCGATTGTATTCTTTTCCCTTGTATTTGCCATATTATTATTATTGGTGGTAGCAGTAGTGGTTTGTGTTATACCTTAGTTACTAAACTGTTCTTATCTCAACCTGTGGGAGTTGCATTCTTTCTATTCTCCTTCCCATCCCCCCGGGAGCTGGGGGGAAGAAAGAGGGGGGAGTGAGTGAGCAAAACTGCGTGAGTTATAGAGGCTTAAACCACGACAGCATTGCAAATGATTGAACGGAATGATCTGCATGTTGAAGGAACAGAGTACTGTTTTCTTGTGATAAACACTTTCTCCATTGTGTCATTCAAGACATTTCCCTGTATATTTCCTTTTCGCTGGAAAAACAAGAAAGTTATTTTAATTATTGCTTTTGCTGTCTGGAGAATATTAGCAATGTCATTAATGATCAGAACAAGAGACGCAAAAGTCACATTTGATTTGAGTTGAACATTTACTGAAATTTGTTCAATGAGATCAATAACTGAGTATTTCATGATGTTATTGGGGGGTTTTCTGAAGGCCATTCTTTCTGGTAAATTATGTGATTACATTAATTAAAAGTTAAAGCGGAAGTAAAAGATCAATCAAAAATTATTTATGTGCTAGAATGTTCATTCAAAGCTGAATTAGATAACAATAGCAGATATTTGTTTTGCAAATGGAAACCAGCACAGCTCAATTGACTGCAACCTGAATGCCAATCAAATCATACACTGAAAGCTCTACCGAGTTAAAGGAATATATATGTGAGATAAATATTACATTCACCTCAATTTAACTCATTTTAACTACTATCTTGCTGCATTATTTCATTATATGTATGTGTACATGTACAGTACATGCTGCATTGCATTAAATCAAAAGGAAAAGATGCTACGAGAAAGTTAAGGGACTATGGTGGAGGATATAATGGGTTGTTAGAAAAACAACAAGGAAGCACAATAATGTTAGTGCACACCCTTGTATGGCTCCATGTGTTCTTGAGATGTTCACTTTCTTGATTGCACCTAACATAGAAGCATGACTATGAGCTTCAAGGTGCTGGAAATATGGCAAGGGAGAAGCAGCCAGGGAAAGCATAGAAAGCAGGTTCTTCCTCCATCTCCAGGATATGGAACTCTCTCCAACAGTGGAACTCATCACTGGCTGCAAGCTAAAATTGAGGTTTTATTAAGAGAGACATAAGTTGCCCTGGTTTTAACTTTTTAATTTGCCTTTCAGTAAATAATTTCTTTGTTCTGAAGGAAGGCCTTCTTTTACCCTTAACCACTGCTATCAAAAATTCCCAGCAAAAGAGGTTTACTAAAACCATCCCTGCACTGAGTTGTGATGTTTCCTCTATTTGAGATACCATGGATGGAAAATTCATGGAGCTGGTCAGAAGAGATCAGATAAGAAATAGGTGTAGGAAGCCGGATCTCTTGTCTGGTGCCCTTAGAATGGACAAAAAGATTTAAAAATTATTGACCTCTTATTTTACAACGGGTAATCTGTGAAAAGTCCTAGGACTTTCACTATATAACTAACATACTAGTTCTGCATTAATTTATAGTGCACATTAAAGTATCTGCAGCTGTTCCACACTGAATTGGAACATATACCAACTTTCTCTTACTGGGACTTACATCAAACTGTTAGATGCAGATTATTAGAGTAACTACTAAAGAGGCAGTCTTCCAGGTCAGCACTTCTATGTAAATATATCAAGTAACAGACATATTTCACAAGGATGTGTTCTAACTTTGACAGCCTTGGTATGCTGTGTGCAGTCCTCATTGTGATGGACTTCTAAGAAGGCGACACATCTGGTCCTGCCCTAGAAGCAAGTCCACAAGCTTGATGTGCAGCCAAGGATGGTGAGGGAACATGTGAATGTCAGGTTTTAACCAAATCCAGTCAACATCAACATGTCCGACAGAGGATAATTGCCTCTAACATATTACACTGGAAGCTAAGATCTGATCACTTTAGGATACGGAAACAAGACAATGTTCATCTTTCACACAACTGTTACTGCCCATCTAACTTTAACTTTATCCCCTCAAATTTGCAGAAGTACATGTAAAGGTCAAAATAAACATCCAGGAAATATAAAACCCCGTTTGCTTTTCAATTGAACTATCTCCAAAATACTAAAACATGAACATATGCTACAGTATTACTCACTACATAAAAATACATATGCTAGTAGATATACAGTAGTTAAAACACAAGATTATACAATCTACATATACTTACATAAACCTGCAACAACATAATCTATCAACACACCCAGTCAATCAAATCCTATATATAAAAATATTTTCTTATTCTCTACCAGACACTAGACAAAAAGTTACAGAACTTCCAAATGTAGGCATTTTCTTGAAAATTTCATTACGTTCATAAGTGGCAGGATTTTTTTTAACCAAAGTATACAGTATTGCTACTTCACATGATTTCAATGAATTCTCATTAGCTGACAGTTTCTAAAGTCTCAGCTCCTGAAACTCCAACTTCAGCTTTTTGAAAACAAGGGGTTTTGTCCTCATACTAGGGATAAATAGTTGATGTCAGTCTAAATACCAAAAAATTCAATTACTAGAAATAGAAAGAGCTCAACTCAATATTTTGAAAATATTGCTCCTTACTCTAATAGCAAAGGTTATAATTAATAGACCCAAATGTGATTGCTTTTTTTTTCCAGACACATTTTCTTCCAAATTACTGTGTTTTAAAATAAAATCTAAAACAACATCAGGATATTTTGGCTTCTTTTATTTTTTTTTTTATTATTTATTAGAAAAGAAAGTTCTAATCTTCATTTTTCTAGCTGAAAGTTCCTTTACTTTTTAAACAGCAAAGAAGACTTGAAGACTCACATTTGACAGACCCTGTTGATTTTAAACCCCCAAAATAATGAAAAAAAATTAGCTGCCTTAGCCACAGATAAAATGTTTTCTTTCTGTCTACAAATCTTGAAACATTTTCACTGGTGGCTGAAGTCACAGCTTTCATTTCAAGCAAAGCACTTGCAGGAGACCACCACCTTTTGTTCACTGTTATAAGAAGATATAGCAATTAACAACAACAGAGGTTTATGCTTTCCAAATCTCATAGCAGTACTCAGCCTAAAAATGGTTCCTTGAAAGCCCTGTAATACGCTTTATGCCTTAACTAACTTGACTGTACTTCTTGTTGATTGTACTTCTTATACAGGACACAGTGACTGACTACTACGGATTCCTACAACCAAAGTTTCTCACCTAGCAAACCCTTGGCTTTGGCAAGGCAGTGGATTGCTTTGAGAATTGTTGTGCTTACTTGGAATATTTTTCTCCATTTCACTAACTAGAACTTTTCCATTACTTCATATTTTCACTAAAACTCTTAGTAAAAAGACCAAGAGCATCACCTGCATATAAAAATCTGTTCTTAAGCTCCCTACAAAAATGACAGACTTAAAAATTGCTGCTGAGCAAGGGAGCATAACTGATATTCAGTACAGAGCAATGAATTTCAGCCATGAATATTTTTCGGCAACTGATTGCATGGTAAACCTGCCACTCATCCCTAAGACACAGAAGTTGGTTGAAAACTTTGGAAATGATGGCATGCAGAAGTTCTTTTTGTATTATTGATAATCTACCCAAGGTTTTCTTAGACTCATTGATTTACCAATACCTAAGAGGAGCAGCAATTTTAATTCCTGAAAAAATCAGCAGGTATGTGCAATCAGTAGCGGAAGCTTTAGAGGAGCCTCAAACTTTCAAAAGGATACAAGGATCTAAATGGTTTTTAATTCTCCAGATTAAATTTAAATTTAATAAAATCATCTAGAAAAAATACTGCTTTCTAACAGCATTTAGCTAAATTATGTGTGTCTAACTTTTAAGTCCTATGTTCATGGTCAATGGGTAAGCAGTCTAAGCACTCTCAGATCTCCTCTTTATGGGTACTGAGGGATGTCTGGCACTTTTCTGAAACATGACGCTTATATTTTTGTTACTCAGTTTCTATTACTGTGAAATCTAAGGCAGACAGTTTGTAAATGCCGCCAGTTTCTATCTTTCAAGTTCCTCATTCATTTATTATTTAGTTGCTGTTGGCTAACTTGGACAATTTTTAGACACGACAAATTTTCAGAAGATTTAAGAAAAATCCTCAGAAATCTTCTATAATTCTATTCCTAGCTGTTTTAAAATAATGTATTAATAAAATAAATAAGTAAAAGATAAGAAGAAGGAGAAGGGAATTTACACAAAGCATCTTTCCTGCAAACAAGGGCTCTAATATCCATAGTGATTTTTTTTTTTTTTTTAACAAGCTTAGGCAGGATTATTACTTAGTCAATTCTTGATTCCTTTTTCTACACTGGCATATGATTTAATAAGCCAACACTCACCTTTTTCTGACCCTTTAAAGCCTACAGCTTACTCTTTATCTGATGAGAAATAGCTTGGGTATTTGTTGCTGCACAGATCTATGTCATCTTGGACACCACAAACAGTGTAAATATTTTCCATTTATATGCCTGATCATTTTTCCAATGTACTGAAGTGTTTGAATTTCCAGGGTCAGAAAATTATTAATCTTATTACATGTTTGACACAACGAACTAAGCAAAACATCTTTTGATATTATAAAGAGAAGATAAAAGAATGTATTCTTATCTTTGCAATGCTTTAGCTGCATGACTTCGGGGTTCTTAGGCTATCATAATATAATGTTTATTAGAAGCCAAAACAAAGATTTCTCTCTTAAAGAAATATCAGAATGTAATACAGAAGACAGTCGGATAGCTATATCCCATTCAAAAAGAAAGAAATGTGTTTGCAAAAGGCTAGGACTATTAAGCAAAAAAAAAATGTTAAAAAACAGCCAAATGAAAAGCTCTTTTCTGGGCAGGACACTCATAGTGTCTAACAGTCTAACAATAAAGATTTTCAGTGGAATGTATAACAAATCTGAGGGACTTTTATTGAAAAATGGCCATGGGCAGCCATATTTTGGTTTTGGCTAAGCCTCAGTCATCATGTTTTTATTTAGGAGGAGAAAACCCAAACCACCTGTGGTTTTCATTTTTAATTCATGGCCCATAGGAATACAGACTTTACACTTTCCAATTTTTCCTACCCATGTGCAGCCTGTTAATCAGAAAAATAATATTTTAAATCTATTCCTATCCATGTGTAGAATTTTAAAGAGACTAAAGTGAAAATATACAGAAGCCATCAACAGTATTGCTCATGAGCACACAGGAGGGATCTTACAAAATACAAACACGCAATCTGGGTCTCAGAGTTTGCCCTTTCTAGATAGAGCACATCTGCTACCTTGGCAGCACTTTCCAACTTAAGGTTATATATTTTCTTTCTAATGAATAATGATGGACATAAGTGAAATAACAGAAGATCTAATGTGACCAGGAGACAGACTTCTCTTAGGTAATTTTCTAAAAGCACATCAAGTGGTTTTGAAGGATAACAAATCCCCTTAGTTAGCGGGGATCCAGGTAGCAAGCAAGAAATGGGACAGTGCCCTGGAAAAGCAAAGGGACAGCACAAAAAAGAAAAGTATGCAGACAATCTCCAGAAGTAGCACGGGTGAGATTTCAAGTGAAATGAGACCATGAACAGTCTGAAACCTAGCAGTTCGGGTGAGGACCACTCACCAAAGTTGACTCATGTAAATTGTGTCTAACGTGGTTATGCCTACAAAGATACACCAAAACAGAAATATCAGTCAAGTGTTCCCCTTTTATTTTAAAGGAAGAAGTGCAATTTATGTTCTAATCTACAATAGCAGACTTTCAAAGCCTCCATCCTTTGTCATACAATGAAATGCTGACATGCATTTCTTTTGTCTTAACCCACATCTAACTGGATCTCCAGCTGGCAGATTATTACTGGCAGCTCTCTTTGAGAAAATACACCGGGTGAAATCCAGATCGCTTTGAAGACAGTGGGAGCTTTGCCATGGACTTTAGTAGGGCCGTATTTCACACACTTCCATTTGATAAGGGTAGCAAACTAATAGAAATAATTTGGTTTTAAAATCTCTGTCAAAATATAGGTACTTCCTTTCTTACCTAAACTAGGCTTCACCTTCTTTGCTATAGCACTCCCACTACAGCAATTGGGTTTATATATTTAAATGTATGTACAGATGCACAAGCACATGTAGATATAAAATATGTGCAAATGCAATTTGCACTCAATATCTTTCAAATACTAAATACATTTAATAGAAATACAGTTATGTAGACCATTATCTTTCATTTTACAGTTAAACTATTTCTATAATAAATGGTCCTTTTTCTTACAGAAATCAAGAATACAATAGTTAAAAAGAATACATAAATATAAATATAACCATTACATAAACATGAATGTCTTTCACTCTCATATAGCTATTACCATATACACACAATAGTACAATACCAAAAAAGCCTGAAATAAAGCGACTTCTGTGGAAGATTTAATGAAGCAGAAAGAGACCACAATGGCAATCAATGGCTTTATGAACAATTCTGTGGTCAGAGGCTTGTCATGCAAACTACTCATGACAAAATTATAGCTTCAGGTCCTGGAATAAGCAGCATAAATTCCAGAGAGACTCATCACATTGGTAAAATGACTAATATTTGTGTTTGTAGGTGCAGATCCTTTGTTACAATGAATTGCAACAGCGTTCTGTAAAGTCTCTGTGATCTGACTGTCAGTCAGTGACATTTTTCTAAAATGTTCCCAGAAGCAAATAAGAGAACCAAACCCATATTTAATATTGAGACATTTTGCTGCTCTCCCTAGATTATTTCTTCATATACATTAAGCAAATATATATCCCTATGATTTTTATAGTGATTTTGCTCTAATGATGTAGCAGGATGGGGTTCCTTGCATGCACTTATATTTTTCAGTTTTTAAGTTGCCTTACCTATTTGTCAGCTTCAAAATAGTGAATAACATGATCCACTGACATAGTAACACAGCAACTGTTTCTCCAAAAGTGCCTGAGAAATTTTGCAAGATGGATAAATATTATCCAAGTCTCATAAAGGAAGAAGTCAAAGCACAAAATGCTTGACAAGTGAAGCACTTGTCAAGAACAACCAGCAATGCCATGACAGAACTGAAACTTCCCTGTTTTTCAGGGAGGAAATGGCTTGGCAATAAAAGCCTCAGGTTTTATTGAACCTGAAGCATTGTGGATATCCCACTAACTCCCTGCAAATACCATTCAGCTGCTGAGCCCCTTCACATTAAAGCAAATGTTCTGGTTAAAGAGAATGTGTTTAAATGCCCTGGCACTTTCCATAGTAAACCAGGTCTACAAAAAGCTGAGTTCCAACCTCCTGCATGTATGTCTTCCATTTCTTATTTGCAACTAGAAAAAAGGAGACAGAGAAGAAGTCAAAGTCCAACCAATTCTGGCTAATGAATAGCACAGCTCCCTCATTTTTGAGTGCCTTTCTAGATGGATGATGCCCAAAAGGCCTGGGGTGGGGATGGAAAATAACGCACATTTGAGGGAGAAGAGTTTTAAAGCTGTTTTGATCCAAAACAAGAAAATAATATTTAAAAGCTATTTGTACAGACAAGAAGAAAGTAACACATATATAGAGATAAACATATAAAACTGAAAAAATTTGACAAGTATGCCTATACAATATGACTGAAATTCTCCATCATTTTTATCATGCTGACTTGCTTACATTCATGTGGTTTTAGTCTCACAGATGTTCTGGAGGATAGGACATGTAATATGGCTCCATAGTTTTCTAACCACAGAATATCCAAAATATATAACCAGGAAATCACTTGCAGTCTGTGTGGGGTTTGGCAGATGGCATTTCTAAAAATGCAAATATCCAATATGGAGGTAGTGGAGAAGACGGATTTCACAAGGGAACAGTGTAACTCTTTATATGGAGTGTAAACTTTACACAGTATTCCAATATAGAACTGGTGAGTACTGTTAAAAAAGTTTCCAATGAATATTCATTTCAGTTTATAAACATATTCTCTTCAACTGTTTCAATGCCCTCTTTGTGTTTGCTTACTGTGCATGTTCTAGCTATTGCATTTACTGGCAAGAATGTTTGTAGGAACAGCAAATTTTAAGCAAGTATTAGAGAATATTTATGGGAAACAAATTTTTACTTTGGAAATAGAGGTACTGGCTCCAGAAATTGATTCCAAACAGGTATCCTTATCCATTCAAGAGAGGAATGTATGTGATCTGCACATCAAAACTAGTTTAAATTGAATTTGGGTTATTGAATGCTTGCAACCACAAAACCAAGAAGTTCATGATTTTCAATTTTGGTCAGATGAGACAGACTCAGAAAGCAGTGCTTTCTCCTGCTACAGAGCTTGTATGTAATGGAGGGAAATCATGAAGAAAGATGGTGTGGGATACTGGCTATGCTGAATTTTGATTTTGGTTTAGATACCAGTCAGCCAAATACAGTTATGAAAGAGGTACAAAGAAGAGATGTCTCAGTCAAGGGACAGTCTCCACTTAAGCTATGACCAAGTTTTTTCAACTACAAGAGCTGAACCAAGAATCCTTCTCTTCTCTCTGGAGCAGTTTCGGGATAGAGCAGGATGAAAGCCCAAATCCAACCGCTGAGGCAATGCGCTGCTCTCCTGACTGAGCAAAAGCCACTGGGAGGCAACATGAGGTGCTCAGTCCACCACTAGCAGCACAAAGAATCTGTTTCTAGGTTTTTGCAGTTGGCTGGAAAAATCCTGAGAGGAGCGGAAAAATTCTCGGTTCCTTATAGCTGAAGGACTCTCTACCACTTGCCTGACAAGCCATGTAGCTTCTAGTTCTGAGGGACTTCAAAGCGAAATGGTAAATATGGAATATGAGTACATGAAATATATGAAATATGAAAATGGTTTAAGCCAAGATTAAATCACATGGGACCTGAATGACATGAAATCCTTAGTAGTGATGGTTTAGGTTTAGATAACAGTAAGCACAGAAAAGGCCAGGCAAATTTCACATGATGGAAGATTTCATTTTAAGTTGCACAGCTGCAGTCACCATAGAACCATAGAATCATAGAATAGTTAGGGTTGGAAAGGACCATCTAGTTCTAACCCCTGCCATGGGCAGGGACACCTCACACTAAACCATGCCACCCAAGGCTATGTCCAATCCAGCCTTGAACACCGCCAGCAATGGAGCATTCACAACTTCCCTTGGCAACCCATTCCAGTGCCTCACCACCCTCACAGCAAAGGATTTCTTCCTCATATCCAATCTAAACTTCCCCTGTTTAAGTTTGAACCCATTACCCCTTGTCTTCTCACTACAGTTCCTAATGAAGAGTCCCTCCTCAGCATCCCTATAGGTCCCCTTCAGATATTGGAAGGCTGCTATGTGGTCTCCACGTAGCCTTCTCTTCTCCAGGCTGAACAGCCCCAACTTTCTCATCCTATCTCCATACAGGAGGTGGTCCAGTCCCCTGATCATCCTTGTGGCCCTCCTTTGGACTTGTTCCAACACTTCCATGTCCTTTTTATGTTGAGGACACCAGAACTGGACACAACACTCCAAGTAAGGTCTCACAAGAGCAGAGGAGAGGGGCAGGATCACCTCCCTCAACCTGCTGGTCACGCTGCTCTTGACGCATCCCAGGATACGGTTGGCTTTCTGGGCTGCAAGCACACACTGCCGGCTCATGTTCATTTTTCCATCAACCAATACCCCCAAGTCCTTCTCCACAGGGCTGCTCTGAATCTCTTCCCTGCCCAGCCCGTAGCTGTTCTGGGATTGCTCTGACCCAGGTGGAGGACCTTGCACTTGGCATGGTTAAATTTCATCAGGTTGGCATCAGCCCACCTCACAAGCATATCAAGGTCCCTCTGGATGGCATTCCTTCCCTCCAGCGTATCAACCAAACCACACAGCTTGGTGTCATCGGCAAACTTGCTGAGGGCGCACTCAATCATCTTAATATACCATAAAATATATATAAATCCAAGTTCCTAACTGATGCAAGCAATTACTACTCCATCAAGCTGATTTAGAGTGGAACTGAAACATATCATTCTCCTGGCATTTCTACCATAAACAGACTGGATTGTCTGTTAGTGTAGATTAGTAGTTTCATAACCCATAAAGATATTTACTAGAAAAAAATTAGAACACAGAGCAGACATAAATGCATGTCTTCACATAAAATTGTAAAATTTAACAGAAATAGAAATCTTTCTGTAAGTATTTTTACACCCGTGCCATGGCTGAACTTAATGTGCATGTATACACATCTCAACTACACTATTCTGTAAAATGTTTCAATAATCTGACAGTGAGAATGTCAAAACTGAATAGGTTCTGCTGCATTTCAAGATTGTGGGTTAAGTTTAATGTCTATTTCTTCTTTTCCTTTTCAGCTGGAACTTTTGTATGGTTTTTCAATTAATATTTTGTCAAATAAGAATCATAGAACAGAGAAAAAGTTATCTATCTCCGAATCACTGACTTTAGTAAAGGGTCAGTTTCTTTCCAAGGCTTATCAAGCTCAGACAGCTTTCTGGCAACTTTAGTTCAGCTGCGAACAGCCAAGATCATGTGAGATGATCCAAAAGATTCCTAAAATATTAGATATGCCTGTATATATATTTCAGACTAAATATTTTCATGAATGTAATCACATAAAAGAAAAAAATCCCTGACATATGAATACCCAGCTTTAGATACTTTAGACTCTACTTATGAATCAATAAACTGTATAAACTGGATTGTCTCTTTCTCAGTGATTTACATGGGCTTTCTCCACAAAAGTAAGTTCCAGCCGCAGTGAGGTTACATCCCACATTGCACCAGTAATGTTTCAGCACTTCGAAAGGACCAAATTGTTTATTATCATAAAAATAAAATAAGATGGATCAGGTAAGAGGGCCTGATCCGTGGCCACCCAGGTTTCTTAAATTGAGGTCATTAGGCTAATTCGTTTGCAATCTGTTAATTGTCAGTTTGTATAGAAATAGTTGCTTCTTCAGAAAGTATGACAAACTATCAATACTAATTTTTGTGTCTGTAATTAAACACTGCCTTTCTAAAATGATGTCACTAAAACTTTTGTGATTTTTTGTCTTTATTTTGCATTCTAATAATTAGTATGTGGTTGAACCAAAGACTTTTCCTGTATCTGTGCATATTAGTAGTACAATTTTGGTGCAAAACATCACATTTATTCTTCATTCACTTCATTTATTATTATAAAACAGTGGATATTTTTATCTACACAAATAAAGTAATTAATTCATGAACCTACAATTCCAAGTTATCATATTTCCAAGTGTTAGTGTCCAGTGATTGGCCACTCAGTTTTGCGATGGCAACAACTGAAGAAATTTCTGACTCAGCGTACCCTGTGGTCCAGGTTCCTGGATTTCACACTCGCACCCTATTTCTGGCCCCAGTTAAGTCACTGAGGCTTGTGAGCTTCCATGGCAATGGACCACTGTTGTAGCTGTGTAACAGCTCCTAACTTCTAAGCACTCTTCCCCCTCTACACAGTTCAGAATATAGGCTGTTTGACTGAGAAATGAAGCTGTAATACAAAATCACAGATCTGGAACACAGATAATGTGGGAGTATTATTATTCTTGGTTTTGAAATGCATTAGCTAAAGGAAAAACAGGTACAAACCCAAAAAATAATCTGGGGTCATAGGGTTCTTCTCCGTGAAACAGAACAAATTATAATTAGCTTTCAGTCAGAGATAAGAATATCTGTGACACTGATCACAGTTCAAAATTTTCAGCTGTGCCCCACATCACAGTATTGGAATTGGAACTAAGCTTTTAGTGCTTTTTTTTCAAGAAATTTTAAAGGTAGAAGGGCTGATCAATGTGAGAAGTTGAATAATCAGCACATGTCTGACTCATGGGTTGCTGATGCAGTAAACAAGGGTGGTAAAGAGTTACTTATACTCCGTCAAACTTGATTCTCATATGACTTACTGCATTTTTACTCCAAAATAACACAGCTGGACTTCTGTGAAGTTTCTCTTTTTGTACTGCAGCTGATAGTATAATCCAGATATGGATTTAAATGCCTTTTTCTCTGGATTTACACAATTACAATAGAAATCAATATCTTACACTAGGAGTTTTCTTTTCAGTGTATTAAAGGCAGAATACGTTTTCTTCCATGATTTTGAAAGGAAGTGCTTATGTTTTCCCGTTCACAATGTACAAAAAGCCAAAATAGCTTTCATTTTAAAGTGAATGAAGATAAGCCAAACATAAAACAGCACCGAAGTCCTGTTCCTCCCGCAGTCAATGGCAAAGCACCTTGTAGGAGCATGATCATACTACAAACGCGTCTCTGATGTTTTGCCCCCAAAACCATCAGCAGAGGTACAAGCAATTGAAATAGCAGAAATATGTGAAGCTCTTAAGAATGCAAGCACTACTTATAACTAGAATGCACATTTGTTGGGTTTTTTTCAGCTATAAGAACATACCACATTCTTATTTTCTTCCTGTGGGAGGTCAGTGTTTATACTCCAGATGTGCCTGCCAGGAAGAACATTTTTGCTCTTGCTCTTCTTCCAGTTGCTAATCTGCATGTTCATTTGCCTCTGCTTGAAGAATGCTTTTTCTGAGCTTTTACAGCATTACTGGCATTAGACCCAAACTTTTTCACAGATTCATACCAATTCACCGTCATCCCTTTGTACAAAGGCACAGGGTAGAAATTTTATCTTCCCTCAGATTTGCCTCTTGTAGTACAAGAACGTGTCTGCCTTCAGTGCTGCCCCAACAGCTGGACTGGCTTTTGAAAGCAGTATCTTGAGATTACAGAAACCTGGACAGTGGATTTGTGCCCTGCTCTGATCAGGACAGCTGGTGCTCTGATCACTGCCTTGTTCCTTGCTTATGGTAAAGACCCTGGGCCCCCTCATGATCCCCAGTTTGGCTGCATAGGCACTAAATAAGATTGCTCTCCTGCAGCATCATGCTGGTGTGCCCCAAAAAATGCTCCTAAAGCCCTTAGTTATCCCTGGAAATAAGCTGGAGAAGAAACATAGCATGCAGAGCCTCATCATTTTATTTTGCTTTAAGCTCACCACAGTCTTGTCTTTACCCTCTGTCTGGAAAACAGCAGGTATGTCCAGGCTACCTCCGAGTGGTATTCAATATGCATTATTCCATGTAGTTCATTGTACCCTAATGTTAACTAGGCTGCAGAAAGAAATGAAAGATCAAGATGGTAAGATGGTTTCTCTTACAAATTTGCATGAGCTTGAAGGACAAAAAGAGCAAGATCAGTGTGAGACTTTTCCCAGAAATGCCCTCAGGTTTCAGTTTGGTTTAGTGGAGCTAACTAGTATTGGATGAAAAACCATCCCTCAACCATATTGTTCAGGTCTTTTCCCTTCATGCCTTCCCCATTAGGAAAAAGAAAGAAAGAAATGTATTAACTTCTGGGCCTGGCTGTGCCCTGGTTTCTGAGCAGCTTTCCGCAGTCCATCCATTATAAGTAGCAACTGCTCCTGATCCCTTGGCCACACTGGAGACAGCTTGCTGCCTTTCCTGGTCTCCAGCTGTGCAACCAGGAGCTTGATAGCACACACAGGCTTTTCTGAAGGATCCTGCAGCCTTGAGCTGCTCTCAGAACAACTAGGACCAAAACACATGGCTTTTACTCTTACCCATGGAGAGATGAGGCCGTGACTCAGAATGAAAACCTGAACAGTGCAAAGCCCCACTGTTGCTCTCTCTATCCCTGTGGTTTGTGGGGAGATCTGAAATGACTGTTTCCTGGGTTTCTAATGTTTGTTTGGGGTTTTATTCTCCCACATCCCAGTAGGTACGAGTTGAAGGAGGTACTGTGAGAAACTGCAGCCAAAACTCCACCTTGATAACATTTTTATGGGGGTGAAACTACAAAGAGCAACTCAACAGCTGCCAGCAGCGCCGTGCTAGCATGAAACAATTGCCAGAAGCAGGCAAGAAATGTTCATGCTGAAAAATATGATTGATCACTTTTTTTTCCTGGGACTCTGCCCTGGTCCCAATCTAGGTTCAGTGAGAATTGACTTTAACTGGGGCTGAGTTCAGTCTTCAGAAGTAGCTGCACTTATTTCCACTAAATCACCATTTCGCATACCAAGCCCAGGGCAAAGCTGGAGGCTTGTGGATGGCATGTTGCCCCGGTCTTTGGTCTGTATAGATATAACAGCAGTGGACATTGGTCATTTTTGAATTCCATCCAAAAGGCAAGTCAATTCATTTATGCATGTGCCAAAAAGCTGAGGTAGCTAACTGATCACTTTGTGCTTAGGAAATACAGCATGCTGTTATTAAAGGTCACTTTACCTTTGGGTCAAGAGGAGCTGAGGGATTTTTCATGACAGGTAAAGGGCTAAATCACTGTTCACCTTCAAATAAACTGGCTCGCTGAACAACATTTACACTAACAAGAAGCAGGATTGGCACTGCTTAAGTTAAGGATACTAAAATGATGTGCAATCACATACGCCCTTTGGTTGACATGCTGATTTTTCCTGATCACAGGTACTGTATATGACTTGTGTAAGAGTACATTTACGTAACTTACTTAATTTAACATCTGATTTTCATATTCAAATATCTGCCAAAGATTTTGCCTCTGAGTAAGGCTTTTAGAAAAAGAAAAATAATATAGAATCTGGAAAATATATTAAGACCTTTTTCTTAATTCTTTAAGTTCCCTGCTGCTTACAGGAATTAAGTATGGAAACAACATCTGTGTAATATTGTGAAGGATTTCAAAAGGGCTCCTCAAAAAGGGCTGACACAATCTTACTCCTTTTAGAAAAGGATATGAAATGAATTGCTTACTTTGGCTATTACATGCACTCCCTTCCCCCCAGCAGCAAAGCCAAGAACTAGTGGCATGTCTGAGAAATATTTTACGGGGAGTCCTTCAAATATTTTTGACTGTTTGCAATAACCTAAGAGAGGTCCCCTCCCATAAACATAACAAAGGAATTTGCTACACTAAAGGCCCACTTAAGTGGATGAATAATAGATTAATAGAATCTTATAATTAATTATTTATGTCATGTCTTTGCATATGACCCTGACAATTAAAAAGGGTAAAAGAGTAAAAATATATAAGAACTTCTAAAAAAATTGTAGACGTTTGCTAAACCTTAATTAGTTATATAAAACTAACATTGTTATCCAATCTAGTCAGATATTAGACATAAACTGGCAATTATTAGCAAGCCTAAAGAAATGTCATTTGACGGCAGGCAACACCTCCATCTATGAAAATATAAAGGGATGCTGCCCTCTCCCCCTTCCTGCATAGACAGTGAATACTTATTAGCCAGAACTGACCATATGCTCAGAGTCTTGTAACACCACCCTTGCAAAGGTAAACGCCCCCACTTTGGCATATAACAACAGGTATGTTTCCAAAATCATTAATTAACGTCTTAACGTCAGTATGGAGCTTGATTTGAGTTTAGCTTGTCTTTAAAGATCACCTTAATGATACTTTCAGAACTTGCCTGAGCCTAATTGCGTTTATTCTGTATTGACTCTGAGGTTATTAATGTGTGAATGCCCAAAAATAACATCTTCTACTTTCCAAATATATTTCAACTGATTTTAAGTAAGGAGTTTGCCTAAAAAGGGGGTGTGGTTTTCAACTGAAAGACCGCTGATTTGGGGTGAAGCTTATATGTTACATAAAGCCTCTTTCTTCTACAGGGAAAGTAACCATGAAGTTCCCATTGCCTTGTAGTTAGAATAACAGAACAAAGTGCTGCCTTACAAGAAAAGGCAGTTGCAAATGCTATGTATTTGAGATAGGATCACTAAACAAGATCATGTATGTCTTTCTCTTCTTCCCCCCTTCAGGCGTTCCCATATACATGACTTGTTATTCTCACAGCTCCTTTGTATCACAAATGAATCTTGCTGCACCAGGCTGCCCTGCAATGTCCTAGTAAGAGTAAATACAGACATTTTAGGACTGAGTCTTGCATCACATGGACTCAGACATAAAGGCAGCTTCTGCGACCTGAGATGCATGATATCACTTTGTCAGGTAGCTACTTACGAACACATATTCTACTTATCAGGAAATTGACATAATGGCAATTCCACCTGGAAACTGTTGCATGTAGAGTTGAATCAAGCTGTCCAATACAGATCTTACACAAAAATCTTGTTTTCTGCAAAAGGGGAAAAATAACCAGGGCTGAGTTGTAAAAATGCAGGTTTGAAAACTCTAAGCATTTTGACCAGCTGCACTTGAAATACCGTAACTGTGAACCATGTTGAAAAGCAGGTAAAATGCAGACTTACATCCCAGCTGAGGACAGATCTAGTCTCCACTGTGGATTTTTTGTCCTCCCTGAGGACGGGGCAGGAAAGACCTGAAGCAGAATAAAGAAAGGCATCTTTTCTAGGAGCATGTAATCAGCTGTGACGTGGCCCAACATGGAAAAACCATAGTGGTGAAGCTCCCCGTGCCTGATGAGACAAGGTTGCTGTACCCTGATTCTCCATGCATCTCCTTCTGTACCAGACACTGGAGTCTGGCTCATCCTTAAGTTGCAGGTTTGGCAGGAGCAGTGGACCTCGCTGAAAAGATTACTTGCAACAGGGATATTTCCATGCATCAAGCCAGACTCCAACAATGATCTTCCAAAATAATGCTGTCTAGTAAAATCAACCTGCTGAAAGGCATTTTGCACAGTAATGCAAATGTAAACAGACTGGACAGTTGGCTGGTTACTATGTATTCATGCGAATACCTAGTCACTGGACAAATCCAAAACACACATGTAGTTTAGAAGATAAAAGATGCATGTAAAAATGAATTGCATTAAAATAATTGTCCTGCGTAAGTATGATGCTATTTTTTTCCTGTGTAACAAGAACTGGTCAGGAAGGAAAAGGTGCCTGTTTTCTCATAATGGTGTTTTAAAACTCTATGTTTACTGTCATGCATTTCTTATTTATAGAAAGAGTCCCCACTGAAGCTAGCAAGACTAAGTCCTCCAGGATCAAGCCCTTAATTTGTGCAGTAACAGGGTACTTTAGCCTCCAGTGTATTTAATCTTCCATATCTAAAAATTTCCCAATAGTATCACAAATGCTTTATGAAAAATAAATATTTAGACAAGATAATGTATATTAATGTAGAACCTATTTAACATTAATTCTTTCTTTTCATTACAACCCGCCTAATGTCATGGGCTGATTAGATCAGCCTGCATACACATCAACAAGACTTGCAATCATCTAATTTATCCTCAGGGTGCTAACTTCTAAAATTGTAACATTTGGGAATTATTAAATTTAAATAAAATGCTTTCAATTTTTAAGTCAACATTCAGCCCTTCATTTCAAAAGATAAAAGTAGTCTGAATCCTAAAAATAATATCAGAAGAGTGCCAGCAGTATGATCAGAGGATCATACTTTTTGCTCACTTGCACTGAGGACTTCAGAAGCAGCAGCCAAATCAGGCAGGAAAGCAGGGAAGGATGGTGGCTGTGCATTTTATCCACTGAGGCTTTTAAGGGGATCATGGTACACTGCGGTAAGCTGCATTCATAGTACACATGCATGCCCAGACACATTGCAATCAGGTAGTGGGAGTAACTTTCCAATCAGCAGCATGTGAAAGACTGGCCAATGCAATGTTTAGACCCTGAATTACTGTGAGCATTCGATCCAGTTTTGCAGTGCTCTCCTTATGAGAGAGCAGACGTGCTCCCAGCAGGTCAAGAGGACCACCACGCACCAGCCAAGCCCCGATGGCGAGAGCTGCTGCATCATGCAAGAGATGCTCAACAACTTGCTGGGAGACTGTGGTGCCTCCGTGACTCATGGCTGCTGGCAGCTTCTGCAAATGGACAGTCCCATGGATGGCTGCACACTGAAGGTGGCTGACCCACACCCGCTGAAGCTTGTGCCAGTTTGGGTGAGGCTGTAAACTGGCGTCACTCCCCCAGAATGATGGTGTCTTTGGTTGCAAAGAAGAGGAAGGGAAGGATCATGTAATGTGGAAAACCCTCAGCCAGGACCCTGAGGCGAAACATCTTGGAGTCAGAAGCCCAGATAAAAACAGCTGAAGAAGTCTTTGAGCCCAGAAAAGGATTAAAAGGGTTTACTGGGTCCAGAGAAAAGCCAATAAGAAACAAGGAAAAAAAATACACTGTCTTGGTTTCTTCAGCTCACTGTTATTCAAATTACAATGAAATGGGAAAGGATTATTCTTAGTGTGGGAAAGGAAAAAATATACTATTCATGCTTATTTTATGTTGTCTAATACACCAGTCTGAAAAAGAGAGAGCCATCTAGATATCTGTGTATTCATAGAGAGCAGAGAAAAGGAAACTGAGGCAGTGGGTACACCAGTTTAACCATCCACTGAAGGCTGACGTTGGAAAAAAAGATCTTTCTAATTACTTTGTCAGTGGCCATTTTCTGACATGCAGCATTCAGGTAAAGGCTATCTGCACCATGGTCATGTTATTCAGGAACCACAGAACTGCCCAAATCCTGATTATGACTGCAGCGTTGCATGTGTTCATGGGTGCAAAATAGACAGCTTTTCTGTTTCTCTTATAATCTCTATTTCCTGAATATCAATAAAATGTCCATGATCTGCACTTCTTAAAAGAATCACCTTTGAAATGAGTGCTTGCATGCAGGCATTCTCTTTATTTACGTTTGTATTTAACTTCCAATTTTTTTATACTCTAAGTCTGCTTATCTGTAGGAGACACTTTGATAATCTGATGTAAATAATGCTGATATCTCAGGATGAATGGAAATTCATGATGCTTATTCTGTTATTCAAAAGTAGGTGCTGACACTGTGCATTTCTGCTAGTATAAACATTTAATTGTTAGGAGAAAAGCACAATATAGGCCTCCATTTCTGTTTAAATAAGAGTTGAAGATAAAAGAAGATTAATAAAGGGAGACAGACTTGCCACTAATTTATCAGAAAGTGTCATAAACAGAGTTTTGAAAAAAGAGCAGAAGTTGCTTTGTGGCTCTCAGTACCAGATCTCTCAATGAAAATTCTGTTCACTCCTCTGGAGTCTGTCTTTCTTTTTCTCTTTCTTTCTTTCTTTCTTTCTTTCTTTCTTTTCTTTTCTTTCTTTCTTTCTTTTTCTTTCTTTTTCTTTCTTTCTTTTTCTTCCTTCCTTCCTTCCTTCCTTCCTTCCTTCCTTCCTTCTTTCCTTCCTTCCTTCTTTCCCTCCTTTCTTTCTTTCTTTTTCTTTCTTTCTTCCTTCCTTTTCTTTCTTTCTTTCTTTTTTCTTTCTTTCTTTCTTTCTTTCTTTCTTTCTTTCTTTTTCTTTCTTTCTTTTTCTTTCTTTCTTTCTTTCTTTCTTTCTTTCTTTCTTTCTTTCTTTCTTTCTTCCTTTCTTTCTTTCTTCTTCCTTTCTTTCTTTTCTTTCTTCCTTTCTTCTTTCCTTCCTTCCTTCCTTTCTTTTTCTTTCTTTCTTTTCTTTTCTTTCTTTCTTTCTTTCTTTCTTTCTTTCCTTCCTTTCTTTCTTTCTCTTTCTTTCTTTTCTTTTCTTTCTTTCTTTTCCTTTCTTTCTTTTTCTTTCTTTCTTTCTTTTTCTTTCTTTCTTTCCTTTTCTTTCTTTCTTTTTCTTTCTTTCTTTCTTTTTCTTTCTTTCTTTTCTTCCTTCCTTTCTTTTTCTTTCTTTCTTTTCTTTCTTTTTTTTCTTTCGTTTCTTTCTTTCTTTTCTTTCTTCCCCACAGAATACACATGGCCTCATAATTTCTGCAGCATTTCTACATCAGCCTAAACAGTTTATTGGTGTAAAAAGCTGCTTGTGTGTATTTAGATGTCTCTTTCTTGCCCTTTTTGGGCTGCTCCTCTTTAATGTATGGGCAGAGACCTGTTTTGGAAGATAGATACGCATATTTGTATATTCAAGGCCACATTTGTTTGCAGCAATTTGCTGCCATGTTGCATGGTGATGTGCTAATTTCTTCATTTTCAACTTTATTTAATGCATTTCTATAAGAATGAATATCTGGACCATGAACTCTCCTTTATCAAAGTATATATTTGTAGGCTCTGATATCGCTGAGTACACAGATACCTGATTAGGTAACGTGTTTGCATTCGGGCTATTTGTGTAGCCGTTGAGCAGCAAGAGTCACTGAAGCACCGCAACAGAGTGCCAAATTTGCTGAAGTCTAAGAACCGTTTATGGCTTTAGATAGCGATGCTTTGCTTCCCGCTTGTGTGCAGAGCAGATAAATAAGTTATTGTAGTGTTCTCTATCACCAGTCAAATAGAAATTATTCTGCCATTACACGGCTTTAGCAATAGGGTATATGCACCAGGACTGCCTTACTAACCTAAATGAGAATGATGAATAGGAGTAACTCTTGATCCTCCTTTGCTTTTCCTCTAGTCTGCGTACTTAGACCTATGAAAAATTAATATAAAATGGTTTATATCCACTCTGCACGTAATACTCAGTCACATGTACATAGCAAAGGAAATGTGCAACTCTAGGAGCATGTCTGTCTTCACCTGTGTGTCTGGCACATCACAAATGCTGTCTTTGAAGAGCTTGAATATTTTTTTTTTTTTTTTCCCTTAAAATCTTCCCTTAAATCCTAAAACAACTGAAATTTCAAAATAGCTTTTGTCTTCTTCACCAAGCAAAATATTTCCCTTCACTTTTATTTATTTAATGGAAAGATTCAACAATGTAGGAAGAAAACTTCAGCAAAGATATTTTCTCTCATGCCACACTCCTCATGGGCTTTTCTCATTCCTAGTCACCCCACCTCAAAGGAATAATTAGCTACTAAAAAATGTGTTTCATTTTGGCTGGGAGAAGACAGAGCATGTTTTTAATTAAAGAAGTGCTATTAAAATAAACTTTTCTAGGAAAATGCGCACAGGGTAATATATAACATAATTAGAAAAATACTTTTCTTTTTTTTTCTTCAAAAATGGTTGACTGAAGAGTTGTCAGCCAACTCAGTATCAGCTCTATCTTCCCTTGCAAGCAGTCTCTTTCTGTTCTCATTCTCCTCTTCAGTATACTCACTTCTTTGGCTCTTTCTTTTCCTCAAAAAACAGTTTCCTGATTTTTGCTACTTCAACTTCTATCTTAATTGTCTCTAAATCTGCATCCAGAAAAAGTATGGATATTTTTCTTGCAATCAATATGTGCCTGCCAGCATGGAGTCTTACCTCTAACACTTTGCTGGTCACATTATTTTTATGCCTCGTGCTTCCCTCTGATTCTCTGCTCTCTGATTCTACTGCATCTGTTACCGCTGTATCCACAGGTACTGAAATGTCAAGGTTTCAGTGAAATGTGAGTCCTGTCTCACACGTTTACCCCTACCAGCTTTCAGCCCGGAATCTCTTTGCTAATCTGATCTGCTTTAAGACTGGTGGCATGCTGATGGCTTGCTTAATGGCTTCAGCTTCATGTCCATTTATTTCCTGAAGTCTGAACTCCCCATCAATAACTAGAGGTTGAAGTTTATAGAAATGTTATAATTTGTGCAAATCTTGTATCAGCAGAGCCCTGGGGAACCTTCAAAACACCCAGCAAACTGTGTGTTTGCTCCTGTAAAATGCAATTGAACTGTAACTCTTTTCTCTTGTGCTGTCTTGTTAACTTCAAAATATTGCTTCAGCCTCTTTATCTGTGTCGGTCAGGTCTCTTTACAAAATGCTATCAAAAGGCATTAGGTTTTCCAATATTTTCTGACATACTGTCACCATAACTGAGCAAGTTACATTATTCAAACCACATGGTAAATGCTGCTCAGGTGGAAATGTCAGGCGACACGGCAGGTCGTGTCACGCCAAAACAAAATGTGACTAGTAAGGCTCCCTCCCTCAAAGGAAAGAATGGTACAAGCCCTTATTTTTGCAGGCAGTATACCTGGCAGACCTTTGTTTCTAAAGTAGCCATGCACTGACTCTGTCACTAATATCAGGGTTGGTTTGTTTGCTAATAATAACTATCATTGAATAATAACATCACTTCAGAGAAAGCAGCACGAATTCAAGTATTAGCTTCAAGCTATTTGGACCTGTGCTAACTCGAAATTGGTGAGCTGCTCACTATTAACACATTTTGAAGACTGTCTGTAAATGCCTGTTGCTTTTTTACTCCCTATACAGAGCTGTGTTTCAATTATCATCTTTCATTATCTTCTATTGTACCACACAAGTATACTGCTATTTTTATCTCTTCCTTCTTCAGCTGTAAGCTGAATAAGTGCACTGATAAACTTGCTTATAGTAAGTTCTAGCACTTTCAGAAGTCAGCTTTAAATATGCTGTGGTACCCAGGAATAAACAAGGCTTTCAGGTAAAGTCCTGGAGGAGATAGGTGCTCTAACATGGCACGTATGTTAGGCACCTGCCATCTACCACAATCTCAAACACCTAAGTTAGACACCCAAGCTGTGATGCCTACAAATGTGATTTATGCTCGCCAAATCAGGATGGACTCATTGCTCACTTAGCCATGAAGAAATACAGATGAGACAGATCATATTTAAACACCCCTGCTGCCTCTGGGTATTTTAAAAGTACTTCTGCAGGCAGGGGCTAAGCTCTGGGCAAGCAGGTGGAATGCAGTGCTCCAGGAGAATTTGCAGCAAGTGCTTGAAGACAGCGCTGAGCTGGAGTAAAGGGGTGCACCACACAATAGGGGATGTGGGCTACAGCCCTGAGCCTCTCCAAGGTAGTCATGCTGACTGGAGAAAACAGCCAGGAACACAGGATTGAGGAGGACTCACTGCGCAGGAGATATGCATGGCAAAGACTTCATCTAAACCAAAGAAACATGCTGGATCAAGGACTGATAAAATGGCTAGGTCAGAGCAACAGCAGACAAAAGTAGGACTGACACTAAGAGATACCAGCTCTCACGTATGTTCTGACCTTCAACATGGAGACCCACTTGCACAAGGAGACGTTGCTATCTCGGCACAGTGCACCACTGAAGGTAATGGAGCTTCACACAAATGCTAAGGTTGGAGATTTGTGCACCTGATTGGCAGGTCAGGATCAAATGGGGGTAAATGCATGTGAACATGTGAGACAAAGTAAAGTTTATGCAAATTTCGGTGTTGGCTTGAACACAAACTATGAAAGAAGCCATAAAATGAATGTCATTGAATGCTTAAAGAAATGTTAATAACAATGACTAAGTAGGTGTCGTGGTTTAAGCCTCTCTAACCACGCAGCTCGTTCTCTCCCTCACTTCCGGAGGGATGGGAAGGAGAATCGAAAAGAATACAACTCCCACAGGTTGAGATAAGAACAGTTTAGTAACTAAAGTATAACACAAATCACTACTGCTACCACCAATAACAATAATGACAAGGCAAATACAAGGGAAGAATACAATAGCTCACCCCTTCTAATACAAAGCCCGACTACTCACTTCCCCCTCCTTCTTCCCCCCCACTCCGAGGGGGGGAAAACTGGGAGAAGAATCAAAAGAATGCAACTCCCACTGGCCGAGACAAGAACAGTCCAGTAACTAAGGTATAACACAAAACACCGCTGCCACCACCACCACCAATGACCAGGGAAATACAAGGAAAGAGGATACAATTGCTCACCACTCGATGACCGAGCTGTGAACTGAACTCTTCCGGGTTCCTGCCCCCAGTTTTACATCCTGGGCATGACATGCTGTGGCATGGAATAGCTCTTTGGTCAGTTTGGGTCAGGTGTCCTGTCTCTGCCTCCTCCCGGCTCCCCCCCCCCTCCCTGGCGGAGCATGAGACTCAGAAAGTCCTTGGTCGAGCCAAAACATTCTAAGCCACAACTGTAAACATCGGTGTTATCAGCGCTGTTCCCAGACTAAAAATCGAAAAACACAGCACTGCACCAGCTACTATGAAGGAGAAAAATGACTGCTGCTGCTGCACCCATGACATTATCCACCCCTTATTCCATACCATTCACGTCATGCTCAGATCCCACATTTTCAATATACCATCACATGTATATATATACATACACACACACACACAGAGAGGGAGAGAGATCATCCCTCAGTGCATAGACCAATCCCCACAAAGCTGCTGAGTCCATTCGGTTCATGACGTCAAGCTCCATCTCCTGTAACAGTCCTTCAGAGCAGTGGAAGCCATGTGCAGTGTTGGATCGTTGCCTGCTGATGCTGATCGTTCCTTTACTGTAGAACTCACCGGGTTTCATTAAAGTTCATTCTCTGTTGGGATGACGATCAGAGGGCCCGTCGCTGATGACTTGAAGACATCTAGTTGTCGGGCTATGAAAGTATTACATAGCAGACAACAGCATACAATTGAGTTCATTGGCTGTTTTCCCCTAAAATCAAATCCCCTTGAGGTACACATCAGACTTCCCCATCTTCCTGCATTACCCACCAAGTATATCCGGGTCCCTGAGCAAAAGCAATCCCACGAGTGGGTTTGCCTTTATCTGAAGCAGGAATAACCCAGACTGTCTTCCCCAGCAAATTTTTTATATGCACCACAGGAACTTTGTCCCCCTCCACAGTATGTAGAAGTTCTGACCGGGCTGGGCCAGCCCTGTTGGCAGATCCTCTGGTGTTGACCAGCCAAGTGGCCTTTGGTAAATGAGTATCCCAATGTTTGAAAGTCCCACCACCCATTGCTCTCAGTGTAGTTTTTAATAGCCCATTGTACCGTTCGATTTTCCCAGAGGCTGGTGCATGGTAGGGGATATGATATACCCATTCAATGCCATGCTCTTTGGCCCAAGCATCTATCAGGTTGTTCCGGAAATGAGTCCCATTGTCTGACTCAATTCTCTCTGGGGTGCCATGTCACCACAAAATCTGTTTTTCAAGGCCCAGGAGAGTGTTCCGGGCAGTGGCATGCGGCACAGCATATGTTTCCAGCCATCCGGTGGTTGCTTCCACCATGGTAAGCACATGGCGCTTGCCTTGGCAGGTTGGTGGGAGTGTGATATAATCAATCTGCCAGGCCTCCCCATATTTGTATTTCAGCCATCGTCCTCCATACCAAAGAGCCTTTAACCGTTTAGCTTGCTTAATTGCAGCGCATGTTTCACAGTCATGAATAACCTGGGCAATAGTGTCCATTGTTAAGTCCACCCCTCGATCACGAGCCCATCTGTATGTTGCATCTCTGCCCTGATGGCCTGAAGTGTCATGGGCCCACCGGGCTAAAAATAATTCACCCTTACGTTGCCAATCTAAGTCCATCTGAGCCACTTCAATTTTAGCAGCTTTATCCACTTGTTGGTTGTTCTGGTGTTCCTCAGTGGCCCGACTCTTGGGTACATGAGCATCTACGTGGCGTACCTTGACCACCAGGTTTTGCACCCGGGCAGCGATATCTTGCCACAGTGCAGCAGCCCAGATGGGTTTACCTCTGCGTTGCCAGTTGCTCTGCTTCCATTGCTGCAACCACCCCCACAGGGCATTGGCCACCATCCATGAGTCAGTAGAGAGATAAAGTACTGACCACTTTTCTCGTTCCGCAATGTCCAAGGCCAGCTGGATGGCTTTCACCTCAGCAAACTGACTCGATTCACCCTCTCCTTCAGCAGTTTCTGCAACTTGTTGTCAAGGACTCCATACGGCTGCCTTCCATCTACGATGCTTTCCCACTATGCGACAGGACCCATCAGTAAACAAAGCATATTGCTTTTCACTTTCTGACAGTTCATTATATGGTGGGGCCTCTTCAACACGCATCATCTCCTCCTCCTCTGGTGACATTCTAAAATCTTTACCCTCTGGCCAGTCCATGATGACTTCTAGAATTCCTGGACGACTGGGATTTCCTATTCGAGCTCGTTGTGTAATTAGTGCAGCCCACTTACTCCATGTAGCATCAGTTGCATGATGTGTAGAGGAGACCCTTCCTTTGAACATCCAGCCCAGCACTGGCAACCGGGGTGCCAGAAGGAGCTGTGCTTCTGTGCCAATCACTTCCGAAGCAGCTTGAACCCCTTCATAGGCTGCCAGTATCTCTTTTTCAGTTGGGGTATAGCTGGCCTCAAATCCTCTGTACCCTCGACTCCAAAAGCCGAGGGGTCGGCCTCGAGTCTCCCCTGGAGCTTTCTGCCAGAGGCTCCAGGTAGGACTATTCTCCCCGGCTGCAGTGTACAGTACATTTTTGACATCTGGCCCGGTCCGAACTGGTCCAAGGGCTACCGCATGAACTATCTCTCGTTTAATTTGCTCAAAAGCTTGTTGTTGTTCAGGGCCCCATTTAAAATCATTCTTCTTCCAGGTCACATGATAGAGAGGGCTTACAATCAAACTGTAATTCGGGATGTGCATCCTCCAGAACCCCACAACACCCAAAAAAGCTTGTGTTTCTTTCTTATTAGTTGGTGGAGACATTGCTGTTATCTTGTTGATCACATCTGTGGGGATCTGGCGACGTCCATCTTGCCATTTTATTCCCAAAAATTGAATCTCCTGTGCAGGTCCCTTGACCTTACCCCGTTTTATGGCAAAACCAGCTTCCAGCAGGATTTGGATTATTTTCCTCCCTTTCTCAAAGACTTCTTCAGCTATATCGCCCCACACAATAATGTCATCAATGTATTGCAGGTGTTCTGGAGCTTGCCCCTGTTCCAGTGCAGTCTGGATCAGTCCATGGCAGATGGTCGGGCTGTGTTTCCACCCCTGGGGCAGTCGGTTCCAAGTGTACTGGACGCCCCTCCAAGTAAAAGCAAACTGTGGCCTGCACTGCTGCCAGAGGAATTGAGAAAAATGCATTGGCAATATCAATCGTGGCATACCACTTGGCTGCCTTTGACTCCAGTTCATACTGAAGTTCCAGCATGTCCGGTACAGCAGCACTCAAGGGTGGTGCAACTTCATTCAGGCCCCGATAGTCTACTGTTAGTCTCCACTCTCCATTAGACTTTCGCACTGGCCATATGGGACTGTTAAAGGGTGGGTGGGTCCTACTGATTACTCCTTGACTCTCCAATCTACAGATCAGCTCATGGATGGGAATCAGGGAGTCTCGGTTGGTGCGATATTGCCGCCGGTGCACTGTTGTGGTCGCGATTGGCACTTGCTGTTCTTCGACCTTCAGCAACCCCACAACAGAAGGATCCTCTGAGAGACCAGGCAAGGTGGACAGCTGCTCAATTTCCTCTGTCTCCAAAGCAGCAATACCAAATGCCCATCGATACCCTTTTGGGTCTTTGAAGTACCCTCTCCTGAGGTAGTCTATGCCAAGGATGCATGGAGCCTTTGGACCAGTCACAATGGGGTGTTTTTGCCATTCCCTCCCAGTCAGGCTGATTTCAGCCTCCAGTACAGTCAACTCTTGGGACTCTTCTGTCACTCCAGAAATATAAATGGGTTCCACCCCTCGACAGCTTGATGGCATCAGGGTACACTGTGCACCGGTATCTACTAGAGCCTTATACTTCTGTGGGACTGCTGTGCCAGGCCACTTGATCCACACAGTCCAGTAAATCCGATTGTCCCCTACCTCCACCTGGCTGGAGGTGGGGCCCCTCTAATAGTCATCACATTGATCACTCACATCTTGTTGACAGGAATTATTCCTTATCACAGGAGCTGAAGTAAAATCATCTCTTCCGCTCCATCTGGGAGCCTGCTCACCAGAGACTGAAGCCGCAGCCTTCATGGGGTGATCAGCCTTGACCTTTATTCTCCTCTTCAATTCACGCACCCGTTCCTCCAAAACTGAAGTAGGCTTTCCATCCCACTTTGTCATATCTTCCCCGTGATCCAGCAGGTAAAACCATAGGGTGCCCCGTGGGGTATACCTTCTATATCTTCTCTCTCGAACAGTAGGACGCCTTTTGTTAATAGCTGAGACGTGTGTTGGTACACGTGAGGAGCTGGATAGATCGTCTCTCAATTGTTTGAGGTCCTGGGACAGTTTTTCCACAGCTGAGATGATGGAAGGGGTGAGATTGTCTTCGAACTCTCTGAGTTTATGAATCATTTCATCCACTGTTGGTGGTACTACGTCATTCCAGGTTACTGTTGCTAATGAGTGGGCATATGATGGGGGTGCATTCCGTGTAAATTTCCGCCACATAGGTCGTGTACATTCAACTTCATCTGGATCTATGGGTATATTCCCATTATTCGGCTTGATATTGTAGATCATCTCTACAATGGCTGATTCCCTCAGGGACTGGATGCCCTTTTCCAGGGTAGTCCACTTGGCCGAACGACTCATAACATCGTCCTTGTATGGAAACCTATCTTTCATAGCTGCCAAGAGCCGCTTCCAAAGGCTGAGGGACCGTTTCTCTCTTGCAATTGCTTTGTCAATTCCCCCTTCCTTAGCAAGTGATCCCAGCTGTTTGGCTTCCCTACCTTCTAGTTCATGACCGTCGGCCCCATTGTCCCAGCATCAGAGCAACCAGGTGATGATGTGCTCCCCTGGCTGACGGGTAAAGTCTTTTTGCATATTCCGGAGCTCGGTTGAGGTCCGAGATCGGGAAGTCACCTCTTCTTCTTCTTCGTCATGTGATGATAACTCCTGATCAGATGCTGTCCCAGGTGGTGAGTCCGTTGTCTCTTTTTTGCTTTTCCTCCTGCATACAGGGGCAACCAATATTGGTACGAGTTGGTCCTCTGGTTTAGCTGCGGTGATTATCAGTGTGGTTTGGGTAGCTGCTGTACTTGTCACTGGAGTTTGAGTAGCTGCTGTACTTGTCCCTGGGGGTGGTGTAGCTGCTGTGCTTGGAACTGGAGTAGCTGCGCTGTCCATTACTGTTGAAGTTTGAGTAGCTGCTGTACTTAGAGCTGGAGCAGTTGCGCTGTCCATTATTCCACCCTCAGATCCAGGGACATTTTTTTCCTTTTGAAGGTGCTGGACGGTGTTGAACAAGGCTCTGTAAGCATAGGCCAAGCCCCAGCACGTTGCCGTGATTTGCCCATCTCTGGTGTGACCAGAATGACAACGCACCTCCTTTAAGTGTTTTACTAATTTTTCTGGATTCTGCATTTGTTCATTAGTGAAGTTCCAAAACACTGGAGGGGCCCACTGGCCTAGATACTTGCCCATACTGTCCCACACACCCTGCCACTCATGACTGTCCAGACTTGGGGAAAATCTCTTAGTCATCCTAGACTGCAGACTAACCCCAGACAAGGCCCACACCCCACTCTGCTTAACTCTCGGGACCAGACGAAAAAGTCGTGAGAAAAACACAACACTGCACCAGCTACTAAGGAGGAGAAAAATGACTGCTGCTGCTGAACCCATGACAGTAGGTTATAAGGAAGCTTGTAGAACTGGCAAATGTTCATATTTTGTTTTTATTTTATTGCTAAGCAGAAGCAAGATGTATTATTTCCTGGTTAAAAGTGACTGTAAAAATGGCATTAGACTGCCTAATATTTATATTTCATTTACTTCCAGGTATAATATCCTTTTCTGTTTATAAATAAAAAGACTGAACTTCTCAGCTCAGCATGCACAGGCTGGCCTCTGAGAATTGGACATCCTCATATGTGATCTGGCCAGTCATAAATGTTATGTTGTATACTCCTGACACCTGCTACCCTGCAATTTGCATGCCGGTTTTGGATAAAGGTGTGCATTTAATGAGGGACTTGTATATGCAAATTCTGTTTCATGCAAACAAAGGAGACCATCAACTACGCAAATAAACACGTGTATGGAAATCCTGCTCATGCAGCAAAATGACAATCCTGCTTGTTTCTTGCAGCCAATATCTCAGGAAGTCAATGTGATGACTTCCCTCTTTTATTACAAGCACAAGGCTCAGCCTGTCCCTAGCATATAAGGCTGAATCTAGAGAAAATGTACAGGGAGGAGTTTCCAGGAGCTAGTTTATTATCTTTGTTGCCTGATATTATACCAGGTGATTCACATGGGGAGGAGAGAATTTCACAAAAACCTGAAAAGCGAGGCTAATCTCCCCTGTTACCTTTGCAGCCCCTCAAGAGGTAGGTCACCTCCTCCCTGGATTAAGTGGGCATCAGCATCTTCCCAGGATGGAGAAATCATGGATGATCCCTACAGGCTCTGGCAGTAGCTCTGCCCCTCATCCCCACAGGATGGGTGAGTTGGATAGTCAGGAGCCCAGCAGTCCGGGAGCTTCTCACTGGTCATAGCCAGAGACATGCTTCATGGCTCCCTCCTGCTTCAGTGATCCCCATCCACAGATGAAGAGGGGGCTGAGGTAACAGCACTTGGTCGGTTTGCAGTGGTCCATGGGACAGATAGAGGCTTTAGCATTTAAGCTGGGTTTGCCTTTGAAAACATATCCATCACACTTGAAGAAAATGCATTCTCAAAGTTGCTTGAAAGAGTCAAGAGTCATTAAAATATGTAAATGGTAAAATTGTACATGGATAATAGTCTGATTACCATTTCAGTGACAGATGTTCTAACACAGAACCAGATTTTCAATGGAGATCCGGGTTAAATTTTCAAGTATTCAGCCCCACATCTGGAGTTGAATTTTCAGATGAGCTCACCTCTTGCTGAGGCACTAAGTGGGCAATTCTCTGTAAAGCCCTCAACATGTAGTTCCCATTGTGGTTTTAGTCAGATCCTTTTTTACTGGTTGCAAAAGAAAAGTTGCAAGCAGCTGAACTTGTCTGAAAATCTGGCCCTTGCTGTTGGTACTGAACACTTGTGGGATTCCAGCTTCTCGTGTGCACCTGAGCCCCACAGGCACAGGATGCCACACACACCTTGTCCTGGGGGGTTCATTAAGGACCTTAATACAGCAGAGCGGATTTCCTTGTACTAAGGGCACCCAGCAGTACCCCGTACTATGCATCAGTCTCTCTAAGATATCAGGGAAAGTCAAAGAAATGGGTAAAATGGTAAAAGCTACAGTGAAACCTAAGGCAGGCTTCCAAGAACTGGTCTGATGTACATTAGGTGCTAGGATCTGATCCTACTTGCAGCAGTTCAGTACCTTAACTACTATCAAAGTCACAGGAAATCAAGTATGACCCAGAACTGGCTTTCCATGTGCATGTACACATTGTCCAAAACATGACAGAATCATAGAAGCAACGTCCATTTGTTTCCTTACCAAGTTTCAAGTTAAAAAAGGAGCTTGTAATGACAGCTAACTTCAGGAAGAGCATCACCATTTGACTTGCACACCATGCAGCATTTGCACTTAAGTCACTTCCATTCTGCTGAAGTAACTACAGAGAGAAAATGGCATTACTTAGCCCAGCTTCTGTTGAGCACCTTTGCAGAGGATTGTATCAGTAAATCTCACAGCATGAAGCTACGACAGCTTAAACACATTGAAGAATAAACATCATCTCAGTGCTGCTGCATCAGGGAGATGCTGCAAGGAAGGGCACAGATAAGTCAGGGCAAAGCTCCCCCTGGCTACAGCCCCCTGGGAGGGTCCAGCACAGCCACCTGCACCATGAGCTCACACAGTGGAATTGCCACTTATAGAAAAAAGAATTTATATGCATATATATTAAAAATAGGCATCTTTTATCTAGTATGTAAATTGCTTTAAGAGGGAAAAACTTGTTGAAGTATGGTGACTCATTTTCGCATTCATATCTAAGAGTATACAGCTAATACCAAAAGTACAGAAGCCATTCTTGCACATTTGGTTTATTATGTGTTCAGATTCTAGAGTGTACGAAATACTTTCATAATCACTTGCTGTCTCATTTGGGTTTCCTTAATACTGGGAGGCAAAACTTGCCTGTTCCATTTGCTCAGTGCCTTGAATTCCAACAATGACCTTGGCAGTTCTCTCATCATAATGTTAAATTGGTATTCTGGGGCAAGGCAATTCCCCTGCCCTTCAACTGCTGAGGGTTTCTTTAATTTTTTCATTGTAATTTAAGCATCTCCCAGCAACTAATTTCCCAAACCTGTGACCTTTTTTTTTAACTAACATTTATTTCAAAGTGATATGACAGTGGGAAATAAATGTATATGGCAGGCACCCCCTCAAAGCTCCCTGTTTTGTCACCACCAGCCACTACTGATTCCTTCATTTTAAAAGTGAGGCATGCATGCTTTATACAAGAAAGTCAACAAGGTTTATCACTGCAGGATTATGGCTGTTGCTGCTCACCATTTGTGTAAGGTTTGTTAATCTCAAATTTCATGAATTTTTAGCACCCAGGATTGTCTATCACGAAGTTTCATGTTGGAAGAATTTCATTTTGGAAGTCTGCACCCTTTATTATGTTGTGATAGCAGAAGAAAATGTATTCTATAAATGCTGCCTAGAACTAGTTGAAGACACTTGGCAATGAGAAGAGATGGCTAGTAACTGATGGCTAACATCTGCATAATGTTGATTGATACAGTAAAATGTGACATTATTACAGGACTTTATGACAAGCTGCTGGAGGAAGCAGTCTAAAATTGGCTATCCTAGTTTAAGTTGATTCTTACAGTTGGAGTCAATGACAGGGAAGTAGGAGCTAATTAGGATATGGAATGGGGGAGAGATTTGGGAATTATTCCAAAATCTTATAAAGGTGGATAATTAGTGACACAGTTCTACTTGCCAGAATTGTATACAAATATCAACGAGAATCCTTCCTCTCTCCCTAACTAAATACAAGCATTTCTTGTTTTGATAATAATTACTAGCTGCCTTTTGTCACTCTTATTTTTACATGTAAACAACTATTTACAAGCTAAGTCAAAGCATGAAAACGTATTTACCAATTTAAAGTATGAAGAGGTGAGTTTCACGCTCTGCATCCAGCTACTGAGTCAGGTCTATCTATGGCATTCGCAGACCTCTTATTTTGGTTGAAAGTTTTGCTATGTCAGTGCATTTCCCAGCAATGTGAAAGGCTGTGATGGAAGCCAGCAAATAAAAAAATAAACCTTTCAAGTAGATAGAGATACTTCCAAAAGAGACTGTGCATTGATTTCAGATTTTAGCCTCAGTAATCACTAATGTCTTGATGACTGTGGACTGATTGTTTATCTTAACTAGCAGCACTTTTTTCTATAATCTTTCCTATCCAGACTCGCAGAATTTATTCAACTTTATTTAGCCATCCATTAAGAAGCCCACACAAAGATTGCTATTGCATTTTATAATTGTTTCTGAAGATTAAACATACAAAATATCTATTATAAATGTTGTTTCTTAAGTAGAAATCTCCATACCTCAGCTACAGCAACTCCACTCAGAGCCTGATGAGCACTGGTCACGTGTAAATCTACTCAGCAAAGCTCAGCATGGTTAACAAGACCCTATAAAATGTTCTGTTTGTTGCTTAGGCTGCTGTCAAATCTCATGATGCTTTTCCACTTTGTCCGAGCAGTTTGAGAAAAATCTGATAGTTCTGTGTCAGGCAGTACCATACTCATTCAGAGAAAACTCATTCAGATTGACAGTAATCTGAGGAAGCACTGTTTGATCAAAAAGATACTTTCTTCAAAATGTGCGTTTAGGTGGAGAGAGTTTATCAGATGTCACAGCATAATCAATTGCTTCTCATTGAGGTGGTACGTGAGACAACCAGCAGCTCTGGCAGAGTGCAGATGACAGCTGCACTTCTGCAGCTGGGGCATCTCTGTCTGGAAACGCTCATCACTGGTGTGCAGGAGGTAAACCCATGGGAAATCATGTCTTTTCCTACCCCTGAGAAAGCATCAAAGTCACCACATGTACAGTCTCAGTTAGCAGCATCTGCTTGCGTTTTCCTCAGATGCTGATATTATACTTCATAGAGGTCTGGCAATGAGATTAATCTGCTGGGAATGTCAGAATGAGAGGAAAACCTGGGGTCCAGCTGCGACATGTTTCAGGCAGCTTTTGCAATATCAGAAGTGTGAATTTCACACATGCCACTGTCAGGACATGGGGCTACAACCACATTAGAAACAAGCCCCAGGATGAAGGCAGCATCCTTGGTTCAGAAAGCAGGGGAGACAGCCTGGCACCCACACTGGGTGTCATGCCAAAAGGTCTCTGATACTGTCAGTGCCATTTTACTCATTTATTCTAAGTGAGGCCTACCACTAAGAGACAAATAGCAGTCCCACACTGGAAGAGTGGTCCTGAGATGGTGAGCACCACTATGGGTGGCACCAGAGACCTCTTTCATGGTCCACACTCTGCCACCGATGTACTGCGCTGCGTGTCTGTCTTCCTCTCCTGCTTATGTTCACCAGCCATAAAATATGGATAGGGCCTATTTAGCTCTTAGTCATGTTGTCAGCATTATTTTATGAGTGTGTTACAGTGCTTTGAAAACTAAAGTATCCTCTGAATTACTGTTTTAATGCTGTGCAACAGATCAACGACATTGATAACTGGGTTGCCTTGTCATTAAGTCATACATTTGACCACCATACCACTCAGCACATAACTTGGAGAGCTGTGCGCTCTCTCACTCACGCCATCACCAGAGCAAGAGGCTTACCCACAGTTGCTGAATCATCTACTGGAGCTGCATAACCAATGTATTTGCTGTAGACACTATTTCCAGTGAAAATAACTGCTCATGAGGCCACACCTCACACTTTAGTGAGATAAGTGGTTAACCATTGTCTTAACTAAAGATTGACATAAAGCTGATAAAGCCAAGAAGCTAACTGAGCAGTAACTTCATTAACTCCCCACATGCCAATCAACCAGGGAGTTTTACAAGCTAACCAGAAAATAAGGCTACCTGAAATGCAGTGCAGGCCTCACCAGATGTTCCTGAGGGTTAACTAAGTAAGTCTCCCACTGGTAGTGTGCACACTGTGCCAGCTTTAAAGCCTTATGCTTGCCTGTTTCAACTAAGAAAAACACGGATCAATCACAGCCTGGATGGAGTGCCACGGTGGACAAGACACAGTTATTCCTATCCAGCAGGGTTGCGCAAGTCCTCGAGTTTTCTCTTGCTGTGCCTGAAATGAAAATGTGACATTTTTGCTTTTTCTCTCTTCCAGGTGCTCTGACAAGCAGTTTGCTTGCTGTAATGCTGGTGGGATGTAATGCAGGCCTGAAGAGCCCGCAAGACCCTTGTCAAAACTCATTCCCTTTTAGCAGCAGCCTGCCTGGGGTAGTCCCCTGCTGCCCGCACTCCCTGCCCTGCCTTGCCCTGCCAGCCCACCCATGCCCCTACTCACCCACCGCCTCGCCAGCTGCCCAACAGCAGGTCAGCTAAACCTTTGAGAATGGGTGGTTTAGAGGTTTGTGGTCTTGCAGCTGACCCAGACATAATTGTCGGGTTTCCTTGCTGCCTTTTGCTGTCTTCTCAGAAAACCATGGCCTGAGTGGTCAAAACAGCTACTCTGCCACAAGAGTTGCCTTTTCAGGTCAGGGCTGAGGCTCATTGTCAGGATAACAGGGGAAAGCTTTGAAAAACCAGTTGAACCCCAAAATTTGAGTCTCCCTCCTGCAAAACCTTTAGTCTTTGCTATGTAATCTGCTGAAGTCTGGAGGATAATGAATTGCAAGTTTCAATTTCTCAAACTGCTCATCCAGAATTCCATAGGGACCCAAATCTACAATGTACAACTTCTGCTGCTTCAAATATGGCACTTTTTTTCCCCCCACGGACTTAAGATTCTGAGAAAGCACCTTGTATGTATTACAGTAGTCTCGGATCTGTAGGAAGTCATCATTTGCAAAGAGGAAATATTTGATAGCTCCATCCTATTGAGTAATCAACTTCTTGTATTTGGATTACATCATTACATTTGCAGCATGCCTCTGCAAAACATACTCTGCAAAGGGATTCCTGACTCCTTGTACTTGCTATTCCTCCATTGCTTTCATCTTTCCTGCAGATGAAGTCTGACTGAATCTTTCACACCCCAGGAGATAGGGCAGGATTTTTTTTGAAGCAAATTGCAAACTAAGGAGTTCCTTACCAGAGCAATTATGGTTTATTGTTTCAGTCAGTAAATGTTTAAAAAAGCAGCCGTCTCCTCAGAACATATCATAAAATATGGCGTGCACACAAACTGTAAATAAATAGAAATAATTGCTTGTGCTACAAGATCCAGTCCAGGGTTGGTTTCAGTTCCTGGTATAGCTGCAAACTTTCTGTCTATCCATGAGCAAACTAGTTCATCTTCCCTGTATCTCATTTCCTTTTCAGGACAATAAGCAGAGTAATTTCCCTGTCCAGAGGACGAGAGAAGAACTTTAGCAGGACCAAAGTAAATAGCTTGCAGTGATTTCACATATTTCCAGCCCCTCTGCCTTAACGTGATTTTTAAAAAGTGAAAGGAATTCCATTCAGCCTCTGGTTTGACCGTTATCCATTTACACCAAAGAGCCCAGAAAGGTCTCAAGTTTAGGTGTGTCTTGATTAGCAGCATTTATTTTCACAGTCAGATACCTCACTGTCTTTTAGCACCATCACTGTACAGAAGAGCAACAAGAACCTCAAAAGCCACGATTTACCTGAGGCCCACAGACCACAGCTGCTCCTATAGCTCTTGAAACAAGAGCAACCATATTTGTACTTCAGTGTTGCTTTTCTTTTTAATTCCTCTGTCAGTTAATACTGTAAACATGCAGCACCGACAGTTAGAAGCAGCGTGTGTTTGCCACCTGTTGTTATTACATGCAACCATCCTGCTGTAATTAAAGTGTAGGGGCTCCTTCCCCATTTGCCCACCCACTTCTAGGAAGACTCTGAAAACCTTTGTGTGTCTACAGGGAGACACAATAAAGCCTCATGCTTGTGTTTTTCTGCAGACTTTTTCCTGCTGAGCTGGTGATCTTGTCATCTGTATGGAAAAAAAAAAGATTCATTTTCAAGGAGCATGAAAATTGGATCTCTACAATTATGAGGGACTCACCTCTCTGTGCTTCACTGGTACCTTCACTATGACAGTGGCTACCTAGCAACCATGCCTTTTGACTCAAGCCAGCTTTATTTATATATAGTTGCATTTCTACTGGCATAGGCAAAAGGTAGCCATAAAAATACTAATTCGCTTGAACGTGGTATGTTAAAGCACTTTCTTCCAGAGAATTTAAAGCAATATTTCAGCAGCAGCTTGAAGAAACACCACTGGCTTGTTTGTTGGCATGGCAATTGTACCTGTTTAAGCTCACTATTTAGACATGCTTCTTTACAGGTTAAAGTACACAGAAAGTATTTATTGTAAAAAGTAAATAAAAAAAAAATCAAAATCCCAACCACTCCCTCCCCAAACCTTTGAAAAACAAAACCTTACGGTTTTACAGGAGAGAGTACTCTTCCTCATAATGCACAGTAGCAATTAACCCTCACCAGCGGGTGGTTTCTGGGCTTACCTTAACATAAGAATTACTTAAGTTTTAAATTTATGGACTTCATGCCAGTTGCTTTTTGCCCAGAAGACAGGGTGGAGTTGAGTGTGCTTGAGATTTGTAGACAGAGGCAATCTAAGGCAATAAATAAGATCCTTTGCCTCCCTCCTGTCTGAAAGCAGAAATAGGTTAACCTTATAAAGCTATGTAATTGTTCTGGTTGTTTGTATTTTAGATCACTGCCCTCCCTTTCAGCCCTCTCTTCCTTCCCCATCATCTATGAAAAATAAAATCAAGCAGAAGCTGTAAATCATTGTATGCAGCTTACCTAACTCATCCTTTTTGCAGCTGACAAGAAGTAAAACCTGTAAAGAAGTAAATATAGTTCCTGCCCATTTTCACATGGCAACAGCTTTGTCAATTCATGGGATGAGATACCCTTTCAAAAATGTCTAAAGACAGCTCTGTATTCCTTTCTGTTACCCTTCTGCTCCGAGCTGAAGCCTTGTCACAGTGTTCCTCTCTCTGGCTTTGCTCCAGACTTCAGACTGATGTATTAGGACTTCATCCATTTCAGTTTTTCTTGTTTAGTATTATCCCACTGACTTTGAGGTTTTCAGAATATTGATTGATTAACCTTTGCAAAACTTCCATGAAGTAGCAAACTGTTCCTAGTCCAATTTAATGTGTGAGAAACAAGGCACTGTATTTAGTATCATAGAGTATTGGGTAAATTCCCTGATTCTGTTGGAATTGGGTACTGAATAAAAGGACTTTGTACAAGCAGACAGTGTTTGGCCAACTGTTAGAAAGATTGAGACAGAGACAGGCATTTGGCAAATCACAGGAAGGAGGGGAAAATTGTTTCTGTAAAAGCAGACATGGCAATAAACAGAAGTTTAAATAAACTAGAACGATTATATTGAGTATTGCATAGTGAAATTAACAGCCAGTATTTCTGAGTATCCCAGATGTCAGAGGTGTGAGTTCAATTTCAGGCTCCTACAGGAGCCTAATGGTCCTGTAACAGGTTCACAGTTAACAAATAAATATGAAAAGAAGGGACTAAGTGAAATGCAGCCACATGTTAAGTGCTTGGACTCTTGAAATGCTCCAAGTAGGATCCAAAACAGGTGTCACTTTGGGTAGTGACAGAAAAGAAACTGAGATGTGAGAGGAGGGCCACTGTGTCTCAAGGTCTCCGTTATCTCAGGTGAGTCTTTAAGGAGTCAAACATCTATTTACCTGAAATCTACAGACCAGTGGACGTGTGGGCTCTGGTACTTACAGATAGCTTTTTTCTACTTTCACACTGTTTGAAGGACTACATATAATTTAAAATAATGAATTAGATCTCAGTACTTCATCACTAATGTTTTAGTCATGTAGTATTGATTCCTGTTTACCTTTGTGCTATCCAGCTGGATTGCACTGGAAATAATTGTTTTACAAGAAGGGGTGTGCCAGTGAGTCACCCAAAATCTCCTATGGTCCTGCCTGCCCAAGACAAGGGTGAAGCATGAACTGAACTGTTGAGAGGAACTGAACCCAGAGGTCTCAGTAGCTGGGTGACTTTTTAAAGAGGATAGACAGAGCACCAGCAGCAATTTAAAGCACAGCAGCTACAGCTGCTTTCTCTGTGAGATGCCCATCTCTTTGACATTTCAGACGCACATTCTCCCTGAGAAAGTGCCCAATTACAGGTGACCATAGGAAAAAAGATATTCTTTTTTTTTTTTTTTTTGCACAGAATGATCCACAATCCATTTAAATTCTGCTGTAGGCACCAAGCTCTTGATAAAGACATATTTTGACAACTGATCTTATCAAGCCAAACATGCCACTGCTTCAAGCCTGCAAAAGCCCGTGAAGTTACATCAGCAACTATGGCTCCATTTCTTTATAAGGTTCTGTGAAGGAGAGCAACGCCTTGCCTTTGCTGCCCTTACTGCTTTCATTAGATCTGATATTAGATGTTAGATGTTGGATGGAAACAGGCAAAGAGTCCCTGAGGGAAAGAGCAGGTTCAAGTTTAATGTGGGTTGTATTCCAGGTCTGTAAAATGGGGATAATACCACTTGCCCAATCCACAGGAGAGCTTAAGTTTCCAAAGTGTTCTGCCGATGTCAGAAAAATTATAAGGATCACTAATCAGAAAATGATCTTTCAACATAGGTTTGATTCTAGGCAGATTTCATCCTTTACCCTTTCTATTACAACTGTTGAATTGCAATTTCATTTGTCATCATTGTCTGCAGTTTTGAAGTAACTGGAAAAGTTCACAGTGAAGGCTTTGAGGTGTCTTCCTGTTATCAAGGGTTTCTATTAAATACATTAAATTGATTTAAGCCTATTACTTTATCAAAAGAGCATAATCCTGTTCTTTAGCTTTCAAGGGAAAGCAGCAACTATCTCAGTTAATTACTGTTTCCTTGCTGGTACCCCAGAGCAAGCAAATGTTCCGCAGTCAAAAGTAATTGGTAATGACTGGGAACGAAAGTGTACATATTGGTCCTAATAACCAATAAGGTTAATTGGAAAAATGTGGGCTGTAGAACAACTGAATTTTCTTCACAAAAGTACATGAATTTCCATCTTATAGTAAACATATATGTGTTTTACTTGGTGCTTATATAAAAAACAGGTAATGAAACTTCCCTAAATGTCATAAACATGTTATCTACGAGTCACTATAGAAATGAATCAGACAAAACCTGTTTTGACAAGATATCAGCCATTTTTCAGTGCACAAGTGTAATGCAAAGTAGACAAGCAACTGTGTACAGGGACTGGAGGTTCGGCTGCCTACAGATCCTGCTTGCCCTCACCATAGTCAGCCTTAGGGCCCTTTATCTGAAGACCTTCTGTGTCACTACATAGGCAGTTCACCTGTGTTCCGCCAGCCACATGATGCTGTTGCAAAATGACAGTGAGCATACAGAAAGAGTGGAGATGGCGAGTTTGTACTGGCTGAGCTGCCCCAGAGGCATGTTAGTGAGTGCTACGCAATATTTGACTACGGAGGAGGAAGAAGCTACTGTTTCCTTCCTGATGTGCAGGGTCCTAATACACCCCAACCCAGGTGGACAGAGCAAGTGCACCCCAGGGTAGAAGAGATGAGCAGGACCGGAGGAATGGGAAAGGGTGGACAATGCAAGCTGGGTGCATTGGCTTGGTGGTGTGAGGGGGACAATAATATTTCATCTCCCACAGGTTTGAATCCAAGCCAGAGAGTGTGATGAAAGCAGAAAGCTTTTTGAAGTATATTTCAATAAATTTGCCCAGATTCTTAAGAGATTTCTAATAAAATAGTCCTGTCAACTTCAGTGAATCTTTTATTTGTACTGACTGGGGAATTATCCTTCTGCTGGGGTATTTCTAAAGTGTGTATAATTTTGTTATACTAGCAAGTCAGTTATTCTGATATATGTATTATTGGTTATTATGGACTGTCATCAACCCTTCAGTCAGCTGGCCATGATTCATGAAGGAAAATCACTCTTAATTAAACATTCATCTAATTATTCTTGCCAGAAACAAATGAAATATTCAACCAATATGTTCCATAACAGCTTCAGAAGAGTACCACTAGGATTTGTGAAGCCAGATGATTGAGTGCACAGAGAAGCTTTTCAGCACGTTACATGAGAAAAGGATCCATCCCTACCTTTTAACTGTCTTCCAAACATTTCAAGCAGTATTTAATGTCAGACTAGATTTTGGAGTAAGGCACATTAAATGACTACAGTAATTGCTCTTTGGGAGAACAGATTTGAGTGACAACACTTTCTCTAACCTCCAGGGTCTTACTTTCCTATGAACAGCTTAACATTTAAACAAACTGATTTCTCAATATTTTACAAAAAAAAAAAAAAAGAAAAAAATTCCCTGCTGAGGCTCATGTAACTACTTTTCTGTATGTAATTAAAAAGAAACGATCTAGAATAACATTTTTCTTTGGTATGTCACTGAATTGCTAGTCTGTTTCATGCATGCATATGCATCTAAGTACTAGGATGTTGACCCCTACAGAATTACTTCAAAATGCCTAAAGCTTATCATTCCCCCAGTGTCTGAGACTATAAATATAATTACTGAGTGCCTGGAATAGTTCTGTGAGTCCTGCAAATTTTTTCTTGCCCTAACTTATCTCAGCTTGCAAAGTCTTGAATACACAGCAGCTAAAGATTTTCTTCCCAATTCGTGGACATAGATGATGCAAATTGCTCATATACATTTGATTGAAATCAGTTGAACTCCCCTAGTATTAAAAACTACTCTAACTGAAAGGAAGAACAGAAATGAGACTTAGCAATATTTGCCTCATCAAAAGGGCAAATGTATAAGGGGAGCATGCATTTGCACTTCAAATTCACCCCAAAAGTCTGGCATTCAATTTATTTTTTGTTTACTGCATAACCCAACTATCATTGCCATGGGTTGCCACCAGATATATAATGACTTCATAAAAACTACAGTAATGCCATAAAATTCCCAATACTTGTTCACAATTGTAATAAAATTATTTCTGTTAATAAACCGTCTCCTTCTCAATCTGAGGAAATCGTATCATGAATTATAGGAAAATAAGTAGCAAGCAGTGGGGTTTATGCTATTCAAATATGTGGCAAAAGCCTGGAGATTCAGCAGGTTGCTTCTGATATCAGCACATCTGCAGGTTATCAGGTTCTGGTATGCTACTTCTCTGCAATTACCTATTAAAAGACCTAAAACTAATGTTTCAAAAGGATTTTGCAGAGCAGTTGGAGTTTGGATTTGTTTCTCAATCCTACCGTAGCTTTTATGTGCAGGAAATTGAGAACGACACTGGTTAAAGCAGGTAGGTGCTGATCTCCCTTTGAAATCAAGCCTTACAGATGTTTCTTATTAAATCGGTGGGAAGTAGACATCTAAGAAACTTCAAAAATCTAGCCTCTATGCTCTCTAGAATAGCCTCCAATTGGAAGCAAGCACTGCAATGCCTGAGATGACTTCAGAGTTCAATGTAAATTGATTACATCTTGGAGATTTCTTGAGATCGCTTTTCATAGATATCTTAGCGTTCCTAGGACTTCTTTCAGTAAACATAAAATATTCCAGTTCTCCACTGGGTTACATTTTGAACCCATAGAACTGTCTGTTTAATCATACTTTGACTCCAGATACAACTTGTTCCATATTTCCCAGAAACAGGTAATATAGAAAGGCAAGTGATTGCTACTGAGAACAATTATTGAAGGTAAGATGTTGAATAGATATAGTTACTGTTGTTGTTTTATACATGGGATATACCTGTTCTCCATAGTTCACACCACTTGTGTTAAGATCTGGTGCTCAAGCCCTCCCCTCTCAGTCAACAGGTGCATCACCTGAAGCTGGCAGTCACAGCACAACCATAGCTTCATTAATATACTTTCATGCTATAGGAATATTTTGTGACTTTCGAATGCCACCATCAAAGTTTCATCTTTCTCATTCTGAAAAACCAGTCAATTCATCTTTATTTTTTCAGTTATCATAACCAGAGTTTTCTTCTGACCTTAATCCACAAATCATATCTGTCTTACCACATTGACCATATTAGTCATCAAAGTCAGATCTGTAGTCATCTTTCTTTCTTGGTTTTCTTATTATCATTTTATTAGCTGCAAATTCCTGCAAAACCACACAGACTTCCTTTCCAAATCTGACTACCACTGCTCCCATTAGATGGAGGAATATTTTAGCAAGCTGTGACCACAGAAGAATGGCAATTAAGAAATTGCAGCCATGGCTGTATCCTTCAGCAATTGCCAGCAGGCACCAGTGAAGCTCTATGGCATCTCACACAGCACCCAAAAGTGTGAAAAGCAGAGAAAACATCAAGGCAGTAAACTGGCAGCAGACATGTACTGGGAGGCTGGAGATGCAGGGTCCCTGAGAAGGCTGCCGCACACAATTGCTTGTGCAGCCAAAGCACCTCCTGCAGCTACCAGCAGCATGCAGCATGCTTTCCCACAGGAGATTTCTGCTTTCACTTGTCCTGTAACATGCTCGTGTTGAACCTGCGACTCACTCTTCACACAACACATGCAGAACTCTCTCCTCCCTTTGCATCACTGGCAGTGATGCCTGCTGTCCACATCAGCCCTCCTCTCACCACCCTCTAGCTCAGCAATGGCCCCTGCCCTGGCTTCAGACCCCAGGGGAAGAGGGCTACCTCCATGGGTGCTGAGTCTCGTGAGATGGACAAATTTACAGCCATGCCCTGTGCTTAGCGTTTCCAACAAGCTAGTTCTAGACAGGTCCCTGCTTAGCTGTTAGGGAATTTTTAACAAGCCCTTTCAATATGCCTGTGTGTTATTCAAAAGGTCCAAGCACTTAACTTTTAATTTTTGCTTCTATTCTGGGGACCAGTTGGCTGAATTTTCACTTTACAGCGTCTAAACATATGGGCATCAACATTCTTTATCACATGTAGCTGAGAGTCCACTGAGCACTAAGGAGATTTATTTGTGCTAACTGTTCATTTCACATTGTATTTAATACTGCAGAAAAGGGATTTAAATTTGTTTGCATACAGAAAGTAAATTATTTTTATGTTGTGCTGCCAGAGTAAAATTCTGCTGCATGCAGCTTTCCTCTTCTTTTCTAAGAAGCTATCTAAAAATAAATGCTGTACACCTGCTTTGTCTCTGTTTACCATCCAGTAACTAAAACTAAACATGTATGTAGCACTGTGCTTAAAGCCTCAGTTAACCCTAGAGACGGAACTTCACATATACTGCCTTTGCCAACACTCTTACTTACTTCTCACATCAGACAGCATAAACTGTCCTAGCCCAAGCTTCCCCCCAAAACACCTTTGATATAATATGCTTTAATTTTATGTCAGCCCTGGAGTGGTTGGGCAGTTGGACAAGATGATCATTGTAGGTCTCTACCAACTGAGACCTATATGTATATTCTATTCCATTCCATTCCATAAGAAACCAAAATTCCATTTCCTTGCCCTTTCCTTTCTGGAGGTTTGCACACCATCAGACATAGCAGTGCAAGGTCAATCACAACCCAAACTGAGGTGAGAAGCACATTCCAGTGCTGGGAAGTTCCCACACCTCACACCACAGCTCCTGCTGGAAACAGGGAATCACAAGCCAAAACACTACTGGCATATGAATTGTCAAATTGTGTTTTCTGATACAGATTGGGCCTCAATAAACTTGTGCTGTCGGATACACCCCAAATTCAGGGACTTCTGTCATATGGACTTCTGTTTCATACTAGCTATTTCTGTCTTCTGAAAGAAATGCTCTTGTTTTCACGTTCTGGAAAGCGTTGTGACTGTTGTTATGCTGCTACCTGAATACACCATTGACTAACAGCTATTTTGGAAATTCATATCAGGTTTTTTCAACTATTTTTATTCTTCTCTTGTCCATTAAATAGACTGGCATTCAGGGCTACAGTTGCTCTCCCATTGATTTCTGATCTGTGCTGGGTAAAGGAATGCCCCCAAAATTTCATGGTAGCCTCATCTGTTCCAAAGTTATATATATGATCTGCTCATTCATCAAGCATATATAACTGACTACAATGACATCTCTAAATCTAAAACACATTAAATGTATCTGGGACCTATAGCCAGGACCAATGAAGATCAATGAATCTTGCACTCTTCGCCATCACTGAAGGATTTCAAGAAATAATGTAGAGAGAGATGCATTTCTTGACTTGAAGTTGCTTATTGTTTATTGCTTGGGGTACTCTGTTTAGAGACGTTAACATGTTTGAAGGCCTAGGGACTGAGAATGGAGTAAGCTGGCTTTCCACTTGCTGGCCCTGAGCAGACGGCCATATGCATATTATATAGAACTTGTAAGGAGGCATTTTCCTCCTCCAGCAGTTCTTACAAGTAAGGAGCATCTCCTGTTGGATTTCACAGGGACAGATTCTCATGGTGTGCATACCCAGCTTCTGGGCTTCTGCAGATGGGAGACCATCTCCAAAGCACTCCAAGGAGTACTGAGGTGAGCTGGCCAAATCAGAGCCTAAAATAAACTGGAGACCAACCAGTCTGCACAGACCCAGTTGTGACCTAGTTGTGTCCCACTGATTTTGAAAGTGTAGAGATTAAAAAGGAAAAAAAAAAAAAAGAAAAGTAAATCTGAGAAAGGTTTTCCTACTAGGTTTCCCACACTATCCTGTATTGGATAACCAAATAAAGCACATTACTGACAGAGAAAAGCTGCACTGTGCTATGGATAAAAAGGTTTTTTTCACTTATATCTGTTATATTGAAATGACAGGTGTCAAACCCTGCCCTCAGGGGCAGAAAATCAGGTCAGAAAAAAATTCCCTGAGGGTGAAAGGTTTGCAAAGTTGTGTCAAAAAAGGCACTGTAGTGTAATTTTACTTTCTGCTGGAATACCTGGGTATCAGTGAGACAAGCGGTTGGACTAGTCATTGGTGCGGGGTATTAAGATTCCTACAGAAATACTCACTGCAAAATTAGTGAGAGACATGATAGGTGCACACTGTCTTCATCTATGAAAACAAAAATGCTGTGTGTAGGCTGTCATATAAAACATGCAATTGCTACCAAATGGGGACAAAAAGGTTTATCTTTGATGATTATTACCATTTTTGGACAATGCGTTTTGGGCCAAGGGAATTCTTTTTGTCGGTAATTGTTTAGATGTTTTGGTTCCTGTGTCAGGAGCTCTGGAGGCGCCAATAGTGTATGAACTAAGGATATATTTCTCTGTGCCAAAATGTGCCAGTCAAACAATTTTAGGAGAACCCACCAAACTGAATGGCTGCAATAATTTGTCAAAAATAAAAAGAGATTGGATAGAACCTGATGTGCAGTATGTCACCAGAACACTGGGGGAGAATATAGCAGAATGCCCCGTAAGCAACACAGACACAGTCACCAGTCGCTTGGTGCAGTTATGAGCTTCCAAAGCAGTTAGAGAGTTGTACCCACAAGGAAAATAAATCAGTAATGTAGTAAATGCTTCAGAATAGTTTTGGCCTAGAGTCTGTAGTATGTCAACATGCAACAATTTAATTAGCCTTCATTCTGCACTAAATACCTCAAAGCCCTATCCTGTAGTTGGGCAAAATGCCCATGAAATCCAAGACTAAAGCATATAGCACTTTAGTGTAAGGAGGGAAATACAATTTGTTTTTTATATAAATCTACAAATATCTCAGCCAAGCTAAGAATAATGCAGGGAGGTTGTTTCCTTCTTCCTACAAATTTGTCTTTAAGTGGAATCACACACTTCCTAATTTGAAATTGCCAGTTCTAATGGAAATATGGTGTTAGATCTGACTGTTAATTTTTTTATTCTTCCTGAAGAAGCAGAGGAAGTCTTCTGTGGACCAGATGCAGCAACTTTAAATTCCTTCCTCTCTTCCTTTAATATGTCTTATGCTGTTGTATAGAGAGGATGCTATGAAGCTTTTTTGAACCATCACCATGGATGTATCAGCGTAGCACCAGCGGCTTTGGAAACAGGGTAAGCTTATAGCAGGTGAGGGCGTAGCCTGCAGTTTGTGCTTGTGCATGGGCATGTGTGCATGCTGAGGAGAAAAACGCATGCCCAAGCAGAGTTTTCTAGTTTTTTCCATTTATTCTTAGCAATTTGTCAGTTCAGCCACTGTTTAAATTGTAAGCTCTTTCAAAGCTCTCTTTAAAAGTCCTGCCCTTTTTGAGAGACATTTAAGTGTTGTGAAAATAACCTTTAAAATGTCCATGTCCCATAAAAGACATTTGACCACTTCTTAGTTAACATACAATAAGTCATCCAATAAGACTTAATCCAACTAAGAGACCAACTAAGAAATTGTTCTGGGGGCAGCTCTTATAAATCAGGAACATATTTAGATGAGTAGCAGTGGTGGTTTAGTGGTAATGGTTTTGACCCAGCTCCAATTTATTAAAGCCTTTCTTCAATTCAATATAAATCCAATTCTTAGAGTGAAAAACTGAATTGGAAAATAAAATATAACGTAACATCTTTTTTATGAGATAGGAAATGAGAGTGGCATTTCATCTTCTATTGTTCGACACTTAAAAGTACAATTAAATTGAAAAACTAAGAAGAAAATCTGTAGGACAGGGTAACTCCTATATTTAACATGAAAAATTAACTGTAGATCTCTTTAACTGATTAATCTCCCTTCGTTTTTCATGGAAGACTTCCATATGAAAACAAAATTGAATGTTTCTTACAGCATGAATTGTCTTTACCTAACTAAATAGAGTGCTAAGGAAAATGCATTTATCCTTAGGCAGAACATAAGTACACATGGTTATGAAGGTCAGCCTGGTTTCTAATCTGAGTGAAATATAAGTACCATATTTAGCAGATGCATGTACAAGTATGCCCATACAAGAAGAGAGAGTGAGAAAAGCAATTATAATTGCTATTCCCCAAATATATCATGAATTCTCAGATTTTCATATTATGCTTTTACATTCCAAGAACAAACCTTCACAGGTCTTAGGGGGCCAGGGGATGGGGGAAGATAAGAGAAGTTTCAGCTTCTGGCAGGACTTTTTGTTTGGTTAAATGTTAAAAAAAAAAAAAAAAGGCAAAAAACATCTTTAGTGAACTTCAATCCTTTTAGTGGTCTTTCCAAAAAATTAAATTAATCCAAAAAGCGAATTTTATTCTAGGCAAAGTTAGATGGCAAAATTCTACTCCCAGAGCAACACTTTAGATGCCCATGTATCGCGTGAATCTGTCACTGGAAGTTGAATTTGATGCCAAATGTCTGTATTTTCAGCATTTATTGACAGGCCTACAAATAACATATCTAACTAGTCTGCTACAGAGAAAATAGTCTGATCTTTGTGCCATAAGGAGCTTTTGTATTTAAACAGTTTTTGTATTTAGGAGGACAACTTGGCATAAGGATATTAGAGTGTTTTATACATACATACAAAGGAAACATCACTGATTTCCTCTTCAATCACTACTCAAACGAAATCAAAGCAAATCTATAGTCATCAAATTTTTTTTAGGCTGAATACCCATTTTTTAGACAAGTTAAGTCCTCTACCACGTATGTCATCATCATGGCAATGCATGTGGCACATGCCTTCCTTCTTTTTTGTTTTGTGCTTTTAGGACATATGATAAAGACAATTAGAAAAATAATTACTACTCATTGGAGTTGTTCCCCTTTTTAAACAAGTAGACTTTTGCACATCTTGAAAGGGTGAAAGAGTTAAGAAATTCTTTGCAGGTACTAGAATGGCACGGCCGCCAAGGTCTGATCTCTCTTTCCTTTTTTAATTCTATTATAGCACAGGAAGAGTACAAAAATCCAATAGAAAAGAATTAAAGTAAAATCATTACATTTCTGATAGCAAATCATGACAAATTGTGTGGTGTCACTGAAGAGCACGAAGTGCAGTAAAGTTTAAAAGCTGTAAGCGCCCCATTATTCATTTTTACTGAAAATCTAAGAGGGCTTTTGTAAACTCAAAATTCGTCATATTTCCCCTTAAAGTAGGACTTTCAAGATTTCTAACAATTGCTTCACTACTGACCTTCAGAATCTTGAGTTATTTCTGTGTTTATGTGGTTCACAGCATATATAGACACTTAAAGTGCTGTGTTAAGAAGCAAAAATACAAAGTGAAAACTTTGGCTACCAACATATATAAAAACAGTGTTCAAAATACAAACATATGGAGATTGAGAAAAGAATTGTTCCATTTATTCACTTCATTGATTTTTGTGTGTTCACTTCTAGCCTTTGCAAGGATTATACTTTCAAACCAAAACCTCTCAATCTAATAATGGAAAGGAATTTCTTTAAAATCTGAAATATCCATAGTACTTTACAATTTATTGTTCTCTGAGGTGAAAAATGCAAACAACAAATAAAACAAATAAAATCAAAGTGGACTTCTTAGTTACTGAATGCTGATTGCTTAAGAAGACATTGACCCACACTGACATTTTCCATATTCCCCAACAGGCTGATTGGTCTATTTTGAATTTGCTCACACAACAAGAAATATTGCACAGGCAGAGAGATCAGTAAAAGAATTTCTGTTGCAGACTCAAGTTATGGAGTAGGTAACATCTCTGAACAGCTTCTCTCCACCTGATAATTTTCCTTACTTTACTCCTTGTGCAAGTGAGTACATATACATGCTCAATTTCAATATTTTTTCAATATCTTTTTGTAATTCTTTAATCTTGTATAACCATCCACCACCTCATGTCAGTTCACCTCAGCAGTTAGGATATTGATAGAATCTGCCTCAACACCTCTGTTCTGTAATAGAAAACATCAGTAACAGAAAGTCCTACTGCCTCATGCTGGACTCATGCCTCCATACCAGGAGACCATTTCTTTCTGATCACAAGGCATGCCTTCATGATTACCCTTCCCTGTAGCCAGCAACTGCTTGACACGTGCCATTAGCTGCCAGCACCAAGCCAGGAATTACTCCACACTCCAGCACAAGTTTAGCACCTGACCACAGGCAGATGAAGCCATCTGGCTTGGTTCCTTATTGCTTGTAATGATGACGATGGACCTCAAGCATTAGCTCCTGGCTATGCCAAATTCTGATTTTTTTCTTTTTTTTTTTTTTTAATTTGTTCCTCTCCATTCTGTAATAGGCAATTAAGAACTGAAATTGCACCACGTACATGACAAAATGCCCAAAGACAGCTATGCTTCTTAGGAAGGAAACTTACAGCCTCAGTACCAAGCAGCAGCAGCAGCCTGCACCCATCCTGTATTCCACAATCTGTAATTTCAGCTACATATCTATTTATTCCAATGCTGCAGTATTCCATTTCTGAATGAGTTCCCACATCATGGTGACACATGCCTAGCATTATTGCATTTTAGACAGCCATCTGTACTGATATATTCAGCCAATAATTTGCCACCAGGAAATTGGTTCCTGGGAATATATTTCTTATGCGGAGTGCATGCATGCCTGTCTCCAATTTCTAAAATCCATATATCCTTGATGTATCTTGTAGGAAGCGGAAATCCTATTTCATCCTGAACTGGCTGTAAAACATAATGCTTGGTATTAATTAACGGGCAAAAAAATTTATGCCATAGTTCGTCAGCAAAATATTAGCATTAGTGTAACAATCCCTGAAAGAATAAGTAGCAGCATGGAGATGCCAGCTATCTAAATATGGCAAATGGCACGGAAGAATGACATAGGTCTAAAGGGACACAGACCCTTTAACTGATGAAAGATATGGGATAAAAATATACTTCAGTGTAGATAAATATGGAATAATGATTACAAGAGAAATAATCCAAATGTGGGTTGTAGCATTTAGTCAAGCAATCTTACAGTACCCTGGAAAAGAAAACAGCCAGGTAGTTATTAACAAATAACCCTTCAGTATATTATCAAACCAGCTTATGATACACATATGTAGGAAGAAATGGCCACCTAACTTCAGATCATTAAGTCCATTTCCTGCGACACTAGAACATAGCTCACCAGATGGGAGACACATGAAATATTAAAAAGATACTAAACATGTAGTTTAACTTTGGGCAGAAAGCCAAGGGTAGTAGGAGCATGGGCAGGCAGCTCACAAGTGGGGCTGAGGAGGTAAGAGTTCCACAGCTGAAAAGCGTGGTTCAAATTATATGCAATGCAATTTTTATATCTGCTAAAGTATGGGGTTTTTTTCTTCCTTTTTTTTTTTTTTCTAGGGAGGGGTGGAAGGGGGAGAAAGAATTAAAAATGGAAAGCTTGAAAGGATAGTTCCACATATAGAAATAGAGAAATTCTATTACTTAAAGCTAGGAGAGATGGACTTTTTTTTTAATTATCAGAGTTTTTCTTGTCCTCGCACAGACACCAGTCTGCTAATCAGGGACTTTCAAAGCAGTTAATCCCACTTTAAGTGAGATTATCTTTAATATTTAAATAAATAATATCTATGGCTTTGCAGGCTTTGGTTGACAGGAGTCTGGGGTGGAGAAAACTGGTAATAATGTGAAAAAAATGAAGCCTCCATCCTCCACCAGATCTGGAAGGTAAGCAGCAAAACTGGGAGAACATTTCAAAGGTCTTCCATGGCCCTGGAGGAAATTTCAGAGAACTGATCAGTCAGTTGCAATAAATGTGAGTTCAGTTTGCTCTTGGAGGAAAGAAGACATTAATAAGTAGCTTCACTTTACTAAGTCTTCGCAGAAAGAAGACATGTTCACAGCAAAAAAGCAGTTTCCAAAGTTTTTATGAAACCATACCTAAATATTGTTTTGACTTACACAGAATCATCTTTGGTGTGGATTTTTTTTTTTTTTTTCAAATTTATATGGTACCACAAAAATGCTACTTTTTGTAATAGATGTCAGCCATTTTTTTGTATTTCAACAAATTATTTACTGACAATTTAAATATCTTTATGAAAAAAAACACTTTGTTTCCATTCTGTATAGAATAATTCTTCGCTTCTGTATGTTCAGAACTTCTACAGACCATCATGACAATCTTATCACTTAGTCAGAAGGAGAAGTATTGCTGCATTGCTGCCTTTTATGGTATACCAATATTTTATGTAATACACTTTTTCAAATTCATGAGAAGGATTTTTAAACCACTTCAAAATTAGAAAAGATAACCCATTTCCTTCATTAATTGCAGCTTATATATAACAATAGGCTTTGAGAAGGAGATAACTTATGGTAGCAAAAGGGATGGCAAGATTTTGCAATAGGAATCACATCTGAGATATATTTTTTAGGACAACCTTGTTAAATAGAAATAAACAAAAGCTATTGCAAAAAGAAGTTAGGTCAAGAGAACTGGCCAAGGCATATACTTACTCATCCATCATTAACTGAAGATAATGGTTTAAGCTGGCACCAGCACAAGCATTGATGCAGCCTTAACACTGCTTCCAGGGAGGGAGCCATTGAGATTAAATCCCTCAAACCCACTCATCACTGCATGGCCCCACCTATCAGTGGGCACAGGGGACAGGCACTTGCAGTAAGGGGTATGGGTGAGGGAAAAGACAGCCCACCTTCCACGAGCTTCATTACTTTTTGCCTGGTTTGCAGAGCTATGGCACAGTATACCTTCTTAGGACAAAGTGTAAGATTTTAAATTTTTTACTGTCTGCTTCAAACAAAACTGATAAAATGAAGATTGCTCCAAGCTTCTTAGCTCTTCAGGGCTGCAGATCCTGGAAGAATCATCCTAGAAGGAAAAATTCTCGTTTTTACTGAAGTTCCCCTTGCAAGGTCTCTGGATAAAGAACCACAGAGCTGATGTCAACTGCACTTAGATTGGCCTTTTGGCATTACTAGAAAGAAGAAAAAAAGGAAGAAGAAAAACCAAGCCAAAACCAGATGCCCATAAGCTGACTTCTAGGTTGAAATTTGTTACATATGTTCAAAAAATACAAGCGACATTTGCTCCCATGTATTGTAGGCAGCAGTAACAGAAATTTGACATGTCAAATAGAGTACATGCCACTTAATCTATCCAGCTTGAGATCTGGAACACAGTGTGTTACAAAGACCTAGGAAAAAGAAAGAGAGAAAAAAAAAGAAAAACATTAAATGTATGTGAAATGTTATGAGAAAAAAAAAAGTGTAAATTCTGTTTTTCAGCCCCCAGCTTCGCGGTTCTTCCTTTCTGATGCAAATAGCTTCCAACAGAAAGATTTGGGAGTGCAAATTTATATGAAATGTTGGCAATTCAAAAAATAAAATGCTGAGAGGAATGACATAGTTTGTTTCCTTCAAAATTTCTAAAGTCCTTTTTTTTCTTATGAAGCACCAGTAGAGATTCCATAACAGGTCAGAATTAAACCTCCCTGAAATGTTAAATATTAGCTTTTTCCTCAGTCATTCAACAGGACAATGTGTGGCAAAAGTCAAAAAAACCCTCTGTATTTAAAAAAAAGATGCTGAAACAGTAATTCAAAGAGTTAACAACCACTGCAAATACATTTACTGTACTTCATTATAAAGTTAAAGTAAATGAAGCATTTAAAAAGAAATAACAGATGCCATCATCCTGGATGGATAATTAACAGCAGACTCTTTAACACTTACATTTAAATGGGACAGAAACATTTCAAAAAGATTTTTTTTTCTGTTGCAAAACATTCAGATGTAAAGAAAAAAAGACCATTCTCCTCCAACAACCTCCACAGGGAAATTAACTTCTGAACAAAACTGAGAGAATACTTCAGCAGTCCAGGTTTCCACAGTTCTTGGCAGGAGTGTGGGCAGCATGTTGAGTTCCTGGATGGAATGGAGGTGATACCTAACCCATTACCATTCCTCTTGGGCAAAGAGTTTACCCTGCTCAGCCTTGCAACCCCCTGGACCCCTCTTTGCCTACCTTTGGTGGGCTTTCCAAGTCAGATCTAGCTTGTCTGCACCAAAACGTGTGCTGTTAGAGCCAAGAATGTGGTGGCCTCTTCTGCACTATCAGCTCACATATCGCTGCATGGGGACACCATACCTTAGCAGGTGCTCGGTAACGAAAATAACAATACTTTTTCCATATACATTCTTCTCCCACTGTCACTTGAGCAGCTCTGGTTTTTTTCCACCTCCTTGATTTTGCGGAGATGCACAAAGCCAAGGTTTGCTCAAACCTATTCATCAGGAAACTACACCTAGTTTGCCGTCACTTGGCACCTTTTTTGGCTGCAACAGTAGAAAAACTGGCTTACACTGACAGAGAGGTTGGAACCCTTCTTTATCTTCTAGAGGTGATCTCTCAAGGTAAGGATTAACACAGTTTAGACAGCCTGCAGGAACAAAGCTACTTCTGCCATTCTCTGTGCCCTTTCAAGGCATCAGCTAACACCTTTCATTTGAATTTTAAGGAATACAAGGAATACAAAGGCCTTTGAAAAGATGGTGAAACCATCAGCTGCCAGGTGGTAAAACTCACTCCAAATTACCCACTCTGAATGTTGACTTTCATGTAAAATACGTGGCTGTCCAGAGGCTTGGCGTACACCTCCTAAACATGGACCATCATCCAGGCAGGACATCTTACTCTCATCCTGGGCCCCTTCAGCTCCTGGCACAGTTCAACTATCACCTGCCCCAATATATCATTACAGGCTCTGAGTGTGCGTTGCTTATAAAACACAGCCTTTCAGCTAAACACAGGTTTCTCACTTTCCTTTTCTGTTTGCCAGGCTGTATGTGTACAGATTATCTTCCGAATTGAGACACACAGATGCTCTCCTTATTAATGCGAGAAAATAATAGTGCCAAGGGGCATTATAGATCTGTTCATTCAGCAGGGGAAAAAAAGATTACACAATATGATGAAGTCAGACAAATACCAGGAAATTAAGGACAACCCTCCCCCTCAACTATTTACTTGTCAAACTGATTTTAAGTTTCAATACGCAGTCTGCGTATTTCCTCTTCATATTAGCAGGTGTCAATTAATAAGTGAGCCTTTTGACAATCCTAGCACTAGAAACTTAGCATACAGCAACAGCAAAGCATGTAGCGTGTTCCTAGCTTGGTAAAAAAAAGCCCAAACTGAGACTTCAAACAATAGAACAAAACAGGCTCTATCTCATGATCAGGAACAACTGCGTTTGCCTGTGCCTACATAGAAAGCAAACCTCCAGCTCGAAGTGTGCAGAGGGTAACTGATGAATATGAACATCCAAGAACGATTATGACAGGAAGTTTACATAATGGTAACAGTATGTGTCATACTTTGCGATTCTCCCACATGTGATATCTGATGTCTGACAGTGACTCATGGGCCACGACTCTCATGTGGCTGCTCAGTTAGGTATGACTAAAAGACAAACCCAGATTCATGTAAATGGCATGCACGCGTGCCCCGATGCTGACAGAAAAGTGGGCGTTTATTGGTGCTGGTGTCAGACACCTGTATGCATCATCAATATTTAGAGGAAGGCACATGGGCACTAAATTGCATCTTTTGTATAATCGTGATTTTGAGATGTCTGGGAAGAGAAGTGATACTCAGAGTCACAGTCCCCCACCTCCTGATAAGTCGATAAGTTAGCATTTCTGTCTCATTTTCATTTTCCCCAAATTCTATGTGTATGAAATTGCTATAGGCAACTGCCCAATGCCTTTGCATCTGCGAGAGCTGTTAAGTAGCTGACGAGGTCTTTTTCACAAGATCTGGCTTTTCTTTAATTAATTATTTATAATTTCTTTTTTTTTTTTTACAATTTCTGATGATATAGAATCTGTTCCAGCAATATGGCAAGTGCAAATGCTCCTATTGGAGGCTTGCTGATATCCAAGAAGATGTCTTAGTCCTGCTTATAAAATTATTTTTTCAGCATAAAGTTGTAAGAAAGTATGTATATATGTATGTATAGAGAAGGGATATTAAGATACATAAATTTCCAATAGCTGAGATTTGTCTATGGCTCCCATGAGAGACATTTGTTTTAAAATACTCTACAGGACAGTCAAGTTCTTCATCATGTTGGTATTGTATATCAATATCTCCAATGATACATGAGAAGGTAATGGGCTATATTCAGTCCTTAGTGCATGGTAAAACTACCACTGAAACTGGAAACTGCAGACTACATACAGTTATGATTATATACTTCTGTTACCTTGAAAAAACAGGTAAAACCCCAAACTTTATTTTTTCTTTAGCTAGTTGGGTTGGTTTAATACTATTCACCCTACAAATTGTTAGCTTATAGATTATGTTTCACATATATTTTCTTACTCAGGTTTGAGTTCCCTGAAATGCAGCCTGATTTCACAGGTTCCTTCCTTGTAAACTTATTTGTGAAGGGAGGATCTACCAAGTTCGATGGCTGTCTGCTGTGGATGAAAGTGAGGCAAAGGACTGTAAAACAAATAAAAAAGGGAGGGGTAAGATCAAAGTACCTCATTAAGAGCAGTACGTTACAGCCTCCTCCAACCTCCACCTGCAGAGATTGTATATACAAGTCTGTCCCCAGTTAGCTGATAGCCTATTTCTGCAGTGCCAGGGAGCGGAGAGGGGCTGGAGTGATACCAGTGCTAAAATTGCCCCATGTGAGCTGTTTTCTGAGCCATCCTCACAGCAGCTCAGTAAAGGGGGCCAGCACCCTTGCTTCATTTCTGAAGTTGTGAGGTTGCTCGTGATGTTCTCTAGCAGACAACTTGCACTTCCAGCTGAATGCTCCTGGAAAGATACAGCACATATTTAATATTTATCTTAACAAAGGTTCATATTTGTATTCGGCTGTGTAGGCACACGTGCTTATACCTCTCCTGACAACTGTATGTCAAGGAAAAGACCTTGGAGGAGAGACTTCTGTATCTACATCATTTACCACTCAAGTGTGACTGAGCAAGGGTGGCTGAGCTCTGCCTTTGCCCTTACACTTTGTCCATTTCTTCCTAATGCCAGTCTGCTCCCCAGCAGAGATGCTGGCCACATCACGAACTTTCCATGACAAGGGCTTCCTCACCTGGGTATGCCTTTCTTTCTTTGTGCTGCCAGAGCTAGGAGGACTTTGGACCCATCCTTCTAACCTCACAACTGTTTTTCAGCTCTGAAAAGGAGCCAGAAACTCTTCTGCGCTGACAATGGCAACCCCTCCAGGGCCACTTTCACACGCACTCTGTGTGAGTGCTCCTCCAGGCTGGTAGGGGCTCTTCCAGGCTGTCACATGCCCAGTAGAGCCTTTAGAAAGGGTGACACATCCCTAGTATTTGAACCAGCTTTCCAGGATGGTAGCAAGACTGGTCTAAGGAGCTCCAGGTAGCAGAGGCAAGCTGGGATTCGCTCCTCTGTTGAAAAGAAGTAAGCAGAAGTGAATGCAATTGGTTTTCCATATTGCTGTGTGAGCTAACTTCTATCCTGCCTCCTACCAGGATACCTTGGCTGCTCTGCTGCCTGATGAAATTCTCAGGCATTGCTACAAGGTATGTCATTTGGTTAAGATGAAAAGAAAGTTCAGCAGTAAGTAACCCTTGCCTTGACCTGCTTTCAGCAAGCACTGTGTGGCAGCATCAGCAGTGGCCAAGTACCTCAGGAAACTTCAGCTACTGCTCTGGGGATACAGAGCTGCCTGAGCAGGAATACTTGCAGCTTAAAAAGTGTTTTCAAAGCCAAATAATCTTGTTGCACAACTTACACAGAACATGCCTGGTGTACTAAGTAGTGAACTTGCTGCCATACAACAGCCTGAACAGGTGCCACCACCATGGTCTCCTCTCAAAGCTGCCAAGGAGACGTGAGGCACTAGGGCGCTGTGGAGGGTTGGATGCTAATCATCATAAATTGCAGTGCTCTGGGCCTTTCTTAGTATTTTGGATTTCACCAGAGGACCAGGATAAAAGTTGTGTATAAATACTTACAAAATATCAAGATATTTAAGATAGGGCAATCTTGGCAATCAGATCAAGGGCTCAGATGATGCAAGCTCCTTGCAGTAGAGGTGGTTGTTTAGGAAAGACCCTGTTTCAGTCTAGGGAAAAGTGCCTGCTGTAGCATTTGGCCTCACAGCACCACATGTCATGAAGCTACAGCTGAAATCGAGTCAAACACCTGAGCATGTCCTCAGGTGACCACAGTCCTGGCCACAAGCCAGCTCATGGGCTCTTGCTCATCACCTCCCACATTGCACATGGCACAAGCATACCTTTAATCCACCCTGAGAAACAAAATTCACATGGGCTTGCCAAGGAGGCAATTTCACAGCCACCACCATTGCAGCTGCCTACTGCCACTGCCATGTCCCAAAGGGATATTTCCAGAGCCCCATCCCAGAGATGCTGAGGTGGGCTCACCCCAGACCTTGCATTAAGTATGACTAGATTGCAAATGAGGAGTTTAGAGGCCTAGGAGCAGGAGGTGGATTGCCTTAGGACCTGGCTGCTGCTTCAGTATAAGAGGCACCTAGGCTTCTCTGTATGTTCAAGTATTAGGGTGCTGCTTTTGTGCAGATGTAAGCTCAACATGTATTTAGACATCTAGCCTAGGGCCTGTGGTGACTATGGAAGCAAGAGAAGCCATGAAGATAAATTCCTGCCAAACACATGGATGACTAAGCAGCCTTAGACACTTGAATTGATAAGACTAATCATTCTTGATGCTTCCTAGATGCGTTGATTGCACCTGCCCATGGCTCCTCATCAGAGCCCCAGCAGGTATGTCCTTTAGAGATGTAGGCAGGAGCTGTCTTTTCACTTTACATGCTACCTAAAATATTGCTAACCAAATCACCAGTGATACCTTGCAGCCTCTATTGTTATATAAATAACTACTAATAAAAATAGTTCAAATATTTATCAAGCTATAAAAGTCTCCTTGCCACACCTGTGAGAACATGATCTGATTCCATTGGAGTGAGATCTCACTTCTTAGCAATCACACCCTCAGCATGTTTCTCTGCTACTGCAGCTGTGCACATGACCAACCTGCCCAATGAAGACCATTATACCTCTGCAGCAGGGACTCAAGGGAATCCAGTTGATCCTTTTTGTTTTCTTTCATTTTTTTTTTTCTTTTTAATTTAATTACTTACTAATTACCTACCAATAGCCTCACAAAAGGCTCTATTGGTTCTTCTCCAGCTGGACATATCAGTTTGTAATGCAGTTTATGAGAATTAGGTGTTACATCAAAAATGGGAAAAAAACAGAAAGCAGCACAATTGTGGTCTCAGCAGAAAAGAAATTACAAAGAGTGTGTATATTGAGGATGTTTGTGAACATCTCCCTCTTTCTCTTTCATTTTTTCCTCACCTGTCCCCAGTGAATCTGACTCCTCCCAGGAGACAGGGACCACTCTGGGGGCATCTTCACATCCTGGTGGTAGCTGCAGCACAAGGTGGCACTGGAGTATTTTTACACCCTTAAGGTTTCTGTTGGTTTCCTTCCTATTAAACTAGGATTTTTCCCATAGGGAATACAAACAAATTAGTGTACCATATAAATAATTACCTTTATGTAAATGCATGTGATAAGATAAATGGAATCTGAAATGATTAACTAACCTTCCATTTAACAACATTTCTGACATTTGATTCAAGGAATGAAGTCCAACCAGCTTTCCCATGCCTTTTACTGTGGAATAGCAAGGATATGTAGTGGTCATTAAAGTGAGTCAGCCATGCTTTGATCTTCCTCACATGGGCTGAAAATATGAAAAATTAGGGGGAAAAAATTAAGGAAACAAACCAGTCAGCCAATTTTTTGATGTCCAACCAGAGTCAGCTACCACTAGGGGAGGAGCACCTTCTTCTCCATGGCTTGTCTTCATGAATTGAATTTGATCTGCGGTTGAAGTTAGACTCAGGCTGACTTGGGAAGCTGGTGATCTAGCAACATTTTCCCAGGGATGGTCCCAAGCCTATTGAAGCTGCCTGTCAGTAACTCCATGCAAACATGGCTCTTTTGGTTCAAGGTCTGGAGCTAGATCATTCAGTGTTTGTCCACGGCTTTCTGCACCGCACCTTCCTGCTCAGTGTAGACATGTTCTAGGTCTATCATCATTTTCATCTGCCAAGCATTCAGACAAAATAAATAACTAAGCTTTTCTGGCATGCATTCTTTACTCTAAATCATTTGTATTCAAAGAGCATTATTTCAACAAAATCTTTATATTTAAATAATGAAAAATAAACATGAGAAGACTCAACAGTAACAATGCTGATTTAAAACGCGGGAAAACGTGACTGTGTTTTCTGGCACAGACAGATAATTAAGAAGATTTGTTAGAGTTTTCTCTGTAACAAGTAGAGATTTAGTGGTATTTTGTGTTAATCACCTCTAGGCTGCAGACACTGTGCCACTGTGTAGTGCAAAACAAATGACCAGAAGGCTTTATGTTTTTGTGGTTTTATTTGAAGTGATTTCATATTACAAGTTCATGACAAAAGGTTCATTTGTTTCTGAATTTTGGGCTCTGAGGATTGTTACCCTGTGAATGTACAACTTTTTGTCCACACAGTTATTGGAGTGCCTATGAATAGTCTGCAGGTGCCATGCAAGCTTCTTTCTTTTTTGGTCCCAGAAAATACTTTTGACAGTTACTAATCAGTCCATTTTAACTGCCTACAATGCTGTATCTGCTGTGAATATTACTGTGATTCATGAAAAAAAGTATCTTATCAGGCTAGGAATATCTTTTGCATAAGAGCATACCTGCTGTAGGAGTGTTACACAACACCTCTTGAGATCAGTGGAGGAGTCTTACCAGTCACTTCCCTACACTGTGAATGAAGTCCTTAATTGCTCACGTAAGCTCTTATATTGTAGTTTTGCTTTGTTGTTTGGTTTTTTTTTTTTTTTTTCTTGCTGTGTTACCCAGATCTTCTTTATCCAGCCAGAGTTTCAGCCATTTTTTAATTCCGGACATCAGGTTTCCCTACTGAGACTTGCCTTGACGCCTGTTGCAAATGCTTCATCTGTTGCAAGGTTCCCAAAGGGCAGCCTGAGACACCTCTTGCTAAGACTCACATGGTGACATTAGCTGGAGCCATCCTCAATTAATTCAGGTGTTGTTTGAGGCTGTTGCAGCTGCAAAATCTCCTCCACACATGCAAAGTGTTTGGGGACCCCAAGAGTCTGGACAGCTGAATGTGTCACAACCCAACTGCAACCCTTAGTAGCCCTCTTTTCTCTGAAAGGTAGTAAGAAACTGAGGCTCATCCTTTTGATTTCAAGAGTGGTAGGAAAGGGCAAACCAAAAGGTTTGTGGGAGCTGAGAAGGGAGAAGGCCTGTGAATTACAGGTTAATTATTTCAGGTCCTGCTGCTTGATGCCCTGCTTGTTGTGCCAGCTTTTCATAAACAAACTTTGGGAATCCTTGTTCTAATAGTATCTTTCCATCTTCTTAATATTTATGTTTTTTCACTCCATATGGCCACTTCATCTGCCTTAAGCCTCCTCACTTATAACAAAAAAATCCTTCTGTCGTTTCTGTGTTTAGCCAGGTCTGTTGCTCAGATGGTGCAACCACTGAATGGTTAAGCTGTGTAAAATGTTGTTTCTCTAGCTATAGGCAAGGGCAGAAATAAATATCTCTGGTACCATATCTATTTAACTGAAAATCTAACTAGACCTACAAATCTGTGCGCTTTGTCGCATATGTTACAAACAGATCCTCTACGCATTGATTCATAATAGCCATTCCTACCACCACCTCCTCCTCCCCAGAAGCCTGATTGTTCTTGATTGTATCTCAATTGTGTCCGAGGAAAATTGTCTGGATTAACTGAGGCTGAGAGAGAAACTGAATTTTGTTTTAATACTGTTAACACTTGGGCTTTGCTGGACCAAAGATCCTGTGTTTCCAACACTAGCTGACAAGGAATGTACGAAAAATAGATAAGAGAGAAGGAGCAGAGTGAATCTATGATAGTATTTTCCCATGCAACCTCCTCTGCTCCAGATATCTCTGCCCATTCCAAGCCATATATAATGTTCTTTCACATGGTAAGTCTTTTCTTCCATGAATTTTTCAAATCACTTCCTGTGATTTGCACATTGAAACCTTTAGCATCAGCAACATTCTAGGACAAGCATATTTCAGCTGCATTTTGCATGAAAAAGTATTTCCTCTTGTTTTTCCTCTTGTTTCTTTTGAACTTGCTGGATTATAATCTTATCTGGCCTGCCCTAATTCTTATATGCAGAACAATGATGAGCTGTTCCTGATTCACTTTCTCTGTTGCCACTATTAATTTCACAGATCTCTACCACCTTACTCTACTGAGTTATTTATTACATGACCTATCCCATGCTTTGTTTTTATCACTGTTGTTCTCTGTTTCTCTTCTAGTTCTGCTTTATCTTTTTTAAGAGAAGGATCAGAACTGCACATGGTAGCAAAATCATCAGTTAATCTCCTCCTTTCCTCTTCTGTCCTCTCCTCTCCTCTTGCCCAATGGGTTAGCTGTGACCAGACTTGTCATTTTGTTGTGGCACTCTAAGACTTTTGCTAGGTAGGAGGAAAGGATTTTTTCTTTGAGGTGATTGTGACAGATTGTCTCTACTGTATAATCTTCCTCTTGGTCTTTTAAAATAGCATCTTGCATTTTTGTTCCATTCAGACTTCTTTTGCTTAAAGTCATGCTTACTGTAGAACCCTATGTCTACAGTGACATATGGGACCTTTATTAGAAAAGGAAGCTGATTTAACTGGGGACTGGGAAGCTATGGCAGTATTTTGGCTGCTCATGCCCAGAATTATTCTTTCATTTTCTGGTGATGCATTATTTCTGAATTCCTCCTTGCATGTTTTCTCTTAACAACTCCATTTTCAACATTAACTCACACCTTTATTACCTCAAAGCTGTAAATATGTCTCCAGTAGGCCCCATGGCAAGGCACTGCTGTAAGGCATGATGCTTTTTTCACTTTTTCACTAGGTGTGTCTTGAAAGTTTGCCTCTCCTTTCTACCCTTGCCTCCACTCCTGTCAGGAAATCAGATTTTTCAATCAGAGTATCTGGGCAGCCAGTTCAGAGGCAGGATATTTCTTCAGTAGCACTATAAATAAGCCTGTCTCTTTCTGCTCCTCCAGTTCAGCAGCTCGGGCCTCCCAGTACCATAAAAGTCTCTATCACTGGAACCTTTGCTCTGTGACTGTACATTTTGGGGCAATAGGGCATGTAACACACTTTTGAGTCTTCATATGCCAAGATGCAGAAAATCAATTTTAATGTCCCTACAATAAAGAACTAGTGAAGCGAAAGGCTATCAATATTGCCAGACACCCTCCTGCACTGGAGGTATGAACAGAAATGCTACAAAAATAAAAAGAGGTTCAGCGCTTTTTTCAGCCAGTTACTGTTGTGATGGTAATGTGCTGTATAACAGAGCACAGGGGAATGGGAATGGAAAAGGGAGTGTCTTCTTCATAATTTTCTTAAGAAATGTTTGTCTCAGTAAAACAAATAAATGAAAGATGATGCTTTCTTTGCCTGCCTACTAGTAAATCTTACTCTGGTTGTCTCAGCACCAGACCAGAAATAAAATGAGAAAATCAAAAAGCAGCATCTAGAAACCTACACTACAATACCTGAAGAGATGTTGAGAAAAAATTTCCAAGACAGAATTAATGAAATAGTAAAGTAATGGTACTATAGAGAGCTCCCTGTAGTTTTAATTAAAATCCTTAGCTTCTATCACTCAGTAACAATTGGCTTTATGATGTCTTGCTGCATCTGAGGCACAAAACCATCCATATCTTGATTTTTTAAGCCCTCATACTAGCTTCAAAATTCATAATGATTGAACTCCACAGATGAGGAAATAGAAAAGTGAAAAGAGACAAGAGAACAAGTCAAAACAATCCATTCAAACCAAACTGTTTTTTAAAAGCTGAGCATTAAATGTCTTCAGAATGTTTCATTTCAGGGTTTTGACAGAGGCAAATTTTAAAATCTTGGAATACATGGCAGAAAAGAAGTCAACAGCTTTTGTCAGCAAGTAACACATAAATGGGAATTATTTCAATCATATGAGAATCTTAACCTTTGCAACTGTGCCTTTCTAGGGATATTTCAAGTTGTGCATGAACTGACACTCTTTTGTATACTCATACAAGGCATGTTCTTGTTCTTCCAGTTTTCTTTGCTGTGTCTGCTACTAACCTCTTCCTTTCCGGCTGCATCCTGAAACAATTTCTCAGAGCACTCCAAGCGTTGCACACGGCAATCCACTGCTTTTATTTAGCAAAAGGGAAGAACTGTGTTGTGCACAACTTCTCTGTTAATGTACAAATACTGTTACACAAAATATCAGCACGGCATTTGGCACAATGAAAGTCTTTTCAGGCTGGTTATATATCAGGAATAAATGGATGCTCAACAGGTGGATTTAGCTGGTGTTTTATTTTCCTCTAAAAATCCTCTTAATAACAGTATGACTTAGGCAACTTCAGAAAGAAATAATGCTGAGTGCAAAGAGCCAAATAGAATAAAGCTGTGAGAAACATATTCATACAGAATATTTAGATGTGTACTGGATTGCAAAATAGGTGATTCCCTAGAAACACCTACAGTAAAAAAGTTTTTTGTGAATAGCTCCATTATGAACCAGCTGTTTGCAGATTTATGCAGGTATCACTGTGCAACCCATTAAAAAGAAAAAAGAAAGAATAACATAGCTTGAAAAGAATGGAAAAGAGCAAATTTGAGGGATTACATCAGAAAAAAAAATTGTCAAGCACATAAAAATATTGTAAGTATGCCAGACAGGGATCTACAGGCACTTTAAAATACAGTATCCTCTAGGGTAACAAACATGCAGACATGGTATCAGAAAAAGAAGTTATGCATTTTGAGTGCTGTGTATTGTCAAAATATATAAAGTTGAAAATAGATATTCAATATACGGTGAAAAAAGAATCTGAATTATTAAATCCATGCTGTTTTTTCTAGGCAATGTTTGCTCATGACAGCTATTTCAGTGACACTTTTTTCTAAAAACACTGAAATAGTCACAGCTTTTACTATATTTTTTTATGCTGAAAGAAACACAGCTTAGTGTTTTGCTGTGGCATGTGAAAGAATTTTAATATTTGTACCACTGAAAGACATGGTCAGTGTTCTACTGCTACAAATGGTTATATTTTGATAGAAATTCACTGGTGATAGGATGATTGGTGGGCTGTGAATGCATGTGTAAATAACAAATTCATAGTGCACAGAGCTGTCAATTTCTGGAAATAAATAAATCACATTCTGGGTTGTTTTACTAAATGAAAGTGTGTACACCACTGATCTATAAAGTAGTATTTCTATGTGAGATATAGAAGATTTTCACAATAATGTGGGGTTTTTTAATCTATATATTGTAACACAAATGTACACATTTACGTGAAACACATGGAATACACCCTCTGAGAAATTCAGGGTGGCTTTGCAAAGATATTTTTCCGAACAGTAGGAAAATTATATATTCTGAAGATGATTAAAAAAAAAAAAAAACAAAAAACAACCAAAAAACCCACACAAAACCAAACAAAAAAAACCCTAAGGGAAAAAAGAAATATCTGGGAAAATCAGGTAGTTCTGGGAGTGAGATAGAATAGCCGTCTACTCTGCTTCCAGGGCAAGAAACACACAGAGCCTTGTCAAGTGTACCACCAGTGCCCCTGCAGCCAGGCATCGAGGGGGTGCCAGGACTCCCAGCCCTGCAGGAGGATGGGGATGCCCATGGGGCCCCCCCATCACCTGCCATCAGCAGCACATCCATCCCTTGGTGGTACCCTGGGGCCAAGAGGCCAACACAGCATGCACCCATCTGCTGGAGCTAAGCCTAGGGTCCAGCAATGATTTGACCTCTCTGCTTTCCAGAACACCTCCGTTTTGACAAATATGCATTATTTCCTATGGAAAGCTATTTTCCTGTAAAATTCCCAGCTGGCTGTAATCAGAAGTTATGGCTATTTCGTTCCAGAGGTTGTTTTCTACAACAAAGCAGTACAGGTCGCAAAGCTTGTGACAAATACAGCTTTAAGGTCAATGGCATGCCCAGCAACTGCTTCTTACCTGTGCATACCAAGCTGAGCAGGGTCAGGTGTTCGTTCTTCTGTCATGTTTTAAAAGCAAGTATGTGAGCTATTACTGCAAAACACACCCCATCACAGAATAATATAGTAACAATAAAAAAGCATAGCTGCCTTTCACACAGTGTACTCTACCTTTTTTAGATTTTGGTCATTGATGGAGCCAAACTAGTTTCTGATATAAATCCACAGACCTCTGTAGTTGTTTGGTTGTTTTTTGTTTTTTTTTTTTTTCACATTAGGAAACAATTAATTTCATGGTGTTTATGGTCTGTTAAAAACAACTATACCTATTTTTCTTTTTTCTACAGTCTCAATTTTATGCAGAGGATATCAGATGAAAATACAATGTTATAAATCTAGATGAACCTGCAGACACATTTATTCATGATGCATTTTAAGAGCTTGAAGCACAAATGCAATTCAGCTCGCTAGCTTTCCATTCAATAGTCCTGAGGCATATTGCAACAGCTTATTATAGTGATGTACTATACAGATTGCTTTTTGCCAGTTCTCAAAAATCAAGTGAGACTATATAACTAACATTTAAATTGTAACTTTTTTGATCACTTCTTGTTATTTTTCTACTCAGAACACACTTGCTCTTCTTGCTACGTACGTATCATCACTGTGAAAAGTTATTACCCAGTTTGTGCATTAATTCAGGTGACAGGCCTAAGCTGTACCTAGCATGTTTTCAGGTGTTCAGTTCAGGTAGAAATTCATCCTCTAGAAATGCTGACCAGCACTAATCTCTCAGGGCATGTATGTATGACTATGGGTGTAGGTAGGATTAAGGTTAGCTATTTTTTGACTCAGTGACATCTGGTAGAGCATTTCTTGCAATTCCAAATATGCCTGCACAGCTAGTTAACATGTTACAAGAACTGGTATAAGTGTGAGATTTTTGTTAACGTCCAAATTAGCATCGGTCAGATGCTTCCAGAAGCCTAACTGAAGTCAGAATAAGCTACTTGCATTTCACAAAAAAATAAAGTGCTGTGTCCTTTCTTTTCTGTTTTCTCCTCTCTGGTAGATCAAATGCAATACACCGCCAGTGTACTAATTCTAGTGTTCATAATGTTGGCCTAGAGGAGCAAGAGAAAGATTGGAAGAAATTAGAATGAAGAAATTTAGAGTGCAGAAGACACTTGAGTTCAGCACCTGCAGGTGAATGAGAAAGGGAATAGATGGAAACTGGTTTCAATCCCAGGTCCCTTTCCTCCCCACTGGCTTTCTTTCCAGTTTAAGAAGCAAGAAAGAGGTCATGGTGCTTTATTCAAAGCTTTTCAAGTTACCAACCAGCTGTTTATCCATCAAGAACCTCAATGCTCTGACAGAGATCAGTGAAAACAGCCACCATCCTCCTATTTCCTTAACAACCTGCATTTGAGAGCGTTCCTGCTCAGAGGGAAAAAACCCTTTCTAAGCATTCTGAGTCACAAGCTTCTATTCAAACAGCTTCCTTCAAAGGTCTAGCATCTTTTTATATAGCAAGAGACTTTTTTCATTTGGAAGAAACTACTTTGACTCCAGAGAGTGGTACCAAACACTCATCCCACATTGCTTCCTGAGCAGGAACGTTTCAGCCCCACAACCACCACTGAGCCTGGAGGATCTGGGGTGCTGCAGGACTACTGCCAAAGGACAGTAGGCATCAGTCCAGTGCAGGACACTCCTCTCCCTCCTTCCCATCCAGCTCAGATACCTGTGCATCCATTTTTTTGGCTTATAATATTAGAAAAATGAAAAATGTCTCTATAAAAGCTGGTTATAAGAGAAAGCCTACCTCCCTCCTTGGGTCTCTCTCCAGTTCACTGCCACATCCCCTTTCCAGCCACTCCTCTTCCCTGCCCAGACACATCCCTTCCCATCCCCTCCCACACCCCAAGCCAAGGGCTTGAAGCAGGTGAGGGCTGTCTGGGTGCCAGCTAGAAGATCACCTCAGCACCCACTATGGGTCCTGGGCTGGCCCCGGTGTCCTGAGAGTCTCCACAAGAGCCCTGGGGCTCCTTGCATGAGTGAACAGTTATAAAAATTCTCAAATGTGGTGGCTCTCATACACTGACAACAGTTTTCTTTATCCTGAGGAAAATATTAATTATTATTCAGGTAAGCCTTCCTTAATACTTTTATTCCTCTGTTTCCCACCTTACAACAGCAAATGGAATTAAACTCTCAAACAACTGTTGATGTGGGAGAGCGTCGTGCTTTAAGCCTCTCACGCAGTTCGCTCACTCACTCTCCCCTCTTTCTTCCCCCCAGCTCCCGGGGGAATGGGGAGGAGAATCGAAAGAATGCAACTCCCACAGGTTGAGATAAGAACAGTTTAGTAACTAAGGTATAGCACAAACCACTACTGCTACCACCAATAATAAAAATGACCAGGGAAGTACAAGGGAAGAGAATACAACCACTCACCACCCAATACCAAGCCCGACCCAGCCGCAAACCCCCCTCTTCCGGGACCCTGCCGTCTGTTTTTTTCATCCTGGGCATGACGTGCTGTGGTATGGAATACCTCTTTGGTCAGTTTGGGTCAGGTGTCCTGTTTCTGCTGCCTCCCAGCTTTCCCTCCTCCCTGGCAGACCATGAGGCTCAGAAAGTCCTTGGTCAGTCTAAACATTCTAAGCAGTAACTGGAAACATCGGTGTTATCAGCGCTGTTCCCAGGCTGAAAGTCAAAAACACAGCACTTCACCAGCTACTAAGAAGGAGAAAAACGTCTGCTACTGCTGAACCCAGGACAGAGAGGAAGAACAAACAGTGACTTGTATGTACATACTTTTTAAGGACCTGCCTCTTATTTTACCAAAACCAGTCTTTTGTTACTCAGCCTTGGAAAGCTTTGGTAATATAATGAAAGTTTTGAGCACCACTCCTGCTTCCATAGGGGAGATATGAGGAGAGCAAAAGACCTCTTCACAGCCCTATACCCCACAGTTAGGGTCTTGTTCATCCTCTCTGACTCAAGCACGCAGGGGAAAAGCCTAAAAACTTATTACCAGAACACAGGCTCCCCTAGACATTTCCAATGTGGTACATGAGGTGCAGGTGACCTAGCTGAGCATCAGAGGATGACTGCAAAGAAGCACACAAGAAGTACTAAGAACCCCAAGGAGACATCATCCTGCAGACATGGGACAGTAAAAAGTCACTCACAACGGACACAGACCAACCACTGCAAAAGCATAGGTTGTCCCCAGACATCCTTGTAGTGTGGTGTAGGAGAGCCTTTCCCAACCACCATGCTGAGTGGCTTCTCTTCCTTCTCTCACAGGCCCTTGCTCCAGAGGGCTGTCCGTAAGTGTTGGGTTTTACTTCTGAAGTTAAACATTTCCTGAAACATTGACAAAACTTGTCGGCACTGAATATGTCAAACTGTCTGGAGCACTGTGTAGGCTCCTCCTGACAGCTTGCCAATGTGTCTTAACCAATGTCATTTCATTCCTGGCCTTTTTTGCCATGTCCAAACCCAAGCCATACTGACAAACAAAAGTTAACTCTGAAACTCACTCTAACTTTTGTCCTAATGCGGCTTTGAGCCAAAGGCAAAGAGTTAGTGCTTTAATCCACTTCACCATCTATCCCCCTGGGAGTTCATAACTCAGCCATGAATGTTTGTTTTGAGCTGAAACCTGCAGTGCAGGTTCTCTGCCAAAGACCAGCCACAAGGCAGCAGGCAGCCGCTCTCCCCACAGAGAACACAGTGGGGAACCAGTGAGAGACCTCGAGGAGAAGAAGGGCAGAGCCCCTCTGCAGGGTGGGAAGCATGAAAAGGTGCAGTGTGGAAAGGGAGGGAGGGAAAAATTACAAGACATATATACAATAATGCCTTCACATTTGGCTTGCACCTTCTTACTCTGTTACGGCTTGGCTGTCTTGGCTTTTCATTCTGTGAGCTATGCACAGAGAATGGGGCTTTCTCTTGATCCTGATTAGGCAGTGCTGCTGTCAGCGTAATGCTCTCAATCATCATAATCACAATTATAATAAGGTCAGTGTGACAGGGTCTTATTTCTAAAACTGACCATTTTTGTACTTGTGAGCAAACATTTTGACATCTTTGCAAGTTTTATGCAGCTTTTTAAAATGCAGAATAAGATTCAAGCAAACAATGCACTTTATCTGAGGTCCTACCACTGTGCTGCCTGCATGTCTTAGGCATTAGAGTGTGGGGGGTTTTATAATGCACTCGTGAAGAGTGAAAATGCTACCTCCATTTTCCAGAGGAGGAACTGAGGTACAGAGAAGCTAAACAACTTCCCTGAGGTGAGGTAAGATTCCTCAAACTAAGCAAAGAATAGAAATGTTTCACAGAATCTAGATCACTGAAGTCCTGTGGTGGATTTCCAAGCACGGGGGCACTGAGATGTGGACTATGACCTTTACTGGCTAAAAAACCAACATTCGATATTCTCTTCTCAGAACACAAAGTACTTTATATATGCTGTGTTTACAGACAGTTTTCGTTGGTTTTGATTTCTAGAGTTACATCTTTAATTTCTTTAATGCAAAGCTTGGTGGATTTATATCAATAATGGACCTAATGAAAGATTTTTCCATTTCTAAAACCCTTTTTCTGTTCTGACATGCACCTTCAAAATACGTCTTATTGAACAGCTCTCTTGTTTTGCTTAGGTAGCTACTCCTTTCTTTATAAACCTTTCCTAACAGTTAGTTTATCTGAATTTTGAAACTCCAGAAGGAAAACAAACTTTATAACCTATTGCCATCTATATAAGGGTATACATACACCTGATCAAAGGTACATCACCAAATATCATTGTGTGGACGTAAGCATGTTAAATAACATTTCATTTAACATGCCTATATTTAACATGCTTAACATTTATTTAAGAGAGGCAAAGTCACCCAAGCCACAAATTTCCTGACCAAGTTTCAGTACAAAAGTACACAGAAAAACATACTGTTTATCAAGTACTGACGAGTCAGTGTGAAGGTAGACATGATTAAGCAAGTGTGTGAACATGAATAGCTGAAAAGTTGAGGTGTTCTTGCAGCTCTTGGTGTGGAATGCTGCACAAAGATCTGCCCACTTAATTCTGGCTGAGAGTGCATTAAATGATCAATCAACAGCTCACCCACACAGACATTTACTTTCAAAGGAAAAAGGGACAGAGCTTGCATGGGAAGAATATATATTATTCAGATAGGCAGAAACTGGAAAGCTGAAGGATGAACAGTTCTGATGAGAAAAATACATGCCAGTTTCCTGTGGTACCTCAGTGTCTTCTGTAACAAGCTATATCAAACAATATGAGGCTACATAATTCTGTGCTTCGCACAGGAAAATGACCACAAAACAGGTGCTGAATGAACACAACAGCCATAATCAAACACTTGCACAGGGTCTTTCAACAGAATATAATCACTGGGTTAGCAGTCATCTTTATTGTCAGTCCACACCACACTCCTATCAGTACTCAAATAACAACAATTCCTAAGTGGCTGCACCGATGAGGCATGTCTCTGGGTCATCCAACTGCACCTCTGACTCCTCTACATCAGCAAGCCCACTTTAGCCAAAAAAAGTTGCAGAAGAATGGCTTTTGACAGACGTCATTTAGCAGCTCAAAAATGCAACAAGTGGTCACTCCCACTTCTTGAGTTGCTGAGTCATTAACAGAAAACACAGAAAATGATTCATCATATATGCATGAGATGGGTGAGTTGCAGTGGTTATGCTGTGCCTGGTAACTAGCTGTCATGGTGCAAAGAAAAATCTTTGCACAATTTCCAAACAGTATTTCGCTACATGCTAATCACATAAAAAGCTAGAAAGCTTACTGAGATACCACCATTGATGCTACAAGTAACCCACAAGTCTAAGATTCAGGGATCCTTATACCTACATACTTTGCACTATAAGCATATGCACCACCAGTACACCATCAGTAAATGTAGATGCACAAAGAAGATACATAGGAGGGTCGTCTTAATGATATTAACTTAAACCTCTTGAAAGATATGCTCACATTCCAAGCACAACTGTGACATATATACCTGTGAATATACAATTGATTTCTCTTCTAGACCTTACTCTGTCTCATACATGGCATTACAAAAAGTGGCTCAGCTTTGCTCTCTAATGTATACCACTTCACAACCATCAGCCCAAGTAAGAAACGGAGCCAGCAGGCAGGCAGAATAAGACACTGCTGAGGACCTCCTTTCAGATAGAAAAACGAACAATCATCAAACCTAGTATTAATGTAGGACATCAAAACATGCCTCAGCAGAGGTCAAGCATCTAACCTGTCTTCCCATCTCCAGAGCCAAATTAGCACAAGCATTCTTTGAAGTATTAGTGTTTACTCAAGAGCAGTTAAATCATCACTGGGTACTGGTAAAAACCTAATGACTAAGTGAAAGCATTTTGCACCTCATTTCAACCATGCATTCTGCTTTGAACATGAGTCACAGAGCATGCTCCAGTCTGCTAGTACACCACTGCAGAAAAGGGCCTGTGGCCCACCAAAGACAAGCTTGGTCTGGGAAAGCCTTCAGACCATGCGATCACACACTGGCAGTTACCACCTGCCTGTCAGCACAAGCAATCTGTCACCTACACCCTCTGTCACCTGTGTTTACCTGATGGTTAGTCTGCTTTTCATTAAATGGCAGGGGAACAACACAAATTGACATCTTTCCACTTAGTTCTTGGACATCTCTGTCTAGTCCTTCTCCACACCTACTTTGTCACAAAAGAAGCAGGAAAAAAAACCAAACAAACACACAAAATCATTTGAGAGACAAGGAGACAGCTACTGGTGAAATGTCATAGCTCTGTGACTCCCAGGAACCAGCATTTGTTCTTCCCAGCAGCCATCTCTGGATGCAGCAGCACTGGCTGACATAGAGAAGGACTGCGCTTTGGATTTTTCAGTGTCCTTCCCTTTCCTTTGGGTGATTATTAAATGTGTTCACTTCGTTGACATTTGTCTCTTCAGTCTAGAAATAGCACAGAAATAATATTTCAGCTGAATGAGAAAACGCTGATTTCTGATGTTTTCCACAATAGATGGGTTGACGTGAATATGAAAGATGATGTACTTGATTTTCTTTGTTTTTACCAGCCTCTAGAGAGTTTAATCTTTCCAGAAAAGAAATGTCTGTTTGATTTTCTTTTCCTGTGTGACTGGCAGTTCATCATCCTGTAAGACAGAGTTATTCTAAAATCAAAAAAGTAGAATTCATAAGGCAACTTGAGGAGTTCTACTCATCCTATCTGTAGTCAAGTTCCTGTATGAGATTATGTTGAGATATGTTTAACTGGTCAGCTACCATCAAAAAGGTGACACCTGGATTCAGTGCCCAAGCTTTGAAAGAAAGGGGTTTTCTGTCTGCTTATCAATATTTACTGAATTGAAACTGTCAGATTCAGTTTCATAAAACTGGCCTAAAGCAACACATTTTCTTCATGTTTATATACAAATGTAAGCTTATTTTGCATACTTCCTAGTATTTATTTTCACTCATTTTACTTCCCAAAAGAAAGAAGAAAATAGCTGATCAAATATGACACAACAGCAGCAAGATCGCTCAGGCCATTTTTTCTTATTTTTACAAAGGTTTTTTAAATCCTTGAGCAGGAAAGTTATACACTGAATATTACTAACAAAGATGATGCTGATTCACTGATTTGTAGGGATAAGTCTGACCAGCACAGAAAAAGCTAAAAGATGCTGCAGAAAAGGGGCTTCTTGCTTGATGATCACCAGCAGCCAGACCTAGAGAGCCACAGCATCTCCTCATACATGACACCTTGTCCTTTACCTGAGAGAGCACCAGTTGCAACTATTCAGCTTTGAGGTTTTCCATCAGCCAAAAAAGCAGAAGAAAAATTTAGTTCCTGGTACCTCTAGCTCAAATTCTGGTAAATACAGCCTTTGCCTGCTTTTATTGGACACACAAAGCCCTGAGTGACACAAAAATATGTAAGGCCATAAAACAAATAGATGTTGAGCAAGAGATTCCGCTTTTCTTCCCTAGTCATATGAGGATAAGGTGACATTCAATTACATTAAAAATTGGCAGCTTTGACTAAAGGAAGTCCTCTTTCACATAATTAACGGATGGAAGTCCTGGCCCCAGGATGTCATTGAAAAGAAGTGCTACTCCTTGACTCTTGATGAATCCGCAGGGATCTGCACACACTGCAAACCCAGCCTTGTAAAATGAAGTTGTCTCCCTGAGACTTTCCAGGATCAAAATCTGCAAGATCCAGGGATGACTCTTTGAAGGGATTTTATAGGAAAAGAACCAGAAAAAATGCCTGCTTTGACATGTCACTAAATGTTTGTTATACATGATGTCTGTACAGCAATTACGAAGATATAATTCACCAGCAACAGCTAGTGACGTGCAGTTTTTCACAACTAGTAGAATCCTGACAACTCTGCTAGAGCTAGGGGATTAATTGCTAATGATTTAAGAATTTAAGAGGGTTAATACTTTTAGACAACATCTATCAGCTACAAAATCTTAAGAAGTTCTACATTTTCATCATGGCCTGCATTTTCTGTTGACTTTGGTGTTTATTTTGATGACCAAAAATCAGATCTAAAACCCAATTCAAGCAGCACATTGGCAAAATTAATAATAAAATAAACATCTCCAGATGTCAAGATATTTTTTTAAGTAACACTGAGTATAACTCGTGACGAGGGACACTAGGTAAGTAATCCTGGTTCCTTAGCTACCAGCAACTTTTTTTTTGTATGTTTTTAACAAACATATTCAGCCCTATCTAATTGCACGATAAAAGTAACATCTACAGGCTGGAAGTTACCCATGAAGCTGTCCAATTCAGCTCCCCAAGTCTTGGAGTGGTATAAATTGAACATGTTCTACAGTTACAGTAGTCTTTCATCTGAAGTTTTATTTATAACAGAAGGAGGTGTCTCAAAGTCTGCTTGCATCTAGATAACCAATAGCTGAAAGCAACAACAGGTGGAGCCAGTATCAGCCCAAATTGCAGCACAAGTGCCCCGGAGTTGTTGACAGGGAGTACTTTTCAGAGTATATGAAACACTAGACTAGAACTTAATTTTGTAGTTCAAATAACGTGAAAGTACTGTGTAGCACAGGTTGACTAAGAAGAGGATCAGATTATGTTGGACATCAGTGGTAGGTACTGCACATACAAAAATTGAGGCATTCAAACAGATTTAGCAGGTGACACCAAAGCTATGTCTCACCTAGTGTCCTGTCTCCAACAGCTGCTCTAGCAGATGTGCAGGGGAAAGTAAGACAAGTATTGGAGCAGCAATCTTAAAGACCCCTTTTTCCTCAGAGTATTCATGAGAAGTAGATACACAACCAGAGATGTCATTTTCAATGTTGTACTGCAAGTAATTTGAAATAAGCACAGCTGTATTATTAGAGGTGGAAGAGGATACATGATTATTAAAAAAAATAAATCAGCTTCACCAAACTATTTATCTTATTTTCTTTGCTCCCAGAGAATAAGATCGTGACAGTCTGATCTCTTCCCACAAGAGACAGGCAGTTGTGCCTCTCCCTTGCACAAACAGCTCTCCATGCTCTTCTTGGCAGGACAGAAAACTGCACCCATCAAAAGAGAGGCACAAGGCACTGCTACCTGTAAAACCAGCACAGGCACAGCCACGCAGAGCCAATCAAACAGGGGCAGTCTCAGAAGTGTTGGTAAATTGAACACTGTTGTCCCAATGATCAGTGTATTCCAAACACAGACTTCTGCAAGAACCTTCAATCTTTATAAAAATCTTATGTTTATAAGAAGGGACGGATGATTTAGGCAGAGCAGCTTAATATTATTTCAACTGATATTTGCCCTTCATAGTGATTCAGCAGAGTGCCTGAAGCACTAAAATACCAAACCAAAATGCATGTGGTGGGCCAAATACACCTGGTAGAGATAAACACCTGAAAGTTAGGATTTCCATGTGAATTAAAGCACTTTATCTTTTCAGGTTCACCTCTCACTATTCATAGCACAGCTAGGCAGGTTCTGGTCTTGCAGTCTTACGTATATAAATAGTCACATTCACTACCACTACTCAGGAGAGCAAGGACTCTAATAGCATCTTTCACTGTCACTTTTACCATTAGGAACTGCTAGTGCAGAGGCTGCTGAGCAGACACAGTTATAACCTACAGCCCCATTCTGATCCCAGCGTATGCCGGCAAATCATGGGTAAATCCATGGCAGTCACTGCTGTTAAAGAGGAGTAAAACAGCTGTGAGCTAAGTGGCATCAGGATCAGATCATCTGCTTACAGCCACATATGCTTCCAAAGCGTTCTCTGATGGGGCTGAAATTTTCCATGATTGATCACTGGCCAAGGGCGACTCTTCTCTTTTTATTTTTTTATTTTATGTATAAGCAAACCTTCCATTTTCTGGAGGAGACAAAATGTTGGAAAGAGGGCAGAACAACCCTGTGAGGAACAGTTCTGTAACCCACAGCCTTTTTGTTCAAGCTTCTGTATCTTTGTAGTGCAAAATGTGATTTATTACCACAAGATAGTGGATTCTTAAAGGGCCAGAAAAAAGTGTTATTGGACAAAAACCATAGTTTTGTCCTGCTTCTTATTCAAACACTGCTCCTGCATATATTTTTCCTGTAATTGTATGCATTGTGCAACAGTGGAAATCAGAAAGTAACCACTATAGAGCTGTTTACAGAATGGGAGATAATAAACTAAACTATAAAACAAATACATCTTTTTCTCTGTAGTTTCAAGAATGTAAAAGTGTCCTCCTACTTTGCAGAGCTTGTGCAGGGACCTAACCCACATGTCCCACATCCAGGAGAAAAAGCAAGCTCAAAGCTACTCATCAGGACAGAATCAAAGAGAGGGCCAACTAATTTGCAAGTGAACAGTTTACATAAACACACCAAAAAGCGCAAACCCATGTAAAAAAGTTGTATTACTGTTAAAAATAATGTAAAAAAACAAACTATGAATGTTTCTTCTTCTGTTTGCTGCAGACTTTTGGATAAACTACCCCTTTACTAACTCACAGCTGAAGATGGAGAGCCTGCTTTAGTTTCTCCAGGTTTTTGTTTCCAGCTCAGTGGTTTCTGCCTGAGCGCAGCCCAGATTCCCCGCGAGGTCAGCAGCCATTCAAAATCGCTCCTGCTCCCAAGGACCAGCCAAGCCTCATTATATTTCTGTGCAAACATCCTCCTGAAATCGCGGCTCCACTGACAAACAGTTTTGCACAGCAGAAAACAGGGTAAATCACAGTGAGCTGCAAGTGACCGCTTTAGAGTTCCCAGTGAATCTATAAAAAGCATGTAACAGCATAGAGGCACAAGAGCTTTAAACACGACAAAAGCAGGCAGCGCCAGTCAGACCTGAGTGTTGGTCTAAGGAGGTGTTCAGGATCCATATAATGGTCAATTTGATAAGATGGTCACACATTTAATAGTTTTCAAATGCAAACAGTGAGGGCCCAGCCATGGCTCAACAGCAGGATGAGCTGTTCATCAAAAAGGCTGGCCTACAATGGGAATCTCACATAGGTAGGAAAGAAACACCTTAATCCACAATGGGAAGAGAGAGAGCTGCCTGATGGGGAGGTTTTGTTTCATAGATATGATGGTATCACATTGCTCTTCCCCTGTGCTTCCCCTGCTTCTGTCTCTCTGCTGACACGTGCGGTCCTGGAAGGTCACATCACCTTTCTGCACTGGGAAGAGGACTGATGGATTTTGTCAGATTTCAATTTTTTAGCATATGTATATCCAAAGATAGAAATCATGTTACATTCACAGCAAACATAAGTGATGTATGGCTGATACCATGACAAAAATATTACCATCTGGGAGGTACCAGTAAGGCAGCCTCAAACCTAGCAAGTTACCTAACTGATCACAGACTTCCTGTGAAATCTTGGGCAAATCACTCACCTGCCCCACAGGACCACAGAGCTGAACTGTCTCAAATACCTGTATCCCCAAATCCCTGCCTCATTGTCCTTTAAATGCTATTTCTGCACAATCACATGACTGATCTTTCAGTCATGGTGGTATCTCACTCCTAAATCTTGCACAAGCTTTTCACCGGCTCCCCTGACAGCCCAGTTACATACATTTCACATTTAAAAAGTTCTCCGAGAAAAGACATCAAGGGAAATTAGGGTTTCCTTCCCATCCAGGAATGACATAAACACCAGGCTTCAGAAACAACCTCATTGACATTGGACATCTTTGTCTGTGCACTACATTGCTTCGGGAATGGCCTTGGGGCATAAAACCTCCCCCAGAGCTTGCTGCAGCCCTGCAGCCAGCTGGCTGGCCAAGGCTGGAGATCCAAGCCCCATAAATCAAGGGATGCTCAAGACTTCTTCATTAAGGAGGAGGGACAGGCAAAGAGACTGGCTTTCTTCCCCAGACAAAAGGAAAGATCTGACCTTCACGTGGGGAGCAGGAGTTGGGACTCATGCCTGCATAGCTGCTGGGGGCAGGCAGAGGAAGGCTGCTTGGCCAGGGTGGCTGGTGACAGAGGTGTGCTGCAAGACAAGCAAGGGTGGCTTCTGCCTGCAGTGGGGCAGCCAGTGTGAGTGTGGGAAGCAGTGGCTGCTGAATCTGGGAGCACTGCGGAGATGGCGTGCCGCTTCTGTGGTGTGGGTTGCTGCTGGAGTCCCAAAATCACGCTGAAGCCTTGCTGCAGCAGCGATGCTAGGCGGTCCTAACTTGTATGACTAATGCCAAGAGAGGGCTTTGGTTCATGATTCTGGATTTCATCAAGTGTCTTTCCTCAAGTCCAAATTTAAGTCTCTGCCTTCTGTTGGCAAGCTGGGGGGAGCTGCCTCCTCCAACACAGGCACTGGGCACGTAGAGTGGGTTAAGGCAGGGAGGCACAAAAATAGTGAGGCAATGGGTGACCACAAAGCACCATAGTTTGACATGGTTTGTTTAGTGCCAGAAGTATGCAAGTCACTTTGCCAGACAAGAATCTTCCTCCCAGAGAGGCTCCCAAAGAGCCTATCATCAGTTTTTTCAAGTGTTTGCAGTTTGTTGGCTGAAGCTTTCCACTGGAATTGGTCTTGCCTAGGGGCTGTACACTTGCAGGGTTGGAAAACATAGTGTTGATGTACTCTTGCCAAATTCAGCTTGTTCCTTGGATTGTTTCCTTTCTCTAATCACTGTTTATCTTTACATGGGCCAGATTGGCCCATTTCTTCCCCTCTTTCACTAGTCTCTACAACAGATATATGATCTCTGAAATTCCTCCTTGGCTGACCACAGTTCATTCATCAGGGAATAAATTTATCCCTTTCTTGGGCAATCAGTAAGCACTCTGTGAATTTTCAGAGGCATTTCTAAGACTTCAGCCACCTTGGATATTTGGGTGTCACACAAGGACTACCCTATGTGTGCCCAGTCTTTTCCCCCTTAGCAAAGCATCTCCCACCAACAGCCCACAAAAGCACTGTCCTTCCAGCTATTGGAACAGAGTCGGCTCCTCCCCACTCCCCCCGCACTTTGGCAGGCAAGGGAAAAAAAAAAAAGAGCTACCCAAAACCTGCCCTCAGCTGTGTTTCTAAGCAGGGATTTTCACTGAGCCAACTGAGATTGTAATTTCTACTCTCTTTCTCATGATACTTGTTTTAATTCTGTCTATCCACCTCTGTCTCTTCTACCCTCCCATGCCCATTTGCTTAATATTCTGTTATTGTTGCTCATACTTCAGTATATATTCTGGTCTGAAGAGGTAAAATAGATGGATAAAAGATTACCATCCCTTTTTACAGATAGACAAGTGAGAAAGTTGAAAAATTAGGTTATTCCTTCACAGTCGGCAGCACAGTCAGAAGCACAGCCTCAGTTCTTCGAGTTCCGTACCCTAACTGTAATCCCACCATTTTCCACTTGAACCCATTCCAACTCTTACTGATTCTGAAGGGCTTAGATGAATGTGCTTTAGAGGTACTTCTAGCTGCCTGGGACAGCAGAAGCAATACTTTTACACTGAACAGAGGGAAAGTAACTGGCCACTAAAACACTGGGAGGCAGATTCAGCCCTTACATAAGTGAAAGCAATGCTGTTTTGCCAAGTCTGAATTTGCCTCTGTATCCATAGCATTGCATATTTTAAGTTCTTCTGGCCAGAATGAAAAGGGGTTTGGTAACCCAAAGAAACCATAAAGCCCAGCTTTGAACCAGCTATTACACAGCCGGCTGCCATCTATGACAGCTGGAGATCATTGGGCTGAAGAAACAGTGCCAGCACACAGATCCATCACCCATTGCCCCCCGTGGGGAGGAAAGGACCATCGCCAGACTATTCCCATCTCGCAGCCAGAACCATGAGGCTGAAGCAGCTCCACTGCCGTCTCATGCTGTGCTGCTTCTGGCCTGCCTCCGTCAAGAGCCTGCTCTCCACCACCCGGAGCGGAAGCCAGGGTTGAGCGCAGCAGTGATGCACGGGGCCCTGTGTGCTTCACCATGGGTTTTTTCACACATTAGCCTCTGTAGAACTCCCACTTAGAAATAAAAATCACAAGTCTGGGGCAAAAAGTATGTGCCAAGGCCCCTTAATTGGATGAGTCTCTATTCAATTTCCCAGTGTCCCTGTAGTATATTATATACGATTTCTAACTTCTTTCTTCTCAAGCACATATTTAATATTTGGGTGTGCAGATCCTTATGGAAGAAAAATGCTGTGACTTTATAAAAGTCTTGTAAATATTGCCTGCATAAGAGAGTACACGCGGTTGTGATGTCTAGGCAGCTACCATAAACGGGTAGATTCATGTCATTACCAGAGGGGCTGGAGCATCTCTGGTATGAAGATAGACTGAGAACGTTGGGGCTGTTCAGCCTGGAGAAGAGAAGGCTGCGTGGAGACCTCATAGCAGCCTTCCAGTATCTGAAGGGGGGCTATAGGGATGCTGGAGAGGGACTCTTCATGAGGGACTGTAGTGAGAGGACAAGGGGTAATGGGTTCAAACTTAAACAGGGGAAGTTTAGACTGGATATGAGGAAGAAATTCTTTACTGTGAGGGTGGTGAGGCACTGGAATGGGTTGCCCAGGGAAGTTGTGAATGCTCCTTCCCTGTGTTCAAGGCCGGGTTGGACAGAGTCTTGGGTGGCATGGTTTAGTGTGAGGTATCCCTGCTCATGGCAGGGGAGTTGGAACTAGATGATCTTAAGGTCCTTTCCAACCCTAACTATTCTATGATTCTGTGATTCAAAACAATGCCATCATCTTGCAGGCAGTAAAGACAACAAAGTTTTCTTGGGACAACTGAACATGCTGTCTTGAAATTCTTATCATATGCTAACGTTACCCTGACCTGTGCGTCTCTCTGTATAAATAAAACAACTAAACTCTTTTTGTAATCTTCCTGCACATTTTTAAATAAATAAATAAAGAAATGTATGTTGAGTTTATTTTAAAAGCCTTCATATTGCCTCCTCTCCTTTTTCCACAACAAAGCACAAATGCAGCACAGACAAATGTGACAGCACTTACAAAATACAAAGCTCCAGCAAACACAAGACTAATCCAGAATAACTTTGACTTTCCAGAGGAAACGGGAAAAATAAAAAAGAAGGATGCTGGACCCTGGATGCTGAGGCAACAAACTCTCTCTGCTGACCTTGAGCAAGAAGCCCTTCCTGTCCTCTGCCTTACATTAGCATCAGTTAAATTAAAAGATACAGTAGTTACTAACATGCCCCTGTCCACAGCTCCTAAACAAATGACTACACCCTTTTGTGGTCATGATTTCAGTGGCCAGTGAGATATCTCAGTTTAGGCTCTAGAGACCTTCTGACAATTGTACACGGTGACTGCTGCACGTAGGAGGAAGGTCTCTATGCCCCATTTCCTCCCTAAGACACCTGCACTACAGAGAACTCTATAAAAGGCCACAGTTCAATACAAAAAAAATAAGTAGACATTTTCAAAAACTGGCCTAATCACGTTCCGTTCCTTCAGTGCTTGCTCGAATAATCATGATGAACTCTGTCAGTGCTAATGGGGGTGTTATAAGTATCTGTGTAGGACCGCCTCTGTAATTCAGCATTAATTAGCTGAATCATTATTTTAGAGTGTTACTGAATTATCTTATAATTGCCACCTAACTTGGTGCTTGTAAATGAGGCAACAGAAGGAAATGGCAATTCTTTTAAATGTACTTAAAATTTAGAAGGCACAATAAACACTCCATTCTGTCCTTTCTAGAAGCTTTTTTATCTTCTGTGAGATGCAAGGCTAGTACAACTGCTTTCATCTATGCCTTGTAGATTTATTACAATTATTATAACAAATGGAAATGAATATTATTCAGGTTTATTACCCCACAGTATATCTTTATGAGCACACAGGAAACCATGTTGCTTCTTTATCCACTGCGTATGAAGAGAAAGAAAAAATCCTGCCCAGGAAAACAGAGTATTGCGATTAAAAAAAAGATCATTTGATTCCCCTAATATAGCTGCTTCACTAATAACTTATCTGCTCTGATTCCCAACACAATCAGACCTAATTGTTGCTCACTAAGAAGCCTCATTCAGCTTCACTGGGAACATATTTAGGAAATACCCCACGTACATTTTGTTGTCACTGATTCTGCCCTGGAAGTACTAATTCTGTGGTACAAAGTCTATTGCACCATATCTCCCTGCCTGAAATGTGCAGAAGCAGAAGGGAAGAAAGGTAATATGTTTGTCACTGGGCAAACCAGAAAAGCTTTGTAACATCTGGCTGTTTTGGGGTTTGATGCTTGGGATCAGGGGGGTTGGACTAGATAACCTTTTGAAGGTCTCTTACAACCCGAACTATTCTATGATTCTAGTCTATGACTTTATGATCAATTTTGAATGCTGTGGACAAGACCCTTTGTCCAGACATTCATATGTTCCCAAAAGACTATTCAGTAAACTTTTTTGCAGGATTGTCTGAGGGCACAGACACATGCTTTTAAAAACATAAAGAAGTGTGCTAAGCAAATCCCCCCTTAGTCTCAGGCTTCTACTGGAAAGTGCTTTTCGTAACTTCTCTACTCAGACTAAAAGAGATTGTCCAGGTCAACAGATCTGAGGTCTGCAAGACCAAAGGGGAGTCAATGTTGTGCAACCAGTTGTACTAGCAACCAGACATTTTTTGCGTGCTTTAGTTTTTCAGGGTGTATTCAGAGATTTGCAGCAGACAGTTACAGTCTGCATTCTCTTACTTTTCCACACACTCCTTACGCGGGAGTCACAACATACCTATAGCCTCCATTTTGCTAGTACTTTGCCGGCAGAGCTGAGGGCATGTTAGTACTTGACTTCTTTAGCAGCTAAGTGATTCTAAACATGAAACAAATACATACATACTTGTATACTTGAGGAATAGAGGTACTTGAAAAATCTTTGTTGTGAACAGATTTTCAGCCTGACTATTTTTAAATAAATTGCTTTCTCAACACTAAATATTGCATGCAATTTGAAATAATGTAATTGTTTATTGTGGATGACTGTTGGAAGGATGTTACCTATACAGTGAAGGTATGAAACGCTAAATCACAGTTTACTTTTATATCTATAAAAAATATGATTTCCATACACTAGCATGTTTATTGCTTTGAGCCTGAGCCTGTTATTTATTAGGGTTCACTCTGTACTTTTTAGAAATGGCAGAATATTACTATTGCAATTGCTTTTCTCACTAGAATCATGATGTATTCACTCTTCATACAGAGCAGTTTAAATCATGGGAAGAATGCACAGCACGGTTAAACAATTTGGTGTCAAACATAGTCCACAAATAACCATAACTTACATACAGTAAGGTTTTGCAGGTGACAGGAGAATGTTTTTCTTTCCTTAAGTTTCTCAATCCTCTTAGCCAAGGTCAATCGATTAAAAATGTGTGTCACAGCTGGTCTTCAAAAGCAACTTTCTGATCAGACAGTAGCAGTCCATTATTAGGAAACAGAACCATCCTGAAAGCAAGAAAATAAAGCACTTGGAAGTTTATATGCGGAAAGTATAAATGATAGAAAAATTTTGATTGGAAGGGACTCTGGGAGCTGATCTAACCCAGCCTCCTTCTCAAGGCAGAACTAACTTTAAAGTTTGCCAGCACCTCAGGATCCCATGTAAGTAAATTTTGCTTATTTCCCAAACTTTCCAAAGCTCCAAATGGCAAAATGCAGCTCTTTGTTCAGCTTCTATCTATAACACCCCCAGTTTGGGTGTATTTAGGTATGTGACTCCTACCTGCACTGCTAGCATCAGCACAGGCAGTAGTTTTGCATATGAGCAAAGCTGCCAACCACCTTAAAGAGCCCACTTCCAGTTGTGCATAGCATTTCCAAACACTACAGAACTTCCATACTGAGTGAATTTCTTTCTTTGCTTTTGATTTAAAATACAAATTTCAGTGGAATTGGCTCAAGAGTTTCTAAGGAGCAGACTCAGGAACAAGCCTTCTGCTGAAAAAATTAGTGCCCTCCCATAACTTTGAAGGAAGAACAAGAAGCTGTGCCAAAGAACAGCTTCTCTGTGCAGTTTCTGTGGAGGTCCACCCACATTCGGTTAAAGGGTGAGCCTTACAAGAACCGTGATTGAATCCGCACAGTGTGGACCTTCTAGACTTTAAGACATACTGTCTGTGAGGATGCCAGGCCCATGGAGCATGTCTGAACCTCTTTCCAGTTTTTTGGAGAGTAAACTCCAGTTGTGTGCTAGGACAGGACTCAGGCACGAGTAAGGCATGTTTTGACATACACACCAGTCCCTGCTGCCAAGGGGATGAAAGTCTGGTCACAACTAGCAGCCAGAAGGTTGCTGTCACTTGCACTATGCTTGCTGCACAACAGGAACACCAAGTGGAGTATGACACTATGTGCCAGGGATGGAAAAGAGGTGGGCAGTGGCTGGGGCACAGGAGGGGATGAGTATGGGACAGAAGCCCAGGGACTGTTGCTGAAGGAACCAGAATAAGCAAGGCACAGATGGGGAGGCTGGAAAGGGTAAATAGGAGGTACAGAGAAAGGAGCGAGGAGCCCACGCCAGCAAATGTGACTTAGGATCAAGCTTGGACCAGCCAAGTAGGGAGACAGCAAGGGGTCAACACTGACAGAGAGAGAGCACAAAGACAGAACAAATTAGAAAAGACAAGGTGATCGTCATTACCAGTCCTGATACTTTACAAGCATCCATGATTTCATTTACACAACATGCTGTTAAATGAGGTGATACTATTAAAGACACTTTAAAATGGCAATCTAAAATCTGGGGAGATGTAGGTCCAAAGGATCTACTATTCTTGGTGTCTGTTCTGAGTCATGTATTTGTTTTTTCTCAGAGCATTTAGCACTATATAATGTTTCAGGCATTCAGAGCTCATTGATTATATAGCTGCTCATATATCTGAAAACCAGAAGCCACGGTCAAGTGTCTGTAAAATAAGGAACGAAAAATTAGGAATAACCTGTGAAAAAAATGGTTTCAGCAACTTCACAATGTCTTAATGGGACTCCTTGGCAGAGCCAGAATAAGAACCAGCTCCGCAGTACAATGCTCAATTGAGGCTCCCTGTGCTCCAGACTTTCTAATGTATCTTCAGTTTCACCGGGATATCTGAGAAAATATCTGTCATGGGCTGGTTTAAAGAAGGAATTTGTAAAGACAGAAGGATAGTTAAAAAAGTTATGAGAAGAATAAAATGGCAGAAAATATTATTAAAATGCTGATGAATATGCTTACTTTCCCCCCCTGCTTCATCATCTCACCATTTGGGCTGACTAGTGCCCCTACCTTACTCAAGAACAGGCATGACCTAGAGAGCTCCTAGTGACATCTCCCCTGCTCCCATAAGCACACACATTCAGCTGTCCAGAATAAATCTCATGGGAGGTACTTTTTCTCTCTAGCCCACAATTAAATGACTTCTCCTTTACTGCCTCTTCCTGTTTATGCATTTCTCCTCTCCAGTGATTGGGCTCTGTGGCTGAATTGTCATGTATTTCTGCATGGCATGGCATCCTTGCTTCCCTCCCTCTTTAAAGTTACTTGCTTAACTTTTCTTCTGTGTATCTTAATTAGCACATTGCCAGCTTCAGGCATTAGGACGTTTTTTTCCTAGTTAAAGCCTCCTTAAAATATGGTCACATAACTTTGTACATTATAGAGTATGAAAACACTTAATGATGAAAGCTCTTTTTAAGGTTTTTTCTGTTGAACTTGATGAGATTTTCAATATCCCACTGCGTTAAATCCCCATGCACATAGACAAATGCAAGGAGAGGTTTAAGAATGAAATAGTTCAGGCTACACAGTTGGCATCTCAATTTGTTAGATGAGGGAAACGGCCTCGCACCTGCCCTGATTTTAGCACTAGGAAGTTAACTCCAGTTTCAAGGCATTAGCTTGAACGCAGATAAAATATGTTTACTCAGTTAGGTTTGAACATGCGTTGCTTCAGTTGCCTGATAGTCTACATGATACAGCAACATTTATAATTGTATTGATTCTTACTGTTGGGCTAAATCATAATACTGTAACTTCTGGAGTACTTTTTGTTGCAAATGCAAAAAGGGGGGGAAGATGCATAAGTACAATATGCTTGAGTTCTCTTAGGCTCACCCTGAGCTTAGTTAAAATAATCTCATTTACTTTTGGGTTTCTTATTAAGAATCTTGTTTCAGAAAACATTTTACATCTATTTCACACTCTTTCAGGCATGAAACTATTTGCCTGTGAGCTCCTGCCATGACCACAAAATCCTTAATTTCTGATTTCTGATGATCATTTTGTTGGGATTTACTGACAGCAGCTGTCACCCATCCCAACAGCCCACTTTTGCAGAGCATGGGTGCTGTCAGCTCTTTGTAGCCACCAGTATTCACCATACCCATGTAGCAAAACTCAAAGGATAGTTCCTCTAAAAAAGTTTGGCTGACAGATCCGCATACGTCATTTCTTGGCATCTATCTGTCAAATTATTTGGCAGTTCTCTCCATATGAATTGTAGCAGTTTAGTTGCAACAATTTCCAGATCAAAGCTGTCAATCACTAGGCAATTCCCACAGGGACATGCAAAAGGACCTATGGGGAAATTATCTAAAGCTGCAATAATCTACAAGACCTGATAAAGAAAAAAGGCAAGATTCCCCAAATTATATGGACTGAAGTTCAATTACTGTTTTCCTTTGTACAATTTAAGACAGTGAGATATCATAGCCACTAGATCTGGAGGCAAAAATCTAGAAAGTGAATTGCAATTCATCTATTTCTTTGGCATTCCCTCCCTTTCCAATTAAACATGCTTTTCTTTTTGTCTCCATTATTCTGAGGAGGCAGTAAACCTCAGTCTAAATGAGCATTTACATGAAAATCAGAGCTCTCCAAGGCATCCACTGAAACTCCTTTAATGCAATATTTGCTTTAATTTGTTTTTCTTTCTTTCCTGTGGGAGAGTTTCAGTCACATTTGGTATGATTTATAATTGTATGCCCCCTCCTCCTGCAGAGGTCATTCCCTTTCCAAAAACTGCATCATTTGACTAGAAAGACTTCCTTTCACAAGTAAAGAGCTCAGTAATCAATATTGTCCACAGATGACAGGGAGCACAGTCCAATTTTTAATAGGGTCTTCCATATGTCAAAAAGCTTGCTTAAATCTCCAAGAAATATAATCTGTTTACATCACCTGCAGCCTTTTGGTTGTCTCCTTCAGAAAGAGTGCTCTCCTGGGTTTACTGAGTAATATCTTCTACCTTATCTTATGAAGAATCCAGCTTCATCATACATATTTCAAGCAATCTTTCCTTCCTGAATACAAGTGAATCAGGGAATCATGTTCTGTGATTCTCATTTCTTTCTCTCTCTACCTCAAAATATAAAGTCACATGCAAAGGGTTAGTATGCAAGCATCTTCTTAAAGATATTTAATCCTGCTTTCATGATATTGATCTTGCTTTGTTTTATTAAAATAATGTGCCACATGCTATTGAAACTGTCTCTCAAATAAACAAATACTTCTTAAAGAGAGTACATTGAGGAAATGTATTGCTTAAAGTACTGAAAAACAGTCTTTAGCATTTTATTTATATAGATTCACTAAGCCTTTGCCAAATATGGAATGATGTGCAACAACGCTGAAGTCAGTTACAGAAAAGAAAAACACTAATAATAATCAAAATAACTATTTTTTCTATTGCTAATCTATGCTATGACATGCTAAAGCACTACCGTGCCTGGTGGCATACTGAAACCAAAGTAAAAAAATGATCTAAAACACATAGATTGGGTCTGATTTTCTATACCCATATTTATCTCCATGTTTGGTTGCGTGTCTGCATAGCGTTACATAAGTATATTGCAAATGCATGCATATATACAGTAAAGTAAGCATCCAGCCATGTCTGCATGTGCATCTTCTGCTTATCTATATGTGTGGTTTTGTGTGCTTACTGATCAGACATAGACAGAAAAATTAGGGTCCATACCTTTCAGTCAAGTGGGATCTTGGGGTTTGAATTTTGTGAGATTCCTCTTTCTTGCAACCTGAAGTTCTTAACAAGTCATTATTTATTTCCTTAACCAGCTGAATTCCCCTATTCACCTATGTCAGCTTTGAGACTTAGAGTTGTGGGAAAACCCAGGTGATTTCTGTGTAGTTTTTGGCTTCTTTTTGGGAACTTTGGGCTTTATTTCAGAACCAGTGTGCATTACTCAGCCCCAGGTCAGCTATTCCATCTGTGTTACTCGTTGGCTTAAAAACATTCCCTTCCCTACAATGCAAATGACAGCAGTCTTCCTTTTCTTTTTTTTCCCTCTTCTTGCTCTTGACAGAATATCTTTATGAGGAAGATAAACTTTGCATGTGTGCATTGCATGATCAAGAGCAGTGCAGAGACAGCTAACCTGTCTCCAGAAACCAGGTGAGGGACAAAAAGCATGGTACCTCCTGGGTTAACATACCCTGTACAATAAATTGACATGCATTTCTGTAATGTATGTACTCTGACTTGTTTTACTTGCTTTTGTAGTGGCTATACTCCAGCTGCACACAAAGAATACATATATTTGCACATGGCTGTTTCAGTTGACAATATTGCTAAAGACAAGGCAGAAAACCACAAAGAAAGCCTACCATCACTGAAACAGGATGAGTTGGAGGCTCTTAGACTTAATAAGCTCACATGAAGGGAGATTCCCAAAGAAGATGCAAATGCATCACCAGTTAAAAGATTTTCCTAACCAAAAAACCCCTGCGCAGCTCAGTAAATCCTGCTAGTCTGCAGCAAAACACACAGAGCCATTGGCAACCGGAAGGGGTGAGCAAAACTGCTGCACACCATGCCGGAGATGCTTTTTTACCCCATGGTACTCGAGGAATGGCTAAAACCGTTGTAGCCCCCCTCCTGGAGCTATGGCTTTTGGCTGGACAGCTCTAGCTGAGAGGACTCATCAGTTACAGTACTGATCAGTAAACCACTTGTTGATCTCTGGAGGTAGAGAGCGAAATAAATAATTTCCAAATCAAAGCCAAGTATCAACAATACCATTATCTTTATGCCTCCCAGAAATGAATACTCACAGCAGAAAGTGCCAGCTGACTTACACTTATATTGATGGGGAAACCCAGAGAAGATGTGTCTCCCAATTCTCGGGGCCACCCATTTGTCTGGTGGGTGTATTGCTGAAAGTATTGAAAAAAACAGTATTTAGTATTTTATTTATACAGATATACTAAGCTTTTGCCAAACGTCCTCACAATGCACCCCAAAACCTATTTCACCAGAGTGATGGGATTTACCTTAAAACTTCCAGTCTACTTGAAACCCTACCAGTCTGCTCAGTATCACACTCCCAAAATGTCCATTTGTTATTTCATCAACCTAACGAAGTGAAGCTTCTTGTTTCCAGACGTGTCCACTGCCCTGAGAGCAGAAGTCTCCCTAATTGGATCAATGCACAAACTTTGTTGCTTTACAGTAACTTCTGCCATGCCTTTGATTGCCTTTATCAATGTTTTTGTCGGAGCAAGCTTTTTGTGTGATGAGCAACATTTTGAATGGTGCTCATTTCAATTAGTAGGCATTAGCTGTGGACAAATCTGGCTTTTCTTGCAGAAACCCCACTGTCCTAGAAAAGAAGATATCCATTCACCTGAACCAAGGCTATGTCAGAATATTATTAACTTTAAAACCAACAAGTAAAAATAGCAGGAATGCAGAGCAATAACTGGCATCATATTTAATATTACTTCCTAGCAAGGCCTGAAGTGACATAATTATGTGGCCACTGCTGCATAGAACCACTGAACACACTTGAAGGCATATGCTGTCATTTACAGATGTGATTTCGATCAGATTTGTAACGTGTAAGTCTGCAGCCTCCCTCTCTCCCTCTCCTTTCTGCTATTAGAGGTGCCGGGAGCTGGGGAAGCAGAGGTAAAGGAGGATGAGGCAGAGCCATTTCTTTGGTTTTGACAGTCTGGCTTGTCTGTCACCTCCAACTAAGGTTTCTTTGAACTGCTCTCCTTACTGGTCCATAACAAGTGTGGAGTGTCATGTCTTATTCCTTACCAAGGTCATTGGGACACAGTGTTGGAGAACCTCAAATGTTGGCCGTGAAGGCATCTTATAAGAAACACCTTTGTCAATTCACGTGAACTCTGTAATGTTACCTTTTCACCTGAGGATCGATATATCTTCACCAATCCTTTCCCATCTTCATGGAAGTAAACTTTCAGTTTGAGAGCTGTGAATGATTTCCCCTGTGTTACATTCCCTAAGGTGATATTCAAAAACTCCTGCCAGTCTCTTCCCTCCAAACTATACCCCTGAAGCTGTGGACCCAGACTGAGCTAACAGGAAATTATCAAAGGGATGCTTGAAAGGAAGGACATTTCTGCTGCCTCCTTTCTGCAGTTCCACTTCTATTTTGACCATTACTATTATCAAATCTCTGTCTCCCTAGGGTGGAGGTCTTGGCTCATATCCTGCAGAAATCTCACCCACCCTGTACTTAGAGCTTTATTTCACCAGTGACTGCCTGCTGCAGATGAAGGTGCTTCACAGGAAGAGGGACCACCTTGAGACTGTGGAGATTGCCCTGCTCTCCCAGGCAGGATGCCGATCCCCTCATACCAATGCTGACATGGGGGCATTGATAAGGGAGACCTCTTTCGGTTCAGTTCAGTTCCCTGTAAAAACAGCATCTCTGCCCTCCTGAAGGAGTGCTCCAAGCCCCCCATTTAATTGGTCAGATTTCCCAAAGGCTTGTACCTCCCCAAGTACCCACCTTAGTAGATACGACTACTAGAACCCTCACAAAGACCCCAAAGGAAAGAGAAAAGGTTAGGCTTTTGCTGGTGTGCTTCAAGTCTTTGATACAACTGGGATGGATGGATGAGTTTCCCTCTGTGCTGCACCAGCATTAATGAGGAGATACCACTGTCCTCCACGCCCTCATTCATTGTCTTCTTCATTTTGCCTTTGCAGCCTAAATTGTAGTCATCTTATAACGTCACCGCTGCTATGAAAACCATCCTGCCAAGTTTCATGCACTCTCTAAAGGTCATAGATACCCACTAATTTATACCACATTTGCTTTTGTTCTTAATTGCCCAAATACTTTCCACATTTTACATACATGTTTTCTGGGTTATGTGACACCAAATTATTCTTCACTGTCTGTTGAAAGGAAATGCCTTCTTCTCACTGCCTTGAGTATGTGAAGTTCTCATATCAATCTGGACTACTTGCAATCCCTCTATCTCACTCTTCCATTACAGATTATCAAACTAGATGGGGCGATTTTGAACTTTGTATATTTTTTGTACATAAGGCAGGATGTTGCACAATATCTTTTATGAAGGATTCTAATAATCTCTGGATTCAGAAATTTTTTTGCCTGTGTCAATTTTTGTCTTTGATTTGTCTTCATTTGATTTTAATCAGAACTGGCACAGGGAAGTATTTTAGTCTGTTTTGACCCATTGTACCTAGAATCCTAGAAATCATCTTTTTGGCACATTTGATTAAAATGGATCAATTAAAGGTGACACTTTGCCATCCCTTGACATAAACTCCTCACTTTTGGTCTCATCCCCTATTTTAGTTTCCTAGAGTCATGGCACCATTAGGAGATTTTTTTTCTGTAATCAAACTGTGATAATTCTTTTTATAATGGTGCAATTATCTACTCTCTTCTGGTTTCACCTTAGCACGCTCAGTGAGTCATAGACCTTTACATCTACTGCATCTACGCCCACTGATGATCAACAAGGAGCGACAGTCCCTGGGACTCATTTGCTTTTCACAATGGGTTTACAAGGAAGGAAGTACCTGCTTAGAACTAGACACCCTTCAGTATAAGATCTGAAATAAAAAATAGACAGGGAGTGTACTGCCTAGCTTATTTATTTGTTTGCTTCTGATTCCCAGTAAAAGAAGGTCTAACTCTTTCCTGACAGTGTAAAATGTGCTGCAATCACTGTTGTTACTACTATATAAAAGAAGTATAAATACCAAAAATGCAGCTCCAGTTCCTTAAGCAATCCTGTGCTTCCTTTCACTATTCTTATGCATTCCTTTTACGGAAAAGAGTAATACCCAGGACTTGGAAAGTGAAGCTCACCTGCAGGACTAGCATCATGGTGATCGGTGTCTTTTCCCTAGAACAGAACCAAAGGAACCAGATTAAAAAGATCAGCACCTCATCTTACATTTAGGAGTAATGTAAGTAACATCTTCTGCGCAGTTCTTGAGCAAGAAGAATTTCTGATAGGCTTGTTTTTTCAGTTTTAAGTCATGTGTAGGGGACATAACTGAACCACACTGGGAGAAATTCTTGTTTGCTAAACCATCTATCATTCCTGTCATGGACCAACTTTAGCTGTTAAACAAACAAGACTTCTTTTGAGTCCTGGCTGATCTTCCCTTCGAAATCTTGAGAGGGGTACATAATTTCTACTCTGTGACTGTCTACCCAGAGCTGAGAATGAAAAAAAAAAAATTAATAAAAAAGAGAGAAAACCACTTGAAATTATTTTCATTTGGCCATGTTCCTGCCTCTTTTGTGTTTGCTTTCCATGTATATATGAAGGAATGAATTTTGTTGTCGGAATTACTCATGAAAAGCAGAGTTCAAAGTGGTGAGTGCATGAACAGCATGCACAGAAGCCAAAATGCAAATGTGCATGTCCAAGAATTCATGCCAGAAATTCTTGCACATTCATGGAATGTGACTCTTCTGACCAGGCTTGAGCAAGCAAGGTAATGCCAATCTTTAGTGGCTGCTGCTAATCCATACAGTAAAAAGCCCTGACAATACGGGTTTTCTAAACTCATTTCAATAATGAACACACTCAAACAGACCACAGCGCTTTTTCCTTCCCAGGACAACCATCAAATGCGTTTTAACTATACGTAATCCATGCTCATGCAGCAGCGATCTTGGAAAGGCAATGGCTGAAAAGGATATCTGGTCCTCTGATGAAAAGCAGTGCACTGTGATTTGGGAAGTACCGAGCTTTGCCACAGCCTTCTTAGAGGACCTGAGATAAATCCTGCAATCTCTTTGTTTCTCCACTCCCTGACTATAAAATGGTGATAATGCTGTTTCTTCTTTCCAGAGCTTGGAAGAAATATGTCTGCGTGGTACTTGGATGCTGCAGGCGCCAGGATTGTACAAGCACTGATACAGACAGAATCATTTTTGGAAACCAAGCTGAGCGACTGCCACTTACACTCATACCAAAAGAGAATAAACCATAGCCAGGCAACGGGGTTGGTGAGGATATCTACTGTCACCTGTGAATCACTGTTTATTTCCATGTGTTTGGGCCATCAGAGGCAAACCCATCCAATGTGTCAACATTTCTGTCACTCCTGGCTTGTGAGCCAAGAATCAGTGAGTAAAACGGGAAAACTTTGGAATGCATGACCTTTCAGTACCAGATATTTAGTCTAGGCCAGACAAATTCTAGTGTGACCTTCATCTTCAAAGTAAGGACACTTTCTCAGAACACTGATTTATGATTCCTTGTGGCAAATATATTTCTTTCTTAACCAAATCTATGCAAATCAACATGCGTCCAAGAAGGACCAACTCTCTGTGTCATGCAAGATCAACTGCCCAGCTTAGGCCCAGATGGCACATTGAATGAGATCCTCGAGCAGGACCACAGCCTACATATTTGATATAGGAAAAAAAGTCAACAGACTAAATCTATTTATGAAAGCAGTGTAACTTCCACAAAAAATCAATAGATTTTTTTTCGTTTTCTGTCTTGGCACATGTTAAATTAACACTTTTCTTGAGCAGTCTCTTAACTCAGCTTCATAGCATTGCTCTCTTCAGTCTCTTCTTCACAGTATGTTTCAAAAAGAGCCCATCTACAATTTCTCTCTTCCAGGAAATAAAGATTTTTTAAAATTTAGAAAACAGAGGTCTTTCAAGTTTTAAAATGAATGTGATCCTGCAAGTTAATATCAAACCATCTGTCACTGCACAATATCTGAGAGCAGGTAATTTCAGGATTATAGAAGAATCTGGAAACTTACATAAGAATTCTCCTTTTTTTGTAGGACCTTTAAAGTTGCACCTTCATTCAATCAGGAAGGTAATTTCCTCTATACAGCAAGTTTCAAATTCTACTTATGACCTTGGTGTTATGACAATTTGGATACTAACTAGTTCTGCACTAAGTATTGCTACTAGAACTGTGAATAATCATCAAAATTAACTAGCCTATAAAGTGATTAAATAATTTCCTCCAATTTGCATTTGATATGTTTATTAAGTGCTGGAGGGTGTTATTTGCTCCCTTATTTTTACTGCTGTTAAACACTATGTCTGGGTTTTTGGCATAGGCGCAGTACTATTATGGTTACTACAAAATTTTATTCAGATTATGGTATGAGTTACTATTTGATACTCTAAAAATGCCAGTAGGCAGTAGATAAATACTAAGATACAATTAGCTGCCACTGCCTTTTATTCTTTGGAATTCATTAATAGTGAGATAAGCCTACATTCTATGGCGATGGCAATTTTTTTGTATGTTCCATTTCTTACAAACGACATTTTCTTGCAAGTAATAGTGCAGGTAGTAAACAAGAGAGAAGCTGACTATAAACAACATAAATAGATATGGCAATATTAAAGCTACGAAAAATATGAAGTACTGCCTATGTGTTATTCCTTGTGCTTTGTTTGCCATACCATGGTCAATGAGACCCATTACTCACAACAAGTAATTCTTTGGGAGATGTTTTCATTTTGAACCGGGTGAAACTGCTGGTGCTAATCATCAATAAAAACCTGTGATTTTAAATGTACTGGAAATCTGTGTTTTCAAATGCGTGTCTTGGCCCTTTACACAAGCAAGAGGTTGCTAATGCCAGCGTGCATTAGAAATGCAATTGTACTATACTTAGATGTGGTTCAACCACAGTTACAGCATGGGCCATTAAGGAGCATTAAAAAAAAAAAAAAGAAAAAGAAAGAAAAGAAAAGAAAAAAAAAAAAAAAAGACAGAAAAGAAAGAATCCAGGTTAAAAAGGAATATGTTCTGTTGCTCAGCTAAAAGATTATCTATAATTAGAACAAAAAATTGTTCAAAATTAGACTAAATGGATAAATCACAGAGAACATAAGCACACCATATAGAAAACATGCTTACTTACATTTTCCCAGGTCTTGGAAAGGATTCCAAAGGCTTTCAGCATGGCTCAAGAAGCTAGCTCTAACACATGTAACTGATGAGACTGTGGACTCCTCTCTCGGAATACTCACACCTGTTGGACAGGGAAAGTAAACTCTCATTTGCCATCCCCAACATTTTTCCAGTGTCTTCCCGAAATGCAGCTCCTCTTGATCAGCTTTAAATCTTGAATAATCAAAACCACATGAGCCAAATGGCATAAAAATTAAATCTACAGTGAATAATGCCAGGTGAAGGAATAATATATGTGGCCATGTGACTGCCTGCTTTCCTGGGCTGGAGCTGGAGAGAAGTGGGAAATGCCCAGCTGCCTTAGTTGGAAGCGACTCAAAACTTCATCCGCTTTGGTTCAGTTCTCAAAATAGGGCACATGACCTCTAAGTAAGATGGTACAGTAGGCTGCTTTTACACTACATCACTGCTCCTGCAGCCCTAATACCATTTCCTGGCTTTATGAAGAAAGGGAGGAGGTAAAATTTGACACTTGCAGAGTTTCAATGTTACCTCATTTTGTAATGCATGTTCCATAGCAAATTTACCACTATCTTTAGGAGCAGAAATGACATCTGCTACAGAGTGGCTTACGCTTGTCTGTCTGCTGCTTTCAGTGTCATGTGTCTGACGTGAGTTAAACTCTTAGAAAATCTAACATGAAGGGAGAGAATTGCCCATCAGAGGTGTCTGTGCTGCTCCTCTTGACCTACTTGGAAAAAACTACGACTGGACTCTTTGTGGTTTCCCCCATCGCGACACAGCTGCAGACGGCAGTAATGGGACAGCTTTTAATGGAATTGGAAATGTGCCTTTAACAGCGTTATTTCCAAACCTTGCAAAGCTCATTTGTTATTTTATCAAGCCCACTATAGGTTCCCCCTCTTTTTTTTTTTTTTTTTTTATGTGGAATAGGTGTAATGGGAGAAGATAGCTTTTTCTCTTCACAGATTAAGATCCAAATTGTGTTTTACAATCTGACAGTTATGTAGTTTGATTTTCTTAAATAAAACAGATAATCTCCCTTCCCCGTTCAAGATGAGATCTTAGTTGTTAGTGACAGCTGTTAAAATGATGCTAAAAATAGATATAGTGTCAACCACTAAAAAGCTAAGTGCTCCTGTGAACCACAAGCAGAAAATAAATGAGGTTTCTCCTGAGTTTGTGGAAAATCTGTGAGCATCTTGTATGTACTGGGAAAGGTGCTTTATGCTTCCAGCAGCCATCTCTGGATGTAACAAGAGAAGGGAGGGGGAAATCAAACATTTGGTATTAGACAGAAGGTAGATAGACAGACATATTCCTTCAGTTTTATTTTCTCTCTTATTTTCTTTCTTAAAAATAAAAAATAAAAAAGAGATGCAACAGAAAGACTGCAGCTACCTCCAGGCATTTCAGAAGCCTTTTTCATTTACACCTTTGCCCTGGAAAAAAATAGGAGAGTAGCAGGAAAAGTAAGACAAAAGAAGTGCAACTCATCAGCCAAATATGCCATCACTATGAATTAACATAAAATAGTTGTGCTCAGTACAACAGTTAGTGATAGACCAGCCAATGTGCTTGGGATCTTACTGCAGGACTGTGATTTGCCAGGTAACTCGCAGAGTTGCATGGAACTTTCCTCTGCCCTGGAATTGCAGCCTCCAACACATTTGCAGTAGCTCTGCTAGATTAATAAATTAGCTGCATTTCAAACCAGATGCATGACATTAAATGAGTGAAAAAGAGAGAGAACAGAATTGTTCACGTTCGATGCTATATCTTGGTAGGTTCCTCCTTTTTAGCTACATTAGGACTAAAAATAGAGCACTAGTGTAGGCACAGTGAAATATGATTTGCTTTCAATAATACAGTAAACTAATTGTGAAATTAAGCTATTGAATATGCCGTTATCTCCAAGTCTGACCTTACCAGCACTTCATGCTTCCCTGCTTAACATTTATCACGTTGCCCACAAACTTTGACAGATGCAAACAACAGCCAATAAAATATTTGCCTTTTCCAAGGCCTCGGTCCCACAGGGGCTTCATCACAGGTGAAATTTCCTGTGAGCAGTCCTTTTACACATTTAAAGACTTCACTGAGGATATTAAAATAGGGCCAACTTTTTCCTCCCTACAATGCCTCATTTTGTTCCTTAAGTGTTTAAATATAGAGACATTTAATGCCTTGAACTTAAAAATAATCAGTTTTAAAAAGGTCTCAGTTAAATATTCATTTAAATTAATTTTAATATTTCATTTAAAGCCGGTATCGATGTCAGCACCGATTCTGGGTTTGTTTTGTTGCTTTTTTTTTTTTTAATCTGAATGTCTGAAATCAGGACGGGGTTATTCCACTGCAGCCACAGGGACGCACCCATCCCCTCCGTTAATCAGAGACACACCGCGGGACAGAGGGGGGCCCGGATCCCCGTCCCTGGCAGCAGCGGGAGGGGGCGAGGCAGGGATCAGGCCCAGTGGGGGGGTGCAGCCTCCTCCCGATCCCCCGTCCCGGGGCCGAGCTGAGCGGTCGGAGTGAAGGAGTGCGGGAGGTGCGGGGGGGGGGAGCTCCGCCGCTGCCGCCGCCGCCGCCGCCGCCGGGGCCGGGAGAGACGCTCCGCCTGGGGAAGGGCGCGGGGAGACACTCCTCCCCCGCCGCCCGCCCTGCCTCCCTGCCGCCCGCCCTCCTTCCCTTCCTGCGGCGGCTCCGCGAACCAGGAACCGCGGCGGCGGCGGCAGCGGCAGCGGCGGCGGGTTCCGTGCGTGAGAAACCCCGCGGCGCCGCGCCGCCGGGAGCCGCCGGCTCAGGCGGCGCGGGAGGGGACGACGGGGGCGGCGCGGCCGCCGGCCGCTGCGAGGGGCCGGGCGGCACCGGGAGGGCGGGAGGGGAGTGGAGGGAGGAAAAAGTTTACACCCTCGCCACTCTCCTCCCTCCTCTTCCTTGGTGGCGCAGATGGGAGTTTTACCTGGAATGACATAAGTTTTTTTATTCGGGGTTGGATTTTGCTTTTTGGAGGGTATTTCTCTCCCTCTATCCCCCTTTTCTCTCCCTCTCCTAAATCTCCCCCCTCCCGCCGGTGCTGGATCCACCCCCCTCTCCCCTCCGCCGGCGGGCGAGGGTGTGACCCGCGGGAACACCCACCCACCTAGGCGTCCATGGTGGGAGCTGTCCGCCCGGCTGCGCCGAGGCGAGTCGCGGGTACCCCGCTGCCGCCTCCCGCCGACCTCGCGAGCAGCGCTCTGCCCGCTGCCCGGCCCCGCTCCCGGCGTTTCTCCGCGTACTTTTTTCCCCCCTTTTTCTCCTTCCCCCCCCCCCCCCCCTTTTTTCCCCCCTTTCAGTGTCGGTGCGGGCTCCCGGATGGTTTGCAGGCAGTAGCCGGGGGCCGTGCCTCCTCCCGCCGCGCCACCATGTCGTAGGGGAGGTGAGTGCAGCGCGGACACTTGCGCGGGGCTTGGAGCGGCGCGGGGGAGCGAGGGGCGGGCGGCGGGGGCCGGGCGGGTGTCCGCTACACCAGCCGGCGTATCCAGGTCACGGCCGGTCCCGTCCCCATCAGTGAAAACTTCGCGGGAAGGACACGTCCATTACTCGGCAGCGCCCGCGCCAGTGCCGCAGGGAAGCGCGGTGGCGACGGCTGCTCCGCGGGTCGCGCTGGGATCCGCCGCCGCCTCCTCGGCCGGTGCCCGCCGGGGCCGTGAGTGCGGGTCGATATTTGGCAGAACCTGCAAATGAGAGGGGCACGTGACACACCAAATCCTGGGGATGTTTGCGCTGTCGCTGTGGCCGTTGAACACAAACCGCGCTCCCCAGGGCTAACGCGGACCTGCGCGTTTCTGTGCGTGCGTGCGCGCAGGGGGTGATTTGGAACGAAGGTGCTCGGTGCCCAGCGCGGTGCTGCCGCTCCCCGACGGGCTCAGCTCCACTGCCCAGCTTCCAGCAGCACCCCTGTTACCCCGCGGAGCTGTCCCCGCCAGGCCGGGGCTGGGAGCGGGGCTCGGTGGGTGCTGGGGCCGTTTGGGAGCGTGCGTCAGTGCCTGCCGGCCGCTCGCCGGGGGTGTTATTTAGGGAGCGAGTTGGGAGCGCATCGCCTCAAAGTTTGCTTGGCGTCTTTTTTGTTTTGGTGCTTCCCTGGGAAAAGGGTATTCCTGCAGCCGGGACGCGGGCTCCGGGGGGGGGGTGGACACCGGACGGGAGAGGGGGGGTGGCTGCACCCCGGAGCCAGGGGCAGTCCCGGTGACCCCTCTTGCTGCCCCTGGACGGGGAGAGGCAGGGGCGGGGACGCCCAGCGGGATGCGCAGCTGCCGCGGAGCGGGGCCAGCGCGGCGGCGAGCGGAGGACGAGTCCTTGAACCCTCCCGCGCTCCACTCCTTCAGTTCATTTCATTTCTCTGTTAAACCACCGCTGCATATTCATGCGCCGCTGCAAGGCGGAAATCCCGGTCCGGCGGAGACCTGGCCCTGCCGCCGGCGCGGCGCGATCACCGGGGGGGAGGGGGGGAGCGGCCGCGCCGCATACACCTCACTGGCCCGCGGGGGACCCCGGCTCACCGCCCCGCGACCCTTCCCCGGCGGCACGTCCGGGCGGCAGGGTTGGGGTCCCGGCGGGGCGGGCTACGAGAGCTGCGCGGGGCTGCGCGGCCGCGGCTGCCGCTGCAGCTTTAAGGAGATGCGTTTTACCAGCCTGTGTCGCAGCAACTTTGTATCAGTCATGTCGCCCGGCGGGTGACTGACGGCTCGCCCCAACCAATGGGGCGGCGGGCCGGACCCAGCCGCGCGTCCCTCGGCGTCCCGCCCGCCAATGAGGGCGGGCTGGGGGCGGGACGTAAACTTCGACTTTAGGTGGGCATGTGACATGTTTTTAAAGGACTTGGCACCTTTTCCCGTCCCTTCCCGGGTGCCGCTCCGTGTCACCGGGCGGCACGGCGCGCCTCGCCTCGCCCCCCCTCGGGCGGGACGGAGGGGAGGGGGCTGAGCGCCGCCCGCCCCTCTGCTCCGCGCCGCCCTCCGCTCCGGTCCGCGCCCCTCCGGCTGGGGCTCCGGGACTCGCCCCGCCGCAACAGTTACCGCGGGACCGGGGCCGACGCGGGGGGCGGGGGGCACCCTGACCTGCACCCGGAGGTGGGGCTGGTGGGGCGTGGCGGGGCGGCGGGGGGCACTTTGGGGGTCGGCACGCCGGGGCACTCCTCCGTGCTCTCCGTGGGGAGTGAGTGGGGGGGTGTTACGGTGGTTACCTGCACCCTCTCCACAGTGGAGCGTGGGGAGTGGTGCTTGCGCGGGAGAAAAAGTGCTTTTCTGCATCGCTTGAGGGCCCGAGGGCGGGTTTGGGCTTCCCCCCCCCATTATCTTTCTCGGGTCGATCCCCGGCGGACGCCTGCGAGGGACGGAGGGAGCTCCCGGGCAATGCTGGCTTTTCCCATGCGCTATAATCCGGATTGTACCTGCGGGACAGCGGACAGGGAGCTTGGGATGGCGGGCTAGGGGTGCAGAGTGGTGCCTCGTGCCCGGGAGCTGCGGTGATGGATGCTCCGCGCAGCGTAGGGCAGATAGAGAGATAGACGGGAGCGCTGCCCGCGCGGTCGTTTACACCCGTGTCCGTGCGTGTGAGGACGGAGGGAGCAACCGCACGCCGCGGTGGAAGGCGAGGGATACTGCCCGCGCTCCCCGCCGTGCTTCGGTGCCCGGGGGAGAGGGGGCAAACCGCAGCCTATCTCTGACGATGAAACTCCGGTCTCCGGGTCGGTTTTATGTCGGCGGAGCTGCTCGCAGGCAATGACACTTAAATTTCGCTTTACAAACACCGGGAAATAAGAAGTGGGTGGTCGCTCGAGCCATCGGGTTAGTTTTTTTTTTTACTGAACTGGATTTACTTCGGGTTTTCCCGTATCTAGGTGACCTTTTGGTTGCAGGGATACCAGGTACCATTTGATTTCTATTTTTTTATTCGACTGTTGCTGTGAAACTGGTTTCATGCCTGATTGATCAGAGACTTATACTGCAGAGGGCTGTGTTCGTTGATATGTTTGGGGTGAAATACATAACTCACACTGTCCAAGTACTTCTTGTTGGGGGGAGCGGGTGTGTGGTGTGTGTCCTGGGGAAGCTGCTGTGCTCATAATATAAGCTTCCTTTTGCAAAATATCAGATGGTCTCGGTTCTGATACGTAACACAGGCTGGCTTCTGTTGTGGTCTGTGTTAGCCCACAGTCAAATTCAGTTAGTGAAAGTTAGTAAAAAGGCATGTCTGTGCAGTAGGTGAAGTGTGGATTCCATAGATAAACATGCTAGTCAAGTTGCAGTAAGTTCTGCTGAGAAGAACAAACCCAAACCCTTATGCTGTCAGCAAGCCGTGAAATGATTATTCGGATCTGGTATCCGAGGCACTCGGAGGTGACAGAAACCAGCACTCCCCAAGAATGTATTTGCTGCTGCATTTTCACTAATGTATAGCTGTCATTTTAAACAGAACTTGTATCAGGTCACAGATAATCTTTCTGCTGTTCTTTGATCCTTTTGGATGTATTTCCCAGATGGTCTTCTTTCTCTGCAAGTGCAGGACCAGGCCATTTTAATTTTTTATTTCTTTTTCCTTTGTGTGACCTGGATTTTTATTTGCTGAAGTTTCAAAGTGTGCTCGCTTATTGATTATGTATGGAGTTTGAAATTTACAGCTGTGGGAGAGGTCGCTGCAAGGCTTGTGCACCTGTGCAATGTTAGGCCTTTAACTGAGATTTCCGGGTAGGCAGTGGTTCTGCTGGTGGTTCTGAGGGGTAAAATTCACTTACAGCCTAATTTTAAGCCTTAACGAAGTTTACTGGTTTTCAGAAATGCTGGTCACTCGCAGCTGCAATTGACTTATCTAGGAATTAGGCTTGCTCAGCACTTAAATCAGGGGTAGCAGATTTTCTGGGAGTGACTTTATATGAAAGTAGGGACTGCTGTCTTGAAATTTAGACTATAGGAAGATGATTTGATACTCGTGGTGGGATACACATGATTCTGTCTTCTAATAAAATTTGCTTGGGGGGAATGTCGGCGTAGAGCCATAGGGCTGAGTAAGGGCAAAGAGTATTTGAGTTTAGTTTTTATTTAGGTTTTTTGGGGGTTATTTTTATGTTTTTCTTTATAATAACATTTTTAAGTAGCGTTAAGTAATGGGATTGAACACGAAATCAGATGTTGGAAAATCAATACATTCTGAAGGGAAAAACTATTTGCATAATATTGTTACTGTAACTATTGGTACTTGAGTTTCTACAGTTCTAATGATACTGTAAGCCTATTAGTTAAAAAAAAAAGGAAATAAAATTGTTGTTACTTACACATGACGTTCAGAACACTGGTGGCCAGGTCATGCATTTTGTTCCCTTCCTCGAGAGAGTGGTCTGCAGGATGGAAGGATTTTTTAGGGTCTATTTTAGAACAAAGTTTACTTCTCTCTATATATTCCTCTTCCTGGCTGCATGGAGGTTTGCAGAACTACAGATCCATTTAACAGCCATGCATCCCTGCCTAATCTGATGCCCTTCCTCTGTGGCAGAAATGTTCCCCATTTAGATTGCTTCCCTTCCCACCCAGCCAATCCTCCAGGTTTCCTCAGGTGGTTGTACAAGCAGTTTGCATAACTATGAAGGGGCAGACCAGCTCCTGGCCTCTCAGAACTACTGCTTCCTTCTAAAGCGTCCTCTGTTACACTGGATGATAAAGAGAAATGCCTTTAGCACAACAGCCTCCCTTGCTTTGCTCTCCCTGTAGTATGGTAGTGCAAGGTCCTTGGAGGAGCAGAGATGTAATGTCCAATTTCCACAGGGTTTATGTCCTGCCTACCACGAATGTGTCCTTTCAGGACCTCTCTGGTTCCCCCTTTGTCCTTACTACCCTCTTCACTTTCTTCCAGATCCCTGGGAGAGGGCCAGCAACAGTGGGCAGTGGTTGTGCTGATGCTGCAGAGCTGTTCCTTTTGGGGCAAGGCTGGGAGCAATAATTTGGGTCCTTTCTGACTGCTGAGCAGTTTTCTCTCAGAATCTATAGGGCTGTCATATCCGTGCGACCTTTTCCCTTGGTTTGATTGAAATTGCACAAATGATTGAGAGATGATGGATGGGGCAGGGAAACGGGACTGGCAGGCAGAGAGGAGGATAGACAGAGTGAGCGGATACGCCTCGTTTCCTTAGGAAATTAGGAAATTTCCTTAGGAAGTCACACTGTCCTGTCATTTATTAATTTTACTTTTTTTGTATATGTCTTTGCTAGTTATGGAGACAAAAGGATACCACAGCTACCCAGAAGGCTTAGATATGGAGAGACGGTGGGGTCAAGTTTCTCAGTCTGTGGAGTATTCTTCTATAGGTGCTGGAGAGCAGACTGATGACAATAACTATATGGAGATTGTAAATGTAAGCTGTGCTGCTGGAGCTTTTGCAAACAGCAGCGCTCAAGGAAACAACAAAGAAAAACCTGAACTACTCTCCTGCCTGCAGCAAGACGGCAGTCAGCCTGGTCTTTTGCCCTCTGACATCAAAACTGAAACAGAGTCCAAGGAGCTGTCAGCAACAGTGGCTGAATCCATGGGTTTATATATGGATTCGATACGAGATGCCGATTACCCCTACGATCAGCAGAACCAGGGAAGCCCAGGAAAGATGTACCAGAATGTGGAGCAGCTGGTGAAGCTCTACAAGGAGAACGGCCACTGCTCTTCTCCCCTCCACAGCACCAGCAGACCCTTGAGGTCTTTGATGTCAGACTCTGGGAGCACTGTAAACGGTGGTGCCATGCACACTATTGTCAAAAGCCCTATCATGTGTCAAGAGAAAAGCCCTTCGGGCTGCAGCCCTCAGAACATGGCTTCCTCGGTGTGTAGTCCTGCAGGAGTTAACTCTGTGTCCTCAACTACTGCTAACTTTGGGAACTTTGCCGTGCACAGCCCCATTGGCCAGGGAACCCCTTTGTCACGCTCGCCGAATGTTGAAAACCGGGGGTCTATGTTGCACAGTCCCGCACACGTTAGCAATGTGGGCTCTCCGCTTTCTAGCCCTATAAGTAGCATGAAATCACCAATTTCTAGTCCTCCCAGTCATTGCAGTGTGAAATCTCCTGTCTCAAGTCCCAGTAATATCACTATGCGATCTTCTGTGTCCAGCCCTGCGAACCTGAACTCGAGAAGCTCCATTGCCAGCCCTTCCAATGCCAATAATAGGTCCACTCGTTCTAGTCCAGCGGTTAGCACTGTGGGATCATCCATCTGTAGCCCCATAAACAACTCCCTAGGATTCCCAGCTTCCAGCACGCCAGCGGGACTTAGCAGAAGCCAAGATACCGTTCCCAGTCCAGAAACAAAAGACAAGGGTGCTCAAGAACTCGCATTTCCTAAGATGGAGGAAATGGAGAATGCCATCTCCAACAACAGTCAGATGAACCTTGTTCAGTTCATAAAGCCTGAGCCAGACGGTTCCTTTGGCAGTGCGTGCATTGGTGACAGCAACAAAATAAACTCTGATTCCTCCTTTTCAGTACCAGTGAAGCAAGAGTCAGCCAAGCATCCTTGCTCTGGTGCGTCTTTTAAAGGGAATCAAACAGTAAATCCTTTCCCATTTACAGATGGCTCATATTTTTCTTTTATGGATGACAAAGACTATTACTCTCTTTCTGGGATTTTAGGACCACCTGTTTCTTCATTTGATGGAAGTTGTGAAGGTAGCGGTTTTCCAAATCCAGGCCTACGTGTGGGAATTAAGCAGGAGCCTGATGATGGCAGCTATTACCAAGAAAACAGTATACCATCCTCTGCCATTGTGGGTGTAAATTCAGGTGGACAGTCATTTCACTACAGGATCGGTGCCCAAGGCACGATATCTTTGTCGCGACCTGTTGCTCGAGAGCAGGCATTTCAGCACTTGAGCTCGTTCCCTCCTGTCAGCACACTAGTAGAGACCTGGAAGTCGCATTCGGAGTTGGCATCCAGAAGAAGTGATGGGTATCCAGTTCTAGAGTACATTCCAGAAAACGTGTCCAGGTGAGCAGGCAAATTACTTCTATCCCCCACCTCTCCCTTATTTTCTTCTTCCCCTGCATTAAGGATACAAGGCGTGGATTAAAATGGGGACCAGGGCAGTATTTCTGAAGGTGATGCATAATTCTTCATTTGCATTTTAGTTCTTTTTGTTAGATTTGCTGGTTTCTTGCTGTGTTTTTACTCTGCCTTTAATAAAAGCGAAGTGCTGGCTTTAATATTTAAAAAGAACATATTATATTCTATTGTTATTAGATTTGAACGTGTAGTTCTAGTATGTTTATGAGCTCTTACTACTATAAATGTTGTTTTTCCTATAATGAGAGCTTAGTAAAATTGCTCTCGTGTGTCCTATAATGGTTATTCTTTCTTAGCTGGTGTTTGAGTGTGCTGTTCCTCAGATGAAGTGTTGAGAAGAGGATAAGAAAATGATAGTGTGAGGAATCTGTTTTTGTTAAGATGCATGATTCTAAGTTTGCACTGGACTTTAACTGGTTAAGTGTAAAAACTAAACCTTACAGGCCTGTGGCAACATATTATTTTTGTATTTTAACTGTAGGAACATTTGGTTTGTATATATAGAAAAATGCCTCCAGAAGGAGGAGGGCTGTTAAAACTTGATGCATTTGAAAGGAATAAATGGATAAACTGATCTCCTCATTTTTGGTGGAAGAGAAATATGCAAGTGTTGTTCAAATTTGTATTTCTTGGCTGATTCGTGGAGCGTGTACTTCTTCAGCAAACAGGTGTTCATGTATCTTATAAAGGACACTTACTTTCATGAACTATCTGGTTTCATAATCAATGTTACAAGTTATTAAGCGCATCTGACAGTATGACTGAGTTAGAATAGTTGCACAGACTCTTCCTGTGTCAAACAGGCTTGCCAAGGCTTTGTGCTAAAGCTCAGTGAAATAACCAGTAACAGAATTTGCCTTTACCTTTCTCAAGTCTTTTATTTTTTCTCATCATGAGATATGCAACTGCCCTCAGGGAATAAAACGTCTGCCTTATTCTTGGAGTGGGGTGAAGAGGATGCGTAGTGTTTTCCATATTTATATGATGCTAAATATTTCTGAAGAAATAGTGTTGCAGTGAAAAATTTAAAATAATGGTGCTTTTGAGGAGGGAAAAGAGCCTATCTATCCAGGAGGGGAAAAAGGGCTTTAAATATTTTCACTTTATTCTCTGCTCTGTTCGCTACCTTTTTCAATCTCATTGCTTTGCAAGTCATGCTTCACTTCTGCTTTGACCATTTCAGATATGGTCTCTAGAGAATGTACTTTTTAATACATCATTCTCAACTTGAAAGGGCTATATCCCACCTTAATACTGAACTTTGCATATAGCTGGATATTTGTTAACATCCCGGCTTGGCTTAAATGTGTTTTCTTGAATCAAGGAAGATGAAGTTGCTGTTTTCTAGTTATGTTGCCTTATGAAATTTTCATAAACTGCATTATTTATACTGTGAGAAAAGTTCACCAGAAGACTGATGGGATGCCTGAAAATAAAGACCTAGTATTTTACTGCCTTTGTGATGGAGCGCTGTTACTTGGGGAAGTAGCTCCTGCCAGCCGTGAGAACTCTTGCGTAAGTGCTGCTTGTGCTGAGTCAAGTTTGTCATCGGTGCAGGGACATGCACAATAAATAGAGAAATGCAGGTAGGAGCATGGTTGTCATCAGTAGTTACGTTTTGAATGACAGTTTCTCATGAGGCTTTTGAAGGAGTCTCTTCATCTGACATTAGTCCACGGTAGCTCTTCTCATCTCTTTACCTCTAGAGCAGTAAATGGGTATGTCATCAGGCTTGATGATGACACAGGCTTGATACACTTTCCTGTCTTTGTTCTCTCAGCTGGTATCTCAGTAAAATACGCTGGTGAGCATAGCTGTTACTTCGCAGGATTATAATCCTGCAATTTTTAGCGCTCAGAGCTATTGCTGCACGTGTGGAGTTCTGTTCAGGTGATGGAGATCTGCAAGGTTGTGACACTTCAGGCATCCTGATCTGTAGTTCAGATTAGGACATGTGTCATCATTTCAAATTTCTAAACTCAGCCCCATTATTTAACAAAATGTTGCACTTAATCTGCTTGGTAGTGGCTTTATGCTAACAGGTGCAGCTGGGAGCCTGTGCAAAGCCCTTACAAGTTCCAAGGTAAATTCATGTAGAGGTCATTTTAGCAGTACAGATTTGAATGAATAGGTGCCTGCTCAGGTATTTGTCTGCTGACAAGGCAAACCTTGAACTGGTCTTTGCTTTTCATTTCTGCTTTGCGTTCCAGCTAAAACAAGAGGAAATCAGGCACAAGTTTGTTCATGCTCCAAAGTGTTGTAATAAAGCACTCATAGTTTAAAACCATGTCAGGCCCAATATCCCAAGGTGGGTTTCAGCTGTCCCATGTCAACATGGTATAGGGATTGTAAAGTCTTTCTTCCTTCATGTCATCATTTCAGCCGCATTGCATCTCTGCACAATACATCCAAACTAGATCCTTGTTATTTCCAGTCAGGTTTTTTTTTCCTGATGCATCAGCTGTATGAGGCATCATACATTTTGCAGACTTCTACAGCTGTGATTAACCCTTCAAAGTCTGCAGTATTTTTAAGTTTCTGATATTGTAAGTCTTCATCTTTTTTCAGGTATACTCATGCTGCAGTATAAATTGCAAAGACTAAGGTGAAGGGAAAAAATAGGCTACGTGGTTCTCTTAAGTCAATAAATGACTAGCATTGAGTATATCTTGTTTTGACAGCATTGCTTTCTGAACCTTGATAGCGTACCATTTTTGGACCGCTTCTGTCTTGCAGCTGACATGGTGAAAAGAAGTGGGTGACCAGGAGTGAAGAAGACTTTTCACACTAAGAGTGAATCTTTAGATTAAACGTTAATTTTTTTTCCCCGTTAGAATATCACCTTTCTCAAGTCAGTTATACTTGCTGATAGTATCTACGAAACATAGTTTAGGCATTTTAAATCCCTTGCAATTTGACTGGGCCGAGTCCCTGCTGTCAGCCAGAACATTTCTCTTTCTCTCCTTCAGTTACTTTTATTAGATGTCCACAGTTGCCGTTCTTTTTGTTACTTGCTGGTAACTTTCTTTATAACATTGCTTGTGTTTGGGTTGCAAGAGCCTCTTAAGCAAACTCAAGTTCCCTTATTGCTTTAAAAAAGTTTTTCTCCTGCTAATATGCATGCAGAACATGTCTTTGTTTTTGAAAGATTTTTACATGTTTAATATTTAGAGAGGGTGAATCATACCTGTCTGTTTGTATGTATAGATCCCCCCTCCGTGAATGACATTTCCTAAGAAATAATGGTTTCTAAACTAAGCAATAGCAAAGTGGGCTTGAAAAAGAAGATATGTGTGATTGTGTGATGTCATTGATGGAAACCTACACTGAGTATCCAGATAGATTTAGGGGGATTCCTCATCTGAATTGGGGTACCAGCCTAGACCTCGTTGTCATGCCAATTATGCAGTTTTCAAAATGGCCTCAGAAAATGTAATAGTTGCTTGAAGCAACAGTAAAAAATGAGGAGAATGACCTTTCCGCTGCATTAGCTCTTAACCAAAGCTTCTTCTGCAAGTGTGCCTTTTCCCTCTAATTTCTGTATTAACTCATGTATGTACACATACATACTTGCTTTTCTCAGAAGTTCTGATAGAGACAAAGGACTGAAACTCCTGCTGTGGTTTCTTCCTGGCAGTCCTACTGTGTAATCCAGTGTGATGTAATCCAGTATATTACTATTTTAATGAAAGTTGCATACATTTATCAATAGTTATATTTCAGTTGTCATTCAGACAAGGAGATTTCTCTTCAGTGTTTCATAATATTCTAGAGTCTGATTTATATCTGTTAAAGGGTGTTGAAAGACCGTCATTGACTTCTTTGAGTTTACGGTCAAATCTTTGATCAAGCATTGACAATATTTTATGGACTCCTATCTGCTCCTGAGCCATTCACGTGCATCAATGTTTTTTCATAGACCCTACTTGTAGCAGCCCCCCAGGACCTCACCCAGCCCAACACAGAACAAAAAAACAACCCAACAGCATGATCTTCATTTACGTGTAACCTTTACTGACTTGAACGGGTGATTCTGCTTAAATCTGATTTCAGGCTATTGCAAGTATTTTTGTAAATAAACTTTTATGTTAAATATTATCTAAAATAGGCACTTATCAGAATTATACCTGCCAGAGAGACAGAGGTCTGGTAAATATTATTTTTAGAATTTATGAATGGCCTTGACCTCTGTTTGTTTGCTGTTGACTTTACGGTAGAAGACCATGCTGTTAAAATATTCTCCATGCTTGGCAGGACTCTTTTCCCCTTTTGCTTCCCACAGATTCACTGTGCAAACTTTCAACAGTCATTCTTTAGTATTGTAGACTGTAGCCTTAAATCTATACTTTTTCTGTCTTTTTTTTCCTCAATTTTTTAAATATAACTTTAAAAACTTGCTTTTTTGTAGGTTCATGTATATTTTTGTGTAATTTTTAACAGTTCTTGGTATAATCTTGATACAGTAGGAACCTCTACATGTGTATGTCTTTATTTCTTGCTATAGAATTTAAAAGTCTCTATTAGTATGTCAGGGCAGGAGGTCTAAAGGTTCTCCTTAGCATATCAGCATGCATTTATCAGCCCCATACTTTCTACAGCTTTCTTTGATACTTTCTTGAGGGTGCACTTTGTTTTATTTTACTTTTTTATTAAGGAGTTCAGAATCTTTATAAAGTATCATTTGAAAATGTGACTGCTAATGATGCCTTTTTTCCCCTTAAATTTGTACACATCAATTGAGTTCTGTGCTGTGGCAGGGAGAAGTCCACGTTGCTGGAAAATTGTGTTGCATAAAGGGGCAGATCTAAATCTGGGGAAATAAGAGCTCTGTTGTCAGTGCATATGCCATTATCTAGGGGTTGTTTGTTTCTTTGTGTGTGGGGGTAAGTAATGTTGTGTATTACTAAAACATTTCTGTTGCCAGTTGATACTGTTGAACTTTTCAGTACGTGGCTGTTGGAAATCAGTTTGCCATAGTTTATTCTGATCATAGTTAATAATTGCTTCCTAGCTATCACTTTTGGTGATATAAAATCCCACTATGATATCTTCTTCTGATGGTTTTCTGAAAAAGGGGAAGGTGGAATCACCTGTGTGCATAGATCTTAGCAAGCAGAAGAAATTTTGATCATTTGTATTCTGGCAGTATGGATCGGCCCATTTTCATGAGGACTGGAAGACACGAATGTCTGAAATATGTACTGTATAAAAATGTTTCCATCCTGTTTTATGGGATACGTGTTGCTGTTATGCAGGTAAACATATGAACTGCTGCTGTGGTATCAACACTCATGCAGTACTGGTATTGTCTGCAGAGGGAGTAAATTGTTACGTTGTGATTATTCCATAACTTGGCCTTACTAAAACAACACTTAGCCTTCATGGAACTTAAACCTGCTGGGAAGTGCTTTGCCTGCTGAATCAGACTTCTAGATACATGTTGGTGCTTTGCTGAACCCAGGATTGGGTAGTGGTCGCTGCTGCGTGTTGTTTGTAGCTGAACAGTGTATTGTTTGTAGTGGTGAAATACACTCTTGGGCCATGCCTTTTCTGATCTGACTCTGGTTTTGCTCTTTGGGTGTGTTGTATGGGAGACCCAACTTGAGTTCCTTACGCAGTTCACTCTGAAGTTCTAAAAACCAAATGGAAAGGGCAACTTGTTGAGCAGTGTAGGGTGGCATGGATGCATGAACAAACTGAAGGGACAGAAAAGGAAAGGAGCCTAAGAAATAATCATAAATACACATTTATGCTAAGAGATAATGTATTGCCAAGCTATAATCTTGGCACTTGTATTTTCAGGGTATGTTTTTAAAAGGCAGTTTTTGTTTTTTAACTGTATGTACTAAATCTTCAAATGGGCTTGTAGGATCTGGAATAAAAAAAATAGACTGATTTGAACCAAAACTTTTTGGGAGAACACTGGAGTTCTGTGATTTCAGATTTAAGCTCTTAGAGGTCAGAAAATACTGCATTTTAGAATGACTACAGAGCCATAACTTGTTTTTTGACAAATGTGTCTTACAGTATGGCTGTAAAAGAGTGATAAAAATGGTCTGGCAAGGAAGCTGCAAAGGGTGTGTGAAAAACAGGTATTAAATAAGTTTCAGTTGAATACCTTAATGAGTTCTTACATGCAGCTGGTTGCTACACAGTGCTTGGTGCTCAACATATGAAGTACTTTACTTTAGCTGCAGTCTCCCCTGAGTGAGAGATCTGTGGAGAAAAAACTAGGACTGTTTCCATTGTGTGCAGTTGCCCAAGTCCTTGCAGCATTATTGGGCACGTTTGAATGCACCCTAAATAGACCATGGCATAATTTGATTGCTTGCTGCCGTACTAGTGCAAACTGCAGTGGAAGGTCACCATCTCTTGGATCCTCATGAAAGCCCTCTCCTGCTGGAGCCACATTGGTTTTGCTGCTGGAGGAGACTTCTTGGAGGAAGGCATGCTTTTTTGACTTATGCTACAGAAGAAGGGTTCATAGGTCAGGAAGGCCTTCCTTATCCATGCCAGCAGTTCCCAGTGTAGCCTGCCTCAGTCCTCTACTGACAAGAGTGGCAGTAGTGGCTCTTGGCTCAGCGCTGGGCTCCCTTCTCGTGCTTGGAAGCAGGGTGAATATGCATCCTGAGTAATACATGTCTTTCTGTTTAGGAACCCTCGAGTTTTATGAAACTTTGAGAGCTGATTTACTTCTGGGACGTTTTCAAGTAAACTGTCTCTTTAAATAGGAAGCCTTGACCTTGTTTGGGTGTTTTGATTTTTGTTTTTGGCTTATTAACATGGCTTACCAGAACTTAACAGTGTGCTTTCTGAAAGGATGTGATATGTGTGGTTGTCTTTCTCTGCTTTACTGAAATCTATGCTGGAGGATTTAAACCACAAAACCTACCTCCACTCTTCCCAATCCCCAGGAACACGTTCCTCTTCCACCCAAATAAAACAAAACAAAAGCTGCAGAAAACCAAACCCATGCTGTTGATTATTCTGGATTCTTATGAAAATAATTAACACTGGTTGTATCTATTCAGTATGTGAATAAATATATGTGGAAGGCAGTTTCTTTGCTGAATTGTATTATAAGAAATTCCCGTGTGAGTGGTAGGTCACAAGAAGAGAACTTGAATTTTATTACTTTTCTTTAAACTGTGAATTAAGCTCCTGCAATTACGTTAGAATGTGTTGTTTGCTGGTTGCTAAATCAAATTTCTATAAGTCTGAAGTCTGTAAGATGCATATTTGCATCATGGTCCCCTAATTGGTAGCTTAAATTTTATATTTGGAGGTGGGGTGACTTAGGGTTAATATATAAAGATTTTTCTTTAGAAAGGAAAATAGTAAACTTTGGTTGGAACATCTCAGCAGAAACAGAATCCAGTATTTGTGGATGATACGTAAAATGGCTTATAGGAATTTGTACTCTCTCCTGAGTGTGCATGGGTACGCTGCTGATTGTGGTTAGTGATAATAATAGATCAAAGAGTTACAACCCTGAGGTTAAAAAGCAAATTTCAGACTAATTGCTGAATGTTTCTGACAATTTTTATATCACTTTACTAATTTCGATTCTTTCTTCTAAACAGTACTTTCTGCTTGCATCTGGAGGTAAAATAACTTTTTGAATGGGCTTTCAGGCTAAAATTTGGACAGGACACAGGAATGTTTTCTGTTTAGCTTTTCTTTCCTTGTCTGCTTCCAAGAGGTACTGTCCCAGGTTTCTAAAAGTGGTGGCTTTATAAACCAATTCCCGACGAATTAGTTTCTGGAGAGAAAAAATGCATTAAAAAGCCTTATTATTAATGTTTTCTGCATCTTTCAGATTTGGGAGAATATCTTTCTTCCATTTTTTGTATGTGTGTGTATGACCATTTCAGGTTTGTATTCCATCTTAAGTCTACAAAGTAAACGTGTTTTAGAGGTTTATTTTGGCCATTACAATCTATCAATGGTGTTACGGTCAGAACTGGGAAGTAAGTAGGTATGATTGTCCCGACTAGGATTTTGACTGTCCCAGCGGCTGAACTGTAGGGTCTTGCTAGCATTTTTGGCAGTAGTTTTCTGAATACTGTGTTGTGCTGACATGATAGCCCCGTCCTGCAAAACCGGTTGCTACAGCACTTCATTTTTTCTGTTTGCCAGCTCTTCTTCCATACCTGCCTCAAAGGGTTGGGATGGAGGGGCTCAGGAGTCCCCAGGGGAGGTTGGAGCCGTTCTCTAGGCAAAGCAGTGCTCTGCTCAGCTGATTTTTAAGTCAGGCTGTGCTTGATGGCAGATTCAGGCCATGTAGGAAAAGGGACAGCCGCTGAGTTTCGCTGGTATGAGAACGGGCTGAAGTGCTTCTGCCATCAGAGGCGCATTGCCTGGCCGTGGCAGGCAGCTGCCTGCACCCGTGCATCCCCGTGAGGTTGCGCAAGGCAGCTGCATCCGTGTACCTGTGTGAATGCGTCACCTGGCATGTCCTTACCAAGACCTGTGCTCTGAGAGCCCTTTGGAAACTGGTTTCACAACCGGCAAGCCCTGGTTTACTCTGGCAGTGTCTCACCTTGAAAAATCAATCATGTTTGTATCTCTGGCTCTTCGTTAGTACTGCTGCAGCTAAGGGAGTGTGGACGGGGCACTTTGGCAGGTGACTAGGCATATTCCGTCTTCAAACACAGCCTTTTGTCTGACTGAAGCAAGACTGCAGGTGGAACCTGGTCTCCCAGACAAGTTTCATGTCGCTGCTGTCAGAGTAGGAGCAGGAAAGGGATTGCTTCTGGAAGCGTGCCTTAAGTTTGGGGCCTCAAGACAGCAACCTTTATTTTCCCTCAGGAGCCTTGAGTTCAGATATGAGCTGCTCCAAAAGGTCGGAGATCTCACTTTTAGCTTTGCTGAAGGCTTGTCTCTAGAAACCTGTCATGCACTTCAGCGCTTTTGAAGACTGAAGTGCCAGGGACCTTGCAAATGAAGGTGGGTGGGAAATTTGCACAGTTTCCAGGCAGACTATCTGAGCTGTCAGCTTCATTATTTTAAACTAAATTAAATTTGTGCTAGATAGTGCAGTATGTTAGAGCAGTAAGGGAGCTCTTCCTCTAATAGGAGCTTCAGATCTACTTTCCTAGGTCTGACTTTGTTAACTTCCAAACTCATTTGGGTAAATCTAACCACAACAAAGCAACAAAAACCTCACACGTGTTGATCCTGGGATATGTGAAAACTTGCTGAAAAAGTTAGAGTCTCATTGGAAGACAGTATAGCATTATGTTTGACGTGTATGAGGTCCTTTTATTATTATTATTATTACTATTATTATTTAGTAGAAAATAAACATGCAAGGTTATTTCTGGCCCCTCGCTCAAGGGATGCATGCTTCTGGATCATTGTAGGTGTCGCTTTGTGTAACTGACAAGAGGTCTTGTTCCAGGGTTGGACAGTGTCCTCTGTTGTGTGCGTGTCCATACACTTGGGCAGTAAACCTGCCCTCTGAAGCTATGCATGCTGGGGCTTCTGCAGCTCTCTGGACACCATGAGCCCTGCAGGGAGAGGACAGGATGTCCTGGTGGGATGCTGTGGCAGAGGTCCTCTTCCCCCATTTCTTAGGGATTGCCCCCTAGCTGATAGCCTGTTTGCTTGGCTTTAGGATGCATTGTGGTTTTGTTATTTTTAATTTGTTTGGTTTTGAGCGCTAAGGCTTTCTGAGGTTAATAATTAAAACCCAATATTGCCCAATAAATATTCCTTAAGGATTAGAAAAAAGTTACTGAACGTGACTCGCTAGTCAAAATTGTGCATTGAGTCTTTGTCACAGGCTACGCGGCTGTAAAATGCATTAAATAAAGCCACATTGCTGCAGGATTAGCTTCTACAAACCTTGCATGGCTTTACCATACTCTTCCTTCACATACACAATGGCAAAACAGAATAATCTAATTGATTTGATTAGGATTTTTTAATTCTTGTTTGAATCCATGTAAACTAGCTGGAAGATGAATAAAGTGTGTGGGGGTTAGACGTGTCAGCTTCTACTCGCTGTATGGAAGTAAATGTTGGAAATGGTCCAGAGCTTTATGGCTGTTGCCAACTAATGACATAAGATAATGTTGCAATGAAACAATGCACTTGATTTGCACTTGTTTCCCAACTAACCTTTCTGATTCTTGAGACTGCTTGGAATTTGTGTTTTCGAAGATTTGACGGTAAAATGGAGATTAGGCATTGAAAACTTTGGCTGATTAAATATGTGGTAATGACAACTTCAAACTTTTCATGCAGATAATGAGATAAAATGTTACTTCATATTAAACCCATTTGATGGAAAAAGCAAGAAGGATGAGTGTTTTGGGTGGATACATTAAAAAGGAAAAAAGAATCTGAGGAGCTAGCATATGTAGAAATAGAAGTGAAAAGAGGGGTTTTGGTTTTGGTTTTTTTTTTTTTTTTTTTTTGTTTCTTTTCTGGGACCAAAACTGCAGCCATTGTGGGTTTGCAAATTGTCCTGCATTTGTTTCCCAATATAAACAAGAGTTAGCTGTGTGCAGAAGGCTGCTGACAAGCTTGGTAGGTTTGTGTTAACATTTTTATTTGGATCAGAAGTGTGGTTTTGAAGCAAGTCTTCAGTTGCCACCATCTTCTGTGCTGCTGTTCATGTTAGGGGGCAGCTGAGGAGTGAAAAAACAGATACTGTTTAGCTAGCAGTGAAAGAAAAAGATGCTCTGGGAGCTGCCTAGGGCACTCTAGCCTATAATGGCTTCTGCCCATGGGACCCTGCTGGAGCTGCCATGAAGCATCACCCTTGCAACACCCATAAAGTGGGTAGTGAATCCTCAGGACCAACCGATCCTCTTGATAGATCTCCTTTTGCAGCACAGTGCCTGTAATAGAGATACTGTCTGTATGCTAATTGCGTTTTCACCTGTTAAGTATCTGTAAGTGAAAAAAGATGCAGGGTTACAGGCACAGGAGATTATTCCACAGAAAACCTGGAGGCACTGTTTTCAGCAGATGTATTTGTTCATAAGTCATGTCCAGAATGAGCAGAACACCTCCTTACTCTTCCTTCGCAGCACTTGAGAAATCTTAAAAACAACTGAATTAAATCCTGGAAGTAGGAAATGAAACTGAAGTGACAAATAGGCTGTATTCTGTTTTTCAATTAGTGCATTTCACTTCTTTTCAACTAGCTGAAAGAGTTCAGTATGGTTTTCAGATATTCTAATATTTATTATAATACTATTCTGTAAATGAAAACAAAATTGTTTTGATTGTAAGCAGCTGTGTTAAGTATTTACAAGCAGCTGCAACTTAGGCAAACTAACTTGACAAGTTAGAATTGTAATTTCAGGAAAAAAACCTACTTTGTGGATCAGTAATTTTTTTTTAAAGTAAACCTATTGATTTTCAGCTAATTATATACTGCAGTTGTCTGATTTTAATTAGTTTTAATTTAGATTTTAATTTTAATTTTTATTAAACTAATTTTAATATGAGGCTGAGTTGCATAGGTGGCTTATGAATGACTTACAGCCATTAAGTCTATTTATAATACAGATACAGGAAAAGGAGAGTTGTAGACCTATCTTAATTTCTAATGGATCAGCTGTAGTAACAGGATCCACATGAGTTTTGAGTTCATTGACTAACTTCTGAAGAAGCTTCATGTTTTTATTATTTTCATACTGTCCATACTGTGATGAACAAGGTACTCCATGTCCTTCACCATTGTTCCATGTCCTTCCACCTGTATTAGCCCTTTCCATGATCTCAAGATGCTTCAGGTTCTGCTTGCTTTGGCACAAACACCTGATAGTGTGTTTATTAAAAGAACATCTTACAAAGGTTATTGGAAGGTCCATGAAGTAGAGTCTGGTGTGGCACAGAAGCCAGGTCCTCCACTGGCTAAGCTCATGCTCAAAACTGACGTGCTTCCAGGTGTGAGGAGATGGCAGCCCCTTCCATGTTTTTGGGTGCTAGCAGTAGGTGAGGGTCGGGAGGCTTTCCTGGGGACTTCTTTACTCCAGTGTCAGCAGTGTGGACATGTATAGTTCTTTCTAAATTCTGCTTCATGTACCTGAGACTTTGAGTTCATGCTGGGTCTGGCTCTGTAGGAGGAGTTAATGCTGATTGGGGTATTTATTGGCTTTTTTCCATCATGTGGTGTACCCCAGACTCAGAGGTGATATTGATGTTGGCATGGCTTAAATCAGTAAATCAATAAGAATGAATGTAATTTTCATGCAGAGTGGGAAAATTACTCGGGACCGAATAGGAATGAGCTTGAGATCAGGAATGCAGGAGAGTAAGAAATACGATTTAATGAAAAAGAAGAGAAGGATTATAGGAGCAAGGAAAGTGACACATATTGACACAAGAGGATGTAAGCTTAACATAGTGCACCAGATCCTAGGAAAACTTGCAGTTTTGTGTGACGTGACTGAAAATTGAGAATTTTCAACATCTCATCAGTTAAGTTTGCAAGAAATAGCTTTGACAGATTTTTATAGATACATTTAATAAAATCAGTTTGAAGGACAGGAGTAGAAACACAAATGTTTCCAATTTACCAGTTTTGGTACAATCTAGCCTTTGTGTGATGTTTTACATGGGCAGATTGAGGTACCATATACCACTCTACTATGCATTAGAGCTGATGATGGCATATGTTTAATTACCCACCATTAGAGGACTGAAATGTAAAAATCATCTGATGTTTGTAGAAGACATTGCATTAATGCTATGGGTTTTTTTTTGTTTAATTAAGTATACACAAACCCAAGCAAAACAGCAGAACATTTTGCTCATCTCTGTTGCTTTGTCTGCGCTGCCTGCAACGTCTGAAATACAGGTCCTGCAAATGTAAGGTAACTGCATATCCAACTCTTAATTATATTTCTATATTACGTCAGGTCTGTGGATTAGGAAAGTGAGATGTCAAGGGTAAATTTAGGTTGGGGCTTCTCCGCCAAGTCCTCAGTGCTCCCCACCAGTAGCTTAGTGTGAATTAGTCTGTTTCTTTAAAGGCTTGAAGTAAATATTGAGTACAGTTTCCTAGCAACATTTGTAAGGTTAACTAAAAACCAGATTTGCCAGGTATTGCTTCCAGAGCATGCTTGTCTTCCTCGTTCAGAATTCATACTTTTGATACATTATCTGCAGTATGAAATGCTCAACAGAATCTGATATTATTGTAAATAAATAATTAGAGAGTCATATGGCCAAGGACAAGTCAGCTAAAGTATTATTCTTACTTTGGGAAACGGTATTTCTGTTGCTGTGTATTTGTACTGTGCTCGAATTAATGGGGACAAACTTGACTTCTGCAAGTATTAGCTATATAAATATTTGTGTGTGTATATGTATGTGTGTGTGTGCGTGTGCGTGTATAAAATGCAGCAAAAATAAAGCCAGTAGGTATCTTCCACTATGTAAAAAAAGGTTCTTCCTTATTATTGCTGTTGTCAAAGTAAACAAAGAGATAGTTTGCATGTTCAAACTGGTCTTTTGAGTTAGTAGAGGTCTGAGATACAGGTGGTAAAATCCGTCATAGAAATCTCATTGGGTTTTTTTTTCAACTTTGATTTGTGGTGACAGGAGAGAAGATCAATGTGAATGCTTTCTACAGTGACATAAAAGCAGACAATTCATGTTCTTCTAATCTGTTCAGTATATTGCATGCAAGGGTCTCTGCATTTGCTTTGGATGTTTGAGGTGTGTGTGCCTATGGTATAGCTATTCTGGGTAGGGTAGTTCCCCCTTGAGAAACGTAGAGGGCTGGAATTTAGGTTAGCCCAGTGCAGATAGACAGATAGTGGAGGGGAGCAAGGAATGGAAAAATTTGGTTGGCTGCTTCCAGTCCTAAGTTTTTGAGTCTATAAATAGAGTCTATCAGAATATTTCTAGTTAGTTCTGGGGAAAGTCAGCTGCTGTGCTGGGGATTGGCTGTGCTCCCAGAATGAGGAGGGGAAGGAAAAAAAAAGTATGATAGGAGGCCTATTGAAAATCTACCGACACCAGTGAAATCAAGAAATTGGAAGATCCTGTATTTGGGCTTCAGTTTATTTTTTGCAGCCTGTGTCAGGGCTGGATATTCTGCAGAGCGTCTCTCTCTGTAGGCTAGTGCAAGCTTCCAAGTTAACCAGGCACAGGAGGTACGTCCACACGCAGCACCCAGCAGGGTTCATAGTTCAGAAGCCAGGACAAAAGCCTGATATGAACAATGAGTGTGGAAGTAGAAGGAAGCGACGTATTGTCTTCATTTCATGCTCCAGTGGCTAGCCTGGACAGCCTGCCCTCTGTCTGGGTTAGATGTATTATATAAGGCGAAACAGAGAAATGAAAACAAAAGCTGAATTTTGAGCTAATAAAATTGTCATGTAAGCTGTGACTTTCTTTAAGTAAAAAGAGAAAGGTCTTGCTGACGATTTAATGTGCAAACTAGTTGAATTATATTATGATGCTAGAAATAGACATTTTAGAGAGTCAGGATGAGCTTTGCAAACAGTAAGATAATTTCTAGGAAATATACATTATATACTTGAAAAATATTCTCAATAGAGATTTAAACACAGTGCACAACTAGAGTATAAATAGCTAGTAAGTTTAAAAACCACAGGATTTTTAGAAGGTTCTTATAGTAACGGTAAAAGATAACCTTTCAGCAAAACTCCCTTCCCCCCATGTAACCACAGAACGATGATCATTCATACTGTAAGTAGGGAAAGTAGCTTTGGTCAAATGAATAGCTTTATGCAGGTAAGCTCAACTAGGCTATTCAGATGAGCATTTATTCACATGTCAGAGTTTGTAGGAGCTGAAATTATCTGAGAAGTAAATGAGCTTTTTCAGTGCTGAACTAATCCCAGACAAATCTGTGCTCACGTTGAAAATGAAAGTGTTCATGGTGACTCCTTCCCTGCTCGGGCTTTGCTGCAACTCATTTTTTGTTTGCAGTTTTTCACTTACTGAGAAAAGTAGTTATATTGAATGCTTATGGCAGGAGGAGAAGGGATAGAGCAGTGTCAGTGCTTCTCGGAGGTGTGTGCTGCCTCTTGATGTAGGTGTCATGTACCAGTAACATGCTTACTTGCTGCTTCTACATTTTCATAAACATTAGATAAAAAAGTCGCAACGGCATTAAACTTTCGTTCAGGGTGGGTTTATTGTTCCCTCCCCCCCTTTTTTTTAATAAATTTAATAACTTCTGTTCATCTTTGTAGTAAACCATGAAGCTTACAAGGCATTATTAAGCATTGTATCAGTAAGTACTTCAGTTACTCTGTATTAGCTGGACTAAAATCTCGCACTAACTGATATTCTGGGCTGTCTTAAGCTTTTTTAATTATTCAAATATTAATAAGAGTCGAACCATTTTAGACATTCTTGAGGGATTTTAAATGGGTAAGTATAGGTAAAATTTTCTTCAGATGCTCAACAAAAGGCAAGCATTTAGTTTTTGAGGATATTATGCCAATAGATACCTTCTTATTGACAGTTCTTAGAGAAAATGGGGTAAAACGGTAAAGAACTAATATTTTATCTCATTAAGATGTGGGAAAACAGCTCCTTAGAAAACCCCCAAACTTGTTACTGTTTAAATTAACAAGAAGGAAAATCTGTCAGGGGGTTGAAATCTGCCCTCATGAGAACTGATGACCGTTCCCACTCACTTTCCATAGGGTTAGTATTTCACACAGCATCTCACCAGAGGATGGCTGTGGGAATTAAAACACTAATTCCTTGTGACCATGTGCATTGCCTTGCAGGAATGCTGAGGAAGAGCTCATCTGTGGAGGGAGGAGGAGAAAATCAACCTCTGTATGGCTAACGTAGGTTTAACTTGAAATAATGCACTAAATTTGAAAAAAAAAAAAAAAAACCAACCCAAACCCCTTACCAGTATCAGCTATCTGTGTTGGAAAGGCTCCAGGAATATTTCAGTTTAAAATTCCATTTGTTAAAAACTGAGAAATTGGAAACAGAAGATAACAACTTCATAATATTTTATTTCTTTTTCAGATAAATTTCTGTCATGTATTTGGAAACCTTACTGAAATATTGCTCTTGTTTGAGGAAGCAGCTAAAAATGTTAACTATTTATTGTGCTGCTTGTTAATTGAGATTATGCAAACAAATGTGATGAACTGATCTTGAATGATATCAGGATAGAGTTCTAAGATGCTGCTTGTAAGTAGTCCTCATGACAGCAGATGTTTTCCTTCTTTCCAGAATTGTACATTTAACATGTATGTCACATACCCCCTAGAAAATCAAAACCAATCCTCCCCCACAAAAAGCTCAAACCAGCTCTGGATTAAACGGTGGTTTATAAGCCCTATTTTTGAAATTGCATCTGCTCCAAGTTTTAGACGCAGACAGAAATGTGTCTTTAGACAGAAGATTTGATCTCACATCAGTTAAAATCCTGACAGCTTCTCCTGGCATGTCAGAATCATAGAATAGTAAGGGTTGGAAAGGACCTTAAGATCATCTAGTTCCGACCCCTGTGCCATGGGCAGGGACACCTCCTATGTTGCTTGATGCATGGTCTGGCAGTGTGGCTCCTGCATGGAGCTTTTTATGTGCGCTAGTGGCCCCCGTTAAAATCAGTGGGACTGGCCATATACAAAGGCTTTGCTGAAGCTGCTGCAGGTTGAAAGTTTCCAATGTTCCTAACTTACATCAGCTGTTTCATACTATGCTTTTTTCCTGAGTTGTTCTGGCACTTTGATTCTTGTCATGCACAGCATACATCTTTTCACGCTCCCAGTCCTTGACTGTGATGGCTTGAATCCTTCATTATTTTGTGATTAATTGTAGAGATACAAACATTACCAAATCAAAGTCCCCAAAAGGCCTCTTTTAAAGGATCTGCCTAGCTTTTTTGATTTAGCTGCCCCACAAATTATTTATCTGGTGGCTGTGTGGTTTTTAACATCCTGCTAAATTTGGAACAAGTCCATGAAATACTTTCTGCAATATCTGGGGAATAGAAAAGCTTGATAAGTTATTTCGTCCATGGCTTGGGTCAAGCCTTTCAGGAGACAGCAGTGCTGTGCTGAATCCATTAAGTACAAATTGGTGGGTGTGCAGGATCATGGTTTGTATTGTCAGGTTTTGTATTAGGGTGTTCAGTGCAGATTTTCAAGTGCTAGGAGTCCAATTTTTGTCTTTCAGATATGTACAAACTCATAAACTACAATTATAGCTATACAGGAGAAAATTGTGATGCAGTTGAGAAATAACATGGCAAGGAAAGCAGTTTGCATTAGCTCTTTTATATGTTGCTATATGTGATGTTTCTTTAAAACAGATTTTGTCCCTTGGGATCTAATAAAAGGCTAGGTAGTTACTTGGTTTATAAACCTGTGTGGTATATTATTTAGATATTCAGAGAGAAAAGGTCAAAGAATGTCTCCTATGTTATCAATTCCTCAATGTGTAAAAATATTAAAAACTAGAAAATGTAATGCTGTGTAATTTAGAAACACAATATATAATGTGAGTTGAGAGACAATTACTCTGTTTTATTTCTCTGCATTTTCAATTTTACTGAATGCATTTCAGCAACAATTGGGTTTTGGCTGTAATGCTATTTGCAGCAGTTTCATGAAGTTGCACAGCAAAATTACTGTGGTGTACCAGGTAAAATCAGCTCCTCACTTCATTCGTGAAAGTTGTATTACGAAAAGCTCTTACTACTGGCTTATGTAGGTAACAGTGGGTTTTGTCTGTATTTATACAGTTTAGTGAAATATCCATGTAAAGTTTTAAAGCAGTTTTAACATGGGCGTATTTTACATATCTAGTTTGTCATTTTTCAGAGTTTATTCATTTAAAACTGTCTAAATAATGCACAGATACATGGAACATGTCTGTTTCTTACAAAATCCTGTTGCCTGGGATGCAAATATAGAAGAAACTGGTCTCATATGTCTTAAGTCTTCAGCAGCTAGGCCTGGCATGAAATTAAGAGTGTATTCTCTTTTAGCAACAGAAGCATGTTTACTGCCAGTATCTTTCTAGACATTAATGTTCGTGTGTGCCTAAGTTGGCAAGTATTTTTCTGGTTTTGGTGACCAGCCTTGGAGTGATAAGTGGCTCACACCAACAGGTTAGAAAAGTTTGGCAGATTGGGTTAAAATAGGAAGTTATGTTGCTGTCAGGTGATGGTTTGTCCCAGGAGCTTGGGATAGTGTCCCAAAGTATTAACATATTGCTTACATGTGGTTTGGGACAAAACAGATTGCAGGAGGGGGGCTGACGGATGGTGTTGACCGGTTGATGGTATTAGTAGAAAGGATTAAGGTTGACAGTGAAGTCAAATGGGTCCATTTGGAGGAAGTAGGCAGACGTCTCATGTGTCTTTAGGCATATCATAATGGATGGCTCTTTCCTGCCTCCATTTTTATCTGGCTACTGCTTAATATTGTTGCAGGAAAATTGAGAAGTAAATTGTTTTTCCTGACTAGAAAGTTCATGCCAGGCATTCCCAGTGACGTGCTGAAGGCATTTGTGCAGCAATCAAAACCAGCCCTCCTCATCCTTGGGGTCCATGAGATGAGCCCTCCTCATGGACTTGTGTTTGTGGAGCAGATTTTGCCATTGGGAACTACTGACTTCTGGAAGGATGTGGGAAGGGGTCCACTGCATCCTTTGGAGGCACTTAGAAACTTCTAGAAAGGCTGGAGGTGTTCTTGGTGCTCTCTTCTGGGGGAGGCATAAGTTTTTAAGGCAAAGGGCATGTCTAGGGGGGAGGACACAGTTTTGGCAAGATAACATTTTGCGTGATACTATCATGAGGCAAGATATCATTTACATCTGGACAGAAGCCCTGTGCTGCTTTTTTATGACGATCTCGATTGTGTTTTGACTGAAGTGGGCAAACCAGGTATGGAAGGTTGCCAATGACTCTAAGTAACTCAGGATAAAGGATGCTGAAATGAAGTCTGTATGTATTCTGTGATCTGTATCCCAGAAATTTGCATTTTGTTCCTGTCTGTGTGTGTGGATTTCACTCATTCTCCTCGTCCACTGGCGGCTGAGAGTTGCCCTCAAGAGAAGCCCCTATCTGCCCCCACGTGAAGAAGGGAATATAAGGGGACTCTTGGCCAAACATGACCTGTGTGAATGGTGTCACTTTATCGTCATGTTCGGTTAAGAATGTGTATGTTTCCCCATGTGTTCCTTCAGGTTTCACTATTGGATCAACGTCCTCATGGCCTTTTAATTAGATCAACAAGAAACAGGTCTGTCCAGATTTTCTGGTCTCATCAGGAAGGCTTTAAAAGACTTTCTCTGCAGTAAAAGCAAGTGTGTGTGTGCTTATTTGCCTTAGCAGCAGTGGGGGCAGAGCATGTTGATCCATCTATACGGTCTCTTCTGGTCATTTGCTGGATGTTCTGTCCGTGCATTTTCAAGGTGTCCTATCTACTGCCAACCTTTAGAAAGGAGGGTGAGAAGCAATGAACTAGGTTTGGCGTGATCTAGCTGTCAGCAATTTCTACATGTGCTGGGTCTGAAACACTCTGCAGAAGTGTGTTCTCCACTGGTAAAGCAAAATGCATGCACAGAAGTTTCCTGGTGGTCTTAGGTCTGAAGTTTCTCTGGCTTTGTAGTCAACAGGAAATTTTGGATGCAAATGTAATTATTTACAGAGAGATTCTGTGTTGAGGCGTGTGTATATATTTAAAAGATAGTCCTATCAGTCTTCCCAGAAGGGGTGGGATGGGAGTGTAGTCCCTCTGTGCCCCATTGTGCGCAAGAGCTCCTGGGCAGTGCACCGTCTCTCTGCCACTTTGCTTTCCTGAGACTGAGAAATGAAGTTTTAAGGCAGCTACATTGCAACTTCTGTTTTCTACCTAAAACAAATCTTGTGATACCATAAAATCAAAATTTTTCTGATCTTGGGAATTAGTTTTAATTTAGAAGGGGTTAAGGTTGGGTTTACTGCTCCCTTTATTTATATAAAACTAATGTACTAATGCTTGTAAATCGTTTTCCCCATTATGTAAACAATTCGCTTTCCTGGTGATACTGACAGTGTCACAAAACCAAGCCTGAGTTGTAGAAGAAGGTTTCTCCCGCATGATAAATTACAATTTTTCTTGCTGCTCAGAGTTTATTTTCACTGTTACCAAGGAGTATTAGAGAGCAGTGTTGTCTTTTTCTTTTAGGAAATGCTGAGTTTGAGCCAAATCAATACTTTTTGAGAGCGTTAGAGTTTGACTATTCATTATATACAAATATATTCTTGTTCTAATTTTTCTTCAGGTTACTGTGCGGAACCTATCTCAAGTTGTTGACCGCAAAACAGTGAACAGGCTTTCCCTCTGTTGCCTCAAAAAACTATTCTAGCTAATTTCCCTTGTGTTTGTTGTGAATCCCCAGCGAGGCATAAATGTGTATGACCACACTGAAGGACAAATTAAGAACTGCCAATAATACCAATCTAAGCCTGCCCTGTTCTTACAGCTCCTTGTTTCTACAGTGAACCTTGAGAAAGATTTTATTTACTTGCTAGGAGATTCAAGAAGTGTAATTAAATGGCAATTAAAGCATAGAACTTATTTCACAGCACTATCGCCTTGTTTGAGCTCAGTGAATTTCTTTCAGAAAATACTGTGCTTGAGTGAGCTTCTACTGCAAATGAGACAGGAATAAAAATTACTCCAGCTGGCCAAGGAAGGGATGCAGTTGGTTGAAAACTTGTGCAGTTTTGTAGGAACACTGGAGCAGATGAATGCGGACGCTCAAAATACCGTCATTGGAGAGCCGGTGTGTAGGGTCCCAGGTTGAAGCAAGTGTGAACAGAATTAAAAATAGCAAGTATGACAGACCATTAGTTTGTGAACATAATTTATGTTTTCAAAGATACAAACAAAAGCTAAAGTTTAAATGAGTTTCGTCCTTGAATTGGTAATAGCATTCAAATGGAAATCTTAGCAATGTGAGGTTGCTCTATAGCGCATAAGAGGAGCTCCAATGAATAATTAAACAAGTGATAGCTAATAAAATATACAGCACATTGCTTCAAACTTAGAAATTGTAACTCAGCCTAACGGATGAATGTTTTTCATTACTTTTTAATTGTTGCCAGTGTTGACCTTCAGGGTCTTTTTCTGGCAGATAATTTGTTATGGTAAGGATGAGATCATTAAGTATTTTAGCGCAAGCAGCATGATGCAAATACTTTCCTAATATTATAGAATGCTGATGTGGTAAGGGTTTGTTTTCTTAGGAATTTGTTCTCCATATTTAGTGATTTTTCGGATCGTATCTTAAAAGAGCAGTTCTGTTGTAATCATGCAAGACATTGGTTGTAGGTAGTACAGTAGCAGGCATCAGCAGCTTCTGCTGCAAAATTTTTTTGACAGGTTTTGAACTGTAATAAAAAGGTATTACTGTAAAGTCTCAGAACGTTTCTTTGGCTCCTAATACTATTTGTATATACCAAGAACAAATAATGACTTCTCTCCTTTGCTCTATTAATGGAAATATGTGTATAGGAGCCTGCAGGTTTCCCCCATGCAGAAGCAAACCTCTGTGGCATCTGAGGTTCCAGCGCCTGTATGCAAGGTGTTAAGTGTTACTAAATTTTGCAAGTTTTATACTGTAACTCTGGTTTTACTATTTTAGTGTTTGCATAGGTAGGCGCTAAAAATACATATTGGGTAAGCAACAAATGCTGTCAAGATTTATGTTTACAAATATTAGTTTAAATTCTCTATAAGTAAATGTTTTAATATTCAACTGTTTTTTTTGGTCAGAGAATAGGGATGCCTGCTCAGAGACAAATGGCAGTGGGGAGGAGCAAGTCAGCGTATAATCCCTTTCCTTTAGGTTTGCTTGCCATTTATTATTTTTCTATCTTGAAGAAGCTTGGAACAAACTGAATCAGTTGTTTGCTAAAATGTTTGTTGATAGAAACGTTTTTTGCTCGCATGGTCACTGAGGGAAGATGAACAGAGCTATTGTCTTGTGCTCGTCTCTGCTACGGGCAGTCACTTGCAGGAAGTCTATAAATAATTCTTAAGGTAAAATTTACCTTGCTGCTGCTTGTAATGTAAAGAGAAGAGCTGATGCACAGGGCTGGGTCAGAAGCTTCAGCTTGCCTGTCTGCCAGCAGCCTGCAGAAATGATGCTCCAGTCTGGCCTGCCTGTTCCTGAGGAAGGGGTGGAAGAAGGGGAGGAAGGGCTACCAGCAGAGCATGTACTTTGATGGATAGATAAGGGTGACCAGTGCTGGTGACCAGAGAGCAGGAACAGGCTGCAGGCCTGGAAAGTGATGTCTGGACCAAACAGAGAGGAACTGCTCAAGGTGAGCGGGGTTGGCTTGTGCTGCCGGGATAGAAAGAGGGTCAGATCCCAGAAATGGAGTCTGCTCTCCCTCAGCCCATCCCAGTGCTCACCATGTGTCAGGCTCAGCTTTCCTCTCCACCAGAAATGGGGGAAGAGAGGTACATGGTATGTGCTCAGGTGGAAGCCAAGCATCTTGCAGTTGCAGCACCATGTTATTCCAGCCTCTGGCATAATGTCCTCAGGTTTTCATGTAGAAAATGCGTCACCATGTTTTGAGGTGGTTAGTCTTGGTGGGCTTTCTCCTAAGCCTGCATTGGGGCTGGGATCATTGTAAGTCAGGGAGGAGCCCCAGCAGCAAGCACAGTGGACTGGCCCAGCACATCCCAATTTCTGGTGTATTTTTCTGGTGTGCTTCATTATTGAGCTGCATGAATAACTGTTTTTTAGAAATTATATGAATTTTTTAAATCTGCCACATCCTGTAGACTTAAAAAAAAAAAAAGTCATTGTTGTGAATTGTATTCATTTGTCCTCTGCTAATGTGCAGACCCAATAATTTTCACATAAAAATATTTTTCCTCTACTCTTTCATGATCAAAAATCCAGCGTGTCATTTTCTGTCTTCTTGTGATGAGATAGCAGAATCAAATCTGTCACTCATGCTTCTGAGTAAGCCCCGCACTCTGTGGGGAGCTCCCTGTTCCCAAATCATTGTGGTTGGAGTGTTTTTCCCCAAATACTAATTCAGGAGAACATTCTAATTAATGTAAGCGGAAACAGAAGCCTTCTGATGATAAACATTGAATATGTTTTAGCATTATTCTTCCAAAGAAAATGGGCTAACTGAAGCATCTGTCATGGCTAAGGGAGTGACAGAGCTGTGGTGGTATGATGTTCTCTGGGGGTACCTGAGACGGTCATTGGTGAGGCCGTGACATGCACAGATGCGTACAACTTGCATTGTGTGCTATGAACATGGAGAAGTGAAGCACCCAAAGCGGCCAGTGATTTCCCCAGCAATGAGGGACCTCTTTGCCCGCCTGAGGTTTGAAGTAGCAGCTGCCTGTCCTGCTCTTTTTTTTTTTCCATATTTTCGGAGCGAAGGGTGTGTTGGCACACGTAGAGGATATGAAGCACATGAAATGAAGGTGGAGTTGCCAGTGCTCAGATGTGCAAAGCAGCAAAGTAAGTTGATTTGAACATGTAAATTGTGTTGTTCACTTACTTTTGGCTGATGTTCAGTGTTTTCCAGCTTACATGTACCTCAGAAAGCTGAAGTAGATATTTCTCTAACTTCTTTATCATCAGAAGGAAGACTAGAATCTGTAGGATCATCAAACTTACTGACAGCATTGGAAGAGGAGGTAGTGCTGATTAGAATGAGCCCCGTTAATTACAGAGCTGTTTGTTGAAGGAGGGATTAGCACTTGCAACTATATCAATATGTTGTATCTGTTGAGAAAGGAAGGCAGTTTAGTTGTGGAAATACACTGTGTATAGTGGAGGCCATACAGTCTTCTTGCTGATCTAAAAATGTCCCATCTCCCCAGGGGCTGGAGGCAGGACGAGCTGGGTTAGGGAGCTGCCTCTGGAGTCCAGACCCTCTCTCTAGGTCTATTGGAGAGGAAACTAACCCAAAGGGTTGCATTGGAGTGTGCTCACAGGTCCTGATTGACCTTCTCTAGTGTGATCAGCACTGTAGAATCGGTAAAAAAACAGAGATGCAAAGTGGTGATGAAATAGCATTAATACCTGGCTTTGACTTGGGGCTGCCGAAGTTCAGCAGACCATCTGTCCTCATACATCTTTGACTTAGCAGGAGACAACAGCAGAGGACAAGAGTAAGCACTGGGTAGTTACAAGCTCCCTCTGAAGACTTACACTGCTGTTTGTGTGTGTATGTTACTGGTCATACCATCCAAGGTTTTTGTTGTTGTTGTTTGTCTTCAGCAGGCTTGCATTCATGGTCTAAATGTGATGTGTATCGTTAAATTTAAACAAGGATGTCTCAGTCCATCAAAAAATGTTCTTTTTGGAACATTCACCTCAAAAGAAACCAAATGCTGACTTTAAAGAAACTTGTGGTATTGAACCTAAATTAATGAAATATTTGATTAACATATTCTGGAGATCCACTTTCTCGAGTCAACTAGGGAAGGTTCTGCATGGGGCAGCATGCATAATGGTGATGAACCAAAGCAGCTATCAGAAATGAAGTCTCAGAGCATGAGCAAAATTGAGTATCATCTAACCATGTTTTATACCCTGCAAAACAGTAGATTAGAAGTAATGTTAATTATTATCAAAGCTATCATTGGATTAAAAATAGTATTAACTCCTTAAGCGAAAGCACTGTTAATCAACTTGTACTAGAACAGGGAATTCAAAAACACTGGCACATATTTTATTACTTTCAGGAAATACACTACTGCAGAAATCCAGAAGCATAAAGACAATCATTAGTTACAGTTTCTTATGTGGTAAAGATGCCTCTGTTTGTTCCTTAACTTGAAGCACACTTCATTGAGATGAAATTCCATGTTGTTGCTGAAGTTATTCAGAGGTGAAACTAAAAAGCAATTTAAAAAAATCAAACTCAAAATGCCATAAATGACATAGGAGATCTGAGACACCTTGAGAAAATAGTTAGCAGTTGTAAAAGTGCCCCATTGACATGTGAAATATTCCCTTCACCTGTAAAATTGTTAGGTTTTCCCGTTGACATTCCCTTCTCTTACTGCACTTATTTCTCAAACACTGCAAAGAATGTTGCCAAATCAAAACTATGATTTAGCACACTACAATTAATTTGCATTATGGTTTTCACATAATGGGAAGAAATTTGCCAGTTGTGGATTTACTGGGCCTGTGAAATAGTATCTGGTTTACTAAATACCATTTTCTCTGTCTGTGGCATTGCAGAAGAGTTAGTGCTTGTATTTGCCTTATGACCTTGGTGCCACCCTCTCCCCCATGTTCTTTTAATTATGGACCAACCTAATTTGTAGCTGCAGTCTAACGAGAGAGAAGAAATGTGTTAGAGGATGTAATAGCAATCCCCTTTTGCTAGTTTTTGCAAACAGATGATTATTTGTGCTTATAATGTGAAATTAACTACCATAGTGTTTACTTATGTACATGCATATCGGTACCTATCTATCCAGTGTGTCTCTCTATGTGTGTGTATATATATGTCCTGTAGCATTTAGAATTTTTTCTCAATAGCTAGAATTACGTGTATTTGTTCCCTGTTTGTGTAATCCAATACCCCTTCTAATAAATCACAGACAAAATGCTGCATGACAAGGAATGGAGCCGCTGCCCCCTTGGAGTGCCTAGTGTATGTGCTTGAATTCCTTCAGCATCAGAGTGGACTGTACAGCAAAGTATTCACAACGTTGCTGGTTCTCAACTGAAGTGATTTCTGGCATTCCTCTAATTTTGAGCCTTGGGTGTTTGCACAAGATGAATGCTTTTTCCCTCTGCTTGTGTTGGTGTCTGTAAACTGGGTGTAGGGAGAGCAAATGCCCGAAGTATCAGGAACTGAAACGGGATGTCTTAAGGCTGGCTTAAGGCCAAAATGAAATACATCTCTCTTGGCAGCAGGGGTGCTTGAGACAGCCCTATGATACTGGATAACTTATTTTTTTAATCGGTTAGGCTCATCCGTACCTCGGCTGACCTCCTTTGTTGGGCAGCGGGCCGGTCCATGCTCAGCTGCTGGGTCCTCTCGTGTCCCTCCTCATGCGAGGGCAGGAGGTGCGTGGAGTGAATGATGCTCTGAGCATGTTCGATGCTATGTCTGCCGTTTGGTTAGGACATCGCGTGCATACCGCAGGAGGAACCAGCCAATACTTGGCCCAGGAGAGCTGCATGCCAGTGGAGGACAGAGCAAAACCTGCTGTTGCTCCCCAATTTTATTGGTGTGCCAGCTGGAAATGGTGCCCACTGGAGCTGTGGTGCCTACCCTGGTTGGCATCCTGGAGGAGACATCCCCCCATGCCACCATGCTGCTCTTTCCTGTGTCCCCCATCGGGCACCGCTGAGCCCTGTGCTCAGCTGGCTTGGGTGTTTTGGTGTCAGTGACAGGCAGCAGGTGTCAGAGTGTCTCACCCCTCCTTAGGACGAGTGTCCGCTCGACTCGGTTGGGAATGCATTTATAACATGTTTTGCTTTCCGTGCCAGAGACAATCAGTCAGGAATATGGTTCGGGTCAGTATTTTCTTAGGGGCCTTTCCGGAGAAATGCAACATATGGCTGCTGGCCCAGGGGAGCTGCACAGGCCCTGTGAGCCATGCAGCTGCGGGGCCCAGGAAGATGCTTCTCTTTGATGCTTCTCATCAAAATTTTGAGGCAGCAGAAAGGAGAAGCAAGGGTTAGAGTCAGAAAGTGGCTGCAAACATTTTTCTATGGTTTTTCCCCCCGCAGCAGTAGAGCTGAGTGCCTGGCCTGTGTGCTTGGCGCCGTTCCTCTCCAAGCTGTGGAAATCTTGCTGGAAGTTAATGCTTCCACTGCTGCTTCCTTTTTTTTCCTTTCCTGGGTTTTTTTTCCTTGTTCTGCATATGGATGTTGGCAGGGAGCAAGCTTCAGGTGAGAGCAGAAAAGTGTTGCAGAAAGATTGCTCATCAAGCCATCTTTGCTACAGAGAGAAGGGTTGCAGTGGGCTGGGGTGCCTGGGAATGCAGCAGGGTCCTGATCTGCAGCAAATCCAGCTGTTCTTGCAGTTGCTCACTTCTATACTCACCATATGCTGGTAGGGGAATGATCATCCAGTCCTTAATTACTGCATGAGTTTCACCTTTCAGTTGTAAAGGGACAGATGATTTAATTTATGGTTTTAGTAGCAAAAAGATGTGTGTCAGTCAGGCTATTAATCATCTATTGCTTTACAATGTTGATGACTTATTGATTTTAAATGAGTTTTTAAATAGTTCAGAATAGCAGCTGCAGCTACTGTGCAACATAGTCACGAATGTGGTAGAACAAAGGAGGTAGAGAATTTAGTATATTTAACTAAAAATGTGGACATTTTTATGTACAGCAGTTCATTGTCTAGGATGAAATCAATGGCATGTCATAAAATACTAAACTGAAACTATTAGTAACGCAGTTAGAAGCTTCAATGTTTTTAAAAGCTATTCTCAGTTGTATAATAATGTATGAAGAATACAACTATAATAGAAAAATACATTAATTGTATAATAGTATAATTGTGTGATATAATAATGTGCAAGCCACATCTTTATTCAAATGTTTCTAGGGCCTGCTTTTTTAAAATTAACTGTAGTATTTCTGCCTTTATCGAATTCTGCAAAGATTGCCAGATTGGAGCAACTTGGGTTGGTTCTTTGTTTTTATTTGCTTTTCTTCCACAAAATTTTGCAAACACAAATCAGTACAAATAAAATCTCTCATGTTCCAGACACAGTATAAGTGGAGCTTTTTTCAAGTAAAAGCCTGCTTTCGTGGAGGGCACTCAGTACTGGAAATTTGTCAGAACTGAACCATTCTGGTGTTCCATAGTTTAAAATAATGTTTCACTTTTATGTAATTGAGAAAAGACTCAGGCAAAAGAGAGGTGTTTAACCTGGTACAGGGTAATGAAAATTGCATGCTGGCTGGCAAGACTAAGTGTGTGGTTTGTAGACCATTTGTTTGTATAAACACGAATCTGTTGTTGCAGCTGATGGCATTATAAAGAATATTAAACCTTGGAAAGACCAACAGGAGCAAAAATATCCTTGGTTTTGTGCATTTCCACAGATTAACGTGCAGTTCCTTTCTCGAACCTACTCAGGTCCGTTCTCTGCCAACCTGATGGGATGTGTGCTGAAGCTAACTGGAAGCAGGTTGTTAACTTCTAATATGTTTTGGATCAGAGCTCCAGTGAATTCCTTTCTTCCTTGCAGAAGACACTTGAGTGCTGTGTCAGAATAATTAAAAAAAAAAAAAAAGTCTTTACAAGGTTTATTTTATTCCTTTTTAAGCAGGGAGAGAAATTTGTAATAGGACATGGTTATCAAAATATGTAAAAATGGTGCCTAGAAATGTGTTCTTATCTCATGTAATTGCTTTATAATTGTTGGGGAGGGGAATCAGATTAGGGAGGATAAATATTTCCAAGGCTGAAGTTAATATATTTTTGCAAATAGTGACTATAAACCTGCATTCCTTGAAGTCAGTGGGAGTTTTGGAGTTTTGCAGAATTGAAGCAAGTTTTTGCAAATTCTCAGCTTTATGTAAGCAAGTTTCAGGTTGATTTTTTTTTTTTAAGGAGTAATCAAAACTTTTAATCAAAGCTTTCATTTATGTTTAGAATATTTTTTAAAGTAGGAAGTGTTAATCTTGAAGGTATAATTATTTTTTTCTTAACTTCTCTTTCTCTCCTACTCTCCATTATCTCATTTAAAAATAAAATACAGAAGCACTTCCATGAAGCTTAGAATCAGTAAGTCAGAGACTGTTTTTCATGCATGCATTGAAGACAGATCCTTATTTTCCTTTTTTTAATTTTGTTTTTTTCTACTCAAGTACGTTGTTATGAGACTCACCAGGACTTGCTGCACTTTGTACCTGAAGTTAAAATATTTGTGTGGGACATCAGGAAAGCATCAAGTGGTTTTAGTGAAAATGCTTTTCTCGTCGTCGTCCCCCCCCCCCCCCCCCCATCATTACCTTTAAACTAAAATTTTGTGTACATGAAGTTACTATTTTGATGTCAGTAACTTCAGTTGGGAGGATAAATCATTCTTTAATGCCAGTAACTTTCCTAGAGTCTTCCAAAGATAAAAAGTGTGTAAACACATTAAAACTTGTTCTATAGGTTGTGGCGTAGATGAAGACTAGAAAGGTAAAAACTGACTTTCTGTGGAAGTTGTGCTTCAGAACCAACATGGAGCTTCTGAAAAACATGTTCAAAATATTTTGTTTATGTGGTACTTCCAGCAAAAATGGTTTCCCCAAATTTGGTACAAGAACAAGTATTTTTGCTCCTCTGAAAGCTGGTTTAATCTTGTTTTCGTGCTAACTAAATTTGCACTTTCCTCGACACTGTATCTGGAGCTTGTCTCTTCCCTTGCTGCTAAATAGCTGCAGAGGTTATAATATATGTGTATAGCTACTGTGCCTACAAAAGCATTACTACCTGTAAAAACAAATTAGTAATGCCTAAGTCCTATAAAGTCAGCTTTAAGAGTCCATGAGAGCTGTTGAACAAAAGGAAATCTTCCGAGTTCTGTGCACACAGAAATGAAGATGTGGAGGAGTGGTTTTCCTAAAACCGTCCTGGGGTGGCTTGCAGGTTGGGGCAGAAACTAAATTATCAGCCTGTGAATGCTAATGACTGGCCCCAGCAGCACTACTCCTCATGACCAGTGAGTACCAGCCAGCTGAGCCTTCCACCTGCCCCAGAAATGGGAATGGTGCTGTTGTAGCCTGCTCTGATCTATGTCCGTCCCAGGAGGGTACATAGCAGCCAGGCCTTGAGGGAGAAAATAGATTTGGTCATCTGTTCAGAAACCCTGTTTGGGGGAAAGTGATGCTCACACGTCTTTATCCCTCTTAGGGTTTGTTTGTTCTGGAGTATTTCTGCATTTTTTTGTCCACTTGTGCGGTCTGGGAAGGAATTGGCCACAGGATGTGCAGAATTTATGCTCTGTATCAAAGGAATTTTACTATTAGCATCTTGGATTTTTGGTGTGAAAAGAGAGTGTGTTATCCCATCCATTAGACTTGCCAAAATCAAATACTTGGTGAAGCAAGATGAAAGCCAAACACAGATTTTTGTATCTTTACAAACTTTACTGGTATCTTACAAAATTGGGATCTAACACAAGACATTTCATATGATGCAGTGGTCATTTTAACAAGGTTGTTGCTGACTCGCAGTAGTTACTACGGGCAATTTTACTTTCTTAGTGATGGCGGGGAGTGTGGGGGGGAATCGGGGGAGACTGTCAGGAACTTGAAAATCAGTGTTTCTTGCCATTCCAGACTGGAAGCAAAAGCTGTCTGCTGGAAAGCTAGGAAACCCTCAGTTCTCTTCTATGTAAGCCGAAAATTCATTTTTAGACTAGAGAGAGACTGCAAGATACCAAAGTTTAAAGATTGAATACTATTAAATGCAGAGTTAAAAAAAGCATTTAATTTTTGGAAATTGGGCGTAGAAGTGAAAGAATCAGATAAAGATGCTGCAGTTTGGATACAAGAAAATAACTCTTCCTGAAAGTAGAATTTTCTTGGAAAATGTCATGATGTTTCTGGGGATATTTAGAATGTCTCCAGACAGAAAATGGGCAGGGTAGGAGTGAAGTAGTTGGAAATTCACAGAAAGTTTCAAGGCTACATAATGAAACAAAGGCATATCACATGGATGTTTACGTAGGTGGGATCAGTGCTCCCTTTATTTTTGTTTTAGTATTGGAAGGAGCACTCAGGCTGTACTTTATTTATAACCGTTGATCCTTAACTCTCATCCATATTCTCTGTATGTACACGTGTTCTCTCTCATAATGCAGCATAGCTGTTCTCTTTGTCCTTTAACGACTTGTTTCCTCTTCAGTCATGCTTTCATTCACTTCCTTTTAGCTCTTTTTATTAACTCTAGCCTATTCTGATTCCCTCTTGTTGCTGCTTTTTATCCTGTCTTTCCTTTTTCTCCCTGGCCCTTAATTCCTCCTATCTTTCTGTCCGTCCTTCCTTCCTGCCTCTTACCACTGGGTCAAATGGTTTTGGGTGACCAGGATGGGAATTTTGCATGACACACATGGAATAGCGGAATAGAGCAGTGCATGGAGAAGTTGATCCTCGGAAGTCAGTACTAATTTCAGATTTCCTCATTGCTGGCGTACAGCTACCATTGTAGACTAGGAAGCCTTAGGAATAAGCCCTCAGAAGATGGGGTTCCCTGTAGCACAGTCCTGTCAAAGCCCTCCTGTAGAAGTGGGTGCTGACCTCTCTATAGCTCTAGAGGACATGAAGATGCAGAGTATGTGCATTCCTGTCATGGGGAAATAGAAATATGAACCAAACTACTAACCCAGCACCTTATATTTCTGCTGGAGTAACTTGATTTAATAAATTAAAATGTCAGTGCTGTGACTCTGACACTTTCATTTCCTTTCTCTGCTTTCTTTATGGTGGCACTCCAGGGTTTTTAAAAACATCTAACAAAAGAAGGAAAGATCACGAAAAACCACGTTTTTAATTGCACACAGTTTTTAATATGCCTGAGATCTGTTTTGAAGGGTACATTTGACAGGGAGAAACCCAGCAGCCCCACACTGAATCCTTTGTCCTTCCTGCGGGGTGAAACAGTAGATAGCTTACTGTAAGTGTGGCTGGCTGCCAACCCGTGGCGCAGATTCTTTTCTTGATACTGTAAACTGGCAAGAAATCAAGAATTGCTGTTCTTCCTTTTATTTACTTTCTCTTCTGTATTAAAGAGCTCAGTAAATAAGAGAAAGTTAAATGTTCAGTGAAGATTTTTTACTGTTTAATCGTTGAATAGCAAAGAATTATCGGTTGAGGGGGGAGGTTGCCCCCTTTTTTTCCATTTCTTTTTGGTTGAAACTGGAAATATCAGTTACTTCATCTGGAATAGATTATTGCAGGGAAAAGTCTGTGCAGAGTTTGAAACGAGGACAGAGCAAAATGCATCCATCATGCATAGTTTAAAATAATCTGCAAGACCTCTTCTGATTTGATCCTTAGATGTACTTCCTCCCAATTTTCTTCCAAACTTGTGTTAATAATGAGTACTCTGTGTCTAGAAAAGACTTTTTTGTAAAGTGTACCCCCAGCCTCTGCTTGTAAGTATTTTCTTATTTGTACAACTAAGCTTCCTGAAATAGCTGCTGAGTTTTTTGTTTTGCTGTTATATATAAAAGTGGTAGAGGGGTGTGGAGTTCCTTCTGCTGCTTCTCAAATCCAAGGCATGCCTTGCAGGCTACTTTGCTTTTGCACTAGGAAGGGAATCAGCGTTACTGCTTTTCTGATGGTTTTATCACTAATTTATCAGCAGAATTATCCCCAGGGAAAATGATTACCTTGATACTGATATTGTGCACATTGTAATGATTTATATGGAGCAAAATACATTTCTACATGAAAGATACAGGAGGTCAAATTAAATTTAAAAATTACTGCTGCTGTTAAATGCAGACTTAATGTGAAAAATTACCCCACAACAGATTGTTTTAAATCCCAGGGCATATTGTGGTTTGTTCAGAGGTCTGTCTATCTTACTTAAAGCATATTAAACATTCAGTAATATCAATGTATATCTCTTGCTGACTTGATTAACCTACCATATAGGTCATGTATGTACAGCTCTATTAAAGGCACTGTTGAAAGAAAACATGGATTCGTGTTTTGCTTCTTGACTAATTGGAAGTTAAGGTTTCTGGAAATGATAAGGAATATTTTTGTTTCTAAAGCAGTGGACTGTGACTGAAGAAATCTGGACTTAATCTGCCAGATTTCTTGAAATAACTCGGTGAAGTCATCGGTTGGTTTTTTTGGGGGGTTGTAGTTTTTTTTTTCTTTCCCCTGAGTTCTTAATCTGTAAAATGGAGATGATCCTGGTCCCTTACTAGTCAGCAGTATGGTACAGATACATCCATGGATGTTTGTGGGACAATGCTGTAGTACCTAATGGGTTCAGCATAATTATTCACATTAATGATTTATGCTAAAGAATGATTGAAAAGCTGCATTAGCTGGAAAGTTGGGAGTATGTTCTCTCAAAAGCAGAGAACGTAGAGGCTTAGTTTCCAATCTGCAATGCCCAAATGAGGGAGTCAAAAAATATTTATGCAGGAAATTTAGTAGTTTACAAGTTTCCTTCCTTTGGTTCCTTCCTTCCTTTAGTTGGAAAGAAATTTTTTTTTTCAGACTCTGCCAGAAGAGTCTGGATTTCTGAAGTAAGGTATTTTCAAAGGAATAGGCACATTTTTGTGGACATTTGTGTAGGTGACTTGGAACAAAAATTAATGGGTAAATAAATTATTTCAACACGATTAAATTTGATAGATGATCCGAAAAACTGGGGGCAACTTTTCTAAGCAATTACTAAAAAAAACCCTCTCCTGTCAAAGAATGGATCAGAAAATATCCCCAATCTCGATTATAGCACTCATAATTTTTCCCCTCATTCTCCTTTTTCTTTCATCTTGAAACTGTATCTTGAGCACATTCAAGATGTGTAGGGAAGATTTCTTGAAAAGTGACAGGTAGAACTATCACAAACTTGTTATGATTTTAAGGGTGTTGGATGAAATGCATAATTATCTTGAATGTGGTTTCGGTTTTGCTGCCTTTTCAGTGTAGCTCACCACAAAAAACTCAGATGGATTCTTCAAGGATCCCTGATGTTAAAGGGAGAAATAAGTAGGTAACAACTGTTTTCACTGGTGCTTTACAGTCTGTATCTTTGGTAAATGTGGTTGTTTATTGTAAGTGTAAGTGACATTAGTTTCGTTCCTATTTTATCACCTACATTAGGGGAAAATAAAGAAATACCTGTGCAGAGTTTGAGTTATAATGTAGCCGAGTGCCTTGAGATGAGTCTACTAATGCATTTCTCCTTTGATATACTGTGAGCAGAATATCTTGAATAGCTAGAAGATTTCAGTGTATATTTATAAAATGCAGAAATAAGTGCTTGATATTAATATTAGTGACTTTATTTACCGAAAATCAGTGTATTGCAGTAGCATTTCAGAATGACTCTTACCAAGTTCAGGTAGTTTTCTTGTGGATCTCAAAAGCTAGGTTTTTGTGCTTATATTTCTACATATTTGGAAGAAGCAGAAAATGTTTTTTTCAGTTGCTTCCTGATGACATCCTCAGTTCTTGCAGTAACAATTTTCTTTGGCTGTTGCAGTGTGTGCCAGTAGATTTCAGATCTTGTGTCTGTACATAGACCTCATACCTCAGAAACCATCTTTGATCCAATATGCTGGTAAGGCAATTATCATGAGTCAGATGAACCCTCCACCCCAGGTTCCTTGCTATGGGTCAGGCCAGAGCAAGACCTTTTCTGGTCAGGGAGCCAGTCTGTGAATTAATGTCGGTGAGAATTACAGGTAAAATCCCCAGCCATGGCTTGTGTCCAGAATCAGTAGCAACACTGGTGATTTAAATGTCTGCCCCACTTGGACAAAAATGAGCTGCTTGCATCTCACTCTTTCTCTCATTTTAACAAGGGTCATTTCTGATTTGTCCAAGTAAAACCAAGAAAATAAGTTGGAGGAGGCGGAAAAACGATGTCTTCCTTCTTCCCTTCAGGAAATTCTTGTTCGTCTCACCAGTACATCTTCCACTTTTGTTCCCCAGCAACTTAAGCCATAGGAGGGATGTCCCACTAATCGTGTCTTCAGTAGGTCACGGCATAAGCCACTCTCCATTTTATCCCCCTGGTGAGGCTGTATACTATTTGCTGCATTCAGTCTTTCCCTTCCTTTGCCAGGTCATGTCTGATTTTCTCCTCTTGAACAGGACCTAGACCAGCCACTGTCCCTGCCAGCCCCTTACTTCCTTTCCAGAGCTGGGGGCTGCTGGGCAGAGTGATGCTCACAGTCCTGGGACCTCCCTCACCTCCCCTGGCCTCCTTCTCCCCACTGCAGCACCCGCAGTGGTGTCAGCCACAAAGGGATTTTCTTTATTGCGTTAAGCTTGTGAGGGAAGATTTAGTAGGTGTGTCACAGTGCCATTAGCCTCCTGTGACCTGGTGTCTCAGCAAATCCTTTAATGGCTGTGAAGAATTTGTTTTGGTTTGAGCAAATTCATCTGGAAGTATTAGAGCCACCTTGGGGAAAACTGTTTTCTCTACCCAGGATGCCATTTTCTTAATTCTGGGTGTCTGGACCTACTGGTGGTATTTGAGTCATTACGCCAGTCTTGAGTAACATACCATCTGGCAATGGGAAACTTAGAAATACAATTAACTGAGTTTCCTAAAGTCAGATAATATTGAAATATTTTCTAAGAAACTTTTACAGAGAAACAGGAATTTTATGTTTGCGGTATTTTACACAGGGATTTTATGTTCGTAGTAGTAATGTTCATAAAAGATGCAAAGTAACATTTCAACTTTTGGAGGACAACCACAGAATCTATTAAAAAAAAAAAAAAAACCAAAACGAAAGTGTTGTCAGATATGTAGGCAAAAGAAATCTGTCAGAGTTTACTCATGTTTGTCTACAGTGCAAACCAGTTAATGCTTTCTTTCCCTGGACCAACAAGCAGGGTCTTGTTGCAGCAGCTTTAAATCTTTACATAACTTAAAGGCTCTTTTCTTTGACATGAAGTTCGCTTTGTGACGCCTTGGTGACAGGGATGTTAGTTAATTAGTATCTTTATTACAGGTGTGGCCTTGTTTAAGTATCTGAAAAAGTATCTTGTCTGTGGCAGGCTGATGCTGCTTGAGCACGTGTATCTGTTGTACGTGAGTGAGCTGCCTTCAGATTGGGCATGCTCATAATGAAGAACAGAAAATGTTCTGCCATCCTTCAAATCCTAAAGAGAGCTCTCTGTAAATGTCATTGGAAAAGACGGAAGAGTCCAAGCCTAGCTTGAAAAAAAAAATATACAAAATAGGATTTTTATGTGGCATGCAGGTAGGATTTAGCTGCACAAGTACAAAAATGCGATCTAAGCCAGCAGGACAGCTTCCTGCTAAATTCTAGGTGACGCAATGACTAGAAGTGACTTGGTCTGGGTTTTTTGGTGTGTAAATCCCTATTTCTTTTATGACACAGTCTTTTTGTTTTTTCTGGGAATTGCTCACTATGCCCAGGGTATTGGATTCCACACAAATACACAGGAGAGGTTTCTAGTTTCTTTGGAAAAGTCATCAAAAGAAGGGATATCAGTGTCTCTCTCGGATATACTATAGAAAGACCTGCTGCCCTGTATTTGGGGTCTGAGATCCAGTTACTGCCTTTACTTTAAGGTGTTCAAACATTTTTATCACAGGTGAGCATCCAGGGGCTACAGCCAATCCCAGAGCAAGTGCTCGCTCTCTCCACCTGACAGAAAATAATTCCTTTTGACCCCGTAAATCTTCATTTATCTTGGGCAAAGGCAAACTCATGTTCTGGCCACACGATGAGGAAGGTGACTCACATGTTCCAGCTCCTATTCCAAAGATCTTTCATAGTCCTGACATGTATTAGCTATTGGATAAAATGTGGACCCAAAGTGGAAGGATGTACTACTAAGATGAACTTTCATTGCCATATGTGAGAAGCATTTAAGACCTGTTTCCATCTTTTTTTTTCTGCTAACCAGTGTAAAAAGCTTTCCACTTACCGTGATAATTTGCAGGATCTTACTCTAAAGTTTTGCTCTCCTTGTACATTGCTTGGGAAAAATAAGCACATAGCTTTTGGCTATGGATGAACATTGATGGAATTTAATGTTGCTTAACTATGATAATCAAAGGGTCAAATAATTTTATGAGTTTTGAGGTATTATTTCATCTTTAATGCCATGACTATGGTCCCTGTGGTTGAAGAACAGCGACTGTTAGGTTTATTTTACCATCTGGCACTATGACAGAAATACCGTATCTTATGTTGCTCTAGCATGATGAAAAAATAGCTAAATAAATAGAATTTATGGGTTTTCTTCACAGGGCTTTTCCACAGGGCAATTGATTTCATTTTAGCCTGTACCAGACAGACCAAGATAAAGGAAAAAAAATTGTATTTCTCTCTCTTGCTTTCCCAGATCCAGTGTAAATGAAACAAGACTGATATGTACTTACAGGTCCTTAAAATACCCTAACACGTTCAGTTTGGGTTTCTGAAGATTCTGGTCCTGTATTGTTAGTTACTTCTGCAGAAGAAAATAGGCTGTTTTGCAATAATTTTGAATGCCCTTGAGTCTCCTTATGCAGAACTTTGTAATACTTCGTGACAAGCACCTTGCACAAGGCTTTTTGGTGTGGGAACATTTCTTTTTAATTGGGTTGCAGGCAAAGCAAAGGTTCAGCTCTGCCATATTAATCTGTTCGAAGTTTCTGCAGCGATTTTTCCCATAAACTGTGTGTTCTTTATCAAGGTCAAAAGTGTCACTGTTCTTCAGAAATGAACACACAACATTTTGTTTAAGGAAGTAGTAGTCTGCTTTGGAAGAGACTTATACAAAAGATGAAATCAGTAGAATCAGGAATTCAAGGTAAATCCAAAGGCTTTTTATGCAAGTGAAGAAGTTCCATTTAACACTCAGCTGAGGTTCCACATTGCATGACTAGACAAAAAAGAAATGAAGTAGCAAAAGTCAGGATCAGATACATTTTGGGGGGTTTTTGTTTGTTCTAAAATGTATTGTTCTAGGAGACTATGCTTTGGGTAAATACCAGGTCTGGCTGTAAACTGCAAGATGGGCTTGTCATCTTACTTAAAAGGTCCTTTCATATTAAAGGCAATATAGTGTGGTTAAAATAGTGTTTGACATGAAAAGAAATTAAGTGTAATGCTGAATTTAACTGCTTTGTATGAGTCGAGCTGCTATGATGAGAAAATGGCAATAAAGTTTCTAATACAAAAATACATTTTGCAAGTCTGTAACATGTATCACTTGGAATTATACTGGTTGTCTTACAAGGAGGCATGGATGACTTTAATAAGTTAAAAAATATGAACAGAATTGTAAGTTTCCCATCATAAGAAAGATACCAGTTTTATTTTTTTTAGTGTATAGATGGCTAAAAACTGCTAATCAGTGTATTAGTCACTACAGATCAGTTTATGTGTATATTTATGAGGTCAGAAGTAGCTGTTTGCTGCATTAAATACGTTAAAGTTTAAAAACGGCTTAAAAATGGGCAATAGAAAGCTTCCTAATTTCTATAGCTTTATGCTTAAAGGCCTAATTCTATACTTGTGCCCGGGGAGCATTAAGTGGGGTAGGATGTAGCTGGGAAGATGCTGCTTCTGCCTTGGTCACCCTTTGGGACATGACACATTCTGGAGGGCATCTGCTGGATTCAGGAAGGTTATGGATTCAGAAGGGCGGTCACTCTCAGGGCAAGCATTCTTTTCTTTGGGCACAGGTGTATGAACGTTTTGGTGTGGGCCAGGAGCGCGCTTCTGAAGCAAGTCCGCTCATTGTCCCTGCTTCCTGCAGACGTGCACACATTGCTGCGTGGTCTCAGAATGTCTCTTGGCGGGTTTCTTTTTGGGTGCCGCTATACCAGAAGATGTTTTCAGCTTGGTAACACCCGTTCAGGCAGTGGGACCAGAACAGCTCTAGTTGAAAGTGAAACCATCTGATCAAAATGTGAACACTGGGTCCTCAGGATCCTAGGTTTTGCCCCCTAAATCAGCTGCTATGGAGTTGCGCTGCTGGCTTTTCTCATAGCCTGTCCTGTCTCAGCTGGTGACTGATAGCAGATGCCTAGGGAAGACAGTCAAAGGCAAGCACGTAGTAGTGCTTTCCCAGTATATTTTCCCAGCTTTCAGCAATCTGCATCTCACAAACTTCCTGAAACAGAGATGGTATCTTGGGTTTAATAGCCGTTGATAGATTTTTCTTCCATTAGTTTGTCTGATTGTTTTTAAAACCATGTGCATTTTTATCATCCACAATATCCTGTGCAGTGAGTGCTATGGTAGAACAATGTATGTGTTAAGAAGTGCCTTCTTTTGTTTGTTTTGAATTTGCTACCTGATAATTTCATTTGATGCTCTTATCTTGTAAGAGACGAATGATGCCTTATCCACTGCCTTTATGCTGCTCCATTTATCACAGATCTCTTTGATACCACCTTGATTGTTTGTCTTCCAGCCTGGAACAACCATGTCTATTTAGCTCCTTGAACAGAACCTGTTTCATACCTTTGATCATCCTTGTTCTTCTCTCTGCCTTTCCTAGTTCTGTTATGTCTTTTTTGAGACTGGAGAACTGCATGCAAAACTAGATAACACATTCAGTGTGCAGTGTCTGTCATTTAAATGCTGGCTTAATGGTGCGTTTGTGGTGGTCTACATTCCAGATAGTTTTTTAACAATATTGGATTGTTTAGATGGTTGCTGAAACTAAATCAGCGTTTTCTTAAGTGCGTCCGTAATGAGCTCAAATCTTTCTCTATAGCCGTGGCAGCTCACTCAGAGCCTGTGTTGTATACATAGGGTTGGGGTTGTTTTCCTCCCCACCCATCCTCCCCACCACTCCCTATAATTCTTCATACCTGTCAACACTGAGTTTTACCTTCCATTTTACTATACAGCCCTTTGCTATGTGACATCTTTTGCAATTCTCTTAGTAAGCCTTTGTATTGCTATGAGTGACTTGGTATCTCTAGGGTACTCCTTCTGCACACTATTCTTCCCCCTTTTCCAGCCTATTTATTCAGTTCTGTCCTGCAAAACTTTTGTGCAACACAGATACTGACATATTTTCATGGAGAAACTGAATGTTTAATACCACCTTTTATTTGCCATTTTTTAACAAGCTTTTATTTGTTAGCAGATCAGTCTAGCTAATTGATTCACTCATGTTTGTCGTCACGTTGTTTCTTTAGCAGTGCTAGTAGATTTATGAGGCAGTTGTGCAAATGCTGTGTTGACTCTTCACCAGCATCCTGTATCTAGCTCTGTGTTCAAAGACTTCTGTATTTTGGAACAGTTCCTATCAATTTGCTCAATATTTACACAAAATTGGTTTATAGTTTTGTGGATTGCTGTGAGAGCCCTGTTAGGAGATAGGACACTGTGTTTGCTTTCTCACATTTTTCTGGTATGGAGATGGGTTTAAATAAGATTAACATGGGCAGTAATACCTCAGCTGTGGATACTTGAGTACCTGCAGAAGTTAGGGGAACACTATCTCATGCTTGTGATCTGTTACCATTGTTTTGTCGATATTTCTTCTCTGATCTTTATCACTGATGCTTAAATTTCAGACGGATTCTCAATCCACCAAAAAAAAGTTATATTTTAATCAGGGATCATCTATGTAACCTTTTCCATAGACAGCAAAAAAAAGATTATTTAGTTTTGTTATTGTGTGTGGGGTTTTGGTTTGGTTTAGTCCTGTTTCTGCTTCAGCCTTTTGTGCTCTGTACAAATTCATGGGCAGATCCATCTCAGGGTTTCTTTTCAGACAGAGATAGATGAGATTATCCAGAGACAGAGTGGATAGACTTCGCTCCTTTGGGACAGCCCGTCAGGTTTCTGTTCCCTTTAACCCCAGGCAGCAAGAGGACTAGAGCAAAGCTTAAAGAGAAGTCTATGAGAGAACCTCCTTAGAGAATGCACTGATGAGTCGGAGGAACTTGAAAATCTTCTGAGTTGTGTGGGCTTTTTTTGTTGTTCATTGTTGTTTGTTTGGAGCGGATATTTTTGGGTGGCTGTGTTTGGTTGTTTGGTTTTCATGTGGGTTTTTTATTTTTGTTTGGTTTTAATTCTGTTTAATATTTCCTTTAAAGACAGCTAGGAAACTAAACATGGCAGTTATCTTAGTGCAACGTTAGGATTTCATAATTAAAGTCACAATGGCAGGAAATGCAGAAGTTTAGGTTTCAGTAGCAATATTAGCTACATATGGACTGTTTTCACTTCCTGCTTTTCATAATCAATTCATATTTATGTACCTTGTGACCTACGTTAATAGCTGAGCAACTGGCAAAATGTGATGATTTCTATCCTAACAGTGTTTCTGGGAAGTGTGTGTGGGGAAAATCAATTTTTAGGTAAAGAATTCAGGCACGAGAAGTTTTAAGTGATTTCCTCTATTTTGTGTATGAATCTTACAGAGCTTGGAAGTCAATGCAGGCTTTCTTAGTCATATCCTAAGGTTAGTGTATTTGTTTCTATTTCACATAAGATTAGTATCTTTGCTGAGATTTAGTAAAAGAGCTCCATGTAAGCAGTGGAGAGCGAAGGGGAGAGTAAAGGTGTTCAGACCATGAACGACTCTCCGATGAGGAGACCTAGAGGTTGGGGAAAAGGGGGAACTCCCTGTCAGACAAGGGTGTGGGCATAGAACTCAGAATGGTATGGGTTGGAAGAGACCTTAAAGACCACCTAGTTCTAACCCTCCCTTGCCATGGGCAAGGTAACCTTTCACTAGACACATTGCTCAAAGTCCAGTCCAACCTGGTCTTGAATGCTGCTGGGGATGGGGCAGCCACAGCTTCTCTGGGCAGCCTGTGCCAGTATCTCAGCGTTCTCGCAGTAAAGAATTTATTCCTAATATCTAATCTAAATCCATCCTCTTTCAATTTAAAGCCATTCCCCCTTGTCCTATGCCCTTGTAAAAAGTCCCTCTCCAGGGGATGAGAGAGATTTCTTTCATGTCCTGCAAGAGGGTGAAGCTATCTGTAGAAAGACAGCAAGTGACTTTCAAATACCTATGTGCGGCTTTGTTTGCCCAGGGGACCAGGTCAAATGAGTTGCCGCATTATGCACAAGGTCATTTCAAACTGTGCTAAGTTGGAGATCATATACTACAGGAAAGCAGTATATGGAACCCTTTAATATGCCCTGTATGTTAAAACAATAGGCATGAACAAGAAGGCAGGGAAAATAAATGGGTTTGGTTTTGTTTTCAGTTGGCTCAGGTAGAGAAGGCTCATAGGGAGTCTGCATGATGGAAATTCGAATTGTACTGCTCTCCATTAGCATGGGTAACAGGGCACAAGAACCTGAAAATAGGGAGATTGGTGACAAGCCTTGGGCTGAAGAGTGGCTTTGAGGCTGAAATCTATGCAAGGACTAGGGGTAACTTCAGCAGAAGTTAGACTTTTTCAGGACTGGACACAAGAGGCAACAATTTGAGAAACTGAAGTTACAGTTTACACAACAGGGGTCTCATGGGTGCTTGCAAGGAGGGTTATTGCACCATGGGCACAGATGTCATCACCAGCCTTGACAAGAGAAGTGCTGGTCCTTCAGGAGATGCTTGCAGATCTGCACAGCTATTTGAAATCTCAGAGATTAATTGAACATTTTAATTTTTGTCCAGTTAATAGGCCTTTGTAAGTTCTGCACTGTATCAGTGTTGATGGTTAATTACTTGTACATTTCATTAGGAAAGCAAAATGAGACTGCACCTGGAAGGTCCTTGGCATGATCTGCTTGGTGTTGACTGTCATGCTGTGCAGAAGTCAGTATTGTGCAGGGAAAAAAATCAGACATTGAATGAAAGCAAAGCATGCAGGATTCCTGGGTTTTGAGTTATGCTGACCGAGATTCTGTCTTAATATATTGTTAATGCTATATGTCGTTCTGTTGTGGTTGGGGTAGTCAAATTGCTGTGGGATAATTTTTTTAAAGTTGTCCCATATTTGTTACTCAGCAGTGAGTAAATGGTCCATAGAGCCATTCTTCTGTCTTCTGTCATTCTCAAGTAATCTCATGTGTGATTTCCATATAATATGAATCATATGTATTTCCAGTTGTGATGTGATGGTTTACATAGTAGCGAAGGTAATGAACTGAAGGACTCAAGTTTATCCCATCTTTCAGCTCAGCAACCTGTCTGAAATTTTTAGCTAATCACTGCTCATGCAGGAATACTCACTTACCTAGAATATTTCTTGGTACTTCAAATATTTTAATATCAGACACGGGGTGAATTTAGTAATTAATCTAATGGGACTTTCTACTATTTGAAATAATTTGCTTGTCCTTTTTAAGATAAATGAATTCTCTAATTTTCACTGTGCTCATACCTCCCTTGTTCACTTTATAACTTCAGAGAATTTTTGAGCAGTGAAGATCAACATAGGTTTGATGAGAAAAAAAAGTCAATTTCTGAGCAGAGTTTACATCTGATTATGAAGAGCCTCTCAGTGCACTAGAACTGTTGTATAGCATGCTTCATAAAAATAATATTTTAGTAAAGGAGGATCTCATTTGACATTGCTTTTCACCATTGCTGAGAAACAGCGATGTTTCTCTTTGGGCCTGAGCCACAGTGCACAGGTTTGTGGTATGAATGCTTATAAACTCAGAGTTTTCAGGTACCTGTGTTTGGGGTTTTTTTCCTTGTTTATTTTTCTAGAGTTGACTGAGCCGAATTGATTTAATTCTGCATATATCAGATAGATGTTTTGGTAGCTATATTAAAGGTCTGCATTCATCCCAAGGGTAGATTTTCAGAATAAACTGTGGCATCAAGGTTAGCAGTGCAGCTGCTGTACTCTGTTTGTAATCCACAGGAGCAGAGGGGCACTGCCAGAGGGTAATTTGCAGGTGCCTTTGTTTTTGTTTTCAGTGCACAGATAATGAGGAAGAGTGCAAATCTCTTCCCTTTTTTTTTATTTTATTCTGAAGTACTATCATCTTTTCAGCAGTGGGGTTTGGCATCCTACCTCCAGATTGGTTTGCTCAGTCACAGCCTAGTCTGTGTAGGATGCTGTTCTTATACTGTTGTTTTTTCTCGTTAGAGCTTTGATAGTGCGACTGTCAGGTTGGCATCTCGCTCTGTTTTGTATCTACAACCAGCAGAGCTTCATTTCTGCATCTCTGTCATGTACTAATGAACTGAGTCTTGAATTCTGCTGTAGCTCCTTGAAAACTAAGTGCCAAATTTGTTTCCACACAAAGCTCCTTCACTCAACATGTGAAGTAGATTCAGATGTGCTAGCATATACACTTTGTAAAGTTTGTCTTTCACTGCTTTCTGATGGAGAGATTTGATTGAAAGCCACTTTCTGGCTATGCAGTCTTCCTCTGTACAGAGGTATATAGCAATAGGGTGGCTCTTTACCATCAGTAAATATTTTCAGTAGCATATGGCACTTTTGCAAACTTATAAACAGCACTAATAAAATACCAACTTCCAAAAGATGTCCATATAAAGAGGGTCATTAAATTCCAAATAGTTTTGCACCTGTTCAGATATACTAATTTTCAGGAACAGTGTTTTTACTCATTGTACGTTATGGATTGCTTTGTTTGCAATGGCTAGTAACCTGACTTCTGCAATTTTGCTGCTCTTGCTGAAAATGAACACTGAAAACACATTGAAGGAGGCTGCAAATAGCCTTGCTATTATCAAGTGATAAGTTTGGAGGCATTCTGTGATGCTTTTAGAACTAGCTGTGGAGGGGATGACGTGGTTTAAGGTCAGCGTTTTGGATGAGGGTTTTTGGACGAGCTGGGCTATGGGGCACAGGAAGAAGCATTTTGAGAGTTGTGCAGTTAAAGATCCGTTTCAGGGGTTACGTGATCAATGCTACTTTGGTGCTTTGATGGAAACCTAATTTTGCTTCCACTAACAAATAAATAAACAAACAAACATATCTTGAGTGCTCTAGATGGTACTTCCTTTTATTTGGGTTTTTTTTTTATTATATATATCCTTATATATTCATACATATTTTATAGTAATTTTGATAATTTCTGCAACAAATCACAAAAACGCACATGTCAAATGATATAGTAATGCATTTAAGAGTAATGATTAAATAGTCTGTGTTTGTCAAGTAAAGGAAGGAATATGTGATGTGATACTGCTGTGTAAGTAAAAGATATCTTAAAACTTTCCAGTGGTATTTGCATTATTTTGATTTCATAGGAAGTTTTAAAGGAAAAGTCCATAGTATTTACCAAAATGTTAATTCTAATGATGAAATGCATTTGTGTAGCTTTTAACATCCATTCAACATCCCACTGACCATGATATATTAAAAGTATAATACAAATGCATAAATACAGTGCACAACCAAAATAGTTGCTATTCTGGGTAAACTAAGAAAATATTTTCATTGTCCCATTGCCAACCATCACTGATTCACCAAAAAAGATGAAGACGTATTAGCTGAGTTGTTGTACTTTATTGCTAATTTAACATTTTCTATTAAACCAAAAAAGCGTAACAGTGAACGTAAGAACTTTCAGGGCTTTACCAAGAAAAAGAGTATTATGTAATTGTTAATAAGATTATAAATAAAATGTTATAGTGCTCTTTATATAATGGGATCTCAGATATCCTTTCATATAAGAAAAAATAGCTAAATGCCAATCTTGAACTTCAGCTGAATAAAAGTACAGCTTTGCTCCTTATCACTTCAGTAAAAGGTTTTTAACAGAATCTGACCTTTTTTTTTTTTCTCCCTTCACATAGCAGACGGAGCTCAGGGATATACTTGGAGACTGGTTCATTTTTCATGGCAAAAGCTAAAGTTGGAGTAAATATTTTGAAAATAAGAGGACTAACCACCATTCTTAGGCTACGTATGAGTTATTTCAGGGTACTTCAGTTTATTTGTAGTTCAGGTTTTGCTGTGTAGTTAAGTCTTGTCTCTTCTAAATCATTTTCCCTCTTACTTACTAGCTGTGATGAAAGCCATAAAAGTTCAATATACTTCCACATGAGAACTTTCTGGCAAAATGATAGTGGTATTTGGCTGAAGTCTGAGACCCAGCTGTTAAGTCATACTGAAACTCATTGGACAAAAAACAAAAAGCTGGAGGTCAGTCATCAAAATACAGAAAACCCATATGTTAGCTTGTTAGTTACTCATCTGTTAAACTTTTGAAGTAGGCATGCATTTTTGGAAGCCTTGGCTTCTTAGGATTCTGCTGTTAAAATTCAGTCAGGAGTAGAAAGATGTAGAGAAACACTTAGCACATTTTGGTTTATGGTTGTATTAGATACTTAACTTACAAAGAAAATAATGGAGATAAAAATAACCAACCAGCATTACGTTTTCACATCATTGTCCCAGTTTGTATGTTAGGCACATAGGTACTGCTGTTTTTCTGTTTAATATTTCTAATTTGCTTTTCAAAAGCTAATTTAAATACTCATGGAGTATTTTCATTTTTCAGGCTGTTTCCTCTGTCTAGTCCTATGGGATAGGATGTAGAACTGCTAGTAAAGTTTGTTTGTTTTTGTAGGCTTTGGGGGGGAGGTGGGGGTTAGTTGCATTTCCTTAGACATTGTTAACTATGTGTTTAAATGTTGAAACTGGGCCAAGAAATTCCGCCTCACTACATTTGTGGTTTAGTGGCAGAACATAATAGCACTGCCTTTAATAGCAGATATGGGAGAATGCATACAAAAAGATTCTAGTAAGTCTACTTGTAAAGCAGAGACCTCGGGGAGAAAGACCTGGTTTTGAATATGAAAATCACATTCTTACATTTATTTTCAGTGCTTAAGGGAGATAATAGAACAAATGGTTGATTAATAAAGTAATTCCATGAAAGATTGTTTGAAATATCTTAATTCGGAATTAGAACGTAATAGATTAATGATAATGAGAAGGAGGACTTGATTCAGAAGGTCAAGTTGTTGACTTTCAGATTAGGCAAAAAAGTAGCAGCATTACAAATACTGAAATATGAGTATTCATAGTGGTATTCTTGAAGCTCTGATACTAATACTGTATATTGAAAACAGGGGTGTTTTTTTCTTTATTTCTTCATACTTAATTTCTGAACATTGTAATCCGTTACATTCTGTGTCTCTAGCGTGGCAGTCATAGGGAAGACAAAATGGCAAGCCACCAAAAGAAGGAGTTTTCCTGCATTTGATGTGTAAGCAACTGCTACGCTGCGTTCAGTAGTAGCCCCTGATTTTGAAGCGAAGGGCCAGGTCTGGCAGCCATCAATGGGAAGGTGATGTACCAGAGGAGGACCTCTCACAGATCTTGGGATCTCATTCACCCTGAGAGTCAGAATTCTTCCTTTGTGTTTTCTGGGTCAACAAAGATAATACATACATAATCAAATATAGAAAGCAGTCCAAAAGCAGAAAGTTGAATAATCCCCTAGTATATATTGGTGGTACAAATCAACTACTCATGGATGGAGCAGCTTCTTGGCACCAGGGAGAATGAATTAGTAGCTGCTTCATTCCTAATTCTACAAATGAAAACCAGAGGTCCCCAACCTACAAAAAAGAACGATCTTTTTGTCCCAGCCTGTTCCTGTGCCAAGAGCCCAAGATGCAGCAGAAAAACAATGTTCATGGTATGAGCAGATTATTTACATTCCCAGATTTATTTTACTGTGCCTGTCTCATGTATGCATCTCAGGTAGGACAGTTCCCTCTTCTGTGTGGGGTATTAGAAAGTATTAGTTAGATACTTTTTAAGTACTGATTAGAAAATAAATTTTCATGGGCCCATGCTAATGTTATTTCTATTAAAATGCCATGAAACAAATCATTCTTAACATAAGTATCAGAATTAATAAAAAAGGAGGAACTTAACACTATCAGAAGCTGGTGAACATTTTTAGGATTATGTTGTCTGTATTCACCTAACTCAAGCAGGTGAATATCTTCATTTTTGTATTGGTTCAGCAGCAGTCTTCGTCACTGTTATATCCAGGGGTTAATCTGTAGAATCTGGCTTTTCAAGGTAGCCAGACACATGCGGATGACAACAGTATCAAGGCCAGGTTGGACAGAGCCTTGGGTGGCATGGTTTAGTGGGAGGTGTCCCTGCCCATGGCAGGGGGGTTGGAACTAGATGATCTTAAGGTCCTTTCCAACCCTAACTATTCTATGATTCTACGATTCTATAGTAGATGGGCTTATTAGTGGTTAAGCATCTAGCTCACTTAGACTTTTTTATTCCCTATATATGGATTTAGAGTTATTGAAAAAAAGTGAAAATCCAGCCCTGGAGGCCCCATAGAAGCACATTGAACTTTCTAACCAATATTTGTTACATACTCTCCTTTCCATAATGAGCAGCATCAGTCTTTGTACCTCTCAAACTATGTGGCCTTGTTTTGTGAGATGGGCTAGATTAATCTCTTTCCATATGAAATTTATGTTTTAATATCAACATGAATTTAAATGGGAAGGCACAAGTTGCTGCTGAATTGGAGGCATGGTTTACCCCAGTCTGGGCTTAATTCAGCATATAATTAAGCACATTTATAACTTTAAGCATACGAATAGTTCTAATTAAATTAATGGGTCTCAGTGCAGTTGCGTGATTCTGCCTGCCTGAAACGGACTATAGGATTAGGACCTTAATTTAAAGATTGTGCTCACAGAATGCCAGAGTTCATCCCTTTTCTTATTAGGAATGTTAGTCTATGGAAACATCTCAGAATCCATAAATATTACTGCTGTTAAAAAACATAAATGCCAGTATGTTGTAGCTTTTCTGAAGACTTTTACCTATTTATTTATACAATGGGTTAGGAAACCAGCTCTGATGAGTAATAACGAATGTGTTTTTGTGGTTTCGAGTCTGCCACATCAGTGTTCTCCAAATGAATTTGGTTTACAGTAGACACTGCATATTGTAAACTTTTTCTGAGGCAATATTTAAATGCACTTCCCTGGCAGCATAGAAATATAAATAAACATGCGGTGTTAACTTTTAATATTATTAATCTGAGTGAAATTCATAAGTAGCTTAAACAAGCTATAGAGTTATTTTTGTTGGATTTCAAAGGAGATATGCTGTACAGATAGCAATGTTTTATCAATCACACAGAGAAAATAAAAGTAGAAACAGTGCTTGCGGAGAGCCTTGTAGAGTTTTATAGTAATGTGCTAATCCGTTCAAATTTTATTGTTAACATCTGTACTGCGTGATTGGAAGACTTACTACATTATGGGGTCTTGAGACAAGAATTATTTACATTTGCGTAAATGATTATTACGAATACATTTTAGAACGTAGGGAATTGGGCAGTTATGCTTGTAATAAAAGTAAGATAATAATGTGAGAATAAGATATTAATGTTTATTATTAAGATAATATTCCAGATAAACATCACCATGTTGTATAACTAGAGCATCTGCATTTATTAGATTATAATCATATTTGTAAAGAGCAAGAAAGAGTACATTATATATTAATTAGCTGATTTTAATATGATTTCCTCCATTTCAGGCAGCTGCATAAATCTGCTATTGACATCAAAATGACATCAATAAAGGCTGTATCTTTGCTGCTGATGCAGTTTTCCTGGTGTTTCAGAGAGTTGGTGGCAAGCTGTTTTAGAGGAATTTCCCTACGCAATGGTGGCAGTGTGCAGGATCACACTGCCCAGAAACAATACTTGCTCTGTTTTTTGTTTGATAAGCCAGTATAAAGACGTGGCCCTTTTTTGTTGTTGTTTTGTAGTTGTTATTTTTGTGTTTGTGCTAGCTGTGTGTATAAGTAGCATGCAACTATAACTCTTCTGTCATATTTAATAGAGTGTATTTATATGTTGTCATTATGTTTCTTATTAGCAGTGTTACCTGACCAAGTGAGTTAGGCTTAAAAGTGATTAACTTCATAAACATTTCAAGTGCATGTGTGTTTCAAGGACAAGCGAATGCAGTCCTCAGGGCTCTTCAGAAATTACATGTTGTAATTTCTGAATTAGTGAATTTCTGAAGTACTGAAAGTCACACAAACTGGGTAGAATGCAGAATTTCAACACCATTGTTTTACAGACATGGCATTGGATTCACAACATTTGCAGTGCATTAAAAAGAGTGCTTAACTGAGTAATTAATTATAAAAGCTGTCAGAACTGTTCTTTCCGCTGAGACCAAATATTGTGCTGTATTTCTCTACCAGTCTTGATTGTTTCTAAGACCTTCCTTACTGACATTTTTAAATAAAGCAAAAATATCCGGCTACTGGAGAAAATGCTAATTTATGCTACTTACGCTTTATCTGGAAAAGGGTATCTCTTTCAAAAGGTTACATTTACCAAAATCTTTAAGACCTTGAGGTTTGTTTGTGTTGCTGGACAGGGTGAGGGGACCCCAGGAGGATGCTCTGCTGCTGCCACCAGCCGTGTGTCTGGGAGCATGCCACATCAGACAGCTTTACGACAAGGGGACCTGCATCCCCGCCATCAGTCTCCCTGCCAGTAAAGCTGTAGCTGCCCAGAAATAATTGCCTATGAAGTAACAGCAAGTAATAAAAAACCTAGATGGATTTCATACACAGTTCTAAGAGTTACAGTGGTTTTTCTTCCTTTTCTTTTTAGCTCTGTTACCAAAAGTCTTGCAATTAATACATATTTACAACATAAGCTCATTAAATTGAAAATGACCATGGCAAGATTAAAACGCTCGTACTGTGATGCATGATCAGCCTTGTGATTTCAGCTGACTCCTCCATTTGACAGATGCATTCTAACAAGAGCTGTCCAGCCAAGAAATGTTGTAGGTTTTGCAGTAGGGATGGTTTATTTTGTTTTATTTTTTAATAGAGAAATGAGTATATTTGTGTGTGTGTGTGTCTTTTTAGATAAGGATGCGCACACGTGTACCTTTTCTCAGAAGTCGTCATGGTGGCATTGTGAGAGGGCTGTCTATATCGCACTGGAACACAGAAATAAAATTTCCTAACATGGGCATTTGGTCTCGGTGAGAATATCTGCACAGTAGTCATGTTTGCTGTCTGCACATTTCCTGTGGTCTTCCATTGTTAAATTATGATCTCTGTTGTGTCATTTAGAAGTACCAATTGCTTTCATATGGCAATATGGAAAAGAATCATAGTTAAATAAAATGCCTTTTTGGTGCTTACTTTTAGAAATACACGACTGTGTAATTCCTAGGGAAGTTTGAGATGTGTTCTCAGATATTTTAGTTTTATGCCTTTTCCGCACTGTTGAGCATCTCAGTAACTTAACTGCTCACACCTTCCTTTACAACGCAATTAAGCTGTAGATCCTTCCTCCTTCTCTATACCCTTGTGTTTCAGCTACTGAATAATTGACTGTTGTGCAAATGTTTTTGCTTCCCATACTCTGCAGAACTTCTCAGGCAGAAGCTGGGACAGAAGAGCCTGAATTTCTAGAGAAACAAGGAGTATGTCCTTTTATCCCTTCTTTCTGGCAGATCTGAGAACTGGGCTCACAGTAAGGTTAGGGATGAGCTCAGTAATCTGAACTTTTCCTTCCTTGCTTTCTTAAAAATACATTTGTTTATTTTACCTCTCAACTTCTCTTGCATCTGTGCTGACTGTATAGCCATGGTCGTTATCTTCTTGGAGACTGAGCAGCTTGAAAGTAGGGCATACCTAGCTTCTGGACAGGACCCTTTGTATATGTGAAGGAGCAGTGTCATTAAATCCCAGTATGAGTTCAGTATTGAGAATTACTGACCAGTATCAACTTAGAAAAATTAGTTTCTGTCCTGGAATTTTCAGCTGTAGGAGTTCATCAGCCTGCTGGTCTTGCCTGCAGGTGTCTTTTAGATCAATAACCACAAGACCCAGTATCTTTGTCGTATGGTAGAAAAGTATTTTGTAAGTATTTGATTGCTTTCTTCAGATATTCCATGCTTTTTCCATGGATGAGGAGGTACAAATAAAATAGCAAGTGGTTAGTTGCCTGAAAGCTGACAGAAGGTTTAATAAACTACCAAGAATTCAACAGCAAAATAAATAACTGGAAACATTACACTGTGGTGCACCTGTTTTATTTGAGCGTAAAGTTAGTGTTTTGAAGAGTTTATGTCTATAATTTAAACTGAGATATGTAAAACTGTTTTCTGTTTAAAACAGTACATTCTCCCAAATTGGGCACATTACACCAGAACTTTGACTAAGCCATAGTTCACAGCTATCCCCCAAAAACTGTGTCAGAAGAAGTTGTAAAAAAGTATTCTACAAAAGTTTCATTTGGCCAGCAGGAATACCTCAGCTACACTAGATTTTGTTTCTAAGTTGTTACTAAAATGTATGTGTATGCCTGTGTGTTTGTAGCATATGCTGTAGTTCAACTGTATTTTTAATAGCCACGTAACTGTTTTCTCTGTACTTTGCCAGATTAATTCTTTTCACTTTGAAAACTGTTACGCTTGCATTCATCCCAAGAAAGGAATTACTTTGGGAAGGTTGGGAAAAGTGAGCTCAAGCATTCTGTGAAAAAAGAGTAATCAGTTTGAGTTCTTAATGAAAACTGAAAACTGTTATGCTTGCATTCATCCCAAGAAAGGAATTGCTTTGGGAAGGTTGGGAAAAGTGAGCTTAAGCATTCTGTGAAAAAAGAGTAATCAATTTGAGTTCTTAATGGTTGTGATTGAAAGTTGCAAGTTAAAAAAGAACGAAGTCTCTATCCCTCCTGGAATGCGAGAACACAGGATTAAGCACAGTTATGTGTGTGGCAGAGCTTTGTTACAGCTAAGGGAAGCTTTCTGGATGCTGTGTGTGTTAGTCCCTCACCACACCAAACTTGATTTCCAGTCTTCAGAACAGACTAGAATTGGGAGTAGCATTTTGCTTAGCATGGACAAAAATGAATGTATATTCCGTCTTTTTGTGAGGCCAAGAATTGTGAGGAGAGATCAGTCGCCACAAGGGTTTGTTGTTTTGTGTACTGCCATACGATGATGTAGGAAAACCCTTCAGGAATCCAAGGAAAATCGAATAGTTTTGATAGTCATGAATAATTAAATCTGTAGCATTCTGAACCACCTTTCCGTTTCTTAACTTTCTGGGGACATATTTTAAGGGTCCTCTCTGAAGACCCTCTGGACACAGAAAAAGTGATATTCATTTCCACGGGATTCATGCACCTTGCCCTTGAAGGCTTCTTTGAAAGCTGATATCCTTCACATCACCCCAGGGCGCCACTGTACAAATACCGGACAGAGTAGGAATGGTGTTAATTAGGCTTAAGCAGAAAAACCTTGTGATAAATACATGTGTGGAAGGACTTCTTGTAACATCTGATGGCTTTAGATCAGGTCTACTGTCAATTTCGATTTTTTTTTTTTGTCAGTGTACTTTGAAGGGTGTGTGGGGGGGAAAAGATGTGAGCCTAACCAAAAATAGACTGCATAGGAGAGACACTATATTGCAGGAATGATTGCTTTCTAAATAAAGAATTTCTGTATCTCTTGAGAGGAATTAGAAAAAGGACCATAAAGTTTCTGTTGGCCAGCAGCAGAGAACCATCTGCTGGAGTTAGGAACAGTTGGCTGCATTTATCAGCCAGTGGTTGATGGTCTCTGCTTTAACCAGGAGGAATTACTCAATGAAGGTGATTCAAAGTGAAGAAATAACATGCCAGTGTTAAGGAAGGGAAAAAAGAAAAGTGGAAAAAAAGCTGTTTAAGAACAGTTATGGTTCCACAAGGACAGTATTTTTCTTTTTCAATATTTTCATCATAAATTTCTCAAATCATTAAAAAGCACTTGCACATGCTATATCATGATGTTGGTGCATCATTAGCTTCATCTGCAGCGAGAAATACAACATTCTGGCACTTCCTTTTCTTTTTCCTTTCTTTCTTTCTTTGTGGTTTTCCATTTCTTTTCTGCAAACAGGACAAACTAAAGCATTCTCTGTTTTCCATTAGATCTCATTTGCTACAGCTTTCTGCCTTTAAATTACTTCTGAACCACAGAATCTGGCAGGGCTCATTGGAAGGCATTTGGGGACAACTACTTGATTTGGAGTACAGCCATGTATGCTACTTGAAGGCATAGAACAAAGCAGTATAAATTGAGATTATTTTACTAAATGTTTATGGCTCTTCCAGGACAGCCAGTAGAATTACAGAAAAAGAAATCTTAATTAGGGCATAGTATGTAAATACTCATATTTTATTGCATCAAGGAATGCTTTTACCTTCTCTGTCTTAAAACAAAGGCCTGTTTAATGGGTTTTCCTTAGCAATGCCCCTAATCTAACATTTCTCATTTAATTGTTGGGGATCAAGTACATGTAAAGAATTGCTAACATCCAGGGTATTGAGTAAATGATTTAAGGAGGATTGTCTAGGTTAGTAGATGAATCACTCTTCCACAACTTTGCAGCCCACTTTAAACTCCATACTGGAGAAAAGTAAATGCAAATTTTAGTAGTAACTAATAGGAACCAGATTAAACATTTTGGACCAGTTCTATCTTTGTATGCTCTCATGCAGCCTCACTAGGTCCCGTGAACTCCTGTTATGCGCCATGTGCCATAAGTACGTGTACACAAAACCGAAGCAGATGCCTTCAGTCCACTTGAATGCATCTGGAAAGGAAGTAATTTAGTAAAAGTAATGAACACTTAAGTGGTCTAGCAATACAATAATTAGCATCTGAATAGAGAATATTTTGTGAAGTATTATAAAGGATTGCTGTCCTTGGAGAAAGTAAAGCAGTGGGGAGAAGTGACGTACTCAAAGTTGCAGGAGGAGCTGGGAGTTGAGGAGGAATAGCTTGTGTTCCCAGCTCCTGCCTGTTCCTCTAGACCACGCCATCCTTACGCAGCACTGAGCCAGTCAGTCACTCCTAGAGGCACCATATTCAATGTAATTTTGGATGTGTGGCTGAGAGGAGGAGAAAGAACTCAGTAAGTAGCACAGCATAATGAAAAATACCATTCCTGCTACCTTGTTTAGCTGTTATGCTATAGAGGAATTCAAGCCATGTGAACTGTTTCGCAAGGTGTTAAGTCATATTTTTTTCAACTTGCCCATTATGGTTTATGTTGTTCCTGCAGCAAGCTCTTTGTGTGTTCAAGAACTTTAAATATATAGAAGCATGTTTTCAAAATTTGGACAGTTACTTGAATGCATATGAGAGTGACCAAGGTCTTTTGTACAGTTTTCCAGGGGCAAAAGTGTGCCCATGCAAATTATGTAGATCAGGATATTGCTAGGCAGGTTCTAATTTGCTTGCATGTTACTGGTTAAAGATCATGAATACAAATGGAGATTGGCATGAACTCTTGGGAAATTTTGATAAGTAGACGGTGCTGGGTTTTCTAAATATGTTATTTCTCATAATAAAAGTAACAAATACAAAGTTTAGGAAATTCTAGATGGATAAAACACCTTTGGTTTTAGTATTAAGAGGTGTCTGTTGCTGGAAACAGTATCCTTATATTTAAAGGTCTTAACTAACAGTGCAGTTATTTAGTGTTTCAAATTGATGATACTGTATAATTTCGTGGCTTCCATGCCATTGGTAATAATGTAGTAATGAAAATGATATGCTGTGCTCGAAAGGTTAGTGTTACTGGCTTGATTAAAATACAGTGATTGCATCTTAGAGATAGATGCTGGTTATTTATTTTCTGTGCTCTGTCAAGTTTACAGTCTTCCAGCTGAGGAAATGCTGGCTTGTGAAGTGTGCTGTCAGTACCTGAATGCCCCAACCGTCTATCTCTACGTGCCTTGCAGACTGGTGGTTTTATGTACTTGTCCCAGATTATATCAAATGGCTTTTTGGAGATCAGAATGCTTTCTCTCATTATGACTTTAGTACAGACAAAGCAGTACACAGGACATGAAGCACCCAACAGGCTCCCAGGATTTTGTCCCAGACTGTAAGAGCATGTATTTGGAAGAGCATTGTCTGTGAAATCCTGAAGACATTTTCCATATATCCCTGTAGCAAAGTTTTCATTTGAGAAGGCCATTAATGAATGTTTTTCTTTTGTTTTCTGTGCATTGCTACTTCCTGCCAAAGGCATATGCTGCTCAGATGGAAAATGCTAATGAAAAAAGTATAAAGACATATTGCTGATTTTAATTCACAGCCATACTTTTCTACTTCAATATTGGCATGTCACATAGTCCTGTTTCTCTTATACATCTTGTTAATGAATAGCCTATTCCATGGAGAAGCAGGCTTTAGTTATCTGGTAGGGAATTAGGCAAAAAATTACTGTTACTTCAGTATTATTGGAGATACAGTGAGGGGTCACCGGGAAGGGAATCTGGTTTTTCTTTACTGAAATCTGGAATGCTGTTTTTCTTACTCTTCAAGAGCAGGTTGAAATCTTGCATGTCTTACTTCATTGGGCCAAATGTGGAATTTATTTAGATTTCAGTCAGATACGGTAGTAACACATTCACATTCAGCAGTATGAAATTTCCCAGACTACTTTAAGTGATGCCAGTTAAGCTTACAGCTCCATGAGTCACCTAGAATAAAAAGAGAGAAAAGTGACCAAAAAAGCACATAGCCATCTTTGCATGCTGAAGATTTAGGAGGTATGTCTGAACAGAAGAAATAAGTACTATATTTTTTTAAGATTTTATATTCTAAAGTACCAATTAAATATATGCTGATGAAAAGCTGCTTGTTTTTAGAAGGTAAATGCCAAATCCAGCTATATTCCACCTATTAGAGAGACCTATTAGAGAGGACAGTTGACGTGCATTAGACTTGGTTTTATGAAATGAAAAGCAAAACTGAAATGGAAGGTTTTCCGGAGTTATTCCTTTTGTTTGTGCAGTCCAACAAGCTATATGTAAAAAGAATTCATAATAAGCATAGAAGTTGCCCAGGAAGGCTCACGTCTTAGCAGAAGCATTCTGGAAAAGGTTGCAAACTTTATGTTCTGTGCAAGCTTAGCATAAAGAAGAAGTGTTTGACAAAAAGTGTGAAGGTGATTTCTACAAGTCCTTTATATTTTCTGTAAAAACAAAGATCTGTTTAAGTAGCAAGGAGAAACTTGGCAACATTCTGTATGCTCATGGTTTCACCTTAGTTGTAGAAAATGAGAGGGAGACTGGAGCAATATTGTCATAATACTGTCCTATCTTTGTAGCGTGACGCAGTGTCAGTGTAGGACTCAGGGGTAAGGGAATATAGTTGAAATGGCTGGTGTAGTATAGACAACCTTGTAAGATGTAGGCACACATTTATGGATACTAGCAAAATGTGGACGTAGGTAGAATGTAACTGTAAAGCTACAGAGAGATTTGTTATGGCTATCTGACATGCAGACAGGGAACAATACATTATGAATGGTGTAAAAGAAAATAGAAATGAAATGTAAAAGTGGAAAAGGCCCAAGTGATTTTGTTATCTGTGATGATTTCAGTGAGGGCAGGATAAAAACCACGGTTATGTAGATAGAAAAGGTCCATGGAATTCAGTGGTGACTGTAAACAGATGCATACATGCACACGTAAAGGTGAGAACTGAGAAGAGGAATCGTGCTGGAGAAAGGGAATTCTGGACAGATGGGACAGCACACGCTGAAGGGCAACCCCAGCTGCGTGGTTACGAGGACGGGACGGGGAGGAATGCATGAGTGGGCAGTAATGGGATGATGGACACAAGATTGGAGAGGCACAGTGGAGAGGGGCCAAGAGGAGGTTTTGAAACAAAACGGGATTCTAAATATAAATAGGATTCAGACATTAGCTGTGTCACAGCGATATAATTACGGCCGTTAAATTTTTTCAGTCTGGAAGGACACAACCTCAGTCCTTAAGGTTTTAGGTTACAGGGACAGAGGGACAAAGTTAAAAGAAAGAAATGGTATGAATGGAGGCAGGAAGTGGTAAAACCATGAGTGGTGGTGTAGATGGAACAGGTTGCTAACCAATTAATTAAATAAATCCAGCTCTATTTATTCAGTTGATTTTAAATTTAGAGTAATTTGGAAAAGTTCCAAAATATATTTTCAAGCTTGTTTGTTCGTAGGTGGTTTTTTAGATCTTCATATTCTCTAATGTGTTTCCAACATATCTGCTAACTTAAATGCATTATCTCAAAGTCCGTTAGTTCCTTTTAAAAAGCTGTCGTTCAGATTCTGTGATGTGAATGCATTTTAAATCCCTAGATGGGCTTATTAGGACAAATTGCATTTCAAATCTTGGACAATCATTGTCTTGCATTCATTGGCTGGAGGAAGAAAAGATGGTGTTGAAATAGCGGATTACTGCTGGTTGAAAAATGTACCAGTCTAATTTTCAGGTGGTAAAAATGTACTTAAAATTGAATTTAAACCTAGTTTAGACTCTTACCAGGTTACTGACTTTCCCATCCACACAGAAAATTGTGTGAGTAATGAAATCACTTATCTCTAATATTTTGTAATTACAGCCTGCATTCTCTTTCAAATCACTCTTTTTTCAGGGACCACATTCACAGGTGTCTGACACTCCTCTGCTTGCTCTCTGCAGCTGGCATCATCATTTTAAAAACTTTCCCTTTTAACTCTTAGTTCTCCAAACAATTTTCTAAGTCTTCAGAGGCTGTAAGGCTGCTTTGAAGCGGAGTGAAGTGCCTTCTCATGTGGTGGGTGGGCTCGTTCTTTGGGATGACCTGCTTCAGCTGGGAGGCAGGAGGTTGCAAGGGGGTGAGTGGATCAGTTATAGCACCCGTGGGATGCTGGCTGTGGTTGAGGGGAGGGGAGATGTGCAGTCTGTGTGGGGAGGAGGTTGCAGGATTGGGAGTTGGTACAGGTCAGGTTAGTAACTGCTTTCTGTAGAAAGACTTGGAAATGGGTCTCTCTGGGCTATGGCAGTTGTCTGCAAGGCACTTACTGGACAAAGTAGCTAATGCACCACCGTGCAGGGCTAGCCTTGTTCAAACAACTGCCTGCTTAAAACCAGTGCCCTGGATTTTGGGAACTTGGGAATTAACACTTTTCTTTGAACTGAGGCTGCAGACATGCTTGCATCTTCTGTGGGTGGTCTGTGTGTGCTACCTGTGAGCTTTCAACCTCCAGTGTTCTGTCCCAACCACCTCTTCCCTCCGTCTGGCAAGGAAAATCAGGAGGGTGGTGGGGTTTTTCATCAGCTGGCAGCATGTTTGATAACCATAGTGCCATGTTGCTGTATGGGAGACCAGTTCCTGGGCTGGAGGAGCAGCCTGGGAGTGATGTCTTCCCTGAGGTGGCTGGGCTGCCACAGTGGTTCCCCTCCCTGTAAGGCAGCAGATCCCGCAGGGGCAGGATCAAAATGAAACTTCAGCGCTATATCGCCAGTGGTTTTGAGCAGTTAAAAATGAGTGTATTGATATATTGATCGACTCCACAAATGCTGCCGGGAAGCTAAACAAAAGGTGATAAGAAATTACACCTGGGACTGCAGCACTGGATCATGGTATGAGGTTTGCGCTTGGTCTTGCTGTGCCGTCGTGCTGAGCTGTGTTGTAATTTGCTACTCTGTTTTATGTGAACATGGTATTTTCATTGGAAGCTTAAGATAGAGAATTTGTGGGATTTTTTAAATAAACTCCTGGATAGAAAAACAAAATGCAGTGTGACATAGTATAGCACTAGGTTCACTGGGGGCCTCAGGCTTCCTGTATTACAAATAATAGTTGAAAGTCAGTGTATTCTGGTAGCCTGACAAAAAACTTCATTATTCTGTACCAGCCTTTCCACTGACAGAACTTCTTAACTTGTATTTGTTTTGATTTAGAGGTTTTCCATTAACTTCCTGAAAACTGAGGAGATAAGAACACTCAATTACTTGTGCTGGTCCTGCTCTGCATGTGACAAAGATACTTTTATCTGTCCATTTAAAACTTTCCCAAATCACTTCAGGTGTTTTTGACTCTGATTAAATAACCAGCACAACTACAGAAGTTGCATCTTGTCTTTGATGGGGGTGGTTATTATTTTTTTTACCTTGTTATTTACCCCTTTCTGGTTTAATCCAACTGCTGCTTTACCTCCCAACTGCATGAGGCCACTGTCAAAATGGAGGGAAATGAGGTAAGGAGCTGCGTCCTGTGAGAGGACTACAGGAAGGTCATTGTTACTGACCTTACAGAAGAAATGGATTGGGTTTTGGTGGGGTGTTTTGTTGGTTTTTGTTTTTTTTTAATTGCTATGCTGGTGTCTCTACTGTATGTCCATGAAAATGCTCTTTCCCCCACACTTGGGTATCCACAGCTCAAAGTGGTCAGTTCTCCATGTTACTTCCCAGTAGTAGGGTGCCCTTGGCTGCTGCTGTGCTGGGCAGCCATACAGCCCATTGCTGTTTTGTTGCCTGTTTTTCTTCTGAGTAACTTGGTTAATCCTAGATTACTTATAGCCTTTGTAAGCTGATGTGCTGTTGTCACTGTCAGATCTCATTTTATTTCTTCTGCCTTAAAATATGTATTTAAGCAGCAGAAGTGTGGTATGGCTTGTAGTGCATAGGTGTATCCTTGTACTAGCTCAATTTTTAGCTGTTGCAGATATCAGAAGCAGCAATTATGCAGGGACATGGGAGTATCAGGCTGGCACCTAGGAAACAAGTGCCCAGGGTGTTGGGGCACATGCCCTGGTTGCCAGCCCCGTCCGCTGCATCCTCACCACTGCCAGCAATCCTGCAGAGTTGTTCCAGCTCTTACTTCACTGTGTGTAGACGTGCTGCAAGCATTGGTCTGGTACTCCTTTAAAACCATGATAAACCTCTACCACTCCTTCTCCTTGTGTAGATGTGACCTTTCTCCTTGCTTATCTCTGTGGTTCTGCCTGTTTTCAGTCCTTTGCGCCTGTGTACAGTCACCAACTAGCAGCTGCCTTCCTTCCCCACACCTGTGGTGGTACTCTTTTTTGCATTTTGATTCAATACATCCATTGGTGCCTAAATGGTGATCTCTACTCATCAGCTGGGCCTCACTTTTCCTTTCTGAACTTCTTTGCTTGGTCTGTTGAGCTCTGATGGTGTTCGGCTCACTTACTAGGTGTGCCCTGCTGCCAAGAGCCTGTGCCATGGCTGAGTCTAATGCAGGGCTCTGGTTCTAGAGCAGAAAGAGTCTGGGCCTCGCTTCGTTTAGGGTAGGTCATTGCAAACTGAGCTGCCTGGGGAGTGCAGGCAGCCTCAGGGCAGTACCTCTAGCAACAGCAAATTCTTCTTCAAGTCATAGTTCTTACTGAAGCCACTATTGTGTTGCTAGTTTGCAAAACAGCCTTTACATCTCTTTCCTTCTTGCAGGAAACATCACTTCTTCCAGTGGTGCCGGTTTGGAGATGCCATTTGATTGCATCCTGTGTTTTTTGATTCATGAGCTCTTCACATGCATCCTCATGCAGAGAAGACATGAATCAAAAAACACATGGAAATGCTTCTCAGTGTATTGCTCAGTCTGTTTGTACCACCTCTGTTTAGCGTATCTGCTACAGTATCACTTCTTCTGTCACTGAGGCAGCTGTAACTAATATCTGTTAATTATTTTTCTGTACCCTAACATGTTGAAAGGAGATTTTAAAACCAGAAAAAGCTGCTGAAGTGGAGATGGAGAAAATGGAGAGAACACCTACTCTGTGTCCAGCACTTTAAATCAAAGCAAATAGAAATAAGGTCTTTAGGATGTTATCTGCCTCTCTTTGTATTTCTAACTCAGTGCTGGGACACTTGATGGCATACTTTGGAAAGCAAGAATATATAAGTGTCTGTAAATCAGTGTGGCTTGACACGAGTACTCACATCTTTTGCTTTGTAAATATGATTTATATTATGTTGTAAAGGATCTGAAGAGTCCTCCCTAAGCGAAAAATGAACAAACTGTTGTCATCTGTAGTTTTTTGGCTCATCGCTGCACTTAATAATACTCACGGTTTGGGATATTATGTGTTAATGGTTTCACTTTTACAGAATGCCAGTAAACTTGCTTTACTGCTAGTATAAAGGACCTCAGTGGTGGAAAGTTAATTAGTGGGCTTTTTTTCATTGTCTGAAGAATGGTACTATTTCTTATGGATGTACATTCATGATCAGTTTGTTTCCTTACAACTTGCAATCCATCCAATAAATTGTGGCTGGGTCATAACAGCAGAGTGGGTGAGTCAGCCCTTCAAAGTGCTCTCTGCAAGTCCATCTTGTGAAGGCTGATGTGCTGGCATGCTTACTACCAAGTCTTGCTGTAGACAGACTTGAGCTGGAATTCTCAAGTAACATTTGCCTCTTGACGGTTTATTATAACAGGCTTAAATGTGCGTGGCCCCTTTTTGGAGTTTAAAATCACTGCAAATGCTTCTAAAGGCAAGATGGCTAGAACTGTTGTTAGTGCACATGATATGCCTATTGTCTGGTTGAGTGTTTAGTCCTGCCCTGCTGGCTGGAGGTTGGTTCTTAAAGCAGTGCAACTTCTCTCTCTCGCTGCAGTAGTTCTAGAATTGGTAGTGGAAAAATCATGTGTAAATGCACAGGAGTACTTTAGGGACTATTGGCATATGTAACTTGCAGTATCTTACTGCTTCAGCCTCCGTTTCTAGAGGTACATCCCTCATTTGGGCCGCTTAGCTTGTGTGGCACAGTGATAGTGAGCCATGTCTGCTGGGGCTCCTTGGTAGTGCTGTTGGGCTTTTCTTTGAGGGATGGAGCACGTGAAAATAATACAGGTCATAGGACTTTATCGCTGCTGCCCAAGTGTGAGGAAAGAACAGGCAGGTATTGCTAGACAGGGTTGAAAAAGTAATTAAGGTGCCCGAGTATGTAATTCTGCATATGATAGGATTTCCAGAAACACCCACTGTTTCAGATGCACAAACAAGTTACAGTTCATCAGCTATTTATGGTAATTAGTATGTGCATTATTAGCCCCTGGCAGAAGCAGGGTCACTTGAGTTAAAGAGCGTGCATGTGCCATTACCGTGTTTGTCAGTTGATTCACAGTAACTTGTTATCACACAGCATTTTATTGGTGTTTTTTTGGTCTCTCCCAACTTTCAGCAGAGGCAGTGGTATTTTAAAATTATAGGCTCTCCATCTTGAGATGCTTGGCCCAAAGCAAGAACCACACTGGGTGTCCTCCCCCCTGCAGGTTCAGGCAGCCTCTAGGGCCGGGAACTGCAGCTCTGTCTGTCAGGCTGGGTACCGCCTCTGTCCCACCAAAATCTTTTCTAGCAGAAAAGTCCATAATGCTGCAAAGTGAAGACTTCAGCTAAACCAGATTTGATTACTGTGTCTATTTATGGACTATTGGAAATGGCATTCAGACATCAAAATGCTTGCTTGTGATATTGAGCTGCTGTGCTTCTGTGGATGGGGTCTGTGGCTGTTGGAGAGGGGGAGAGCAGGATGTGGCCTGCATTGTGCTGAGAAACCATCTGGGATGAGGCCAGCTTTCGTGTGTATGTGCGCTTTTGGATTAAATCCTCCTTTATAATTTTCTTTTGGAAAATAGAGGAGCCTTTCATGTTTGTGTCTGAAGAAATCTCTCTGAATGGTTCAGGATGTCTAATTCCGAGCTTCTGGGTTGCTTTCTGTTTCATAAATGGTGTTTTAAACGCAACTTCAAGAACAGTGAGAAAAGCAGCTAAAGTCAGTTAAACTTTATTTGCAGTACTAAGGCTTTTTTTTTTTTTTTTTTTCCCCAGTTAGGTTTGGGTCATTGCTTTAAGTGGATGTTACAGTGCCAAAGACAGGGCCTGAGGGCTTTGTGGTGGTTGTTGTTCAGCAGGTCTGGTGTGAGGCTGCTGCTGAGCCTAGTTCACTGTGGGGACCTGGAGCTGCTGCAGAGGGGATGGGGGGATGAGGAACAGTGGATACGAGTGGCCGTCCCCATGCAAAGCTGTGCGTATACATCTTGGTTTGGAGACACTGAACCTAGCATTTTCTGTGTTGCTTGACTGCCCCACAAGAATTGTCCCATAGCTGAGAGCTCTTGGGGTCCCCTGAGGAGCCACCCTGCACTGCCTCAAGTGTCCTGTTGCTCAGAAGGAAACTTGCAAGGGCCATAGGCAAGCAGCGTTGCCCTTTTTGCTTCTTTTTTCAGCTTACCTGCACCACAGTCCCCTTCCATGGGGTGGCTGAAACCTCTGAAAGACCCTGTCTTTCTATTTTAGGTAATTAGTTCTGTTCCTGATTCATTCCAAAAAAGTTATGTGAAAGCTTGAGTAACGTGGAAAGTTCTTGTCTAAATCTCTCTACCATCCTTAGTGGGACTTCAGTGGAAGTACAGGCAGGAAATCTGGCATGAGGGTTAAATATATGTTACGACAGTTGGCTAATAATGTGTGTTATTGTGCATAAGGGTGTAGAAACACGTTGCATAGCGATATTTATATAGTGCTCAGGTTGAGAGCTGGGCATTGCATTATGCTTTTGGGTCATGTAGGAGGGAGATCACTAAGGACGATGAGTTTGAGCATGGTTTCTTCACTGCAGGAGCCAAACTTGGCTCTGTCCCACAGCTGGAAGGCAATGAGGTAGCTGGTAAGGGTTAGCACCCAGTGCTGGCTGGAGGTGGAGAACTGCATGTATTTGGTATCGCCGCAGGAGTTTAAAGTCCTTAACTTGAAATTTCAAGTTGAAAATTCAGTATTGGATTTTTTTAAATTTTTTTACTTGACAGGCCATCAGCAGTCTTCATCAAAGCCAAAACAAAGAGGAGGATTAAAAATAAAAGAAAATATTATGTAATTGCATTTCTTACCCTGGTGGAAGTTGTTTTGTTGTGACATCTGTGAAAGCATTGGTATTTTAAACCAGCTTGGTTTGGTTGGAAAGAAAGCTATAAAATAGGATTTGCTAAAGGAATAGATTGGTTTATTAGAAATCCTGTAATGATACCATGGTAAAGCAGTTTGTATTCGTATCTGTGTTTGTAACCTGTATCAGGAACATGACTAACTGCGTAAGAGATCTAAGCAAGCTTCTTGAAGTGCAACAATAAATAATAATATTCAAAAATAGAATAAATGAAAGTACTCAATATCCATGCGGCCTGACAACTTGCCACTGAAACAGTGAACTTGCTTTGCAGCACCTCAGCTGGGAGGGAGTGTTGGCAAGAAGCCCTCTGTCCCTCTGCATGCTTAGGTGCACTCGAGTACTTGGGGCAATGATTTTTTGCAAGGGTTTGCCTTCTGTAGAGGTGAGTGTTATCAGCAAAAGGTTATGGAGAGGGGTGGTTGTGAACTTGCTCTTTCCTTCCTTGTACTGAAGTAACACCTGGAAAGTTTGGGCTCCTGAAGGGTGTGGGTTTTTGGTTTGGTGTTCAGTTTTTGTTGGGTGGAGTTTGTTTGTTTTTTTTTTTTTCCTGTCTAAAAGGAGAGTTACTTATTAATCCCAAAGTAAAAATGAGGAAGAAAATCTCATCTTTACAAGGGAAAGTTTACAGCTTATTTTGAATCTGTGCTGGGTCATTTATTAATTGATCACTGTTGATGTTTGTGTCTTCAGAAAATTTTTATTCTTTGGACTTGTTACTCCTATATTTATTCTCTTTCAGTTGTGTTCTTGTTACATATTTAAGTTAGCTGGATATGTTTCTGAGGCCTTGTTTTTGCATATCCCAGTCTATTTGGCAGTTTCACTTTGCAAATTTATGGAAGACACAGATAAAGGGATCTTGGAAGATCCAGCAGCAGAGAAGAAAACTCTGGAAAAGCAGAGTTTGTGTGATCCTTTAAAAGGTAGCAAGAAATGGTCTTCATCAGGTCAGCATTACTTTCTTGACTTACTCTTCTTCAAAAATAGTTGCCTAGGCAAAATGTGAGGCCAAAACATCAAAACCCAGCACTTCCAGTATTTCATGACAGCCATTTGGGAGCTAATCTCTGACCCAAGTGAACATGGAAAATTGTGTGACAGTACATGGTATAGGCAGTACAAATATTATGAAAAGACCTTTAAAGCACTGATGGTTTTATTGTGTGTGTACTGTCTTCGTCTACACTATAGAAACGCCTCTATCCAAATGGACCAACTCAACAAATGCTGTCGGGAAATGTGACCAGCAGGATTATGGTGATAAAAAGGGGGATGTGGAGACACCTGCCTTGGGACAGTATTGGCTTGTAGGGTTTGTTTTTTGGTTGATTTTGGATTTTTTTTTCAGTTGGATATTCCAAGGTAGAAGCTGTTACCTTGTCAGAAGGCGGGATTCTGTTTCTGAAACTGCTTCATTTTAGTTGTGTTTTCTTGTCTTCTTTCTCAGTCTACATAAAAGATGTCTGTTCAGTTTGCGTTAGTAAAACAGAAATTTGGTAGCAGAATGTGTCCTTCTGGCTTGTCCTAATTTGTAGGGGCTAGTTTGAGGCTAGCCTCTGGCTAAAGGATGTTTTCAGAGGGCACAAAGACCGAATTCAGTGAATTCAGGCCATACTTGAGTTGTAATATTTTTATTTTTTTAACTGATAGAGATTCTAATAGGATTTGTATGTCCAGAGTAGCTAGAGCTGTGTATTTAAAATTTTGTCCTTAAGCATTTTGTTTTCATGATGGTTTTGTGAAATGTTCTTGCATGGATGTCCTTGTAGATCCATCCACTGTTGCTACGCATTTAACTTTGCAAGGAGAATGGCATCTTTTTGGTAGCTGTATATAACAGTACCTCATCAGTTGTTTTTCTCCCTGTTCTAAAGCTGCAATAAAATGGATATTTTTGCTGCTGTTAGAACATATGCCTAAACGTTACTTGAACTTTTTTCGGCTCTGGTAATTTTGATCAAGATTATAGGCATCCCGCAGGCTGACTGCAGAACTCTTCCTCTCTGGTTGCTTTGAGACCGAGAAACAGAAAGGGGTTTTGTCATGTAAGGTTTTATGAGTTGGTAATTTCTTATTTGATGGAGCAACTTATATAGTTTGAAATCAGAGTAGATCCGAAATCGCTTCTTCTTGCCTGGTATGTGGAATTTCCCACATGCATCCTTAGTGTTTTAGTTATGCTCAAAAAGTATATCAGAAATGTGTTTTGTTGAAATAGTAATGTCAATAGGTTTGTACAGCACCTGTGTATTTGGCGGAAGTCTGTGAAATTGTAATTATTTTTGGCATTCTAATTTAGTTTCACTTCTACCTTGAAATAAAACTGTGAAAAGGTTGAGTAGGCTTCGCTGTATACTGTTCACTGTGTAGGGTTATAAAGATTTGTGTGGTGCAGTCGGCATACTGGAGGGAAGGAAAGCCATCCACACAGATCTTGATGGGCTTGAGAGGTGGGCCCATGTCATTTGCAAGGCCAAATGCAAGGTCCTGCACCTGGGTTGGGGCAATCCCAAGAATAAATACAGGCTAAGTGGAGAATGGATTGAGAGCCGCCTGAGGAGGATTTGGTGGTATTGGCTGAGAAGAAGCTCACCATAACCAGGCAGTGAAGCACTTGCAGCCCGGAAAGTATGCATCAAAAGAAGCTTGACCAGCAGGTTGAGGGAGGTATTTGTACCCCTCTGCTCTGCTTTTGTGAGTCCCTACCTGCAGTACTGTGGTCAGGTCTGGAGCCCCCAAGAAGGAGATGGATGTGTTGGAGTGAGTCCAGAGAATGGCCATGAAGATGCTCTGAGGGCTGGAGCAGGCTGAGAGAGTTGAAGGCAGGCTGAGAGAGTTGGGCTTGTTCAGCTTGGAGAAGAGAAGGCTCCATGGAGACCTTAAAGCAGTTTTCCAGTACCTAAAGGGGGTCTACAAGAAATCTGTAAAGGGACTTTTTACAAGGCCATGTAGTGATAGGAGAAGGGGGAATGGCTTTTAACTGAAAGTAGATTTAGATTAGACATTAGGAAGTTGTTCTTCACTATGAGGGTGGTAAAGCACTGGCACAGGTTGCCAAGAGAAGCCATAGCTGGCCCATCCCTGGCAGTGTTCAGCACCAGGCTGGATGGGGCTTTGAGCAACCGTGTCTAGTGGAAGGTGTCATGACGGGGGGGGGGGGGGGGGGGTGTTGGAACTAGATGATCTTTAAGGCCTCTTCCAACCCAAATGATTCAGTGATGCTATGCTACCTTTTAGCTGTGGTAGTAGTTTTCAAGATGACTTAAGTGTACTTAGAACTCCTTTTCCAAGATACCTTTGGTGTTCAAAAAATATTACAGACAGTGTTGCTTTAACTGTTACTGGTATACCTAGAATGCCAGTTCTATATGTATTGAGAACAATTCTGTTATTTCCAGAGATCTTTAACTTCAAAAATATGCATAACAAGGAAGCATAATAAAATAAAAGTCTGAGGAGGTTGTATTTTAGCGGGGGTTCTATTATACTACTTAGACGCTCTGACAATGTATAATTTGCTACTATTTATGTTGGTATTTAGTCACACTTTTGGAACTCAAAAAATGCAGGAGAAAGACAGACATACACTTATCCAGCAGGTAACAAACATAGAGTTAGAAAACCAGAATATTAAAGCAGTTGCAGAGGGTCTCATTTACTTTGTTTTAAACTCCATACTGTAATTTGGCATACGGATTTCTCGAGCTTCTTTTGAATTTTGCAGTGCAGTTTCTGCCTTATTTCTGACTGTTGGGTTTTTCAGTTTGCCTTGGCTTCTTTCCTATCAGGTTTAGTTTTGAGTGTTTAATCTTCTTGCTCAAAAGTCACCTTTTTGCCACTTGAAAATCACAAGTTAGTTGGAATCCAGAAGTCCATTTGGGGCTTTGTTTATTCTCCAAAACCTCTCTTCCAAGCTGTTAGGTTTGGGATTTTTTTTAATTGAGGAGGAGAGCACGAAAGGTTTACAGCTAAATGAAGAAATTGTGTCTCTACTTCCAAACAAAGCAGGGAAGGGAGGGAGGTCTTGGATATCATTGCAAAAGCAAGATTTCAGGATGGTTGCCATCACTGTATCAAACACTAAACTGTAAGCAATCTTTGTATTTCAGGAAAGACATTTAGCTTCTCACTTAAATAGAGGTGGAAATGGTGCAAGACAAGATGCACAAAGATGGAAGCTGCTGAGGTTTTTTTATTCTGATGAATTGATTGGATAGTTAATATTTAATTTGGTCAATATTTTCTTTTGAGGTATGTTCAGAGGATATTGTGAAAATGAGAATGGCAATTACATGTGGTTGCAGGAGCAAAAGGGAATTGTCTTTTGTTTTATTTTCAGCTGGGTTTTTTTTGTTTGGGTTTTTTTGGTAAATTGAATTTTCTGGACAAATGCTTAGCTACTACGCAGTGCCTCACAATACTAGGCATATATACAGAAACATCAAAGCAAAGAGGATGCTGCTGAATCCATGCCTGGATGGGTTATGATCCGTGCCAGTGCATGAGAAGCAACTTCTTTTAAGCTTGTTGAAGGAAAGCAAAATGTCCATCAATTTTACTCTGAAAATTATCTATCTCCCAGATACTGAATTTTCACTGTGCTAGTGAAAGAAGACATTTCTGTAATCAAATTTTTGCTCCTCCCATGGATGCTTCGAGGCTGGTGAAGCTGCTCTGGGTTAAGTCTGATAGACTGAGTGAGCTCCATGAGTCTCCCTCCCTTGGTGTCGATAACCAGATATGTAGGGACCCTGCTGAAGCAGAGCTCCTTGGGGGTGGTATCTATTACAGCTGCATTTTCAGGCTTGTCCATCACCTCCCAGTCTGCTTTTGTGTTTGCTAATGCGCTTTTTTTTATCTTCCTAGTTTCTTAATCAAGATGTTGTGCGGAACTGAGTCAAGTTCCGTGCAGAAGTAGCATTATCTCATCAATGCTTGTCTTTGCAGCTAAAAACAAGTAAAAAACTAAAGTTCTGTCAAAAAAAAAATAAAATTAATTAGTTTGACAGGACTTACTTTCCATGAGCTTGTTTGATATTAATTGCTTTAATTACTTGATGCTTATTAATTAAAGTCTTTTATTAATAAAGTCCTAAGTCAAATTTCTCGTTATTTTGGATGGGCTCCGTATCCAGATGACAGGCTATCATAAAGTTAATCTCCCCAGTTAAGCTTTTTAAGTATTGCAGCAACCCTAGTTTTCTTCCAGGCTTTTGGAACTTCCCTGGCAGTCCAGGACTTTCTCTGAAAAGCAGTGTTAATAGCTCAGATAAATCTCTTGGTGTTGTTTTTTTTTGTTGTAAGTTATTTGGACCTTATGATCTCAAGGAGTTAAATGCTAATAGCCATTGTCTAACTCTTCAGGTACAGAACAAAAAATATCTGTTGTATGTCTCTGCTGCTTTTTTTTTTCCCTCCACCGCCCCTCCACTATGAGCGGCAGTTCCACATTTTAGTATGACTATTGGTATCTCTCTTTGCTTGTTTCAGTAAAGTTAAACAAGCCTTATTGTTTTTGTCATGGTAATGATGAGTTGTACTTTGCCTTTCTTAACACTCCTAACTAATGAAACTTTCTATTGGCTTCCATTTTTTCATGCATATACCAGGGTGAGAAGCACAGTTGAGAGCTGTTTTTCCTGCTACACTTAGCTAAGTTGTTTTTCTTGATAATTTTCCAATGCAATGTGTAGTATTCTTCAAAGTTCCAAGTTAACATTTGCATCTCTAATTATGTCTTCAGTAGTTCTGTCTCAGAACTGTTCTGGGTTTTACAGAGCTGCCCCTGGTAAAGCACAGTGTATGGTTTACAGAATTGGACTTGATCTTTCTTGCTGATACATGACCACTAATTATTATACTGTGAGAATTGGTATCTTACCAGGGTGGGGCCTGCAATAAATATTCTGCATATTGAGTGTTATATTTGTTGACTTAGAAAATTGGTGCCGAAGTATACAAGGGTATCAAGTAGTGCTATTGCTTGTAGCGCTTGAATTCCAATTAAGAAGTCACTGGGCAAAAAGGTAAAGCAGCAGCTTGGCTTTTTCTCCGTAGCATACAATAACTTGGATCTGGCAGAGATGGTCATGCTGGATTGTTTTTGTGTATTTTGGGAAGGATGGGAGTGGAGGGTGTTTGTGATCTTTATCGTATACAGCTAATGTTTGTCTTGATTGCCTAGATAGGGCTAAGTGATGAAATCCTATAAAGGCCCCATGGTGTTCCTGTGCATCATCTCCTAGGCAATCTACAGCAGTTCATCCTTGCCATTCCAGTTGTGCCATGTTTTAGAATATGTAAGAACTTTCCAGCAGTTTTCATCTGCCCTTTTCCATGTTAAGAATCAGACCTTTGGATTGAGAGCAGGGAGAAAATGCTGAAGGAAAGATGGGGATTCAGATCCAGGATAATGGGAGCTGACTTGATCTTCTGGCCAGGAAGTACTTTTAGTTGCTTTGTCTTGCCTTTTCTCAAAGCTGTATTTGGATGTATTTTCCATTGAAGAGATATTTCTGGTGGTTTTCTTTTTCATGAGCTTGCAGGTAGTTTTCTTTATTTCTAATGAGCAGCAAATCCATGGAAAATATTTTTAAAGACTATTGTTTGTTAAAAAATGTCACGAGTTTTATACTGCAAGCAAAGTCAAATTTTGAACTAGGCCAAGAAAATGTATCATTTTATTTCATTTTTTATGAAGTCTACGTAAAGGAGGAGTTACTTCCACAGAGATACAGAAATGCTTTTCTTGTATGTGTACTATTCTTAGCAGAGTGAGACTGTGGTCCAGGTTTTTTACAAACCCTTGTGAGCTGCTGCAGTTCTGCCACTAAAACTCCAAAAGAAATATAAAAGCATGCCACAAAGAAAAAGCTGACATTTGTACAGCCTCCTGCTTCATCATCCCTTATTTGCAAGGTCTTCTTTCTGCAATCTGAAATAGGTTTTCACATATAAAATACCTGCTTAGCTTAAAAGGCAGTAGTTGGAGCTTTACCGCTGGAGGTGAAAGGCTTTTCAAGGATCAGTTGTTTTGGGGTTGGGGTTGAAGTGCTGAGGAAAGCTAAGTGAATGGTGCTTTAAGACTTTGGAAATGTCTATTGCAACTTCAGTTTATTCTAATCTTCAATATGTGAAAGGGGTAGAGAATATATTAATTAGTACTGTTAATGGTGTGGACACGTTTCCTCTGCCTCACAGGCGTTGGAGATATGTAACCACTCTGCTAAGCCCAAGCGTCTGCAGAAAATACCTAGTGGGCAGCTATTACCCTTGCAGTTTCAGGGTAGTGTTTTGGCATATGCCTGGATCTGCTAAGCATGCATCTCTGAAGTATATTTGCTGGCACAGTGACACTTAAACTTGTGCTGCTTGAAGATTTTTATAGCTCTGAAGAGAGCATTGCTGCTGTCCTGTGCCTTCTCAGCTTCCTAAGGCTTTTGTAGAAATACATCATATGTGGCCACTGCTCACCTCCTACTTTATTTTTCTGTATGTGACCAACTGATAGCAGAGAATAGGCAAAATATGTCAATTGTATTTCTTATAAATATGTAAGTGAACAACAAGTTCTCCTTAGCCATTGAGGTATATGGAAGTGGCCTATATTTCTCTCCATTCCCAAATTTTAACAGCTGAAGAAAGCAAGTGAAAAGATGCAGTCTGTCATTTTATTTTTTATTTTTTTTTTATAAATAAAAAGCTGAATACTGGAATGCTTATGGTATGGAATAACATCTTCAAATTAATTTTCCTAATTAAAACCATCTTTCAAAGGCTTATATATTTATATTATTAAAAAAAAAAAGGAAAGAAAGGAGCACACATTCAGACTTGAGTTTTCTGTTGCTGCCTCGATCACCTGAGGTAACCTGTCAGCATCGTGACTTGGAGCTAAATGGGGGTACAACATGCAGATTTTTGAGGAAAGATGTAATTTATTGCAAAGAGCAAGGATTCTTGCTTTTTCAAACCAGAGCTTTTGCATTTTAAATTAATGGGGCTGTTCAGTCCTGCACCGCAAAGAGCCAAAGGTGAGGCTCTTTCCTTGCTCAGCTCATGATGCTGCAGTGAGGTGCTTTTCTGTGGTGCTGGCTGCCTGCCCCAGTAGTGTTGCCGCGGGGCTGGGATGTGCTCTCCTCTGCCGAATGGAAGGAGCATGTTGCAGGAGGTGGGTGTGCACGAGCACCTCATCTTTCCTAATTTCATTCAATACTTCCCAGATTTCTACCTCTGCCATGTGGAATTGAGGTTTTTCAAAACCCATGGGCAGTGGAAGATTTTGGTTTTAAGGAGTCTGTGGTGGGCCTGCTGGTGAAGGAGGTGTTACAAGCTCAACATGTAGATTGAGAGATTGCACCCTCTGTGCTCAAAATGCTTTGTTCTTTGGTTCTAGGCTACTTTTACCATTTAATGTTATGGATTTTTATTGGGCTCACTCCATAAACCCAATGTGATTGTAGTTGTTTCTTTTGCTAACTTCCTCTTGCTTCAGCTAGTTGGAAGATATTTTATCTTGCTGCAATCTGGTTCTGAGGTCAGAAAGTCAAGTTTCCTTCCTGCAGTTGGTGGTGCTTCATCAGGAATACAAGTTCTTTATATGGGCCTTGTCCAGGTCACATCTGGGCAGCCCTCTGATCCTCAAATTATGCTGACCGAGACCCACTGCATCTCTGTTGATTTCAGTATAGATTCATTTGAGCAGGTATCTGGAACCAGAGTGACAGGTTTCTTGATGTGAAAAATGGTATTTTATTTGTCTCAGAGTGACATTGGTCTGCAAGAATAAAAGATAAGATGTTTCTGGGGTTATTTATTTATTTATCTGAATCTACTGATGAGTGATGTTATTTGTGGTGCCCATAGAAAGCTGAGCTGTTGGGTTCGAGATGATTTTCCCTAAATGAGTCTTCTGAAACTGTACTACAGTTGATGTCTGTGTACTTATTTAATGCATATAGATGTGCTTTATTTTGAGGAAGTGTTAGTTTCAAATTAGAGATTAGCAGTGAAATATTCCTTCTACAGTGGCAAATATCCACTGGCTGTGAGTTTGGCTTGCTGATGCCCCAACACCAACTGATGTTAGCCATGCAGTGGGGGATTTTAACCCACTGTAGTTTGCAGGAGCCGCTGGCAGGCTACAGAAGAAGGAGTTGCTGGTTGTTTGTGGGACATTAGTTTTTGTGAGGAGCTTGTGGATTCTCACTTAGAGATCTGTCACTAATGGGTTAATATTTGTATATTGATCCAATTTACTGAACAGATGTTTATAAACCTAGGACCTGCATATGGGTATGGTAGGTGTGACTGCAAGCTGGTGATTGCTTTGAGCATGGATGTATGAAATGTCGGTGGTTCAGCATCAAAATCTGTAGTATGTGCATGAAGCATTTTTCATTGAAATTACTTCCTTGGTATGACAGTGTCTTACTTCTCTGAAACATCGTTGTGACACCTGGAGGAACCCGGAGAAAATTAGGAGGAGATAGTACAGTGCACGTTTTTAAATATTTACATATAGATATTTAGTATAGATCAAATTTTAGATATTAGAGAGAGGAGACATGGTGAGACTTTGCTAAGATGCTTGCAAGTCCAGCAAGAAGGCTGTCATTGAGGAAGTCTAACTTGAAGTTTATAGTACCTTTCTGTTGAAAATTATGCTTGAGATAGCCAGGCATAATTTCCTACCTGTAGTGTCCATTTAAATGAATGATTATGAAAACTGTTTCTGCTGCTGGTGATACAAAACTGTGTTATTTTGAGTGGAGGATTCACTGCAACACTGCCAATAATGTACATTCTGCCATACTCAGGGGCTTAGTCTACAATTCCATTTCTTTTTACCATTCTGAAATAAGCACATTTCTTGCAAGTTTCTTAATGCTGTCTTTGAAAAACTGAGTAATAATGAAAGTTGAGCAGAAAATTTTTTCTCTGAATAAATGTTCTGTAACTTACATAAGATCAGTTTTATGAATATTAAATTAATATTAAATATCATCCTGAAATATGTGTCTTCAAGCGTGAGGACTGTGGAAATAGCATTCATTTAGCTTTATTCATCTTGTGGATAGAAATGAAGCAAATAATAAATTAGGAGTCATCTTATTTTTCCTTTCATGAAAGAAAATTAGTCGATGCATATAGCTTAAGCCAGAAAAAGCTGTTGTCTCTGTGGTGTTAGCAGTTAAAAATAAAATAACTGAGATGGTATTCTGACATTTAAACAAGGCTATGAGACCAGGAGGTGTCAACCTTTTGAAGGGAGAGATCAAAGGCCAAACCACTGGCAGAAGGTATTTGGGAGCCCAACAGTAGGTTTTCCCATCCCAGCTGCTGAATTTCAGCCTGCTTATCCCACCACAGTGCAACACTGAACTCAACACCACATGCTTAACAAAAGCACAACTTCTTTAGCTGAGGTATCTTCCAAATAAAACCATATGTCTCTTTTTACAGTATAATAAAAAATGGAGGATCTACAGCTTCCCTTCTCAGCTTCAATTGTTTACAACCCTACCTGTTAAAAGCTTTTCTCCCGATTCCCAGATGCTTGTTCAAAAGCTTTTAAAAGTCCTTTTAGTTTGCACCTCTTCCACAAATGTATTTGCTTATGGACATTTATGTTGTGTATTGCATGTTAGTTTGCTTTTGCTCATTCCATAATTGAGTACTCCAAACAAATTCATCTGAAGATTACTATGGTCTGGTTTACTCCAGCAGTTCATGGTGAGCTTCTGTTGGGTTGCTGTGTCCTGTTTCAGCCACCCTAAGACAAAGACAGCAGCAAAAAAGGAGAGAGAGAGTGTCCCATGAGTGGCACTACTTTCTATATGGGTATCGAAAGTCAAAAATTCAAAAGTGTTTGTTGAATGGGCTTACTGGTCCGGAGCACTACTATAGTAATGCTGTGTCCTCTGCCAGTCTTTAAATGCAATATTAATCACATATCCAGAAAAATATTAGTGATTTGAAAGTAAGTACAGTATGGTGCCAAGCGTAGACTTGAGTCCTGAAGAGGCATGCAGTGATGCTCCTTCACCTGCAGCAGTTGTGGAGATGGCAGCCTATTATTAATCTGTTTTCTATTTGTATTTTTTTCCTTTTTGTACACCGATAATCCAAGTTAAAATGCCTTGAGACTAAAAAAACACATTCTACAGAAATCTTGAGTCCGTGTTTTTGCATGAACTTCTGTCAATTAAACTCTGCCTGCATTGGTAACGGACTGTGCACGTGTGTGTTGAGGTTTGTCTTCCAACAGCCTGGAAGCTTTTCACTGCATTTCTTTCTATTTTATTGTTTTTTTCAAAAATTTCTATAAAAACTAATATTCTTTGGGGCAGATCTGTTATTCAGTTAAACTCCTGAATATGGGCTTGTTACGGCCTACTCAGGCATGCTAATCTAAATATGCATATCTTTAATAGACGTAAATTAGGAGGATGCTTAAAGAACCAGTGGGCTGGAAATTATTAATTGCCCTCCTATGAAGCAACCTCTCATTGTGGATGTAAGTAATCTGCTGCTTTCTGTTGGGCCTGTCTGTCCTCTGTGCATAATGGTGAACACAGTTACCTAGCAATGATTCTGTTCCTTTGGTATTTCCCTGGGCTTTCTATCCTTATTGTCAGTTTTGTTTTTAAACCACATCATTTGGGGAAAATTTGCCAACATATTTATTTTTCTTGATGAATTTTCCACATGTTTTTGTTGTCATTTGTCACTCTATTCTTAATATTTTGGTGTGGCCTCTTACTTGTTACCAGATGAGGATGGTCTTTTTACCCAAAGTCTGGGTTGTTTTTTTGCAAAATAGAGCTGTGGATTGGAGTCCCTCTCTGACTAATTCAGGCATGGTTTCCCATCTCTCACGGCTTGACCGTTGGCAGAATGAACGCCATGCTTGCTGGAGAAAGTCTTGCCAATTCTGAAGAAACTTACTGGGTTGGACATGACCCTGCATTAAATAATTGGGATTCCCAGTTGGATTTGGATGACAGAGAGGACCAAGCAGCTTGGCATTGTCTGGGCATGGATAGCTGCAGAAATTTGAGTGCTAAGGGCATATAATCACTAGCAGGCCTACTGGCATCTGTAAAGCCTGTTATCTGTCCCCTTAGTATTTTATTTTAGACAGGCAACAACCAAGACAGCAGCTGAGCTGAGCGTTGTCTCATGCGAGTGTGCCTAGACAGTGGTGGTAGTTCTCTATAGACAACTGCTGGTGCAGTATCTTAGTTGCTTAATTTTTGCATTGGAAAGCAACCTGTGCATTGAGAAACACAGACAACTTGTTACAGGCTGTAGGAGTATCTTCAAATGTATCTTCAAATCTAAGACTTATGTTTCTGTGGCATAATTCTTTAAATTTATTTGATAGCTGCTTAGTCAATGGTATCCATCTCTGACACTACCTGATCACAGGCTCCTCTCAGTGTTTCCTGTGTTGCAAGAAGTTAGCCTGCAGATCTATCCACATGCAAGATCAAGTAAGCAACTGAGCCATCCGCATATGTAAAACAGAAAATGAGGTTTCATGTATGTGTTTCATAACCTGTTTAGGAAGGGTAAAACCCATAGCTTTAATATTTGGAGGATGTGAATTATCTCACCCTGTTTCAGTAATGCTTTTTGTATCAAAATTTGTCCTTTAAAGTAAGGCTTTGTCATGGGTTCAGCAGCAGCAGTCATTTTTCTCCTTGGTAGCTGGTGCAGCGCTGTGTTTTTGATTTTGGGCTGGGGAGCAGTGCTGATAACACCAGTGTTTCGGTTACTGCTTAGTGATGTTTTGGTCTGGCCAAGGACTTTCTGAGTTTCATGCTCTGCCAGGGAGGAGGGGAGCCGGGAGGAAGCAGAGACAGGACACCTGACCCAAACTGACCAAAGAGGTTATTCCATACCGCAGCACGTCATGCCCGGGATGTAAAGCAGAGAGCAGAGACCTGGAAGGGTGGGGGTGCACTGCGTGGTCGGGCTTGGTATTAGGTGGTGAGAATTGTATTCTTTCCTTGTATTTGCCTTGTCATTATTATTATTGGTGGTAGCAGTAGTGATTTGTGCTATACTTTAGTTACTAAACTGTTCTTCTCTCAACCTGTGGGAGTTGTATTCTTTTCGATTCTCCTTCCCATCCCCCCGGGAGCTGGGGAGAAGAAAGAGGGGGAAGTGAGTGAGAGAACGGGCTGCGTGAGTTAGAGAGGCTTAAACCATGGCAGTTCTTTTTCGCACCCAATGTGGGGCTTGAACCCACAACCCTGAGATTAAGAGTCCATTTTCCCTTTTAGCCAAACTCCTGTTATTCTTCACTAGGAGAGTGATGAGGCACAGGTTGCCCAGAGAAGCTGGGCTACCCCATCCCTGGCAATGTTCAAGGCCAGGTTGAGCAGGGCTTTGAGCAACCTGGTCTTAGTGGAAGGTGTCCCCTGTAGCAGGGGGTTGGAACTAGACGAGCTTTCAGGTCCCTTCTGACCCAAAGCATTCTGTGGTTCTATGACTGGCATAATAACAATTAACGAAAGGATAGAGAGAATGTTAATATTGTTTGAAGCATTGCTTTGTGTGCCGCAACAGCAGTTTGTTGTACCAGAGCTGTTCCATGCAGTATGGTGTCCTTCTGGTTAGTCAACTTAATCCTCAGCTGGAGATGGAAGCAGAAAACACGTGCCATACTCATTTTGGTGCAAAACAGTTGACTGTGGATTTTAGGCAGAAAAAACAACAGACCTTACTACTTCACTTAGTCTGTGAAATACGAGTGGTTGCATTTGTATTGATCCTTTTCATGCGTAAACTTCAAGAAGTTATTTAACATCCTCTGTTGCAGTTTTCTCTTTAATGTTAAAAAGGAAACGTTTTAATCACTTCCATACATGTGCTAACTTGAAAGGGTAAAATTATTGCATCATCATTTTATAGTACTTGGCAGAGATACTATTCTTGCTAATTTTATCTCTGATCATACCAACTTAAAGAACTTTTCATGCAGTCTTGATTTTTCAGTACATTTTTTATACTTAACGTGCAATTTATATGCTCTCCATAAAGATCCAGAAGTCTGAATGACCTTGTCCCTGTTTGGGTGCCCTTCATTTTATCTAGTACAGATTGTCAAACGTAATGTGGTGGCTCTTATGATAGAGTAGTCCCAAAAGTGATGGTTCTGTGAGAAAAATACATCAGGGTGACAGTGGTGTATGACAGAGAGAAGGAGCTGATTATAATATTTCATGCTAAAAAATGCCAAATGGCCCCATTACAAATCCGGTTTAAAAAAAAAAAAAAAAATAGTTGGGGGAAGGAGAACATGCCTCTCCAGGAATTGTTTTGTATTCATGAATTCAGTTTTGATTTGCTGCTTCTTTTCTTTCCGGAATATTGCAGAAACTTTCTCAATGAAACATAAATATTTGCTTTGAATAGTTTGGAAAATAGCTACTGGTTTGTAGAAAGTGGGGCATAACATTTTCCTGCTTGTCTGACAGTAATAGAAGCCCCATGATACAGAGGGGTGGGGGGTGTGTCTGTGTGTATATATATATATATATATATATATATATGTATGTGAAATCAGTCTCTGTTGCATGGGGGTTTTGTTTGCCTTGAAATATACCATGATCAGTTGTCCTTTCCCTTTCATAGAGAGAAACTTCCTTAATGTCACTTATTTAAAACCAGCCATAAAGATCGAGCAGCCTGTATCCTGTGCTGTTTTGCTGTTTGGACCGAGTCTTGCACAGCTGGCTGGTTCTGTCCTTGCAACAAAAGATGAAAATCCAGGGTTGAAGTTCACCAAGTTTGTTATGCTGCGAAAGTTGCTTTCTCCAAAATGTATTCTTGCTTTCATTGATTCTGAGTGAGGTAATGCAGCTTTTTATATACACTGAATCTATGAGTTTTCTTGGGTTCGCTAGAGAAATTAATGTATTTGAGGAAGTTTTGCAGCATATTGGTGCTTCTGCCATATCTTTCTTCCTACTCAGATGTCGTATTCCTGCTTCGTTGTTGCTAATGGTTTTATCTAATCTCAAATATATTTTTAAGAGGTTTAGATTGAATGTTGGGAAATATTTCTTCACCAAAAGTGTTATTGAGCATTGGAGCAGGGTGCCCAGGGAAGTGGTTGGGTCACCATCCCTGTAGGTATTTATAAGATGCATAGATGTGGCACTTAGGGATGTGGTTTAGTGGTGGACTTGGAATTGCTGGGTTAATGGTTGGACTTGATGATCTTAAAGTTCTTTTCCAGCCTAAATAATTGTGTGATTCTGTCACAAGAAGAAGAAAATGCTGTGCCAAAGAGGAAGTGAACATACTTTGATTTGAAGCAAAAAGGTGTTTCCACTGATCAGATTTCCATCATGAAAGGGAAACTAGAACCTGGTCATTTTGCCATTCAAATACTGCTCCTCATGGACTTCCATGGCTAAACTTCAGTTAATAGTGTTTAAAGAGTGCTTGGGTACAAATCTCAGGCATGGGTTAATTTAGTCAGTCAGGTGGTAGTATCTCAAACTGCAGCTTTTCCTGAGCTATCTGTTGCTCCAGATCTCTTAAAAGACATGTGAGCACAGCTAACGGTCATCAACTAGAAGACTGTTCAGAATTCGCTGCCTGAAAACTTTGTTCCTTCAATGTTTTTTCATTATGATTTCAGACCCTGGTATATTATATATGTGCTTCTACGGGAGGGAGGGAACAGAGGAAAAAAATGGGTCAAACTTGATCTTTAAGGTCACTTCCAACCCAAACCGTTCTGTGATAACCAGAGAAGTAATAGCTGTGTGATTCACCCATATTCCTTCACTAGAGAACAGAATTAATAAAATACTGTGTTTCTTGCTCAGGTCAGTAGCAGTTGCAAGTGAAACTGTTGCATGTGTTATGAATTCAGGTAACCTCCAAAGAAGGTCTGTTTTTACTGAATTTCTTTGTAAGTGAAAGTTCCGTAGGTTTAAATTTATCTTTGAAGTAGTAGTAAAATACAGTTGTGGTAATTCCTAGGACTAGTACTGGATACAAATGTATCCTGATGAAAGTTTTAGGGATGTCATCAATATGATAGGTGGACCACTTGGTGGATAAAGAACTGGCTGGATGGCCGCACGCCATCCATTGAGAGTTGTGCTCAATGGCTCAATGTCCAGCTGGAGACCAGTAACGAGTGGTGTCCCTCAGGGATCGGTGCTGGGACCGGTCTTGTTCAACATCTTTGTGGGTGACATGGACAGTGGGATTGAGTGCACCCTCAGCAAGTTTACCAGCGACACCAAGCTGTGTGGTTCGGTTGATATGCTGGAGGGAAGGAATGCCATCCAGAGGGGCCTTGACACGCTTGTGAGGTGGGCTGATGCCAACCTGATGAAGTTTAACCATGCCAAGTGCAAGGTCCTTCACCTGGGTCGGAGCAATCCCAGGCACAGCTACAGATTGGGCAGGAAAGAGATTCAGAGCAGTCCTGCGGAGAAGGACTTGGGGGTTTTGGTTGATGAAAAAATGAACTTGAGTCAGCAGTGTGTGCTTGCAGCCCAGAAAGCCAACCGTATCCTGGGATGCATCAAAAGGAGTGTGACCAGCAGGTCGAGGGAGGTGATCCTGCCCTTCTCCTCTGCTCTTGTGAGACCTCACTAGGAGTATTGTGTGCAGTTCTGGTGTCCTCAACATAAAAAGGACATGGAATTGTTGGAACAAGGCCAAAGGAGGGCCACGAGGATGATCAGGGGACTGGAGCACCTCCTCTATGGAGATAGGATGAGAAAGTTGGGGCTGTTCAGCCTGGAGAAGAGAAGGCTGCATGGAGACCTCATAGCAGCCTTCCAACATCTGAAGGGGGCCTATAGAGATGCTGGGGAGGGACTCTTCATGAGAGGCTGTAGTGAGAGGACAAGGGGTAATGGGTTCAAACTTAAACAGGGGAAGTTTAGATTGGATATGAGGAAGAAGTTCTTTACTGTAAGGGTGGTGAGGCACTGGAATGGGTTGCCCAAGGAAGTTGTGAATGCTCCATCGCTGGCGGTGTTCAAGGCTGGATTGGACAGGGCCTTGGGTGGCATGGTTTAGTGGGAGGTGTCCCTGCCCCTGGCAGGAGGGTTGGAACTAGATGATCTTAAGGTCCTTTCCCACCCTAACTATTCTATGATTCTGTGATTCTATGTTTGCTGGCTTCATGTTGCACCAAAATCAGTGGACTCACCCCTTCTTGGATTCAGCCCCAGGTTGGAGGCAGACGTTTCGGGTTCATCTAATGGCTCATATCATTATCAAACATGGGAAACCTTTACCATTAAATACTAAACTTTGAGAAATGGAATATGTTGATCCACATAACTGCAAACCTACAAACCGGAGATCTGTAGTACGCAGAGCACTGAAATAACATTTGTCAGAAAAGTACGTGGATGTGAAGTAATTGAAATGAAATGTTTGCCAAAAGTAATTGTACCAGAGTAAGATTAAATTTCAGTGGAGCCTCAGTGTCAAACTGAAAATACATGACTTTAAACTAGAGAGGAATAATAACAAAAAAGAGATGTGTTGGATTAAGACTGTCTCACAGGGAGACACAAATGAGTTGTGCCAGAGAATGCTTATTAGTTGGTAACAACTGGTCTTTGTCTTCTGCCATTTTCTCCTGCCCAAGCTTATGGCAACAACTAAGAGTCAAGAACAACTGAATGCATGATCTTGCATTTCCTGCATTGGAGCTTTGCCCCACTTCTATAATTAGGTATTCAGTGTCTATGCATGACTCTGGTTCTTTTTGTGTGATGATGATAATCCTCAACGTTGTGCTAAGGGAGCACATTTTAGCAGAGCAGTACTGTTTTTTGCAAAAATGTGAAGAAGAAAAGACTTGGGACACCATTAGGCCACATACAAGTAACATTCTGAAAATAAGATCCATGTGGTAGGAGTTGTACTGTGTTTAATAACAGCGTTTAGTGCTCCAGAAAGAGCCCATACTACTTGCAGACTTGGGAGAAGACCAGCTCTTTTAGGACTTGAGACTAGTAAAGCAGCTAATACCTATCTGAGGGGAAGGAAGGCTAAGAGAATGTATGGGAGGGATGTTTTGGGACTCATGAGGGAGCAGTGACCATTCTAAAAAGGTTTAGTGTTTTGGGTTTATTTAAGGTGAAGAAGAATAATAGAAGGGTGGGTGCATGCATATAGCTTGGGTTGTGTGAATTTAACTTGGAGATTAAAAGCCTTCTAGTCATTGGAGAGGCGACATTCCAAAACAGCTCTTTGAATGGGAGTCATAAGATCAAAATATTTGATTAGTTTTGAAGTTGGGCTTGTGAATTTATGAAAGGGATTACCTTGCAAGGTGGAGGATTGAGCAAACTGTAGGGTGTCATCCAGTTTCATAACCAGTTCTGCTGAGCATTGAAAGAACTTCAGTGCTATAACAGAAAGATAACCTGACTGCTGGTTTCTTTCCTTCTAGTACAAATAGGGAAAAGATGAAGTTCAGACTTGTCATTCATTAGAGTTCTGTGAGATAAATATATTTTTAACTTACTAAGAAAATACCTCAGAAAAAAAGCTAATCTTGCACAGTTTGGACAGTTCAGTTATGATCAAAAATGTTAGGGTGTCTTTGTATTCTAATTTGTCTGAATACAGCTTGCAAACCGTGTAATGACATGTTCAGACAGTCGTATTGGACACCCCTACAGACCTCTCGTATGAATTTAAACAGAATTTCAGAATAGGTTAGTGATGATTTTATTACTATTTTTTTCCTAGCATCCTACCTAGAATTAATATTTTCAATCCCAGACTGAACAAAGTAATTTTTGTATCATTTCATAATTGCATTTAATTTTACAAAGGCTGTGTGTGAGTAGGCACTTTTTATGCATTGAAGCAGTGTAGCTGAATCTAGTGCTTTGGTTTTGATTTCAGAAGATTTCTTTTCCTGGATTACTGCAATGACCCAGCAGAGATTGGAGGAAAAAATGATAGATTTTTTTCGTTCATTTTACTTCTGTGTTTTCTGTGGCAGTAAATTCTGTGAGTTTGGCTTGGTACAGAAACATGTAGAATTGTATTTCTGGGGAGATTATCAACTTATTTTTTTTCCAGTAGGAACTTGAATTATAAAGAGGAAACTTTTAAAGACATTTGAGGAGCAAGGTTGAATGTGTATATATGAGTCTTATTTTTCTGCAATGCAGTTAGAGAGCTGTGCAGAGAATGTGGAAAACCTTTGGCAGTATTTTCAGAGCAGAGCACTCGTGCTGAATAAAAACTAAGCAGTCAAGGGGAAAAAAAAAAAAAGGAGAACAAGAGAATGAAGAAAAAAAATTGCCTTCCAAATAGAGTCTGGAAAGCTAATGAGCATATGACATCATTTAACTAGTTATAAAAAGATTACAGCTCCTCTGATCCAAGAAGCAGACCCTCAAGGTTTTGGATGTTCCCTAGATGAAGGAGGTCTAGCGTTGCAGTGCTGATATTTCTCCTTGCTGGTAAGAGGGCACAAAACCCCTCGGGGCCCGCAGTGAGGGTTGCTGCTGGTTCTCCTTAGGAGCAGCACCTGTTCCCGGGGTTGGCAGCGGAGAGCTGTGGCCCATCTCTGCTGGGACAGGCAACTGCAGCCTGAACCAGCCGGCCAGAAATAGTCTTCTGCTCTTGGAGTGGCTCCATCTGCACTCAGCAAGCAGGAGTTGCTGGAGATGACCTTGTGGGCCACTGGCATGTTCTCATGGGGACCTGCAAGGACCCTCAGGGCAGTGCAAGATGTGCAGGGCCAAGACGGGCACCTCTGTGACGGGTGCAGCGTCTGCACCTGGGAGCCTGCACCTCCTTTGGACCGCAGCTCCTACCTCTGGCCAGGGTGAGCACGTGGTCCAGAGTGGGTCGTCCCCTCTGAAACCCAAACAGGCCTTACTGATGTCCACTGTACTGTCACAGTGAGGGAGGTAGGTCCCCAAGACCATAGGTGAACAGTAATTTCACTTCTGCTCTCACAGCATTTTGGATAAAGGTCAGAGCACTGCTTTGCACAGCTGTCAGCTCTTGATACTGTGCATCTTCCTCTCCATCCTGGTGGCATGCTGCTGCCTGTATTACCTTCCCGCTTCCTGAGAGCGGCTTTCTTGCAAATGCCTCCATGTTCCAGCCTAAGAGCTAGTAAAAACCATGGAAACATCATTTTAATTTTTCAGTTTTAATAATTATATTTCAAGCTAAGAATGTATTTTTAGGAGGTGAAAAAAAGAAGTTATGTAAGTCTTTGATTTATTGCATTGGCTTAAAGAGCTAGCAAACCTGGGATATTCCTCTTGTTGCTTTGCTGAGAGCATTTCCCTTTATGGCAGCAGGTAGGCCAGTGTATGCCTCTGTTCTTGAGAGCAGTTCAAACTTTTTATAAATCTGCTGAATGTGTTTCTCTCCATCACGTCTAGATTGCATGGCATGGAACAGGCGTTGCATCAAAGTGAACCTCTGAGTGGAGACGTAACTTTATGTTGAGGGAACATCTTGAAAGGCAGGGAAAGCATCTCAGTCCTCTCTCTGTGGGTGGAGGTACTTTGAAGGTAGTAGGTAGATTTGTTCCAAATTAGAGAATTTTGAAATTAGTTACACAGGAACAGTGCACTTATCTGTAATGTGCGTATGGAGATAATTAGGATTAACTCTGCAGAGGAATCCTGCAAGTAGGAAAATGTGGCGGAGCAAAGACAGAAGTGAATTATGATTCTGTAAAAATAAAATTACAGGTTAGGAAGTGTGTGTATGAGTGTTTGTGTGAGTGGCTTGCTGGGAATAATTTGCATAAATAAAAACAACTTGAGGAAAGCTGTATAGAAGTTAACATGCGTTTTGTCTGCTTCATCTGAGATTTGCTTTTATTCTTGTCCAGCAACTGCAAACCAAAGGGAAAACTTTCAGTGTTCAGAGAAGGGACGTGGAGTGGGGGGGAAACTACAAAAGAAAAATAAGTACTGGATATAATTCAGAAAAGACACGCAATCAAACTGAACAGATTGCTCAGGAAAAGATCTATTCTGTTGCTGAAATCCAAGAAAATGGGGGAAAAACAGGAAATAGTGAAATCTGTTATCGACCATCTGCTAAGCCCAAGAACTTGAGAACCATTCCCATGACAAAAATACTAGATTGTGAACTTCATTTTATATTTCATAATACTTAAAGTACAGACACAGAAGTCCAGTGGAGAGTCTTGCATTACTAAATGTTTAAAAGATACGTAACATTCTACATGTAAATCTGAGCATTAACAGGTTCAAATCTTTTTTCTGAGATTGTTGTAGATGGGTTTAACAGATCATGCTTTGTAAGGACAAGGCAGCCTTTTCAAACTTCCAAGAGGAGAGGGGAAATGAACAAGCAAGCTGAACTATTTTGGAAGGTGGCAGTGGTCTTTCTCCTCCAACTCCCATGGCCCTTCCCCTTTGTTTGTCACTCGTGAGCTCTGCCACATCTGTGGTGATGAAGCGAGGTCCTCATAATCATTACCATCTGATGGTGGGTCATGTGGCTGCCCAGCGGGAACTGTTCATGTGCTCTGATGTTCAGGAGCCACGCGCTTCCCCTTCTCAGTGCCGCCTTTGTGGTAGTGACGTGTTTGTTCTGGCCTGCTCTCTTCTTGCCTCTCCCTTTACATACATGTAATAGCTGGAAAAAGTATAGTCTAAAAGAACTCAAGCAGCCTGGGGTGCCGTAGGTAAGCCATAAATTCTTCTGGACTCTGTATTTACAATTACTTCACATGTGTCAAGGTGTGGATACTGTTTTCTGTAAGCAGAGTATGAAAATGGAGGTTAATGGCTGAAAATTGTGATCAGTGTGGCTATTCAAAGGCTGTGCTGTTCATTGAATTGTCAGTATTAATGAACTCAGTGCACAGTTTGCAAATTACCTGAAATGCGAACTGTTGGCTAGCTTAGTTTTTGGACTGTCTTCACAGTTCAAAGGTAAAAAGAGAGAAATCTTTGGCAAAAGCATGCATTTGTATGAAAAGTATCTATTATGTAGCATGTGGAATAGTTATGATAAATTCAGTTCTTTCTGGTGAGTTTCTACTTCCCTGATTCGGATTAGTCTTTCTGTCAAAACTTTCCAGCCTTGTTCAGGTTTCTGAAATGAAGAAGCCACAGTCTCCTTCCTAATAATAATTTTTTCAGTTATGGAATATACTTGGAATTTACTCCGCCCTACTTGCTGTCCAGAAAATGGTTGGTTAATCCTGTGCACAGAATTGTAGTAGATAACGTTGCATGCAGTCACAAAGCTATGCAGCCACAAGTACTTCTGGGACCTCTTCAGAAAGCTGATGGAAATAAATTCCATTTCATGGAACAGTTTTGGCAGCCAGATTTGCTGTAGAAAGATGTTATAAGTAGAAAGGTAGAAGGGGATGTTTGTGATATCTTGGAGTCTTCACCTCTCTCCCTAATCCCAGGCCATGGTCTCAATAACCTTTTTGCCATTCTTCCCAGTAGTCTGTCTCCTCTTTTCTTCTGCTGCTGTGTACTGCCTCCGATGTCGTGTTCTCACCTTGTCCTTCTGCTTTTAATACTGTTTTTACATCCACTTGCTGCTTCTCTGCAGTGTCAAGTAAGTATTATTGCCTTTCCTGGTCCCTATGTGTTAAGGTTGGGACCTTCACTTCCTTTCCAGTCTGCGTAGCTGTAATCCGTTTGCTGAGCTGAGGTGGGATTAAGTGTCCTTCATCTCAGTTCAGGTGCAGCAGTTCACAACTGCAAGAATGAGCATCTGTACAGAAGGAGGAAGGGAGAAGAATGAACTTCGTTCAGCCTTCATCTACAGCTTGCTCAGCATAGATAAAATGTGGAGGGAATACTGCCCAACTACTGTGAACGGCTATCGAATGCATGCAAGCATTGCTTTTAGGGGGTGGGTTTGAGTGGATTTTCCTCTGGCTGGAGGAAAACATCTATTCAAAGTCCATACGCTAAAACGTGGAAATACTGGTTTTCACAGGGTCAGTTGTAGGAAATCTGAAAAACTGTCAAAACAGCATTTTCCCCTCGCTTTGGTTTTCAGAAACAGCTATAACGTTTTTCCTGAAACACAGATCCATTCAGCCTGAAACACACCCATGATGGAAAATATTAATGCTTAGTTTTAAACAAATAAAACTTTCTCTTCACTTGCTGATAAAAAGAGAAATGTTTGGCAGCTTTACTTGTAGGTACTTTTCCACTTGTCATCCTTAACTTTGCCACAAAATTAAAAATGCAGAACGAGTTGCAGGAGTGGTTCATGTAATATCCTTAAAATTTCCTGGTGTTTTGCAGTTGTGTCTGTAGAATACATAGTTGTCCTGAGCACGTAGCAGATGTTAGTTTTCATGAGGATTTGTGGGTTTGGGTTTTGTTTTTTTCTTTCACATTCTTTCAGATGACCCTAGTGTATCATATGCTATCCACAGGAGGGCAGGCAACTTCATAGGGGTGACTGTGGGGATTGCTGATTCAGTAAGGGTAACTCTGTAATGTGATAACTTTACGGAGAGTTATGTCCCAGCAGTATACAGTTCAGGTGCAGCTCCTGCGTCTTGGCAAGTTGTGATCGGAGTCTATGTCATAATGGTATTTAGCTTCTGGCTCCCAGCAATGACAGCCTGTGCCTTCGATGAAGGAATAAACCCTGCAGACAGTTTATTTGATGACGTTTCTAAATATGTGTGTATGTATATGCATACATATGTATACATACATATAATTTTAGATGCAGTTCATGTGCAAGCTTTGTCAAGCTGTGAACGCTTGCCTTGCTGCTGTCCTCTAATGCAAGCTGCCATGTCCTTGAGGAGTGTGGAAGAGAGAGGATAAAACATCTACTGGCCTTTATTTATTCTCTGCCACTTCAGCCCACTGCCCAGATGTATAGTTATAACAGTTCCTCTTTGCATACTGTGAATTATAATCACTGCTTAACTATTCCCTTGCTTTGAGTTACACTGAAATGTGTTTTTAAGAAACAATTTCAGGTTTGGGTTTGGTGTGTTTTTTGGGTTTTTTTTTTTTTTTTTTTTCATTCTCCAACTCTAAACCAGAAAAGACTGCACTATGAAAGAGGGAATATAACTGAAGATCATTAAAAAAAATACCATTTTCTTCTACTCCCTTGATCTTGAAGGCTTTTGGGGAAAAAGTGTGTGTGGTTCACTAGTACTTAATATTCTTAAGCTTAATTTTAGAATCATAGAATCACAGAATGGTTAGAGTTGGAAGGGACCTCAAGGTCATCTACTTCCAACTCCCTGCCATGGGCAGGGAAGCTTCACACTAGACCGTGTCACCCAAAGCCCCATCCAACCTGGCCTTGAACACTGCCAGGGATGGAGCATTTACCACTTCTTTAGTCAACCTATTCTAGTGCCTCACCACCTGCACCGTAAAGGACTTCTTCTGTATTTCTAACCTGAAATTCCCTTGTTTTAGTTTAAACCCATTACCTATCACTACAGTCTTTGATGGAGTCTTCTTAATTGCAAAGAAGTGCTTTTTTGTGAGGATAAAATTTCTGTCTGGAGTGCATGTGCCTCCTAGCTGTTTGCTTCCATGTTGCTTAGGTTCATGCTCTGGCTTTGCGGCTAAAACTTTTCGTGGGTTGGTTTAAGGGAAGGACTTCTTTGTAGCGCAGCTCAGGAGCTGGTCTGTCACACCACATCCATCATGAGCCCATGTTAAATTTAGTAGATATTTTATTGTGGATCTGGGTGAGACTTAGATCTTAAGACTATGAAACCAAGCTGCTTTGCTCACAGCTTGCTGAATTCAGTGAAATTGATTCTTCACATTTGGATTATATTTTTTCTTCTTGTGTCAGAAGAGGGGTTTTGTATAATTTTTTTCATTTTCATCATACTCTAAACTTCATAGTTTGAGATTCTCCTGACGGAATGAAAAGTGTGCTCTCTGGATTTGGGTGGATATAGCGCTCTATAAATACAGTTGCGTAACCCTCTAAACTTAAGTGCTTGTGTGTTTTGTTTTTCAACCTGCCTTCGTTTGTGTTCCTTTCAGTTGATGGGAGTCGAACTGATCTCATATTCTGGCTGGATGTAGTATAACTTTGCTGAAGAGGTGTTCCTCCTGAGATCTTTTGGATTTGGGTATTTGACTAATGATGAGAACTTGAGCTTCAGTCTGGGTTTAGATTTTCCTACCTATCCAGCTCTTGGGTTACATATCTGAGATTATCCACTTCTTGTTGTGCCATCTCAGAGGTGAGCAGTTTAACAGGACCACTCTACTGGGAGCAGTAGATGAACTCACAGCTGAGAGCAGCTGCAGAGGCAGAGCCCTAGGTTTGCTTGTGCTAACTGTCCCTGTACAAGTAAAATCTTCAGTTTCATTGTAACCAGTAACTTTTCAATTCCGATGCCTAAAAACCATTGAGTGACCTAAGTAGAGATAGGGCAAATTCATATCACCATAAGGCAGAAAAGGAAATGTCCCCAGAGATTTGAATAAAAGAGCTTGAGACTTCTCTGTCAACTTCTTTTAGCTGCTGAATAGAAAAATGAATCCTTGCAAAAAATTTCTTAATGTGGTTGTAGAATGGATGATTTTGAATTCTGTTTCTATTCTTAACTAAACCAATAGCTTATCCTATCTCAAAGGGACAGTAGCAGAAATCATGTCCATTTGGTACAGAAGAGTACCTTTCAGAGTTCACAAGTGCTTTGCAAGGGGAAACTGTTCACTGACCTGCAGTTTATTTGGTTTTCTGTCTCTCCAGAAACGTGTTGGTAGGAGGTGGCGAATGAGATGACTTTCTGCAGCATCTGGGCTGTATTTGTCGTTGAACACAATCTTTATTTTATACAAGAAGTACATGAATAATGAGTGATGAAAGATTAAGTATGTTTTTGTCACTCCATTTAAGAAATGTCCAGCATGGGACACTTTACTGTATATTTAAATGTTTGGGTTGTTAATTATTTATTTCCTATCTTGTGAGGTGGAAGCACCTCACTGTCAGGATATCTGGTAGCTGTCACCTGCCTTGGGAAGATGGATTCTTCTGGGCACAGTTGTTTTTGTGTCAGTAGAAGTTCCCTATCACATGTAGTTGTTATCTCTGAAACAGACTCCATATTTCATAGCCACTTAATTTGATGATTATTTATAGAATAAAATGGCAGCATTAAATTTATAAGTAGTGTAGAATCAAGTTGGTTTAAGTGCTCGTGTCCACTATTAATCTTCAAGGAAACCAGTACTAGAAAGGAAGTACTGCTATGTCCTACCTGTCCCCATAATTTCTTTTTTTGTGTAAGATTTTTCCTAATTCTGTTGAGCCCTAAAAGTAAGATGGTATTGTTCAGTAAAAAAAAAAAAAACGATCAAAAAAACCAAAACCCAAAACAAGGGTATGGTACTGTATAATTTGTATATATAAATATTTATTATATTTGTTATTTATATAACTAAAATTATTATTATTATATGAATATATGAAGTCTGGACCTGATCATCAAACTTGATTTTTCTAGCTTTCCAAATCTTCAATTGTGACTTTATAGTAAGCAAGTGTGCAGAATTTTTACCTTGATTTGTCTCAGGAAACTGAGCTGCCTGTCTTCATTCCCAAACAAAAATGTGTCTGACTATCTAAGCTAGATTTTTGAGATACACCTACATTGGTGTAAATAATATATTTGCATTTATCACTTCATGTGAATTGGGACAACCAGCACTGTAGAATATTACCTGTTGCTAGAAATATTGCATAGTTGCTTTTTGTGTGGCTGCCTGAAAAGTAGCGCCCATGAAAGTGTCCAGATTAGTTCCAGATACACTCTTTCTGGAATTGAGGAAAGGTTTAGAAAGAGAAAAAAATGGTGGCAGGGTGGGAATTGTCTGTCTTTCCACCCAGACTTCTCTAAGCATATCTTTTAATATTTGATTTCTTGCAACTTTTGTACATCTTGCCTGGAGATTGTCCTATTCGTTATCCTTTTTTTATAAAGTATAAATATTGGCATAATTTACTGAAGCCAGTCTGAATTTGGTCAGTATAGTGTTTGCTAGTACAGAATATTTTTGTGGGCTCCAGCTCCATAGAATTTTCTTTACTTAAGTATCAAGTTGTTAATACAAACTCAAGAGGAGCTGCTTCTGAATTATGGATGATTACACAGTCAGTGTAGTTTGAATAAAGGTCTAGGATAAAATGCTTTGGGTTATTCACAGAAGTAAGCCTTAGCAGATAAACACAAATGCCAAAGACAGTATTTTTACTTTAGTACAGGCATTGCATATGTGATTTCTGACTGAGGTGGGAAGAGGAAAAACTAGTTCCAAGTTCTGTTTTTTGATGAAGAAATCTATATGAAATCTGGGGAATTGTATAGAAAAAATATTTGAACATTTAGTGCAGTATATTCAAACTTCCCGATGGCAGACTTAACAAAAAATACCCTGAATTTAGCCAATGAATACAACATTTCTTATTTCACCATAGTCAAGATTATCAAGAATGGTATTGCTGATTGAAGACCATAAAACTTGAAGGCAAATTTCTTCCTCAAATACGCTTACCTTTGGAATACCCTAATGTGCCAATTCTGCTCTTAAAAGAAAACTAGTTTACGTACCTGACATCTGAGCCCTTTAAATCTTACCCAGAGATGCGTTTAGCATGCAGAAGAGTGGAAGAAAACGTCTGAATCTTCAAAGAAAGGCTTGAGGGAATAAGGAAGGGAATACAAACTAAGGCACTCTTGAGGGAAAAACTCTTAAAGTGAAAGCTTAGAAGTGAAAAGTGTATGTAATTCCTGTAGTCTCCTTAACATACTGAAGTTTAGCACCTCAATTATGGTATAATAGTGCAGAAGGGATACTTCAGTATAGAGTAATTAACAAATGTTGACCAAAGATTGGGGAGGGAAAACGCTGAAAGATTTTTGTAATAGGGAGATTGAAGGAGCAACGAATTGCTTGCAGTCTGTGAACTCTTCTCAAATAATTTGAAATTTAGCAATAAAAGCCATTCTCTTTACTGGATGTCACCTCCTTACATGTTTCCATTCATGCATAAATTTAAAGTGGAAGTTGTACAGCATTACAGTTGATGCTTGTAACTTTTGTATGGGACGTTTGGTCTCATTCTCAGTTGAGCAGACACATTCAACTTCTAGCCCTTGCAGAAGTATTCTGCATATAAAGATAGCATTCTTGTCGATTTATACACAGAGGTCTTCATAGAGCGAACAAGTGATACATTTCTCTCCTGGGGAACTAGCAGTCCCATTTGTGCATGTATTGACGGGCTTGTTTGGAATGTCACCAAATATATTTAATCCAAACTGAAATGGAGTTTTGCCATAGACTGTCATGAACTTTTACAGATTTAGTATTTAACATCCTTTCAGATCTGTGAATCTCACTATCTGGGGGGAGAGGAGAAAAAAAAAGAAGATCATTCAAATTTCATGAAGTCTGCATTGTATAAATGATAAATGATTATAAACATATGGTACCTTTCCATGAACAGACTTGCATATGCATAAAACTTTCTTTAGAAGTAGCCTTTGAAGCATGTAGAGCTTCCAGTGTATCATTCAGACCACTAAATTAGACTTTTTCCATTCCCCCTCCCCTCCATGTTACTGTTAAATGACAAGAGATAGGAGTAACTATACTCCTTAATTCCTTTTTCCCCTATGTTTTCTATCCTTTCTCCCAAGAGACTTCAGGGAATCATTGTTAAACATTGGTAGTCATTCTGGCTCCCTGATGCATAAAACGTGGAGACCTTGCCTTCAGCTGAAAGGCAAAACCATAGAAGGTTATTGGAAAATACAGGGAGACAATAACTATATAAATAAATAATAAGTTAGTATGTTAAGGGGTTGATCACACAACTCAACACTGATTTAGTCTTATTGGGAAAGCTAGGAGAAAGAGATTTTTGTTTTAATGGGGACCTGTATGACCTATTCTGTATTTCATATACATTCCTTGTAGTGAATTAGGGAGGGTGTGTGTGGGGGAGGATTATTCCTCTTTATGCATGCGAGTTGTCCTCTACTCTGTTAGCTCCTCTCTGCAGACTGACAGTGAACTATAAAAAAACTGGAGTAGCTCAGAATTGCATTTCTGTATCTAATCTGAGATGGTTTTGAGGTGGATTGCGTTGACCGTAACAGGATTGGAGCTATCAGCATACAGCCAATGAAAATGTCAGACTTTGGCTCTGTTGCTGGGCTAAGGCTCAATATTGCCCTTCATTATTCTTGCATATAATTTTATTCATAGGTGGCACTGTTTATGAGGACATAGAGAAGAGTGGTGGGAGAAAGACAGGGAAAGAAATGATGTTGGACTAATGGCCTTAATGTACAGATATATGCTGGTGAAGAGTTGGATCACTAGAGTCATCCTCAGAGACCTGGACAGGTGGGTGGGTAAATATTAAGATCAAGTGTGAGCAGCAAGTTGACATCAGCATATTAGCAGTTTATAACAAGGTTCTTCACGTATTAAATCTCAAGTAGTGTGTCCTCGTAGATTATGATTAATCACATACTTTGTTGCATGAAAATGTTGTTCTGATGAACTCACAGCAAGGAGGATGCTGCAAGATAAAGTGAAGGCTTGAGACAGGTAAACATGCCAGATGGTATTTCGAATGGGCTCCATCCTGTTACCTTCCAGGAACAAATGTGTGAGATGCAGTAGTATTTTAAGCAACAAGCTCTTTTGAACTAACATAACTACATGTATTTGAAACAATCAGGTAGTAATTTAGAAGGTGAAGTTCAGTATCAGTTTGACAGGTAGTGCTTTAGTGTCACTCATCAATCTGATAATTATGAAATATTGTTGCAGTTTGTCCAAAATATCTCTGCCTGGAGGAGCATCAGGTGAGATGGCTTCTTGGCTGCTTTTAATAAGGAAATTGGAGAAAACTGGGAACAAAGTTTAAGTAGTAGTGATTGTTTTACATATGTGAATTTCTCAAAACCATTGAGGATTGCCGTAATACAGAAGTGGCATATATAATCTTTCTATACTATCAGTAATAACCAGAGCACCTCAGAACACTCTCAAGAGTTCAGCAGCTTGGTAATTGATAAAATTATGCCAGGACAGGTTTGCCACACTCCCCTCTTCCCACCAACCCATCTGCTTATCATAATCAGAGGTAATGATTTTGCCACTTCATCACTTCAGTAATTTAATTTTTGCTCCACTTGAGAGAGGAGGATTTTCAGATTTGGAGTACAGAGTTATTCCCTGTAGTGTTTTGCATGTAAAGGGAAGCTGTGGCCGAGGTTATCCCTTACAGGAGGAGCTGCCTCGAAGCAGCACCCAGTCCCTGCTTCCCTGCCAGTCTTCAGACTGCACCCACCCAGGTTCTGTGTGGTTAGAGAGTAGAAGCATATGCATGCTTATGGTGAAAGGGCACACAGACAGGAGATGGAGACTATCTGCAGGACCATCTTAAATACAATTCTATCAATGAGACATTATTTTCTATAATACAGTCTTAAATCCTTCCTTCATTAAAATTTTAAACTCCTCAGCTCCAGAGTAAAATGCTTCTGTTCCTTTTCTCCTTAAAAAATAATGCATATGTGTCTATTGAAATTGCATCGTTATCTTTAAAAATACCTGAACAGGCTGCTTTCTAATGAGCATTTTTTTTCTGATAGCAGTGCACTTTTTCTAGAGCAGTGCAACAGCTCATAAATAGTTAATTTGAGCGATAGGCATACTTGTGTACTTGAGTAGCAGTCTTGGTGGATAACTTCTCAATCATGCAAGCAGGCGCACTGCAGCCTTATCACGAACAGCAGCAATATGTCAAATTTTGAAGAGCAATGAGAGACACAGACAAACTTTCCCATCCAGTTCTAGTTGAGTAAAAAGCTGAAGTATATTTGCTTAAGACAACAGTATCCAAAATAATCTAGATTCTTTTTCTGTAAGCTTTTTTATTTTTTTTTTTTTTCTTTTTAGGACATGATACTCATTAAAATAAACTTGGACTGAAGTTAAAATGTTGAAGCCCTTGCTTTGTATAAAAGATTGTGTTCTGTTTCCACATGATCTGGAATTCAGCTATTCAGTATATAGCTTATCCCTGTCATCTCTTTCACTGCATTGGAATTTAAATATGTATATCATGTTTTGTTAATAATATGGCAGTGAATTGAATTACTGTATTTTTAATGAAAGCTCTTTGGGTTTAATGAATAAAGAAATAATGTAAAATATAATAACCCAAGCCTTAATATTTTCTTGATCACAAGTCAAGCCTTCTATATAATTTATTAAAGTAGCATAATGTCCTTAAATTTGAGGTCAAGATTTTGCAGGCTTAGCAGAGATTTTTATGCATAAGGGAAAGATGAAACTTTAAAAATATTATTTCAGCAGTTTCATAATTTAGGATTGTGACCTCATGCTCTAAGAATAATTATGGCACATCACAATCAGCAGTTTATCAATATTCAGTCAGAGACTTCTTAGACTCTTCATATCATAGCTTGTTGGGTGTTTTTCTTTTTGTACAACAAAAGTAACTTTAAAAAACCTAGTAAACACCTTAAGGAGCACAGCCAGTAGCATTATTGGGTGGGGGGCTTTAACCAGTATCTACACTATTTGTGAAAGCCACTTTCATTCTGTTCTTTTCCTGTATTTTTATTTGCTTGTTACACCTGCTGCTGCCAGCTGGGACCAGTGTTTCTAAGGAGCTGTCACAGTGACCACAGGCAGCCCTTAGGGGCCTGTGTTTGTGGCTGCCTGGTAAAAACTTATCAGCTATGCTTTGACTGTGGCCACCATGAAATTGTTGTGGCTGCACAAGGGGTTCCTGAAAAAATCTGGGGGGTTGCCATTGGTTTAAACTGTAATGGCAATGGCAGAAAAGGCATAAGAACTTACATGAGTTTCTGTGGCTGCTTAGTACTAGTCTGGGGCTGTGAAGCTGGTGGTGTTACATCAGTCCATAACCAGGATGGTCAAACACTGAGAGCCAGATACAAGGAAATCCCAGATCAGTGGCATGAACACTTTACCAGTTTATTCAAATATCCATCTGGCATCTGTGACGAAGCATTAAATGAAATTCTTTAGCCTGCTCACCCAGGAGCAGCTGGCAGCAAAATAGCACAAAATCTTGTATCTGTCCTGTAAATACTGCAGAGAAGGGCAGCAGGCACTCGGGGTGCTTCTGCTGGAGAAACTGGTCAGAAAGCACCACCTGGCCTGGCAAAGGCACCACCACTGACAACCATCAGGGACAAGAAGGTGATTCCTCACAGGTTCCAGGATGCAGAGATCCAACTCGACAGAAAGAATAGAGCTCATGCTTTGGAAACTGGTGTAATCATTCACTTCTTGCAGGAAAAAAGAATCTTCTATGTTTGCTGAAACAATGGTTAGCAGGCCCAGAGGTTTGGTTTGGTTGGGGTGAGAAACAGTTAATGCAACTTTGCAGCAAAAGACATCTCAGAAAAATCTGAGAATAAAGGCCTGTACATTGTCAAGTAAACCAAAGCTTGTAATACCATTAATCTCCAGGGTTTCTTCAGGCTTCAGCAAAATTCAGCTGTTAGGGCAAGCACTTGAGTTGGCAATTCTGAAGAGTGTTTTCCATCAAGGCAGAACATTGCAGCTTTTCTTTGTTGGAAGGACACGAAGCAAGGCCTCGTCCCCACCTTGATCTGCCTTGGTATTTTGTAGACAGAGCTGCTTCTTAACATTTTTGGAGTCTGCAATACCGAAAACTGCATGCCATGTTATAGGATTGAGGGAATTTTCAACTTTCAGTGGAGTTTGTATCAAATCCAAGGTGACGCAGCTGATAACCTGCCACCTCCTCTCTGCCAGCAACTGCAGTTGGTTCCCAAGTGCTTGAAAGCCAGGAGGGACTGACTCTCCAGGTTATTTTGCCAAACAGCTTGGCCTGAGCACGTTAGTGAGGGAAACTGAGGTCCTTCTTCAACTTCGCTCCTCTAGAAAATGTGCGCGTTAGCTGCTCAGGCTTGACACTTGTAGGCAATTTCTGCTACTTCTGCAGCAAGTTGCCTGAGCACTGCACTTGACAAGAGTCACGAAAAAGGATAACAAAAGGCAGAGCAGTATTTGTGAGATTAAAGCAGTATTTCTGGAATGAAAGAAGCTCTGAACTTCAAACAAGTGCTTGGTATGCATTTACTTTTATTAACGTTCCTGTGTATGACTGTGAAATTTGGATAACAGCCTTGTTTCTTCCAAGCATTAACCGGTTCCTTTTGGATGGTCTTTTAGTCCTTGCTGGTATAAAAGGCCTGGGAAAGGTTTTAGGTGTTAAGCTCTTACAAGTGTTTTCGAATACTCATCTTAGAAACGCTGTTTTAGTAGATTCAGGAGAACAGATAGAGATCTTCAAAGAGTAGGATATACAGTGTGCTGCCCGAAGCTGCTTTCTGTGGACTCATGGAAATTGGAATGGCTCTGAGGCAAGTCTAGGAAATACTACAAGGATGTGTTCAAGGGAAGTCTACATCTGTAGTCTAAAACCACACAGAAGACAACGACACTATCCGCTGTGGTCAGGCTTTTGCAGATTCAGTAACTAGACTTCTATAGGTGTATGCGAAACTAGAACATGTTGCTGGGGGAAAGCAAGCAAAACAAAAATATGTGAGTCAGATGGGTATCTAGCTGTTAATGTGCTGCAAAAATGGGGTTAATTTCTTGCCAATTTGAGTTAAAAAGAAAAACAACAAACAAAACCAACTCTTCCTACGCAGAATAATAGGATTTAATTCACCGTCTAATGGCAGCTCTTCTGCCAGAAATGCGCAGAAGAACTTTGGATATGCACAGGTATCAGTGATAGCACCATGTCTAATGAGCAGTGTGATGTTACCTGCCATCTTGTGTGTGCTGTTTTTAGAGGAAGTTGATACTTTTGCTTCAGAAATTCTGAATTGTAGAAAAAAGCATGAAAGAAAGCAGTATCCAGTCCATTTAGGCCTAAGTCTTCTGCTCACTTTGACCAAGGAGCAGGGTTTCCATCGTGTGTTCACGGTGAAGAGCTGTGGGCTGTGGTAATGGCACCGCAGCTAACTGTGAGCTTAGTTCAGATGAGCTGGGACAGAGGCTGCTAAAATGATCTGAAATGTCTGGTTTCTCTGATGATAAATTAGTTTTGAGTGAACCAAATCAAACATTCACTCCTGTCACAAAGTGGGACTCCTGGCACACTTCCCTGGAAAGGCCAGGATGGTCTGAGGGAGTATATGTGAGCATCCAAAGCTTTAAAGCAGTGATAGCTGTTGAAGTGCTTTTTGCTATCAGGTCCTTGGTTATGGTAGTAAGACCCTAGATCGAGCATTAGGAAAATAAGTTTTATCTAACTGTGAGTTCTTGCCTAATAAGTTTTGAATGTCAGCCAACTTCAGTGAGATTTGACAGTAGGTAGCTATTACCTCTTTCAATTTTTGCTGTTATCTCTTACCATTTCCATTAAAATAAGTGACTAAATGACAAAGAGGCACCCAGTTAGTGCCCCCAGTAGAGGAAAGGTGATAGTTCACATTTGTGCAAGTGGAAAGGAGGAAGCTTTAGGATGCAAGGTTTCATTATTCCTGCTCCTGAATACAACTTAATTTAAAAGAGTAATAGAACTATTTTCATGTATTTTGGGCTCAGCCCTTGCTCTGTTTGGTTAATTGGGAATAGAGAAAGCAGATACGGAAGTAAGAAGAAGTTGTGGGTCTCTTAACATTTTGTGACTCCCGTGGGCTTCTCTGGCAGGAGGTGCATGGAGTGAAGTGGTCTGAAGCCTGGATGCTTCAAGGGGGGATTGCAGGGGCTTCTTAGATCCTCCAGCCATGTAATAAAGTTAAGTTACGCTGTGAGTGCTACAATGTTCAAAACCATGGGTCCTTAAAACTTACTCTTTGTTGAGTCATCTTCTTTCTTCCCCAAGTGCTTACTCTGTGTACTGCACATCTGTTTGTAGCAGAAATAATTTTGGTGGCTACAGGGGGGATAAAAAAAAAAAAAAAAAGAAGCAGCTGATTGTTTTACAATAGGCAGAAATTCAAGGCCAGGCTGGATGGGGATTTGAGCAACTTGGTCTAGTGGAAGGTGCCCATTGCCCATGGCAGTGGGTTTTGGAACCAAATGACCTTTAAGGTCCCTTCCAAACCAAACCATTCTGTGTTTCTATGGAATTGCTTAATGGAGCAGAGAATGTGTGTCATCAGGTTCTTTCTGCTTGGTTTTAATTGTCCTCTGTGTGAAACTTATGTCAGTGAGTGGTATTTTGGCTTAACAATGAATGTAAATATCGTGGTCCTTGCGATAGAAAATTGAAAATCTGTGCCACAGACAGGCTGCATAAATGGGATCTGGGGAGTGATCTCTTAGCAAGTAATAATGTTTGCTCATGCTGCTGTACACCTTGATTACTATGTAAATTGTGTAAATTTATGCATAAGCATGTAATTATGCACACTCAACTGTCAGTTTGCCTCTAGAATAACGTGCTTTTGTGCATAAACAGTTAAACATCCTTTTCCTGAAATGGGAGGAATGATGGTATTTTTTATTATCGTACCAGCTCTCATTCCCACTGAAGTTAAATACAAGCTGCCTTCCAAAATCAAGGCCTGCTATATATTGCAAGAGTTCTGACAGTATGCAGCTAAGGATTTAGGAGAGGAACTGGAGCTGTGTTAGTTGCAGACCATAACTTCCTTGGTCTGTGTTTTGCTTAATACTCTCATTTTCTTTTAGTCTTTGCTATATGGGTTTCAGCTATTCAGCTAGAAAGAGTGGTAGGTACAGTACTGTGTATCATTAGTATGTGAGCAGTAGAGTGAATTTCAGCTGAATAAAAATGAATTTTTTGACTTGCAATTGTGAACGTTTCTAGTTTGCCTTGACAATCCTGTCAAGACAAATTTGAACTTTGTCAGCAATTGTGATTGCTTGTGGGAGAACTACCAAAAGCCTTTGCTCTAGGTATCAGTCAGTGATTGCAGCTCTCATCTGCTATTTGACCAAAATTTTCCATGGCACTCAGCAGGCTATTACTTGTCACTCTGACATATAATGGAGGGGTATTTTAATTGATTTTAAAGTTAAAATCTATAGTTATTTAATACAGTATAACTGTATTGCATGTCAGCAGTTACACTTGCTGTGAAAATAGGGGAAGGGGAATTAAAAGGACTTGGGGGTTGGAATATTTTAAAATTCACATGCGGTTTATTTTACCTTCCACAAGCTATCAATAGAATTTTTATTTAGTTAATGGGAGCTGAGATTTCCTATTACTGTTGATTTTAAAAGGGTTTCTTGTATGTTAGCTGTATCTTCCAAGGTTCAGTAGTACTTCTACTCAAAAGTCTTCACTGTTGTGCTGAGCTCTGAACTACTGCATTTTGGCTCTGATGCTGGTTTGCTTTAGGACCTAAACCATTCCTCTGTCACAATGTCCTGGTGTCTAAAATAGGTATAGTTTTATGCAAATCCAGGGGGTATGTAAAATTAAAAATTGCAAGTCACTCAAGACTGTGCATACAGCATGAGTGCAGTTGGTGCATTTGCTCACATGCAGGTTCTGTATATGCTGGAGTATGAGATCATGTGCTCTGGCTCTTCCTAATTGCTCTTGTGGATGCAAGCATGCGCTGTCTTTCTAACTGGGGATGGTAGTGATCAGTCCAAGCCATCTTTTACTATGTGTCCATTTCAAACAAACTCTTTTGCAAGAGAGAGAAAAGCTCTACAATGATGAGTGGCTCGTGTCTTCCCCCTACCCTGCCCTCCATTTGTTTAGATAACTTAGCTTTTTAAGTTAAGAAGAAGGCTGGAAAGAATATCTACATTCCTTCTACAATAGTAGGATGAAAACTAGGGCTGTTGAATACTCATGAATATATCTCTTTTTTTGGCCCGTACTGCCCTCCACGTGAACTACAGGCAAAGGAAAACGGAGGAACTTCAAGTGTACAAATAAAGGTGGTAATCAACAATATCACCACCAGCAGGAGTGACTGTACTTTACCTTGTAAATATAAAAGTCAGAATCTCTGCAAATTGTCACTATGTGTGGCAGAGATGGGACAAGTGGGAAGTGATGTCCCTGTCTGAACTGGAGCTGCTGCTTGCTGTGTTAATCCTGTTAATCACATTTTTTACAAGCAGATAGGAAGCCTGAGAAGGCTGTTTCACCTGTGACAATTCACGGGTTGGATTTGGATCAGAATACTTCCACAACTTTGATATTTCTTTTGGTGTATTTTCTGAGAAGGTACCACAGAGCCCTTTACCAGTCATTTTAGACCAAGGCCTTACTTGCTAAAGCTGTGCAGGGTAGATGTTTGCCTCCTGAAGGTAAGGCAGGAGGAGGGTTGCATAGCTTCTTGTTTGCACTGAAGAGAAGATTGGAGTGTTTTTCATATTTTACCCTGGCTGATTAATACTCTGTGGAAACATGACAGAAATGAGAAGCTGGCCTATAGGGAACAGTTCAGCAGAGGAACTTCACAGTGTGCTGGTGAAGACACATAACTTATGGGTTGTATTTGAAAACCAGGTGGTGGAATTGCACACCTAGAACTTAAATCTAGTATTTGATGAGTTTGGGGTTTGTTTTGTGTTTCCAAAGCAACTCTTCATTTGCAGCCTTAGAGCAGCACCTTTATATTAGAGATATCATTTGAAGAAATGATGGTTAGAGAACTTGCTAAGGTTTTGGTGGAAATCCAATTACAGACTGTTGGTAAGCATCCTGACAGGCTGAGAGATTGGAAAGTGAGTTGCAGGCTAGATGATGTTTGCAGATAGGCACAGGCAGAGTCCACTGAACATGTAATTGACCAAGCAAAGAAGCCAAAGTTGGAGAAATGAGGGATTGTTGCACAGGGCCCAGCTTCACCACTCAAAAATAGGCCACACTGAGGTCTGACTGTTATCTTTCCCTATCCTGTTCTTCTGGTTTTCCGTCTGCTTTTTCTCATTCTCCCAGAAGATGACAGGTATGAATCCCACATCCATTTGTCTTGTATTGCCTACTCAGTGCGGGCATATTCACCTCACCATAACCCTTGCATGTTCCTCAAACACAGAATCATAGGTAGGTTTGAGTTGGAAGGGACCTTAATGATGATACAGTTCCAACCCCCCTGCCACAGGAAGGTACACTTTCCACTAGAACAGATTGCCCAAAGCCTCATCCAGCCTGGCCTTGAGCACTTCCAGGGATGGGGCATTGTGACTGTTTTTTTATTACACAGTCTAAAGGTAGCAAAAGCGCATGAAGGTAATAAGGGGAACAGTAAAGGAGGTAGAAGTGGAAATCACTGTTGTTTTTCCACCTTTTGGTTTTAGGAAGATGTTTTATCAGGGCCATGGTAGAAGGTGGAAAAGACAAATTTACAAACTACCCCAATGTCTGTGTAGTTCCCCAACCTAGAGCTGCAGGAGGCTTCTCGCTGCTTTTATCAGGTAATAATTTCATGCATTAAAAAACCATTAACAGCTCGAATTTCTTAAAATGGAAAAATGTTAGTTAAAATGAAGCCTTCATTATTTCAAGCAGTGTTTTTTAGAAGTCACAGAAGATATTTCAAAATAATGTGACTGTTTGCCTTTTAAAATACCTGTTCATCAGAGATGGTGGTAAAGTTGGGAGTTCGGCTTTTACTGCATCATCTGAAACAAGTGCCAAGCTGGAAACTTCCAGCAAAATGTAAAGCACTGTGCCTAACCTTATTAAGGATTATTACCTTTTGATTAGTAAGATCATCTTCAGTGGATTATTTCTTTTTCCAACCTTCCTTTTACAAATGCATGCAGTACTTGCTGCATGTAAGATATTTAAGTCTGTTCATGTTAGGAATTTCTCCAATACGCTTATAGGCTTGAGTCTTATTACTCAGTTCTGTGTTGGTAACTCATACCAAATAGTATTGTGAGCTGTCTGTTGCCTTTCATTTTTCCCTATGCCTTGTTTATGAAGTTTAGATTAGTGTGCAGGCTTTTCTACTTCTATTTTCTGTTCCTATGTGGGATTATAATATAGCATACAGTGGTACTGCTAATAGGCTTTCAGCATCCGTACTAATTTTGTCTTGTTGGTTGAGGGGGGCACAAGGGACTTGAAAAGTCAACCCCCATCCGCCCCTTCCATTCCCCATTGGATTCTTTTAGCTCAAGCAATAATTATACATGTTGCCTTTTGAAGCCTGTGGGATTGCTCTTATGAGTAAAGGTCTGCCATACTGGGGCTTTTATGTGACAAGTTGGAAAATAGCCTTTGTTCCCATGGTAACCTTTTTTTGTGCTTTGGTGCATTTTTTCCCTATGGTTTTATGGTTGCTCTGGAGGTTTTTCTATTGTGGTATTTTAATCCCCAGTAGACTGGGGATGGCAGTTCAGTTTACTTTTTGCTATTATGGCACATAATACATATATTATTTATTTGATCATGGAACTCTTGTAAACTTTTTATATTGTGTGGTTAAGGCATTAGTGGTGTGGTGGCTTTCTCTGTAAGCACTCAGAAGATATGGCAAACAGTTTATAATAGGAAAGTACGTATGACTCCAAGCTGCTTCTGTTATAAACTAATATTTTTGATACAGGCATTATTTCAGGACTTAATGGGGACAAGCCCTTCCCAGACATACAAGGTAGGTTTTTGTCTCTGCAACAGAATGACATTTCTTAATGTTAAAGATGGTTAGTACTTGGTCTTCAACGTCATTTCAGGTTGCTGTAATAAGGGTTTCATAAAATAAAGCTTTCAAGCAAAGACGAGTATTTTTAGGAGCTGCTTCTTTAGACTCTGAGGGAAGAACTTGAGGAAGTAACTTTATTTTGGAAAGAGGAGGCTTTTTAAGGAGACGTTCATATTACTGATAGCATCTCCCTGCTTTGGGCTTCTGTGTGTATTTTTCTTCTTTCTTCCATGTTCAATTTTTCTTTGTCTTAGAAATCTTTGGTAGCAGAGCAAAATAGTCACGCAGCCTTGTCTTGCCTGCAAGTGGTAATGATTTCCTGCTGGTGGGGACACTAGCATGTGAACCTCCCTTGAATCCCTGCATTTTATGCTGTTTTAAAATACTGCTTAAGAAGGCAGCAGGGCATCACTGAGTAAACACCACTATGCTCTTGTACAAGAGTGATCGGGATAGGTGATTAGTTTGCATATTTTCCAGTGGTGGAAGATGATGCTATGAAAAAACATGTTTCCGAAGCTGTCTCTCTTCCTTTTTAGTCATGGCAGGTGATCAGGTGCAGGAAAAGAGTTAAATGAACTCCCTGCCCCCCCCCCCCCCCCAATAGACTTTCAATAATTAACTACATCATTTTCCAGATAAACTGTTCCTGCCTTATCTTGCCATACAGTACATAGCAATTTATAATCAGCAGCACAGATACCAGCATTGCATGCATTTAAACTGCACTCATTCTATAAGTAGACCAAATATGAAAAGTTAGAGCGAATGCACTCTAAGGCTACTGTTGCTCTCCAGCTTCCAAAGTTGAAGGCTTGCATCTGATAGGGAACTCCCTGTTTAGGTTGGCCATTCTATTTCAATAGATAAATATGTTTATGTTACTAAACAACATGCAGAATAAGTCAATTTTATTTCCCTGCGGCATTTGGATCTTGGTACCTTGTGACAGTAGTTAGAGGAGAAAAGTGCATTGTAGAGGAGTATTAGGAGGATGTTACACTTCTCTGATCAGTAAATCAGTGGATAAAAAGTAGATTTATTTCCCTAGAAGATAGAGTGCTCCTCAGTTTCAGTCCACCAGAACACAGTTTTGTTTACTCTTAAGTTTATATTTTTCTGTAGTCAATAGATTATTTGAAGGTAAAATTTGTATAGCCAGCTACAGTCCCTACTGAAAGATTTCAGTAGAGAAGGTCAAGGAAAAGTCAAGGCTTACAGTTGGATTGAGGGAAATGCTGGGTCCTGTCAGTATCCACTAAGGTAAATGGGAACTGAAGGAGCTTAGTACCCTTGCTTCATTTTGTAAAATCAACATATGCCTTAAGGTTAAATTAAATACAGGAACTTGTTCACTGGTGGCTGCAGCACAGGAGAACCCATCAGCTTCTATTTGCAGAATAAACACTGGAATTTAATTGTTTTTTCTAGTGAATATTTTTAGATTTGGAGGGGTTTGAAAGAAAGGAGAGAGCCTTTTCTGTTATCGGTGTGTATCAGAGTTTGCTTGTTACCATAATTAAGATCCAGGTATGAAAGTGTGATAGATGACTGTTAGGCATTGCTAAATTGAGTAACTTAAGGTGAAAGCTGGAGCTGCTGAGGAAAGAAGTGATCTGATTTCTCAGTTTGTTTTCTCTTAACCATACATTCTTTAGCCTCTGATTCCTACATAGAATCATAGAATAGTTAGGGTTGGAAAGGACCTTAAGATCATCTAGTTCCAACCCCCCTGCCATGGGCAGGGACACCTCACACTAAACCATGCCACCCAAAGCTCTGTCCAACCCGGCCTTGAACACCTCCAGCGATGGAGCATTCACAACTTCCCTGGGCAACCCATTCCAGTGCCTCACCACCCTTACAGTAAAGAATTTCTTCCTCATATCCAATCTAAACTTCCCCTGTTTAAGTTTGAACCCCTTAAGTTTCATCATACTATGTATTTCTTAAAAGAAAAACAGAAATTGAAAATACTGGATTAATTTTGTAATCTGTATTAGGGTTGTAGTGTTTCAAAGTGGAAGTTTTCTGTCTTGGAATAGAATGTCTCTGTGCTTAAAAAAAAAAGCCAAATAATTCAGACTGACCACTATATTAAATATACTGTCACAGCTACTGGATTTTCTGGGGGTTAGGGTTTTTTTTAATTTCTAAAAAATAAACCTTCAAAGTTGTAGGTGGAAAAATATGTTTGTTGTGGTGAGATACTGGTCCATTGCTTTGAATTACAAGAAGTAATACTGGATTGGATGCGTTCTTCATCATAAGCTGAAACAAACCAAATTAAGGTTAATAAATGGTAATCCAAGCAAGAGTTTCAGGATCCTGAAGTTGGTGCTTCCAAAAGCAACTGATTTATAGCACAAGAAGATGCTATTTTCTACATCATTTTTCTTCATTAATTTCATGAATAATTCACACTGAAAATATGTTTTTAGTGGATGTTTTTCTGTTATCTCTGTTATTCTAGTATAGAAAAGATGTTAAAGAAAAAAATAATAGTTCTTTCCTTAACCACATATATTACTTAGACTGATACAGTACTCCAAATGTCAGAGTAAGGGTGCAGTGCTTCAGATGTTATGCTTGATGTCTGTCATCCATAGTATGCACTAAAGAACTCAATCTTTCGTAAAATATTTAGACCTTGATCAAGATTTCTGAGCCTTAAAGTTTTTGTTTGTTTTTTCTAAGGTTTAGTCTTAGGAAAAATAATCTTAGCTTTTTTTAAGGCTGCAAGTTTAGGGATTGGTAGTTACCACATATTCCTATTGTTTTATTCAATACCATTTCTGTAATGTCTGCCTTCATCTCTACAAGAGCAGAGTAATGCCCTGAGAAGCTCAGCTAGCAGAATTTGCAGCTAGGTTATTTTGTAATTTGTATGCCTCTCTGCCAAACATCAGAGGGTAAATGTTGCTCTGCCTGCATGCAGGAGTGTTGCTGAGGCTCAGGGGTGGTTTGGTTTCAGTGGTCCTTCCTCAGCTCAGTGTTCGTGAGGTCCCATGTGACTGCCTTCTTCTCTGCAAACCTGATAGCTTCATCTGTGCACCTTTTCACTTCTCTATGCTTTCTTGGTCTGCTGACAAGAAGATTGGTTTATATAGTCTGACATTTAAGAAATACCATTTTCCAGTCTGCTGACTTGCTGTCGTGGTATAAGCCTCTCAGGCAGTTCGCTCACTCACTCCCCCCTCTTTCTTCCCCCTGCTCCCTGGGGCATGGGGAGGAGAACTGAAAGAATGCAACTCCCACAGGTTGAGATAAGAGCAGTTTAGTAACTAAGGTATAGCACAAACCACTACTGCTATCACCAATAATAATAATGACAAGAGAAATACAAGGGAAAAGAATACAGTTGCTCACCACCTATACCCAGCCCAATCAAGCAGTGCACCTCCACCCTTACAGATCTCTGCCCTTCGTTTTTACATCCTGGACATGACGTGCTGTGGTATGGAATACCTCTTTGGCTAGTTTGGGTCAGGTGCCCTGTTGCTGCTTCCTCCCGGCTTCCCCTCCTCCCTGGCAGACCATGAGGCTCAGAAAGTCCTTGGCCAGCCTAAACATTCTAAGCCATAACTAAAAACATTGGTATTATCAACACTGTTCCCAAGCTGAAAGTCAAAACCACAGCATTGCACCAGCTACTAAGGAGGAGAAAAATGACTGCTGCTGCTGAAGCCTGGACAGTATCCACCCCTTATTCTATACCATTCACGTCATGCTCAGATCCCACATTTTCAGTATACCATCACATGTGTATACATACATACACACACACACAGGGAGAGAGATCATCCCTTAGTGCATGGACCAATCCCTATAAAGCTGCTGAGTCCATCCAGCCCATGATATCAGGCTCCATCTTTTGTAACAGTCTTTCAGAACAGGGGAGGCTGTGTGCAGTGTTCACACTCATGAATAACCTGGGCAATAATGTCCATTGCTAAGTCCACCCCTCGATCATTAGTCCATCTGTATGCTGCATCTCTGGCCTGATAGCCTGAAGTGTTGTGGGCCCACCAGGCTCAAAGTAATTCACCCTCCCTTTCAGCAGTTTCTGCAGCTTGTTGTTGGGGACTCCATACAGCTGCCTTCCATCTGCGACGCTTCCAAAGCACTGGAGGGTCTCAGTGGACTAGATACTTGCCCATACAGTCCCCCGCACTCTGCCACTCATGGCTGTCCAGCCTCGGGGAAAAACTTTTGGTCCTCCTACATCGTAGTCTAACCCCAGACAAGGCCCACACCCCACTCTGCTTAACTCTCGGGGCCAGACAAAATGGTTGTGGGTAAAACACACTCTGTATGCATGCCAACATGCTGATCCCCATCACAATCAGCAGGCAGGCCTCAAGGGTACCCAAAGGCCATTCAGAACCCTCAGAACTCTTAAATGACACTGCTGTACTTGTCACTGGACACTTGCTTTATGAAAGAAGTTACAGGAAAGAGCCAGGGTGCCTTCTTGCAGTGAAACTTCTTAAAAAATTCAGGCTACACAAGGTGAAAATGATACTAGTCAAACCTTACCATTGACAATTAAAATCTGGGGGATGATACATGCTTATGGTGGAGGTCCTCACCAAAACATCATGGTGTACCAATTAAATAATCTATTGCACAACTGTTGACCATAATAGCATTTTCTAAATGATTAGTGGAGTTATCTTGGGCAGTGAAATTATTCTTTCTGTGTGAACACATACAAAAATAATGGGGGTAGTCTGAAGAGGAGATGGTTATGCAGTCTACTGTGATGGCTGAGTGAATGATGACTTAAAGAAAGGAGAGCTGCTAGAGAAGTGACCATTCAATGGTAACAGTTAGATTAGCTGTGGAAACCAGGAAGAATTCAGGGGAATGTTTGGAAGGGGAAAAAAAAGTGGTTTTCTAGGGTAGCATAAACTTGGTAATCAGTCTCTTGATTTTAGTGCCTGATTGCAAGGAGTTGTATTGCCCATTCAGTGTGGGGGTTTCTTGTCTCTCTTAGGCAGCTTTGACTGGCTTGTGCATTGAGATTGGTGAGGATCAAGCATGTGGGTGTGCTGCTGCAGTTGCATGACCGGCTCGGCGGCTCTTGGTCAATTCTTGGCCGCCTCCTGATCGTCTGAGCTTCCTCGGGTGTGAAAGACGGGCCGAGCTCTGGTCTCCATGCTCAGTCAGACCATCTATGTCCTGGTTGTGAAATACCGCTGAAGTAGACAACTCTTGTTTTGGGCCCCAGGAAGATTGGTTTCAGTGTCTGTATGTGCAAAGTTAACTATGATATTCTCCTGTGCCAGTCCACAGTAGAAGAGGATTCTCGCTGAAGGTTACACCCCTTCAAAAATGAGGTGAGAGAGTAGAAGGAAGATGCTGGCAGTCTTTGTTTCTTGAATATCCTGATTAGTCTTCCTCTTGAAGTGGTAAATGGTTGCTGGTTTGTTTGGTTGGGGGTTTTTTGGTTGGTTGTTTTTTTTTTTTTTTTTTCTTTTTGTTAAAACATAATGCTCACCTCAGCTTCTTTTTACCTTTGTTTTCTCATAGCTTGCTTTATTGAGGTGTACCCAGGTTCATTCTGTGTGTTTTACTACCAGAAAATTTCTGTATGAAAAATATCAGTGATGTGAAATCAAAAAGGACTCATCTAGATCTCATAATAATAAAAGTGCTGGGAACAAATGAATTTGGGATTCATACTGTGGCTTATGCTTCTTTGGAGTGCTTTGTTTTATCATCAGAGAAGCATCGTTTGTTTAAACTGTGCTCCTGTATGACATCTGGTTTGAAAAGTATAATAACCTATATAATCAGCTTTTAAAATGCTGGATTATCTGGGGGTTTATTGACTCTTCTTTACAAAATATGTTATTTCTAATTAATTCTCCATATAACTATCATGAAAGCTAACTCTCAGAGACACAAATGAGTTTGATGACAGTGGCTAGTCAAGGTCAGCATTTAACTGCCAGCATTTGCACTGTTGAGGATAATAAATCAGACTTATTCCTAATCACATACCCTACAATGTGACGAATGTTAGTGGAGCCATCTAAGCAACCATTTTACAAATCATTTAGAAGATACATTTGGCATTGTTAAACTGCTCCATGCTGCCCTTGGCTGTAAAAGCATTGTGATAAAATATGTATGCTCTGTTAGATCTCTGTATTTGAATCCTGCAGAGTGTGTGTGTGCATGGGGGTGTGTGTTTGCTTTTTTCCCCCCCTTTGTGTTGGAAATAATGAGAGAGGTGTGAAAATAATAACACCTAACCAGCCTACGGAAACCACTGGCTTCTGAAAGCAGTGATGAGTAGCTAGCTCTGTGGCAGTATTTCATATTTCCTGTGTTTGCAGTTAGAAGTTTATATTTGCGAGTAGGTTGCTGCCTGCAAGAAATTTTCTGGGTCAACAGCAGTCCATTGTGTCAAAGTTTGAAAAAGCCCTGTTAAATATCAGAGCAGTAGTTGTTATGCTCTAATATGGATTTGGGCAAATGTTTAAACAGTGTTTTCACTTGGTCTAAAGTTTAAGACTCAATCTGCTGTGGCCCACAGAAGCCATTAGATTTAGCATGTAATTTAGATAAGTATTCGAAACAGGCTGATTGCTGTCCAGAGACACAGTTGTAAAGTTGCTAATCTTTTTTCTTTATTTTTTTTATGGTATCCATTCATATTTTGACCTGCTCTTGTATTTTTCAAAAGAGAGAACAATTTATTACCTAAATAATTGGGATTATTGTAACTGAACGGCTCATCTGGAGCAAAAAATCAAACTGAGCTTAGCAAACAAAAAAAAAAAAAAAGAAGAAATACAACCTAAAATGAAATTTATAATATATATCTGTTATAATAAACTGAATTTAACACTTTGGATTTACCTAGTAAGTGTTATCCTGTCTCTAACTTTCCCCACATACCAGTTTACATTAGGATTACTTGTTAGAAATTTATGGGATATTTCTGTGGAAAATTAATGAAAAGGGAAATATTTATCTTGGAGCATGCATGAAAAGCACTTCCAAAGTGGGCTTTTTTTAGTGTAGCATTTCTCCCTATAAACATATTATAGGTTATAGAGCTATTCTGATTAATCAAATATTTGGTTTAATAAAAGTGATGAATAAATAAAGTGTGTTTCTATGTTATAAACACTGGATATCTGGCCTTGAGATGAGGGCAGAGGAGTAGTTTTGTCACCAGTCAGATCTTAATGCTCATCTTATTCACCATGGTCAAGGCACAAGCAAAGGAATGACAGCCTGAATGTCGGAGAGATTCAGGAGAAAAAAGTGTGACCATCCATGTATGCCTTGCTGAGAAAGAAAAGCTTCTCAAAAATAAAAAAAAAGGAGAGTGTGACTTAATCTGAAGTTTAGCAATATGATTTCAGCCATCTTTTTTTGGACTCAGCCTTTTATTATTATTTGCAAGTATGTGCAATTACCACTTTACCTTTGTATGAGGTAATATAACAGCATTTGAATTGGTAAATGCTTTGGTGTAGCATGGATGGAAGAGAACATAAGAGATGTTAAAAACAAGCCAAAAATTGTTCATTTGAAGACATACCTAGTGCTGGCACAAGTTGGAGGAGGTTTAAGTACCAACAGCTAATATTAATGTTTCTTTGCAATAGACTATTTGAGAATTGCTCCATGTTGGATACTTCTGTTAAGAATGAAAATACCTCATTTGTATTTTAAGCTATTCTACTTTTAAACTGATTAAAAGGATGTGTGGGGAGTTAATTGAATTTTATTCCAGAATGCTAAGTTTCCACCTGTGATGCTGTGGTTGAGTAGCTGAATACATGCTCTGTATTCAAGCTGTACCTTCATCTTTCAGCTATAGTCAAGCCCTTCATTTAGAGAAGCACTGTATAAAATATGCTACAGATTATGTCTTAGGTAGGCATTTAATAATAGTTGTGGATCAGCTGGTGTCTCAATGTGTCTTTACTGGCTTTTTTTACCCAATAATTCTGTGTAAGTGAAATTTTGTAGGGTAGCTTGTATCTAAAAAAAGGGTCTCCCACCTTCTGCAAATCCTACATGACAATTTGCAACCAAAAATAATACGTACTTATATATATAATGTAGAGGGAGAGTTTGAGCATGCATATATATATATATGTGTGTGTGTATATATATTTATAAAGAAATAAAAAACCACACAAACACTCATACCCTGGAAACCTCCATTTCTTCACAGGAAGAGCTTTCTAACAGAATTACCTTTTTACCTTTTATAGATATTAAATAAAAATACACTGACCTTTTTCAGGGTAGAAAGACTAGGAAATTTTTTGCTAGTCTTATGAAGAAATGGGAACATGCAGCATCAAAATTACAAATGCCCTGAGACGTTTTGGTGGTATGTTATAATTGAAGTGTTTCTCTTCCCAGGCAAAATACTGCTGTTTGCAGTAAAAAGGAAAAAAAAAATCAGGAAGTTAGTTTTGTTTTTTTCAGGTTATTGACATTTTCTCTAGAAAGCAGACACCTTTTGAAGAATTCTGTTTAATGAGTGGCTTCACGGTTTTTGTGGAGCATGAAATGTGCTTGAGGGAGAAGGTCCCGTTCATTGCCTAAACAAATCTGAATGCAGAACTGAATACCAACACAGTCTCAGCAAATCCTGAAGAAGGTACCATCCCTTAGGGGTAGATTAATGCAGCGTGCATAGGTATGACAGTGACTTGAGCACACAGAACTTACTTTAATGTAAATTTGGTGAGGCTTTCCTTTGTCTTTCTAACAGATGAGCTAATGCCATCACCTAGCAATTATCAAGTAGTGTGATGTTATGTAATGAAAGTATAAATAGCATAACGACTAAAACTAGTAAATCCAACAGACTAGGGAGCAGACGAGCAGGAATATTATTTGGAACATTTTGATTAGCATCTGAATGCTGTCATTTAAGAAGACATTTAGATTTGATGTTACAGTAAAGCTGCAGGCCAGGAGAGTTGCAGTCCTTGATCTTGAGTGACATTCGTGCTGTGCCCCTGCATAAATCACTTGGCCTCTGTATACCTCCTTAAAGGAAGATAGAAAACTTGAAAAAGGCAAAGCGTGTGTACTTGAAATTTCTGAGGCAGGCTGTTTTTATCTTATGTTTAAATTAAGGCTACCTGTGAACTTTGTTTCCCAATAACTGACCAACAAGTAGCCTGTGACCCGCAGTATGAACTATCAGATTATTTCACCACTGGTGTAAAGTCTCTTAAGGTTGTTTTTGTAAATGTTTGGCAGCATTTAGACAGATAACATGAAGAAATGTAAGAGGTCACGTTTACCTGGAGAAGAGAGGCTATGTGGAAGGAAAGACTCTCCCAAGCCCTCCAGAGGTGTGGGAGGAATCCAAAGCTTTCACCTCCTTCAGTATCTGGCACGTTTCTCTAAACGTGCTGATTACATTAGGGTGGCATTTCTATTTCCTGGGGGAAGAAGGGAGGGAGGAGACTCGCTGCATCATGAAATACGATTTATGAAGAGTGCTGTCTTTTAGTGTTGCCAGTAGAAAATACTTCCTAAAGATACCTTTGGAGAGTCATGGTTTAAGAAGACCCAAGAACAGAAATGCCCTGCCTTTTAACGAGGTGGTAGATGGTTGAAGCTGGATTTGCAAGATGCATCAGTCTGCAGTCATTACATTATAGAATGGTTTCAGTTGGAAGGGACCCTAAAGATCATTTAGTTAAGCCCCCTGCCATGGGCAGGGACACCTTGCAATAGAACAGGTTGCTCCAAGCCCCATCCAGCCTGGTCTTGAAGATTTCCAGGCATGGGACAGCCACAGCTTTTGTGAGCAACCTGTGCCAGTGTCTCACCACTCTCAGTAAAGAATTTTTTCCTTATGTCTAATCTAAGTCTCCCCTCTGTCAGCTTGAAACCATTCCCGTTTTTCCTATCCCTACATGCCCTTATAAAAAGTCCCTCCTCAGATTTCTTGTAGGCCTCCTTTAGGTATTGGAAGACTTTATAAGGTCTCCCCTGAGTCTTTTTTCTCCACGCTGAACAAACTCAACTCTCTCAGCCTGTCTTCGAAGGAGACGTGAATAATGGTCTCAGAACACATTCATTAATGCTTTTGTTCAGTTGAGGAGTTGAAAGCCTGACTTCTTAATTATCATCATTAAAGACCTTTGGTGAGAATAAAATAATGTACAGTTAATGTCTGGCAGTACACTTACCTGTCAATAACAGGTTGGATTCAATACTTTGGGATGGTTTCTGAATCTTTGATGATGCTTTTTTGGCACCTACAGTCATATGGAAGGGTCTTCTGCACTTGCAGAATGTAAAAAGGCTTCAAAACTACTTTGGAAGTAAGCTTTTAAATTACAGAAATATTATACCACTGCACTGGTAAGCAGGAATATAGGCAGGAAAGTGCTGTCCTACTTCATAAAGTGGTCTTTGCGGTTTTATTACAGGTATTCCTTAGCTGTAAAGGCTTTAAACAGACAAGCAAACAAAAAAAATCTATAGCTATCAGATCGCTGCCAGAGTGGTTTGTTTATTTGTTGTTTATTTTCAGTTTTAATCATCTGCTACCAATAAATTCCACTCTCTTTGTGGTAACTTCTTGCATTAACATTGATATATTATGGGTGTCTTAAACAGACAACAAAAATATTGCGTTTACTAATTAAAGCAATTCATGTATTCATCGAGGCGCTGCCAGAAAGAGTTGTGGTTGCCTGATTTAAGGTGCCTTAAGCAATATACCTGTTACAAATTCTTAATTGAACTTTGCAGTGTGGCCAGTGTGATTTGAAATATTCATAGCTGTTTTGTTTGTTTTGTTTTGTTTTTACTGCAGCTCTTCTTTGAGAAGTGTATCAACTGGATCTTCAAGACCTTCCAAAGTGTGTTTGGTATGCGGAGATGAAGCATCTGGATGTCATTATGGGGTGGTTACATGTGGCAGCTGTAAAGTTTTTTTCAAGAGAGCAGTAGAAGGTAAGAAAACATGAAACTAAAAACATCAACAAAAAAGGCAAAATATGGGTAGGTTTCGTGGGTTTTAATGGAAATACATAGACCTATATTTTCCTTTGTGTTTTCTGCTGTTGATGAAGTTGCGTGATGTTAATCTGGACAAAAAAAAAAAAAAGGGAAAAAAATCTTGAATGAACTCCAGTTACATGTGGTATAATTTATGTAGAATATTCCAGAGTGTTTTGCAGTGTACACCTTCTAAAAGATCCATTGGTTTGCTTCATGCCAATGCTGAGTCCCATGGCTTCTTTCCTATCCAAGTGGATTTTTTTTTAATTTTTAATGGGCACAGATACAACTGATGTAAACATACTCCTGCTTCTCCTATACTGGAGGATGACTATGGTTGTCTCATGCGTTGGCAGCCTTATATGACGGTACAACCCACTCAGGTCAGTTATCTCCCTGTAGATACTTCCAAGGCTTTCTACTCAGTAGTGCATCTGCTTTGTCTTTCAGCAGAAAAGAAGTGGTAGATTGGAGGGGAAGCAGAAATTGATCATGGTGCTTTTCTTAGATACGTTCTTCATTAAGGACTAGGCCTGTATTTTCATGAGGACTATATTTTGATAGATTTATCATCACAGGAGCGTTTTGCTGACATCTCCCTGTTTTATGTTAATTACGGTATAGCTAGTCTTTCCTGGAGTCTCAATAGCAAGAAGTTACTGACAAAGTGACAAGAACACTGAGTGCTACAGGACCTCTGATATGTGTTGCCTGTCTGTGACTTGGGTTTCTAGGGTAAAAGAAAGTGTTTGATGCATACAGACTTTGTAAGCAACTTCTTCAAGTGATGAAAATAAAGTTCTTAGTATCTGATAAAGCACAAGTGCTCATGGCATGCAAAGAATGTAAATACTGTATAGGTTTTTTTAAATCTTTGCTGATGAGTAGATGTTCCTGCAACTGCTGATGAAGAAGGTGATACCTTCTTACTGATGTATTTTCATTAAGAAAAACCTAGAAGGAAGAAGTCAGGCTCTTAATATGGTGTCCAGCTTGAGCACTGAGGATTGAGGCAGTGTGTGATGTGATTAATTTTTTCTGTGATCACTAAATCTGCTGCTGATGGCAATAAGGATTTAGCTTTTTTTAAACAGACCTACAGGGCTTGTGTGTCATTGAAGTCAAGACCTCATGTAGTACCTCTCTATCAATCTATTTATCTATCTATCATCAAAAGTGTCAATCTAATTGAAATGAACTTTGCAAAATTGTAAGGACATGGAAAAGGTTTCCCCCTTGTGAAAGCATTTTCTTTTACTGTTGAGCAACAGCTGACCTCAATGCCTTCATTCCCTAACTTCTTTTGAGTTTTTAGTTGCTTAATGTAGCACATGAAGTGGAGCTGGAAAGCCTTACTTATTTTCACTGAATGATTTACTCCATGTGCTTCCATGCTATATATGGATCTACATTTATCATGCTGCTCCCTTTTGATGTCCTTTTTGACATAACCTGGTGGATATCCCTGTCCAACTTTATAGGAATTCATGAAAAATTGCCAAGGATTCCCTTTAGGAGTTGACAGAGTAGCAAGACTATGTTTCCAAGCCTCAGAAATCAAGATTATTAGGAAAGGATTACTCTCTAATCAGGCTCAGAAATGTTATTAGAAGTTATCAGTAATTACTGAAAGTTTACAAGGCAATTAAAAAAAAGACAGAGCAACGCTGTCATCCCTAAAAATTGAAGATAGGAATTTTAAAGTAACTTAAAATACATTTTTTTTTTTTTTTAAGAATTATTATATTAACATGCATGTTCCTACCAGTGGGATGTGAGAGCACTGTCTAGACTTCTGCTTGGTATGCACATGACTGTGAACTCTTGATGCTCCCAGTTGCATTGTTGTTATGCAAACACCGAAAATTTGGCTTGTACTTTCCTGTTTTTATATATACACACATGCATATTTATGTATAAAAGTAAATTGTAGATTATTAGCCACAAAGGAAATAACAAAACCATAATATACATTTTGGCTCCGAACAGCCTGAAACTATCTGTGTGACTGAAAACTTGCGTAGGTAGTTTTGTAACAAAAAGCTTAGGTAGTGTTGTCATAATTTTTTTAGCCAGGTGCATGACCAATAAAACAGCCCATCCTGAAGTTTCTCTAGTTTAAATAAAATATTTGTGGTAATGTAATCTGTATCATATGTTCATGAGGATTTTGTCTTCAAAACTATGGTAGTTCAGTGCATACTATAAGTAAAAACTAAATTGAAGTGGAAGAATTTTCTACAATGGTAGAAGAACTTCTACCTTTAATATAGATCCTAGGCATACCTGTCTCAGCTCTGAGCTAAAGCTGTGTTCCTTACTTAAGTGGTTGCATTCTTGTCTTTATTGCAAAGAAAACGGTAAACCCCCCTCTGTGAACATAGAAACAACTTGCTGGAGAATTTATAAATACAGTAGCTAATTTGAGTAAAAATGAATTGTTTCCTCTCTAAGAGATTGTAGTAAAAGAATTAAAGATAATACTCAAGTTTCATTCACAGTTTCCCTGAAATCATGTGTATAGACTTTTAAAAGATTTAATTATGTTTTTCCAGTTACATTTTACACACATATTTCTTGCTAGTTCCACTAAACTGTTCTATATAAAAGTGTCAGCAGAAATTACATTCTTTCAGAAATGGCCTCATGTTCCAATTGTCATAAAATATGGTAGGTACTGCCGGTGCCATTTGCACAGAACCAAAGAATGGCTGAGTTTGGGAGGAACTTCTGGAGATAACCTATTCCAACCCCACTACTCAAGCAGGGCCACTTAGAACTGGTTGCTCAGGACCATGTCCAGATGGCTTTTGAATATCTCAAAGGATGGAGACTCCACAACTTCTCTGGGCAACCTGTGGCAGTGGGTGGTCATCCTTACAGTAAAAAAAGTGCTTCCTGGTGTTCAGACAGGCACCCCTGTGTTTCAGTTTGTGCCCCCTTTGCACAGAGTAACTCTTCCTTGGAGGGGAAGAGGCTTTTGGTCATGAATTTCTACCGATTACATGAAAGATTTGATTAGTTTAATTTTGAAAGGTCCATACTCTGTCATACATAGTCTGTCAGAAGATATGGTGAGATGGAAATCATGGGCAAGAGCAACTGGTGTTCAGATGAAAGACCAAGAAAAGGTGCTCCAGTTGAGCATGTCCTTGCTTATTTCAGGGAGATTGGACTTGATGACTAAAAATACTTTCCAACCCAGATTACTCTGTGATTCTATGAAGTGGGGAGACAATTTGTGTCAAAAGCATGGCAATACAGAGAAAGGGAATTTGGAGCAAGGGACCACTGCACACCACCCAGCTTTTTGGGTCTCTGCTAGAATTGCTAATGTTGTCAGCCTGCCTTGAACAGCTTTAGAGTGCCAATTCCTTTGCGCTTCTGTGAATACTGTAAAACAGAGAGATTATAACAGCAGAGAACAACTGTGTTGAAATTTAAAAACAAGAAACTACACAACAACAAAGAGACTAAAGCTTGCATTTCCAATTATAAATCTGGTAATTATATTCCCAGTGAATCTTATTTTGGAGACTTGCAGAAAATGTCTAATGAATTTATGAGAAGAAGAGCTGTAGACCAGAAAAATATTGAAATGGGTTTATTGGTGAAATTTCAAAGGTAATTTCAGCTGGAATTCATTACAGGGATGTAAATTACTGAAGTGAAAAATTTTGGTATCAAGTAAGCATGAATTTTTTGCTGACTGACTTGATGAACAGGAGTCTGATATGAAGAAATGTGATTGTGTCATTAATATAAATTTGATCTGCCTTGCTAACACCATAATCCAGTAACCATGGAAGTGTTGATAAGTGGTGCTACTTCAAAAGTTAAAGACGTTTGTATTTATAATACTTTTTTTACCTAGGATAACTATATTGTATGAATTTTTAAATTACGGATATGGCCAATCATGAAGTTGTTTACTCTGTGATCATTAGTAGAGTCATATGCTGAAAATACACCATACTGTGAGGGAACCTAAAGCACCTGGCCAGTCTTGTCTTCTCTTTTTCCACTGAACCAGCTTTCTCTTAAGTGGAGTAACAGGCTTAAAGTCAGAAATCACAGCTGTTCCTGTGTATGCTTTGCATTTTTATTCTTCCTTTGTTCAAGTTCCAGACAAGTATGAGGTAATCTGTCCTAAATCAAAATTTATATCGCTTCTTAAGTTGCTAATCTTTCATTCTTCCTTTGGCTTGAAGGTAAGAAAAAAGGAAGGTATTTTTTAATCTCCAAATAGTGCTAAAGACTACAACGAAAATCACCATCTTCTTTAAGTTATTTTGCATATTTGCAGGGAGATTTTTGGCTACTTAAAATGGAAGAATTAACTAATTATATTGTTATATAGTTATGTATTATATAGTCATAGGGAAGCTTGTCTCTTTCTTAAATATAAATATGTGATGGTCAGTAAATTTCAGATTTTGCTGTTGATATCTGTTCCAGGTTTACCTGGAATTGAATTCTACTATTTTATATCAGAAACATAGATGTCTCACCTCTGAAGTAGAAGCACAGTCACAGCAACAGCAGTTTCTAAGGTTGCATTTGTTTTTCGCCTAAACTTTTGTTATTTGCCTATTTAAAGTCAGGGTAATTTTGGCCAAAGGAAATCTTTCAAAGCCTAATCTGATGCTGTCTTACTTAAGTGGTTTCCTGGATATTGCAAATGTGCTGTGCACCTCAACAGGCAGCCTAGTAACAAAGAAATCCTACTTCTGCTATGTGTTTTAACAGCAGGTTATCCAAGGTTTTGCTTCAGTAGTGGAAGGGATGAAGTTTCTTGTGTAGCAATCTGTAGGGACCCAGCACAGCTGTAGGAACTGAGCTTACCTCAAAGATAAGGTCACAGAAGGGAAGTGCTGTTCTTCATCTCTCTTTGTGCCCAGCTGCTCTGAAAACGCAGAAACAAACCAACCAGGGCTGCAAGATCAAGGGTCAAACCCACCAGTCACCTGGGGTGACTCCCAGTCTGCCTTGCCGGGCACTGAGGATGATGGTTTCATGGATGCATGGAGGGATGCAGCAGCCTTCCAGAGACTGATCACTACATGAAGGATTGCAAGCTATTGGCAGCCTGAAAATTCTGTGGCAGATAAATTCGGTTCTTTGGAAAGCAGAGGCACTGTGCAACTCTTTAGTAATGGGCCAGATACATAATATCCCAGGGAAGAAGTGATAATGTTATGTGTAACATGTTGTTTCAGAAGCAGGTAGTCTTTATATGTTTTTCCTGTGTGCTGTGAGTGAAAGAACTTCCCCAGACTCTGCACCCCCCAGTAGAAAATAGAGAAACTAAAGCCTCTGTGTGTGCCTTGTAAATATTTTCATTTGAATTGGGGAGGAGAAATAATCAAGGTATGAGAATTTAAATGCTGGTATGCATAGTTTTAGACTAATTAGCTTAACCAACATACCATAAAGTTTTATAAAATAATACCAGTGAACAGGAAAGTTTATCACTTGTTGATCACTTAAAGAAGCAGGTTTTTGGTGTTTTTTTATGCTTTAGAAGCTGAATTTGATACATCATAGAAAGGCATTTTCCACACCATTTTGTAGTGCATTCACCCATGAATTTTGTAGGTCTGTATTACTAGAATTAATTATACATACAGTTCTTCACTCTCCACTCTTCTGTTCATTCACTGTAACGGAATCAGTGTTTTTCCATCACAGGCTGCAATTTTCCTGTTACCCACTTTCATAAGGTCAGTGGCCTCTCTAAATTTGACATCACTCAGTATAGATGTCCATATGTTTTCATAGAAATTTCTATGCAGGATTTGAAGTTGACTCTGTTCCTGACCTGTTGCAAGAATCTGTTTTACAACCTATCAAAAAGAAATATTAGGTGAAGAGCAAGCAGATGGGTGATCTGCTGAGGGCAAGTGAGCTGGTCAAATGCATGTAGCAGCTGCTACTCTTACTTGATATGCTATGGTTAATAGGTGTAAAATAAAATTTAAATAATTAAGTTGTTGTAGGTTTGTAGCTGCCACCAGCCTTCCATGCTTTCAGAGATATAAAAAAGACTTTTCCTGCTTCTTGCTCTGGCAGGCAGTATTGCTCAGGGAAATGAAGTCTTTATTCCTGCTCCTAGTTGGCTTTAGTTACAAGGAACTTGAAGTTCAGGAGGCTGGTAGGAGAAAGGAACCAGAAAAATTTGCACCCCATAAAGGGGGAAAAAAACCAAGCAGCAACAAGTGTGACACAAAGAAAAAGAAAAGGTCAATAAAGGATGGAGCATATATTACAACTGAATATTTTAAAGCTGGGGAGAGGTAGAATGGGAGGAGAAGCTTTCCTTGTGGCTCTTGGAATATGTGGTGTGCATGAGAAAATATGACAAGAATAAATGTTTGATGTCTGTTAAATGTGGATTGCAACACTAATAGAGCAAGTATGTTATGGTAGAGTTTCAGAAAGGAGGGGATAGGTTTGGGAACCATCTAGGTGATATAGTATCTTGGTTTTAAAACAAGTAAAGAATGGTTGAGTTGAGCAGCTGCAGTACTCCAGAGAACTGCATGTTGGTAAATGCCTGGGAATATGGTTTAAAAAAATATTTTATATGAAGAATGCTAAAAATCTGCATTCATTCCTTTCCAAAAGCATTAATAATTTCTTCCCTTCCCCAAGACTTTCCAACATTTGCAATCTTTTGATTGAAACTGTTATTTACTGTGTAAGCCCGTGTTGCTGTAGAGTGGGAGAGAGGAGTACAAAGATGAGGATTTAAATATAGGCTGCTGTCTAGCCTTGAAAACACTTGCATGATGCTAGGAGGTCTGAGTGCAACTATTCTTCTCGTGCTCTCTTTTGTCTGTGTCTTGTTCCTTGTTTTACGAGTACTAATTTCTAGACTGCTTCATCTATAAAATGATACATTCAGTAGGTGACAGCCAGCCTGCACAAGCACAATATGCATTAAATAGAACGCATATGCAATGGTAAGATTGGCTTATCTTAGGTAACAGCCTTCCATCGCCACAAATTTAAGCATCACACAGGCTTCCACATGCTTTTCTACATCCTTAGAGGGGAAATTTTGGCATTCTTATGATGTGGTAGGAACTGAGTTGCAGTAATTATATTTTACTTGTGGTTAGGTGTCTTAACGCATCAGAGGGATAACATGCTGGTAGATCAGAGTCTTCCTAGAGGTGTGATAGCCCTGTCAATGCATGCTGATTTAAGGTAGCTGCAAATATTTTGGCTAACAAGAGTTCTAATGCCACAGTCATTAGTTTAGTGTTTCCTTATATACTTCAACTGACTTTTCTTTAAAAAGGAGTGTATTTTTTCCATATGCTGCACAGGGGAAGGTCAGAAATTCATCTTTTAGGTAATAGTTCCAAAGTGGCTGAGCCACTTGTGTAAAGTAGTTATACGAAATCCCTGTTTTTAGGTGCACCAAGTATTTCAAGCAAAGAGGAGAGTGTTCACACCATCATGGTACAAATTATGCTGAAAATGCTTATGTGGAATATTGTATACTTCTGCTCACCAGCATGTTAAAGACATTTTGATTTGGAGTCAAGTAGACACATTAGGAGGGCTTCTGAAATTATCTGGGGAGTAAAAAATGTATCTTATGTCAGGTGACTAAATGCTTTTAGCTTTTTTTAGCTTACCCAAAACGAGTCTGAGTTGGGACATGATTGCTGTCTATAAATATTTCACAGATGAGGAATAGACAACTGAGAGGGAGGAGAATTTATTTTGAACTAAGAACTGTACTGAAATAAGAGCAAATGGGTAAAAATTACATTAGTTAGTTTGATATATTGAAAAGGCTGTAAACTACCAAAAAGAGGGACTTAGAGGGGCACTTTATTGAAAGGAGTCAGGAGGATTTAAGTACCTGCTTTGAAATGGAGTATAAGAGAACTAGCTGATGTATAATATGATTAGGTTATCTGTGATAAGTATAAGGGAAGCCAGAGAGGTCCCTTTTGGTTAATACTGTGTTCTGATAAGGCTGGAGAGTGCATCTGACTCCAAAAATTAAGGAAGCAGGAGTAGTAAAAGAGAGGCTGAACTAACTAATACATTTTTCGGATATTCCACTTCTAATGATGGTGGATGGCCAGATCTTCCCAGGGATACAGGACACCAATTTTTAAAAATGGATGTGAGGCGCTCAGATCCATGCATAAGGCACAGTTGCTTTGTATTCATACTAGCAGGTGAATGTCTGTCTCCTGCAATGACTTTTCTCATTTTGAGTTCAGAAGAAAGCTCAGGAGAGTGAAGTCCTTTTGAAATAACTCCATCCCATCCAGATAAGCCTCTGCAGGTTCCCCAAACCCCATCAGGTGACTTCATGCTTGGTCACATTTGCTGGTAATCCCCTTAAGTGAGAGCCTGGTTACTGAGAAATCCCTGGTGATTGAAGTATAATTGGTCTGGCTTCTTGGATGCTGTGCTGCTGGGGTTTTTTTGTAATGCTTAGTATAATACGACTGTAAATGGATAACTAAAGCATGAATGAGCATTCAAATGGGAGTTTGCAATTGGGCATAAATATATGTACGAGATCTTCTAAATCAAACAGCATAAAACATCCTTTGTGAGATGCTTTAGATCCTTACAGCTATGGTACTGCTTCTTAAGAGATTCCACTTCATAAAATGCTGTTATCTACCTGCTTTGGCAGCCTATCGAAGCAATGTTATAATTTTCACTTCTAGTAGCAAATGGCACTTCCCTTCTACAACCCTCAAGGTTCAGAAAATTTTTAGAGCCTGAAAAGGCTCTTCCAGTCTCAGGTTAAGTAGTTAAGAGCTGAAAGGGGATAATCCTGCAAGGTGCCTTCAGCGAAACAATGCTACAGATAAGGAATTTTGCAGTGTTGTGGCCGAAAGAAATTCTAAATAGATGAAACCTCAAAATAAATACATAAATACATAGGGCTAGAAACGAAGCATCTTTTTGTACCTCCTAATCCCTTTTCAAATAAGGGAGTGGGAAAACAGTCTCCAGACAAAAAAAAAAAAATTAGATAAAATGTACATACAGATCTGTCTGTTACAGACAGAGGGAACAAGGCATCTGCTAGCATCTTGGATATAAATAGAGTGGGAAAAGGTAATGGCAGATCTCCCATTGCCTTAAAAGAAGCCAGGATTTCAGCCTTTTTTTGCAGCACAGTTTTAGGTTGTTGAAGGTTGATTGGGAGAGCTTTTGTTAAGTTTAGTCTAGACTTAGACTGAGGCAGTTTCATTAGGTTTTTTAGAAACAGTAATGGCCTGTGGTCAGCTTTGAAGCCCGCAGCTCTATTGTTTAAAAAGAGGAAATTCCGTAAGGCAGAATTTCTACCTTTTTTCAATCTATAGAATTGTTGGTGCCATCTCTAACAGTTGAGTTGCCGAATCCAGACCCCTAAATAGGGAATTCAGGTCATTCCATTCCCACCTCTTTCAGGAGATGGTTATGTGAGGCATTTGTATGCGCCTTGTCCACACTAAGAGCAAGCAGAAACAAGTAGGGGCCAGGTGAAAGGCTGCCAGGAGCTGCTGACACCGTATTTGGGAGCTCCATACCTACTGCAGAAACTGACACAGTGACTTGGGCAGCTGTGGAGTGGCCAGTACATGAGCTTTCTCTGTAGGGTGTATGTCACCTGCAGTTGTGTGATGTAGGTGTAGCTGAAGCCTAAAGTCCACGTTAAGGCTCTGCATGCAGCAGATGAGAGCATATTCTTGGGATTCACGTGTGCATGTGGTTCCTGTGCAGTAAGGTTTTACTGGCGTCCTGTTCATAGGCAGCATGGGAGACCCTTTCTTCTCCCGTTTCAGAGTGGCAGGGCCACCTGAGGCTATTGTGTCCTCTCCCACCCGTTTCTGCTCCTCTGTATGGGTTCTTATATTAGGTGTAGTGATGAGCTTCAGGGGGTTTGAGCTTCTTGGGATATTTTTAGCTTGATATTTTAAAAATTTATTGGGGAGGGTAAAAAAAATCAAGTGTGCAAAGTCACAACTAAATAGGAAAATAATGAATGCCAGTGGCCTGCATGGTCTTTGTTCCTCTGCACTGCATGTAATGATTCCTAATTGAGCCTTAATTACACAATCACATACAACTTCTTCCATTACACCTCTGCCTTATTCATTGAACAGATTGGATAACGTTCAATTAACGAACAGCTATTCAATATCTTGTATTCTTCTCATTGCTCAGTGTATGGTCCTGTGCCTTCAACTGTTGATTGCTATTCATCCCTTGCTCAGAATACATAATTACTCATTTCTGACAGAGCTTTTCTGTGGTGCTCATCACTATAATATCTAAGTGCTTCACAAACATTGTTTAAATTATCCTTGAAACACGAGATAAAATGAGTGGTTATTACCCTTGTTTTACAGTCGAGGGGCTAAGACACGGATGAATCTCAGGCATACCTGTGTTTTAGGGCTCATGATTTATGATATTTAGGACCTCAGGGGGCAAAAATAGTTGGCCTTTTCTAATGCTTAGTATGTTCAAAGTGCAATTACCAGTGATTTTACTTGCAGCTATGATCGCTTAAACCGCTGCAAATCAGACTCTCAATCTCAAGTTGAATATTCAGGAACCAAGGAGGATAATTAGTGATTTTTCTTGCTTATTATTATAAAGTAAGTCTATTGAAAAGGAGGTGCAGTCCTGTTCTCCATGATACAATTCAGCTGCCTCAGGCACTGACTTTCTCTCCCTCTTTCTTCTTTAAATCTGTGTAATCCTTTATGTACTTTTTTTTTTTTTTTTCAGTTGCTTGTGAATGTGGACTTCAAGGGCAAGAGTCCAGATTCATCCTATATTGCAATCCACACTGTCCCCAGGATAAGCTAGAGGTCTGGCAAGGTGGGACTGAGGGTGTAGAAGTAAGACACAATGTAGTTAGAGACTTTGGTTAACCTGTTGTAAAGATCAGAATTCAGGGTTTGAGGTGTTGGGAAGTCTGAGACTTCATATCCCGTTCAGGGACAGCAACAAGAGCAAGATTCCTAGGTGGTGGTCATGCACAGGAAACATTGATGATGGTGGCACTTCCTAAATAGCAACAAGGCATCTCAATGTCATAGAACCTGTGCCTAAACCATTTCAAGTATATTTAGGAGGGCAGCAATCCAGCTTCTGTAGTACAAACTGATACTTGTGTTCAAGGGAGTTTATGTTATGGATCCTCAAATTCATCCTTTCTTACCTTTGTTAACACAGTATATCCCCACATGTTTAATATCTCAGTCAACCTTTACACTGTATAATTCTTCTGCATGGGTTACTGAAATGCATCATTATGATGTGGTTAATTTACCATCTTTTCTGAATATGCTGCAGATACTTTGCAGTATATTTTTTTCTTTTTAGAAGCTACACTTTTCTTCCTGTTGTTTTGTTTCAAGCTTCTTTGTGTAAAACTTCATCTAATACTGGTTATAGCATCTCTTTGGTATGAAAGATATGCCTTAATCACTTCATGACTTTAGGTCTATCAAAGGCTATGCTAATGTGCTTAAGTTTATGAAAAGCGCACCATTTTGTGTGGATTAACTTTGTCCAAGTGAGAGAGTAGTCACAGAATTGGTAAGCCTGGGAGAGACCTCTGGAGATTATCTAGTCCAACTCTCCTGCTCAGGGCAGCTTGCTCAGCTTTGTATCCAGATGGGTCCATCTACATATTTTCTTCAGTGGTACACCAGTACTATGACTAGTAATAAGAGCAAAAATCTGTAATGGGATTACTGGTTAAGGCAGTAGGTTTTTATGTTTCTTTAAACTACTCAATGCCTCTTACCTGAAAAAGAATATCTGAAGAAATTCAAAAGGACTAAATAAATGCCTCAGAAAATAATTGTGAAAAGTTATATTTTAGGAATTTATTCTAGAGATTTAGAACGTAGGCTGACTTTCAAGTCACAGGGTGAGAAAAAGACCAAAATGGAAATACCCTCTGCAACAGAAAGACAGATGCATTATTTTGAAACACAATGTGATGTCCGTAAAACAGAAAACCAGTATTACATTGGTTTAGATTAAAATTGGGTTTCTTTGAAGCTTTTGATACCATTCTTCCAAGATGTCAAGAAGAAGCTTTGCCAGTTGTGTGCTACTGGCTATTCTGCTAAACAGAGTATTTTGAATACTGTGTAATCTAACGTTCCACGCCTTTTCCAGACAAGGTGTAATTACTATCAGTGTTCATGCAGTTGTATCAGATTTGTATATCTTGCCTCACTTGCCTTTAGTTCTTTTGATTCTTGCTGAAAACTGTATACAGAGTAGTGGACTTTTTTCCACTCATTTCCTGTTCATGGCACATTTGCATTCATTTAGGCTACTACCAGGCATAAGAACTAGAGCGTAGTTCTCTCATTTGTACCCACCTATTTATTTTACTTCATATGAAAATTAGTTTATGTTTCACTCTACTACAGAAAAGGACTGGACTTCAGGTTTCATACTTCCTGTTGCAAAGCCCTCTCCCTCATTTCTTTATGTGTAATGAGTAACTAATGTGACTCGTGTAGTGGAAGCAGACATATGGCAAACAGTTCTCGCAACATCAGAACAGAGATGCGTATTACAGAGCAGGCTGATGGATGATATTAAAAGAGGTAACGTTTCTTTCTTAGGGAGAGACTGTATGATACTTGTGTGTGGGAACAGATCAGAACAACCGAGCTGTAACTTTCTAACAGGAGCAATTTAAGCTGCAGTTTGAAGGTTTCTGCAAAGCCTTTTATTGATTAGACTAGGAAAACGCTTTTAATTTAAAGCTAAGGCCTGTGGGGAAGAAGAGCAGTAGCCCTGTACTTTCAAAACTTGGGCATTTGTGCAAGTTTTCTATAAACATTTAGGAATCTAACTTTATTATTCCGTTTCTGAAAGGGCATTTTTTGTCTAGAGTATTTGGCTGTAGTTGAGTATTATTATATGTATTTTCAGAGACTTGTGATCTAATTTTTTTCAAAGAATAATTATATATTTGGAGCTAAGCATTCAATTATTTATTCATCCATTTTCACCACGTGGACTTAGCAAATGGACTTGTGTTAGCCTATACACCATATCACGCATGCAAATTCCACCCTTAACAATACTGGTTGAAATTATGTAAGTGATAAGTGCTAATTTTCTCTGATACAACAGAATGATAATGATGGACTATTGGGAAAAAATAATAAGTACTTCTTAGCTTGTGTGCACTGGCATACTAAGCTATTCATAAAATTAAAAAAGGGAATGAAAAAACACTAACCTATTTAAAAATGCTGTCTTTTACTTGCAGTCTTTTTAGTAATAACAGGAAGACAGTATTTCTACAGTGATGGAACCATATTTGTGAAGGAAACTATCAGGTCGCACATTCATTTGTTTGGGGGGAGGGTGGTTGTTAATGACTTCACATGCAAGATTTGTGCAGTCAGGCAGGTCAGTTCTGATACTCAAACGGCTTATAGAGTCCTGAGAACTACAAGTGATATTTCATACCCTCATACTTCTGCAGTGTCATTATGCAGGTACTCTGTGCTGAATGCAGGGCAGCAGGCAGTCTGTCAAATGCAGTAGATATGTGTATATTTTAATACAGCATTGCATACCGCTTTATGAAATTAAGATCTTGGAAAACTGCAACCACTTGGATACACTGGTCACACCCTTTATTTCACTTCTGTTTTGTGAAGAAATTCACTGCCATGGAGGAAATTTAGAAGAAATACCTAACAATTATTCCATCTTAATTATTCATTTAAAAGAAGGAAGAGGAAATATGACAAGGATGAGATCTTTCACTGACTGTTGAATAATAGAAGATCACTCATGGAAAGCTTATGAAAAAGTGAAGGACCTAAAAACACAAGCAAAACATACGTGCTTAAAGTGTTCTAGGACAGAGCAGAGTTGAACAGCAGAGGTTTCTTGAATGGAATTTGGGTACGTTTGCTTACTTGAGCATCCCTTTTTCCATAGAGTTAGTAAATGTTCCAGAAATAGAGATCTGAAGGACAGTATCATCTTTCTAACTTTCATTTCAGTCCTCTATTGCCATTCTCACACTTACTATATTTTCTGTTACAATTCCACTAAGAACAGGAGAAAGTCCTTGTTACTGTCACCATTCTCTGTGTCCTTGAAGCCTTCAATAGCAAGCTCACAATGCAAGAACAATAAGTCACCAAGAAAAAAAGGAGGGAGATGCTACATGTGCTTCTGTAAGTAAAGGTACCCACTTAGATTCAGCAGGCAAAGACAGATCTTAAGTATTACCATATAGTGCAGGTGGGGATAATCCAGAATCTGGTATGCATGTACCATATGTGGATTATGCAATCCATAGTCAACAGTCAGTATGCATGTGAATTTCTTAGATGTCTCACGTGAAGTGAAGATTGTCAGCTGAAGAATTGAGGTAAATCCTTAGAATTAAACTATTTCCATCCATATGTGGGACAAACTAAGATTTCAGCTGAAACAGATGTTTAGAAAGAGGGGGAAGAAGGGCCTTATATCATCCAGAAAGGGTCACAGAGCAGGCCAAGATAAAAACGTTTTTCCCATTCCAGACCGGGAGGTAAAAGTTACCAAGACTAATATTGCCAAGACTACTAAAGGAAGATTAAAGTGAGAGGAGGATACTTGTTCCAAAAAAAAAGTCGGTGGTCAGGTCTGTCCTGTCTTTGTCACAGGATGAGCTGGCACATGCTTAAGTTTTGTGAGGAAAAAGTTCTTTACCGTGAGGGTGGTGAGACACTGGAACAGGTTGCCCAAGGAACTGGCAAGTGCTCCATCCGTGGCAGTGTTCAAGGCCCATGGCGGAGGGTTGGAACTAGATGATCTTAAGGTCCTTTCCAACCCTAACTATTTTATGATTCTATCTGTTTCTCTTGCGCTTTTACCATGCGCTTTGTATGCTTCCTTGTCTCTCTAGGTCTGATAGGAGAATAGTTTACAAAGAGCAAACCCATTTGAGAACATGAGGAATACGTGCAATAATCCAGGCACTGCCAAAATTCAGGCTAAAGGACGTAGAGGGCCATGTGGCTGAGTCTGTAAAGGGGTAAGATAGCAAACCTGTCCGCAGAGGAGTGCAGTCAAAAAGGATTCTGGGGACAGGGGTGTAAACAAGGTCACCTGCAGCAGTGCAACAGCTGTTCTCTGGCACGTTTTTAGTAGACTGCTTATGAACTTGGTGATAGCTGAAGTCAGTCTGTTGCTTCCCTTTCTTTCTTTAAGATGTGGACTTCTCAGTTTGTATGTGCAGTGCATGTATTATGTTAATTTACCATTTGGCAAAATTTATTGTATGTTTTCATTTTCATTAATCAGCCTGTCAGGGTGATTTTTTCCCTTTTACATTTTTTTTCCCCCATGGTATATAAGCATACTGTACCTTTTGTTTCCTGGGAACCCTTGACCCTCAGCAGAACCATGGCTTCCCAGTGCTTGGTTAGCTAGGTTAATTTCATTTTGCACAACTATAACTGATGGCCATTTAAAAATGACAGAAGCCTGCTGTGGATTTCTTCTCATGCCTGACCGTATTTGTGAGCAGTGCATTAATCGGCACTCTGTGTCACACTTTCATGCTTAATGATGAGGGTTAACTGACTACTTCCTAGTAATAATGAAAAACAGAGGTCAGCACTCACTGACTGAGCAAAGAGAGGATCTCTTCTGACTTGTGCTTTTACTCCTTCATCCTCAGGCAGCAGCAAATGTGTCCACTCTACCACTTAAACATGAACACTTATCTCTAAAGTTCATCTTAATTATAGATCAGTCCATGTCACGTGTTTATCCAGTCGAAACAATCAAAACCACTGAGCCAGTTACCTAATTAAAGTCAATGCAACCGTATGTACGGGAAAACATGGTTCGATTTAGCAAAGTCTCTTTCAGGAGTGTACTTCCAGCCATAATGTAATGTATGGATGTGGCACTGGACCTCCCCAGCCCAAACCTTTTTATGATGGTTCAGCAAACCGCATCCCTTCTGTGTTGTAGTTGCACTGGCACCCAGCTCCAGCTGCCATATAGCAGCCACTGCCTCACATGGAGACCAGTACCCCAACCAGGGGGGTATCAGCCTTCTTGGAAAGAAGGTTCTCTCAAAAAATGCTAAAAGCTTTGAAAAATGGAATTGTGGGTGTGACAGGTCAGGCTCAATGCATTTGCAGGCTATTAATACTTTTTGTCTTACTTTGGCTTCAGTTTCCAATCTGTAGAGATGGTTGTGCCATCTTCTAGGGGAATTGTGCCATCTTCTAGGGAAATTGAGTCTTAGGTTTCCTGTATTCAGCCCTAACAGTATAGAGAGAAATGTTCTGTTGACTTTCTGCCCTCAAGTAATTTTCTTCCCATCTGTTCTGTTTATCCAGTTATCACCCATCTGCATCCTCTGCCCCTTCTGCTTCTGGCCAGCACTCACCTCTGGACCATTTGTTTCTTCCTTTAGTCATTGGCTTCTGAGCTGTCAGACTCTCCTGACCATTTCTCTTCTTCCCCAGCTTCTCCAGTATCCTATCACTGACATCTGCCTTCCTTCCCCCAAAGCTTTTTTGGGGGCGCTTTTCTCCTTCTAAGTCTACTATCTCCCCAGAACTCCTGTCCTCTCACTTCATTAAGCTCCTGGTGGTTCCCTTTGCTCCCACAAGCTATGCCGTGTTCCTCTTACCTCTATGCTCTTCCTTTGCTGTGTCTAGAGAGTGGGGTGGGGATTTTTTTTGCATGGAGTCACTGTGCCAAAACACCTCCTGGCACAGGGAGGAGATGGCTGGAGCACAAGCTCAGCTCAGACCCTCTGCCCTGGTCCACACTCTTTGCAGAAGGGAACTTTGGAGGTTGGCAGCCAACCTCTACCAAAACCTTTGCAAATCATATCACGTACAAACTGCAACTTTTCAGTGTTTTATACCGTGATCCGTTATAATTTTAAGTGATAATGTATGAGATGGCAAAAGGCACATCTGTGGTATCAGAGCAGTGATGCTTCAAAGGGTCTGTCTCAAAGTGTGAAGGCTCTTGAGCTTCTCAAATACGTCTGTGAAAAATGTAACATGGGGGAAAACCAACATGTTTCTCCCTACCCTTATTCACAAACTTACTTTGCACTAAGCTTAGTATTTCTAGCTGATACATTCTTACACTTGCAAAATAAAATTCAGCCTGAGGCAGACATCCAGCATGGAAAATTTCAGCCGTAACTGCTAATGTGTGGTAAAGTTATAAGCAATAGAAAATGAGGTCTTAAAATGAGAAGTGTCAGGCAACTTTAACTATATGTAGTCCTGCAAGATCCACTGGTGATAATCTGGTTTTTGACAGATTTCATCCAAGTTTTTACGTATACTGTATGAAAAAAGGGACAAAAAGGACTCTCGGACTTACAGATACCAGCTTGTAAGTAGTGAAAGCAGTGATCAACCATGCAGTCATTTTACCTTCTGCCAAACTTTAAAACTATACTGCAGAAAGTCCATAAAAAAAATCGTAATATAAAATAAAGGCACTGATGCAGTGAAGTGGAGACCTGTTGACTTTGTGCCAGTTCTTCTCTTGGGCTCGTAAATCTAAATGTAGGTTGCAGGTAAACGTTGAAGTCTAAAAATATTGCAGAAATTGTAACATAAAGCTTGCATTACTGGCATAAACAAAAGCTTAGGCTAGCATGCTGTTCAGATATGCATATCCAACAAAATTTTGGTCATAAACCCTGACTTTCCAGTAAATGCTGCAGAATTCTGTCTTGTTCCAGGTCTCCCCCTTGCGTAGGGTTGTGTTGACTTCCCCCCCCCCATTTATGAGCTAAAACTATGTCCAGGTTATTTCTCCATATTGGAACTATGAACTTTGCTTTTTTGGAGCATCAAGTAGTATTTTTAAGCACAAGCTGGGTGAAGAGGGTTGGGGAGGCAGGTGCGGGCACAAGATTACCTTTAAGATAACATTTCTGGGAGGCCTCACCTACTGGGAGAGGGGCTGGGGAATCCTACATGCCCCAGCATGACTGTTGGCCTGGAATGTAGATTGGTGATTATACAGCAATCTGCAGTCCAGCAGGCTTGTTTGCAGGCTGCCTGCAGCTGGGCTTTGTTTTTCATGTTGCTGTTGTTTTTATGGTTGGGTTTTTTTGGTGGTTTTTTAGGTGTTTTTCTTTGTTAGTTGTTGCTTTAAAGATTGCATGCCAAACCTGTTTGGCATGGTAATCACCCATTCCCTAGACCAGACTCTGACAGTGTCTACACAACTTTTAGCCTGTCTTTTAGTAGAGCCCTGCTGACAGCTCAACAGTTATATAAAATGCTGCCTTCCTGAAAATCACTTCCCAGCAATGTCAGTGCATGAGGAGCTAGGAGAATCCAGTTACTTTCCTGCTGGGATGTAGTTTGTCATTTTTCAGAGCCATTCCTCCTGACTGACACCGTCCGGGGTAAAAAGTGTTTGTTTAGTCAGGTCTGTACCTGGCAGGATAGCTTGGTTCTGTATGTTTGTGACAAAGACTGCAAAGACTTGTGTATGTGGATAGCATGCTTTATTTTTAATAGTCCTGTTGCCTCATAGAAAAGAAACTTTAGATGTGAATAACTCTTCCCAGTAGCAGCAATAACCTGAAATTTCAAGCAAAACAATCTGCATCTTTTATGGTAGCTCAGTTAGTCATAATTCATTCCTGGGAGGATTTCACTGGTATGTAGCCTAATTTTTTTCCCCTTAATCTTATTCTCTTCATCAGGTCAAAATATTTGTGTACTATTTATTCTTAAAACTAAGCACGTGCTTAAGTGCCCAAGGCAAAAGGGCTTAAGGCACGTGACTAGAGACTTGAACTAGGCTGTTATCATTTCCCGTCTCTAATTATCAGAGAAGTTACAGGCGGGTAAAGGGCTACTCTGAATTTTCTTGGTAAATCACTCCCTCTGGCTTCTAATCATTTCCGTTCCAGTTCTCTGGACTTCCTCCAGTTTGTTTATATCTTCCAGTAATGAAGTGCCTGAACTGCATACAATATTCCAGGTGTGGCTGCAAAAGAAATGCATAGAGAACACTGCCATGCCAACCTGCTCTGCTGTGTAATGTTCGTACAGAAAGAGCCAGAGGTGTTATTGGCACTTAGTTCTCCTCTGCTTCTTCCATCCAGGTTATCTTCTTATTCCTAGGTTTTTCTTTTGAGGTTGAAGCTTTCCAAATTCTGCTTTGTTATTTTGCTTTGTTGTTAACTCTTTATTTTGGATTACCCCCTTGGTACATGCAGGAGCATTTTGCCAACTGCAGTTTTATTGCCTGTTTCCTGTCTTTGCTTCTAATTTCTCTACACACTTTTGTATTATTTTTCTATCCACACGCTGTCGACGACTCCTCCTTTCTTCCTGCTTCCAATGAAAAGATCAAAATAAGCAGTAGTCCCTCTGATACTCCACTGGGTATCTTCCCAATGTGATAAACTGTGCATTTGTCAGTGGCTTATCATTAGTGGGAATTTGCTGTAGAAAGTCTTAATGGCAGAATTGGTATAGGGTCTTTTCATCAAGTAAATTTTGCCAAATAATAACAATAACTGGATTCTAGATTTCTTGCTTACTGTAAACCAGTTTTTTTCAGGTGAGGAATAGAAGAAGAGAGAAGTTAGCCGCTGAGAAATGTAGTGGATAAAATGAACTCAGTGTTGTGCATCATTGAATAATAAAATACATTTCCTGCAGGAGTGCATCTCCAACAGTATTTCTATATCTGTGTATTTCACCCTTTAAAACAAGTATTCCTGATCTGCTGGATGGCTCAGCATCTTCAGGGACCATTACTTTGGAAATAGGAGGGATAAGGATGCTCCTGGAGGCAGGAGGAGTGTGCTGTGCCCTGGACAGAACTGCTGACTAGCAGTATTTTTTTTCAGCAAAGAAATAGTGGAATTTTTTACACTTAAAGCCTGATTTCCCATTTTACTTGATGTAGACATGTATACTTGGATGACATAGAGGTAAAATACTGTCACTTCTATCCTGCAGTCTTCTATATGTGTTGTACCAGGTATAAATGGCTTTGTACTCTTGAACTAATTTCAGCTTTGCCTTGTCAGAAACACTACTGCAGAAGTAAGTGTGGACCTTCCAGAAGTCCAGGGAAGTCCATGGGGACGATAGTGTGCATCTTGTGGAGGTCAGAGAAGCATTATGGAGGTGTTATCTGGTCATACTTTCTCCCCACCATGACCTATACTCCCACTTTCCAGCTTTTCTTTGTTCTTCTGAAATTCCTGCCATCTGTGCTTCTACGGTGTTTTGAGGTTTATTCTCTTAGCACTTTTTGCCAAGCTGTAGCGCTGATGAGTAAGCTTAGAGGGGCTGTAATGGCAGAGCAAGTCAGGCTCCAGTTATCTCCTCATAGCATCTATCCCCTTTCAAAAATTAGTTCATTTCCACACTTCATCTTGTGTTACAACTACTTTAACTTTGGTTTTCTGGTTAACTAAAAGTCAGTCTCTCTCTTTGGAAAACCCCCAAACCCAACAATGAGTCTTTCCACATAACTTCTTAATTATTTCTGCATGTGAGTTTTGGCTGTGCTCCAGCTTTGAAATCATTATGCTGCTTCAGAGTGTAAATAAGTGGGACTGGATTAATAAATTGTATGAAACATGGTGCCACACTTCATTATAATCCACTTATCAAAGTGGAAAAACCTTTTAGTACATAAAGTGCATCTGCTTTTAATTTTCATTTTGATCTTTTCTTTGTGTTTTCAAACACGAGTGTACCTGTTCAGGGAAGCTTTTAATGCTGGTGCCTGGCAGTTTCAAAGTTACTTCTGAAGATGGCAAAACAGAGCGAGGAAATTTGGGCTCTGTTAGGAAGAGCGTAGGACTGGATTATCCTCTCATAATTATAAATTGGGGTGCACTACATCACATTGAAATGTCATAAGTAGAAGGCAGATCAGGTTTTTGATGTTAGTGACCTTTTTAAAAATTTCATTTTCATAATTCAAATTTTATTTACCACTTTTGATTTACAAAATGTGTTTCAAACAAGTGAAAGTTTACCTTTAGTCAGTATCATTTTTCAAAGATAAACTAATTGCTTTTGATGCCAGGAGTGAAGCCCACCATTTACGGAATATAAAAATAGGTTGTCAGCTATGTGAAACTGAGGTTAAACTTGTTATGATGGCTTAACACTAAATGACCACCACTGTCAACCAGCCATTTGACCACTGTCCTCTCTTTCAGGCTTTAGACCTGTCCTCTGTTGCTGAAGGGATTGGGCTTTGGCAATGGCTAACTTCTGTCACTTTAATGGGAAAATTGCTGTATTTCCTGAAGGTTAACCCAAAGGATTTTTGTGCTGTTCATATGCTTCTTGAGCAGTGACATTTCAGTTCACATGAGTTCGTATTAAATAGCTACTTGCAGGAAACAAAAATTAATTCAATCTGCTTAGTACTACCAGAATTTTAATTATGAAAATTGAATTAGAACTGTACAAAAATCTGTGTTCAGACATGCCGCTTGTGAAGTTACATGTGAATAGACCAAGGAGTTTTGTATTTGTTTTTTCTTAAATGTATTGGATGCAAGAGGTGAGGATACATACCATGAAGGAGCAGCTGCCGTAAACCAGGGGTCTTTAGTTTTCACTGAGCAAATCAAACTTTGAAATAGAAGTTATATCAATTAGGCAGAATGATCTTTGAAGGTAGAATGGAGTAATTTGATTTATAGCTTGGTGATGTTGTATTTATATGCCAAGATGACTTTTTTCTGGTTGTCTTATGTCTATTTTTGTCAGTTTTGCTTTCAATGACCACCATCATTTGAGCTAAAATTTGGCGTATTTGTTTTAACCTAAATATCCATTCCCCAATAATGAAGGGAAGTCCTGATCCTTTTAAGATCTCACTCTGGCATATGAGTTATGAAAAATTTGCTATGCCTTAAAAGGTGACTTTTTTTTTTTTTTTAACTTTTTTAAACCCCAGTGGTAGCCTTTGTAGGTGTTGAAAGCGCCAGATGCAGATTGAGTCATCCATGGCTTCAGTTGTTCAAGACCTAGCATGATTCCATTGTGAAGGATCACTGCTTGATTTATTTCTCTGCCAAAGCAAATTGCAACTCCTAGTGAAAAGGTGCAGTAATGAAGGCATGAGTCTGGCGCCCAGCACAATGGCTGTCACTGAAAGGCAAGATTTGCTTTTGCCTTGAGGTCATGCTGGTGCTGGTGCCATGGCCAGAGATGTTGAATTCAGCACACCTGGAAAAAGGGGCCGTGGGGCTGTCACTTGTGAGATGATGTCCAGTAAAATTTGGGATAATTAGATGAAGCTTTGATTTATCAGTAGTTTTGCTGCAATGTGGTACTCTACTCAGCCTCTTGAAGTTGGATGAGTAAGGGTGAAGTAGCTGTTTTCAGGGGTGCAAAGGGGTTGCCCTGCCCTGTTCAGGTGTTTGTGAGGAAGGACTGTGGACAGAGGTACCTGACAAGCCTGACCTGAATTAAGGGTGTGGAGAGGGCTGGGATCCATGGCTCTGCAGCCTGGAAATTCTGCACCGACTACAGGGGCATTGCTTGTAAAGATCCATTCATCCCTTCATTATAATCATCAAATCTGCTATCCCCTCATTCTCTTTCTCCTGACTGTGTTCTTTCAGAATTACCTGGAATAACAGAGAGCTGAAATTCCTGATAAAAACAAATAAGTTGAGAGGGGAAAAAAAAAAAGAAAATAGGTAGGCATATACATCTTTCAAAGGGTAAAGTAGACTTCTCTTTAAAAAGCCAGCAAACAAATGCAGAAGACTTTCTGAGTTCATTTTGGTGGGTGTCTGATGTTACTTTGGTCAACATTTCTGTGCTGGGGATAGCAAGAGATTCTGCTAAAAGGCTTTGCAGTGGTATTACTTGCAGCCTTTCAAATAAAATTGTTACTGGCCAGGGTTCCAGAGGAAAAGATTTGTCAATGTATCTGCTGACAATATTTTAAATTGTCACTATTATTTATAATAATATTCATCATTATGAATTTAGCATATTTCCAGTCTGAGCTGTAGTAAACTGTACATGAAAAATGCAAGAGAAAAATATGCTTTGAAGATAATGTGTCATTCACACAGAATAAAATTTATGATCTGCTGAGCATGCTAAATGCAAGAACACAACAGACTTGAACTTCAAAATGTTTGCAAAAACCAACGGGTAGCTACTTAAAAAAAAAAATAAGTTAACGAAACATTTTCACTATGATCAAGAGTTGGGAAAAGTTTTACTTTGTGAAACAAACTGCCTATTTTTCTAGTAATATCTTATATAAATAGCATGCATCTCATTGAAGGAGTTTGCCCAGAATTGAAAATTATAAAATGGAGTTGCAAAACATGAAATTAATGCTCTATAGCTTCATTTTTTCTGTCTGTCCTGTGAGAAAAGAACTTGTCTCTTAGTTTTCCTGTTCCATATTATTAAACAAAGACAGTTTGATGCATGCCTGAACGTTATCAGTAGGATGGTGTGACACGCTAAGCTGTTTGAAATAGTGAATAGTGCTAACAGGTTTCAGCCCCAAATACACTTACTAATACAAACATTTTTACAGAAGTGAACATTTTCAGTAGAATATTTACTGAAGGAGCGTGGTTTAGGGAGCCATACAGTCAGCTAGAAATCCTTACATTACCAGTTAGTGCTCCATACTCCAGAATACATTGATACACACTCTTAAACATTCCCTTCAGTGAACTTGATATAAATCTTAAATTACGCAGTGTACTTCCTAAAATCCAGTTGTAACAGTTGTGAAGCAGGATATACTACATCACGTAAGTAAATGTAGCAGAGCAGTTGACCGCATTTATCAGCAAAAATGCAAGGTGTTTCAGTTGCACTTCAAGATTTTTGCATGATGCTTGTTTAAAAAGTCTTTCTAGTCCTACTAGGCCATTTCTTGTACGTTGAAATTTTCCACTAAAGTGCATTGAAATTTGTAGTATGTCAAGAATGCCTTATCAGATTTTTAGCATGGGAAAGCAGAAGTAGGCACCATGCATACAATGTGATCTTTTATAAATCTGTCCTATATACCGCTCTGCAAATAACAGCATCTAGAGACTTCAAAATTAGTCTTTAGTTAAAATTTAAACCAAAATGAAAATTTGGAATCTTGCTGTGAAAGAAAATGCTGTAGAATATTAGATGTGTGATTTTGTCAAAACAACATCCTCTGAAGCCTAATTCTCACTCTTTATTTTACTGTATCCATTATAATCTAAAATCAAAAGCAGTTGAACTGAAAACCAGTTTCAAAACAGAAACAAAATGATTTATCTCAATAACAGGATTCTTTTAGTGTCTGTAGATTTCTCCTTGGTTTTCCTCCTAAACAGATTTCCAGTGCTGCGTGGTTTCACTGAAACGGAAAAGCTTTGCGAAGATCAGACGCTTTTCATATTCCTTTTCTGTGCTATCTGGTATCATTCAGCATTTCTTTGACCACATGTAAAGGCAGTTACTGCGTAGTCATGTGGCCATCTTTAGACTTCCAATATGCTGAACCAAAAGCTTTCTGAGCTTGTCTGGATTTCAGAAGGTCCCAGCTGTCCTCTGTGACTCACTGTTGATGTGGCTCTTTGGTATGAACTCTGCCTCCTGTGGAGATGACAGGAGATGACAAGGAGCCCTGGGAATGGTTTCAGAACCAGTTTGGGGCATATCTTGTTTTGGAGGCTCTGTCCCTTTGAATTATGGCGTAGCTGGAGCACCAGGCACAGGCTTGGAGAAGCTTTCAAAATTCTGCAGCAAGTTTTAAGCACAGCAGAAGAAAATGTGCGCATGTACCTCAAATACGGGATACGTATATTTTCTTGCTCACTTGTCTCACTGTTAATAGGTTTCAACCCTGCTGGATGGTTTCTCCTGTAGAAAATAGTAACCTCTTTTGGGCTACATCCCATGTTCCCTTGCCAAATTTCCTCTCTCTCCTTGATCCCTCTCGTCGGTGCCCTTTCAGTCTGCTTAAAATAGTGAGTGAGAACCATTTTTATAACTCCTCATCTCCTTTGCCAGGATCACCAGACTGTACCAATTGTTTTTCTTAACCTGATCTCAGCCCACGTGTGAAAGCAAAATTCCTGGGAACACTGAAGGAGCAGGAGACGGTCTCCATGTTGAAATCAGCAGAGCATTGGAGTCAGTGTTCTTAAATGTGGATAGGGACTGCATGACAGTATGCCAATTTAAAAACATTCACATATAAAGCACGAGAGCACGCAGCCCTCCCTGCTCCTTTTCCAGAAATAAAGGGAATCGGCTTTGTATCTGTAGTCACAGTTGGAGGAAGCGCTGCTAGTTCATCTCTGCCTTCAAACTTGGCTTTCTGGAGGAAACAAATGTAGTAGTTAATGTGCAGAGCATTAAGTCATTGTTCATGACTTAATCACTGCCTAAGGTCAACCTGCAGCTCTTTCTCTGGGATACTGAGTAAGAATCAGTAGCATATTTCAGATTAGACAGAGGAAGAAGATCGGGTGATCATAGGCCAACATGCTGGCTTTGAGAATGTTCTTGTCACCACTGTTTAATTATAACATGTTATAATTAAATAGCAGTTCAACACAAGGTTTAAAATACATAGAAAATATAGAAAAACACTGTGTTGCGGAAGTTTGTTGATTATTTTCACTATTTGAGCACCAGTTGATGTGCCTGTGCTTTCAGAAGAGCCCTAGCTGGGTTTTGTAGACCCTACAGATAATGATGCTGTTGAGATTATGGTTTTATCCGTGTCCCAGGTAGTTTTAATACACTTTGCTTGAGTATATGAAATGAGCTGTAGCCGCACCTTTGACTGCAGTGTAAATGTGCCCTGTGAAATCACCAGTTACATGCTGAATGAAGGAAATAATACACTGATAAATCAGAAGACTGAAGAAAGAGTTGTGGGACAGGGGAGGGGTAAAAGACTGAAGATGAAAGTGGGTAAAGGAGAAGGTTAGCAAATAGAATTTACTGAAGGAAGGAAAAGGGGGGGAGTAGAAAGTAAGAAAATATGCAAAAATACTGTAAAAATGGTAGATTAATCCACTAATATAAAAAGGCAGAGAAACTGAAAGATGGCCAGGGATCTAGAAGCAGCAGAAGGTAATTGGGAATGAGAAGCAAGCAGGAAATATCCCAGATGAGGTGAATATTTTGCCAAAATCAAGACAAATTTTAATTAAGTCTGTAATTTATCATGAAGGAAGGAAAACTCTAAATTCTTGCTTCAGAGAAGGATTTAAACTGTGCCTGTGTTATAGCCACACTCTTTAATAATGTTAATAGATTGATATTGTCTTGAGCAATTAGCAAATAGTTTTTGTCTGCATCCAAAAAGCACATTGTCTGGGAATGATACAGTCAGAAGAGTAAAGCTGTGGAGTAATAAGGGAGATAAACCCTGAAGTCAGACTGAATTTTGGGAAGCCCTGAGGTTCAATATCTAAAATACAAACACCGAGCATTTGTTATATAAAATGAAGGGGCAATATTTGTATCCAAGTTCTGTCCCTTGTCTGTGGCATTTATAAGCTTATTCTGCATCACACACAAATCTCAGCATGCAGAATTGAGTTTATTAGTTTACCGTGGTCAGACTGGACTGGTTTAAACAGAGCTGAGGAAGTTAATTATCAAATGTCTCAGGTGGGTCTAGCAATAAGTAACTAGCTATGGAGAGAGGGACTGGCGGTGGCTGCAGCCTTTGGAGCTGCGGCGGGGGGACGGGTCCCGCCATTGCATGCTGATGGCCGGCTGGGAGGGACTGCCCTAATCTGTTTCCCAGGTTGTTTGAACCAGTTCAAGAGCAGTAAAACAAGGTTATGTAATTGACATGTGATGTAGCCTAAAATAGTGACTGCAAACATAGGCTGCTGTTGCTGGGCAGTTGTCAACTGCTAAAAAAAAAAAAAAAAAAAGGCGTTCTACTGTCTAACAAATGGACCTTTTAAATGAAAATGCAGTTTTGATTTCCACTGAATGGAGGGTATTTTCCTTTTTATTAAATTGCGAGAAATAGAGGCTCTGTGAAAGCTGAAACTTGGAAAGAGATTCATCATCATACTTACTGTGCCAATTTACTTGCAAGTATCTACCCACTGCAGATGGTGAAATAGAAACCTCAGGTATATGCAGTTTGTTTCTTGATAGTGTTGATGCAACACCTGTCAAACCGAAAATCCTTTTCTGTATGTGGAGAATCATTGTGGCAAACTTAGCATTAATTTTAGTTACATGCTGGCCGTTAAAAGGTAGAAATAGTTTATTTTTATCAATTAAAAGAGCTTATCTGGATTGCAGAGACAACATCAGTTTCACAAAATCTGTGAATGTTTCGGAGCTGGATGAAAGGAACTCATCACATAGCTCAGTGAGCACAAAGGAGATGTTAGGATGTACAGATTATCTGATTTCTTGCTGTAGGAAACAAAGCCCTTCATTAGGGCTGTATCAGAAAGCTGAAAAACATGGTGTTCTCTTTTCTGACCAGATACTCGGGAGGTGAGAGGCTTCCTTTAGAAAATCCTGATGATTTTCTGCAGCCTTTCTTTGCCTTTCCTTCGGCAGGGAAGGTTGGTAAGACAGGTCAGAAGGGTTGCAGGGGCTGGGCTCATTCAGTCTGAGTCTGTTGTGTAAGGGGAAGGGACAGAGTTGAGCAGTAAGTAACATTTATGGAATTGAGGGAAATTTAGTGTAGAATTACAGCCATTCAACCCAGGTTTTCACCCTCCCCCCCGTTCAGTAGTGTTATCAGGAGTAACTTCAGTGAATTTGTTGGTTATAGAATAACCACCAAATATAGAATAATAATTATGCTGGTAAATACTGATAGGAGGCAGTGGAAGGATCTTTAGAGGAGGTCTGGGCACTAAGGTAATAGTGTTAACACCTATAGATGCCTACTCGAACAGGTGTCAGTAGGTACTCCAAGCTCTAAGACTTTTTCACTTACTATTGTTATCATGGAGATAATCTTCCCACATGGGAAATACAGTGAAATCTAAGCCCTTATTCCAGTCCACAATCTGTGAAAGGCCAGGCTGGATGGGGATTTGAGCAACCTGGTCTAGTGGAAAGTGTCCCTTGGAACTAGGTGATCTTTAAGGTTCCTTCTAACCCAAACCATTCTATGAGTCTGTGAAAAGGATCCAAGCTCTGACATGCAGATCTGCAAGTCAGGGCTGGAGGTGGCTTTCAGCTCCTCTCTCTGCACACCCTGGAAGAAGGCTTGGCTGTTCTGGCAACCTGCAGGGAGAAGACAACTTTGTCTGCAATTTCATGAGTCAAAGTAATAATTCTCATTGTGGAGGAATAAGGAAAGTTTGGGCATTTTACATGCATTCTGATGTGCTTCAGTGTGATGCTATTTTAAATGTTGAGGGTTTTTCAAGCTACTTGTGCTTTCTTTGGTCCTTAGCTGTTCTGCCACTCCTGTTTTCTCACTTTCCTGTCCGTTTGAGAGGCTTCATGAATCATGTCTGTGTCTCGTGACCCAAAGCCTGCTCTGCTTTTCAGCGTCGTACCTGGAGTGGCTTTTGGACTTTTCCCTTACCTTTCCCAGGGGATGTTGCAGTGGGCTGTAGTTCTAGCAGGGAGAAAAAAGAGAGCTGGCTTCCCAGGTAGAAGCAGGAGAGAACATGGAAAGCAGCAGTGCTGCAGGAGAGAGGATCTGGGCGTTGGTGGCACACAAGAGAGCATGAGTCAACAACCTAATGCCGTTGCCGAAAGCCAGATCTGGTCCAGGATTGCATTAGCAGGGTTGTTGTGTGCAAGATGCAGGAAGTAACCATTTTATTGTCCTTAGTGATGGTGAAACTCAGCACGAAAAATGCACCCAGTTTGGGGCGCTCTGTTTTATGAAAGAAGCTGGAGGAAAAAAAGAGGAATGACGACAGATTTAGGAAACATGACCTACGAGGAAAGATTGAGAGAACTGGATTTGTTTAGCAAAGAGATGGAGAACATAAATCTTTTGATAGGCATGAGATTGCTGTAAGAACATGGCAATCTATTACTCTGTATGTCTTAGATGGCTAACATCTCTTTCAGTTGCAGAATATTCCTATTTGGGTTAAATGCAAAGGGAAAAATCACAGCTTCGAGGCTATGTAATCACTAGCCTGATCACATGGCTTATGAGGAAGTTGGAGAATACCTTTCCTCAGAAGGTTTTGAGACAAATTTAGAGAAAGGGACAAAAAATACCCAACCCAAACCTGCCTGAATTGTTAGGCTAGTCTTAACATGCTTTCGTGAGTGGGCTTGAATTAAACAGTCTTTGGATGCTCTTCCAGCACTACACTACTTCTTTTCCTTACAAAATTTAACATCTGATTGTAGTAGTTGCTATTTTAACAAGAGAGCAGAGATGTAGAAGACTCATCAATGATTTGCAGTTCCTGACTTAGACTTCAAAAAACTGGGGAAAAAAGATAATTTTTTAGGAGGAAGATAAAACATGGAATATTTCAGAATTTTCTGTAATTTTCTAATTTTGCCTTAGACAGTAACAGAAATATTACTGACGAGAAATATCTACACCCTATTCCTACTGCAGCCTTACATGGCTGGAAGTATCACGGCCCCTCAAAGAGTGCAGCGGCACTGCACACAGACAAAAAGCTCATCTTATCAAGTCAGTTTTTGGAACCAGTGTCTCAGTCATTGTGCCGGAGTTTTAAACTGGGGAAAAGCACAACTTCTGCTGCAGCCTCACTTTGGCAGCAATTCATAGACCAAATAAGAACAGCTTTTTTTACCTCCTTCCTTCACTGCTGAATTTGGCTTGTTCAAGAAAATGTAGGAAGAGGGAAGACTGAACTTTATGAATACTTCGTTTTTGTTTTCTTTTGTAAGCCTGTGAAAGCAGGGAATTAAAGAGTCTTTGCAGGTGAGAGAGTTGGAAATACTAAAGTGTTTTTGTGCATACGTTTGGATGTGTCATTCTGCGGTATGTAGTGACACAATAACCTGGAAAGTGCAAACCCAAATATATCTCGAGCTTTACTATGAATAGGACACCTCTCTATTTCTTCTTAGTGTGTAACTGTGTAGTACCTGTTACTTATTTTGAACAGGAAATTTTCCTGGCATCTTTTGTAACTCTGTATTTTAGATGGAACAGGAATTAGCTCATTAAAGTGCACTTAATGATAACATATATAAAAATTACTTTCATCTTAATGCTTTTAGCACATGGGTGATCTACTCTGTCACTTCCCAGCCCACTTGTGAATGATTAAACTGGATAAACCCCCCCCAACTGGATTAAGCTAAACACAAACTACACAAGCAGATCAATACATATCTTGAAAGAGCTGGAGATCTCGCACCACAAAAACATCAGCCTCTTTGCAGGATGGTCTTGCACCTCTTGAGATCCTGAAGAGCCTTGGAGGTCTTGAGGGTTGCATCAGTTTCAGATGTGTAGGGGGTTTTTTTTGATTCTGAAGTTGATGTTCATGACTGGGGCTTACAATGCACAGGTGGAACATACTGATTCAGTACAACCTTCTTTGCTTTACTAACTTACTTTATCAAATTGGTTTTATTTTAAATGCACCATATGTGATTGCATGAAAATCTGAAGCCATTTTTTCATCATAAATGATAAGCATTTTAACTGAAAAACTGTTCATTATTATTTCATAGCTGTATTCTACATAGAGGGTTTTCCTGCATGCTGATCTCTTCCACTTTTTAAGGGTTTTCAAGTTACTTCCATTAATGTAAGTCTTAAGATGACTGTGGTTATTTAATTATTTTTAGAAATTAAAAAAAAATTACAGGAGGGCATTTGCTTTTTGGAAAGACTTTTGCCTTGCTTACTAGAAAAACTCCTTAGAGATTTTGTACCATACATTAGTATTCAGAGTTGTATGATTCAAAAATTGATGAGCCTTTTACTAAGTTATGTTTTCTAAAATCATTTGGTCTAGTAGATAGGCTAGGAAGTAATAATTGCAGGCTACCTAAACCGTTTGAAGGGTGAGTTAGGGAAGTATTCTGCCATTCTGGGAATATTTCTTTTGAAGTCACACTATGACAGGGATTGAAACAAAAACATTTGCACAATTCCTAAGAATGTGACCCAAGTAATTATCCTGGAGTACATAAATGTTAACCTCTTTTTATTAAACCCATTAGCTTTTGAAACCAGTAGTGAAAAATGTTGACTTAACAGGTGTACAGTTTCGAAGAGCAAACTGCCTTCAGGGTAATTCTGCAATGGGGTTCATTTTGCAGCATTAGAACTGACTTGTCATATTAATAGCCTGCACCCACCTGTGGCAGCCTAAAAATGGTATTGCAGTACTCTGTGATGTACAAAGGACATTGTATGAGCACTGAGCAGTCGTACTAACATTCCTAGCAGAAAATAATCTTTTTTCCCCTCTCCCCACCAAAAGATGCTAAACTAGTATTTTAAGGATATATAAGCCATCTTTATATACTGTATAATATACCATATATCATTATTTTGAACACTTTTGTTTTCTACTTGGGTTTTACTTTCATGCAGTCTGCATGAAATTTCTTTAGATGTACTCAATTCAGTACAGAGCAAAATTATAAATAGGAATCAAGTTGACTTTTCTCTTGAGTATGTGGTTTTTGTGTAGATCACATCATAAACTAAACGTGTGTTAGCAAATCATTTGGTGATTAGCTGACAATCTTTTTCTTGTTTAGCAGGCGTACTTAAAGACCAGGTGATAGATACTGGTGCCATCACTATATTGTACAGTTTGATTTTATGCCTGACATAACTTCATGAGCTCATATTTGTGAATTATTTTGCTTGGGTTTTATTGTTTTGCATCTGTGTCACAGTGCTAGGTAAGGTCTCTTAATAAAAACCCTTATTCGCCCATCTGCTTGTTTAAACATCTAAAGCATTACCTGAGTGAGGATACCTTTGTGATACTACAGTAACACTTCTCTCACTCAAGTAAAATAGATTATCTTTGTACGAGACGCTCCGTGAAGACATGCAAGAAACAGCCCAAACTTCAGTTCACTGTTTAAATAGGTAACATTGGGTAAGGGTGGAGGGAAGTCAGATGTAGAGATAGAAAACTGCTCATCTGAAATTTGAAGGCAAATTTCTGAAAGACCCCAAAACAAAAGCCAGGTCTTCTGTGCTCAGTGAATATTCTTTGTTTTTTCCTGAGAAAAAGTGTTTGTTGTGGAAAATGTTTTGCAAACGTATGTTATACCTCTTGTCCTGCAGCAGCTCTGTCCCCTTATGGAGACTGCGTGTTTGCTCTCACTCCCTGCACGCATTGGCCTCCTGTGTATTTCAGTGCAGCTCTGCTTATGAGCCATGCCTGGGCTTCCCGTCCCCACCTGCAGCTGGTGCTTTCTTTGATCATAGGCATCAACTTTAACACTATTGGTACACCTCCTGTGTTTCGGTACATCTTGCCTGCTCCCTTCGTGACGTGCTTAGGAGTCTCTGCTTAGGTGCTGGCTGATGTTACTGCATTTGCAATGAGAATTGCTGTTTTTCCTCTACCTTGCATTTCAGACATCTTTGTTACAAACTGGTGTTTAGTAAATAGTTTCTTACCTTATATCTAAAACGCCTGTCCCTGAGGCTCAGTAGTTCTTACAGCTCCCACTCCGTAAGTCTGCAGTGCGCTGTTGTATTTTACACAGAACTGGTTTTTGAGCTTTGCATGCTGGCAAATCCTGCAGCTTGCTTTAGAGTTTGCTGTATTTCTATGTCCTCTCCTTTCACCCTTCCTCTAGAAACCCTCTGCATTGCTTTTGATTGCATCTACTGCAGACCATATGTTCTGGCTGCCCCAGATCCCTGTGTGCCACCTCTGGACTGAGGCAGCTAAAATAATCTTCTTTTATGCTGCACCAACCCTTCATGGCTTCTTTTATTCTTCCACCTCAAATTCAAGCACCTTACTTTGAAAAGTCCATGGGGTGGTCCCTTCATCTGATATGCTGCGTCTGTTTGTTCTACCTATGTTCCTCCCGCAGAGCAAAATGTCTTTTGAGTCTCCAAGTTGTTAAATGCCAGCCTATTTCTCTGGTTGCCATGTATTTCCCTTCTACTAAATGTTGTGTGTTAAATACCTGCTGTCTCCTCAGAAGTGCTTTTGTGGGGCTTTACAGGACTGAAATAATATGGTTGTGATTATGCCTGTTTTGATAAACCCTTCAGAAACCTTCTGCTGTATAGAAAGTCACCAGTAAAATCAGAAATCAGGCAGCTAGTGAACTGGTTGAAGGGAATGCAGCATATTGGGAAAGTTGACCCCTACTTTGTCTTTCTGCTTTAGATTATTAGCTTCTTTAGCATGAGAATGGCCCCAGAACTAAGACTTGTCAGCCTGCTTTGTCATATGGCATGCGTAAGAAGATTTGTGAAAGCTCAAACAAATAGTTTTTTGCAAAAAGAAAAATCCCAGTCTTGCCTAGGAAAAAAGTAGTGAGTTCTCTCTCGTAAGTGATGCAGCAAAACTCTTTCCCAAATTACGCAGAAGAGATGCTCATAGTAAGGCCCATGACAAGTCACCAAGATTACTGGGAGGGCTAAAGAATGGGATTGGGAATGTCTGCATTGCTAAGAAGCTCAAAATTACTGAAAAACAACAGAGAAGAACAAATGGGAATTATGTAAATACATCCTCTAATAATGTGTTTTGGTTTTGGTTCATTCAGGACAGCACAATTACCTGTGTGCGGGAAGGAATGACTGCATAATTGATAAGATTCGAAGGAAGAACTGCCCAGCCTGTCGATTACAGAAATGTCTGCAAGCTGGAATGAATTTAGGAGGTAAGCAGAATATTAATAGTTTGGTCTCCTAATTTGATTAGGCAAAAACATAGGAAATGTGCAGCCTTTTTATAGTTCTGGCAGCTGCATAATCTCAAAAGTTTAAGATGGAATTATCCTGAAGAAGTGCTTAATAGCTAATAAGCCCTGTTGTCATTCTAAACCAGGTTTTGGAGACACGTATTTTATAGCTCAGAAAAAAGAAAAATGAGTGTTTTATGATGACAGTAATTTTAGTGGAATTTCATATAGATAGAAGAATTATGGTTTCAAGTATCGCATATTTCTATTATGGTTTCAAGTATCACTTTTTTAGAGTGAGCATTCTCTTAAATACTGGGAAACATTTTACACCATCATGAAAGCAAATCAACGTGTAGTGAACCTCTCCACTTTTTTGTTGCTTGTTCAACATTTACATTGGATTATTTCTGCAACTGTATGGATATGTAGTTTAGATAATGTTACTTCACTGTGTGTATGCTACTAACAGAAAGGCAAAACCTTTCCTTAATTATTATCAACAGTATTTTGAAAAGAATATGATAGCAAAACTTACAGTAGGGTTTTTTTTTTTTTTGTTCTTTTAATTCTTCAATTGCAATGTCTGCACAATTCAGGCTGTGCTTCAGTGGGCGTCTTGTTTCAAGTTATCACCTGAGCAAATTGTATCACAAATCACTTCTTTCCCTCCTACTTTTAGGTTTATTGTGTTGTCTGTGAATGGGGCTTTGGATACTGCTGCAGGTCCTTTCCCTGATGCGCAGAGTGACCCTTCCCTTATAGAGTGTTTTTGACTGTTCCAGAAAATTATAGCGTGGTCACATTAATTCCTCCAAATCATTTCCCAATTTGCTTTTTATCCTCCTGGACCTATTCTCTCCTAGTAGCTTAGTTTAGTTCTACAGACAGATATAGCTGCTTGTCTTTCATAGGTTATATGCAAAATCCTGGTTCCTGCCTTCTGCCTGGTACCTTTTTCTAACTCCCAGATGTCTTTTTCTGTCTTGTCTCCTGGCAGAAATACTCAAGCAAAGAACTTCTTACTTTTTTTGGGATGTTAGCCCTGTTAAGACCTTTTTCAACTCCTTTCCCTTCAAGCTGCCTTCTAGGCCCCTTGTTTCTGCTTCCCAAAAGAAAATGGGGCCAGACTGTGGCATGCTGGGTGCTGACAGCTTTCGTTTGATTTTGATCTGTGCTATTGATACTAGCAAGGAGAGCAGAACAGCACCTTTGTTTGATGAAGTGGGAGCTCCATGGTATTAGCTCATTCTTTCCAAAAAAAAAAAGATGCTGAAAATGTATGTGGAGCAGGAAGCCCAGATCCCTGGGGTATTGGAAATCTTGCTGCAGCCCTCCAGCAGCTGGTGCAAGGCATCATCCGTTGCCGTGCCCTTCTAGACAGGCACTCCAGCAGAATATAGGGCTGCCATCTGACTTGATAACCTTTTGAAAAGCAACATGTGACACTTTCAATGTCATGAGTTCATCACTGTGATTTCCTAGTGTGTTTCAAAGGATGTGTTCACACAGTGTCGTCTGCAGTGAAAAACAAGGGAGGGGTAAACTTTGCTTGAGAGGGGTTGGTGTTTTTAGACACATTGGCTGGAATGCTTTAAATGAGGAATGCATTGAAAATCTTCCCCTGTGTTGGAGCTTGGTAGTCTGCTGGAAATTGTAATTAACGATCTGCATTTAATGACCTAGAAGGCCAAGTCTGCCTCCACAGTGTACAGCTGGTGTGCGGTTCAGCTTTGCTGTTTAGCTGTTTTGGTGATTTTCTTCATGTAGAGAAACTAAAGTGAAATTCTTGTTCCTGATTTGATCCATTTATGATACATAAATGAACTAAAATGGCATAAAAAGGTCTTTCCATCACAGCAGTGAGTGAGACAGTCTGGGTATGGCTCTGGATGTTAATGCAATGCAGTACCTTTCGCATGGTCCAGAAGACAACAGCTAGGTTGGGGGCAGAGAGGAGGGCTGCCAGAAAGAGGCAAAGTGCCTGCTGCCCTGAAACAGTTACTGTGTAGGGAGCTCTGAGGCTTGCCAAATTATGCTAACACACCTTTCAACCTTTGAGCCTGTCCAGGTCTGGCAAAAAATGTTGGTAGGAAGGCCATTTGCTGCTTGGCATTTCTTCTTCCCCTGTGGTGATAATCATGGAATCATAGAATGGTTTGGGTGGAAAGGACCTCTGCCATGAGCAGAGGTACCTTCTACTAGACCAGGTTGCTCAAAGCCCCACTCAGCCTGGCCTCAGTTTTGCATTGGGTATCTCCAGAGCAGCAACACAGCATCTCAGGCTTAATTTTGGGAACCTCTGTGTGCTGTTGATGAGGAATTCTGATAGGGTAGAGATAATCACAAAAAAAGGAGGTGGAAATGGGAAGAAGATTAATGAGTATTTGAAACCAGTAATTTTCTCTTCAAACAGATTTCCAAGGTTTAGTATAACATTTTTTCATAATTAGCTCAAATAGACTGAATATGTTCATGTTATTATGAAGATGCATTGGAGCTTATAGCCTCATTTGGTCAGCCAAGTTTTGCCAAGAATATGCACTAATAAAGATAGACTTTTAACTGTTTATAAGTTGAACTTACAGGCCAAATGCACAAGTGTTGTCCTAGGCAGTGCGATTGGTGTGGAGCTGGAGGGAAATGAATTTATAAGCAGTGTAGTTCAAGTCCTGTTTGTAGCACAGTCCTTTCTGCAGATGAGTCACACTGCACAGTGCTATGCTCTTTGTGCAGCAGATCTAAGTTGAGCTCTCATCCTTCAAATGAAAGCGGAGGTAAACACAAACCCCAGACTGTATCAGAGATGCCAGTGTGTTTGGCTCCTGAGAAGCAGAGTTAAGATGATATGCAAAAGGGTCACAAGCATAGCTCAGGCCTGAAATGTGTGCAGGTTCCTGAAGCCATGGGCACTTCTTTTCCACTTGTACATAATTGTAGTGTTTTATCCTCTTATTAAAAAAAAAATATAAAATCCCCAGTTGATGTAGAAGAAATGTTGCCTTGGAGAGCAAGGTCCTGTCTCTCATGGGCTTGAAAAGACCATGACTTTTCTTTTGCAGCTTTCCCTGTCTTCAGATAGGAGTGAAAGACCCCAGGCTGCCAACCTGCTCCTCCTGCTTACTGCCATGGGGGGTTATAAAGCAAATTGCAATTCAAAAGTTTGTTACTGTCCTCCTCTTGTTACTGAAGAGATTAATCTGTGTAGCAGAAAACTGGAAATCAGAAAGAGAGTTTCCATGTTTCCTGGAGCACATTTTTGCACAATCTCCACTGAACTCGTTTCTTTGGGTTTTTGTTGTTGGTTGGGTTTTTTTTTTTCCCTTTTGGTTAGATTCTTTGTCAATGTTTTCAAAATGTTCTTTCTTTTGTTTGCTGTGTGAAAGTATCACAGGTTTCTTTTGGTGGCGGATCTCCTGCTTCCCGGCATGCTGACAACTGTTTTCCTAAAACCGCAAAAAAAAAATAATATTTTGATGTGTGGCAGCATGCCATGCTTTAAGCACCTTTTATAAGTACGTGTGGTTCAGGGATACAAAATACACCTTTTCATGAATGCTCAACCAAATTAATTTGGCAGTTTTATTGTTTACCTCCTCCTTTTGTTTGTTGAAAAAATTGAAGCATTTTCCAAGCTCTTAGATCCTCTAATAATCTTTAGAAAATTATTCATCAAGGCAGCAAATGATTTACCTAATTATGGTTTTTTTTCTCAATTTTTATTTTGATTTTCTAAGAAGCATCTGCAACCTGTAATTTCTGCAAAGCTGAAGTTTTCCAAATATCGTGTTAATTCATCCTCCTCACTTCTATAAAGTCTGTGTGTGCACTACAGACAGACATCCCTTTGGCAAGTAGGACTCCAAAACTTTTTCGGGTATCATCGTTTGTTTGTTGGCTTGTTGTTGTTGGCTTTTTTTTTTTTTTTCAACTCCGGTGACATATGCTAGACTTAATTATTGGAAGAGATTCAGAGTGAGCAACTGCACTATGAAGGTATGCTGGCCCATTTTTGGTTTATGCTCTTTTCAAGATTCTGTAATTAATTTTCAGTTAATTATGGACCAGAATGACTTCATGAATTGTGAGGTTTCTTCCAACATACGCTGTGATCAGATTTGTCGAGTCTCTCACTTCTGCACGAGACATTTTCATTTGACTCCCACCTCATGCTGCTGTTCCTTAGTCGTGTCTGTCCCTACTGCAGCACTGGGGGAAGGGAAGTGAGATGCCACAGTCCCACCCTGGTGCTCAGCATGGTTTCTTGTGCCATCCAGCAATGCAGCTGGTGTCTTGCAGCAGTGCCTGGGATGCTGCATTGCAACCAGGGCAGGCCAGAGCTCCTGGTTTCATTCCTGCTGTATGCCAGGCCCTGTGCTGAAGCCTGGAGAAAGGAAGTGTTTTATATGGTGTACCCTGATGGGACCTCTGTCCACCCAACCCCTTTTCTTGACAGGTTAGTCCTTGCCTCTCTGATGTGACCTAGTGAGCAGGCACAGAATCGTAAGAACCATGTAATGGTTAGGGTTGGAAGGGACCTTAAAGCTCATCCAGTTCCACCCACCTGCCATGGGCGGAGACACCTTCCACTAGACCAGGTTGCTCCAAGCCTGGTCAAGCCTGGCCTTGAACACTGGCAGGGGTAAGAGATCCCTTCCTCTTCCGCTGTGTGATCAGAGAGGATCCCACTTGTGCCATGTGATGTGCCATACATGCTTACGGGACAAAAATGTGCTGAGAGGTCAGTACCACGTAGGACTGCAGTCCTTTCCTGCCTCAGCTCCCATGTAAAACACTGCTGAGAATACCCGTAGTTGTCTCCCACAACAGTGAGAAGCAGCTTGTTGAAGTATCCTTTGGATATCGAGGGGAAATAGAAGAGATTTCACCTTGCAAATTGCATAGTTCATCACTCTGTCTGCAGAGACTGCCTGTGAAATTTGAGTCTTGGGTCTGCATACATTTACATATATAAGACACTTCATGCACAAGATGCTGCCTGAGATTAGTAGTCTTCACTTGCAGATATCCTTATTTTTTATACATTAAAATATTTCACTAATCTGAAAAATAGATTAAATGAGAGAATCAGTAATAAGATACAAAACTTCACCTTTTTGCCCAGCTTTCCATTTTCTGTTTAATAACTCATACTAGTAGGGATTTAAAACTGTGGTCTTATTTTCAGTTACTGCAGCTTATGTGGTTTATGTTATCATTTCCAAATCTTTTTGAGAAAAAGAAAGCAATAGGGAGAAAAAAAAAGGGAAAAAAAACCATGAGTATTAGAAATCTGAGGACTAGGAACAGCTTAAATAAAGGAAAAATGTATCTTTTTGGCTTTCTTTTAAAATTTCTCGTAAACAAGGTTTCATAAAGGAAATAAAACTCTGTGTGTAAGAAACTAAAGCAGTTTGGGGTACATGTATAGTCAACTTCTATTTTCCATTTAACTTTTTACTGTGAAGTATTTTGAAATGCCCATTAACTTTAACTGCATTTTTATTTGCATTTATTATGTAGCATTTTCTTCCTAGGGAACGTAGTCAATTTTTTTAACTTGGAGCATTCAGCTGGGTTTGTGTCAGTTCTTTCAAGAGACTTCTACTAATATACAGCAAGATATGAAAGTTAATTGTGGGTTTGGTGAAGCAAACCCTCACATTGTCAGTTTTTCTTGCACTTTAGCTGGACAGCTTAGTTGTGATACCTACCAATGTCTAGGTTAGCATAAGTATTGTTTCAGAGAGCATTCATGTTTTTCTAGGTGTGACAATTTCAGAAAACATTTGTGTTAGAAATCTATCAAGTTCTGAGACTGTGTTAAAATCTGTGCTCTTAGCAGGGAAGTGAAGCAGTGATTTACCTACTTTTATTTGCATGTGCAGTGTATTGAACCCAAGTGAGTAATATAACCTTAAGGCATAGCCTGCATCCATGCTGTCTTGTGCTGTGGTTTTTTTAGCTCTCCTAAATTGTCTTATGGGTGTACTCATAAAAGAATCAGCAGGGAAGTCCGTGTTGCTGCATGGAGTCCACGTTGGTGACTCTTCAGAAGAGGACATCCTTGCAACCATCAGAACAGTCACTTGCCACAAATATTAAGAAACTGTTCGGGAATGATGACTTAAAAATGCAGAATTTTGAGGAGGGCTGGTAACGTCAGGGTGATCTCGTAGGCATCGATTAAAAAAGAGTATTTGAAGTGTGCCCTTGCACTTGGCATTTTGCTGATGATTTTGTTTCATATGTGAAGGCAACTCAAGAAGACGCACTGCAGTAGTCCAAAAGCACACAGCTTTCACCCAGCAATCCTTGATCAAACTCCTAATCAGGTTCATGTTCTCAGTCCTCCTTTGTTTTTTCAAGTTTTGCTGGTTTCAGCTCTGCCTTCTGACAAGTGCCCAGCTGCCAGCAGCATTTGTCTTTCCTCCAGGAACAGCCTTTCAGGCTTTTGGCAGAGGTCTGCTGAGCTCCAAATTTCCCAGTTTTATCTGCTGGACTCTCCATCATCCCATTCGTGGCATAACACCCTTGGTTGCCAGCCTCGCAAAGGAGCTGCAGCTCTTCTGGGCTCCTGCTGGCAGTATATGTTCCAGCCTGCTTCGTGTCGTGCGGTGGCACTGTGCGTGCAGGCTCTGTGGGGTTTAGTCTGATTTCAGCAGTATGCAGCACTCGCTGTGCAGGCTCAGAGGTTGCTCTTTCCTGATTGGTTCATATTCTATACATGGTGTCTTGCTTTGGTTCAAAACACAGAATGAAGAGGGTTGATCACAGCTTTGTGAGAGGAAGACTTGGGTCTTCCCAGAAGAGGTGCAAAAAAAGTCTTCCACTGTTGTGTTATTGTTAGGCAATAGGACTGAAGCACAGCAGTGGCTCTTGCTTGAATACCTTCTGCCAGGCATTCACTGGTTGGCTTGCAGGATCCCCTGTGAACTTCTAAGTTTTCCTGTCTGTTGGCAAGGCTCCAGCTTTCATCTGCAGGATGCTCCCAGGGTAGATGATGTTTCTGGCTCCTTGACTCCCCAAGACCAAGCGTGATTCCCCCCCTTTAACCAGTTCTCTGTCTTGTAGGGCATTTAAGTTTAGCAGCCTATTTTCCTAAGGATCCTGACATGAACTGCAGTTTATCTTTGTTGCTCATACAGATGCATAAAGCAAGCAAGCCCATAATAGCTCTGTTCATCGTTTTTGTCTTGTCATTCCGGAACAATCCAGAGTGCTTCAGTGTTTCCAAAACTGTTACATGCAACTGTTGGTGGTGCTCTGTTTTTCCCTCAGTCACCAAATTATCGTGCTTCCTTCCACAGTGCTCTAAGTCCATATCCTCTTTGCTCTTCCCCACAGTAAAAGTGTAGTCCCACTTAAGAAAGCATGCCTGTGTCTCCTGTTCCTCTTTCCAGAGCTGTTGATTATCACAGGAGCCCTTCCGAAACCTCTCCTTGTGGTTGTTAGTGGTGTTTCCATTACTCACTTCCCCTCACTGTGAGAAGCTGTAGGAGCAGGAGGAACTTGGCCTTTGAGCTTCCACCAAACCATTGCTTCAGAGAGTTCTCACCTGAGAAAGAGGGCATGAAGGTTTAACTTGCCGTGCCTGACACAACTTTGGCCAAAGTATGGTGGTCTTACTATGCTGATTAGTGGTTTTTGTTAAATCCCTCATTAGTTGCCTGCCAGTGTGCCATGGACAAATTTGAGGAGCCTGGAGTATAGCAGTGAGAGTGATCGGGAGTATTTAAAACTTGACTAGTCGGGACAGATTGAATTACTTGGCATTGTTTAGTCCATAAAAAAGACTGGAGGGAAAGGTGAAGAGAGGGGCAACAAATGTTGTTTTAGCAACAAGCGTTGATAAAGTGGAAAGGAGATGATTTGCTTTCCTTGTCTGTGAAAGCAGAACAGAAGCAATGAGCAGCAAGGAATAGGCAAGTGAGGAAATGGAAAAGTGTCTGTTACTATAAGGCCAGGGGAGCACAGGAATAGATGGTCTGGGAAAGAAGCGGAGTCTGTCATTGGGTATCTTAAAGATAAGGCAAACATTTGTCCATTTGTTGGAAATGACAAGGGTGCAGTTGGCTCTGAGCAAGAGGATGGATCATGCAACTGTCCGAGGCCTCTTCCAGACTATGGTTAATATTGTGTAAGTGGAGTTAAGCTAGATAATTTGTGTGCAAATAAAAAAAAATGTGAAAATACTATTTCCACATACAAAAAAGCTTTTTAGATTTTGACATCAGTGATCTTCATTGAATGAGCTACTCTGTATCTGTCCTCTGTGTGACGGTACCTTTTGAAGAAGCAATGGTGCAAAGACTATGCAAGTCATGTGCTCTTTTTTCTGACATTGTGTTGCTTTTTTGATTGTCTGCTACTTTGGCACTTCACAGGTTTTAAATTGAGTCTAGAGCTGTGGTTTACTCCAGTAATGTCACAAGGAAAATTTATTCAATCACAGATTGTGCCTTAGCACGTGAGTCTGTTGTTCTTTCCCGTTGTATTCTCATGTGTGCTTTGCTTCAGAATTACCTTAGTAACTTGTATTTTGGTTTGAATCTTGTTTCCTGGTTGTTTTCCTTTTTTTCACATCAATTCCCAAGTGCATACCTTTCCATTTTTAGTATTTGTTTTTTTGCTAAAATAAGTGTGAGAAGTTACAAGGATACCTGGGTCAAAAAGCAGACTTTGAGAGCTTGATGTTAGTAGAGAGACCCAGCAGGTTATGAAGGAAAAACTTGAGCACATTTAAGCCTCAGCAATACACAACAGGCAAGAAGGTGATGTTTAACAAAGAGGAAGGCAAGGTGAAGGCACCACTGGAACATCTCTGAGCCACCCAGTACCACTCGTCTTCCTGCAAGTTGGTGCTGGTGATTTGTGTGCTTTTGTAGTTCTCTGCCAACAGTTTTCCTACGTCCCCCAGTTCTGTAACATTTTAGTGATGGAAATTATCTTCCCTGCAGAAGGCGTAAGAGGAGGAAGGAAAATTGTGAAATGTCAAGACCACATGACCAGTCCACCCTGAATGGACAGAAAGGGGATTTGTCAGTAGGGAGTAGAGAAGATACTGATGTGGGACAACAGTCCTGCCATCAAAACCTTGCAGTTGTCATACTGGAAAGAAAGATCTGAGGAAACCTGTGTGTGGCTTCTGGGTCTGTCTGCACAGAGACTAAGCGCATTCAGGCACGTCATTTAGACATCCTCTTAGAGAGGCATGTGTCAGTTTAGCCATTACTGGCATTTCATACGCAACTCCTTCAACCTCAGGAGAATTTAGAAATGTGCCACTCTGTCAGTTGCAAAGAGATACTGTGATGATTCAGATCATACATATGGGTGATACTGCAGAGTTGCCTTTTCCTTGGAAAGGTGGCTAATATCATCACATACAGGGTGTTTCACTCATGGTCAGGGTGATATATTAAAGCAGGAGATTATAATGATTATAGTATTTTATTTTTTTTCTAATTAGTGATCATGAACTAGATGGTGAAAAATATGGCTCAGATGACTACAGAAGATAAACAGCCAGCTTGTATTGCACAGGTAGCATTGCTGTTCCTGGAAGTGGGGTAGCTGATTTCTAGGTGACGAGAGTCAGAGCAACAGCGTTGAATGTATTAGAAATAAGGTCATTTGAAAGAAATCTGAGTTCATTGAGTTGATAAACCCGGGAGTATGGAAATTGTACAAGTGAGGAGACAAAGTACTTCAAATTTCTATTACTTGGGGAAAAAGAGAAGAGAGGGTATGTGGTGCCTTTCAACATAACCAGAAAGACTGCAGAGGGAAGTGCAGTGCTTAACCAAGCTGAGTTCTATTAATGGTAGTGCAAGAACAAAAATGAAGCATTTAAAGCATGGCACACTCTAGCATGGAGTGGAAGCATGAGCACTCAAGGTACAGGATGAGAGGTGCTGCAGCAGAGTTTGCTTATTGATGCTTTTGAAACCATCTGAAAAGCTTTTTGAGTACACATGTCTGCAGTGTAAATATGAGGAGGAAATTTCACACGCAGTAAATATCTACAAGACAGGGCAGTCAAAATGGCTTAATGTTGTGATCAGGATGAAGGGCACAAAAATCATGGAACAGCCTTAGCACTGGGTATCAACCCAAATAAAAGCAAGAGAGAAGACTTGGACGAGGATCGCCTGCAGAAGGTTGGATGGGAATGGGTGTTTTGCGAGGAAGGTTGTCACTTGACACAAGGCAGAAACCAGTGATCATAGCCAAGAGCATTCAGTCTGGTACAGTGGAAGATTTTTAAATCTGTTCTCCAAAGTTTCCCTAACTTTTGCTTTTAACCAAATTACTACCAATGCAAGCAGTTCAAGCTGCTGATGCTTCATTGCTGCAGGTGTCTTAGAGTTGTAGGTGGCACATACTGGAGTTGTAGGTGACCTAATCTTTGCTTTCATTGTTGGTATTTTACTGCTAGTCTTTGAATCTATTTGATGAATAGTTAGATCTACTGATGCATTTAATAGACAATGCTTAGCTAGAAAATCATTGAATTTGCCATAAATTTGAAGAATGAATAAATAATCAGTAAAATATGAGTTTTGGGAGCATCTCAAAAGGACTGATTAAGATTGGCTTTCATCAACATTATAATTTTCTTTTGTAAGCTTTTTATAAGGCTTTGTTTATTGGGTGATTTAAATATTTAGTAAATACATTTCTTTTGAAATTAATGAAGAAGTGCATGAGGGAATTTTATATACCAGAAATGTTAGTTGTGAGACTATTATGTCAGATTGGGATTTTATATGAAATATATGTGGGGAAAATTTTCATACTTTAGCCATTTCTCATTAAAAAGCTTTATCAAAAACAGCTTGATTTGATTTTAGCAGGAAACCACTAATTGGCATTTGGTAAAAGTTGTTCCCACACAGGGAGGAGTACCCCTATGAAACTGTTATTTTTCAATTAATTATCACTTTGAGAATTGCTGAGAAACAAGCGAATGTGTTAGACATTTTCCCTGACAACCTAAATATTCCTGTAAAATGCACTTTGGAACTCAGCTTTCTTTTGTCACTTTTGTCCTTCTTCATGAATGTGTAGCCTGAAGCTTGGCATGGCTAAAAAAGGGATTAATTTCCTCTCTCTCTTACCCAAACCCTCCCCAGTGCCTTCCGTTCTTGACTGCTGTGGACATCACTGTCCCACTCATTAGACATGTAGGTAACTGAAGCTTCATCATTGGGTCAGACCTCAAGATGCACTAGATTTGATCTGGGCTTTCACCTTAGTTTTTCTGAGGCACCTGTGATGGCTTCTGTGCCGGCTTTGCAAGGCTGCTTCTTTTTTCCATCCTACAGAGGCCATCCCTTTGAGCAGATCTCTGTGGACATGGATCCACAGTCATGAATTCTGTGTGCAAAAGCCAGTGCACTGCACAGGAACCGTGCCTGTTCCATGAGATATGGGCAAGTGCTGTCATTAGGTGCCACCTCCCTGTAGGTGTTTGTATTTCACCACTCAATATCTCTAGCCATAAGTATAGTCAGAAGGAAATGAGGAATTCTTGTTAAAATAGGACAAGATTTCTCACTAAGTGGGTGCATAATTACTTGAAATATCATTCTCCAAAAGTAGCTGTGATGAGTGGTTTGCTGCCACACTGTAAGGGCATCTGAAGTAGGGTCCTGTTAAGGGTCAGTTCTGGGTCTACAATTTTACTAATTACTTGCATACAAAGTAGAGAGTAAATATGTAAATCTACAGATTTGCAAATTCTCCCCCGTGACCAGAATCACAGTTCAAAAGCATCTTCAGTTCTACTGTGTGAATCCAAGAGGATGGCATTTTCACTAAGGTGCAGATGGGTATGTTGAGAAGTGCAGTTTGAGGTGGGCAGGAATGAGATACCTGAGAGCAGATGTTAGAGATTGCAGTAGAGAAAGAAGCATGGTTGCGTGATGTTTTTATGGTAAAATCAGCAACATAAAATTGTTGCAAAAATAGGCAAGTCCCTTTTGATACTAAGGCATTATTCCGTTCTGGTACAGCTGGCAAGTATGGGCTTGATGATTGTGATAGGACAAGAGGTAACAGCCTCAGTCTGCACCTGGGGGGATTAGACTGGATTTTAGGAAAAATCTCTTCACCAAAAGGATGGTTAGGCAATGGAACAGGCTGCCCAGGGAAGTGATGGAATCACTGTCCCTGGAAGTGTTCAGAAACCATGTAGATAAGTGCCTCGGTGATATGGTTTAGTGGTGATCTTGGCAGTCCTGGGGCAATGATTAGACTTGATGATCTTAAAAGTCTTTTCCAACTTGGTTGATTCTATGACTGTCTGGGTTTCAGCACTGTTAGTCAGAGTGATTCCTTTAACATCTAAACTGAATCTTCCCTCCTGAAATTTCATATCGTGTGCCTGAATAAAAGTGTATACAGACCAGACACCACCCAAGGAAGAACAATGATAAGAAGAAGCCTAGAAGGAAACATAAGTCTATAAGCAAAAGTTGATAAAACTCAATTTATCTTAGTGTCAAAGGGAGAAATGTATTAAGAAGGCCATGATACCAGTCTTTCAATACAAAAAAGGGGTGTAAGAGAGGGGACAGGAATGATAAGTCGTTCTTTATGGCCGCTGGGGAAATGATGAAGAGAAATCAACTTTACTGCAGAAAAAGTGATGCTGCATTGGAGATACTGGGAGAAAACTGAGTGGTTAGATGTTGGAGACAGATGGGGGATATTGCGGAATTCCCTTTATTGGAGATTAATAACATACTGAGTTGGGCAAAGTGTAGTTGATCCTGCTCAAAGCAAGAGGATAAACTGCTTCACATATATTGCTTCTGTGCTTTACAGTGCTGTACTGGAGCAGCATTGCACTGCATTGTATATTAGAATCTGTTCCAAACAAAGCAAAACGCAAACATCCCTGAAATTCTATATGTAAGTAAGTAAAGTAACAAGCAGGAAATATTTATCTAGTTATAGTACAGTTTTATTAGTAGTTTAAATCCAACTAGAATAAAGAACCAAAATATGTTTAAAAAGAACACGATGAAAATATGCAGAATTATGTAGATTAAAATGTGCATTAGAAGCTCTTTCATCTGTGCTGTACCTCCCTTTTTGGTGTACAGAATGTGAACCAAGAACAAGAATTACATTTATGGATGTGCCTGGATCTTTGCAGGGTCTGATTGAAGGCAAATAAAATGTGACATGCGCATAGATGAGACTTCATACACGTTTATTCCTTGTCTTTAAGCTGTCCAATCCTGTCAGATTAAAGTGTTACTTATTAATTAGTAAGCAGTTGTGAATGATGTTGGCAATGCCAAATTATGTCATTATTTCAGTTTATGCCTACCGTTTCATTCTGCTGGGTTCAATCATTGGCTTTGATCTTATTCTCCGGTTAAGGCTTGCTTCTGCTGGTGGAGGATAAGAAATCAGGAAATTTTCATTGCTTTATTAATTAAACTGTACTGATTCCTCAGGCTCCCAGCAAGTGATACTGTTTTCTGTCACTGTCTCCTGTGGGTCACAGCAGGTTTTAAAATTTATTTTTAAACTATGTGAAGGCAGGACCCTTAGTGTTTTTCTCACTAGCTGCAGTCTCCTTTTTGTATATTGAGACAAACTGCTTGGTCTCTTCAGCATATCCCAAATGTCACTGCAAAAATCACCTACTGCTTTGCAAGAACAAAGTCCTTTGGTGGTGTGTCTTAGATGATAAAGTAATCTTGTGCTCTCCTTTTAAGTCCTGGTACAACTTGTCCCTTGCTTCAGTAGTCACTTTTCATTTGCTTCCTCCCCTTCGTCTGTCCAGTCAAACCAGTGACTCATCATCCACTTCTCTGTCTTCTGGATTTATATCTGGCCCTTCCTCTTACGCACAGGACAGCACTTGAGTTGCATTTAGGGGTTCTTCATCTACCTCAATTCTACCTGAAAAGCAGTGGTTTGCTTCCCAAAGTGGGTAATTGGTTTATGGAAGCTTTAGTGTCCTGTCTTGGTTGTTCCCTTCTTTGTTTCCTGAAGAATAAAGGGTGCATGCCTGAATGTTCTTTGTAGAGCGAATGGGATGATGCTGTAAGATCTCGTTTGCATAACTGCTTTTCACTTTATTCCATGCATTTGCGTGCATATATGTGTGCATGTATGTATATCAGAAATGTCTGTATTATTATCTAGAAATTTCTCAGCAAAATCTCATACTCATTGTGCTAGACACTTAAGTGAAAAAATGTCTGTACCAAGATAGCTCAAAATTTTCATATATGTCAAGATACAACAGATTTGGGGGAAGGGAAACACTATTTGTGGTAGCAGTAAAATAGCTAATGAGAACAGATGTCAGCTCACTGAAGAAAGTGAGGCAAAGGCACCAGTCAAACATGATGAAAAGCTTCAGGGGAGGAAAAAGTGGCATTTTGATGGAGCATTTATCTATACAAAAGTGGAAGCATGTGACAAAATGTGTATACTTGTTGAGGGCTCGGAGGGGAGTCTATCCAAAGGCTGGAATGGCTGCCTCAAGGGGAGAATTGGCGGCTTGATTCTTTGGTGATTCTGGTGCGGCAAGGTGCTGTAGGTTGCTTTTGGAGAGAGGCAGGCAGCAAAAGAGGGGTGTGTGGGAAAGCCAAATTATGCCTTATTTGAAGTGCATATCATGATTTCCCCCCCCTTTTGTCTTTTATGTGTATTTACTCAAGTTGCTGCTTTCTCTTCTTCTTTACGTCTGTGTTTAAACCTCCATTGCTTTTTTTGTTCTGTGCTGTGTCCACTTTGGTTTCCCCTTCCTTCCCTTGATGTTTTCTGCTTTACACAAAGGTAGCATATGTTCTTCTAATATACTTGTGGTATCGCTTATTGATTCAACTATGTCCTGCAACATGGGTAGAATAAAGATCTATCAGGTCAGGATTAGTTTGGTCCTGGCTGTGGCAGAGCATTACATATGTGATCAGTAAAGCTCTTAGTCATCTGTGTCATGTCTTTAGCTATAGAAATAACTGGTTTTTGATAGGCAGCAAGGTAATAAACTTTGAATATTCTAAGAAATAAACCCAACCCTGATGCCAGAGGATTTTCACTGCAAGTGATGTAGTTCACTCTACGTAGAACTACAGATAATTTTCTAAACTTCAGATCTCACTTTAGAGCACTGTATGCCAGCATGAATTTGCAGAGCATTTTAGATTGTTCATTTTCTAAATTTGAACACTGATACAACTCTGCAAACAAGATATTACTCTGTTATAAAATTGCTGAGTTAAATCATAGTATTTATGGGTTCCCTTCTCTACTGTTGATAACATTTTGTTCTTTGGCATTTTGGGATCCAATTTTTTTAACAGTAATGTTGATGAAAACTATTCATTTTGATCCTATGAAAAACAGTTATCAGTTGTGTGGCCCTGTGGAGTCCGTAACTTAATTTGTGTATATTCCCTGGGAACAGAAGGATTATAGATTAGCTCCCTGTAGGCCCAATTTGTGCAGCATGTGTAAGTTTACTATGATATTTTAAAAAAGAGAGTATAGTAGCTTACCTGTCTTGTAACTGCCATAAAACTTGAAACGTAACCTTTAAAAATCAGGAATGACATAGATTTGTAGGTGGTGTTCACATTCATTTGTATTCAGAAAACAATTTACAGTAGGGTCACATCCCATTAATGTCCTGTCATTTGACCTAGAGTAGCATTCACTGTTGCAGATGACCAGAAGCCTATTCAGTGTTTTACAGATGGCACAGAAACTTCTGATCCTGAAAGCACAGACCTCCCTGTTTCTTTCTTGTGGCAGGAGTCCTTACAGATGAAGGGTCAATACTAAGCAACCAGCTTTCAAATCTGAATTCACCCCGGGCAATACCTGTTTACAGATGATTGTCTCTTCTTTTTTTTGGTAGATCATAAGGCTGTAGTAAATAGAAAAAGGTACTATTTTGGCCTACGGTCTTAATAGTGCCCAAGGCTGTTAAACTGGTTTTAATATGGCATCTCAGCCTTCCGTAGTGCCTCTGCAGCCATACTGTTGCCCTTTTCTAGGCAGGTGGGACTGGCATTGGGGGTGGTAACAAGCAAACTGGTGTTTGCGCGTGGCTCTTGTTGAGGTCTTCCAAGCACATGGAACAACGTGTGGTTTTGCAGAATTTGCAGGCTTTTCTTTGAACATGTTGGACACGGGCCTGCTCATATTAAATCCAGGTGAAACTGCCTGTTGCTTCCAGAGGAACAGGGGCTGCTATTTATGGTCACACTTGCAGCTTACTGATTCCTCTGTTATACTGTAATTCATTGTTAGAGCTACAGAGGAGGTCTGATGGACATGCTTTTTAAAAGTCCAACTTCATGTGACTTTTCAGATGCTTATCCTTATTTTTCATTATTTCTATTGCAGTGTACAAGTCCTAAAATACTTAGCAAAAGCAGTGTCAGATATTAGAAGTCTTAACCTCAAGTATATCTGCAGTGTGTCTTTCACGACTGTTTTTCTTCAACTTCTACTCTGTCTCAGGTGATTTAAAAATCCAAGGATTATAATATAATATCCTGAGTGCAGTAACGCTGAACTGGAGGGCAAGAAGTCCTGCAATTAGAGATATGCCACTGGCTGTGCAGCCATTGGATGAAAGGCTTGACCTAACCCCAAATAGGCTTCAAATTTTAACTTTGTCACATGAAATGCCCCCATGTATGCCCCATTCCTGGTCTCTGTGATGAGTTTGTGATTTCCTAAATGTTTTTACATGCCAGCCCTTACGAGCATGGCTTTTACCCACTGATTCAGAGGTGGCTTTGTTGGTTTTATAGTTGGTATTGGAGTTAGAGAGCAAATGTGAAAAACAGCTTCAAAAGACCGCCTCAGAGAAAGTACTGCTCAGAGTTTGTATTTAATCTGTAGTTGTTGGTTTCTGTGGGAGTTACCAAACCAGTTGAGCTACAGCGCTGGCATGAAGCCAAATGAAAAATACAGTTTTCTTCACTGTAAACATGACTGTCAAGCAGTAATGTTTTTCTCAGCTTCATTTTAAAGGCATTATAATGGAAGAAAATTAAACTAAAACACATTTTTATGCCAGTATTATACATGGAAGAATGTTACTTCTCTTTTCTTTTAATGAAAAACTCTTAGAGAATAGAACATCCAAAATTATGTCTTAATAAATATATAATCAGTTATCTGTGTTGCTGGATACTTGTTGGAGTTGGTGAACCAATGCATTTCTTATTCTGATGTATTTATGGTGAGAATGCTTTTTTTTTGGTGTGTCTGCAAACATGGAAGATATGTAAAGTTATTTATTTTTAGTCTTGTTTTGATAACTGAAAAAAAATAGTGCCTGATAAAACTTAGTGAATAATAACAGCAAACACTAATCTCTATCCACTCCTTCAGGCTTATTTTTAAACTCTCTTTTCAGTGGCAGATAGCTCTGTTAACTCGTCATCGGGTATTCTGCTGAACTTGGCTATCCTTGCTTTGCTTTTGGGATTTATTCTGTTGGCAAATGTGTAAGTTCAGCTTTGCCTTTATAAGATAAGAGCAAACTATATTTAATGCTTACAGTGATTTCATGAGGATGTCATCATGTAGGTGCAACTGCACCAAATGGGGAACAACAGTATTTTCACTTACTTTTCAGGATTAAATTTATCAGAGTTGTCTGCTTCGCCTGTAACTCCCCCCATTTTATTTTGCAGAGCGAGGAAAAAGGTCATTTGACAAAATGTCTGATCAGCTGCTGGTTTGTAAAACGGCTTTTTGAGTACTAGGAACAGAAATTGCATCCTGAAGAATGGACGTCAGCATCTGTGTAACTTGGTGCACAGAGCATGAAAAATCCTTCAGTTGTGTTTCCTTGTTTGATTGAGCTTTTTTTAAGGGTTTCATAATAGGAAAGTAAGAAATAGGATTGGAAGGGACTTTTATAAGGGTCTTCTCATCTTCCCTGTCTCTTAAGACAGAACCAGCAGCAGTGAAACCTTTCCTGACAGATACATCTCTTGCTGCTTTCTTGTAACAGCAATTCCTGTGTTTTCCTATATAATCTGTGCTAATGCTTCAGGTAATTAGCAAGTTTTTTTAAGTACATGTGGATCGTTGAACAGCAGAATTTTAAACTAAATTTTATTAGGACTGGCACATTTTTATTTGCATATCTAATCCTTTTATTAAAAAACTCAACCTGCCTCACTTGGTCTGGATATTTGCAGGAATAGAGAAATTAAGAAGTTGTTGAAAGCAGACAAACATGTTGTAGGTGAATTAATGAAATGGTGTCCAGATCTCTAAAGGAAAAATGATGAAAGTTACACAAAGATCTCTGAACTTCTCTGTAGATCTCCTGAGTGACGCTGATGCTGAAATCAGCCAGGAAGGTCCTTACTTCATCATGTGATGGAAATAACACCAAACCAATGTTCTGATTTTGCGCTTACTGCTCAGTGCTGTATATGAGGCAGTAGTAATGGGTTCTGTTCAGGTTTTGAATATGTTAGTCAAGGAGACTCCATACACAAGATCTTCAGGATGTTGTTTATAAGTGGTAACATCACTGTTTTCTGTAGCAATGTCCCATGTTTACCCTAACAAATAAGCAGTTCTTTTGGATCTTGGGATGAGCCAGCTCCTCTGAGTTCAAGGTACTGTCCCAGCAAGGAAATGTTGAAAACAGCAGGCTATTGTTGCACTTGGGCGTGCATTGTCCTCGACTCTGGGCGTCTGTATTCTGCCTTGCAGGAGTTGGGAGCTCAGTCACAGCCTCTGGCTCTGGGCAGGCAGCCCCAGTTTCAAGGAAACAGTAGAACACTAATGGCTGCTGTCGCCAGCAGTGATCACAGGGCAACAGCAGCTCCACTGTTGAGGAAGGTTTTCTTACACCGTGGGGTTTAAGGAGCCTGCAGAGGAGTAATGAGGTAGTTCTGTGGATCTTTGTGTGGAGTTTTCTGCAGTGTAATAAGGAAGAAGCACATAGAGCAAGCTTTGAAAACTTCCCAGGTGGCAGTGGCACTTCCAAAGCAGTAGAAGTGAACATTTCGATAATGGAGAAGAGGGGTGAGATGGAGGTTGGCCAGGAAGGATCCTGAAATTGCAGAAAAGGTGCTATATTTAGGGAAAGATAGAGAGTGGAATTGATGGCAGGGGAGAAAAAAAACCTCAAGGAAGTAGACTTGGGACATGGCATGGACTAAGGAGGGTGTTTTCATTAGTGTTTGAAGTAGGAGATAGACTTGTATTTACTGATGCCAGTAAAAGGGATGTTGCAATAATCAAAGGACAGGAAGACAAAAGTCCAGGCCAGGGTTTTAGCTGTGTATAGCTAAGTAAGAATGACTATGAGAGAAGTTACTCTGAAAGAGCTGCAAACATTTAGATCTAGTTCATTATCTACTGATTTATTGATGATTTTATTTAGTTTTTCCTGTCATGAAAGGGGGGTGATGGGCTTTTGGCTCAGATCTTTTTGTGTGGTTTGTTTTTGTTTGGGTTTTTTTAACTTAATTGTCTTGCTTTTTATTTCCCATTCTTTCCTCATGCTACAAGATCATTCTGCTGGGGTGGGAGCAGGGCTTTCTGCCTGCTTGCATACCTGTGTTTCATGTTAAAAAGTTGGGAAAGCAGCCCACAGAGAATGGCTGACATCTCTGCAAAGAGAGGAAGCAAGCTAGCTTTACTGTCTTCTAGTAAAGAAAAGTAGGAAGGGTAACATTAAAGAAAAAAAGGAAAGTAAAAGAGAAGGGAAATCATTAGAGAAATGTTGATAGCCATGAGGAAGGTGTTACACAAGGCTCAGTGTTTTTTCTTTAACTGGGTAAATATTTCTGTTACTTCAGAACTATTCAAGAGAAAGGGGTAAAGCTCTTATAGAAGTATCAAAGCAGCAAAAGCAAAGGGATTTGACTGGCTTAAGCTGTTCAAAATGAATTAACTGCATTTCAAGTTGAGATGCTGCCATGGTGGGCAGTAGGACTCAAAAGCTTAGGAGGACTCCAGGTCTCCTAATTTTAGGCATTGCCAGGGAGATTTCTTTTGAGGACCACATGCAATGGAGAATATGAATTTACACTTGTAGGTGAAAAGTGATTCTGACCATGGTGACTAGGTTGTTCTATGTATGTCTGTATGAAGACAGATATTGACATTTTGTCACTTACAGAAACATCCAGTAAAGCAGTAAAAATGAGCTTACATGTGTCTTTTGGTCCTTTTTTGAGTGTAACAATGCTGCAGGCAGGGAGGTACTTCTTAAGGTCCTGTACCCATTTCCCTGGGAACTTTGAGATGATCTTGCTGCTTCCATTTTCTATAAGCCAGGTTATGCCAGCTTTCTGCACTGACTTGGCTCTTGTGCTGTTCATCTCCACAGCTCGGAAGTCCAAAAAGTTGGGGAAATTGAAAGGGATGCATGAGGAGCAGCCACAGCAGCGGCAGCAGCCACCACCCCAGAGCCCTGAGGAAGGCACGACGTACATTGCGCCCGTGACTGAGCCTTCTGTAAACACAGCACTTGTCCCTCACATGTCTGCTATCTCACCAGCACTTACTCCCTCTCCTGTTAAGATCCTTGAAAGCATTGAACCAGAGATCGTGTACGCAGGATATGACAGTTCGAAGCCAGACACAGCAGAGTACCTGCTTTCCACCTTAAACCGCCTGGCCGGCAAGCAGATGATTCAGGTGGTGAAGTGGGCAAAGATACTTCCAGGTAACACCACAAGGCATTTGGTAAAACTTCTCTTCACTTTTTCTTTTAGCTTAATGAACTATTTGCTTGAGAAATTACATCTTTAATCTGTGGGCTGTGTGTGTTTATAGAGGTGTGTGAGATGAGCATGTAAGAGAAGATTGTTCAGGGTTTTTGTTATTTATGTCACTTCAGCTTCATATGTCTGTGATCAGTATTTTACAAACTTTCATTCTGAATAATAGCCAAGAAAACATGTTTTGTCACTGGAATGAAAAATTATGGCTGTGTTTCTTTCAGAAATATACTTTGTGTGAGAGTGTTGCTCTTGTTCATCAATACTAGAAAAGTAATCAGTAATGTACTCAGTGCTGGTTGGGCCAACCCTTGTAGAGTGCAGTGTAGTTCATGAGTATTTTCTGGTTTGATTCCTAGGATTTAGAAATTTGCCTCTCGAGGACCAAATTACTTTAATTCAGTATTCATGGATGTGTCTGTCATCATTTGCCTTGAGTTGGAGATCGTACAAACATACAAACAGCCAGTTCCTCTATTTTGCTCCAGACCTGATCTTCGATGAGTAAGTATTCCTTAGTGGTCCTTTTCAGTGCAAGCTGGAAGGATTACTCTGTCTTTATTTGCTTTTCAGGCATAGCTGCTGTCTAAGAAAATTTCAGCTAATTCGGGCTTAAAGTAGTTTAATTTTTCTATTCAGTTTTCGATTGACAAAGCTTTGATATTGCCATCCTCTTCTCCTTATATATGTGGATGTGACTTCAAATTAGGACCATTCTGATTGCTTAAAATATGACTGATACGTGACCAGGATTTGTAGGAAAAAAACACAACATTTTTTGATATCTACTGGAGCTTGGAAAATTTCTAGGAAATGTGAATGTTTAAATTACCAGTTTTATTCAGAGCAGTCTTATAATGGTGCTTTTGTTAACAATATGCAGCTGTTCGATGTGTTTTCTTGACAATCTTAATTGCCCTTCTTTGTAATCATGAAAGAAGCCAGAATGTTTTTTCAGTAATGAAATATAACTTCTTTTATGATGCATTCAGAAAAAAAGGCTCAACCAAGGAATCATTCCTTCTGAGTATGTGTGTTCGTCCATATTTTAAGTTTGCGTTTTAGTGCTTTGCTTTTGATGAGTATAATTTAATTTCTATTCCATTCCCCTAGTGTTTATTCCAAGACAGTAAAGTCAAAACTTAAGACACTGCACAGGCAGTCAAACTGGGGTCATGTCCTATGCTTATCCCAGCTTTTTGTTTGTTTTTTTGTTTTCTAGAGGTAAAAATGAGACATGATCATGGGTATATGGGTGCTCTTGAAATAAATCACAAAAATAATAAAAAAAGAACAAAAAATAACTTAACTGCTCAGTCTCCTGAAGCAGTCTGAAATGTTTTTCTTGGCGAAGATGTTTTGTCACCATTCATTTTAATAGTCTTTGTTAGATTTAGGAATTCCTGAATAATTAATGTATATGAGATAGGTCCTAAAGCAGTGAGCAATATCAAAGGAGGATCGTTTGGTTTGGTGCTTTTTTGTTTTGTTTTAAGAGAAGATTCACTGCATGTGGTTGAAAACGTAGTGTCAGCCATTTTCCTTGTTGAAAGCACCTCCACTGTGACTTGGACATTAGAGAATCATAACAGCAAAAGTATCTGTAGCTAAAGCTAAGTGAAAATGTGAACTTCAAAGGGTTCTGTTCTCCTGGGGAAATGTAGACTAAAAGTTCAAACACAGAAGCAGCTTTCCTTCATCTGAAGATAGTCAGTCAGGGGTCAAAATTTATTGGACAGGGAAATCAATCCCACTTGCAAATAAAAGTGTATGTGCATTGCTAGTGTTTGTGATACTGCAGCTAGAACTTCCAGAAGTGGAGATCAATTGTGAGGTTTTTGCTGCAAGCCTTGAAGGTAGATGCCTGCAGAATTATACTGAGGTTGAAGTTGGGATTAGGTCAGGAAAAGGAGTGTGAAATAAAAACAATCAAAAACCAGATATATATGTAAGACAGTGGCCTGCTCTTGTACTTAGTTACACATTGAGAATGTACTCATTGCAGAGCTACCAAAGGTAGCAGAAGCCTGTTCCAAGTTTCTCACGTTGCCAGTCAGGGTTGTAGTTGTGAGACTTCATTTGGAGTCCAGGTTTTAGGCTCCCCAGCACAGGAAAGTTGTTGAGAAACTTAGAGAGACCCATGGAGGTTGGCCAAGGTAGCCAGGATCTGGCTGGGACAGAGAGGGAGCTGGGCTCAAGCAGCCAGGAGAAGACAGTGCTGGGTGCAGTGGGGATTTAATCGTAGCTTTCAGCTTCCTGATGAGTTGTTGTGGAAAAAACAGAGTCAGACTCTTCATGGAGGTGTCAGTGGAAGGATGAGAGGCTGCAGTCATGTGTATGGGACAAAAATCTACCTCCTGGGCAGCAGCAGAAATTTTATAATGAGATGGAGAAATAGCAAAGCAGGTGTCCAGAAAGACCCTAGAATCTCTGTTGTTGAAGATGTCCAAGTCTTGACTGGGCAAAACACCCTGGGCAGCCTGCAGAACTGTTTGGGTTGGAAAGGACCTTAAAGCTCATCTGGTTCCAACCGTCTGCTGCGGGCAGGGACACCTTCCACTAGAGCAGGTTGCTCAAAGCTCCATCCAGCCTGGCCTTGAACACTGTCAGAGATGGGGCAGGCACAGCTTCTCTGGGCACCCTGTGCCAGTGTCTCACCACCCTCACAGTGAAGAATTTCTTCCTTATACCCAACCTGAATCTCCCCAGATATCTAACTAAGTGTACTGTTGGTCTTTTTCTGCATCATGTGTATATTCCACTGCTTTAACTGGACTTAAGTAAATGCAAAGATAAGATCTGAGAGATTAGAAAATGGCCACTCAGCCTGCTACTGAAATGCCTAAAAACAGCTTGAAAAGAATAGCCGGAATGGGCCAGTGTATTTCGTGTTGTGTTTGTGTAAGTTACAGTATGTGGGTGTTTTTAATCTTTCTTTTGTAGCATAATCGTTGTAATCAAAACTGATGTTCTGAATATACAGCTTTAGTTTTAATCCACAGTAAATCCTTAAAAGACTGTCATATATGCGACACCACATAATTCCTATTGCAGGTAAACACTCTTAAGGACAACTGTTGCATATGTAATTACACTCAGAAGATGTTTCAATGATGTTATTAAATCTGCAAGCTCAAATCCGAGAAATTGCAAAATCCCAAAATTAAGGTTGTCCGTGAAATCGTAGTTTGAGCCCTTTGGGTACGTGCTTTGAAGACTGTGTCCATAACCAAACTTAAAAGTTATGTTATGCTGTAATATTTTTCCCGTGTGACTCCTTTGGTCAGGTGGGTTGAGTTGTAGCGATGATACAGGATTATGCAATAAGACAGTTGGATCTTTGCTTCATTTTTTGCTGGTGAGGAAGCCTTCCCTTGAATGGATCTGAGGATTTGGGAGAACAGAGAGATATTAATGGGGAAGATTTCCTTAAGACATGGCAAAAGGCTATCCCTGATTCAAGACCTATGCTCAGAGACATTTCAGGTTGCTACAGCAAAGTAACAGAAATCCCTCAATAAAAAATGGCTGTGGCTGTTGTTTATTTAACTCGAGGGAGGGAGAAAATTTCTCTTCAGACTTAACCAAACACTTCAGCTGAAATTTTCTAATCTAATTGAACCTGAGGCAGGCGCACGCATGGACAATTTAAGTCCAGAGCATTAAATTGGTAAAATTATACAGAATTGAAAGCAGGAAACTTGAGTGGTGCTGCTTGGAATAGGTGCAAAAACAAAGTAAGGGATGTAGCAAAACACAGTGTTTTTTAACGCTAGCATATTTTCAGGGATTCTGTCTGAAGCTGTGCAAAATTAACTGTTTGCTTCAGGGAACAGCCGAAAATGTGATTTTTAAGACATGGTCCTGGAAGGTAGGGAAGTTAATTTCAAATTTCTCTGGTCTCTCCCTTACTAGATGAATTACTCATTGAACCAGTAGCTAAAATGACTCTCTGGCTTTGTCCTTTTGAAGGGAAAATACCCAACATTTTGGAGCAGCATGACAGTTTTGGTCGTAGAAAAAAATCTGATGATCTGAGTCTTTCAATACTAGGAGTTTATGTGTTTGTAGTGCAGAAGTCAGGTGCCCAAATCCCAGAGGAAGGCAAGGGATGCTCCTCCTTGCTCATGTTTCTGTGACAGGCTCAGGCAGTTCCTGTCCTGCTGGCTAGTGGTGGCAACTTCCCGGGTGTCTGCTTCCAACCATACATTAAGTCAGGGCATCGGCTGGCAACCTTTCAGAGGCTCAGGGAGGGATAAAAAGCATTTACGAGTGCAGCACTGCCAACAGAAACCCAGAAGGAGCCAAGACATAGTGTGATGGGGATCCTTGCTCCCCTGACATGGGAAACCAGCTGGAGTGGTGGGACATGGGCTGCTTTTGGGGTCACAGCTTGTGCTCACAGCGCAAATCCCCCTCCCAGCTGGAAGCCAGAAACTGCATCCCTCATGGCAAACTGCCTTGCTTACCCATCCCTTCCCCTAAGGAAGAGGAATGGTGGTTTTTCATCTCCCCTTAGGGCAGAAACCCAGCTGCTGGCATTGCTGACCACTATTAAAAATCAGGCATCCTCTTAGGCATGCATTGGCTTCTGCTAGCATAAAGAAAACAGAGTGCCAGCCCAACACTGGAGGTCCCCTGCAGGTCTTGATTTTCCCTTTGATTGTAGGTTTTGCATGGTCTTTTCATAGACATCTAAATCCTTGGGGACTTCTGAAGAAGAGACTCAAATTCCAAAATTGCTTACTATTTTTAGGCAATTTATCCAAATTATCTTATTTACATTCCAGCCTTATCTAGCTGTAAAATAGCAATGATGTGGGATGCTGAAAAAGTTCAGTAGTGCTCAGACACCATGTTGAGACACTTTAGTACATTGAAGTGCAGCATCAATATTTCAACAGTATTTTGCAAATGCACCAAGTGACTAATGTGCTGTGTTTTCTTGTTCCTTTGATTTCTCTTGGTTTGTCATCTGCAGCATAAAGAATAAATCACAGGTGCATAAGTGTTCAGGTTCTGAGTTTCCTGGCTGTTGTACTTTATTCTAACTGTCATAGGATTTTTACAGAGATCGTTCTGCTAGTCAAGGACTTGACGGTTTGCCTGATAAAAACAGCAGAAAGCATTGCACAAGGTACCCAGAATTATTAAAGTGAGCTTGAAAAACTGAGTCTAAAAACTGGGACAGTTTTCACAAGAGTTTGGATCAGTTGTATCTTTTTTCCATCTCTAAAATCCTTGTATGACATCATGTGCAGCTCAGTCCTTACTGTAAAAAGATTTCAATAGAGGCTGCAGTTTATTGAATATTATTTACAAAATATGAAGTGCAGAATATACCAGTTGGTGCTTTTGACTGATAAGGCAAAGCTTCAGGCTATGGATTTTGAATTATGAAGGGGCTGTCCTGTCATTATTGCCATTTCTAATTTGTAGTGCAGCATGGATGGCATTTTCGTTATAAAATACAATCATCTACTCCAGGTATTTTTAAATAACCCAGTAATACTGCGTATGTAATGTAGTTTAACACACTAACAAAGGTTGCTACAAATTAATATTAATCTTTACTTTAAATTGCAAGATGTAACTTTCAGTAACATAAAAATGTACTATTGCAAGGATCTTCCATGCTATGCCTTTGGTAACTGCCCCAAGTGTGAAGTTTTATAATTTAGAAGGTGGCAGTGGTTGATGTTAGCAATAGAGGAAAACCAGAAAATACACATTTCAAATGACAAAGTTGATGTAGAGCAAATGAGATCGAGGTGGAAAAACAGCTTCAGTACATGGGAATTTCTGTGAAGTTTCTTTGCTAGTGGTATCATGGGATGAGAATAGGCAAAGGATTTTGTAACACTGAGAAAAGTCATAGAATTAAACTAAGAATTAAGAGGTGGCTCAGCTGAGTAGCTAAGACTTTATTTAAAATCTGCATTTATTGATTACGTGGATTTTATTAGCAAATAGCATGTTCATTGTTTTTTCATTATATTCCTAATATACTCTCATAATAGATTGTGGAAGCTGGGACCATTAGGATTTGGTGTTGTGTAAGGCAGTGCAAGGATGCAGCTGCCTCTCTGTGCCCTTTCAGTGCAGAAGCCTGTAAGTCTTCCTGGTATTCTGATTTCTATGGTAACAACAGGAAGATAAATGTAATAAAATAAGCTGGATATTTAAGAATAGCAGGTTTTGGGGTTTTTTAACCTTATGTACCCCAGGGTTGGGGGTGATGATTGCTTAGAACCTCTGTGTGTGGTGATAAAGCCAATAAGTAACTTACTGTCTAAAAGATTACTTTTCCCCCCTTTATATTTTGCAGGATGATGGCTGTTAACCCTTTTGGTTTCTTTTGCAACCTGTTAATTCTGTAGTGTCTAAATTTAGGTACATTTTGTAATCTCGTTCATCTGTCAGTCTCCAAATCCCTCATTTTAATTAATATTGCAGCAGTGATTGTTGGTGAGAGTTGTCACTGTTCATTCTTTGCTGATAAATTGTGTCTGTGATCTCTTATCTTGTTAAAAGGTTAGCAAGCACTCCTTGATATTCCTCCCTGCATGATTTTTGCTTGTATATATTACTTTGAAGAGGAGCACTGCATCATACAATCTAAACTGTCAGTGCGGTGAGAAGTGGGTATCATTATCAATAAATCTTTTATATACGTTGTTACTATTATTTAGTTTTTGATAAAGTGCAGCTAAGTTTCCATTCAGAGAAGTATATGGAAGGATTTTGTTATGTACGCAGCCCAAAAGAGTACAGACACGGAAGGGAATTTTGATGAACTACTGTTATATCTGTACATAATGGCTGTAATACCCTTCAGTTAGATTTTTCCAAATCGTACTTGTTTTTTTTGTTTGTAAACAGGTCAGTGGTTGGGCAAAGCAATAGATTCAACTTGTTCACCTAAATTTCTAAGGGCTCTGCCTGTTGATGCCTTTATCTCTAAACACGTCTTGAATGTCTCAGTTGCTTTTGTTAAAATCGTGAAACTGAAAGGAAGACAGGAGATAAAGTAGTTTTAAGGAGATCAGTAAGAATGTGAAGACTGTCAGAAGGAAGTTCTATCTAGCCTAGTTTCTTATCCTTTAAACTGGTCAGCTAAAAAGAAGGCATAAGATCAGGACAAGGGTAAAAATGATACTTCTTCATTTGCCTCTTGCAGCAGTTAGTGATTCAGTGATTCTGAACAGGAGATTGCATTCAGACAGTTGTGCTTAATAAACCCTCTGTATCTTTCTTCTGTGAGTTTGCCTGATACCTTTTTGAATACATATATAATATTGACATATAAAATGTTCCATGGCAGTCACCTCTGCAATTTAATTATGTGTATTTGTTTGTTGGAGATGCTTCTAAAGCAGGTAGCTGATAATTTAATGGAGTGCCACTTCGTTTTGTGTTTGTAGTAATAGTGGATATATTCCTCTTCATCCTCTGTGTGCCATTTATCACTTAGAGGTCTCTGTCAAGTCCCGTCATTTCTTCTAGGAGCTGAAGAATTGGCTAGTCAGTTTATTCTCCCCTTGTATATCAGTTGTTTGCTACCCCTGGCCATCCTCTCTCCTCCCTCCATGATTTTGCTTGGCCATTGTGTTAGTTTGGGGAGGAAACCAAACTGACATGCTTTTTTCAAAGCGCAGTGGATTTATGCAGTAGCTTGCAAGTCTTCTCTCACCCTTTGCTTTTGTTGACCATTAATAAACACTGAGCAAGCATTTTCAAAAGACAGAAGCCCCCAAAACCTCTTCCAATTACACTTAGATCTCTTTATTGGGTGATGTTTGTTTACTTAGAGCCCTAGTTATTTTGTATGTATGGTGAAAGATGATCATATTGTCTGCATGGATTGCAGTTACTGATTTTTACCTTCCATTCTGTCAGCCAGCCACACAATTTTGCAAGCTTTTTTCAGCAGTTTTTCACAGACAGTTCTTCATTTCGTCATCTGGAGTTATCAAAAAGCTCTGTCACTTCCATGGATCTGAGTTTTTTCAGATGATGTATGAGTACAGTTTTCAGCCCAGGCCCTAGAGCAGAGCTCTGCAAGACTTCCCTAGTAACCTCCATTACTTGAGAGAGATGCCCATTTATTATTCCCCTTGGTCTCCTATTTTTAAGCTGCTAATAATCCATGAAGAGCCCTCCTCCTTATCCCTAAGCTCTCTTTAAGAGCTTTCAGGAGATCTTTTTAATAGTTTTAACATCCAACTTTGCTGTGATTGCATGCCTGCCTATCTCCTGATGCAAAGTGCAGTGTGCAGGAGGTCCTGGACCAGTAATTACGCATGCTGGCGCACAGACAAATGGGATTAGAGCATGTACCCAAGTTGCCTGCCCCAGTTTCCTTTGTGTGGAAACCAGGGCTGAGAGAAGGAGGAGAGGGTTGGTGTTTGCTTAGGTCTCACCCCATATGGCTGTGGGATGCAGCTAGACCTGGCATGTAAAAAGCATTTCTGTCATACAGATGTTGCCTCTGTCGACCAGAGCTCAAGTGCTATTGTCAGAGTTCTTTTACAGATTCATAGAATGGTTTGGGTTGGAAGTGACCTTGAAGATCATCTAGTTTCAACACCCACATGACCTCTTCTAGCCAAAGAGACTTTCTTCCCTTAACAGAGTATTTATCTATTAATGCTCCTCTTTCAATCATTTTGCTAGATGTAGGAGGGAGACTTGCTGAACTCTGGTCCCTTGAGTGCTCCCTCCCCAGTGCCAGACCCATTTTAAGAAATCAGTCACGTTTGCCACCTTCCGTGCCTTTTATAAGGGCAATTTAAGCAATAAGCTGCACATCGCAGTTAGTAGTTCAGCAATTCTGTGTTTAAGTTACTTTATAGCTAATGGATGGATGCCATCTGGTCTTAGTGATTTATTACTATTCATTGTACTGTTTTTTTTTTTTTTTCCTTTCTTTCTAAACCCTCTTCTACTCACACTTTCATCTGAAACTAATTCTCACACACACTTGCTGAAGAGAGAGACTCTGTTGCAGAGCCTTCCTGGACTCCTTTGCAGAGAACAGTGATGCAGAGATTTTATTTAACTTTTCTTTTATGGCCTGATCTTTCTCAAACACTACTTTTTCATCTAGATCATCTGTTGGCCCAGTGGATGTCCTGACAGGTTTCCAGCTTGTGGTGTGTTTGACTTGGGTTTTATGATGTTAGCATGAAGACTTGCCCAGTGATTTTTACATTGAACTTGGCATGATTATGCTCTCTTAGTATTGTCTCAGCATGACTTTGGGACATCCACAAGCCTTTGGGGAGGGTGTCTTTTCACTTCTCTCAAGGTCTTTGGCAGAAAGAGGTAGGTTAGAGAAGAGGTTTGTTCCTTTCAAGTGTCTGTCTGAATAGTGGTGCTGCTTCAGTCTTTCTGCACATCAGTGAGCTGTTTGGTGGCATCTCCAAATGCCTTAGCGTTTCCTTTTGCTGCTTCCCCTATAAAGTTAAATATGAATAAGAGAAAATTAGGAAGTAGTTTCTCTAAAGTGATATGAGAGGAAGGCATGCCTCGGCTGGCTTCCAGAAAATGCCAGGTTTTGCATGACAGCATAAGCAAAGTCTTGATTTCTGAGGCATCGTTGGCACAAGAGAAGAATTGCTGCCGCATGTAGAATATAGCAGTAATTTTGCTGATGAACCACTGCAAGTGGCAGTGAGGCCTGGCATAATGGATGTATGAAACGATACCTAATGGGCACCTTTTCTGGCTCGTGATACCTTTCCCTGATGAACTTCAAAAGAGTAGTTATTGTCATGTGTACATTATCATCAGTTATTATTGAATATGGTGTTGAAAAAGCATTTTGGTAAAGGCGTAATTATGTATTTTCTCATTTAAACTGTGATTTGTCTCCTTTGAAATGCAAATGCAAACCAAAAGAGAGTATTTGGTATCAGCATTCTGCTAACTGCATAATTAACTGTTAATTCCAGCAGATACTTGGGATTTTTTGCTATCGATGTGCTTGGGATTTTAGGGTTACGTAACTGGTTGATTATGAAGTTGCATTTTAGCACAAGTTCTCTGTTACTGATTGGGAGCTGAAACTCTCCTTTGGCAATCATTATCCACGAGCTGTTGCCAGTTCCTTTGTTGATAGGCATATAACTGGAGGACGCTTAGCTGAAACTTTGAAGCAGCTCAGAATTTCTTAGTGCCAGTTGCCTAGGATTAAATTCTCTAGAATCACCAAGAGGACTTTCTTGTGAGAAAACTGGTTTGGGGAATTGACTACAAGTGCCATGTTTGTATGCCTGGATGGCTAAAAGCCCACAGAATATCAGCTATGTCTTTGGATATGTTTTAATGCGAAATGACCTTCCTTTTCCGATTGTCAGTGATCAGCACTAGTGGTCCTCAGTCTAATCCCTGTTTTGTGCTAGGTTTAGCAGCTTCTTCTGCCAAGGTCATAGCTGTAGTATTCCCAGTTGTGCACCATCTGCAGCATCCCAGTCACCTGGAAAGAAGCTAGTGGGGTTAAATATTTAACTCTGGTAACAGGGGGTTTACCCGTTCTTGTGGCAGGGCTGGTGGGGGGAGATGGTTACTGAAGTACTTCTCCTTTAGCAGCTTACAGAGCAGGAAATCCTTTGCATGCTGCACTTCCTTGCAGGGAGCAGCTTTCTCCTGTTGCATGTCAGACTCCTTGCAGGAACAGCCGCAGGGTGCATCTCCAGGACTCTTGAGCCAATTTTGCTGATGCAGGAGGATCTCACTGTAATACCTCCTTATTTCCAAAGTAGGAAGCTGTACCAAGGTCTTGCTGCTGTGGCAGATTAACAGGGCACATGGTTTGTTTTTCTTCCCAGCTTCTAGGTAGAAGAAATGCTGTCAGTAGTGGCTCAGGTCAGATAGGACAGGACAGAGGGATTTTGGGGCAGCAGGAGGAGCTGAGGGTACCTTTGGTGGCAGGTCTCGTAGCTTTGTTTTAGGACATGACTGCTGCCACGTGCTTGTCTCTGTATGAAGGAGCATGTACATGGGCAATAGCTGCAGCAGGCAGTTCTGCAGTGTCAGCCAAAATGGCCTGGGAATGTAGGAGTATGCTGAAAACCCAGACTGTGCTGGGGCCTGAGGCAACGGCACTTTGGGTTTGGTTTGGGTTGTTTTTTTTTTCTCTGGACCTGGTACAAGGACAGTGTTTTCCAGCAGCATGATAGAGCAGGCAGTCAGGGGCTATGATATTGTAAGCTGGCTGAGATCCACCATAGCTTGTATAGGGAACAGGATGGTCATCTGAGGCAGTGCTACCTCTAGGCTAGCAGTTTCCTGGATTCACCTAATTCCCAGCCTATGTTTACCCATGGTGGTTTACCCAACTGCAGGGTAACAGTTGCTCTCCCTAAGCAGTAAGGGATGAAGTATTCATGTGTTGCCTTACCAGTAGGAGGAAGAGGAGGCTGGTGGTGCTGAAGATGGTGTATTTATTTCTGCTGGCTTACTGACAACTTAAAGGAAAAATGGGTGTGACCCAAATTTCTCTCAACAGAAACTGATGACAACAGTGCCATTAATTTCAACAAGATTGACTGCCCACATTTGCCATTGATGCAAGGTAACAGGTATTTTTTTTTTCCTTCCTGGAAGAAGATGGCTCTAAAGCTTTAAGAGTTGAAGGCTATGTGTTGAAGGGAGTATGTTTGCGTCTCTTTCTGCTGTGTCTTGCAGAGTAAGCAGAGATTAGAAAGTGCTGAATAAGAAATAAGTGCTGAATGAATGGTCATAATTGAATTTTTCCTGAATTCTGCATGTATTTTGGCTTGGACTTTGATCAGTGTAATAACTTAATGATGGTGCTCCAGTACTGCTGACTTTGGTTGAGTTTAGAATGACTGCAAGATGGGAAACAGGTGTCTGGGTACAGTCCATTGAGCAGAGTGATGTGCAGTGTTTCCCAGTGCCATCACACACTAAGCAGTGCAGGGATTGCCCCTTTGCATGGAAGAATAGGTTCAGTTTTGTGCTAGGCAGTGTGGTTCTGTTCCCACCATTCTTTATGATGGAGCTGTTGAAGTAGAATGCTCCCACAAGAAAGAGTAAATTGTTGTTGCAATAGTATGTTTCCTTCCTTCTTTCCCCAAGAACCTCAACACATTTTTCAGACAAGCGAACCGCTCTTAGGCAGGTAACATTATTCAGGCCAAAGGCTTTTCTGATGAGGTGGTTTGAGCAGCTGAACAAGGGACTCTGTGATTCCATGTCTCTGGTCTTTCCCCTCCTCTTCGTCCACAGCTTGCCTACCTTGCTCTAAAAGGGGCTGGTGATTTTTCAGTCTTCTCTGTGCCAAGTTCAGACTGATCCCTTCTGGCATTATGGAAAGCATACCTTGCTATTGGAGGCTTCCAAACAGGTTTTGACCTTCAGGCCTTTGGCAGGTTTTCTTGTTGGTTTGTGTTGGCTGGTTTGTTTGTTTTGGGTTTGTTGCAGTGTAATGTGCTTTCTGAAGTTCTCCGAAATCATGTTAAATGATGGGCAGGCTTCAGATGGGTACAGGTTTTAGTCTAGCAAAGGGAAGGGCTTTTGATTATAAAATCGGAGGCAGTTCTTGTGAGGAGAAAAATGTAAAATGAGGAAACACAGAATATCTTTGACAGCGGACTTTTGCTATGGGTGTTGCTTCGTCTTTTCCGAAGTCTCTTCTGACCTGCAGAGGCCAAGGGACTAAGTCAGCTGCACGTTTGTTCCTCTGAGGTGCTGTGAAAGGGGATGCCTTTGCCCAGTTTTTCTTGGGATTAGCAAGCCACATGTACTGATGAAACTTCAAAACACCCTCCACAGCTTGCCCTTTGTTCACTTCCCTGTCTAATTTAGGAAGATGCCTTGTGCTGTGTCTTTGAATGGCATCCATGAGAAAGTAAATAGAACATGGTATCAGGTTTAGTTTGGGGCTGAGTTTCGCCTGAAGTGAATATTTCTTCATTCATGGGTTCCTCGTTTTAGTTGCGGTCAGTTGAGTTGCAGTTTCCATTCTCAACAAGGAGATCTGCGGTACTAGACTTTATGATGACTTCATAAATTATAAGTTACTTATTCATAACAAATTGTTTCTGTGCAGCGTGCCTGTAGTTTCACAATTTCAGATGCGGCTGTTTGGTTTCTGTGGAAGTGACATAAGGGTGTTAATGAGATACGTGACTGGTTTGGTATTTGGGATGCCTTGTCTTAAACAGCTTCTTTAAACCAACCCAGTGTGACTACTCAAATCCTACATCTGTTGTAGTTGGGTGGCTTATCCCTTGGCGATTTGGGACATCAGTCCTGTTTCAACTAGGTGCTCAAGCCATTTGTCTTGTTGCTTGCCTGTGTAAAAGGATGGCTACTTCCACGGAGCTGGGGAAGAGGAGGAGCTGGGTTGGTTTGCCACTTTCTCATCCACATATTCAGCCCTTCGTGAGTAGATCTTGAGGATGAAGCAGGCTAAAGTGTTGAGCTCACACCACAGAGCTGGTCCATGGAAGGAAGATAGGAGATCTGGAGTCAGTTTGGGAATAAGGGTGGCGACGATGAGAGAGGTGAGGACATAGAGATTGCATGAAGTCAGGGGGAGATCCCAGATCAAGTGGGAAGCAAGAAAAGACAAACTCAGAAAGTATCAGGGAGTCTCTCAACTAAGAACACATTTGCTATGGTTCATTGAGAGAAAATCCAATAGCAGGAAAAAGCCCTCTTCCCACAGAGGCAGTTGAGGTAGCTTGGAGGGCTTTGCCAGCAGAGGTACCCACCTTGCCTTCCCCAGAGGGGAAAGGAGTACCAGTGAGGAAGTGGTGAGCAACTTGGTGACCAGTTAACACAAGGTACCCATGGCCCAAAAGGCTGTACAGGAGCACATGGAAATTGGGCAGAGCAGAAGCTGGGGGGAATGAATGGGCTGGTGTGGCTGCTCTGCCTCTCCGCAGGGCTGCAGGAAAGGTCAGGCAGAATGTGAGCTGGGCATTAAATTAAGCCTGTAAGGAGACACTCGGGGAACTTAAGATAGATTAACGTAAGGTGTAAAGTTTAAAGCATATTATTGTGACGGAGGATTAAGCTAAACTGAGCTAATGACACCACTTTTGAATGTGTATCCACACAGTAGATTCAGAGCTTTGGCTCCATGCCTTTTATTGCTTAAATGTACTTACCTTCTTAAATGTCCCCATAAAGATACAGGCCCTTATATTCCAGATCTTCACATTTTCCATGTTGGGAAGTTTATATGCTGTGTCAAGGTAGAACTGGTTTTGATTGGTTGGGTTTTGCCCTTTTTTGTATTTCCTTTACTCTTTCAACGCACACACAGGGCAGGGGTGAAGGCAACACAGAATTTTGTTCTGATTTTTCCCCATGGTGGTAAAGGCATTTGCAATGACTTAACGGTATTTATTCTTAGATGAGGCATTTGGTAAGGAAGAAATAACTGTCTTTTTCCTCACGTTATGTTGACATGCCCTAACTTCTCTGGTCTCTGTGTCTTCTAATATGTGAGCTTTTATTTTGTTGTTACTGTCATGGTGTTGGGCTATCTGCAATATCAGCATCTGAATTTTCCGAAAGCTCTGCACCCTTTTATTTTATACTGTGTCAATTAAAAATCAAATGCAAAGTTGAATACTGTAAATTCCCACAATATATTTATGTTACATTAAGTAGAGTTGTGAATTAACTAATATAGGAATACTTTGTAAATAAGTAATAAATCAGCTGAATTGATTTTTCAGGAGGGGAACAGATTTGAAATTACAGGTCTGCTGTATGTTAACTAAACTATTTAGTAACTAGTTCCGTGTATAATTTTATGTCACTACAAGCAATGCCATTAAGTTTTCCTCGAGGGTAGACTAGAGCTCAGTATTTGTAAGTAGATTAAAGACTGTTTAAGACAGACAAAAAAAAAATACTGAAATTCTTCTACTTGGAAAATTGTATAAAAGCAAAACAAATAAAAAAATCCCATAAGAGAGAAGCAGTAAAATGAAGAAGTGCAGTGCAATGTTAAAGGTTTTGAGTCAGGATGCTTTTAAGTTCGCTCTTGCAGAGGGTATTTTGTCACATTGTTTAGTGAAAATGTAAGAAACCTTAGGCAAAACCTCAGAAAGTTTTGTTTCTCTGCTGTGTGGCTTGTGGTATCGCATGAAAGACCTGACGCTTCTCACATCTGTGGTCATCAAACACAGGCAGGGATGGTGGCAACTACTTATATTCTGAGGTTGGAGAAACTAATCTTGTCCTGCAGAAGCAATAATGGATATAATTGACTGTTCTTGGTTTTAATCCTGACAGTATTTAGAAGTCTGAGAGACACCTTAAAATGATGGTTTTGTTGTGTTTGTTTTTTTTTTTAAAGACGAATACCACTTATTAGTCATTTGTTTTTAAACTTCAGTGCATATTCCCCTGAGCCTGCTGGGAGAGGCCAGTTAGGAACCACCATTATCAGTATCCCAGACCTGATTTTGGTACTTTTGGGAAGAGTGAGGGAAGCAAGAGCCGTGGGAAGGGAGATCACTGTCTTGGGTCTTTTGGGGTCTCTTTCTCCAGCTATCTCTAGATCAGCTCAGAGGTACCTGCCGCTATTCTGTCTCTGGGCAGTAACAACCCATCAGGGAGGAGGACCTCAGGTTGATTTAGGCTGATGTCCCCAAAGGAGGGTAGGCAGAGTCATGTGGTGGTCAAATGTGAAGGAGTCACCACCCCTGGCACACTCAATTGTTTGTGCTAAGGGCACTTCCAAACACCAGCAGACATCCAGGTGCTGCTGTGCCGAGTTGGCTGCAAGCCTTGGATGGTGGGACCCTGGGAACAGCAGCTTCAAAAGCATCTTCAGTGTTCAAGGCCAGGTTGGACAGGGCTTTGAGCAGCCTGGTTGAGTGAAAGGTGCCCAGGCCCATAGCAGGGGGTTTGAACTAGGTGGTCTTTAAGATCTCTTCCAACCTCTTCTGTGATTCTCTGATTTCTATGAAATGCCAGTTTATGTGCATCTGATGTCTTTTAATTCTGCAAATCCTTTTGTTTCACCCAATCCTAGTTACTCAGGGTCACTCTTTCATAGCGATCAGTATCAAGTGTGCACGTGACATCTGTAAGTCCTCTGCAGAGCATGACTGGACTTGTGTGCTCGTGCCTGGGTGCGTCCAGCAGCAGAGGCTGCTCTTCGCAAGCAGAGGGCCAAGTGGTATTTCAGTCACCATCCAAAGCATTCAAAGACTATTTTCTTCTACTCGTTTTCTTCCCTGCAGTCCAGGGTGCATAATAAAAATAAATACACGTCTCATGGCATTACTACTACTATTAAATTAAAAAAGAAAAAAGAGAGAAGCTGGAAGTTCTTAGTCTCAAGAAGAGGGTGGAGCAGGGAAAAGTGCAGAGCCGTATAACAATGGGGAGTCTGCTTTATTAGTATTAAGGAGGGAAATAAAATCTGCTCTGGCAGTAGTGAAATAAAACACCAGGAAGATTATGTCAGTCTTTGTTTGCACACAGTATGATTCTTCTCTTTCACCAGCCAATTTGTATATTTGAAAAGGCAGTTGCTTAGTTAAAATAATTAGCTGAACTTCATCCAATTCCCCACTTATGTGAAAAAATGTTTGAAGAAATATAGACAATTGTTGTTGAGCAATTATAATGAAGAAAAGAAGTAGTCACTGAACAATTATAACGCCATGTCTAAATACCCACATGCATACTGTAGTTTCAAAGTGAGAAAGGCAGCTCTTGGTGACTCTTCGCTGTAGCTGTTGTGTTTTGGGATAGTGGCCTTTCTAATAGCAAAATCCTACCTAATTCTGTCTGAAACTTGTGCAGTGTGGGCTAGCCTGGGGCTGCTTCAGAGAAGAGAGGGAGGGTCTGAAGCTAAACGTATCCAAGTATATAAAGCAAAAGAAAGAGTGAACTGGATACAAGTCATGTACCCTCATTATTTTATGCTTTACACATGAAAAATACGTATTAATGAATGAGATTGTCATCTTATATATGACTTTATATATTCTGGATTATTTTATATTATTATTTTGGAAAAAAAAACCCAAACCAAGATGCAGAATTTTGAAATGTTTCAGCTTTTGAATAAGAGACCATTGCAACAATCTGATGAGGAATTCCCCATAGGATGTGCAGTGTAGTATATTAACATGAACTTCAGTGACAGGAAAATAATTTCTCCTTCTTGTTCCTACACCTTCATCCCTGGAGCTATACCTGTAGCTTTTCCAGGAAAAACAGTAACCAGAGATTTTGAAATGGAAGTTTCTTGGGAAGGATGCACAAGTGCTGGCTGAGGCAGCGGTCATCCCAATTGTTTCTTAACTGTAGACTCCTCAGTAGACATAAAGGCAGTAACACGAAGTCACACATTCTGTTTCATGTTTCTTAAACCACTTCCTCATTTTGCAGACCTACCAGCCGTGTTTCTGTGTTATTGAGGGTGAGAGAGTCAGGATGTCTGCTGGCACGGTGGAGCCCTCTGATCCCAGGGCCCTGCTGGCTTGTGAACCCAGCCGTGCATGGAGGCAGTGGAGCTCCTTGCCATGAGTTTTCCTGTTGCCCAGGGCTGCAGGCAGCCTTGGGGGCTGCTGAGCTGGGGTCAGGGCTGACTGCCCTGAGTGATGAGGGCTGCAGGTGTGAGGCTCTCAGTTCTCCTTGGCCATCCTTTCCCCCAGCCCATCTCTGCACCAGGCACTTCTGAAAGCCATTTCTACCTGTACATCAACCAAAGGGGGATATATATAATTTAAAACATGCATGCAGTGGGGTAGATTCCCGTGTTGCACCAGTTCTAACCCTTTCAGCAGGCTCATTTCCTTCAGCCAGGGCAGAGCTCAATGCTGACAGTTCAAACACATTTTAAAACATTTTTGTCACTTCATTAACATCATCAGTTTTGTTTCTGGTCCTTGTAGGAGGGTAGATATTAATGCTGCCTGCAGTCTGCCGGGTGGCTAAGTGAACACAGCCATCCACTCTGGGTGGTGTAGGAACTGAGTGAGGTGATGCCCAGGTCCCCCAAAGCTCACAGGCAGTGTGTTTTTCTGCCAGGCTGGGAGCACAGGGACCCAGCAGCCCGTTGAGGCTGGCAGAGCTCCAGCTCCATGTCTGTAGTCCCCAGCAACCTTACCAAGCCTGAACTTTGCAGCCGTGGTTGTGTCTTACTGACCTCTGCACAATCAGTGCTTGTTTTTCAGGTCTCATGGTTCCACACGTGTGGGCTGCCCTGTACACATTGTGTTTTCTTGTATTTATCCTCTGGATTTTGCTTCTTTCTCTTTGCAGGGAACGGATGCGCCAGTCTGCGATGTTTGAGCTGTGCCAGGGGATGCACCAGATCAGTCTGCAGTTTGTTCGCTTGCAGCTTAGCTTTGAGGAGTACACTATAATGAAAGTTTTGCTGCTGTTGAGCACAGGTAAGTTACATTCGTGGTTACATGGGAATACTTGAAAATATTCCAATTTACAAAGCGGTGCAGTGATTTTAACTAATGTGACAGAAGAGCCACACTGTTTCCAGCAGGGCCACAGGAATAAGCCTGGTTTTATGACTTGGGTTTATCTGCAGGTCTCACTGTAATCTGCGTTAGCACGGGAAGTGTCTTTCCAGTTTGAATGTCATGCATTGGAAGGACAGGAGTGGCCAGGCAAGGGGCTACACTCCCCCTTTTCTCTGTACAACAACTGATTGAGTCAGCCAGGCATGCTAGGAAAGCGCAGTAGATACGGGATTTAGGGAAGAATCCCCACTCAACACTCAAAGCTACTGGTTTGGGTGACTTAATGTCACCTTCAAGATCAAAAGATGTTCATTGTCTGTACTGTAAAATGGGTGATTTTCCAATGCCAAGTGAATTGAGACTGGTAATCCCTGTTACAGGGCTCTGAAAGTTTAATAGATAACAGTGCATGCTTTATGTTTCTCTCGAGTGTCATACTTTGAGTTTTAAGATGCCAAATTACATCTTGGTGTTTGTTTGAGCACTGTGTAGTAATTAGCAGATCTCTTGATCTTAGTGAAAATATTGAAAAGCTCCCATCCCAGTACAACTGTATAAATACACATGCAGTTTGTACATTGCTTTTCCATCAGTCTTAATGAAAAATCCAATTACCTGTAATCAAACTTGCTTCTGTATAATCATGCTTCTGTTTGTGGGATCCACTCAATGACGTCATGATGAGATAACACATCAGCTCCACTGGCGGGTGTTCATGATGTCGCTGCAGTGAACTCACCAGGCAAGAATTCCCCCAGCAGAAGGAGGCTGGCATGGGGAGAGGAGGAATGGAAGATCAAAGGGGCTGCTCTGCTTATTCCAGCTTTCACTTGCAAGCTGCCGGCAGCAAGATGTTTGCCAAAGGCTGTCAGGGCCAGGGGCTACGCAGGCTCATGCTGTACAGAGCGTCTCCCCAGTTGGTGGTGAGCAGAGCCCAGCGCACCCTTTGAGATCTCGCTGTCCTTGCCCATCATCCCATCTCCTGCCTCAGCAAACTGGGAGGAGGAAGGAACGAATGGCAAGCAATAGGCGTTGTGCAGCATAGGAAGGTGCTTCCTGCTGCATCTGCTAAAGGACACCAGAATGGGCTGATGCAGCAGCAGATTTAGACATCCAGGAGCCTCCTGAGCCCCAGCGATGGTGTGGGTGTGTTTGCTGCAGGCAGAATTAGGTGCCTAGGAAGGGGTTTGCAGCATCCAGCAAATCCAAGTGGCAAACCCTTGAGGCAAGGCAGTGGGATGGGTACTTTTTCCCTTTCTGTGATGCCTTTCATTCAGACGTCACCGTCCCACCCAGCCGGTAGCTCTTGTGGTTAAAGAACTTGCCTTTGAAAGAGGATGTGAAGCTGCAGTTCCCATCTGGCTGGAGGGAATTTGGATTTGCTCACAGAAACCTCCTGGGGCTGTAAGTTTCTTGGGCTCGGCTATCTCCTCTCCCTCTTTCCTGTTGAAGCTGTTCCAGCTCCCTGGGATGGGGAGATATGCTGTCTGTTGGGGAGCACTTTGTGTCTAGGCCTGTGGGGTCTGACCCCGAAGTCCCATTCCATCAAGGGCTGCAGGAGATGGTCTGCTGGTGAAACTGGGACTGTGGGGAGTTGATATGCTCTGGGGTAGCCCTTTGGGGCAAGCAGATTTTTTGAAGGTTGTCACTTGAGGTCTTTCCAGAAGGATCTAGCAGTGCTAAATGTGGATGTGCTCGGGGAAGGTCCAGTTCCCAGAATGTTCTTGAGAGAGTGTCTGGATTGGGATCTGGCTGTGCTACTTTTTAATCAGCCCTAAAGGAGGAGAATCTTTAGAAAAAGAGCCTAAAGGCATTCTAAAAAACACAGCAAAATTTCCTTTAGCAAGGTATTTGGTATTCTACACTGAGAGTGTTGACTAAGGACTTGGGTTATTGCAAGAACTTGTCAGGTGGGATCAGCCTGGCCAATTAACTTCAGCTAGCTGGGTCCCTTTGAAACACACACAGTAGTCACTAGAAAACCTACTAAAAATAGTTTGGTTTGGGAGAACCAGGGTATTTTTGTTAGAGAGAGAGAGGAACAGGAAATGAAGATGGCGGTAAAACTCAGCATCGTGTGAAGGGCAGCAAACCTGGTTTTGAATGCTTACACCTTGATACAACCTTGTGACAGAAAACACCAGGTTCGTTTTCATTTAAGGTTTTTTTCATTGAATCGTGTGATGAGCAGAGTACAAGTTATTCTGCAACTTTCATGATGACCACATCAAGGAAGTTTCACTCCATTTACATGTGGAAGAAACCACACATTACAACTCAATTGTTTTCTTGCTTTCCACAGACCATAGATTTTGGGAGCTTGCCAAAAGCATTGCTGCATTTAATAAGTAACATCAGAAACACTGGGCAAACCTCCAGAATTTCATGTTTGCTTGAACTCATATTTGTGGTCTTTCTTTCTTAATAATCTGGCCAGAGTGATGGCATAATAATTTTCAGACAGAGGATAAAATACATAGTACTAGACAATGAAAGAGTGTCCCTAACATTCTTAAAGCAATATGTAGGAATACAGGCCTGTGAATATTAAAGGTACTGTAAAGCCCATGCATTTTGTGTAAGGGCCGCAGTAGGCTCTGATGGCTTTAACTCATCTTGATTGCTGTCTCTATTTATTCAGCTTGAACTGAATTTGTACATCTGTTTCAGTTTCTTCTGTCAGCTGACTTACTCGGAGATTTGGCATCTAGAATTTAAAAGTTAAATATTACATGTATATAATGTAAAATACTTATAGGCAGGTTGGTGCATTGCCTCCTAGGCTTTTTCTAAAGATTCCTCCTTGTGCCCCCTTCCAGCACTTGATGGTCACACGACCTTGCAGCTTATGTGGTGGTAGAGCTCCTCCTTGTTTTCCATTGCCAAACTTTGGTAGATACTGGTGACGGAAGATACGACTGGTGTTTTTTCTTAAAGCTTCTTCTCTGCAGCCATTTGGGCAGTGGTTACTTGCTTTTGATGTGATTGCAGTGGGATAGAAGGCAGTTCATGGGATTTCAAAGAGAAGGGAGTGGATGAACAAGACAATTTTTGTCAAGATGCTAAGTCAGGGTGAGCTAAATTGGAAGATCATCTTTTTTTCGTTTTTCAGTAAAAAACTTCCCATTTAGTTTACTCTGACATAGATTTCTGGCTTGCTTAGAAAATAAGCTCCTCCTGTGCAGTTTAGCATTTTATTTTCCTAGCATTAAGAGATACAGAGTAGGAAAATATTTGATAGTTAAGCAGTACTAGAACACCAGAATGCTATGCTTATTGTTATTAATAACCTCTTTGGGGTTTTCCTAGAGATCTGATCCTGTAAGCCATTCCTGTTTGGGGCAGAACCTGCAGTCTGTAGATGAACAGTGTGTTTGGTTTTGTAATTAGCCTTGCTGGTATCAGTCACAGTAAAACGTATCAGAAGACTCTACTTACTGTTAGCCCATTTGGGAAATGATCCCTCTGGCAGATAGGAACTTTAATAGGACACTAGAAATGCTTGCAACTCTGTGGCATGGTCAAGCGCTGGCTTGGGATGTTTAGAAAATAGTCTTCTGTTTGATGCAGAATAATGGCTCTGTCTGTTCTAGGTGTTACGCAGATGCTTACTAACATTCAAAGAAATGTTACTTGATGGCATAAAAACGTTTCACTTGTTCTGTCATTTCTGCACATAACAGCTGTAAATCTGTACCTTCCTTTCCTCTGCCAAATGTGGAGAATCGTTCAAGAATGTTAAATCACGTCTTCAGCTTCTAAGAAAATATCCTTGATCCATCTGGTTTTTTTTTTGGGGGGTTTTTTGTGGTTGGGTTGTATTAAAAACAGTTTCAGCATGAGCTTAGCATGTGTCCAAGATGCCGTTTTGTCTTCTGCCGCAGCTTTTGCAATCACAGATCTGGAGAGGATGCATGAACTGCTTGAAAATCTGTATGATGTTGTTGATTCCTAACCAATGTCTGTAAAGTTATGGACTTTGCTTACAGGTTTAATTCTTTCATTCATTAACTAGTGTAACTTTTTAAGTATGCACATCAAAAGAATAAGCAATACAGTTAATATTAATGTAAGACCGTCTTTTCAATGACAGTTCCCAAGGATGGTCTCAAAAGCCAAGCTGCATTTGAAGAAATGAGGGCAAATTACATTAAAGAACTAAAGAAGATGGTAACTAAATGTCCAAGTAACTCTGGGCAAAGCTGGCAGAGATTCTACCAACTGACTAAACTTCTTGACTCCATGCATGATGTAAGTATAACTCCTCAGGGAGTGCAGAAAAGTTAAGCAAAAATCTCTCCATTAAGGTAAACCAGTAGTTGTTAATTGTGTTAAGAGGGAGGAAAAGAACCATTTACATTCTTTTTAAAGGAACATCTGAGAGAAGTTGTTAGATGAATTTAAGGACAACTGCCAAGTCAAATAAGAAAATATAAGCCATTTAGGGCTGGGTCCTGCTGCCTTCTCCTATGTTAAATGGTAGTGTGTTCCTCCAATGATTCACTTAAGGTCAGTATAGCTATTGCTGGGGTCAGAGGCTCTTCAGTGGGAGAAGGGATGTTGGCTGTTGTTCAAAGTTAGACGTGGTGCAAATGAACCACGCAGAGTACCCATCCAGTTGCTCCTCAATGGAAGGTGCTGGATTATTGTCACTTATCTAACATGCCTGATGTGCTGTTAAATGTTAATTCAGTGATCTTTTGTGGCTGGGGTTTAATAATGATGACTTTAAAGTTGTGTTAAGACTTTGGAGCCATCTTGGGTATTTGAAGCCTCATTTGAGCTTTTCAAGCATGTTGTTAGGTTACTTTATACCGCCCTGTCTCATTCCAGTGCAGGGGGTTTGTTTTATGTTGTGTCTGGTGTGAGATGTGATGAATGACATGGGGAAACAGAAAGTTTAGTCCCAGAATACCCAGGCTGTTGGTGCCTCAGCCCAGGGTGGCTCTGAAGGTTTGTGGTAGGTGTGTAGTGCAAGGGACCTGCTTGTGGCTTCAGAAGGTGTTTGTCTAACGTTGAGCTGTGAGCAACCCAGTTCTAGCCAGTGATTAAGTGCAGAGATTTACCTCTCCAGGTGCTTTGAGCAGCAGTGGGGGTGTATATCCATGCTGTCCATAATGGAGCCTGGAGCCCGGAGCCCCTATAGAGGAAGCCAGTGGCCCAGAAGTGGTCTCCTCACTGTCTGCGCCAGTAGTAGGGCTAGTGCCCATCCTCTCTGAAGCTGCACCACCATGCAGTGAGTTATGGGAGCCTCATGGGGCAAGTGATCTTTAGTCATGTTGGGGTGCAAGAGAGGAGGGATCCCATGAGCAGAGGCTCATCACCTCCCTGGTAAAGTGCAGCAAAGGAGAACAGTGTCCTACTCCGCCCTGGGCGGGCAGGGGAGTAACTTTGCTGCACGGAGAACCTACAGCACTTGCTTTCAGAGCCTGCATATAAATGTACTTCTTTGTACTCAACTTAAATTTCATTTGTGTGGAGACAGTACAGTACAGTACAGTGCACTTCGGGTCAAAGCTGTATAAGAGCCTGAGGTCTGTTTACAGAATGTACATATGGAATTATTTTTCAAATATTGTTCTGTTGTTCATTAAAACATTGCAAATCTTAGTGGGAGGCAGGGAGAGTATTATTAGTACTGCAGTAATGGCTCATTCTTCAGAGCTCGGGTTTCACTTGCTCTATGCCAGCAAAGGAAGTTGTAGTGTTTTAGTGGAAAGAAAGGGGATGGGTGATAAAATCATTTGCAAGATATTCACATCTGAACCCCAGGGCAGCATAACAAACCCCTGCATTTCTGGAGTTGTCTAATCCTCCTCAGAATACGCGGTGTCTATGGTTTATTACTTAAATGGGTGTGTATGTGTGGTTAAGGTGACTGGATGACAGGCTCACGCTTACTGAGAATGCTACCGTGTCCTGCAGACGTTTTCCAAAGCACAGCTTTAACCACTGGGAGCTGGGCTGACTGGAGGAAGCAGACTGCTCGTGCGTTTTATTTAATTTTTAATTAAGCTATTTTTGTATTTCGTTTTAAGAGAGCACTTTCTTACAAAGGACTTTTTAAAGAAAGCCTCATTGTCAGCATTCTCTGTTAGAAAGGCCGCTTGTCCGACAACAGTGCTTCCTTTCAGGGATGATGTTGGGGACTTGCTCAACAAAGGCACTTGTTTATTTTTCCTCTTTACAACTGATTTTTTTTTTGCTTTTTGTTGTTTTTTTTTTTTCAATCCCTCAGAATAATTTGAGAGTGGTGATGGTATTAATGAGGAGCGAGAATTTCTCTTTTCCCCCCACTCTTTTCCCTGTGAGCACGGAATTTCACTGTTTGATCAATGTAAATGCAAAAGTTCTGCTCGACCCCTTAGTTTAGGAGGAGCACTTCTTCAGCTGCCACCTATTCATTTTTAACTTACTCTGTTACAGTTTCAGAGGATCAGAATATAGTTGGTGCTGAGTGGTCTAACTGGAGCTGAGGCCCCGTGTTTACATGCCACAGTGTTGGCATTTGCAGTGCAAGCCCGAAGGGACCTGTGCGGAATTCACGCTTATTAAGCTCTCCTCCTGCCTCCAGCTTTTCCATCAGAGCAAAGCAGTATCCTGTCATTCGCGGAGTTTGCTTTACCTGAGTGTAGCGATAAACAGTAAAAAAAACACTGCTCCTTTGCACCTTCACGCTTGCTGTCATCAGCCTCATTTTTAAGTAGTCTTTTCTGAAGACTCTGTGAAATAAAGTGCATGGGAATATCAAATTACAGTATTTGATACAGTACCAAATCACTTGGCTGATATGAGGAAGAAGACCCCAAACACAATGGTTTGTACTAAATCATTCATCCACACAGTGAACATATGGGCAGGTAGAAAAGTGCCGAGGTGAGGAAAACAGATTTTCAAGAAGGCCAGGTAGGCACTTCAGCATTTGAAGGAATCAGCAACTTTAATGATCCATAAAGCCTTGAAGTAGCAAAAGCGCAACCGAGAAGTATGAGATGGAACCCGTTCTGAGCAGACAAGATAACCACGGTTTCCTTGGCTGGAGGAGCATGCCTGCAGGCTGACGGGTAGTTTGCGTCACTGCTGCCATGCACCAAAATGCTCTTTATTTGCATGATGCTGTGTGGAAGCTCTTGTTGCTGATAAAGCAGGCGCTGGCTGACAGCATCAGTCTGGTTACACAGCACGCCCTTCCTCTCATGCGGCAGGAGATGAGAGGAAGAAAAGGTTGTTGCCATTTACTTGCTGTTGTGCCTTGCTTCTGTGGATGGACCCCGGCGTGGGTATCTTCCAGTAGTGCTGCGGGCAGCAACATAATATATTTAGATAAGATAAAGGAAAATAAGATCATCACTATGAGGGTGATGAGACACTGGCACAGGTTGCCCAGAGAAGCTGTAGCTGCCCCATCCCTGGCAGTGTTCAAGACTAGGTTGGATAGGGCTTTGAGCAACCTGCTCTTAGTGGAAGGTGTCGCTGCCCATGGCAGGGGGCTGGAACTAGATGAGCTTTGAGGTCCCTTCCAACCCAGATAATTCTGTGGTTCTATTTCCTTCTTGTAGGGATTGTATTTCCGCCATTGTGGTTGGGAGGTTTGTTACATGTTGAGAACTACAGTGTAGCAAGGACAACCGGCCTCTCTACTCAGGACATAAAGGTTTTGGGCCTTGGGCCCACAAATGGCCATGGGCATTTCAGGGAGAGATGCATATGCAGCACTTGGATGTAGGTGAACTGTGTTATGTGAGCAGACAAATGGCATGCAGGAACATTAGAAACAGATGCACTACACATGGTACCAAAAACTTCATTTGGATCCTCCTCAACATCTCCTGTTGGCTTTGGCAGGAAGGGTTGTATCTTGCATGGCAAGCCTTGTTTCATATAGAGAGCATAGTATATGGTTAGGCAGTTTGCAGAACAAAAGCTGAGTTTGGTTTCAATCTGGCTGATACTAAACAGACTTTGAGTGAAGAGGGCTTTTGTTTTGATGCCATGACATTAAACCCTAATATGAACCTTCCCCTTGTCTTGGCAAGGCAGAGCACTGCACTGTCATTTGCTTGTTGATATTTTCTGCCAAACACAAATAAATTCTTTAAGGCTCATGCTGCTGAATAATTAATTTTTTATGGTTCCTGAAGGGAATACTTTATAGCTGAGGTAGATCTTTCCATAGGCTGAGAGCGCCAGGATTATACTTACTGAAAAAGCTGACAGTGGGAAGCAGGGCACAGATCCTCAAGGGGCAGGTTTGCAGGGCATGCTGTGGTGGATGCACATGTGCCTCTGCAGGTGCTTAATCCCACAAATACAAAGCTGCAGATGAGCCCCTCAGCTGTTGCCAACACCTTTGGGCGCACTTACTCCTGCTGCTGATCTGCCAAAGCTGTGTCCCATGGCTGAAGAGCTGTTTGGAGCCTTGTTTAGTGACTTAATTCTCAGAGGAGGCATTTTCCTTGTATACTTAGAGGCTAGATCCAGTCCCTGCTTCTGGTGCGGCCCCTGCAAAAGCAGCAGCAATGTATATGCATGGGTGTGTGGTGCAGCAGCTAATACATGTCTGTCAAGTGAGAAATTGATTCCCAGCTCCCTAATGTAGACAGGGGCTTCTCTGAGCATCATCTTTGCTCGGTACGTGATGGTTGAGTCTCTTCTCCTTTACTTTAATAGGTTTTTGCTGAAGGAGGGCAGAACCCCCTTGCTATTGTTGACAGAAGAGCAAGGGAGGCTTGGCTCAAAGTTCACCGTGGCCAAGTGCTGAGGGTGCTTCATGGTGTGTGATGCCGTGGGTTTGCATGCATCCTCCAAGCATACAAAATGAGATCATCTCAGGTTTCTCCATGTCATGGCCGGGTGTCAGGTGCTGTAGTTTCAGCGTGCACATGTCGATGAAGAGAAATGAGTGCGGTTCCTAAATCAGTAAATGCACTTGTCCAGGCAGAACTAGGTTGCACATTTGTTCTGTTCAAATACTGTTTGTGCCTAATCCAGATGCATTTTTCCACCTTCTACTCCTTGCTAGCAAGAGGTAAATACACTGCATAGGTGAAACCAGAGGCTTCATCCCTTGCTCTTACTTTGTTTTCCCTGTGTTTGTGGCAGGTTTTGCTCTTTGGATTAGAGTTCAAGATTTCTTAAACAGCTATGAATTAGCCACAGTGGCACCAAAGGACATCTGTACCCCTGAGGATCAGCCTGTGAGCCATCCCAGGGGAGGATAGTTTACTTCCTGAGCCCTGAGAGTAATTAATTTATATCATGGGATTTTCACAGGACTGAGAGCAAAAGGGAATATAGTGGCAATGGACTAATCAAGACCTGGCTGGCAGTGGTTTTCCTTAGCCTTACCAGTTGTGAAGCAGGAGGTTTGTATCCACTGTGTGAATGGGGAAAAGCAGGAGGTTGCAGTAGTTCTGCACTCACCCAGGGCTCTTTGCTGCCTGGGGTAAAGGAGGCTGGCTGGCTTTGGCTGTTGCTCTTTACCGTAGCAGGGCAGCAGACTGACTCCTGCGCAGTTTGAAGTGGGCAAGTTTTGAAAGCAGGAGTCAGAATACTGCTGCTCAGCAGCTTCTCCTTTCAGGGAGCCTGGCTCGGGGCAGGTAGTCACCAAGGCTGTGCAGTTGCATCACGCAGAGCTGCAAGGTTGCCTTCACCCAACGCACATCTCTGTGCTGTACTGCATAGGAAACTGGCAGAGACCCATTCCTGAAAGGGGCAGAGAAAGTTTCCAGTGTCAGTTTCATATGAGAACACAAGACAGTAATAGCTGTAGCTAGTAACAGGAAGAAATTACTCAGCACTGTGTTGTTACCTTACTGCTGTATCCGTTGCTGTATCAGTAGGCTTAATCGCAGAGATGCTCCTGATGATTGAGAAGTGGCTGTGGGCTTTCATATCACACTCAGAGGCTGGAAGAGAGTCTGAAGTCAGAAAACTAAGCGCACAGAACTGTACACCCCTGCAGGTCAGAGAGTTCTTACTGGAAATGCAAGGGCACGGTGAGATTGCCAAGCTCAAAAGACATTATTTTTGCTGTAAAATTCTGCAAGTGCTTGAAGGTCACTGTAACTGCATTACCTTCAGGGACTTCATTAAAGGATTCATTTTTTTAATTATGGAGAACTGCATGGGTGAAAAAAGCCCATTTTATGGAACCCCCACCCTAATAACAGAAAATGATGTTTGATTAATGCTCCTGTTTCTCAGAGGTGCTTAATACAGCATACAAATGCAAAGATTGATTAAGTAAAAATCTCAGAATTACTAAGCCTGCTGTAGCCTTGGAAATGTTTAAACACAGCACACTGTAGGGTAGCGATGAGAGAAAGCTTCATAATTAATGGCTGAAGTGGCGAAGGGTTATAGCTAACAGCTGATCCACTTGCCAGCAGAAGAGCTGTCATGTCTTACAGCAGTCTGGGTAACATGGGTGTGATAATTCTGACCCGTGTGTCTGCAGTCCTGCAACCCAGCTCATACTGGCATGATTGTCCTGCATGCAGAGGGAGGCTTGCAATGCTGTTAGAGGTACCGAGCCATGGTTTATTGCCAGCTCCAAAGAGAATTGAATAGCTACCTACTAAAGCAGTAAGAATGATGTCCTGGTTGCATCCCGAGGAAATGGGAATTATTTCAGTTGTGGCCTTAAATGCACTGTCTGTGCTCTGCCAAGCTGTAGCTCTTCAGAAGAGAGCTTCAGCAGCCGAAATAATTAGAGATTGTAAAAGTAAATATGTTTTTAGTCACTTGCACTGCTTGTGAAAACAGTGGTGCTCTTCTTCATGCTACCTAATTACAGCTGCCTCTCACACTGCCATGCTGGAGAAGGTGTCAGCAGGTCCAATATGAGCTACCAGAAGCAGAGGGTAAAAGCAGGTAGAATGTAGTCAGGAGTGGTACCTTTGAAAATGCAGGACTCACTTGCAGAGGAGAGCACTGCTTGCAGCTTAGTTCTCAGTCTTGTAGCCTTCTCTAGCTGACCTTATCATGTTGTTTACATTTTAGTACCTCTGAGTTGGTCTTTGATTCCTGTTTGGTTTCAATTAGTGCCAGAAGTAGCTCCCCAGCCTCAAAAGGCACACAGCTTATAAGGCTGCAGTTAAAAAGATCCCGACTGCAGTCCCTTGTTCGTGTGACACAGGGGGTGTGCTTCTTGGTAATCCTGTTTTCTTGATGTGGCTGACTATTGGCAAATATATTAAAGTTGATAACTTTGCTTAAGGAAGAGAGGCACAAAAGGTTTAACAGACTAAATAGGTATACAATGTATATTATCCTTAAGGCTCTAAACCCAAGTATTGCATGGGGGGGAGGGGGGCTCCTGGTATTTTCTTTTAAATGGTTGTGTAAACTTAACCTTTCTTCTCAGTGGTGAGACTCAGAGTGCGCTATGTTATGATAGTATCTGTGACCACATCCCGCATTTTCCCCACTGGACTGCTAACTCCTTTCTTGTGTGGAGTAGATTATGCTCCCTTCAGCAATGTGGGTATTTTTTCATTTCCCCTTTTGTCCACATACACACCAGGCACACATATGCGCTTGATGCTGGTAAAAGCTTGCTAAGGTGGCTGAATGAATAGTTCTCACATGGGCTTTTCTGCGATACCTATCTAGCTGCACTCGGTGGCTTCAACATGAGTGTGACGAGGCAGGAATGAGCTTGACTAGACGAGAAGGTGAGCAGGCAGCACAGTGAGGATGGTTGGTGGGGTAACAGATATGATCCCAAGCTCCTCACTCGCACTCAGTGATGTGAAATGACTCGTGTTCAGGAAAAGCAGTGCATTCACCAGGTCACTGTTAAGGTTGTGCTGGGGAGCAAGGCTCGGTTTGCTTAGATGCTGGTATTTGATGACACAACCAGGAAGGACGTTAGTGGTGATTTTACCAAGAGACAGTTTCCTTCTCTTTGGTTGCTTTTGTGTTATGTTTGGAATATTTTTGGCATACAGTATATGCAGAAACAACTTCCTCCTAATGGGTAAACTGAACCTTTGAACATCAGCATTTTTTCCCCTCTTGCAAACCAAATTATGGCAATGCTATTTAGCATGCATCTGTTTAACTAGTATTGCTTCATGACATGCCAGATCGTGAATGAACAACAGCAAACAGGCTGTGGTAGTGCTCAATAGCAGAGAGTAGCGTGTGAGAGATCTCAGCACTTCTCTGTGTTGTTCATAAATTGCTTGTATGTTTGCAAGAACAGCTGTGAAAGTCCTGAAGAACAAGTAGTAAGATATGGTGCTTCAGGGTGGTAGTCTGTTGCTGCCTCTATTTCCTTTTCCGCCTTCCAGATTTTATTTATCTTTAACTAACTGCTTTACTTCAGAGTGCAACTCTACACATTAAGAACTGAAACAACAACCTTGTGTTTGATAAACTACAAAAGCAGAAGTGGTTTAAAAGTCCTTTGCAAGGGCATAAGGCACCAAATGTTTGAAAGTTTAAATAGCACAGGCTCTAGTTTTAGTTCAGTTGTACAGCGCAGTAACTTGGTGAACTGCAATGGAAATTCATATACTAATGGAAACCCAGACGCACTTCATTCATGGGTGCTTCAGAAGCTGACTTGCCTCTTGTGTTGTGTCTTTCTTACAAAATTGCAAAGGGTCCAGCATACTGTAAGGCTTTAGAGCATTTATTTAGATCAGAGCAACAAAAACTATTTTTGAATAACATTCTTTTGCTACTAAAGGTCATGAACAAGTACTCCTTGATTGTATCAAGGTACTGTATGTAAAACTAACCCAGCAAAAGCCTACATGCATGTAGGTAAAGCCATCAGCTTCCTTTGCCATGTTCTTATCATTTTCTTATAGAATCATAGAATGGCTTGGGTCAAAAGGGGCCTTAAAGATCATCCAGTTCTAACCTCCCTGCCATGGGCAGGGACGCCTTCCACTAGACCAGGTTGCTCAAAGCCCGTTCAGTCTAGCCTCGAACACTGCCAGGGATGGGACATCTATTTTTCATGATCCACTTACTTATTACCCCCAAGCAGTGATGCTGGAAGAGGTCTTCTTGTCTTCACAGTTCTCTCACTCTAATGGCATGTTGTTCTATAGCAAAGATAAGATGCAGTTTGCAATTTTGTGCAGAGAATAGCACAAGAGACAAAACCAAATAAAATGCTTAAAAGCAAAAATCAATGTTCATTCTTGTAGTGTGATTAAGTTTCCCGTAACATGTAGACTACAGTGAAGTTCTGTAGCGACAAATGAGAACACCACAAACTTGAGAAAAGGTAGAATAAGTCAGACTAAATTTACTGGTGCTTAGAAGACACATGGTATTTTTTCCCGCATAGCAGAAAGCTGCTGGTACCTGGATGCCATTTTGTCCCCTCAGCTTGCATTCCTGTTATGGCTGGAGACCACATCTGTTAGGATAACAAAACGGCTGTCAGTTGCCATTTGGGAGAACTGAGATATGGCTTCACCCATGACCACCTCCGCCACCCAGAGGAAGCCAAAGGAGGGCCATGATGCAGTGGACAGTGCTTGTGGTGTTGCAGAACGAAGCTTCCTGCTCAAGACATTGAGAAGCTAAATAGAAATTTTTGTCTTTAAAATTCTCAGGATCATGCTTAATCCACTGAGAGAAAGCAAAACTGCTGTTAGGCACCACTACAGAAATGGAGAATTTAGGGTTTGGGTTTTTTGTTTTTTTGTTTTTTCCAAAAGAGATACTTCCTTTAACTACTCTATATTTTAATGAGTAATAAGCAGAAAAAAGCTTGGGGGGGGTTGTATTTAAAAAAAAAATGCCTTTAGATAGAAATAGAAACGCCTTACCAGATCAACAGTTTCATAAGGCCTTTGATGTTCTAAAACCTGAAATGCTACGGCGTGACACAGAAGCCTGTTGTTGAGCTAAAACCATCAGCTGCTCTGGCAGTTGTAGGTTGCAACCCCTGGAGAGTGCACTGAAGTTAACCAGATAATCTGATTGAATGAATGTGTGTATCCAGCTGAGAATTAGAGATACAGTAGTTCATGGCTGCTCTCTTCCCTCTGGGCAGAAGACTTTATTTTCATAGATGTTGAGTACCAATAGTCTCCATGGTGGGCAGTTGCCTGTTAGTGAAATAAGAAGTGCAGTTATGCTGAAAAATGAAATCTGTGGTATCTTGGGTTTTCCTGATCAGTTGACTTTTAATGACTTAAGTAGCACTTTGGGATTTGAGTTCTTTTGTTTGCTTTTTAACCCCTGCAAATGGACTGCCAAGTCAGAGTAAGATACTATTTCTCGGTAATAGTCCATTATCAATAAGCATGCAAAATTGTCTCTGTTTTTCCTAAGAAGTGTTTCTCTCTGTGTTTTTCAGCTTGTTAGTGACTTATTGGAATTCTGCTTCTACACCTTCCGAGAGTCTCAGGCACTGAAAGTAGAGTTTCCAGCCATGCTGGTGGAAATCATCAGTGACCAGCTACCAAAGGTGGAATCTGGGAATGCCAAGCCCCTCTACTTTCACAGGAAGTGATAGAAAATGTCTTAAATGGAAGAACTTTGCCTTAAGTTTCCCTGTGTTATTCCACACCCATGAAGGACCCAAGAAACCATATTTTAAACATGCTATTTACACTTGTTCAGCAGTCTCTGAATAGTCTAAAATCATACAAAGGGTTTGGGGAATGGAAAGCAAGATTTGGCAAGACCTAGCTGTTTGGATTTGGCAAGACCTAGATGCTTGGAAATTACCCCATAACCCTAAAACACTTAGAAAATGTTCCTGTTCCTCTGGATGAAAAGCCATATCTAGTCAATAACTCTTTGATTTTGATATTTTAACAGATGGAGTTTTAAATATGCCATGTAGTTTCTGGTATTGTTTGCTTGTTTTAAAAGGGTTCGAGAACTAATGAGAACTTTTTAAAGCTTACCCTTGGTTTGCACATAAAACGTAAAGTCAATATGGGGCATTAATATTCCTTTCTTGTTAAAAAAAAAAAAAAAGAAAAAAAGAAAAAAAGACAAAAACAAAACCTATATATATACACACATATATACACACACACAAACCCTAACGTGTAAAGTAAAAACAGAACATTTGGTGTGGAATACTGTTATCCCCACCTGCGGCATTTGTTATCCCATGTTATCCCATCATAGATGCTATACACTGTGTTAAGTGTCCATTTACTATTTAATTGCAAAGGATGAGATGCGAAAACAAATGCCCTGGTATCAATTTATAGTATCTATTGTGCTGGCTTTACAAATAATTTTTTGCAGTCTTTTGCTGTACTGTACATTGCTGTATGTATAAATTGTGAAGGACCTGAAATAAGGTGTAAGGAACTTTTGTAAATGAGACAAAAAAACTCTTTAATGGTTAATAGGATGAATGGGAAAGTATTTTTGAAAGAACTCTATTTTGCTGGAGACTATTTAAGTACTATCTTTGTCTAAACAAACAAGGTAATTTTTTTGTAAAGTGAAATGTTCTGCATGCATAATGAACCGTTTACAGTGTATTTAAGAAAGGGAAAGCTGTGCCTTTTTTAGCATCATATCTAATTTACCATCCTACAGTATCTGTTGTAAATAACCACACTTAACCTTTTCAGTTGTATTTAAGCCTTTCTATTTCCCCTATTTTTCTCCCTTTCGTCTCGCTTGCAAGCGTATGTGACTCAAGCACATCTTCGAACTCCTGCTTCATATTTCTGTAGGAAACTACACTCTGTTGTGTTTGCCATTTTACCAAGGTTTCATTTAACAAGACAAATTACGGTCTCTCCAAAGCTTTTGCCAGCTTAATGATATAGTGAATTCTTGCCCTCGGTTCCCTTTCTCTCTCAGGGGAACAGGGGTGAATAAGATGTTGAATGATTTCTCTTTTTTTATTAAGGCTTCCCAGATTGTTTGGTTTTCCTTTGAATACTGGATACATAAAGCATCTTAAAAGGTCAGATTATTATTTCAGATGGGGGAGAGCAGTTTCTGATTATGATGGAGGGAACATGCAGATCATTACAGTAAGTATACGGAACAGATTTGTCCTGGTGAGAGGGGGTAAGGTGCTGCTAAGGGCAGGCAAGCTGAGTAGAATTTTTAGTGATAAACTAAAACCGCGTGTAATTTTGTAAGCGTTTTTGTAATAATCAGAATCCATCTGAGAAGACAAATGTTCACACTACAAGTTCAACTCAGTCGGTCTGATTTTGTCTCAAAAATGTTTTCTCTAGAGTAAGACTGCAAAGAAAAAAGAACCAACTTTTTGAGGTGATTTTCATTGTTTCACAATTTATAAGCAAATACAAAATTTTGGAGTAGAATAGAGGACAGGTGAACTTTTCTGAGGCTCAACTGTTGCTATCATATGCTCCTGTTTAACTAGAGTAGTTTTTCAGAGTGCTATAGTGTTCTCTCTGGGTGCCACTGGTATGTTGGAGCACTAGTTTGTCCTCTGGCTGGTCAGAATGTAGCATTTCTTTCAAAAGGTGGTTGAATGCAGAATTCTACACCCTTTCCGAGTCCAAATTCTGAGGTGCGCTTTGGTGCACTGAAGCCAGTCAGTGCTACTTGTCTTTTTAAATGACACCTGCCTTATGCAATGGGGAATCTGTAAAGACTGTATTCAGAGAGATTTTTTTATATATAAATATATGCATACGTATATTATTTGCATTTTGGAAGTCTAATTCATAGGCAGATCTTTCAATACTGACCTGCACAGCAATATGAAAGCCAAACTTCCAACGTGAGATACACAGCATGCAGACTAGTTGTTTACAGTAAAGACACAGTCCTACATCCATCTTTTCATTTACCTTTTCTTTTTTAAAGTCTAAAATAGGAAATTTCAAAGCCAGGTTCTGGGTGAATACAGTCTGCAGCAGCTTTTTATATTAACAAAGTTACTGCCTCCTTTTCTGTCTCAGAGTAACTTTGCTTGATTAAACTAGCAAAGCCATATTCTACACTTCATTGTTAAATGCCTGTCCCAGTCCAAATTGTTGTCTGTTTGCTCCTATTTTTGTACCTTATTACTTTTAATCTTGGTTTGGTACAATTCATAATTCACAGAAACTTCATATAATTAAACACACTAAATTAGTTTTAAAAAGCAATTTATATCTTTATGCAAAAACGTTATGTCTGTCTTTGCAACAACTGTAAGCAGATTATAATAAATCCTTTACTTTAATCACCTGTTGTTTATGAAACCATTATTATTTTTTGCAAGAGATCATTGACGTAATAGATACAATTGGATATAGATGTTGTAAGAGGCAGTATTCTCTTAGCAAGGACACTTAAGCAGAATAGCCATCACTTTTTTTATCTAAACCTGTGTACAGCAAAGAAATAAAGAAAGAAACCAACAACCCTAGTTTTTAGCTACCGGGGGAAGTTCCCTTCTTTTGCATTTGTTTAGAGTGAAATAGGCATTTGTCTCCTGCAAAATACAAGACATAACCTAAAAGACCTTTTAGGAGTGGGCTTCTGTTCATCAAGCTGAATTACTTTGGTGTTAAGAAGGAACAGGGATATGCAGCAAGCGCATTGTATACACAGTTAAAAATGTAACATAGTGTTAATGTTCTGCAGTGGGTATTTCAGGAATACTACACGGCGTGCGACTGAACGGTTGCGCAGAGTAAACTAGAAGAGACTAAAGTTTGCAATAGCAGAATCTTATTAAAAAAGATACTTTACAATCAATAATGCAAAAAGCTAATTCACAGGGTGGTGTTTTTCACTGACTTGTTTAAACATTTATGAAATTAAACAATTCTACAGTTAATGCACTTTTAATTGTTTATTAAAGATTTGACTCTTTCTTTTTTTAGAGCAATGTTTTCAGCTGGAGGTCAATGACTTGATAAGATGATAGACAGCAGTTCTGAGGCCAGGAAGCTCAGAGGAATGTTTAAGAATTCTTGGAGTTTAAATAGATTCCTGGATGAAAAACAGCCAGCAGTATGGTGTAAACAGTAAAATCTATGCATAATGATGCATTTATAATTAGGGGTTTGCTTCTGTATGTTTAAAGCTTTTTAAATAAATAGAAAATATTGTTTGGTCTTTATGTTAATGTCTGCAAGTACCTATTTTTTTTTTTTTTTATACAAATTGTACAAATATACATGAATTAAACTGGTTTGATTGCAAGTATTTCTTGCATTTTAATCTCAGATAGGTGCTGGTGCAGTGATGTCCTTAGAGATGAGCTTCTGCTCCTCTAGAAACAAGTCTAAGTAACATAAACCAAGAGTATAAGAGAACATCTTTCTTCATACATCTAGAAATTTGGTTTCATTAAGATCTATTAATGTGAAGGATGCAGCAAATAGGATGGCTTCAGCCAGAGAGCCGCTACTCACACTAACCCTAAGGAATGCCCAATGAAGAGGAATTTGGTTCACTTAGCCTGGGCAACTGCAACTGACAAATGAGGTGCTGACAGTTACACCCACAAGCTCCATCCTGCTCAAAGAAATGAACCCAGCACCCTTCTGCAGCCAGACCCATCTGGCTTCCAGTTTCAATTAACCTGGAGTTGCTGCACCCATTGACCGAAGGTAGAATTTTTCTCACAGAAAGAGGGATTTGCTATTTTACAGTGAATTAGTGAAGAATTATTTTCCTAATAAATATCTATGAGGGTGGTGAGACACTGGCACAGGTTGCCCAGAGAAGTTGTAGCTGCCCCATCCCTGAAAGTGTTCAAGGCCAGGCTGGACAGGGCTTTGAGCAACCTTGGTCTAATGTCAGATGTCCCCGCCTCTGGTAGAGGGGTTGGAACTATGTGATCCTTAAGGTCCCTTCCAACCCAAACCAGTCTATGATGACGATATACACCAGGTTTCCCCAGTGACTAAATGAACCTGCCTTTTTAGGGTCAAGTCTTTTCCAATCATAATTGCAAGACACAATGGGAGATAAAACCCTGCTTTGTTCTGTGCACTCTCCCTCTCAAAAATTCCCCATTGAGTTCTGCATGCAGCTCACTCTGTGGTGTTAAGAAAGACCACCATTTAACTGCATTTTGTTTTCTTGATAACAAGTTCCGCAAACTTCTTATTGCCAAAAATCCTCACACCTGCCTTCTGTTTGCTGAATTGTCAGAAGGAAAGAATAGCAGAGAATCAGCAGTATTAAGAAAAACATCCCATATGTTTACAAGCAGATGTATCCCTCATATGCTGTTCTAGAAATAAGAAAACGCTATCACTACTTAAAAACATAATAAAACTTGTAATCTGACCTCAAGCCGGGAAACTGCTTCCTTTCAGGTATCTACAGTGACTGGGAGTTTATGATGAATACAGTACTACTGAGATAGAAAAGAGGGGAGAACACCCTTTCATTTCAAAGGTTTTGCTAGGGACAACAGGCCATGCCATAAGGTTTTAAAACACTTTAATTATACGTAGTGAGAGGACGATGTGTATTTGGAGCTTACCTGTGGTTCCTGCAGGCACGGATGAGGGCACACTCTTGAACTCTGGAGTAGAAGACACGTCCCCAAGGTACATTCAGCCTCAAAGGTGAAACTCCAGTGATGCCTTTCAGTTAAACCACGTTTAGCACTGGTGCATTTGTGGCCTACACAAGCCCTCTGTCAGCAACTCTTTAAATTGCAAACCAGGTAAGAATTGTGAAATGGGTTAAGAGAACGAAAATATCTGTTCCAAGTTTCTCCCCATATCTCTTCTGTGCTACAATTACAGAGGCCCAGCTAGAAAAAGTGTAAGCAGTGGAGCAGGAACACTTACTTTCATTACAGGGTAGATAAATCTGGCCATCAGAAGGAAACCTGCCATGAAGATCAGCTGGGAAAATTATTGGCAACATTCAGCAGCTTAAAACCCCCAGGGTTTTCATCCAGCAGAGCGAAAATGCTGCCCAGCCAAGGCACAGAGCTGCTCACTGTCCAGTGACTAACACAGACTGCAAATTCCCACTGATCCCAGCTAGTCAGGAGCCTCATCTTTGCCATTAATTATGCGGCAAACGCATATTTGACTATAATCCCCAGGTGGTGGGATTCAACCTCTGGCCCCATAGTGAAGGCCACACAAACGTCATTTTGCATAACAAGCACAAAATGTTTGGGGTTTTTTTTTTTTTTTTGTAATTCCCCCTCTCTAATTTTCAGCCTGTCTCATGCATTCCTTACCAGGAGTCTCAGCTTTTGAAAAGTGACAAGTACATCCTCCTGTGCACAGTAACCAGCACATAGCAAGGGAGGGGGAGCCCAACCTGAGGATCAAGCTGGACCTATACTCATAGCTGTGACATGAGAGCAGTCCCCCACGAGAGGACAGAGTCAGGCCATGCTTGAAGAGAATGACCACTCCTGCTTCCAGGACAAAACAGCACAGCCCTTTATCTAGCTTTCTCACAACTTGATTCCCTGTCCTCCCTCCTGCCTCAAGTTAAGTGCGTTACATGGCTCTTCCCAACTCTACCAAGCCATGAAACAGACAGACAAGAAGCATGCCCTAAGGCCCAGGTTCAGGAAAACAAAAAAAAACAATCTTGAAGGATAGGAAAGGGGCCTGACTTTTTAATCTGACTTTCAACTTTCAGATTCCTTTAATCTCTACTTCCAACCAGGCAGTATGAGGGCATCGTTTACAGCACTGTTCAGCAGCACAGATGAAGAATGAGAGGTGCCACAGCTACTTGGCTGTACAAGTCTATACTCAGTCTCACTATGACCAAGCTGATGTGGAAACCCCTATGAAGGGCAGCAACTACCACAGCTAAATTCCTGAGAGGCAGTGTAGTCAAGCCCAAAAGCCAGACCTTATCTGGCTCAGCTCACACCTCTGCCTTGAGACAACATCTAGGACATGAGGAAGTTTGGATTAGTATTACCTCTGCTCAGTAGAGAAGTTTTCCTCTTGTTTGGGTTCTGTTTGGCTCCAGAAGTAATGGGAGTCTCCAAACATCTCACTTAAAGACAAAAAAGGTCAGAGGACTGGAGGGAAGAGACACCAAGTCTTTATTCCTCCTCTATCTGCCTTTTTAAACCACCTCAGTTAAAAACAACCCCAGTGTTACAGCTGAGAAATACATTGAGAGTTTTGGAAGACAGCAGCCAGGACAAGATCAAACATGCATTGCAGGTTTAAAACAATGAAATAAATGGAAGCAACTTAAAAAGCTTGTAAGCTTCAAGTTACCACAGCTTTGCTGTGTGACAAGCCAGCATACCCAGCTGCCGTGCCCTTACTAGGCTCATACCAAAGATTTACATTCTCCCTCTTTCAACATTTTCCACACAAAACTGAGTCTGGTCACACATCCCTGCCACACCATCCTGCCTCCAGAGTGACCCTTCAAGGCCACAAATGAGCTGATTGAGCTGAGGGCCAAGGCAACACAATACGCAGCCAGCACAGTACCTTGCCATAAGAACAAATCTGAGTAAAGAAACCTGCAGGCTGTTGGTGTATGTACTGGTGCAACTATTTCCTTACTACTGAGTCAAGGAGTAAATTAAAGAATGTGATCTTCTTCAGAGAAGTCCAAAAGTCATCTTTGGTGCTTGGGTCACTCAGCCACTATGCCAAGACAAGAACTGCCTAAAAGCTGTATGGCAGAGTCACTGCCCAAATAGCGGCAGAATACACCAAATGGAACTCCTCAGAGTTCTGAGGTTTACTGCTGGAGAGCTGCACTGGCTTGGCCTACCATTCTTCCATCTGGAAGTGATTTGTGCATACTGCAATGGTCTGTGCAGTCTGGGCAAAGGAACAAAATAATGGTATGGAGTTGAATCTACAGGGGGAAAAAAGCCATCTCAGCCTTAAGGCAGCATTAACCATTAACTGGGTTACTAATCACATTAGTTAGAAAAACTTGCAAGCTAAGTATATTTGCAGTAAATGACTCCAAATCCACAGAGTCCAATTTAAGAAATAAGCGAGCCTGTACAAGCATGTCATATTTTCCTGCATCCTTTCCACTGCCTCCCAGAGGGTCTTAACTTGAGGAAAAGAAAAATAGATTAATGATAAACTGCATGTAACTTGTTTCTTTCATTTTAATCACAAGGCACAGATTTATGCACCACAAGATTTCTGGAAGCTTTTTCTAAGACCACAGATAACTCTTACTACTCGAATAGTTCTACAAATTACGAGGCAGTTACTTGAGGATTCTGATACTATGAAACATCATTAGGATCTTACAACTGACAGCTACAGGGGAGGAAGAAAGGGGAGCTCAAGGAGGAGCTAGACAGACAGACAGATAACAGATAAAACACAAGACGCCTCCAGGATGCACAAGGCCCACAGCCACAGATTCACTTTTGGTTTTGGCTTGAGCTCGCAGAGTTACCTATTTAAAGGAAGAAAAGTTGCCCATCCATTTTGGAACCTGCTTGAGGCTGACTAAGTAAAGCTGCCAATAATTATTTCACATCAAAACAGAACTAGAGCAAAATATCCTCCAACATAGGAATGACTTAGGTCAAAGAGCAAATAACATTTTATTTCATTTACAGTGATATTTTTGAGTAGCAAAGGAACCATGACATATAGGAGCCTGTAATAAAAGTTCATGTGCCTTATCTTTATAAAATAAATGAAATCATACACACAACATAAACGAATGTGTTCTTTGAAGACATTTGAAAAATGTCATGTCTTGATACCTATTATTTTACTTACTGTTGTCTGTTCCATACCATCTATTCTGCTTTGAAATATAATTTGTCAGCATGATAGCTTTTTTTTTCATCCAACAGTATTTTCTAACCCCAAATAATAATATGTTAAAAATGCTGATTTTTTATTAATATCTCCAGAAGGCTCAGGGGAGACCTTACAACAGCCTTCAAACACCTAAAGGAGGCCTCCAAGAAAGCCAAAGAGGGACTTTTACAAGGGCATGGAGTGTCAGGACAAGGGGAAATGGCTTTAAACTGACAGAGGGGAGATTTAGATTACACATTTGGAAGAAATTCTTCACTATGAATGTAGTGAGACACTGGCACGGGTTGCCCAGAGAAGCTGTGGCTGCCCCATCCCTGGCAGTGTTCAAGGCCAGGTTGGATGGGGCTTTGAGCAACCTGGTCTAGTGGAAGGTGACCCTGCCTGTGTCAGCAGGGCTGGAACTAGATGAGATTTAAAGCCCCTTCCAACCCAAACCAGTCTGTGATTGTATGATGACACTAAGTTTATAAAAATCTTATACTGGCAGTTGAGTCACAATCAACCAAATATTTGACTTATAATGCTAGGCATCTTGCAAACAAATGTACCACTACTGCTCTTTACAATGGAAAAAAGCACCCTATTAGAAAATGAACCTATCCCTTCAACCCCCGTTCTTGTCCCTCCACCCATTCCAACCCTTAAAGGGTCTTTTTCTTGTAATTTATATTTGGCAACACAATGTCTTTATACAGATCAGGACCTTCAACCCATAGTCAGGCTCTTCGTTGATTAAAAGCAGTCACAAACGTAGGGAGAAGTGACTATAACAAAAATCCATGGATACCATGTACACCTTCTTCTTGCTCAATGCACAAAACTATAAAAACTGAACATAGTTTTGTGGAATAAGTCCTCTCTTGCCATTTAGCGTGCCTTCTAGCCATCCTGGTTCCCTGGAAAATTGCACTGCAAGAGAAAAGAAAAAAATGACTGCATCTTTGTGTGCTTGAATTGGTACTGCTAGGTTTAGCCCTGCAACACCAGGTAAAGCATCCATAAAAACATCCCATCATCTACAATGACCAGTTTAAGAATCTGGATAGGAAAGAAGAGGATCATTAACTGAAATACATGCATAATATAGGAGTTTGAACCATCTTCTGCAAAGCATACACAGTGAAATAGCTTTTAGAGGTTTAGGAGACTTTGTTAAGGAAACAGTTAACGTAACTTAGGACAGATTTACAAAATAGAAAATCTAGGTGCCTTTGGGGAAAAGTTAGAATTCATTTCAAATAGAGGGAAACAATTTCAGTAGCTGGGAGCAAAGCATGACCAGAAACCTGTCTCGAGCAGAGGTGATGAATTTGTAAGCTCAGAGCCACAGAAAAATAGCATAGGGCCTTACACTGCAGGAGAAGTAAGCACGTAAAGATTGTAGTAAGCACACAAGATTATAGGGGAAATAGAAATGAGACAGATCTTTGTGAAATATCTCTTCAGAGAGTAGAGCTGCTACTGGATGAGACCAATGGACAAACTGTGATCTTCTGGTTAAAACCTCTCTCTGAAATTAAAATATATAGTGCTATCCACAAACTATGATGGAAAGTCTTGAACAATACAGCTTTTTCCTTATTGCCATCCTAAGTGTTCACCATTCTGATCTCAAAGTTTATGCAAGAGTGTCTATGAATCTAAAACAAGAAAACATCAGCTTCTACTCTAAATGCCCCACAAGTTACTCTGTGAACAACAGAACTAATAAAACCTGGCTTCCTATATATATCTTGACCACATTTGTCAGGAAGTTAAAAAGAAGCATAAGCCTCATTCCTTTGGAAAACAGACTAAAAAAGTCCTCCAATTCCACTTTCAAATTTCATGTAAGAATATGACAAAGGTACCTACTTACCTACATAACTGTAAAATCCCACACTTTTAGTGACCCACGATATTCTGTACCATATTAATTTATCCTCACAGAGCTTCTGAGACAGACATTATTTAGGGAAGAGATCAGACAAATGCTGAAACATGCTGCCAGCCATGTCAGTGCTTTATTTAAAACACATTAACACATTGGGGAATGTGATATTTGTAGCCTTCTGCATATCAGGGAAATAACAGTTAAGAGAGAGCAACATGTTAAGTCTCACTTTCCAAAGCATTGTAAGGCTCTAAATTTGAACACTTAAAACATACTTTCCCCTAGATTTTTTCCTCCTGCCCTATTATTGTCAGGCAGCAAAGCTAGAAGCCATGCTCAGAAACCACGCTTTAAGCACCAGCTATACCTCTAAGGAATCCAGAAAACAAAACTGCTTGCAAATGATACTGAGAGCTTAGGTTCAGAACAAAAGTCTGCGCCTATATTTATAATGAATATGTTCAACAGAAAAATACAGATAGAAAATTACCTTTTGGATCTCTGCGCACACAGTAACTTACATTGCTATTAGTAATTAGCAGCCCCTCCTCTCCCTTTGTCATTTCTATTCCACAATTACAGAGTGCACATGCATTTGAAGCTGCATCGCTGACACCATCACAAACCTCCCTCCAGCAGCTCCACCACAGCAGCTGTAATTCTACTCTTTCCAGCAAACACGCCAGCAGCTCTAGTGGGCAGCCAAACCTCTCCCTGAAGTCTCCCATGCCTACGGAGCACATCTGTATTACAGGATACTAACTCCAAAAAAATGACAGATTAGGAAGAAAAACAACTAGAAAACCTGGAAGTAGGCAATTTCTACTTGTCCTCTGGAACGCAACCTAAGAGAGAGGACAGATACTCCTGGCATTTGACTGCCTGTAAATCTAAGGCCTGTTCAAAATGGGGGTAGCCCTTGTCAGAGGTGATCACAGTGAAATGTAAATTTACCAAAGATTTACCCAGGGGAGGAAATGCTCCAACTAGGCTGAATCTCTTGACTCCACACAACAGCAAATTTCAAAAGAAGCATGTTCTAAACAAGTTTGGTAACATAATACTGAACTCCACATACTGGAGCATGTTCAGACACAACACACAAAGGACCTGGACTTAAGTGACAAACACCATTTTTACCCCAGAAGAACAGACGTGGCTTGTATCACTGAGTTCTGTGCTTAGGAAACCAAATATCATACATAGGACAAGGGGTAATGGGTTCAAACTTAAACAGGGGAAGTTTAGATTGGATATGAGGAAGAAATTCTTTACTGTAAGGGTGGTGAGGCACTGGAATGGGTTGCCCAGGGAAGTTGTGAATGCTCCATCGCTGGCGGTGTTCAAGGCCATGTTGGACAGAGCCTTGGTTTAGTGTGAGGTGTCCCTGCCCATGGCAGGGGGGTTGGAACTAGATGATCTTAAGGTCCTTTCCAACCCTAACTATTCTATGATTCTATGATATACGTTACGCAGTTCAGGGCCTTGTTACCTGCTAGCAGAAGTTCCTTGTAGACTCTTTGAGACTGAAGGAAGAATGAGCACTCTGATTACAACCAAGATCTCTAATTCTAAACATCAGTCTGTCTTTTAAAGAACACACTGAAAAGTAATTCTTAATATTCAGCAGCTGTGCTGAGTCTTATGTTGGGTAAGACTTTTTCCTCCATTCAAAGCACCTTATACAAGAAGGGTTAAAATACTTATGTACATCACTGACTACTTCTGCAGTCAAATTATATTAAAGGGGAAGCTGTCCAGCTGCAAAGCTGCCTTAACTTCCAATGATCCTGTTTTTCCTCGCTAATTCATTTCCACAGTATAGTGTACAACAGTACACATGTATTTGAAATCTAAAACACATTACCACACAAAAACATTTTTCTATCATGCACAGCTTTTCTTAAGCCCAGGACACAGGCTATTACTAAAAAAATACTCTGCCCTAGAGAAGACTTTCCATAGTGTCCTCTTTATGTCATTTCTTCTCAGTCAAGAACGATTACAGCTCTTCACACTTTCTCAGGCCTGACTCATTCAAAAATACCTTGCTGCAGAAACTACACATTTGGCCTTAAGACTACAACTCATTATTGGACCAATCATCCCATAGGTCTGAGTCTTCTGTTGGCTAGGGAAAAAAAGGGAAAATAAGTATTTTCAGCAAGGTTTAACGAGTGTATAGCGAGACTGCAAAAGACCAACCAAAGAACCCCCACTAAGTCATCACCTCTTTAGGACAATTGAAACAGCAGCAAAGTTGAACGCCCAGGGTAGGAACCCAGCTTCCTCCATGCCCTCTGCAAGGCCATTTCAGCATTCTCACCATAGGGGAGGCAAAGTGCAGAGAAGGAGCAAGTTTGACCATAGTGCTATGGAATAATCACCACAACTCAAAGGGGCAGACAGATCAGCCGATTTCAACTTGCACTGAGATCTCTAAGTAAAAGCTGTGCTGAGTTTATCTAATCAAGAAACACAGTAAGGCCAACTTGAACTTCTGCAAATGCCTTCTTACTTTTGTGTATTTTCCATAGGAAATAGCTTCAATATTGCCAATATTATGATTATCTAACTGAAAATATGTAGAATTTGCAAGCAGCAATTTGCAGCAACCCAATGCTATAAGCAGACCTTGCTCTGCTTTGACAGCTCAAAAGTTTCACGGGTCTTGACTACGGATGAGAGCAAGACTCATTTCCACAGCAGCATTAGTTCATTGCCTAGGCGCTATTAATTTCAGCAGGACTGAATCAGACACCAATTTCCACACCTTTGAGGAAACTAGCTGTTTTGGGAGGACACTGGAACAGGGCAGGAAATCTAATGTACTGTACAGTGCCTGGCACAAGAGAGCCTTCCTTTCTGATGGAAACTTTGCCAAAAAGAACTAATGACCCCAAAAGCCTACGTAAAGAGGACTGCATTTCAAGGGCAACAGAAATCTCACTGCTAAAACCACTACAACAGCGGAATATGCTTCCACAGAACTCAATCACGCTGGCCAATTTTTCACCAGGAAATTAAATTAAAGCAACAAAATGTGCTTGCAAGCCCACTGTGTTTAGAAATCCCTATGGGTTTTTGAAACAAGTGCTACGGGTAAAGCTGACCACAGAAATACACAAACATTTAGCATACTTAGGGTTAGAATGGAATTTGAAATTTAAAAACTTGCTGTTTCCCTTAAGGATGTTGTGAGAAGCAGAACTATCTTGTGGACAGGACACAGGGCTAGGAGTCAGGGGGTTGTCTTCCTTATTCTGCTAAAGATTTACTGTGTGACTACAAATAAACCAGTCTGCTTTTAAGGGCTCAGGCTTGTGAAGAAAAGCAAACACACTGACACGCCATGACAAATTAGTGAAGGTAGAATTCAGCTTTCAGATTAAGACCTCCTGATATAGAAGTGTCCAGGTGCCTATTTGCAGCGGGTGCAGATCTAGTCAGTACAACAAGTAAAGAGAGCACCCAAAGAATAATTTGGCTCACTATAAAATAGAGGCAAGTGCTCAATCAGCTGAGCTGCTGCTGAGCTCCCTGCACTATAACTTAGTGACCTGTGTGTAAACATGGAGACTTGGGGTCTTTCTCTTGAGTTGATTCCCATCCCACCTGACAGTCAGACGTCGCCAACAGTCTCACACACACAGCAGCTACAAGGTAAAACACATCAGTTTAAACCTCTTCCATTTTAACATTTCTCTGAGAGAGATGACTGCTTCCTGTTGGCAGGAGCCAAGTCAGACTGGTTAAGGTCAAGCTACCTTCAGTGACTTCTGAAAACTTCCAGCAAACTCCGTAGGGATTTGGTAGCGCTCATCTGGTACTTTTTACTGGTAAAGTGGCTGTAACTTTCAGCAGCAGTTTGAGGTAACTACCTCTAAATGGCACAGAGGTACCTGAAAAGAACATCTGCCCACAGCCTGTACACTCAGTTTCTCCAGATGTAAAAATTTAGATAATTAATGCACATGGACGTTCTCAAGTCCTTTGAAATCCACAGATGAAAGGTGCATGAAGAAGTACTTTTATCCTCATTTTTACTTCAACAAAAGAGTTACTTGCACATACAATGCAATATAATATTTTGGGAGTACCATTTCCCTTTGAATCTTTTATTTGTCGATACTATAAAGACAGCCAGTCCAGAAGCCACAGCATGACAAGAGGGGAAGAGAGTGCCTTCCAGTCAAAACAAGGGACATTACCTAAGGCCGACACTTTGTTACACTAGAAAAAACAGCTGTTGTCAGCCCCTCTCTTTTTGTTGCGAAAAGCACAGCGTTTTGTGTATCCTCCATGTTTGATAGAGATGATGCTGCCATACCTTTCCTGAGGAAAACTGTTGTAACAAACCACTCTCTCAGTTTTCCTCATATTTTCTCGACCTTAAAACCTGATTTTAGAAATTGTAAAAAGCCTTGACAAGAGGTATCTTGACAAGGTTTCAGGAAGCCTTCCTGCTAGCAATACTGCCAAGGAATTTTGTTGTGTAAACACTATTTACGCTACGTAAAACACTCCTTCTTGTGAAATTCCCATTTACGGAATTCTAAGAAGTCTCTTTTAAGATTCAGAGATTTAATAACACTTGGCTCCAAGGCTGGCAAGTTTTCAATGCCAGGCAGCCTGATTATTCTTTCCATGATTATTGGGAATATCTGCTTCAACAGTAATAGCAAAAATATACAGCCAGCATATGTCTCTCTATCTCAGATGACACTCTGCTTCTTCCCATATGTGCCCTTATCCAGCTGCAAACTCTTCAAGCTTTGCCTCTAACCACTTAATTATATTGTTATGTGCTGTCAATAATATAGCCTGTAGCAACTAGGAAATGAACACACTGGCAAAGGCTAAGGTAAACTGAACTAAAGATTTAGAAATAAAAAACAGTGGATATTGTTCAGATTACATTATTCACTTTCTTACACAATTCAATTAAATAGAAAACTTTGCCTTTTATTTTTTACTTACCAGATGGCACCTTAGCGTTTATATTCTATGATGCTTTATTAGTAAGTCTGTGGGACCTGGACTAGCAGAACATACATGCAATATCAAAAACATCTGAAGATGCAAATGTTCAGATTCTAAACAGGTCCCTTTCAGGTGGCATAAAGCTTAATTTAAAATATTCGTAAATCTAACCTTACCAGCTTGAGACACAAACAGATTTTTGTTTTCCCCCATTACAAACAGGAAATGGAAACAGGCGTAAAGGTTAAACTCTTGCCTTCTTGCACCAATATTACATTTCACAGCTATGACAGGTGCAAGACTGTACCTTCACTAAATGCCATTATCCCGTCTCAGGCTAGAGCAGTCAGAAAGATTCCTCCGGGATAATAACAGGTAAGACAGAACTACTGCAAGCAACATCTATGGGCCGAGAGAGATGAAACAGAACAACAGGGAAGGGAAAGGAAAAATGGAAAGGAAACAAAGCAGAAAGACAGAGGGAGGAGAAAGTTAAAACCAAACAGTGAGAGGTGAGACAGGAGTAGAGAAGCGAGGCAAGGTGGAGAAAGGAGAGACAGATAAAACCTTCACTAATGGAAGCAGCGCTTTCTAGTAGACATTAATTTAACAGTTACTTTAATGGTTGATACTAGCTGTATGTCAACTTGATTGATGCATTGTCACTTTGATAGTTAAGGTTATTGGTGGAGCTGCAGAATTGATGTATTATTACTTTAATTCTCCATCTGGGGACTTTATTAGGGCATATGGGAATTTAAATTGAGTATCTAAAGAACCTGAATTGATTCACTGGAATCTGATCCCAGCACAGACACACAGGTGCCTAGCACAAAAAGAAAAGGCCTGTGTGAAGGTATTTCAGAGGTTTCAAATATGGAGACTGGTCTGCACTTTCAATGAGAATACCTTTCTATATTGACAGAGCCGTTCATGAGCCACGTACCTACTGGGAACCCTTATAGAATGACCATTAAGTTATTACATATGTCTAGCTACCGCCTTATTACTTGCAGGCTCCCCTCCTTCCTTCTGCCAATGCACAGCCTGCCTTAGGCTGAAAGGCCAGCAGTGCAAGGACAATGCCTATAAAATAACCAGGATATAGTGGAATAAATCAAAACAAATGGTTTAATGAAATGTGATCTTTCCCACTGGAAATCTGCAATTAGGTTTTCAAAATGCAATCCACGTAACCTTTTCCCAAGCTTCCAACCTTATTTGTATGATGATATGGAAAAAGAGTCTTACAGCTGAAACATTTCTCCACAGCTGACAAAGAGTCAAATTCCGTACATGTTCTTGGACAATCCAACTCCCTAGCTGAAAAACTTGACTGAGGCTGTAATGCACCAAAACCACGGTAGCTTTGCCATAACTTCAAGGGAGTTCTTTGCACAAGGAAAGAATCTTAACACTGCTCTCTCAAAAATGCACAACACAGAAGCAACTGCTTCTTGAAAGACTTTCTTGTTCCATGCCAATTCCACAGTGCAATTCTTGCCCTTCTGTGTCAGAGATGTCCTTCCTCTATGCATCAGATCTTTTCCCCCATGCACTAGATTTTTTTCCTGCACACAGTTTTCTGTCTGCTGATCCCCATCACTCATGTTTTATAAAAATTAAAATAACTGGTGTTAGAGACTTTAAAAAGAGCAATCATTTAGCTAATTCATCTTTAAAAGGTTTCCCACCTAACTTCATTCAGACATGATTTGCCTGCAAGGCAGCTGTAATAGGAAACAGCAAGTATGATTTTGTAAAGCGGGTGCTAGTAGGGAAGAACCTAGTGCAGACCCCAGACCACCTTACATTGCAAAAAAAACGGAACTGAAGTCTGGACCAGGCTCACTATTTATTTACTTGTTTGGGAGGAGGCAGAGGCCAGGAATGTCCTACGTTCTGTCTGCTTTAAAATAAGCATCACAAAGAAGGGGAAGGAGATGTCTGTGCGATTTTGCTGTTGTTGTTACACATGCTAAAAATAAAATAAAATAAAAATTCTGCTATTTGTTTCAGCTCATTAAATGAATCAGGAACCTTCTACTGGGGTTAGGGAGGACAGGCCGAAAAGATTTTCATTTGTGAGAAAATCTTCCCACACACATTTTTGATCCAGTGCTAACAGAGTTAACAGGGTGCATTTTGGGAAATAAAAGACATATTTAGTTAGCTTTTTAATGCTTGCAGGTTGATGTTTTCCAGCTGGTTTAAACTTTACTTTTCTCTTTTTCTGTAACATGCTCACTTTTACTTTTCTCTTTTTCCTGCTGGATCTAAACTGGGAATTTGGACTACTCCTCCTTTATTGGACATCCAACTAAAGATTCTCACATGTGGTATTTGAATAACTGGGCAGTACATCCTCTAAGTGTGTTCAGTCATGCAGAATTAAATATCACTTTCCCTCTGGAAAGCACATATCAGATTTCTGACCTGGTAGTAGCAAGCTAAAAAGCTGACAGGGGATGAGAAGAAAACAGACTTACCAGATTCTTTAGAAGCCAGAATGCTTCTTTCTATACCCCTGCCTCTAGACAGACTGAAAGACTGAAACATTTAGCCTCAGTACTCAAAAGTTTCTTAGGGATATAATTCTCAGATCAGTTTGCATGCCTCAGTCTGCAAAAAACTTGGATGAAGACTTGGCCAAAATTAAGAGTCTTCTGGGTTTTAGTATGAATGTAATTTTTAGGAAGGTCTTGTAACAAAGTCATACTGTGCTGCTGCTATGAATTGATTTCTGCTTAGAATCATTATTAAATCACATCCAAGTAACAAGAATTGCTGAATTTGTCCAGGCCCTGTTGAGCTATTCCATACCATCTCTTTCATATAATAGGCATTCCCTTGAGATGGGAATAAACCCTAAAGTTGTCTTCTGCATCTTCAGAGTTTGTATTACAGTAGTCATCACCCTAAGATTTAAAACCTAAAGCTGTTCCTATCAGCTTTAAATTCCTGTGCAGCTACTGAAGAGTAGGGCCACGGAAGCTCACTGAGAAGCAACACAGGCTTAAACACAGGAATCACCTTCTGGATGTTCATATGTAACACTATATTTGGGCCCATAGAAATCTTTAAACACAGGCCTTCATTCTGCACCTCGGCTAGTATTCCTTTTTCTACAAGTGCACGTACAAAGGCAACACTTGATCCAAAAAGTGAATACTCCCTTATCTTCAGTGATCATCTGATTTACCTGAAGCTTTGCTTACTTTCTTAAACAGATCTCTTTTTTCTTCAAATAAAAGCCCATATGTTATTTTACAATGACAGCTCACATTTAAAAAAATACAGTTTCACAGGCCAAGATGTTTTTCCCTATTGCTGAATAACCTTTTTTGGGTACTAAAACATATTCAAATATTGCTGGAAAATTAGACCAATTGAAAGTGCCTACTCACCAGAAATCAAAGGCATTGCCTCACAGGGCTAAGTATATGCTAAGTAGCTTCTGTGTACCAGAAATCGTCTACGTCACCAACTCTGTGCCATCAGCAATGTTGGCAGAATAGCAGTGAGGCTTGTATTTTTATCCAAAAACATTTTAGCAGTTTTGACAATTTGTTTTTCATTGCTGTATATTTACTCAAGCAGTACTTACCATCTTCAAATATTGCTCCTATCTGAAATGATAATTCAGAGCTATGTTCTGCTTCGCATGGATAAACTGCTCTTGCTTTTCGGTGGGCAACACTGAAAAATGGAATTATGAATTATAGTCATTTTTTACTATTATAAAGACACTCGCAACCATTCTCCCTCCATTCGCTTTTAGAGATGACTAAAACTTCAAACACAATTTCACATGCATCATAACAGGCTTGTAATTCATACACAGAAATGCCAAAGCTGAAGCTTCACAGCTTACTGTTGGCATTTCTGAATATCATACTTCCAACTTTATGCACACTTATTTTTATGATAATTAAACTCAAGCTTCAATTACAGTTAAAACTTTGCCAAGTGCTAATCAGCAATGAAATCAATAGCAGACCAAGCATACTTTACTTAATTTATAGACTAATCATCATTATATCTTCTGAAATGTTTTTTTTCATGAATCATGCATTTCCTATCACTGTACAGAATTCGCTGTTTGTCTTCATTTTTGTTTGAAACCAGGGCACAATACAACCTGAAGATGCTGTCTTGTCCTAAACATCGTAAGATTTCTAACATTTCATGCAGTCTTCTAGAGGTGGTCTCAGGATGCTCAGTTATAAGCTATCAATATGAATTTGTCCAAAGTACCCATTTCTCCAAGTACCATAAGCAGAGATCTTGGAATATGTAAGTATTTTTGATGCATCTTTCTTAATCATGCCTTTGTGAACTGACAGTTTGTTGCTGCCCAATGATGCTTTGTTTAGACACAGCACCCACACCACTAAACCATCTTTTGTTGAGCCCAGTCAACAACAAATACACATAAAGCATTGGGAAAGATACCTCCTGCCCCAAAGAGCTTGCAGTCAAACAGACAACGCAGCTCTGGTGCAAAACGTGACCAGTAGAGAGAAACAGAATTTTGTTACCAAGTGCTGTAAAGAATTTATGAATATATCCAACTACTTTAATTAGAAAATCAAGTATTATAAAACTTGAAGAAAAAAGCTAAGATGGTGAAGACCTTCAAAGGAAAAAGTGACAATACTTCAAAAACTGAAAACATGGAATTAAGCAGAAACAGGATGGAAGGAAAGCAGGCCTAAAGACTGAAAGAAAAGAATGAGACCACAGAAACTGGTAAAGACATGGGAAAGCCTGTCAGAGGCAAGAAGGCTAGGTTAGGAAACTTAAATTTGACATGAGTGACACTGGTTTAGTGTCAAGTGTCCCTGCCTATGGCAGTGGGGTTGGAACTAGATGATCTTAAGGTCCTTTCCAACCCTAACTATTCTATGATTCTACGAGTGGCTACGGAAGAGAGAGAGACTGTGTCTTAAAAGACACTGTAAGAGAAACACTGCAGCAGAGAGACACTATGAATTGATCATCCAAATCAAAGTCTGCTTGTATTAACCAACAAGCCACTGGCTCAATCTGGGTGCCTTCTACATGGAAGGTGTTCAAAGGAAAAAAAAGTAGACAGTTATTTTATTCTACCAAAATTGCTACGGTTGCATTTTTTTTAATTTGAGATTATCATTCACATATTACAGAAGACATGAATTAGATTTAAAGATACAGCAAAAAAAAAGACAAATAAATAGCCAGGAAAAGTTGAAGTGCACATCATACCTTTCCACTGCTTTGTCACTCCCAGTGGCAGGGTTAGGGAAGAAGAAAGCAGATGGTGGAGTATTTGTGGCAGCTGGGTTAGCAGACGGAGTATTCATCCATGATACCATTGATGGGCGGCTTTGACCAGGACTAAGAGGAAATACAGTCAAGGCAGAATTAACAGGGTGGATAAAATTTCTTTTCATACCAAAATGTTTGAATCTTTATAACTAAATAACCAGTTGTATCCTGAAATTCAAACCCAATAATGTTGAGCTGATTTTGCAGACATGGTCATCATAGGATTCTGCGTTTCCTCCTTGGCAGTATTTCTCCTACATACCCTACATCCTAAACTAAGCTGAATTACCTGAGATATATGACATAACCAATAAAAAAATAAAATTCCACATTCCTTATCTAACAGAGACAGATACAATGAAACTGCATATAGCAGGCTATTATTTGAGCTGCCACTTTGCCTTCATAAGTTTTGATGAATCTATTTAAAAGTCTTCTCAGTGCAGTGCTGCACAAAAGCATGTGTGACTGGAAAGATTTCAAAGGAGACTGCAGCTATTATGACACTGGGATCACAATGCTGGCTCTGGACTGAGATCTCAGTCACATACCTGTGTAGCTACTGCCTCAGTGACTGTACTCATGAACACACTGTTCAAATAGGTATTAATGGCTGAACACATAGTTGTCACACAAGGAGAAGAAACAGCAGCCAAAGTTAAAACTTGTATTAGTCATTGAAGAACATACAAAGCCCTTCACAACATAAAATATGTTCCTAATTTTACACCTTAAAGAACTAAAGCATTCCAGCACTAGAAGGCTTGCTTTCACTGCAAAAACAAAATAACAAATAATCCAGACATTTAATGTCACTAGCTCTTTGGAACAAAGAGCTGGACTTAAGCACTTTCTAAGCAGAAACAGAATTAAAATCATTTGCACACAACTTTCACATAGGAATCGTCAGCCAGAAGTGCAGACTTCACAATAACAGCATTTATCAGTCTGTCTTATTACAAGATTAAACTCTAAGCATAAATCTACGAAGTACCACCAAAATCTAGGAATCTAGTCAAAAAGGTATCTGTGGGAGTGTAAACACACATCTAATCAAGGTGGATTGACCACAAGCAAAGAGGGGATCAACAATCACCCCAGTTATAACTGTAAATGAAGAAAAAAAAGCAGGGAACCAAGCTTATACAGTTGATTTTAATCTTCTTGTGGACTACGATATTTAATTTCTAGAAGAAAGGATCATTATTGCAGATTTGTATAACACAGTTTACAACCAAATTTAACTTCTACAAACTGATTTTCCTAGCCAAGCTATCTCATGCTGTCTGCTTAACTATGTAAAATTGCTAGAATGACTTATTTTGAGTATTAATTCTTAAATTTAGTATATTATAAAATGGTGAATGGCACATTCCTTATTTAACAAGACAATAGTTTTTCCTTTGGATCTGTGTCAGGCAGCATTTGGATGAAAACTGGAATTCACAGTGTATGAAAAAAGCATTTTACAGATAATTCCACTAATAAAAATTAAACTTAAATGTGCTGTAATCATAACCAGAAGGGTTTATCAAAACATGATCTGCTTTTAAAACTGTCAGATTTACCAAGCAAAGGAAGGAATCGTAAGGGGTGAACTGAATGAAAAGCCGGATTGTGCTGACCAAAAACATATTTCATACTTAACTTGGGAATAAAACATCTAGTTTGCTTCGCCACTTCTGAATCTTCCACTACACAATTATTTACATGATCTAATAATGACGTACTCTTGAAAATCAGCATCTACACAATTTGGGGGTTTACTTTTACTTGAATTCATCCTCTTCCTCCCATTGTTATTTAATCATTGAAGATTTTTCCTCAGGTAAAACAAAAACCTTCAGCTGAAAGTGAGTTCACTCAGAGAAGAAAAACAAAAAGTGATCATCAGCATTTGTATTATTTTCTCTACACATTAAGGATAAAAAATTTCTCAATGGTACTGGAAGTTTACAAAGCTTGCTAGAAAGTAAATTATTTCTCCCTCATTCTGCACATAACATACATATGCAGAATTAATTTCAAGGTGAACCCAAGACAAAAGGTTTTCAGGAGCAAATTAAAAAAGTATCCCACTTGCAGGTACTAAACTATTATAATTAAAGGAATCCTGATATTTAAAGAAAAAAAAAAAAAAACAACATTTTCTTTGGGCTCTTATTTGTTCAAATCAATTCCAACATTAACATTGGTGCCAGGCTCACTTCTGAAGGCTGTGAAACTAAAGAAAAAAAAAAAAGAAAATAATATTCCAAGTATATTGCCAGGATAATATTAAAATGTTTCTAATTCAAACTAATCACGATTCAAGGATATTCTACCAAGTGGTCTTCCCTACTGTATACTTCAGATGTGTGTTGCTTGGTTTTCAACAAGAGAATAATAAAAATCTTCCATTTATTAAATATTTCATTGAAACATGCATCATATTAATCTATGCAACTTACTTGATTAGCTCTAGAACAACACACATACCACTTGCATGTAAGAATAGGATTAATGATTTCAGACTAATACTCCGAACAGGTAAGATACAAAAGATACCCTTCAAGCCAGGAAAGCAACAGCCGTTAGTAAGAATACTTGGAATAAATACCAGATGTATTCTTGATGAGACGGGGAAGGGGAAGGGGAAGGAAAAAGAAGGAAGGTGTGCAAATAGAGGAGCAGAATATGAAATAAAATGCTCAGATCCATGTTGCGGCATGTTTATTTCTCAAGTTACAGACACTCCACAAGAAGGGTGATCTATCAGGGAATAAGACTACACTGTCCTTTACCAGGCAGCATTATATAAAAGCTTGTAAAAACTGGCAGGTTGTCTATGAATACTGAGCCACTCCAACAGTTGTAGTGGAAAAACACCCAAGAAGTGCAGGTATGCAGAGGCTTGGGCTGTTCCCTCCCCCCCCCCCCCCCCCCTTCTGATGAATTCCCTTAATACATCCCAGCTGTAGCGAAAGCACTGCAGCACGACTCCTGAATGTGCTTGTCACCTTCAGCTCCTGGTTATTGAGTGAGAGATCAGGCTTCAGGATCCAGCAGGGAGAAAAAAAAAAAAACTAACAAACATTTTTCAATAATAATTGTTTCACAATGTTAAGAATAAAAATTAATAGCTTAAAGTATTAATCACATTCTAGAATTTCAGGTTCGTTTTGGTTTTAATTTACTATACTTAGCTATCTCAGGAACCACTTAATTTTATTATGAAAACATAAGGTTTTACTCCATAGGAAAAATCATTTCCAGTGTTGGGGTGTGTAAGCAACTGCTGGATTTTCTTTTTCTTTTTTTTCTTTAAAAGATTCTTGTGATAGCAAAGTTCCCTTCATATACAGCTTTGCATGCCTTGTTTATCAAGATGGTATTAGAAAGTATTGCATATCTTATATAGCATCTCAACTTTAAGAAGGTATGTTGAAGAAATCCTTTCTCCTAAGGGCTGAAATGAAGGCGATGCATTTCCTGTGGGGAGTAGTAAATGAATGACTGACATGACCATCTTTGAGAAAAAAATAGAATTGTCTGGCATAGTAACACTGGGAAAAGGGAGGAGGGGGAAATGGCCTTACTGAAAATAAGCTCGAGATTTTGTACTGATATTCAGAAACAAACTCCTGAAAACAAGATTCTATTGGATGTTTATCTGGCTGGTTCCTAAGGTAACACAGCTAAAGAGCAGCCTCTTATCTTGAGAGCAAGAAAGAGACTCTGAAAAGAATCTACACTGCAACTCTTGAGAAAAATAGGACTGTTTCATAGATGAGGTTGGCAGCCCCACGGCTGTCGTATCACAGTGTCTGGCTGACAAACCTCAGTGAAAGTGTTCTTGAAAAGTTTCACTGTAAGACAACACAATATCTCAAAAGGTGTCAGCTAGTTCTGCTTCGATATGCAACCCAATACTCTCCGCCCCACCAGACACTGATAGTCCTTCATGGCCTGGTGAGGCTGGGGAGCAGAAAAACACACGATCAAAATTCTAGAAATCGTCAGAGTTGCAGCAAAGCTGGAGACGAAACAGAAGGGCAGAATTTCCTCATCCCTGTTCTCTCTGAAAAGAAACTCCATCCCCAAAATTTAAAGCATGTAACATGCACGTAACCTTCCTGAAGCCTCCTTTATACAGAACACATCAGTCAGCACTGAAGCAGAGGGCTTGTTAAACTTGGATTGTGAAGTCTCAGTGAAGCAGCTAACACATTAGTGAAATGATCTTTTACTCCAGTCTGGTAAATCTGAAGCTAACATCTACAGTAGCTGTCCTAGGTTAAAGCATTTTCAAATGATAATTCAGACAAAACAGAAATGAAGTATGTGTGACTGTATGCTTTGACTGTATGCTTTATAGCATACTGCTATTCCTTTTAGAAAGAAAATGAGGGGGCTGTGTTCCCTGGAATCATGTAAAGAAAAGAAAAGAGAAGAAAACAGACAAGAAACTTTATCTCATCACAGTGGTTGCATCCCCATCTCTTCCTGCTCTGAGCACACACACGGCTTACCCTGTGCTCACACAGCAGTATTGCTGTCAAGCCCAGCTGCCTGGCCCACCGGAAGACAAGGAGATGGCAAGGTCTATTTTGTATGAACCACATGACTAAGTTATATTATGCCTGTTTCAAAGGAGCTGCAAAATGAGGGCTATTGCTCTGCTTGCATAACAAAAGGGTACAAAAAGAAGTGCCTGCTCCACTAAACTCACTCTCAAACTGCTGAGTCACTGAAGAGGTGGCAGCTGAAACAAAAACAAGCTGCAAAATAAGCACAGTGACCGAACAGCTGTTAAAGCATCTTCTTTTAATAAAATAAGATGATGACATTAGACATTATAAAAAGTTTCCAAGACACTGAAACTGGAGTCACTCATTTGTGTAAAACTGCAAATTCACACCACTGCCAGAAAGTACAAAAATAAACTCTTCCAATTTTAAGGAGACTATAGATGCAGCCTACTGATGGAGATATAACAAGGCTGATGGGAATTCATTCAGCAGTCAAACAAAATTAGTAACTAACTTCATGGCTCCTGTTACGTGCAGAACACCACTATTTCTGCCCTCCCTTGCCATGTGATGGCTCTTTCAACATTAGTTTGCTCACTGGGAATTTGAACAGCTTGAGATTTCACAAAGAACAAGTAGCTTCTTTCCAGCCTAGTCACACAAAGACCCTGAAGGCACTCGGGAAACTGTGCAGCACATCTCTCATCACTATTTTGAAAGCCTCTGTGGATATGAAAAACCCCAAAATGATGCCCATAGCGTAGCACGTGTACACCATTGAGCTGGGTAAGAGAAGATTTTAGTGTCACAAGAAACAATAAAGAAGAACTGCAAAATAATGAAAGACTAGATTATTTCCTCTGCCACTGGTCCCTTACATATTCTTGAAAAGCCACTTACATTGGTGCTTCTATTTCTCCTCTGGGTTTTAAGTACCTTCAATATTTGGACTGTCAGTACTGTATCTTACATGCTCCTACAGCAGCACGCAAGATAAGATTCAGTTTGAAAACTAAGAATCTTACTATTCTGAGCCCATAAATGTAACTGCTCTAACACACCAAGCACCCCCACTCATATTCATGTTCAGTGAAGAGGTTTGAGGGACAGGATGCTTTCCATCCCCTTCAGCTGCAAAATCCCAAAGGCTTAGAGACGGAAAGAGAAAGAGGCAAAGTAAACAGATACTCAGATAGTATCACATTGAAAAAGGCTACCCAACATCCTGCACCCTGACTCCAGCCAGAACAACCATCAGAAGTTACCATGGTCCAGCTCCTAGGAAACCTGGTTCTGGGTTCAGAATGGTTCTGGTCCACTGGGAAGTTAGTGATGATCTTGATGAACACCACCATTCTGATTAGTGAAGGTCAAGATAACGTGAAACTACTCCTCACTCTGAAATTCTGGAATTTTTGCAGGTAGCCTGAGAGTTTATGACAATTCAATATTCCCAAAACCAATATTAAGCACAATCTCCTTCCCCTCCAAGATAATAGGAAGTAGCTGCCTTATGACCCCTTCTGCTAGGATTAGAGGGAATAGGGTCTACAGCTTGTCAAAGCAGCACCTCAGGAAAAACAAAGAGCAGTTAGTGATGCGAGCATGCAGACAGGTACAAAACCAGACATGGGAGCAAGAGAGTCCTGTAACTAACCTGGATGTAAAAAGGTAACACTTACCTCAAAAGAGTCATAGGAGATGCAGAAACTAGGAGGAAGAGATGGAAAAAGGACAAGCCCAAGGCTTACACAGATCGAGAGAGAATCAAAATGAATTGGGAACTGGGTGGGCACAGGCCATACAACCAAAACGGAATTAAGTAATACTTACTCTGAAGAAAATCTGTTGCAGGACCTGGAACTTCAGATGGATTCAGATACAAGGTCTTAAGGTTTAAGACACTATATACAAGGTCTTAAGGTTTAAGACACTGTATGCTTCTATCTCTCAAAGAAGAGACATCAAATACCATAATTACCTTTTTTGCCGTAGAGTGGGTTCGTTATAAATACTAAAAAGCCAAAAACTACGTTCAAAAGTAGTAATTCCTAATGCATAATAAAACAGATTTGGGGAAAAAAAGTATTTTAGTATTACCTAAACAATATAAAACAGGCTGAAGTTTGAAAACAATTTTCATATAAATAACAAAAGCCACAAGGTAAATTCTATAATCAAACCACAACAGCTGCAAAAACGTTCCCCTTGCCCTTTTTTGATTGAATGATATCACTTCATGCCTGATATTGCATCTTTTGCACTACTGCCTACTTTGCTACAAGAGGACATCAATGAAAAAAAAACTGTTGTCTTTACAGACTGACTTACACTTTACTTGTATTTATTTAGATATATTTATTAGACACAGATGTACATACCTAGATTAGCTGTTGCTGTACCTATATATTGTTTGCATGTGTAAAGCCATAACATAATAGGGTGAAAGTCAAACCATGTGTCACTGGCTTTCAACGGCATGTAAAAGGGAAGATCAACTATTGTTCTGCAGTTCAGTTGCCCTCTGAAAGCTACCCACAAGACCTTTTAATACGTGTCTCCAAATCCAAGACCATCACTATTATTAAAATAGCTTTGGGACTAGTTTAGGAAAGCTAGTCAGCTTCTTAGTATCTGAAATCCTGAACTCCTCTTTGGAAACTGAGCTTTGTACAAGACAGGAATAAAAATCTGACTGATTAAGGTATATATTTTTCATTGTCAATCAGGAAGGCAGAAAGTAATGTCAGTATTGCGTTCTCCAGCAAAAAGCTATCTAACCTCTTGCAAAAGAGATGTGGCAGATTTATTTACCTTTTGGGCAAATGCAATACGAAAACCAGAAATTGTGTAGGACAGAGAAATTAAGCCACTTCAAAAATTTCACTACATTACATGCCTCACACTAACATTCTGTGTGGACTCTTCCATGCCATGATGTGATACTGCAACATATTTCACAAACAGTGGCATAACTCTCTGTGTGGCTCAGCTATGAGCTGGTTACAGGGAACTAATTAAGCCGGTTTACAGCATTCACCAAAAAAGTGTTAGAAACAAATACCACCACTCCACAAACCACAAACTGAGGGAAGTGAGAAAGAGGATCAAGTAGCAACATCAATACCTTAAGCAAAAATTGCCAGGCAATTTGCACACCACTATAAAGCTCAAACTGCATTAACTGCATTCTTACTCAAAGGCTGAAGCTTCATTTTAAAAAAGCCACAACTCTATTCACACCAGGAAAGTACAGTGTCTTACACACTATAAACTCACGCTATAGCTTACTGAGCACCCACTTTCCTTTACAGGCAAATCCTAAGTAATTCGCAAACTTTTATTCTTGTCAAGCCCTGTCCTCTCCAACTGCCTTATTTTTTATTTTTTTAATTCCTCCATAAAATTTAGGAATAAATTCAAATTTCTGTCTTACTACTACCACTATTGGCTACTGGCCACAATATGCTTGTATTTTTATCCTCCCTTCACTCTTGGAACAATTTTCTATGTCAACTTATTTTATTTCCTGAATTTCCATCATGGTGTTTTTCTTTACTCACCCTTCTCCTTTCCACTCTGTGCCTTCCCCTCATCTATTGTCAGCATATTCCTGGTTTTTCTAGTGGCACCTTTATATAAATAGTTTTCCTTATGAGCATTGCCAACTGACTGCCTGTTGCCACAGAATCTGCAGGGAGCAGCAACCTGCAGCAGCTTCCAGAACAGAAGAAACAGCATAAATATTACTAGGAAAAACAGAGAGAAGAAGAAAACACAAATTCATTTGCCATAAGAGATTAGCAATAACCCTTCCTCAGACCAACTACGGTTTGAAGCAACTCTGAAAGAAGGAGCAAAGAATGGACTGTGGGATCTAAACCTCCCAGGTAACTGGCAATTATGGGGTAGACAACAATCTGGGGGGAAACTGATGGATAAAAGTTGGTTGGAAGTTCACTTGGTTACAGTTTTTTATTTTAATCCAGGTCAGAATATTATGGACAACTCACAAAGCAGATCTATTCACAACATGGCAAATATCACTGTATTAGTACATTCTACTTTAGAAACTTTTATAATGGCAAATTCCGGAAATAGCAAATATTGCCTATTGCCCAGTGTCTTAAATAGCAGAAGGATACAGATCAAAAAAACTACTAAAGAATGCCTATACAGACAGTTGCATTTCATCTGGAAGACAGTGGCTGCTTTCAGAACACCAGCTATGATGACAATCTGAATTAGAAGGAATGTGCAAGGAGGGAAATAACAAGCATTTTGAGAATGTACCACTGGTGAAACTATACCAACATCAGCTCCAAAACAGTCTGAAGCATACTCTCCTTATAGACACAGTAACCACCTGCAGCCCTGTCAGAGCAAAGTGGACTTTGCTAGTGGTTCCAGTGGAAACGGAGGAAGATAGATGGCGGTATATTGTTAATTTTGTAGCTTGAGGGCAAGTGTGTACAGACACTTGAAGCAGAGCAGAAAAAGAATCTAAATGCATTGGTTAACATTAAAATGAGATTTCCGCTACTGCTCTGCTTTAAAGGGGAAAAAATGCCTATACCAATAGAGAGCACTACAAGGGAGGAATTAAAGCTCACTACTGTAATTATCTGTTTGTCTAATATTTATTTGTGCTAAGCATCCTTGGATAGAAGGCATTTTCAAACAGTGTATCTTTATGACACTGCTCCATCAAGTAGGAAAGGTAATTTGCCCATCCTGGGCTATTTGGAGTTTGAAACCTGTGTCTACACAAACTACTTTGTAACTTTGTGATTGACAGGGGGAAAAAAGCTCCCTATGTTCTACTGTACGTGTGAAGTAAAAAGACCTTCAGGAAAGAGGCTGAAAGGAGTTTAGATGCAAACTTGCATCTCCACTGAAAGCCACCCCTTGCTATGGGCAGTAAGAGCTAACCATTGCCCAACTCTCTATTCACCCCTACAGCATACATGACAACACAGGGCATATGTCTGATTCATCCAGAGCTTCCAAAGAAAATCTGGCATCAGGCAGACACACATAGACATGAAAATCAACAGCTTAGCAGGGCTTCAAAATGGCACATATGTGAAACATCACCTTCCAGTTACACCGTATGAGTAGCATGTCTTTAAATCCAGACATGACAATTGAACAGTCAGAGCTTTGTAAGACTTTTCAGATCAGTGATACAGGCCTTGTTCTCTTAGCTCCTTTCACCACTCTGGCCATGCAGTCTCCTCCTAGTACCAGCTAGGAGGTGAGGATGCTCCTCCTGCCATGCTGGAAACCGTAGCGCCTTTTGTTTTCATAGGTGGGACAAGGAAAAGGCATGCATCACAAAAAAAACTCTGCAGGAAAGTCACAGTGACAACAGCTATCATTCAGGAAAAAACAAGGTTTTTCTTTCTTGAAAACAAATAGCACAAAAAGTATTCTTGCTATCCACCACATGTCCTCGCTTGAAGCAAACTTCTGATATATACCAGCCTTGAATATCTGATATATCTTGACCCAGAATGCAACATCCATCCCCCAGGAAAGAATGCAAGCAACTCTTCTACCATAAAGAAGTCACTCTCAACTTGTCGACTACATAACTCCATAGTGATCGATCTCTTACAAGTAACACCCATGTGTTAGAAACATCAGCCGAATCTTGCGAAACCGGATCCTTTTGGATCTCCGTCTCTCCTAGACTCAGTATGGTATTTACTGTAGCTCAGTGAAGACCTGAAATACCATTTTAGAGAGGATACTGAGACTGAGAATTAGTTTTCCTCCAATTTGGCACAAAATGCAAACCATTTTGAAACCCTGCACAAACAAATATCTCTGCTATTAATATAGTGTGGCTGGTTTGGGTTTTGGTTTGGGTTTGTTTTTTTTTTTGGTTTGTTTTTTTTTTTTTTTTTTGTTAAGGCAAGGCCCTCTGAGTCATCAGAACTAGAAGGGAAGAGAGACAATTTGGGGTGAGAAAATAGAGAAAAGAAAGAATGTACCGTTCACAGACTACCCTGTCACTGACCAGACTTGTTACAGAGGTAGCTCTTAAACAAACTTCACAGGTAGGTGAAAGAAACTGCTTTTGACAAATCTAGATGCACATACCAGGCACCTTTTTTTTTTCCCCTTCCAAGCAGAACTGTTTAAGCACTGTTTCCAACCGAGCAACAAACCTCAAGCCATCAGTTTCCAAAACAGCAGTACAGTATAATTTTTGATGCAAATTAACAAATGCAAAAAAAAAAAAAAAAAAAAAAAGCAACGTTCCTTGAAACATTTTACATTCCTGAACCCCTCTAAATCACTTTCTTCTTTTATTCTCTGAAGTGACATTTTCAATGGCCTGCTAACCCATGTTGCTTAATTAGCTATGCTTGCCTTTTTTACCAGTTTTAATACCATCTACAGCATGTTTTCCACACATGCACCTCTGCTCATCAAACACAACTTATTGTTAATCTTACCCACTACTAGAGGACAGTACAAGAGAACAAGGAAGAATAACTTTAGTCCTTCACTGAAAAAAACTACATTTAAAATACCTAGAAATCTGGAATTCTTTCAATGCATATGAGAAAATATTGTTCTAGCTAACAAGTACTCTAATCAGCAGTTAATTATTTGTGTATGCATACAAAAATATAAACCCATCATATGGCTATCTATATACTCATGTGTTGCATACACCTACATACACATTTTACATGCTTGCTTCATCAACAGAACGGACTACTAAGAATGTCATTATGGAAAATATTTGTAACCAATCTTTTCTCCAGACGTGTTCCTTCCATCTTCTTGGCACTGAAGGATGGAAAACTGTGTCTTGATATGTTAAAGTTTGTATGAATAGCAAACCAGAGAATACAAGGCAAGTTCAACTTCTGATTTAAAAAACAAGTGATGTTCAACATTTTGTGTATCAAATCTGAATATGTATTACAGAGATAGGACTAACACTGTAATGTCAATTTTTTAATAAATTGAATTCACATGCAAAAACTGAACATCTACTGAACTGAATAGAGCCTGCTGAAAGTGACAGACTGTACTTCCATCAGAAAACAGACATTTAATTTGTTAAGAAGAAATTAATAACAATAATGTTCTTAGACAACAGCATCTGAGCACATGCTCATTACGGAGTATTTATCCATGCCCAAAATTTGGCTCTAAGTCTTAATAGCCCTGCATCTCACTGTAGTTTAATACGGTCTTGAAACAAAACTAGGGTAATACATCATCTAGAGAATACATTACATATTCATTGCCTAAATAAAAACCATGAGACTTTATAACAAGGTTACAGTAAAATGTACTAGGTTTCTGTAGAAAAATAACATTTTCTTTTCTTAGACATTCAAGTAGCCTATAAGCTCCACTACCACATATAAACACATACCTTTTTGTAGCAGAAGAAAACAAACACAATTATATGTAATTTATAAAAATCACTCACCACCAAACTGAAAAGGGAAACGTTTCATGTGCACAATCACACTAGTGGAAAAATTGTTACTTAATATTCAGGTTACTTACAGATTTGTTGTCCAGCCAGCAAGGTCTCCACTGTCCATAATAAGGTGATTTCCATCCAGGAGCCCGGGTGGACTACTGGAGAAGGCAGGTGTTGGAGACTGGGAAGAAAGAGAATCCATGCTCCCAGTTGGGGTGTCTTCTCTGAGAGAGCTGTGACTGTCAGCTGGAAAAAACAGAGAAGACAGCACAACTCAGAAGGATACTAAAAGAATCTTCTCATGAGCAAAAGAAGCTGCTTTGGTAACAATTTCCTGCACTATGAGAAGAAACCTTACTGTCCCACTTTCACAGGATATTCTGAGGAACAGGCAGTTTCTCTGAGCATTTCCCCAAAAAGTACTACTGCACAATTTCCCCCATCATTATTACCAGGCTACCTTCTCAACACAACATATTCCTGGTGCCCTTTTCAATACGTGCTTTATGTGGATGAAATGCTAGATTTTGGGGGGCTATTTTTAATTAAATGAGTCACTTCAGGGAACAGAATAGTTTAGGCCATACACATTTGTGTGTCTCTCTAAAAAGACAGTCTATAAAAATAATTTAATACTCATTTCAGGAAATGATTGCCCTTAAGTACCATTAGCACTATCCTGTCAAACATAAAACAATGACATTTAGAAAGGTCAGGATAAGCAGCAGATCTCTAACAAATATGCAATACCTAAGAATGTTACTTTTATTACTCCCTTTTAATGGTGTTACTTTTGAGAGAATTCTCGTCTACTATTTGTTTTCATAGGCAACTCTTATAATATCACTAAGGAAGCAATAGATTTTGATACAATTACTTAAGAAAACATTGAAGGGATGCCATTCCTATCCCATGGACAGCAAGAAAAAGTTACCAAGGTGTCACAGCACTCACTGCAAACCATGCTGACAAGTCTAGCCAAACATCACATTCTTCACTGAAAACCTAACCTTCATCCACAAAGCTTTTCCTTTTTAATTTTTTATTTAAACATCACCTGTACATTATATAAATTCTAAAGGACAATTGCAAACATCAAAGTGTACAGCACAGCTAAGACCACAGTCACAATTAGGTAAATAATAAGGGTCATTTCAAGCCACCCTTTACAAGGCCCCCTGCATCTTTTCTTTTCCTCCCTCTTCTGTCCATCCTACTCCCAACTAGCTCTCATGAGCATGGCCCACAACCCTGCTAAATAACCACATCACAAAAGTCCCACCAGGGTGGATTAGATCCTATCAACCCTGCCATCTTGGTAAAAGAGTTCTCCTCCTTCGGAGCCAAAAACTTTGGGTTAAAAATGAACAACCAAGTCTTAACACAGTGTTGCAATAATATGACCAAAAGCTGTTAAAATATTGTGCTTTCTTGACAAGCTGTGTCTCCTATACACAGTACTACACAAGACAAAGTCCTGTACAATATTACTAATTCTAAATGAATTAGCATCTGTGAACAACTGAGTTCAATTCTACTCCACCAAACTAAGCAGTACTGTTGTGATGATTTCTTTCATTTATTACTTTTTTCTTAATTGATTAAAAATGCAACAGCAATGAAATATGGACAACAAAAAGCCACCTTCACTAGATAAAATCCTTCTCACAACTTGATTACTGACTCACCCAGTTCAATTCCTTCTGCTTCAAAAGCAGAAAGCTAACAAAGCACTCACCCGCTTCCCCAGCCATCTTGTCCTCACCTGCTCACACAGAATTCTCAGAGAACAACTTCCCTAGAGAGTAAAATGACATACAACTGAAAAAAAAAAAAAGAAATTATAAAAAGTGATAATCTGGAAATTTCTCCCTAAAGCAGCTGCTAATTTAAGGATCTAAATTAGCCTGTAGTAAGTAACAAAGCATGGTAAGCTCTGAGGAGGAGAATGTTAACCTGGGAAAGTAAGTCACTTGCAGCGCAACCCAATCCTGCTCACCTTGCACCTCCCTGCTGCACCCAGGCCACGATGCTGCTGCTCACATTTACAAGACATGACATGAGAACCATAGGAATGCCAGGTAAGAACTAATTAATTACATCTCATTTGCAGACGTATGTGTCACAGCGATAAACATCTTAGAGATTAGACAGTAATACTGCAATTTTACTTTATAGAGAAACTGAACTCCATAAAACTAAATAGACTCATACAATAAATAGATTTAAGTCCTTTTAATTCATCACAGTTTCTTTTCAAAGTAGTATTGTTAGTGCAACCCAGATTATCAAACTGCATACACCCTATCAGGTCACTCAAACATACACTTAACATTACAAAAACAGCAGAAAAAAGAATATTACTCTGCTCTTTAGTATTATGACTATGACCAACTCACTGTACAGAAAGCAGGGGATTTTCCGTTGAATCATTTCTCAGAGCACATAGAAAAAGGAAAAAAAAATACTAAAGACTTCAGTCAGGCACAGTAGAGTATATGTAAGAGACTGCAGTATACAGGCAGTTGCATTTGACATTATCAGAAATGAAGTTGTGTGTTTAATCTTTCCTCAAATTTTACTTACTCCATCCCTTCCTTCCTAAGCTGGCATTTTCTCACGGCCAATATTGCATTGCACTTTCAAGAATAAGATTGGGTTTTGAACACTAAAATCAAATCAGGTATTTAAACAGGAAAACACCTGCTAAATTCTATGGGATTAAGTGAACACCCTCTAAAAACACATTCAAAAGATACTTTCAATTTCTGATATTTTCAATTACTTGCTTTTGTAAAGTAGAACAATACCTTTATTCAGGAATAGGCAATTCTGTATAAGTGCAAAACCAGATGACTAATCGCCATCTAGCACATTTTCATGATTAAAGCCAATATATGCTCAAAACCTAAGTCTTTGAAATATAGTGTTATTGCTGTAATTTCAACAGTATAAAGATTTAAACTGTATGTTGGTGACAAAAAGTTCTGCTAAGTTTAGAAACTATAATTCCTGTACATAGCAGAGCCCAAAGAACTGTATCTAGTTATCTCTCTATAATGCTTAATCACCTGCTTTTCATTAATGCCTGTCTCGTGGATCAAACTATATCTTCAAAACAGTCTTTGTCTGAAGACATCAGCAAATGATAAAGACATCAAGTGGCTACTAATTAACACACTCCCTGATTAACGGATGTACCTTTGCATTGTTAGGCTTTATTTTCAGGCATGACCTATGTAGTATGCATTGCTAATAATTCTAGTGTATTTAATATCTGGGTTTTGTGCTGTATGAAGGTACATAAACAATCTCCTTTGTAAGTTTACCACTAAATCTCTTACTACAGGAGATTTTGCACTTCTGGAATCATGCACCTGCTTTATAAACCTGTTACAATTTCCCAGAGTTCTTTAACTGAAGAGTCTGATCTGAATTCATGGATCTGAATTCATGACTTTCTGTTGCGGTCCACAAGTGCCATATTGGGCACTGATTCCGTCACTTTCCCCTACTCATCAATCCCCTGTTTGTACATCCAAGGCTGGCACTTTTTTGACATGGCTTTAAAATTAAGAGTTTATGAGAAGCTGATTGCCCACTGTGACTTTCTCACTTATAGTCACTGATTCTAAGGATATGGTCCTCCATTCTGTAGCTACAGGCTACATTTTTCCTCTAAAATCTGTAGATTTGTTTCTCAATACAACCAAGCTTGTTTTGTTTAGGTGCAGCTTAGCACACGACCACAACTCCTACATGACTGCCGCTGTAATTATTTGCAATTCCTCTTAACTTTCTCCTATATGCAAATATATCACCATATTTGCCTTTCTAAATACTGCTGCTACATTAGCGTTGCTTCAGTTTCTTCAAACTTCTTTAGCATGCTACAAGATGCTTTAAAAATTAATACTGCCAAGCCATACAACCCCATGAGCAGAGAAATCTTTCAGGACACATGAGACGGCTTCACATCATTCAAAATATTTAACTTTTAACAGGCCTACCTATGAAGATTTCTGCTTGTTCCTGTTGATTATAAACCCACCATCAATTTTCACAGCTAAATTCTTTCTAAAACTTGTAACATATATTGACAACTAGCTATTTGCCCTCCACCACCACCCCCTCACCTCCCCACCCCCCTTTTCCTGTATTTTGCTTTGTGGAGGCAGTGAAGATCTTAAATTACTGGAGATTAATAGGTCTTTAAAGATTTAACACTGTTTGTTTGCTAAAGAGTGTTAAGGACATCGCTGGAATTGAATCAGCTTCATGGTTTTCATTTTACCTCAGACTTTAGGGGCTCCTTAATATTGATACTCTAATATTTTTACTGTTTCTCTCACTCCTCTTTACCTCCAGCATTGTTCTGCAGTGAGCAGCGCTGTCAGGTTTCCCAGTTCTATGAAAAGACTGACTGCTACATAGGACTGACAGGTCCTTTCAAAGAGGAGCTTCAGAAACTTCCTATTCTTCTTCTCTACCACTTGAATTCTAATGAGCTCTTACACTATAAAATAGGGAAGACGTGATTTCTTTTAAAGCTCATTTACAGCATTTTTTGAGCACACAGTTTGGTGTTCATGGTGCCTTCATTTTCTCTCCTTATAACTGTCAACCCCCCTTCCTTTTTTCTCCCATTACAGTCTTATCTTTGGGTGCCAAAGAATGCCAGAACAGATGAAGGACATGAGGGTTCTTGATATAAAAGCAGTAAGTCTGTATGATGTCTCATGAATGTTTGTCAACACTCCAACCATCAACTTTTCACCTTCTTTTCCTTATGTTGTGGGAAGCCTCCGAGTGCCTTCAGCATTCAGCTTGGCCATCTTTCTAGAATTGCAACCAAGCTGCTTCTATGATTTATCTCCTCATCCTACGCAAACAGGTGTAAGATCCAATTTTACTCCAAACAGGGTTAAAACTTGTTTCACATTCTCACCACCTTTTGCACACTATTTAAATTTTTTGACTGCTCAGATCCTTTTAAACTGTCATCTAAATTATCTTCTTGTTTCACTGTTCTAATCACAACACTCATCCAAGTCTTAGAGCTTTCACTGTGCCTCTGCGACAAACACCCTCTGCTTTGCCTTTATGACTGTTCACAGCTCAGAACATCCCTATCTAGAAAATAAGACAGCTTAGGTGGATGCTAACCATTTACTGATTGTGTCTAGCTGGTACTACTCACCATTCAGTTTCTAACCCAGATATTCTCCCTTCTTCCCTAAATCCCTGCCTCATATCACCCCTTCGCATAATGAAAATCCCCACAGGGTAAAAAGCTCATAAAGACTAAGACTTACCTCATCTAGCTTCTCTGTAGCAAATATGTAACCCTCCATTCCTTTTCCCTTTTGTCTGGATGAGACTCAAATAGTAAAGGCTCTCAGACCTTCCATACCAGAAAGCTGAACTCGACTTTCACTTGACTGAGCATGACATGCCTCCCAGTTGCCTTCTTTTCTCCTTTCCCATCTGGCTAGTCTAAGAATATTTTTTGTTGGCATCCAAAGTTGAAAAAACTGAAATACTTTGGCAGAGTCAATAATCAGATCCTAACTTTACTCCAAGAATTCTAAATAAGAAAAAAGCATTTGTAATAAAAACTATGAAAACCAGAGAGCTAACACTAACAGTTGCTTGAGTAACTAAGTTTTCTTCCAACTTCAGTTTATGTAAACTAAAGAATTACATATTTCACTACTAAATGAAAAATTAATCTTCAACATTACAACCAATATCTATAATTTAAGGGTAGCCAGAGGATAAAAACAGTTTAAAGTGAGTATTTCTGGAGTAAATGAGGAACATGTAACAGTTTCTACTGAGATACACAGAACGGGCTTAAGAGAACTGCCATACGCGTTTTAAATGCCCGCCAGATAAACAAATCATGGCAAAATAAGAGAATAAAAGACACGTCTCATTCCACTTTGACACAATCACACACATCTAGTTGTAGACAAGGGGTGATGGGGAGAACTGCTGAGCAGGGTAAACTAAGAGATGCTGCAAAATCCCTATTATTAGCACCTTCAAGTCTGACATTTTCTGCATCACAAGACTGGGAAGCAGCAGCTGCACTGCTGTGCAGCCAGCCATCCTTCCCTTTCAGCATCCCGCTCTGAGATAACATTCATTCACCATAAATAGCTAACTTCCCATAATAATACATCAGTTCAACCAAGTAGAAAGTAGCTTTGGTCTTACGTTAATCTGTGGCTATGTACTACGTTTTAGTTTTAATAGGAATCTGATGGATCAGGGAGAGAAAAGAAATATGAGTATCAAATGTCCTCTACAAGCGAGAGCTTAGTTCCATGTGCTAGAGCTTCAGCATCCACAGAAAATAGGCATGAAAAACATAAACAAAGATAAGTTGTCTCACACAGTTAATAAAACCTGAAGTGATCCCGTGATATGAAGTACCAATCACTCTGGACAGCATTCAGCCATTCCTGGAAAGCTAGAGGTAATGCTAGTGGAGAGAGGTTTATGTGATAGCCAATGACCAGAGGACTCTGCAGTCAAGAACTGCCTTTTCTAGATGCAAGGCTGCATCCTTTGTTCACTATTCGCAGTACAGATCATCCTGTGGTAATCACACCAAGCACCAGGTGAACTCAGACCTACTTCTACTTCATCACATTTTTATAGTTTTCTGAATTAATGAAGTCCAGTCATCTGTTTCTAAGTAAATTAAGAAACTGTGTACTTTTGTTTACCACACCACTGAAACTCATCAACAGAATTGTTTATTACTCACCTTCACACTACAGAAATCCTGCTATTTAAACATGTAAGATTCCAAAGTAAGGTGAAATCACATAAAAACAAGCTAATAATGATCTATTATTTGGTTAAAAATAATCATAGAGAATGCTAAAACTAAACAAGAGAGTTATATCACTGTTCCCAAATACTGGGTATTTGGAGGACAGATTCCTGTAAACATTCAGAAAAACAGCTTTGCATTTCATTATCAAAAAGTATCCATTATCCTCATTGTGTACCAAATCCTGTACACTGCAGCACTGCCTTAGTATGCAGATAGTTCTTACTTAAATTGAGACGTCATAGATTTATATACCCTAAAAGTGACAGAGCTTTCATGGAGCAAAGGGACAGCAGACAACCCACATACCCATCAGTTTCATGCTGTCTTTCAAAACACACAGATTAAGAATTAGATCTCTATGCCAGCTATTTTTTTCCTCTCAGACAAAATAATTAACACAACTGTTACCACTGACTACAGTTTTTTCCTAGATAAAGACCAACTTTGATATATTTTTCAAATGTGTGCATGTACAAGCATGTGTACCTTAGGCACAAAGTAGCTTTCCTGTAGAAAGGTTGTTTTTCCCGACTCCATAATGATTCAGATATGTCAGGAAGGGGAGGAAGCTGCACCAGACAGAATTTGCCTCAAGACTGGCTGATGCAACTTGAGAATTGTAGCCAGAAAAGTGGGTGTCTGAGCTGGGGTTAGGAAAGAGAAAAAAATGTGCTCATCTGCAAGTTACTTAGGGGCAAGTGGGGCTTTGGGACTATACCCCTGCCCTCCTCCTTTTTGATACTTTTTTGTTTATTTCCAAAACACAAGTTTCGATTTTAAACAAACCTCTTTCTAGACATACACTTAACCTGTAATACCAAGCAATTATTTCAATAATTATCTCCCTTACTGCAGGTCCTCTCTCAAAATTCAGGAAAAATATTGCTTGGATTACTCCTTTATGTGAATAAAATCCTAAAGACACATAGAATTGTAGGCAAGCCTTTTGCTGAGCAAGCGAAATCTAAAACAAGCAAAAAATTACAATTTATTCCTCAAACTGTAGAAAAACAGTTTGAGACAGAGTCATTCATACAAGGTTGGGATGTTAATTTATATCACATAATTAAATTTTGAAACACAACAGAAATCAGATACAGGTATGCAGAGGGGTTCCTGTTTTGATTTGTGTATACCACGATAACAAGAGCAGTATCTAAACTCAAAGATTACTCAATTTTTCACCAGAGCTTGCTTGGCAGGAAACCACACACAACCAGGCTGGCCAGATGCCACACATTAAATTTATGTCTGAAAAATGCAGTGTTGAACTGAAGCTACTTCCTGAAAACTCTGATATATAATAAACCAAAGCTTTCATAATTTTTGGTAGCACTAAGTGTTTTAGGTTTCCGTAAGTCCAGGCAACATTTGCCTATAGTCCAGATCCATACTGAAACCCACCAACAGAACACCTCTAGTCTAATCAATGAAAATGAGAACTGTGGAAAACTAAATCAGATCAAAAAGGGCTAAAATGCTGTAATCAGGGCTAAAATTTCTCTAATTCAGCAGCACTTCTTAAAAGGCATCCAAATCTCCAAGGTCCATGAAAATACTTTTCCACGTTTCCTTTTCTGCTGTGTTGGTAATTCAGCCACTGACCAGCTGGAAAATGTCTTTGTAAGGGTCCTTTACCTCCAAAAGGTAAGGTGTCAAAAAACTCTTTTCTTGAGCTGTCAAACAGATATAGCATCACGCTGTTGTCTCCTATTCTCTTGCTATGTAACTTACTTCACTTGCAATTACTTCCCGTGGCTTATTAAAAGAAGTTTCTTGCAAATAATTCCACAACCCATGGTAGTACTTAGATAATGACAAAGACTAACTGCTCTCACATTGTGTAGGTGACAGATCTCTCACAAGAAAGCCACTCTGAAACATTTTTAGCATGCTGCTGACATTTGGCTGTGCCTCCTTCCTCATTCTGTTAGCTTCTTTTCTTTTGTCATAATAGTCATTTCAACAGAGGGATGGATGAAGCAGGATGCCTATAGCTTATCAAAAAGATGACTGAAAACAAGCTACACGGCTCCCAAGAAAGTTTAGCTGAACAGCCAGGTAACACGTTTATTGAGGAATCTCCCAGTTGATGATTAGGAAGACAGATTTTGCTACCTCCATGTAGTTAAGTCAATATTTTCTCCCATGCCTAGATTGTTCTACCAGTACCCATGCCTCTGATACTCCCGCTCCAGGGTTAGATGCCTGCAAGTGCAACTTTTTATTCATTCTTATTTTTTTAGTTTATTTTACACATCTGGTGCGCAGCTCAGAGCTGGACTCAGCTCTACTGTGGAAGGGAGGCTGTGGAGATGGATCAAGGAGGCTGTGTAGCACAGGGGCAGATCCAAGCAGTGTTGATGGCCAGGCAGACAGAAGAAGTGAACACACTCATCATCAGTGAATTTGTACCCGTTACAAAACAACTGAAATCCACTTGCTCAGTGCAGTAACCAAACTTGCCAGGCATCAAGCATCTTGCTTGCAGATGTCAACTAATATGGCCTCTGAGGCTAATTCACTTGGCCCAGTCAAATAGTCTTTGATGAGACTGCAATCCTAGCCAAGCAATCCCGCCACTATTACCTCTCCATCATATCCCCTAAGTACTTATTCAATCTCCTGTTGGTTCAGCATGTTAGAAGTATTGCTGAGAAGGAAGGAGAGGAATGTAATTCACCTTGCACTAAACACAACTTTCACAAGAAGAAAACAGGCAAAAAAAGGGAAAAAGAGAAATAGGACAAAGATCTCCAGAAGCTAATGGAAGAACAATAACATAGGTTTCTTTTCTGACTGAATAAAAACACCAAAAGAGCAGGAGCAAAACAGGAAAAGAAATAATATTTTCTAACTTGTAAATCAGCCTTTCAGAAAGTTCACCACTTCCCCCTCCAAGACCTTCGCTCCTATCCTTGTCATGAGTGAAGGGAAGCAAGATTATCCCATGTGAGGAAACACCTCATTCAGCAAGTGCACACTCTAATCTATAAAAAAACTGACTGAAGAGCTGAACAGTTTCAAGGATTCATTCTACTTATACTCTCGTGTGCTGGGTGAGAGTATTTACTTTCAACCAACAGAGGTTGGCCAGAGCACAGCTGGCATGTAGCAAAGATGCGTCAGTGACTTCCACGCCTGGGATTAATGGCTTTTAGCATGCCAAACTGGCCTTCTTACAGTAATACGTGCCCTTGCATGTCTGTGTGAAGAACGTAGAGAATTAAAAAGATGAAGGATTATTACATGAGATCAGAGATTTTTAATAATGTTTGGCCTCAAGGAAAGACTGGCCCTATCTCCTGAACTGCCCATTCCTTTTTTAAATTCAGATTTTAGTTTTAGGGCTAATCAAGTTCTCTTTCCCTACAGGTCTGACTCCTGCTATGTGCACATGTGGATGTGTTTATGCTGAACATTTCTACAGCCTCTGGATTTCATGTACTGAAAGCAGACAAGCACTGCTGGCGATAAGACCATTGTCACACCAACCATGAAGATTTGAAACGCATCATTTGAAAAGAAGTTAACAGATGTTTACTATATTATGACAGTTAATTCTGATTTCAGGTAACTGTGCAGTAAGAAGGCTATAACAAGTAGATTACTCACAGGTGCAACAGTGACCAGAATGTATAGCGCGTATGCAAAGCATGGCCCAAAATTGTTACATAACTCCAAGAACATAAGTACCCTCTATGGACTCAAAGCTTTCCATGCAGAAGTCAATGACCTGATAGGAAACTGGGAGCCTACACATACCCACTATTACCTAAGAAAAAGCTTCACCATCAGTAACTCAGAAAGACTTACTTTGCATAGCACTCATCCTACTCAGTGCCATCAGGTAGAAAAAGCTGTGAGAGATCACAAAGAATTGCAGGAACTATTCTCACAGCAAGATGAAATACAAACTATCTTAAATTCTACACGGCAAACAGCAATCATCCTGATCTTCCCCTCACAATTAATATTGGTGCACCTATTTCGTAACAGCATAGCTGTTTATTCTGCTCCGCTGTTAACAACAGCTTTGTAAGCAAGTGTTGCGAGGCCTTATAGCTTTTTGATATGCCTATGTAGCTGCTTTTCTTTCCATTTCCCCTACTATGTGCCAGGTTATAGAAACACTTCCAAGCAGCAGATACAGAAATAGAGAGTTCAAGGCCAGGTTTCACACCTGCAACCTTGCAGCTCTGGGCTGTTCCAGCTCTGAAGACCAGTCTCCTTATTATAAATCCAAGGCTTCCTCTAACATCCAGGTTTTATGTTCAGTAATTCTGAATGACGTTTATGGGTTCTTTCACTTATTTGTTTGGGGCAAGAAGGGATGGGAAGAGGAGGGAGAGGGAATACAGGAGCAGCAGAAAGCTGCTGAGCTTCCAGAGTTCCAGGGGTAGGGGAGTGAGGAATAGGAGACAAACACCTTAAAAACAAAACAAGCCCTCACATGATACTAGTATGCTGTGTCAATGTACGTGCCAATGGGAAATATTGACACCTAGGGGGTATTCAGATAGAAAAAGGCATCAGCAAGCACTGTGCCTTAAGAAGTATATTTTGGTTTGTTTAGAAAGTAAGAAAGTAAGTTGTTCTGTAGTTGGACATATCACCATGCGAGACCCATTTTTTGATTCCAGGTGTGATTTATGCAACTCATGGTGACCCTCTGTTCATCTTGGAGGGAATGTATTTTACTGTCTACCTTACACAGGACTTTTCTTGCCTCAGTTGCTCTAGTAGCCCTGCAAAACAGTTTAATAATCTCTTAAGTGTCTGGCACAGAAAAAGATTAAACAAAACAAAAAACTGTCAATTTTGCTCCAAGACAAGGAAAGTATATAAAAAATTAAATAAAACTGGGAGGGAATAAAACTGTAACTCTGCATTGCCCTTTAGAAGAAATACAGAGTTCTCCTCCGATATATACTGACTGTCCAAATGGAAAATAAAGACCCAATGACATTTTCAGAAAAACAGGATAAACAATTCCCTGTCCTAGCCAATAGTCTGCCTCTCCCTATGCAGAGAGATAGAGAATGTAAAGTCGTTTGTACATAGCTAAGACTGCAAGCCACGGGAGTTTCTGTATTGCTCCTTAATTCACGCTAAAATTCATTTGGGGCGAGAAGAGCTATTTCCAGAAAAAATTAACAAAAAAAAGAAAAAAAGAAAAGAAAAACCACATAAATCCCATGTCTTCATTTCAGAAGGCAGAAAAACTCTGGAAATGTTCCTAATGTAAATCTCAGACAAAACTGCATTTTGCTGAAAGAACTTCGGGTTTCGGGCACGTATGAAAGTAGCTCAGAGCTCCCCATTCAGTTTAGTTCTACTTGAGCCACTGAGATGTTAAAAAAACTTTAGAGTGAGAATTTAGTAACTGGTTTACCACAGAGGAAAGAAGTTGAAAGAAAAGCAGACCGTATCACCTGTGACTGAAGTCTGTGTTTCAGGAAATGAAGATCCTTAGAGTAGTAAATAGAATACTTGAATTGTTTGCAAATAAGTTCAATCATCTAATTGCCATGTAGAATGAAAATCTATGCACCATCAGAATTCAGTACAGCTAATTACTAGAAGGCAAAATAAAGATTTTTATCAAACATAGTGTGTGTTCTTCAGCTATTATATCTATCAATATTTATGTCTCTTACAGCCCCTTCCTGGGTGGCTGCTGCACACATTTTGTGTGCAGTCAACAAGCTTCCCGACTGCAAACGTACTTTTAAAAAGAAAAGCTGGCCCAAACCCTGCATTTCCAATTCAAACAGTGATTCCGAAGCCTGTTAACTCCCTGGAGCAGCTGATAGTTAAAGACTTGTTTCCGCTTTTCTAACAATTTCCTGGTTTGCATAACAATCCTAAAAGAAACACGCTCAAGAAGTTTCCAGCACAGAGAGATTTTTGTCTTCAATATGTCTAGTTTCAATGCATAGAATATTTATATATGATTACTATAACTTTCGAGATATATTTGTTTACAAATATATTTACATATAAATATGTGTCAGCTACTTGGTTTAAAATAAGATTATGATAATTTTGCCATATCCAGGAAATACAAAACACTGGCTTATGCCTGGTGCTTAACTCATGCCATTGTGAATAAAGAGGGGGGAGGGAAGGGGTTTAATGTTTAATTTCCTGTTAAAAACACACACAGGATAAAATCTTCCAAAGAGCAGTTATAAAACATGCATTTGTTAGCCAAGAAACTAGGTAAATATGGAACGAAGCCCAGGCTCACTTTTATTCCTTCCCCCCCCCCAAGAACAAAGAAACTGGAGGCCACGGTGCATATTTAGAGGCACTAAGCTCTATTTAGTGACTAGTTAATTAATCAGTCTGCCCGACTTACACATCCTGTATCCACTGGGGTAGTTCCTCAGATAATGCAATGACGCAGTTGAGCTCATGGTACTGTATTGCCATGCATACTGCACACGTGCCAAGCAACTGCTGTTCCAACTACTAACTACCTTTCTGACACAACTACCTGGCTAAACACAACTAAAATAAGCATTAGCATGTAGTCAGCACCTGCTAACAGCCAGTCTTCTAGCAACAACAGACTGAGAATACCTCTACATTCAGTAGCAACTGGAGACACTACAAAGTATACTTTTTTTTTTTTTTACAAGTTACAGGGGGAGTACTATTTTCAGATCCCACTGAAACTCAATGCTATCCATCCTGGAACTGTGACTTTACCAGCAGCAATTCAGCCTTCATCACAGTTTTACCATGCATAATGACATATTAGGTTATTCTGCAACTCATCACTAGAGCTCCCAGACAAGTACCGTATTTCTATTTGATATATAACAGTGACAGCCTTTAACAATCCCAGTTCTTCCCTTTGTTAAGATGACCAAAGTAGACAAAAATACGGACTGTGTTTAGAAGAAATAGAACATTTGTAACAGTTTTCAATAGTGATACTGTATTTTTGGATTGTACAATAAAAATAATCCATAAAATACTTTCTGTCTACTATGTTAGGGTCAAAGTCAGGTCCTCAGTGCATACCTTGCAGCATGGAATTGGAGAAGTTGTGGTATTTCTTGTGACCTGCTGGGATTCACATTCCAAATTAGATGTAAACAGCTCTGAGAGTGGCTTCAATTTTGTCTTGTTTTTCAAATGAGGATAAATTTACTATTGCAGGTATCGCTCAAGAGCTTTCGTAGCTTTTGGAAGCATGTTATTCTAATTAACACAGCTTAAGATTTTTAGGTAGATGAACCTTAAACACCTTCTAGTCAAGGCATTTAGTTCCATATTTGATGCAAGAAAAGAAAGGCACAGACATCATGTTTCTCCCTGGTGAATTCAATCTGATGGCAGGCATGCTGAACTTTTTGCAGATTCTTTGTAAAACTGGCTTTGAGACAATAAACATTCCTGAATTTTTTTCTAAAACTTGCACTTAGCAGCTATTGTAGGTATTTGTGCTCTTTTTCTTAAGAAATCAACCCCTACTGACCACTGATTTAATGACAGTTAATCAGTGAATCTCCTACTACTGCATGAGTTCAAAATCTTGCCATTCATTTTCACTTGCTGGACTTTGTGCCCTGATCCAATATTTCTTCATGTGAAAAGGCAATTGACTAACAACTTTATGAGGGAGGAAAAGGAATAGGGTGGAGAAAATCTGAAACAAAATGAGCCCTGACTTGCCTTCTCAGTACTCTACATACCCCTGGGCAGTGAAATTTCAGGAAAACAATTATGTTTCTGGCCAACAGTCAAAATATATATGATGTCATACACCCTTTGCTTCACTGTATGTTACTACTGCATGCAAAAGCAAGATTTTTTTTTGCTTTGCTTCTCAACAGTAAGGCAAGTTTACAAGTATTTACTGCTAGTTACATCAAGGTATTAAAGATTCAAGTGAAGTAGTAGTATTCCCTAGTGCAATGGTGACCTGAGCTTTTAATCCAGATGAATTTGACTGTAGAGTGCATTAGCTCTTCTTATAAAAGACTTGCTTTAATTTTAGCTCTCTCTCCATTTATCTTATGGCTGTGTGATCTTCAGTAGAGGTCAAAGAGATTTCCCCAAAAGAAACAGGAGCTGCTTCTTTTTTAGAGGGGAAAAGCATATTTAAGACAGTTCGTCCTACTTTTAAACATAAGTCACAGGAGAATTCTCTTTATGATTTCCTTTCTCTGTTGTTCTCCTTGTTTATTTACATGTTCTGGAGCAATTAAACAAGCATGCATGTGCAGGCACACACATACACAAATAAAACATGAAATGAAAACACCTGTGGAAGACAGGATACATAGCCCATCTAATGCAAAGACTGAAATTATTAGTAACATCTTACCATCATCCAGCTCAAGACAGAGATTGTAAACAGCCAGAGGCCTCTTAATACGCTGTCCTTGTCTTCTTGATTGCCTTGGTGGGGCATTTGGAGGAGATACTGACATAGAGATTGGCTCAGGAAAAGTGGCATCAGGCAGGGTTTCGAAAATCTGCAATCAAGAACACAAAGGGTGTTAATTATTTATCGTGAAGAGCAACCTGCGTAATGCAACTGTAAACCATTATCAAACAACATTTGTTTTGGATTTCATTCAAAGCAGGCAGGAGCCAAAAATCCATTCCTTCAAGTTTGGGAGTATGCCGTGGGTTTTTAATGAGTGCTTTTTAAAATAAATAAATAAATAAATGAATAAAATATGAAAATAAGCAAAAGCACTGTCTACATATTAACCAAGCTGCAAATCAGTTAATCCAAAGACAAAATATTTGCAGCCACACTTGCCAGCTAGGATGGAGGGGAAGGGGAAAAAGGGGGATACTAACTTTATAAACCAGTAATTGAATAGATTAACAGCTTCAGCTAGGACCTCTCATTTTGCCAGAATGCCCCTTTTAACTTTCAAATCTCCTGATATCATTATAATATCAGCCATCTTAATTTAAAACAAAACAAAACCATACTCTTGAAGACAGCAGGAGGAAAATTTTGAGGTGAGGGGTTTTTAGGGAGAGACACCATGGTAACATGCCATGTGAGAACTTTTTCAGTTAACTATTACATATTGAGTCACATTTATATTAAATGATTATATCCACAAAGATACATATAAAAAGGATTGCATTTCTTGTCACCATTTTATCTTTTGAGTCATGACCATTAGCATACCACCACTTCACACAAAATATCATGTCATTTCTCTCTGGATTAACCAGCAAAGCAGATTTGCTCAACCTGATAGCATTTCTACTTTGAGTGTCATATACAGGGTATAGTCTAATGATGCTGATTTACTTCTAGAAAATTATCAGTATGCTAATACAGAATTTAACACAAGCCTGTTCTAAGTGATCATGACAGATCCACAAGAACAAATTAGCTTTGTACATACTTCAACAAAGACAAACCAGCAGATAAATACAAACAGCAGCTGAACAAGAAAAGCCCTGTTCGTACAGCACCTTACAGCAACGCAACACAGTAATATAACAAGATATAATAAAACAGGATAAGGTATTTTTGTACTCTGCAACTTCACACTGATATGTCTCTGCATAGGAAATATTATAAAGAAGAGACTCGTAATGAATCTTGAAGGAAAAACTTTTTATGAAGTAGAAATTCATGCAGAAAGTATAAAGAAATACCACAGATAACACATTTCTGAATAATTACAGCACATGCCAGGTGTAGCATGAAACTGCAAGCCATCCAGGCTACTCTAATAGGTGAGAAAAATGCCACAAGCATCCTGTGGTAAGGCACTCAACTCAAGACATCACATTAGAAGTATAAGAAACTCCACATGCCATCATATTCTGGCCTGTAAACCCTAAATATTAACACATGTAGGAATACAATGACCCAAGAACCCATGCATACATTGTTTTATAGCTGCTTAATCATAGTTCTTGTACTGGCAGGTAGAAGACTGTGCTGTTACAAAACTATCAGAAACACCATTTTCCATGAAAACTGTGGAAGAATGATCATATTTCCCAAAACTGGGCAGCAGCTGGCAGGAAGCCTATATATGGTGTGCGAAGGAAAGTTCCAGTGGAAATATCTTCCTTCCCAATAAGTGAATGTTGCTGTGGGGGAGGTTGAATGATGTCATTTGAACTTCCCCATACCAGTGTTAAGAAAACTGGCTCCCACTTCTTCACATGCCTATGAAGGATTATGAGAGAACCAAAATAGCGCAAAAAACTCTCTAAGAACAAAATATTCATAAAGAAGAAAGGAAACAGTCCAACCTGGTTCTCCCCAGTATAGACAGAGCAGCACTCTCCGACAGTGTCAAAGCTCTAATTGTGCTCAGAGTGCTAAAGCCATCTCTTAAAACATAATGCAACACGTAATAGTGAAATCTCATGTGCACCTCCATGGCACTTGGCTAACAGTACCACACTGCCCCCTTATGTGTAAATACAAAGCCAGATTAAGCAGTTCTAGGGGTAAATATTTGCTTCTGAAAAAATTCAAAAGTATCAAAACTTTACACGCCATATTTTTCCATGGACTAAGTGTTGCATTTGGGCTCCCTGGTAAATAACTCTCTGCCAAGAGGTTTCAGCATGTTGTTTACTATGTCACATTCTGCAGCTGTGTTTATTTGTACAGCCTTATCCACGCATCTTCACTGAAATTAATGATGGTGAGAAGAACAAGTATTCCCCAGGAGAACTTCATAAACCATGAGCTTTCTTGTATGCACTCAGGTGGCTTGCACAGGTTGCAGTAAAGTTCTTAAGTGTTTTTTTCTTACTAGTATTTCAATATACTCTTCTGAAATATAAGAAACTAAGACAGCCACAACACAATCAAGAAAACCACAAAGGCAATCCTTACTTGATATCCAGCGCCAGACAGGCAACAGAATAACGAATTAAGAGACAGGTATGAATCCAAGCCGATTTCTACTTGCAAGTATCTATGATGCAAAAAAGATGACTGATGGTCTGTTCTGGTTTACGGGGGGTGGGGGGGGAGGGACCTTATACAATAAACAGAAGAAATAACAAGCAAGCAGAGGCATCGCACTTCAAACAGTGGCAGTCCTGCACATCCTAGCTAACTTCATATTGACACCAGTGGCAGGCAGTCAATGAGCTGCCCAAATAGCCCTCTCCTGCCAAGCCCATCCCCTGTTTTACCTGACTCTGCTCTTGACTTCTTGTTATAACAGATTGGTAGACAAGTTTCCTTTCTGGGATAAGGACAGTAAGTAATATATGGCTTTCCACGAAGCACGGATCACATCCCAAGAGCTCTGGAGTAGCAAAAGGCCATACGTTCTCCACTGGGACCAAGGCAAGGGTCCACACAAACTCCACCTTCTCACTCCTACAATGCAATGCTACAGGCTGCAGGACCTATTTCCTTGTGCTCACATTCAATATCTGTCTCCACAGAGAAGAAAAGGATTCCTGAAAGACGTATTTAGATATGTACTAAAGAACACCACCTCTTGACTATCTTCAGAGCAAATTTACCCATGCAGAGCAAATTGAGATTAATTGTCACGCTCAGCAATGAAATCACCAAGTATTACAGGTTGCCCTACAGGATTCTGAGACACACAAAAAGAAAGAGAAAACCAGAATACCCAAGAAAACATACACACAACCGCTAGAAAGATCATTAGGGTTAATTTTTTTTTTAACATAAGAAACAGGAAACATCCTGCCCTCATGTGTTGCATTGAAAAGTATATTTGGAGTCATTTTTGCTCTTTCAAGCAGTTCATATTTATGTTCAACCTTTGGTATTTTTGTCTTTTCAGAAGGAAAATAAAAACCAGTAGAGCCCATCGATAACTGGACCTGCTTTTCAGTTTTCTTTCTGGTGCAAACCAAAGCTACAGCTCATACCATAGTTTTGCAAAGGCGAGCATCTGAAAAGCAAGCAGAAAGTCAACCTCTGCCCTAAGAAGTGCACATACAGCATTCAGCTTCTCTTTTCTGCTTTACTTTCACCTAAATAGAAAAGTACTTTTCATCATGCCTTAATGGATATTTGTCTGCTGCACTGACAGAAGCACTGTAACATTTGCCTTAGAACAGGGGGATGGAGGGATGCTTTATTTCAGTTGTGGGGAGAAAAATGTTTTGGGTTTGATTTTATTCAAATTAGCTTCTAGCCTTATCATTTAAATGCCATTCAAGTATAAACATTTCACAGCTAATAAAAGATGCTGCTGCAAGAGCACACTGTGTATGCACAGAAGACTGAATTCAAAATCATACACACACAATGTGAGCACCTGAAATGGTACTAACATTGTGTTTTGACTGACTTGCACAACAGCATGGGACCACACTTGACTAAGTTGCAGAGTATCTTCTTGCACTGCCAAGCTGTTGCTACACACACACAATCAGAGGGAAATCTTCACATGGAAGAGGAGGATTCGAACATGCTATTTAACAGAAGATCTCTTTGCTACTCCAAAAAAAGCCGCCCTTCAAGTAAAAGTCAGATCTACCACCATCACACATCTGGACTGCAGAAGTTACCACAGCTTAGACTAATGCCAACATAAAGATTAGAAGGAAGTTTGGTCATTGAATTATCTCATTTAAGAAGCAATAAAAATGTACTAAACCAACCCGAAAAATCAAACAATTTCACAGTCACATCCACTGTTACACAGTTTTTGAGACTGCAGCTAAACTGCATTAGATTATAAAATACCAGTTCTCTACAAGATAGTTCCCAAAAGCACTGGCATCATGCTATTAACCTACGTGGGTACATATTCAGAAGCTAAGTGAAACATCATACACATATAGCACTCCATTTTATCAAGCAACTAATCCAACTGTTACTCAGTCGAATCCAAGTTGGTCCCGTATTTTAAGTGATTGTTTAGGTCTGATGTTCCATGAAAGCCGAATTTAAAAGTGCACACTGACTTAAGAGGTGGATCAGTTTCCAAGCCTGCACTGTAAAGTTACAACACAAAAGATGAGACTCTTGTCACAAGCCATTTAAAACCCTGGTATGTTTGACCTATTTCTCTCTACGCAACAGTACAAAATGGATTCCTTACACGGTTAAACAAGCCACAAACCATCTTGGATGTACACTGCTAATAACAGCTCTGTCTACAGCAGTGAGCACCATCCCTCCATAAAACCATTCCAATTCCTAAACCTGTGTCCCACAAAGTCTATGGAAGCATTTCGTAAGAGTAATGAGCCAAATTCAACATATTATCATACTGTATTCTACCAGCAGATCCACATGGCAGCAGCCCAAGGAACTTTGCCAGATTCCCCTTAATCTGCAACAACAGTGCTGGACTCAAGATCCTGTGTTCTTACTAGAGCCGATTTTAGAAATTCAAAAAACCCATGGCTGGGAAGATTTAACTTGGCCTATTCTATGAGTTTATGACTAGATGTATAGTTATACATGGAAATGTAGACTAGATTGTGCTGCTACAAGAGAATACTGATCTGTTCTTTCTGGTCTCAAGCAGAACTAATTAATGAATTTCAGTATGCTTGCCAGGAATCACTTTAGGAAAAGACCCAGACATCAGGTCATCTCTGTCAGCTTTGTATCACTGGGGTAATTAAAATTTCCACTAAAAATCAGTGGGAGGCAAACAGCAAGGACAGGGTGGGATGAAAAAAGAGAAGAAAAAAAAAAGGTTTAGTAATAGAGCTAATTAGGATAAAAGTCATTAACAGCTTAAAGCTGTGCCATGATTTTGTTGCAAGACAAAACCACCATTCACTCTCATAACACCTACCACACAGAACATGCATGTACTTCTTTTGAGTACATGTGCAAAAATCAGAGTACCAGAAGTTGCTGTCTAATGCAAAGGACGCTAGATCGTGCAAGGTCATTCCAAATTCTTTGAAATTCAGGTAGTGTTATAGCCTCCACTACTACAATATTTTTTAAGAGGAAGTGTTTCTCCAGACAAGAACATCAGTACAAGCTTTTATTTGGGTAATTTCTCTTCAATACATACTTGATTTGCAGTTGGTAAATAAAAGAAACACACACAGTCACTTCAACTGATGTTTATTGAACAGTATAAAACATCATCCACACAGGCCACATATACTGCTCTATCCTTACGTATTTTACGGCCATGGCACTCTTTGCATTTTCATGACAATTGGCTATAACATGCTAACCAAAGAATATTTTATAAATTAGCAGCTAATGGGATAGTGCACGAGAAACTTATCATCACCATGGTCTTTTTCTGACTTAGCTTCCTTTCAAAGTAATGCAAACCCAGTCCAGGTTAGATCCAGCAACCTGTACAAAACAGAAGAACATGTATTTCCATTAGAGACAAAAATGTCCAAAACAAAAGAGGCCAACTATGTCAGCTGTCCACAGTGTGCTCTTACCTTGACAGACATTCTAAGCTTTTTTTTCCTCTTAAGATAATGAAGGCATTTGGTTGTGCCATTCTTTTTGTCATTTCCTGCAAACATAAAACAACGAAGTCTTTTCTGTCAAGTTATAATTTTACTCTAGATATAAGCATTTCAGGAAATGCAAGGTAAAAATAAACATCTTGAAACACATTGTGGTAGCTCAGCCACTAATTGTACCCACTAGCCACTAATTGTACACTAACTGCAAGTAATTTTTTAACAGTAAAATCCACACTCAATAAGATGAAGAGTTCTATATTTTTTTTTCCTTTTTGAAGGGACTGCAGAAGCTAACTGGAGCTATTAAAAGTTTAATCACAACAGAAATTACAAAAGATCAACTTCTGGAGAGCTGGGACAGAAGTTTCAGTTCAAAACTGATTTCTGCACCAATTCTAACAATTTTTTAAGAAAATTCTAGTGTCCTGAAATCTTTAGGAAATGATCCTGTGTCACTGTAGTTTCTTACTTTTTTGCGTTTTACTTTACTATGGAAAAAGTTACATAAACCTGGTTTATTTCTGGTTTTAGTCAACATGATTTCTTCTTCTGTTTCTCAAACACGATTCAATAAATACAAAACATGTAGAATCACAGAATGGTTTGGGTTGGAAGGGACCATAAAGCTCCTCCAGTTCCAACCCCCCTGCCATGGGCAAGGACACCTTCCACCAGACCACATTGCTCCAAGCCCCATCCTACCTGGCCTTGAACACTGCCAGGGATGGGGCAGCCACAGCTTCTCTGGGCAGCCTGTGCCAGTGCTTCAGCACCCTCATAGGGAAGAATTTTCTTTGTCTCTATTTTTTTTTTTTAATATGCACCAGAAATTCTTGACATCTAAACAGAATCTGTATTCAGTGACCAAAATGCGATAAAAACGAGTATGTCTGAAAGTCATATTAAATATTTTTGAAAAAGGTTTACAAAATCTTCAACAAAAATTATTAAAGATTTTGGTAATTAACAAGTTAATTAGAATCCTTAAGCAACTTACCTCCCCAGGATTATCATTGTGTCCACTCCAATCCAGGTGTGCTTTCCTCCATGTAGTTATCTTGACTTCGGCACTTCAGCATCTATACACTGTAAAATCTGATTTGCTGTGCACCAGCTTCCATGAGATTGCACAGGATGCAGATTTTCTGAGGCTTTGGATTTTGAGGCTTGAATTCCACTACAAACCACAAAACACCTTTATACTATATTCCCAGTCTTTATACTGATGGCAGAGGGGATCAGGACAAGAGCTGAAAGACACCTGAAGCTAAGTCTCTAGAGGACCACCAACCAGACAGCATCAATAATGCTCTTGATGGTGCCTGGCACACACTATTTAGTTAGAGTACAACAGAGAACGCAGCCTGAAAAGTAAATGGGTACAAGTCAAAACCAGAAACAGGAAACATCCTTGGCTGTGAGCCAAACCACAAAGCTCTATAAATAAACAAAAAATAAATAAGTAAACCAATCAATCCATCCAAGGCAGCCTTTTTTTTATTGCAAAGATACCATTTGCTGGGACCATCTGCCTAGCAGCCTGACTATCCATAGCCAAATGAAACACTGCTTTTAGGGATTTGTGGATACTGTGGATCTCAACCTCATACTAGAACTGGAATATCTGCTACTTGCTCTTCTTAATACGAAAGGAACTAGAGCTCTGGACAAACTGCAAATTACGAAGAGTGACAAAAAGAACCAAGGGAATTTTCAGACAAACCTGATGTATCTGTATACCCTAAAAGCCACTCATTTGTCCTCACTACCTCAAACCATGCAATTCATGTTTGAGATTTAATGAAGAAACTAAACATAGTCTGTAAAACATGACACTACAGTTTGGAGGACAGCTGTGAAAAGATGAAAGAAATCATACCAAGGTCAAAAACGTGTGTCCTTTGATCGCTTGTGACTTATCAGTTTGTTGACTCAGCCTTTCTAAAAGTAGCACTCCTGATACTAAGACTGCAGCTTCTACCGGATCACATCTCGCTCCACCTTTTAACAATTCATGAGAAGAACACTCCTGATAGCAGCCCATTCAGTGCTATCAATGAATACATTCTATTCATTGAAGGAAACGAGACAGTTAACCATATACCAGGCTTGCAATACCTACACATTTGTCCACTGCACCAGCAGAAACAGCAGATTCACCTTCTCTTCTGTGCTCACCTACTGTAACTCACACCAAGGACAGTATTTTAAAAAGGTTGTCCTTCCCTGTTACACCTACATATAATAGCTTTGTGTATCTTGTTTAGTTACTGGAAATACTTAAAATAATTTAAAAAAAAAAATAAAAGAGCCTTCAAACTAAAGAGATAAATACTCAATCTAATTACCCAGCTTTCTAAAACATGACATAATCCTAGTTACTAAATGTAAAATAATGGAGAAGGAGAATGTTTGCATATATTTTTTCTTGAAAAGAGCACAAGAAGTTGTGAGAAGGTAAAAGGCGGCACTTACAAACCTAAGTCAGGAGCCAGCAAAAGCAACCACCATGATCAAACACACTACAGGTAAACATGATCTCCCCTTCATTTTCAATAAATATATATATATAAACATTTATACACACACACAAATGCAAATAAATATACATGTTACACCTAGTTTTCTATAAAACTTATTAACAGAAATACAGTTATGTATCAGACCGTTGTAAGACAGTTGTGAGACAGGGTTAGTTTTACCCTACTGATGATGTGTTGTTGCAATAGTAATCCTGCTCAGTATGAGAGGAAGTGCAGGTTCAGACCCCTGATGTATGCGCTTGGCTGAGGAGCCACTGGCGTGAGGTTACCATCTGTGGTCCTGTGACTGAACGCATCTAAGTCAGAATCCCGCCTAGATGTAGCAATATTTTTGTTGGGACCTGATGAAATCCATCCGTGGTTCCTGAAGGAACTGGTGAATGAAGTTGCTAAGCCACTGTCCATCATATTTGAAAAATCGTGGCAGTCAGGTGAAGTTCCCGACGACTGGAAAAAGGGAAATATAACCCCCATTTTCAAGAAGGACAAAATGGATGATCCGGGGAACTACAGACCAGTCAGTCTCACCTCTGTGCCTGGCAAAATCTTGGAGCAGATTCTCCTGGAAGGAATGCTGAGGCACATGAAAAACAACAAGGTGCTTGGTGACAGCCAGCATGGCTTCACTAAGGGGAAATCCTGCCTGACCAATTTGGCGGCCTTCTATGACGGAGCTACGGAACTGATGGACAGGGGTAGAGCAGTTGATGTCATCTACCTGGACTTGTGCAAAGCACTCAACACTGTCCCACACAACATCCTTGTCTCTAAGTTGGAGAGACATCAATTTGATAGGTGGACTGCTCAGTGGATAAAGAACTGGCTGGCTGGCCACACGCAAAGAGTTGTGCTCAATGGCTCCATGTCCAGCTGAAGACCAGTAATGAGTGGTGTCCCTCAGGGATCGGTGTTGGGACCGGTCTTGTTCGACATCTTTGTCAGTGACATGGACGGTGGGATTGAATGCGCCCTCAGCAAGTTTGACGATGACACCAAGCTGTGTGGTTCGGTTGACACACTGGAGGGAAGGAATGCCATCCAGAGGGACCTTGACACGCTTCTGATGTGGGCTGATGCCGAACTGATGAAGTTTAACCATGCCAAGTGCAAGGTCCTTCACCTGGGTCGGAGCAATCCCAGGCACAGTTACAGGTTGGGCAGGAAAGAGATTCAGAGCAGCCCTGCGCAGGACTTGAGGGTGTTGGTTGATGAGAAACTGAACATGAGCTGGCAGTGTGCACTCGCAGCCCAGAAAGCCAACCGTATCCTGGGCTGCATTAAAAGGAGAGTGACCAGCAGGTCGAGGGAGGTGATCCTGCCCCTCTACTCTGCTTTCATGAGACCTCACTTGGGAGTACTGTGTACAGTTCCGATGTCCTCAACATAGGGACGTGGAACTATTGGAACAAGTCCAGAGGAGGGCCACGAGGATGATAAGGGGACTGGACTGGAGCACCTCCCGTACGAAGACAGGCTGAGAAAGTTGGGGCTGTTCAGCCTGGAGAAGAGAAGGCTGCATGGAGACCTCATAGCAGCCTTCCAGTATCTGAAGGGGGCCTATAGGGATGCTGGGGAGGTACTCTTCATTAGGGACTGTAGTGATAGAACAAGGGGTAACGGGTTAAACCTTAAGCAGGAGAAGTTTAGAATGGATATAAGGAGGGAGTTCTTTACTATAAGGGTGGTGAGGCACTGGAATGGGTTGCCCAGGGAAGTTGTGAATGCTCCATCCCTGGCAGTGTTCAAGGCCAGGCTGGACAAAGCCTTGGGTGACACGGTTTAGTGGGAGGAGTTCATGCCCATGGCAGGGGGATTGGAACTAGATGATCTTAAGGTCCTTTCCAACCCTAACTATTCTATGATTCTATGATTCTACTGAGAATATACCCCTACATTTGACTCCCTATCACACTGTCATGGTACAAAGCATCAGAATGAAATGTTAAGATCTTTCCAAATTACACTGTTACAACTGTAGACATCCACAAAGCCTCATCAGTGTTTTCTTCTCTACAGATTTCCCTGTTGCCATTACAAGGATTTACAACATTATTGCTTTGCATATTTTCTGCTCTTTGTTGAAATACATTTTTTATCTTCCATTATGACTGAAGGGTCTTTAGAGGCACTCTCTGCAATGAAATGCAAATGGCATGCACACAAAAATTTTGGAAATAAAGTATTATCAGCTGACCAACACATTTTGTTTATTCAAAAATCTATTAAATGGTTTTAAATACACCAACCCTCCGGGTGAGGCAAAAGCTGACTAGAATTCTGAAAAGTATGTACTAAAACAGAAGCATATATTGCACTATTATGCATTAGCAATGATCAGTCAGGATGTCATTCATGTCAGTTTGTCCAATATAAAGGAAAGTTTGTAAATTCAATACTTCGCTTACCATTGAAAGCTGCAATAAAACATAATTCTTATGTCATATTGCTTCTGCATAAGAATTTACTTTTTAAACTCTTCAGCGGTGCAGCAACCTTTCTCCTCTCCATGCCCCCGGCAGTATTTCACTGACTATTTTCTTTGACTAACAAAATTTTGTTTAAGAACATCCATTTAGCACTCACCATAAGCACTTCCCCCTTGCCACCTCCTCCAAACCTGCAAGCACAGCACCCTGACCATCGAGACTGAAGCAAATATTAGTCAAGTGAATTCCGCTCCCTTATGATCATTTATGTTTACTTACTTAGGAACACTGCCTGCAGGCAGTGGAAGATGAGATTGCTATCACTTGGAAATTTCATATGAAGTTGTGGGAAGTTGCCCAAAATTAACTGGAAGTAATGTAGGCAAGTCAAGAAGGCAGAAGGCTGTCTCATATTATTTGTACATGCCATGTCATTGTAATCACAGCATCTCAGTTAACTGCTTCTATCCCCAAGAACATGACTTTTGATTTTCTTTTTTTAATCTAATATGGCTACTCACAGTATATATATTGTTTCTTTTGGAGCAGTCTAACAGCATACCAATCCAGGTATTGATCCAGACTCAGTTCCTTTTAATGCCACCAACTGCAGTCACAAACGTGAGTGGAGATCTGATATACAGGCTTCTTACTATGCATAAACTACATTAAGATTTCAAAAACTGTAGTCTTTTAAACAAACAAAATATTTGCAGCCAATTTACTGTACTGCGTGTGCATCTCACATGGATGGGCTTTCTGCTATCCACTGGGCAGAGAAAAGGTTTAAACAGTTTGCACACACTACAGTGAAACACAAGAATTGCTATGACTTCTACCAAAACCGTGATGAATGTCTTCGTTGTGCCTGCTGCCCTTTCTGCTTTAGTCTCAGCCAGTCATCAAGGCATGTAATTTGAATTAAGATCAGGAATAGTTTCAATGACACTACTAATTAGCTACATGCTTGAAGTTAAGCACATGCTGAATACCTTCCTGAACTGAATTTTATGTGTTTCTTCACAAACTATGCCCTATCAGAGATACCTTCATGCAATATTTTTCCCCCTCCAAGTCAAACACTTGTTAACTTGAGAAACATTCAGCTTGGAGAGGTTTTAAATTGCTACATCACTGCAAACCACCACAATTACAATGCATTGCTTCTTGGTCCTCCACTGCAGCCAAAGGCAAAGCAACACAAAAGCTGAAACAAGCCCTCTTTAGTACTTCTTACGTGTCCCTTTACCAAGACTTCAGTAGATCTGCTGCGTTATCAAAAAGAGACTTAATATAGATGGTGGCAGAGCCACTCTACCCTGAAGCATTTAACCGCAACAGAACTGATTTAAACATGCACCGATTTCCAAGTGAAGACATGTACCACACCTGATTGTGCTACTTCCTATTTTGACAAACTGATTTCACCTGATTACATTTCTTCTGTCTCACAAATACTGCATGTACTATGCAGTGCAATACATTTTAAGAATAAAGATTTCCCATGTATTACTACATAATGTTGGCCTAAGAATGCAGTAGCATTAAATTCTTCTCTTCCTTTTAGTTACGTAAAAAACCCCATAAAATCGTGTAACTACCTAAAGTAAGAAAAATTAAGACAGATTTGATAAAAAAAAGTTTCCTCATAAAACTGCTTTGCACAAAACAAACCTAAAACAAAGGCATATTTTGTCTAAAGTATGCAAAATTGTTGCCCTTTATAAAAAGATTAATACAGAAAACAAGTGAAAACAGTATCTGCCATATATAGGAACTACTGAGTTTTTCAGAGTGATCGTCTTTGAGATAATTTTGCCCATAGGGTGTCTGAATTCTAGAAAAGTTTCTTTTACCATGCCTATTCTCTTTAAGGAGACTCTCTGGCTTCCCAGTCTCCATAAGGGACTTTTGTCTCGCCCCTCTTTTTTCGTCTAATTTTCTTTCACTGTAATTTTAATCTTCTTTCTGTTTTTGCAATTTTGCTATTTGTACTCACTAGTCTTTCCTCCCCCATACGCTGGTTTAAATATTCCAGTCCCACTGAGATTTTCATTCCAACCTCCTCCCTCATCTTCTTTCATTTCTTAGACTTCTTTTTTTATCCTGTTGGTTTTTTTTTTTTCCCCCTTTTAAAATAATGTTCAGGGTATTGAGAAACCAAAATGGCTCACAATACCACTGAGGCACCTCTAAATGGCAAATAAATAAGTCTTTTGAATAGTGACATTCATTCCAATGAGATCCCAAAACATTATAACATATAGCAAGATGAACAAGTGCATGCTTTTCATGCTGCTGTGGAGTGGACTGCCCTTCTTCCACACCACAAGCCAGAAACATGAGATTCCCAAGACACCCAGATTGTGAAACTCTCAGGAATAAAAAATCATTTATATCCTTGAGACTAATCTGGGGTAGGAGAAGAGAAATCAGAACTTATTTTGGGGGGGATGCAAGTTGACTACCACTTTTCATCAGAGGATTACCTAATGGCCAAGTAAATATTGTTCCAGGCATTGTACAAGCACAGCTGTAGTCAGCCTCTGAGTTCATTACCTCAAGGAAAGGAACACCAAGAAGAGATAAAGTTTCAAAGCAAAATTAACACAATGAGGAGACACGGATATGAGTTTCTTGATGTTTTTTTAGGGAAGAATATACAACACTGAAATCAAGGGAGAAAAGACAGATATGGCAAGGGAGAAAGGGACAAGACAGCCAAGACCTTAAAGACCTGCAAAGCAAAGGAAAACGAGAGCTGGTGCACGCAGCCCAGTCAGCACAAAACATGGCAATTTCAGGCAAAACTAGAGAGGCCATTTTACATCAAACCTCAACATGCTCCTACTTTGCCCAGCATATCTGGCTGGCGTTTCTCTACAGCCATATAACAGAAGCACGCAAGGCAATTCACAGGTCTCATTTTCCTCTGGACTGGCCTCCCTTCCACAGCACGTATTTCTGAGGGTCCTGGGTAAAGTATTGTCTCAGCTTTGGTCTAGCTTTCGTTTTTTTTCTTTCAAAGTAGAGATCTGCTTCTATAGCTCATCTTCTGACTGCACACAGAAATACTCTGCCTGGAAGAAACTTATCCATAACTGACAAAACCAACAGCTAAATAATTATTACCCTAATGCTCTTCTATTCCCCCTTCTAGTCTTAATCATTGTGCAATTCTAACACGATTCTAAGCAACACATCAAGCTACACAGTCTAGTTACAGAATTCAAGTCTCAGCATTGCTCTCATTTTGCAAAACATCCCTCCCTCAGCTTGGTTCATGCTTTGGAAGTAAGTATATAGTCTGTGAACAAGTTGAAAGTGGTACTGACTGGTTTCTAGCTAGCAGGAAATAAACGTACGTATCAACAAAAAGCCCCAAACAGCTTATGCACTAAGTATGATATCCTTATCTCAGGGCAAGTCCCCATATCCAGGCTTCCACATACAAATTTCATAGACATTCTCTAATTAGGACCCAGCAGAGTGGTGACAGTGGAACAACTGCACCAGGATTTCAAAGCTAGTAACCCAGTTAATTACATTTCCTCCTAAAAATGAATTGTGGATCTCCTTCAGTAAAGCTATCCACACAATACATAATAAATGTTGATGCAGTTTCAAAATACTTGAGGATTTGTAACAGTTTTTACCATTTTGCCAAGCTAGTTACTGTATTTAAACTAGAAACACTGATGGCTATTGCTTCTACAGTTTGGACATTTGTTAGTCATTTCATTTGCTAGAGGGGAAAAGAAGTGCCTTTCTGCAGCCTGCCAGAGCCATAAATCACATATGCATGAAGTGTGAAGTTTTGCTTCAAGTTTGCGTCAGTGTACCTCCCCCATCTTGATTCCATCATTTTTCTACAGTTCCAAAGTTTGCCTCTATTAGCAGAAGCTGCTAAAAATTAGCAGAGGCAGAGTATTGGCTAAATGAAATATTTGAAAGTATTTCAACCCACAGGTGGTGACTTCTCCTAGAACTTCAACAAGGCTATCCATAAAAATACCTAACGCAAGAGTATTAGAAAGTCCAAAATGCACAGAAATTCAAAACAATATAAAATGGAACATTACTCTGACAATAAGCCCTCTTGCCACTAAAGTAGGTCCTTGGTCTACCCTAAATGAAGAAGGATCACTTGTAAAAGCAACATAAGTCAACGATAAGATTTTGTAATGCCTTAACACATACCTCCCCATTGCCTTTGCTATAAATACACAGAGGTCACACTTGAGGCCTCCTTGCATCTTGGAAGAAGCTCTAGCATGGGAGAGGTTGCTGCAGGCACACCACTGATGGCAAGTTCACTGTTAGAAATGACAGTGAAATGACACAAATCCCATTAAAAAATTATAGCCTTCTAGTTCTAAAGAAGGCATAAAACCAAGGAATTATGGAAAACTATGCAGTATGACTTTGATGCACTTTCCACTTTCTGCTTCTCTACATTTTTAGAGGAGCAAGAAAGACCACCTCAACTAATATTTCAAACGTGAAATTGATGTCCAGTTTTTAAAGTCACATGACTGAGCTGGCATAAGAATAAATTATGTTAATCTGTGGTGATGTAGTGATTTGAGTAAGCATAACTCAACCTCAACATCCATATGTTATTAAGTGCCCCAGCTCTGCTCTCTCACTCTCTCCCGCCACTTTCTTATATTTGCGTGGTCCTGCAATAGCTTCAAAACCATGAGCTTAGTGCAAGATTTACCTTCATTTATAAGGTCCAAAATTAATAGCATGGCTTACAGCTCTTGGAATACTTATTGCTTGGGACTTGATCCACATCTGCAGCAAAGTGTTTTTCCAACAGAACAATACCCTATCTGCCCAATGTGTGTGTGAGGGCAGCATTACACCTTAAGCCAACTAAGCCAACAAACCCCACCATGTGGATACAGCTATGCCAACAGAAGCTTTACCCAGACTGTATCATTCAGGGAGGTAATTACATTGTCAGAAAAGCTTGAGACAGACATTATTTAGAGTAGATAAGGCTTGATTTAGATTGCCAGTTTCAACACTGTTAACCTTTAAAAGAAATAACTATTTCAACGCTCAGAGCGCGTAAGAAAGAAGACAGGAAAAAGCACATCCTGGAATTCTACCAACATGCTTTTTCTGACAATAAGAGTGAGGAAGATGTTGCCCATCCTCCCAGTACAAGCAAGGTACCTCAAATATCCAGTTCCAGAAGTCAGCTTAGACACAAGGGACTCCCAAAGGAGTACCTAAACAAAGAGACCAGTAAAGGACTTTTTTCTTGCTATTATTAGTTTTTATTTAATCCCAGATTACATGCAGTGACATTCTGAACAGTACGTTGTACATGTAAGGCAGTTTAGTAACTGGCAGCTGGCACAGCAGCAACAACAACTTCTATTTTCAGTATTACCTAAATTGCAAAGGCTTAAAATAACTCACATTCAGCTGAAAACAAAGGAAATGTTAATACCTGGCTCTCTCATACTGCTTTTTACCCATAAAATTCAGAGTAAATACTTCTTTTTAGTCTGTCAAACTTGGAGAAAAATAAAGACATAAAACAATTAATTCCACCCCCCGTCAAAGTATTTAACAGAAGACCTAAAACCTGAGTCTGGGCTTTCTCTTTTCCAGTCTTGTATCACTTTTGCTCAGAAAAAAACATATGCAAACATCATAACAAAAATCTGTTTGTATGCTATACACACAGAAGCACCACTATTGCCAAGAAATAAGCATTCTGAAATGTCAGTTTACCCACGTACCCGGATACTTAGTGTATAAATAACAAAAGCATAGAACGTATAAAGGGTATTCTTTAGAATTACTGTATTGGTAACTTCATACTTAACTCCACATTATTAATTAAGCCTAGCAGGTCATTTTAGACAACGCTCAGAAACAGAGATTTATCAAAGCTTACCTTCTCATGATTTTCTATCAAGATTTCAACAACGATATTCTGAAACTTCAGGTCCATGATGGCTGCTACAGTTTCTTCCTGTGGCCTCATTAAGGTTGGTCCAAATACTACTCCTAGATTTGCCACAGTCATTAGATTCCTCCTGGCATGCTTTGAAACACTTTTTGAAAAGAATTGAAGGAAAAAACAGGAAATAGGTTATGAAAAATTTCCATTACTGTTGGAAACTGCAGTCTACAAATGAAAACATTACATTTCCTTAATCTATGTTTTAGAAGTTTGTTTTCTGCAAAGTTCCTTCAAATAAAGTTTACCAAATACTGGAAAACAGAAAAGCCATTCTTCCACTGGCAATTTAAAAACAAAAGCAGTCTCTTGCTGAACTTAAATATATAAAATGCACTTAGCCTTGGACCAGGGCAAGTGTGAAACCAACTTAAATTTGCTAACAGATCTCCACTATTCACTTCGCCAGAATTTGCGAAAGGAAAGTATAATGTTCCCTTTCTCACTTCAGTCAAACCCTCAACTGCTGGCAGGACTGCTAAAGTAAATACTTATACGGCTTCATTAACGGATTAAATTTCTGCCTTTCCCGCCAAAACATACACAGCATGAGTCAAACGTCTTGTCTGCTTTTGCACGTTTAGTTCTTGGTATTGTGTATGACAGCATCCAGACAGGCTCCAGCTCCAGCCACACTCAACTAAAACCCTTTGTAGTTAAACAAAGGTAAGGACAAGAATTCTGACAAGGTAGGAGAGCAGTTCATAACACTTACTTTGCTAAATGTTTCACCAAAATTTCCAGCATCTCTTTGTTCTTTTCTGGGAGTTTATGGACCAAGAAGTGAACAGCATTAACGCGAGATTCAGGACTCCCACTTTCTATGGGACATAGAAATAAATAACTCGAAAAACAGAAATACAATAAAACGCACAGAAACACAAAGCTTCTTCCACCCCTGCATGGAAACATACCGCACACACCATACTTCACGATTTATGTATCTCCAAACATAGCAATATTGAACATGTGCTTTGTTTTCACAAGTTATCTTGTTCTAGAATTATCAACTTATTTGCTTATTTTGTGAACTCATCTTTCAGTCCACCTGCAAAAGGATGCTTTTGTTCACCTATTTTTAAAAATAGCTGTAGTTATTGTTTTGCTGCATTGGACTCATCTGCTTACAAATATAGTGCTAGGTGAGGAACGATGTTACTGGGTGCCACAGACTGAAACTGTACTACTTTACATTTTAGCATCATTAACTGATTATCCTTATCATTAGAATGCAGTTTTGTTGGTACTGCGCAGCTAATGATACTGTATTTGCGCTACCTTGCATTGGAAACTGTGTAAGACAACGCATGCAGAAGGCTCATACACTCAGAAGGGAAAATCTAACGACCTCTGAAGACACAGAGGAACAATCACGCAAAAACTCTACTGATAGACACTACTATGATAAAAGGCCCTGAGTAATGACAGCATCCCTCTCTAGTACAGTACAGAAATAAAGTAAAAATAAGCAAGGAGCTATTTTTGTGTGTTGCGTGTTGAAGAACTTTGGCCCCAACAGGTTTCACTAGCACAGATGAAAACAGGCATTTGTAACACATTAAAATAATCCCTCCTCCTATTTCTCAAAGCTGTATTAAATCACAAAATGGTATCTCAGTAGTGGTTACAATGAGAGGAGTGGAAGTATTTTTCTTGTATATAATACTACTTAGTACAAGGTACCTAAAGAGAAAAATTTACAGCCTACTCTGAATGCAACAGGTTTCAATACCAGGACCACTCATCAGATCCCATTTTACTCTAAGGCAACTTTGATTGTTAAATGTATTTTATATAAAATACCACCATATTTCTTCAATGCATATCGCTACTTTCTTTTTTTTTTCCTTTCCTCTTTGCATATTGCTACAGATTCTAAGGTTGGTTTTTAATTCTTTTGCAGTGAACACCCCTGCACAGATTGCAAGAAAACAGGCTACCAAAATGCAAAACGTTTAGCTTCTATTCAGCTAATCAAAATTCAGACAGCCAGGAAAACATAAGCCTTCTTTAAAGGAAGACTATTTTGCATACATGTGAAATCACAAACTCTAATTAAAGAATGGCTAAGCAACTTAATCACAAGATACAGTCAAGACTTACATAGTTTCAGTCTACACTAATATGTATCAAGAAAATAGAAAGGAGAACCTTTTAATTTTGGCTTTTTTTTTTCCTCCAAATAGTTTCAGAGAAAAGGGTATTCCTTACAATTCCCAGTGTTGTTGGTTTTTTATAGCCAGTATAGGAAACAACACTGACTGCCTATTTTTAAGTATACCGTAACTCAGATCTGCAATGTTGATTAAGTTTCCCTCCCCACTACATAGAATCAACCTTTCCATAAAATTGTTTACTGCTTATGAACCCTGCACTATTTAAAACATGTAACTTAAACTGAATTCCTGTATTGAAAGAGACAGTAAAATAGAGAAAAAAAGAAATAAAGTGAGAAACTGCTGGCAAAACTTCACAGGTCAAGAAATTACTTGAACATTTTCCAATACAAATGGGCATACTCACTGTCTAGGTAGGTATGTTGAATTTTGTTTAAGCACTTGGTCTTTAAGATGTGCTTTGGCAATGAATTTCATGAGCTAATTTTCATTTTGAATTAAGGACCACAAGTGAACACATTCTGCAGTCCTGGAAAGCCGTAACAGCAATCTGAAGAAGATACAGCAATTGTCTCAAAGTTTATTTTAATTTTGCTTACCACAGTTTGCCAGAAGTACTACAGGCTGGAATGAAAATCAGCTAAATATCTGTTTGATACTTTACCAAAAATTTTCTTGCACAGTTTCCCTCTATCCTATTCCAAAAAAATTCCATGTACATCAGATCCCATACAACTGAACTACAAATGCTGTGGTGTCTTCTCCAAGTCTGTATTTGAACTGCCATAGTGTAATCTGGCTTGCTCTTGCCTTTCTTCTACTAACGTATGAGGAACATTCAAGCCAGCCTGGATACAGAGCTAACAAGGAACTGAAAATAAGGGTCAGGCAGCTGTGCTTTAAGGACCCAAGTGAGCCTGAATTAGCGTATTTTCCTTCACTAAGCTTCATACTCCGTATAAATGAAAGCAAAAAAAAAAATCACAATCTAAGTAGATGCTTATCATTACATAATTAAGGTAATAAGAATGAATGTTGACAATGTCTATTCAAAAGTTTCCCATAAAAGTCAAAATTGCACTATGTTAAGTCTGTCACAACCTTGTCTGTCAATAGATACGTCATATATGATGCATGCTAGAACTAGGTTAAAACCTACGTATTTTTAACACATTTATTATTTCTTATTCCTATGTTTTTATTGGGTTGAAGAATTTTTCTGAAATTGCATTTGCAGTGCACTCCTAAGGACACAACAGTACTGTAAAAAAAGCTTTCTGTAACTACAGTAATGTATTTACTGGCAGGAACGATGAATTCTCCATGCAACTCATATGTCATCAGTGGCTCTGGAAGGCTTCTGTAAAACAAGAATGACATAATATATCTAGCTATATTCTGTCTATCTGTGTTTACTCTAAGCAGCAAACCTTTTTAACATTCAGTAGCATAATCCTCACACTGGAGGCAACCATTCTTACAGTGGCCTTTGAATGCAGTGATTTCCAGTGCAAATGTAAAACTTGGTATTACCAGAAAAACAAGACTAACTAACATCCATTCATCTTCTGTGAGCTGAACTGGTGCCTCCAGTCTATCATAAGGCACCTTTCCAAACTACAACACTGAGGCTGTTTTCTCAGATGAAGACTGTACACATACACTGTGTAATTAATTCTTCACTAGCGTTTTTAAAATACAGAGAATCACAAGTCATTGCCTTACTGGAAAGAAATAAAGGTCCTAAAATAGTTGAGTATGCTGAACAGCAGCCATCCACAAATCAAAATTCTAAGGCATTTCACATGGAAAAATTTAAATTCAAAACCTTAGTCATCAATGAAATATGTGCTGAATAATGGAAATCAGAGTTAAAGCATCAGAGTTAAAACTTCCATTTATTAAATTGACTTCACTGATGTTTCTGAAATACTGGCGTAAACACTCGGGAAATATTACAGGCAGGAGACACTTCACCATCTGCATTTTTTTTTCTTTCCTACTTTTTTTTATTTTATTTATTCCATATTATAAGAGGCTCCATAAGAGAGACTCAGGTCCTTTGCAACCCAAAGCATTCTATCTTGATAACAGTTCTTTGACATTCTTTAATAGTGGTTGCAGTAATACCATACTCAATAAAACCAGCAGATTAAAAATAACTGTATTGGTGTTACACTATGAGAGAGACACAGAAGTTCTGCAATCTATGCTCTTAGGCAATTTAGTAAAATACCTTGATCAGAAATCAGCCAAGTCATTTGAGCAGAGAACACACTTAAAATTCTTACTTTTGACATTTAAATATTACCACTATTGCACCTAGAATATCAGAACAAAGGCTAGAAGGAAGACAGAAAAAATTCATGACCTTTCCCCTTTTGATTCTACTACATCAGAACACAAAAATGCAAAAAACTCTTATAACTGTCTTAGCTGACTTTCACTAACGCTCTCAGAAAGCTTACTAACAATTCAGTTTTTTGAACCATCAGTGAAATTCTTACATATCTAACACAAAAATGTTTTGGGTCTTGTCTCACAGAACGCAAGTATTAGTGTTACTAAATTATTTTGCTTCCCCCAAGACAAATAACAAACATGTTATTTGCTCAAAATGAATCTCTATTCCAAAATATTGGAAAAAAATCTAAGTAATGTAGCTTAACACCCTGTATAGGAGAATTAAATTATTATTCATAATCTAAAACATAAATAAATAAATGGGACAGGCTTACCGCAGATATTGCTTCATAGCACTAGTAATTGTCTTCACTTCCCAATCTACAGAGTTTTCCAGGTCAACTTCATTGCAGGTTTTTGCATCTAGAAAATAATCAGAATGAGAAGAAACACATGAAAAAATGGAATTCTAAATAAGTATGCCTTACATAAACAGCAGTAAAGTGAATTTGATCATTATGTATTTGCTCACATGAATACAGAAGTAGTATGTCCTTCTTACTGTTAGTAAATAAGAAGACTTAATATCCAAACCTCTTTATAAATTCTACATCTATGTTTTGCTTTAAAAAATATTTACTGTTGATTTATTTTAGTGGAGAATTAAAAATCACTGTCATGTAAAAAGATCTCTACAGCAACTGGTATCTTCACACCTTTAATTAAACAAAGATGTACACAAACAGAGAAGGAGGTACAAAAACAGTTCAGAAAAGAGACCCATTAAGAGACCTTTTACCAGGTTAGTTGAAAGAGTCTTACAAGACAGATCAAACTGAAGAGTCATACAGCTGAATCAGGTGAAAGATTTTTTGACAGAATACAGAAAACCACACAGCACACTGGAATGTTTTGCAATAAAAAAAATAAATCCTTTTGGCCTCAAAACAGGAAGTAATAGCTAGTTGACATAAGATCACATGTAGCTGAACTAGTCCAATGTATTTGGTAACTTCAAGCTTCTGAGCTTCTGTTATTACAGCGACATGTTTCAATCAGTCACTATGGTAAACTACAGCAGTAGCCGACACAGATTACATGTTGACCAGTTCATACAATTCAAAATTCATTTGTTACTTTGCTTGTCAGACAAATGACAGATACATTTAAAAAATCAAATTAGGAGCCTTGATTAAAGGTGCAGTCCTTTTACTGGGACTAAATAATTCTGTTCTAAAGGCTCTGCCAAGCAATTATTTCTGTAACTGAATATTCTCCCTCATTATATCAATTATTTAAATCTCATTTTAAAATACAAGTCAGATAACATTTTCTTCCAAATTGTTACTAGCCAACCACTATGCAAAATACGATTGTCTCAGGAAAGAGTTTATTTTTTCCCTCTGTTTAGCATGCTGGCTGTTTTGGTGTTCAAATTCTCTCTTTTATTTTTTTTTTTGTGAGAAAAAAAACCTTTCTACTGAATTAATTAAATAAAAGCTGCCATCACATCAGAAACTAGCAAAATCTATGAGGATTTGGTTACTAAACCACTATGTAATATTCATTTAAAAAATAAATAAATAAAAAACCACACCACAGCTCATAATCATCAACCTCCTTTACAGTCAAAGTATGCACTCAGTTTTATGAAATTTGTTGATGAATTTGAGGAAGAAAACAAGAAGCATCTTAATTCGAAAGCAAATCTCTTAAAAAAAAAATAGAAGGTATTGCTGAAATATTCCATTCTCTCTTGGTGAAAACAAAACAAAACAAAACTTTGGTTCTGCCACCAACCCCAAACAATCGCTAGTTTGACTGTAGCAACCATTCAAACTTATAGTCTGCTCCTCCTTTTTGGTTTACAATTGTCCTACATTACTCTGTGCCTCACCCCCCTATATATCTGACTGCTCCTGCTCCATTTTCCCCTCTGCTTCAAACATCCCAGGCCATTATATGAACTGGAACTTCAACTGGGATTTCAAACATGACAACTAGTTTTCATGCTACTTGTTCACATAGCAGCCACTGTACGCTGAATGGCAACTTTAAGCATATAAAAATAACTGTGCACATTTATGGAACAGCTTTTGACAGATCAGCTCTAAATTTTATGCAAATCTTTCTGACAATAAGGGAGCTAGAGTTTATAAAAACAGTCCAGTTCACTAAACTAGGTTAGGAGGAGACTCTCTGCTTTCACACGCAATATGCCCACTGTAGGAGTGTATGCATACTGTCATTTACTGCATATAAAATAATAAAAAATTCAGTATAGTTGTTTTGAAAGCTGCTCATTTTGAAAAGGCGGAAGTACCTGAAAGTTTTCTTCTCCAAAATGTTATATCTGGCTTTTTCATGCCAGGCAGTATCAGAAATGAAACTCGAAATCCAAGTCCTTAGCAGTCACTTCACCACAACCAACGGTCTGTATGAAAGCTCATCTATGTAGTAGATTGTATGAAATTTATGTAGGCAGCTATGAAAGCTTGTATGAAATAAGCCAAATCAGATCTATAACGTAGATCACAGATAAAACAGGAACTGGTCCCTGATGCATTTTAAGAACTGAGCCTCCTGATGACTGACAATGCATTCTGTATTGCTTATAACAGATACACACAACATCAAAAGTACTAACTGTATCACTGTTCACAAAGAGATATCAGATTAATTTCACATTTTCCCTTGAAAAGTAATGAGTACTTTCCTTTTCAAATACCTTACTTGAATTTAGATGAGATTACAACTACAAAATAGAACACCATAGCACAACAGCAGTTACAAGGAATAAGTTAATTGCAAAATAAAGGTGTTTTGGTTTGGTTTGTGGTTTGGGTTTGTTTTTTTTTTTTTTAAAGAATTGTATACTTAATTGCTGAATCTCATTTTATAGAAGACTTAGTTTTACTACATTTTTGCATTAGAAATTAAAATCTATGCATTCATAGTATTAGAAAAGCATATAGTGGTCTTCTCATACTCTTGACTCTCAATGTACTGTCCCGCATTTTATAGAAAATGTTCTGAAGAGACAAAACTGCATGCTATTATGTCTCTGGTTACCATTTGGAGAATTTTTTTTTTTTTTGCACTTTGGGCCTTTCAGACTGTGAACCTCATGGTCTATGACAGGTAGCCTAAAATACTTTGAAACATTATCAAACATTTTAAAATACAAAAAGCTAATATGAGGGTTTGATGATTCTGAAAAGATCTTTCATAAAAGGCTATCTAAGAGTATACGCAGAGACAAAGGATTAAAGATTAATCAGTCATTTTAAATTCTCTGTACCTCTGTATCTCAAAAGGAAGCCCTCTTTATTCTACTCTGAGAACAGACAGATAAAGAGCACAGATAGGATCACTTTCAACAAACCATCAGAAAAAGAGCACCTGCTTGCACCCTAACTTTTTTCTGTTCAATATTTTGCCTCATCTTGATACCACTGTATTCTTCCTACTTCAAATAATATATGAATCTTGGGACTGACAGAAAATGTTTCTAATTTTCTAAAAAATAACTAAAAGCAGATGCTGGAATCCCCAGCAAAGTCTTCCAGCTGCTACCAAACCACTGGCAACCTGAGCCTATTTAATTTGGATACCACCAATGGCAATGAGGAAAATTTGCCTGCCAGGCCTGCACACCCAAGCTAAGCCAGTAAGTACAAAACTGAAAAATATCTTATGATATCAAATGCATTTAATTGAGGCGCTCTGAGTGATAACTCGTCATTCTTCCTATGGTCAATAGTTTAAGTTGGTTATTGTTTATAGAAGCTAACTCCAACAGAGATAAACAACCATAAGAATCTGTTATAGATCAGTCATTTTTATGAATCCCAGCTTGTATTTCCAGAAAAAGTCATTTGCAACAATACTTTAAAGATATAGGCAGGTTTATGTGCACTAACGGAGAACTTCAGGGTGCTGTTAATATTGATTAAAGTAAGATATCATAAATTAATATTTAGCAAGGTCATTGTGACAGATTGATATGACATGCAGGTCCTCAAGCCTGATGTCTTACAATTTCTGAAGAGACAGCCTGTTTGAAAAAATAAAGGAAGGAAAAGAAAAAGTTTTACAGGTGGCACTGAACTGACAGCAGCATATAATATAAAAGCGCTTTGTCATTCACATAATGTCTGGGGTAATGAAATGAATTCACTTTCTGGCTTCCTCCAGTTTGCAGTGCCAAAGAACACTGTGTTATCAGCACAGATGGAGCATGCATGGTTCTGGAGAAGAGCCTGGTGCAAACTGCAAACAAGCTTCTTTGCATACCAATGAATCCCTGAGAATCAGACCTTTGCTGTCAAGTGACAGGTTTGGAAGCTCTATAAAAATGAACTAATCCCAGTGGTCTTGTCTGACTGCATGTTCTGTCAGTGCTCAGGACAAGGAATTGGGAAACATGGCACATCTTGCAGTCATGGCTGCAACTTTGGTGAGAGATATCAGGCAGACGAGGGATTTCATCCAGGTGCAAATACTTTTATTTTCTTTCCTTTCCTACCTCCCCTAGGGCCAGCAGAGTGGCAAGACAACTACAGTCACTGGGATTAAAGATGCATCAACATTTCCAGAAAGAAAAGGGAGAAAAAAGTTTCTGAGAATAATTTTATGAATCAAAAAATCTAAATGCTAACTAGGTATAAGAGAGTCTAAGATGTTACCCACATATAAGAACTATACTACTGAGTTTATAAAAACAAATCCTTTCTCCATCTGTCTCCCGCCTTGGCACATAGTTATTATTAATACGTGTATCATATTCCTCCTCTTAAAACAAAGAGCTCTTTGCCAGCAGGCTTAAACTAAATGTCTTCTTTTCCTCAGTGATTAACTAAAGACACACAGGGGCACATACAACTGTACGTCTTAGACAAGGGAGAAGAAAGGTGGCAACTTCAAACAATGAAGCAATAATCTTCAGACTTTCCTGAATTTGGTATTTTGGATCTTCTGATCAGACCTGTCAACTTAGGCTGCTTCAATCCCACTTATATCAACCCTGCATAAAGCCCATGGTTTGCTCCTACATGTCCCATAGCAGTTCTCTTAGTTTATTCCTACCAACTAATCTTGGTCTTGCTAACCAAGGGGAACTTACAATGATAAGGGGTTTATTTTCATGGACTAAAGCAAACTAGACTTGGCCCACATAAACAACAACTATAGGCAGATGCTTTTAAAACAAAGTATTGACAGTAAAACAACATAAGATATTGAAAAAAATAATATTTGTAAAATAGAGGCATACCCATCAACAAACTCAGAAGTCTCTGGACCTTTGAACTCACCCCTACAACTCTGTACAATCCTTGGTCATTTATACCTATTATGCAGAAAGAGAAAAAAAAAAAAAAGACAGAAGATCAACCACAGCCAAATTTAGCATTAAAACATTTCCCCTGGCAACAAATGCCTCAAAGACAGACAATTGTGAGAACAACATTATAAATAAAGTACTGCAAGAATCCTTTTGTTGTTCTGTGTTTTTAAGATGAGTTCATGTTATGTTTTGATAAAGGTTTTGTGTACCTCAATTCCACTTCAGAAACTGGGAGTAGAAGCAAACAAGGACAAATCATTACTTAGAAAAACAAACAAACAAACATATACATACACAAACAAACAAAAAAGAAAACAGATTTTTTAAATGACATATTTACAGATTTTTTAAATGACATTTTGGATACATCAGAATCTACAATCTAATAACACAAGAACTAAACCAGTGACCACTAAATTAAGATTTCTTTACTAAACTTAATTTTGCCTTCTTCCAAATATGTGGCTGACAAAAAGAGTTTGGATAATATAAAGAAAAACTTGAGCCTTTTCCCAGTCCTTAAAACCAACGCTTTTTCAAGTTCATAAATGCTTTTCATTTAAGATACAAGACCTTATTCCAACCCACTGCGGTCCACATACTAGTTATGTCCAGAGGCACCACCACAGGTTACTCAAATCAGTACTTCTTAGTGTAATCGGGATGAACAGAGATGCCATAACCAGCATAATATCTTCAGTTCGCTACTCTTATTTCATGTGGACTCTGGATCACTTTCCTGTCATTCCTGCATCCTTTCATCCCCCACACATACTCATTTCTCTAGCACTCTTCTGCCACTGCTTTTGCTTCCTTTGCCACACCCAGTTTTATTCCTAGGGAAGTATAACTATGAATATAAATTAAAGGAAATGGGAGGGAGAGAAGGAGCAGGTAAGGAAAAGAGCAAAATAAGGTATGTCTTTGTCTTTGCTGCATTGTTTCAGAGCCCATTTAGTGGAAGGTGAAATATTACAATCCTGAAGCCAACACAGACATTTGATAGGCCACATAATAAGCAGCCATCTATGAACAACGCCATGCTCTACCTCTATATTCATATTGGCCTGGAAGAGTAGAAATTCCACAAAATACCTCTGCTTCAACTCCAAGGAAATCTTTTCAAATAACAGATTATGTTGTACTCTTATCCAAAATATCCTTTGACAAAGGAAGACTTGTGGAGAGTTCCCAGTTTCAATACCAAACTGTTCCAACCACAGAAGAAAAATTAAAACCAGTCATATGAGAAAAAGTTTCTTCTAAAATAAATATTAGATGAAGCATGTAAAAATCATTAGCCTTTTAATGAATTACTGTCAGACACAACCATAATACACAGCAATAATTCTCAATACGATGGAGGGAACATTGCATTTTCTACCTCCTACTGCAGAGCCTAGCTACATCTTTTCCTTCTTTCATACCCTTCATTTCCCCAAACAATCTGCAGATTCCTCCCTGTTAGCACTGTTCCGTCCTCAGTCCCAGTGGGAAGCTGACAGGCTATGGCAGCAGCTCTTTCTTCTCTTGGTTGCTCAACCTGGGCAAAACTTGCCCTTTTCCTTTCCTGGGCTGCAGGCACCAGTGTAATGATGCTGAGTCTCAAGCTAGATGCCATGTTCAGAGCTGGCTCAAATTAACATAAAAAGCCAGATCTCCATTATTTCATCTGCGGTCATCAAAAACCACAACTCTAGAGCATGCTTGCAGTTTAGCTCTGCGCAAAAGAAAGAACCACAAAAAAGCAGCCATGTGGCCACAACACCATTCTTCTCAAAATATGAGGTTATCAACCCAAACAAGTAAGTTTTCCAATGATCCCCAGACAACAGTGTCATAGCATGCTATAGACCACTTAAAGACTGCCAACACTAAAAAATAAAGCAAAACCAAACACCACCATAGTCCTTGATTCACTCCAAACAAGGATGCACTATGAATCTGCCCAGAGAGCAGCAATTATTTTTCACTTCCAATTTCTCAGAAATGTCCAGGAAAATTCTCGTACAAAAGTAACACCAAGCTTTTAAATGCTCTGCCAAAATGCATCACACCTTTTTTTTTTTTATACAATATCCTCTACTACTTTTAGTACCAGAGAAGAAGCCTTCTGCATCATATGCAAGAAGCTAAAAAGCTGAAGAAATACTGTCACAGTGAAATACAGCTCAGCTTTTGCTTATCTCAGAAGTTGTTTAGTAACTTTCTGCGCTTCTGACATTAAAACTAGGGGGAACCAAACTGTGCTGACCCCAAACATACATTTATGGGCTTAAAAATAACTAAAGTCAAACCACAGAAACTACTACTCAGTATTAAAACAGACCTGAAATGCAAAGGTCTCTGAAATGATGGCAGTATTGAAACCAAAACAATCCTCCAGCAATAATCATGAGTCTGTGATAGCAATTATCAGATAATTGATCAGTTTCAAATTCATCAACCTGAAAAAAGCACAGCTAATTGCTAGCAGAAAACAAGAAGTACAGAGGAATTAATATTTCAACACAGTTCTAAATTACACCTTTAAATGTACCTTTAAACGATGTTTTATTTAAAATATACAAACCTGGTTTAAGACAGTACCATTTCTGTTTTAACCGGCACATTTCAGATCTTTAGCACATCCAAGACTGATAATGCTTGGCATTTACAGAACACAATTGACAAGATGACTCATTGCAGGGAAGAGCTTACCACCGACTAAAACGCTGAGGGGTTCAGATGCTGTGTCTGCCGACTCAACCAGTCACTACTGGCAACACTGAGCAGTAAAGCCCCATGGCATAATTTCCTTCAGATTTACATTATCTCAAGATGTTTGGCTGTCTGCTACTGGAATTTGGCATAGGTACACGATTTGTGAAATATGCTTACAAAAATAAGGTAATGTAAATAAAACAGGAGTTTATGCTATTGTAAGCAAGCTAAGTAGGGAAGTTTACTTTGTGGCTGGCACTGTACATGTGGCTGACACAGACTAGTAAAATAGCTGCAAATACAACTTTTTATAATCAAAGTGCATAGTACAGAAACAGCTGTACAAGTGACACCCGAAATTCAAGGTACTGCCACTTTTTTGGTATGAGAAAAGGTTTTCTACTTCCTCCTCACCATCTTTTTGCCTCATGAGCAGAATGGACAGACAGCTCAATGCTGCCATCTCTCTCTGCAGCTCAAATTAGCAGCTCTGGTAGTTCTAAAATCAAGACAAACACCTACCACATCCTCACAGAAGGTACAACCACTCCTTGCACACAAAAACATGCACAGTCTTTACTACCAGAACAAACAGCTCTTTTATGTTTCTATACACTTTTATCCCGTTGCATAAATTAAATATTAAAGAATAAGAAAATAAAATAAACTGAAGAATCCCCAAATGTTCTCTGAAGAGACAAAACACAGGTGCACATCCAACCAGCATCGTGTTCAGCATGTGAGAGACAGGCTGTCTATCTTGATGCCTCAGCATCTCCTATCGGGTAAAGCACGGCCAATGTCTGACAAGACAATGCTGAATCAGAAGCTTACACGCATCTTAATCAAGACACTGCCTTCAATTCTTCTATTCATTCAGAGCAAATAATTTCCTTCCTGGCTTTATAAAAGGGAACTTAACTGAGAAAAAATGATCCAGCCATTGACAAGTTTATGTTCAGTATCTCTGCTACACTCTTCTCTCTCCAAAAACCAGACTTTTCCTGCTATGACATGACAAGACTATTCTCAGTTTCCACCCACACTAGACTGTCCTCTCTTTCCACCCACGCCAACCTCACACCCATTATGATTAAAAGAGATAAAAACATGGCACACAAGCACAGTCTCTGAAGAGGCATCTGTCCTGTTTTCTTCTGCCGAACATAACTTGCCTTTGATGTGTTATCATTAAAGTAAAATAATCAAGTAAAAATTGACTTAAGAACAAGCATAGGTATAAAATCTGCAACCTGAAAGATGGATTTATTTTCTTCATTGTACAACTATTCAGCCAAACCTTCATGAGGCAAACAACTGAACATCCCCCTAGCCCTCCGTATGTATAGCTCAGCAGATGCCCTGCAGAGCACAGAAGCTGATCCTTTAGGAATGCTTTAGTTAGTCTCTTGGATGAAGTCAGTATTTTCGTTAGGCTTGTCTATTTAACATCAACTGTGGGTTAGGTTTTTTAAATGTTTTTAAGTTCAGCATTAGGTAAACAGAAAATCATCAACAACTGCTTGAAATACAATGGAAGAATCAATTTCATTGAAACAGAGCTACGTGGATTGCTGAGTTCCTGGAAGGTAACAGTACCTCACCTGAAGCCATTCTTGAAGGTCTGGGAAAATAAATATTTATTGAATACTGACTTTATTTTTCTAAGTACTCCCCAAACCAAAAGTAATAGAAAAAAAGTCAATTTCATTTTTAATAATTACCAGAAAGCACTATTGACTGCAGGTCTTACAAATGCTGTGTGCAAGGAACAGTGAAGCTGCAAGGTCTCCAAAGACAGAGAATACTGCAGCTAACTTTGGTAATTCTAATTCTCTTCCAAATTACGCTTCAGGGCAGATCCCACTACAGGGACACGTGCTTCTAGCCCATGAAAGCTTATCATCTGTTCCAAACAACAGTATTAGGTGAGCTTGCACATATATTTTGCAGTATCTTACATGCACCTAAATCATAGAATTATCTAATGTTTTGCTTTGGAAGGGACCTTAAAGATCATCTAGTTCCAATCCCCCTGCCATGGGCAGTGACACCTTCCACTAAACCAGGTTGCTCAAAGCCCCATCTGACCTGGCCTTGAACACTGCCAGAGATGGGGCAGCCACAAATCAAGACCTAAAAGACAGGGTGGACTTGAACAACTGCTCAGTTTAACCTGCCCAACCACAGTGAGAAGAAATCACGCATCTAACTCATTTTTCCTAAAAGCCATTTCATGAAGAAAATGTTCACAACTTTTCCATAATTATGTTCTTGTTTCACTTTTTCTGCAGACTATCAAAGAAAGAAAAGAGACACCACTTAAAGAGAACTATTCGAACACACCTATAGATAATGAGCCAAAATATAGTAAACTCCATGCTGCTTTCAGTAAGCATGACTCATAAGGTATTGTAAGGTAGCTGGTCACTGTGCTATAGAACAAAACCAGCCTTTCACTACGTGACCACATGCTACCCTTTGCATAAAGTCTGATTCATCCACTGCAAAGAGAAGATCCAGCCTATTTCAAAGCAGGATTTTGCAGTGAAGGCAACTTATCTGTAAGATGCCAGCTTTATCTGCAGTATTTCCCAGCTGAAATATTCAGATTGTAAATGCCAGTAACTGAAATTTTGAAGTGATGAGACAGGCAAACCCTATTTGAAAAATATTCAAAAGAACAGAATGAACAAAAATAACACCAGCTAGAATATGGTCTAATCTGGAATAACATCTTTAATGCATCACACAGGGCTAATACAAAAAAGGCCAAGGGAAAAACGATTTCAGATAGTTCTTGCTGTTTAAATGCTAAATTCCCAGTATCACAAAGGATGTTTGGTCTTACCAATAATATTGTATAGTAAGTGCATATGTGGAAGATACGGCTTTTAAGTAAGATCCTGCATTGACAGGAAGCGTGAACAACCCATTCTTCTTTTGATCTATCTTATTTAAGGTGGACTGGGATACAGAAAAAAAGATACAAACATTCTACCCTGTGCCACGTTCAAATCTCTAGAAAAAAAAGATACAAATCCTGAAAAATCATAAATCTCCCTCCCTTTTGGAAGCAGGGAAAGAAAGTCAACAATTTAGGAGAAAAAATCCACACAGAGCAATTTCAACATCTCTGCTAGCAAACTGAGAAATATACCATCACCGAGTACCTATTTTCATATCCACCACTTTTTTTAGAGAAACAACAAACAAAAAAATCACAGCCAAGCAAACAGGTTTTCCACACAAGACCATATACAACAATGAGCCATAGCGTGGCTGGTCACCTCCCATTTCAGCATGTCTATTGTCTTCACCTCACATGGCAGCAATATCAAAAGCTGGTCATATCCAGTGCTCAAGTACACAGGGTCTGGGATACAGAGCCTCTCCACAACCATAATCCCAATTACCTCTTGAACACTGTCTGCCTACTGACCTTTCTGCTCTGTCTCCAATTTTGGAGACAAAAATGAATATATGAAACAGTAAGTCTGATATCATCCTTGTCCCTGGTATGAAACAAATACCACCAGGAGTACTTCAGTACTTCTTGGCATTCACTTCCCTGCTCAGCTCTTGTTCTTCTAAGCAACTAAACAGAAAACTTCAATTCAAAGTCCACAAATGGATTAATAAATCAGTCTGTTTCAAAAGCAAAACAAAGTTACAGAAAATGCCTACAGGACGCAGGGATTTTTCTCAGCTGTTTTGCACAAACACTGGCTTCCTTTGTCAAGACAGTGCTATTACCCCTTCAAGCAGTTCTTGAAAACACTTTTCTTGAGGAAAAGCCATATGTAAACAGCTGGAACTGGACAGAAGAAAACTCCTGTCGTGGTCAGTTTAATATCTACCAAGTTACGTCTTTCCCAGATATCTACAGGTGACTAGATCACACAGGCCTTCTTCAAAGAGCAGGCCAGCTGCTTCACCCTCTCCACAAACAGGTTGGATTTATCATTACCTCGTGTTTCAACAGCACTGATGCACTTTTTGATGATGGTGAACCCTATCTTATCCAACTGTGCACCTACAAGGGAAAAAAAAAAAGCTTGAAAAGTTGTAAAGCACCAGTAGAATTACTGTCCTTTGCTCAAAAATAAGGCTGGACTTAACCACATAGCTAGCGCTTCTCCAGCAAAACTGTAAATATTCTGGAATGGGAATACTTGATCACTTTTTCTAGAGAAAATTCATTTCCCTTTTCTCTTTCACAACTCTGCCTAGCCCAAGAAAAGGCTCAATTTGGTGGTAATGGCTTCACTGAATCTGTTCACAGCAACACCCTTTGAAGAATGGGAACTCTGATTAGCTACATGTGTTGGCAGATACAAAATGGAATTTAACAGTACTTGCTGCAACATCAACAACATCTGAGAGAGTTAACCAAATGGAAAAAGGAAGTACTTATGAAGAAAAAACACAATGATCAACAGCAGGGCTTTTACTGGCTCTTACCCCAAGCCAAAAAATTTCCACACTAAAGATAGGGGACACATCTATGTCATTTCACAGCAGCTAATGATCTGACTACACAAAAGCAGATGTATTAACAGGACAACATCTGAGTTCTAGCATCCATTTGCTGTTTCTATCTTACTCTTCTTCTTCACATCAAAACTTCATTTAAAAGCTTATATTGCAAAACTGCCCTTCCCCAAAACATCTGGCCTTCTTGCTCCTGGGGACCAGGTCTTGCACCACAAAAATACATATCGGTGGAAAAACTTTAATTAATAACACCAGGATCCAGCTTTAAGCAGCAATTAATAATAATAATAATTAAAAAAAGCATAAACTCCCTGATAATGCAAGAAGGACAACTGTTTTCACTCATACACTAACAGAAGAAAGATAGCATCATTTAAAGAAAGCCATCTTCTCTGTTCCTATATTATGGTTTACATTTTAAATACGCACATGCAGGTTTTTTGCTGACCATTATGTCATCAGCTGTGACTGCTTTTAAAAACATACTTATGTGTTCTAACAGATATTTACACACAATCTGGATTACGAAATGTGATGCATTTACGTAGAAATTAACTCTTTTTTGAGTCAATTTCCAGGATAAATCAGCCAAATCAACCAGACTGTTTCTGTAGCTTATGTCCACTCCTGCAATTCTTACATACGTACTAAACTGAGCTACTGGAAAACTCATTAACTACAAAATCCACAAAGTATATTCAAAATTTGAGATTAAAAATAAAATATTTAATTATGTTAGCTCCACAGAAAAAACATTTACTTCTGACTTTCTCAGTTGTAAAATGTTAACAAAAAAACAGCTTTAATAGTAATTCAAATACTTACTTCCCTCTCGTTTTGCATTTGCTCTATTCATATTGAGGAATAGCTAACATAAAAAGAGTAAAAAGACAAATTATTTTAAAGAATCTTAAGAAACCAGAAACCATACACCCCAATCTTAATGCCCAGTAGGCACAAATACAGTTGCTTACAGTTAGAAAGTATCAGCTCTACCAACAACAGCTCTAACAGCAGGACCAGAGGTCTGTGCCCCCTCAGAAAGTAGATAATTGCACTTTTTAAGGATGTAAATACAAAAACCAAAGAAAAATCTCAATAAATATAGTCCCTTGGGGAGCAGAACAATCTCAGTTGTTAGCATAGCCACAGAAATCAACTGTGATTTACACGCTCCATGTTCCTATGTTTCTCTGCAGGTTAGTTTACCACAGTTCAAGTTCACTCAGTTGTGAACCGCTTTGACAAATCCTGGGAATTATATCGCAGCCCAGCATTCCCAGAAGCTGTAAGAAGTTTTAAGTTGGCTGAGTGCACCTCAGACAACACCTTATCATAATAAACAGATCTGCAGATGAAATAAGAATTTTACAACAAATATGTCAATAAAGCTTACTGCTAAAATCCTCAGTAACCAACTACCAGGGACAAACATATGATGTGACCCATTATTTTTGGCCGGCAAGACCAGTATTTATGATCGTAAGATAAATCTGTAGCATGTTTCAATTCTGCAGTTCTGACTCATTTCCTGATGTAAACTAGAATTTAAGCAAATTCAAGTACAACTTCATTCCCACTGACAAGGATTTTTTTAGATCTAGCTTAAAAAAAAAAGGAATATAATAATAATAATACCATATAACATAACTCATGCAAGTCTTGCCACTGGAACGTAGCATGTCAGCATAAGGCTAAGTACCCATGGTTATATTAGACATTCTCTAGAATACCAATAACATCACTGTGATGGGAAACCATTTATAAAATCAATGCTGTCATTACAATAAAAAATCTCTCCTATTAGCATTAGCAGTTACCTACACCAAGCTTTACCAAGTTACTCATCTCTCCTGAATTTTACTTTTATTCTCTCTTCATTGAATCTACCATTTTGCAAACTACATAATCTCAGGTTACTAAAGTATAAATGGGATCAGGAAGCAGGGTGTAAGAGAATTTCTCCATTACACCATAGACAGATATAAAATAAAGACTCTCACAGCTTCTTTTCCATCCAAGGCTTCCATCCACAGCTTCCTGTCTTCCTCAGAAAACGCCTGCATGGTCACAGGAACTCCAGGCCTGCAAATGTACCAACCACACAGAGTAACTGCATTCACCAGTGACTACAAAGTCTACTTCTAACAAGCAAAAACCCATTATCCGAAAAGTCAGGGTTGTTTTATTTGCTTCGTTGCTGAAAGCTACTCACCTTTAAAATACAACTTATAGAACCAATACATACAGTAAGAGATAACAGAGGATAGAGAGGAAAAAGAGAAGTGAACGTAATCTGCAAAACTATTTATCTGAAATAGCTCATTGTTGATAGCTTGTTGACTCCAAAACTTGCTGTGAGTTTCTGTGTTTTCTGAATTCTAAACAAACTTGCTCTTGCATTGCTGTTACAGAAAAAAATGGCTTTTGTCAACTTACCCGATATGTAGTCTTCAGCTTTAGAGCAGTGACAATTATTATAGTTTTTCAGTAAATATCTTTAAAAAAATAATCAATTTTTAATGCAGTATCTCATTACAAAACTCTACTATCATAACTTCCTAAAAAGCAGGGATGGACAACTGTGGGATACAGGGATTAGTGAAAAGAGATTAACACAAATCTACTTTTGTGTTGTAACAGGAAACTAAGAAGAGTAATTGTGTGGTTCAGCATACTGTACAAAGCAAGGAGAGTTAAAAGCAGAACAGGTTATTTGGGTAATTATTTTTCTGCCAATTAAAAAAATCATTGTATTCAGCCTGCCAATACTTTTGGCAAATTTGTAAATCTCATTATATAGAGATGGACAGAAACAGAGAACTAATCCGTAACATTCTCTCTCTCTCTCTCTCTCCACCTCTCTTTTGTATTAAATCTATTTTCAAATACCAAAATAGCTGTAGGGGGAAATGTTATATCTAAGAGCAACAACACAGAAGAAACCAACCCAAATCCCATTTTTACTTAAAACTGCAACAGTCTACACACCACATTTTTATAACTAGAGAAATTTATAGTTGGTTTTCACCTTGCCATAAATTTTATCAAACCACACAATTTAATTGCAGTGTAAAACTCAATAGGTACAAATACCTCCTGCTTGAAACCTCTTTTTGGATGACATGTGAGGACGAGGCATGTACACACCCTCTAGCAAGCCAATATAAACTCAGGAGACCCAACTATAACTTCGGAAAATGGCACCAGCTAAGCAAGTCATTCTATCAGTTAGAGAGAAGAAAATATTAAGCCATGAAAATGGAATCTCTTGCTACTCTCAGTGACAGACACTGAGCTCTTAGAGCGGGTGAGGGAAGCTTTACCTTAATTTTTACAATTAATAGCCTTTATGACTGGAAGAAGCTAATACTGGTATTAGAAGTAAGGCTAAGCAAAGCAGCTTCTCATGCTATGCAAGCTTTTTCCAATGCAAACTGGTCTGCTAGTAGTGAAGAGCTGCAATCATCATAAACATGCAAACTTAATCACTGGGTAGGAAAAAAATACCCTAAGAAATTAGCTAAATTAACAAAAAAACAAACAAACAAACAAACAAACAAAACAAAAAAAAACAACAAAAACACACAACCAAAAAAACCCTCACATGCTAATTTTGTTTTTTTCTTGTCTGCTTTCTTTTACTAGTTAAAACTAAAATGAAACAAGTTGCTTTTAATGAAGGGCAAACTCCCATTTTTTGCACTAAATTTGTAACTGTCAAGGTATCAGAGTATCACCTAGAGGCTGCATGAAACATTATTTGTCTTCAACTTAAAGTCAGAAGAGATAAAAAAGCCTTCTCTCCTCCTTGTCCTGTATCGGTAAAATTAAAATCCAAGTATTATTTCAGAAGGATAGCGCTCTTTATCAATAGAATGTCTTTTTGCTACCCCAAAATACTTCTGATGTCTCCTTAAGATTTAAATTTATCTGCATTCATCCTAGTCACCATCAACTAAGCATGACGAAGTACAAAAATCAGAAAAAAACATCCATCTCCAGAGATTTAAGCCATGATCCTAGCACTCTCAGAGCTTCCAGTCATAAGTATCAGAATTTAAAGAAAAAAAAAAAAGAATCTTGGCTTTCTTTTTAAAAGAAATATCCATAAATATTCAGCCAGCACCAAACTACACTCAAGTCACACACAAGGCTGAATACTGTCTACTGAAAAGGTCTTCCTAAAATTTTACAATCTTGTCTCCTTTCACAGTGGAGGAACAAAGAAAGCCCCTCAGCCAGTCGTCAATCTGTATGTTATTTTTTAACTTGGACAAGCCAAGGGATAAGTATGCCCTGAGCTGATACCAAGGAAACAAGCTAATGGCCTGCAGCACAGAGCTAATCTCCATGGGAACATCTCAGTACTACACACATATATTATTAAAAGAAAAATGTCTGTTATCAAGGTCACAGTGGACCAGTTTGGTCTATTATAGCTGGACAGAAAGATGAATTAGATTTTTCCCACTTTTACCAGAGAAGAGATTGAAAACAAATGTTTTGCAGGATCAAGGAAATACTGCTCTCCATCCATCTCTTTTCAAACTCCAGATACCCTACTGAACAGAGATGACACACAGAGGGGGTTAGACTGATGTTTCTCATGGTACTTTTTCAGCAACTTCGGTCAAAATCTGTTATTGACACTGACCAACCACTGACCCAAGAGGAGTTGATGTCAAAAATATAAATATTCACTCCCTTTCTTACTGTTAGGACACAGTATTAGAATAGCTAAGCCACATTCTCCTCAAAACAAAAATGCAATTTCAAACCATGCTGTAGACTTGTGACAAATGCTACCCGAGTTGTAAATGAGTATCTTGTCATCTGCCAAGAGAGCTGGAAGCTTTCAGGTGCAACCAGAGTTTCACACTCCTTTGCCCATTGCTTATTAGAGAAACAGGCATGCCTCAGGCAGGCCAGTCTGACTGGTCATGCAAGCTAAGCATAGCCTCTGACCTAAGACTGTGCATGTGCATATATGATCCTTATCATAGACATATTTGCAGACCACCAGCAATCATAGTACAGAAGGGCCTGACAGCATTGGCCACACTGCACTGAAAGTGAAGTACACTATGAATTTGATTAGAAAAAACCCTAAAACCTACAAAACTTGAAGATCTACTGCATGATAAATTAGAATGTAATTTAATGGTATAAGTAAGGAGCAAATGTGCTGGTTAAAAACAGCTCAGAAGGCTTGGATGCAACAACTCAGCCAACAGTCCACTCATTTATATCTAACATCTAAGGCTAGATATGATCCTGCTCTGCACAGATACAATCTGCATCAAAAGGACATAACATTACTACATCGCATTTATTTGCAGTATCCTATTAAGTTGGATTCTCTCATCTTCATTAATGAAAACTACAACACAAACAAAACTGTAAGAAATTGCAAGATCCTTTTAGTGAAATAAATGAGCCATTCTTCTCTTTTTAAATAAGACAACCAAAAAACAAAAAAGCAAAATCCCAATGCTCTTATTTGCAAGTCTGAGAATCCAGCATAAACCTCCAGCAACATGTCATTTTGCAAAGCAGGCTGGTGATACAACATGGTCATGACTGCATGAATAATTAGTGTGATTATAGTCTTCCACTACAGTTATGCATACTCCCATTTAAGCCACGTTTCTTCACTAGGATAGCTAATTTTCTCCTATGCCTTTCTTTTATGTGAGTTCATAAAACGTAGACATTTCAGTTTAGATCAACCCTACTTCTGCTACACACAACTGAGGTAAAATCCAGTAAAATCCACAGCAGTGCTTGCCTCCTCCTCTAGTGACTACTTCCCATTGGCAGAATGGTCCATTGGCAATGGTCATTGGCAGAATTACCATTATAAAAATAAGAACAAAGCACAACAGTAATACTACAGTAATGTTAACTACTATTTAGAAAGAGTCCTTTCCAGTGTGTTTCATGAGCTTACCTGTCTGAAGCTTCTAAGTCAAAACAGAATCGCCTGTCTATAGTATCTGCATTTCTTTTGGTACAATAGGTAAGGACAAAGAGTTCCTCATCACCCTGTGAAAAGAAAGGGGTTTTTATACGTCTGACCCGGTAATTAAAAGTTTCATTAAACCAGCTACACAAACCAAGTAAGATAAATTTACACTAAAATAATGGCAAAAGCTATACTGAAAACTGACACTTGCAAAAGAATTTGCTCACAGTTGCCATTCAGGTCTCTGCACAATAGCATATAAATTCCATGGTCACTTATAGGACATAAACACAAAAATATTGAGCCCATTTTAGCTTGTATTTTACAGCATGACACATTACCACAGTAATTTAAACTAACAAAAATATTTTGCCACAAATATTTTGCATATGTTACAATATATGCACACAACGAGTCCCATTTTATGGCAAAGAGCGATCCCTTACTATCTTTTATCTGGCTTACAGAACCAGCCCTTTCTTCAAGATCAAGCAACACTAGAATCATATTTTATCCGTAAGTATTCAGAAAACAAACTCATCTGTGAACACTGCATGAGTTGCACCAGATTTAATCAGGATTCACTGTAGATTTTAATTATTTCTTGTCTTAGTCAACATCTCCAGATACAGGAGGTTGTCACTGAAGGAGTAATCGCATTGTGGGTTTCAAAAGTTTCTTTTAATACAGGAAAAATGGCTTCATAAGTGTTTCAGAATGCCGAATGCTTAGACACATACTATATTAACTAAAATGGCTTATTATAATTAGAGTAAATCAGGATAAAAAATTCACAGAAGTACTGAAATGATTAAGGAAGCCAAATGCCACTAATTTTCAGTATGGCAGATTTTCCAGAGCTTTTGAAAGATTCTTCCAAAATCAATATATTTGTAAATATACACAGCCCTCAAAAAAATGAAAGCCATCTCCCTTCTGCTCAAACTAATAGGATATAATACCCTGATAAAATTCCAACAACATGATTTTCTAACCAAATTTGAAGATAGGGCAGGGTGTACATTTACAGGAATATTGACTCAAGCATTATTTTCCATCTTTGGAGATCGCTTTTCCTTGCAACAAAATGCATTTCATCCATATTAATGCATCTATTTCACACGTCATCTCTGAAGGTGCCGAGTACCCTCAATTCCCAATTATTTCAACAGGAATTAAAGCCATTTAAAGATCAACAGCCTTGGGTCTTGAATATTTCAGATGCTATGAAAGATATCTGAAATTACATTCAGTTGTCAGTACGAATCATATTCCTATTAAAATTTTCCATTCTAGTCCCTCTTCTGGTACTTAAATCTCTGGGAGAAAAATCGGATTGAAGCATGTAAGAAAGAAATTTCTAAGTCTCTTATAATTTCCTGATTTATAGTTTAACAAGTTTAATGCCTCATGGATAAACCAGATCTCAAATGGTGAAACACTGCATTTTATCTGTACCATGTTCTCTGGTCTTCTAAAAGGAAGCAATTGAAAAGTCTGCAGAATTCTTATCTATTCATCCATCCATTACTTCAGGTTAATGTCCTTAAATGGCAGACTGAATAGGATGAAGTAGAAAAAAAAGGGTAGAGAGGGAAAGTACTTGACACATCTTACCTGACACATCCTCTGATCTTGATAAAGGGCAAATATAAGAGTAGAATATAAAAATACACTTACAACTTTTCCTCCTGATCTGTGTTCAAATGGGATCATGGTGAACTTCTTTGTCTCTTTACTATATGTGCAATAGTGCTTCACCCAACTGGAACCAAAGGGAGCAGGCCCTACATAACACAGAAGCATTAAACAATAGGTACTTTTTTCAGTTCCTGTGCTTTCTTCTCCTGCTTTCCAAAACGATATTTAAAAAGTCCCTTTTAATTCCTAATGCAGTATTTAAAACAAAGGTATGAATTAAGAACATAATAGAAAGCAATACAAATCTTAACCAGTGCTTACTATTCTACAAAGTGATACATGTATTTCATGTTTATGCTTAATGACAAATGGAAAGAATTATTAACATATATTTGTCTCACTGCTATAGACAAAATAATTTTTCCCTACAAAATAAACATCCCTTGGAAATTATATTAGGCAGATCATGGAAACCTAGTTTTACACTAGGTAACTTGAGCTGTAGATTAACACAAGCTCTACATAACCTACTGACGAAAGTCTGATCCCATTTTCTGACACCAAAACTCAAACTATTCATCAGTGCACACCCTACACCCACCTACTTACGAGCCCAGCCCCCTTGATATAGATTTGCATGGTAATGTTAACTGTTAAAATTTGTATTCTGATCCTCTGTATCTCCTCACTTCTATTAATTTACTTTTTCTAAAAAGAAAAGTCTGCTAAGGAATCTTCATCTCTGAAGGACTCTGGAGAGTATCAGAGGAGCCCTTCTACAAATGGCTCAAGCCAACAGAGGATTTCACTGCTCCTAACATGGACAGCTGGACAGTCTCACTGCCCTGTTGCTCCCCAGCTCAGCTTCAGGTATACCCATCTCTCCCAAATCCTTTCAGCTGATTGCAAAGCTCATTATGACCAAGACCAGTGAACTGATCTCACAGAATGATGATTTTTTTCTCATTTTTTACTGCTCGTTCTCTTAAAGCTTATTTCTGAATGATGCAATACCAATGTTACCATCAAGAATGTGGTAGAGACTTCAATTTGTGAACATTTTACAGAAGTCTTTACTTAAACAATAATCAATTAAATATTATAAAAGCAAAATCTCACATCAGAATAAACAAACTTTTTATAATGGCACAACCAAAATACACAAATTTATGCAAAATGTTTAATTAACAAAAAGAAAAAAAAAAAACCACAAAAATAAATTACTTTGTGGCCATTCCTTGAGGGCTAAGAGCTCTGCCCCTTATTTGGCTTTCTTAATCGAATGAGGAAGACTGATACAAAGCATTGACAAGATATGATTTGCGTGACATGCACCTTCCACAGCAAGATTTTCAACTTTAGCTTCCTAGTATATAGCCTGCTTTATTTGACCCCATGATCACAATCAGGTAATGAAAGCATGCCACTGAATCAAGGAAATGACAGTCAATTTCATCATACTAGACTAGCCCAATTTTCAGAGGTTAATTTGGTAACCCATGTTGTTGACTACAACAAATGTTTGACATTCCTAGTGGACGTCATTAGTAAGGGATTAAAAGTAAAATTAAATACATCCTTTGGTCAAATAAAACTTCTCTTAGTCACCTTTGCTAAGAACTCACACACAGTATCATGCTGTTTTTATGAGCCACAATAACACTGCCATTAAAGGCTTTGAACATCTACTTAGCTGACTGTTTGAAAACTGTAGATTCTTTACATACTCATGTTACCTGTAGAAAATAAGACTTGCCTATATGCACAATATGGGCACTACAGGAATACATAAGTACACCTTACTTTTTTCCTGTACATAGAGATAGCCTTCCATTGTGAAGTGATTTGCTCTCTTATGCTCCTGTGGATTTCTTCTGATCTTGTTCATCAGCTCCTCTACCTCTGACCTTGTTCCTTCAAAACGATTTCGTGTCTAAAACAAGACAGCAAAAACCCATTAGTAGAGAGAGTGGAAGACTTACCCTTCCTGACAGATAGGAGTTACAGTAACTTACTGGGTTTGTGTAGAAAGGTTTTGGTAGCAGGGGGGCTACAGAGGTGGTTTGTGTAAAAAGGGTTGCCTAATCCCAGAAGAGCCAGTGCCAGCCAATTCCATGACTGACCCTGTCACTAGCCAAGGCTGAGCCCATCAGCAACAGTGGTTGCTCTCTGTTATCCTCTGGGATAACAGAGTTAAAGCAGGGGGAATAAAACTGTGCAATTGCAGCCAGATGGAGGAGTGAGACAGGGAAACAGCTCTGCAGACACCATGGTCAGTGAAGGAAGGGAAAGAGGTGCTCCAGGTGCTGTAGCAGAGGTTTCCCTGCAGCCCATGGCGAAGACCACGGTGAGGCAGGCTGTGCCCCTCAGGCCATGGAGGACCCCACACCCAAGCAGGATGCTGGAAGGAGGCTGCAATCCCTTAGGAAGCCCACGCTGGAGCAGGCTCCTGGCAGGACCTGTAGCCCTGTGGAGAGAGGAGCCAACACTGGATCAGGTTTGCTGGTTGGACTTGTGACCCATCCTGGAGCAGTTTGCTGCTGAAGGACTTCAGCCCATGGAAGAGACCCACACTGGAGCAGCACATGCACAACCCATGTGAAGAAGAACCCACACTGGAGAAGTTCACGGAGGACTGCCTCCTTTGAGTGGGACCCCATGCTGGAGCAGGGAAAGAATGTGAGGAGCCCTCCCCTGGGCAGGAAGGAACAGAGAGGATGTGCGATAAACTGACAGCAGCAACCATTCCCCATCCCCCTGTGCTGCTGGAGGGGAGGACATAGAGAGTTTGGGACTAAAGCATAGGAAGAAGGCAATGGTGGGAGGAAGACGTTTTTAAGATTTAGTTTTATTTCTCATTATCATACTCTGATTTGATTGGTAATAAATTAATTATCCCCCCTGCCAAAGTCAGTCTGCTGCCAGAGTAGATTTCAAGACCAACGCGCTGGCCTGTTCAGAAAGAAGTGAAATACTGACCGCAAAATTACTTTGGATTTGAACATTAGTTTTCTTATAAAATATTACTACAAATGTCAGCTTAGTTCATGAGATTCATACTAGTTGTCAGGAAGGAGAGGATTTTCTGTGGTTATTGAGAAAAAAGTGACAGGAAGCTCACCAACAACAAATACACACTGAGACTATATACATGCCAAATGTTTTGATCACACAAGCAGAAGCATAAAAACAAGCAAACAAAAATAAAGTCCACCTGATTATTATTCCTGAATGTCACTCATCCCAAATTTTGCAAACAGACACAGGAGAAATATTTATTAGCATATTAGTAAAAACAAACAGAAAGTAACCACATCATCCACAAATTACACAACAGGACTACACAAAATCACAGAGCAGCTCACACCTGACACAAGAAACTCCTGTTTGGTCTGGAAAGCACTAGCAGTTGGCCCGTAAGCAAACATAAACCCCAAAACAATCATAGTAATACCTAGTTTTCTCCCCCATACCTGCTTGCCCAAATTCCATGAACTCAAAACATACATGTAAATTCTGAGCTAGTATTTTTCCCAGTTGATACATGTATTTTGAGGAAAGCACATTCCCAGACGCATGTTGGTATGTCCTGTTGATTTTTGAGAGCACCTTCATTTTTCTGAGAATGGATGACCTTCTTAAAATGCTGCCTCACCCACTTTATTTTTTAATCCAGGACAAGCATACAGTTGCATGTACTGACAAATACACCATGAATATAAACAAGTGTCCATTCTTGTACACAGACAGTTAACACTATGCTCCTGACTAGCCATCTGTACATTCAAATTCCAGATTTACGCTTGAGTTTATTCATGGGCACAAACACAGTCCATGCAAGCTGGTCAGAGCAGCCGCCCATACCCATATTTTTATAAAGGAAAGCTGAAGATATTCTTTAGGTGATGACTAAGAACAACTGTCATCTTACCTTCAGGCAAAACCACTGTTCTGAACCCTCCCCATATCCATCATCTCAATTTCAGGTCACATCTGCTTGCAAATTCTGGAGTTAGGCCCTACACATAAACCCATTACAAAGGCTCCAAGCAATTTTCTAAGCTCTTTTTCATAATTTCCTAGAAGAGCTGCATTTAAAAAAATTACACTCTGCACTCAGGACAAAGGCAAAAAACTGACAGAGTGCTCACACTTAAACCTTCCCGTATGAGCACTGATCACTCTGAAGTTAGATGCTTTAAATGATCCTGCCAGGACCTTTGACTTAGCTGTGCAGTGATCACAAATCTGAGTGCGTGAAATGCACTTTGGGAATGCCAGGATAGAGCACCACAGGTTCCAGAAACCTCACCAAAATTTCTATCTGCCTTTGTGCTGTGACAAAAGCTGAGCTTAACCAGGGGGTAACCACAGCTGCTGCACCAGCGTGGATATACCTCCTCTTCTCGGGGAAGGCCAGGTTTGCTTGCAGGGCACAAGAGCATGGTCAAGTCTGCAAGGATCCTTGTGCAAGGTTGGGCAAAGAAAGAGAGAAGTCCTGGGAGTGAGGGGGACTCTAGTTAAAGATACAGGGTTTTACAAGAGAAAAAGACTGTTGGAAGAATCAGTTTACTAGAGCTTGGGCTACAGGGCTGGCTTTTTTCTTTGGTTTTTTCTTCTTTCATTTTTGGGTGTGTATATGTGTATGTGTGTGCATGTGTATGCGATGAGTGTGAGGAGAAGGTAGGGTCTGGGGCAGGGTGTGGAGAGAAAAACCACAGCACAATTCTCAGAGTAAAGACAACCTGAATGAAATGGATGGCAATTACTACAGCTGTACTGGCAACTCTCCATACCCAACGAGGCTCTCTCTACTGAATCTTGTACCCTTCAACTTCTAACATGTCAATCCAGTGTTCTGCCAGGAGCTCAGCTGTACCACAGCTAAGCCTTAGTTTTCCCTTTGGCATGTTTTGTTCATCTTCAACACAAAGATGAATGTGTCATGTCCTCTCACGATCTTTTCAGATGCTTCCTTCTGTTCTTCTTTTACCTCAGATAATTGTTAAACTTTGCCTCCTTTCTCTCTACAGCGTTTTGAAATCTTTTTAGCTATACGTAAAACTTGAGCTGTAATGCTCCATCTCTTTTGGATTTGATGTGGCACACTATAATGCCATTCAGGCAATTGAAAATGCAGCTGTCGAGATTAGCTTGCCTTGTTATTGTTCATCATTTCTTCAGACCACTGCACTGGATCTTTTCCATCTCTAATCTGAAATCCAGCTATTCAAAACTGTACCTCAGCTTCCATCTCATGTTTCATTTCTTCTCATCTTTGATCAGCTCTCCTCTCTCTATTCACTGCAGCTCTATGCTGCTTCTCTATGTTAAGCTAAGCACAAGGAAGAACCAAGGTGGTCCCAAAATTTCTTCCAGAAGCACTAACTTCTGCTATAAAAGTCTGCTTATGAAGTTACCACTACTCAGTTCCCCTACCCAAACCAAACAACAGCTCAAGAGGAAACTTGAGACTAAAACATATGAGAAGAAAATTAAAGGAATGGTATCATGACACATGAATCATGTCACTATGTAATACAAGCACCACAACCCTCTCTTCCACCTTTCCACCTTCCCCCATCCCTGTTACTGCCTCCTAGTTAAGCCATTTCTAAAAATAGGATGCAACCTCTGAGGAGCAATTTGTTTGTTTTAATTCCATGTGCCCTTAGAGGTCAACAGAATAGACACACCATCATGAATTCCTCATTCACACTAACATACATGGTTTGTTCCCTACCAACAGGCCTCTGGCACATCCAAGTTTCTCTGAGAGAGTTTTATTCTTCAGCAAATCTCAAGAAAGCAAACAGACCATGACGAGTGACTGTCAGCCCCACTACTTCAGCCTGTCACCTTACTTCCTGCTCTGCCAGTCCTCAGCATATCACACTTGGCAATTTGGTGGGAGGGTCTGCTAACCAGTGGTGGGCCCTGGTTAGCCTGCCCTTGGATGAACACAATGCTTTGTCAAGTACAACATGAGTATGAAGACCAAGTCTCCTTATACAGCCCTGCACCTCAAACCAACAGAGATATTCTTGCCCAAAGGGCTGCTTCTAGACAAACAGAAATACCTAAAATACTGAGAACCTTGACCTTTGATCACCCATCTGAATTCTCCAGTGTTGTATGTTGTATTTTAACAAACTTCATTCCCTGTTAAACTCTTTTATGATAATCCTTGTGTTATGTTTCTATAAAAAACTAGAAAAAGTAGCAGGTGCCTTTTATTTGGTGTTTGGTTTTTAGAGGAGTATTACAAACGACAAAAAACTCACTGGAATTAGCAAGGATTTGTTCAGTGATGCGGTTGATTAGCCAGGAGATGGCACTACATACCCAAAGTTCACAGACAACGCACTAACACCGAGGAATGTATTGGCAATTACTGTACATACAGTAACTGAAGTGTACGATTTTGCTTAAAAAATTAGGAAGGCATAGATATCAATCTCAACTTACATTTTGTATATTTATCTGCAAGGCCATTTTGTAATGACTGAAGTCTTTAGCAAGTTCATATCCTTGATGATAGAAAGTGAACAAACCCTGGAAAAATGATAGCACCTGAAATACAAACAAAAGACTTGTTAGAATGAAAAACTCCATTTACCAGAATATGACTGACACACATAGCCTTTTTTTGGCAAGATGAGATGACAGAATGATTCTTATTGAGCAAATCTCCACCAATACCTACAATTTATGAGTAACAACTTTGACTCAAATTATCAACTATGTATACAGAGATGTTTGGATAGCCCTGTCTCTGGAATTTCACAACTGATCTTGATAAATTTGACTATAAGCAATGTATATTTGCCTATCTCCCAAACTTTCCTATGTAATGTTTTCCTACATCTGCTCAGAGACCAATGATGTCTGGAATAAATATTTGTGCATAAGGAGGTAATGATCATTCTGTCATTTAGTCACCTTTCCCTGGTCAATCCCCTACCCAACTAAAGACCACGTTGAGACAACTCTCATAAGAGTCATCTGGTTTGTTCAAAGAGAGAAGCTTTTCCTCAATAACTTTACCCATCACTACTTTTTGTATTCAGATGTGACCCTCTGTCTATCAGTAAATGATCCACATTACAGTTTCTGACTTCAGTGCTTCAATTTAAAAGAATGAAGGAGTTATACTATATTTGAAACAGGGTGAGGTACACTACTGTCTACCTCTCCTGTTCTGTTAGACTGTTGGAAAGAAGTGAGTAACACAGGAAAGAACAACTCTTTAATAAAGAGAATAAACCAAAGAACGTATTTAATGAAGTCTGAAGTCATATAAAAAACAAACAAACAAAAAAAAAATCAAAAAAACACAACAATTTAAAGTATTATGAAAGAGAAAGGGGATAAGAATTTGGTACTAACTAATTTCAGTTTATTACCCTAGTGTAATCTTCAAATTCAAATTCAGCAACAAAGCTCAGCCCTATCCAGAGGGAGCTCTCAGGAAAGGGAGAGAGACATGCTGCAAACACATAATTTGGCTGACTCTGAGGAAACTTCAAATGGTTTGAAACACAAGAACTGAAGCCAAAGCTTTGTATTTATTAAAAAAATCCTCAATACTAATATATTTAAAGCAATTTATTCCCACTTTCAGGCAGGAATAAATTCAGTTAAGATATGTTATATTAATATATTATTAATATACACAGGTCATTAACTCCATAATGACCAACTACTTTGATTATAGGGTCATTTGGGACTATTTTCTTTATTACATTAAAATGATCATATTGAAGTAAGAGGACAGACTTGGTCCAAAAACACAGACTTCAAAAGACAAGTGAATGGAGAGCACTCCTGTAATCTATCCTCCCTTGAATTCATTATTACTATTCTCTTGCTGTTTCACAAAATTGCATTTATACTTCAGATCTAATGCACGCTTAGAAAACTTTAGAATAAGCTCTTCTCAGAGATTTAATTAAGCCAGCTCAGTACATAGAATAATAAAATAGTTAGTGTTGGAAAGTACCTTAAGATTATCTAGTTTCAATCCCCTGCCATGGGCAGCAACACCTCACACTAGACCATGTCACCAAAGGCTCTGTCCAACCTGGCCTTGAACACTGCCATGCATGGAGCATTGACAACTTCCTTGGGCAACCCATTCCAGTGCCTCGCCGCCCTCATAGTAAAGAACTTATTCCTCATATCCAATCTAAACTTCCCCTGTTTGAGTTTGAACCCGTTACCCCTTGTCCTACCACTACAGTCCCTAATGAAGAGCCCCTCCCCCAGCATGTAAGATTTCCACTAAAATCCAGTGGAACCCCTTGATTTCTACACAGATTCAACTGTGATTGAAATCAACCTTATCAGACTACTTGACAAGGAGCATTTTAGCCAGCAGCACACTCTGATGTATACCTACAGTTCTCCACTAATAGGCCTCTAAATGCAGCCTTCATGTTGAACGCAAAATTCCTTATGTTAGTCAGGAATAACACTTCAGTGGTTAAAAAAAATACAGATGCAAAATGTCTGACCCTAATATCGTCTTCATGAATCTTCTATTCTATCTCATACCAAAAATGACGTTTTTTGCAGTACAGTGCAACATTTCACACATTTTCTGGAAAACGACATCAGTGTATTCAAATGAACTGTAACTACTGAGGTAAGCTTTGAGAAGCCTGGTTAAGCATATCTGTACTAGAAATTTGCAGAGATGTAACAAGAGTGCTTTACATTCTGTTAAGTCACACAATTGCATGTGTTTTGCCAGAAAACAGAGCTCCTTGGCTTTTGTCCAATTGCTTTCCTTCTCCATCCCTTATGAATGACAGGATAGGCTAAATTCACTGATACTTACAGGTTCCACACACTCAAATTTCTTCCGCTCCTGTATCTCTTGCAACTTGCATACATACTCCAGGGACAACTCATAGAAGTGTTTTCTGTTCTGCTCCACTTGATTATCTGCCTGCACACAGAATACACCTAGTGAAGTTTCAAAGACATTTTGCAGACAGCTTCAAAATGACATACATATAGCATACAGCATACAAGTGGCAAGCAATAAGATAATTTTCTCCAGGCTGGGATTTGTTCCGTTATACCATTCACGTACTTTTAAATGGCAGCAGCCATTTCTTTTTACTAGGTAACATATGCTGTTCTGAATCATGAGGCTAATTTTTTAGAAACATTCCAATAACACCTCTTCAAGCTTCTTTTCTACAAAATCCAAGTCAAATATAGTAGAGCAGTTACTTGTACACTGCTTTAACATCACTGAAATGGTGCCTGTCCAAACAGAGAGAGGGAGCTAGCAGCATCTTCCATTAGAAAAGAGAGAAATTATGTTTTCAGTCAAACTAAAGAAGTTACTGTTGAAAACCACATTGCTGGTACTTCAGGCTTTACTCTAGAACCCAAATAACTGCCATAAATAGCAGAATGCTACTGTACCCATCCCACACCTGTGCTTCTCTGAGAAGAGAAGCAATTTGAAAAAAAAAAAAAAAAAAAAAATAAAAGAGGCTCATTTGTGGGTAAGATACTTCACAAGTTTCCACAGAGCATCAAATACTTAAAAATGCAGCCCTGCTAGCTGCAGCTGAGTTTTAGCTCAGCTTTGCCAAAATGCCAACACCATATTGATGGTGAACACTTATACTTCCGCTACCATTCATCTGTACATAATACATATATGTTAGAGAGGTAAATATTTATTTTGCGAACTTGTTATTTAAGGTCCATGTGCCTCTTTAATTATAAAACTTCAAGAACTTGGTAACAGAAAACTTTATTAAAATACATTAAAGAAATGCTACACTGGGATACCCTTAAGTGATTAACATTAAGTCTTTGCCCAAGACTTAGCAAATCTACACTAAATTACAAAATGCAATGGAGAAAGGAGTAGGTGAACGGACCAGACTTACTATCATAGACTCTCTTAAATACTGAGACTATATCCTCCAGGCAGAACAGCGACTGCTAAGCTTTAAGAGGATAAGTCCAATTAGCTTTAAGGCAGTTTTGCCTTACAACGTTCTTGACTGCTCCATGCTAGACGTCTGTCAGCAATTAAAGGGGCATGACAACAAATGCCATCAAATAAAGCACTGATATGCACAACAGCAAGAAAAGGTGTTTCAAAGAGCCAAGCCATTTTGATGCATCCTATAAACCACAAAACACAGTAATTCTTTGAGAAGTTAGGAAAGACTCTCATGATATACACATGTACTGAAGGATACCACAACACCATAGAAAAAGACTATGACGGGGGTTTACTAGGACATCTGCCTAATTGACAGCAAGACCTATATACACCAAAGCTCCACCTAAGCCTGTTTCTAGCTGCCTTTTTTTTTTGTTGTTTATTGTTTTGATTGCCCCCCTCCAAGAATACAATACCCAACACAACCATTTTATTAGTTCCTCTTAATTTCCCTGTGTACTGCCAAAGAAATGCAGAAATAAGGCACACACTGTGCCTCAGTGAAATTTCGGGAATATTCCTCCACTAAGAGTCAAAAGCTACGTTAATGTAAGACACACAGCAATATGGTATGTTTTTCACCAAATTTTTGTCAAATTTATACCTGCATCCTTTATTTACTCCAGTCAGGAACTGACAGAACTAGACACGTACAATACCAAATTAGGAAGCTCCTATGCAATTATATACACCTATTTTCTGCACTTTTGCAAGAAAGCTTTTCCTATTTAGCAGTATGACAACATGCTGCAAGTCCTTTTTTTTTTTTTTGTAATTGCTTACAATTACACTTGCAATTTTTTTTGTAATTGCTCACAAACACAATTACAAAAAAAAAATCAGACGCACAAAGTAAAGAGCCTGACTGAAGAATTTCAGAATTTTTGTTCATGAAACTTTGAAGAACATTTAAAACAAACCTACCTGCTCATTCTAGTCTTCACAAATGCTTTAAAACTTCAGAGTATATTTGACACAGCTTCAAAATGCCTCTTGCAGGCATTTTGTACTTTTCCATTGAGGTTAGGTCTCATTTCAGACTTGGAAATAATGGTTCTTGATAGCATCAAGTAAAAGATCATAATTAATATTTTTTTATTTTTTCTGCATCAGGTTCTTTGGCAGCTGACCAATTTGATTAAAGTACAGGTCCTGACACATGAGCAATGCCTGTTAACTTCACCAAGACAGCTCTGTTGCCCAAAAGAAACTTCTTTATACCTATGAAGGAGTACGCTGCAAATACAGCACAAAGAAGTTGCATTGTAATGAAACTCAAGAACAATCAGAGTTCTTAAGCTCCCAGCTAACTTGTCAGCTACTTTAAGCATTTTTAATGAGAAATGGCATAGATTATTTACAGTGGGTTAGAGGGCAGAGAGAAGAGTTCTCTGAGGAAAACATTAAGTGTTTGATGATACAAGGTATTAATAGATTGAGTACTAATAATTCTGACATAATTACATTTCTCTGGGAAAAAATCTCGCTCAGAGCAAGTTTCTGCAAGATTTCTCTGCTGTCTTCTCACATACTATTTTGCTGTTGCTCTTGAAATAAAAGCTTTTACAGATAAGGATGATAATAAACCCACAGGGACAGAAAGAATGCCAGGCAAAACAGATCTGGTTTTAAGTTATAAATTGTCAACAATCTTTTTTGTAGCATTCCTTGAAAAACACAGATCTTCAAAACATAAGAAAAAGCACTAAACCAGTTCCTTCCAGAGTTCAAGTGTTGCTGAACTTTGCATAAAGCATTAACACAGGACACTTAGGTATACAGTGCAATGCAAATCACATAATATGGTAAAGCCTCATAAGAAATAGAGTTTTTCATAATATACTTGCACTTTACTATTAACTGTAGAAAAAAATTAACACGATCTTCAGTGCTTCTTACACATACCAAGTAATTTCCTCGATTCAGGAACCAGTAAAGGGCATACCACTAAGTTTAGCAAATATCAACATATGACAGAAATTTTTCTTTTACCATTACATATGCTGGTTTCATATTTACATAAAATGTATTTACTTATTCAAAAACTTTCAGCTTGCATAAAAAAAGGCAACAATACCTCTTGTAGTTGTAGCTCTTTCTTCTTAGCTGATAAATTCAAATGCTTTTCTAACAAACTGTAGTTCTTCTCTGTCTCTTTATCAAACTTCTTCTTTTCCTCCTAGACACAGAAACAAAGTAGCATTCATTTATATGCAAAAAATGTAAGAAAAGCCTCTTTCTTTCCTCTTCTAAAATTCTACTTTATCAGAAACAAAGAGAAACAAACTGACACAGCTCCTAAACTAAAAGTATGTTTCCAACTCACTTCTCAAATTCATTTAAAGGCTAACTTGAAACGAAAATCCCATTACATCATTACAGTGAAGCTTATCACACAAATGCTTACAACTCCTAAGTTATAAAAGCCCCAGAAAACCACCTTTTCTTGATTCATTGCATTTTTTTTAATAATGTTGTTAGGAATCATCCACATCTTGTTTTTCAATACAGGATTTGAAGGGAAATATCAGTTTTTCCAGAGAAAAAGTTCCAACAGTTCCACAATTCAAAACCCAAAGCAAATACAGCTCCATATTCTATAGGATTTCTTGATTTTTAAAGCCATACAGAGACCTCTGTGCTGAATTTTGGCTTCTACCGGACTGTTAACTGCACCCATGAAAAAAGGAAAAACAACCAACATACTTTCAAAGTACAGAAAAATCTCCATAGAACATAAAATCATGCTAGCAAAAGAGAAACTCTCACAGACACATGAGTATCATTTACATGTGCAAACCTATTTCTCTAACCATTAAAAACAATGTACTGGAAGAGGGACAGCACTAAATGCTTCTAGGAGATCTGAGTTCTTGGATCTAATTTAGGAGGAAAGATTTTAAAAAAACTCTTTCATTTCCTCAGTTCTAGTTTCCTGACTGCGTGGTGAGACAGAAATCAGTATTGATGAAATCAACCAACCAGTTTTGAAGCTATTTTTAATATAACAAATTGGAGTTGAAAACTACCTATAATGAGTAAAATCAAGTATTTAATTACATTTTCAAGAAGTGACAGATTTACTCCTCAGAAAGACACCAGTTCAATAAAATATTTTCCATCAGCTGTCAATTTGATGTTTCATTTAACCATATTCTACCTACCATGCTGGTTAGACTCTACAGATACACTTTCTCTTATTTTCTCTTAAACTTTTTTTTAATACTATAAGCGATAGACATTTTTGTTCTCTGAACACCTGGATGTTGCAGATGGCATTCTACTGAAGATAATCTAACCTGTTTAGGATTGCTTCTTAGCAAGAGCTTTTACCAAAAATGCTGCAGTTTTCTCCATTCTAAGCATAGGAGCTTCCTTTAAAAAAGCAGCCACATCATCCTTACCAACCCAGAAACATTAAGATATGCATATGGTTTTAGTGTGATTACAGTTGCCATATCAACATATGGGAAATTAGGAAGAATGGGGGGTAGTGATCTGTGCTTATATTAGCAAAATGTCTGTTGATACATCAACCTTTGGGTGCTGCCAGGAAAAGTAAAAACAATAGCTGTATAGACTTCTGTACAACCAAAGCCAAAAACTTCACACATATAGTCTGGGATTAGAGTACACCACGTTTTACTAAGGGGTAATTCAATAAGGGTCTCAGCTTCCAGCACTACTGAGCAAACTCTTGTTCTTTTCTTTTTCCTCTTAAGCCTAACACAGACCATTTCATCAGCAGGGGATGCAAAATACAGAAAATCTGAGGCAACAGATTCAACTTTTATTCTGTAATGGTAGAGTGTAAATTTTTCCTAATGCAAATACTACAAATTGTTCCTGAAATATTTCACTCCTACATGCCATAACCTGGTTTTCAGAGCTAAACAGTGTTATATTTCCAGTGTTACTACTTCAATTATATTCAATAAGCATGCAGTTAAAAATATTCTAAGAGTTAAACATTTATTTAAAGGATTTTTATTCCAATGTTACACGATTATGCAAGTCTGTGCTACTTTAAGGTCACTGAGAATTCTGTCCAAAAAACAGAAAAATGGCTAAGTCAAAAATAGGAGCTTCAACTTCACAAGAACAGTATGCAGGGGCATAAGGGAAGAAACAGCCAAATAGAATTCGAGATGCAGACTGTGTGAACGTAACTTGTCATGTTAAAAACATCACGGAGAGAATCCTGACTAGGAAATGGGTGAACATAACAAGGTAATTTAAAGCATTAGGAGTTCTCACTCCAAATCCAGCGATGTTCTTTAACACCAAAAGTACTGTTGAAACAATCCATTCATTATAGCTGCTTTTATGACAATAGGTTACATTTAGAATGAATTCTCTTTTCCTTTGGAAGAATCCTTATATTGCAGACCAAATTCTTATTGTATGTTGGTTGGGACGTCTGTTATACTCAGAAGTCCATAAAACTACACAAAGCTCATCAGACTATTGAACTGTAAAGATTTACAATCAACAGAGCATTTTCCATTCCTGAACACTGAAATCATATTCAGAACATATTAATCGTTCCTGCTCAAGTCAGAATGTATAGTGTTCTCTTAACTGAAACACCATTTTGACTATCAAGTATCAATGACGTCATAGTTGTAAAATAAAACATCTGCAGAGTCGTAGTTTAACAATGCATGAACTGAGTTCTGCAACAGAGAACTGTATTAAACATTATTTTCTCCCTCCTCCCTGCCCCTTTTTTGGGTTTTTTTTTGTGAGCATTTAAATTTCTCCCCAGAAGAAGGAAGGTAGGAAGAGGTCAAATTTGTCCCTGTTACTTTTATCCAAAGCTAGCCTGTATTTAATACATGAAGTTCACTTTTTGTTTTGTATTGTTTTAAAAATACACAACATAGAGACAATCTTAAAAAAAAAAAAACCAAACTTGAACACTTTAAACAAAAAAAAAAAAACAATGGATCTTGTCTTTAGCTTCTCCATCCCTATTTTTCTGCACTCATACAGAAACAATTCGAAACAATAAAATAAGGCAATTTTCACTTTGCAGATTGCAAAAATATAATTAAAATAATATGAATGAGCAAGCTCCTTCGGGTGATTAATATTTTTCAGCCTTTGATTGTGCAACTGCAAGCAAATACAAAGCAGAACAGAGTTATCCATGAAGAAGGGGGGCAGGCTGTTAGCAGGATTGCTCCCATTCCAGACACAAGAGATAAAGGCGGATTGGAAAATAGGACACATTATTCTCTACTTGAAACATACTTTCCATTTGTTCCTGAAGCAAGTTCTCAAAAGGGGGGGGAAGGGTGAATACATGGAACGTAAACATCAATATCTCTCCACCAATTACACATCATTATGCAATGTAATCCAAGTAGAGAAGTTAAACAAACAACATAAAGGCAAGGCAGGACAAACCTTCACAGCTCCTAGCTGCTCTTTCCTAAATCTTTCCAAAGGTTTGATCAGAGTTTCAGTAACACTGAGCGCCTAAAGAAAAAAAGAAGAATGGGTTAGATTTCTGTAGCCAGACTGATGAGTCACTTTAGCATCAGCAATAAAAAGAAGGTAGCAAGCAAGTTCTGGTGTAAAATAAAGGAGAAGCACGCAAGTCAGGAGTCTTAAGTCCTGACTCAAAAAAAATTACATCTCTGAGCTCATTCAAGCTTCACAATTTTCTATCCCTTATTTAAATCCACTCTCAAGAAAATTAACTCCAAAACAAACGCAGAAATTTCAGCCAAATTGCAACTGCTTTACTTGTGCAGTCTCACAGATCAGGTTGACATTCACAATGACCAAACACCAAAATGAGACACGGGACAAATGATTTTCATCTGGGGACACAGTAATTTCTGCAACAACACTACAAACAACTGCAGAATAGATATAGAGTAGCAAATAATCTTCCAACACACAGTTAAAGCCATTAGGCATTGATACCTAGGTATTTTGAAATATTTACTTTTAAGTATTTTAAGAACACTTTAAGTTAATCTAAGTTATAAAATCAAGAGCTGTAAAGTCAAGAAACACGAAGTTTAGTTGATTGGGTGAACATCCACTTATGATAAACAGCCTCAGCCATACTAAAGAGAAAGAAAAATGACATAATATGCTCTTATAAGTAAAATTGTAGTTTATTAGATCTGGCCAACAAACACAGTCTCTAGATCACATGAAATTTCACTGGAGATAGAGTGGGTTTGGCGCAAACAAGACTTAAAAGCTAAAAAATGTTTGAAATTTCAGCAGAAGTTGGAACTTCTTGAACGCAACAGCAGCACAGAAAAGATGGCAAGTGTTGGAGGTGTGAAGGAGCAGGTGGGATCCTTTTGGTCTCAGTCCTAAGGCAGACCCATACAGTAAATCATGCCCAGGACTGGATTTAACACAGCCACAAGGCTGAGGTGCCAAAAGTCCAGGCAGAGTCCCTGATACAACATCCTAGATACAACAGAAAGCTTTTTCTCTTAACTCTGCCACACACACACCCCCCTCCAACTCACCCCCTTCAAATGTGAAAAGTTCCATATAAAACAATACAGGCTTAAAACCACCCTTTTGGAATACTTCTGAAAAGCTCTTATCATAAAACACAAGTGGGATGTACCAGAGATCAGGCACAACACAAATCTGAACAGCACTGCAGGCTCCCACCCATCCCTGGAGCCATGCAGGGATTATAGGGAGAGTCATCCTGCCAATTCGCTGTAACCAGAGCAACCCAGACTTTAAAACACCCACGGCAGCACGCTAACTGAAAACCCAAATATCGGGCAAGTCTGCGCCAAACTGCATGTTGCAGTCATCCATGTAACAGATACTTCCTAACTTCAGAGCACTTGTTCCTGTGGCACAAATTTTTTCTTTCTACATCCTGATTTTATCAACAAACACTTCAAGAACCCTTCAGTGCACCCTTGGTGGGAGCAAAAAAAGAAAAAAAAAAAAAAACAAAACAAAAAACCAGGAAACCTGACAGTTTTGTCCTTCTAAAGCGTACAGCAGCACCAAGCTAACCACACCACTGGAGAGCACTGTGTCGAGCTGGAGGATGGGAGAAGGACAACAGAGTTAACTTCTGCCACATCTCCAGCCCAGCTAAGAGAGCTCCTGAAGAGTTCATCCCATGGATGTAGGAATGCTTTTGGTGGCTGGAGAGCCATTCATTCCCTGAGCTGCATCCACTCCCACCCACAGAGAGCCAGGGCAACCAAACACACCAAACAGGAGCAGAGCTGTTCTAGGAAGGAGTTAGCCCACCTGGCAATCAGGGCACATATATCCTAACTATCTGAGCAGCTCCCAGGAGTCTCCTGGGCAGTTTTTAGGATACTCAGGTTTTTCAAATTTGGCAAGCTCACAAAATTTCCTGGAAATTCTCAGGAGCCGAAAGGAAAAAAATAATTTGGATTTATAATTGAATCAAACACCAGAAAGTTTCCTGGACACACCAGAAGTGTGAAGACTGACTTGAAAGATTCTCATAAGTCAGACTGAAGAACTGCTTGAGGAAATCACAGAATAGTCCTTCTGTGTTGGAAAACTTGAAGAACTTTAAATTATTTTCTCTATAATGACAAAGTGAGGAAGAAAGCTGTGAGGCCTCCACAAAGAGAGGATGACAGTAGCTGCCAGAAGGTAAGAGCACCATGGTTAGTGGAACCCTTTAAAAGCATTTAAAGATAGAAACTGAACACTTAAACGGTCAGAAGGCAAAAAATAACACCTAACAAGTTGCTTATTAGTTGTTTGAACATTTGCAGAAAAAGGTGAAATACAAGGACAACAGGCAGTGAATGCATGCTGACCACGAAGTTTGAGCCAAAGAAAAGCACAGCACCTTGATGCAACAGGAAGGAGGAAAGACAAAAAAAAAAAAAAAAAACCCAAAAAAAAAAAACACCCAAAGAAAAGGAAGAAAAAGGAAAAAAAAAAGGGGGCAAAAAAGACTGTGGTTACTAAACCAGCAGGGCTGGCTGCAAATCACTTGGTCTGCTAGACTCCTGTGCAGCATTAACCACGGGAACCACTAGAGGAATTTGTCTGAGGCAGAAAATAATCTTTAAATCAAAATGTGATGTTCCCTCAGCAACTGCCAACAAACAGATTCCACTGTTGCCAGTAACTTCTATCATTAAACAGAAACCAAGCCTCCCCTTCTTCCAATAAAACCACATCTCTCTTTTTGCACAACTTAAACTTTTGTTAACAGATGCTTCTCCAGCAGAATTTTGCCTGCAATACAGGTATTTATGACTTGTGACCTTTCTGCGTCTGGGTTAAACAACAGGGCTCCTGAGTGTTTCTTGGTGAAGTGGGATTTTGTAGATCTTTGGTCATTCTCACAGAGCTTCATACCAGGCCCAGATATAAAAATGAGAGGAAAATTTCCTCCTTACTTAAATGAGCATGTATGTGAGTTGATGCGCATAAATGGAAACTGTCAATCAAGACGTGACTGGCAAATTTAACAATGGACTACAGAGCTGCTGTTCTGACTGGCAGAAACAAAAACAAAGTTCACAGTTGAAATATGCATAATACTGGATTAAATAGAGAGGCATTTACAGTGCTCTCCAGTACTTAGATTCCAGTGCTCGTTATGAAAAGCTACAAAAAGACACATACTTCTTTATAGAACAAAAATATTACTTACACTGCTGTTCATTGTTAACTTCCTTTATTTATAACTGGGGAACTCAAAATGACACTTTTTATCTTTCCCACTAATGTTCAGATCACTAGGAAAAAAAGTAAAATTCTTCCAGCATAAGGAAATAAGCTAAGAATCACTTGAATATATTTGTCATTATCACTTCTCCCTTCCTTAAGAGCTAGGACTGTGTTAAAAATGTAAACTTTCCAAGAAAACTTATATTAGACATCTAAGGCAAATATTAATTAATATAAAATTACATATTCCTTTCTCTTTCAAGTTCTGTCTTGACTCTTAAATTTCATCCCTCTATTCCTCTAATCCTGGCAGATTATGATGATAGGAATATAATATTTACAGGGCACAAAAAAATTCCTTTCCTTTTTTATTACCTCTCATCTATCCAAACCTACCTGAAAGGAATAAATACTCCATTTTAAAGTCTCGCAAGCAAACTTTGGCAAGCGTAAGTCATAAATGAATCAATACGAAGAGACCACGTCTCAAGTAACAGTATCTTAACCAGCTTTACAAATGTCAAAGTCTCAGGAATGCTTTAAGAAATGTTTAACCTGATGTGCACACGTGCCTCAGGCAGACAGCCTGAAACTGCGTATGCTACGTCCATACAACCATGGAAAGGTCAAAGAACTAACTTGAACATAAACCTCACAATAGCAGCAATAAAATCATTATTGCCATCATCACCTCAGAAAATCACTGTATCCAACATTTCCAACATCTTAAAGTAGGCTTTCAGCTTTTTGCATGCCTCCTAATTTCAGATGCCTTTATAAAACTGCACCTGCTCAGGCAGAGAAATTGTGCAGAATGGTGATAAATCCTGACTTTTCCACCTTCATATTCTTACTTCAAAAGAAATAAGTAACAGACCCTAGATTAAAGGGCCCAAACCACCATTTCCTAGAGCAGCCCACAAAGGCACAGGCTAAACCCATTAGCAAGCACATTCACAGCTGTTTCCTACTTCATCAGTCAAGTCAACAAGATCCAACAAGTAGCTTACCAGTCAGTATCAGTCCACAAAGTAACTCCATTTAGTCTGTCACTTCTTCCTTTCTCAAAGAAGGTGAGAGTGTAGCTGCTTAGGGAGAGACTTCTTCCCCAAACACCTCCTCCTTAGCACTGTAACCTGACAAGACAGCACCAGCCACTAGCATGTTCCTCATGTTTTTTCACCCTCCTGCAGTAGGCAGGAGCAGTCTCTGAGTTCCTGCTCCTCTTGCAGGTACAACCAGGCTTGTCTTGCATAGGAGAAAAGCTGCTTGTGTGGGCTGTAAAGGAAGCATCCAACACACAGAAGCTGTCTAGAAGTTCAGTCCAAGCCCTGTGGCTAAAAAGGCTAGATCAACCTAAGTTAATCAAAATTTGTTTTGCTTATTAGACAAATGCAACAATGGCCTCCCAGCTTTCAGCCTAAAAATGTCCTTAGACCTCAGCCTTTACTGGAAGAACTGGAAATTACACATTGCTCATCAACAACTCCAGGGGTGAGGTAAATATATATATGCTGACTCTGCTCCATTCTGAATCTAACCATTCTCCCAAATAAGACAGGTTTACTAAGAAAAGAAAAGAAGAAGCCACGAACATACACCTTGCTACAGCCTGCACAGCGACACTGGAGTGCCAAGTTCCCAACTCCCACCCCAGAAACTGGAATGAAGATGAGATGCCAAACAGAAATGAGGGGTTTAAGTTTCCTAGTGCGCCAACTGTAAAGATATATTTGTAGACGGGGCAGGATTGTTTCTCCCCTCAACAAAGCATAGAGGGAGGTTGTCAGTCAGGAGGGCAGAGCTCATGAAACTGAACAAGTGCCAACAAAACTTGACCTGGAGAGAAAGTTTTGTCCTACTGAGTGCAACTGACAATGTGGAAAGGAAGACATATCTAGCAATGATTCAATAGCGAAGTAGTTAACACTGCTGCTAAATAAATTTACTTTCTAATAAGGAAATTTACCACCTACAGCTGCACTTCTGCTTCCAGGGGATACAGGTCTTGTGTTTTGCCTGAGAAACTGCAACATTCAGCCTAATACAGCTGATTCTGATACCTCTAATGTTGGGGGAGAGGGGAATATATAACACCTGCTTTTTCCTTCTAAAAGCTTTCCTGCTTCATACAGTGATTTGTTACTGATAGTTCTCAAATCATTTAGATCTATGCCTCAAACCCTGTATTATGTAACTCTGCAGATACAGTTCCACTACTTGAGGACATCAGATGTTACTTGTGAAACCTCAATCTCTTCCTTTTCCTATGAGGACAACAGTTACAGGGATGCACTTCCAGTTAGTCGCACGGCAAACTCTCTCCTGCCAGTATGCCCTGCAGATAGAGTGGTGTATCACTAACCACTTCTCAACACTGGTTTGATTTAAAAGGAGCACTGACTACAGTCAGTGCAACTCACACCCAAAACGCCTTTGTTTTCAAATCCAAATTATCTTCTTGTAAGTGTCTGGATTTTCTCACTGCTCTGGAGCTCTTCCTATAGCTATACAATCTTAAATAATGAAACACTCTCAGCCACACATTGGCACTACAGACATGGGTGTTACAGACTAATGGATTTTTAGAGGGAGTCTCACTGCGCATTAATACTTGGCTATGCATGTGTGCAGAAGCTATTAAAAAAAGTGATGTCCATTCCTCTGGATTCATCTGCTGGGTAGGAAGCTATGCTGTAACAAGATCAGGTGGATAGATCAATCTGTCTTGGAGACAATCTATTTAGTACATTTCCAAGATGCCAGGAGGCACACATAACAAAACAAATTGCCTTCCTCTTCAGTGTTCCAGAAAACTGTCCCCAGGGTTTAGTAAGATAATGACAACTTCCTCAAATTGTTCTGGGGGAACTTCCTAGACCACTGGCCCACTGCCCCACAACCCACACTACAGGCACACCCCTGTGCTCCATCCACACTTTACAGCTCTTTTAGAAGTAGGAACCTTGACTTTGAGAGAATATAATAGCAGGAGTCCTGAGTCCTCTGCTTCTAGTCAAAGGTCATTCCCTGTTCATTGGAAGTTTATTACTGGTCAAAATGACAGACAGCTAAAAATGCCTCCTATGACCTAGCTGCTATGCTGTTTGCATTGATTCACTTACCATCAACCCATTGGCATCAAAGATTAAATTAGTTTCCTAAGCAAACACCCCAAATTCTTTCATTTTTTAGAAAAAAGATAATTAAAATTTCTTACTAAAAAGCTATTTAATAGTCCTGGCATTTTGAATAAGTTTATTCTTACAAAATATGTTACGCTGTAAGGAGAAAAATACTACAAAGCCATAAACATAACAAACAGGGAAAGAAATACAGATAGAGTTCACAAGAAGCAACAAATGAGCTTTTCCCCATCTGCCGTAGGGAAAAGCTGTGGATAACTCCTGCAAAGATAGACCTGCCCTTAGCAAACAGACTATGCAAGAGCAGAACAGTGCAACACAACAGAACATCAGTCTGGTTGTCAATAAAAGCAGGAAAGCACTTCCAGTCCATGCTTTGAAATCAGTGGTCATATAAAGATACTGACAAAGCAAAAAGGCTGCTCAGGAAAGGAAATAGCATAATGCCCATTTTCTTCATGCATGGCAAAGCTCATTGCTGAGCAAAAAGATGCCACTGAAAGGAAAGGAATCCAATAGTGAACAAGGGGTTCAGTGTTCACTCAAGAATGAACTACTCAATTATTGCCAGCACTGACCGCCACAAGAAACAGTGATGTTATTAACACACCAGCAAAATCCAAACTGGTGACAGTTTTACAATGCAAATTCCAAACATTTCCCATTGATGAAATAACAGAATGAAAATGCTCCAGTGAGTTATGTTGATGCATGTGAGAACACAACATTGTCTGGAAGAGGAAACTAGTGGTAACAGAACTCTTCATCCATGTTCACTCAGAGATGGAAGGAATGAACCCAGAACTGGCTTTGTAGTTTTTCTATTGTATGGAAAACAGTCATCTTTACTTTAGAAATTAATGTGCACAAGTTCTATGTAACTCACAAAATAAATTCAAAAGTCTGTATATAAACATTTAAAAAAATTAAACATTCAGTGTCAGGAACCACCACAACATAGAGATGTGCCTTAAGTAGTCATAGTTCCTCATTCATGTTCCATACTGCAATCATTATATGATTGCCATCTGCCCTTGTGCCACACAGAGTGAAGGCTGGAAAATGAGATACAGCAGCAATTGTTCTGCTTGTTTCTAAAGCTGGAAAACGTTTTATTAAATTGGACAGTTTGCACAAGGAAAAACGGGATTTAGGTCATGCGATTAAGATAGTCAAATGCTATTTCTGTGCCTCTTTCTTCATCTGAGAGTTTGAGTATGCTGTTGGCAGCCTAATATTTCATAAGTGCTCAATAATCATGTCTTTTCCAGTGTCTTGGCAGATGTATTTGCAGCCTGTGCTGTCAGTGGACTTAAAAGGATCTGAATATAGAGAGTACTATCTAATGCCTTGAACTCTTATTGAATAGACCTTGAACACATCTTATATCCAAAATTATTAATTTTTTTTAAACCCTAAGTCAGTGAGTAAACTGACTGTTCCTTCACACAGATTTCTTCAGACTACTGTGAAGATAGATTAAGATTTATGAACCCTTAAAAACCCATGTGCAGAGGGACAAAGAAAAGCTTACAAAAATCAGTACCACCATCTCCACAGAACAGGTAACTAGTGTAAGATCACTGAACAAAATGTAACAGTAAGCTATTCATAAATATTATGTGTTAAGTGAGTATTTCACCTGCGAAATAAACACTCATGCACTTAAATACCTCATTGTAAAAGGTACATATAATTAAGTATAAATAAGCCTATGTACATATTTGCACAGATTATTGAAATTCTATCTTTAGCCTTGTGAGTGTATGTCTTTGAACCTTAACGACTTCTCTGAACTTGGGAAACCACAATTGGGAAGCCTCTGCCCCTCTTTTTTCTTTTAAGAGGAAGAACAGGAAGAAAGAATAAAATAGTAACTTCACTAACACATTTCTTTAAAAATCAATAGAGAAAGAGTTTCTCATGTACTTGATATACACTGGAAATAATTCTGCTTTTCAGAAAGATCCTATTTTGAATTTAATTCTGACAACCCGCTAAACTGACAAAGAATGCAAAAGGATTTTTGACACGTGAGGACTGCAAAAATACTTATGGTGTAAGAACAGTAGCTTGATTTTTTGGAAAAATAAGAGGAAAAAAAAAGGGGGGGAAGTTCAAAAAAGAACTACGTAGCATCTTCTGAAGGTATCCAAAAGAGTAAAAGTGTGCCAAAACTCTAGCAGGAAACAGAAAAGACCATATCAAAGTAAGCTAGCAAGTTTATATGGCCTTGGGAAATGACAGGAAATATAGAAAGGTAAATATAATTGTATCCAAAGTCCTAGACAAAGAGAAATGTGATGGAGTAGAAAGGAAATATACAAGTACTTAGGGTCAAAATTAGGAAGATTAAGGCAAAACCATGTTTTATTTGGCAAGAGACAAAACGCTAAAGAAAAGGGGTTCTTCATATGTATGTCAGAAAACAGGAAGGAAGCCATAAAACCATTATTTAACTAGAGAGTTAAAACAAACCAACAGTTGACTGTAAGACTATAAGACTACAGTAGATTTTAATAATCTTCATAAACGAGAAAAAAAAAAAACCAGTTCATTACAGCAAGCCATCTAACAAAATGAGAAAAAAACGTGCATGTTAAGGAGACTAAGGATTTCTTAAGAATAATTAGATGCATTCCTACATTATACTACTGAAGAATTATTTGCGTTCAAGTCAGAGGAAGTTTTGCTTCAGAGTACTTTAGGAACTCCACAAAGCAAACTGAAGGGAGAGGCCACAAGGTCTCAGAGCATGGTAGAAGAGCAAACGCAGCAGCAACTTAAAAGTGAGAAAGGGAGGAGAAAGCAGGAACTAAGAATGTTACAGACCGGACATAGCAGCTCTGATACTCAAAAGTGCCAAACACACTATGGAGGGTTAAAAGCTACTTTAAATTTGTTACGAACAGTATCTAGTTTCCTTTTTGGTATCAGCACAGTAGCTGATCTTAAAAGTCTTCGATGCTGACCCACATGACATTCGCAAAAGCGGTAACCTAGTCTTCACAAGTAAACCACAGGAAGAATGAGAAAACAACGTTCTGGTTGCAAAACTACCCCATTCAGCTAAGAGGACATTTCAAGCATCATATAGGAAACCACAGCCATTTCTTGCATGATCCGATTTTTAGCAGCAATTACAGAGTGGCTTACCAATAACTCCACCACACTAACACACATGGTAAGTGACATAAATCCAAGAGAAAATGTCAGTGCTTTCATAAGCAGGGTTAAAAGTAGTTTTGACACAAAAAAGACATGGTCTAAAATCAGTGTTATTGAGTAAGGAAAAACACAGATGTAAAGCACCACTTTGAAAGGGTAACAGTGTAAGTACTACTACGAAGAAAAAACAATCAGCTTTACACCATGACTACTGAAGAGAAGTTCCCAGGTTAACTTGCAGTAAATGAGGCTTAGGATTAATATCAGGTTAAAAACATAATAAACATTGGAGCAAAACTGGATGAATCCCTGTTCTTGGAACTTTTTTAAAGAATAGGTTAGACCAACACTTGTCAGCAATCATCTCAGTATACTTGACCCTGTCACATGTCATACCTCTGGCAGGGCTGCAGGCGAATGATTGCTGGACACAGCTCATAACTGAGAGGAATGCTCAAAGTTACAGTGCCATAAGGGCTGACTGGACTTCCAGTGTGGCAAAGGGAGAGTTATGTGAGAAACAGATGAACTCTAGAAGCAGCTCCAGCAGGGGAAGCATGAACAGTCAGAACATCAGGGTGACCGCACCAGTAGTGCCAAGTACTGCTGAGATTACTGAAGGAACAGTACAAGCGCTATCAAATTTGATTACGATTTAGCAAGATTGGAATCAATGGGGAAAACTAGGGATAGGCTGGTCATTTGGGAGAAGACTGGTATGGAGGAAGGAAGGTATGAAGATGGTAAAAAGGAAGGTGAAGAAGGAGAAAAGGGATAACAACCACAGGCAATCAGTACCTATCAGGTAGCCTTATGCTGCTCATTACCATAGCCTTAAATGAGCGCAGCCAGAGAAGCTGGTGGTTCTGAGTCTATCACAAGAATCAAACCTGCTTCTGCTGTCAGAAGAACTGGGCCTGGGAGGGAGGTTTAGGCTCTTCCCCATCAGCAGGATAATGGCTAGGTAGTGGGACCAGCACTTTAGCATCGCTGTGCTGGTGCTTGTTTGTCCCCAGCCTTTTCCTACTAGCCTTGTAAAATTCTCTTTCATCCCTGCACTTCCACAACACTTTTGCAATGTCAAAGCAGCAGAATGCAAGTCCTACAACTTCATTCATCCTTAAGACATAAAAATGATTTCCAGTATATTTTCAAGGACAAAGTGACCTATTTCCTATCTGCCCTGGGGAATGTCACCAAGCTATGGTGCAATGGAAAAATGTAATCTGTCTTTGTCTTGGCCACTCCATAACAATTTCAGTTAAATGTTTGGATTAATACTGTATTCCCTTTTCACAAGCAATAAGCTCTTTGGCAGCTGGGACTTAATTTCAGCAGCCTTTGAAGGAGATGGAAGAAACAGTAGAACCATGATGTGCAAGACTCCAACATCTAAATGAAATTACTGAAATATCCACTACTATCCACATTAATACTCACCAGACAAATTATAAGCAAACAAATAAATTTATGGTAAACACCAATAGAAAGTTTTACGGACTCTGGATTCACCACAAACATTACTTTCAAATTTGTTTCATTTACAATATCGTTCGGGGGGGACCACACCTTTTCTCAAATACCTAGAAGTTAAAATTATTATATAATTATTCATTGATTTCTTTAATTTAACTTTATGTGACTGACACTTATCTGCAAATCTGCACTGAAACTGAAGTGAGCATTCAGAAACACAGTCATCTTCGAAATGATAAGGGGAAACATTCTCAGTAAAAAGTACTCTTAAAAAAAGAAGGCTGAATGCTTTGGAAAAAAAACCCTGCTATATACTTTGCATCTTAACAAAAACTCTTTGCTTCCTTGATCTGATTCCAAACATCTGTGAGTGCAGCATGCCCTAATAATATCCGTGGGAGTATCCCTAGAGCTCATAGCACTGTTAAAACACCCACTGAGAACTCAATGGGTGTTTTATGGCCACTGTTACATTAACTCTCTCTATAAATTATACGTAACATTTGCTAAACTACATATGCAACGAAAAGGCCATGCATCTGGTAACTCTGAGAATATACTCTGTCTCTATTAGAAATCAAATATGCGACCCATATTTTATACTTCCTAGATTTAATTAGTCACTGTCTAACAAATACTGCAGTTCACCCTTTTCTTATCAAGAAATTGATATTAATTAGGTTTTAGTATGATAATGTCTTCCATGTAAGATGATCATCCAAAAAAATAAATACTATTTTGTAGCATTCAGTCAGAAAATTGAATGGTTTATTAGACAAACAGCAGTGGATTCTGCACTGTTCGCTGGGCTGGCAAACTATCACTGCTGAAGATGTATAGAGTTACTGAAACATGCCACATAATTCTGAAGGCCTGAAGCCGACATCTGTCAAAAAACTGGTATAAAAATAGTATGGAAAAATATGGAAAACTGACAGGCTATAAAGTATGTTTTTCATTGCAAGACTTCCTAAAGACTTTCACTAATTAGATGTACACAACTTCATTAAAATAATATACAGCTATGGATGGTAGGAAAAAGCAGAGTAAAGACTATACTTCAGAATCACAAAAAAAAGAAGCAGCATTCAAACATACTGGAGCAAATCCGTACAACTTGGCAAAACACCTCAAGATACAGAAAAATTGTCTCTACTGTGTAAAGACACTATTCTTCAGGAATGTGCCAGTAACCACATAGATCCTAATTCTGACTCAAATGTCGTTCCAGATCAGAACAACATACCAAGACATAACACAGCACACTTAAGGAACCATGACTCCATGACTACTACTGGACTTAGGATTGCCAGAGAAAGAAGTGTTGGAAAAAAGAATTCTTCACAAGTTCCTTTCTTACTTATCTACGTACTCCTACACTGTAGGCACAGCTTCTAGCAGAGATGAGTGCAGAACACAGATTAGTCTCAACTTCCTCTCAGGGATGCCAAGTGGTCACTGACTTCCAGGAAGATAAAAATCACATAGCAATTATGTTCTTCAATATTTGCCATCTAGGCATATCTAAAAGCATTTCCTAGAGGGAGGGTCTGACCACACTCAGAAGAAAAATGGATAGACATCATCTGCTCTACGACTCGTATCTCTAAAAGCTAGGCATGCAACTGGAGAGAAAGACCATGGTACCATCAGAAAGAAACACCCCATATTCTGTACAACTTAGGAAACCAAGATAACAAGGTGTATTGCAGAGCTTTCAGTGAACAGTTTATGTGCAGCAATCACAGGCACGTTAATGAAGAACACACCCTTCTACACAACAGAGCATCTAAATGTTTGCAGATACAACCCTTCACCAGAAAGCTCACCTACACAAAAAAACAATAAAAAAGGTTTGCAAGTCTGCTACTGCATCCAGCCAACAGTCTGCATCCCGCCAACAGTCTGCATCCCCAATTCACCTAAGTGTTGAAGCTGCAGCCACACAGATCCTGGATCCAAATTTGGCCAAATTCCCAACCTTGCATGTCCTGTTGCAGTATTAAATCTTTCATCTTGCTTTTTACTATAAATGGTAAACAACCTTACGATGGTTCTCCCATTCACCCCAGCCATAATTTATCAGGGCACTGCCATTTTAAACCAACTCATAGTTACCTATCCTTACCATAATAGTTTTCTTCTTTAATGAGAACTAGCTGTTGTCTGTAACTCTGGACTACAGAATCAGAGGCTGCACAATGAGACCTTTCACTGTTAAGTTACTGATATCAACATCTTGGTGGTTAACAAAGCAGTAAGCAACTGTAAAACTTTTATCCTAATTCTTTGCTATGTGTACAGCTTTTTAAAATTCTTCTTGCGACTCACCAAAATTTCTCTTTGTTCTTCCAGATTTTTTAAAAAGTTTGAAAACTCATGTAGCGATGCATCTGTAATACAAAACCAGGGGGAAAAAAAGTAAGTTTAATCACATTGCAGAATGGCATGGCAACATATGGTCACTTTTAGACACTTCTTACCTACCTATGTATCTTTCATCATCTGTCTCTGCATCACCAATGAATTCAAATTTAAAGTCTCTCAGAGAATGGGCAAATTTTCTCTGGGCTGCTGAAAGGTCTGCAAGAAAAAAAAAAAAAGCACAGACTGAAGGTTAGGAAATCATTTTAAGAAGGCTGGAAAATCCCCCTACCCCTAGAATAATCAACATTTACAAGAAACTCTTAACATCAGTCTGCCTAAGGACATCACAAGACAAGCAATATCGTCTAATGTTCTTCTGATCTCATCTGGGAATCTGTTCCACATATTTCTTTATTCAAGGCTATATCGTAGAAAGCAAGTGTAATCACATGCAGTATCAGACCTATGCTTAAGCTTCTCTATACCATGTTTTAGGGCACAGGCCACACAAATAGATTTGTAACTACAGAAGTTTTAAGGCACAACACCACTCAGAATAAGCTGTGCCAGTTGCCTTACTTTGCTAACCTCAATTCACTAGGATATTTATGAACAAAAATACACATCTTGGGGTTTTCTACGTATTATATGTATACAGCTCTGCTAGCAAAACATTTATACATGAACCAAATTTAAAAGAATTGTTGCACTGGAACTAGAAATTCCATGGAATTGAACTATGCCTAAAGTTAAATTAAATGCACAGCATTTTTTGTATAACTGTTTTGTAATATTCCCAAAACATTTTCTTCAACCCAATTTCTACTTACTACTGTCTGACAATTGGGGGTCAGAGGGCAGCACTCTTACATCTGTCAGGAAGTGATCAGACTCTATGATTATACACAATATAATCATTATAAACCCTTATTAAGATGTCTAAAGCTGAAAATGAGCTGTGTGCACACACTTTCCTGTTGTGCTGATATGTGCAGGTTGGGAATGTCACGAGTTCCAGAAGGACAGAATTGCTCAATAGGAAAAGAGGATGCATGTCCTGGTAGACTCCTACCCAGCAGTAAAGGTTTTACTCACTTTTTTGTTGTCAGCCAAGGTTCAGGACAATTTGAAATATTTAGTTAAACTGTAATCTTTTTCTTACCACATGCAGTTCTAAAGGGCTAAGAACAACTCTTAACAGAGCAGCTGAGCATTTTGTTCTTTAATATTAACTGGAGCTAAAAGACTATAAACTTGGGCTTTTTTTGCTCTTGTTTAGTTTGGTGTTCGGTGGGTTTTTTGTTTTGTTTTTTTCAAAGAAAAACCTTGCATCCCACATATCATATGTTTTATCGTGTGTCATAATCAAATACAACTTCAACATACAATGCTTCACTGGAAGTTGAGTTCAACCACTAAAAAGGGTAAGTCACGAATGCTCTACAAAGAGCAATACACACCCTAAAATGAAAAAAAAAAAAAAAAAAAAAAAAAAAAAAAAAAAAAAAAAAGCTTTCTCTTCCTTGCCATTCCATATTCCTTTTCTTTTCACCCATTTCTCATTAGTCCTTTCCCCTCCTGCTGTGTAAAATGGTGGTGATGCCACGCTGCCAGGTACCTGCCTCCCTTTTGCAACTGCTTTTAAAGTCTGTACATGTACTCCTCAAGACATGAAGCAGCAGGATGCTGCACAAAGATGAAGGGAATGACAAAAAACACGTAACAATTCCCATGGAAACATGGGTATTTTAACTCAAATGTCTTGTGGACTAAATGGCTGTTCATAAAGGAGACAGCAAAAGACACAAAGTTTTGCCAGCTGTGAAAGGCTTAAATTTGGAAAATAACAAATTTCTTAAACATCCAGTATTATGTTTACTTGTGAGCCAGGTCACAACACAAGGCTGAAAAGAAAATTTGTGGGAAAATGAGACCAACAACAGTCTCACAAAACTTATTTCATTTTCCTGAATCTGATAATCCCCTACCAAAGCCCTATCACATGAAAGCTAGCCCCATGCTAGAGGAAGGAATTGTTTATTACATTCTCTCACACATGTAGAGGCGAAGTATTCAAATACTGCTGAGCAATGTACATGTTAACAGAAGGCATGCAGTACCAAATGCACACACAAGCCCCCTTTCCATGCATTTCTCCCCACTGAATCTGCTAAGGGACTGGAAATTACTGACCAAAGGGCTAATTAAGGTAGGCTTGGAAGCAATGACCTTTTAACACACCAAAGGTAGATTTGAAAAGTTCCTGTATTAAAACCATGAAGATAATTAATTTTTGCAACATCGTCTACAAATCACCTCTGAAATGTCGAGGAACTACTCAAGAAAATTTTGGAAAGGATCAGGGGGTGGGAGGAGGTTGGGGTTTAGGACATGAACGATCTGATGGATCAAGAAAAATGAAATAACAGGACATTGAACCAACGCCTAGAAGACAAAACAAGAAGACATGAAGAACTTTTCTGACAAATTTTAAGAACTTGGCACTTTCAACAAAGGTGAGAAGTCAATGGAGCAATAAAAGCTAATCACATGTTGCAAGATATAACTGGAAAGAAAGAAACCTGACTGGGGGAAGAATAATTTGGTTCAACAGACTGCTGTTGAGATCAGAGTCCTAACTGTTGCCAATATAAAGAGATTTTTAATCCTGTTTACTCAGCAGATGTTAACTACAAGATTCATCCTCCAATATTTATGTATCATCCACCAGTCTTGTTTTATTTAGCTAAATTTACATTTAAGGTCACACACTGTTTCCATTCCCTATGCCAAAATAGCACTGGTCTAACACAAAACCAGCACCTTGCTCAGCAGAACCACTGGTGCCCAGCTATTCACAGGAATGGAAGAATCTCTGGTCTGCCTCTTGCTAAATTAAAAGAGGCAAAACTAAGTATCAAGTATACAACAGAGGAAAACTTTCTGCAAAGGTCAGAGCAGGAATACTGAACTCGTTTTGCTATTGCACCAGAAGAATTATGATGATGTCTGGGCTCAAAAAGATACTACAGCCCTGTGCTGGATTTTCTTGCCATCTGACAAACCACGGCCAAACCTGGGACAGTCTGCAGTCAAACTTCCTGCTGTGGGGAAACAGCATGAAACTGCTCCAGCCTTTACCCTGATAAATTCCACGTATCCTACAATATATACACAGACTTTCACATAATTTTAAGCATTTATAAAACTCTTACAAAAACAAACTAGATGTTGATGTCATCCCAAGTACTATCCTCTGTTACTACTACGTTACAATTTAAACGCTGAGCATTGTTGCTTAAACTAGAAATTTCATAAGTCTTAACTTGGCTTTCTTCCATTCTGTGTCAGAAGAGCTTTATTACAGAAAATTAGTCAGCTGGCACTGACAGGTACATCCCAGTATTGTTCCACGTCAGCACTAGAGCCTGCAACACCAGTATGTGCTATATAACAGACTGTAAACTTATATGGATTCCAGCTACATACATTAAAGTAAGATAATACATGAGTACAGTATGCATCAAACAGCACAACCAGTTACACTGATTATCCAAATAATGTGGCAGCCTACTGAAAAAAACACAGTGAGAACTTAGGAGGCCTGAAAGTAACTGTTTTATTCTCTTTAATATCCACATTCTAGGTAGCACCACCAAACAGAAAGGCAAAAGAAACAGTAATGGGGTTGTTGCTTGTTGAAAGTTGCTGCTATAACTTAAATGGAGGAACAGGGCATTCAAGATCAAAGAGCGTCAAAGTATCAGCCAAACACTAACATTCTTTCCCAAAGAGTCCTGTCAAACCCATAAGGCAGAGTTATTTCAAAGAGTCGCTTTCTTAAGACAATAAAAGAAACCAAGCATCTGCCAAATATTTTGACCAAAAAAAAAAAAAAAGCCTGAAGAGAAAGGCACATTTCCAAAGACAGAAGGGAGGGTCCTAAGGACAAAAGGGCTTTTAGTTTTCTTCTTTGTTACTGTTCATATCAGTAAACTGTACTTTTTTTCATATTTGAATGTAACTACTTAAAAACCACACCAGAAGAAACAGGAGCAGCTGCCAGCTCCCCCACTCTGCTCTGAAACACTTGGGTAACAAGCGCTCCTGTCAGTTCATCCTGTGCCAGGTGCACAGCTAGTGCCCCACACAAATACCTCTATATTTTTCCATTTGGATTTGGAGGAAAATACTTTTATTCCTTATCTGCGTTTGAGCAGAGCCAACACAACACCATTAGTTGCTAGGCGGTGGCCAGCCCTCACAGCACCAGACACCAATTGTTCTCTTCAAGACTAGCACTAACTTCACATTAGCTACCTAAACTAACACTCGCCCACGAAGCCTAGATCGCTTTGGCATGACAGGAGAATTACCTGCTTGTAACAGCTTCTTGCGTGAGTGTTAATATTTTTCTACAGCAATATATAGATTCCTACACCAAGTCTCACACTTACTTTATCATGATGACTCTCTAAGAACTGGAATTACATTCAGAGATCCGTGTTGGGAGCGGTCTTGTTCAACATCTTTGTCAGTGACATGGACGGTGGGATTGAGTGTGCCCTCAGCAACTTGGCCAATGACACCAAGCTGTGTGGTTCGGTTGATACACTGGAGGGAAGGAATGCCATCCAGAGGGACCTTGACACACTTGCAAGTTCGGCTGATGCCAACCTGATGAAGTTTAACCATGACAAGTGCAAGGTCCTCCACCTGGGTCAGAGCAATCCCAGGCACAGCTACAGATTGGGTAGAGAAGAGATTCAGAGCAGCCCTGCAGAGAAGGACTTGGGGGTGTTGGTTGATGAGAAAATGAACATGAGCCGGCAGTGTGCACCTGCAGCCCAGAAAGCCAACAGTTATCCTGGGCTGCATCAAAAGGAGCATGACTAGCAGGTTGAGGGAGGTGATCCTGCCCCTCTACTCTGCTCTCGTGAGACCTCGCTCAGAGTACTGTGTGCAGTTCTGGTGTCTTCAACATCAAAAGGACATGGAACTGTTGGAACAAGCCCAGAGGAGGGTCACGAGGATGATCAGGGGAATGGAGCACCTCCCGTACGAAGATAGGCTGAGAAAGTTGGGGCTGTTCAGCCTGGAGAAGAGAAGGCTGCATGGAGACCTCATAGCAGCCTTCCAGTATCTGAAGGGGGCCTATAGGGATGCTGGGGAAGGACTCTTCCTGAGGGACTGTAGTGATAGGACAAGGGGCAATGGGCTAAAACTTAAACAGGGGAAGTTTAGATTGGATATGAGGAAGAAATTCTTTACTGTAAGGGTGGTGAAGCACTGGAATGGGTTGCCCAAGGAAGTTGTGAATGCTCCATCGCTGGCAGTGTTCAAGGCCAGGTTGGACAGAGCTTTGGGTGGGATGGTTTAGCGGGAGGTGTCCCTGCCCATGACAGGGGGGCTGGAACTAGATGAACTTTCCAATCCTAACTATTCTATGATTCTACATTGCTATTCCCTACCCCTAACTACAAATCTTATCACCACTAACAGATATAGAATCACAGAATGGTTTGCGTTCAAAAGGACCTTAAGATTGTTTAGTTCCAACTCCCTTCCGCTAGACCAGGTTGCTCAAGGCCCCAAACCTGGCCTTGAACACTGTCAGGGATGAAGTATTCACAAATTCTCTGGGCAATCTATTCCAATACCTCACCCTCACAGTAAAGAACTTTCTTATATCTAGCCTGAACTTCCCCTGTTTAAGTTTGAACCTATCACTCCTTCTCCTATCACTACAGTCCCTGATTAAGAGGCCCTCTCCAGCATCTTTGTAGGCCCTCTCCATATACTGGAAGGCTGCTATGAGGTTTCCACGCAGCCTCCTTTTCTCGAGGTTTAATAGACCCAGTTTTCTCAACCTGTCTTCATATGGGAACACTCCAGTCATAGGAGCCATCCCACCATGTTTCTTCAATGCTGATAATATCACATTCCTGTAGATGTGCACACATCTCTAATTTCTCTTGTTTACTCCCCATACTACGTGCATTTGTATAGAGGAAAATACGCTCAGGGAATGGCAGATTCCTAGCAGCTTCATTCAACATGGATTAAAATTGCTCTGGTCTCATTCAACAACTTTCTCCTCAAAAAGCTAAAACGTTAAAACAATACTTAGATTTTACTACTAAGCTTGTCTTCAAGGATGTTACTACATTAAGGACTAATAAGTAGACTTCTTGATGTATTTAACTCACAGTAGGCCAAGATCAGACAGGCCACACAGAGTCAGGAAACAGGCAAGGACAAGTTGTGTGAGAGCCAACCTCTCCCCTCTTCTTCCCAGCCATCAATCTCACTTTCACAAACTAATGAAGCAGCTTCAGAGCAACAGAGTACTCAAAATAGTTTGTCCAAGCGATGCAGTATGGACTCATACGACACTTCATATGAAATACCTATCACCTCAACACTTACAAAAGCAACCCCCTGTTTCTCCTGTGTCCCCTTTAGCAAGGTAAACAATGAATCTAATATAATCCATGACACTGAGAACAGGATTTAATTATTACATTAGTAAGGTGGATAAACAGGATTTATCAACTTATCAACTTTGCAGATGCAAGCCATGCGGCAGATTCGTAAGAGCAGGGACATGTTCCAACTCCCTGAAACCAAATAAACTTTTTACTACTCATTTTTATCTGCTAAGTATATTAAAAAAAAAAATCATCAGAACAGACAAAAATGACAAATAAAGCTAAAATAGCTATTCATTCCATTCCAAAGCCAGAATGGAAATAGAGTTCAAGACTACAAGGTTTCTGGACTCCTGTTTTGACAACATTAAGTCACCCATAGCAACGCATGAGTTTCTGAAAGCTTAGCAAATTCAGGTGTAAGGATTAAAAATAAATTCATTACTGACCTGTCAAGTTGCTCAATATCCCCCTTCGCCCCAGCATAACAAAATCTAAGCATATTTGGACCACCCTATGCCTTTAAAACATGTAAGAAAACCAACCACCTCTTGTCATTTCAGTTTTATTCAACTAGCAACATATCATCCTGCTCCTACAGGCCCAAAGGCACCTTTCCAGCTGCAGCACCAGAGCATCCAGCAGTTCACAGCTTCACACCCTCCACACTCCTACGCTCAGGTCTGAGACAAATCTACACGAATTGTACCAAAGTTACTATGTGTTTTATTATTTACTAAAAACCTTCAGAAATTTGGTGTCAACAATATTACTCTAGATAGTTCACACAAACATGCAAACATCAGCGAGTGTTTAAATTTTGAACATACAACAAAAAAATAGGAAGAGCTAGCAAATAGCAGCATCATTTTAGGAAACGTCTTCCAAATTTTAACATAGGGTTTTGTTTCCAAAACAAAAAAGCTTTGCATTCCTTCCATTTCAGCATCACACAGAAAAAAGGAAATTGCAAGAATAAAATTAAAACCAAACAACCCTAAGGTAATTTATATGTAAATACAAGAAATTAATAACCACCTTAGGAACCTTAATCTCTAATGGAACTTTTCTTTTTAACCCATCACAGATAGGAATTGACTATGGTCTTCTGTTACACTGGAAGTCCAAATTTTGTCATGACTCTCCCAACTAATGACAACAGGAACTGAACATCTAGAAGCCAAAAAAGAAAAGCATGTTTTTCTTGCCCAATCTAAGAAGAGAGAAAACCGAATATTTAGACAGTGCATTCTTCAGAACGGTGCCTCTGTTAGGAACTGACTGGGTGCATGCTGGGGTCATTAACTGTGGCATAATTACATGACAAGTAAGAACAGGCTATTTTGCCCAAACAAGCCACATGTAAATGGCACAACAAAGATATTCTAACCTCCTCCCCACATCTTAAAAGAGAGAACTATCTTATTTTTGCAAGATTTCTATTTCACATAGAAATAGAAAGTATTTCATAGAAATATTTCATAGGTTGCTTCTGCCGTACTTCATGATTTTCCTTCTTTCAAATGCCTAATCCCATAGTCTAAATGCCACTATTTGGCACATCGATCAAAACAGGCAAGTTAGGAAAGCTCCCAAATTTTAACAGAGTAGACTTACTTTCATAGATACGCAAAATGTTTTAGATGCCATAACCTCCAGTCATTGTTTTCTCTTACAGAAAGCATGCATAAATAACATCAAACACATATTATATCTACCTTCTCCAGTGAAAACAGAGTTCAATCATGTCTCCTCTTTCTACCCTTGCAGGTACAAGGGTACAAGCTCCACATTCCCCCACATCAAGAAACAACTAATTAACATGCTCATTACCATATATGAAATGTCACAAAGTAGCATCTTATGTGAGGATGGGCAAAGTGCCAAAACATGCTGGTATCACCCCTCAGCTGCACCACACCTCATTAGACTCAAATTACTTGCCTTTTTAGCTGGAATTTTGAAATCAGCAACGCAACCCTACATGCTGCCAAGGGCATTTCCGTCTTTGCACGGCAGGCAAAACAGCACATTTAGGTTCTCAGTGGATATTAAGGCTCTCCTAGAGCATCTGGTACCAAGAACTGCACCCCTCTGCCAGCTCAGATGATGACTGAAACTTTCAGTTCTGCTCTTCAGAAACACAGTTACAATTCATGACAAAAATACACAAGCTGTATCCCTGGCCCTACAACCCTGCCAACAAGCTCACTGCTTCAGCAGGGAGAAACATTCCTGCAATTTCCCTGACCTAAGACCTGTATCCTACAAGGTCTGCTGAAAGGTCAGGCAATCATGATGGAAGTTATTGTGGAGTACACAAAGATTATTTTCTTCAAAGGAATCATAACCATATTCCCGAGCCTTACAATCTCCATGTCTCCAGCAACAAAATGGACCAAAAGTCTACTATAAAAAGTAGTAGTACATCAGAAAGCAAGGACTAAGAAAAACAGATTTGCAATACAGAAAACTACAACAGCATCCCACTAAATTCACATGGATCCCAAAGATAAAAACTAGCAGTTCTGGATTTGCTGCAAAGGTTTCCCTCCATCATATTTCTCATCAAACAGCAGCAAGAGAGGCAATAATGTTCTACATACAATCTGTTCCCAAAAGAAAACCACAACAACCCAGAAGCAACAGTCTGAATACACAGTTGGTACCATCAAATACCATCAAAGCTTTCACCAGTATAACTTTCTGCAACACCTTCTGCTCTGTAAGTAGCACAGACATGAGGCCTGTTTTCCATAAGTGACTGAATTAGAAAACATGAAATGAAAATATTCCTTTTTAGAGATCAGGATTTTACTATTATTAATGTAGAGGTGTAAGGATTCAGAAGGTGAAATTACACTTCTAGTAGTGAATTTTCTAGCAGAAACTTAAAACTGACTTAAGTCTTTCACAAAACAACTCTGATTATTATGTGGAACATAAAAATCCAGGTGCTGTATTTGTCTATTGACATTCTTGTCTAACACCACAGATTTGAAAGCCCTCCTGCATTTATTCATGGTTTTGCTACTCATATTTATTCTGTAGGATGACTATGCTCCTGTTTCACAAACATCTATATCCTAAATGAAGCTATTGATGTTTCAAGGACAACTTGCAAACAAGCAAGGGTGTTCAGTAGCTAGTAAATCAGAAGACCACATTGCTTGAGGATGAAAAACTGTGCTAGATAACTGAAAACATTCTCAATTCTGTAAAACAAATAAAACAGTTACAGGGGAAAAAAAAGTGTTTATTGTACAGATACTTATCCAACATCAGCATTCTGAATGTTGTAATTCTGGAGTATTGCTTTCTTTCCCACACTTATTTCCCAGACAGGAACTGTAATGTTCACATAAAACAGAATATATTGTGTTGAAATATTATTTTGATTGCAACAGAAAAGACTAATTCACTATTGAGCAGAAACTCCATTTTGCTATAATATTCTCCAACTCATGAGTTTTATGGTTGGGTAGCAATCCCACTTGATCAAATCTACACTGAATATGAACAATGAAGCACTAACACCTCTCAAATGGGATTCTCTGAATTCAGAGCAATTTTCAAAGAGGGCATGTTCAAAATTCACTCAGGTAAAGTTGTTATATCAACACAGCAGGAGGACCTGACCCAGCACAGGGGCACAGGGATTTTCTCCTTCCAAGAAACAAGACTATCTTTGTTACCTGAAGTCTACTGTCTCAGGTAGCACACATACAACTGCAATTTCATGGGGTTGAAAAGGCTGGAGGGGTAGCACAGCTCAGCCTGGATGGGAATGTCACAGAGGTGTCCTTGCCCATGGCACGGGGATTGGAACTAGATGATCTTAAGGTCCTTTCCAGTCCTAACTATTCCATAATTCTATTCTATGATTCTATGCCAGCTTCCATGTTATTCACATGCTGCCAATTCTGCATGAACATCATCTTAGAGTTCACATCCAACAAATAGTTTCAGCAAGACTTTTTTTATTTCCACAGCAGCAAGCAAGGTAGAACAAAAGAGAAAAAAAAAAAAAAATCAAAACTCCTTTCCTCAGTTTGTAGCTAAACTGAACAGGATTTCACATATAATAAAGGCCTTTTTTTCCCAGAAAGAGCTCTGCCTGCTTAGTTCCAGCCATCTGCAAGTGTTGGTGCCTTTCACAGGAAGCCAGAAGACAACTCCATAACGGGAAGTGGGCAGCCAAAACACAAGCAGAGCTGGTAACCACCTCCCTAACAAATGACTAAAGCAAGTATTTTTATCAACTTTAAAAGCACATGCTGCTCAACTGATGGTTTGAAATATTTTATGAAGCTGTATATCAAGTCTGCAGAAATGTCAACATTCAACATTAAAAGCTTTGCAAAAAAAAAAAAAAAAGGAAAAAAAAAGGCATCATTCACAATGTCTTCTCTCTTCAAAATGGCAAGTCTCTCAAAACATTGTCACATGTGTGGAATTACTGCCTGAACATTCGCATACATAGACAAAAACCCACAGGAGATCAAACTTTCAAGATACTGTGATTTCTCCACAATAAAACACATCCAGACATGCACTCAGCACATATAATTAGAATGTTACATGAAATGGCTGCCAAATACTTTGTCATGATTAAGACCATAAAAGGTTCATAACATAGTTACATTTTTACCAGTTCCTCTGCCATGAGTCATGAAAATTAAGTGAAGTTCTTCCAGTAGGCTGAGAAAGATCTTGGATAGTACAGCTTTGTTTTCCCAAGTGCAACAGGATTCAAGTGGAAGAGGCCAGAGGGAAACACAAAGAGGAGATGGACAAATGAGCAGCTGAGATTTGTAATTCAACAACTAATGGCTAGGTGCCCAACTTTTGGGCTATTTATTTATTAAGAAGTGAGAGTAATAGTGCATTTTTGGACAATACGTGCCAATCGAGTGCATTTATATACCAAAGAAAACTCTTAAAGGCAAATTCAAAATGCAGAAGGTAGGAATTCTGGCAAGATTTCCAGTAAACTCCTTTTATGAAGGTATACTTTTTTGTTCACCATAGATGAGAGCCAGCATGAATCTTGAGCATCAAGAAGGAGAGAATGACCACTACAGGCCCCTGACGAAGGGAGAGTTCAAGAACAACTTTGCTGTAGCTAGACAAAAGTGAAATGAATCCAAGTTTTGACAAAGAAAACAGCTGGTAGCAACTGTGGTGCAGAGAACAGCCCGTACATACATCATATGATTTCCAGAGAAAGTACAGGATAGCAGAGCAGTGGGTAGCTAAACCAGATGCCCAAATACAAAAAAAAAAAAAAAAAAAAAAAAGAAAAAAAAAAAAAAGAAAGAAAAAAAAGGGAGGGTGGGTGTTACTATAGTTTTCCAAAACTGTTAGTGGGGTTTTTATGGGTAAAGCAGCACAACAATTCTGTGTCAAAAGGAATTTTTCTGATAGCTCTATCTGGCTAAATCATATTAAAACCGAAGCTTCTAATTTGGTGAGACCAAAACTATATACATATACCACAGAATATTTCAGTGTCTGTGTACTGAATACAGGATTCCTTTAAATAAATAAAACCAGCAGAAAGCACTGAAATACATGAAATGTCAAAGTAAAGGATGAAACTTGAAAGTAAACTCTTGCACTACTCTCACCATTGCTTTTTTAAAGTTCTTGCTACAGGAAAGCTCTGATGCTACAGCATCATTTCACCTGCCAGCTTCTCTGATCATTGCAATTTGTCAGGGCAGAAGAATAAAATTAGCGCTCATGCCATCAATAACTGCCAACAGAGCTTGCCAGGAAACATTTAACTATTCAACTATGTAGTATTTCATATGCTAAAAGAGAAACTACTCATCTCCGGTCTGGATAGTTGTGCAATATTTGAACTCAATGTGCAAAGAAATCCTGTAATCCTTCTGACAGCTTCAGATTAGAAATTTGAGGCCAATGAATCAACTGAAGGATATTACTATGTATGGAGACACACAAACTTACTAACTCTGATTAGGAAAACACCTTTGACTCCAAAGTTAGTGGCACACAACCATGTGAAAGCCTCACTACTCTGTGATTTCAGTACATTTCTTCAAACTGAGTTTTCAGTCTGTATAGCAGCGCAATTGGTTCCTAAATCAAAGATCACGAAATGATCAGAAACCGAACAAAAACAATTCCACAAAAGCAATTTAGGATAGTCAAGAGCAACCACCATATCCTCATGAGAACCACAAGGCATGAAAGAAACATCTTGCAATCCCACATTGCTATACCAACATGACTTAGAAGCAGGAAACAAAGCTGTTTTAATCTGAAATGTGAAAGTTGCATTAGAATTCTGTTTTCAAACAAAAGGAAGACTTGCAGTATACAAGACAGTAATAATCTGTTCTATATTACTTATATCCTTTATGCTTTCATACAAGAATTAGCTTAAATTTACTATCCCCATTTTAGAGAGAAGTCAAGCTGGTTTGTTTCCAAATGAGTGGAATGTGTAACACTTAAGAGTAAAAGCAACAGCCTACGTAACATTTTTGATTTTTCCATAACTTGTTTCAGCTACATTACTATGCATTCTGCATTGCTGACACAAGGTGCTCTCATGAGAGAGCAGTTTCTTGCATAAGTTAAGCAATACTACAGAAGTATTCACAACCTCCCTTATAAACTACTAAATATTTCCTGCACTGACAGTGACTATCCTCACCACTTTGATGATATGAGGGATACTTGGTTTAGTAGTGTTTGAGCTTCACTGATAGAATCTGAGGAAAAAAAGAACAAGCCAGCATTTCCAAAGAGAAAGCTGCTTTATAAAACAACATTTGTATTTCATAGAATCATAGGATGGTTTGAGTTGGAAGGGACCTTAAAGCTCACCTAGTTCCAATCCACCTGCCCTGGGCAAGTACACCTACCACTACACTCCAAGCCCCATCCAACCCGGCCAGGGATCGGGCAGCCACAGCTTCTCTGGGCAACATGTATTTGGTAAGTTTCTATTACCATTTCCGGTGCTGACACATTACTAAGATCTGGATAATTTGTTTTTAAACAGGAAGTATTGATTTTTGCTTTGCCTCTCTTCCCTGGACCCACCAACAACAGTTTACATTCAAGTACCATCTCTGCTTATCATCAGCCATAGGATGCAGAATTCTCTTGCTAGCCCAGACATGGTCAGCATACTCAGAGCTTTAACTGCATGTGTTAGAGCAAGTGAAAAGTGGACAAAAAGGGAGCAGAAAACTAAAGCTGACCTACAACTGGCCACAGATGTTGTCAAATTAAAAATTTAAACATGGGTTGCCTTCTATAAAACGAGAAAAAAAAATTAAATAAATCCACCCTACCAGCCTAATAGCAAGAATGAGGGCCTGCTTGGCCAGTGACAATCAATGTTATATACTCATTCAGGTTGGAAAAGACCTTTAAGAACATCAAGTTGAACCATTAACCTAACACTGCCAAATCCATCACTAACCCATGTCCCTGAGCATCACATCTACATGTTTTTTAAATACCTCCCAGGAGAATGACTCCACTACTTTCCCAATGTTCCAATGGTCCACAACCTTTTCGGTGAAAAAATTTTTCCTATTACCCAACCTAAACCTCCCTTGGCACAACTTGAGGCCATTTCCTCTTGTCCTATTGCTCATTACTTGGGAATTGAGACCAACGCCCACCTCATTACAACCTCCTTTCAGGTAGCTGTGAGAGACTTCCTGTCTCCAGACTAAATAGCTCCAGTTCCCTCAGTCATTCTTCGTAAGACTTGAGCTCTATGTTATTCACCAGCTTTGTTGTCCTCCTTTGAACATACCCCAGCACCTCAATGTCTCTCTTGCAGCAAGGGGCCCAAAGGTGAACGCTAATTTGAGGGACAGCCTCACCCATGCCAAGTACAGGGGGATGATCTTTTCCCTAGTCCTGCTGGCCACACTAGTTCTCATACAAGCAAGAATGCTATTGGCCTTCTGGGCCACCTGGGACCACTGTTATATGTATAATGCCCACAGAAGAATGCTAGATTTCAATGTTGTTTCCTGAAATCACTACAGTACAAATAAGGGGTGTTAAACTATTCACCAATCTGAAGCAAATGCTTCAGCTTCCACTAGTGAACATATGGTATCTGCTGAACACAGGAAGGGAGTTACACACACATTTACACCTACATACACAGAATTGTTCTACAGAGCGGAAAAAAAACCAACACCAAAACAAAACACTGTGTCCTGCGCTCCAGCTGTACTGGCTTTATAGCTCAAGCTTTAGCAGTCACTGGTACAAACTGTCCTGACTGATCACAAAACTTCACATGTGCATGCCTTTTAAATCAGATTATTTATTCATACATCAAGCTTGGAAGCAAGCAAAAAATAACAAGGATGATGAAAGAAAGTCATTAACTAACAGTCCTTGACACCAAATAAAACAACACTTGAAAAACAGCACCAAATGAGAAATATTGTGAACATTGTGGGCTATAATTGCCTGACTAGGCCTAAATTTTATCAGGCTGTAAGGGAAAACAAAGTAGTTGTCCTCTGTCCCACCTTCTGCCTCCAAAAATGCAAAAAAAGAGAAAATGTTACCAGTTAAAAATCATTATTTAGCTTACCCAACTGCCATGTGGTTCACCTCAGTTTATGTATTCAGAGTATGAATCAACAAGAAAACTACTTGTTTGGCAGATATTTCAGTGAAACAGGCTCTTTTGTAAACTGTCTTAAAAATAATAGAATCATAGAATAGTTAGGGTTGGAAAGGACCTTAAGATCATCTAGCTCCAACACCCCTGCCAGGGGCAGGGACACCTCCTACTAAACCATGCCACCCAAGACTCCATCCCAGACTTAAACAGTTTTCTGTGGATCCCACTAAAGAGATGGTGCTTAAATACTCTCAAATCTCTGGTATGAGGAAAATGAACAATCTGGAGTGACCAAGCCTCTATCTTTTGAAATGGAAATGTAGATGACAAGACTGCTATACAGAAACCACTGATACCTGAAAAATCATAGAATCATAGAATAGTTAGGGTTGGAAGAGACTTTAAGATCATCTAGTTCCAACCCCCCTGCCATGGGCAGGGACACCTCCCAATAAACCATGCCACCCAAGGCTCTCTCCAACCCGGCCTCGAACACCGCCAGCGATGGAGCATTCACAACTTCCCTGGGCAACCCATTCCAGTGCCTCACCACCCTTACAGTAAAGAATTTCTTCCTCATATCCAATCTAAACTTCCCCTGTTTAAGTTTGAACCCGTTACCCCTTGTCCTCTCACTACAGTCTCTCATGAAGAGTCCCTCCCCAGCATCCCTATAGGTCCCCTTTAGATATTGGAAGGCTGCTATGAATAAAAATTCATAGCCTGTTAAGGAGAAATATGTACTTAAGTCTGTTCCTAAAAAAGTTTGTGTTTATCACAGGCTTTCAGAAAAATAAACACTTAAGTTTTGAAAGCAAAGACACTGTGAGTCACAGATTCTCAATGCCTCTAGAGAAAAAAGTATTAGCATGATAAATTGACCATATACTAGGAATCTACAACCCACAAATCTCAGTATAACAGCAGTGGGATCATGGTGTTCTGTGTGCAAAACAGCCCAGCAGAAAATACTAGCCTAGTAAAGCCACACTTAAGACAAACTTCAGGACTTGAAACAGAACAGCCATGCTGCAACACTCCAGTTACAACATGCTTCGATAACGATTTGCAGCCTCTCTATTTTAGGGAGATTTTCTTTTTCTCCTCTATTTTTAGTACATTCTTTCAAGGAGGAAGAAAATCAGATTAAAATAAACTAGTATGGTAAAAGAAACCCTATTTTGCTTTTCTAAAGCTCTCCAATTAGCACAAGAGACAAGAGGGGTCATAGAGGCAGAGCAGGAGATATATGCCTGAAAGAAGTAAGAAAGACTAGTTAACATTGCTAGAGTTACTTACAAACATCAAAAAGAACCTGATCTTGTTGATGGGGGAGGGAATGAGGGGAATATGTATTCATTTTAGTCCTCTCCTTTCTATTTGGCTTTTCCTTTAAATGGCAAGGGAGCAGGAGGGGAACACAAAACCCACAAATCCCACACCTGTGTGTTTCCTAATGCAATACCCCTTGATTTCTTATAAGTTTTATATTACATGGATTCCAGCTCTAAAACCTTTAACAATACTTATTAAAGTTCCTTATCAAAACACACAAATTAACTACAAGATTAGTCATTTGAGGAGTGAAGAGCACCATAAAATTAACCTGGGTATTAAAATTAAGCCCAGATTTCAACAGAAGCAGGAGTGGCAGAGCTATTGAACAATATAAGATATGTATTTCCCTAAATTAGACCTTTCAGTCTGGCTCCTTCAGTAGCCTGTTCCTTCCCACGCTTGAGGGAAGAAGAAAACCTACAACTCAGGCTAACATAAAAGAGGTACAGACTTCCCGTATATTCAAAGTCATAAACTGAAAGCAAGAGAGCAAAGACAGACTGACTCCCAGTGCAGTGATTGCTCAGCTAAGTAAAGTTACAGGACACCATGGAGTTTAACTGCAGTGCAGTTATTTCCCCCCTTTTTGAAGTACCTAAAAGAGTATTAGAAAAGGTGCAATACCAGAAAGTTAGTTTTCCAATGGGAAACACATTTCTTGTCCTAGAGAACTGAAATAATGGTATTCTCCTTTCCTCTCTCATAAAAATAAAACTCAAGAGAAAGCATTACTAGAACTCCTTGAACAACTTCTGTAGCTGGAGAACCAGCAACCTAACACCAGGCATAAAACTGCTCCCCCAGGATTTGGTCTCCTGTCTCATCACAACCATGCCCAATCTCAGCAGATAACAGCTATCAAAGTGACAATCTGGGATGTAGAATACAAACTCGGGATTTAATCCCACCCCACCTTTCCAAGTGTCACTGACACCTAAATGTCTTCATTTTAAATACACACACACATTGTATGAACAGCTACATAGACAGTTACTCCTGGTCAGACATCATGTTATGCTTTCTACCTTAAAACACAAAACCAAAATGAAACACCAAAAAATGAAAAATCTACTGGGAGACTGCAAACATTTCACAGCTGGCATCCTTAACTCAAGATAACCACCTATTAGCACACTTAATGTCCAGTTTTTCATCCTGAAAAATCACCATGTCCTTGATCCAGCCACAACTCACGTCAGCCTCTGCACTTCAACTGAAAAAAACCCATTCCCAAAATTCTGCTAGTACTACTCATAGGCAGTTTCAGGCACCTAACTGGAAGAATCTGTGAAGAACATTTTTTAGCTTCAGGAAGAGCTTACTTTTTACTCCAGTGTGTCTACCAATGTTTACACCACTTTTATGAAAAAACTTCCAAGCTCTTGGAACAACAGCTATACATTCTTCTTCCAGAGCAGTTACACAGATGCTCGGCCACATCAAGTTCAGCTCTGCAACAACAGCATGCCCAAGAGCTACTCAGTGAGCATGTATCTAAAAACCAACCATAATTAGCAGAATATTGTGAAGCAGATATCCCACAGCAAGCTTCTGAAAAACTGGCAGCTGTTTTCTAATGAAAGAGTCTATCCCAAGACAAATCAAGCGCACTTGCACTTCCCCAACCATATTTCAGATAACTCACAGCTTTTTGCTATCAAAGGTGATACAGCCCAAATGAAAGGAGTCAGGAATCTCAGTTTTGCATCTTGTTTGTGCTGCACTGCTGCTTTGTAGTTGTGGGGCTATGCTATCAATAAAATGCCCATTAAAAAACATAAAAGTCAATAAAAAGTCTGCACAACAAAGGAGCTCGCCTCTTTCAGTCTACCACTGATAGAAATATGGCAGCAAATACTGGGAATCCTGAAGTGTTCAGTGAATGTGTTAGCCATTGATGGGTAGAAAAGATGTTTGTTGATTTCTGTAGGAAGTGGGAGCTTCTCACCTAGTCCTAATGCTGTAAATCAGAATAGCTACTGACAAATTACGGTATGTGAACTGCTAGCAGACTGCAAAGACAGGAATGATCTGCAGCTGGTCCTCCAAACCACAACAAACAACCTAATGTACTGTACTGGCAGCTATTCTACTAGATGGTCACACCATCTAACACTACATTTTATGTAAGGATGAATGAGAGAGACACTCAAAAGTCAAGCATGCTCAGCTCCCCTGAAGAAATAAAATTTGAAGTAAAAATTGAAGACAAGGTGGCAGTTCACAACTTCTTGCTTTTTCTTCTCCTCACAAAGGAAAGCTCTTTATGAATGCTGGAGAAAGTCACAATGTATGTGAAAGATCCTATGACAAATTAATACATTTGCTTTAAAATTCCTTGTTAATCTCATTTTCTAGACCCAGTTAGCACCAAAACATGATTACTAAGCTAAAAGCTCCACAATGTATTTCTTCTTTCATTTGGTAATGCTTTGTCCATGACCAGGCTTTATACTAAAATCATTACTGAAGCAGGGGAAGAGAACCCATTTTAACACATCAGCTGTGATATTTCAGATTAAATTGGCTTCTTAAACAGCATTAGGCTCTACATTCTTTAGTTAAACTCAGACTACCATTTTCTACTCTGCCCATACAAACTGGTGCTTTTCTGTAATTTACAAGAACAAGATGCAATCCACACACACAATCTACCAGCACAACTCAATGAATAGCGCTTGTTCAAGGTCTAGGTTGTTCCTACCGGTTCCACTGTTCTGAGTATGCCCAGTACAAAACAGTATCAAGAGTCACAGACCACAGCACCTTGGCTTCTTCACAGATTGTCCATGTACAACACCTCTGCTTTTCTCAGATGCTTTGCCGGGGAAAGGTTGCAGCCAGGCAGAAGAGAACTTCTTTGGTAGAATGTGAAAGTAGTCACACAAGTAGCACCTCCTATACTGTGGGGAGGGAGAGGAAAGGTGGATGACGCCACTCAGCGGGGCTCAGCAGCACAGGCCAGGCCACTAATATAGCTACAGTACTTGCTCTTACTACTACCACAATGATTTAGGGTTACCTGCATTTTAAAAAAAAATATACAATATTGGGGCAGTATTATTTCTCACTGCCCTGCACAGATGAAGGCCTTGCTGGCATGAAAATCTCTGGCAGGATCAGTCAGAAGCTACACCACAAAGAACATTAAGCTTTTAATGATGATTAGCTTCAGCAACTAATGCTGCTTTACTTCAGAATTGCGCTTTCAGTCAGGATTCACCCTGTTGATAAAGCTTTAGAGCAGTAAGCCTGTTGTGATTCTCCAACTGCAGTCCCCTTGAACTTTAGTGACCTGTAAAACTTCAGATGTGGTTCACTGTGACTCCACAAAATTATAAGCTTCCCTACATTTCTATCCAAAAGACCAAGGTCCATGAGAAATTTTGAGGGTTGACACCAGCCAAAAAAGAAGGGAAGGAGTAGCTGCATGTGGTACAAACAAGAGTATGTGCAGCAGACCTGTAGGCGTGACTTCATTTTATCTTAGGACAGAAGTGTTTTACAATGCCATTTCACGAACAGGAATGTCCAACTAAGAAATGCAACAACCCTTGTTCTACACAGACTCACTGACTCCTATTTACCTTTGTTCTTATTTGTGTCGACTGACAGCAAGATAAGGAAATAGACAACTGCTGGAGACCAAGTATCAAGGATCATTGCTGATCAAAAATAAAACTCTCCATACCAGTATTATAACTTCAGCTCTCCAGAAACAATTGATCATTTCATTAAGCACTCTAGAGCATGGAGATGAGTTATACTTTATATCACTATCACAGTATTACACTTTAGTCATAAACACACAGCCCAACAAAGTGCTTGTGGGCTAAAAAAAATGAAATGAAACGTTTTTCATTTTCTTTTCATTACATTGGAAAGTGCCACCTAACCATGATCCAAACATGAGGAAAGCTACTCACATAATACATTTGGAGAGATACTGCACATAAGTTTTGCACTGAACAGCATCTTGAACTACATCTGCACCACAGAATATGAAAGAACATGTAGCTCCTCCCCTTCCTCCACCAATTCATTCAGGAGAAAGCAGGCTAGCAGCTCTGAAGAGCGGCACAAAGAAGTCCAGCCAGCTCCCGTACCTCCACATTATGAAGCAACATCAAACAGATCTCCCTTTGCAAAACCAGTTTCCACTTCAGAAACAAACCAACAGAGAAGGGCTGGTTGGAAATGTGATGCTCCAGGGCAGCCTTGATTGTAGCGATCATGAGATGGTCGAATTCAAGATCCTCAGGACAGTGAGAAGAGCGTGCAGCAAGCTCACTGCCCTGGCCTTCAAGAGAGCAGACTTGGCCTCTTCAGGAACCTGCTCAGTAAGATTCCATGGGATATAGCCCTAGAGGGCAGGGGGGCCCAAGACTCTTGGTTGGTATTCAAGGATCACCTGCTGCAAGCTCACGAGTGATACATCCCCACTAGAAGGAAGTGCTGCAGGAGGGTCAGGAGACCTCCTTGGATGGATAAGGAGCTGCTGAGGAAAATTCAAATGAAAAAAGAGGCTTCTAAAAGGTGGAAGCAAGAACAGGTGGCCTGGGAAGAATACAGGGATGTTGTCTGGGAAGCTAGGGACCAGGTTAGGAAAGATAAGGCACACTTAGAATTAAACTTGGCTAGGGATGTTAAAGATAACAGGAAGGGATTCTATAGCGACATTGCAAATAAAAGACAGGCTAGGGACAACATGGGCCCCCTCCAGAAGCTATCAGAACTGGCTACTTTGGATTTGGAGAAGGCTGAGGTTCTTAATGAGTTATTTGCCTCAGTCTTCACTGGCAAATGCTCTGACCACAGCACCCAAGTCTTGGAAGGCAGACGCAGGGACAGTGAGAATGAAGACCCTGGGCCCACTGTAGGAGAGGATCTGGTTCAAGATCATCTTAGTGAACCTGAACATACACAAGCCCATGGGACCTGATGAAATCCATCCGTGGCTCCTGAAGGAGCTGGCAAATGAAGTTGCTAAGCCACTGTCCATCTTAAGGTTCTTTCCAACCCTAACTATTCTATGATTCTATGATTCATTTTCCAAAGTGTTACTCTCACCAATTATGCTACAAGTACATTGGTAATGAAATAGCATACAGCTAATTTCACTAGAATACACCTATGAATACTGAATACCTGTTTCTTAAAACAATGGGTAGAACTTACACAGTTTATATGTTAAACAGAGCATTAGTTATTCTTCTGGGGGAAAAACGATACATAAACCCACAAATAAAACCTTTGAAAAAGACATCTATATTATAAAAATATATAAAAATATAAAAGGATTGAGGGATCTATCTTTCCAAGCAAATCAGTCCACAGGTACTGGCATAACCCCAATGAGTCCTGGAGGCAGAACTCTAACAAATATTTAAGCAGATCTTCTATTGTAAGAAATATATAGCCACTATAAATCTTAAATTTGATGACTCAACATGGCAAGATTAAAGACAAGGAGGCTTCAACTACATGTAAAAAAATTAGTATCCTCATCACTGCTCCTCTTTCTATCCATTTTAAGTGTTGAGAAAACCAAACTTACAACATAACCTCATAGTAGGGCAAGTGTCTTCATGTATAATTTTCATTTTCTGGCTGTATTTCACAATGACTTTTAAAGAATTTTGTTAAACAGCTTTTTTAATACTACAACAGAATAAAAACAGATGATGCTGCAACTCTACATTCAGTTCTGAATAAAATGCACTAAGTTGTAATTTACAGCAATGGTCTACCATGTAGCAACCACTAACAATTTTGGGGTTTATTATCCAGATCACCAGATTCATATCTGACCTAGATCACATGCAACTAAGATCCTCCAGCTGCCAAATTCTTCATCATGCTATGAAGGTATGTCTATTAACTCACATTCACATTGAGCATATATGTGAGATTAGTAAGCCCAATATTTATCACAAACTTTAAAAAGATGACAATTAAGGGGCTTATGTTAGTAACTCAGGACTCCTGAAAGCTGGTAACAGTTTCATTTCCTCATAGCTGCACTTGAAGTTTATCCAGCATTTTGTAAGTATTAGCCTTTAATTAGAGAAAGAAGTTGCATGTTTCCATTCCGGCATACCATGCTGTGGCACAAGTTCACTGCATACTCTTTGATAGTTAAATTCCATCTGGAACTTCTACAAGTGTTGATATCCTCTTTTGCAATACTGATATAATTCAACTAATTGAGGGGAGGGAAATTTCACTAGGCACCAGGTTAGGAAAGCTAAGGCACACTTAGAATTAAACTTGGCTAGGGATGTTAAGGATAACAGGAAGGGATTCTATAGCGACATTGCAAATAAAAGACAGGCTAAGGACAACATGGGCCCTCTCCAGAAGCTATCGGGAGAACTGGCTACCCTGGATTTGGAGAAGGCAGAAGTTCTTAACAACTTCTTTGCCTCAGTCTTCACTGGCAAATGCTCTGACCACAGCACCCAAGTCTTGGAAGGCAGACACAGGGACTGTGAGAACCAAGACCTCGGGCACACTGTAGGAGAGGATCTGGTTCAAGATCATCTTAGGAACCTGAACGTATACAAGTCCATGAGACCTGATGAAATGCATTCACAGGTCCTGAAGGAGCTGGTGAATGAAGTTGCTAAGCCACTGTCCATCATATTTGAAAAATCATGGCAGTCAGGTGAAGTTCCTGATGACGGGAAAAAGGGAAATATAACCCCCATTTTCAAGAAGGGGAAAATGGATGATCCAGGGAACTACAGAGCAGTCAGTCTCACCTCTGTGCCTGGCAAAATCTTGGAGCAGATTCTCCTGGAAGGCATGCTGAGGCACAAGACAAACAACAAGATGGTAGGTGACAGCCAGCATGGCTTCACTAAGGGGAAATCCTGCCTGACCAATCTGGTGGCCTTCTATGATGGAGCTACGGAACTGATGGACAGGGGTAGAGCAGTTGATGTCATCTACCTGGACTTCTGCAAAGCGTTTGACACTGTCCCACATGACATCCTTGTCTCTAAAGTTGGAGAGACATCAATTTGATGGGTGGACCACTGGGTGGATAAAGAACTGGCTGGATGGCTGCACACAAAGAGCTGTGCTCAATGGCTCAATGTCCAGCTGGAGACCAGTAACGAGTGGTGTCCCTCACAGATCAGTGTTGGGACCGGTCTTGTTCAACATCTTTGTCGGTGACATGGACAGTGGGATTGAGCGCACCCTCAGCAAGTTTGCCAATGACACCAAACTGTGTGGTTTGGTTGATACACTGGAGGGAAGGAATGCCATCCAGAGGGACCTTGACACACCTGTGAGGTGGGCTGATGCCAACCTGATGAAGTTTAACATGACAAGTGCAAGGTCCTCCACCTGGGTCAGAGCAATCCCAGGCACAGCTACAGGTTGGGCAGAGAAGAGATTCAGAGCAGCCCTGCAGAGAAGGACTTGGGGGTGTTGGTTGATGAAAAAATGAACATGAGCTGGCAGTGTGCACTTGCAGCCCAGAAAGCCAACAGTTATCCTGGGCTGCATTAAAAGGAGCATGACTAGCAGGTCGAGGGAGGTGATCCTGCCCCTCTACTCTGCTCTCGTGAGACCTCGCTCAGAGTATTGTGTGCAGTTCTGGTGTCCTCAACATAAAAAGGACATGGAACTGTTGGAACAAGTCCAAAGGAGGGTCACGAGGACAATCAGGGGACTGGAGCACCTCCCGTACGAAGACAGGCTGAGAAAGTTGGGGCTGTTCAGCCTGGAGAAGCAAAGGCTGCATGGAGACCTCATAGCAGCCTTGCAATATCTCAAGGGGACCTATAGGGATGCTGGGGAGGGACTCTTCATGAGGTACTGTAGTGAGAGTACAGGGGGTAACGGGTTCAAACTTAAACAAGGGAAGTTTAGATTGGATATGAGGAAGAAATTCTTTACTGTAAGGGTGGTGAGGCACTGGAATGGGTTGCCCAGGGAAGTTGTGAATGCTCCATCGCTGGCGGTGTTCAAGGACAGGTTGGACAGAGCCTTGGGTGACATGGTTTATTGGGAGGTGTCCCTGCCCCTGGCAGGGCGATTGGAACTAGATGATCTTAAGGTCCTTTCCAACCCTAACTAGTCTATGATTCTATGAATATTCTTCCCAATCCAGCCTGCTTGCCCTCTTCATGGTGCACAGATTAGCTAGATATGAACTGGCAAACCAGAAGTGACTACAGCACTTTTCAGGATACTCAGCCATCTGGGGGGGGGGGGGGGGGGGAGGCGAAGGGGTGTGGGGGGAAGTATTGATGACTGTATAAATAATATTCTAACATATTTGTAGCGCTAATTCTCTCATGGATCATTTCTTCATTTCTGAACCTAGTATTTGCACACTACTAAGACACTCCCTTTCCCTAACATCACCATAGAAATCAGAAGGAAACAAAACAACAGCAAAAGGAAGAAGCAAAAGAGTTATAAATTCACTAGGGGGAAAAATAAATAAATCACAGTAACCATTCCTGTGACGCAACTTAATTAATATGCTGTGTTACAGCCAAACAGACTGAATATGAGTAAGATGCAAACATTTTTCCAGTTTATTTGAAACAGCAATGGGGTTAACTCCTCAATAAACCAGAACTAACAGGTCATCAGTGAAGCTTGACTAACTTCCTACCGGCTGGTCCAAAGGAACCTCTGGGTGCTCATAGCACAGCACTGTTCCAAAGCCATCTAGCAGCCAGGTTTGGATAATAAAGAATAGTGTGTGAGAGTGCCAGGTTATCAGCTCGAAGTTGCATTAGCCAGCTGCAAACCTAGCTTTTCTTTGGCATTCTTTGTGCTTTCAAAAGGATTTCAGCCCCAGACATTCAAGTTCTCTTTGTGTCCAAGGCTTGAAAGAGGGGGAAAATTGGAAATGCCAAACAGAAAAAAAGGAAACTACACATAACTCAAGTCACAAGCTCACCACTTTTGTGTGCGTTTTCTATATTTAAAGTTACATTTGATTGCAGGAATTTTATAACCCATTCTGTGATTCCAAGTAAAATATTAACAGGCAAAGTTGTTTTGTTCAACTTTTGCGCCTCCTGCTACCTGCAGGATTGGGTAATTCAGAAAAATACCACAGACTGTTCCAATCCCTTCTCTCCTTGAATTTTAAAGTTTTTGAGCTAGAAAAGATGACAAGACACACAGCCAATCAAATTAAAAAGTGGAGGAAGGACTCACAAAGACAATTAAGCAAGTGGCCACATTTGGCTGAATGCAACCACAACTGTGTCTGATTACATCCATTTAGCCTTTTTGCCATAGCAATGCACAAAGCTTTTTCACTGATAGTGGGAAATTAAAATTAACAAAGTCTTAAAATGCGAAAGCAACAAAACACATGCATGCAATGCTCTTTTAAAGTAAAGGAGAAAAGACTCTTAACTCCAGACTGTACCAGGTACTTACCTTCCCAGTGTCTCTTAGGGATTTGTTTACAACATGAATAATTTCCATCTGAATTGCTTTAAAGCAATTTATTATTTATTATCATTTATTAGCAAGCTAAATAGTTTTCATTTCTTAATCAAAATGAGAAAGTTTTGATGTACAGAACACAGGAAGGCAGTAGGGAACTGAAAACCATTCTTTATGAAACTTAAAAACCAGCGTTTGCACACTGTATACTTCTGCAGAAACGATGCCAGTAGAAGTCTCAGGTTGATAGAGAATTCTTTTATCCAATGCAAAAGTTAAATGATCCTGCTCATGTTCTTTGCAGTTTCAACAGGAACATTTCTGAACACTTATGCTTTAGTTGCTTTCTTTTTCTAAATTGCTTCCCTTGCCATTAAAGAAAGCAACGGCAGTACATGATACACGTAGTCTTGTGACTCTCAGATACTCAAAAATCAACCTTTTTGCAGTATTTGACAATGTCTGCACATCTACCAATCTCTTATTAATAAGAACAGTCTTGTACTCTAATAAATACATATAAATAACAATTTAGCACAGAACTATAATCTTTCATTTCAGCACAGAATGCACAAAGTACCTACAAAATTTTTCTAGATGTTCTTTATGTAAAGCTCCCTTCCCAAAAACAACACAGGCAACTCAACACAAACACATTCTCTGCTGATTTGGCCACATGACTGTCCAGCCTGTATTTCAGGTATTAGCTATGTCAGACTTAATTATCAGGGGCAGCTTGACAAGGTCTTTCACATTAGTCAAAAAAGGTGCATTTGCCAAAACCCTTGTGGAGGCCACAGTTTGTAACAAATCTCACTCAGCTCAAATGAGGCTTGTAGTTTTGCTGACAGTTTTTCTCCATCAATTACTCTACATAAATAATTGCTGGCTAGCAAGCTTCTAACAGTACCATCAGGAGCTCAGTGACCCACGATGTCTAAAAATTACTGCCCATCACGTTTATAATCAAATGTATGAGGTTTCCTTTCTACGTGAAGACTGTACCAACTGTGAAAGTTTCAGTCTGATAGAGTGCTTCAGTATCCTGCCCTCAACTTTAAATCCTGCAAATAATAACCCTGTCTAGGAAAGGACAGTGTATCAAAGAAGGTATATGGACTGAATTACAAGTTTCTCTGGTTAGTACATTTTTCTTACCTTTGTTTCCCGTCAGTGATGAGGGTTGCCTAAATACCAGGATGAAACACACAAACATTTAAAAATACCAGCAGGAGCTCACAGAATCACTATATGAACATTATTCATATTACCATGGTTTTCAGGCAGAAATACCCACCCAAAATGATTAAAAGTTCGAGCAATATTTCAAGCATAAGTGTCTAACATAAGAGAACGAGGAAATAAATCAAGCGCTCATACAGGCACGTCTGACTAAGCAAGAGTCCACTATAATGGATAGGATACATGCTGCAGCCTCATACATGCAAGACAGGGAAGCACACTACCCACTGCCTCCAGAGACCTTACAATAAAGTTCTGCTACAATTTATGCTTCAACTCCTTTGCTTCAGTGCACAGAAAGGAGAGATTATACAAACAATTGTTTAAATAGAAACAAAAGCTACATCTTCCAGGAGAACAGGCAGACCAGGCAGGGAAACCAAACATTTTTCAAGGACGCAGGAGAGCAAACACTAGGAAGCACAGCTCTTCAGTCGTTTGTCACATACAGGCTGTGAGACACCCCCACACCCAGGGTCTAACAGCAAACCAATTTGTGCTAATGACAGGTGACATACTAACAGCATGGTAACACAAAAATTCAAGTATATACAGCGTGAAAGCATTTAAACATATATTTAAGCATTATACACAAAAGATACAATGTCACTAAGCCAGACAGAAGTCCTGAAAGCCAAGGGGAGAGAGGGGGATGGAAAAAAGTTGAGGAGAAGGAGGAGGGAGTTCCAGTCGCTGCCACTTTAAACCAAAACCTTCAGCACAGGACAAAGTCTTTCATGGACAGGCTCTGGCTCTTAACAAAGTTGTATTAACTGAGGACCAGAGAGTTTGCACTGACAGCAAGCGTAACATTTAACCCCAGGCACAGCACTGTAAAATATCATTAGCTCTTCCTCTAGACACTCCAGCAGAATTTTTCTGCCTTCTACTATCACAGCTTTGTAGCTGGCATGTGCAAGGCTCAGAATATAAATGCACATCTAGATGAACACAGGCTCTCAGTACATCTCAAGTATTTCTTTTTTCAAAGTTGGAAGTGCAACTTCTATTAATATATGTTATTGACCACAAGAATGCTCAGAACAGTACTGCATGCCTGCAGGGTGATGCAAAAGAAGACATGCAGATGTCTTTGACAAGGGATGTCAAAAAGAGACAGAAGTTTGAAGGGAAAGAAACCTTTGAAGAAAAACAGAAAGAAGGTCAGACTCACCTCTTTGCAAAGACGTCTCTGCTCCTGCAGCTAAAACCCACAATACAACATTACAGCTTTTCTCAAGCATAGCACATTATGTCAAAACAAGTGATTTGATCTCATATTTATTTAATATAGAGTTAGTATCACACGCTGATCTCTTCTATTTCTGCATCACAGCAACCTATATCAAAACTAGGGAAAACATACTAGCTTTTTTTCCCAGGCTGGTCTTTAGTAAGGTTAAGTGTTGAACAATGTTCACAGTTGCATAGTTTACATAGAACTAAGGGCAGAAAATTACAGCCTAACTACAGTCTGGTAAATTAACAGAGTTTTCCCCACAGAAACTCAGTTCTCTCTGTAAAACGCACATAAAACCATTATCTACTGCTGTATTTAAAACTTTAAACAAAGTGCCATCAAGACCAATGAAACAATCATTCACATACAATTCGGAATACAGATACAAAACCAAAGGAAAAGCACTCATGTTTTCTTTATCATATAAGGTTAGCAAGAGGGGGGTGGAATCTTTCCCAGCTGTATGTCTCAATTCAGAGGTGAAATCCCAAAGTGGCATCTGCAAATGGGAACCTCTGCATAAACAGTCCTCTTGCGTTCTTGGTCTGATGTCAACTCACAGCACAACCATCCTCTTTCCCCTTATTAGTAATAGAGATTAAAAAAAGTGCTTTATAAGGGAAGTGAGCCTACTAATACCAAATCATCCTACAAATTACAAACTTTGTAGTATTGGTAACTTACAATTAAGCACCAGTCAGCAAGCACATGAAAAAGAAAAACCTTTTTTATCAGAATCACTTCTGATTCTCATTTTGTCATTTCTCTCCCACTGCTGTAAACAAAAGTCACACTGGTTTTACACACAATCTATAATCTTCACTCCTGGCTTCCAAAGATTCATGTTACTCTAATTTAAGATTTTTTTCCATAATTAATCAATGTAAGACACTGGAACTAAGCAAGTTAGATTTAAATTTCAGTTCAGTGGGAGTCACCTGCTTTGTGCTAGGGCAAGACTTGAGTCAGGATTCACTTGCAGGTTTCTCAGATAATTTTTATTTGTTATTAGTTACCATTGTCAAGATGCAGAAAGACAAGGATCCAAACTTCAGTCAATTACTTTTAGTCTGGGTAGCAGTCAGCAAGAACATGCATGGCTTGGTTCAGCGAGGGTTTGCCAAATGATGAGAGATGTTATCCTAGTCAGGGAAAATTTCCTTTCTTGGCTTGAAACTGCTAAAGGCTGCAGTCACCAAATTAGGACTAAGGATGGGTCCAGAAGGAGCAATTTAGGGCTAAATTTAGGACTGGTGTCAGTAGCAACCATCTGTTAGGACAGACACTAAGTTGATAGGATCACTGAGATAGGAAAAGAAGAAAAGGGAGCTAAAACTACCAGTAAGCTGGGAAGGGTGCAGCTGGCTATGCCTGCACCTGAGGCATACTGAACTAGGAGCGGGAAGGCAGGACTAAACTGAGGACCGCTGTCAGCACCAGCAGCAGGGTTGGCATGTGCACAAGGTGGGACAGCCATCTGCACCTTTAGCCAGACACGACCACGAGGCATAAGGCCAGATTTGCATAAGCCAAAACCACTGTACTATGACTATGTACTATGAGCATCTGTAGATTATTGTCTGGCTAGATGTAGTACTGGAATTGAGTGCTGGATTTTGGGTACATTTCCAACCAGCAGAAGCCCCTGTGCACCAAGGTAAGCACAGCCCCACATCCTTCATATTTCAGACAGTACAAAGAATCAAACAGATGCAGTCACTGCCTTGCCAGAATATTTAGCATGACTTCATGCTAAAACTGAGCATTTAAAATCCAACAGAGTATCTTCAAATCTCCAAGCACCTATACCAAAACAGTTCTGATCACTGCTTAAGGAATTGAATGGGTAGTCTGAAACTGCCATCAATTCACAATATAATCCCGACATCTGCAAACTCTCTTACCAAACAGACTATGCAGGGGTAATAAGGTTAAATGTCAGGGCCTTCTAATAACTAACTCCATCTCCAATAAAGACTTGATGTGCAATCTCATATAATCACCTGGTCTTTCACTTCACCCATCTGTAAACACAACTAGCAGCCCAACCTACTTTGTAGCAGGATGTTGAAAGGCTGGCATTTAAAAAGCTTTAAGAACTTTGCATCTTTTTTCCCCACCCCCTCCAAGTGCCATATAGGTTAAGAGGTTTGTTTGCTTATTTAAGACTAATCTCATGTTTATGCATGTTAAAGTGTACATACTTTACAAAAAAACAGTGCTACAAATAGAACACCAGAAACCATTACCAAAAATTTTCAATGAGTTGTGGCTTGGCTGATAAGTAAGCAACCTTACCTTAAATTTTCCTGCTGATATTTCCTGTACAAAGCTTCTTAATAAATTCATATCACTAACAGCATGCAGAAGGATAAGTTATTGCCAGACAGACATGCTTCAGTTTTTTTTTAGAGCAACAACTCTCAATTCTCCCCATCACATTCATTACCCACTTACAATGCTAACTATGGACCTCAACATAATCAAAACCATTCCAAAACACATTAACCATCTCACAGATAAACATTATCACAACTTCAGAAAACAAACAAAAATTAAACTGTTTACTGATACCAAGGCATTCTCATATCCCTTCATGAACATACAACTAAAATGTTCCTGTGGGCTTTGATCCAGAAAGCACCAAAAGACAATTTGTGAAGTGACTGCCAGAAACCAAACCCAACAACAGGTTTAAGCAAACAAAAATCAGAGGGGAAAAGGAAACCAAATGCTTAAATTCACTCAATAATGCCCAATAAATGAAAGTTACCACAGCAACATTGCAATGTTTTACAAAATAGTAGGGATTTTGTTTGTTGGTTGGTTTTTTGGGTTTTTTTTGGTTTTGTTTTTTTTTTTTTTTTCCCCTGGAGAAGATGAGAGAATACTTCACCTGAAAAGGCTGAAGAAAACTGCACTAAAGAGCATTATAATGGGTCCTTCTCTGGAAGCAAAGCAACTGCAAGGAAGCAATTAACTTCAAGAAAAGAAAAACAGATCTGCAAGAAACCCCAGCCCTCCCCAGAAGAGAGCTGACATGCTGTCTTTTGCTGACATTACTAATTATTAACGTCAGTGTGTTCCATCTGCTATTTTAGTGAGCTACGAAAGCCCCGTTTTCCCCTCCAATTGTTCTCATGTGAGTAAAAATTCAACTGACATTGGCAGCAGTGTAAGCTTTGTAAGGGAGGAATGCAACTAGGAGACATAGCAGTTAACTCTAGGGAAAGAAAAAGAAGAAAAAAAAAAAGCCTAGGAACAACATTCTTATTGGTTTTGTCATTAACTTGCCAGCAGAGAACCCTCTCTTCTGTAATACCAGCAGCCTGTAGCAATGCCACCACCAGATAGCATTCATTCTGTTCTTAATCTTCAAGTAAATCACTCCTACTCAATAAATTACTACTCAGTAGGAAGAGCAATTGCAGATGTATGGAAGCAAAGGAAAAGATGCTTTTAAAAAATCTAAGCCATACCTTTTTCCAAAGCCTAGCAAGGTATTAGAGGTACATACTTCAAAGAGGACTTGATTTAGCCTTTGTTCACATAGCTTTATCCCAAGCATTCTTAGGTGCCCTGAGCATGTCCCCATGCTAGCATGTACCAAAGCCCACACTATTGGGTCTTTCCTGCTTTTCCTTAATATTCAAACTAGAATGTTCACATAAGCTTGCTCTATAAATTTTCACCAGAACAGCCAGCTAAAGACATCACTTGGGGTAAAGGAGGCAGCCATCTCTGGCAGGCTAGGCAAGAACAATCCAAAAAGTCACTGTACTAGGACCTTTCAGAAGGGAGATGGAGAGAAAAGAGACAGAAGTGCAAACCACTGAGCCAAGTTCAACTATTTTCCAAGAAAAATTCCTTCCTAGCATCCCTCAGTGCCTCTGCTTATCACTCCGGGAATGCCACTCCAACCCACCCACCCAGGCACTCAGAACAAAACTCGGCAGCTGCTCATATCTCTCGTAGCTACTACACTAATAATAGTGCCCAGGAAGCAATGTTTCAATAAGGCCATTCAATAATGTCCTCGTGAAATGTGAGATAACCTCCCAAGCACTATTAAAATCCAGGAATTTTCCATATTTAGAAGATACACCCTCTCCTTCAGTTTTGGGGGAGGGGGGGAAACAAACAAAACCAAACATCTATTAAGAACAGCATCCTTACTCAAAAGGTAATTCTCTTTACTTAAATGCTTTTCACAGGATTTACTTTCAAATCTGAGACATCAAAAGCATACAATTCCTTCTGTCTGCTCACAAGCCTTCAAAACCCTAAATTTTGAGGCAAGCAAATCATAGCTATTACAACAGGAACAGAATAAACATAGAGAAAGCTTTATTTATAAAAGGATTGAAATTGAAACAAATGCTGATAGAACTGTTTGAATTTTGTTTGATGCTTTTTAGGGCATCAGAGGTTTGAGTTTCAGGGGAGGCTTTGCTTGTTTGTTTTTATAACATGCTGCTTACAAACACTGTCAAGTTCCATTTAAAGAAACTTTTCTCTGTACCAGTGAGAACAGGGAAGGGAGAAGCTGACATTAATTGCTACTGTGGTCCAGTTGCTTGCTCCATCCAAACAAGACTGCTACTTTTCTTGACTGACATCTTAATTCCTAATTTTAATTTAAAATGCACTGACAGTGATAATGCCAAACTAGTTGTCAATAAGGTATCAAAGCCATCTTCCTTGTGAACACTTAGAACTACAAACAAAAGGTACAATGAGGAGACAAAAAAAGCCTTCTCAATGAAGCAAGCTTTACAATAACTTTACAAATCTGAAGTGGATTTCAGTATGTCCTGGAGCACAACAACAAGGATGACATACTTAAGTTTTTCTTCACATGTGGATAATTTGTCTAAAAAAAGTGAGTGACGATATGCTCCAAAACCTCAGAAAAGCCAAACTGCTGACTTAAATTTCCACTTGAATAATCTGCCTGGCAAAGGCAGAACAGCTGCTTTCTGAGTTCATAGTGCCATGCCTGCCGTATACTGAGATGTCCAAATCACGACTGCAGGGAAATATGGCACAGTCTCCTATCAGATTCTATATTAAGCTAATTCACTGGAAGAGGATTAAGGAAAAGTTTGTAACTACTGCTCAATTCAAGTAATGACTACAGAAAAAGAGCAGTGAGTGCAGTCTTGCATAATGCGGGAGGGACCAATACACAACCCTTCTCTATAACATTTCAGTATTTGTGAAATGCTTTATAGGTAAGTATATGCAGTTTGATGCAATAGCTTAAATAATTACAGAAAGAAAGACAAAAAGATGAAGGGCTTGCCTAAAGCTGTTCACAAAGTCACTTCTCTAGACACAGCTTTCTACTGCCCACACCATAAAATTATCCATTTATATGAAAAGCTAAAACTTCTTTTGTCTTGGGATGAAGGGATGAAGACATGTCAACATTCCATTAATTTATTTTGTTTGCTCCTTAGTGTCTGGTGAGAGCCATGCAAATAAAAAACTCTATTTACTACATTTTCCTTTTTTATTTTTCATGTTCTACTACGAAAGACTCGAGTTACATGAGAAGTAAGTAGTGATCTATAGAAGCAAGACATGGAGGGGGAATGCAAACTGTATTGTGCTTGCCTCCAGATAAATCTTTAGTTGCGTAAAAGACAAAGTTTATTCCCTCTACTTTCAGTAACCTTGCAGAATCATGTCCTCTATAGAAAGAGCTTCAGGGGTGACAACAACCTGCAGCAGCAATTAAAAAAAATTGCCCTATATAAAACACAAACCAGGCTGCACCAAAATACAAGGTATTTTTGTAACTAAACTAGAGGAATTCATATCTAAGACATATTTACAGACACAAAAGTAGTTCATGGAGGCAGGAGGGGAAAAATGGAAGTAAAATTTCCAGATAAGTAAACACAAAGAATCATTTCTGTTGAGTTTCAAAGCTACATTTTCAAAATAATATCTGCATCTCAGACAGTAGCTTGAAGGTTCTCTGTTTCTTAAACTTATTTTGTCCATCACAATTACTAGGCCAGGAGGGCACTTCCAGTGGTCAATTCTCTCAGAGGAGGTTATACTACTTGAGACCTACCTAAAGGTAACAGCCACCAGTCCTCAGGTGCATGGGCTCTGCAACAGATGGATGAGTCCTTCCAAGACAGAGAACACACTTCAGATGCGCAGAAACCATAGTATCCTGCCTTACGCAGATTCACATCTCCTTTGGTTTTGCTGAAGGCTCTCAGCAAAGTTCATCTGAACAAAGGACCAAGTTCCTACACATGAGATTCAAGGCTGCAACACAGACATTTCCTTAGTTCATTATATTAACTACGCAAAAACTTGAGCTGAGTATCTGGAGTTTAGCCCCATCTCTCCATAAAACACAGCAAAAGAGTGCAGTAAAGTGAAGCAGATGCCAACAATAAACTCTCATGCTCCACTAGCTAGTGTCCTACCCCTCAAAGAGGGCAGCCCTTCCCCTCAGGTGCAACCTACAGAACTCCATGAAAAGAACAATAGTGGTGTTGGTAGACACACGTTTAGTTAAACAAAAAACAACAAACTGGCCATTGGAGATGAGTGTTTGCAGATTGTTTTTAGCATTAGATCCAGGAGGGTTTATTTCTTTCAGAAAAGGTGATGAATCTGCTGGGACAGAGGAACAGTTAGGCAAAAGGCACAAAAGAAATTTGAAACTGTGTGCTCTGAAATGACTGAAATCATAAAGGAAAAAGAGTCACAACAGATGTACAGTAATATTGCCGCCAAGCAAATTTTTTAGAGCCGATTGGAAGAAAGTCAGCTTTGTTCCAGAAGAGCTCGCAGGCTGAAGAGTTGAACAGACAGAAGCTTTAGAGAAACAGTTATTCGCCTTGTAACTGAGCTTGTCAATTGTACCAGGCCTTTTCAATAGAGAGAACATACAACCTGATCTTTTAACAGGAAAGAAAGTGACAACGTAAACTACACTGTTTTGTCTCACAGTTCTGATGTACTTCAGAGGCTAAAACACAGCATTCACAGTCCACTAATCCACATAAACTACAAAATCAGCCCCATGACAGATTTCTAAGTACAGCAGCCTGCTTCCAAAACGAGATTTTGAAAGGTTTCTTTAGTGACCTGGCAGCACGCTCCCTACACCTGTGTGTGAGACAGCCGGCTTTTTTTGAAGAAGCATTTTCTAAGCAATCATATTTTTTTTTTAAATCAGCTACAAGTCTTCTTTATCAGTTTTTTTTTTCCATCATAAGTACATTCAAATTTATATTTTTCAAAGCATGCAACTCTTTCTAATGACTGGGAAAATCACAGATTAAGACAAACAAGCAAAACCAAGGTGCTCTCCTTCTGCTTGGGAAAGGCACCAAATTTTGAGGTTTGACACAGTACAACCTTATTCTTCTTAAAGCTGAAACACTGCAAGTGCAATACAAACTTCAGACTCTTCACCATGAATCCATTCATCACTTCTAAGTCTACATACAACAGCCTAACTGAGGAAACAGACAAATTTCAAAGCTCAAAAACCCACTCACCAGCAACAAGGTGGCTGAGAACCTACTGGACACCACACATGCTACAACGTCCTCCAAGGCCCAGGTCTGACACACACAGTCCGGCTCAGTTTCCACCCTGGGTACTCAATTTTCCTCACCAAATTAAACAAAGCATTTTTTTTTTATTCCTCTTCAAAGACAAGCAGTCCCAGCCAGCCAGGTGTATATACAAAAGCTATAGAGAACTAAGAGAATCTGTAACAAACAGATCTATTAAGAGTCAAAGCCTTCTCTGTGACCTAATGAGCTGATAACCTCTACCTGCCCAGTCCTTCAAACTAAAGAAGCAACAACAGGACATTATTCAAGAGGCAGTAGTGAAACCACAATCCGTGTAATAATCCTGTGGCTTTCCATCTCTTTTTTTTTCCCCTCCCACTGCTCCTTTCCCACGGAGGAAAACCTGAGCATGAATGACTTACAGAAACTTCTGTTTTAGCCTTGGCCTGTGATGGCCACATTGCTTGTGAGGGCTGGGATGTTTTCTCTCTATTTTTATCCTGAAAGATGAACACACACAGAAGGGGAAAGAACAACAACGGGAGGAAACAAAAACAGAACAGGAGTAAAATGTATTCACAAATAACAGGGTGGCTGTGAGAAGCTCCCTCCCTAGGTGCAGGTAGGTATAGGAAAGTGGCACCCTGACATTGAGGTTGTCTGCCAAAAATATCTGTTTAGAAAAAGAATTTGAATTTAGCATAAACCCAGCCACAGACTTCCCTTTCCAGTACCTTCTTTCCCAGTGAGATACCTAAGCATGCATGTTGAATATCAGGCATACACCTATCACAGATGAATAACATGGGGCATTTTAAATTGCAGCCACTGCAACCGCCCTCTCTTCTATCAGTGTTACACCCAGAAGGCACAAGCTCCACCGGAGCTGCTGGGATAGCGCTCATGCACCACCTCAACTCATTGCAAAATGTGACGGCTTACTTTAAACCTGGCAAAGAAGATGGGTTTGACTTAGCAACAGGACAGATTTTGGGTGCTGATTAAAGCAGACAGCTACAGTGGATGGCAGCAACCACCAGCAGAGATGTTAAATTCCCTGAACAGCAGTTTCTTAAACTATTCTGCTAATATGTGCCCAAGCTCATTTGATCACATATTATTATACACTCAGTAGATATTCCAGAAGGCATTCAACTGCTCAAAATAACTTAATCTGCCAACTCAATAGCATGAAGACTTTTAAAAGATAATAAACACACTGAGCATCTTGTAACATCTCAAGAACAACTGTCACAAAACAGCAAACATGGTCTGGAAACTCAGAAAAGTGGCATTTGACACATAAGAAAACCCCATCAGAGATATAAGCAAGTCATAAAAATTACCTCAAAAGCCACAACCCACTCTATCAAACCATGAAACATTTTAGACTGAATTGAGAACTGGTATCAGTGTTATAAGCACTGCTTGTTAAAATGTGCAGTATTTTTACAATACAGATCTGGCAAGCATAGGATAAGGTTAGGAACAGTGCACACCTGCAGTCTCAGCAGTAGGTCTATTTTTCTTTATTTAATTTCAAGCAGCTGTTTGCATTTCACAGACTGTAGGGCAAATCCATTCTTTTTTTCCAGATGGATTCAGACTCTGTAAAATTCAGATTCATAAAATTCTACAAGTGTTGTCATTAAAAAGAGAAAAATATCAGGAAAAACCTTTTCAACATGGTTCACCAGACAACTTCTAAATATTACAAACCACTCCACTTATTTCTTTTGTTTTTCTCCTGAAGACTGACAATGACACTAATCACTGATGCCCTTTTTAATGGCCGCTTAAACCGTTTATCTAAAACTGAAATATGATGTATTCCCCCAAGTGATTAAAAGTTAGAGTCACTTCATTCAACAGCCTGTCACATCCCTTAGCACTCAGAAAACCCATGCAAATTCATGAAAATTCTTTTTTTCTGAAGTCGCATCTTTTAGTTCACTAGCACAATGTCCTACTTTTAATACAGAAAAAAACAACACTGGAACATCTACAGGACAAAGAAGGTAAGGGAGCTAGTTAGCAATCCAAGCTGAAAAGACATGATTCAAGATGACAAACTGGCATCCTCCACAGAATGAGCTTGACACTTTTTATAGCTACTGACACAGTAATGAATGCTCTACTTTGGGTGGAGCCAAACACAACGTTCTGCCCAATATTTCTTAAAAGAAAGCACTTTGCTGAGCCATATACAGAAGTAACTTTATCTACAAACAGTAAAAAAAAAAAAAAAAAAAAAAAGTACTGTCTTAGTTAATTTCACCCCAGCTGTGACAATCACCTCGAAGGGAAGGGAAAAGCAACATTACATTATTTTAAGCAGTTCTTCCTTCAGGGAAACTTGTATCAGATGGGGCCCAAAGTACCCATCTGCCTTAATTTTCTAATGTTTCCATTATTGAGCTGAATTCCAACAGAGGGTATTTTTTAAAGGTATATACTGCTTAGTAGCCTCAGGGATACAGGATCTAGCACTGCCCTAGCAGCAATGTCTATTTCAAATTTCAATCTCAGAGTGTTCAATTAGAGCACTTTTTTTTTTTGCTTACTGTTATCACACCTGAAGCACGCCTTATAACAGAAATGAATCTCATTTTTGAGGTACTGAAAGCTAAACCAGCTTTCTAAAACTCTACATGTGAAGATTTAATTTACAGCTCTCACTGTATTCGAGGTGAATTAGACAGAGAGTCCTAACTACACACTGCTGATTAAGTAAACTTTGCACACAAGTTAAACTAAGGCACTCTCACAGTGTGAGAGTTTCCTTCTCCCACCTCCACCCCCCCCATCTTAAGTAAAAAGGACATTAGGTTTTATTCTGTCTTTGGTTTCTTTCTAAATCTAGTGAAAATCCATTTCTTTCCTAGAAGTTATTAATGAGTCCTATATATTAACTGTTTTACCTTGCTTCTCTGACATGTACTGGAGTGTCAGTAGAACAACATTTTGTTGCAGCAGATTCTTAAGACTTTAAGAGCTGGCACACGTTACATGTTCAGCTAAGTGGTTTCATTAAGTGCAGATTATACTAAGGAAAGCTTTAAAAAAATGGACAATTAGCATCTAAGAAAAAAAAAAAAAAAGGCACTGTGGCTCAAGTGATTTGAGTTGGTTTTATGCTGCGTTATTATGTGGATCACAACAGCCTTTACGTAACATCCATACCATGTCAGGCCAAAAACCTATCAAGACCAGTACCTGAGAGGTCAACCACCAACCATCACAAGCTAAGAGAACTGGCCAAGATAAAGTGTTTGGCCAACTCAGACATCTGAGTCCTGTGTTTGGATTAGGTTCTTCAGTCAACTTCATTAAAAGAAAGACTCAGCCTTATTCTGCTAGGTCGGAGACTGGATTTGGGAACAGCTTTATTCCTGTTGCTGACAAGATTTCCTGTCTGCTTAACTTCTTGATGGCAAACTTGTAAGTGACCAGTGACTAGTAACACCTCCCCCTTCACAAATGCAGATATACTCCCTGGAGTTGACCAGCGTTCTTCAGTAACAATTATCCATAACTCTATATTCCAACAAATTCTTTCTACAGATATAAGAAATATGGTTCTTGTTTTGCATTCTGCCTGGAAGAGTGCAAGGAATAACTCTTCTGTAAAAAAACATAAAACAAAAATAGCAATTACAAATAATCACCAGAAGCCTGAGCATGCTGCGCTGCCTGCAGAGACCAGCACTGGGTCTGTTTTCCTCCTCTGCTGCACCAATGCAGTGGCCAAGACCTCACAGAATTGGGCTAAAAACTCAAAACCCGGGAGCATACGAGGCGTTATCCTGTTCTCAGCTGAAACAGAGATAGCAATGCAATGAGGAACAGGCTTTCCCCCATTAAAGCTACACAATGGGGCTGCTGGGTAGCAAGTTTCTAAGGGTGCAATTAGAGGAAGGTGGCTCCTCTGCATTCTAGCACAAGTGGTAAGAGTATCTGAATACTGTGGAGCCCACGTGGCAGGAGATGGTGTTGACTTAATAAAAGGCTATATGATGCATTTTAGAAAAAAAAGGCCCATATGGGGCATCCTCTTCTACCAAACTTTGGCTAGGCTTTCCTTAGATGCACACTGCATACAGATCACCCCTTGAAAGCTTCTTAAGGAACTCAATTCTTTTCTTTCAATGGCTTCTCCATCTTCTATCTTCATCAACCCATTAGAAAGTCACTACAACTGACCCAAATATAATTCTGCTCTGATCTGAGCCTAAATCCCAAAATGGGGAGGGGAGCTCTGCTTTCACACACATGGAATAGCTATGAGCATGCACTCAAGTATCCTTTGCAAACCCGCCACGTGATGCCCAGGATCAAAACCAGCACTGATTCTTCCTACTCCACCCTGAGGTCTCATAGGAAGTGGCAGTTCCTGCTATACCTTTATACACAAGCCTTGCCTCCAAATAAACATCCTCAAAAGCCTCAAACAAATCTCACATTCATATCAAGAGACCAAGCATTGGTCCAACATACGGAGAAGATTTTGAAATCAAATAGGCAGTGTTTATTCACTCTATTCTTTAGCTTTCAACAATCTGCATCTCAGAGATTTTTTCAGAGCTCAGAACTAAACCCCTCAAGTTCCTTTCACGTTTCAGAATAAGGATTCACCAACCAGGCACCTTTAAATACAGTTTCTCTTAACAGAAGAACAACTAACTCTATCCAGAAGTTATTTATAAACTATCTTGATCTTCTCTTGTTTAACTGAACTGGAATCCCCTGAGAAATATTGTATTTCTATTTTAAAAGGCGTATGTGTATACTGCTCGTATTTACTCATCACTAACAGTGGAAAAAAATTGTCTTTCTGTACTCCTTTTAAACATATTTAACCATCACAAGAAAAGAGATACCTATTGTTTACTCATTCTTCCAGTATTTAGCTTGAACTAGACAACTCAGTGATTCAAACCCTTACACAGGAAACAGACAGCTCTGAGCCAGTCTTGTTTATCTTTCTATCAGATTCTTGAAACAACTGAAACTTAAAAGTGTAAAGATACATTTGAAGTCTGCTTTATACTGGAAACTCAACAATTTAAAAATGCAGAAGATACTTCTTTTTTCCTTGCAAAAGTCAAAAAAAAAAAAAAAAAAGGCAGTATAAATCCTGCACTAACAAGGAATTCTTCTGAGTTTCAGGTGGAAAACACACTCCCATACAACTGAAGAGACAAATGGAAAAGAGACAAGAGGATCCACATCATGTTACTGGTTTGTCCTGCAAGGCACAGACAACTCATACAATCTAAGCAGCAGCGTCTGCTTCCCAACTCCCAAGATGTAACCTCCTGCAGGCAGCAGCAAAGTCATTTACAAGGCTGTCTGTCAAGCTAGAAGTGGGATCTACTCAATCACATCAGTTATTCACACCTAAAGAATTCTCAGGACATTTGTTGTAAGCTGCTGCTTTACAAGTGAAATAAGGAAAGTGCTAAGGGAGGGAAATGCAGACATTTTCTACTCCAGTCACTTCATTTACCACACATTTAAGAACAACAGGGCACCTACTACATTTCGTATCTTATAGGCCATTCACAGAAAAGCTTAAGATGCTCACAAATCAATTCAAACAGATGTAAGTTTTGTAATCTACCTGGTTCTAGTAACAGAGAAATACTTTAGTTATTATTAAGATGACATTTTTTGTTCAAAAGACTAAAACAAATTTCAAAACAAATGGCAATCAACTGTTGCCTAAGAGGCAGTCACCTAAGCTCTCAAAACGCTCTTCTTTATTATCACATTCACTAGATTTTGGCAAGCCTGTCTTCATGCAGAAGATGCAGCTTTGACAGAGGTGAGCAGCCAGCTCTGCATGTAGACCACTACTTTAGCTTGGGTTTTGGAACAAAAACGAATCCCATTTGTTTTTCTGACAGCAAATGAATCAGCTTCCTCAAAGAATTTAGATACTGGTGTTTCCAGAAGAAAACACAAGAAAGATCACCATCCTAACCACTGAGGGTTTAATGGGGTTTAAACACCTCCTTATGTTTCCTCCTGTTCAGTTTGTCTTTTAATGTCTGTTGAACAGTGGCAGTGCTTCACAAGTGGCACAGGAAGACCACTCAGCTTCAAATCCCTTATCCAGGGCACTCTAAAGGCGAAAGACAACTGCAGAAGCCTGGAATGTGTAAGGAAGGATCTAACCCTGTTTCCACCTCTCAAACAAATATGCTGAAGCATAGATGTTTGTTAGAACAAGGTACAGCACCTAAACTCCTGAAGAAAATTTCTTACTGTCCTCTCGGAAAGGAAGAAATTGCTTAGACCTGAACACTGGGCAGGATCTCAGATAGCTTCTCTAAGTATTTGTCATGGGCTAGCCCCAACTATTTCATCAAGAACTCTTAGGCCAGGTGGCTGTGCTTGGCATGCTGAATTCCCTTGGCTCCCACCGCACATAGCTAAGCATGCCGAGCACGGCACACCGAGCCAAAGTTATCAGCACAGGATCACACTGTGGATAGGAGGCTCAAAAGGGTGAGGGTTCTCCTCACCATCATCAGCTCCACATTTTCAAATTAAGTTCTGCACATGATAAACCAAGGGTTTGGGCCAGTGGCCAAAATCCTGTCTAGATGCTTGAGGAACAGAAGTGAAGAAGCAGAATGATTTTCCTCTACCACTCTTATCCAAGTTCAGGGACACTTTTTACTTTGCACTCCAAGTTAAGATGATCTATACTGACACTTCCCATCACAGATTTCAAATAATCCTCAAGGAACATGATTTGCAGTAACTGAGTATTACCTGTCCAAAGAATAAGAGTTACAAACAAGTCAAATGTGATATAGCATCTCCTACCTTTTTTTTTTTTACCCAGACACATCAGAAAGAAATCCAAGAAAGAATGCTTCTTTATCTGCACAAAGTGAGTTCTTGCAGTTCTTAATACCCTCACCATATCCAGGCAGCTACACCACTCAAACCATTGGCCTAATCCCTCTCAGTTTACTTTCAGGGAAACATCTTGAAAGCATGGTTCCTTACCTTCAGAAGTTTTCCACAATACCAAAGATGCAATATGCTTTTGAAAACACAGTGACAGAGCTGCACTAGTGTTTTATTTGAGTGACTGCTACAGTTACTCATCTTACTAGTTATTTAGGGGACCACACTACTAGATCTTCAGTTAAATGGAAGAAATTATATTATCAAAGTACTACATTAGGAACATGTGTTAACACAGTCGTTCAAGAAAAATAACGATTCCCACATAAATCACAGCATACCTAACCACATATATACCACAGCATACACTCAACAGTTAATAGGAAAATTAAAAAACACCATCACACTTTAAGAGGCCAAAGAGAACTGGTAAGCAGCACTGTCACCACAGAAATGTAAGTCTGGTAATTCCTGAACATACTTCAAATTCTGACAAAGGAATATTTTCAGCAGCCTCTTCACAGACCACAAATGCCCATACACGTACATCGCCATGTTCAGATATGCAATTCACAGAAGCTCGGCTTGCAAAACGCCAGTCTAACCTGAAACCGAGTCTCCAATGCGAATTTAACTCTGTAGCTTACTTTGGACTCGGCGCCGCCGAACACATAAGCCAGGCCCGCCCAAGAGATCGGGCAGATGCAACAGGCGCTACAGGGAGTTACCCGGGGCTGCAGCCGGCGCTACCGCCGCTATCCCTCGTCCCCTCTCCACGGGGAAGGGCTGGAGAGGACCCACGTCCCCAGAGCGGCTGCTGGGGAACCCAAGGGAAAGGCTGTAGACACCCGCTGCAACACTCACAGCAACAAAAGCGAGCGCCGCCGTCTCCTGGCGAAGCCCCTCGGCGCCGGGCCCCGACCCGCCCTGCAGCACCCGGCGTCTTCCCCCCGCGCCCTCCACTCACTTTTGGTGGCGGCGATCAAGTTTTTCCCATCCTTGAGCAACTCCTTGATAAATTTATTGGTCTTCTCCAGCTCGGCCTCATGGGCTCTAACCCGCTCTCTAAACCAGGGGCTGTCCAGGTAGCAGTCGCTGAACTCCAGCGGCTGCAGCCCCATGGCTGCGCCGCGCCGGGGCTCGCCTCCCTGCGAACCTCTCCAAGCAGCGACCTCCTCAGCAGCCAAGACACAAGAGACGTCCTCGCGGCGGTGAAGCGCCTTCCGCAGCCACAAAGAGATCAGCGGAGGCGACTCCCCCGGCGTACGGCCGGGCACGGGCGAGGGCGAAGCGAGCTGCTCCGCCCTTTACAGGCGACAGGGCGGTGCAGCACAGCAGGGGAACACCCAGCTCCCGACAGCTCCACCGGCACCCGCCCGCCCCGTGGTGGCTGTACAAGGCTGTGCGGCGGGGGCCTGGTCCCTAGGAGGGCAGCGCTCTGCTCGAACAATCACACTCAGCCGCTGCGGGCGTCCCCGTGTGGGAGATCCGGGCAGGTGCTTCCCCATGAGTCGCCGGGTCCCCTCCGCTAGGTTCTGCTCGCTCGGGGTTGAGCGGCTTAGCAGGGTCTGGGCAGGCGCAGTGCCAATGGTTGGGTGGAAAAGCCGAAGCGGCTTGTAGCAGCATGTCGCGGGTTGCCTGTCCCTATTTGGCAGGGTGGGGAGGCCGCCGGGTTTGAGATGCCGCGAGTGGATGAGTCACCCCACGGAAACAGTGTAGGAAGGGGCAGATCCCGCCTGCAGCGGAGGGGAGTACTGAGCAGCTTCATTCAGAGTCAGTCTCGGCGGTCTGCTGCTAGAGAAGGTGGCATTGCTCACTTCTGCTCTAGTGCCTGGCTGTGAAGTACTAAGTAGGTACAACATTGCCTCTATGTCTTCATTTAAAAAGCTAACACAAACGGTTTTCATGAACAAGTACTGCTGCAAGAGCAAGGCCTTCAGAATCATAGAACAGTTTGGGCAAGAGCACCTTCCACTCGACCAGGTTGTTCAAAGAGAAGACTGTTTTGCTGAATTGTTCTGGTTAAGAACAGTGGGAAATTCAGGAGCAGGGGTGAGGAAGGCACGTAATTATACTTGCATATATATATATATATAATTTAACTATAATTTTGTGGGTTTAATAGTAGTGCAATTCTTAGTGATTTGGTGCATAGTGACAGACTTTTGTAGATGATTTGTGTTATATATTTCAGTCATTAATATACGTCTAGATGTTTCCTTCAGGATTAACTTTAAATTATTTCATTTTCTGTATTTTGGCAAGTTTAATGTTAGTTCCTGATCCTTTTGAATCAAAAAGCTTTGTATTAATTTAAATATATTATTGTTATGCCCATAGTTAAGCCTAGCATGCACTGGCCAGAGAAACAAAATACAGCTGTCTTTTCAAAAGCTACTTTTATCTTTTAAAAAGCAGCACCTAAAATTTCTAGAAGTTGCATGACACAAAGATAACTATATCAACTGCCCTCTGCATGACCCCAGGTGCTGACCTGCAGAAGTCATGTTTGAAAATAGGTAGGCATTTTAGGAATATCACCTAAAATTACTCCTGTTTGTAGATTCAGTGTATCGGATAGGATTCAATTTTGCCAACGTTTAGGGTTTTTTTAATAACTCTCCACTTGAGAGTCTGCTTCAGAAACCAGACCAAGTGCTACTCCCCTGACTGCGGTCACTGAGCTCAAGTAAGAACAGGATCTCGTGATCAAAGGCAAAGGTAGTGCTTTCATTGTTCATGTGGATGAGGAAAATAAGGAAGCACAATTGTGTGAAGAAAAGGGCAGGCAGAGTGGAGCTGACCTGACATGGATGCCTGTAAGTAATTACTGTTCCTGAAAGCAGCCTTAAATGTGAGTGTGGTCTCTGACCAGATGCTGCTTACCTGTGCAGATGACTTGTCTGAAATCACGGCAGGCCAGGAGGTGCTGTGAAGAGCAGACCTAGATTATGCAGCCTTACTGATAGATCATGTTATCTGCTGTGATACTTATTTTCTGAGATTACTTAACTGAGAAGTTACTAGGCTACTCAAAACCCCAATCAAAAAGAATTTTTTAAACCCCACCTTAAATAACAAACAATCGTTGTCTCTGGAGCAGCATTGGAAGAGTAAGTATGCCTTTCATAAATAGTTTGCTTTGTCCTGTAGTTGTCTTCAGGATTCAGATTAGAATAATATTTTTCATGCTTGTTTATAGTCACTGCAATTTCTCTATCATAGTTACACTGAAGTACTGTAAAGTAATTGGATTGCATGCATTGTGTGGAGTGGCTTACATTCAAATTTCAGTAAAATAAAAATTGAATGTTTAGTTTTGCCCTGAGTTTTTTAGATGGGAAAAAAACACCAGGTCTAAAATTTAGATTTGTCCTACCATGACAGGCCCACTAGGGAAATTGGCCCACCTACTTCAGTCATGTGAAATGAAAATGTATTCCATTCTAGCTGCAGCTAAAAGGAGCTGTGATAGTCTAACAAATACACATGTACACATATCACTTTTCCCAGAATAAAAAGAGTTAACTTGTATTTAAATAATAAAGCAAGGAAGCAAATTACTATTACATTGTTATTCTATACTGTTTATCCAGGACTTGTATTCAGATAACCTAGTGGTTTTCTACCACCAAAGTTATTAAATATATCTTTTCCTAAACCTGACCCACCAGACCCTGAAATGGATTGTGATTTTTTTTAGGAAAAAAAAAAAAGGATGAAAAACTGGGGAGAAATAACTACCCATTAATTTAAATGGACAAAAATTATGAGCAATAAAAGGAGTTGTACTTTCTTCACTAATTAAGGCTAGAGGTGTTTTTAATATCAGTAGTTCACAAAATTATCTTTTCTGCCATTCCTTACTCAAGATCATCAGATTGTACAGCCTCCTTGTAGCCTCTTTTGTAGACTATGACAAAGATTGACTGTGTGAAGCTCTGGCAACATTCTGTGCATGTATCGTCCTTTTATCTTTGCTTTTCCCTCAACATTCATTGCATGCATGGTTTCAGAAAATGTGAAATAACACTTCATGTCATTTTATACAATAGGCACACACCAGCATAGCATCATAGCAGCCTTCCAGTATCTGAAGGGGGCTTATAAGGACGCTGGGGAGGGGCTATGTTTTAGGGACTGCAGTGATAGGACAAGGGGTAACAGGTTCAAACTTAAACAGGGGAAGTTTAAATTGGATATAAGGAAGAAGTTCTTTACTGTAAGGGTGGTGAGGCACTGGAATGGGTTGCCCGGGGAAGCTGTGAATGCTCCATCGCTGGCGGTGTTCAAGGCTGGGTTGGACAGAGCCTTGGGTGGCACGGTTTAGTGTGAGGTGTCCCTGCCCCTGGCAGGGGTGTTGGAACTAGATGATCTCAAGGTCCTTTCCAACCCTAACTGTTCTACGATTCTATGTGTTTTGCTTCCTTATGTTCTTGTCTGGTCACCTTGACATCCTGATTTTTAGAAAATATTGTTCATGGCTGATTGCATGTTATAGGAAGATGGGTCAGAAATAAGTAAATTTAGTTTTATTGACATTTTATAACAGAACATTGATACTGGCTCCCACCATTTGTAGCAAGCAGCTGTGCTGAGTTGTTGGCAACATCACTAGCAACAGCATCTATTCCAAGGTATTGTAGTTTCTTCTGTTGTCTAACCACTTTTACCTCCATGAGGATAAGAGTCCTGTAATAGGTTTATAGAAGGTTTATTGAGTTTCCTTCTAACTCACATCTTGTTTGTGGCTTGGCTTGTTTGATGTTAGGGCCTTATATCCATGTGAAGTACTGCTAAACTGCATGATCTCTCTACTCTCCCCCATCAAGGGTGCAAATAGAAACAGACTAATCTCTGACCACCTATGATGCAGACCAACATTATTTATTTATTCTACTGTAAATCAATTTGATGATTATTGTGGCAATCACGTAGATTATCAGGTAAAATAGTCATTCCTTTCTGGTGCTCCTTTACAGCACAAGCTTTACCCAACAAATTGCTATAGTAATGCAGCTGTATGCTTTTTCAGTGTTACAAGCATTAGATTCTGTGACTGGGGTTTTTGGTTTTGTTTTGGTTTTTTTTATCCATGTGAAGCATTCCATTAAAAAGTTGTATGAGATTAACAAATATTCCTGAAAATTCCAAGGATTTTGAACTCACTTTTTAGCAATCTTCTCCCACAAATGGGTCAAATTAACACATAGTACTACTTCATTTATGGGTGAAAATAGGCACTATAAAGCATTTATGCTATCCATATGGCATTTGCTCTAACGAAAAAAAAAAATACAGTTGACAATTTTGCAGACTCATGGTATTGGAAATAGTGTCTCATTACAGTGTCTGATACACTCCAGCTCGCAGTCCACAGGTGATAAGTGCCTGTATGTTTTGGTTTTTTCCTCCCTCTCCATATCCCATATGTGCTAATATTTTCTTTTTCCCCCCACACTGTCGCCCCTTAGCTGGGCAGCATAATTAAGCTAAATCCAGGGAATATTGTTCTCTATCTGTACCCACTCCGAGGTCTGCGGGGCCGTGGCCGGGCGGCGGGCATCCCCTTCAGGGGTCGTCTGCCGACTGCGACAACCATCCTGCGCATGCGCGATGACCTCCGCCCGGCTCTAAGATGGCGGCGGCTCGCGGTGTGTGCGCGGCGTGTTCTTAAGTCCCGTTCCGTGACTTGCAGGTGATGGCCTTGAGGGCGCTCGGCGACCCGGTCTCGTCCTACGGGGAGCCCCGCGCCCTACCCTGCTGCTTTCCCTGAGCCGTGGCAGGGCCCTGGGGCTCATTCTGCGAGTGGGCAGTGTCTGGAGGGAGTGCAGCCTGGCAGACTTTCTTCCGACTCCCTCGTTGTCCTTGTCCCGGGGCCCCTAAATCCATACGACAGGCGAGTTTCCGCGACACTCCCTGGTTTTGCATGTTAGTGGTGCTTGCTTGAGACGTGGCCGATGTTTGTTTGGTTTAAGGAAAATAAAAAGCCTAATTGTGATGGCGCTGTTTTTTTTGCAGTCTTTCTCCATGTAACAGCCGGAGGCGCGCGCTGTCTTCAGCTTTAGGATACGTCTGAAAACCCGAAAGGCGGTACTAGGCACTCCTATGTAAGTAAGCGTTAAAAGCTGTAAAAATGTGCGTATTGATTCTCATAATTCTTTCGTGTTTTCTTAAGGGGAGAAGTAGTCATGTTGCCTTGTGTGAAATAAACTGTGAGCTCGTTAGTTCTTTCTCTGGGAGGCTTTGCTTTATGAAGATGCTGTTGTTGAAGTGGGGTTTTGACCTGCAGATTTTGTGGTCGATTGTAAAACTGTGTGCGTGAACTTCTGGTGCTTGTCCAGTATTTGGTCACAGACGTGCTAAAATACGTATTATAAAGATTAACTTTAAGAAGTGAAGAAGCGTAAGCTTGCCCAGATTACCCTGGTCTAGCGTAAACATGATGTGTGCTTGACTTCTGAATGGTGGACACTCATTTTGAATTATCAGTGGCATAAAGATAACCATGGTTTTGAATGCTTAGTGCTTCGGGGGGAGGGAGGATGATGTCTTTACTAATGTCAGTGAAAATTAAAATGTGTGCAACCTTTTTGGCCTACAGGATACACAACTCTTTTTTTTAATTATTTTTTTTTTTTTTTCTTTAGGAAGAGCGATTATTTGCAGCTTTCATGATGCCCAACTCTAACTCTAAAATTCACAGAGGTGGTCAGGAAGCTGGCAGGCGGGAGCTGGTTTCCAGGTCTTTGCAGAGTGCTCAGCATTGCTTGGAGGACCAAGATTTTGGAACTGCATATGCTCACTATCTCCTGGTACTAAATCTAGCTCCCGAGTTAAAAACTAGTGTCAAGGTAAGTGTGCTTTGAATTTCTTGAAACAATTTTATTTACTGTATTCCTCTTGAGGCTTTCTGACACCTTTTGTGTTTGTGATTTGTTGTATGTAACTGATTCTCCTGTTTAGTCTTCAAAATAGAAGCAGAAAGCATTAAAAATATAGTCAATAACTTGTTTAATAAACTTTGTATGCATGTGGGAAGAGAACTGCTACAGTTTTAGTCTCTGTGTGTGGACTAATAAAAATAAGGCCTTATTAGTATTGGCTTGTGATGTAGTCTACAGGCTCTTAGTGTACCTGTGCTGCTGGGTGGTGATATTTGAAAGCTTACTTCTACTTCTTCAAGTAAGCCAGCTAATTTGGGATGATAGCAAACAATTGTATGCCCCTGCTTAGGGAAATGAAAGTGTTCAGGTGCATGTCAGGATACGTCTAGATGCTTTCAGGGCTCAGTTCCCTATTTCTGGTAACTGCCAGCAACTCAGTGGTATGTGTTTTATTTTCTAGGAAACATTTCAGTTTACTCTTTTCAAATGGGCAGAAGAGCTAGATTCTCTGGCACGGATTCAAGATCTGTTTAACTGTTATGAGCAAGCACTTGAACTGTACCCAGATGATGAAGTGATCTGTAATAGTATGGGAGAACATCTTTTCAGGTTTGTAGTAATGTATATGCACTTTTTGTAAGGTTCACACTTAATATTACATGTTAACAAGGCCCGATTTAGCAGAGCAGATAAAAAATGTTTAAAAGTAAATGCGAGCATATGCTATGTAGTGTGTACTGTTGGACTTTAAAACTGTCAGCTTGAAAGAGTAGCCAGTGTTACAATATATGTTGATAGTCAGAGCATAAGTGGAAAAAAAAAATAATCTCTCCTTTCTTTCCTGTTAGATCTCTGAGCACTGCTGTCTCTTAATACTGTTTTTTAATGCTGGTCCTTCCTGAGTCACATATAACAGACCTTTGAAGTGAAGAAGCTGGTATCCTGTGTAGGCTGTTCTTAAATGTCTGGAGCTTATGCTTTTATTTATTAATGTAAAGCATTCTTTTCCTGCTTTCTCTGAACAGTCCAAACCATGGTGACTTGTTGTTGCTCAGGGTTCTAAAATCATCTGAAGTTGGAATTTTAGATTGAAATCATAGGTCATGGATCCAGATAGTTTTAATTAGGTTTGCTTTTTGTGATTACTTTGTTTTAAGGAACAATTCTCTCAGCATTGTACTAAAATGTACATATTTTTTGTGTTTTATAGATTTTTGTTTTGTTTTTTCAGTGCTGCCTGGTTTGAGACTATCCTACAGGTATTATAAAAACTTGCTTCAGGTTCACAATTCAGTTTTAAAAATTGCTACTTAATGCAAGCACTGGCAAGTCAGAATTTGGTTGATTTGAAGTATGTCCAGTTAAATAGAGTAAAACAGTTTTGGGGTTTGTAGCATTCTATCGACTTAAAAATCTGTGAGACTGGATTGCAACTTGCTGATGTCCTATTGTTGCAGTAAGTTTTTGTAGAACCTGTTCTAGTTTGTCAAAGGATGTAAATGAAGGCTGGTGCACATGATGGTGTTTTTGGGCTACCTTTGCATTTTAAAGTGATTTGATATAGAGCTGGAAATCTTTCTTTTTCAGAAAGTAGTATCAGTGTTTCTAAAGATAATCTTTCTAACTAAAGCAAAATATTTCCATTGTCTTTTAGCTGATATAAGACTTCTTTACAGACCCACAGATATTTACAGATATGTGGCAGCTGAATGCATGCTTTCTATTTGTCATTTTTACTATTAGAATGGGTTTTCGAGATGAAGCAGCTGGATATTTTCATAAAGCAGTGAAGCTTAACCCAGACTTTGCTGATGCAAAGGAGAATTTTTACCGCGTTGCAAACTGGCTTGTAGAACGCTGGCACTTCATCATGCTCAACGATACCAAGAGGAACCTTACTTATCTAAAAGCAATTGAGAATGCTGTCCACTCAGGGTGCAAATCTGTCCTTGATATTGGAACAGGAACAGGTATTTTGAGGTGTGTCAGAAGTGCATATTTAACATGAACTTAATAGAAGCATATTTGTTGTCTCTCAAACTTTGGTTGCTAGTGGGAAAAAATTACTTTAATGTCTTTTTTTGAGACAAAACTTAAAGAAAAGAAAGCTTTCAGATGTCAGTCTGGAGGTTAGTGTCTAGCAGTGTTTTTTGAACCCCTGCTTTAAAATTGTTGTAGAAGCTTTTTTGCCAATAGATGCTGTATAAATTTAATTACTGGTGTTGGATTTGCAGTTGTAATGCCATGTGTCCCATCTTTAAGTATTGAGTCTAGTATAAAGAGTGAATTTAGCATAGCTGGGGGAGTATCATTATGCTACCTCAATTTATGTTTTTTTTTATGATAGCATATCAAGAGGATATTCATTTGTGCAGTATCAGTATTTATACAAGAACACTAGTTCACTTAATGGTGATTTTTAAACTTGAACTGTTTTCTTAGAATGTGAAGCAGATGCAGAAATAGAACTTAATGAAATTCAGTATATTGTCATGTTTTCCCCTCCAGTTTGAATCATTTTAAGTAAAAGCCTGGATTCTTGTCTTTTTCAGTATGTTTGCAAAAAAGGCAGGAGCATCCCTTGTCTATGCCTGTGAGTTGTCAAAGACAATGTATGAACTAGCCCGTGATGTGGTGGCAGCAAATAACATGGAAAGAAAGATCAATCTTCTGCATTTGAAGTCACTCGATATAGAAATTCCAAAGCACATACCTGAAAGGTACGTTGTAACTCACTGTTGTGTTTTTTATTTGCTCTTAATTTCAAGAAGATAGAAGATATCCTGTAACCTAAACAAGAAATAACTTTGCCTTTTGCCCATAATGTGAGAAGCTTCTCTGTATGTTTCATGTTTTTAAGAGCAGTGTAGAAATGATAACATGTTCTTTAGATGTTTAGAAATTCTTTAGAATTTCTGTGGCAGATCAACAGTGTCATAAAGTAAGGAGTTTAATTCCATGATGTTGGGAGCTTTGGGACAAGTGCATTTGCAATTATATTGTAGCAATAGGAAAAGAAAAATCAGATGAATACATTGTAAAAATAATTTTAACACTCTTATGTACTTAACAACTTTGGCTTACTTCGGCAGCGCATGAATAGGGTGGAGGTGTGTAACGGCCTGCAAAGGGAGACTGTTTCTGGGGCATACGACAGCCTGCAACTCCACGTCAACTTCTGTGTGTATCAGTGAGATCTGAAGTTGCTGGTTGTTTGCCTCTTCTGATCAGGCATTGAGGGAAAACCTCCCCTTTCCAGTATCCCATGAGAGTGCTACTTTGGAGGCAAGGAGGTGCCACATGATGTGTGTAGTTTGCATCTGGAAGGCTGGTCATGGCTGGGCTGACTCTCAAACTGTGAATGTCAGCACCCTACTGCGTTGCAATTTGTCCTGTGAGAATAGGTTTGTGTTTTTATGTGCACATCTGTGCACCTGTCTGCATAGCAGATATTCATGTGCTTTGGAAAATTAAGTAGCTGATTTTCCAATGTTGAGTAGTGTCCTCTAAAGCACAGTGAAGCATACTGGGGCAAATAAGCAGCTTGGAATTGCTCTTGGCAAATTAGAATTTGATCAGTGTAACAGCTGTCAGCATACATGATCCAGGCTTTCTATGCTACCCTGCTCTTCCTTGCTCACTGTCCCATTCAGCAGGAGTTCTTCAGGAGGATCTGTAAATTTTTAGCAGGTAGAGGTCTGAAAGGTCTTTTCGTTTGGTTTGGTACACATGAAGACTGGTTTGTCATTTCAGCTTACCACCATGAGATACGCAGATTAAATGTGGGAAACAATTTTATTTCTAATTACTGACAGTGTCTGGTGATGGTACAGGCTCATAATCTGATATGATGAAGCTCCATTGGTTTAGCATGCTCGTCAAGCCTTATCTTGATTATGTTGGCTGAGGTACAGTAACTGATCATATGTATCCTCTTAGTGTATATGATGAGTTATTGGATTTCACCTGTCAGGAGTAATTGTTCAGGAAATGTCTTATTACCATGCTACATGTGGTTTAGTTTAAATCCAAAGGGTATAGGACAGTAGGGTCTGGTAGTCTGTGTAATAATTTGTGATTTCATTACAGTTTTGTGTTTGGGTTTTTTTTTAATTCTTTTTTAACATGCACACGTGGATGTATATTCTTGCACAAGATGCAAAGTGCATGCTCTGCAGTATCACTGGTTGTGTGCCCAGGCTGCAACATCTTCCTGTTTTGGCTAGATTCTTTCCACACTATTTATTTAGAAATGTTGAACAAGAAGCTTTATGATAAACTCTTGCTCAATATTTATTCTCTTATAGCTGCATCTTGAATAACTTCTAACAAACCAAAACATGTCATTTGTTGAAAAAATTAAGTTCCCTATCTGTATTGAAGCTTCAGAACACTGGTAGAAGTTTTGCTCTGAGTTCACATTGATGTGGTGGATTTTATTTTTTTTCTTTAAAAGAATAACTGTTGAGAGGAATGTGTGTTACACAGTGTATTTTATGATGCTCTTTTTCTTATCTAGAGTTTCCTTGGTTGTCACAGAAACAGTTGATGCTGGTTTATTTGGAGAAGGAATTGTGGAGAGCTTGATACATGCTTGGGAACATTTGCTTTTGCAACCAAAGGTGGGTGATGTGGGTACATATAAATAGGACTCCTGTTTTGTTTGGTATGTATTAGTGCGTGTGTGCATGTGCCTATGTTCACAGAAATACATGAATGAAGAGCAACTGTCTTGTAAATTTTTTATGCCTACTAATATTTTTAAAATGAGCAATCTGAGTTTGTTCAGTGAATTTGATTTTGGTGAAAGGCAATGAGGAAACTGCATATGTTTTACTTCTGTGAGCTTGTGTTCTGGGCAGGCAGGTAGGTGCAGTGCATGTTTTCCTGGTAAAACCTTCCATCACACAGAGGTGTGTCACTCCTGATCACTGTTGATTCCTTCCCCGTTAGCCCCCGTCTTCTCCTTCCTCCCACTAGTAAATAACACCAAAGGGGTTTGTGTGTATTTTAAAGGCACTGTTTTCCTGAAATCATGATTACAGCCTGGTCATTTTGTGGTATCGACTCGTAACTGAAAGTTGTCAGTCTAAGCAGAAAATGATACATTACAGCAGAATTATTCTCATCATAACACTAGGGAATAGTCAGTTATAATATGCTAAATATGCCATATGTTTATGCTCTTTATTTTTGCTAACTTTGAACTTTTTTGGAAGACTGAACAATTTCACCGGGTCTTAGATTTTACTTTGTGTTTGGCATTTTAGCTAGCAGATGTTAAGCAAAGTAGTATGACAATGATTCTTGTATGAGTTAACCTCTCTCAGGCCTTACGAAATAGAAGGACTTACCTTTTATTTTGATGTTGCCTTGATTCCAACTAATTTTTAAAAGTCTTATCTGGCTGAAAACTTTTGTATTCTGTTGAACTGCAACTGATGACCTCTAGTGTTAAGTGTAGGAATGATGCATTAAGGAAAGGTCCTCAAATGTTTCAATATGTTCTAACAGGATACTAATTAAAAAACACTTCTAGAATTACACAGAGGAAGTAGAGACTGAAAAGCAAAGCTGATACATAGATACATTGAAACACCATATTAAATAAACTCCTTTAATGGTGAGCTGGAATGACAAAAACTAGAAACTTTACTAGTCGCCAATAACTTTCTGATGTTTTAACTGTAATCTTGAATGGCTCATTAATGATTTTTTAATTAATTAATTAACCTAAGCTTTGCAGTAATGGTAGAAATTGATCTGTCTCATTGCATGTTGTTGCTTATCTTTTCACAGCCTAAAAATCAAGGTTTCAGTACTGGAGACTATGGCAGAGTTATTCCTGCAAGTGCTACAATATTTGGGATGGCAGTAGAATGCAAAGAGATACGTAGACATCACAGGTATATTTAAACTCCAGCACAGTTTGAACCCATATTTGTTACTCAGGAAGAGAGACCAGTGGTTTCTATTGAGGATATTTCATGTACTGTTCTCTTCATTTTTTGCATGGCTGATTATCTGTTTCACTAAAAAGATTTCTGTTCTCACACTCCTTCCCTTATCCTACCCCCCTTGTGTTTCAGACTTTCTGGGTACTTCATCAGAAATACTTGATTTTCAGTTATGCTGGCACACATGCTGTTAACATATACGAAAGACATTTAATTCCTTAAAAGTAAAATTACTTCTCAATTTCTGTATTGGAGATTCTTGGATTATCACTTGGCCTTTATCCTCATTTTACTTTCTTTATAATCTGCGCTATATCCTGCTGCTGGATGTAACCCTTTCAGAAGATGAGGACAGGATTTTGTAAAGCTGAAGTGTTAACCCCACCTAGCATTATCTTTCTGAATATGTGCCTTGCCTAATTCTCACAGCTAGCATACAGTAGGGTTTCTTTCCTGGGACTGTTCTGACTGTGTATCAATTACTTTAATACTAGCTTTTATTCTCCTCTTCTAGCACAGTATCACTGTGTGGAGGCAGTCTCTGCCTGGGAGGCTTGGACTTGATGTATTTTGTTCAGGATTTATCGGAGATCAAAGAAAACAGTAACTTTTGCAAGAGCTTCAGTGTACTGAATGGAAAACAGCCAGGCTGCATCAGTGATCTTTCTAATGCAGTAGACCTGGACAATAGCCAGAAAGAGAGTGAAGTTCCCATAGTTGATGAGCATAGAAGATCCTCCTTGTAGAAGTTAATTATTCATCAGTTGGTAGAGAGGATTTTGCCTTAAAACATGGCATGACTTTTCAGGATGAAAATTAATGTACTGTAAAGTTTGAATTGTTGAATTAACAATCTGTTCTAATAGTATAGGTTAAGATCAGGTGGCTGGTAGGACTGAAATGATTGCCACAAGTTAATTATATACTATAGGAAGAAAAATGTCACTTAGTTTTTTTGCCTTTATAGTTTTGAGATCCCTTTTTGCAATAATGCTTGCTTTAAGTTTATTTTAACAAGTGCTATTAAGCTTTATGGAAAACACATGTCTATCCTCAGATTTATACTATATGGATCTCTGAATTATTCAAATGTGCATGTCTCCACGCTTCCTTAACTGTGTTCATGATCTTCTGCAAGACTTTGGAATTTGGGTGTTGGTTTTTTTTCTGAGCGGGATGCCTAGTGAAACACTTGATTCACCTTACTGAGGGAGGGAATCCCCTTCCATTCCAGTTGTTGATAATCCTACGTATCATCTATCTGTGGCTGATCTGATCATCTGTTCCTTTGTTTTAATAACTTAAAGTTTTACTGCATTTCCTGTGCTCTGTCTCTCTCTTTTTTTATTTTATCCTAGGATATAGTGAAATTCTAGATAAACCATACCAGTTTTCTTGTAATTCTGTGTGCCAGCTTTACAGTGAGTTTTGTGCTGGTTTGCCCCTTACTGTGGCTTCATTATCTAATGGTTTAGAGATAACTGTAATGTTTCTTTACTACAGCTGGTCCTGCTTGTACTCATTGCTTGTGTCTCCTACAATGACTGTAGGGCCCAACTCTGCTGTGGTGTTGTGTAATTTTTTTATTTCATTTTATTTTAGGGTTAGCTGTAATTTTCTTGAAATCGTCCTGAATTTTCCTAAATCTCCTGAAGTCATTGCTCCCTCTTTGAGGCAGCTGTTTCACATCCATGTGAAATGTGTTTACTTCCAGAAGAATAAATGAACTGACAAACTTGTGAGAAGATTTGAGTTCTAGTAAGGATAAGTTTAGACTTCCACTAAAGTTTTAAGATACCGGAGTATACTGCATATTGGTTTTCGCATTGGAAGCAGGTATCTTTCGAGAGTCATATGCAACAGTAGACCAGTGTTCTAGGAGATCATAGGTCTGCTACGTTAGTGCATCTACATTTGGTCATTTTGAATAAAAATGCCAGAATATGGGTTAATTTGCTAATTCAAGTCACTGTGAGAATTACAGGTTTCAGGTTTTTTTAATGTTTAATTTTTAGTCGATTAGGTCCCGGAGAGAGGGGCAATGAAATGGCTCTACTTTTGTGCTATATATTGAAGCCAGGAGGGTTCATAAAAAATATAATGATCTGCTGACCTTTTCCACAATACAGTTCTTGTATAGCAGCTGTTTTGTTTGGTTGTATTTCTTTTAAAGTAATACATGTATTGAATTTCAAATGAAGGAGAAAAGTCTCATCATTATTGTTAAAATATCTAAGTTACTTCGCTGAGCACGTGAGAAGATTCTCATTACTGTATTTTTTAGTATTTGCTGTGAAGTACTTGCTACTTCATGCTTTCTATATGTCATATGTACTTTAATTGCTAGGAAATAGGCTCCAAAAATGGAACCTGATTTATTTTTGCATTTTAGCTATGCATAATTGAAAGAATATATTTGCGTAAGAATCCAGGATATGATTAAGGGGCAACTTATTTGATTCTGCAATTTGGTGCTTCAAGGACATGACTTTACTTGAGAACATTACCAGAGAGCCTGCCTGAACATACTTAGTTATGGGGAGAGCTTTTTGCAGGGAGGGAAGGTTCCTGCGAAAGGAATTCTGATTTTAAAGTAGCCCTAGAAATCGAAATTTAACTAGTTGTTATTTCAACTGCTGAGTGTTAGATTTCACTGTAAGAATGCGGATGTGCTTGATAGCTGTCACCGAAATGGGATGCACGGAGTCTTTCACGGGCTTTTTCGGGATAATCTGAAGTGTGACTAGTGCAAGGCTTGTCTAACTTCCTGACCCATGCTTTGAAAATAAGAATGTGCCTTAAGTCCTCAAACCTAAGAGACTGGCAGTGTATGTAATCGGTTTAAAGCAGTTACATCATTCTTTGAAGTTTTCTATAGAAGGCTGTTTCTAGAAACCTCACTGGTCTTCTGTCTTGGAAGAGAGGATATTCTGAGTTGTCAAAGCCTTTTACGTAGAAATCTGTGCTGAGACGTTCTTTGCAGCTCTGTAACTATGAAAAATGCCTTATTCTGCGTAGGTTATGTTTGAAAAATATATAAAAGTACTGCAAAATGAAAGTCAGACTCCAAAAATCCATTTTCCTATTGTATATCTATCTTTGTTCTGACTATTCTGTTCATCTGAGAGAAGCACCCTTGTTACCTTTCTAATGCAGCAGCAGAAGAAAAGCCTTATTTGTTCTTATTATCACAGGGTATATTCTCATTCTCTGTGAAGACTCGGTGAGTTGTACTTAAGGGAACAAAAGTCTGTGGCCTTTGACAAAGGACACACAGCGCTTTTTCTCAGTTCCTAGTGACAGCATTCAGTTCTTATTCTTGAAAGTGTTGTGCATTTTCTGTGCTTTAGAGCTGCTCTAGACATAATAAAAAACCCACAGAATTGTTTTATTTTCTTTTATTGTCTCTTCTATTCTTAACACTGCGTTTAGAAAAACTTATGAAGCCTGGAAAGATTTTTATTATTTTTTTGTCAAATTATTTGAAGTTTCATTTCTTCCCTTTTTCTCTTTTACTTCCAGAGTGGGGATGCAAGAAATTGCTGGTGTGCACTTGTCAAATTCAGTGCAGTTCTTTAGTCCAACGTGTGCTTCTGCTGGCTCAGAGGAGAATGTTGAACCTTACACCACTGAGAAGCTCAGTCGTATTCCTGGAGGCTACGTACCTCTGACAGAGCCCTGTCAGGTAATGACAGTGGATTTCAACAATCTGCAGGTAATGGTTCTTTTTCTGTGTCTTTTAAAAATAATCTTTTTATGAATAATGACAGCCCCATATCTTGTGTAGTTTCTGGGTTTGCTTTCAGAACAGTTCGCAAGTGCGAAGTTGGCAGATTTGCAGTGAAATCCTCTTGCTGATTTTGGTATTTATCTGGTCATGTGGTGATGTGAGTCACCAGATGATGGTCTCCGAGGTTTCAAAGGTGGAGTTTTTTGTTTGTTTGTCATAGTTTAGTTCCCTAAACTAGCTCACCATAGGATCAAACAACTGCCAGCCTTGCTACAGAGAGGGGAAGGAAGGATGCAATAGACCACCTTTTATGCAGTTGTGAAGCTGACTTAATTTATTCCTCTGCAGTATTCAAGAAACTCTTGAAGACAGAAAAGTAAGGATGTCTTTTACATCTGGCATCAAAATGTTTGCAAGTTTAGATGGATAAATGTACAAGAGATGGGAGATGAAGAAATTACCCTGTTCAACCAGCTTGATTCTACCCTTCAGCTCCTTTGATATCTTACAGTATTTCTGTAACATTGCATTTTAAAATATGGTAGCATTATTTTGTGTATTTTGCACAAAATATGTTTGTATGGGTGTTCTGAATAGGCTTGAACTGTAAGGCAGGTACCTCAGCCACTTCCAGCTGAGCATGCTAAAAATATGATACATTGACCTGTGGTGAGGAGTTAGCATTGAGTCAGAGCTTAAAATAGATTCTGTTATATAAATGAAATTATTCTTGGCTTCTGCTTGGCCAGGAATTGCAGTCTTTCTGAATCAATAGCTTTTCCTAGTTGGCTTGTCTGACATCCTGAGATTAAAAATGAAATAAGACAAGGCTCTTCAGTACACTACTGGGAGCAATCTCTCTCTGACCTAATGTTGCTTCTGCTTCTAGCATCAGTAAGAAACTATTACTGTTATATGAGATGCCTACTCTTAAGCATCTGCAGGCTGGCAGGCAACTAAAGGTAATTTTACGGAGTAAAGAATAGTGTTACTTTTCAAACCATGTTTCAGAAATGCTCTTTTGAAGTTTCAGACTAATGGAGTGTTCATGTCATGAAATTGCAAGATATCAGTAAAGGGAAGAAATGCAGTTAATTTATTTTAAATCATTGGTTACTGTTTGTTGTGACTTTGTCAGTGAGCAAATATGGCAGTTTGAAACACAAGTAAGTTACTTTCAACCTGGGGGTGTTTGTTTGATCTTTTTAGTTTTGTCATGGCCACACCTGGATTTTCAGTTGGTGCACATAGAAAATTTGTCTGTGCTGTTACTAGGGTAATAATAATAATAAAAAATCCCAACAACCTGCTATATTTACCAACAGTAGTAGAATTACCTACTAAAGATTGAAATTGGGATCAGAAATCGCTTAGCACCAGGAAGGTAATTTCAGAGACCTTTTTTCTAAACTTGTATTTCAAAGAATAAAAGGGGTGTGGGATTTGTTCTGCTTGTACTAACTATCCAAACCTAAATTGACAGAACTGAAAAGAAGACTTAAAATACAGTACAATGGTATCTCTCATACCAAGTTGTCAGAGGCTTCAAAGACATTAATGTAGATCAGGGAAACAATAAGTTGAAATTCAAAAGGCAACCTGAATTATGCGGAGTACTTTATTAGTGCTATTATTATTAGCAGTAGCAGCTCTGTTTCTCCCAGGCAGGGGAATGAGATGTGGCTGTAATTACAGACACACCTAGCCACGTACTACCTGTGTGCATGTTTGCTGGCAGCAGACCAGTGCCATTGGGAGTGGAAGTGAATGTTTACCTCAGCAGCTGGTAGTTGAAGCTCAGTCTCACTTTCAGGCCTTGTGCTCTTGCCAACAATTACAGATACTGGCTCTTTCTAATTTTCATGAGAAGTTACTGTGTGGAGTATTTGAGAAACTGTGGTTTAAGACATAAGAAATTTGGTAACTGCTTTTTTTCCTGTAGTTTTTCCTTCTATTTGTAGTCCCAATTATTTTATTTATTTTTATATTTTTTTATGCAAACTATCTTTTTCTATTCAGAAGGCGTATGTGGCATAGCATCATTTGGGGGTTTTTACTGCCTGTTCCTCCATCATAGCTTTATTTTCTTTTGCTGTCTCTTTAACTACACCCGATAAATTGGCATCGTGATGTGGTAGAGCTGTTTGAGTTTGTAATTGTCATAGATAATAGAAAAACTTTTATGTGGTGGACAAATGTGAGGAATCAAAATTGGATAAGCAGCATGGTAGAGAGGGTGAAAAGCAGAAATAACTGTGTTCAGCTGGGGTTTTAAATCTTGTGTGCCACTTAATAGGATAGGGATATAGCACTACAGTTACTAGGACCGGTGGATGAGAACCTTGGGCCTAGAGTATTTTTAATATCAAATACACTTCTAAACAGCTATAACTTCCCAGAAACTGAGAAACAGATGCACATATGTGCTCATGCTCTCTTGCTTCAAGAGGCTTACTACCAGTAAAGCTTCAACTTACTATTCCTCCTCTCCAGATGAAGATGTACAGGAAAAAATGACAGAAGGAAAGCACTTTTATTGAAGAACAGTGAGATCTTGCTATGAACTTCATTAGCATTCAGTAATTTTAACATGTGCATTGTTCAGCCATTTCTCAATTGTGAGAAGAGTGGTAGCCCAACTCTTGGAGAACACAGACTGAGAATAAAGGGCTGGGGGAATAAAAACTGCATCATGTGAGAGCTAATCATGTTCTTAGAGTGGAACTTCTCTTTTGTCCTGTGTATTTTAGGATTGAAACTTAGAGAGGACATAAGCAGATCAGAAAGCTGATGAATGTTTAGGAAAGGCTGTTACTAAGCAGAAGGTTGTGACTCAGAAAATCTTTGGTCCCTTGTGCTTGACCTCTTATTAATTAGTTTGTGCCAAAACCATCTGAGACATTAGAGCTGGGCCTTTTGTGTGGTTCATGTTGGTAGCAGAAAGCAATTACTGAGGAGCATAAATTTTACCTGGAAGAAGACATAATTCCTGTTACGTATTCAGAACTTTTTTAGGAGTACTGGAGAATTGATAACCTGGTCCCGTTGGGGTAGATCATGGTTCTTCCCATCATGTGAAATCATACATGCCTGAGCTTCTATACACAGCCTGTAGCCCTGATAGCAAATGCCTTCAGACTTAGTGTTTTTAAAATGATTTTGCTGAACCTCTGTTTGAGTGAATTCAGAGCTTGTTCTTACATTATTTCTAGAACTGACTGAACACAGGTTTTAAGTGAAGCATGTGCCTAAGTGTTGGCACATTGAATCCAACCAAAAAGACTGGCTGTAGTTTTATTACTTCTCATAAGGCAAGCTTTGCCAGGCTAAAGCCTTTCTTGCAGTTTTCAGTGTTTTCAAATACATATGTTCTTGGATGTAGGCATGTTTGCTTTAACAGCTGATGAATATGGGTTAGTCATGTGGGTAATTGCACTTGCATTTGGGAATAGAGTTCATATGTTACTGACTAATGATGATAATTGGTGTTGTAGTGGCTTGTTAACAAGATTTTTCTCAGGTGCCCTCATGGATGGGTGCAGAAACTTGCATGACCCAGTGTAAGAAAAAACTTTCTTCTGTTTACAGAAAGAACCCTGACACTTTTTCTCTCTTTCCACTTTGGTCAGGAGCTGAAAAGCCTTGCGGCTAGAAAGCCCTGGAAGCTCAGCCTGCCAGTCATTGAAGGAGGAATACTAGATGCTGTTGTGGTGTGGTTTGTGCTACAGCTTGATGATGAGCATGCTCTATCTACAAGTCCCAGTGAGGAAACTTGCTGGGAGCAGGCAGTCTATCCTGTTCAGGGCCTCCCTGGTACGTCCACTGGATTTTCTTGTTGTGGTACATTAACTTGGTTTCCTTTTGGTTTTGAGATAGTGAGGTTATCTCAGAGGTTAGGTAGTGGCAGCAGATAGGTTTTGGAGAAGTTTAAGAGCAGGTAGCTGTGAGGTAGTTCCTGATCATGTTTGTGGGCTGTAGTGCACAGTCCCTGCATCAGGGCTTACTTGTGGGGCTCTGCTGTGAAGCAGTTAAGGGGCTTGCTTAAGATCTGGGAGAGAGGTTTTCATTAAGTTGTTTTTATTTCTATACCGAATGAAATGTATTGTGGAGCAACTCCAAAAAGCAGGGCTACTGACTGTCTGTACTTGACAAGATGTAGTTTGTGAAAGGGAGGTGAGGTAGGAATTGCTCACTGCTCCTGCCCTTCCAAGCCAAACCATTCTGTGATACAGGAAGTATAAAAATGTAAATATTTAGTATTTTGCATTTTAAAGCAAAAGGAATTTACTTACCAGTTCTTGTTCCACTCTGCTGTTGACAGAGCACTTAAAGTAATACCTGTTTGTCATGGAAAGGCTTATTTTGAGAATAAATGGATTTTTACCTAGTGTGGGACAGTTTAAGGCAAATTTTAACACACAATCTTAGATTTTGGCTTGTGGGCTACAGACTAGAAAAGTTCTTTCATACACACTGGCAACATCTAATGAATGAATGAGAGAATCCTCATTTGTTTGTTTTGTTAATTTAAGCACTGTATGGCTGCATCCCTGCTATTTGCTGTTAAGTAACTGACATGACTTCTTTGTGCTGTTTTGCCAAGATTATTCTGTGAAGACTGGAGATACAGTGCTGATGGAAGTGTGCTGCCAAGACTGCTACTTGAAGATCCAGGAGATTTCTTCTTTGCCTTCTAAGTGTGGGATGGACACCAGTGAAAAGGATGACACACTGAGTTTGGGCAATGAGGCTGAGCTATGTGATGCCCTGGCTGGTCTTCAGACAACCAGCAAACAGGATGGCAATGCTCAAGTGTGTGTGCTGGAATCCACAGAAATAGCCCTGCTGAACAATGTACAGTACCACAAGTGCTTTAAAGCTGCCATGGACAAAGTGCTGTCGGCACTAAATCCAAGTAAGGACTCGCAGTCCATGGACGTTGACGGACATGGCAGTGGGATGAACCTCCAAGAGAATCAAAACAAGAGCTTTCTAGATGCAGCTCCTGATCCTTTGTATGTTTTAGATGTATCTGAAGGCTTCTCCATCCTGCCGATTATAGCTAGCAAACTTGGACCAGTTAGGGCCTACAGCTCTGTTGAGAAAGAACAGCATCAGGCAGCACTTAATGTAATTTCAGAAGCTAACCATTTTCCTAAGGAAGCATTAGAGTTTTGGCTCAGCCACTTGGAAGATGAAAGTGTGGTGCTACAGAGACCCAAATCAGACAAATTGTGGAGTATTATTATCTTGGATGTTATAGAGACATCAGGTTTAATCCAGCAGGAGGTGATGGAAAAGGCTGCCATATCCAGGTACAGGATAAATGGACGGAAGTATTCCTAGGAATCTGTAACTGTCTGAAAACTTTTGAAAATAGTAATTTTAGCTGTGAAATTAATGCTGTGTTGGTTCTATAGAGCAGGAAAAGCTTTTTTGGGATTGAAGGGATTGAACTTCCCAGGGTTCTGGTGTGACTATTGCATACATACATACATCTTTTACAAAAAGTGTCAAGATTTCACTTTCATATTGTGTATGCAAAAATGTGAATGGAAAAGCTTATTCCCAAGAGAAGTTCCCAGGATAGTCAGCACCTTAGTAATAACTGAGGTAGCTTTTAGTATAAAGTTAGAAAAGCCCAGATCGATGTACATGTCAAAATGGTGCTGGAACAACGTGCAAGAATATAAACACATGGTGTTAGAACAGCCAGGGAAGCAGCAGCAGAGTTGCTAGCTGTGGTAGGGAAGGGTGGGAAGGAATGCAGAGCAAAAGGAATGAAGTAATGGAAATGAGTAGCAAAAGAAGTAAATGTGAAACAGGTTTATCCCCTTTTGTGGTGCCAGGGAATCTTCTCTGCTCATCTTCATGCTTAGTGATGGCAGAGTATTCCAGATGATTAATGTTCATTATCTTTTTAAAGTTTTGGATGAATCTTTGGATGATTTGAATTTTTTTTGTTGTAAGAACATGTGGTAAACTACTGACCTTTGTCATACACACATCCGTTGGCATGAAAATACATTCAATAGCCCATTACTGAGCTACCTGATTCCTATGAAGAGGTATGCTGCAGGAAAAGAAAACCTAAACCAACCTCTTTTTGAACTGGAGGTGTTTGATACTATGCTGAAAGCAAGCTTCTGTCATGTTGCTGCTCTTAGCAGTGTGATATTCTGCAGTAAGAGACCAAGCAAGGCTCAGCTGTTTTCTCAGGAAAAAGTGCTGTCTCCCGTATTGCTGTCCATTTTAGTTCAACACTTAAAGAAGGGTGACTTAAATTCCCAGCAGGTTTTGTTTCCCTATGGTTACGCTATGCTGCTTCCTTAACCAGTGCATTCCAACCTGATGTACTTCCCGACCTCCAGTTTTATTAGGCATTCCTGCCAGTTCTTCAGTTATTAGGTGCTGCTGCTATGAATAAATCTCACTATCTTTATATCAAAATATCGCAGAACCATCGAATGGTTTGGGTTGGAAGAGACCTTAAAGCTCACCAGTTCCAACCTTCTGCCATGGGCAGGGTCACCTTCCACTAGACCAGGTTGCTCAAAGCCCCATCCAACCTGGTGCCTTGAACACTGCCAGGGTTGGGGCAGCCACAGCTTCTCTGGGCAACCTGTGCCAGGGCCTCACCACCCTCACAGGTTAAAGAATTCTTCCTAAAAATCTCATCTCAGTCTTCCATTTGTCAATTTAAAGCCATTCTCCTGTGTCCTGTCACTACAGGGTCTTGTAGAAAGTCCCTCTCCAGCTTTCTTGTAGGCCCCCTACAGGTACTGGACTATCACTGTTTGCAGTATGGGCGGTGAGAACAAATTACTTCGTTCCATAGCTTAGTATTACATGGCAGGTTTTCCTTTGGTATGATACAACTGTCTGGTCAAATGGGATCAAACTGAAATGCCTGTGAGCACTTGCCTTTAGAGGAAGGAGGAGTGTGCTGTCTTAAGCGTAGTTAATATTTTTTCTTTTGATTGACATGCTTTAGAGGTGAAATCTCTCACTTTACAGGTGTTTACTTCACAGTGGAGGGAAGATTTTCCCACAGTATGTGTTGGTATATGGGATGCTCGTAGAATCAGAGTCTCTGTTACTGGAGAGCGCTGTTCAAGGAACAGAACCAACTCTTGGGTTTAACATAGCCCCATTCATCAACCAGTTCAAGGTATGAAGTTGGTGGGTGTCTTCCAGACACAGTTCCAAAGCCTGCAGGTGTCCAGCCCTTTAGTTTGGTTATCAACTGCAAGAGAACTGAAGAGCTGAAACTTGTTTTTTACTGGTGAAGTTATCAGGAGAGGTCTGTGTGACCAGACAACGACCTTGAGATAAACTAAAATGGGTAACATTTGTTTTAGAACTGGTGTGGGAGAAGCTTTGTCTGAGTAATGAAAGATGTGGAAGAGTGACTATGCTGTTATGATCTTTTTCATCACCTGGAATCCCAACAGTCATGTTTCAAAAGGGATTAAAAGGGTGTGTTTTGCATTTGGGCTGTCTCCTACAGGGATTACAGTAATTCCTAGAAACTTTTGAATTCTGATTAATTTTGCACTTCTTAATGGCTGGTGCCTGATGTTATGGTCTGTACTTTTAGGTACCTGTTCGTGTGTATTTGAATCTCTCCACGTTACCATGTGTACCCTTGAGCAAGCCAGCAGAGCTGTTAAGGCTCGATCTCATGAACCCTTTGTTGAACAGCTCCAGCAGAGAGGTGAAGGTGAGTTGTTCATACATGAAGTTAGAAGTGTGTGTAATTGCTGTCCTGCAGAGCTGCTCATTCATTGCTCACCTTGGCTGAAAATGTCAATACAGAATTTACTTGGCTGCAAGTACTCTGAAATGGATTAAAATGGTTTGAACTACTTTATTTTCTTACTTCTTTGAAAAAGGGGTAACTGATTAAATTAATACTTCAAATATTTTCAGGTAGAAATTTGTAAGTCTGGCCAAGTCACTGCAATTCCCTTCTGGTATCACATATATCTTGATGAAGACCATAGCCTGAATACATCTGATGAGTCCTCACACTGGAAACAAGCTGCAGTTGTTCTTGATGAACCCCTCCAAGTTCAGGTTGGAGATGAACTTGTGCTTGATGTTCAACACCATAAAAGCAATATATGTATTACAGTTAAAAGGTGAAGAGTGTAAATCAACTTGTGGTTAATTACCTATGCAGAAATTGAGTGTTCCTAACATCACTGATGTTAATTTATATTAAAATTTATTCTGATCAAAAAGGTTCTTGTGTTGCTTTCATAGTAGATACTTCGCTACCGTTGGTGGACTTTGGCTTGCACCCTAAGGGTATCTTACCATGCTTGCTATTGCAGTGACTACAGCTTGCTCCCACATCACCTGTAGTCAGAAAAAAAGCACTAGATGCCTGTACCAGAAATAAACAGCTGTGATTGTTCAGGATGGAGTCCTTGCTTCTCAAACTGTAGTTACATTTCTTGGTAGCCAAAGCATCCTACTTAAGTGTACTGAGATGTTATCAGCCTTGTAGTAGGGACTGTAATGCCCTTTCACTTGCAATATTACAAGTTACTGTTGTGCATAGAGAGTAGTAAAAAGTTGTAAAGGATTGCTGTTGAATAACTCAAGTTGTATAGCAGAAGGTGAAAGCTCACACATTTCTTTGATTCTCTGAATGAGTCTTTTCTGGTAATAAAAGGAGCCTGGATATGAAAGTTGTACAAAATATTACATTAGTCACCACAGTACTGCACCTCTTGTATAGCACTGCATTTTGGTATAATGCAGGTGACAAGTTCCTTCTATTAAATTTATATCCAAATGGGAAACTAACAAAAGCTGCTCCCTCAGCATTGTTTGTTTCTGCCTCGGTGGAGACATGAGGAAGACTCTTTGCAAGGTATTTTTGTAACCACAGTTTCCTTATACGGTACTGCCTATTTAATGTACAGGAGTCTGTGTAATGTGCTATCCACAAAGCATTTTTCTAAAATCCTATTGCATGCAAGACTCATATGTACTTTTCATCAGGTCAAATGTTTCAGTTGAAGTTCAGGGATGATTGGAACTGTGTTGTACCAGCCTATACCTGACACATTGCTGTAATAAAGCCCCTACTATAAGGGTGGAGGAGAGTTCTCCAATTTAGTTGGTTTTGGGGTTTGTTTTTTTCCCCAAACAGAGGTAGTAATTTCCAAGTCAAGTTTTGTGAAGACAAGAAACTGGATACCATTCTTTATCCAAAGGGCACAGTGCCTAACAAAATGTGACTTCTTACTCCATAGAAAACAGCTTTTCCAAGAAAAAGTGAAACACCCCCACAAAAACAATGAAACAAGATGAAAAAAAAACCCAAAACCCCCAAGAAACACAAAACCAAACCCATGATCCATAAAATGTAAGTTACTGCCTGACACAACTAAACTTAGTAGGTGCAGGGTATTTTTAACAAAGTGCAATTCTACTTAGAAGTGTTTAGGCTTCTCATGCTGGAAGATATGACAAAAGCAAAACCATGAAATAGCAGTTAGGTTTTTCAGGAACCACTAAGACAGCAAAATGAGTTAAAGAAAAATTAAGGATATATTCCACCCTTAGTGAGATTAAGTAAAGGGCTGAAAGCAACCCTTCCTGAGTTTTCAAGCTGTGTGTTTAATAAATAAGGCAAGTGTAACCTTTAAGATGTAATGGAGGAACAAATATGGTTAATGTAAAGATGAAGGACTATTTGCAAATGCACTTTATATATAAATTTGATGGGTGATACTGTGGAATATGCTTGTAGTAGCTTTCAGAAGACAGGGTGGCACTGAAAGATTTCTATTCATTTTGGAAATTCAGTAGCAATCCTTAATGGAAAGGTGCGTTCCTGTAAGCTACTGCAATGAAAAAACCCAACTTTTCTCCCAGAAAGAGAAAAGCAAGAATAGTGTGCACATGGAATAACTGCTCAATATTCAAATGTCACTTTCCAGAAATGCCGTGACAGAAATAACCAAGATGCTTAACTAACTTCTTTTCCTACCAAAGTCCCCTCTCTGCACCTTACCCAGGTTTTACACCAGACACACCTAACTTCAGGTATTAAACCAATTGCTTCAGTGTGAGGTTACTGAAAAGCTACTTGGCTTCCAGCAGCTCTGATCCTTCAGATACTTCTACTAATGCCTTGTATACATGCAGGAAATTAGTTTTTTTCTAATTGTGACTAAAGTGGAAGCCTACAGGCATTGTGAGCCTTTGCAAGCTGTTGCAGTTTAGAACATGGCTATTACATGGATAAAAAGATACCTGGAATCAAGCATAGATCAGTAGATTCTAATTCTTCAGAAGCTCAGTGAATTCTCTTTTCAGTGCAATCCTTAAAGTACTGAAAGCACACTCTTGTACTATTTACACTGCAGATCCCCGTCTTCCATGAAGAGGGCAGCTGTATTCATGTGTCATTCCTACTCTGAATTACTGCAACAGTAACTCAAATTGCAAGAAGATGAAGAGTTTAAATAAAATCTTTAATTGCTTATTTACAACAAAGGCAATGACTTGGCAAATTGAAAATTATGATTTGCACTTTCCCACTAAGTTCAGATACAGGAAATACAGTCACTTATAAAATATGCAGCCTAGTGAGTAAGGCGCGATATTTACATCACACTAGTACTGCAAAAACAAAACCCCAAACAAACCAAAAAGCACTTAGATGAATTTACTGGGACAGCCAGAAGTTAAACATTTATCCTGTAAATGCTAACAATGCTGGAAAAGAAACTTCAGGTGTCAATTAAAAGGTAAGTGCTGTAGGGTTTTTTGTCAGATTGCAAACATGCAACAGGAGTAAAAATCTGATAATGGGATAAAAACAACAGTCCTCTGATTCTGTCAGTTTTGCAAAATAATATTTTGATACAAGCCTACTTCTTAGTCAGACATCTAATGCCAGTAACTCCAGTACTAGACTACCTACTTAGTTTTACCTTAGCAAAGGTCTTTTCTGGGGGTTGGTAGGCAAAATTACCTCTTACATTTGGATCCAGGCTATACTAGAAGCATAATACAGTAATCACACATACACACAAATTTATGAATACAAATTACTACAGACACATTGTCAAGGTATCCTGCTTTAACAGCTTAAAAAAAGAACAAACTTAAGTGTTAAATAATTTACTGCAGCCCAATATTAAGAAAGCAGTTTTGGTTTGTAATTCCTTTTTGACATCCTTTATTCCCTCCCCCCATATTTTAAGGTAGTAGCCATTATTCTTGTTTTAGAAGGATAGGAAAAGAGTCAAGTGTAAGGTATTAATCCAGAACCTATCATCCCAGCTGTCTCTGCTGAATGTAAAAGACAAATTATGAGCTACAAGGACAACGGATAGCACCAACTGTATGTGCTGGGTATGGAATTTCATAGCGAGGCCTGAAGGGAATGCTTGCTTTGTATAGATTCTTTGCTGATGCTCTGTAATAATTAATCTTCATGAAGGGGTTTTATTTAGCTATGCAGGAAGGGGAAGGTGATGGCATCTGTACAGAAGTTTCCATTTCACCCACACTCCACTCAGCATTGGAGCATGAAGTTACCATTGTTAAGAGGACAACCAAAGCTAATAAAAACACTTTGCTACTGCCCTCCTTAAATTACATTCTTGAAATTAAGTTTTCCCATCACTAGCAGCACTTACACTTCATCTTCAGAAGAGCATTTTTTCTAATATTTATTTCATATTAAGAAAAGTCAGCATAATTTTGACACGTTGTGTAAGCGTTTAGCAGTTTAAGGAGTTGATTCTTAAATGTATGCAGAAACCGTGCCAGTGTGCGTGGTTTATATTCATCAGATACTCACAGATACATCCATTATAGATTCTGAATTCAGCTGTCAGTTGCAGCCATATCCTCTTCCTGTCCGCACAGCAGCTTGTCCAAGCTTTTCAAAGTTCCATCACTAGGAGTACACGTTAACGGAACATGTGTGGCAAGTATCTAACCAACTCCTTCACACATTCAAAGAAAAGGTGAGTCTAACTTTTATCCAAAGCTTTCTCTGATAAATTGTGCTCTAGTTCAGGTGACTCCTCAGCATCTTGAACAGCATTAGTGTTATAAATGCCATCAACTGCAGGGGCTGTCGTCGGTGTTGTGAGAGGTGTCACAGTGTGTCCAAACCCCTGGTAGTGCCCCATGGGGGAAGATGGCATAGAAGAAGCATCTGAAATTGGGTCTTGAGTAGATGAAGACAGTAAACTCGTATGCTCGTTTTGTTCATGATCCTCAGCAAAAAACATTTTCCTTGGCTGGCCCAAAACTGTCCTTCCTAGAATTATGCCAAATGAAAACACTTTTTAATACTTCCAGCACTATACCAAGGTCTTTGAACACATCAGCTCTAAACCAGACATGTTAAATTAGAAGATGAGTCTGTCTTGCAAGAGTTTTACATGGACATTGTTAGCTTTAATAAATAAAAGGATGTCTTTCCAATGAAAAAACAACAAACAAACAAAAAAAACACTGGAAATACACCTGTTGTTAACAGATCATTCAGATCACCCTGTTACTTACCAACATTTCGAACCTGTTCTGATATATCTGCCCTTATATCAGAAATATCCCACATTGCAAGGAAAGAGTCAAAGCACGACCCTTCTTCTGCTTCTTGAACGTAAGGTTTGTAGGAAAAACTGTAGTGATGTGCAATAGCTGCCAGGAACATCTCAACACAAATGATAAAATCCTGCAAGGAGAGAGAGATATTGACTTAATCATTCGTAACTGCAGAAAAATAGTTCTGGGTTTCTTCTGTAACTGAAAGACTGCAATTGCTTTGGGATACTGGCATCAGCTAGTTTTCCACCAGAGGCAGGATATTCTTGGCAGGCTTCGGAGAGCCACATGTACTATACACATACTGGAATCAGCCCTTGCCTGAGGGACTGACTTGCTGGAAGCAGATAGATATTCAACAAGCAGCAGCTCTGCAATGAATTCTTGCAAGAAAAAATGCAAGGGAGTATTTAACTGGGGTATATTCCTTCCGCCCAACACATGGAAATAAAAAGTGCCGAGTGTAAAACTCACTTGGGGTGACTGGCTGAAACACAGCCCAAGTTATAATAAATTCAGTACCAATCTAGCCTGTGTTAATTAAAGTGGGCCTGACAATATTTGCTTAGATCAGCTATGTCACCCTATATACAGTCATTTGTAAGAAGTCATTGTCTGCTCCTACCTGTAGGCCGGTGGCTACAGCTTCCACACTTTGCCATTCCCAGGTGTGTTTCTCAGAAATAACGCCAACTTTCACCAACAATGCAATAAGCACAGCTTGCCTATGAAGATTATTTTAATACATTATTGTTGTTGTTGTAACAGTAGTGCCAAAAAACCTGCAAATAAAGCTGGTAAACGAGGCCTGTTTGTATGTACACATAGGAAGAACCTTACAAAACCCACACTGTTTATGTATTTAGATTTTAAGAGGAAGAAAACAGACTTAAAAGAGATGTCATTCATCCGTGGTCCTGAAGATCAACTGAGAACATAACCAAAGAAGAGTTTGTTGTTTCAGTTAGTTATTAGAAGAAGTTGCTTCTCTTTCAGGTTATAACTGCAGCCCAAAGTGTAATGTTCAGACAGTCAAATGCACTTATTCATTAGCAGCCAATTGTGAGCTATGCTTAAATAGTAATTCACAGTTAACTTATAGTCACTTACTTTGAAAACCAGCTGGCTTTTTTTTTTACTATAAAAAGAAAAAAATATTTTCTTTTGAAATAACTGCAAGTGAAGATTCTAAAATAAATTATGCCCTTGAGCATCACCTTACAAAATACCAAGTCCGAAAAATAATCTCAAGTGAAGAAGACTGCTATGTCCAGTGTATGTGTCCCTTTCCCCCTCACGACACTTCACTAGTATTATGAGTAGATTTTTTTGAGGGCTCTAAACTCAGTAACAATACAGCTTTTTTAGCTCTTTTATGATCTACCCTGAGAGCAAGAAGTAATGAGCAAATAATTCACTTACCAGAAAGAAACAAAAACTACCATCTTCACACAGAGGAATTTCCCAACAGGTTGGATAGGGTTCAGCTCTTCACGCAGTACTTTATAAAACAGCACCAGACAATACATAGCAAACTAACAAGAAAATGAAAAAAAGCTTTCAAAATCCTTGTTTATTTTGTGAGGGAGCTATTTTACAGTATCTCTTCAGTTAAAGAATATATCACAGCACAACACAAACTCAAGCTATTTTAGACAAGAGGCTCTGAACTTATGCAATCTTTGCCTTGCTGTTTTAAGGCAGACCTCTCTTTTTGCTTGGAATTGTATTTCTGAAATTCATGGTGTTGGCAGACAAAGGTCATCTGTCTACACACTCAAGCAAAGCATAGGAAGGTCCCATAAGATCAATGCCAAACTAGTTTAACCATGCCAAGTGCAAGGTCCTCCACCTGGGTCGGAGCAATCCCAGGCACAGCTACAGGTTGGGCAGAGAAGAGATTCAGAGCAGCCCTGCGCAGAAGGACTTGGGGGTTTTGGTTGATGAGAAAAAGAACATGAGCCAGCAGTGTGCACCTGCAGCCCAGAAAGCCAACTGTATCCTGGGCTGCATTAAAAGCAGCATGACTAGCAGGTCGAGGGAGGTGATCCTGCCCCTCTACTCTGCTCTTGTGAGACCTCACTTGGAGTATTGTGTGCAGTTCTGGTGTCCTCAACATAAAAAGGACATGGAACTGTTGGAACAAGTCCAAAGGAGGGCCACGAGGATGATCAGGGGACTGGAGCACCTCCCGTATGAAGACAGGATGACAAAGTTGGGGCTGTTCAGCCTGGAGAAGCAAAGGCTGCATGGAGACCTCATAGCAGCCTTCCAGTATCTGAAGGGGGCCTATAGGGATGCTGGGGAGGGACTCTTCATGAGGGACTGTAGTGACAGGACAAGGGGTAATGGGTTCAAACTTAAACAGGGGAAGTTTAGACTGGATACGAGGAAGAAATTCTTTACTGTAAGGGTGGTGAGGCACTGGAATGGGTTGCCCAGGGAAGTTGTGAATGCTCCATCGCTGGCAGTGTTCAAGGCTGGACTGGACATAGCCTTGGGTGGCATGGTTTAGTGTGAGGTGTCCCTGCCCCTGGCAGGGGTTGGAACTGGATGATCTTAAGATCCTTTCCAACCCTAACTGTTCTATGATTCTATGATTCTATGACTGTTGTCACAGCAGAAAGAAGTTAGAAGACCTGTGACAGCCACCCATCAAACACAGGGGAGGCAGTAGGAAGATGCCCTTTCCAGATGTGATGTTACGCTGTTCTGAGTCCTGCTGCTGCGGCCAAGACAAGGAAGAAAGTTAAAAACTAGAAGGCCAAGTAGCAAGGAGCCAGAGCTGCTGCTCTTTTTTCTTGCAATAGCTCATGTGTAACGTGCCCCAGGTCAAGCAGAAAATTATTCCTCTGCATTCCCAGCAAGCCACTAAATGTAATCCCTGACCTCCAGAAATGAAATTTTCAAGTCCAGGGGCTGACATCTTACTCTTACCCTGACATCATCCGGCAGCTGAATCAATAAGACAGGCGTTAGGCAGGCCAGAATCCCCGCACTGAATACACAGTTCCTTTTTTTTTTTTTTTTCCTGTCAATATTGTTACCACCACCTTTTAACACAGTATTTTTAAGGTAGCCAGTGCTGCGCTGGGAGGAAGCTACATGAGTGGGTGAAGTCATCTCTTCTGCAGGGACAAGTCTGCAACTCTAAGGTGCCTAGGCCATACCACTTCACTCATCAAACAGTTTAGGGTAGAGAGATGGGACACTATTGCTTTATAGAACTTCATAGTTAAAAATAAGAAAGGATTTAGATTATCTGTTTTCTAATATTTTGCATATATAATATTTAACAGATAGTAACTTTGATTTACAGTGAGAAATAGTCTACCCATAAGAACTGCCAGGCATTAACAAAATTCCTGTCAACAGCTCACACAGAAGACTCACGTAATACTAACACAATAGGTTAAAAGAGCAGAAAGATGCACTCTTGATACTCACTAGCTGTGACATATTGTTAAGTATAACCAAGTAAGTCCAGGCATTGTTGAAGCTGAAATTTCCTTCATCGTACACTCCCACTAGTTCACAAATTCTGAAAGAATTCTTAGAGTTAAAAACTACACAGTAGAAGACTGGTTTCTTTAAGCGCTGTACCTTCATTACACCCATCAACTGTTAGAATCCAAAATCCCTTTTGGAACTCAAATACAGGCATTGGGAGATATGTACAAAAATCACTTTCCAACAGCATATGGCATAGGAAATGCATACTGTGTTTTCCATAGACAAAATAGCATTTGAATGCAAGATTAACATATCCCATTGCTCAATAAACTCAACAATTAAACATCAGGGGGTTTTAACTTTTTTGCTTTTAACTGTTAGAACACCTACAGCCAATATTTATATGGATATTCTTTGGGAGTAGCAATTTTTTCTGCAGTGCCACAGAATTAGCAGTAATGACCATCAATAGAGAGTTCATGAAATCAAGCTTTCAGCACCAACATGCATTAGCTGCCTGCTATTCCTTTATAACAACAGGTTATACAACATGTATGATGGCATAGTCAGGTTTGTCACACGCGAAATTTAATAAAATTTAAAAGGTTCGATAAACCTGACTTTAAAAATACCAACTGTTGAAGTCAGAGAGAAAAGGGAGAAGTAAAAGAAGACTCTAAAAATTAAGCGATCATTAAAATGTTTTTCCCACATCAACAGCACTTAACATTCTCTCCCACTGCTATCAGCAGCAGGCATTAAGTATTCATTTCAATTCTGCAAATAGTTATTTGCTATAGGGAAGTCATAAAGAAATCATAGATTGATTCAAATTGCTGGGACGCATTAAGCATGTAACACAACGAGTGTGCTTTCAAACTGCCTCAGTTCAATAAAAAGGGAATGAAAATTCTTTCCAGCACAACTCAAAATTGTATCCTGAAGATCAATATTAATTATTTATGAGTGTACTTACAAAGCAATAATGGTAGTAAATGGTCTGACAACAGTGTACTGCAAAACACCCAGTTTGCATCTAAATAATAAAACTCTGCAAGAGAAAGACAAAATTCATTGTACAAGAATTTTAAGACAATTTATTTATGGAAGTTTCGTGTTCTCAGCAGTTAAAGTGAATTTTTATTTCACAGTAATTTCAACTTCTGCTTTCAGGACTTCAGGTACTACAGTTATAGTGTGTATATGCACATTACAGAAAAACCTAGACTTTTACAGATACCTAACAGGAAATACTCGATGATTCACCTTTTAGGCATGGAAAACTTCTTTCAGGGCAAAACAAAAAGAACGCAATTTTCACTGTGCTTGAAGGCATTTAAGAATGACTTACTTTCATGGTTTTTCTTTAATATTTTAAAGAGCTTTATCAAAATCTCTTAAGAGATGCTTATCAGATTAAGCATGGAGAAACAAACAGGTCAGGGGCATATGGCCTTCCGTCCTTCACCAGTGGAAGTAAAAGCAATAGGCTATCTGGTCTACATAAAGGCTTTGGCAAACATTATACTGATGACAAACGAAGCAAATGCAAGGGGAACTTTTTCCAATACTTTTCAAAAACTAGAAGTTTCCTTCAGCACCACCTGAGTTAATGCATGTTAGAAGTAAGTGTGATTAATAGGGTGTTTTACAGCTAAATGAAACGTTTACAGCTGCTTTCAGTAGGCAATCATAGTTGATAAACTCTGCCAAGCAACAAAAATTATACTACTAAATATGAAAACAAAACATTTGTATCTGATTACACAGATGTCATCATATACTCACTCTCCCATAGCCCACGACGGACAACAACATAGAGGTGGCAGATGTCTCTGCTGATCTTTTGCTTCTATTATTAATACGAGGTTTGGATACCGGTTGGTTAGATAATTTGAAAGAAAAACCATAAAGTTATAGATGACATAAGCTTCATAGCATTCTCGACATGTATCCACATATATTGCAATGTTGGGGTATTTCAAAGCTATCCACTGTAAGAAGAGAGGTACATAAAAGATTACACGCAAGAAAGACCAAAGTGATTCCAATGACAACACTGGCTGGCTAGTTCAGCAAGCAATACTTCATCAGGCAGCAGGCACTAATTAAACAGGGCTTGAAGCATTTGGCTGATGAGAGTGTGATGCTACAGCTAAAAAATAACATTCTGTAGAAACACTAGTACATTTTCAGATTGTATCTCTGCTGCTTCAAATACTTACAGCACTGCGCAGGAGATGCTCTGTATCTTTGACCACACTATTCAGTCTTTCATTTAAAAAGTAACTAAGGCGATGGCTCTTACACATAATCTACTCCTGTCAGGAGACTAGATAGAACTGTTTCCCCAGATTCACATATTCATTGTCAAGATGGGTTTGAAAACTATGTTTTTAGTCTGACAGTACAAAGCTGATTTATTTTGGTTTCTAACATGTAAATGTTTGTTCTGGCATATTTGCAAAATATAGAAGAGTGCAACAGATTAGCCTTAAAGTGGTATTCATTCCTCTAAACCAGAATTTCAGACAGAAAAGTGATTTTGGGTCATTTGTTTGTTCCGTTTTCTTGGGTTGTTTTTTCTTTCTTCAGAACTGTGATTATGCATCAGCTGTCAGAGCTTCCAATTTTGAGTATCACACTGAAACTGTTCAGTGCAACCTGTCCTACTGGTTTTGGTTTTTGTTTGGTTGGGGGGGTGTGGTGTGTGCGTGTTAAAGAGGCAGGTCTTTTGAGTTTACATTGCTTCCCTAAGTTTTAACAGAGCAAATGTGCCTTCTCTGACCTTAACAGAACTACAAGGAAGATGCTTCACATCCTCATCACAGTTAAGAAATACTAGAGATGATAGTGCAACACCTCTGTGGAAGTTGCAATACTGCAATTAGTAAACTCAGAATAAAGTGTTTTAATCTGGGAACTTTACGTTCAGCTCAGATTAAGCACTCTAGGAGGACACCATACACACAGCAAAGGCCATAAGATCCAGGAGCCTGGAGAAAGACTTCAGTATGTCAGAAATGTCCCTGAATACCTGGCTAGAGCTCATTTACTTAGCAGGTGATTTTCTCCCAAAGGAAAATTCTGTACTTCAAACTGAAATATCAACCTGAGGTACTTGATATTCCCCAGAGGAAACAGGTAAAGTTTTGATCCCCACTCTCCTTCACTCTGAAGATCTCTCTAAATCTCTGTCTTTCAAATATAAAATATAAAAAGCATACATAGGATGACACTTCAGAAACACTCAGGAGATGGGGGGGGGTGCAGGGAAGAGGGAATAAAACCAAACAAAAAACCAAAAACAAACAAAGAAAAAGAAATCAAAGGAAAAGTTCCTGGAAAGCTGTCTTTTATGAAAGAAACAAATATTTGCAATGTCAGGAGGTGATGACAACATGTAAACACACATCCTGCACAGTTCGCAGGTTTAGTATGCTGCTTAGCCTAGGCTGAAATCATCTCCACAGGTGACATATTTACATGAACCATATCTGCTATGGCAAATCCTATGGCATAAAATACCAAGAATGAATTTCTTTGTGGGACCTTATCCTTTGCCCCCAAAGCAAAAAGGAAAATATAACACTGTCCTGGGTTCAGCAGTAGCAGCCATTTTTCTCCTTCTTAGTAGCTGGTGCAGTGCTGTGTTTTTGACTTTTGGCCTGGGAACAGTGCTGATAACACCGAAGTTTTTTAGCTGTTGCTCAGCAATGTTTACTCTGACCAAAGACCTTCTAAGTCTCGTGCTCTGCCAGGGAGGAAGGGAAGCCGGGAGGGAACAGAGACAGGACACCTGACCCAAACTAACCAAAGAGGTATTCCATACCACAGCACATCATGCCCACTATATAAACTGGGGGCAGCTACCCAGAAGGGTTAGATCACTGTTCAGGTCAGGCTGGGCATCGGTCAGCAGGTGGTGAGCGGTTGTATTCTCTTCCCTTGTTATTTCCCTGGCCATTATTATTATTATTGGTGGTAGCAGCAGCGGTTTTATGTTATACCTTAGTTACTGGACTGTTCTTATCTCAACCCATGGGAGTTACATTCTTTCGATTCTCCTCCCCATCCCTCCGACAGTGTGGGGGGGGGGAGGGGGGGGGAAGGAAGAAGGGGTAGTGAGCGAGCAGCTGTGTGGTTGTGGTTCTGAGTTACTGGCTGGGCTTAAACCATAACAAGCACTAAGCATAATTTTGGAAAGAAAAGTAAGGCACTGAATTTTGAGACAGTACTTGGATCACCCTGTTTTCCAGTTCAGCTGTGAATGAAGATGGAAGGACCAAAAGCAGGCTCTTGTCATGCCCCTTTCCACAGGTGGCATAAATGATACTCAAGGATCAGGTTTAAAAAGGGTTAGCAAAAGCGATCCCACAAGCTCCACAAGAAGAATGTAGTATCACTAGAACTAGACTTCTGACATACTCCATAAATAAGAATGCCCAGACATTTCCAGGACTACAACTCTCCATGCAGCACAGTTTCTGCCAACTGTGACATTGTTTTCCCCTCACTCCCCCAGGAAACAGAGTTTTATTCAGCTGTTAACAGTAAGAGAACACTTACACTGTCTAAACTGTAAATCGGCACCATCCACAGAATCCTGTTACAACAAAAGAACATTTAATATTACTAGGAGTATTTTTAGTCTGGATTAAATTCAACATTTGTAGCAAAGGTAAAATGGGAGATGTTACCTTATTATTGGTTTCTGTAATTCAGGTTGAGTATAATGGACTAAGTGTTGTAGTATTCCCCAGAGAGATATTGGTATAGTCATTAGTAGAAATATCCCAGCAATAAACCATGCCTTGGTATGAATTCCAACCTTGCAAAGAAAAAGAACAATGCAACATCAAAGTTTCAGTACTAATACTTAAAAGTTTTACTAGCATAACAAGAAAAATAAGTTACTTTCTTTTTTTATGTCAATAAAGTTTTATGATGTCCATTAAGTACATATCCCCAATATAAAGTTTAGTTTCTCTAACAAAAACCAAGTCTCCCTTGCAATCTGTGGTTGTGGCTTAGAGTAAAACTCAAACAAGGAAAAGATGAGAGATTTTGCAGAACCAAACAAAACCATCACCAATAAAGACAAAACATTCTACAAAAGCACAGTGATGCTCAGTATTTCTTTTTGCTGAAAGCCACAACTGATTCCTTGTTTCCGGTCTGGAACTTGTCTCAGCTCAGTGCTTCATTACAAAGTTCCTGAAAGCCTGTGGATTTAAAAGTACTTTTAGCTTTAAAATCAAGTTCCAAGTGGCAATCAGTTTCAACTAGTTGCATTTAACAATCTGAAATAGACATGTGTGCATACATATGTATATGTCTGCTAAAACACAGGGCTACAATTGGAAACCAACACTCTGAAAAAATAACTATATTAATAATCCTAAGTACAAAAATCTGAGAAACATAGTAGATTCTTCTCAAACACCTTTTGTCTTTGTTGAGAATTTATTCTCTGATTCCCTACTGCACATCAACATCCCAAGTCTTCTGTTGATTTCTGGTTCCCAGATCACTTCTGAGTAGTTTCGCTACCAGGATCAGATTTAATGATTTTGAAATCTCAGATACCATTTCAGTACACACATCCATTATGTTGAACACACAAAAGCATCAGAACAAGGTTTCAAAATCAGAAATTTAACACATACTCAAGACAGATTTTACTGTCAAGTGATTAAAATCATACCATGAAAGAGCTCACCTCCTTCGGAACAAGCCTGTATTTAACTGGACAATATTTATTTTTTAAGCTTAAAATTTTACTTTCTGTTAGAAAAGTAATCCTATCATATATGTGCGATTCATACACTACTATTATGACATACTACAGTACCACCAGCATGGAAATGAGGCTTCTGTATCTACTACCTCAGTTCTCCTGATCAGAGCTACTCAAGATACTGGGTTGTGAATGCCCTCGTTACTACTACCAAGTGTTAAAACCTAAGTTCTGCGCAGGGCAAAGCTCCAGCCAGGCTCCTGTAGCGACCCACTCCAGTTTCTTCAACATCATACCAACAGTTTAAACACTATTATTGAACCGGAAGGAGAAAGAATTCCCGTCCTGTTCCATCTTGCTTCGTTCGTGCTTTACCAGGACTGCAAGCGCACACACTGGCGCCCCGCACTTCTCCAAACCACCCTCTTCCTCGCTGGGTCGGTACCCGGGTCTGAAGCGCGCTGCCAGCCGCCTCAGCGGAGCCCCAGGGCTGCCCGCCGGCCCCAACCCTCACCTCCAGCTTCTGCAGCTCCCACACGCAGAGCGGCACCACCACCAGCAGCCCCACGATGTACAGCAGCACCACCAGCGGCCGGATCCACCGCCGCCAGTTCCCGCAGGTGCACGGCATGGCCGCGGCGACGCTGCCCCGTCGAACCAGGCGGCTCCTCGCACCCAAACGGCGCTCGCGGCGCCTCAGCGGGCCGGCGCCGGCAGCCCCCGCGGGGCGCGCATCACGAGCGGGGCCACCCACACACCCCGCGGGCTGCCATCAGCTGCCGGCCCGACGCCGCACCCCACAGCCCAGCCCAGCCAGGCTCTGCCCTGCCCCGGCCCGCCTCGCTTCAGCGCGGCCCCGCCCCGCGGCGCTTCCACCCGGCAGCACTTCCTGCTGCCCCGCCCCAGCCTCAGCGGCCGCGCCGATTGCCAGCTCGCCCTGCCTATTGCGGGCACCCCGCCCACCGCTGGCCGCGCCCTGGGGCAGCGGGCGGCAGCGGAGCGCCCGTGCCCTCCCCTGAAGGATGGGCGAATGGTCTCTTCCGGCCGGTGCGAGTGTGTGTCGTCCCTGTCTCCCCCCCCTCTTCACCGCCAGCAATGGTCTCTTCCGCGGGGAGGCGGGGTTGGTGGCTGGCGCGGGGCGGGAGGGCAGGTGGGCTCGTGCGCGACCGTTATTTCGGCTGAGGTAACGCCGTCGCGGGAGCTTGGGCTTTAGTTGCGCACCATCGCGGTGGTTTCTTCCCGAGCTGTGCCTGGCTGACGGCGGATGGACAGACATCCCTCCCCCCCCACACACCCCCCCCATTCCTTCCTCTTTCGCGGCAAAAGTCATTAAGTGGCGAGCCCCTTGGGGAGGAAGCGAGTGGTCTTTCCTGACTCACCGAGGCGCGCTTGCCGCCTGCGCCGGCAGTGGATAACGTGGGAAACGCCAGGCCTGTGGACTTTAAGGAGAACTGGAGCCAGTGGCATTTATGTTAGGAAGTGTGTGAGCAGGCAGAGGTTTCAGGAATTGAAGTTAACAGAGACAGCTGCTATAACTATACACGTTAACAAAGCCTGTGTAAAACAGCTTAATCGATGCTCACCTTTGGACAAAGTGGATACTCACATTGGGCAAATTGAGCAATCTGTAAGAATTATAAGAATAGGTGGCAGGTAGCGATATGAACCTGACATGAATACTGTGTTCATCTCTGGGGCTCCCAACACATAGTGGAATGTGGAGCTGCTTTGAGCAAGTCTAAAGCAGGCCACAAAGATGATGAGAGGGCTGGAGCAACTCCCCAGTGGAGGCAGGCTGAGAGAGTTGGGCTTGTTCAGCCTAAAGAAAAGAAGGCTCCAAGGAGGCCTTAAAGCAGCTTCCAGTGCCTGAGGGGGGCCCACAAGAAACCTGGAGAGGGACTTTTTACAAGAGCTTGTAGGCATAGAACAAGAGGAAATAGCTTTAAACTGGAAGAGGGGAGATTTAGATTAGATATTAGAAACAAATTTTTCTCTGTGAATGTGGTGAGACACTGGCACAGGTTGCCCAGAGAAGCTGTGGCTGCCCCATCCCTGGCAGTGTTCAAGGCCAGGTTGGACAGGGCTTGGAGCAGCCTGATCTAGTGGAAGGTGTCCCTGCCCATGACAGAGTTGGAACTGGATGATCTTTAAGGTGCCTTCCAGGCCAAATGATTTTATGGCCCTATGAAGAGTCCAGCAGATATATGAATGATGCAAAATATATACTGCTTTTGAAGTGGCTCTCTTTTTCTCGCTGTAGCTAAATTCCTGACTGATTTCCTCCTTTTTTCCCTTTGCATTGCAATTGTTTTCCCAGGGTTTCCACTATTAAGTTACCAGTGTTGCAGACTATTATTCCAATAATGGAGCTACATGGCTTTTTGAATAGTTGCTATCTCTGTATTGTGGAAATGACTGGAAACATATTTGCATTGGATCTATGCATGGTGAAAGTTTCCTATTTGTTGAATTGTAGAACCCCCAAACTTGTCAGACTGCTTATCTTGGTGTTGACATAACTAGCAGAAGGTGGACAGATTCCTATTTGTAAGATCTGTTTGACTCTTCACATGCTGCATTCATATGACATCTAATAATTCACAGAGTGTCCTGGGTTCAGCAGTAGCAGTCATTTTTCTCCTTAGTAGCTGGTGCAGTGCTGTGTTTTTGACTTTCACCCTGGGAACAGCGCTGATAACACCGATGTTTTTAGCTGCTGCTTAGAATGTTTAGTCTGATCAAGGACTTTCTGAGCCTCATGCTCTGCCAGGGAGGATGGGAAGCCGGAAGAAAGCAGAGACAGAGACACCTGACCCAAACTGTCCAAAGAGGTATTCCATACCACAGCACATCATGCCCACTATATAAACTGTGAGCAGTCACCCGGAAGGGTTAGATCGCTGCTTGGGTCAGGCTGGGTATCGGTCGGCAGGTGGTGAGCAGTTGTATTCTCTTCCCTTGTTACTTCCCTGGTCATGATTATTATTGGGGGTAGCAGCAGTGGTTTGTGTTATACCTTAGTTACTGGACTGTTCTTATCTCAACCCATGGGAGTTACATTCTTTTGATTCTCCTCCCCATCCCTCCGGGAGCGGGGGGAGGGAGGGGAGCGAACTGCGTGGCTGACTGGTGTGGAATAATTAGGAAATGTGGAATTAGACTTATATTTGAAATGCAGCATTGTCCACACATAAGGGAAAAATGGACTTTCAGGGCCTCTCAGGGTGAGATGCAGCCACACCTGTTATGCCAGGAGTATGCACTCCACAGCAGTTCCTGTGGCAACACAGACGGAGGGTAGAGTGAGGTGGAGATCTCATGGTTACACTTTGTCCCAGCCTCAGCAAAAGATGAGAACTAGGTGGTGCAAGAAACTGATAAGCTGCATACTTGCGACCCTGAGCCAGCAGCCTGTCATCTTTTGACAGAATTCCGTCCTCTGTGTGAACTTTGCTTCATTATAATGTCATTATAATGCATTTACACGCTAAAATACACTCCCATCTCCAATGCGACCCCCCCTTCAAAATGAGACCACCCCCCTCTGAGCATGTGCTCTGAATTTTTGGTGTCATATACCTTTAAAATGAAGTGCGAGAGATTTGCACCAATAATAATAAAGGTATGTATGACTAGAGTCACTCAAACTCCACCTTGAAGGTGAAAATAATATAAAATGACCCAAGAGAGAGGGGGATATACCATCGTGGATGAGTCAAGGAAGATAAGATCAACAGACTCCTGGGACCGGTCGACGGGCTGGACCTCTCTTCCCCCCCATAGGGATGCCTGTGGGTAAGACTTGCACTGTATCCAGTGCTTTCCTAGGAAAACTTAGAATCTTTATAGAGTTACTTTTACTGTTACCTGTGTATTTTAGAGCTATGCTGTGTTAACCTTATCAAGCGCTTGTATCCATGTAACTATTATTTGCACGTGCTTTTGCAGGCAGTATTTATCACCGTCAATCCATAAAAACCCGTATCTGCTGTCTCAATAAACTCAATCAATAAACTGCACTGTTTCAATAGCCAGTCGCCACTATCAGTAAATCCGGGCCAGTAGAGATTCGATATAAGCGAACGCGGTCAGATTAATCAGTAAATCTGGACCAGTAGAGGTTTGATATAAGCGAACGCGGTCGGATTGATAGTTGTAGCTGATTGGACTGGACAGTGTGTTGCACTATCGGTAAATCCAGACCAGTAAAGGTTCGATATAAGTGAACGAGGTCGGATTAATCAGTAAATCCAGACCAGTAGAGGTTCGATATAAGCGAACGCAGTCAGACTGGTAGTTGCATATTGGAGCCGTTCCCTGTCCCTCTAAGAAGATAAGGGGGGTTATTTTCTCCCCCTTTTAATGCAACAACTGGACTTAAACCATGACACAGGACTACATGCATGGATGAGACAGCAGCTCCTCTTGGAAGGAAATGTTCAGTTGTTTGGCTGCTATGAGTTGCCAAAGCAACTCTTCCCCATCTGCTTCAAGGAAATGTCAGTAAAGCTGAACTCAGCACACAAGCCAACAGTTGAGCTATGGTGGCTAAACCCGAAATGGAGATTATGATCATGGGCTGTTAAATTTTCTTTCTCCGTGTTTTAGGAGGAAAAGTTGTTACTGATCTCCTCAGTAACTGGTAGATCTCTCTACAAGTGATGGCAAATTATGAAGTCCTTTTCCACCTGGGTATCACCTGTTTAATTTGGTCTAGTACTTCCCTTTTCCACCATTAAGTAGAGCTAAGAGTGGTCTGAGTTACTATCTCAGCAGCAGCCCTGACCACCTTAAGTCGTAAGTCTGATACCCTGATTGCCTTTTCTACCATTTTCTTAGTGAGTTAACTATAAATTGAATTTTGAAGTTTGAGGATAAGAAACACTGTAAGTGAGCTGAGAGTTCATCATTGTGTTGCAGATAAATAAAAATTCAGCAGCAGAGGTGATTTGCTCAAGGTTATGGCAGACTTGTGAACAGAATCTTGTTCACTCATGCTGGCACTGAAGAACAGGTCTTACACTGTTTTGAGCTGAATAGTATTTCTACATTTCTGTATTGTATTATCAAATCAGTATCAAGGGGCTTATTCTGTTGTCCTTTGTTCTTTTTATGTAACCCATTCTTGGCAAGATAGTACAAGTAGGTCTATTAGAAGCTAACGAGCTTAGTCATATTGAATAATAAAAGGGCGTATGTAAGCATAAATACTTATCTTAAACACGTAGCGGACACAAAACCAAATGTTTCCAACAATTCCAGAAACCCAGACAACACAAATGTATGAGTACTAGAAATAAGTATGAAAGTAATTTATCAATAATTAATGTATCAAAAATGTTAACATATACATCATTAATGAATAAATATAATTTTTTTAAAAGTTGAGGATTTTTTTTTTTTTAATTCCCCCTGTACTTTGGTTCATTGAAGAACAACCACTGGTTTGGTTTTTAGCTGTCGAGGGTTTTTTTTTCACTTCCCTAAGCATACCAAGATGAGAGCTGATTCTTAATGATGTTTTTTACGTAAGTTCTTGTATCATTTGTAGTACTCTTAGGGTTTCTTCGGCATTTACTGCCCCAAAAAAATCCTTCACAGACTTCAAGTCATTATTTTGAGGTTTTCCATTCTTTTTCTATCTACTGCTGTTTTGTGTGCTTGCCTCGCGTTCCAAAGTAGGCATCTTTGCCAGAACAAGTTTTATAGTTAACTCTTTATAGTTAGGTTTCTTGCAAAGCAAAGCTTGACACAGTTGTGTCATACTGTTACTGGCGTGACCTCCCCCTCCAGTGAACTTGAATCTTTCTGCCAGTTTCAGCCCAATCTGAGTCAAGAGTCAAAGTCCCAGACTCCAATATAATGTTTCTTTAAGTTTTGTGAAGGCTGTTAAAAGGGAAACAGCCAAACTAATGCTTTTATCTACCCTCCTGAAGGGAGGGAACCTCACTTTACTCATACTGCTTATCACAAGCATGCTCACTGGCCAGTCACTGTCGCTTGCTTTTAATTAGTATTTTATCAAGATAAGGTTGGACTAGAAAACCTAATAAGTCTTTCCAACCCTGATGTTTTGATTTTCTGTGATGCTGCAGGGGATTAGTACACTAGTCTGTCTCTATGCAAGAAAGGTAATAAAGTTACTAAATTGCACACCCTTCTCCAGTGGCAGTTGTTACTTAAAGCCATATTGTAAATATGTGTGTAAATATAAATCCCCCCAAAAAGTTAAAAGAATGCTGCAAGGAGATTGTTCTACAAAACAAATCAAAAGTAGATTTTATTTTTTATCATAAAACCAAGGCTTTAGGGTATTCTAACAGCCTAGAAGGAAATGAGGTTTTCCACCATTTCACATCAAGATGAGCAAGTAATGCTCAAACAACTTTGGAAAATGCCAGAACTATACAAAAATATGTAAATAAAAGTATCTTTCACAGGAGAGACAAAACAATCATTCTGTTCTACTTACACTGCTAAGGGCTTAACTGGAAAATTGTTCATGATTTTAGAAAAAAAAAAGAAATATGCGTCTGCTGAGAAACAACCAGCAGGATCAGAAGTTAAAAATGCAGACACTTTCAGGAAAGACTAAAATAATTATATTTAGAGAAGACTTAAAGGAAACACTATAAATGTGTAAATATTTGCTACAGAAAAAATAATGGTCTTCTGTTATTTTTAATGGGGATAGCAAAAGTGTGCTGGAACTGTGGCAAGAGGAATTGTGTATGCTAAGTGCTGGAGTAGGTTAGTTTCAATGATCTCCTCTATTGAAGGTTCTTATTGGAAATCTTTCACTTCCCAGAAATTAACCTGGGTTTTTATCAGAAAATCAACTGTTTTGATCTGTTTCTAGTCTTTCGTTAGGAAAATTATTGTTAGCAAATCCCCTTTTTTCACTGCTCTTGTCTTTTAAGAGAACAGAGGGCATGTTCTGTCTTTATTGTGCCAAACTTCCATTGTCAAGAACCAAATCTGCTTCTAAGATAATTTCATAGACCAAAATAATTTTGTAACAGAAATTAATGAGTTAATAAAAATATGGCCCTCAAAATGTAGCATTCTTATGATCTGATATTTATAAATATTCTTGTTCCTAGTTTTTCATTAACATAGGAAACAACTGTGTGAAATCTGATCCTCACACATAGACTCATATTCATGAATTTATAATTTTTTCAAAGTAGTGTGCAGTGGAAAAATTGCAGTTGACACATAAGAAAAAGGATCACTTTCCTAGGTGTTGTATGGGTTGCAAGTGAACTAGCACCACTGTGTGGGACTAATTCTCTCTGGAACACACACAAGCTTCCTTGTTTTCAGAAAGAGGCTACATGTGAAATATTGCTAAAAATCAAGCAGACCACATCTTCACTAAGCATTAAGGCTTCTAATATTACAGAAAAGAGTAACAAAGCTACTCCCCAGAACTTGAAGATAGCAGCTGCATTAGCATCATTCTCCTCTACCCCAAAGACTGATGCAAATTATTGTTGATGTCAATCATTATGTACATGCAGCTCTCATGAATTTCAAATTTATTTAAAAGACAGTTATGTCAAAACGTAATAAATTGGGATTATTCCTTAGTATATGGAACCCTATAAATAATTTACTAAATTAAAATGGCAAAAAAAAATAGACTATTTTACAATTGCAGTTGGAAAGCTATGTGATATTTATTATTCATGAATTATATTTTTATTTATATGCCATTACTTTCAAAGGTTTCCTCATTTTTCCTACTTACTTTCTGCAAGTGCTGACCCTTCGTGATAACTGGGCTGTCCATCTTGCCTGATCAGAATTTCACTGTGGGGTGGACAGTAAGGATTGAACTCAAATTCTCAGGGGGTAAAAATCACAGATCTCCCTCTTGTGTTATGGTCATATTATTGCTAGCTCCTTGAGGTGCACATCCAGTAGCATACAGTTGATTAGTTCACATTCCACTCTGGTGCTTACTCACACTGGCATCCTTTCTAGTGCATTTTTATTGCATTTTATTAAAACTTAATGAGAGTTAAAAACTCAATTTAATTTCTTTTTTTTCTTTCTGTTATCAATTTTCCATGAGAAGGCTGTCATCAGTTCTAAGAAATTGATCTTTGTTATGAAAATGCTGCCATCACATTCTGATTACTTCCTTTTTTCTTTTGTGAATGATCATGGGAGGGAATGGCTGTTATTCAGGTCCAGAGGCATCTGTAACCAGCAACTTGAGTGGTGACTCAAGATGCATCTGCTTTCAATTCAGGGTTACTCAGATTTTCCAGACTTGTTAGCTACCTACTATCTTGCTAAGCTGTTAGGCATTTTAAAACATGAGCTTCTGTTGCAGTGAATGGAGTTGATAAACATCTGTCTTTGCTTTGCAAAGTACTGACTAAGTTTTGTTCATTTATTTTAAGTATGATGCCTCAAGATATATTAAGTAGTGTAACAGTAGGGGCTGTGTAAAAGGAAGTAGTGAGCATGAAATAATAAAGTATAAGTAACCCTCATATGCAGCTCCTCAGAAGGGCACATCTGTCATTCCTGTGAAGGAATGGAAAGAATGCATACCAAATGTTTGGAAATTCAGCAAGATTATTTGAAGTGTTCTTGCCACTTGGTTCTCCAATTAAGGATCTCCCTGTAGAATTCTGTAATACAAAAACTTTTCCAAAGTTTTATCAGATATGAACAGTGGCAAAGAGCAACATTCAGTTTAACCTGAGCCTGTATACCTCTTTGCTGAAAGTCCATGCTCCAGATGAAGGAGAAATTAAAATTCACAGATTTGGGGATGTTTTCTGTAACAAAGCGAACTGTTTGGTATGATTTCTTAAGGAAGCACTTATTTAATGTGAGAGTGATTTAATGTGAGAGTGGCTGAGCACTGGAAGAGGTGGTAGATTTTCCATCCAGAGAGATTGTGGAGTTTCCATCTTCGAGATACTCCAACACCGAACTGGATATGGTCCCAGGCAAGTGGGTTTAGGTAACCCTGCTTGAGAAGCAGGCTTGGACAAGATGACCTCCGTAGGTACCTTCTAACCTCAACCATTCTGTTTATGGAATTCATAGGAATAAAATCTATGCTAGAATAATATGGTGGCATAATATGGTGGCATAATATGGTGGAAAAGATGCTGCTCAACAACTTCTCTACAACAAAATTCTTCAACTCTGACAAAGATCTTATAAACAAATCACTCCCATACTCTCATACCGGTAAAGAAAGAAAACTGTCATGTGGACCACGACTAGAGGTCCTTTCCAACCACAGCTTTTTCATAAAATGTAAAAATATATTAATTTATAAAAAAGAGCATTACCTGTAAATAGTTTTTTCTCCTTTTTTGTTTGTGGCTTTCTGTTGAGAAGTTAGCAGGTTTCTGTTGAGAACTCCCTTTTGTTACTGTTGAGGTTTTTTTACGACAAGGATTCCCAAATCCTGGTACATAAATTATTCAAGGAAATTATCTGGTCAGGTAGAGAAGCAGGCAGTGCTGCTGTTTAAGTTATACCTGCTGTTAAAGGCCCTGTCAGTGTTCATTCTGAAAATGTTTGTTAACTGTGATCAAAAAACTCTTACCATGCAGCCACAGCTTTAAAACACAGTATACATACTCCTCTGGGATTGTTAATAGAGTTTCAGCTGCTGGAACCTCTCTCTTTCACTCACCTTTTAAGAGAGAGTATGTGGGGTCTGTATATGTTCCTCAGCATTATAGAGAAGGATGGACTCTCCTGTAGGTGAGGCACAGGGACTAATTTGTGGCAAGTTTTCATCTCAGCCGAATTAAGAAATTAACATTGGCAGTAACATAGAATCATAGAATCATAGAATCATAGAATAGTTAGGGTTGGAAAGGACCTTAAGATCATCTAGTTCCAACCCCCCTCCCATGGGCAGAGACACCTCCCACTAAACCATGCCACCCAAGGCTCTGTCCAACCCGGCCTTGAACACCGCCAGCCATGGAGCATTCACAATTTCCCTGGGCAACCCATTCCAGTGCCTCACCACCCTTACAGTAAAGAATTTCTTTCTCATATCCAATCTAAACTTCCCCTGTTTAAGTTTGAACCCGTTTCCCCTTGTCCTAACACTACAGTTCCTCATGAAGAGTCCCTCCCCAGCATCCCTATAGGCCCCCTTCAGATACTGGAAGGCTGCTATGTGGTCTCCACGCAGCCTTCTCTTCTCCAGGATGAACAGCCCCAACTTTCTCATCCTATGCTCCAGTCCCCTGTTCATCCTCGTGGCCCTCCTCTGGACTTGTTCCAACAGTTCCATGTCCTATTTATGTTGAGGACACCAGAACTGCACACAATACTCCAAGTGAGGTCTCATGAGAGCAGAGTAGAGGGGCAGGATCACCTCCTTCCACTTGCTGGTCACGCTGCTTTTGATGCAGTCCAGGATACAGTTGGCTTTCTGGGCTGCAGGTGCACACTGCCGGCTCATGTTCATTTTCTCATCAATCAACACCCCCAAGTCCTTCTGCGAAGGGCTGCTCTGAATCTCTTCTCTGCCCAGCCTGTAGCTGTGCCTGAGATTGCTCTGACCCAGGTGTAGGACCTTGCACTTGTCATGGTTAAACTTCATCAGGTTGGTATCAGCCCACCTCACAAGCGTGTCAAGGTCCCTCTGAATGGCATTCCTTCCCTCCAGCGTATCAACTGAACCACACAGCTTGGTGTCATCGGCAAAGTTGCTGAGGGCGCACTCAATCCCACTGTCCATGTCACTGACAAAGATGTTGAACAAGACCGGTCCCAACACCGATCCCTGAGGGACACCACTTGTTACCGGTCTCCAGCTGGACATTGAGCCATTGAGCACAACTCTTTGCGTGCAGCCATCCAGCCAGTTCTTTATCCACCAAGTGGTCCACCTATCAAATTGATGTCTCTCCAACTTAGAGACAAGGATATCATGTGGGACAGTGTCAAACGCTTTGCACAAGTCCAGGTAGATGACATCAACTGCTCTACCCCTGTCCATCAGTTCCGTAGCTCCATCATAGAAGGCCACCAAATTGGTCAGGCAGGATTTCCCCTTAGTGGAGCCATGCTGGCTGTCACCAAGCACCTTCTTGTTTTCCATGTGCCTCAGCATTCCTTCCAGGAGAATCTGCTCCAAGATTATGCCAGGCACAGAGGTGAGGCTGGCTGGTCTGTAGTAGCATCTTGAGCTTGTATCAGGCAGCAGAAGACCCTGAACCTGGACTGAAAACGGGAATCCTCTTAACAGTTTTGATTTTTGAGCCTTTGGAAAGCCCATATATTAATAGCAGAAAATGTGTTTCTCTCAGGTAAGATTATTTTGAACATTTTGATTATGAACACAATACCAAAAATATATCAGGCAATAAAATTACCATAGAATAACTGAAACTGATTCAAGAAGGGGGAAGGAAATATGTGAGCCCATATATGAGGGAAGAACAATGCAAAAAGTTCAAGTCCATATTCACTACCTTCCCTTCTTCATGATATTAGCTTCTGCTGCAAAAGTGTGCTTCTTTCTGATTAATACTGCCACAGCAAGAAGCAGGCAAGGAAGGGACGGGGAGGGAAAGGAACGGAGAACAGAGAAGAATATTTTAATTGGAAGGAACTACAATGGTTATTTAGTCCAACTGCCCCACCACTTCCGGCCTGACCAAAAGTTAAATCATGTTATTAAGGGCATTGTTCAAATGCTTCTTAAACACTGACAGGTTTGGTGCATCGACCACCTACCTCTCTAGGAAGCCTGTTCCAGTATTTGATCATCCTCTTGGTAAAGAAATGATTCCTAATGTCCAGTCTAAACCTCCCCTGGAGTAGCTTTGAACCATTTCCACATATCCTATCACTGGATACCAGGGAGATCAGCACCTCCCTTTCCATTTCCCCTCCTCAGAAAGCTGTAGAGAGCAATGGGATCACCCCTCAGCCTACTTTTCTCCAAACTAGACAAATGCAAAGTTCTCAGCTACTCTCACAGGACATGCCTTCCAGCTGTTTCACCATCAGTCCAGCCTATACATCTTGTCAGGGGTATAGTACTCTGTTTACAAGTCTGTTCCATTAAGAGACAAACATGTTACCTGGTATCTCCTACTGAGAGGATATGCATTATAAATATGATATTATCAAGAGAGTGAGAAATATGTTGAAAGGTTTTGCATCCCATATTTCACAGCCCTTCACCTAAGAAGTAATTTAAAAATCTCTAAATGGGGCAGTTGCAAAATATTGTTTTAACTGTTTTTAACTGTTGTTTTAACTGTTAAAAAGCATTTTGTTTCCACTTTCTCTTGATTGCTGCCTGCTTCAACAGACAGCTGTCTGATTGTGCTGCATACCTGACTGGCAAAAAAACACAACAAATTAAAATGCTGTATTAGATGCGTTTTTTATTAAGAATTTTATGGTTTTATTGACCAGCTAAGTATTTAGTAACAGGTATAGCCCTTTACTCATGTTTCCCAGGTAAACCTGTACAGGTGAAATTGAAGTAAAACCAGAAATGTTGGTGTTTCCTATTGGAAAGTGAATACAGAAGGACAAATTGCACTGCTGCTCATTGTATGTTCTGCGTAAAAAGAGTTAAAATGGTACATATTTAGAAGCAGGTTTTGCTTAAAAGATATATAGAACCAATTTTAAAATATTTCCTGTTCCTGATTTATCACAGTTTTATTAACTGTCACTTCCTTCCGAAATCCCAACTTCATTCTTAGTTGAAAGAAGAAAAGGGCATGCACTAAAGGATACCAAAAGAGTATTTATGTGGCTATGGCAGGTATTGTGTAAACCAAATATCATAGAACAGTGTGAGTCACCACTAGGATGTGCTGTCTGCCTAAAATTGAAGCCCTGCTATTTAAGAGACGGGTTTCAAAATTCTTGAGTGTGATGTAACTGTAAACCCCTAGTATTCTCATTTGAAGATTTCGGAAAAGGCATACAAAATGCACGTTTTTGTAAAGAAAGGAATTTGAATGATAGGAAAATTTTCCTGTCACACAAATATCCTTAGCAGGCATACTCAGACAGTTTGCTAAAGGAGTGTAACAGCTATGACCATATTCAATTTATTGACTAACATTAGAACCTTTATTGCTGGAAATTGTTGCCAGGTGTGGTCTCTGTGGGAAGACCTCGCATGCATATCATATGTGCAATACGTGCAACACAAAACGAATTAAATATGTTCTATCACAAAATATGTGTGCTCTTGGTCTTCTGTTGCTTGTTGCAAATATAAACAAGTATAAGACAGTGCTCAGCTAAGATCTGTGGATTTGGACTGGAGTACGGAATTACTGGTTGTAGAACAATGTATGTTTATCAAGACATGGAGTTCTGAAAATTAAGATGGAAACATTTGAAGCATGGCTGGTACAGTTTTCAGTTTGTCATTTCAGTAATACTGAAGTGTTTTGTCAGTTTTGATACTTCAGTCTAGAATTTTTTTCATGTGTTAGGATTTTCCAGCACTTGCCACTTTATAGAGACTAACATATTCTTAACTTGTGAATGAAGAAAGTAGATTGATAAGTCGTGCAGAGAACTTACGGAAGGATCTGTTTTAACTGTGCAAGCCAAGAATATGATATGTATGGGTTGGTAGCTGGCACTCCTTTTAAGCCAGCAGTAACTCCTGCAAGAATCCAGAATTACAGAATCCCGTCAGCAAGGAGGAGAGAAAATAAGCTACTTTTGTGTTTTTTGTTTTGTCAGTTTTTTGTTGTGGGTTTGTTTGTTTGTTTGTTTGTTTTGCTGCTGGATTTTCCATCTTAAAAAACATAGCAGGAGTGTAAAATGTTAATGATTCTTAAAATACATCAATGTTTATGTAGTATAGACAATGCTGTGCTGGTAGTGATTACATGATCTAATAAGCCTTTTCTTCAAGTGATTAGCTAACTGATGTATCAAGATTCCATAATATCAAATATAATATTTTCAACCATTCCAACACCACTCAAAACCTGAGGTTTACTAAAGCTTTGATAATGTTTTCTCAGTTATTTGCCTGTCAGTGTTAATTGTTTACCAGAATTGAAAGGCAGCACTGCAAAGTTTTGTGTATTCTTGCTGAAAACAAACAAACAAACAAACAAAACATAAACCCCTTTAAAATAAAAAATCCTTGGTCAATTAAGGCATGTCAGCATAACAACTCTTCCTTCTGAAGAGTAAGATGTCTTTTTTCTTTGTTCTGAGGGGCATGAACTGACTTCTAGCTTGCAAGGCAAGAATTCCTCCATTCTAATTCTGATACTGACTCAGCTGTAGCCTATGGGAATTTATCACAGTTTTTTATATATGTAAAATAGAAATATTTGTCCAGGGGCAATATAAAGATTAATTACTTAATATTCATAAATCGTTCTGAAAGTCATCATTATGCAGATATTATGATTATTTCTGAGCAGTTGATTCTAATCTGGGATGAGGCCCAGCAAAGGACATAAATATCTGATATTCAAGTCAGGTGGAATGTAGATGCCCTGGGTCAATATTGCAGTCCTAAACATATTTACATGTCAGCCATATAACCCTGGAGGTTCCTAAGTTTGGAAAGTCAGTTATTTTTTATTATGAGTTGGTTTAAGTACTCCAGCAGTGCTCATTCATGCTCTCAAACATAGCACCCTAGTAATTAACTCAGGCTGAGGCCCAGTACATTTCCAGAAATGAAGCATTCTTCTGCATGTCTACCTGGAGAGTTTAATCTGGTAGGTGAGCTCTGAAAACACATAGTAGGCCAGGACCCTGCAGCAACAGCTGGCTCGACAGTGGAAAAATCTGTTTCCCTTCAGACTGTAGCTCATTGCTTAGAACAGACAGAAATGTGGATGAGATCCCGGTTCAATTCCCTTGCCTGAAAGGACTCAACCCCTCCTTGGACCATGCTTTAGTCAGCCGGCAGCAGACTATTCAGAATGTAGGAAGGATTCTCCCATCTTCAATTTCACTTTCCAAAGAAGATATTAATTATTCACCATCAGTATTTAAGTCTTGCAGTTCTGGCATATTGGTGAGAAAGAGCAACTGTTGTCAAATGTTACAGAAAATAGAAACATATTCAGTTCTGGAGAAGTACAATATAGTTGCGGGAGTTGAGGCTAGAACCTAGGCTAGAGTGCTCTCCAGTGAGTGCCTGCTTACATCAGTCTGCTCCCTACACAACAAGATGACTTTTTTGGGTAAACCAAGTGCAAAATCTTTTTATCATGCACAGTATATAATGTAACTTCTGGATTCAGTTATGCAGGCCAGGAAGATGAAAATCAGGTGGTGTGATACCTAGGAGTGCAGGGCTTTGTCTTTTTCTTGGTTTGTCCTAGGTTCAGCAATAGGGATCTGTCAGATAAAACAGAACAAACAGAATCTCTCTTCCCTTCTCTCTTGCTTGTTTTTTCTGTTTTTCCCCATGCTTGTGGTCAGTTCTTACACCCACCAGGTTAGAAACATAGCCTGAGCCTGATCTTCTTCAGAAGTCAAAGGGAAGAATCCTTGTGAGGTTAATGAAATGAGAGTTGGACTCTGAGAATTAATGGAAGAAGAAGATTCTTTGAGAAGTTTCCTGTGTAGTACTCATTATACCTAAAACTCATTAATTTCTGCTGTGATTTGTTAAAGCTGCTATTTCTGCCAAGTTGGTACCTGTTTCAATACTTTAAAAGAAACTAATTAAAAGGAATTTAATAGTGATTTAAGTTCAAATGCTCTGAGATGTGGTCTATTAAGTGGCTGAAAAGACTGTTAAAGAGGAGAAAAAGAAAAGTAAATAGGTTTTTCTTTCCAGACTACATGCATGATTTTGCTTTTATCCTTCCATGGACATATTTAGGTAAAATATTTGTAACAGCTTGTGCATATAACTAGGCAGTCATCATGGAACAAAACTGTAAAGACAAAGTTTTCACTTTTTGAGGGGTGTTGGTATAAAGAAACATCAAGAGCTGTGAAGATGAAAATAGACTTTCATTCCTGCCGACATGTAAGTCTTCACAATAAATACATCTCAACGTATCTACAAATACATAGCTATTAGCTACTGGTGGGAGAAAAAGAGTTTTTCAATAACCATGGAAACTGATAAAACCCAAACCCTTCCTTCTAAAGCAGCACTACTGTTTAAGCATGATAATACAGATAGGCTTTTTGGGTGCCTGTAACATATTGCTTGCTTTTGTGATGTAGCTTAGAAAAATCCATGGAACAGACTGAAACCCCCTGAACTGAGCCTCTGGAAAAAAAAAATAAATAAAAAAAATTGCTTTTCCATATTTTAAAGTGGCTTTTTAGGCCTCCCGAGTCTTTCTGGCACATCATTCTCAGACCCTTATGGACTGGGATGCTGCCAAACAGCTTTTTTCCCACAATATTTAATAAACTTTAAGTGCTGGACTGAAGAGTAGTGCAATTCCCAAAGAGAGATTTCACTACAGGATTCCAAAATACCTAAAATATAGAACCTAGCCTCTGAATGAACCCAGCAACATTTTTCCTTGGATTTCTTACAAATACAAGAAATTCAGTTCTTTGTCTGTACACTGGGTTAGCACTTTGCTTTTCTCTGTTTAAGAAGTTGTTTTCTTTTACCAGCGATGTGATTCCTATTATTGTTTTAGAAATTAGATTTCCTTATTCTCATGCAAATTTACTTTGATTTTGCTAGACATTAAACCATACTTACATTTACTTACACCTATGCTACCTGGACTTTGGCATAAGCTTATTTCATGTTTATTCTGTGTGTGCTTGAAGTAGTTCAAAGCTAAAGTAACAGGAAATTTCTTCTGATATATTTTGAAGGAAGTCCCTAGGAAATGGCAAAGAGAGAACTAGAGCAAAAAGGTTCAAAGTAGTCATCTCCAACACCTAGTCAGTGTCTTACAGCTGGTATTGCAGTCATGGGACAATTAATTGTCTCAATTAATTTGTAGAGTGATTATGCATCAATTAATATAGAACATTTATACATCAGGGGACCATTATCACAAAAGGATTGGTCCCGTCCTCTGACCCAACACTCCCAAGTGCGTGTGAACGCTCCAGTGGATTTTGCTGGGAGCTGCTTTCACACAGTTCAGGACAAAATTTTGAGTCAAGTGTTTAATTCAGTTCTGAGAGACACTCAGACAATATCTGAAAGAAGGAATTGCTCACTTCTTAGGTATCTGATCCTTACCCTGCTTACTCAGGCAAAGCTTTCACTTACTTCCAAGAATCCAGTTCAGTGTAAACCAGCAATTTAGTCCATTTCAGTGTGAGTTTTGCTAAAACAAAGAGTGCACGATAATTGTCTTCAAAATTGCATTCTTCCCTTGCAAAGCCCCATTTTTATTTACTTCTATGATTCTGCAATAATATATTTTGTAGACAAGACTTTTCATGCTTTGTCATCCCCAAACTGTCGGATTTCTATTGGAAAAATAAAGAAAAATTTATTCACCTACAGTTAAAGAAAAAGTATATAAACTTAAAAAATGTACACTTATATGGGTTTGCAGTATACAGAAATTAGACGTTCGTAACACATCTAAGTACACTTCATAAATTGAATTAAGTAAGGAGAAATATCTTTGCTATTTGTGAGAAAGATGCAAAGTCCCAAATAAGTACAATTTATGTGAATCCATGTGCAGTTGTGGAGTGTATAGGGGCATTTGTGAACACTGTACATATATGTTCAAGTACATACATACTGTAATGTACTTGAAACAGTATAGCATGATAAATAGGACTGGACCACTGATACTACTCTCTGAAGAATGCAGTCATTCACTGAACAAAATACAAAGTAGACAGATTTTAGCCTTGCTGGTTGTGAAAGAAACCTCCCAAACGTAACTGCCCATAGAAAACATAAAGGAACAGATGCCTATTACTCTGTCATCTGTGAATAAGAACCCCAAATACAGCAATTTAAAAAGGAGTGACAGTGAAAAGAATCCCCAGAATAAATAGTGAAAAATTAAAGCTAGAAAGTTGAATTGTTAAAGAAAATTTTAAAAAAGAAATCTGTGAGAGATTCAGTGGAAATGGTGTCTTGGGGATTCTGGCCCCTAAAACCAAGGACATTGCTAGTGACTTATATTGATGATTTTCCAGGTAATTTTACTTTGACCTGCTTTGGAGTTCCACAAGGCAATGAAAGCTGCATCCCAGAGACACCATGCTAGTTTTAAGTACCTGCTCCTAAGTGTCTCAGCAAGAACATTTCAGGTGAAAGCCTGATAGGACTTGTAGACTTGTTTTTGTAAGGGAATGAGTGATTGTTGACATTTTCTTCTAAGAAAACATCTTTGGCATAAGGAAGTTGACCAATATGAAAAATGTTCATCCAAACAATTAATATGCAAGTTTCAAGCAATGAAAACCTAAGTCTTAAGATAACTGAACATAAGAATAGTAAAATCATAATATCATTTATGTTGGAAAAGACCTTTAAGGTCTTTGAATCCAACTGTAAACCTAAGACTGCCAAGTCCACCACTAAACCATGTGCTGAAGTGCCGCATCTACATGAAAGGAAACACAAGAAAACACTTCCTGTAACAAAACTGTCTTGATAGTGGTTCTAAAGATCTGATTTAAACCAAGGAAGAGCTTATAGGTCAAATCAACAAAACCATAACAGTTCATCAGTCAAAATAGTGTTTATCTAAGTATTCCAAAGAAATTCATATCAGCTTTTAGCTGTAGCTGAAGCTATGCATAGCAAACATATGCTTGTGGCAGGGAAGAGAGAGAGATTTCTGCATGAAACTACAGATGAGTAAACTAAAGCATGTATTCAGGAAACCAGAGGAATCTATAGTGAAGAATAGAATTAATGGCTGCACTGATTAATGTTACATATTTAGAAGAATGAACATGACTTTGGTAAGGGGAACCTACAGCTCACAAAAGCATGTTCTCTGAGAGTGTCACTGAACATGTTCACAAGGATTGTCACATTGATATAATCTGTCTGGATTTGCAGACGGGTTTTTGCAAGACCCATCTTCAGAGGCTTAAGCAAAATACGAAGTTTATGTACCATCAACTAAGTTTTGATGGCACAATACAGTGTTTGGATTACTACAGAGGGATGAACAACAAAACAGATCATGATTATGCTGCTGCACCTAAGTCATGTTGGTCTTTCATCCATTCTGTCTTGAAAACCGCATACTAGAACTCAGGAAAATACAGAAAAGGGCAAAAGATGCTCAGTGGTGTAGAACAGCTTTCATACATCGTATGAGTAAACCCACTAGTCAGTCTAGAAAAGACATCTGAGTCTATAAACTTATGAGTAGCAAGGTAAACAACAGTTGTTTACTGTCTTAATACAAGAACTAGGGGATATTGAATGAAATTATCAAATGGCAAGTTCATCGTATAGCTTCACACAATGTAGGTTAAATCTGGATTCATTGCCTCCAGATGCTATGAATAATGAAGGACTATTTGGGGTCAAAAAGATAACTTAATTGAGATATATCCATCATTTATCTCAAATGCACTGATTCTTGCAGCAGATTGATGATGGCTTGGACAGTCAACCAGTGAAATGTTACTGTACGTTTATACCATCCTTATTCCCTTCCCTAAGTGTCTGCTGTGTCTGCTATTGATCATCATGTGTGACAGGAAGGCCTGACTCAGTATAACTGCTTTAGGTTTTTAGATTCTTATGATCATTAATACAAAGAGAGACTGCTCATACATACACAAAATAGAGCTGACTCTTATGCTGGACAGGAATGTGTTAATTTTACATAGAGAATGCTAAACTAATCTGTGTTTATAGCATTAATTTTTTCTTGTCCCATTTTTTTAAAAAATTGCTTTCAATTTTGAAGGACCTCTCAAAAAATTGGCTTGTCCACCCCCTTAAACTATGTGCTACCAAACCTGAATGTTTTAAGTCACCGCTGTATATTATGAATGCAATTCTTCCACATATAGTCATGCTACAGTCACGTATTAAATCCCTACCTTATCACACTTAATGTCTCTATACATTCATCCCACACTGCAGTTCTCTTTTTTACTTGCTTATTTCAATTGCAAATTTGACGATCACAGTCATGTGGAGGTCTCTTTCTATGATTCGATCTTCCCATTAGAGAGCAGCTTCTGATTATCTTGTTTAGATGTATTCCTTTCCTTTTCTACAAATCAATATAATTTATCTTCTGTCTATATTTATCTCCTTTTAGAGTTTAATCTGTTCTATGATATTGTTATAAAATTGAATTTATTTACTTCCTTATTTATATGAAGTCCTTCATCTTCTAAATTCTTTTTCTTCTTTAAAGTAATGCTTAGAAGCGTTGGGCTGATTGTCCTAAAATGTAAATTTTCTAGCTAGGCTGGGATCATGAACCTACAGCAAGAGCTGTAAATTCCCACACTGTTAAATCTACACATTGCTGTGTTAATGCACTTCAAGTGTGACCTGAAAGGGCTTTTTCTGGGCAGTGTTTTTATCAGTGACATTTCTAATGCAGCACTCCTGAAACTCCACAGCTAAAAATAAGTATGTGTGGCGGTTTGTTTTTTTGGTTTTGGGTTTTTGTTTTTTTTTTTGTTTGTTTGCTTGTTTGCTTGTAAACATGTGATTTTGAGACAAGGTTCTGGACCTTTATTTCTTTCCTAAAATTCATAGCAAAGATAATGGCAGCCAAAGCTATGCTTGATCTAGTTCTGAATTAGTTCATTTAGGTACCTGTAGCTATTAGTAGCAGTAGCATGTTATATCATTTGCTGTGTTGCTGTGGACAGTTTAGGCTGTCTGAGCTGACCTTTTTGTCTGTGTATTTTGATTAAAAATACCAAATCTAGATTAAAGTTAATTTGACTATATCCATTTATATCTGTAGATTGGTAGCTCTGGAACTGTTTGCAAAAAAATATTAATCCATTGCTAATTAGATTTCAGGATCTTCTATGTTCTGTGTATCTGAAAGTTACAAAATTATTTGTTACTTTTAGCTTATTATAAGGATTGCATAAAACCTTCTGTTTCCTTGATGTGAGACAAAGCATTCATTTTTCTATATATTGATTGTGATTCTGAAGAGGATTTGAGAGAAAAGCTGTAGAAAATTAATAGAAAGCCTTTCCTAAAAATGGAAAACTCATTTCAGTACTAATATTTAATTGCTTTCTTCCCCATTAATTTTATTCTGTTTCTTATACTCACCTGCCCTATATGTGTTACATTTTGATTACTTTATCTTCAGGAACTATCCTGATGGTTCAAGGAATGTTCACACTGGAATAGGTCAGTAATACCTAAGGTCAGGTTGACATTTAAAGTAGTGTTAAAGTAAAGTAAACATTTAAAGGAGTGGAAGCAGTCAAGGGTTCCACATCCATTAATTCATCCTGCTTATTGGTAGTGATAAGTGAAGGATAAGGACAGACCTCAGAGAGAAGAATATGGGGAAAAAAGAGATGTCAAGGACAAACTCAAGCACCGAGTCAGAGAAATTTGAATTCAACACAGCTTCCAATTTCTCTAACTTGTGTATTAGACAATCTAGAGAAAGTTTCTGTCATCTTTTGAATTTGCAGAGTTCTCAGGGTTCTGCAGAGTTTGGATAATGACAAATAGCTAGCATTCACAATTGCTTGCAGATCACTACGCATCATCAAACTTTCAGTATTAAACATTATATAGTTTCATTTTTAATGCTTTATAAAATTGTTATGCACCCTGTGTTCTCCTGGGCTTGCAGAGCATAGTTTCATTAAAAGAACTATTAGGGTATTTATTCAACATATAGTTGAAGCAGCATTTGGAATAGATATTCAGCTCCCTAGTGAGATCAAAATTGTTCTTGAATTGCATCGCTTGTTTATTTGGGTTGGTCAATTCTTTCCATTTTCCATCTTGGCGCCAACTGTAACAAAGTGTTGCTAACAAGTCTGGAACTGTTAACCAGTTCTGGGCACAGCATGGCAATTTTGGTTACAAAGTAGTGGTGAAATAACCTTATTTGAACTATGATGTAAACAGTATATGAAATTCATTATCTGTATTCAATTCAGAGACTCAACAGGGAAAAAGTTAACCAATTACCCAATAAATTAAGCATTGTGTGGCATTCTTATTTTCAATTCAAGCGAAAGATGATTGAAATTTACTTGCAGATTAAATAAAAAGTAATCTATTATCAAGTGGAGCTTGCTAAGAAAGTACGTCAAGTTGGCTTAGTTACAGGGAGTTCCTTTTCTTGTGACATCTAATTCTTTTTTTATGTAATACATTTTTCTGTATTATTTTACTTGATTATTTTATTTGCATACAGAACAATGTTCATGAAATCACATACCCGTGGCAAAACTGCCAAGTGGGAGTGACTGTACATGACACTTCCTATGCAGTGTTTCATGAGTGCAAACTGTGTTTTCCCACAGCCTAGAAAATACATCCTCAGAACAGCTAAATACATAATCAGCTACAGAAGATGTAATTTTCTGAAAGGAGGCAGACCCCAGAGGTCTGTACCTCAGGAAAATCGTAAGGGTTTTCAGTTTGACTTGGCAGCATAAACCCCCACAGAGATACTTTTGTAAATATCAACTTCTTCAGGAATAGAGCATACTACATCCTCTGCAGTCATAAATATTGATCCTGTGTTTCCTCTGACATAGGATTTCTATATTTGTGAGAGATATGTGCTCACACTGTAATATGTCCACATTGATTTCAGTGTAGAGCAGACTTGTTTCAGTAAAACTGATCTGCATAATTGCAGTAGGCATGTAAGGGATACTTAACGTTCAGATATTCCAGCCAGCTGTATATTTCCAGTACCTGCCCAAACAGTGAAAAGGACACATGCAGTAAGTGCATTGACATAGATCATTCTATTGATGTCTGTGCAAGAACTTGAATAAGTAAGGGTAACACCTTGAAGTGAGGCCAGGATGAGAACAATACCCTGGATTTTCAGAGTATCAATATCTCATAGTGAGGATTCTTTCTTGCAAGCAGACGATCTTCCTATTCTCCTGTCCTGGCCACCTGCCTCTCTTGGTGGAGTGGTATGAAAGTAGAACCTTGTTACTTCCGACTTCTTTTACTAAGCTGATCTTATGGGAGGGAAAATGTGCCATAGCTTCTTTTCCCACCTGAGCATAAGAGATGATAATTTTGCAATTATTCATGCAAGCCCCACAGAATCTTTCTCTTCTTCTGTTCTGCTTAGCTGTAATGGGCTTAGTCACCTTGCCATAGTTACCATGCTGATGGGGATCCACCATGGATTCTGACTGCAGTCCCATGCGTACTGAAGTCACTGGCAACTTTATCATTTCTTTCAGTAGGTTCAGCATTTTATCACAGGTTACTACTTGAAACTCAAAATTACTTTAGTGGCTGGTTTTAACTTTGAGATAATACCTCAGCTGGCAAATAAAATAACATCCTTCTTTATTTTTCTATTATTTCAATCAGCGTAGGTGCTTTCAATTCTTGTGTGAGCAAATTATAATCTCAGGCAAATGAATCTAGACTGGCTAAATCTTGATGCCATTTTCATACTTTCCATGCAGATTATAAAAAATAAGCCAAAATTGATAAAATGTGTAAAAGTCCTTCACAGGAAACATAAATTACAAAACACAGAACAGAGATACAGTTCATATACAAGACCACTTCTAGTCTGAAAATTTGGAAATCTTAGAAGGGAATTTGATCTTTCTCTCACTGTTTTTTCATACTGCAATTGTAGCCAATATTTTTCTTCATAGGTTAACCTCATGTCTTTATCCCAGTGTTATTTCGAACATAAGCTTGAACAAATTTGTATGTCCAGGCCAATTTTTTGTATTTGTCATCAAGTGAATTTACCTAATTCTAAAATTTACTACTGTATTAGTTTATTTTCTAGAATATTGAATACTGAAGCAAATTTTGATGGTTGTATATGTATTATTTCTTTCCTATTTCTCAACAAGCACTTTCATGTTAAAGCATTTCAGTATTTGATTACCCAATGAACTATTACATCTTTGGTTATAATATAGAGTCAGTGATATGGAAGTCCTCATAGTTAAATACACAGTATTTTCATTCTGCTTTCTCTCTAAATGTCTCACATATTTTCAGTAAATGGAAAAGAAGATCAGAGTTTTGTTTTATATATAAATGCACTTTATACAGAAGAACAACCAGTGTTTTAAGTTCTGTGCAAGCTACATCTCATATATACAAATGATCATAAAAAGGAAATAATTTGATATTTTATACTTTGATTTTAAAGAAGTCCTTGGCATTGGAGTTTTTGCAACACATTTGTGATACAGAAAACGCAGAGGATCCTGGATATTACAAAAAATATTAGCCAAAGCCTTTTTGCAGTGCAAGGAGGCAGTGTTAGTTAATGCTCAGAAAGGCATCTCCCTTTCTTTATAATTACCTCTGAGGCTGAGATGTCTCTTGGTGCTACTACTTCAGAGAAATATTGCAGAGAAATTGAGGAAACTTGCATTGGAGACTTATGTCTTCCTAAACTCCAGAATTTATACCAACTTTATATATCATAGCATAAAGATTTATGGCCCTTACAGTATTTTATTCCAACTCATGGAACTGTGGATATTCTCATTATTCATGTAAGCATCTACTCTTTTAATTATTACTTTAAGTCTGGTTGAATTAGCAAAAGTGATATAGGTTCTGATTTGATTTTGTTTTGGAGGTTTTTTTTCTGTTAGAAAATCAATATATTTTCCACTAGTAGTAGTACTGAACTGTAATATTCATTGATCCCAAGAGGACTGTGTGAATTTTCTGTTTAAAACTTGACCCTGAAATGTCTTCTGGTAGTAAGATTTAATTGTGCTTCTGTATTGGAATATGCTGTGTATCTGGAGATGATTGCTTTATTAATACTGTGTGGATATTTGAAAGAAAGCAAATCCGAATGTATACTTTATTCAGAGACAATACCAAAGAGGCTGCTCTACAACAATTTTGCAGAAGAAAAGACAAAACCTTTAGACACAGAATTTTCAATAAACATGAAGTGTGGCTACAGGATAGCACAGTGGTGTCTTGCAATGATGGGTTTCTAATCTTCCACTATTTTTAAAATATATAGCAGAATGCACATTCTTTTGGATAGCTTAGAAATGCTTCTCATTAATCATTTGGGATGCTTGATTCAGTAACTTGTGGATTTAGTCTTTTTACTCCCAAGTGCTAAGACAGCATGAGACTAAAGAAAAGGCCTTATTCTGAGATGCACCAAGTACTTCCAAATAATTGATTTCAGAGCAGTTTGCAGCTGCTCAGTTGCTCTGAGAAATGTGGGCAGAATGCTGCTGAAGAATGAAATAAATTCTTTTTTCTTATCAGTTGTAACATTTATGTTGAGCTTCCTTGTAATAATCATCTACTGTAACTAATGATACTGGAAAACCATGATTCAGCAGTTCATTTCAGAAGCCGTGGTGTCTGTACAGGGAAAAAGCTGATTCTAGATGAGATGCTAGAGGTCATTTCATCTTCCTTTAGAGAAACTGGAGATGACCTACATTTTTTTTTCAGTTCTTCATTTCCCACAACTTGGATAAGCTGTGTTTCTTTTAGAACTACATATTAAACAGGCCTGGTTTTGGTTGGTTGATTTGGATTGGTTTGGTTTGGTTTGGTTTGGTTTTTTTTCCTGTGGAACTAAGGAATTGTTTCTGTTCTGTAAACTTTTTATGTGTCTTCTTTTACTCTGGTTTTGGAGATGATTGCCTTTATTTAGTCTTTGAATGGGTGAGGAGTGCAGATTAGTAATACTTCACTAAGCCAAGCTTTGTACAGCTGATTGTCTGGAAGAAGTTTTACAAGGTGATGCTCGCATGCAGTCCAAGTGTGTTTCTTCTAATGAAAATGCATGCTTTGTCTCAAGGACATTCAGACAAATGAAGCAGCATTTGAATGTGTAGCATGTTTTCTCACAAGCTGGAACTCATAAGGCTTCATGGAATCAAATGATATGGTAACAAGATTGTGGTAAATATGTAAAATATGAAAGAGAAACAGCAAAGAAGCAAGTAGTTCCACAAGCAATGAAACTTACGAATCCTTATTTCCAAGAATTTGTGTGTTGTGGTTTGATTCTCAGATGTCTTACAAGTTGCAAGCTCAGATCAAAGCTTTTTCTGCATCTGTAATATTCCTGCATCTATCCTGTGAATTTGTGGAGTACATATAAACTCCATTTCAGCAATTTGCTACATAGAGCACAAGTAGGATCTTATTCTTTATCTATCCTGTAGTTTTTGTGAAATTCTCTATAACTTTATAATGATGATAACTCTGTTCTGTATAATTCATTGAAATTGAGTGGGGGGTTTACAGTTGTTTTTGAAATATGAAGGGGCAGACAGGTAAACACCTGAAACTGACTACATTAAAAGCAAAAATAAATATACTCAGACACAAGGGTTCTGTAAACCTCGTTTCACAGAACCAAGCTAACAATTCTATCAGGTGAGATTTATGAGGAATGACTGCATAGGTACTTCTTCCTATGGCACAGGAGCTGGCTAGGAGAGGTCTGAAGCGCAGAGTTTCATATGTAAAAAATAAATACAAATATAAGTGTAAGGTATGTCTCTTTGAAGCACATAAGTATAAAATATACTAAAAAGGAAATGGTTTGTAAAGTAGTTTTAAATAAAATGCATAATGAAAAGAAGGTGAAAAACTGGATTTTAAAATAAAAGGAAACTCTGCAAAGTGTTTGAAGTAGAGATGTGAGACTGGATTGAAAAGGCAAAAGTCAATGAAATTTTACACTGACTGGCCTAGAAAGAGTTGGTAATTGTGAAGTCCGCAAAAAAGATGATTGTGATAGTTAAATGGATTTTGATTATGATGAACAGATGTTACAGAAAGTCTTAAGAAATTAACCTGAATCTTGTGGAATAGAGATCCTGTCAGCTGCAGACAAAAGCTAGGCTTGCTTCAGCTGAGAGTGATGCAAAGAGCAGACATACAAGCATGTATAAGAGGAGGATGGAAGGGTATTTTTTTGGGAAGTTGTTCTCATATAAAAGAGAAAGCAGCTTCTGTGCAACAGCTGGGGAAAATCCCAACTAAACCTACACTAGTTTTGATGCACAAATTGAAATGCCAGAGAACTTGGCAGGAAAATATACTGTTAAAATTAAAAACTTGGCAGGAAATTATACTGTTAAAGTTAAATTGTGGAAGACTTTTGTTGGTTCATTTGGAATGGCAGCTTTTTCAGAATTGAGGGTAGATACAATACTGGGAGGAATATTTACCATTATCAGTGGGAAGAATAGGACAGAATTTTAGAATTACCTTAGTAAGTTTTACAGAAAGTTTTTCTCTCACCATAACTGTCATATCATAGAATCATAGAATCATAGAATAGTTAGGGTTGGAAAGGACCTTAAGATCATCTAGTTCCAACCCCCCTGCCAGGAGCAGGGACACCTCACACTAAACCATGCCACCCAAGGCTATGTCCAACCCAGCCTTGAACACCGCCAGTGATGGAGCATTCACAACTTCCTTGGGCAGCCCATTCCAGTGCCTCACCACCCTTACAGTAAAGAATTTCTTCCTCATATCCAATCTAAACTTCCCCTGTTTAAGTTTGAACCCATTACCCCTTGTCCTGTCACTACAGTCCCTCAGGAAGAGTCCCTTCCCAGCATCCCTATAGGTCCCCTTCAGATGTTGGAAGGCTGCTATGAGGTCTCCACGCAGCCTGCTCTTCTTCATTACACCCTTTGTCCTTATGACTGGTTTCTGAGTTGGAGTGGCAGCCACCAGTGAAAATACAAAAGAGCATGGGCAAAATAGAACCTGGGACCTCCCAAGATCTCACTTGTCACTGTTGTTTAGGCTCTGTCTCTTTCCACTGGCTGGAGGAGATGAAACGAGTATCACAAATGAGTTTTTGCAGGCTTTGATTCGTAAGTAAGCTTCCAAAAATCATTCTAAAGCATTCTAAAAACCACCTTTCACATCTGTTAGATACTTTTATCCTTTTTTTTTTTTTTTTTTTTTTTAGTTAAAAAGTTTTATATTTTATAATGCTGTCTCTAAGGTCAGTCAGCTCTTTGGGGAGGAGGAAGATGTTTTTTCCATCTGGGCTGATCTGGCTTAAAGTATGCTTTGTGTGTGGACATCTTGGACACATAACAGAACCAGCTACTGGATTGAAAGTAATAGATGTTTGAAGTGTTAATGCTGGAAAGAAAACTGTTAGCTTCTCATGGCTTGTGCTTGGCACCAGTGCTGATAAAGCCTAAAATTGGCCTGTTTCAGGATCTGAAACTTTTGCAGGTACAGGCTTCTTCTTGCAGAAGTTGAAAGTCCTAAATTTTCTGTCTAAGATTGTCACTACTGCTCACTGTCTTACGTAGACAGGCAGAAAAGATATCTCTGAACAATCAGGTTATTGATTTGGTGGTATAGTGTGATTTTTTTTGTTCATCTGTCAGGTAAATAGATTAGGGGAATGCACATGAAACTTTTTTCCTGCCTTGAAATAAAGAAGTGCCACTTTACAACTTAAATTCATTCCTCATATCTGTTTTCTCTTTGCCTTTATCATCTGCCCAATTGATTCTGTCAAAGGAGCAGTGAAGGTGTCAGGATGTAAACGGACTCAGTAATTCAACCTTCTCAAAGGAAATCATTGTTAGTCATTTACTATGATTTTTGATACAGTTTGAGGATGAAATGTTTTGAACAAAATTCACCCAAGTCTCATTCAATATCATGTTCTTAGGCAGTACTACAGAGCACTGGCAGAAGACTGTGTTTAGGTTGATAACACGCGAACATAAATTTGTATGTATTTATACACACATATATGTCACAGAGACAAAAGCACACAAAAATACATTAACCAATTTAAAGAACTCTTTTTTTTAATATACTTTAGAAGATCTGTGTGAATGTAAACATTTGGGAAACTTGTGCAGCAGAAGTCACTGTAGGCACTAGCATTTTGACCTCATAAATAAAAATATGCAGGATTGTATCTTTCACTTGAAATGTATTGGATGTTTAAAAGATTGTGGAATTCTAATTACTGCTTCTTAGCCTGGAACAACAGATGCTACAAATTTCCAAGGAGATTTGTGCATGAGGCTTCTTATATATGACACCACACTATTTTAATTCCACTATTCAATGAAAGGCTACCTATTAAAAATTTCTGTAGCCAAACAAGGAATCTCTTGCCATGTAGCCATAATGGATGGACATAATATGTAAATCACCAATTTACATGTATGCAAGCAATATTTTCTATATATTATTCATAGCATTTGTATGGTTAACAATGCTAATAAACTATCAAACCCCGTTAAAATCTTTGAACGTTGTGAGAGTAAGGGAAAGACCTTTGTAAGCATAAGCCACAAAATGTCCACATCCAACTGCTACAGACTTCCACAGTTCTGCACTCACTATGACTGCAACCTCATGTGCACAATGTGTAAGTAGTGTTGTGCAGAGTTGTTATGATACTAAGCATATTGTCAGAACTCTTTGGACAGCTTTAATATTTCACTGTGTTCCACTGGCACTCATTTCAACTGAGATTTAATGCAGCTATAGCCTAAATAGATTAATAGGTTCATATAGTTTAAGAATTAACATGGTAGGTTAATTAAAAAACACATTTTAAGGTGCCCCTCTATGGGCATCTTTCATTCTTTTTGCTGGTATAGATTATAATTATTTTGTATAGAGCATTAGAATAAATAACACTGTATAGTACTGTATTATTAATACCTCTTTTTTTTGGTATTAATCTGTGCTTAAGTGCCAAATGTGATGCTACTTTAAATGGTCTCTTCCTATTTTTGAGTACTGAAGTGCTACAAATGTGAACTGCCCAGCTAATGTCCTGACCCACTGTAACATAAGTAAAGAAAATACTGGTTTGGACCAAAACATTTTCCAACATAAACCTGAAAAACAACAACAACATGCAAAACATACTGGTGCATGGCATATATCCAGAGCACAAATAAAAATTAAAAGACAAATGGGCAGAGAGAAATATAGGCACAGACAGATTCCATTATGATATCTTCTGAAAAATTCCAGACTGATAAATTCTAGGTGACAATCAGGTGAATAGATTGTATTGTTACCAGTCACAGGCACTGGACAGATCCTGATTGTTCAGAAGAGCAAACCACTGTGTAGTTAAAGTCAGGTTTTTTGTGTCATAATAACATCAATATCCTTTTCAGAGAGAGGGTTACCATCCAGTGGATCTCAGTTTACAGAACATCACAGTTATAGTCAGTCAATCTACTCAGTCACCTCTAGAATTAGGTACTAGTGTGCACATGTCTGAATTGATTATGGAACAGTCACTGGGTTTCCTCTTGAAATAGCTTTGTTGTGACTTTTTTTTTTCCTGTTTGATTCTGAAGTAGTCTCAGAGTCCTTAATTCTCAGTTTATGCTGTCTTTATGGCTGCTTCGATCTGTATTGTGATTGTTTAGTTCTTGATTTTTCCACTGAATACTTGTTCCATTCATGGGCACTGAAGTCACTAGACTCTTAGACTGGGAGCAGCAACAGCAAAGACATGACTGGAAATGAAAAAAAGAAACAAAAGGTTAACACAAACCTATCAACTGTGCAGACTGGCAGCTCTATTTTTAATTCAGAAGTGAACAGACCATTCTAGCTGAAGGGAGTGATAGCTGCACTCAGGCAAAATTTTTATCCTAGGATGCAAACAATTTTTGTTATTAAACATCACAAATGCAGCAAATTAGGCCTGGTCTGTGGAGAGATTGCCTGAATTAATTATCTTAATACTAGAAGGGAAAGAGTAAGCTATGATGAGAAGCTGGGAAGAATTAAATAATAACTGAAAATTCTTTAATTAGAGTTGTTGGATAGTAATTTTATTCTGAAGGACAAATGGGAAGAATGAACTGATGATACGAGAAGCAGCCTGATAGTATCCACTGTTACTTCTCCCTTTCACCTGAGGACAAGTTCAGGTATATTATCCTCTCCACAGTTCCCAAATGAAGTAGGGGACTGTAAAAAGCAAAGCTGACTTCTTTTTTATCATGTGAAAAAGCTCTCTTAGAATAGTTTGCAAATCAGAGCAGGCTACAGTCAAACAGTTACTCCCTATTCTAATAATTAATTAAATTTTTTTCAGTAGCTTGAGTTGCCTATTCGCAGACTAAAAGTTTAATGGTACAGTTCTGTTGTGTTTTGGTTTTCTTTGCAGATAAAGCTATTTCAATCTTTGTTTTCCATTTCGTTACTTTATTTACCACTATATACTCTCATTTTCTTTATTTCTTTATTAGGTGAATGCGGACTTGTAAAGTAACTTGCAGGGGCACATTGTCACAAGGAAATTCTTTTAGCCTTAAAATATGTTTTCATGTGTAGGAGCTGGAAAAAAAGCCATAATGCCTATTAAATTGCCAAAATCAACTCAGGTGCCTGTTTTGGTATTCAAGCCTGAAAATTTTAGTTGTTTCAGATTGTTTAACTGCAAGCAGCATGGTGTTCTATGTATGTGCTGTCTTCATCTAGAGTGGGAAATGTTATCAGCGAAATTCTATTTCATGAACATGTCACATGCAGATAAATAGTACTTACAAGAGCATGTCTATCTCAGTTTATATGTTTACATATGAGGACTGTGTCAAACTTATTTACTGGCTTAGTATTTCAGATAAAGTGGATAGTTCCATTTTCAGTTTGGTATGTGTGTTATATGAGCTGCTACTTGGTAAACTAGGCAATTTATAATCCTTCATTCTTTTCCTTGCCTCTTCTCCCAATGGCTAAAATAGATAATAAATAAGTGATTGAATACAGTTCATTAACTGGACATACGATCTTATCAAGAATATCTTACCTGGAAACAGTTTTTAAACTTCTTGCTCACAAAATACAGAGCTATTGGGTTTATGCAAGAGTTCATGGTTGCCAGGTTGATGCTGATATAATCCAATGGCAGCAAGAAACTAAGCAACAAAAGAGAAAGCAAAACATTTAAACTGTTCACATACTGTAGAAGCACCTGTGCTTTTTGTGGTTATAATCTCTTCTGTCAGAGAAACAAATTCCATCTTACCTCACTCCCTCAATCTAATCTTAGAAGAGAATCATAGTATCATAGAATCATAGAATAGTCAGGGTTAGAAAGGACCTTAAGATCATCTAGTTCCAACTGCCCTGCCATGAGCAGAGACACCTCCCACTAAACCATGCCACCCAAGGCTATGTCCAACCCAGCCTTGAACACCGCCAGCAATGGAGCATTCACAACTTCCCTGGGCAATCCATTCCAGTGCCTCACCACCCTTAAAGAATTTCTTCCTCATATCCAATCTAAACTTCCCCTGTTTAAGTTTGAACCTGTTACCCCTTGTCCTGTCACTACGGTCCCTCATGAAGAGTCCCTCCCCAGCATCCCTATAGGTCCCCTTCAGATGTTGGAAGGCAGCTATGAGGTCTCCACGCAGCCTTCTCTTCTCCAGGCTGAACAGCCCCAACTTTCTCATCCTATCTTCATACGGGAGGTGCTCCAGTCCCCTGATCATCCTCATGGCCCTCCTCTGGACTTGTTCCAACAGTTCCATGTCCTTTTTATGTTGAGGACACCAGAACTGCACACAATACTCCAAGTGAGGTCTCATGAGAGCAGAGTAGAGGGGCAGGATCACCTCCCTCGACCTGCTGGTCACGCTCCTTTTGATGCAGCCCAGGATACGGTTGGCTTTCTGGGCTGCAGGTGCACACTGCTGGCTCATATTCATTTTCTCATCAATCAACACCCCCAAGTCTTTCTCTGCAGGGCTGCTCTGAATCTCTTCTCTGCCCAACCTGTAGCTGTGCCTGGGATTGCTCCGACCCAGGTGGAGAACCTTGCACTTGGCATGGTTAAACTTCATCAGGTTGGTATCAGCCCACCTCACAAGCGTGTCAAGGTCCCTCTGGATGGCATTTCTTCCCTCCAGAGTATCAACCGAACCACACAGCTTGGTGTCATCGGCACACTTGCTGAGGGCGCACTCAATCTCACTGTCCATGTCACCGACAAAGATGTTGAACAAGACCGGTCCCAACACTGATCTGTGAGGGACACCACTCGTTACTGGTCTCCAGCTGGACATTGAGCCATTGAGCACAACTCTTTGTGTGCGGCCACAGCCAGTTCTTTATCCACCCAGTGGTCCACCTATCAAATTGATGTCTCTCCAACTTAGAGACAAGCATGTAGTGTGGGACAGCAAGGATGTCGTGTGTGATCTTGTACCATGCCAGGTCTATAATAACCTGTCTCACAGAAATTCACAAAAGCCAGAGGACAGTGCTTACAATGGTAACAGACAGCACTTATTAAAATTATGCTACCCTATTAAAACTGAAACCCCTGAAACTGGATGCAGCTGCAAAGGAATAAAGTGTTTGCTCTCCTAACACCAGTTGCATCACAATGACATTTCTCACATAAACTCCAAGTGTGCAGCACTGTATTTTTTTTCAGTATACAATTGATTAGCACAGAAAATGAAGTACCTGAGCAGTTCACATCTGCTGGGGTCTTTTTCATTGTATACCATTTTCTTCAAAATTCGGCTCAAGTGGAGAGGGAACCAGCAAAGAGCAAAAATCACTACTAAACAGAAAACGGTTTTTGCGACTTCTCGACGCTGGAAAAAGAAAGATATTTATGACTGAGTATCTAATTCATACTGGTAGGTGAATGAAGTATAGTAATGTTGGCAGCAAAGTAAGTAATCTAAATAAAGCATGCAAAGATTCCCAAAGTGCAGTTTCCAGACTACCTGACGTCCCTTAACTATTTTTTTTCTGGGGTTTGCATGTTCTTAATTCTGGTCATCCTCAGTGGAACTTGCTCACCACTGAGACTGGAGCAGCTGGAGCACACAGGTCATTGCCAGGACATTGTCAATATTAGCTAAGGAAAATCCACTGCTGGGCTTTCCTGAGCTTGATTACTTTCCCAGCCTTTCCTATTTCTCTACACTGGATTAGTTTTCTAGCAACCCTTCAGATAAAGTTCTTTCTTCAGAAACATGCATAATCAGCAAGAAAACTTTTTCATGTATGAGGGAAACTGGGATCACACCTGCTTGATAGACCACTTCCACCTAATTCTTGTTGTGGGGCAATCTGTAAACTCAAGGCATCTATATCAATTGGCAATAAAAGTTCCATTCAACCACATACCTAGTCAGGATGTCAAATTCTCCCCAATGTATTATTTAATATTTAGTATGCATCATGATATAAAGGGATGCTGCACAGTATATTAATTTTCCTATGTGATCCTTGCTGTGTGATCTGGATGTTCTTAAGTACATAGTTCCTCTACAGACAAAATTTCAAAAATGTCTGTATTACAACTTAATCTCATAATACTTAGTCAGGAAATCATTTCAATTTAATGTAATGGGTATTTTATATGGCTGTAGAGATTTACAGATGTTTTGGTGGATTTCTGACAGTGCATACCAGTGGTGTTTGGTAGCCATAGAGAAGCATATGAAGGAGTTAGAATACCACTTCTGAAACTGCCACTGTAATGTAACAATAATAAGCATCAGAAGGCTTTGTCATTAAAAAACTTAAAGTCAAATGTGTGATTACAGTTAGCTGTGGTAGGTCTTGAATATGACTGCTTGTTTCTTTTTTCTTGTAATAGCCATTTTTACCAAAACATGAAAAGGATTGTGACTAGACAGTAATGTGGACAAGGCTGTAGGTAAGGAAGGAAGGAAGAAGGGAAAAAGGTGATAGTTAAAAAGACAAACATTGGTAAAATGTGGCGTACAGTCTGAGTAGCTTGATGGACACTGCACGTCAGTACGGGAAAGCTGGAGGGTGGATTCCCCCGCCCACACTGTACATACCATTCTAGTTCTAATGGGTGGAGTAGCTTGTGTGTGGCCCTCAGACAGTGATGGAGGCCCTGGGGCCCTATGAGGGGAGGATTTTCCCATCTTCCCTGATCTGGAATGAACCAGCAGTGGAGAACCTCACTCCGCTACTGAGGGAACTGCTTCAGGAGTTCACATGTGGAATGTGAAATAAAGAGTGGCATTTGAAGGGCAGACCTTAACACAGGGAAAAAACTACAGATTGTTTTTAAAATTTCAGTTCAGAATTAAACATCAGAGAGTGTTGCAAAAACAGCAAAGTGAGTTCTGATGGTTCTGTGACTTCACACTATGAACATTTGTTTGTACTATTCTCCTGTTGCTCTGTACAAACAGCTACAGCAGTGGTACTGCAACAGCGCAATAACCCTGAAAAAAAAACCACTCTGTTTTAAACCAGGTTATTCAACAATTGCTCTACATATAAGACTAAAGTGGCATATCAAATTGTGACAAAAGTAGGGGGAACCCATGGAATCATATCTTTTTAAATAAAAAGAGACATCTCTTTTTTGGCAAATCTTTGTAGCTAAATTTCAAAGCATTTAGCCAGTAGTGATTTGAGGTTAAAGTGCAGGAGAGCACAACTGTCATACATTCTTAAGAAAAGAAACTGGCCAGTTTCCCAAGCATGTGGTCTGTGGTACTTCCGTATGCTATGATTTAGTCTTGTGTTCTGGGATTTAAATAAATACCTTAACATCAGAAATAGCCTACATCCTCACTTTCTGTAATTTACTGTATTCAAATAAACTTTGAACCATTTCTAAGCTACCCCAAAGAGAGAACAGTGTTTTAAAACATTGGCATCCCTGATATTTACCTGCTTAAGGTGTTCACTGAGAGCAATTCTCAAGTTGCTGTTTCTTCTGTTTAACATTTCACAAGTCATTAGTGTATAAAAGATGGCAGTACACGCCAGCGGCATGCAGAAATAGAAACCAAACAGCCACCAATCCTTTGCGTCTTTGTAGAACTGTAGATAAGGTAAAGAAAAGAGAAGCTATTTTCTTATGATCAATGGAAAGTACCACAGAAAAGTCTTGGAAAGAGTAACAGTGGGTACAGTGGTCTATTGGTAAGCAACACAAATTATGTAATATTTCTTACTGTCAATCTCTTTTGAACTAACAACTGGGAATTGTGGCAGTGTAAACATTTATTTTACATCACAGATGGCCTGCCTTGCAACCTTTGTTGCAATCTGTAATGGGTTGGAATTAATTTTGTTTGTGTTTTCTGAATCCAGTTTCATGAATCCAGTTTCACGAAAAAGACAGGCCAAAACGTAAAGTGTCAGTTTGAGATAACAAATCTTACTAAAAGCCTGTCTCAGGAAATGCCATTTAGCTCTATGGCTTCTGTCCTGATTCCAAAAAAGGAAAATTCAAAATGTCTTGTAGGTTTAATCACCTTTTGTTATCAGTGAAAAGATTGGTAGTTGGTTTGCTTATGTACTGAGCAGACGGGAGCCACTTCGTAAGTGTAAGTGTTGTCTGATACATGCAAAGCTCAGGATGGGTGGCTTCTAGTAGTACAGTTACTTTTAACCCTTTGCCTGCCATGCATACCATTTGCCTTTTGTGACAGGACACCAGGGGACTTGATAAAGTAGCAGTACTTCGCTGTCTAATTTGAAGTGTTAGCTGTGATTTAAGATGTGGTTCAAGTTAGTACATTTATCTATTATAGGAAATACTACATTTAATGAAACATTTAAAATTATTCTTTCCTGTAAATGATTATAATATAAGACTTGAGAAAATATTGCATCTTGGGTTTCAACTTTTATGCTTGGCCAAAAATGTGCACTGAAATATGATATTTTAAATACTTCCTGTCTCAATGTTATTAGTCACTGAGATGGATGTGTGTAAAAGGGAACCTTCTTTCTCATAATCTTTCCCCTGGCTTGTTTATTCCTAGCGGATGTGCTCTTGTACATCACTGTTCCCACACCAAATGTCAAAATGCTAGAAGCTGAGGATTATATGAATCCTGTTTGTAAAAGCCAAGCTTTTGACATCTTGTTTACATTTAAAGCTGACTGGTACTTTGAAAGATTAAAAAAGTTGGTACAATTAACAGGCTAATATTTAATAATGTTAATTTTTAAATCTGCTGTAGTGACACTAGGAAGTTGACTTAATAAGAAATAGGGAAGGCTTTTGATTTTTCTCCCTCTGTCCCAACAAAGTTAGCTGCTTACAGAGCCTGCTAATTTAGAGTATGCTGCTGGTATCTAGTCCAAAACCCCACCTCACAGGACATTCTGAATTGTCTTGATTAGCTTGTTTCCTCCTCCTCATTAGCCTCATCCCTGTGTGAGGAGGGGCTACAGTTTGCTGCATAGTTGCACTCTCCTTGGGGGCAGAATTTTCTCCAGTGGGAACAGTGATTCTGCCAGGAGAAAACCAGAAAACAGTATGCCTCATATTTGAAGAGTTTGTACTGAGGGGAAATCTAATTACAACTCCTTCTGCAGAGAAAAGGATTACAAATACATGGAGACAATTATCTTTTCCATGGCAGATTCCTCCAAGTCAGCCTAGAATCATGTTTGTTGGGCAGCACAACAAAATGCATACTGTGTATAAAACCTACATGAAAATGTCTGTAAATGATTAATTGTGGAATCTGAGTTTCACAAAGCTTACATCAAAGCATGAAATTGGGTTGATTTAAGAGAAGTAGACATTCTTTTGTTTGTCTTGAAAGCCCACATGGAACTGATTTTCTACAGGAAATGTGCATTTTAAACAAGTTTCCTAGTGCACTCAGCCTCTTGGGAATCATGGTCTAGCATGAATCTTTTAAGTCTTTCAAGGATAGCTCTAAACATGAATAAAACTCCTATTAAAGAAAAAGAAGTTAACCATAGATCCTTCCCAAAATTTAGCAATTATTTATTGTGGTGTGTGTGGTAGTAAATATTACAGTTAAGTTTAAAGTGGTATTTCCATTTTAGTGTTCTGATTGCACTTGCTTGCAATGCCTTGAAACATGACACTCTGTTTTGACCGACCCATCCAACATTTACTCTCAGCTTGAACATAAATGCTGGTTTGTTTCCTTGAAAAGCAAACTGGTATGGGGAGATTTGGAGCTTTTGAATTATACTAAGAAAGTAAGATACTAATTCTTGCTAATAGAACAAAACAAGCTATTTGACTTACCACATTAAGAACAGAACAATAATTAAAGTTAGTTTGCCTATGGAAGACCTGAACTGTAGAGTTTTGGAAAAGAGAGAAGAGAAAATTATTTTTCCTTAGAGAGAGAAGAAGTGAAGATTGTCCAGGCACATTTGTAGAGAAAAACAGCATTACAAAAAGGAAATTTGATGCAGTATGCATTTCATAAATCATATTCTTGGAACTAAAGTATATACAGTCATGTCTGAAGAGTTTAGAAACAAAGATACAGGAAGTTTTGGGCAACTCCACTCTATCTCCATCTGCATTAATTGTTTCCATTAGGGAATTCCTTGTGTTTTCTCTTGCAATTTTCTCTTGCTGTTTTTGCCATCCCTGCAGTCTGTGTAACCCTACCAAAGTTGGAGATGTTCCATTGAAAAACACCATCCATACTTTTTATTTTCTAAATTTCCTGCTTCCATTTTGCCCTATCCTTCCCTATCCTAGCCCAGGCCATGTTCTGATCCAGTAAAAGGAGAAGTGCTAGGCATTCAAAAAAAAAGGGATTTTCCCTCAAGACTAAAGAACTTGCACTCTTTGCCTTCTCTGAGATAAAACAGAATATTACTTTATTAGTGGGTAAAAGGTGGCTGGCTCTTCTTTGGGTTCACAAAGGAAAATCTAAGATACCACTTTCCTGTTTTCTCAGTGTAAGGTCAGGGGGAAAATCACTATCTCCCTATGCAGTAAAGATATATTAATTCTGTAGTGACTACTCACCTAATTTCCTTCGAACAAGCTAATGTGGGTATTGGCAACTGGTAAGCTGCAGGAGCACTACGAAGGCTATAAAACGTGCCAAAGAAGCCTGGTGTTTCTCAGGTACTTCTCTTGCTCTTGAGTTGCTCTATCTAGATGACAGCTAACAGTGCCCAAGCTACCTAGGTTGGAGATGTGAGTCTGACAGATTTGTAGGTGTAATTTTTTGTAAATAAAGGGATTATTCTCTGTTTGATTTTGTAAGTGCATATAGAATAGGAAGAGTTATGCTAGAGGATGGCCCCACCCTTCTCTTTGTCTGCCAGAAGAGCTGGCTACTGCATGCAAAAGGATGACTAATCACGGTAAAACATGGGGTTTGACATTTACAAGCTCCAAGGTGTTTTACCTGGAAACAATACTTTCCAAGGCTCTGGCTACCAAGGTACATCTCTTGACTGTATTTTAAGCAGGCCTGAATTGCAAAATTCTGTATTAAGAATCCTCAGTAGTGAGGAAATGAAAATGTTGTGAAGTCCCATGTAATATCTCTAGCTGAAAATCAGGTCACTGTAATTGAAGTATCCTCTTTGCACCGATATACATTAGAATACATTTTGTACTTTAATGGATGAACAAAGTATATTATAATCCAATATCTAACCTATACACTCTTGATTCCAAAACAATAAGAATGGATGTTACTTACCAACATAAAACTATTTGTAGGGTTGAGCATGCAGGTAACATAACCTTCATCCTTGTATCTGAAAGGTACCACAGCAAAACCGATTGCTTCTGGTATAGCCAGTATGAAGGATAGAAGCCAAATGGAGAAAATTTCAATAGCAGTGATCATAGGGATTCCAATTCCCTGAACACGGCTCCAGGACGCAACTGCTCTATACCTGAAAGACACAGGCATAAGTTTCCAACCTTCAGTTTCTTCTTTAAATTCAAATATCTTGGTTTAATTTTATATATATTAAGTAAAATCCTAAAGCTGACATCTTAGACTTGTACTGCTTGTTTTTTCTGGCTGTTCCAGGAGCTCTGCCAGCTATCAAGCCACCTAGGACACAGCAGAGCACACCAAGGGGTGGATGACAGAGAGATAGTTGCAACTGTTCTGCCCAGGATTCCATGGAATTCTTCTATGCGGACTACAGTAATGATTTCTAATTAAAGTAGGCAAGGTTTGTGAAGACAGATTATATCTTTTACTAGATCAGCTGACGTAGTAAAAGAAAACAAGCTTTCAGGCACATAAGCCATTCTAATATATACAAACCAGCTATCTCCTTCAGTTACCTCAGCTGTAACAGAATGAAGTTGTCAGCTTCCATGCAATGAATACTGTGAAAATACTCTTCATGAAATGAAAATGCATTTGTTCTATTTACACTTCAATGTTAAAAATACTGGTTTTATGTAGCACATTCTGTATTTCCATTAGACTACAACTGAGTGCTAGTTAGGACTGTCTGACAGCGTCACCTTTCTGATAAGAAACTGAAGTGAACGGCTAAGAATTCTGTACATGGCAAACTCAACATATTTTTCCACTACTTTATCCCTTAGATATCAAGTTTCTCTGTAAAAAAGTGGAATTATTTAAACCTGCTTTCCTATATGTATGCATGTCATAACTGTAATCTTGATAAAAGGTGGGAACACTTAAAGAAGTTTCAAATACAGCCCATACATTTCTCTCTTTTCTTCTTCCTCTATCTTCTCTGTCCCTTCAGTGCTGGAGTATTCTTGTTACCAGGCTGCAGCCTTTCCCCCTTTCAGGGAACAAGAACTACTTGTATGACAGTTTTCATGGAACGTGTAGAAATTTATTAGCTTTGAGACCTCAACCTCTTTGTCAACTCTTGTCAAAAGGTTCAAAAATTGTTTGGAGAAGACAGATTGGTACACAACACAGAGTACAAACCAGTCCATAAATAACATTTTCAGTAGCAGGCTTAACTGCTGTCTAGCAATAACTGCAGTAATCGAGTTGCTTAGCATTTCCAACAATTTAGCAAAGACACTGCTATCTAAAAATGATGGAAAAGATAAATATTTTTGACCTTGTAATAATCTTACATGCATGCTGGAGAACTTTCTATCATTGGTGATGAATCAGTTTCTAAAATGCTTATTTTACTTCCTCCAAACAATAGCATATTCCCATTTGGAATTACAGTGCTACATGGATATATCATGACATCCATTCATCAAATAATCTTCTTAAATTGAGGAGAAAAAAAAGAAATCAAGAACGGTTGCTTGTCTGCTTTAACACATGTCAGAATAAGAAGTCACTGAGGCAGATTATAGATTGTAAGGAACCATGTCACAGGTGTGCTATGGACATGTTCTCAGTACATCACTGTACTGTATGTATGTACGAAGATTTTGAGCATTCTAAAGCAAACTACATTTTGGACCTCCAGATTAAAAATAAAATAATCTTCTAAAAGCATCCTTATCTTCAAAGAATATCAAAAAGGAGGGAGGCAATGGTTCACTCACGGGAAAGAGGTCTACAAGACTGGAATTCTGATAGCATTGAAACAAATAAACTATACTGAGATAATTGAGAAAGTAATGTTCAGCATCATATCTTCTCACACATATTTATAAATATTAAAATTCAAATTTAATTTAAAATAATTTATAATACTCACATACTTCATTTGACCAAATATCAATTTTGTCTTTAATGGCTAGATGGAATATTCATAGAAGCATAACCTTTCATACAAATATATGTGAACTTTGCAAATTTAACAATCAACTTTGTTTGCTTTCTACTGACTGGCAATTTTACAATCGGTCCCATCAGCTGCACATGGCACAGGGTACAATCTCATTCTTGACTGAATGATGTTCTTAGCAAATAGGAGCCTGTAGACTAGATATCTTTCCAGTAAAAAATGTAGATTTTGTTGTGTCACCTGTGTAACTATGTAACTGACAACAAATGGCTTGTAAATTGTGAATCCATTTCTTTCCTGTCTTGCATTTTTGTACCTGTTCTGGGTTACAGCTGGTTTGCACATGAAAAGATCAGTATGCACAGCAGTAAGGATTTGGGTCCTGTATGTATTTTATTAGCCTTTTTTTCAGCTCACAATTCAAGTAACTATCAGGTAAGAAATCATTGGCTGAAGAATTTTATGAATGTTTTTTTCAGCTAAAGCATAAGAAGCTCAGTAATTAGAGCAAAATTTGCTGAATGCATATTAACCTACAATTACTTAGTTTCTTTACTCACCACTCTAAGAGTGATTTGAAAAACAGTGGTAGTATAATTTTTCTGTGTTCTGTGAGTAATGTAAAATATAGAACCTTTGCCTAGACGCAAGCCTCCCATAATTAAGAGTGGGAAAACAGTGCAGGGTTTATTTCCCTCATACTTAGAAAATACAGGATGTTTGCCAGGGAACTGACATAAAATACAAGCATCATACATTATATTTAATTTCCCAATCTAAAATCTGTGTGTGTGTGTTTTGTCTTACTTTTTTCTCTTTGTTTCCCTTTTGTCTCCAACCTTGGTTAAAATATTCAGTTCTTTTCCAGGTCATTTCGTTTTCTCCATTTAATGGTGTGACCAGGTTGGATGGGTTGTTTTGAGCAACCTCGTCAGTGGAAGGTGTCGCTGCCCATGGCAGGGGGTTGGAAGTAGATGATCTTTAAGGTCCCTTTGAACTCAAACCATTCTATGATTCTGTGATTCTCTTCTCTATCCCCTTTTCACCTTCTGCTGTTGATGCACGTGTTGTCAACTTTTTTATAGCGTGCCCTTCAGTTACTCTCTCTTGTTTTCTTCTTCTCCCTCTTCCGTTCTTAGCTATGTATTCCAACTTGCTTTTCATAGACTCTGCAGTCCCTCATTCTACTTATATTTAGAGATGCAAAATATGTAAGAACAGGGGATCATTTCATCATGAAGTACACATACATACAATTAAATATTTTGTACTCCTATCTATTTTTAACTTGCTTAAAGCATTTCGTTCAGAAGGACATTCTCTCTGGATCTGAGAGCAGGACACCCTCACGCTTCCCTGGTGGTTTCTTCTTATAGTTAATCACTCTCATTGTTAAAAATGTGTACCTTACTTTCATTTCAAATTTGTCTGGCTGAAACCTCCTTCTATGTGTTCTTATTCTATCTTTCTTTGCTAAGCTAAAGACCCCATGGATATCTGTTACACCATCTGTATTTCAGTACTTGGATATTATATTTAATTAGCTTTTTAAGTATCACTTGTTAAGCAACAGATTGAGCTATGCAAGGCCACTGAATCATTTCTGATGCTTTTCTATACCCTCTCCATGATTTCATTATTCTTTGGTATAGAGTAATTCTAGAACTCTAGTTAGACTTACAGCATTAGTGCAGAATGGTTGTGGTTTTTGGTGTGGCTCAAATTAGGTTTTGGAACAGTTAGGGTGAATTTTACCATAGTGGTATCTAATCAGAATTAAAAAAGAAAACTTATTTTGGACCTTATGAAGTGAAATCAAACAATGTATGAAATTGAATTATGGGCTACAGCTTGTCTGTGGACTGTCAGTCCTCCATCCCTGCTGTCTGTAAGAGTAGGTGCTTTTGTTTCCCTATTCCTTTTGACTGCGTCAGAAAATTAGTTGTTTAAATGGCTCAGTAGTATAACATATGTCTGTTCTGCAAGTATCATTGGCACTTTATCAGAGGGAAAAGCAATATAGAAAAGGTAAGAGACGTAATCAAGGACATAAGAAGCAGTTGTCAAGATTAGGGTCACAACAGTTCTTAAATGACACTACTTTTGCTGATACCAATCTATTCCTCTTTGTTGTGAGAGATAACAGGTCTTCTTCAGTTTAGATATAACAAGCAGTGTGTTGACTGCAAAGCTCTTAATTCAGTAAAGCTGTTAGAGCATTGTGCTAGTGGTAGAACCTTGACTATCTAGTACACTTACTGGAAGTTGTGCCAGATAAAAGCATCTACTCCGAGATCAATGTTCTATGTAATTTGGTATGCAGAGGAAGCAAGAAGAGGGCGTAAACATATTAAATTAGATCCATCTCTTCAATCTTCTTAAAACCATTTCTTCATAAAAATCATTATGCTTGAGATGTAAGTGTAAAAGCTCAGGAAGGGAAATATTCTTCCTCTTAGTCACAGTCAGACACTGTTTAGAAAGAGTCAGACTATTGTCACCATCATGACCTAGAGTTTAAAAATGCCTGGGAGGCATCTGAAACAAATGTGAGATTCTCTGAAGGGTGAATGGCTGGTTTGGTTTTTTGTTTCAGCCTCTTAAGACCCTCTCCACTTGTGAGTGAGCATTTTTCCCCTTGGGCATGCACGGTTAAACCTTAATACTCTGTCAGTGCAAGTCACTTTGTGCCTGCAGCAGTAATAATGAGTGAAGTTTCACAACAGGACATAGTTTGCAAAGAGAACAGTCCTTGCAGGAAAAAAATTAGTCCTGTTCTTAATTAAAGCTGTAGTCTGAAAGATGGACAGAGAGTCAACAGTTATGGAGCTCTGAATTAATTATACCAATTTACTCTTATCTCCAACCTTGTGGAATTTAATTCCATTACAGACATCCAAAATGACTATAAATGAGATTATAAATTATTATAATTTATAAAATATATAAAGAAATCTATATAAATATGTAAAATTATTATAATAAGATTCTCAATGAGTTTTCAGGAGCTTTTTGAAGAAAAAAATTACCCATCTGTAGACCAGAAACAGTCCAGCTGCAACAGCACACAATTCCATATTTACTAATTTTCCATACTAAAAAGTAAACATTAGCTGATGTGGAATTTTGTATTAATATGACCATGCCACTCCCAGTGCACGACCTAACTTGTTGAAGGTGCTCTTAGATCATGATTTCATTCTGATTTAACCTACATTCACTTCATGTTAGTCAGTATTAGAATCTGGGTGTATATGTCTGTTTTCTAACACTAATATTTACTAGAGTAGTAGCAGATTATACAGTGTATGTCTTTGGCAAAGGGTGTTAAACTAGGGGAGGAAATTAAATAGTCTGAGCCTGATCCCATACAAGACTTAATTCAAACAGCAAAAACCTTTGATTGATTACTGTGAGGATTAACAAATCAGTGCTTTTAAAAAAATACATATGCATATATAAAGAAGTAGCTTCAGCTGAGTTACTTCCAATTTTTGAAAAGGCATGTAACAGTAGGAATAAATCTAGTGAGACTGCATTGGTCAGAACTTACCTAACAAACTCACTATTTCATATGCACTTGATCTATGATTTATTCCTTAGAGCAGTCCATGGGATTGTATTTTATGACAGGCAGATATTGTTTGAGAAATAGGACTCTTTTTATAGTTCTCAGACTCCAGACTCTAAGTAGAACGCTTGTCTGTGTTCCATTTTTTGTTTCTGGCTTCGGCTGACGAGTACTAATGCAATAAGGAACTGTAACTTATGTGTGGATGATACTAAGGTACTCATCTGTTGCAAATGTTGTACATCAACTTGTCATGTAAAACGAAACCAAGATTAATTTTAAAGTTTCTTTTACTGTTGCATCACTGTACTAATATATGTAATGCATTTTATTTATCAATATTTTTCTGTATCAGAATTACTGATATTGTGGACTAGAACATGATCAAATAAATTCAAGACCAATAATAATAGCTTTTACAGAAGTGAAGTCTTCATGTGCTATTGTTTTATAAGTATGAAGAAAGAAAGCATAAAAGAATAATGTTCAAAAGTATCTTAGTTATTGCTCTCTCAAAGAGTTTATGAATCTTCCTGAGCACTTTTAGCAGAGAAATTAATTTTCAAACTATCAAAGCAAATTTCCAACATGTTTTTCAATAAAACTCAATTAGTTATAAAAGTTATCAGAATAAACACTGTATTTATGGTCCATAGGCAGTGAGTTGAAAAAGGTATTTGTAAGACTAAAGATTATGATCCTGTTCAGAAACAGAACAAACATAAGATCATATGAAAGAAAGAAGTCTGAATACTGTGTCATATCCCAATAAATTTTTGTCTAGTAAAGGAAATTGAAATAATGCTTTACTAGAGCTTTTAAATACTTTTAAAAAAAATGTAAAGATAATTAGTCCAATGGCTTTATTTATACTTTGAGCCGTAGATGCGGTGCTTTGTTATAGCCAGTATATCAAGAAACAGAATATAAGTTACATCTGTACTGTCTGCTGAGAAGACCGTATTGAGTGCTCCCAGTTTTAGGAAAACTGCAAGGGCAAGAACAGTATCCATCAAAAGGGTGAATCATACTGTACCTGTCCACACTAAGGGCACAGAGGTTAAGCACTGTGATTCCCACCGATGCCTTCTGTATAAAGGGCAGGAATTTGCAAAGAAACTGTCCAAATTCAGAATCTCCAAAAGGCCATTTCTGAGCAAGGAGCTAAAGAGAAGATATAAAATAATCAGAATATTTGCAATTTATCAAGTATGTAACAATTGTAATTATTTCTTTCCTTAGCCACAGCCCTTGTAACCTTGAATTCTCCATACCTCAAGAATATCCTTAGTACTGTGAATCTGAGAAGAAACTGCTACTAGAGAAGCACAAGAGGGCGAAAGTTTAAACTTAGGTGTTGACTTTGTGCTGTTCTAGTTGTAACTTGCATTGTTAAAAAATTTTTATTATTGTGCTTCAGTCACCAGTACAGAATAATAGAAGTCTAACTCAAGCCTGTCATAAACGGTTGCAATTACCATAGCCCAGAACCAAGCAGTACAAGCATAATTCACAGTTTCTAATGAAATACCTCAGAGCTAAATTCTCATGCTGCAAGCAAGTAGGTTCTTGTCATTGTAAATGTACCACCATGTAACTCACGACAGTATTCACTGCCAGATCCTTGAGTATGTGGAGAAAATATTGTACGTACATAATCTGTTCCATATTATGTTTTGAAGGACTAGCATCATACGTACATCTGGCCTGTACTACAAGGCAATAGAAAAGCATCAATTTAGGAATGACATGAGTGACTGCGTTTACTTTGGTATACTCAGGGTGGCATTTATATAACAAATATGAATGCGTTGGTTCATGTGAATAGTTGTGAATGATTAGCATAGAAACAGTAGTCTTTACATCTGTAACTGTTAAAGCTTTGAGCAAGTATATATTCAAAATACAGGATACCAAATTATTCAGGATATTAAAATCTACAACTGACTGCAGTTGCAGAAGATCTCCTTTTACAGATTATTTTCAGTGAAAGTAAATACATGAAAAAGTAAGACCATACAGAATACTGAGCTCTAACTTATCTGAATCCGCTCAAGAAACGGATCTTACAGTCACCATTAGTTCTTTTGCAGAAGAAGAAGGGTCACTCTTGCACTATTGCTTTTTTAATATTCCCCAGTCTCTGTTACTGAGCCTTTGTAAGGTGTAGGATACTGAATAAGAGATAAATTCTTTGTGTAATATATGCCAGCAGTTCTTATGGTCTTATCAACTTCTGTTAAAGCGATTGTGTAATTTAGCATTAGATTTGAAATGAAAATATCAAGTTCTTCAGCCAGATATGTAACTGTCAACATCCTACTGGATGTTTTGCCATATTTTCAAGAGGAGTAAAAATAATTTTGGCTATTTAATATGGATTATTTAGAAAAATGTCTGGAAACCTGAATAAATCGTAGAATCACAGAATGGTTTGGGTTGGAAGAGGCCTTAAAGCTCATCTACTTCCAACCCCCTGTCACAGGCAGGGGTACCTTCCACTAGACCAGGTTGCTCAAAAGCCCCGTCCAGCCTGGCTTTGAACACTGCCAGGTATGGGACAGCCACAGCTGCTCTGGGCAACCTGTCCCAGTGTCTCACCACCTTCATAGGGCAGAACTTTTTCCTAATATCTAATCTAAATCCACCCTCTTTCAGTTTAAAGCCATTACCCCTTGTCCTATCTCTACACGCCCTTGTAAATAATTAACTAATTATTGCTACTGTGCAGTCATTAAGATTTATATTAAACCTTACTGAACAAAAGCTAGAACACAGGATATTTTGATGGTACTGTTTAGATTTGGGAATGTTTTTATTTGCTTCAGAGAAAGACAGCAAATTATACACTATGGAGTAACAATTATAAGCCAAACCTAAGCTTCTGAAAGCTTCTAAAACCTTATTTTGGTGAATTTTCGAAGATAGTTGGATGCAGACCTGGGACTGTTTTATGCAACTAAAATAGATTTAAACTTCACAAGTTTTATTTTCAAGTGCATGAAATAGAGGCAAACTGGTGGCACAAGAAGCATTTCCAATGGATACAGTATGTGTGATGTGCCACAGTCTGGCTGTCCCTGGACAAGAGCACAAAATGGAAAAGAGAGAACAAAGAATCATACTTTTATCTGCACAAATGTGCAAGGACTGAAGTCACTGCATTCTGCATGCAAGAATTACTTGTGTTCTTTCAAGGATAAACAGAACCTTTGTTTTAACATTTTTACAGTTAAAACTGAACAAGGATTATATTGTCTGGAATATGATTAAATCAATAGAATTTTGAATTGCTGTTTTCAGAGTTTAGCTTCTTGCAGGTCAGTTCTGCCAGGCCATTTTCATACCTGGGCAGACTTCTTTGCTTATAGTCAGTTCACATTTTGAAAGTTATCTTTGCAGCTACAAGGACCAGAGAATTTTGTTAATAGAATCTTGGGCTGTGGAGCACACTCATCTAGTAAGAGTGGGTGGATTCTGCTGCAGAATTAGAAAAACAAATTTTGGTTGTAGCTCAGAACTGCAGTATTCTAAGTAAACATGTCCTATTTAAATTACTGTTAAATTGAAACACACTAATACACACTACCTTTAACAATATAGATGCTAACTATGGGGATTTAAAATTCACATCTGTATTTATCTCAGTTAAAGTAGTAGTTATCTTTCTGTTTTTTCACACGTAATATTTTCAGAACACTTTGCTACAGAGTACAAGATGTTTATTACTGAATGGAAGATTCATAGGAATTCATCTTCTCTTCATAGTCAGTCCTGATCTGGCTTTTTCACCTCCCCTCTTTTTCATAGCCATTCATCACAATTCTAAATTACATGTGGTTTTTTTCCCCCCAAATAATACCTCAAAAATGCTGGAAGCAGCTATATGTACCATATGTTGCCTATATCTCTCTGGGACCATATTCATATTGTCATTTGGTTGCTCACATTTCAAGACACGTTTTAGCAATTCATAGCTTGCAGCCAAGGGGGTGTTAATGCTAAGTTATGTAATGCTAAGTGTTTAAGAGAAAAGGCATTATGTTAAGCATTATATGATTTTACTGGATTATTTTTTCTCTTCAGCTGAATATTAAAATGAGATTTCTCAACATAAGTTATGGGATCAATACAAGTTTGTCTCCTATTTCTTGAGAGTGTTAGAATATCACATAAATGTGGTTTTCATTTGCTCTTGTTCTGTTACTGTATGTTGCTGTGTGTTTTCTGGCATACTGAGAACTCTTGCCTTCTTCAAGGAGAGCTGAGTATCTTATTTACCATCAATACCACAGCAGAAAAAAATGTGATCACCTTTGCAATGGTATTCCAGTTTAGGACGATCATATTTGGTGAAACCAGATCTCCCCTGTGCCAGAAGGCTGGAGAATGAGTGTATTACTAGGACGGGTGATATAACTATTGTCAGTACTTTCAGTAGCAAAGGTAATGAGATTATACCTGCCAGTTGTTGGTTAGTTTCTCTGATTTTTATCTGTATTTATAGGCTGAATGAAATACACTGAATGTTTCCAGCAGAATTAGTTTCTAGGTAGATACTTGCATGGCATATTTTTGCCTTTTGCCTAGAACTCTTGCATGAGACTTTAGTTTATGTCAGGGCTGTAGAAAAATCTTTGAAAAAAGAAGAGGCAATTTGAATCCGTGGTAATTCTGCAATCAGTTGTAGTCACATGGAATTTCAGCTCCAGGCTCCTGCCTTGTGTAAAATCAGAATAGTTTGCAGGCACCACTGAGTGAAGGCTACATTATAAACGGCATTGCCAGGGAAAAGAGGCCTTAGCAAAATTTGGTCAATCCTTTGTGCCAGCCAGTGTCCCAAAAGTGATTAAGCATCATAGATCACACTTGAAAAGGCAATGGAAAGACAGCCACCCATTCACTTATGTGCAATGGCTGTGACTGTAGCGTACACCCAGCCATAGAAATGAACACGCACTTTGTAGCGACAGTGAAACTCTGTTACTACAAAGCAAATATTAGCTTCAAAAACAAAAGTGTTGTACTTGAAAAAGGTTCACTAACTCATTACTCCTCACATGGAAGCTTTATCATGGTTCCAGCATGTACACCCCTTCCCCAAACCCCAGGAAATTCTCCTTTTTTAAGATTAAAAGTATTTTATTCATTTTGTTTCTTACACTTTTCCACTAATTGAAGTAACATCAGTACCAAATCATCAGCCATTCTTTTCAAGTTGATTTTAATAAAAATCATGGGGATCATAATTAAGTTATTTGATTTCTAAGATTAACTTTGCAATCATTTCCATGGGTATACTCCATTATCATTCCACATCAGTTATGCACTCATTACTTCCTCTTGGATCAGGTGCCAGTTTTTTCTTCAGTAGATATTTTTAGTTGGCAATTTTTTTAGTACAGAAACTTCAGAAGGAAATAACACATTTATTTGTATTTAAAAAATGGGCCCAGGAATTTAATTTAATTAGTCCTGGATTACTTAGATACAACATAAGAACTGGGACTACTGGCTCTGCTCTTCCAGTGCTTTTGCATGTTTTAATATTCAAACAAAATGAGTGTAATGTTTTAGCAGATTACATTTTCTCTCAAGGCACAAGGATAGCAAGTATCAGGCTGATTACCCCAACTTGATTTAGTTGTGCTTTTGCAAACCCACTCACAAAATCTTTGGGGTTTCAAAATAAGACATGGCAAAAGAAATGCATTTTTTTCCTTATGCAGTTTGCAATTTGGGAGTATTTCATACAGCTCAGCTGTGGTGCAATTCCTGAGTGACGAAAGAGTGTAGTCAACAGTGTATTTTTACAATGAAATCAGAAAACAAGATTTCAAGGTTCTGCTGTTGGTCTTAAAAAACCTCAGAGAAGTGACCAGACAGCCACAGCTTCCTTGAGCATCCCCCCTTCTCTGCTGCTTTATATGGGCTCTTTGCCCTGACGTTGCAGCTTGAAGAAAACAAGACAGCAGCACTGAGAACATTCTTTTGCAATGATTTTTAAATGTCATTCCGTTGGTTTTATTCTATTGCTGTTGCTATTTTCTAACCTCCATTAGTATGCTAGCCGATGTACAAAACATTAAGTCCCCCTGTGCATCCCAAGCAATTTATATATAGTCTAAAAGAGAGAATGTTACAATCCAACCATGAGTATCCACCAACCAGTACATGCTTTTGTGCATCCACAGTGTTTATCTAGTACTAGGCTGATACTGTGTGTTTATAGGCAGATGATGACCCTGGAGCTCAGCTCAAAATAGATGGACTGGGTTAGATGCTGGTTATGAACTGGCTCTGACCTGCTCTATAAAAACCACTTTAGTTCAACAACTACATGTCAGGAGGCTCTCTCTGCCACATGGAATTGAGGATGAAAGCAAAAGTCATACTTTTCTGCTTTGTCCCTTTCCTGCTCTGGTCGTAAACTAGTGCTCTAGGGCCTTTCTCTTCCTATATCTACTCCCCAGAAACTGAATTGTGTTTTGTACAGATAGTGCTTGCCCTCATGCCACCCCTATGTAGGATACTCTCCTGAGTTTCATTGCATTTTAAATGTTCAGTGGTACTGATGGAACAATTCTGGCACAAGTCTGGCAGTCAGAGTTTCTGCTTTGTCTTCAGCAGGGCAAATAGAAATACCTTCTTTATTCCATGACTTCTATTACGCTTGTGCAATAATGGAGAAAGGGACCAAACCAGCAGATTTCTGTTTGCACAGATAATGTCTAGTTGTATAACTGACCAGCAGCTCCTAACTGTGGAGGAGAAGTTACAACACCAGTGTATTTCAGGCTGATTTTCCTTCCTTGCAACATAGCCCAGAATGAAAGACAAAAGAAATTCCTCTGATTTTGTCAGATCAGCACATTTTGTTGGGGGGGGGGTGGGGGTGGGGGTGGGGGTGGGGGGATGTTTGGGGTTTTTTTAAGGCTAGTTTCCTCTAGAAGACATTGAGCTGTCTTGGTAAAGCTCTGTCTTAAATTATGTTCCACAGTTATGCATGCCCTTGTCTGCTACAGGGCGTGAGCCAAATATGGTGTTTTGGTTGGAATCCAGGTGAAATCTGAATGAATACAGAAGCGTCTAAGGTCTATACCACTGAGCTGACTGCATTAAGTGACAAAAGATGATGGTTCTAACTGAGGCGTTCCTCCTGTCTCTGATCTGTAAGACTGCTTAGTTAGGAAGACAAGTGGATTGAGTGTCGTGCTTGTTTTTCGATTCAGTGACTCAGCTGGGACCCTTCTGTCCCCATGGAACTTCATAGGACAAGAATGTTCTGAAGCCTTTCTCTTCTTCCTGAAACCCAAATATCCAAGAGAGAATTGCATTACAGGACAATCCTCATCCACTTCTTGCTTGGAACTGTTGCACATCCCACATATGTAACTCAGCTGTGCTCCATGACTTTTCTGGAAAGAGGGAAAGATGTAAAGTTGAAGGGGAGAGAACACAGCCTGTCTCAGGGTATTCCTTCCCTTCCCACTGCTGGAAGTGAAAAGCCTCAGCTTTGGGAAGGATGGTGAGAAGAGGAAGATGAAGACCAAGGCAAACCTTTGTAATGCAGGCCACAAGACCAATATTAAGTATATCATCATGATATGATAGTTAGAGCTTCTGCTAACTTTGGTATCACTAGTCTTTTTCCTTATACTTAGATTCACAATACTGCCACAGTTGAGAAGGCACACTGCTTCTCTTCCAACTGTTCTTTGCAGGAAATACATTCCTAATTTTGCCACAACCAAGAACTGTCCTTTTTTCCACTTTGGGTGGATAAAAGACTGACTTTGGTTTTTTTTCTGTAAGGAATAAAGGTTATGTGGGGATGCATGAGAACCATCAAAGACATTTTTTCCTCTGAACTGCACTACCACAGCATTTTCTGCTATTTTGCTCATCTTGCCCAGCTGAGTAAAGGTGGAGGTAGCAGAGGGTTTCATGCCATTTCATGGAATGCCTGCAGTCTTTTTCCCCTGCTTAGGCAGCAAGAAAGGGAACGTATAGTTCTCACACAAGAGAAAATAGATTATATTTCAAAAGATCCTGAAAAGTAAGAGAACAAGTACCCTGTTTTTGAAGGAGAACATTCTGTCTCAACTAACTGGTAAAAAAATAAATCCTAAGTTTTACATTTTTGTTAAAACATATTTATTACAAAAATCTACTTAGTAGTATCGCATTCCTAACAACTGTAGATATCCCCCCTTTGGTATTTTTACTGTTTACAAAGTAGGATTAGTTGGATTTTTTTTTTGTTCCATGGTATTGGCTAACTTGCCATCCTTTTAGGTAAGACCATTTCTCAAGCTGTGCTGCTGTTCTTCAGGAAGATGAGCTGCAAGGTGTGCTTATGTGCATGGTGATTTGTTGAAAGGAATTTTTTCAATCCCAGGGCAAAATATTGCTTTTGTTATTTTTCCAGCTATGTTGTCTTTTGTGTGTTGCTAAAGAGAGTGACAGGATTGGTAACAAATTACTACAGAATTGTAAACCCTGTATATTTCCAGTCAAAACAATCCCTTGTTATCTGTAGAGTTTAGCTGACTGAAAAATAAAGAGAGTGAATATACTGAAATATTCTGTTAAACATAGAGTCTCTAAATACTGGACAGTATTACAGATCCACAGAACCAGCAAGGCAGGCATGAGATGTTAAATTGAAGATGAGGGAGGAGCTGCCTGTTCATTGAAAAAGACATAGATTCCACCCACCCAAAGTACTGCCATTAGTTAAAAACAGAATGGATCTTGAACTAGGACCAAGAGTATAAAACCTCTTAACTGCTACCTTGGTATGTACGTTAAACACTTTCTGCTAGGAAGCTGTATTCTGTAAAGGAGAGACCACATTCCTAATGGACTTCTCTGTTCCATTTTGTGTAACTTCTGTCTTCAAGACTCAGCAATCAATTCTTATGTTACCTCTAGATTTATTTCATGTCTGATCACTATGTGGAGACATACACCCAAGTAAGGTCATATTCTGAGCAAGTTACATGGATTTCTGCATCACACTGGGCTTTCACTGCATTGCTTCTTGGAACCACTGGAAAAAATTAAGTGAAAGTCAGAATGCAGTTGTTAAGCTGATAGCCTCAGAATTGCCTGGTATTGGTACTTTGTTGAGAACTGTACGCTGCACGTAAAACAAAGTTTGTAAGGCAGGGTTTCTTTTCCAAGTTCACCTAACTTTATGCGGGCTTGGCTTCATACTCCTTTGGCACAAAACTGTAACTACTATGGAGGTCACTTGCTCTATTATCCTACAGGATCAGTCCCAATGTGTTTAATTATCATCCCTGCTTATGTATAATATTAATTCTGTCAGAAAAGTTAATGAGATATGCCACAGAATTTGTGATTTAAAAAAAAGGATTAGTCTAACACTTATACATGAGCTCTGATGCTGAAAAACATCTATGGAAATGCCTCCGCTAAGCCTTCCTTTAAGGAAGATAATATGGCTGAAAATGTTTGTTTACTACCAGCTACCTTTTATATTTAGACTCATAATATTCTAGGTGGGCTACTCAGATTTAGATGCTGTTGCAACTAAGCATGAGTATCAATTTACTAACAAAAAGGCTTAGTTTACTAAATAAAACATAATCTTCTTTAGCTGTTCAAGCTGTATGAGATTAACCACTTTTTTTCTGGCTAGATGTCTTTCACTACACACCCGTAAAATAATTAAGAAAATACAGATTATTTACATTTAAATAAATAGGTTGAAAAGCAGACTAATTTGCTTCATCTACTTCTTTATAAACTAACTGTTTAAGGACTTAAGCATATTAAGATGCAAGGCAATACAATTTGCCAATCCTATGTAAGTCAGTTTTCAATAGACCTCATTCAAACATTTTTCTCTAAATTGCATAAAACCTGAATCTCAGGACTTCCTAATAACATAATTAAAACTGAATTTTGCCATTCCAATAACAGGAGCCTTGTCTTAGCGTGTTTCTGGCTCCATGAGTTCAGAAAAGAGCTATGGACAGCTTTTTCTGTAAAGAGCATCTGTTCTTGTTACTGCTTTGCTAGACTTTAGAAAGTGACAGCAGCAGCCCTAGGGCTTTCCAGAGCTTTAGTGCTGCTAAGGCGATAGAAGTGCTGCGGATATTCTGCTGCTGTCTAGCCTTAGATATTCTGCTGCCATATAGCCTTAGAAAACTGCCCAGTTTCTTTATATAAAGCAGTCCTCTGAAGATGTTCTGTGCATTGCATCCAAACTTTGCTTATTAGCCACAAATACATGTGGCAGTGATGGGTAATGCAGGTGATGCAGATTTCAGCTACGTGTTATACCACCTGATACTAGAAAAGGAGGTATGAAACCTGTCTTTCTTCAGTGCCTTAACCCTTCTTCTATAGCAGCATAAACCATGGAAGTTTTATTTCCCATTCTTCTTTTCACTGCAAAGAAATCATTCTTACTGATTTGAAGGCTTAAAGCTTTGACATCTTGAATGTTTGAGATGGATGTGTTTTGAGTAAAGAGGAAACTATTTTGGTCCAGTGCAATAAACATGTGATTGAAAATGAAATTGTCTTACTTCTGTTTATTAAGGGTGAATTTATAACTGGCACCCTCTCTATAAAACCCAATTTGTAATAATTTTTTATATTGATTTGATACTACATGTGGATATAGTAGCAATAATTAAGTGTTACGAGTCTTTCTTACATATAGAATACCTTCAAAGGAGGCTAGTGAATATTACAATATTACTCACATCTCAATCCATTTAACAAATTGCTAAGGGGAATCCACTATACAATTACAGTAATTGGAGGAATTAAGGGGGGAATTTTTGAGCCTACTGTACCGTGAAGAAAGAATAAAAATGTCAAACACCTTCAACCATATTTTCAGCAGACATAAATTACATAATTTCTTTTTTTTTTTTTTCTTCCCAGCATCACATCTTTCTTAATTGTGTAAATACATAACAGAGTGACGAGCTCAATTCTCCTGGGACCTTACATTTTCAATTGCTATAATCTTATAGCTGCTTCTTTCTAAGGATTTGTAAAATGCATTTGAATATCAGTAACATTACCTACTTGTCTTTTACATCTTCTTCCCTATATTTCAGGAAAGTGATTACACCTATTTCTCATATAGGATTATAATTACATAGTATTACACTTTTTGTTCTAAAACGATGTGGCCATCTTAATACAGGACCATTGGTTATTTTAATATGCGGATGAATTCTTTTTACTCTAATTCTGATTTCAGAGCTGGCTGAAATGGAGGTCTGATCTGTAAACCATTCAGTGTCTCACTCCATTTGTTTATATAGAATACTAATACATGGTTCCATATGAGGCTGACTCTAAAGCTAGAAGAATCTTTAAAGTTCAGAACTAAGTGTATTAAATAATTTAAAATTTAAGCTTTTAAACAAAAATAAAATCACTTTAATTTCTTTCGTTAGAAGACTATCACTTCCACTTTCAAACTGTGATATTTCCAGTGGCCACCATTCATGTCACTCAACAAGAGAAGCTGAATGGTGCCACAGATTTTTAGATCCCTAGCGATACAAACTGGAATGCCATTTAATGAACTTTAAGATCAACTCCTAAAGTGAGCAGACACATTACTGAATAGTTTATATGAAAAATGGACTATATCAATAGTAATAGGATTTCTTATCAGAAGTACTAGAGTTCCCATATAAATGCTTCCTTGTATCAGAACACGAGCAGCTAACCTTATACAACAGGACATTTGTATATGATAACTTTGAAGTAATTCATATACAACAGGACATTTGTATATGATAACTTTGAAGTAATTCATATTGGAGGTTAGATCACTCAAAAATTACTAAAGATAGAATTATGGTTGTAAATATAATTTTAATTCTGTCTTCTTATGTGTGGGAATTGACATTAATGGAAAAAATATACTGCAAAGAAATAAAAGGAATGTAAAAAATAGTGCTACTTTTAACTAAACTTCTAAAGAATTTTATGGACCATCAAAAGACAATTCCAAAAGGCAAAATTAATTTCAGATTTCTATTCCTCTTTCTGAAGAAGCAGCAGAGCTTTTGAAAGTCTAGGAAAAACTGTGTAATAAAAATACCTGTTTGTTCCCAAACTCAGCTCTGAAAAAAGCACATGCCATTTTTCCTTAAAGTTTCTTATCAGAAATACTACAAGAATTAAGAACACTGACTTAGCAATTATCCATAAAGACATCAGGGTAATTTACCAGGGAGGAAACTGTATGCAGTCCAACTACAAGTCCAGTTTGCCAAGAGTAATGAAGACATGCAGAACCCTGATCTCATGCCACATTAGGCATCCACACAGCTATGGAACACAGGTGAAAATCACATCAGAGGCTAATCTTTCTCAATTTGTTAATCCAAATTATACTCCACAGATACCTGCTATCTTATCAACAAAATGATTATCCAGGTGGAATATTGAAAAGTAGAAACTAGACTTTCTATTAAATCACATGCATTATTATTAACAGTCTTTGTCCTAGTTTCAAATTCATATTATATTATAATCAGATAAAGTTAAAATACTTATCTGTAATTTATACTAGAAGATCAGAACTAGATACTGCATTTTAGAACAGATAACATGCCTCTGTACAAATTTAATGTACGCACATATATATATTTTTAATCCATTAATGAATTCAAATTTTTATAATCTTGCCCTATCAATACCTGTGTTATAATGCAGATCAATAGTTATGATCCTAATAGTCATACGGATACAAAGTAAGTATTTTTCAGATCATGATTTCTTTACTTTTTAAATCCATTTTGAAGCCATGGAACAGCAGTTATGATGAAGTTATGCATTAAAATATTTTGTTTAAAACACATGTAAATAAAAGTTAAGTCTCTAGAATCTTTGAGGGCCAAAATTGTGAGGAATGGCTCTTTTTCGTTATATTACTTAGTGTTTTATTTACTAACAGAAACACCTTAAGATTTAGGGAGAAGAGAAAAATTATAATATCCCATCAGCTATGCACCCCTATACAATCCACAGTCACAGACAGAAGCACACAAGTTTCTTTCTAAGTTAATTTAACATCAGTGAGATATATTAAAAAAGGACTCAGTTCTGTTCATTCAAGCCTGTCCTGGAATCATGCAAGTGAACATATATTGCATCAGAAATGCTTTATGGGTTTGTTTAATTAAAATGGAAAATAACAAAACCGGGACAGGATAACTTTACACCAGATTAAAGAATTGCTGAGGATCCTTTTTATACTTTGACAAAGTCAGATGAAATTTAATATTTCAAAAATATTCTGTGATCAAATTGATTTTACTAACTCTGCAGTAATATTGAGAATCTGCTAGTAATAAATATCAAATTAAAACCTTCATGCTCAACTGACATAATCTCTGTCTGCAAAGTTGCAATATGAAGCCTGCAGATTACAGACAGTATTTTCTGTAAAAACATAAAGTAAGGATAGGACATTCCAAAAATAGCAACTTGTCCAATACTGTACATCCATCAAGGGGGAGAACAGTTTATAAAAAGTCTTCCCCCATAAATTCCTTTGCTAGCTGTAGTAGCTATAATAAAAGGAGAGTTCCCCTGTAATGCCCAAGGCCAAGCTTTGGTTAAGAGCTAAGAGCTTCATTATCTTTAAAAGGAAGGTGAGACTTGAGAGCAAGGTTTTTGTTGCAAAACAGAAAGAAGCCCTATTTTTCCTGAAGTGGACTATTCATTGACAAAAGAGCACTACTTAGACAAAGAAGTAACCACAGAGGACAGTGTTCTTGTAAGAAAACCGCGGAATGTACTGATGTTGTATCCTACCTTGTACACAATGATAGGAATATCAATGACAATATAGATAAGGTCTCCTAGAGCCAGACTGGCTATCAGTGCATTCGGGCCATTCCTCATACACTTGTTCTGGTAAATGATCCTCAGCAGAGTTGCATTCCCAACCATTCCAACGATGAAAATAGCACAAGATACCACCGTGTTTATGTATTTAAAAGTTTCAGCAATCTTTGTCGGCTGGGAGCATTTGACAGTTTGGTTGGACACCAGGGGCTGTCTGGTGGTAAGAAGTATGCTGGATTCGATGCCTGAGAAAGTGGAAAGGTGGTGTCCCAAGTCACTCTGATTGGCAGCATATCTGTCAGAGCTGTCACTGAGGATAAATCCTGGAACCAGCAGGAGCAAAGAAACTCTTAAACACAAGGTTTCCATCCTGAAGTCCCAAAAAAGCAATTCAGTGAGACAGTGGGGATTCAGTGTTTCAGTGAGGTATTTCTTCACCTGCAGAGAGAATCAATATGCAAAAACAAAAAAGAAAGAAATACAGAATCAATACAACAGGCAGACTAGCACACCCTGATTCTCACTTAAGAAGCGTATTTGGATGTAGTCTGCAGCATGTATGTTTATAACCCCTGAGTTACTCTGAAATGTAGACTACCCACATTAACAGTCTGACTAAAAGGCACACACAAAAAATTTCCAGAATTGACAGCTTATACAAATTAGAACCCACAAAACCCTGTTAGCTTGAGACAGAATTTGTTTATGAATGGGAGAAAAATGGTGAATAAAAGTTATGGCTTAAAATACAGTTGTGGTTTAAGCTGAACCCAGGACAGCAGTCTTGCAAGAAAAGTGTGCCAACAAAGAGAGGCCTTGGAGACTGCTGAATGATATTTTACCTGAAATTAAAGTTACTGTTTTTCCTTTGATAAAGTAACAGTACTGTGTTAATAATTAAAGGTAGTAAATTTGTTAATTCTCTGAGTATTTTGATATTTTGCAACAGCGAGGTTCTGTATTATTTTGCTCTGACTTTATAATTACCTGGATTTCAAATGAAGACCGAAAATACATATAATTCAAATTAAATTCTGGACCAGATCCAAAGTCCCTAAATATTAGGAGGAAAACTTTTATAATCTCAGGGTAGACCTCTGGCCAGGAAAAGCTCTTCAAACTGTATGTGTCACTTGGTTCCTGGATGTCATTGCAACTCATATTCACTACTAGCCACCACAAAGCTAATGATAACCATTTAAGCTCTTTTACAGATCAAAAACATTTGGTTTAGTATTCTAAGCAACACCTCATGACTTTTCCAGGTAAGAAAGGAAGCATCACAGCATTCTGTCCAGTAAGCCTGTGTGTAACCACCACAACTGGCTGCCTGCTACAGGGATACAGATACCACATCTCCAGTGGAACCAAAGAGGTCACTCAAGCCCATTTCCTTCAAGCCTCAATTTAATTTAAGATAAAAGATTATTTTACATGGCTTGTATATGCAAAACAAGACTAAGTGCTGCCATGTTGTCAGGAGAAGAGTAGAAAGTAAAGTATTTTTAACTGATTTCTAGGGATTCACATAAAGGATTTGTCAGGATCCTTTTAAATAAATGAATCCTTGTTTCATTCCCTTCGGGGCTATTAAGTCGGAGTTTATAGCAAGAAATTTACCAGAGAAAGAATGTGGGAGACAGTTTACTGATAGGACTTCTGCAGGCAGCCACAGTATAAATATTTACTACTATTACCCTCCCCTGTTGTGTGCGGTCTGTAGAAGTGTGTGTGTACCTACATAGAGCAACAAATAAGTGCTCCGGTCAGGCATGTAGAGTGCTCTCCCTCACAGACCAGGGACCCATGCTGAGTCTGTCATACTGGTGTATTTGAGATGAGGATCTGACCAACTGTGAGTTCCTATGCACTCGATTTTAAAGTTTAGTGCGCTAGACAGCAAATCCGTCTTTATGAAATGCTGGTTACGATGGTATCTCAGGGCAGTAAGCAACAGTTTGCATGATCTAAGTGCTTTCACTTCAGGTTCCTAAGTCATACCAGAAACAACAGACACATGTGACTGTAACTCTTTTCAGGCAAATATTAATACTTTTATTATTTACTATGACCATGGTTTCTCAATTCACAAATGGAAAAACTGAATCGCTAATGACTTAAATGACTTTTCCAAGTTCATACTTGTCCAAGTAAATGTGATGTAGCTAAGAAAAGAACCGACAGCCCTATGTTTTAGCGGCTGTATTAGTATCCTCCTCATTTAATGACATTTTCTTGTAAAAATTTGATATATATATCATATGAACATGGTGGTAGCATAGCAATCATGCAACCAGCATGCAAAGCTGGGAACAAAATTACCAGTTACCATCAATTCCCTCTCCGGGAAGAAACTTCTCCATAGGAAGAAAACTAGAAAATTTCTAATATCATACTTTCTAAGGATATTTTCTTATAGATTCCTTACAGTCCTTCATTGCTCTGTGCATATTTTAGAAGTACTTGCATTGTTACAGAACATAAAGTGCAAGCTGCTCGTTGTAAGAAACAGACTAGCATCTGTAATACCTTTTTGTAATAAGACAGTCTGGTATCCTTCACATGTGATCTGAATACCTGGGGGGGGGGTGAGGTTGGTGCGTTCGGGTGGAGGCCACATGCATGAGCTCTGCCTGTGCCCCAGCAGCCCTGCAGAAGCAGAGGGCAAAACTTCTCTGGTCAAAACTCGCCCTGGGTATCGAGCCGGAAAAATTCCCGTGTCGAGGTTCACGAGTAGAGACCGTACTATCGGAAGTTAAACTGCTCCAGGTATTAAAGACGAACTAAAAGGTTAACAGTAATTAATCTTCCCCAAAGCATCTGACGAGAGTAGAAGCGAATAAACTTAACCAGGGCACGAAAGCACCGAGGGGAATACCGCCGGCAAGACGTTTCTCCGGCTGTAAGCGCGCTTTGCTCTCGGGGTCGCCGCCTCCTGTTTCTGCCTCTGCCACAAAAGAAACCATTCCGCTATCACAGATCAATCCCAACGTGGATGGGCAGACGATTGCTACCTCCCTGCAGCCTGTGCAGAGCGTCTGACAAGATCTAGGGAACTATTTAACTTTAATAATAGCTATCCCAAGCTGCCTTGTGCCTGTCTCTTGGTCTCACACACTCGGGCACACAGAGGCGCACCATCGTCATCTAATGGTTACGTGAAGCGTTGTGGAGAAGCGCTTGGAGCACCCGGCAGCTCCGGGCCGGGCTCTCCCCGAGAAGGGCCGCGGCCCCGCCGGCAGGAGCCTCGCACTCACCCCTGCCGCGCCGCCGCCGCCGCCCGGCTCCCGCTCCCGCTCATGCCGTGGGTGCCGCCGCTGGTGCTGCTGCTGCTGCTGCTAAGAATTTCCTCCGAATGGCTTTTCCTGGGATAGTCTTACCAGATCCTCCTGCCTGCGTCTGACTGGGTGGGATTGAGAATCTCCACCTCCGCTAAATCAGTAGAAGAAAGAGACAGCCAGGAGAAGTCAGCGCGTCCCCTCTATTCTGCCCCCTCCCCCAATTAAAACAAACCTCCAGCCCAAACTGAGCCCCTGCCAATGTTAAACACAAAGGCTGCCTCCCGGGCACGGGGGAACACTGTGCTCTTTAACTGTTTCCTTCCTGGAATTGAGCTGAACTCTTTGCTGGACTCATCTAAGCAAAAGCCCTAGGAATCCGCTGCTGCAGTTGCCTGGTAATAGCACACAGGGTTCTCAGGAAGGTTGTGAGTCTGATCAACCAGAAGGCAGAGGAGTCAGGAGCAGAGAAGGGAAAAACATCTTACGATGAAATACACAGCTTCTGCTTTGCATTTTTCCTGGGATTGTCCAGGACTATATGTTCTCAAGACATATAGTAAAACTGGGTGTGTAAGAGTTCAAAAACCTCTGGATCCATAAACAGGGACTGTTCTAGGGTGGAAATTTACGTGGTCCATCCAGGGCACACCTTGCTAATACCTCTTAGCTTTAAAGACCATAAATGCACTAACAAAGATAACAAAAGTGTAACATTTGTTGGCATTCCTATATTTCCTAATGCGGTTTTTCTGTCAAGGTAGTGGTACAAAAAAACTTGGCAGAAGTGGGAAGTTCTCTCATAACTAGTAATCTTCTCTCAGGTTGGACAGGGCTTTGAGCAACCTGGTCTAGTGGAAGATGGCCCTGCCCATGGCAGGGGATTGAAACTGGATGAGCTTTAAGGTCACTTCCAGCTCAAACCATTCCATTCTATGGAATGATTCTATGATGAAAAAATAGCAGTGTACCAGAGGGAGCAGCTTGTAGTGCAGACTGTTTCAAAACCCCTTCATGCTAGCAGTTTCAAAACTTTTGAGTCCCTTGTTGAATCATTTCAGGATTCTCACTTCATGGCAAGTTTCTGTCTGGCTGTACCACAGAAATTATTTTCTAAACATATAGTGGCTTTTTTTGAATACAAAAAGTCAGTCTTCCTAAATATGATAGAAAAAGATATTGTCCTAAAAGAATAAAAATAGGCTGAAAAGAACACTAGAAAACATGATGCTAGTGGCCTGTGGAAATAAAATATCTGACACTAAATCATGTAAGAAATCGTTTTTAAATTTAAGCATGTTGCATAATTGAAAGTGTTTCTGTAGATGTGATTTGAAGTCATCTGATAAATCTAGAATATGAAAAACCAGCATCTGGATCAACTGGAATAGCAATACTTTATTCCTTCTAACAAGTCTTCTCACTTAACACAAGATCTTTGAAGGAATATAAGTGTTCAGGCTGATAATCACAAGAAACTTACTGTTTGCAAATCACTTAGAAAAGTGTAGTTAAAAATCTCAAGTTGCCCTGAAGTTGAATAAATGCTGATAATTGTCAGTGGATTAGTAAGAGTTATTTTAAGTTTGGTCATAGATGCACTGGAATGGGTTGCCCAGGGAAGTTGTGAATGCTCCATCGCTGGCGACGTTCAAGGCTGGATTGGACAGAGCCTTGGGTGGCATGGTTTAGTGGTAGGTGTCCCTGCCCCTGGCAGGGGGGTTGGAACTAGATGATCTTAAGGTCCTTTCCAACCCTAACTGTTCTATGATTCTATGATTTTATGATTTGCTTTGTCAAGGATCATCTGTATGATAACTTGTTGGAAAAACTATTGAAAAGCTAGAAAGGGAGTACTTGGAGATCATGTGCACTTTATGGCGTGCTATATCAAATGCTGTCCTTAAATCTCTTATATGTTCTCTAGAGATTCTTAGTACCCTATTCCTTCCCTAGGATCATTTGACCTTTATGTCTGAACACCTTGAGTTGTTAAAAAAAATAAAAATAATTACATCTCTGGTCTCATTCAAACACACGTTTGTCTTTCCGATTCCTAATTCAGAAGGTTTACATCATATATTCAGACACCGCCATGCGTAACTATATTTACTACCAAATAAAATAGCCAATTTTACTGTTAAAAAATGTTGTTAAAGATCTAATTACTGAAGTGCTCAATTCTGTGCTCTTTATTATTATTATTGTTGCTTATTTAGTAATTGGACCTTTATTTGGTCCTTAACCTTTTAAGTGTCTAAACCAGAGTTCAATTCTCAAGTTCAAAAGTTACATTTAATTTTTCCTGCTAGGTATTTTTTCTTTTACTGTGTTCAAGAAAGTAACACACAAAAGGAAGTTATCATATATGAATTATCCAAAACCTGCAGTTGCAAATGCATTTGACCTCAGCTACAAAGAAAAGTGATAAAATACAGTTCTTTACACACTAAGGTATTTCCAACTATTAGAGACACTTTCTCCATCACTGTAGGACTGTTGTCATATGTGTGTGCATTCTTTCATGGAAGAGTTTTTGACTGAGGACTCTCAATTCCCGATTTAGTGTGGTAAAAGTGTTTCCTCTGACCTCTTTTGGTTTGTGTCTTTAACAAACTACTCAGCTTGTCTTGCATGACTTCAGAGATTCAGAGTAAGGGTAACATACTAGTCTTGTTACAAAATAACCCGTTACACTTCAGTTTCAAGGATATCTGGGTTTTGCGGCTGGAGTCTTGTTCAAGACAGCTCTCAACATTTTGTAAAGCTATGAATTTTCCTGAAGCCATCAAGGCATTAGAAAGGAATACTTTATTGCGAGTGTTACTAGCCTAAAGCTGTAGTGCTTTTTCTACAACTACTTAGAGGCAATAACAAGTATCTTTAGTTATGTTTGGAGGAATTAATTTTAACTTGATTGAAATGAATGTTTAGTGAATGTATTACCTGTTAAGCCACTTACCAGATGTGGTATGAGATAGGAACATATGTTCATCAGCTCATGGCATCCTAAATTCCATTTGAGTTTCAAAGGACCAAAATCAAACTCAGATATTGTCTATAATTGGCATTTTCATAAGCAGTTAGTTGATGTGTTTATAATCTGTAGCATTTTCATAAAATCAGAAGTTATTAATGAGAAAATATGCAAATATCTAATTATTTTGCTTTCTTCCACTTGATTTTTGATATAATTTTTGTTCTCTCAAGAACCAATACAAAATACTATTTTAGGAGCCACTTGGATAATCTGCAAAAATGAACCTAGATATTTTGGTTGAAATACCAGAGAACTGTTTTGTTTTGAATTCAGTATGTATAGCTAGTGAACAATTTTGCTTCGAATAAAAGGGAGCTCAGCAAATCCAAAACTTTTCATAGAAACATGATAGTTTGAAAAATATTTGGTGGGCAGGGTTCTCAACTTTTACTAACCCTGGATCAGTCAGAAGTTGCACCTCACTGAAAAAAAAAAACCAAAACAGAATAATACAAGCTGTTGATAGTATTTCTATCTTGTGTAGGTTTGCTGTTCTTTGAAAAGATATGCATTTATGCAATGGCCTTGGAATAATGCAGTTAAAAAGAGTCCCTACTAGTAGATGTGCATTCATTGAAACTCAGGGCATATTATTTCCAGTGTCATTGAGCTATTTATTCTATGACATAATATTTCTGTTTCCCAGTAGCTGCTTTATTTAAATTTTATCTCTAGTAATGGCGTATCTGTAACTCTCTTCATGGACTTAGCACAAATAAATCCTCTTTCTGGAAAGGGTATCTTGCTCCTTCCTCCCTCTTTCCTTTCTTCTTTCTCGTTTCTACCTCCATCTCTCTTTCCCCCTTTCTCAGTCCATCTCTTTTGTTTCCTTCATGTTGCTGGAAGTTTTTGGCAATTTACAATATGAGTTTATAATTAAAAGAGAATTATAAGGGGAATACTTTTATATTATTTTTTTCTCATAATTGGAAAGGAATTTGTAATAGAATCACTGAAATATTCCTGCCCTTGGACTACAGGAAGTTGAAACCTGAAGCTGTGATGGAATCAAAAGGGAAAAATGATTGAAATTTACAGGACAAAATAGACCACCGTGCCCAACAATTAATATAGGAACAACTGAAGGAGATATTACACCTGAATATTAGTCAGGAACTGTGGATTGGGTGTGTGTGAATTTTGCAGAATCATGATTAAAAAGTTTTAGTAAGAAGTGAGGTTGCTGGACCTTTAGAGTGTAGACTGGAGAAGTAGTAACGTGTATTGTTAATTCCTTTCAATTACTGAGCATTTTAGCTTCGTTGGGGAAAAATGCTAGGGGAGCATTTTTGTACTGTGCTAAATACAACAGCTGAACATTTCAGGAAAGATTTGTCATGAGAGTTAATGCTGTTGGTTTCCATTTCCATTGATGGAAATCCTAATTTTCAAGCTCTTGCTTCATAGAACATGATGCAAATTTAGTGCTGATAGAGCTGGCCAATGTCACTGTGAGGCTACTCAAGAGAAGGTTGCTCATGGTATGGAGATAGCAGAGGAGGACCTTACCTGCTGAGCAAGTTGCCCATGAGCCAGCCATATGCCCTCGCAACAAAGGTGGCTAACGAGATCTACGGCTGCATTGGGCAGAGTATTGCCAGCAGGTCAAGGGGTGTGGACCTGCACCTCTACTCAGCAGTAATGAGACACATCTGGAATGCTGTGTCAAGGCACACATGGTCTTCCTGGAGTGATTTGAGCAAAGTGCTAGAGAAATGAGTGAGGGACTTGAGCATCTGTCATTTGAGGAAAAGCTGTTCAGCCTTGAGAAGAGAAGGTACAGGCAGTATCTTATCAATGTGTATAAATACCTAGCAGAGAGCAGTAAGATAGAGAGAACCAGACTCTTCTCCATGGTGCTCACTGACAGACCAGAAGGCAATGGGCACAAACTCATACAAATTAAAATGTAATTTAAACAACACTAACAGGCAGAGAATATACTAGATTAGAAAATCTTTCATAACTTATACTAGTTCACAAAACTAAGTCTCAGTCTGCATTTGCAGAACCCACGTTCTGTGATAGAGGAATGCTGTTCTACTGCCAGATGCTTCTTTTATTATCTTAAGCACTAATAAAATTATCTAGATAAGATAGTGCAATATTAAAATGCCATTTTCTCTTAATCTAAATAAGGTTAAAATTATTTCTATTGGCTATTCTGCAGTGAAGCTGCTTTTCATGGAAAACCCTGACTCATCTCACTTGTTTCTGATGTTTCTCAGTTACCTAATTTTTTATTATCCTAACTAAAGCCAAGTTGAAATAAACTGCTTGTATATTTACAGTAAAGTCCAGTTCTTTTATTATTCAATGACTAATGAGTAGCATATACCATTTCACCTAGTATACTGTGATACATGTAGGTCTATTTACAGACTTAATCATTAACTGATGGATAAGAACTGCATGTTCTCACAGATGTAAGGAACTCTGCAACTCAGTTCAAGGTAAAGACTTTTTGATTGATCAAGGTTTTTGTAAAAGGTTGAACCATTCCTTTCTGCGATCTAGAAAACCATTCCCTATTGGAAACCAGAGCACACATTTAGGTAGCTAGGCTCCCATTAAGATAGTGTTAGTAGAAATCTCTGCGTTTGTAATATTTGAGAAAGAAGGAGCAGACAGCTCTTTAGATTTTGGTAACAAAACTCTTCCGACCATCCAAGTATGATCCTTCTACTTTTTATGTTTATGCATTGGAGTATTCTGTTTGTTTGTTTGAACAGCACAGCTGGCTCCATCCCATGTTTAGAGGGGCTGGGTTAAGACATGATTGGATTCATAAGTATGGTTTGGTACAATGAGCTGTCATGTGCTGTCACAGCCTTTGCATGAGGCAAATAACCACCTAAATTGTGATACTTATAACTGATTAAAGAAGATAGTGATTGTTTTTGTAAAGCAAGTTACCTTTCTTACCTTGCTATCACGTGGACTTCCATTGCCATAACTTTCACCCTCTGTTATACAGATCAGAAAAACCAAGCATGAATGTTAATGTCAAGAGACAAATGAAAGTCCTTACACTAAGGCCTCAAGTTCATTCCTTGCAGTACCTAAATAAATATTTTGTGGTTGCCTGTTTTTTTTGTTTTACTTAATTCAGTAAAGAAATATCAGTAGTCTAATATGTCATACTAAACATTTTGTTAGACCAAATCCAGCATATTTTGCATGGCTGATATAAAGCCACCAGAATCCAAGAACTTCTTAACTGTCATACACAGATCCACAATGAACAATAGCATATTGATGTTAAGGACCTATTTTGAAATCTTGTATTTTGATCAGAGACATTATCCAGAATTATATTTTGGGTGTTTTCCACAAAAATGCCATAGATGGATTCAACAGAATCCAATCTCACGAAAATCTCTTTTACAAGGAAAGTGCCATGGGACCCTTTTTATCATTGGGAATTGTTCTGTGCTTCTTGGCTTTAGACACTACATGTAGGAAGTGCTTTTACTAGTACTTGACTGTGTTGATACAATTCAGTGATACTAAGTTTGAGAAGTGTCAAGAAATCTGAACTTGTCTTAAGGATTCAGAGGGTTGGGAGCTAACTGACCTTGGTTCCTTTCGTTACTCTTCCAGCCCAGCTTGCTCATAGAGAGCCGTATCTCTTCTGCTATACTCTTTCTAATGAGAACTACTCATATCTCCTGCATATGCCTGGTAAGCATCAAATGCTGACAACAGTGTTCATCAGCCATCTTCCTTCTACTGTTCCTTGTCCTACCCAGTGTTGATGATCTGCTGTAGTTTCTCACACAGTTGGTAGTGTGACCATCTTTTCATACACCAAACAATGGTGAAAATGGATGAATTTTGCTAATTTACACTTAATCCCAGTCACAGTGCTGAGGTTTGGTGTGGTGAGGAAAGGCAGACAAGCAAACTGAGGGAATGCAAGCCTTTGCCTGGCAAGGCCCCTGCCTTACTGTGTACTGTATCCCCCTTGGCTGCTGGCTCACGGCTCTGAGAGAGCAGCTGGCTTTTGCTGCTCCCTGACAGAGGGAGGGCATGCCAGAAAGAAAACAGGAGTGATTTTATATGTCTTAGCCCAAGTATCTCAGACAAAAGATCCAGCTCAGTTCTGCTATCTTTGGACAGAAATACTTCTTTCACTGCTGACAGCAATCTTACTTTGCCTTATAAAAAAACTTGAAACTTGGCAGATTTCTATGTGTTAAGCTACTATGATTTAACCTATGTCCCTTCAAATAAAGGGAAATTATGGAAATTATGGAAAGATAAATTAATAATGCTGTTAAAATATACAGGCATATTAATACCATACGTGTGTTATTTAATTCTATTTTTATTGTCACAGTTAGTACTTTCAGATTTTTCAAAATGTCAATGAAAAGGAACAAGAGGTATTTTTACCAGTTTCCCTTTCCTGACTGATATTCCACTACAATTCTAAGTACTTTGTTTTTATAATACTGGATTTTTCTCGCATTAAAATCCAGCGTAATAAGAACAAAAATAATAACCAGAAGAAAGTCTTACAACAAGTCCTCTGTATTAAGCTGTAACACAAGACTATTGTGTTTGTATAGATTCAAAAATTGAAATCTGAGACCTATGCAATTCCCGGGAACAGTAGGGTGAATAATTATATTAGCTTTCTGTGATAATTCTTATGAATATAGCCAAAAGCAAACTATTGTTGTAATTAAAGAAATATTTTAGGTAACAGGAACCACTATCTCTTAGTTTTTAAGATTTTAATTACTATTTATCCTAGTCACAAATTTCATCAACTCTTAACTGATTGAATGCACTATTCAATTTAACTATTCAGGACGCAGGTTAAAAAATAGCACCAATAAATGCACACAAATGTAACTTTACGTACTCTTTGAACTTGTGAGTTTATAATTTGCATCTTACCTTCCCAGGGAAGAACACATGGAAAAATACTTTACAGCTCCTTGTGGATGTACAATTTGGATTTTCTAATCCAGCAGTAAATGGTATTGTGCTAAATCTTAACTAGGTCAGATTTAAGATGGTAGGAATGTAATTTTCTGTTTTGCATAATGAAAGCTCTGTAGTTACTTAGAATAGCATATTATGAACGTAATAAAAACGATGCACGTTGTTGTTAAACAGATAATGAAAACAGTCATGTCAATATTGTGTTCAAATGTTGTTTCACTTCAGACCCACTGAAATAAAAGATATGTTGTGGGACTCTTACAACACTGTTGGATCAGATTCTCAGCTGGTATAAGTGGGTGTAAATCTCTTAATGGAAATGGAAATACATTTAATTGTATTGTCAGGGAGTGATCACAAAGGATGTAATTCTTTCTAACTCATGTTAATATACTTTGTAGAAAACCATGCCATGATGTACATGAATCTCGAAATATATCTGAAGCTGGACGTTTGCTGCAGTTTTCTGCAAAACCTTTTTCTGCTTGTTAAGAATTTTGATTCTTTTTCATGATTCTTTTTAGTACTTTCTGGATTTTTAGTGACTAATAATTCACTAGTGGCTATAATAATTTACCTTAGTAAATTTCCAATAAGTGTTGAAAAATATTTGAAAACCAAATTTTGATTCTGAGATAGTTTGTTCTCTGAAACATTCTTACGGGATATGAGGTTCCTGGGAGTGAAAATATTTAAAGAAATCGGCACCATAACAAGCTTTAAACTGAAATAAAACCCCTATGCATTAATCCTCAGAATGGGCTTTACTCAAAGCTTCAGTGAGGCTAAATTTTTTTTAATTATTAAAAATAATGTATACATATCATAGAATCATAGAATCATAGAATAGTTGGAGTTGGAAAGGACCTTAAGATCATCTAGTTCCAACCGCCCTGCCATGAGCAGGGACACCTCCCACTAAACCATGCCACCCAAGGCTATGTCCAACCCAGCCTTGAACACCGCCAGCGATGGAGCATTGACAACTTCCCTGGGCAACCCATTCCAGTGCCTCACCACCCTCACAGTAAGTAATTTCTTCCTTATATCCAATCTAAACTTCCCCTGTTTAAGTTTGAACCCATTACCCCTTGTCCTGTCACTGCGGTCCCTCAGGAAGAGTCCCTCCCCAGCATCCCTATAGGCCCCCTTCAGATACTGGAAGGCTGCTATGAGGTCTCCACACAGCCTTCTCTTCTCCAGGCTGAACCACCCCAACTTTCTCAGCCTATCTCCATACGAGAGGTACTTCAGTCTGCTGATCATCCTTGTGGCCCTCCTCTGGACTTGTTCCAACAGTTCCATGTCCTTTTGATGTTGAGGACACCAGAACTGCACACAATACTCCAAGTGAGGTCTCACAAGAGCAGAGTAGAGGAGCAGGATCACCTCCCTCGACCTGCTGGTCATGCTCCTCTTGATGCAGCCCACAATACGGTTGGCTTTCTGGGATGCAAGTGCACACTGCCGGCTCATGTTCATTTTTCCATCAACCAACACCCCCAAGTCCTTCTCTGCAGGGCTGCTCTGAATCTCTTCTCTGCCCAGCCTGTAGCTGTGCCTGGGGTTGCTCCGACCCAGGTGGAGGACCTTGCACTTGGCATGGTTAAACTTCATCAGGTTGGCATCAGCCCACCTCACAAGCATGTCAAGGTCCCTCTGGATGGCATTTCTTCTCTCATGAAACTATATTGTTTATGTGAACTTCATAATCAAAGCTGAAGTTATTTTAAACATGTAAACCAATTATTTATACAGCCATATGAAGATCAAACAAGTGGGAAATATGGATTCTTTTAAATTAAATAGTTTAGCTGTTTGGCATATACTCAGCAAAATATCTGAATCAAAGCATCAGCAACTGCCTGTGATTGATTTATAACATACAAGTAGCTATCTCCTATTTTTTTCCTGTTGGTGCTATTTAAATCTCATCTGTACTATTACTTTTAAAATAATGGCCAAGAACAATAGAAGCTTAACAAGAATTGTGAACAATATGGGGAGGAAATGGTTTTCGGATTTAGATTTAGAATACTGTAGCAGTCTAGCAGAATGCAAGATGGACTGAAAAACTGCTTCCAGCTTAGCTTAGAACCAGTACTTTATACCTTAGACTGAACTTCATTTAGGTCAGGATCTGCATGCTGACTTTTTCTCTTCAATATATGCTAAAAAGTGGAAAAATGAAGAAAGTCATACCAAAAGCCTTCATACTATTTTCTGAAATTTTGTAACGCTTTCTTCAAATTTTGCAATATATTGAAACACTTGAGGGAGTTGCTTGTGAAAACAGCGTGCTGAGATCGTTTCATCTCTGCAGCCTTTTTTAGTTCGAGTTATAAACCAAACCTATTAAAACTGTCCTCCCTCAGAAGAATGCTTGTTAGCTCTACAACATGTACCTTTATTCCTAGATACATGTCCTCAGATTAAAGAAATTTACCCACCTTTGCAATTCTTTGAATACACATGCCTGTACATATATATATCAGATACAGAACACTAGAAGATCTCGTTTATTGTCAAAATTCATAAGATGCAAAAAAGTCTTTCAAGTTATACAGAAGTAGGAAAAAAGTCTGTATGATTTTTGCTGCTAGCATTTGGCGAGACTAAAGGGAAATGGAACAAACAGATGTCCTATAAGCTGTCAAGACCTAATAAGTCTGGTATTAATAGGCATGTCTGGGCCAAGTACTCTCTAGAGAGATAGTAACAATAATTGCTGCCTCCAGATAGTCACATGCCCAGTCTTTGCAGTTTTCTGAAGGGTTCAAATTCTCAGTTGTTGTGTTTTTTACAATTTTTAATTAATCATTACTTATTATAATGCTGTCCGTAGATGTAAGTACCCACCCCTAATGAGGCGTCTCAACATGAAACAGAGTTTAAGGGTTTTTTCAGTGGTGAATAGGAACTGATAGTTTAATTTCTTCTCCCCTGGAGTGCTTGTATGACTTGGTATATTATGAAATGCTAGTTTGAACAGATATGTTTGGCATCTTATATCAAAATGATGAGACTCAGATTCAGGCTATATCCTTGTATAAGGTTGTTTTATTATAGCATACCTTCTCCTCCATTGTCACTTGGTGGTTCTGTCAACTAACTTTATACTTGACTGAGCATCTCAAGTGCTCAGGAAGGTGGATAAATAATACTTTCAGAGACAGTCTCCTTTTCACTTAGGACTGTGGATATGAAATTATATTAACTAATAATTTATCTTTTTTTTTTTTAATTTCTTCTGTTAGAGCACAGCAATTGTTGGTATCTTATTTAACCACCATCAAACTGTTTATGTGAAAACCCTTAGCCTTAGTGTGGGACTTGTTTCTCACAGAAATCACAACACACCTTTATGGAAAGCATGCTTGGAAGACTTGTAAATACAGTTAAATAGAGGGAGTGACATGGAGCGTTACTGTGTTCTAATATTTACGCTGGCTGAGGTTAACACCATTTGGTTTGCTAAAAGAGTCATCACATCAGTCAGTCACCATCTTAGGAAGGATTTTCTTCAAAGAAAGCAACTCTCTTGTGCTTTCTTATTATTTATAACATTTCTCTTACTTCACTTGGTTATATGCCTTATCATGATCTACAGTATTCTATAGGATAGAATATATTACTATACTGTCTTGTAGGATTTGCACTTAAGTATCTATCACTTTACCCTGTTTGCTGAGGTATTGCTCCCAAAGGTACCGTTGTAGTATATTATTGCTTGCTTTGATTAAATCTATGCTTCTTAGATGTTACGCACTTCTGAAAAAATGCCATGTTACTGTGTTCATTGCAGACAGACCCCACTGTTTGTATGTAACATCACTGTGGATGCATATGAAATTCTCAGTGGCAATGCTGACTTTTTTAAAGAAAGGAAAGGTGTTAGAGTTTTTTGCTTTTAAAATGGTAGTATCAGATGTTTTCAACCATTTAATAAAAACAAGCTGGTAGCAAGCTTTTATAATAAAACTCAAAATGGCTGGCATTAGAAAAAACCCAAAACCTTTGCACGGAGACGACAACATTTCTGCAAGTTTGTGGTGTCCTTTTGGGTTTTCAGTGGGAGGAACTGGTATACAGAATCTGCTTTTTGATTGCTTTGTAGTAAAATAGCTTTTTTCTCCTAGGTCAATGTAAGCCACAAACAGGCATCTTCTGAATTTATTTGCCCAGACTTTAGATGGTGCTACCCATGCATTTCTGGTCACAAATCAGAAGCTGACTACATCCTTCCCCTAAAGCTCTGCTAGAAAAAGAAATGTATGTATTTCTAATTCTTCTCATACCAGGTCCACCTGCTAAAAATACCCACTGGTACTTATGCATTAGACTAGAGCAGCAGAGTTGGTCTGAAAAAAAAAATAAAGGGATCCTTGTGCAGGCCTCATTTGTAGAGAAAAGTTAGCAGGTGTTATCTGATAAACAGGTAAGGGCAAAGTAATCTTCAAAGACATAATTCATTGCAAAATAGGCAACAGCATGTCTCTAAGAGTGCAATAAAACTCAGAATAATTTTCATTTGTTTTATGTCTAGACTACAGAGTACTTCTGAGCTGTTAAGTGGCTGATGCTCTTAGTGAGTGTGCGCTAGCAGCTCCTATAGCTTAAGCTGAATTGAAAGGAAAAAAAATTAAAATCTGATGTTTTAGTTAAATGTTTCCAGCTTCCTATTCTGCACCGTTTGACTTTTCCTTATATTTTTCTTTCTTGTTCCCTTGTCTGAGTATTGTTCTGATTAGCCTGAAGTCCAAACAGTTTGTGTTTTGCCAAAGAATATGTAAATGTGCTGATGGCTCTCAGCTTGGCCATTTGCATGGTAATCGATTGAAAAAGCTTCTTCACCTATGGAAGACCATATTCAAAAGGAGGGAGAAAGGTTTTTGTTTTCTTTGTGCTATTTTTTTATTTCTTCTTAGTCTGTTATATTATTATGCTTTTTTATGCTTTTCTTATTTTTTCTTAATTCCTTCAATCTGCTTTCTGAATAGACACTGAATTAGACTCACTGATTCATGCCTGCTTTTCAACTGGTTGTAAAGTACCACATTTATTTCATTTATGACTGCAGAGTATGTGACTTTAGTGAGTAGCAATTTTTGTTCAAAGCGTATTTCTTGAAAGGAACACACTACTTGCCCAGCCAAAATCCATTACTGGAAAGCCATCCAACAAACACGAAAAAAATTACCCTAACCCCAAATCACACTGATAGCTTATAAAAAAAGCTTCAGAAATTGCAGGTTAAAGTCTGCCTAGACAAAAATGTCTAAATGGTCTGAATAACTCCTGGGGAGCAAAGAGATAATCTTTCACTCTTTGCATGTGTATTTTACAAAGTAAAACTTATTTTAAATCAGATTGGAAAGATTTTTCTCTTTCCACTAATCTGTGCCAGAATCCAATTATAGAGCACATCCCAGTAGTGGCAATAAATAATAGTTATAAGAGGAGAATGAGGATTGGGAAGGCATGCTACAATTTGTTGTTGCCAAATAAGACCCTTTAATAAAAAGCCTACTTATTATCTTTAAAGTGACATTTCAAAGGTTTTCTTCCCCATTTACAACTTAAGAATTGGAATACTTCCAGCATCTTGGTGCATCTGAAAATTATCTAAATGAAGCATATTTTTAAACAGCTTATTTCTCCTCTGAATGAAATATCTGAAGCATATAAGGAACGAAATCCTGACCACTTTGAAGTTACATGGAAAATTCTTTTTGTCTCTCAGTGAAGCTAGAATTTCACCCCAAGTTACTCAAATCTTCTACTACTCTAAATCACATTTTAGAGACCAATCTTTTCATAGAGGAAGTCAGATTGCCATTTTACATTATTATTCTGGTTTAAACTTTAAAATAAATTACGACTGGCATCTTGCTTGAACCCGTTAACGAGCAGATTATTCTCTTCAACATCTCTACCTGCTCATGGAGGCCTGAGAGCTGATACCAAGTTTCAAAATTTTCACAGTGAAAAACAGAAGGCAACAGAACTGTCCATGTTCCTGTGACTGTATAGTAAAGACTATTCCGAAAGTCCTTTCCTGTGAAGAGTTAAGAATATCAGCTGCATCAACAGAAAAATGCAAGTCCAGCACTCATGTTTTCTAGAGTCCCAGTGGCTATTTCGCAAACATTACATTAGAAACATCAGGTTTTCTCACTGCTGATTACAACCCTATTGCAAAATAGGGATGGGTCACGTTAAGGGTATTTCTTTGCGCATTTTGAGTACTGATTAGTTTCCCTCCATTTATTTGCCACCACTTCATTTTCAGTCAAGGAAATATCTGTATAATCACCCACAGCATTCAACATTTGTGGGGGTTGACACTAACTCTACGGATATAATAAGATCCATGTTGGAAGGGATACTTAGTGAAGTGAAAGCCATCAAAATGATGACTTCAGAGGCCTGCTGTCAGTAGGCCTTAAAAATATCAGCAATTTTAATGGAGCTTTTGGTGGGTTTTAGATTATGTGGTTCTAAACCTCTTTCCCTTACCGGTGTCCGAAATAGAATATAATGTGGATGCAGACCTGGTAGATTGTCTTGGACAGATGTAAGAGTACCCAGCCATGTTACAAACATTACAAAGAAGGTATTTTTTTTCTCACCATGGAAATAAATTGTAGCACTTTTGAAAGTGCACAGGATAAAATATTGGGCTGAATACAGATGTTAAGACAAAAGATAGTAGAGGCCCCCAGAAGGAGGGTGAAAAACATAGGATATACCTTGCCAAGAAAAATTATTTGTATTTCCAGAACTACAAGAAGGATAATATGTTCTTTATTATCAGTCCAGTCCAAATTCCTTTCAACAGAGAGACAGCGTAGAGCAAGTGAGTATGACTAGGGTAAGCAAAACTGGTAGATAATAAATGCTAACTTGCAATCTATAGAACAAGTTTATAGTTGAATGTTTGTATTGCATGGGAAATATGTAATCCCTGCGGAGGTGAAATATATAATCCCTGCAGAGGTATTTTTTTTATCCCTGTACCTTGGCTAATGTACAAGTTATACTTCTTAAGGAGAAGATACCATGCTTGCAGCCAATATATGTTTTCCTTTGCTTCCTGTCATTCTGTTTTTAGGAAGAAAGCAGGTGATAAAATTAAATTGCAAATATATATTTTACAACATAAAGTAAAACACTCCGAAAGGTGATTTAAGATGTGTACATCACAGGAGGCAATTGACCTTTTTCTGGTTGGTGATTTCACATTTTATCTTAACATGAAGACTGAATCTTTCAGTGTCTGCTGTTACAGAAGTATATCAGTACTGGGCAGGAACTTTAAGTAGTCTGATATTCTGTATAGCCTACAATTAAAAACCTGGCAAATTGTTTTGCCATCATGCAGTATAAGTTCAATCTGCTCAAGTAAAGTTTTTCTGGTTTATATATATGCCCTCTTGTTAATTTTTTACTTTTGTTCTTGTCCATTACAGAAAGATAACTAGCACAGCTCATAAAGTATAAGAAAGAAATTTCCTATGCAAAAAACCAAAAAATGATGTGTTGCTGTATTGGCACTAACATTTCTTGGAGCCAGAAATTTAACCGTGGAATGATTAAATTTGGCCTACAAATTTCAACCCCAAATGTCTGGCAATTCTGAAACTATTCTGTCTCAGGTAGTGCTGGTTTGTATGCAGTTCTGCCGTTGCTGGTAGGAGTTATAACATCATTATCCTTTACTAACACTGGCTAGTGTCTGACTTATAAACAAGCATGCAGAGGTAGCTAGATGCATATGGAGGGATAGCAGGAGAATGGAAAAAACATGCAGGAGTGCTTGCATGTGAGTGGCATCACATGTGTTAGCATTCTCTTTGACAGATTATGTTCAGACCTTTGTTAAAAGTAGCATGGAAGTTCAGCATCTCAGAAATAGCCTTAGAAAGAGCTGTTGTCCTGAATTTTATGTCATAATTGTTTTGTTGCTTCAATTCTTCCTTAGGATCCTGTGACTTTTTGAGGCTTTTCTGGCTAACCCATAGTAGGGAACTGAACCATGTAGCTGCCTGTTTCTTGCTGCTTCTTACTCTTTCACATTCCTGTTACACCACGAATAAAGGTCTTAATGGGGTAATAGCCTTGTATGTGCCGTCTATCTGCAATCAATGTGCACAGACTGTACCTGAACCTTGTTGCTTTAAGTTTTCTGAATAGTTGATTACAGTTATTTCAGACTAGGGCAGAAACTTTGATTTTTTGATCTGTTAGTTCAGAGTTTGCCTAAACTGCAGTAGTAAGCGTACAACTGCTGATCCTCAAACTAATTCAAAGTGATTCAGTGGCTATCTGCCTTTCTAGCAATAAGTTAAATTGTAAGGTGAATTGGTCTGTTCTGGATTGTGATGTTAGGCTTGGAAATGCAACAGATTAAAGCAGAAGGACATGAGATAGCCCATGAGCAGTGATATATATTCTCATTCCCACCTGATATGCCTCTAGAGTGGCTCATTCTGTTGTGGAACTTCTACTGAGCTGTATCAGAATTGCTTCACTTATATTCCGTCTAACTGTTTATTTAGTGGGGAAGCTGTCACACAAATCCTGAATAAATCAGCCCCATTGCTCATGGACAGCAAAGCTTTTCTTTCTCTCCTAGGAGGAGTGGAATTTGCCTAATGTTATTTAGATCTTGGCAACACTACTGATAACGGGCAATGTGTGCTGTCATAAAGCCTCCACTTTGTGCTAAACAGAATGAACTGTACTGCTCAGTGAACTTAGAGTTGAGTTTGACATGTAGGATGTTTTTATCTCACTTCAAAGTTTTATTGTATTTGTTTTGGGAAGCATGCCATGTGCAAAAAAGAGCAATGCATATTTTTGATAAATAATTCCTTTATTATTGTTGATATTGATGGAACCAACACAAACTACTTGGTCTAACTGCTCCAAGCCCTGATACCTGATACTATATTGCATCTGGAAAGAGGATTGCTTTTTCTACAGTGTTTTAAAAGATTACTTTACTGTATTAGTGATTATATATACGATGATAAGAGTGTACATACCATATGTGTGTGAAGTTTCCCTAACTGGATTTAGAAAAAAAAAGAATTTTCCTATATACTATAAAACCAGTATCATGTAAAGTCAGTTTGGACCCATGATTACATAGTTTTCAGTGGTCTAGATTCGTATCTCGGGTGAGTTCAGTGTGTAGGGGCATTGCCCTACATACAGGGAAAAGATAGTACTGTGTGACTTGTAAGTAACAGTGACCTCAGGTCCAAAAACTCTGCCTTGCACATCACACTTATACCAGGATACACCCATCTCTCACCGTGGTGCATTCCATTGGTTTGAATTAAATTGATTGTCTGATCTTGCAGATGTTTTCACAGTTCTTTCAACACTGACATTAATAGACTTACTGTAGATTTTCACAGGGATAGCAGAGGAAAGATTCTGGTTTGGTCCTTTTCTTACAAAAATGGTTGAGTTTGCCTTTGAAAACCCTATTCTGGATAGCTTTCTGTTAACCAGCCAGATTCTAATTTAACAAAAGTGGCAGTTGTGCATATTTTGGGTATGTTAGCACTGAACTATGCTGAGCGGATTGAGTTGAAATGTAGCATTTGTAGTATGAAAACATGGGTAGACTGATCCTTACTGTTATTTAAATTTTAGACTTGAAACTAAACGCAAGGTGCAAATCTAAAAAGAAAATAGTGAAAAGGAAATCTTTAGAAGAATCAGCATTGATAGATAAGCATTAAGAAGCTTTTCAGCTTTGAAATTATAAAGGTGATCAAAGGGAAAATTATGTCTATAGAAAACACAAAAGGATTGTGTGCTTAGATTTTGCATTAATTGTTACATGTCAAAATTTAGGATTTTCTTGGGTATTGAATGGAAGTTTGATGCTTCTCCTAAATGTATGCCTACTTCTGAGATGAGCAAAACTGGTCTGGAAGCCTCAGGAGACCAGCCTTTCTTGCAACTTTTCTGGCACTTCTGTGTTCTGTTTCGGATGGATGTTCCATTCAGATAGACTTTCCCACAGTGCTTTGGTGCCACCAGACTTGGCTTGGTCTAAAGAATCTTCTTGACCATATGAAAACATGAATTACCAAGACTCAGACATGAACAGATGTGAGTGAAATCGGCTTAGTTTATATGGAGTTGTTTCATTCACAGTAGTACATTTAGAATACATTTTCTTGAGGAGAACATTTATGAATCCAAAGCATAGACCTTGTTCTGTGAATTAATGGGGTTTAGTAATTCCCTAGTTTGTCTAGTGTGTGTAATTTATGTTATTGTATTTCCACAATTTTTGGTTTTCTTAGAAAGTGCCAGATTCTCCCTATACAGCTTCCTAATCTTGCCTTCCTCTGGAGAAATGCTGCTGCTTTTTGGATATGTACAGCTAAACACATCTTTTCCCACTCCTGCCCTCTTTTATTTTTTACTTAAAGCTATTTCTTGCCATGATCTTTGTTTGTTTGTATTGTCGAAAGAGAATTAAAAAATTAAGTTTTTCCTGTCCAATTAGAAATGTAAGATCCAGAATCCCCAGACAATTGGGATCAGGCTCTGCTAGCGCAGACAACTGTATCAATTAGTGTATTACAAGAATTTATCAGTGGTCCTCCATGAAGCCAGTTAGGTTTCTTGCGCCTCCTAATGAAAGAGTGTTACAAAATATACTCTTCCAATTTTTGGCCTAAACTTATTTAGGGTTTCATTGAAGAAAATTTCTCTCATGCTAGCATTTTATTTAACCTAGGTCATTTTTCTTCCTCAGTGTTGTTTAGAAAGAGAGGAGAAATAATTTCTCTTGCAGACTTCATTTTGCTTGGCTTGCAAACTAAGTTGGCTTATATGTCTTTCTTACAATAGGTTAAATGTGAACCTGCCATTCTACATTACCTGTTTCTGCCTGAGTGATTCTTCCCTGATTATGAGTAATGGAAACTGGGGACAGAAATTTCTGCTGTAAAGCAGGACAACCAGAAATGGCCTCCCCCCCCAGCCCCCACCCCAAAAGTACCCCCAGTATTTAATCAACAGTTGGCCACAAAGCATCAATTTGAAACAAATCAGGATAATCTGGGTTGGAAGGGACCTCTAACGATAAGTGCAGAAAACGAAGTGTACAAATACAGTGGCAGATAGGAGTGTATCCCAAGGGTACAGGGAAGTTCTAACACTTGTTGCACAAAGCACTAGCGATATCCTCAGTGTTCTATTTCAGAATGCATGGTTTTGCTGTCCTTATTACATTTAAATCTTATTTGCTTGTCTGTATTTAAAGGTCATCTGTTCTCTTCCTGAGATGATCTCTATGGTGGTATACCTAATGTGCTGATTTGTGTGATCAGGGGAAGTGTTTTCACAACATCTAAATGTAAGCATGAATAGAGGTGTCAGTATTCTTCCCACCTAATTGATGCACCCAAGCTAGAAGGGTCATCTGTCTAGAATCTTTCCTAGTTACTGGGGAAAGAGTTCTCTTTTCACCTACTGTAAAGGCAAATCATTCTCCTAACATGGGCACCTAAATGTGATGATTTGAATACCCTCCTTTCTGCCTTAAGCCATCTTTATTAACATGTTCCTACTTTGTATAAGAATTTATTTGTTCAGTGTCCAATTTGGTGTGAAAAGGCATTTTGCTAGGTGTGTCTACTAACTCCTAAGTCCTGATCCTAGCTCTGAAAGACTCAGAGCCTTTAAAGAGTGGGGAAGAGGGATACAAAATAATGCATACATGATGTTATCTACTTAAGGGTACTGTCAGTTTTAAAAGTGCCTCATTTTTGCAATGGTTAGAGAGCTAACCTTTAAAGTCCTTGAGATTGTGTAGCTGAAATCAGGCATGTGCAGCTATTAATAAAATTGTGTGCAAAGATGACGTTTGCCAGTTCTTAACTTAAGAGAATAGTTTTTGTGTAGCTACCATGGTATGACTGAGTCCTGATCAGAGACTGAGAGAGTTCTAGAGAGACAGAGACATCTGAATATAGGGAAATTGGAAATTATAATTGATCCAATTGATAGTACTCCTTTTTTTTCTTTTCTCTCATGCATTAGAGGTTTTATTTGCAATAATTTGCATCTCTCTGCGCAAAAACTGTAATCTTGTAATTTTAACTTTGGCACTCCTCATAAAGTATTTTAATCATGCATGATTTTCACACTCTGCCTGTCATCTTAATGTTCTTAATTTATTGAGGAGTCCCTTCTTCTTTAAAATTTTTACTCTCAAAGAGGGACGTCTTAAAAATGTTAAATTCCCAAACAAAATAAGTACTCGTATATCCACTTCTGTGCACATAAATTCACAGGACTACACAATCACAGGATGCCGGAGTTTGGAAGGCAACTCTGGAGATCATCTGGTCCCTGCTCAAGCAGGGCCACCTGGAGATGGTTGCTTAGACAGTCTATGACTGTCTGGACATGCATAGTCCTGTCAGGTGTATTTTCTTGCAATAAATATAATCTATATTTCAAACTGTATTTGCTGTGAATAGTGCTTGCAACTTTAAACAGCAGTTTGTTATTGCAAAACCTTTGTGTTTTGCATCTGTAATGGTCTATGAAAGAACCATATAACCACACTTGGGAATATTAACAATATCTCATTCTCATTTACTTACTAGATTTTAATTTATTTGTACTAGAACAAATGTGTTTGAAGTATTCAACTCTCAAACAGAAACTGAAAAGAAAAAAATAGCTGGAAATACTTATGTAATAACCAGTTCCGTCTTTCCACCAGCATAAGGAATAGTTTCTGTAAGATGTCCCCAGCTCAAGCTTAAACAACTGCAATAACAGATCCTGTCACTCACTTCAGGAATAAGCATGTGTTTGGCTATCCCATGTTAAAATTCCAGTTCCTGGACATCCTTTTTCCCTCTTAGCACTGTTAACAAATGCTTCACATATTCTCTGAAAGGCGGACATACCAAAGAACTCAAAGTATTAGCATGCTGTGCATAGCAGTAATAATAAAGTTAAGTAGTCTTTGGCCTTCCAGTGTATTTATAAGGTGACTTATACGCTATGTGAAAATGTTGGTAAAATTCATTGCTTTCTCGGTTTCCTTCCTTATTGACTAAATCCAATGTAAAGACAATTCATAGCTGTATAAGACACAGCAAATGTAAATGTGTAAATAATACATAGTAGAGTGTGTCTCTGTGGCTAAAGACTGGAAACTGAAGTACGTTTGAAACAGAACAATGTATGTCTATATGTTAGATTCTCTGTATGTTAGATTTGGTTGCAATCTCATTGACACAGATTCTGTAAAGTAGCACTATTTCTGGATTTCCAGTTATGTCAAATAGATTTTAACTTGAAGCTGAAATTGATCAGGTAAAAATTTCAGAGATGGTCAGTTAAAATTGAACTTGAAATGATATATTGGGATCTTGATTAAATGACCTAATATCAGATGGAATGAACTTTTCAGAATTACATTAGCGGTGAAAATTATCCATGTTCAGCACGCTTAAATCTTAGGCTATACTATCATCATTCTTAGACTGTCTTGGAGAACATAGCATGAGGGAAAATAATCATGAAAACTTCAGCTCCGTGCCTTATGGGTCAGAGCAACTGACTATGCTGACTAATAGCATGAAATCAAAACTGAGTGTGTCCGTGCCCCTGGCAGGGGGATTGGAACTAGATGATCTTAAGGTCCTTTCAAACCCTAACTATTCTATGATTCTATGATTCTATGCTTGATTTACTAACTTAAAATATACCAAGGTTTCTATCATAGTTCTACCAAAGTAATGTTTTCTTTAATTAATTTCTTTTATTCTGTATTAGTACAGCAGGTAGTAGAATGGGGCTTTTCCTGTAATAAAAGCTCATAAGTATTACAGTAATGCAGTTGCATACATCAGTTGCTGTTGAGATGTTTAGCTCCATGTTCTCTAAATTGCAAACACAGGTGTATATGAAACATATATTTCTCCTCTTGATTTCATTATAAAATCAAAACCATCTGGGCATGTGCAAAGTAAGATCAGCTAGATGCAGTGTGTTACAAGCACCTCATGGGTGCATTTCTGAAATTCCCACCTGTTTAATTCTCTTCTCCAGCCAATGTTACCTTTGCTTTGTAGCTTTCATTGGTTTGAGACGTACCACATTCCTCATCGTCATTTGTACTGCAAAAATCCCACTTTCTAAAATTGCCTATGTGTTTTGATAATATTATCAGTTCTAATACTGAGACTGCAAGGCAAGCACTGTGTACAGCATGCATGCAGAGTCTATAAATAATAAACTATGTGCGCATTGCAAATTGTGAGATTTTAACTCTTCCTGTGGAGTGTTGGGTGGTTTGTATTTTTTTTCAAAATTTTTTTTTTTCTGCTTGTTTTCTTATATCCAGGACTGTTCCAGCTTTTGTTTTTCATCCCATTCCACTCTGATCAGGCTAGACCAAAACTCACTGGGAAATATATGCATTTCCGATTACTTCACAGTACCTTTGGTTGCAAAGAAATAGGGCACTTGGGATCAAAAGATGTCAAGGCTGAGTCAGCTTTGGATAGATATCCAGGCAGTTTAGTCCTGGAAATTGAGCAAGAACAGGCTTCTTATGAATTTTTATTACCTCTCAGTGTCAGCCAGATCAAAAGTGCTATGAGAGTAACCTCTCTCACGATCTTTGTCTCACATTCTTTTTTACTCATGTTTCTTTCACTTCATCTTGCATATTCCTTAAAGGGGAAGGTTCAGAGAGAACAATATATTATTTTGAAATATGTATAATGTATGCTTTTGGCTTTCATTCACTAGGAGAGCTTGTATAAAGTCATATTCCCATTAATGAAATTCTTTTCTGCTGTCACAGCATGGACTTGAGTCAAAACTCTGTAGCTGATCTTTTGTAGCATTCTTCAGAAGCCATATCTTGGGAAACTTATTTTTGCAGATGGTTCTGTGGACCATTAAAGATGACAGTGGGTTCTTGATCACCTTGATAGAAGGTGGACCTTTGTAGGTGTCTGAATTCCACTGGGGTGTAGGCATATCCCCTGCTTGTCTTTCTGAGAACTGAGCTCAATGTTTCCCTGCTACAGCTCCATTTTTTTTTAATTGGTCTTACTGTGCAGTAGTATGTTGTTATGAAGTGTAGAGAGAAACTAGCGTCAGCTCATGCAGTGCAGTATACAAATTACGAAGAGTGAAAAGCTGATTTGAAGTTGGTAATGTTAGTACATAGGAGAGGCAAAGTAAGCGATAAGAGACAAGAAGCCTAAAAGAGAGATGAAACAGTACTGACTAACATGTTAGTGGTAGCAGGGCGTGAGAGCTTAATAATGTAGGAGCACTGATAATTTTATGGGCAAAATAGCAAAATAGAGCCTTGGAGATGTTTGTGAGGTAACTTCGTGGATGTTTATGTCAAGCTCTACCCAAGTGTGAAAGGCAGCATGAGAGAAAGTCCAATGCTGATTTTTTGAAATAGACATGTGTATAATGATCAAGGGATAATGAGTATGGAACAGGTCAGAGATAAAACTTCAAACTAGGAAATTAATTGTTCTGCAGAGGCTGAAACACCTTTTTAAAACCTGAAATCAGAACACTTCTTTGATATGTTTGGGGTTTTAATTAGGGTTTTTCCAGTGAATAAGGATTTTCTGTCCAGGTCTACCTCCATTGTAATTTTTGAACACAGAAGAATTTTCCCTTACTACACTGATACTGGCTAAGTTGCCACTCCTTCAGCCTTTTTATGTTTATGCCATCTGAATGAAGGATGGTATCATTCATGACAACTGCTTTCAGTTCAGAAAGCATATTCACTGAACTCTCAACTTAAGAGTGATGCCAGACTTATCTACTACTTTAAGCATATCCTGGAGGTTAAAAGCTTAAAATGCCCAGTCAAAGCTGTTTTAAACTTCCTGTTACTTATGGTAACTTTAGCTCTGTGCTTTTGATAAAGAAATATGAATGCTATTTCCTAACTTTCAGATGAGGTTTATCCTCTTGTATTGCAGTAGTTTTGAACTGATGTTATGCTGATGTTAGGCAATAATATAAGAAATTATTGAGAAATGTCTGAATCTATAAACCACAGATCCTGTGTCATCAGCTGAAGTTCTGCAACTGAAGTTGTTGTTCTCCAGCCCTATGTATTTTTCTCTCCCCTCCATCTTATGCTTTAAAAGAAACTTCATATTGAGTATCCATTTAGAAACAGTAACTAATTTTTCCTTCAGGAAAAATAGAACAGGAAGAATGAGTTATTAGTTCCTTGCAGGTACATGTTAGCCTTAAACCAATAGTTTCAAGAAGGTGTTTTTAAGGCAGCTGTATTCATGATCAAGAAAAAAGTAACTGCATTTTACTGGAATGATTACTTCCAGTTTCCAAACATTATTATTTTTTTATTAGTATTATTATAACTTTGCCAGCACAAACATCTTCATGCCTAGAGGGATTTTCCTTAAAATGGAATTCTGTCATATCCTTTTCTGATGGATACCTAGCAAAGGCTTCTGAGAATCAGCAAATCATGAGACATAGCTGGTCTATTCTTGATGTTCTAACGCAGAGCAGTTTCCAGAATCAGGCCCAGTTTTTGTAGTTCAGGAAGCTCTTACATTGTAAACAAGGCATTATAGTGAAAAGACTGCTTCTCTATTCTACTGAATAACTAGATTTAGATGCATTTTCCTCTTTCATGCAACTGCTTGTGAATTTAATGCAGACAAATAACACTGATGCAAATTAAATCAGTTTTTCAGCATTCTTCAACTGTCTTTCATTCTCATATTGTGTTATAATACCCACAATCCTCTCGTAAGAGTTGGGCTCAAACTTTCCTTGAAATAAGAACACTTATGTCATTAACATTGGCAACTCTGGATAAGAAGCAAGCAGGGACATTGTGTCTGCTATTACTTGTTGCAAAAGTATAGGATGTAATTGTATTCCAAATGCAATGCCATTTTGAAAGAGGTACCATGTGGGCAGCGTGATAAGCATGTGTGGTTACACAAAAGACCAGTTACTGGAAGGGTCAATTTTGCCCCTGTCTATGGCAGGGGGCTGGAACTCAATGATCTTTAAGGTGCCTTCCAACCCAAACCATTCTAATTCCTTTGTTGGTGCTCACAAATAATTATTGCTGCAATAGTGTGCTGTGATTAGCCCTCAGTAAGTCATACTGCAATTGCTCCTCATGGAGAAAGGTTATTTGGCTGGTTTGTAAACGTACGGGTCATGGGAGTCATTTGACTAGTGGGCTCCTGCCCTTATGTGTAGGTGGGACAGGATATGGAGAAAAAGTGAAAAGGAGAAGCCATTTTTCTCCTTCATTCTCCACAACCATATTCAAACAAATAAAGACAAATATCAAGGTTCCTGACTATGCTAGAGAAAGAGGGTATTTATAACGCCTCAGGGGAAAATGGTAAAGATTGGTGGTGTTCTGTGCTGCTAGCAAGACCTTTTCTGTTAATTCTATGCTGTCTTTATGACCAAAGACATAGAAAAAGAAACCAGGCCTCAGTCTGCATGGACACATTTGGGAGTTTGCAATAAAAGGGTAGGAAAGAGAGCTATGCTATGGTTTCTCATTCAGAAACCCAGTGCATAATCTGAGTGTGTGTGAAAACGAACCATGGCAGTGATCCAGGATATGGGCTTTTAAGTATGCTGCTTTTAGTTTTATGAACTCGTAAGAGCGGTGCCTGCTGCTATGGTTTGTTGTCAGATCATTTCCTCTCACTGTTGCCATGGTACTCTGGTAGCAAAACCACATGTGCAGGCTATCACTAGGAGAAACCCCAAAATTTCTCATGCTGGGGAAGGAAGAGAAGGAGAAATCCAACTGGGAGGACTGCTTTTGGACTGTCAGATTTGTTCTTTTCCTTTCCTACATCAAAGTAGCAGTTCGGAAGCCATGAGGCATGAGAAACCTGATGGATTATCCTGGAAGCACTGCAAAGGGGGGGATACATTTGGTACATCTCATGCCCCTGTTGTAAGCACTGTGTCCAGTTTAGCTTCCAGTCCATGCCTGTTACCAAGTTCAGTTCAGTTCAGAGTGAATGTGATTATGAACCTGAGTTACTGTTAATGACTGAGAAATAGAGAATAAAGCAGGTGCACCTTAAATACATTGAAATCCCCCATCTTAAACACTTTCTTTTCCTTCAGCATTCTCTAATTTCCTAGAAGTTGGTCAGTACGTGTGCCTTTCCAAAGATTCTAAATTAAGGAGCACTTTAATGAATCATAGAATCATAGAATAGTTAGGGTGGGAAAGGACCTCAAGATCATCTAGTTCCAACCCCCCTGCCAGGGGCAGGGACATCTCACACTAAACCATGCCACCCAAGGCTATGTCCAACCCGGCCTTGAACTCCTCCAGCAATGGAGCATTCACAACTTCCCTGGGCAACCTATTCCAGTGCCTCACCACCCTTACAGCAGAGAATTTCTTCCTCATATCCAATCTAATCTTCCCCTGCTTAAATTTGAACCCATTACCACTTGTCCTATCCCTACAGTCCCTCATGAAGAGTCCCTCCCCAGCATCCTTGTAGGCCCCGTTCAGATACTGGAAGGCTGCTATGTGGTCTCCACACAGCCTTCTCTTCTCCAGGCTGAACAGCCCCATCTTTCTCAGCCTATCTCCATATGAGAGGTGCTCCAGTCCCCTGATCATCCTCGTGGCCCTCCTCTGGACTTGTTCCAACAGTTCCATGTCCTTTTGATGTTGAGAACACCAGAACTGCACACAATATTCCAAGTGAGGTCTCACAAGAGCAGAGTAGAGGGGCAGGATCACCTCCCTCGACCTGCTAGTCATGCTCCTCTTGATGCAGCCCACAATACGGTTGGCTTTCTGGGCTTGCACACTACCGGCTCATGTTCATTTTTCCATCAACCAACACCCTCAAGTCCTTCTCTGCAGGGCTGCTCTGAATCTCTTCTCTGCCCAACCTGTAGCTGTGCCTGGGATTGCTCCGACCCAGGTGGAGGGCCTTGCACTTGTCATGGTTAAACTTCATCAGGTTGGCATCAGCCCACCTCACAAGCGTGTCCAGGTCCCTCTGGATGGCATTCCTTCCCTCCAGTGTATCAACCAAACCACACAGGTTGGTGTCATCGGCGAAGTTGCTGAGGGCGCACTCAATCCCACTGTCCATGTCACCGACAAAGATGTTGAACAAGACTGGTCTCAACACCGATCCCTGACGGACACCACTTGTTACTGGTCTCCAGCTGGACATTGAGCCATTGAGCACAACTCTTTGTGTGTGGCCATCCAGCCAGTTCTTTATCCACTAAGTGGTCCACCTATCAATATCTCCCCAATTTAGAGGCTAGGACGTCGTGTGGGACAGTGTCGAGTGCTTTGCACAAGTCCAGGTAGATGACATGAACTGCTCTACCCCTGTCCATCAGTTCCGTAGCCCCATCATAGAAGGCCACCAAATCAGTCAGGCAGGATTTCCCCTTAGTGAAGCCATGCTGGCTGTCTCCAAGCATCTTGTTTTTCATGTGCCTCTGCATGCCTTCCAGGAGAATCTGCTCCAAGATTTTGCCAGGCACAGAGGTGAGACTGACTGCTCTGTAGTTCTGTGCATCATCCATTGTGCCCTTCTTGAAAATGGGGTTATATTTCCCTTTTTCCAGTCATTGGGAACTTCACCTGACTGCCATGTTTTTTCAAATATGATGGACAGTGGCATAGCAACTTCATTTGCCAGCTCCTTCAGGACCCGCGGATGGATTTCATCAGGTCCCATGGACCTGTGCACGTTCAAGTACTTAAGATTGTCTCGAGCCAGATCCACTCCTGCAGTGGGCCCAGGGTCTTCAGTCTCACTGCCCCTGTGTCTGCCTTCCAAGACTTGGGTGGTGTGGTCAGAGCATTTGCCGGTGAAGACTGAGGCAAAGAAGTCATTAAGAACCTCATCCTTCTCCAAATCCAGGGTAGCCAGTTCTCCCGATAGCTTCTGGAGAGGCCCCACCTTGTCCCTAGTCTGTCTTTTATTTGCAATGTACCTATAGAATCCCTTCCTGTTGTCTTTAACATCCCTAGCCAATTTTAATTCTAAGTGGGCCTTAGCTTTCCTAACCTGGTCCCTAGCTTCCCAGACAACATCCCTGTATTCTTCCCAGGCCGCCTGTCCTTGCTTCCACCTTTTAGAAGCCTCTTTTTTCCTTCAAAGTTTCCTCAGTAGCTCCTTATCCATCCAAGAAGTTCTCCTGACCCTCCTGCTGCACTTTCTTCTAGTTGGGATGCAGCATTCCTGAGCTTGTAGTAGGTGATCTTTGAATATCCTTGAATACCAACCAAGAGCCTTGGACCCCCCTGCCCTCTAGGGCTATATCCCATGGAATCTTACTGAGCAGGTTCCTGAAGAGGCCAAGTCTGCTCTCTTGAAGTCCAGGGCAGTGAGCTTGCTGCACGCTCTTCTCACTGTCCTGAGGATCTCGAATTCGACCATCTCATGATCGCTGCAACCAAGGCTGCCCTGGAGCGTCACATTTCCAAGCAGCCCTTCCCTGTTGGTGAGCACGAGGTCAAGCATGGCACCTCTCCTTGTTGGCTCCTCTATTACTTGCAGAAGGAAGCTGTCTTCCACACAATCGAGGAACTTCCTGGATTGCTTGTGCTGGGATGTACCATCCCTCCAACAGGTATCAGGGTGGTTGTAGTCCCCCATGAGAACAAGGGCCTGCGAACATGAGGCTGTTCCTATCTGTCTATAGAGCGCTTCATCCACAGAGTCCTCTTGGTCAGGCAGCCTGTAACAGATCCCCACAATAATGTCTCCCATCACTGTTCTCCCTTTAACCCTGACTCACAAACTCTCTGTCGACTGATCACCTGTCCCCAGACAGAGTTCCATACTCTCCAGCCTATCCCTAACATAAATAGCAACTCCCCCTCCCCGCCTACCAGGCCTGTCTTTCCTAAAGAGCCTGTAACCTTCCATTCCAGCACTCCAGTCTTAGGAGCCATCCCATCATGTTTCTGTGATGCCTATGATATCATACCCCCATAGACGTGCACACATCTCTAATTCCTCTTGTAAATAGATTAGTCATCTACAGTTCATCTTGTAATGTTGGCAGGTCCTGGAAGAATTGTGTGCTGCTGCTCAAAATGTGGAGAAGGGTGGTTGTTCATTTTTAGATCAGGGAAACTGAAGGAGTTTTTCTTCTTATTCTACTTACAGCAGAAGCCCCAAAAAAAGAAAAACAAGATATGCACAGAACTGATTTTCTCATGTTTTCAGCCAAATCACTTCAATAACATTAGAAAATGTAGGACAACGTGGATGAAATGTCTGAACACGAAATACAGGTCCATCATCAAGAATGAGAAGTGCCACATATTTCACAGAAATGCAAAAATTATGGAGTCATCCAGCAGAAAGGAATAAAGTGACTTCAGCCACCCTATTCTCTCACCCTGTTTCTTCTTGCTCTATCTGGGTCTTCCCATTCATACACCCTGCTGAAATCTGTGACCGCTTCAGCCTCATGGAATCAAAAAATCGTAGAATAGTTAGGGTTGGAAAGGACCTTAAGATCATCTAGTTCCAACCCCCCTGCCAGGGGCAGGGACACCTCCCACTAAACCATGCCACCCAAGGCTATGTCAAACCCTTGTGTGGCATGGTTTGGTGCCACCCAAGGGTTAGACATCACCTTGGGTGGCATGTCCAACCCTTGGGTGGCACAATGATAGGACTGTATTGCATGGTCAGTGCTGGATAGTGTTTCATGTTCTGTGTGAGCCTAGAAGTGCACACAGGGCTTTTATTCATTACAGATTCTGTGACTTTGTGGGTTTTCTAAGCTGTGCTTTCCACTTCTGTTTTGTCCTTCAGATTTCTGACTTGCTTTGCTTTAAATCCCAATTCCCATAGTTTGTTTTTTTTTTTTGTTGTTGTTGCGTGTTTTTTTTTTTTTTTTAATAGATTCATCATGGTTTTATGACAAGAAAGTTTTTAAAATGTCTGTGGAGACATACATAAACTACAGTTCATCCCTTGTACATTGCCAGTTGTGGTTATTTTAATCTAGATGACGGGTTTTAGTTTGGTTTTTAGAATTACCTTTCTCTTCTGTTTCCTATGATAAAAACAGGGCACCAAATTTTGTTCTCCTGCATCTATAACTCCAGAAATCAGTCAGGTGTTACAAATGTAGAATCTGGCATAGGCTGTGTAAAGCCCCAGGGAAATCTTATAGCTGCATGGGAACATCTAACTTTTCTTGTGTTTTCCCATCCATTGCTCCTCCTCTTTCCTGTTCAGCTTCTGGGATTCTCCCCAAAAAAACCAAAGACAATACTCTTTTAATGCAAGTATACAGAAGTATAGATGCAATGTTAGATTTTGAGCCTCCTGAAAGAACAAATGGGTGTAAGTTCAAATTACTTCCAGTTCATGTACTGGTATTAGCTGAGTTGCCTGTGTTTATGAACAATAAAGGAAAAATAACTCTAGCAGATTATGATTTAGCCACTGTAATTTTCATGATTTAAAGACCAAAATTAAGATGAGGCAGGTTTTGATATAAACTAGAAAATTAAATTTTATTTTATTCTTTTAGTCATCAAGAGTTGTGAGTTGTGAATTTTCCTAGAGAAAGTCAGTGGTATAGCTAAAATTAATGCTTTGCTCTCTGCCTTTACTTGGATTACTTAGACACTGTTGTACTTCATGTTATTAAACTGTATTGACTTATGATCAAAGTTCATGCTACCACAGATCACCAGATGGCTGGCTGAAAGGATATGTACAGTGGTTGTGGGATCTGCAGGCTGCAGTCCACATACATTTCCTACTGACTTTCGAAATTCCTCTCTATCAATGTTCTGGAAATACAGAGGAAATAGCAAAGTCACATTCTCTGTTCCAACACACATATAAAAGGTACAAGCATTTTATAATCATCTGATGCTGGATGCATAAAAATGAAGTAAGCTTTGAAGTGCATAGTTATCTTCAGATCTGCTGGTTTCTCTCTGTATTTTGCTCTCATGCTCCAGTTTTTAGTTTGCAGTATTAAGGAAGGAGTGTATTTTGTATACTCTCTAGAAGATAAATGAAAACACACGAATAGCAACTTCAAATCCTATAACTCAAGTGGCCAGCGTCTGATGCCTGTATCCCAAATTCATGTTTTTTCTGTCCCTACTGAAATTAAGTAGCTTTTGTTCTGATTTGGGGGGTTTGTGATCTGGCTTCTTTACAGCAATACTAAATTCTTATTCCCATGCTGATTATTCTTTTTTTTGCATTTTCAATCAACTGTTTCTTTCCCTTCTCTGTTATAGCCACTCTGATCAAATTGCCATATGTACAAAATTCAGCTGGAAGATTTCTGCTTTGCCCTGGGTCCTGGGAACATACCACCCTCATTTTGATCTCTGTAAATTAGCTTCCTGTACAATTTCCTGTCAAACATGAGTTTCATGAGATTTGTCCTTGAATGTGTGTGTGATCATCCCTTCTCACTGCAATGAAATTTTGGCTGCCTAACGAGCTGGAACATTTTCATCAAGGCTGCTTTTATAGGAGTAAATACTAATGAGATTTGCTTTATTTTTTAAGTACTAACTCTTGGAAATTGATTTGCAGAGATAACTCAGGTTAACTTTCATTTGAAAATCAAGGGTTTCTGATAGTCATGTGTTTGTGTGAATGAATCTATCCCCCTAGGCATATTGAAAATTACTTTTCATATCTTTAATTATGATCTCAACTTAATGACTCTTCTTACATGTAGATAACATAAAATGAAGTTGCAGGAAGGAAGCAGTGTCTGCTAGCTAACTCCGTTGCAGGAATAGTTTTTATTGCAACTTGATGTATGACTAAGGAGAAGGCATTAATAAGCATTCTCAAATGCAGATGTTATTTCCTGAGGAATGAATCCGGAGGATGTTCTGTGTCTCACTGAGAGGGTTTCTGCTGCAGGATATGTGTATCTCATCTGAAAAATCAGAAAAATATGGTTTCCAGTGTGTCTATAATCAGTAGCTACCTTTTTTTCTCAGGTTTGCTCATTGCTACTTTCCTTTGGATATTATGAGATTTAATTCTGTCTGGTGCAGGATTAAAGGTGTAGATACAAGCTTATAAATATCTAGTCCCTCACTTACCAATTTGTCTCTAAACTCTATTGTCTAAGGACTGTGTCCTCAAACTGAAGATTTGCAGAACATGAGGCTAGCTGCAGATCTACTTCTGTCATGGGACACTTTTCCTGTTGATTGCCAGACATAGGCAAAGAAGCAAAAAAGTTCAAAGAACCATCTCGAGGTAAGCAAAGTAATAAGAATACCTATTTTCTTAATATTTGCTGCATTTCTCAGTCAGTGCTATCAGTAAACTAAGTATGTTTTGCTTTCATGCAATATTTGTGAGGCAACTGCCAAAACATCAAAATTTTTAACACTGAAATTTTCATGAGGTCACATAATGTTAACAAATAGTGACTGGTGTGCAGAGTTTTAAGGATAAATTTGCTCTGACTTCCTTTGTTAAATTGCAAGAATATTCTGCACCACAGCTTGGAGACCTCAGAACAAACATGAGCTAAAGGAGCAGCTTTTAATAACAGAGCGCTTCTTTTTGTAATCTAATTATTGATGTTGCATAATTACATATACTGCAAGCAAGTATACCCAGTTTGTCACTTTTTCTTGGCCTGCTGGATTTCAGCTTTAGTGTACAGATACCATGTGATTGATTATGATCTTATTCTTCCATCAGCTTTAGCTGCAGAGGTGAAAACTCCCTTTGTTTTCATAGTTTCTTGCTTCTGGCCGTTTCTTTTGATTATCATTCTTCCCTTGACATCTCTTTTTGACCTAAGTTATGACAAAAATATTTTTGTGGACACTTTCGTAGGTGTTAGAAATAAAAGCATAGAAGAATTATGATGTGCCCTCTGGCACTTTAGATATTTGCTTTCTGCTGGCTTTTCAGGCCAGGAGCAGCTTTTTTTGCTCTGTAGAACAGCTAGTATACTACAGTCTTGATCTTGCAAACTTTGGTTTAGAGACAGCAAGAGTCATGAGGCTAGGGTCAGAGGTGAGATAAGAATTGTCTTTCAAGTTCCTGTTCAGATACTTAGTGCCTGATAATGTATGCTGACTTCTGAATTTCGATGTAGCTTGGCACAGGCAGGACATGCCTGGCTATGCAGAAATGTGGATCAATTGGGATGGGGGAGAAGGGACTGTTTCCGGGGATTGACTCCAATATCAGAGGTTAGGTTTCTGGCAACATAACACAACTGTAATTGTAAAATAAAGCTCCTTTTAGTCCCTTGTGGGGAAATAGCAGGGAAATGACTTCAAAATCTGTGGAGGTGCTGACTATACCTACCCTGACAGATCTTTTTGATCTTACCACCTATTCCCTAATGATTTGACATGAATACTCAGTCTAAGCACAAACCAATGTGCAGCCCTATTGCTCAGGCATGCAATCAACAACTGCTACTAACTGAGAAATAGTAAAATTTGTTCTTATGCCACTACTACTCTATTCTTCCCACTGCCAAAATCTGATCAAGCCTTGCAGCCTGTACTAGCCTGAGCCCGAGGCCTAATACTTTAAAACCCCTTAGGTCTAAAAGCAAGAAATAGAGGAGCTGTTGCTTACTCTCCTAAATACAGTTTAGCAGCTCTCAGCAAGCTCTGTTATACCAAAAGAGTGACAGGGAAATCGAGGTTGAATGGACTTTCTGATTTTGTCGAATCTAAATGAGAATCTAGTCTATCAGAAAATTGGAGATTATGGGTTAGATTTTGCCTAAAAATGATTGGAGAACCTTCTTTCCCTTAACAGTACAATCTGCCAGGTATCTGTGTAGGCTGAATGGGACCATTTTTAGTTCTAGGTCATACAATCATGGCTTGTGGAGGGAAAGAGCATAGCATAAGTAGATTGTAAAGTCTGGTATGCAAGCCGGTTGTGGATAATGGTGTACAAGGTATGGGAGGGGTCTTGGACAGGTTTTTCTTGTGATTTCCTGGCCACAGTGTGTGTGTGCATACTACACTTCATGTAAGAAGTAAGTAGGGCTAAATATGGAGTTTAGCTTTTTTTTTTGTGGAGGCTTATCTTCAGAGAGTTCTTCAATGCTTCTGTGTCTGGACAGGGTTGCTACTGAAGAAGTGCACTTGAAGAAATTAAGCAGTTTCTGACTATTTTTTGACCAGGTTCTGCAGACTGCTTGGGGAACTTGGCTGAGAGTTTTAGTGCATGGGCTGGGAGGAGGAGGGAAGTGTTCTGATTTTTTTCAAAATCGGTGGCAGACAAAATCAACAGCTGATAACAGGATGGGTAAACTTAGAAAGCTTTTGGCTAAGAGCTTCAGGTGTGATGTAAATGGAGAAGTTTGGTTTATGGCTAGTTAGGAAAGGGATATGTGTAAGGTACAAAAATTAGGAGTTCTGCCTGGCTGTGAACCGCAATCCACAAGAACTGAGGAGTAGGATCACTTCACTGATGCCTTCTGTGTAAGTATCCGCAGGCACCGCTAATGTCTAAGGGTAGTGGTATGTGCTAGAGAGCAGCTAAACAGCTGTTTAGCAGTTTCCTGCTATGCTGGTTGGCTGTGAATAAGGGTGCCAATAAAATCAGAGGGCTTAAAAGCTGTTTGTCCTCACTGCAGATGCTGTTTTTAGTTTAGATGTAGTTTAACAATTAACACCTTGATAGAGAATAAAAGAAAGAAAGGGATGTGTAACAAGTTCAGTCAGTCATAGACGGTCCCAAAGAGTAGACATAGTAACTGGCTGCTGAAGGCAGTTTATAGCATCTAACAGTCTAGTTTACTTATGTGTAAGGAAACAAGATTTTCAGACTGAAAAATGGATCTCTACCTTGTGCCCTTGCCATGGCTGCTGAATTAAAGGTTGAACGTATGGGTTATGGCTGTGCAGAGGCTGTTTTTTCCTCTCTGAGAAGAAATTGTCACTGCTCTTGTATTCTCTCCTATCCGTGGGTTTTTCAGGAACAAAGCGCCTTGCAATGTGAGATTTTGCTCATAACATGTTCACTTCTCAGCCCATTCCCCTTTCTGTGCCTCAGCAATGAGCTAAAATTTACCTCTTTTGTAACAGGAAAAGAAATATGAGCAGGCTCAGAGGGAGAGAGGTTCAGTAGGTATCGAGAATAGAAAAACGGATGGAAAGGATGAGGAAGAAAGTGAACACAAAATAATTTCCATCTGTGGTTAAATTTCTGAAGGTGGATGGAAGGAATTGTGCCCAGTTGGATGTGGAAAATGTGCATTTTTAAAGAGCAGTTACAGCTTTACCCTCTTATCTTTTCATTTTGAACTATCCTTTTGCCCCACTCTATATTTAGTAGATGCAACGTAGTAAGTACTAGAAGAGGAGCTGTTACAAATCATGTAAGCCCACAGAATACTTCAGCTCTGGGTATGGGTATGGGCTATAAGTATGTAATGAAGTACCTAGACGAGTATCAAACAGATGCCTTCCCACGTATTCCTACCTATTCTCAGAGGAGAGAATTTTCTCTCAAAGAGGTTATCATTCATTAGTGATTTACAAATAATGATATCTGTTTTTTCTAAAAGACAAATTAGAGTTGCAATATGACACTCCTGCGTTCTGAGTAGCATATCACTGTATTATCTGGTAATTTTAGGTAAATATTGAATGTTTAATGACTGCTATTCCAGAGTGTCTGGACAAAGCAAGTACGCTTTTATGGCCTAATTTTTTCCTGATTTGTCTGCTTATAGCCCAGGATTTGGTTCTCATTTACCTCCATCTCACTTATTACATTCAGGTGTAAAAAATGACATGCAGAGAATAGGAATTCAAAAGATCAGTTTTAAGTTTGGATCCTTGTTTGTGTTTACCAAAGTTTTCTGTTGATTGACCTCAATTTAGCTGTCTAAATTCTGCTTAAACTGCCCTTCAGACACCTGCATCTTCTCTTTGAATCAATCCTTTAACCAATTTTTAACTTATCTGGTCAAAGAAGGTCATAATACTTTTCTTTTTACAGGATAATTAATGTTTGACTAATCTGCAAGTCTGTCAAGTAAGACAGGTCATATGAGGACTTTGACAGCTAAGAACAAGGACAGTAATGTCATTTTATGCAAGAACAGACAATACTTGAAAAGTGAAGAGTCTGGCCAAAAAATGCACAGGGTATTAGTATGATACTGAAAATAGTTCTTGCACACCTTTTTATTATTTCCAGATTCTAAAGAGAAATCTTGGGTTTTTTTACCATGGCTAGTGGAAGATAATTTTTTCCCCCCCTGGACTCTAATACATCATTTAGCATAGGAAATTGGTTCAAATACATTAAAGTTGTTTCTCAGCTAAAACATTCCAGGAAACAATTATCAGTCAGGGAACTCTTTCCTCACTAACTTGCAGAACAGAGTTGCTTCCCAAGTATATCCTGCTCAGGAAGCAATACCAGGTAGCTCAAATTAATTTCTTTCATTTGAAAGAAAAAGCAAATGCTTCAAAGCAAACCTGATCAGCCCCATGTGTTTACAATCAATCGTTTAGAATCTATTTTGGAAAAAAGAAAGGGCAGATAGTTGTAGTAGGGTTGTTGACTTGGAAAAGTGGCTGTTAACATTAATGACACATTAATGTAATATGATGGCTTTTACTTCCTATATGAACATTAGTACACGATACTTTAGTTCTTTGTTCTGTCTTCTTTTTCTCTTTCTCTATTTCAGAAAGAAACTTAAATAGACACAATTTTCTTTTAAATCCAAGGTTGTAATTATTATCAAATAAAACAAAGAGATTTTATTCTGATGTAGTAAATGAGTAGACAATGAGAAAGGAAAGCAAAATTCTTCTCTGAGAACTGGAACATAAAATTCATATGAGCTCATGATGGATAGACCTCTATTCTCAGGAGATGCTCTGTGCTTTAGTGGGAACCCATAACCGCTTTCCTAAGTGTTGGCCAAGTGCCCAGTAGGAAAACCAGCTTTTTAACTAATACATGCTGTATTCATTTGCAAGTCAACAAAACATTTAATTTTCAATTTAGAGTAAGAGAACATCTGCTACAAATAGTCCTGCAGGTAGACTTCATAGTTCTTCATTGCCTTACACATCTTTAAACCAAATAATCTTCAAATATTATTTTTCAACACCATCATTGTAATTAAAGCTTCTCGAAAAAAGAAGGGGGAAGAATGTTTTGTGAGAAAATATAGTTGCCAAAAAAACCCAGAGAAACCCTGGAAGTTCCTGCTGAAAAATAGCCAGCTAAACAAAATGATGTTTCTGTAAGATAGTTGGATTTGAAGAAAACCAACAAAACAAAACCCAATAAACAAAGCCAAACCAAACCAAAAAGGATAAAATAAGATATTGTCCATCTTTCTGAAGTCTACCTTGTCACTTTGTTCCTTTTAAATAGTCAGCACTAGCTTGCAAAACATGATCTTTAATTGTTGCTCAAGACAAGTACAGCCAATGTATCTAATGAGCTGTTTCAGTGACCCTTCAGTAATGCGGTCTGATTTAATCTCAAAGATCAAAAAGTTTCATTGCTTCCAGAAGACTGAAACCCCTTTGCACACATGGAGGCAGAGCTCCATGCAGCTTTCAGGAAGCTCCTTTGACTTTAGCCTCAGGTCTGCCACTTTGGAATCCCCATTACTTGACATCTTTGCAGCATGTTGCTCTGGCCAAACTCCAGCTCCCTTCTTGGCTAACTTTCACTACAGCAGCTGCTTAGAACATACTGTCTACCTGCGAGCTGTTCTCTTAGGTTCTCTTTCTGTCCATGCTGTCTTTTTACCGAGCTTTTCTTTCAACCCTTTCCTTAGCCTCCATTTAATTAAGCCTACTTTTATAACTGCTAAAGCACAGTTAAGATCAGTCCTGTTATCCTTTACTGTACATTTGTAGTTAAGCCTGGAAAAGGACTGTTGTGCTTAGTAGACTATTATCACTTGTTTAATCTTTGTTTTTTAAATAGTAAAGCCATCTGTGCCTCTTGATTTATGAGTCTGGTTTTGATACAAGTAAGATTCCCACACACACGGTCCAGAATGTACTTTCTCCTACAGTACAATGCAAGGCAAGGTCGATAAAAACCTTGACCTGAGCATTAGCTTTCTTATGTGACGTGTACTTATATTTATGTGATGCCAATATTCAGTTTGAATACCTACCTGTTAAACTACATAAAATTAATTTATGGACATTAAACTTTGGAACTTCCCACTGAAATAATTTATGTCAAACCAATAGCCAGTTCATCTTTGGACTCGCACAAGTACAGAGGAGAAGAGGGAAGAGATGGCAGAATCATTTTGCATTGGAGAGAGATGCCTTCCCTGCAGAGCGGAACAAACTGTCCTGTAATGCAGTTGTCCAAGTACCAGTCAGCTTTTTTGGTTCCACATTGTTCCAAACTCAGTTTGGGATGTCATCTGGATCCTTATTTAATCCTGTCCTCTAAGTTCCTCTAAGTTTTGAAATAAAGGGGTTGTCTTGGTAAGTACTACTCTTGGCAATTTAACAATAGTACAATGGTATCATACAGTCAGTTTTGTATCTGCTGGGCTATGAAGAAGGGCACAGGCAGGCCTGTGAATTTTCAAATGCATCCTTTAAAACATTTTTCTCAAACTTCACTTAAATGTTATTACCTGTATTCTAAACCTCAGTTACCCCTTTTTAAAACTGTCTATGTCATCAAGACCCTCCTTAGACTCTGGACATCAGATCTGGACATGGCATTCTGTTAGCATGATGCCTTTGCCAAATACTGGGGTATAATAATTTCCTTTTGATGCTCTAGATTCCCTTGCATAGGTATCCATTGATTACATTTGTCCTTTATGTTCATACCAGTACACCAAGCACTTAATAGCTAGCTATATCCATTAAACTTTCTAGTCCTGTCCAGTGTCATGGTTTTCTAAGACAACATTTTGGTTTGTGTATTTATGTTTACTTTTTTATTTAGACCTTAACATATGACTTTAAAAATGCCACATGTTGCTCGCATATACCCAAGAAATCCAAATCCTGAGAAAATCCAATTCAGCAAACTGTCCTCTTTATCAATCCTCCACTCTTCCTATAATCAGCAAACTAAATAATCAGTTTATGTAACCCTGATCAGCAAAAGGATCTATAAATTAATCAATCATAGCATCCAGCAATGGCTTTATGGTTTTGTGTATGCTGTGAAACACAGAAAATTGCGTATGCTAGTTGTGGCCACATCCTTACCCTAGCACGCGTGCCACTTCTTCCTGCCCCCTAATTTATACAAAGCTGGTGTGGAGGCTGGGGCTTGATTAACCCTCAGGGTGAGTTCCAAATCATGTGGTGAAAGGATAGGATAGCACAATGGATTTGGAAACGCACTGGTCGCATGTTTGCATGTAGCCTAGTTGATTCCCTGGTAATGTATCTGTTCAGTTAGGATTTTGGTTTACAGTTCGGTTCTGACAGCAATCTCAGTAATTTTGAGTCATTTAAATGTGTGCCATATTGGTTTTGTTGTTCTGTTTTCTAAACAAAAATGACTACATTCACCCCAAGCTGAGCTTGCTTTGTTACTCCCCAAAGGGCCTGAAGCTGCTTTTTCTCCAAGTACACAATTACCCAACTCTCTTGGGTCTGATTCACTCGAATTATTAGGCCACACTCAATAGCAAAGACTTTGTAGATAAAAGAATGAATAGGACTTAGAGTTCAAGCAGAAGCATTTCCGGCTCACAGGTAATTGCATTAAAAAAATTAGGCGTATGATGCTACAGGTATCCTCCTAACCACTTCTGAAGATCACAGCCATGCTTTTTGCCCATTATTTTGTCAGAAGTAGAAAGTTAGTTGGAAAATTAAGAAAGAGCCTCACATACTCACCTGCAGATCCCTGTTTCAGAGTGGGCTGCTGAACCCTTGCTCCGTGTGCTACCACTTAGCCCAGACCACAGCACCATTCTCATTGTTTCAGCTTGTTTCTTCTAGTCTCTTTTAAAAAAATATTGCTGCATTTAAAGAAATGACTTGACTGAAATACTGAGGAGCTCAGTGTTTTTCCATTACTCTTTCAAAGCAAAATTCTCCCTTGTTATTTTGTTTAATAAGCAGACTTCTGTCTCCTGGTCTTCCTCGCCTCCTGCCTGTCTTTTGGTACAACTCAATGTGATACTTACCACTACCGAAATACCCTGACCTACACTCCACAAAAGCAGCAGTGAACTTGACAGAGAAAAACATGAGACTATTTGTAAGGCAGAAACAACAAAAACTTCACACTTTGTGTTTCTGATGTTTGTTTGTTCTTTATCTGCTGTGCAAATTCACTTGGTTTTGATTACAAACCACTGGGGTATTTTTTCTTGCTTTTTTGAAAAACAAAATTTATACAAAATATTATACCAGAAGAATTCAATCTTCCATTGCAGTTATGGAGCTTTTCAATGGGAGCAAGAGTAGAATAGGGTACTCAAAATTGACTTTCCGTAACCCAGCTCAGGTATTGCAAATCTATGCTTTTGGAGCTTAAATATATTATGAGCAAAATGCAGTTCAGAAAAGATAGTGGTATGTACTCCAACTACTGAATCAATGCATGAGCATATTATAAGCCTAGTTGTGTCAGATAGGTTTTAGCTACCTCATATGAAGACAGCCGTGTTTTCAGCTTCAGATAGTTAGAAAATATTCTGCTAAGTACCCATACTTAGAGAATAATTTAAGAAACTCCATTTTCAGATTATGTCCATTCATACTAAATATTTACAAAAGCTTAGTGAAAAGGAGGTACTGATAACTATGGCTGTGCAGTTATCAGGCATGTTTATCAGGTATATACTGGAAAAATATTCTTCTTGGACAACTTAGTCAAAACCAGTGTACTGACAAGTAATAGTTGATGTGAAACTAAATCAAAAGTGCCTTTTATTTTTTTTATCATTTTATACCCCTTTTAGTTTTATGTATATTTAATGTTCATTTCTCTTCTAACTTGATACTTGTATAATCTTTAGAAAGACAGGAGTGGAAAAGTAGGCTTTGTATTTCTGATGGCTTTGGAAAGGAGCAGTGGGAGGAAAACTTTACCCCCAAATATATTCTCCCCTCCAGTAGTTTTGCTTTTATTTGCCTTTTTCTTCCATCCCCAGCCATACTCTTTTCTGAATATACATCCATCAAAATATTTCTAAAACAACTTAAACCTTTGTAAAAATGTTCTTGAACATGGAGTTTTCTAAATTGATTTTTCAGGATGCTAATTAAAACTTTCATTTGTCACTCACCATACACATGACTTTACTCTGTTTCTGACATAAGCGCCTCTTGCCACTTTTTTCCCAACAGGCAGCTTATTATTCGCAAGCTTGTGGTCAGATGCTGTGCAAACACAAAGAGACAGTTCAGCAGGAAAAGTAACCAAGGATTATTTTACTAACATTCCTATTCATGACATCCAATGTAACATATACATTCAAGTTACTTGCGCGCACATTTCTAAAATCTGTTCCCAGCATACTGCAGGGAAAAAAATACAAATTCTCTGACTTTTGTTTTATCAGTGAGTTTGTTTTGCTTTTTTTGTTTGTAGTTTCTGGGAGTCATATAACTTAATTTTTCTTTTTTCCTTTAGTCATGTTTGTCTCTGATCTACTTGCAACCCTATACTCTTGCAAATGCACATGTATTGGTTCTGAATAGGAAGATGCACATCACAGAAAGCTGGATTTTAAAGACCAAAAGGGCAACAAAAGTACATGTGTGTGTGCGTACATGTTTAAAGTAGATGCTGATTTTGCTAGCCATATCTCAAGCAGCTGCAACTATCTTGGTCTTTCCATGTGGCTTTCTGGTTATTTTTCTTTGATTAGCAATGTATTTATGTGAAAGTAGGTGTAACCTAAATAAAGTTATTAATTACTAAGGAAACTAGTGCATTCATTTCAAAGGTCTGTTAAATATGAACTCTAGCTCTTATTTCATTCTGTGATGTATTTTAAGTTCTTCCATTCCAATTTTTTAAGTATTTGTATTTAAGACAAAATGACTGTTCAGGATGTCAGGGAGACTGGACAGGATTGATGTGATTAAAATGTTGCAATACTTAAAAATACTTACATGCCCTGACAGAATATTTCTGGAGTGAACTAACAGTGGTGTAAGAGCTTCAGTGAAAGGCAAACTTAAATCCAAGGACTTCATATTGATTCATGTAGTCACTTGAATTGAAGCTAGACTCTTTGCCTTAACTATGGCCACATCTCCATTCTTCATCTTACCTGAATTAGTAATATTAATCTCCTTTCCAGTATCTTCCTAAGGAATGTGACAGTGAATTCTTTGTGCAAGGCCATTCTAGGTTCAAATGCCTTGGTCTTTTTCCATAACTTCACAGCCACACATGCTGCATTGAGATAAAAATGTACATAATTGTCTAAACAGAACCTAAACCTCAACCAGAGAGAAGGACCATTCTGGATTCTCTACAATGAATCTAAGACATTATGAGTACTGTAGCTATACACAGCCTCAAATACCTACAGGCTTAAATATCCTCTGCTATGATTTGCAGCCCCAGCTGACTCACTGTATTAGTCCCAACCAGGATGTTTTTGCTTCTGGGTGGTGGTCTGTTCTTGGATGCAGTATGTGTGAATCTCAGTCTCTTCTGCTTTGTTCAGTGACTAGTCCCATGGTTACAATACTGGTCAAAGCATTTTTGCTGAATTACGCCATTCCTTTAGTCCAGCTGCATCCTTTTTGTTGCCTGGGCTAATTTCAGTCTCAGGCTGCTTTTTGCTTTCTTTGCAATTCCACCTTTTTGCCCTGATTGGCCAAAACCATAGGGCTAGGAACTGTGCCTTCACTAAGTTTGAGCTTAGTAGCAAAGCTTCTCTTGAGGGCAATTCCTCTACCATCAGCTAGCAACAAGATATCTGGTGTGTGATTTCCTCCTATCCATCTCACTCGCACAGCTCTCGACCAGTTGCCTCCTATTCACAGAAATCATGGAGAGAAATGTCCTTATAGTACTGCTGCACATAGAGAGCTGGGGTTCCAAATACTCCCTGGTTTTGTTTCAACTCTCTTTTCCCATGCTATTAAATATTTTTAGTAGGCATCTGGGAGAAAAGTGGTATGATAACAGCAGGAAAAGTGCTAAAAGTTCATGTCTAAATCCCATCTTCTGCACACACAGATTAAATAGCATCATGTCCCCCATGTTCTTCTGGAGCTGTTTAAAATGCAGCTGGCAAAGGCAGAGCCCAGGAAATCTGAAATGATGGTGTAGAAGAAAATGTTTTTTGCAACTTGTTCTGTATTTTCTTCCTCTATTTACAGCAGCTGCTTTCAGACTATTACTCTGGAAGCTACTTTTTAAGGTTTTGGAATCTGCACAGTGGCTCTGGAAGCCCAATAGCTTCAGTGGTGGTATGTGCTAGTTCCATCTCTGATGGGTGAGAGTTGGGGTTCTTAGTTTAGTGAAACACATCTAGCAACAGTGATCCACACATGACCCTCAGGTTTATTTAACACAGCAGGAATTTGTGCTGAATGCTTGCATGCATATGAACAAATAATTCAGTAAATGACCACATGCATTTCAAATGCTGAGTAGCTTTATGACCACCAGTGGTCTCGTGTTTATTAGGAGGGAAAGGGAGAATGTTATTTTAAAAGTCTGAAATGGAAATGCCTATATTCATTTAAGTTGTTGAATTACTGGTATTGTTGTTCAAGAGTCTTTCCTTAATAACTGCAAGGCTTTATTGTCATAAGTAAACACAAATCCTCTAATCTCTCTTGTCTGTGATTCTGAATGAGGTAATTTAACTGCATTTCTTAACTGGGATTTTGTTTGGTTTATTTGTTCAGTATCTTGAAGAACCTTGCAAAAGCTGCAAGTGTGAAAGTATATGGCATATTTTCGGAAAAGTCAAGAACCTGGTATAGTGATCCTTTTGTGGCGGTCAAATGGTATGAGTAGCTCTTTTGACAAAAAGGTTTATGTATTAGGTCTCAAGGAACTTTTTAACTGGATAACAACTGGCTTTCAAAGGTTTCACGTTTGTTTTTCTGCGCCAAGTGTGTATGGGAGAAGCCTACAAGGTCAAGAGAAAATAAGCAAAAGTCAAAGGCAGACTTGCAGAACAAATAGTAACATCTGGAAAATGACTTCCTTCTACATTTGTAGAGCTCTTGTTTACTGCAGTGAATGTGAAATATTTTTCTTGGCAAGATTATCGGATTAAAATCCATCAGTCTGGGAACAAAGTTCATGCAGGTTTATAATATTATTAATACACAGTTACAAATTTCAAATATAGTTGTGTTAAAAATCTGTATGTAGAAAAAAACCAAAACATTAAACAAAAGGTAAATGGTTAGAAAATTAGTAGGTTTTATTATATTTTTGGTAGGTTTTGAAGGGCATTTTAAATATTTCTACTGGTTTATACTAGTATATGAAGTACTGTGATTGTGCCTTCTGTCAATTGACTACCATGTAAACCAGTCTTTATGCTAATTAAAGGCCCATGTTCTCTGTCAGAGAAACAATGGCGCAAGGCAGCTAAACACTGCTAGTGATCTAGGCTGAGGACATTACACAAATGAAGTTTTGTGTATCCAATGGGACCCCAGAAGGGGAAAAATATGCTGAAGAAAGGTAAGTAAAAGAGGCAGAGCTGATCTAGTTTGGTGAATTTCTGTGATGGCTCCCAGCAGATCTCACGCTACCATCCTTCCTGACAGAATATTTAGGGAGAAAAGGTCATGCAAACAGAGCTTAATTTCTGTGGAACTCTCTTCCCAGGTAAATGCTTTTCTTCTATGGAAGAAAAAAACCTAAACAAAAACCCCAAATAAAACCCAGAGGAAAGATTGTATAATTTTTGATAACATGGATATAGCAAAGAAATAACTTGCCCCTTCTCCCTCTCCCTATCTTACTTCCTTCTAGGACCCAAATTCTGCAGAGGTTAAAAAAAAATCAGGGACAGCTGGGCCTCTCAAACAGAAGTTGCAAAGGTTTATTCAGTTGTAGGAGTACTTCAGTGAGTGCATGTAATCATTTAAAGTTTTATTCTCTGGAAATCAATGTCCCTGTGGTATTTTGCATTGCTTGGACTTTGTTCAATGCTAAATAGTTCAACTGGAACAACAGAAGTGATCTCCTCTCAGATCAGGACTCTTGATCGAATGGAAACTGAAAAAAGTCCATGGGGCTAACTGATTCATAGACTAAAATCTGTCTTGTAGTTTAGTCTCAAATGCATTGTGGAAACTCCTTTGTAGCTTTTAAAAGTTTTAGCTGTGATATTAACTGAAGTCTCTAAGGCAAGGCAAATGAAGATTTCTTCATGCTTGCAGGAAACAGAAAAGAGAGTTGAAAGAGAGGAGTTTATGTAAAGATCTTTCTGTAGAGTTGTGTCTAGATACATTTCTAGAACAGTTCCAAACCCCATGACTATAATCTGGCGTTATATGTGTATCTAGTATCAAATCCTTTGCATTACATGACAAATCAGGCCAGTTTCTAGTGAGCAAAATGTGTCTGTGTTGTCAAAATTCATGTTCATTACAGATTATTTGCTAGTTAGTTCTCATGACAGTATACCATCTTGGTTGCATTGACTTGAACACGATCTTTCCTGATTTAAACTTCTGCTGTGTAACTTGGCCCTTTACATTTATATTGATAATGAAGTTTGTTTATTGCCTTCAATAAAAGCAGGACAATCCTGTCTGCTTGAAAATCAGGGTGAATTGTTCAGATGTCCTTGTAGTGAGGGACAGCTGTACTTTGCTGTTGTCTTTGATTAAAGTGCTGGTTGCCACTACTTGACTTCCCCACAGATTTAACGAGCCACATGTCAGCAAGTGTAAGAGCCAATTTCTTGCTCTTTGCAAGTTGAGCTACAGGGAGGTCTTGGGAGCAGAGCACCGTAATGGACCATGAAAGTCTGAGAGCAATTATTCTGAGCTCATCAAACACAATAAATAGCAGGAAGCAAGGTTTATTTTTGGAAGAGATGTCTACTAAGAAACCTGCAGTTTTTATTTACTACTTCTGAAGGTTACTAGAAAATGAACTAAATAAAAGCCCTGTAATTTTGAAAATAAGGACGGTTTAAAAATTAACTGGAAAGGAGAAAAATCTCTCATGTATTTAAAAGATGCAAACTCATTGTTTCATATCTGCTTTCTACATAACATTATATCTTTTCATGTTTTTAGAGGTGATAATACTATGAAAACGATTAAGACGACAGGAAGTGGATGTTTCAAGTTGAGTCAAGCTTAATTTATTTTGAAACTTAAAAAAGTTTTAAAGTGAAGACTAGGGCAAATTATTTATAGTCTGGATTCAGGCCAGTGCGGTGCTATATCAGCCCCTGGGCATTTTAGGAGGAAATTTCACCTTAAGCATGAAAGAGCTTTATTTCTCTGCGTAATAGAAAGCTCCCCAAAGCTACCCTACTTCAGAGAATATAGAGTATTAAATTTCTAGATATTCTTATTCTTTCTCATGCCAATATCTTTTTCTATTTTGTGATGCTGGAGGGGACAATTGCTCCCTGATGTTGCACTAGAAAAGGTGTCCCATCCATTTGTATAACTGCTTGGTAGATTTTAGGTGGATTGCTCCACTCTCCATTGTCACTGTCACACTCTGGCTTTGTATCTGTCATCAGCTGTAATCAAATGTAAGCTACTTACTTAGCTTGCCAGCAAAATTGAAGCTCTTCTATTGCAAAATACTTTATAAAATTTGTGTCCTATATTTTATCACAATGATATATTTTGTATGTAATGTATTTTTCTTTGGTGAGCTACACTGGGAGGATTGTTCTGATGCTTCCCTTCTATTCAGCACTGATAAGGCCACCACTGGAGTTCTCTAGTACAGGAGAGAGATGGAACTGCTGAGAGGGTCCAGAGAAGAACCACTAAGATGATAGAGGGAAACTCATGAGAAAAGGTGGGACTGTTCAGCTCAGAAAAGAGAAGGCCTGGGTGGATCTTATCAGTGTGTATAAATACCTGAAAGGAGGGTGCAAAGTAGATGGAGCCAGGCTCTTTGCTGTGGTGCTTAGTGCCATGAAAAAGAGGCAGTGGGCACCAAGTGAAACACTGGAGATGCTGCCTGAACAGCAGAAAACACTTTTATATTGTGAGGGCAACTGAACACTGGCATTGTTCAGCAAGGCTGTGGTGTCTCTCACCCTGGAGGCACTCAAAAGCCATCACTGGGCAGCTGGCTCTGGGTGGCCCTGCTTGAGCACCAGGATTAGGCAGATGCTCTCCAAAGGTCCCTTCCAACCTCAACCATTCTGTGATTCTGCAAAGGGTGAGATGAGCCACATGCATTAAATAGCATGTTTCCAAGCTTCTTGGAGCTCAGTGCTTCTTAGAAATCTAGATGGAGCCACTCTCCACAGTCCCTAGAATAGGAAAGAGAGTCTCCTCTGCAAATCAAAAGAGCTGTTTTTCTCATCTCTTCTGTTACCATCTGTTCACAATAGACAACTCATGTTAATAAAGACTCAGTTCTGAAAATATTTGACAAAAATCTCCACCAACCAGTCAATCATAGCCTGACATAAATATTGAAGAGCACTTAAATGTCTTGGCCCAACTATCAGACATATCTGGATGCACTGGACCATTGTTCAAAGGTTCATTGTGCATAACTGTGATTCTGACATATGAATACTGTCTGCCCAGATTATTAAAGAAAATAAAAATAAAGCCGTCTATTTATGACACTTGCAGGTCACTTCCTGCTTATGTAGTTCTTGAAGATAAATGCTGTGGAGTATGAAGCAGTGCCTCTTGTATTTTAAATTAATTCAAGAAGGCATACCGGTATTTATGACACCGTAATTGCATACAAAGGAAAAGAGAGTAATCATGCTTTTAGGTGAAAAAAAGCTACCAAAGAAAAAGATTCTGTGTGAGCAATTGAAATGGCTTTATAAATAACATAATATTTTATTAACAACAAATTAGAGTTTCAGAAAAAACATGTATTATTTTCTAAATCAAAGCTTGTTTGTTTTGTTTTGTTTTGTGTTTTCCCAGATACAGCATATGAATGGAAAGATCCTGACCCTTTTCAGTCTATCTGGTGAGGTTTTTGTTATTCTTCAACTCTGTGGATTTCTCAGATAAATTCATCATGGATTCAGCCCATCACTGTTGATCTGACATATCAGGGAAGTGAAAGTAATTTTTTAGTTGCTCTTTGGTGGCACATTATATTCTGCATCTGTGTTAGATGGAAATATGATGCTCTGGTGCCAGTAAATGCCGTGTGTTTATACTTGAGATGTTTCCTGTAAGCTTCTGGAAGCTGTTGAACTAGATCCTCAGAAAATATGAGCAATTACAGTTACATTGGATTTGGCCAATGAGAAGACATTTTTACCTTCATTTATGGCTATAAAGGGTTAACAATTGCATTTTAGTTTGATTTAAACAGAGCTTTGCCAAAATATTTACTTCAAGGACTGTCTGTGTAAGCTGCAAGGGAAACCAGCCTATGTTAATCTCTTCCTTTTGGGGAAGAGACTTACTTCTTTACAGTGCAGCTAAGACTGTATCTGTGAAAAAGTAATTCCACAAATAATCCAAAAGAGATATCCATGACATGTCACTTCTTTTCCAGGGAAACAGTATGTAGATGTTTTAATGGTGTCTAAGATTAAGAAAGGTCAATGTCTTTTTTTGGAAACTGTTGAATAAGAAATTGCGCTGGACCCTGAATAGCCCTGACATCCTTCAGCCATAATGATTGCAACTTTCGTAGCTTTTGGAATTAGATTTAAGGAGAGTTTCTTTACTTTCCCCCTCACTTGCACAGGCATGCAGAGGTGGGACAGAGGTTTGCCAATTGGTTCCTTTGTTGCTGGCAGACAAAAAGATAAATTAGTGTTGCAACCTTCCTTTCCGTTTCCTTTTTAAAAAGTTTGCTTGAAATGCTGAGACTAAGATCAAGAGCTTTGCAGATGTATCAAGAATTAATGATCTTTGTGTAAGTCACACATCCCATGCCAAACAATCTATCCAGCTGAGGTGATGAGTACAGAGACAAATTCTGACAGGGAGTATGTCATGGGAGTAGCAACTGTACAGGAACAAGTATTGCGAATGATGTCTTAGAGGGAAAACAAAAGAAGATTAGGGATTCAGAGAAAGATGTGACCAATGTGTCCATAGAAATGAAAGTTGACTGATCTGACAAGTCTTGGATTTCAAAGTTTGTAGATTCGAATGGGTCTGATTTTTTTTTTCCCTTACAGTCTTTTTGGCTTTCCCTTGTGTTAGTATGAGACAGAGGTATTCTCTTACACAGTGATTCCCTTAATCTTCTCCTATTTCTCTGTCTTTTAATCATAATGAAGAATCCAGGCCTTTTGATATGATCCCCTGCCGCAGATGAGGATTAGCTAGAATAAGGGGTATTACCCAGTCCATGATAGGCAAGGTTGAGGTATAGCTAAAGGAAAATATGCATGGAGCTCTTTGGCATGGCTTTTTGTCTCTGTGCTGTAGACCTTTCAAGGAAAGAATAAGAAATGCTTTCTTTTGGGGGAGCCATTTTGAGCTACTATTCAGTCAGTGTCAAATACAGTTTGTTCTCATTAAGAATAAGGGTAGTTGCAGCCTGTAAACATGCTTAAAGTATATCTGGGCCATGACTGATGGAGTCATCACGAGGGTGAGAGGTATTAAGCTCTGATTTAGTGCGTAAAACTGTTTCAAGTTGCGTTTAAACTTTCTTTCTGTGCCAGAAAAGATTCAAATGTCTTATATATTTGTCCATGCAGAAGAGTTGGGCCAATTTGCAATCTTGTGCCTGGATCCTTATTATGGAAACTTCTGCATCACGCCTTATATCAAAACTATATGGGTAACACCAGTCTGTGCCCTTGAATAAGAATAGCCATTGCTGCAGTATAATAGGGTCTTTGCTAATGCAATTAAAATATCTAGGAAATAAAACAATATGGGAGTTATATAACTGTAAAGCAGCCCCTTGAAATAGAAAATGCTGGGTCATCATCAGGGATAGTACCAAAGAAAAGATAGAGGACATTGCTGATGTTGCTTTGCTACTATATAAACATTTGGCTTTGCTTGCATCTTAAATACTGTATGTGGTAATTGTCTCCCCATCTCTAAAAGGACAGACTGCAGTTAAAGGAGGTACAGAGAAGGGAAACTAAAACAGTTAAGAGGATGAGGCTGTAGCATAGCAAGGAGAGACTGAAATGTCTGGAACTTTCAATAATTTGTTTTTACAAAAGCTATGAAGAAGACAGATTAGGCAAGTAGATTCTGTGAAACCTGAGAAAAGCTCTTGAAGAGGAGACGGAATACTCGGCTAGATGAACTGGACCCCAGTAGGGTGTTTCTCATGCTTTGTGGTTTTTAAGGCTGTCACATAGTGTCTCGTGTAACTAAAGGCTAAAGATTTAGGTAAATTATTTTTCCAGCAGAATTCCAAGATTTTTTTCTTTTTCTTTTTTTGGGGTTTGGCTAATCCAACTGTAAAACACACTGTAAAACATCAATCTGTAAGGAAGTGTTTTCTTCTTTCTTTTGACTATAAATAAGGCATTTTGGCTCCATGGAACAGAAAGTTGTTAGTGTGGTGGGGTTTTTTTGCTTGTTTGGTTGTTTTTTTCAATAAGACTTCAACCAGTGCTTGGAATTAAGTACAATTGCACATGAAGCAGGGTGAGGAGGTACAATCATATTTTACTTTTGGAAAACAGTCTGGAACTTTTTGTGATTACAATTAACATTGTAAATGATCTAGAAAAGAATTCTGGGAAAATGTATTTTCACAACTTAATATAATTGTGTGGTATTCAGTAATGCCTTAATCTTGTTAACTTTTCTGTTCTCAACTAGTACACTCTACTTTTTGACATCTTGATGAAATGAGCTCCTAGGTCTGCTAAAACTGGCAGAGTTGATCCTTCTTCGGGATAAACTTAATTCAGTTCATTCCAGGTTTGAGCCCTTGATCCTCTGTTTTGAGGAAGGTTGTAATTATTTAATTTTTGGTGAAAGAAAAGATTACTTCTCTCTCTTAATTTTTCCCTTCATTTCAGTAGTATGCTACTGTTATGTCTCAGAGCACGAAGTTTATTTCTTTGTAAGCCAACTGACATGAGACTATCAATACAATAAGTTTAAACAGCCTTTTGGCTTTGATGGACAATCACACCTTTATTATGCTTTCTGCTCTCTCTGAGATGATGTAGAAGAAAGGTAAATTATTGTGAACAATTTTATACAGTACACCATGACTTTTCAGGAAAATAATTATTCTGCTAAAATTTGTGAGTACCAGCTTGAAATCAATACAGCAAACAAATAATAGCGCAAAGAACTTGGGAATATTTCTGCACCAGGATGTCCATGATTATATTTTTGTATAATTTCTTTCAGCACGCATCACAAGACTGGGCACAGTCTAAATTATATACCCTGAAGTGGTCAGTTTCATTCTGCTATTTCCTGCTTCTCTGTCTCTTATTCTCCCCTAGAAGCAGGACTGGTTTTCCACACCAGTCTGGGAGAGGAACAGGGAGAAGTTAGGCTTTCCTTCTTTCAGACTTAAACATCAGCCCTTCACCTTTTGACCAATAAAAGGCCAGAATATTTTTTTCTGCAGAAAATAGATCCTAAGCAAGGAGTGAACATTGATCCTGTGCTGAGGTGTAGGATCTGAAGGTATGGGAGAAGTTGACAAGTAGTGGGTCTCTGTGTCCCAGTGATACTTCACACAACCTCTACTGTCAAGGCCTGGGGGGGTCACAGACACCTTCACAGCCCTTCCCCGTGAGATCATATTTTATCAAGCAGGAGACTTGTAAAGAGAAGGAAAATCCCCATAAGTATCTGCAGATACCTTTTTGACTTAATTGTTGGCATTATCACGATAGTCATATATTGTGTCAGTAGCACAGAATATTCCAGCAGTGTCACCTATTGCTGTCACAGTCATTATCACTAAGGCAGTTATGTCTTGATAGCCAAACTTAGTGCACTCTTTGGGAGTTTGGGGGGAAGCAGGAAAAGCAGAGCTGGTGTTTGACAGCCTGCACCTGGGAGAATGCATGCACCCTTTTATGCCTTATCACATGGCTATACCAGCCAAATACTTTCTTTGTGTGTCAGGAAAAGGTGCAGTGACAGGAGCTAGCTGCCAGTATTTGATAAAAAGGTGGTCAGGCAGAGAATCGGATGGTTAGCTGAAACTCAGATGCTAAAAGATGTATACCTATGACTGATATTTGAAGTTGCTATGATGACAGAATCAGTGACCTCTTCAATACTGATAATAGATCACAGAGTCAGGTCTTAGGCAAAGTTTTACAACGTCTAGATTGTAATGTTTCTTACCTTTGAAAAGATATTTGAAGATTAATGTTTAGAAAGGAGAAAATTATTGGAATACGTTTGCAAAAACCCTGGTTTGTTTTTTGTTTTCTTTTCTTTTTTTCCTTTAGCTCTCTAAAAGAACTTTCAGAGAGTCACAGTAGCAACCTGTTTTTCTTGACTTTCACTGATGTCTGACTTAGCAAATGATCCTGCAGGCCTTTACTCTCTTTTCGTGCTCACTGACAGCCAGCACCTCTTGCCCTTGGAGGTGCTGGCCTCAAACACTTGTGCGGCTTTGACATGGCTTAAGACTGCTTCAGTTATGAGCTTCACGATCAAAAGTTAGGTTTGCTATAGCTTCAATGCCAGAAATAAGCACACATACATTTAAAATACAATGAAAGTCAGGTAAAGTTTTTCTAGGGTTTTTAGTTCAATCACTACAGCCCTACTCAACTAGGGAGCCTAGACAACAAGAGTAGAAGGAAGAGTCCTGCCTGCCTTTCATGTAGACAAACCTGACTTCTTCATCCTTTTCAAGGCAACAGAATGTCAAGTCAGGTTGTGTTGCCTAAGGCTCCTATGCAGTGAGGGGATTTAAATGTAACCTGCACATACAGAAAAAGGAAGTCCCTTAATTCATTCAATATTTTATTAGAAATCTCTTAATGCTGGTCTTATTCCTAAAGGTAAACATCTCAGAGGCTTTTCAAAGCCTGTATTTCATTATTTAATAATCTGTTTTCAGTAACACAATTCCCTAGGTTTGAGCTTGTAACTAAGTCCACAGGCTGGAAATATCAGCAGTCCAGAATCTGTTAAATAATTAAGCCATTGGTGCCTGTAAATGTTAGGACTTGAATCACTCATATTTTATTCGCACAAACTGCTGGGGGGAAAAAAAGTGCCATGAAAAAAGATTACATCCTAGCTCTTCTTGAAGACAACATGGCTTTTGTCTGCAATGGCATGGTTTAAATTTTTGCTTTGAAAAACCTAATTTTAGGGGAATAATTAGCAGGGAGCCTGTACATACCTGGCTTTTTGTGTAGCACAGTTTCACGTGCATGTAATAGAGTTCTCCCATCTTCTGGACTCACTGGAAATTCCTACCTCCATTCAGAGGTTAGACACATTTTCATAGGTCTTCTATATGGCAACTTTTCTAAAGAATTCCTGGAAATAGCCATTGAAAAATACAGGATAGTGTTTGTCTGTGGACCACCACAGCCTTACAATAGGTGTGTGTGCTCATTCTTGTGCTTGCGCAAGTGTGCACATATACATGAACATAAGCACACATTTGCACGTATCCTGTCTCTCAAATGTGGGCAATGTCTCTGGAGGTAACTGAAGGCCAAATAGACAGACTACTCATTTTGACATCTCAAACACTGAGGTGTAAGTGGGATCATTTTGAACACATAGGATATGACACAGACTGTTCTCTAATCTCAAGCAGATGGAGGCAGGGCAGTCTACTGAGGGAGTTTCTCATCTATGAATGATATATGTCATGATTTTTCTTCATCACAGATAATGAGATTGTTTTTATAATAGTACCATTTACCCTGGAGGAGGACAAAATAGTACAATCATGAAAATAGTGTGAGAGAATAGGAGTTCAAGGAGGGAGAGCAGAGAGTTTTTGAGTACTAATAACATGCACTCCCTAATTAATCCTGACAGAAACCAGTTGAGCGAGTGCCATAATTCAGTATGGAACCAGAGTACTTTCTGCTGTAGACAATTTGAATAATTCCGTTGCTATGTAGAGTGAGATAGCTAGATAGAAATAGGGCGAAGGGGAGGTGTTTTTGAAGGGGAAGAAAATGAGATTTTGTTGAAATATTGTAGGACAGAAGGATATTTTCTTTGTTCTGCTAAATGGAATTCTGTATTTGTCAGTGCAAAAAACAGATTAGTACAAGGCAGGAAATACATACTGACTGTCATGAATGCAGTTTTTTGCTCTGTTGCACATGACAGTATGACAATGCTACCTTTCTGTTCCGTTATCAAACATGCTTGTTAAGCTAAAGTCTGGAAAGAAGTGATTAGAATTAATGGTTTGGGTTTTTTTTTTTTTTCCATTGCATCCATTTGTTTACTTTGGCTTTTTAAAATAATTTGAGATTCTTCTGATCTGTAGCAGGAAATCTGTCTACATTCCTTTCAATTTATTTGCTGTGTTTAAAAGCTTAGGGTATATTGACATCGTTACTAAGGAGAAACTGGTTTTTGGACGTGCAGGAAGCTTTAGCAACTGTATGCTCACATACAGAATTGAAACATACAAACATTACAGTAAAAATTTTTTTTGAATTTTTTGCTTTCAAACCACTCATAAATTGCAAAGTCCCAGAATTAGGCCCACCTCTCTCTTCTGTATATTCATTATAAAATATTTGGTAATTTTGGCTATCAGCATGAAAATATTTTTCTGGTAATTTTGAGGTGAACAAATTGCCTTAATCTAAAATATTACAAAAACCTGAAGCTCGCTTTTCTGATCAACAAATATTTTAAGATAACTTTTGTCTTGGCTAGGATTGACTGGAATTATTTGCTGCCTTTATTTAGACATCATATTGACATCTTGTTATGATTAGCTGAGAAAAGAATGTGGAGATATTCATGATTAGTCAATATCCTGTGAATCATAGAATCAATAGTTAGGGCTGGAAAAGACCTTAAGATCATCTAGTTCCAACCCCCCTGCCAGGGGCAGGGACATCTCACACTAAACCATGCCACCCAAGGCTATGTCCAACCCGGCCTTGAACACCGCCAGCGATAGAGCATTCACAACTTCCCTGGGCAACCCATTCCAGTGCCTCACCACCCTTACAGTAAAGAATTTCTTCCTCATATCCAATCTAAACTTCCTTTGTTTAAGTTTGAACCCATTACCCCTTGTCCTCTCACTACAGTCCCTAAAGAAGAGTCCCTCCCCAGCATCCCTATAGGCCCCCTTCAGATCCTGGAAGGCTGCTATGAGGTCTCCACGCAGCCTTCTCTTCTCCAGGCTGAACAGCCCCAACTTTCTCAGCCTGTCTTCATACGGGAGGTGCTCCAGTCCCCTGATCATCCTTGTGGCCCTCCTCTGGACTTCTTCCAACAGTTCCATGTCCTTTTGATGTTGAGGACACCAGAACTGCACACAGTACTCCTAGTGAGGTCTCACAAGAGCAGAGTAGAGGAGCAGGATCACCTCCCTCAACCTGCTGGTCATGCTCTTTTTGATGCAGCCCACAATACGGTTGGCTTTCTGGGCTGCAAGCACACACTGCCGGCTCATATTCTTTTTCACAATGACCAACACCCCCAAGTCCTTCTTTGAAGGGCTGCTCTGAATCTCTTCTCTGCCCAACCTGTAGCTGTGCCTGGGATTGCTCCGAGCCAGGTGGAGGACCTTGCACTTAGCATGGTTAAACCTCATCAGGTTGGCATCAGCCCACCTCACAAGTGTGTCCAGGTCCCTCTGGATGGCATCCCTTCCCTCCAATGTATCAACCAAACCGCACAGCTTGGTGTCATTGGCAAAGTTGCTGAGGGCGCACTCAATCCCACTGTCCATGTCACCGACAAAGATGTTGAGCAAGACTGGTCTCAACACCCATCCCTGAGGGACACCACTTGTTACTGGTCTCCAGCTGGACATTGAGCCATTGAGCACAACTCTTTGAGTGCGGCCATCCAGCCAGTTCTTTATCCACCGAGTGGTCCACCTATCAAATTGATGTCTTATGAAGGATTTTCTCAAAACATTAGCCAATAATTGAAAATATGAGTACTGAACCTAAAGAATTTCCTTTCATTGTATGTTTTTGATTTTCTCCTAAAATCAATCCCCTTCCTTGTGGTTTACTTTATCAAAGTTTGGAATGATGATTTTAGCGAGTACAAATGATTCATTTCTAGAATATTATGTTTTCATCCCTTTATATTTCTGGTGGTTTTCCAGGATATAGTCCATCTTATCATTATCCTTACCTTTTCTGTGCTGGAAAGGGAGAAAAGTGGAGCTTCTAAAACATATCTTAAATCTCAAACTAATGTTTTCATACATAAACCAATAGAGAAAGTGCCTTCTGCCATCACTTCTACCTTGTGGCCTAAGACTATTTCGTTCTAGTTCATGGTGGTTTTCATAGAACAAAAGAACAGATTTTTTTATTTTTTTTTTTTTAGCTTTGCTGCTAGGATTTGAAAAAATCACTGTAATGCCATTGCGCTCTGTTCCAGTCCAGTGTCGTTATTGTTTTGAGTCACTATAATTGCTGAAGTGGGCAGTCTAAATGTGGATACCATTCATTTGTCCACTAATCCTTTCAGTGCTAAAACTTGCTGATTTGCCTTAGTGAAAGTAATTCAAAACTGTAGCAGCAATAGAGTACAAAGCCAACTGCATGACATAACAATAAACTTTTCATTCTGAAGGACCCAATTAATTAATTAATATGAATGTACCTGACGCCTGCAGCGCCCGATCGGGGGAGGCTCGGCGTCCAGGAGCCTCAGTTCAGAGCGGCAACAGGCATAGAGGGAGCCTCAAGTCCTCGACAGGGCTTGTCCAGGAGCCGGCAGCTCAGCGGACGCGAGGAGCTGACTCAGAGGGGGTGGCGCCAGGAGGAGCGGTACCAGCCCTGAGTGGGTAAAAACCTGCCCAGGGAGAGCGAGTGACCAGGGGCGCGGCGAACAGGGCGGGCAAACAGGGCGGGTTAGGGGCAGCTTGACCAGACTGGCGAGCGGGATGGTGAGCACTCGCCGTATGACCAGGGCCCGGCCTGGGAGCTCTGCTCCGGCTGCCCCGGCGGTGGCAGCGTAGGCACCCAGACAGAGCCGATGAGAGGGGAGGCTGCAGTGCAGAGCTCAGGGTGTAGAGAGCGCCTGCACTGCTCTCCTGAGGGGAGGGTGCACAATGGGCAGGGCTGCACTCTGTGCTCCCTGGTGGAGGTCCTCCTGCAGCAGGGACTGAGCTGCGAGATGCTGTCAATAGGCTGAAAGATGTCAGGGAAGCTGAGGGGAAACAACACTGCTTGCTCCAGGCCCAAACTGTGTAGGGGCCTCCAGCATCCACTGTAGCTCATGGACAAAAGGAGGCCGCTAACCCAAGAAGCTGGGAAACGGTAACAGAAAAAACAACAAAAATACAGGAAGAGGACAATTAAAAGCAAGGGGCTTCCTCCTAAATCTGTTGTCCCCGCCCAGAACTGCTTTGCTGTCCTGCAGGAGGCTATGAGGAACCACACTCCCACCAGGAACAACCGGCTGATGCACTGGTAAAGAAGATCACTACTGGTGCTGCCAAGAAAAAGCGGCGGGCCATAGTAGTAGGGGACTCTACTCTGAAAGGAACAGAGGCACCCATCTGTCAGCCTGACCCAGGCTCAAGGGAGGTGTGTTGCTTGCCAGGGGCTCGGATCAAGGAAGTTGCAGAGAAGCTGCCTGCTCGAGTCAGTCCCACTGACTATTACCCACTTCTAGTGATCCATGTGGGTGCTACTGATATAGATAGCAGTAGCCAGGAGAACATAAAGAAGGACTGCAGAGCTCTGGGAGAGGAGGTTAGGGGCTCTGGAGCTCAGATTGTCTTTTCATCAATTCTCCAGGATACAGGGCAGGACCTCAAAAAGGCTAGGAGGATTGGCCAGGTTAATAAATGGTTAGAAGGGTGGTGCTGTAGACAGGGGTTTGGGTACCTTGAACATGGGGCTCAATTTAGTAGGTCAGGTCTACTGGGGGCTGGGGGACCTGGTCTGACAAAGAAAGGGAAGAGTGGATTTGGGAGGAGGTTTACCAGACTGGTCAAGGATGCTTTAAAAAACTAGATGTGTTGGGGGAGGGGGGCATCATTCCACCCCAACACACCCAGTCACTGGCCAGCACCTGTAGTAAACATTCAGAGCAATGTAAAGAAAGTGCAGCTTCTCCAGCCAATGAGCCGGCTTCAACTGGAGCTCGGCTCAGATGCCTCTATACAAATGCCCATAGCATGGGGAACAAACAAGAGGAATTAGACATGTGTGCATGTATACGGGGGTATGATATCATAGGCATCACAGAAACATGGTGAGATGGCTCCTATGACTGGTGTGTTGGAATGGAAGGTTATAGGCTCTTTAGGAAAGACAGACCAGGTAGGTGGGGAGGGGGAGTTGCTATTTATGTTAGGGATAGGCTGTAGGGTATGAAACTCTGTCTGGGGACAGGTGATCAGTCGACAGAGAGTTTGTGAGTCAGGGTTAAAGGGAGAACAGCGATGGGAGACATTATTGTGGGGATCTGTTACAGACTGCCTGACCAAGAGGACTCTGTGGATGAAGCGCTCTATAGACAGATAGGAACAGCCTCATGTTCGCAGGCCCTTGTTCTCATGGGGGACTTCAACCACACTGATACCTGTTGGAGGGATGGTACATCCCAGCACAAGCAATCCAGGAAGTTCCTCGATTGTGTGGAAGACAGCTTCCTTCTGCAAGTAATAGAGGAGCCGACAAGGAGAGGTGCCATGCTTGACCTCGTCCTCACCAACAGGGAAGGGCTGGTTGGAAATGTGATGCTCCAGGGCAGCCTTGGTTGTAGCGATCATGAGATGGTCGAATTCGAGATCCTCAGGACAGTGAGAAGAGTGTGCAGCAAGCTCACTGCCCTGGCCTTCAAGAGAGCAGACTTGGCCTCTTCAGGAACCTGCTCAGTAAGATTCCATGGGATATAGCCCTAGAGGGCAGGGGGGTCCAAGGCTCTTGGTTGGTATTCAAGGATCACCTGCTGCAACCTCAGGAGCGATATATCCCTACTAGAAGGAAGTGCAGCAGGAGGGCCAGGAGACCTCCTTGGATGGATAAGGAGCTGCTGACGAGACTTCGAGGGAAAAAGAGGCTTCTAAAAGGTGGAAGCAAGGACTGGCGACCTGGGAAGAGTATAGGGATGTTGCCTGGGAAGCTAGGGATCAGGTTAGGAAAGCTAAGGCCCACTTAGAATTAAACTTGGCTAGGGATGTTAAGGATAAGGGAAGGGATTCTATAGGTACATTGCAAATAAAAGACAGACTAGGGACAACGTGGGGCCTCTCCAGAAGCTATCGGGAGAACTGACTACCCTGGATTTGGAGAAGGATGAGGTTCTTAATGACTTCTTTGCCTCAGTCTTCACCGGCAAATGCTCTGACCATACCACCCAAGTCTTGGAAGGTAGACGCAGGGACACTGAGACTGAAGAGCCTGGGCCCACTGAAGGAGAGGATACGGCACAAGACCATCTTAAGTACTTGAACGCGCACAGGTCCATGAGACCTGATGAAATCCATCCGCGGGTCCTGAAGGAGCAGGTGAATGAAGTTGCTAAGCCACTGTCCATCATATTTGAAAAATCATGGCAGTCAGGTGAAGTTCCCGATGACTGGAAAAAGGGAAATATAACCCCATTTTCAAGAAGGGCACAATGGATGATGCACGGAACTACAGAGCAGTCAGTCTCACCTCTGTGCCTGGCAAAATCTTGGAGCAGATTCTCCTGGAAGGCATGCAGAGGCACATGAAAAACAAGATGCTTGGAGACAGCCAGCATGGCTTCACTAAGGGGAAATCCTGCCTGACTGATTTGGTGGCCTTCTATGATGGGGCTACGGAACTGATGGACAGGGGTAGAGCAGTTCATGTCATCTACCTGGACTTGTGCAAAGCACTCGACACTGTCCCACACGACGTCCTAGCCTCTAAACTGGAGAGATATCAATTTGATAGGTGGACCACTCAGTGGATAAAGAACTGGTTGGATGGCCGCATGCAGAGAGTTGTGCTCAGTGGCTCAATGTCCAGCTGGAGACCAGTAACGAGTGGTGTCCCTCAGGGATGGGTGTTGAGACCAGTCTTGTTCAACATCTTTGTCGGTGACATGGACAGTGGGATTGAGTGCGCCCTCAGCAACTTTGCCGATGACACCAAGCTCTGGTTCGGTTGATACTCTGAAGGGAAGGAATGCCATCCAGAGGGACCTTGACACACTTGTGAGGTGTTCTGATGCCAACCTGATGAAGTTTAACCATGCCAAGTGCAAGGTCCTCCACCTGGCTCGGAGCAATCCCAGGCACAGCTACAGGTTGGGCAGAGAAGAGATTCAGAGCAGCCCTGCGCAGAAGGACTTGGGGGTGTTGGTCATTGAGAAAAAGAACATGAGCCGGCAGTGTGTGCTTGCAGCCCAGAAAGCCAACCGTATTGTGGGCTGCATCAAAAAGAGCGTGACCAGCAGGTCACAGGAGGTGATCCTGCCCCTCTCCTCTGCTCTTGTGAGACCTCACTTGGAGCACTGTGTGCAGTTCTGGTGTCCTCAACATCAAAAGGACATGGAACTGTTGGAAGAAGTCCAGAGGAGGGCCACAAGGATGATCAGGGGACTGGAGCACCTCCCGTATGAAGACAGGCTGAGAAAGTTGGGGCTGTTCAGCCTGGAGAAGAGAAGGCTGCATGGAGACCTCATAGCAGCCTTCCAGGATCTGAAGGGGGCCTATAGGGATGCTGGGGAGGGACTCTTCATGAGGGACTAGTGACAGGACAAGGGGTAATGGGTTCAAACTTAAACAGGGGAAGTTTAGATTGGATATGAGGAAGAAATTCTTTACTGTGAGGGTGGTGAGGCACTGTAATGGGTTGCCCAGGGAAGTTGTGAATGCTCTATTGCTGGTGGTGTTCAAGGCTGGATTGGACATAGCCTTGGGTGGCATGGTTTAGTGGGCAGTGTCCCTGCCCCTGGCAGGGGGGTTGGAACTAGATGATCTTAAGGTCCTTTCCAACCCTAACTTTTCTATGATTCTATGATTCTTTGATTCTGGATCTAATACAGTGCTGTGTAGTATTAGATCAGGGTGCAGGAATTTTTTTTTTCTTAAGTCTTTTTATTCTGAAGCAGTAACCGTGTATCCTTTAGTTCTTCAAATGACCTCTCTGAATTTGAAGTTTATATTTTAAAACACCAACCAGAAATATGCCAGGAAGGAAGCTTATGACGCACTGATTTTATTTGTAACTGGTACTTCAACATTTTGCTCTTTAAATAACACAATCATTTCATGGTTTGTTTTTTATAATTGCCCGAGTTGTGTTCCAAGCCACCTCACTAAATTAAGTCCAAACAGTCCCTCATATGCAGTGTATTACAAGCACAGCATATGACTTATTATATTTATTTTATCTTTCTTTGACAGGAGCAGAAGCATTGGCATGTTGGATGAAAGATTGTTTAAAATCGTAATAAGATATTTAATCTGTTGCAGGTAAGCAACCTCAAATCACCTCAGATTTACAACAGGGAAAGCACAGATACAGGCAGTTATCACGGAACTGCTAAACTGAGGCGCCTTGTCAGATTTTCTGCCCTGTTCTCACTGTGGCAAATGTGCTGCAACCTGCCTCCCTTTTTGTCTTCACTTCAGTGATAAAAGCCCATTCATAGCAGCAATGTAAGAGACTTCGGCCAGTTTTCCATTAAATTATTTTTTCCATCAAATTCCATCAGTATTATTTGGGGAATGCATGTCCATAAAGAGCAGAAGGAAGAAATAAATACCTCATCCTTAATGTGTATTCTTACAATAAACAAGTGGAAATATGAATGATGTAATACACATTATTCTTTATAATTAATATTTCTCTTTTGAGTTAGCAGACAATCAAATATCATATTTGAGGCAAAAATTGAACCAAGATGCTGATAGATTATTTTTCCTCTGTTGCTACAACTCTCATTTCCCATTTAAAAATCCAGCTCATTAAGCTGTTTTAAATGTCATGAGAGGATTTGTAGATGTCACGAATAACTGTTGGGTTCCTGCACTGATCTTGATAATTTTGGTATTGCTGGCTTACTGTAAACCACAAAAAGTCATACTGTTGTGTGTCTGTCCACAAAATTAATCTTAACACCACACTTGCTTCAAAGGCTACTTCTAACATAAAGGAGTTTAAAGAATCCATCAGTTGCACCTAGAATGTCACTGTATCTCTAAAGGAATAGGAATTAAAATCAAATGCAGTTTTTCACATTTGTAAAAGTCAAAACTTAATGAATTTCATTACTTAGGTCCTTGTTGTTTTAAACCAGATATAATTAAATTAAGTTATACTTATCTAATGAGTTATTATTTATGTAATTAGTGTAATTATTTCATCACAGATCCATATTTTATTTTCTAGACTTCAATTATTTGCCAATTAATTATTCATTATTAATACATACATTATAAAGTTTTCAATCGTTAACTTCTAACATCTCTGAATTCCTAATGAAAGCTGTGCATTTTCAATACTCTATACTTTATTGGTAATCAATCTGGTAATCTTTTCAACAATGCTATTTTATCCCACTCAAGGATTTTTACTGTTTGTTCATAACAATATTTTCCTACTGTACAAATTTTAAACTTCTTTACAACAGCTTCAGTGCTTTAGCTCTTGCTACCATTAGTGCTATCATTTTTATCTTTCCTCTGAAACCAGTGATGGTCCAATTAATAATTGTAGGGAAGTTTGAGCCCTATAACAGCTTGCTCAGAATAAATATGTCTTGGGACAGGACATTACAAAATAAAAAAATTGGGTTTATATATATCTCTTAAAACTTTTGCTTTTCCAGTTTTATAAAAGATCAGAGTTCATTTTAAACTTATGATTCCAAAGTCAGATTTCTGAAAGAAAACTTGGAGATCTATTAAATTTCATAAGAATCTTTATGTAAAATGTATCCTTTATGTAAACCTCTCTGGTTTTATGCTATGAATGACCAGATTCCATTGAAAGGTTTCAAAGAAGGACAGAATGATTGACTGTATTGTCTGTTTTCTAGGTCTCTAATTCTCTTGCGCCTTGGCCAGATTAATACCTTCCAGCTGTTAAGTTTTCACTCATTTTTCGCTTGTTGTCCAGAATAAACAGTAAATGGCTAGAATACATCTGAATGCATAGTGTTTGAAGACTGGAGGGAAAAATCATGGGTTTATGAAAGGGAAGAAATAAGTGGATCATATAAACACAGAATAGAGAGTAAGCAGAAAGCTTAGCACATGGCTGTTTTTCTAAACCATGCATGATGTACCTGCTGATGTTGCAGACACTGAGGCTGCCATTGGGAACTATTGGACAAGAATGAGACACCAGTTGTGTACATTTTGTATGTGGTCCTGCTAATCCCCAGCTCTTCAAGGTGAGACTCTGCTGGCTGGATTCTCTTCTCATGTGGGTTTATGCAGAGCTTCTCAACTGGAACAGATGAGGTACAAGGTACAGCACCTCTGAAAACTTTCAAGCAAGTTAGCATGCCTATTCTGACAATTTAAAACTCAATTAGTGTGAATATTTGATCCAAATATTTAAATTTGAACTGGCACACTCTTCTCTAAACATAATAGAGCTGTGAGGAGAGCAGCTGCTTTGGGCCAACACTGTGCTTCGGGTAGTGCAAGAAATTTGCCAGTACAGAGGGCAAGGGAGCTGTGAAGATGTGTTATGTCTTAAACAGAGTATGTTGTCCTAAACTGACAGCAAGTAAACACTGAACCTTGTCTTCCATTTGCAATGTTTGGAGCCTATCCTGTTTAGGTCTAAGCAACTTCATTGGATTATTGTGCTAGAAATGTGGCATTGGATATTTTTTTATTGTTAGGCATTTTAGCTGGGTTAACCTATACTATGGCAAACAGCAAACACTGTCAGCATCTCTATGGCACATCTGTGTGGCTGACATTTCTGCATATTCTGGAAAGGAATCCAAATTACAAATGACAGCCTATGGCATTCCCATTTGCATTGGTTTGAATTAATTAAGGAAGTGATAGAAATATGTTTTCTTAGGGCTTTTTGTTGAGAGAAAACTATTGGTTTTTCCAGATCCTTGACTTCTTCTGTAAGAGGCACAGGGTCTCAGCAAATCCACGTTACCTCAGGGAGAGTTTAAAGAATTCACCAGTTCCTAGAGGGTTCATTGCTGGATCAGGCAAATGGTAGCCATAACAGGAATGCAAATTACTTCCATTATAAAAAAAGATTCAAAGACAACTGTTCTCTGCAGCTTGTCCAACAGGGGAAAAAAAAAAAAACCCAAGCCAACTGCTGTGAAAAAAAAAATAAAAATGCCAGTAGCTGTGATGAATTATAATTCATTTTGGACAGGAAATGTCAAATATATGACTTAAAGGAAAATAAAATTTTAGGCAATGCAATGAGGGGAAAAAAATCCCATTAATGTTATGAACTATTCCAAAGCGTAAGAAATGAGGTTCCAAATCTACAATTGTTCAAAAACAAGCTAGAAATGCATACAGGAATGATGCAATAAATCTTGTAAAAGGTGAGGCTCTCCAGTAAAACACAATTTCTATTATTTTAAGTGCTTATCTGGAGAAAATTCAGGAAAAAAAAGTATTGAAAAGTATTTTATTTCACATACAGGCAAGTGCAAACAGCCTTGATAATAAGACAGTCACTTTGCTGTCACAGTTATGTTCTTGCCTACATAAGATTGCTAACCAGATTTCTGCTTTACCGTGATTGAAGAAGATCTTCAGTTTGAGAGCTATTCATTTGTGTTTCTGGGCCAATCTCAAAGCTCAGGGAGATTTGCATAGCCTTCTGCCTTTTCCTTTGTCTCATCTACTCTCTCCTCTTCCTCTACTTTTATAATGCAATTTGTCTTCTTGTTTTTCTTCTGACATTTCTTACCCTCTAACTCCATGTGAAATCATCACTACTATTTTCTTCACTCTTATTTCTGCTATAGGAGGCACCCTTGTCTATGACACGAAACTTAAGCTTCCTGCCATCAAGTACAAATCTGAAATTACTCATCTATTTCTATGCATCCATTCACTGAGCCATCCCTTCCTCAGTGCCACAGTATATTTGGGGTTTTTTTCATCCCTGTTTAGACTATGCCAATTTTCACACAACTCAGGCTGGTTGTGCGTCACTGTTCTAGTGCTTCTATTTGTAGCTGCAGTGCTGCGCACCAAAACGTAGCATGCTTGTCACTAGTCTGCTAGCCTCTGATCATAGGATGGAAAATAGTATTCAAAGATGCATGCCTAAATGTCAGAGGTAATGCTGTTTTAATTTGGCCATTTACCATTTCCGTATTCCTAATATCAAGATTTTATTTTACTCTTTTTACATTGTGAAAGATGAGTCACATTATCATCGCTGCATTCCAATAAGATTTATGCTATGTGTTAGATTTAAATCACTCTTCACCATCTACAGGCAGTGAGACCCACATCTATTGATGTGTGCTATTTAAACCAGTAACACACTCTGAAGAACTTAATGCTGTCGTATGCCATCATTTCAGATGTATGTAGATTGAAATTTAGAGTTGTTGGGTTGTTTTTTGTTGTATGCTTACAGAATGAAGTTTCCTGAAATTCAGAGGAGACATGCAGTAACAAACATCAAGTGTATTATTTACTATTGTAGGGTCTTGGTTTTGTCTCTGCAACCAGTGACTAAGGTTAAATGTGTGGAAACTGAGAGTTACAGGAGCTATTAGCAATGAGCAGGAGCAGGGTTGCATGCTGTGCCCAGATACATAGCAACAAACAGCACACAGAATATTAGAGTGAAAGCAGAGGATTAGCGTTTGCTCTGTTGGCTGTCAAGCCGAAGCTGTAGTGGACTGATAAGAGAAATGTGCTCCAGCGTTGAGGCCATACTTAATGATATAGCTCCTGCATGATGCTTAGAAAGTTACGACAAGAGAAAAGATAGGGAGCATGTACAGTCTCCATTTAACGTTTGCTCCTGTAACTGTTAAATGGATGTCTATGCCTAGGACTTGAGGTTGAGTTGCTGGGGCTGCACGATCCTTCCTGACACCAGTGTATGCTTGGAGTAATTTTCATCAGTTATCAATTGTATTTCAAAATAAAGGGACTTTTTAACTACAATTGATGTGTGGAGGAACAGTATAAGTGAGAGTGTGCAGAATGCGGTATAACACTTGAAGGAAAAGTACTGTCAGTGCCAGGCTGACCCAAAAGATCCCAAATGGGTAGCCCATGAGTGACTCCCTACGTAACCATTACTGTTGCCCATCTTCTTCTGGTCCTATTCTCTCCTTAGCTAAGATGGTCCTGGCACATGTGGTACACTATGCTGGACAGCTGGTTCCCTGCTTTTCTGAGGGTGGCAGGAGGATTACACTGCTTACTCTACCATCTCTGGTGTCTAATTTGAGGTGATTACTGATGTCTGCTGAGTCAGATACTCAGATTAGTGAAAAACAAAAGTGATATCTAAGTGACATCTGAAATTCCAACTATATAAGATTCAGAGGTAGAGAGTGTCTGTCTGATCCTGTGAGAAGAAGAGACATTTTATTTAGATGTTGAATGGTAGATTAAATATTGAGGGCCTAATTCTTCATCGCCTTGCACTGGTGTTATTTGAGGATCAGTATTCTGACTGCATCTTTAAATATTAAATTTCTTCTGACAGGATGGAAGCTGATATGCAACCTCTGACATTGGGCTCCCGTGCTGTTTCTTATGTCACAGATGATGACAATTGCCAGAAACAGTGACTAGCAGCAGCAAGAGACTCTGTAATATTCACTTTAATTGCATTCTATATTTTCAGGCATAATTTACTGTTTCAAAGTGTTAAAAAATGAGTGCCCTGACATGACTGCTCAGTATCCTGTAGCAAGCCACTGGGAACAGGAAAGTTTTTCTTTCAAGACTCAACAAAAACAGTCCCTTACTGTGTGACAGAAACAAGCTGCACCAAACCTGCTAGTGATTCAGCATGTTTTTCTAAATTCAAACTGGGCTGCAGCCTGAAGTTTGCAGTCGGGATTCAAACCCTGCAGGGAAACTCAAGCCTTTCTCCCAGCATCCGTCATGGTGCCAGATAGGGAACCAAATGAGTAGCAAAACTCTCTCTGTACTAAACTAGCATAATAAATGGCTTCAGGGCACACAGAGAGAGGCCAATACACAGCATTAATTAGCCTAAAAGTAATTAGCAAAATATTGCTAAAAAAATCATGAGTGGCACGATTGAGGGCTGGATGAGTTTCTGAACTCAGCAATATGAAAACCCATTTGTAATAACTGTGAATTTGATGCACATTGGGAGGTTTCAGTGACAAGCAGACCAATTTTGACTGGAAGAGGGAAGCATAGTATAAAATATAATTTGCTGTAGAAATTAAAGACTCTGAATGAAATGTATATTTTTCCAGCGAATTCTGACCTGTGCAAGACAAAGAAGAAACAGACATTACTCTTTACAAGAATTAGTCACGTTAATTGCAGTGAACATTTTATTGAGTTTAGCTGTGTTTTTCTAGGGGAAACTATCTTAAAATGAGTAACTAATTTTTCAAACATGTTTGTTATTCAAAAGTTTTGGACAAATGAGACTAGATTTTAGCATATGGATCACGCATGAATAGACTATTCTTAGTTTTACTTCACACAGTCAATATTTAATCCTTGAGCTACATGATCCATCACATAGGTCTTGAGTTTTAAAATAATTTTCCATTTTTCACTATACTTCTGCTCTTTACCCCTAGGAAATGAAAAACATGCTTTGGTAAACACTGGAGTCTAACATGGCTTAAGAGCCAAGGCATTATTGACATTCTTACCTTTTTTCCCTGTTTTATAGAATTTGTGAAGTATTAAGATGATTTGGAATTCCTACAGGGACTTAGGCTCCTAAATCACTTCAACTCATGCAAAATATATGATGTCCAAAAAGATACTGTTTGGTGTATGCTGTCACCACAGGTCAAGCTAGAAAGCTATAGTATGTCATGTTCTCTAACAGGGATGAGAGCTCTCCCTTGCTGTACTGATGACATTCTTGTCTGGTGCTTCTAGCAATATCTTTTAACAATACTGGGGTTTGTGTTCCAGTGTATACCTATATTATTTGACACACTGCTCCTGTGTAGTTCTGGTTTTGTGACTATTTTCTTCCCCAGTATAACTGCTTGGAATGAAGATCTGGTTTAAATTTCTAGTTCAAGCAAAGTTTTCCCTCTGCAAGTCTCATTCTATTAGCATTGTGCGTCCCTTTTTTATTATGCAGTTTTTTCTTCATCATCTTTGTAAGGTTGCTTAAAACACAGGTACCTAAGTTTTTGCAGCTGGTAATTTCCTGGAAATATTAATTTGACTTCAATACCTTTATTACTGTGGCATGTATGGGCTCCCTACCTAGGTCTCAGCCAGGTCAGACTCTGATCAGACATAGATTCTGTGTAAGTCTGGGAATAGTTTAGCATCTCAATAAATGTGTTAGTGTAAATGGAATGTGCAGGAGAATAAAGAGGGAGACAAGTAGTTAACGTTTAGATAAGGGCCATGAGAGAGTGTGTAAAGAAATAAGTGATAAAAAGAAAAAAAGGAAGATCTGTACCATTTTCTCTCTCTCCTGTGAAAGTTTTCCTTTGAGAGTCATCAGACTTAACAGCAGCAGTCATTCCTCAGCCCTACCTATATCTATGATAGTTAAATGTTTCCTTACTGCTTGCTCCTTCTATATAGGACACCCTCTGCTGCAAAATACATTGATGGGATGACACACAATTCCTGCAGTGCAATTTTAAGAGATAGTAAAAGAGGACTAACTAGACATTGCATGTGCCAAAAATTAAACCAGGCTGCATATACCAGATGAACTTTGGGAGAAATAAATGTTTATGTGTTAAAAATGCCTAGGCCGCGTGTAAAAGAATTTATTTCATTAAATTATATGAATGGAAATTTAGTTCTAGTGATTGTGTAGACATAAGTAGTTAGCTGTGTCAATATTAAACAAGCCAAAAGGTTTTTAAGAGGTAGACAGTACACAAAAGTTTCAGGATGGGCACAGAAACAAATAGTACCTAGTGGAGATGCCTAATGTAAGTCCTGGAAGCAAGAGGTCTTCCAGGTAAAAGCAGATTTCTGCTCAGCCAGCCCTGCTGACAGTCTCTGTTCTTGGAGAGTGGGTCTAGAGAATGTTAGGTGCGGAAGGGTTTCAATTAGTTCCGTTGGCTGACTTGCTTGGGGTCTGCTATATCAAATCCATCTGGCACATCCAGAACACCATTACAGATGTTAAAAAAGAAAAAAAAGTCAATTACATTATAGATCAATATGTCTTTTAACATAGAACAATAATCTATTTATGTCAAAGTTAATGAAACCATCTTCTGACCCTAATAACTTTTCTCAACTTTTCTTACTACTTGTGGGAAGTAGCAGAATTCCTCAAGGAGCAGCTGCTTCCATTTCATGCAAAATCTGGAAAGCTATGATCTGCTCAAGTGCTTTGACTTTGTTGCGTGTTATAAATGCTCAAACTACAAGATTTAAAACAATATTTAGACTGGAATATACTGAAAGACAGGATACTTAGATTCAAGCTCTTCGGGGTTTTTTCTGTTGAAAAATAGAGAGGAACAGCTATTTATACAGTTTGTGTGTAAGGTTACATTTGGATTTGAATTGCCTTCATTATTTGTACATTGTGAGTTTTCAGTTTAGGTTTAATCCTAAAAGCAAGTTCAAATATTTTTCTACACAAATGATATTTATTTACATGAGACTTACCAACTTTTCTGTGACAATGATACAGAGAATTTGTTTGCTATTTGGCAATTTTAAAGTAACATGATTTAAAATATATGGGTCAGTAATTGTATCCAGTTTTAAGCTTTAGGGGCCAGTTTCGGATGAATAAAACCTTACAATATGTTTATGTAAACATGCAAGGTATCTACCTAATTCTACCACTGCTGAAAAACATACAAAAAAGAAATAAACATTTACGAAGTTGATTGTTTTGATTTGGTTTGGTTTTTTATCTAAAGACTGTAAAGCTGTTTATGAAAAATGCTGAAAAAACTAGACCTTCAAGCATCTGAGCTGCTGAGTAGACGTAGTTTTCTGTTTGGGAAACATTAGTAATTATCAAAGTACTGGAAAAAGTTAACAGATTATGTATTAATCTGTGTTAATTAATGCCTTTTGCTTCCACTAACTATCCATGTCCCAAGCAAAAGTGCTACCGAGCTGCATTTTCAGAGTGGTTACTATCTTTACGAGGAGCTTAGAGATATCATACTCCATGGCATGATGCTTCCCCCTATGTGCTGTGTATGTCCTAAATACTTTGGCAGTAGGTGTGTTTACAAGGGTGGTCTAGTGAATAACACTTAAAGGTGGGAGCGAGAAGAGCTTGCTTCCACTCCAAACCTGCTTTTGGCTTCTTTGTGGACTAAATTTGCTCTCCATGTCTCTCACTTAGCACTGTCTTTCTCTTGTAGTGGGGTTATAGAGCATGTAGTTGATTGAATAAAACCTGTTTGAGCTCTCACAGAGTAGTATCCATGACTAAGAGCTTCTAATCTTTTCAGCTGCTTTGAGCATTGCATCCACTGTAGCTGGTCTTGGCCTAGAACATTAGCATTTAAGCAGAATATAAAAATGAGGTGCATCTGGTTATGACATCTTTAATATGAGTAAATAAAATGAGTAATAGTCCTGTAGTCTATCAGCATAGCTTACTGACACTGCACAGGCACACATAACTCTTCTTTGTTCCCTATGCTGGCTTCACATACGGTCCTGGTGACCAAAGTCCAAAGTCTTAGTCTCCCTTTTCAAGGTGCTCAGCAGTTTGATCCCAATGGTATTCAAGACCAAAACCATCTGTCTCGATGGTCTCAGGTCAAGACTGGAGATGATAATTCTGCTCGTTCTGTGTAAGCTGGCTTTTTATTTTTGAAATAAGGTTCTTTCTGCTCATTCTAGATGCTGCAATGTCAAAAAAATGAAACAAAAATATAACCCTGAAACCTGTGGTCCTAAAACTACATAAGAATTGGAGTGCTATGAAAGCAACTGTCGTGGTTTAAGCCCAGATATAAATCTGCCATGACATCGTTAGCTCACCCCACCCTCCACTTCCTGCCCCACTCCCAGAGGGATGGGAAGGAGAATTAAAAGAATGTAACTCCCACAGGTTGAGATAAGAACAGTCCAGTAACTAAGGTGTAACACAAACCACTACTGCTACCACCAATAATAATAATGATAAGGGAAGTAACAGGGGAAGAGAATACAACCACTCACCACCTGCCGACCGATACCCAGCCCAACCCATTAGTAATCTAACCCTTCCGGGTAACTGCCCTCAGTTTATATAGTGGGCATGATGTGCTGGATATGGAATACCTCTCTGGTCAGTTTGGGTCAGGTGTCCTGTCTCTGCTTCTTCCCAGCTTCCCCTCCTCCCTGGCAGAGCTTGAGGCTCAGAAAGTCCTTGGTCAGACCAAACATTACTAAGCAGTAACCAAAAACATCGGTGTTATCAGCGCTGTTCCCAGGCCGAAAGTCAAAAACACAGCACTGCACCAGCTACTAAGAAGAAGAAAAATGACTGCTACTGCTGAACCCAGGACAGCAACCTTTTAGAGAAAATATGGTATTCCCAGTAGTGAATGTAGCAGCGGGCTTGAGATAGTTGTCTTTGCAGAAGTGTAAACAAGATAAAAAAATTCAGTTCAAATGTGGTTGTAATAAAGTCCATATGCAAAAATCAAGAAATTCAAATGATGGTTCTCTCAAATTGCATTCATGTTCAGTGAAAAATGAAAACCTGGCGGACAGTAATTGTACTACTGCCCTATCTGTCCATGACTGTCCATGTTGCCTGACATTTCTTGTTAAATTAATTTGTTTCAATTTGTTTACAAATTTGCTGAACCTGAAAATTCTTTGTGATAAAATTTTACATGTTGAATAATAACCTGAGGCAATTTTGTTAGATTTATTTTACTTTTTCATTTCAATTAGAATGGGTTTGTATCTTTCCAGAGACTGTTTTCATCTTGAATGGCAAAATGCTTTGTTCTTGTTAAATGATAAAGCAGCCAATAGGTTCTCCTTTAAAAGTATGCAGTGCTCTTCAGATCATTGAATATTTTTATATTTCTTCAACACAATTGTTCACCAAGATGAACAAGATTTTCCTTGGTGGTCAATCTGAATCATTCTCCCTACCCTTGGCTGAATGTCAATGCTAATGCACAAATGGGAGTGAGGAATCTATGGCTGGGGTTCAGGGAAGATTTGGAACTGGGAGCCTGGAATTGTTTTAAGTGTCTACGGAATTACATCCTAAGAATTCAGATGGGGCCTAGCCAACAGTGATTCTGGGCATCCCAACCCTCTTGGAAATTAAACTAGATTTGACTGCTTAGGCTGGTTATTATCAAACACAGAATTTGGTATAGAGCAATTAGTTTAAACTATAAAAATAGTAATGTTTAACAAAACTGGGTTAAAATAAAGAATGAAATTTAGTCAGCCTACTGGATAACCTTTTTCATCAAAGATTCAAAAGGGCTCTGCAACCCTCTGAAAAATGAATCTCAAAGTGCCTTTGTAACAGTTTATTACCTATATTTTATGAAATGCTGCCTAAAATTTTAACAATATGTCAGTTCCTCAGCTGATATGTTTATAACTTCTTTGGCTTCACTTGAGTTGAACTGATTTTATACCAAAAGAGCATCTATTATATTTCATAAGTATTTAAAGAGTAAAAGTTTTGACTAACTGTGATGGTGATCATCACATTATTGTCTAGAGATCCATTACTACCTGAAGTTAGAAAGAATAAGGACTGGTGAAAAAAATATAACCTTGGATATCTTGAGGTCCTTATTCAGGAAAATCTTAGCTTTGATAAAAGCACCATTTATTGGAAAGATAATGACTAAACAGCATTCTCCTAGACTGTGTACACTATTGAAGCAAAAGCTGGTATAAAGGTATAATGGTATAGTAACCTCATGGGAACTTTGCAAATCCACCGAGTAAATGTGGGATTAATATTCTGATATATTATGAATAGCAATATAGGATTTGACACACTTTCTTAAAATATCACATCAAGTTCATTTCAAACAGTGGTTGAAATAAATTTGAAGAGTCTATATGCAGTCCAGCTTCAAGTAGTAAAGGACTACCAAAGAAAGGGTGATGCTGCCAAAGAATTATCTCCAGAAAACTTCTTCATGTGGGACTAGGCTGGAGTTGGGCATCTTAAGCTAAAACTAAGTTTCATGGGTTCAGCTATAGCAGTCATTTTTCTCCTTCTTGGTAGCTGGTGCAGCACTGTGTTTTTGACTTTCAGCCTGGGAACAGCGCTGATAACACCGATGTTTTCGGTTACTGCTTAGTAATGTTTGGTCTGACCAAGGACTTTCTGAGCCTCATGCTCTGCCAGGGAGGAGGGGAAGCCGGGAGGAAGCAGAGACAGGACACCTGACCCAAACTGACCAAAGAGGTATTCCATACCACAGCACGTCATGCCCAGGATGTAAAAACTAAGGGCAGGGACCCAGAAGAGGGGGGTTCGCAGCTGGGTCAGGCTTGGTATCGGGTGGTGAGCAGTTGCATTCTCTTCCCTTGTATTTCTCTTGTCATTATTATTATTGGTGGTAGCAGTAGTGGTTTGTGTTATACCTTAGTTACTGTATTATTATCTCAACCTGTGGGAGTTGCATTCTTTTGATTCTCCTCCTCATCCCTCGGGGAGTGGTGGGAAAGAAGGAGGGGGGAGTGAGTGAGAAAACTGCATGAATTACGACTTAAACCACGACACTAAGCCCATGTTAAATGCTAGGGTTAGGATTAAGGGTGTAACAGATATAGGGTTAGGTTTAAGGATTAAGGATGTAAGAGAGAAAAAAAGCCTAGCATTCCAGTTGGAATGGGACTGCAATAAAGCTGCCAGAGGAAAGAACAGGCTGCAGAAAGACTTGTCCCTGAAGAAATATATCATATGTGACAGGGATGGGGATCTTGGGCTAAGGCTCAGCCCATACCTTGGCCTAATGTCAAGGATTATGCTTAGAACTGGAGATGGCAAAGAAACTAAGCTTATGGTATCATTTGGATTGAGGATACCAAAAACATTGTCCACTGAGGACTTTTCATGTGAAACTAGGCTGAGGCTTAACCTAAGGTTTAGTCCATGTCAATGCCTAGGATTAGGGAGGTGAACTGAGGAGAGACAAAGCTTAGGGTTGCAGGTAGACTAAGAATGTAAATAGACTGCCAAAGGAGAGGGAAGGGCACCAGAAAAGTCGGCTCCTGAGAATTTCTTCATGCAAAACTATGGTGTGGAACTTGGGATAAGGCTCGGCACTTGTATGGGCTTAGGGCTGGGATTAGGAGAGAGACCAAGTGTAGAGCTGTAGGTGAAATGGGTATATAAAGGTACTGCCAAAGAGATGTGCAAGTAGACTTCTCCCTTCAGAAATTCTTTATGTGGGGGAGAGCTATAAGACTTCCCATACAGCTCAGCCATTGCCTAGGTTTGGGGTTGGTAGAAAGACAGAGCCTAGAACTGCTGTATTGGGGCTGCAAAGGGGCTGTCACAGGAAAGAGCAAGCTGGAGATGAGTTTCTCTTTCAAGTGTTTTGTATGGGACATCATGTGGTTTTGCCAGTTGACATCTAGAGTTCTGTTCCAACCTATATTATTCTATGATTATGTATTGGCTCTGGGAAACAATGTGAAATGAAATACAAAACATCTCTGTGGCTGCAGCTCAAGTTTAAAAAATAGAAAATTAAGGATTATTCTCCCATGGTCTCCTCAACATGAAACAGTCTGATGCAGCACTGCATTGGCTACTATCCAGGCTAGTTGGGAGGTAAATTGTACTCCTTCTCCTGGAATCGAGCCTTCACCCCCAATGCCCCCAACCTCTCTTCTCCTGAGAGCTGAAGTCAGCCAAGTGGAACCACAAACCCTGTGAGACACTGACATTCACAAACCAGTCCTCCCACTCTTCTTCCTCAACATTTCCCTCATTTGCTGAATTTCCTTCTTGGCCCAGACAATTCCAGGCTAGACAAGTCTTTGCTGTGGCAAACCATCTAACCCGTTTGGGCATGGAGAAGACAAAATGCATTTCCTGGCTCCAGCTTGCAAACATATGAGTCCTGACTGCACCAAAAATTCAGCTGTTGATTCTAGCCATATGACACTTCCAGCACATACGGGAGAAAGTGCTTGGGAATTGGGAATGCCATGTTTTGAATGGCTGCGCCATTCCTTCTTGGGAAGGCCCTCTGGGAGTTAGCTGACAGGTAATTTTGTGGGCCTATTCAAGTAGCCAGTCTAGCATGTCAGGCCTACTAGACATTGATTTGTCAGCCAAACTTATGATTTGTCACTATCTTTCTGCAAGGTTCTTATGTTAGCCCTTAGAAAACAACTCTCTTACAAGTTTGCAGCTCTCTGTATAAATAAAGAAGTTCATAAAGAAGTTCACAGAGATAAGGGTCAAATCATAGAATAAAATATTTCTTTAAGTACAAAGTGCTGAATTTTTAATTGTTGCCTGTTTCAAGGGCCAGTTTAAACAAGACAGAATTAAGTTGAGCTGTTTACCTTCCTAACGGTGCTTGCTATAGCATAATGAATGATGGGGCTGTAAGCCAAGGAAGGCGACTAGAAGAACGTTTTGTTTAGACTACCACAATAGCCAATTCAGCATCGTGGCAGGAATACAATAGGTTAGGAGTGAGCTGAATTGGCAGAACTGCTGTAAGAGTGATGACTTACAAATGACTGAAGGGATTTAATTTATGCTTCAGATTTCCCCAGACATCTCTATAGTATTTAAAGTTTATCGAAGTGGGTGTTACTTTATAAAGGGGAGTGAGGGCGAAAGATTATTCTTGTCTCTATTTTAATCTTCCCCCACCCATTTGTTCTGCAAGGGTATTTACTTCATTGTATTTCTAGTTTTACCACTAGCTAAGTGCTTTTTGAAAAGTCACTTCATCCGCCATACTCCTGCTTTTCTTTCTGTAAAACAGCAGTAGTGCTTCCTTCTTTCTTTCTGGAGCCTCCAGCTCTCCCAAGTCTCTAGAGAGCTTTCATTATATTTTGTTTTATTGGCAGCAGAGCAGCAACTTTAGAACTGCACAGAGAACAAAGCAAATTTAGCTTACGAAAACACTTGTATTCAGTTCAGGGAGAAACAAGCTCCAAGAAGCATTTTGCTGCAGGCTTAAGGAGTCTTGTGATTGGAAAGCTGAGATGAGAAAAAAAAGCACTGTCTTGCTGCACAGAGCAATGTGCCTCTCTCCCAGAACCTGGCTACTTTATCATCTCAGGAGGTCACTTTCATACTCATTTCAAGCTCTTTATTACTTCCGTGAAATGATTAACATACTGTTAACAAAACCTTAGTTTTGTTCCTATTTCTGATACCCTTGTGTCTGGCTGTTTCTTTTCCTACTTCCTAGCTCCTACTCACTCTGAAAGCAAGAATCTAGAAAAAATAGTTTAGAATTATGCAAATTAATGGACGTTTGGTATAATTCTGTATATTAAAAATATGTACTTGGTCATAGCTTGTAACAGCCCATATCTTACTTCAAATAATCTTCGTCAGAAAGAATATTAGAGTGAAGAAGTTCTACACGACATACTGAGGCTTTTTGTGGATGAGGATTTACCAAGAGAAAGAATGAGGAAAAATTTTATTTTCTCATATTTTACTACTGATTGCTAGCAAATATAAGCTCCTCCTAACTATATGCATACCTGTATGCATTCATTACTGTTTTCACTTATTCTAACTATCAACTGATGCTGGTAGGTTTAGCTTAAATCAATATAAAAAGAATGTTAATATACACAGAACAGTTTTGAAGGCCAAAGTCCTTCAGGTATAATCCTTAAAAATCTATTATTTCTTTACTAGTACATCACTGAGCATATCAGCCAAACATTCTGAGAGTTTTCTGGGGAAAAAAATATCAAGACTTTCAATGAGACTGAGGTTCAGAAGAGCTCTGACATTTCAGTACAAAGCGGGACTAAGAAGCATCTTTTGGAATCAATAATACAAAGCAGTACCACTGTGATGAACAATTTGAATTTGTGAATCAAATCCGTTTTCTCTGGGCCCTTTGAAACGAACAAGCATTGTGTTTCACCCGGTTTCCTAAGCAGATATCTTTATTTAAAATAAAAACTCATCTATATTTTTCTGACTTTTGGATTTTTTCTAAAGTGCGTTGTTTGAAGGGCTTTTAAATACATTATTAGTATGCTAATATAGGATTCTTAGAATAGGTTCAGACCCTGTTGTGCTGCTGCTCTTCAAACCCATTGGAGTAGTGGGAGTCACTGCAAAGAAGAGCTTATGGTTTAAATAAGTAAGTTAGAATAAAATAAGAAAAAAAAAAGTCTCTACATAGGGACAGTAATAATGTTGACCTCCAGCAGACAAAGCTGGGAATATAACTCAAGCCAGTAAATACCCTGATGCAAGCCCATGTGCTTCTGAATAATAAGAATCTGAAATTAAGAACGAAAAACACAGTTCTGTGAGACGACTCTTGAACTAATCTGAGAGGTGTTTATATGGCGACTTACATTTAGGCTTTTTCTCTGTTTAAAGACTTTATAGTGTTACATCAGGCCATTTTTTTTGCAACAGTGCTATGGCATAACATCATGTGCAAAGCAGTTCTGTTCTTCCTTTAGTGTTTAAGTACTTAGTTTTTATTTAACTTAACAAGTGGTAGGCTAACTCGTATCTAATCCTAGTCAATCTTATTCTAAAAACCATTGATCAGACAGTATTTTTGGACTTCACATAAGAGCAAGAAAACAGTCTTAAGTGTTTCTCCCTTTTTTAATTTCTTAAATGTGTCATATTCAAATACACGATGTGATGTTTTGCTTGATACTGAGAGGCAAAAAGTTCAGTTGGTGGAGGTTAATACTATCTCAAAGCCTGAAGTCACAGTATGTTTTTCTACCCTAGAATTATTGTCCTAGTCTTTTAATCTTTTGGAGTCTGTTAAAAACAATTAAATAACACTATTTCTTTGAGGAAAAATTAAGGAGCATTCCCATATAGATTAGATTAATACCTTTGCTGCTACTTTGAGGGGCCTTTGAGAAATTTAAATTCAAACTACATGTGTAGTACTTTGTATACAATCTAAAGAAAACACCATAGCCCTATTTTCTTAGCTAGTGAATTCATATCACTTAGGAATACTTCATCCTAGAATAGCCTTCTCCCTACGGGCTGCAGCTGAACTGAAATTGGCAAGGGCTGCTTCATCTTGGAATGGTAACTTCATCCCACTGAAGAATTTAAAACAAATGAGACAAGCTGTACCTTTCTAACCGAGAGCTGGAATCTGGACCAAAGTGTGCAGAAAGAGTTTTCATACTCTGAAGGTCTCTAAATTTGTACATGTCAATAGGTAATGTTCATTTATCTCCTACCAGCTAGCATGCTGATGTGGACTCATAGAAGATCAGGCGTATGGCAATCTGGAGTCAAGGCAAGAGCCAAAGTATTTTAACTCCAAAAGGAAGAGCAAATGTTGTGCAATATCTTTACACAATATCAATGATTCTGAGTTTGCAGCATATTAAACTCAGATCCTGCTGTTGGTTCATACTCTGTTAAATAAAAGTAGAAGTGGGACAAGTCTGACTCAAACATAGATTTTATTTCATAACCCAGAAAATGGAACAGGTTAAGGTATCGTTCAGGAAATAGTTACAAACAAAAGCAGGCATAGCTTATAGAGAAGACAAACACATTTGTGTTTCTTATACTGAATTATTTCTTTGGTAAAGAGTGTCTTTATTATGGCCAAGATAGCAGTTCTGGAAGGTTTTGCTATTTAAGTGCCAATTGCTGTGGATAACCATGATCTGCTTTAACTCGCATATCTAACTTTTGGTAAATGGTCTCTTTGTTCTCATAAATCCATGCAGTTTGCCCATTTTGTACATCTTATTCCCTTGTTTTTCATTACCTGTGCTTTTCTTATTTAACAATTCTTAACATCATGTCAGGTTATTGTAAATAATTTGTTGAGTTTTTAATTTAATCCTCCTTCTAGTGCAGCTGCAGCTGGTTTTAAACTGTGCTTACATACTTTTGGTTTACCTGAATATTAATAAATGGCCAACCCAATCACAGCTGTGACAACCACTATCTTGCAGAAGAGTAACACACATACCCCTCCTCATTAAAATCTTCAATTTGGCTTAATTTCATATGACGTTTAAAGATAAGACAACTTTTACATTTGTTCGTCTTCCAGTTTTGAACTTCAATTTTCTGAAGAGGATTTTTATTTTAAATTAAAGTGGATGTTCCTGGGCATTAATTTGATTGGAAGAGCTGTGGTGTTTGTGGGAGGAATTCTATAAATCTTGGTGGAAATAAGTTATTGGCAGCTCTGATTACAAGCAAAAAGTATTTCTGAAGGACTCTCTGAAGGAAAGAACCAGGTGTTGGTTAGCTGTGTCTCCACTCCTTCTACTTTTGCTTTTGCTGAAATTATCTAAACACTTACTGGCAGGAACATTCATGAGACAAACAAACTGTAAGTTCAGTGAGTTATTGTGGAAAATGAATTTGGAATTCATCAGCAAGTAGCATTCTTATGAAGAACCTGACTGTAAGAGTTAGTCACTTAATAAGTAGATTGTAATACTACCATGTGTTTTGCATCAGTCTAACCAATGTAGCACAAATTTGAAAGCCTCTTTAGCTGGTGATGAATTATAGATCAAGAGTTGGTAGCCACCATTGTGAAAGTAATTGTTATAGATTTAAGAAAATCAATAACGGTTCATGCTACTCACAGGACAAAAAGCTGCATTTGCTGAATTGGTTATTGTGTGATGTTTGATATTCCCTAGTACGAAAGTGTTCTTTAAAAGTGCTTAATTCAACAAAACCATCTATGTTTAATTGCTGTGTTTACTTCATTAACATTATCAAAGCTGGAAAAATGCCTAAGCTAGTGCTAGTTTGTGTATTCATGGGGGTATTTTGCATTGATCCCCAATATCAATTGGATAGTAGAAAGCAAAATTCTGCCTGCTACCACAAGGGATGACCAGTTTCATTTTAGGCCTGTTGCCTTTCATATGAGCCATGAACATGGACACTCTGCACCTTTTATTCCCTTCTCTAATTCACATCCTACTTGCTGGTCCAGACCCCAGAACTAAACTCTTTGGCTGCTTTTCTACTACTCACTCACATGGTTCTTGACTATAATGGCTCTTTCTTTGGTTTTATGTTTTTAGATTTTACTAGAAATAGGGCCATATTGATTTCAAATAACCTTGCTCTTACAGTGTAATGTGCATCTTAACACAGGATAAATTAGAAAGCAGTACAGGAACAAAGGCAGTTGGTGGGATAAATCCAGAGGTGTTCTAGGATGGGGTATAACTGCTGAAGTTTGTGAGTCTTCATGAATCTGCAAACTCATGAAGCACATTAAATTACACCAAACATTGCCAAATAGGAGAGCATAATAAATGCTTTTTTTGTTTGTCCTGATGTAACAATGATGTCTAAATGATTTGATATTGCTCTGATGAAAACGAGAAAAGAAACAGGAGTAGGTGGTGTGACATGACTCCTTCCAGATGGTGGAGTCATGGTGTAGCAAATTATATTTCCATATAATATTATATGATTTTTTACCTTTGAAATTTGCATTCAAATCCAGCTGCCTGGCCAGTTTGCATAAACATTGAAGTCTTTCTAACTCATTCATTCTGATATATCTGCTCATAAGTTTCTGAGATAGATTTTTGCCTGACACTTTCTACACCTGGCCTCAGTTGCAATGTCCAGCCTTCAGAAAAAAATCAAGCAAATTATGCTCAGCTGTTTTGAAAGCAAAGGTTGAGGCAAAGTTATAGTCTTCATGTACTCTGAATGACACTTTGGTGCTTTCCTAACTCACACAGCTGTTGTTGTAAATCTTGAAGCAGGATTGCTTCATCGTTCCCTAGCTGGAGTGAAAAATAAACTGAAACTCAGAAATGTGGGTTCATTATTTTAAAAGTTGACATTTGCAAATGCACAATAGAATGTCTTTTTTTTTTCTTGTGGTTAACAGAATAATTCAACATCTTACACATCAACAAATAACTTATTAATTGAGGCCATCTGACATATACAGATGAATTCAAATAGAGGTTTATCAAGATTCCAATTCAACATTCTTAAACTATGTGCTTTAATTTAGGGTATGTTAATTGAAAAGGTGTTATTCAAAGGACAGTTTATTTTACAAATCACATGTAATCATGATTTGTTATCACTTAATTTTCTATATTTTTAAAAAAGCCAAATATCTTTCTTAAATGTGGGAACTCGATACACAAGATGTGATAAAGGAGATTAATTTGGTGACATTCAAGAACAGTGTACATATTCTTATTAAGAAATAAAATAGCTTTATTCAGTTTATTGCAATTAGCTTCCACAATTAATTAGGATAAACGCATATATGCAGGGTAACTTGATGTGATTCTACTAATCCATTTTAGAAGTTTATTGAAATTATTTTCTAGAGTGCATATATATATAAAAATATCTTCATTTGAAAGGAATTAGATAACTGTATGGAGCAATTGCCATTATTGTGTTGACTTATGCTGCCTTAAATCTAAAACCAAACAAAGTTGTTAATCAAATAGCTATTTAAAGGGAAATAAATTTGCTCCATTAGTTTAGAATCTGTGCTTTATGACATAATTCAATTAAGAAACACCTCACTGGGCATAGGAAAGAGCATGATGCTATGTAGCTGGAATTCACAACCATACATCACATAACAACATCATCACATAATAACACAAAGGAACTTAGCTTCAAGTCAAAAGTTTCAGCCTGGTAAGAGTATATACCTGAAGCAAAGACCAGTAATAGCGTCTCTCCAGATCTCTTTTAAACTTGATTGTATTTTTGATTATTTATCTTTCATAAAAATGTTTTACAATATTTTCATATCTCTGTGGCACTCTGTAAGCACGCCCATGATACTTGTCAGGCTTCTGCTGTGAAAAATGATAATCTAAGAGAGATAAGGTGTTGTATAAGAAGTGCATTTTTCCTTCTAAGCTGTTTACCACTATTGCTAGGGAAAATACTATCATTATTGAAACAGCTGCAGGGAAAACTGTCACCAGGATAACACTGATCGCTCTCTTATGTTTGGGAATACTCTGGGCAAAAAAAGAGATGTTAGATACTTGTCTAATGAGAAAGCAAGCCATGGTGAGACTGGCCAAAGTGATATTCACAAATCTCAAGAAAATTTGAGAAGCACATTAAAAAAAGAAACAGCTCCAGAGCTTACCCAGGTGCTGGGTCTAGGTCTGCCGGGGAGCTGAAAGGGCCAGGCGCTGGAGCCTTTGCCAGACCCGCAGAAGACTACCTTGGCTGAGTTCATGTGATATGCATGGCGCATTGCTACAGTCTAACTTTGTGACTTTCAATGACTCCAAAACCACCTCATTGCTCCAGGAAGGAACATGCGGGAGTTTGCCTTCATGCAACTTGACAAGGTGATAGGAAGAATAGATACCCCTTACATGAAAACATTTGCCAGTTGTATCAAATTTGGCAAGACAAGCACCAATGTCACCTTGAGAAAATGTAACTCAGATGACATTCAATGCGTATACGTACAATGCGCTGCAACACAGCCTAATTTCATGTGATATATGCAAATACACTCTATTTCGCCTTATTTTCTATTTCCATGGTGCTCTCTGAGACCTGTATCTTAACTGATTGAAAGCAATGTTCAGTTTCTTCTGAATTCCTGGTTTAAATAAGCAGTGAAGGCAAATTCTGTGTGTGGTGGTGTACAACTTCTGAATGTTGCCTGTTTAAGTAGGTAACTGGAGAATTCTCTGACGTGTTGTTCAGGTTAGTTAAAAAACAAACAAATAAACCAAAATCAAAACCCAACAAAATAAGAAGCCCAAATGCTATCAGCCAACAGTTTTTGTGATGTTTTAGGATTTGGTTTATATTCCCACAGTCAGCCAGCCAGCCTCAGTTCAAAGCATTATAATTAAGTATCAATGGTTTATCTGTCCTTGTAAGCACACTGCATCCCTGGTGTCTACTATTTCTTTGGTAGTATCCCAGTAAGGGTCATGGTGATTTTATGCTAAATATGATTCTGTTAAAAGGTTCATGGTGTGTGAAAGCTGAACTAACAAGCGTTAATAGCCACAACCTTCACTGGTACAACAGAGCTAGAACAAGATTGATCCTTTACCCAACCCTATTGCACTCCTGCTTAGAATTTCCTAGAAAAAGTCAATGAAAATATCACTTGCTTAAGAAAAAAATGGGATGTATAAAATAGTCCAGCTCAAAACCAAGCCCTTCCTGAGCAGAGAAGTTAAAGTGCAGTGTTTGCTTCATTTTACAATGCTAATTTTATTTGGCATATTCTTTGCCAAATTTGTTCTTTTTATTTTGTTGGGGGAATTTGCCATTGTAATGTTTATTTTTTATGTTACCAGCACTTGTTTCTTTACTTTGGGGTTTTAACTCAAAATCAATACTAATACTTATATGTTTATCACTTGTAGCCCTATTACCTGCCTGATATCTGTCTCGGTTTGAGCAAGAAAGAGGTGAACAGCTACTTCTGGGTTCATGGGTTAAAACTCTTGCAAAGAAAAGCATAGCTAAATTTTTAGTTTTACAGGGCATAAACTGTTTCTCATACTTCCCTTCATCTGACTGTTGCAGACCGAGCGTATTTGTCAAATACTGCTCTTGGCCTCATGTCTGAGAAGTCTTCTGCTTCTGACGTATTTTCCTAAGGGAGTTGCAACTGTTAGTGGTTTTGCTTTGGCAGCCTATGATCAGACTATTTTAATTGCCTCCTAACAGCTTGCAAATGTGACTGACTAGGAAGGCCTCTGCTTTGATGGCCTCCTTCTTCTGGAAGACAGTCTAAATACTTTTGAGGTGTACTGAAAGTGACTCCCCCAGTTCTGCAAAACCTGGTATTTTGCTCATTGCTAAGGGCTATCCAAAGATGAATTACCATAGAAATTCCCATTTGGAGATGCTATAGAGAAGTAAAAATTAAATCTACTCTTCAATACTGCTGTATTAGTTTGAATCTGGGCAGCGAAGTAGTGCATAGTAAGCCGAGGTGTGAATTTATACAGCACAAGCAACCCTGTCAGAGTTTGCTGTCTGGATATTTGTATCCAGTGATTTTGCAGATTAGATTACTACATCCATTCAGACCCTGGAAATTCTTACTCAGTGGAGAAAAACTACAGTATATTTAGAATGACTGTGACAATTCTCATCTTTGCTTGGTAAACCTCAATCTGAAAGTCACCACCAACATTGCCATTTACCAGCTGTGGTTGCAGCCAGTTTATTAGTTCACAGGATTTTAAGGATTAGGTGTTTATTTATAATATTATATTATAATTCATATTATGAGGAAAGTTCTATAGTAGGGGAGGGTGTTTTGTCATCTAGAAAAGATTTCAAAAGCCACAGGCTGCACCAGGGGTGGAAAGGTCTTTATTACAGTGCTGCTGTCTAGCCAGACTTGAAAACGAGACATATTTGCTCACAGGACTGGAGTTTATCATGCAGAAAGAGTAATTAAACTTGAATTGTGTCAGCCAACTACTTTCAGATGAAGAGAGGTCAATGAATGTTGCTCAGAGGTGAAAGAAAAAAATGATTAATTATTATAGCCACTGTCCAAGACAAATGCTTCACTGCCTCAAATCCGTTCAAAGGGAGGAAAAAACTCTAAACAAAGCACCTTCAGTACTTCTCTTAATGTTTGAAATTTCTTGAGTTCATGATTCCTTAGGGGAATAGACGTAATGGAGAGGGTCCAGAGAAGGGCCACAAAAGTTATCAGAAGAATGGAACACCTCTCCTACAAGGACGGGCTGAGAGAGCTGGGCTTGTTCAGCCTGGAGAAGAGAAGGCTCTGGGAAGACCTTACAGCAGCTTTCCACTACTTAAAGGGGGCTTACAAGAAAGATGGGGGACATACTTTTTAGCAGAGCCTGTTGTGATAGGTCAAGGGGTAATGGTTTTAAAGTAAAAGAGGGTAGATTTAGACTAGCAGTGGGGGTTGGACTAGGAGACCTTTAAATGTCCCTTCCAACCCAAGCTCTTCTATGACTGTAAGGGCCCTCAGTAAACAAGTACAAACAATGTGGCTCAATTAAAAATGCACTTGCAGCAATGTGCTGACTTTATGTTAATTTAGAAAATGTTTGGCAATAGGAGATCAGAAGAGATTTGCATTGAAACCTTGACTCGCAGTTAATCTGGAAGTGCCTGCTTGAGCTGTTTGTAGAATGTCACACAACACAAACCAAGGTGGTTCTTTGCTGAGAAAACAAAAGTTAAAGTTCAACAACTTGTTGAAAGTTGTTATAAGTGAAGTTGGCAGAGGTGGCTGTCATCATGATTACCTAACACGTTCTGTTATGAGACCTTTTTTATGATAGTGTGTAACTTGAAAAAACTGGACCTGAATTCTCAAATATTAGCATCAGCCCGAGGCTGAGTTTTTGAGTTTCTGGAGAAAGTGTCAGTGGGCAAAGAACAAATTTAAGGCGAAACATACTGTTTAGCCAATGGTTAAAAAAAAATAATCTTATAACCATCTCTTTGAGAAGCTGGAGAGCCTGGGATCAGGAATCTGTTTAAATCTGGCTGTATCACAAGCTTCTGAAAGTTTTCTTTTATACAGTCTGCATGGAAGTGTGGCAGCAACAGTTCCTGATAACTCCATCTGTACTGGCTGTATGTTAGAGCCCAGGGAATCTGGGCTGAACAGAAGTTTTCCTTCTGTTTAACCTCCAAGTCTACCTGTGGCTCCTGTGGTTTATCTGTTCTTCCTTCTCAGCATCTTTGTGGCTCTTTTTTATTTGTACTGGACCAAGAGGTACTAATGTTAAGAAATCCAGATGAGGAACTTACATTAAAGAAGCTGGATAATCATGGCACTTGGAATATTGAGTTTTACTTACAGTGAGATGTCTGGAGCTTTTTGGAGGGAAAAGCATCAGGATTTGGAAATGGTCCAAATGTGAGATTTGGACAAAAGAAGAAAGAAAAAAGCAACTTCAAAGATTAAGTGGCTTTGTGACAGGAGTGAAGATGGACTGGATTAATGTTTTGTTGAGTTTGAAGGATGGTGTCACCACAGAGCGAATATATGGAAGAAAACAATTGGGATTGGATAATAAGAGCATGAAAGAAGGAACAGATTTTTAAGTCATTGATATTCATAAGATGAAGGTAAAGGCACTCTTGTCAGCCTTTGGCCCTCTATGTGCTACAGAACAGGCACTATATTGTGCCCCACATTAGAGATTTCTGTGCTTTATTCAAATGCTTAACTAGATAAAACAAGCAGCATAAACCAAGTAGACTTGTGGGACTCCTTGTCAAAAAATGTGTACCTTTAACTTCTCCAACACAGATTCTAAGGGAGACTGAACAGATATTTGGAAGAGATACCTATTGCGGTAACTGGGAAAGCAAACCACAGGAAGCTCCGACAATGTCCTAAACTGCTTCTGCACGGGGGCTGAGAGATTGTACTGGGTGAGACGGACTTGATCTGAAATAGTACGGCCATTCATATATACTAACATGTCACAGATAGCATTTTTTTGGAGCCTGTGATCCTTTTTGTCTTGCACAGTATTGAGGTTTGGGGGCTTTAGGAAGGAGGAGAGAAGACCATTTTAGTTTCCCAAGCTGCAGACAGAGCTCAGCTGAGATATTTAACAGAGATTTAAAGGTCTTCCAGGGCTATTTGTTGACTCATGGGTCACCTTCCTATCTGGCATCTCTCTGTTGTGCACTTACATTTGCTGAGTGGAACTTGTTAATTCCACTAGATAACCTTCCATGTAGTGTAGAAAGTGCATTATATAGTGCTGTCTCAATTCAAGCCCCCCAATTAACCGCTTAATTTTATGAGTTTTCTTTCTGAAAATGAAAGTGGTTTTCCAGCCATTTCATAGGCTGAGAGCAGAAAACCTGTGTGTTTTTTAGAAATGACTAGTTGCAAATAAATTATGTAAAAATGACACAATTTACAGATTTGTAAACCGATTGTCATAAGTAGATGTTAGATGGGAATGCTAATAGTTTAGGAAAGAATTTCTACTTACTCCATATTTTTTGTAATACTATGTCACTTTTAAATAATTTTTATCCTTATACTTTCTCATGTTTCACTTCTTGGAGTTGTGGAGTGAGGAAGATTGACTGCAGAACAACAGAAGATTGTCCCTCCAGCTCCGTCTTTCCTTGTAAAGAAACGGGTAGGCAGGCAAAAAACTGGCCTGATGCTGAGTATTTTGCATGGTGGTACAGCAAAATAAGGTACTCGCAAAATAAGGATGAAGTTCAGTCACAGGCAGATTGCTAATGGTCCCATTTCAATAAAGCTTTTGCTTCGAAGGATTGAAAAGAATGGAAGGTGTCCTGAGCAGGGAATCTAAGTACTCTGGGTAAAATCATTGACGCAAAAAGTGCTTTTCTAATTTTTACCATCACTCTGGCTAATAATCAATTAGAGTAATCAGAGATTCAGCTGAAACTTTTCTCTCATGACTACAACAGGTGTTTTGCACAATAGTCATCTCCAGATTTAGGCCTCCAAAAATTTTGCCTTAGGATAAAGCATAGTTTAACCAGACTAGTAGTAACTCTTAATTTGGGTGTATGTAGTAGATTTAAGAAAGGAACACGTGAAAGTAAATATGGTAAGAAATTCTATTTAGATCTTGGAAGTCATTCAGCCTAAAGAGAAAAAAACCCCAAAACAAATCAAATTTCCATGTTCATTAATTAATAATTGTCTTATGTAATTTGTAAAATTATAAGTGTTTCAGTCTTACCTTACATCTCAACTATTCATATCTGTACTTTAGAATGCTATTTGATTTTGGAATTGATATGAAGGAAGAAATTATAAGGGACATATTTAATTAAACTTCATTTATCTGTGATAAAAAATAAAACAGAAGATACCATAAGAAAATGTTTTACTCCTGATTCTTGTTATTATATCATGGCAGTAAACTACAGATGAAGTAGAATTCACTGTGAATGGTGTGACAAAACACTCACGAGTTGTTTTGTTGTTTTTTCCACTTTAACTAATTTAGATTAGGTCCAAGATACTAATTCCTCAGAGGTAACTGTGCATATAGTTTTAGTTCAAAATAAGCAAACTTGTGCAATCCCCAGCCAAGCAGTGTAAGCACAATGAGTGTTTTACCATTTTCATTTATTTAAAAGCTATTTAGGCATATAAAAATCTTTTAAAGATAATCTATTCACCAAACTGTAAACTCCCCAAGCAAAGGCTTTTGCAGATGGTAATTTCTTAATCTTCTCCCAGCCCCCTTTTTTTCCTTTACAGAGAAACATTCCATTTACTACCAAATTCTTCTTTATGCTACTGCATTCCCCTGTCTCAGCTGGAGGTACTTCAGTGAGGTGATCTCTGACACCTGAGCTCAGGGTGCATCACAGGAGAATCACTTTCTGTTTGTCCTAGAGGTGTAGAAGTGATAAGGTGTATGTTCTTTCTTCAGCCATCTGATTTTTTTTCCATGGTGTGTAATTTGTGCTTAGAAATATTGATGATAATTTAGCAAATCAAATGAGATTCTCTGAGAGCATGTTCTTCTCTCCTCAAACTTTCTTTTGCTGTTTTTGTTGTGCCTTTTTTTTTTTTTTTTTTTTTTTTGTGTGTGTGTGTTATATTCCTGGAAATTTGGGGTTAAGTCTTCAATTTCTTGGTGTTTTCAGGCTGTGTTTCCTTTGGTAGGCAATGTATTAGAAAGGAAATCACAGCAGCTTTACTGAGTATAAAATGGACCATTCAATTATCACTATTTTGTTGTTATCCAGACAGGGAGAGGAGGGGAAAATCTCTGCAATTTATGTATTTTTGGATTGTTTTATTGCTGACTTATTTTAAAGTGCCCTTGAAAGTAAATACAGGGATTTTTTCTGGATGGTAGAATGTAAAGGGAGACTGTTCTATGCTCTGAACAATGGCAGTCTTCTGCTTGAATGTGAGATTTTAGAACACAGGATTAGAATGAATTTCATTTTCAGTGGCATTGCCTGTTGGGGTATGACATCCTTTCAGACTTCCAATTTTCCATTGAAAAGGAGAGAAAAGAGGCTGTATGACCTAAGAGAGAAAAGGAATGGTATTAGAAAACTAAATTTAGAGTGAGTTTTCTCTAAAGCCTTGCGAAACAAAGTTTTCTTGCGTGCTACAAGTAGAGAAACACAATTTTGTTGGATGATAATGGAGGGGTTTATGCAAGCAATGCTTCTGCATCTGATTTTCCATCAGATGCATGTAGGATCAATAGCACAGGTGCATTGTGGGCAAAGTATCATAAGCACTGTGGAGCTTGTTTTCATATATACTGGGTATGGGCTTTACGCATACAAATGGACATTCCCATATGTTTTTCATATGTTAACTCTGGCCTTCATCATCTTACAAATATGTTTCGAAATGTTGCTGCATTTCATGCAATTAAAAAGAACAAAGCATTAAGGAAAATAATTTTATGCTTTGTACAGTATAAACAAAAACCCCCAGAACTTTCCAGGCAAGGGAAGAGAGTATGTCAAATTAATCTATAAAAGTCAGACAAAAGGACTTTGCTTGGAAAAGAAATGCAGAGTGGTTTTAATTAACGTTTTGCTTCAGGTCATGCCATGTTCTTTCAATTAGGACTTTAGTGTAAGAAACTGTCTCTTTTTAAATGTCCTTACTCCTTTAAAGGGAAAGACTTGATCACTTTCCAGAGATGGAGGAATGTGATATTTTCAGTTGTCTTTAGTATGGGGGGAGTATGATTTGTTACTCCCTCCCAATTCTGAATATAATTGAAAAGCATCAGGATCCAGCAAATTTAATTACCATTTTTAAACTCTTAATTTTTCTTTCCATTCAGTTCTCTATTTTCTTGAGTATATTTTTCCATTGCAAAATTCTGGCATAAATTATTTCTCTTGATGCTTCAATCACTACTTTTTTTAAGTTTCAGTATATTTATTTCATAGTTTGTATGCAGCATTTTTCTGTAATAACTTTCTGTGAGTTGCCTTTTAGTGTATGTCTTAAAGTACCTGTATTTTAGTTTTAGTTCACAAACATGTTTCTTCTTTCTCATTGTAACTCTTTTTTTTTAACAATAATGTGTTCCCTCTGTATGTGTGTATGCTCTGCAATGGGTCTCTTTTGTTTCTAATCTCCTAGTTCTGGTTGGAATGAAGCACTAAAGTGAACAGAAAGATTGGCTGAGGAATTTTCCAGGAATTCCATAACAGTTTCCCCTTTGATCCAAGCTATAGCCCACTTCCAGATGATACATGCAGAATGAGCATTGTCGTTCCAAGCTTGCCTTCTAAAACCAAAGCTAAACAAGCAAGAATAAACTAGTGTATCCCCACATCTAAAGAACACCTACAAAAATACTGGAAAATATTCCTGAATAAGATTTCTACATGTCCACCAGAATTTTGCAAATGCTGTCAATAAAGATGTCCCGTGCTGCCAATCTGTGGACATCACCATCTTTGTTTCAAGCAGTAAGGCCTATGTTTGGGGGAAAATATCATCAACCTGGATAATGCTGCATGAGCTAAGTCATGGGGTCATATAAACATCAACCTAGGTCTGTACCTCTATATTAAATAGTCATGCCTTCCTTAGCACTGGCTTTAGCACCAATGGAATAGCACTGATATTACTAAAATGGTATTATAGACTGCAGGTTAGCAGCAGTGTGGGATATTTTTTTAATATTATTTTTTAAATACTAAGTTTGCAAACTAATCCCTCAAAAGTTCAGAAATTCCAAATTCAGAAGTGCCTTTGCTTTGTCAGTTTGCCACTTTCATAAAGAGAATAGGATTTGATGCATAGACTGACATCTGGCAGAGAAAATTTGTGTTTAGTCCTCTAACCAGTCAGTTATCATAACCTATTTGTATAAGGACATACAGGTAATTGTAAATCTACAATTTCCCATCTTTTGGTTTAACCTCTTAGTGAAAATTAATTTTAGAAATTGTCTTCGAGCTGCTAGGAACTTTAGAAGAGGGGAAAAAAACGGTTTCCTTGGCTCTCCTGAGTGCAGTGTGCTGCAGCTGCCGCCCCAGCAGTAGTGCCAGTCCAGCTCTTTCCCATAGTTAGGGCCATCTTTTTTTAGCTGTTACCAGCATCTTTCTGTGGAATGCATGTGGCAGGAGAGATCATTATTTTAGGCACATCACTCAAAAAATGATGCCTCCTACTTATCCTTTGCAAAGAATTTCAAATGCTTAATGAAAATAATGTCAGCCCTTCTCAGGCAAAGGTTGGAGGAAACTCTTAAGACTGAAAGATTTAGCCTAAATATAGGGTTTGTTATGTCATCCCAAAATAAGTGAAAAAAGAAAATATTCTTGGTACTTGTAAACAATAGAATGTCCCTTTGACTGTATCACTTTCAGCTTTGGTGCTGGGCATAAAGTTGGCTAAATACTTCAACTTGTTAACAATAATAGTGAAGAAGTTTTAGTGAAACAGTTATTATACACAAGAATACAAGTAATGTTTGCTCTTGCAGCCTATTAGATTTATTTGTCAGAGCTGGACAGAATCTAATAGGCATGTCATGATACTTCATACTGTTTTATTTACAGGCCAAAATACTTATGGTAATGTAGGGATTTTTTTGTTTTGTTTTTCTTTTTTTGAAAATGCTGCCTAGATGTGCCTGTGTTATTCACAGTATTGAACAGGAATTGTTACTGCCTACTTAATATTGTGAGCTCCCTGATAAAGCCTGCTGTCTTGTGCATTTCCTTCAGCTATGTTTATTCTATGTAAACTGTAATGGGCAGAATTATTACCTTATTGCTGTCTGAGTACTCAGCTCTATGAAGATTTGTATAGGTCTCGGTTGGATTCTGTTTTGGTTTTGCCAGTCAGATATAGAATATTGTACTTAATTGCAAATGAGACTTGGAATTAAACCAATATTTTTGAAAGTATTTTATACTTTCTAGCTGTTAGGAAATGCAATACATTATCAGTGTCATGTCTTAATTCCTAGGCTGAGCCAAGTATATTGAATTAATTTTGAGAATGAGATGAATGCTAATAAATGCATAATGCTATACTTTCAAATCTCTACATATTTGCATCCAGTCAGCATGCTCTCTCCGAACCATTTCATTTCTGCGTCAGCTGGTTTCTCTGTGCTATACGAGATAGCATTAGGTGTACAAAGGTTTGGTGTATTGTGTGCTTTACTCAACAGGCTGGATATATCTGAGTCAGTGTGTCTGTGTGTGTAAGAGAACCTGTTAGGATGCCTTTAACTTTTCTATTAAGAAGCACCTGGAAGGTGACAATTGCATTTGGGTGTCTTGTGTTAATGTGGCCGGGGAATGGAGAAGATAAAAGACAGAAGGGTGTGGTTACCCATAGAGCCACACGTGCAGTGGAGCTGCAGGGCCCTGTCAGGAGACGTGTGAAAAGAACTGCAACAGGGGTGCATTGCTGGTGCACTACAGTCGCCACAAGATCCAGTCTGAAGGGCAGTAAGCTACAGGCTGCGGAGTTTAACTCACTGGAAAAAGGTCAGATCAGGCCCATAGCTGAGAACTAGTATTCTCAAGAGAGCTGTGGGGAGAGATGGCAAGCACAGCTTGACCCAAACAAATTGCAGTCCGAGCACTGGGAGAGCTTTGGCCTGCAGGGAAGCTAATCCCTGGAGATGCTGGCATTACATAAAACCACTTTGAACCCAACTCAGCACAGAGAATCTGCACAGCTCTAATTGAAACAGCCTTTTGTTGTAATGAAAAGAAAGCTGCAGAAGGGATGGTAAATTATGAATCCTTTCCTTTTATTTGGAGCCCACCATTGGCTCTCTAGCATTATACAAAGAACATTCTGCACTCAAAGTCCATTGGGAATTTAGTCAAATATTGCAGTAAATGATGTAACTCATTGCTGGGAGCTTCTCCAGACCTCTACTGTTTTATTTGTTTGTTAGTAAGGCTTCACAGGCAACTTCTTTCCTTTTTACTTTCTCTTTTTTTTTTTTTTTAAATTTACAGATTCTACATTTGCTTTTCTCAACTTTTTCTTACTTAGGTTTTGCTTAAAGCAATTCTAATCAAATGATTGCTTTAATTAATATGTTTCAATCAAAGATTTGGACCTTTTATGATGTGTAATAATTTTTGACATTCATTAAAGCCACAGCTTTTCAGCTTTAATAATTGCTTCCAGGCTCTTTAGAAATAAATAATTGCTGGACTCTTGCATTTGGAGCAGTACTGTATTGTTTATCATGAGCAGTAATCCTTACTGTTCTTTCTAGTCTTCTGCTTTTACCATTCTAAATACTTTTTGAGCTCAAGTTTTAAGACACACTATCTCAAGAGCACACAACTGAACTTTGACCTTATGAAGGTATTCAGTCAGATTTGTTTGTAAAGATATTTAGGATCATTTGTGGCTTCTGGAAACAATTAGGGAGCTATATATTTCTTTCCTCCTTCAAGTTACCTATTAAAATTCGTATGCATTTGCTTTTTTCTCTGTGTGGAAGAAGTATGCTTAGTTTAATGGGAGACAAGGTTAGATGCATTAGAAACACTCCAGAAAATCTGTTTCAAATTTCTCTTTTGTTGCTGCAGTTTTCTACTATAACACTTAGAGGTGTTTTTGCTGAACCAAAACCATGGGTCAAGTTAACTGGTATTTAGGGACATATTTGACTGGTTTTTCTCTTTACCGGCTACTTCAGCACATCCAGCTCAACCAAAAGGACTGTGGCACTCTGTAGCCTATTTGTCTTCTCAGAAGATCTTTTGCCTTAGAAAAAAAATTAAAAAATCAGTCTTCAAGTCCTATCTGTTCTTGAATGCTGTGTGAATATAAAAAGTAGTTAGGCCTCCCTTCACTCCTGATCACGTTTTGTTTGCGTACAAGCTGGTTCCAGCAGCTAAACTTACATAAATAAATTGCTGCAAGAACCCTGTCTGTCTTACCCAAACTCCCAAATTCAGAGATTTTCCAGAGCTTTGCTGATGCTTTTCAGCTTCTCTGTATCTCTTGAAGACACTGAAGAAGAGATAGTGGGGCTGCAGCAAGCAAATGTGGAGATAAGAAGCCAAAGGTTATTTTGTGAAGATGGAGTATTTAGCAATGCAGATGAAATCTGCGAGGTGTTGGCAACCGTGTAGATCCTCTTGAGTGCAGTAGAATATAATCTCAATATGGTACCTTTTTCTCCAAGCTTCATAAATTCTACAACTCCCATGACAGCTTCAAAAATGTTTGCAGGCTAGGATTTTGGGAGTATCTTTATCTTAAATTTCTATTTGAAGTTGGGTTTTAATGTCTAAGATGCTCCTACCAGAAAAGATGTACTTGGTATGGGGGGTTTTTAATTATCTGGTGAAACTTTTAAAAACATCCACCTGGAACTCAAACAGAGGTCTCAAATGTAAGAATTTGAGCTGACCAACAAAAGATCTGTATTTATAAGTCTATGATCATGCAAAAGGTGAGTTGTGCCTTTAAATGTTGGATCCCACCTGCAAGAAAGCCTTGTCTTCACTGCAATATCATGTAGTTTCTACAGTATTTTATTAGATTGGGTCAGATCCCCCAGTGGGGGTTTTGCGCTAGCTAGTAGATGTGGCTTGTGACTGATGAGAAGACTTGGTTTGGTAAAGTGAATATGAGTTTGTTTTACCACAGATGTCTCCCGGTAGTGTTAGAACGTAGCGCCTATATGTTGGTATACAAAGGTCTATGTCTGAATTCATATGCTGTTGCTTTTGTCTGGAAAGGACTGGTTTGTGCTTACACCACTTTGTCACAACTGTTGTTGCAATAAGGGACTTTTCATGTTGGGCAATAACAGCAAGAGTAGACCATGCAAGACAGAAGTATCCCTGTTCTGCTAAGCATGGAAACATCTTGACTGTTATAGTGTGTCAGGTTTGGGGCTCTGCACCTCAAGTAGAAGTCAGGCCACTGGAGGGGTTCTGGATGAGGGCAACAGAAATGGTCACAAGCCTAGAAACCATAAGCTTAAAAAAAAGTCAAAGGAATTGAAATTGCGTAGTCTAGAAAATACTGGGATCACTGGTGGAGACATTGTCTATTAAAAAGCTACTGCAATGGCAGAGGCTGACTTTTCTCTGCATTTGAGTGGAGTAGGAGGATAGTAAGTCCAATGGGCTGAAATTGCAGCAAAGACTTGGATTAGACTTCAGGAAACTTAATACAGTGGTGAATCACTGGAGTAGACAGCCCTGTAGACTGTCATGGGAGGCCTTCAAGAACAGACTAAGCAACTGTTGGTCAGGGTTGGCACGAGTATAACCACTGTTACCTCATGGCAAAGTAGCAGTCCAGTTGACATTTTAGAGGCCCTTTTTAATCCTCCTGTTTCTCTAAGGACCTGATTTTATTAAATGGCAGGTAGTTTCCAGCATGACACAGATTGAATACTGGCCCTTATTGTTTGCGCATTTGGTACGTTTTTAGAACATAGAGCTTTCCAGGAAAATTAAGCTGCTTATTGACCAGCAGTTGGCACTGCCTCCTTCCTAGCTCCTAAGTGAGATCTGCTGACCAAAGGGAACAGGAGGTTCTCTAATTCCCTGCTTGTATGCAACCATAACACTGCAGGCTTCAAATGGGAAGGAAGCTTGAACAGTCTCTGTCCAGACATTAAACATTGATGCCTAATAAAAATTGACTGGAAACATATTTTAGGGAGTCCAAACTCTTCTGATGGAAGTAGTGGTTACCAAACCATCAGTTTGATGCTGGCCCAGTTACTATATGCCTACTTTAGCTTATCTGAATTTAAGTCTTTTAGAGAGCGCTGCTTCTCTTTCAACCTTTTTGGTATTACTGCTTTTCTTCTTCCCAAATAAGGAAGCTTTAACCACAGTGTGTGCCTGCCAAACTTTAGCTTTTTGGAGCTGCAAATATGAAGCAGGATGCTATCTGTTTTTATGAGGTCTTTCTGTTATTTCAATAATCCTCAGCCAGCCAAGAACCCCTCATTTATCCTCCTGTTTTAATCCTGCTGTGTAAACAAAAGACAGACACAGTCTTGGTTCCAACTCGGCTAAAACTTGAAGCTACTCGGTAGATAAATTTCACTGATAGATGGACCTATTTTCTAGAAACATGCATCTTTCTTTGAAGAAATTGTGTAACTGTCCTCTGCTGTTTGAGGAACACCTGAAGAAATGTTGCTTTTTCAAACATATTTTAATTTGCTTTAAAAGGTAGCCCAGAGGCCTCCCTTGCAGTTAGTTTCATCGTGCCAGATGTTGAGCAGCGCCTATGCTGGAGAATCTGTTTACTTTAAAAGCAGCTGGAGAGTTGTCTAAGAAACATGGAGGATGATAATGAAAACAATAGTTATGCACATAAACACTTATTTGAAAAGGAGTTTGAAAGGAGAAATCATATTTGTAAAAGATGTAACACTTAAAATAACCCCAAACAAACCACCCCCAAAAAAAAAACAACCCACAAAAAGGTCTTGATGTTACTAAACCTCTGATTTGTTTTTGTGACCTACTCTAGTGTAAGAAGTTCAGTATGAATTCCTTCTTAGAGAATCGGAACATAGGCTTGTAAGTCTCTTATTTTCAAGTGAAAAACCTCTGTGTATTATTCTAAAGGCTGGTGCTTTCCTAATTTATCAACTTGCTTAAATGTAGGACTTTTAAAAATATGTTTAATGATTTTCTGGTGCAAATTATAAAGCCTTTAGTTTCCTCAAGATTATCTTAAATAAAAAAGTCTTGGTTCTTATACACTGATATGTTGCAGATACTAGGATAAAAATCTGACTGAGTCAGAAGTAAAATTTCCCTGAACTTCACGGGGGATTTTGCTCTGTAGTTATTTAAAACTACAGAAGTTATACTGAGATTTCTGATGTTATTTAAGTAAGGCCCTCCATTTTGCAATGAACCCATCTGTGAAGTTCCAGGAGAATTTCTAACAAAACCCACAGTGAGGCAGGTGGTTATTTGTCTTTTGTAAATTAGATTTTATTGCAAATTGTATTGATAACCTGAGAAAATTATTCTTATGTCTTGGTTACGCATTGATAGTGCACTGTTGTGGATTACCCTGTTCATTGAATGAGTTTAAAGTGACATATCCATTATCAGGCATTTAACACAGTAGAATTGTAAAGCTGGTTCTGTTTAATTTACACATAACATTCATGCTGCCTTAATTGCAAACCACCTTGTTATCATAAATTTGTAAATGAATAGTCCCATAAAACTAAAGAGCAAGGTTGCAACAAAAATGTAAAGCAATATAGTACCTAAAGTAGCATCCTGGATAGGATGAAGGTCATGAAAATAACTGAAAATAGGATTATAAATGAGGTCTATTCATATATCAAGAAAAAAAACTTTAACAGTATCTTAATTCTTTCAAATCAAGCCAGACAAAACACCACGTGAATTGTGAAAATGAGCATTTAATCTTTTCCATCTATTTTGTATAATTTTAAATAATCAACATGTGAGAAACTTGGAAACATTTTATGTCAGTTATCAGTAAACCCATTTAGTGCATTGTCTTTTCATGAGGTTCCAGAAGCTGCACAATTTCAATAGCTCCAGAAATCTTACAGACTTATTTTCTTTGGATTTATTTTCTGCTCTTCAGTAGGACTTTTAAATGAGTAACAGTTCAGACTTAAACAGATTTATTTGTTAGCCTTTCTTCTTAAAGTCAAAGCAACTAATCTTTGCCTGAAGTAATGCTTCATGTTAGTTTGTAACAGCAATGCTATGTTGGTTAATGCCAGCAAAGGATTTCAAAACTCATGGATGTTAAAATGTCTGACAAATACAGTTTCAAAACATTGTCAAGCAAGAATGGTAGACTGAGATCCCTAAAAAGAACAAAAAATTGCGTGGAGATACTTTGCTACCAAGATGCTTGCATTCAGAAATTTACAAATACATAGATCCTTAATACTTGAACCAAAAAAACCCAAACCAACCAAAACTAAGAAAGCCCAAAGAAACACTGGGAAAGGCAAAGAAGTTGGTTAGATAAAGCCACCAGTTAAATCATTAGTAAGAACTTGGCTTTTAAGGGATGAACTAATAGGATATGTTCCTCAAGCAAAATGGGGCCTGACTGTGAAAATGTGAAGCTTGACAAAAGTCAGGACAAAATGAATCCAAAATATCAATAAATCTATTAAGAGCCATGTGAGAAACCAATCAATAGGGCAGGCAGTAGGGCACAGCTGCTGAACAGTCCACTTTAATACCATCAATAGCCCTTGGGGGAAACTCAGCCTGTTGGTTTGGGAGCATGAAAGAAAAAGATTCACTGTAAGAGGAAAGGAAAAAAAGAAACAAAGTAAATTATGAATACGTTATTTTCAGGGGAAAGCATGCTACTTCCAATGAATAAATTAATTTTTGATTTAAGAGAAGTACCTGGTGTTGATTTAAGGGAGATGTTTATCATCTGCACCAAAATCGACAAGGGAACGATGGTAATCTTAAGGTAGACAGTTCAGAAGTCAAATGTCTGAGTTGTGCTCCTCTACAGTTTCAGTGGCAAAAATCCAAAAGCTGCAGTTGAAGAAGAAACAGATGAAAACACTCAGCTCTGCAGAGCTTCTTACCCAGTTCTTAAAATTTGTCACACAGTGACTTTATTGGTTTCTTTGCTGTAGCACTCTTGGCAAATTCCACGGGGTCAGAATGCAGAGCTGTGAATTTATTTCAAAACCTCTGCAGAAATACATGTGGAGGCAAAGACACTGGAGCTTGGGGGGAACTCGACAAGTAGTATCAAAGTTCGTAAGAAATGGACTTTATAAACACGGTGTATTTCAAGTATGCCTCTCTCTATCCAGATAGTCTCTACTACTGTCAGAGGCTTTTCTCCAAAAGTGTCTTCCTTGTAGCTCCATAGAAGCACAACACAAACTTTCCCCCTGACAGTGTGCAGCTTGGAGAATGCTTAGGATGATTCTGTATTTGTAATGGCTAAATTCAGTCCTGCCTCTCCTCCCTGCAAGTGAGCTTTAAAAGCCACAGATGAGCTTGGATATAGAATCATAGAATAGTTAGGGTTGGAAAGGACCTTAAGATCATCTAGTTCCAACCCCCCTGCCATGAGCAGGGACACCTCCCACTAAACCATGCCATACAAGGCTATGTCCAACTTGTACCTTGAACACCGCCAGCGATGGAGCATTCACAACTTCCCTGGGCAACCCATTCCAGTGCCTCACCACCCTTACGGAAAAGAATTTCTTCCTCATATCCAATCTGAACTTCCCCTGTTTAAGTTTAAACCCATTACCCCTTGTCCTGTCACTCCAGTCCCTCATGAAGTGTCCCTCCCCAGCATTCGTATAGGTCCCCTTCAGATATTGGAAGGCTGCTATGAGGTCTCCACACAGCCTTCTCTTCTCCAGGCTGAACAGCCCCAACTTTCTCATCCTGTCTTCATACGGGAGGTGCTCCAGTCCCCTGATCATCCTCGTGGCCCTCCTTTGGGCTTGTTCCAACAGTTCCATGTCCTTTTTATGTTGAGGACACCAGAACTGCACACAGTGCTCCAAGTGAGGTCTCACAAGAGCAGATGTGGATGACACCACAAAAAGATCATTGTACCTTTTTGTATCCATACAAATGTCACAGAACAGTCATATGAAGTGAATGGCAAACCTGTAAATTGCTATTTCACATGGACTGTTCTCCAGAGTGTAATTTTACTCAAGTAGTAGTGGTTTGAAGAGGTACTTCACTTGATGGCTGCTGTAGGCTTTGTCTTTCTGGGCTATCCCTTTCTCTGTTGTGAGTTCTAGTAATGCAGGAGCCACAACATTACTGTTCCAATGTAAAGCTCTCTGTGCAAACTCTAGATTTAGGAGTAGCTGCTGAACGTCCTTGCAGTTTTCATTAATACTATGTTGAAGGCCTTACAACATCTGTTTTCAGCCTCTGCTGTCTTCTTGGGCAAAATCATGTGTTGCTGATTGGGGTGGTGTTACTTAGCTGTCATAAAATTTTAAATTTGATTTATTGGTGATCTTTTCCCCCTCTTGCAGAAAGAATACTTGGAACAGAGCTACTTGCATTGCCTCTGCAATGTGCCAATTACTGTAAGTATGCTCTGCTCTTGTCTTGACATTCTAACCTGAAACTAGCCTGGGCTTCATGAATTATGTGTTTAATGCTGCATGAAAGTGTAACAACATCATCATCAACCTCAACGCGCTGTCTTCCAGGTCAGTGGCTGATTCCTAGACATAGACTCTTTTTCTCTTGTCTTTAAACTCCAACATAATGATTCTTGTTACTTGACTATAGTGGGTAACCCTACATGTGGTTTCATTTTCAGCCCAAGTTCAATATCTTGTTTTTCTGTAGTGCTTCAATGTCTGTCTCTTAAACTCAGACTGCTTCTCAGTAATTGTTATTTCAGTGGAAGAAGTGTTATGTTTTCCCCATAATACTGGTGAAATGCTGCATCTCTGATTAGCACCTGAGTCTTTCTGCTAGCTTTGCATGTGTCTACCTTGAAAGTTAATGGAGGGTAAAGAATATTTGAAACTATCTTAATTCTACATCTGTATGTTTTCTACCAGTCATGATTTGATTTAAAGTCTTTGATTTCCCTGAGCAGCACGAGATACCACTGTTCAATTATTCTGGATTTTTCTTTTAGTATTACATATTTTAATTAATTTACCACTGGCAATCAGCATAATCTGGCTCGATATTCTGTTTTTGTTTTTGACCACAGAAAGTGATCTTATTGGACATCTAGGTTTTTATTGTCCCTTTGCTAACTGTTAGTTGTTTTCTCCCTTGGGAGAAAACTTCAAATTCTTTGCCTTCTCTTTTATTTCCCAGTGACTAGAAGCTACTTATTGCAAATATAGGTTTTTCAGGTTTGTTTTTTTATTTTTTGTTTGGTTGGTTTTGTTTTATTTAATCTACTAATGTATTTTAAATCTAATGTAAAAATGCATTTTTACATTAAGTCCTGAATTGTGACAAAGAGCAAAGTTTTCCAACATTTTTGCAATGGAATCTGGGCGGGAAAGGTTTCAGGTCACCTCATGCTTTTTCAAATTTACTAAAAAAATTATTTTACTTTAATTAATGTAAAATAGAATTTATTTCAAAATGAAAATAATATAAGCTCTATGAATATCAGAAGGCACTCTGAAAATTAATCTAAGTCTAGGATTTTATTTAAATATATTAACTTTTGAAAACTCACTGGCTAAATAGGATTTAAAATTTTACGTTAGCTCTTGCTTCTTACCAACAGAAGAAAGAACTGCAGCTATTTTTTAGATTTCATTGTAGTTTCTATTGTTGATATATATTATTTTGTCAATCAAGGTAATGACTTTGGTAATGTCAACAGCTGACAGTCTAGAAGTATGAATGTTTCTGAATGCAAATCACCGTGGACTTTCAGATCATATCCCAGTTACACTTTTGTATTGCTGCCTTCAGCCTTAAAGAAAACACATTTCATTGGATATCTTGGGGCACTTTTTGTTTCAAATGCCTTTTGTTTCTGGGACTATTAGTGCACAAATTACTTCTCTAGGACAGCTCTGATGGATAGAAAACTAGTGTCTCTGTCCTGTTTTATCTTTTACATTTGGTTTCCAGGGTTCTCCGTTCTGCTGAAGTTTGTTTCCCACAACTTGGAAGCCATAAGTCCCACAGGACTTTATAGCAACATCAGTAAAAGCATGAACTCAATTTCTCATTACCAAAGTACTACAGCAAGATCTGTATGTCTTGGCTCCCTCAAACCAATTCATTCTTTAATTCACAGTAATTTTTAACCTCTCTCTCACCTTACCATTTTTCCATAGGTTACCTAGATTTATGCATGGTTCTAATGTTAACAGTATGTGCAAGACCAACTAAAGGTTAAAGCATTTTTGTGCTGACAGGACACCCAATGTGTCAAACAGCAGCTTTGGTTGTTCTGATATACGGTCTGCTGGCAAAAGCTACTAAACATAGTTGGGCTTATCTTAGTCCTGGAGAAATGGGAGTGTGGCATTCCTGTGACAGGAAGCCAGCACCGGGCACTTCAGAAGTACCATTCATCACTCTCCTTTACAGGGACTGAGCTGGCATTCCTGTGTTTATCAACTGAAATCAATTTTGAGAAAGTGTCTGCCCTGCAAAATCCTTCCAGTTGCTTGGCCTGATAGTTGCTGAATTTATCGTGTGCTAATCAGTTATACTATGACACTCTGCAGAGAAAGAAGCAAAACAGGGCTAGAATAATGCAGACAACTCATAGAATTAGTTTGTGTGAAGCTGGACAGCTCTAGCGCTGCATGTCACTGTGGCTTGTTTTCATCTGGTGAAGCCAAAATTAACCTTGAAAGAGAAGCTCCTGCAGCATGTTGAAAAGAACAACAAACCTGGGGAGAGCCAGGAGCCTTGAAAGATAATTGCCTCCATTTCCTATTTAAATCAAAAAGGGATTTAAAGGCAATTAAGATCATCACAGAATCCAGAGCCCTGTGGGTGATGCTGAGTCTGAATGCTGCGCTAAAAGTATAACTAATACATGCATACACGATTTCTTTTTTAATTTTCATTTTTATTATTTAGCATTAGGAGTCTTGGACACACAAGAAGTTGGTTTTACATCTTCCTTTCAACTCGTTCAGTGCTGAGTTTGCACTTTCTAAAGCCACAGACAGCGTAACACAGTGTAAACGGCAGTAGCCATTGTTGCCTGGGCATGTGCTGGGGCCCTGCAAGGGCCAGCAAACACACAGCCTGATTGGTTCAAATGCAAATGTCATTTACAGAGTGCACTGTGTAACTTGGTGTAGCGCTGCACTATATAGTTCTGTAGGGCAGTGGAGTTAATGCAGGGTTCTGACAGTCATTTCGCACATAGGTTTGTACAAAACGTGTGCAAGTCAGACCTGACCTCCTTCACTTTTAAACTTAAGGACAAGGAAAAATTATCCCATGAGATAGATATTTTCTTTTTTTTGAGTGCTTCCCGCTTTTTCTGGGTTCATAAATAGCGCATGGGTAATCCAGCTGAAAAGCAGAAATTTGTATGTTTGAACACTCATTCACTGAAAGCAAAATATCTCACAGCAAATATTGTCTGCAAGAAATTAATTGACCAGCTGTACTGTTGTGGTACTTCTGTATATCTCTGCTGGAACTCAGGCACTTAAATCTTTATTACTATTTTTATTATTTTTTAACCTGGTAAACTGAATTTTGTATGGGTTTCTTCTAGATGTAGTTTGTCCTTTAGGGAGAAAAATGTGGGAAAAGCTCTTTTTATTATAGCTGCCTCATTCTCCTGAGAGAATCCACGCTTCACAGAAAGAGGACATAGAAGAAAGACAAACAGAGGGTCAATCAACATCTAAATTTTACTCTGTTCAGCTTCTCAGCAGAGTGTAACTGCTGTGAGGAGGTGAATATCCTCTCCTGGGAAAGGGACTTGGCCACCTCTCATGCAGGGGCTGGCTCCTCACTAGCTGCAGGAGAGGTCCTGGTGCCAGCTACAGAGGTCACTGCTCATTTGCCCTCTGGCTTGAAATGGAAAAAAGGAAACATAGCCAGGGAAGAAGGAGAAAAATGCAATAGAGGGAAGGCTGTGTCAGGCCAAAGGCAAAACCGTGAGTTGTTAAGGGTGTGCTGGAAAGGAAATGGCTAGAAAAGAAATCTGACATATGGGGAAATGGTCTAAATATCCTGAGGCAGGATTGATTGTCCTGGCAACCAGGATGTTGACAAGGCACCCTCATAAGGAGAAGATCAGAAGAGGCAGAGAGTGGGGAAAGGAAGAGAACACAAGAACAATGGAAATCTCTCTTTCTTGATGGTTATCTGTCTACTGTATCACAATATAAACAGCTTTGCCAAAGAAGGGATGAAATATTGTTTCTGGGTCTCTCAATACAGTGTGGCATCCTCAGGCTGTTCTAGCCCTGGCAAGAGAAGCCAAGTTAGAACTAAGCTGCACGAAGTTTGTTGTTCTTTGAAGAAAAGAGGAGCCTAAACGTTTTTTTAATATTTAATGAATCTCAAAGATTGTGGAGTACTCTGTGCTCTTGGAAAGCCACTAATATAGCTTCTGGTACCTAGCTTAGCATAACCTGGTTTTCCTGTAGTCTCAGAGGGAGCAAAGTGATTACAAAGAAATTGGAAAGGAGGGGTAGTAGTAAGTGGAGATGGACAGATGAATATTCGGGTGCTTGGGGAACTTGACCAAATACCACTGTCAAGTCCTGTCATATAAGATCAGTCTTTGCCACTTTTACTCTGAATATGAAGAATAAAAGCCTAGCTTCCTGTTATTGTCTGCCCATGTCCAGCCTCTCAGGTCCTCTGGATGGGCAAGTTCTACAAGCATCAGCTGTGTGAATAAACTAAGAAGTATGGGCTGGATATCCACTTTGGGATGAGCTGGACTGCATGATAGCAGTGTTCATTCCTTCTGTAGTCTCCATAAAGAATCAAGGTGACCAGCTTGGGTGTGAACCTCTTATGCTATAGATATCAAAAGAAAAGCTTAGATGTCCCAAGTCCCATCCATGACATGTTTATCTGTGCTCAAATGATCTGGCATGCAGCCAAGCCATTACATATGAGCAATATCCATAGGCACCTGATAAAGGCATGTGTATAACCAGGAGTGGCTAGAAAGAAATAAAAAGGATGGATATGAAGGGTAAATTACACACTTTTTAGTTGGCCTTTGGTAAGGTAAAGTGTCTTCTCATGCCATAAAAATTAAAAATGGACAGCTTGTAGCTAATGCTTAGGGACTACTTTTCACTGAAATTAGATCTCTAGAGAGACTTCAGGTTTGAATGGGGTGCTCTTGAGTGCTTTATTCTGTTTTGTTTGCTCAACAACTTCTTCCCACTCCTCCATTTCCTGAGTGAGGGAAGACTTGTAGGAAGAGATAATAACTTCTTTTATTAAAAAGCTATGTGGTAGGACTGAGCAATCAAAGAAAAAACAAGGATTTGGGTATGCTGTTCTGAAATAAAAGCTGTGAAATTAAGGAGGAACAGCTATTGTCAGACTGATTTCCTTAATGGAAATACTGACAGGTGACTGTGAGCAATTGTTTTTCCTCTCTTTTTATAATCCTCTCAGTTCTACCAATGTGGCTGTGCTGTGAACCCGAGAGGGAACAGAACATATTTTAAAGTAAGATTTAAGGGGGAGTGGGAAAGGGGAAAATATTATATATTGCTATCAAGCCAGGTCAGCTCTCCAAACTGGATCATGAAATGGCCACCCAAATAGTTGTGCAATGGTGTTTGGTGGTTTTGAGAGACAGCTGGCCAGACAATGTCTCATAAAACTCAGTCTCAACTCAAATGCATTTCTTTTCAGGCAAGAATGACTTAAAAATACTTGGCTTCGTCTGGTTCCCAGGTATTCTTCCTGCCCCTAGGCTGTCCTGGTATTATACCAACAATAGATGTTTGTATAGCCACATGTTGAGCTGATGCAAACTGATTGAAAAATGTTCTTTCTGTAGAAATGAGATTAACTGAGTTCTACGCAATTGAGAGAAATAAGAATTTACCCTGTGCTAGAGCTCACATGTACACATCTGTACTAGAGACGGCTAAAAATTGATAAACTGAACTCTACCTGCCACATCTGTCACCTGACCTGAAGGGTCACACGTGCGCTATGAATGTACTCAGAGGGACAGAGAAGGAAGAACCACAGAACAGGTAATAGAGATGAGGATTTTCTATTGTACAGAGATTTTACAAAATAAATTAGTCAATCCTTGCTATGGAAGTGTCATAAAGATGAAGGCAAGAAGTAAAATACAAAGTGTATGAGACAAGACATGAGCAGGAACATAGTTTCTTTCCTCTCTGGTGTAGATGAAAGCTAATGGCATTATTGACTACTGAAGTATTATGTAGCAAGGATGGCTCAAGAACTTGCTTTCTGTACCAATTTATGACTGCAGCAGACCTCAGAAAATGATTGCATAAAATTAAGCTTCAGGGTGAAAAACGAATGAGGCTAGAGTACTTTGAAATGCAATGCGAGTGTGCTTTTTAAAGTTGACGTGTTTCTTAAACCAGTAATTGTAATTAAAAGGGTGAGAGGGGATTTTCATCTCTGCTCCTGTGCACTGGCTTATGTTAATGATTGTAAAACATTTGGAATATAATAAAATCTATGTATTATAGATTTTATTATATAAAGGGCTGCCCTTTAGAGAGAAGAAGAAAGCTGAAAATCTCTGGAGGATTGAAATTTATACAATTCTCCCAGACTACAGCTTCAGGCTTCTCTGAATATCAGCTGTGATGTGTTATTTACTTAGTGCATTTTATTGCTAACCAACTGTTTTGTTGTGAAAACAGTGACTGTCTTAGACTGCTATCATCCCAGCAAATGGACAAGTATCAGCCATGTGAATGGGTGGGAATGTGTCTTGTATGTCAAGCTGCCCGGTAACCATAAAGCCTTGATGCTCTTTGTCTGCTGGGTGAAGGAGGGGAAGGTGCATTCTCTAACTAGGAAGCAAGTGGTTTGTCTAGCTTACCAACTTTACTGTAAAAAGATGCCACTTGCTGTTCAGTGTCCCTAATGCTCACTATGTGACCTCAAGAAGCCAACAGACTTCTTGTCCTGGTTCAGTGTTTTATTCTATCTATCTTGTGAAGAAATCTATTGTTTCCTCATGATTGCAAAACAGATGGTTGGTTTTTTTAATTCCAGTTTCTCAAGCTGATAGTAGACTCTGAAAATGAGTAAGCATGGTAGAGTTTTCTACAGGGGCTCCAAAACTACACCTTTATAACCACATAACTGAAGGGCAGAACCTGAAACAGTTTGCCTTCCAGCCTGCTTAGAGTTGTTTTTCTTTGACAGTCCCAACTTCCTATACCTGCACAGGTCCAGACTGAATTTGATAATCATATTTTTGATCCAGACAGCATAAGACATGAGTTCCAGTTGCTGTTCCTTAAATAGACTTCTACAGAGCTTAAACACTTTTAAGTACTGAAGTACTGAGGTGAGAGGTAAAAAGACTGCTTGCTGGTGGAAAGGAAGAAGCCAAACTAAGTGTTTTCATGAAATGTACTTTAAAGAACCCAAACTATAAATTGAGTACCAGTGTCCACTGGCAAAGAATTATTTCAACTGAAAAATCTTTAAAAAAAGCCAACCAAAAAAAACAACAAACCCACCCCAAAATGTTGCTGTGAATTCACTGAAGCTTACTTTGAACTTAGCAGACTAGAGGATGCAAATCCTGAAGTCTTAATGAAACCTTTGAAGTATTCTTCTATCTCAAACATGTGAGCTAAATCTTTCTGCTTCATATGGATGCTCCCTTTCTTCAAGTTAGGCACTGCGCTTGTAGTATCCTTACTGGGTTGTGCCTCTAGTAAACCATGTTACAGCTGCTGTCTCTTATTTATGAGTGCATGTAACCGGTAGCATTCTTTTTCCTCTAGCAAAATACTTCTGAGAGCCAGATGAACTGTTTTTAAATCCTTCTCTTTAAAGGCTTTAAAGTACAATGTGATTTCTTTGGGTGGGGGGATAAGGTAGCATCATCTTTTATCTGACCTGGCTAGACATGAACATCAAAGCTCTATCATGGTAGAGTGTGATACTCAGATTATACTAAGATAATGTTTTCAATAAATTATTCAGTGCAGTTACTTCATCCGATTGATACCATCTTTCTCTGACAACAAATGCACTGCACTGCATAACATCTACTGGTTCTTGCATACCTCAGCACATGCTGTTATTACGGTTACATGATAACCAGTCAAAATCACCATCTTTTTCATTTCCTGGAGAAAAGAGAGGTAATTCAATTAGTTTTGCACTGATGTTTCTATCTTTGAACACATTTAGGTTTTTTTCTTTATACTTTCAGAAGAAGCGCTTTTATGTATTCTAGAAGGTAGGGCCAAGGAAGGCTCTTTTACTGGTGTCTTCAACTACCTAATGGAAAGTTATAGAGAAGGCAGGGCCAGGCTCTTGCTGATGTTCACAGTGAAAGACCAAGAGGAATTGACATGTCATATCAAGAAAAATTCTGATTGAGCTCTGTTTCTTTACAAATGTAACAGTCCTTACTATTATTTGGGTCCCACTGCCACTCTGCTTCCAGAGCAGTTTGTCTTCATGCCCTGTAACTATATAGAGTTTGTAACCTAGAACTTATAAATCCATGTTTGAACATCCCAGTTTTATTGTTGAATATCGGGAAAAAAAGTCTAAGTCTGCATCTTAATCTAAGCTGTGCGAATAACACTTGGGGTGGGGAGGGAAGCATGTCTAAAGAAAACCATACAGTTAAGTCCTGAATGTCCTGTGCATGACTGATTAATTTTAAAGCTCTTTTCATTACCCTGAAAACTGGTATTGGTCCGCTCTGGCATGAGGAGGGAGAACAGCTCAAATTCAAAAGATAGGTAAGTTGTTACGTGGTTGGTGTGGGGACTGTGGATTTGATTCTGAACATAAACAAGGTTTTTTCTTGTTGTTAAATGCTGTAATGGGGACCATGTGTATGAGATTAAGGAGACAACTTCTAATCTGACAGACTAATTCATAGGTATGTGATGTTGCCCGATGTCAACCCAAGTTGTACATGTGTATTGCAGGGGGAGGGTGGTTGGGTTTTGGTTTTTTCCCCTCCTTTCTCAGGGCCTATGGAAGTAGCTTGTGTTGTTGTTTGCTGTGCAAAATTGTATGTTTGGGGAACAAGAGGGTTCTTTTTGCCATTCCATCTATGTGCCTATAGCAGGAAAGATCTTGGTATACTCTTCACCTTATGCCAGCAATAGACGTACGTGAGGTTCTTTGACATCACAAAAAATAGTGCAGTTGGTTTTGGCTCTGTGCTTAGAAGAAATATTCCTAAAGGTGCATACCTAGGCTTTCCTTTGTGTTTGCTTTAATAGGCTATGCATAGCACAAACCAGAGTTATTAACCAGTGCAAGCAGATCTGAAGTTGCTTAAAACTTGATTCCCATAAGCACCTTATTTATAATTTTAAAACTTCTTCTAAACAAGAAATGAAACAGGCAAGTCAGTTGGTGACTCGGATTTAAGCACTGCTATCTCTAAGGGGAGATCAGCAGTGAGAGCACCCCTTCAGGTAGGGGCAATATATGAGGAGTGTGCTTATTCCTCCTTGCATTTTAATGACATTAAAGAGAGTATGATTGACTCATAGCTGAAGTATAATCTTCATGTATTTATTTTCACTGGCTCTCAACTCATTTTGGCTGCCATTTTACTGCCAGCTATGGAAGGTCAATTGATTTATAGTGAGTTGCTTAAAAGGAAAGTTTTTAAAGTCTTAACAATACTAATGAGGATCCACTCCTCAGCTCTGAGAGAAGAAAATCTCAACAGTGGCAAAAAGCATTATTATAGAACTGCAGTTTTCCCAGACAGAATTTCTAATAAGATTATGGCCCAAACTCATTAGATAACCAATGAGAATTACTAGTAGTGCTCTACTGCACAAATGCACTGTTACCATTTTTATCATTCTACTTGCTACAATAAGGCAGGTTAAGGGACAGAGTTCCAAAAGTTTGAGTTTATGCAACTGTGTATGTAGTATTATACTGAATTTGCATGCGTACCTAACGCACAAGTAGGTTATCAGGTTACAGTGGTCACTGAGATCTCTAACTGTACCACAGGCAACCCAGAAAAACCAAAAGTACAATTTGGGCTCCCCAAACCACAGATTTTAGTGGTTGCTTTTTTAGCACAGGTTTTGAACTTTAAGGCTTCTCATAGCCATCTTTAACTGGCTACATTTGTATAGTAGTGTGGGGGGAGCCATTCTCAGAAAAACATGGTTATTTATTACAGTTTTGTTTTAATCATGGATAGGTCAGCAGCATTTATGATATCCCTCAAGACAATATTAGCATTTCTAGTAAAAGGATTACAGGTTATTTACCTCAGAAGTAAAACATAGAGATTTGAAGGACCAGTGAGATCCTCACACTCCAAAGGCTCATTTCCTCTTCTTAGTTAAAAAGTGTTGTCAGAGGCCAAATTAGATGGAAGAGATACATTAACACTCATAGCTATGAGTTCTATGAACACTTCTTTCTTCCAGCAGTGTTTGCTGCACTCAGTGGTTATTTATACTGTGATAAGGCTTAGAGACAACGTGTATTAGACACATAGAAGTATGTCTCTCCCCTTAGGGTTAGCAAGGAATGAGAAATAGCAGATGTCCAAGACAAATATGTGTGTCAGAATACAGAATAATGTCAGAATAAGAAAAATACTGTGATACACAGCATCTTACTGTCTCGGGCTGATACACCACAGCTTGTCCCTCACCATGTAATAGTTCCAGTTAGTTGTATCCCTAATGGAAGCTATGAGATGGGATTTAAAGGAAAACATAAGCATTGCTCTAGCACTGGCTCCAGTAAAAGTGAAGAGAAGATGTGAGCATGCTTCTTAAGCAAATGTAGAATTTTGTGAACACTGGTGATAAACCTCTGTCAGGTGTGGCAGCATAACTTGGACCTGGGTCTTAAAGGATATTTACCTTGTGTTGTCTTAGTCTAGAATGCCTGTAGGAAGGATATTCACATGGGATAAGTCAAAGTGGCTTTTAAAAATATTTTACTAACAACACTTTATACCCACCTTAAAAAGATGCCCCCTGCATACAGTTTATATTCACAGCTTCATCCAGTACAGATATACAGAAAGAGAGAAAACAGGCCAATAGGGTCATAATCAATTCCTGTTCCTCTTGTGAAAGAGAAAATTGTGAATACCTACCTAGCAAGACAAAAAGCAAGCAGAAAAGAGAAATAAATCCTAGTCTCCAACATTTCCTTTTCAGTGAAATCAGTGTACTGCGTTATAAAAGTGCTGAGGTAGCATATGTTATGCATTATGTCCTGTAGGATATGCTGCAAACTGAAATATGGAATAGGCTTGCTTGGGATTTTTTGTTTTGTTTAAACAGTTGATGTGTAGTGCTTATTCCTCTTACAAGTCTTCAGATAAATATCTCAGTGCAAGTATGGTATTTGGTGGTTGTCTCTATCTGGGAAGCCTTGATTTATGCTGCCTTTCTTTTTGCTGTTATGTTGAAATCAGAGTAGTACTAGGAGGAAAATAGCAAGCTGAAAATTGCGGGAGCAGAACATTTATAGTTAATATAGTGGTATTTCCCTGTGGGCTTTCTGGCTAAGGTAGGTGTCCTAGTAGATTCAGTGTGATTGGACAGCTTGCATGGAACGTGGATTTATCTCTGTGTGGCAAAATCAAGATTTCAGTTTAATCTCTTGAGTCTCATCCTTTTTTAAAGTCAAGAGGGAGGATGACATCTTATTATCTTACTAATTCTACTCATTTTGCTGGTTAGGTTTCTTTTCAAGAGCAGTCTTTCGCTTGTCAAAGTAGATCCGAATGTTTGATAGCAGACAGGATGGGAGGTAAGATCAGCTACAAACTGGACTGAATTTAGAACTACCAGAGAGAACAGAACTGAGGATTCTTCTTCCTCGTCAGGGTAAAGCCACCATTACAGACATTTCAGTGCGATGGCTCCTAACATCAATGCCAAAAAACCCACAAGATTACTGGTGTCCCTGTCTTCTATACCGTGACTCATCATCAGACGCAGTTTCTAGAAATTGGGAACCCCGTTGGACAGCACTAAAGGCAGCACTGGCTTTGCATCTCCAGATTTTGGGGGCAGATTTTCCCACTGCTTGTCTGTTCTCCAAGTGATGAGCTGGCCCTTCATAAGAATAATGTGATTGTGTTGATGTATATTTTAGACGTATTCTGCACACAATGAGTGGTACAGTCCTTTTGGGAACTGAAGTGCCATTCAGCCTGATCTCTGCCAGGATACATACACAGAGCATTCGCATTCTGGGAGCTCTCAGGTCAGAGGCCAGTGTCCAGTGTGTGCAGAACAGCCCTGAGCAGGGGAGTGGAGTTTGGTGTCAAGCATTCACTTAAGTTCTGTGTCCCAGCTCTATCTATTGCAACTATGGTCTTAGTAAAGCAACAATACTCAGAAAGACTTTATCCACTCTATCCCCTAAGTCGTCTGCTGCATGCACCAAGCTTGTTTTTTTGGGTATCACTGGGATCATGCTATGCGGCTCAGAACAGAAGTTGTCTGCTCCTGGCAAACTCTCATAGTGAAAAACTCTTAGTGAAAATCATCTATGTTCTCAATGTTTATGCCTGTACAATGATTGCCACCCTGCTGGGGATGTCCAGAGTACAGAAAGGTTGAGTTTGGTGCTAAGTATACAGCACAAACCATTCAGGTAAATTGCTTGTGTATGTTATGAATTTATTAGCTTATCCAATGGTATTAGCTGACTATAATGCAGTTAGGTTTTCATGTCTAATAACTGTCAATTGATTAAGTAGTTTTCATTAGCATAAATGCTCAGCTTTTTGCATTTTTACATTTGCATTGAGGAACTCAAATCACCTTTAGACGGCTTATAGCTCAGTCTCTTACACAAATGCCTTACTCCCTTTTCCCACCTCTCCAATATAATGTTAAATGGGAATATTTTAATGCAATTGCTGTATGTATTTGCTTGCTCTGATTCTCTCCATCATAGCTCTAATTTTTGAAATGCCACAATTATAAGCATTTTCTCTGTGATAAAGCTGAGGAAGTAAGCCTCGAGGAACTGAGAAAATCAAGCTGCCCTACTGATTTCTTAAAGTGGAATATATCTATATAAATAATGTTAGGGATAGAGCGAGGGAGCAGCACAGTTTTTATTGTACATTTTTATTGCACATATTGTGTTTCATTATATAACTACCATAAGGATTTCTATTGGCATAAATAATATATTTGCTTCAAACCTCTCTCAGTCTGAACTGCAAATTATTTACAAATATTATTCCTGGCAATATACATATGTAATCATATGCAATGCTGCATCAGGAGCAAGATGCCAAAATGTGACCAGATTATGCAACAGGTAGGAAAGTGAGGATTACAGTGTAGGTGTTCCAGTATTTAAAGGATGGCTACAAATAAGACGGAGACTTCTTTTTGCAAGTAGTCAAGTGGAAAAGACAAAGGGTAATGGGTACAGGTTAGTCCAGGAGAGATTCCAATTGGATGCAAGAGGAAAATTTGTCACAATGAGAACATTCAACCAGACAAATCTCCCAAAGAATGTGGTAGATTACCCAGCATTTGACATTTTTAATATTCAGCCAGAAAGGGTGCTGGGGCATCTTGTCCAGACCATGCTTTTGCCAAGAAAAGTTGGACCAGATGAACCTTGTAGTCCCTTCCAACCTAGTATTCCATGATAAGTGATGATTTTCAAATGTACTTTAGTTATATTTGCCAATATTAAGCAATTAAACCAAACTGAAACATCCTTGTAGCAAATAGTCATGGGAAAATATTGCAGTAATACAAAATACTCTTTAAAATACAATGTTCTTTAATCTGTCCAAGGTACAGCCCATCCCCAGAGTATATGTGTAAGTTTCATGGAGTTTTGCATCCTGCCTGCAGACTAGTCTGAGAGAGACATAAGTTTTTGACACATGCTTGAATAATTGGTTGCATACAGGCTATACGTGAGAGTACGGTGCTGATACACACCTTTGTATTAAACATTAGTGTTGAAACTGGAATGCAGAACAATTATTCTACTATATTATACCCAGTCAATGAGGAATGAGCACTTTCAGAAACATCACAAACTGGGATAAAACGTGAATGGATGGAAAGAAATGTGGGGCTAGAAATATTACTGTAGGAGGGGGTAATGTGAACTAGGGAATGTCATATAGCTCCATCAAAGCCAGAGCCAGTGAAACCCCTCAATAACTTCATAGAAATATGTTTGCTTCCAACAACCACCACTTGGAGCTAATAGTTCACAGTAAATGTTCCATGTGCAGTCCTATAACCTCCTGCTGACATAAATGAAAATGCTGTCTTTGAGCAAAAATGCCAAAGCATGCCCTCACTTACTGAATAGTTATAGAAAGATGCTATTAAAAAAAGAAATTCAGAAATGAAGAAATAAAAACATGTCTGGAGGATTTTTTAGCAATGTGGCTTGAAATTTAGCAACAATTTGTAAAACATACCATATGGGACCATAGAGGGTTACGCAGAGAGGTAAAAATATGAATGTAGTGGCTGGGCTCTTGGCCCAGAAAAGAAGCAATTTTTTTCTGTGCTTTGCTAGCAAGGAAGGTGAAAAGGTATTAAACTGAGGAAGAGAAAGCATCACTAGCATGCAAAACGTGGCTGCCAGATTGGGGGTGTCAGTTAAGGCCAGGTTGAGATGCACTCTCTCTGTGGCTGGGGTATTTGCCTTCAGAGGCATTCCCTGAAATTGCCAGTGGGCCTGTTCCTGTGAGAACCCACCCACTGCTGTTCCACTCAAATCCTGGCAAGAACATGGGTCTCCATTTTAGACAGTGTTTTCCTAGATGTTAGCAGATGTTAGTAGAGTACATTCACATCTGGGTTTATACTGGAGATGATGACTGTTGCAATCTGCATAATGTTACTGCTATTATTTATTCTTACATTAAAACCAGAAAAGTGAATGCTCACAAATGCAGCTGCATACAGCTCTGCTGCAGGCAATAATTAGGCCTGAAAGAGCCAACAGAAGTGACCCCTTCTAAATGCAAGAGGAGGTATAAAATGGAAGAAGTGTTTCTGACCATATATTTTGGTTTGTTCTTTGCTTTAAAGGGAGACATGTCAGGTTCTCTTTCTGTGCATATGTCTCTAAGCAAGAATAGGTATATTTATTTTTTCACTAATGAGGATATAATTTGCATATTAAAAATTTCAACCTAAGTGTATCTAGCAATTTACTAGCTGAACTTTTATGAAGGGATTTCGTGAATTAATGTTTGCCTAATTCAGGAATTCTGTATTTTGAACAAAGAGGGTCCATTCTTCATATCTCATGACAAAAGTTCCATACCACAGGTGCCCAAACCCTCTCATTGTCTTCCTCCTGCCCCCAAACACACTAGAGTGCAATCAGGAATAAAATAGCACTGTCAAAATGAACAAACACATGTTCTAAGTTAGTCTATTGTTTGTTTGTGGGTGTTTTGTATTGCGTTTTTTGTTTTTAATGTATCTGCTCACTTGAGTTTGTTTACAAAACTTTTGTGGTTCAGAATATGCCTTAAAATCTCTGTGTCCATTTGAAGGGTTCTCTGAAGGTATATATCATCCAGAGTGCTTTAGAGAGGAGACATCTGGATTTAGTCACAAAAATCAATGGCATGATATGGCTCAGGGCTTTCAGACATTAATTTTCAACAGGTTGTCTTTTTTGTTTCTATTGTGTCTTAAGTGATGGACCTTTTCTATCACAAAGCATGTGAAAATTAAAATGCATGTGTGAAAACATGCTTGTACTATACAACGTGAGCACTAGTGGTTTTGGAAACAAGACGTTCTTTCACTGAAGTCAGATTTTCAAGTTGTGCCCTTGGCATGAGCAGTCCACTTCCTGCACTCCAATTCTCAGAGGGCATAAAGCTGGGTTTGGATATTGTTTATTTATATTTTTTTTAAGTCATAAGGAAATTGATACCATGTGATGTAAAGACTTCAGCATGTTAAATATACTTATTTCTTTAAAGCTGAGGAGGATTGAGGTTAACATTTGTTTCAGATTTCCAGCAATACCATCATTGCTGTGTAATAGCTGAAATGGTTCCATCCATCCTGTTACAACATTACTTTATTTCTTGACAAGAAAACATTAAATACGAGGCAAATTGGGGGTAGGGAGAATTGAAACTGTGTGAATTGTTTAACCTTCTACCACAGTTCAACAGTTGTGGTGGTTTGTTTTGGGTTTTTTAAAAGCCTTTGGCAAGATGCCTTGATTTCGTAAGGCTACTTATGTTTTGTAGGCCCCCAAAGATCACAGTATTTCTGGCTTGAGACTGAAATCCCTTTGAGCCAAAGCTGAAGAAAACTTTTGAACCACGTTGAGTAAACAGTTCAAGAAGCAGTTATCTGTCATGATGCTCTTTAATGTTCTATGTCACATCTCAGACAAAGATGAACAGTAACCATAAATACTTTGTTTGAGTTCAAGCACTTCCAGAAATCATGGTGGCAGTCAGTAGTAGGTGGAATAGGGTCTTTGTTATTTCTGTTGAAACCGTGTTGGAAAAAGGAGCAAAATGATGAATTCATTGACTTCACCGTAATACTCCTTAAAACTCAACTACATAAATCATCACCAGGAACACTGAAGCAAAAGCTTCTCCCTATAACAAGATTTCTGATTTTTATCACCATAGAACACAAGTTCCTACTTAAGAGCCTAGAAGATGTCATGGTTCCAAGAAAACGACTTCATTCTGAAAAATGGTCCAGTGATTTGGGACTACTGATGAATTCAATGTGGATAAGAGTAAAGAATGTTATTGGTGGTCTTCTAACCATTTTGTGTGTATGTGTTTTGGAGGGTTTTTTTGTGTGTGGATTGTGGTTTCTGTTTTGTGTGTGGTGATGCGATTTTTTGGCTGTTTAGGGTTTTTTTTTTGTTGTTGGTTGGTTAATTGGGGTTTGCCTCCCTAACATATCCATTACCATGTCTTGGCAGCTTTGTCATGGTCAGCAGCAGTTTCTTAGGGTAATTTCCAGAAAAGCTGTGCCAAGGCTTTTGTGCAAAAATAGCATCCTAAATTGCAAACCCCAATATCACTTCATAAGGGAACTATTGGACAAAAGGCTTCAGTGCCCAAAGCTTTGTGTATTTTTTTCATAACTGCGTTATTTTCTGTATAATGTGAAAATACTGCTCTTCTACCTGCAATAATGTCTCCAGACCATCACAGCTGCAACAGAACTTGTATGTTAACTGATACATTTATAAACTGAAAAAAAGTTCATGCAATATTTAGTACTTAAGTGCAACCAGGGTCAATGAAGACTGCTCAGTATCAAGTCATCAGATCAGTGTTTTGACATTTGTGCAGTGAATTCATATAGTATACTTCCAGATACCAAGAAATAGATGGCTGATGAGTTTCACAAGCTACAGGCATACTTCAGACTCAGGTATGTAGTAGCATAAATAACTGCAAGTTTATAACTGGCCACTCTTTTTCATAAAAAAAACAGGAAGAAATCTGTCTTCTTAAAAGAACAGGAGTTGCCAGCTCCTTACTTTTTAATGATACCTGAAATTGATATAGCATACTTAGCTATCTAGCTTTAGGTTATAGACACATTTAGTGCATCCCTAGCCTGGGTTTGCTTTTATGTGGCAATTTATAAGTGGATTGGTCCTCTGTGCTCTGGAAATCACTGGAAATCTCTAACAATCTCTCTTCATTTAGAAACACAGTGTCTTTCACATAAGGACTTTGTTTCATATTAAAATCAAGAAGCATGGGGTTCTGTTAACTTTCTGAAGTTGAAAAAGTTCCTGTTTTGCTCATGTTTCAGGATAATATTTGAGATGGCTTATCTTCAACACAATTTTTTATGAAGCTAGAACATTACAGACCCATTCCTTTACATCTTGCACAAGAAATACAAAGTTGTAACACTGGGCAAATAAAAATGAACACAGAGGAGAGGGAGCAGAATATTCCTCTTGGAAATAGAAGTGCCTGCTTCAGCGTTTTGAGTACTACACTGAATCCTTTTGAATTTTATAGTAAACTTAAGATTTCTCACCAGATTTATTGTAGCTGGGAGTAAAACTGTCTGATTTGTTCCTGCAGCACCAGTCTAACATATTTTGTTATATTGCCATGCACTTCAAAAAATAATTTGACCAGTTCAGGTTCAAACAGTGAGTACATGGAGGAAAATGGCACGCACGTTAAAAGGGCTGTTCAGTCAGAACACAGAAAAGATCAATTAAATGAACATAAAGAAGCTTACAAAACTTTTATTCATAACATGGAAAGTACACTGATAATATATTACTGAAGTGAGTATCTGATGGTGTTTTATCTACATATTTTGGTACCAGAAGTATTGGGTCTTCAGACTCACTCAGCAAAACACCCCTGCATCCTGCTGCTGTAATGCATATCTTGTCATGTGCTGTATTTACAATCCATGTCATGGGACAAATGTTTGTTATTAGCAAAAGTTTTACAGATGAGTTTCACCATCCATTTTCTGGTCAACACTAATTTCTGTTTTGCCTTTAGGCTAGGCTTTTGCATAGGCTTTTTCTTTTAAAATTAATCTGGAAAAATTAATGCAAAAAGAAAAGGTAATTTATTTTGACATTTAAAAAACATCTAATAAACAAAGAGTTAATCTATACTGTACAATAAGCATAATGTAGTCTTCGGTTTCATAGCAAATAGCTGAACTTGACAAAGTGCATTCATTTGATAACAAGTTTTTCTACTGCCATGTCAACATTAAAGTTCTTTGCTGGATCTTAACTTTTCTGTGGACTGCATTCTAATTTATTTTTCCTGGATAAGCTCTGCATCTGTTGGAATTGTAGGGAATAATTCTGACACCTAACAGCACTACAGAAAAACAAGTGTATAAAAACTGTTCATAGATTAAATGTGTTGTCGAAGATGTGCTGGATCAGTCACTTTTACATAGTGTTTGCAGTTAGGCAAAACATTTTGTCTGTAAAGAAATATTGGGGTGTCTCAACTTCATACAGAAGTAGTGACAAAACTGAAATTTAGTGTGTGCAGCCTTTTCTGTCTTAAGTGGTATGGATTAAAGCTACTAACATATGTGCTCAGAAGACAGTTTGCAACGATGTATCAGTAAGTTTTGATCAGTAGTCATTTAACATATGTTCATAGTTAAAGTTCAGGGCAGGTAAAGTAATTAATTTGTGGACGTTAATGTAACTGATGCACTCTGGAAGGCCTCTTAAACTCGCTTTGTCCTTATTCCCATAACAACTGCTGACACTTTTTGAGATTTTCTGCCTTTGGGCTAAAGCTTCTCATATTTCATCTGAGCTCTGTTTGATTTTTGGATGGAGGAAATGGAGCAAAGGGAATGGAAATGGGTTAAAGTGTTTCTGTTCCTCCCACACACACCCTCTTTTAAATGCATGTGTCGGAGGAATGAAGAAAAAGCTATGGTTTCTTTTACTTGCTACAGCTTTCATTTCCTTGCCCAATGTGAAAGCAGAGACTGCAAGAAATAAAACTCCTGTGCATTATTTGTTGGGATTTTATGTTAAAGATTTAGAGTTTGGGGTCTTTTTCTGCTACTCCCCCCCCCCCCCCAAATTACGAAATATTGCTTTTGCAGTAAACACATGCCTAAGTCAATTCTTCCTGCGACATTAGCCTAATATGTGCCTAATGCTAGGCACATGCTTGAACACTCTGCTGAAAAGTTACTGAATGGCAGATTTTTTGAATTTTGATACAAACCTCATTATGTTTGGTCAGGCAGGCAGCCAGTTTTATTTTCCTAAGACTCTTAATTCACCTAAAGATATAGCAAAAATAAAAGGAGCATTTACTGAAAAACAAGCTACAAGTAGACCTTATGAAATCAGTCAAGGCAAGCTGTGCTGTACCTGCATCATTCCTGACACTTCTCTCCTCTGTTCTTAAAAACTTTTGATGTTCAAACCTCTACAGGTTTTTAGGTAATCTGTTCCAGAGCTTTGCTAATCATACCATTAAAAAAGAGGTGCTTTTTTTTTGTATACCTCTGTAAGTCCACTAGTTCTTTTATGGGCCCAGTGAGCAAATCAATCGTTCTTCATCGCAGCAGCCTGTCTGTTTATGGTTCTTATCTTGTCCTTGCTAAGACGCATACTCAATACTGAAAGGTTTTTCAGGTGGTATTTTCAGAAGTTTCCAGGGTTTCACAATCGCCTTTTAACTTTCATCTTCAGTCCTTCAGGAAGGATGATGGTCCTCTTTGAAACAAGTAAATTCAGTAAGAGAATAGGGCAATCTGAGAGGACACCTGCCATCCAAACAGTTAGGTGTGCCAGCCAGCTGGCAGCCAGGTATGCCAGCAAATGAATTCCAGGTCCTAACCCTAGGATCAAATGCTAGCTGACCACTGAAGCAACCTAAGGGAGCAAAAATAAGCTCTGGATAACCAGTGTTCGTTAAAAAGAATTGAATTGTAAAATCTGTGAAATTTAAGCAATTGCAGCTACTTATTTTACAAAATGAGTAAACTATATAATAGGAAAATTAGTCTGAACCTCTTTTTTCTTTGTAGTAAAGGGGACTCAAAACATGCAAACTAGGCCTGGGCCCTGAAATTCTTAGCAAAGCCCCATTAGGAGGTAAAGTCATGTGCACGAAAGCATGCTGTAGCTAAAATGGCTACCTCCGGTTGAATTTTTATGAGTTTTTAGTCGATAGTCTTAATTTTTTCAGGATAGCAAACTTTCTTTTACTGTTACCAATAAGATAAAGCAAGATACTGAAGCACATGCCTAATTCCAACCTTGTGGCTAGTTCAGCTGAAGTCAGTAGAACTAGGTATGGCCTAACAGGTTTCTCCTTAGGAAGAAAAAAGAATCAAAAAGCCAATAGCTCAATAACTTTTTTAAAATACAACTCCATATTTTCTTTACGGAGAAAGATAATTTGAGAGGGAAGCGGCTGTTATCTTCAAGTCTCATTCTAAAGGGCCTTCAATGCAAAAAAAGTCTTTCTTCCAGAAGACTGTTACCAGTGCACTATGGGCAGTCTCCCCAAACTCATCTTCTTCAGGGTCTTTCCTATTCCTGCTTGTTTCTGACTCTGTCACACATGCAGTCAGTAAACCCAGCCTCTAGTTTTCAGTCACAAGGGAAAAACAATACAAATTGCATCACTCAACTCTTGCCTAAAGCTTGCCAGCCTGATCTGTGAGCACTCCCTTTTGTTGTTACCATTATCTTTAGTTACTGTGTGTAGTTAGAAACCAAATCAATTATTTTTAAATACGCAGATCTGGAAAATATACATCTGAGTGGTTAGTAAGCCAGCTGCTAGCAGCGGTTTTACAGCTATGAGATTGTGTCATTCCAAAGTTCGTTCTGACATTTGGGAACCATGAGAGGAAAGCATGAGAAGAAGTTAATAAACTATCACACAAAAAAAAATTATAGTGAAGATCAACAGCCATCAGTTCAGAGGAAGGCAAATGCATCAAATGTGACTTGTATCTTTCCCTAGTGAGACTGCAGGTTGAGAGAAGGTAACAACGCTCGCAGTACTTGTCAACGCTCAGTTGACAACAGGCCAGTAACAAAGATGCTCAGGCTGAAGAAAGAAGGACCTTTATATGTATCCCATCCTATCTTCAACCATTCTGTCTCCTGTTTCTGTTACTAGAACTGTGAATGTGATGCAGGCTAGCTGTAAAGCCCTCTACAGAGAAAGCTTGAATTTGTCATTGCTACACCTCAGACAAGTGTTAGAAACCAGCCTCTGTACCGATTCCTTCGAGGCTGCCAGAATTCCTTCTGGACATGCTGGATTCCAGGAGGAAGGAGAAGTTTCAGCTCAGTATGGTGTGAATGCGCAGAGAGCTCAGGACGAGGGCTGTATCCAAGTATGGACCCCACCCTAGCTCAGAGCACTCAGAGCACAGTCCAGAAATACATCACTGCACCCAAGTGTGTGTACTCGGAGACAGTTCTGGGTCTCTTACCTTCTTCCCTAGGCAAAACATAATTCATGCTTGTATCTTACAAAAGTATCCCAGTGCCATATTAATGCCGGCTAAAGACCACATAAAATTGGTGGCACCTAGCCCTTTGTCAACCTTTTGCTTTTGCAATGTCTGATACTTGATGAGACATTATAGTTAAGAATAAACAATGTGCTATATGGACTTATACTTCACTGTAAATGAGATGCACTAAACAGTCAAGAGTCTTCCTAATAGGCCCTCTAGGAATTAATTCTTGTTCCTCAGCTGTTTAATACTTAAAAGTAACTTAAAAAAACAGTAAAAGAATAGGAGCTTATGAGTAAGGAAATAGGTGGAAATGGATCAGGAAATTATTGGGGCTGACCTACTCTAAGCAAACAAAAGATATTCCATACAACAAGAGAGGCACTTAGGAGCTAAGACTGTTGGTTGAACTTAAGAGTGTGATTTTTCTCCTTTCGGTTACTACATAAAGCAGTAACTTAATGCATCACAAACCCCATGACTTCTTTAATCAGCTTTGCTTAAGCTCCCAGAGAACTTAGGACAAATGTGTATCCTAAGCAGTAGAAATTCTTGTAAGAATTAGGTGATAAACATTGCTGTGTTTGCTGTTAGTTCAGCCACTATTAGAACACTGTGTTACAGCCTGGAAGCCAAACTTCAAGAAGGATTTCCATAAACTGGAAATGGCTCACGGAGGAAACACCAGGGTAACTTGACAGATTCTTGCAGCTTGAAAAAAAAGGTTGGGAGGTGAGTGGTCATGTTTGCTCCTATTTTTGCATGGAACAGGACTAGGCAATCAATGGTTCTTATATTTATGTGATTGATTTAGACTGTAGTTTTTTGGGTTGTTTTTTTTCTCTCTGGTTGTATTCGATTTAGTCCAACAGGGTGGTTTAGTTGTGTGGTTTTTTTAAGGGATCCAGTCAGAGGTTATCCTCCAAAGACAGTTCTTCATTTCTGCAAGTTATTTCTAATTGTGAAACCATCCCCAAGCTTACATTTTAACACCAATCCCTGAATCATCACTTGAACTTGGCTGGTTTGTCCTGCCTTCATGCTGCATTCAGACAATTGAAAAATGCCCACAGAAAGTTGTCTTAGACTTCCCTTGCTTGCATGTATTCTTTATTTGACATTGGCACTTTATTTTCCATTATCCCCCCAGGTTTTCCCTTAAAGTGGTTAGGGATTTTTGCTTCAGTTCATTGCTATTTGCATTCTTAGAAAGTTTTTTAATTTCCATTTTTGCTTCTATTTTTAAATAACTTGTGTCTGTCCTTGTGCCACCCTATTCCTTTAGCACATGTAGCTCTCTGTTCCTGGAACTTACTAGAAATTATGTTCTGTCTTCCAGATTCCATTAGGATAAGCTAATTATTTTTGTCCTTCATTATGTTCACCTTGGTAGTATGGAGAAAATGGGATGATTCCAAGCACTCCATTGCTACATATAATAACAATATTCCTAAAATGAAGCACCAAAAGTATATTGGAGTAATCTGTGCTCTGAAATCCAGTGTCTTCAGTGACAAAAGACTGGCAAATTGTTTGATGCTAGAGCAAAAAAAACCTTGAGTATAGTAAATCTGCACAAGACACTTGACTTTCACAGAGCTATATTGATTCTTGCTCTCTGAGAATTTATTGGGGAGCGATTAAGCATCAGATAAAAAAAATTTGCCTTCAAAATCTGCCTTTTTAAAGTAAATGGTAAATTGCTGTAGCTGCTAAAAAGTTGCTCCTAATTATGGTAGTAATATTGAAAGAAATGATATTTTGAATTAGACTCCCTTTTTGTTCTCTTTAAGTTCTTGTGATCATTGGGGGGAATTAATATTTTCATTTCCAGGAATTCTTACTCCCGGCCTCTCTCCTGTATTTCAGCTGATCTTAGACCACGAGGAGTCAGAAGCAACAGCCCAATTCAAGTCTTTCAGTGTTTAGGTGGAATTAGATTATCTGGAGCCCTAACTAATTAGGCAGCTGGAAGAACAAATCCATATCAGGATGCTAGAAGAAACTGTGAAGTAAAAAATTAATTTTCGCAGTGAACAACATTAAACCTGCCTCACTTCAATTGCGTGTTAGTCCAGCGGGAGAAAGAATCCTTCTGTGAGTTTGATTCCGTCTGCTATGTGTTCATCCATTAAGCCACCGTTCACCATTGCCTCTTCATACGCAAGCCCTTTCTTGGTAATGTCCATGTGCACTGGCACTCTGTTCCTGTGCATACATTTTAAAACTTGCAAACTCACATCTATCTGTGAAAGTGTGGGATCTTTTTACATGAGGGTGTAAATCCTAGGATAAACTGTGATGTGAAATAAGTATTATTGCCTGCAAAGGAAAACATAGCTGGCTGAAGTTAAACTATTTCTGTAATTTAAAGAAAAATAAGTCTTATGCCCTCCTTTTCCTGTCTATACAGCTTCATAATGCATGTGAGACAAAGTTTCAGTTCAGACAGAAGTCTCTACTGCAATTTGTAGAAACTATGTTGACTTTCTCTAAATAAAAATAAAAATACTTGTTTAACCTCAAAAATATCAAGAACATCAACTCATGACTTGTCTGTTTTTACTGGAGATTCCTCTGGATAACTGGAAAAAGTTGTTCTGAGTTAAAAAAAGAATAACATGGAAAGAAAGCCAAGCTAGTGCCAGAGGACAGTTTAAAACTGTTGAGGACAGATGTTTAGAGTGTTCTTTGGGTCAGTTTGGGGAAAAATATGCTGCTGTGACCCACTCAGAAATTCTGTTGACAGTGACGGCTCTCTGTGTTTTTTCTGGAGAAACAGAAAAGCATCATATTGGTTAACAGTAATAGTGGTACTTAAAATCTGTCTGCTTCGTCATGATGGCGAAACTGTGGGCAATCAGAAATTAAGTAAAAATATAAAATAATTCCCTGAAAGATGGGTCTCATTAAACCAGATGACAGAAAATCAAGGTGTCCTTAATTGTTTCTTACCTGGGCAGATGAAGTCCATGAGAACATTCATAATAATCCCCTTCAAGGTTGCTTCATTTGGCCCTGCTCTAGCATGGGTTGGACTGGCAGTAAGAGGTGTAGGTGAGGAATATGGCTTGAATAGACAGCACTTTGTGGGTATCCCACAAAGAGTCTTATTTTAACTATGTACTAAAATGGGAATTTTCAGCCTCTAGAACATCATAGATTTAAGAAAGTGCAAAGTGCTTTGTAGGACAACAAGTGTAATGTTCCTATATGCAGTTCAACATCATATCCTATGCATTTCTTTACTAAGTGTCAGGTGTTTCTAGATTTCACTGACTCTTCAATGAACGATGTGAAAGTGGTAAATCATCAGATAAATGATGGCAAAGTAACTGAAGCATTATAGAACTAGGAAGAAAGTAAAGCATTTTTGTGAAAATAGAGATTAAACAGTTCTCATAGCTGGCAGTACACACTAGGCAGAGGGAAGGGTCTGTAGGTGGAGCTTTCAGGCTTTTTAGCAGCTCAAAGGACAATTGGCTTGAGTTCCTCAAGGGGCACCCTGTAGAGTGCCAAAAATATATTTGTCTAAAGCTACAGCAGCTGCAGAGCGCTGCTGGGTTATCCTAGGATTTACAGAGGCTGGGAAATGACAGCTAGAGCCAACAAAGATGGGGGCCTTCAGAAAGGCTTTTCTGATCCCAGCTAATGTGCTGGGGAGCCACAGCTGTTGGGAGTCAAGGAATCTACTAGAGCTGAGTAGTTCAATCTGTGAGCTGAATGCAGATAAATGATAAAGTGATTGTCTATGATGTCTATGTAGATTACACAAGTGCTTAATACATAAACAGGGAAACTGCCTCCCTGTACTGGACTCCGCATGTGGAAGCAGCATGTGGTGCTGGGCACGGCTGTCCTGAGGTCATTCTTTAATGTCCAGTAACTCTTTGGTGTGTGGCCTGCAAATTGCTGTCTTTTCCACAGGGGAAGAAGGTGTGTAGAAAGCAGTACCTGGCCCAAAATCAGTGTAAATATTCATCATGTCAGTATTTATAAATAAATAATAATGCCTTGTTGACATGGAAATGCTGACTCTGATACCTGGAGAGCCATCTGTGAATTACTGTTAACACCAGAAAGCATAGATTAAAAGACAGACCACAACTTAATTATAAAGAGAATATGTCTAGAGATATGTGTATATACCATGGCCAAGAGTGCCAAGACTCCATTCTGCTGGCTTGGGGAGAGAAGGAGGAATCCCCAGTATCAGTAAAGAGCTGCATGTTCTCTGACTGAGCTTCTCACTAGATGGATATGCATCTACTACAATTGCACCTTCTAGATCAAATCCAAATCCTATCAAAACCCATAACAGAAACAGAGGTGAAACCCCCATTCCAAAGTGATGGGTATTAAATTCACCTAGGGAAGGAAACTTTGCAGGCAAAAGATTTCTTATTATTGATGCACATTTGACAGCTTGCACAACAGTTCAAGAAGATAGCAGAACCCAAATACCAAATAACCCTGACAAAATAGATGCAGCTAATCTGCAGTTATAAAATGTATTACTTAATGATCTATGTCAGCTGCAAGTTTTCCTTCTTAGACTGAAAAATAATCCTTTTTAGGATGGTGCTGTATAAGCTAGATACTTTGGTTGCAAAAGCCATCAGTACTGTCTTTAGGGCTGCCTATATTGACTTAACCTGAAGCTCTTTTACTTTTCCTTAGAGAAATGGCTCTTGGAATATGTCATCTTCAAACTGAGGCAAAGCACTTTCCAGACTATTGTTGACTCGTGCAGTGTGAGCTACCCAGTTAAATATGTTCTGCTTATTAGAAGGAAATAAAGGTTTTACATTAGACTAAAAAACTCAAAGAGCCTTGTTAACTTAATGATTTTACAATGTAGTTGTAGTTAACTCATTTGCTCTTTAATTTGGCACTTCAGGTATCAACCACTACTGAGAACAGAAATAACTGTAAGAAGCTGATATTTATAGCAATACTCTGCTCTGTCCAAGAAACAGCCTCCTTTATCATGAAACACTGACATCTGCAAAAGCAGTTCACTAACTCAAATAGCAGCTTCCTCCCTCTGAATACACAGTGCTGAATGCTATAGATGAACTATACTGAGATGTGAGACGAGTCAGGAGGGACTGCCATATGTGAAGGAATACCCTTTTTTGTCCACATAGTTGCAGTGACATGGGGATGCTCTTTGGAAACCCTAGTAAGAGTTTCCTGCTGACACTAAGAGTGCAAAGTAGCTTTCCTACTGGGTGACATTTGAATACACCAGAAGCATTAGCAACTGTGGGAATGCTGTTGTTTTCCCTTGACTTGCTTAAACTCTATGAAAAACACCTTGAAAATGATTAATTTGTGTAATTTGATAATATAGTTTTAAAAGGGTTAGACTGCTTGTACCTGTGTGTTCTGACTCACTCTCACCTGTGCTTAGCACAGTGTCTGTTCTGTACACCGAAGTGTATAAATAGACTCCTGTTATCGCAAAGTGTGGCAAACACTCCAGTCATATCAGTAGTGGTGTGGGTTACTCCTTAGCATGTTAGCTCAATTGTTTTTACTGCTAAACAGACATTGTACTTCACCATTTCATTTGCTGTGTTGCACAGCTCATAAATGTTTTATAGCCTTAATTCAGAGCTGGTGATAAAGCTGTTCCCAAACTTAGAAATACCAAGAGCCAAGAATCACAGTTTATCAAATCTCTACAATAAAAAAGGCATGTGTCAAACTTGCCTATCCATTGGCAAGGGGATGCCATGAACACTGGTGTCTGATTGTTGATAAGGGAATGTGGATGTTGTGAAGTGTTGACTGATATGACACTCAAGGGAATGGAAAAGAGAAAGCTGTGGAAGATGCAAAAATGTGTCAGCTGATATCCCAGCAGGACTTTCTTTTCTGGTTCTGTGAAGATACTCTCCTGACAGATTGCAGGGAAGAATAACTCTCAAATTTCTAGCAAAATCAGTTTTAGGAGTTTTATTCTAGTAGTTTTGTGGAGTTGCTGTGTGGTAATAGTCTGTGAGCAAGGCTTTTTTTAAGTGCATGCCAGGTCTGGTTCCCTTGGCTGTTATTTTTGTGGTTATTAATGCTTTTCACCTTTGAAAAAGTAACCCTATGTTATCTTGGTTGGAACATCCAAGAGCTGTTGTGACATAATTGACAGATACTTGGACTTGCCCTTTATTCCATTTATTTATCTGTATATGAGGACAATTGCATTCAAAAGGGAGACTTTTTCCTTCCTTTTATTTTTGTTTGTTTTGAGTACCTTTGAATGCATCTCAAGGCTTCCCTTTTCTTTTTCGTACTTCCTCTCTAAGAATTATGCTCTTGTTCTCATAGGATACGTCAGCTACTCGTTCTGTTGCTAGTAAATCAGCCAGGATCATTTCCAGTAACAGAGGCCATGTGTCATGATGCACTAGCCCTGGTATCCCACACTTATAAATAGATTCTTGCATGGACCTCAGAAGGGTAAGTAGACATTCAAGATTACTGCAGTCTTATAGGAGAGGAATAACAACTCTAAAATCCAGTGCCAGAACCCAGTGTTTGGTTATTCAGAGAGCTGTTCTTTCTCTCGAAGGACTTGGCTTGTGTAAATCTTTAGACATTAAAAAAATTATTATTTTTTTCTTTAATTTTACTTTATTTGTTTTCCTCTGGCACATGGACAAAATGCTGCTACCCAGCATGTGCTTTACTGTTGTTACTAGTTTTTAGGAGGAAAAGGAAAGTTTTCACTGTTATGATTAATTCTGATTTTCATGTTGCTGTGTTCTTTTCACTGCTTCTGTCCCCACAAATGCATCACTCTGGCGTGTGTATAAGAAGCCTCCCCATGTTCTGTATATAAGAAATCTGCTAGTTGAGTCAAGTAAGAATCTTTTCAGTCTGGAGGATGCAACAAGTATTTGAAAATACTTTGTCTTGTCCTCCTTAAGTGCAAGAGGTTTTGGCAGTATTGTAAGAACATATGTAGAAAAGAGTGTTATTTGCTGTGATGTAGATGCTAAGCCTGACCAGGCTTTGGCCTTGTGGATAGGCCTTGCAATATGTTTTGCAATGGATTCTCTCCCCCCCCCCATATACATTTTACACAGTTTCCTGAATCTCTTCTTTCTTCCTCCGTCACCTGATAGGCTAGATCAAGCCAGCTGGGTGTCTGTGAAAACTTCAGAGGTTTTTTTTGGCTTGGCGATTTGCCAGACAGATTCTGGTGAATCTTGACACTGTACTTTAAACTGTTTCATTGACATGCAGCTCTCCATGCTGCAACCCTGCTGGAGGTTTCCACCTCTAAGGCTGAGTCAAGGAAACGCTCAAGTCTCAGCTGCTATAACATGAAGTCCAGCATTTTAGCTTTAAACACCGATGGAAAAAGTGTGTATCCACTTCTTGTAAATTATCTGGGAGTAAAGGTTTGGAAAGGTGCAAACCAAGGCTAGTACGGATGTGTATATAGGGTGTAAACCATCACAGATCTATTTGCCTCTTTCTAAAACCTGTGACAGGATACGCCTCCTAAACTTTGTTCTGTTGAAAACCGAAAAAGGAGCAGAAGCCTTGCTGGCTGCATGGATGACAAATAAACACAGGGTTCACATGCTCATAAGAGAAAAGTTTGGGTTTAGCTGACGAAACTTCCTGTGTCACACTTCCCAAGGACTTGAGCCCGTGCTCTAATGGATGTGTCACACTGAACAAATCCTCAAAAGGTCTCTGGCATGTACATGCTGTTTCCTATTTTTCAAAGAAAGTTCAAGCAGGACTACATTTTAGTGAAACATTATTTCGTTTTAGAAAATTTTTGTTGACTTGCATGGGTGCAATGAAACATCTGGGCTGCAAAATAGAGCATATTTAATTTGATCTCCTTGTGTAGCCTGTGTAAGTTCTGGAGGGCTAGAGCACAGCAATATGCCTTGTATGTTTGCTCAGCACTCACACTTGTAAGGCTCTGGTTTCAACTGATTATTATGTGCCAGATTTTAACCATTTGGCCTTGGCATTTCCATGGCACGTTTCCCCTGCAAGTGTCAGTATTAGGCTGAATGAAGCTTTCCAGAAACAGCAAGAATGATTCAGCTTTCTAAGATAGGAAAGGGGAAAATATTAGTGTCCAGAAAATTCTTCACAGCCTTTTCAGTGAGCAGTTCTTAATTGCTATTTATTATTCATTATTTTTATTGGTTTATAATATTATTATTTATCTTTAATCTGACACAGGAGTTATGGTGTCAAGGGTTTCCCTTATTTTTTTCTGATATAGAAGAAAAAGAAACCAAAGAAACCAAATGCACATATGTATGCTGACTGGAGACTTGTTAGTTTGTCATCTTAAATTGACATCTATGGCCAAAACAGCGGATGCTTTGAAATCTAACGTCTTTGCGTCTGTCCCCATCTCCCCTGAAGTACTCCGGACCACCCGCTTATCTAAAATACCTTTTAATGGCATCCCCGGAACAGTTATAGAAACTCTTAACAAGGCTTCCCTAGGGAGCGACCTCTTTCCCTTCTCCCGGCGAATGGGTGAGCGCTGTAAGCGGCTCCTTCCTCACGACGTGTCACACACGCCCGTCCCCACTAGATGTCACCGTTGCTCTTCGCCACCTCTAGCGAGAGGCTCTGCAGGCGGGGTCAGCCTGAGCGCCCGTCCCCCGGCCGCTCGCATCCTGATGCAGGCAAACAAGCAGCCGCTTGGTTGCAAGGCACACGTAAGCGTTCGCATATTGAATTTTCAGGGAGCGGGGTATTTCAAAGCTCACACGAGGAGCCAAGGTCACGCACGCGCTAGTGGTGCATCTGACAGAAATACCCCAGCGCGCTTGCAGAGAGAGTATCATCAAGTGGCGCAAATCCCAGAAGCGCTATTGCAATTAGATTTAACTGGAACTGTAGTGGCTTGGAGGGAGTGATCCTGCCTATGAATAAAACTGCTACAAGCCGTGACCTCCACTGAGTTCACTATGCCTGACAACCACAAATGGAAATCATGAACTTGATTGAGTCTGTTCTTACCAGAACGATGTATGGCGATTTCCATGCCAGAAAATCAGTCAGTACTATTTAATTAACTTAATCTTGCATTTCTTGTTAGCTTAGCCCTAATCTTCGACAGAACTTTGTGCTGCCACTGGCTCTAGAGCAACATGTTAGGTTACAGTTCCCAAACTGGAGACACTTGGATTCAACTTTTTAAGGGTTTGTCTCTTCCCTATAAATTTTTGATAACTACATAGATGAGTTCATAGAGTATTGCATTCAAAAATCTGGGTAAAAATGAATTAAGGATGTGAAATAAAGCTCATGTGTTAAATTTAATATTGCCTATGTGTCCTGTGATTTCTCCTTTCTACAGAAGTAGAAATGCAGTGTTTATACATACAAACACCAAACTGCTTATTTTTGCCATGTCAGCATGTTATTTCATCTTCAGCTGAGATGGTCTTTACATCAGCAGCATTCAATGCTTTGTTTTATCTTCATTGAAAAAGATGATTCATATTGTGTGATGACTGAATTAATTTCTTTGTGGACACTGTTGTAATATTTTATCTATATAAAAAACAAGCAGCATTACTGGGCAACCTGGGCAGTGTTAAGAGACCGTTCAAAATTGCCAAACTGCTGTTAATGTTGGTGATCACAGTGAGATGTCTTGAAAATGCTTTCCAAAGCGTGCTGCTTTTTTATACCATATTAGGTATTCAGAAAGCCATTGACACATGAAACTTTGGCTGAAAATGCAAGCACTCAGCCAACTTGGCCAGATGTTCCGCATGGGACATTTAAGATGTGAGAGAATTAGTGAACATCATGTTAGTTAAGGTTTTGTTTGGAATACTGCCTTTTGTTATATAAGGAGGCAGACATAGGCCCTAATTCTTCAGGCAGCATTCAACTGCCTTGACCCCAAGAATATACTTCTTTTTTTCTCCCTACAGCAATCTTAATTTGCCACTCATCTTCTGTGTTACTTAAAAACCAAACAGCAACAACAAAACAACAGAAAAAGAAATGAGACAAAATTATAGGGACAATAGCAGCCCTGGCTATGTAGCTGTGTAGAGCAATGTAAGGACTGAGCACATTAAGAAGGAACAGGCATTTGTAATTTTGATACAGCTTGTCTTGCGCATTTCTTCTCTCGCAAGCATAATATTCTTTTGAATATTTTGTGTAATTCCCTAGGTTTTTAGAAAAGCAAACTGAAAACACCAAACTATATTTTGTGGAATCATAACACCTCCCCACAGGGGTCAGCAGCAAGATGGTAATCTTTGGATACATCTGACAACCATCTGCTACTTGCGATGTGTCATGACAGCAGTTGCAGAGAGTTATCTTTTATACTGACTGTCAGTAGAAAGGGAGAAAGGGTGTGCATCCTGTGGATTCCAAAACCTCTTGCTGGGAGTTGAGAAATTTTCCCATATGATCTAAGTCACTGGGAAGGAATTCTTGGCCAGTTGTCTGGCTCCTAAATGACTGAACCTTTCTGTGCTTGTCTCACGACTACTCATTTCCCTGTTTCAGTCTTCCATGTCACTCTTCTCCCTCCAACTGTATTTTGTTCAAATATTCTTCTTCCTTGAATCCTTCATCTAGTTTCTCTTTATTGGTCAAGGCTACCTCAGTGCCTTCTCCCATTTCCTGGCTCACTCTAGGTTCAATTCTCCCTGGTTTGCTGTCTTCTAAGCCCAGTACTCTCCAGTTGAGCTGATATCACTTCAAAACCTACAAGTTTCCTGTTACTACCTGATTACTCCAGATGTCAGGCTCTTACCCCAGACAGAATCATCATAGAATGCTTTTTTTCTGCTTGCAATTTTAATTTCTTCCACTTCCAGTAACAGCTTCCCTCACCCCTACAGGGTCCATTCTAAGTCTTGGAGCCCTTGACCCTAGGGTATTTTTGTGAATTTAACTTTTCAGGTTATTGCAAGCCAAGTTATTGTCCTGCTGGTATTTGTTAGATAGGTTTTATCTTCAGATTTGATGAACTTTCTTCAGTGTTACTCTTTCCTGAAAGCAGTTCTCAGAAGATACCTATGTAGCTGTTGAATGAGAAAGGAGTGCAGGCAATGACTGTCTTACATTTTCTCTCAAATTTTATAATTAAATCAGCTTGCTTGTATTGTAAGGAGACAAAGCAGACAACAAATAGCTAAGTGTCACAGAATCATGGGCTTTAAGTCTGGAGGGGATGATGGGATTGTATTGTTTGAACTCTTACATGCTGTGAGCCCTTACATTTCACTCCCTTAATATATATTAGATCTGATAAATTGAATTTTGACCCTGCGATGATTGTAGTTACTTAATCAAGGATTGGAAAGCCTAAGGAAAAACACACACAGGCACACACTTGGATAAGAGAAATTATGTGAATTACTACCTCTGTCAATATGATTGTGTCTTTCTGAAGGCTGACACGATGGCAATGTGTAATGCAATTATTAATTGAATAAACAGGTACCTACATATATGTCATATCTTTTGCTTCAGTATTTTCTTTTGCACTGTTTTCTTCCAGTCCCTCAAGTTGCAAGATATGAAAATTCTACTACTATGCTGAGTAGTTGCACAGTTTTCTTATACCCGCAGAAATAAGAAGTAAGCTTAATTCTCATTAAGCTAAATTTTTACTCTCTCCTAAAGAGCTGAATGATGCTCAATTTGCGTTTCAATTCGAATGTGTTTGAATGCTCAATTATAAACCTCCAGAAAGCAAATAATGCCACTGGTGACATTACCTGAAAATAGCTGATGGTTAAGGGTTGTGATCTGGTTAAACTTGAATTACTCATTGTTTGTCAACTTATATCAACAATGAGAATATGGGTATTTTACTTGGAAAAGCCTTATACTATTTAGACATTGATGAGTGAGGTAAGTTAATCTAAGGAGCTCTGATTTATATGGTTTTATGCATCATGCCCAGACAATCTAACTTATTTCCAGAATTTACTTTCTCTTAAAGTTGTATCACATTTAAGTTAGAAACAATTTCACTGGTACTAAGTGCATTAGCACACAGGAGCTGGGGTGTTCGAGTATTTTGTCTTTGAAATATCCTGGTGTTCATGAACTCTTTCAGTAACTTCCATTGTAAAAAATCATCTTCCGAAACAACTTTTGAAATAAGAAAGAAACACACAAAGTTTTCTACCTTTATAAAAATAATAGAAATTACTTCAAAATTCTAAATAGGCCCACCACTTTGGATATATAGTGATGGTTGTGTTCGAGTTACTATTTCTCGTCTTTTGAATGAGCACCTGGAGATGCCATTTGTGATCAGCTACCCACTGAGTATTGTATATACACATAATAATAGCCTCTGGTATGCAGGAGGTCAGATGAGAACGTATTCCAGTCCTGTCTGGCCTTAGTCTATGAATACTTGAAGACTTTTGCTACCCAATGTTTACAATGAAAATAGACCTGGCAGATGATGAGGAAACATGGAGGTACTCTGAACTCTCACCTTATAGCTGGATAACTGAGACTGATAGGCAGCTTGCCCAGGGTCACAGAGAAAGATGAGTTAGTACCAAGAATTAGATTGCATACCAAAAAATTGGTTTGGCAAAAAGCCTGGCCTTACTTTTGCAGTCTCTAGTAGTTAACAAACTGACTGACTGGTGCAGAGGTTGGATACTGTTGCCAGCTCATCTTTAGTTCCCCTTGAAAAAGTAATAGTTGAATATATTTGAAGCAGTCCTTGTTGTCTCCACCTGAAAATGATGTACCAAAGCTCAGCCTTTGGAACGACTTTGAAAGTGCTGGAGCAGAACTTTGCATTTCCTTCTCTGTATACTTCATGAGGGCAGGAAATAACCACAAGTAAAGAAAGTATTTTCACTGTAAAGAATATGGATTCATAAGAGTATTACCAAGACAAATAAGCTAACTTTAACAGTGATGTTTTAGGTGTAATTTCACGCTAGGGACCTATGGCTCACCTAGGTGCCTGCCCTTTGTACTGCCTGTGTCCAAATTGTGTATCTTCACAAGTCCCCTACTTACTGGACAGTGGACTTGCCCAGGTTCTGTGTCTGCCTGCATTCATCTACATTAGAAGTACCTAGACATTTAAAAGCTCTGTTTTGGGCTATATGAACTTCTGCAAATGACACAGTATTGGAAATGTGCATCTTTAAGGATTCTGTTAAAAATTTGGGATTTCTCTGCCTGTTCAGCTCCTGTGTTCTCCCTTCTGCTGTTCTTAAAGCAGGCTCTGCGAAATACAAAGGAGAGGAAATCAAAGCCTGCTTTCTGTTCAGCTGCTCAGTGGTTGCGATACTGGCTCAGGAAAACTGGGGATGGGTCTTACTAAATGGGTTTAGACCTGTGTCTCAGCAGAATGTTGCTAAGCTATAGCTCTCTGGGTTGTGGCCATGCTGACTTCCCTTTGTTTGCCACATAATATAGTGGTTTTCCTGCTAATTATACTGGGCTTTTTTTGACTCTTATTCCAAAGCATCTACATTTCCTCACATAGCAGTTACAAGGAACACAGCAGCACTTTGCAGGGATGACCAAGTACCCCAGTGCTTACAGTCGCAATGGCTTGCTCACTATCATTAAACTCATATCCATAGCTTAACCTGCCCAAATTCAAGACTGTGTAACCAAAAACTGAAAACTAGTGCCCTCACTTTTCCTGATTTTTCTGAAGTTTCTTTCCTGAGCATTGCAGAGAAACCGGTGAGTGCTCTTATAGGCTTTCAAAGCATCAGAGAGAGCGCAGGAGGGAGCGTTCATTTCCCACTGGCTTGTGCAGAGAATTTCCTGTGCCTTGGGTTCCAAAACGCTAACTGGAAACAACACACCTTCACATGAGGGAGGGCAGAAAAGAGGAATGTTTGTTATTCTCCTACTCCTACACATATGCAAATATAGAAAAATCAGCTGGAGAGATGAGTGCTCTTATAGTAGGTGTAGTAACCCAAAATGTTTTTAAGGTATTTCACGTTCTGCTCCTGTTGCAGAGGAAGAAAGCTGATGCTTTTTCTACTTTCAAATCCTAATCTTTAATGATACAAGTCTAATTCACACTTTACAGCAAAGATTTTTTTTTCCCAGTGTTTTCTCATTTGCTTTTTCTGGGCCTAATTGCATTTGTTACTGCTGAGTTGCATGCAGGCTCTGCAGCTGTTTTTTCTCCTGTGTACGTGTGATCTTTTTAGCATTTATTCATCAAATCCCTGGGAAACCTGAAAAAGGGACAAAAATTGAGCTACAAGAGGTGGTTTAAGGCTAAAATTTAGTGTCCAAATTCTGCAGCTCTGCATCTCCACAGAAGTAACCAGGGTAAAACCTTCTTTCACAGTTTCTTTTAAAACGTGTGTTCTCTCACACTTAAACCACAGAAAAATCTCTGTACCATAGTAGTAATAGAGCCACAGCCAGGAACCCGAATGACAAAATACCCCAATTTGCAGTTATGAGTAGTCTTGTTTGGACATACTTTTTCCCCTGCCCCACACCACCTCCCCCTCCCATTTGCTTTCAGACAAAATGCAGGACAGTTTTGCAAAGCTGAAGCAAAATCTAAGTTTTCTGTTTGAGAACGATATAAAGAGTTGTTTTTCAAAAAAATGGCTTTATTTTCTCAGCCCATGCACTCCATAGATCCGGGTCTTAATGGATAACATATTTTGGGATTTCTTATTCTTAAAGAAAATATTAATACTGGAAAAAAAAAAACCAAAACAACCCAGCAACCCACCATGATAAAATTCTCTTTCATTTTTCATACAAAGCATTGCACTAAGCTGCTTGTCATTTGAATCAAGGTGTGTTTTGCTATTTGCTTCAGTGGAAGCATCTACATTGAGGTTGCTTTATGCTGTTATCATGGAGGTTTGCATATATAACTGTTGCTTGCTGCATTAAGGATGTATATAGAACAAGAATAATTTGAAGAATATGAAGATATGGCTGCAACATGTACAGGTTTGCATACATGTTGTATATTTGATGAGTTAACTACTGCTTAAGACACAAGTGGGTCAACCATTGTGAAGCTGCCAACAATCTGAAGCAACGATTCAAGGTTCCCATTCTGCTGTTCTTCACTCCCGTGGAATGCCTTTGGGAAAATCTTGTGCATAATTCAACTGACTTGTGTAGTTTCAGTTGGATCTTGTTTGTCTGTGCCTCATTTACCCATGTGTCTGGATGTCAAAGAAATGTGGATGGAAGATTAGCATTCAATTAACCTTAACACATTTTTTTTCCTTAAGTACTTCTTCATCCAAATAATGCTTAACTTACTTTGACTACATATTTTTGCATTCAAAAACTGGGATGCAGTTCAGCACCAGCAGTTTGAGGGGTGTTGATGGTATTCAAGGTTCTGTGATGTTGAGGTTTTCAAGATTGTCTGGTTATTCTTAAACTGTTTAAGAAAAAAAGGAAAGTACAGAAACATTATTGAGCATGTATTCCATTTCCAGGAGAAGGGGGAAAAAAAGATGAAATCTATTATTTAAGAAAGAAATACAGCCAGTGTGATAAAAGTGCCTTCCCACGTCTTCTGGCCAGGTGCTGCGTGCATATAAATGTTTCACGTTAAGCTTAAAGATCAAGGAGAAGTCTGTGGGGAACCTTGTTTCCTGGAGATCTGCTTGCTAGAGTAGCTCTCAAGTACTGACTTCCCATTTTTTATTTGGTTATTAAGGATGAAAGGCTACATCATTTTCTGGAATAGCAGTTCCTTGCATATTATTATCTTTGTCCACAGCTATGAAACATGAATTTCCATAGGTACATGTGGATACTTAGCCTGACTCAGACCCTCTTTCTGCTGCTTATGTAACTTTAATTCGAAAGATCACCTTTCTATCGTATTGTAGAGTGAACAAAAGATATATAGTTTCATTATCTGAGAAACTGGGGTTTTTGTAGGTACAGGTGAGTATAACGGGTCTTCAGTCTATGTAAAGCAGGGCACGCTCTGTTACCACTGAAAAGGAGGCTTTAAAAGTCTAATTTTCTGACAGGATTCACTCTGGGAAATGTGTGTATGTATATGCAGCTTTACATAATCAAATCGCTAATATGAAGTTTTGTACACTATCAAATGTTTAGAGAACCAGTAGAAAAATGTGATTGAAAACAATTTATACTCAGTTTGCATAAGAAAATTATGCACAGTATTGGAAGTTCCAGCACTTATTTTTTTATCACAGCTACCCTGCATAAATATCCCTTCCACAAAGTCAAGGCAGGCTTTTTAAAAAAGACTAGCATGATTAACATGGATGTTTAAAATATCTATATAATAAGCTTAGCAAATTATTATTTTGCTTGGAAAAAATCCTGGTTTCATTATTGTATTTTGTTATTTAGCTAGTTTATATATTTCTGGTGAATGCTATCAACATGAATGTTTCTGAAGCATGAACCTTTTCTTTCTAAAAAATGTAATAATTCAAGCTATAAAATTCTTGCAAAATATTATTACCGATGTAATAATTCTGTCAATGTAAATGACAGAAGCAATGCTCAATCAAATGTAACATATCACTGCGAGATCATAAGTGGTAACAGCCTTCATACAGAGGTATCAAGGAAAGCACAAGAGCTGCGGCAATTCAGAATGAAACAAAGCCCTGCAAAAAAACCCCAAATAAATCCTGGTAATTTACTAAGGTTGAGAGTAAGTGTAGGTGTGGGTGGTTTTCCTTTCTCACAGATGAAGGATCCAACCTATAGATCTTTTTCTTCCTCTGACCTGCTGCTTCTCTCACTCTTTAATGTACTTGAAGGTACTTTTGATTCATCAGGATGCCTGAAAACAGGTGTCACAGAGTTGCTTGGGAAGAAGTTAATAATGGCAATCTACTGTCTGGAGAGTTTCTGCTCATGTGTTTTCACTAACATGACACTCATATCAAATATAAACTTAACAAGGACTGATCTATATTCTGTACCTTTCAGATGCTGTTACTGAATCTATTTCCTACTGACTCTAGGGAAGAGTAATTGTGTTGCTCAAAACCAGACACATGGTTGGTATTGTGTAGAAAAGGGGAACTTATTTTTACCTATATCCACGAGTTGTTTGTGGGACCAAGAAGCCTGTATGTGTGTATATATTTACACACACACATCAAAAGTGTATGTCTGAGTGCATCTATATATAGAATGGATACTTCTGACTCTTCTAACATGTATGATGTATAAATGCTACCATCTTTCTCTGAGAGATACAAACTGAGTTCTAATATACGTACCCTTTTAAACACCAAGAACATGTTAAGGAAAGAAAGGAACATTTATTTGCAAGTAAACATAAATGGTAAAGCAGAAGTCCAAATAATTTCTCTTTTCACATTAAATTTACTTTAGCTTTGATTCTCTTTCTTATTTACTGTCTCCAAACCTTGCTGTGATTCAGAAAGGGTAATCCAGCTTTCTAAAAATGGAAGGTAACCTTTTGTTCTGTATAAATATGATTAAGAGGAATTTCCACGCGGTTGTATGAAGGCAACAGGAAGAAAAGAGAGCGAGCACCACTCTAATCATCTTCACAACAAAACCAAGACTAAACCACAAGGCTCTGATAATTTGTTATCTAGTAGTGGTGTATATCATTTGAAATGCTTTTGAGACAATTTCTTTAAAAAGCTGTTTATATCAGATAAAGACTTATTTTTAAAACATGGTCTTGCTTTACCTTTAATGTAATGCAATGTGTGTGGGGAAAATAGCACCAACAACTTTTAAAGCAAAATAAGTAGTTGTTTAAGTTCCTGTGCTGGAAAACCTAAGACTTAGCCAGCTAAAATCGACTAACTATAACCAGCTTTACCGAAGCTGTTGTGTTTCTCCAACCACTGTTATTTATGCCACTTTCATAGAAAAGCAAAGGGGCTCCACTAACAAGTTGTCTTATGGTGAGAACAATAGGAAGGACTTCCAAGTAGTGGATGATAAAGAAATTATTTCAATTAATTTAGTTTAGACAATAAATGCAGATAAAAGCACAGTGTGCAGGAGAGTAATATCTTTGGCAGAGGAAGGAGATAGATCATTTGCATGGTCCATTGCTCTGTCACCTTTTCATTGCAATAAGTATTTAAGTCCAAACACTGGTTTTTAGAATAATTCAGTTAATGAGTTTCTGAAAACAGTCTAAGAGTACAAGTTGGCTTTGTGTGTGGTGTCAGGAAAGCTAGCAGTAATGAACATTTTCCTAGCCCTCCTGTAGAGCATGGGGGTACAGTTTCTGTGATTCTTTGCAAATTTTAATCTAAAATATCTCTCTCATGGGGGCCTAAGATACCGTCTTCTGTTGCTGCTGAGATGGCCAAAAATCACACACACACATATTTTTGGTGACTTAGTAGGAAGAAAAAATAGATAAGTCGCTTTATTACTACAAAACACTACTTATATACCTTTTCTAGCACATGTGTCTTGTTAGCCATTGGTTAATATTAGTTAGCAATGGCACATTATTGGATGACCCTTTACTGCATTACTAAAGTCCATTGTTTTGCCAAGTTCTTTCTTTGTTGCTAGTTACTCCCCTTATCTGACTTGCTCCTCCAGATGTCTTATACTTTCCCATTCGGATGCCTTCTGCTTTCCCACTCGGATGCCTTCAGCACCACATTTCTCATGGATACACTTTAACATCTTTGAGACTGAGTTCTAACTTCATGTCTTCAGTCAGGGAATCCTCAGGCCTGCCGTAGCCCCCCACCACAGTGTTCTACTTTGGCCTCTGTCTCTGATATTATTTTGATGCAGTCAGCACTTTGTTTACTTTGATGCTCTGTTAAGTGTTTCATGGCCTGGCATAGACTGAGTATCTGGTGGTAATGCTAGTCTAACTTCCATAATGTATCTGTCTTCAGTTACAAGGTGCTTGAAATAGTAACTAATGTGAAGGAAAGCCTGCGTCCTTATGTTATGTTATGTCTTTATCTTTTTTGCTTCCCTCCACACGTATTCTCTTTCTCACTTCCTGGGTTTCTTCTGTTCTGTTGAGAAGATTTTCTACTCGCTATGGACATTTAGCATTTTCCTTTTTTATTTTTTTTCCTTAGGCTCCTGTTAATCTTAACAGATGCACCAAAGGAAAAATAAATAGTTTTACTTCTAGTAGTTCTTTTTTATTAATAAACTCCTCACTTGGTTTTCTTGGTTTTAATCCTTTGGTTTTGATTCCATCTTCTTTTCTCTCTGTCCCATATTCTATCATTGAATCTTTATTTTTGTCTCTACTTCTCCTCTTTGTTAATTCACCTTTAATTTTTCTCATAGCAGGGTTTGGGTTTGGTTTTTGGTGGGGTTTTTTTGTTTTGGGGTATTTTGTGGTGGTTTGTTGTTTTTTTCTTTTCCTCCACCAAAATATGGAATAGTTCTATTTCTCTTCCTTTGATTCATTTAAGCCTGGAAAAAAAAAAAGTTTTTATTTTTTAGCCTCAGTAATCCTTCTCAGCTCTCAGGATTATAGAGGAATGAGGTGGAGCCTTGTACTTCTGAGGAAGGATATATAGTTGCTGGCATTTGCCCACTCTGAGGAATGGGGGGAAAAAAAGAAAACCTCCAAAAATAAGAATCCTAGAGGAGACCCCTTGAGAGCTGAAAACCAGCCCTGCCTACATGAAAATCATGACATTTTCACTGTTTCTAACAGATCACAATTGCTTTTGGGTAAGCCTTGTTTATTGATAATGTGAGTGGTTTGGTCTGTTTTAACAATGAATTTCAAAGTGTGTGCTGAAAGGGAAAGTGAAGTTTTAAGAGTAGTGCTTAGAAAGTGTACTCTGACATACACAGAGCTTGACTTCAGCCTGATATGTCTTCATGCTTCCCCTGGAAATCGAAGTGCTTGGTCATTAACACAGTGAGTCACAGTAATGTGTTATGATCTGATCTGGCATTTATAAGGAAATATAGTGTCTAGCCTTGGATACCTCTCCTACAGGTCATTTGTCCTAGTGATAAAGAGAGTGCTGGCTCCCAGGGGAAAGCAAAGCCGCCCATTATGTCAGCTCACACCCTGGAAAAGCTACAGATTTCAGTGCATCTATTTGTGATGTGCTCTCTAAATGGGGTCAGTGTTATAACTGGGAGGATGGGGCAGTTTCAACTGTGAGTGAGTGCTCGGAGAAAGGGCATGACTCTGTCAAGGATGAATACAAAATGTAGACAAGCTGGCTTGTTTTATACTCATTTAAAAAAATACATATGTAATGATTCAGGGTTTGGATCCTTGATTTACGTCAGTCAGATGAAAAGCAAAATTTCTGTGATGTCTTTATCATTATTCTGACAAGAATTGCTTTCAAGTTAAGGACTGATAAAGAATGCCAACTTTTGACATTACTAGAACAGCTCTATCAGCTTTAATTTTCTCTTGGTTTCTTGCTATTAAAGAAAGCCATTAGAGACAAATTATGTTCTCAAACTGGTTAATCTAGTGAGGTGCATTTTTTCCCCATAAATTGCCCAACCTGGTTTATAAAGCATTATATGATCTCATTGAGAAGCAAATTACAGAAAGCAGAAATTTCAAATATTGAACATCATCGATCATTAGGCCAGAGTGTTCTCAAGCCACTGGAAGACCATTGGTAAGTTGTCCACAACTGAACCATTGTCTCATATTTAACTCTGCAATGTATGAACCCATTTGTTCTATCTGACTGTACTTTTGTGTGCACAGTTCTTTTATCATGCTAGAGACCGCTAGAGTGTGCTCAATTATAAGTCTGTCAGGAAGCACACAGCAGTGCATAGGGAGTATTCAAGGTTGCTGAAAGTTTATTTTTTCCACTAAATTAGGGAGCTAGTGCTCTTGTCGTTACAGATCAAAGTCAATTGACCTCATACCATTAGCATCAATATAGTCACAGTACAGAGTGTATACAGAAAGCTGGAGAATTTAAAACGGGGAAGTTTCATTTTGACCAATCTCTGTGCGCATGCTGCTGTTTCACTCTTCAGGAGAGGAGTGGCTGTGCAGATTATGAGGACTTCATGCAAAAGTTTGTTGCCTTGGATCACTCTTGGGCTCCAATACGTTCAATTTCAAATCAGACTTTTTCCCCTCTTCCTTTCTCTTTATTCTTCTTTCTACCAATTTACTAGTTTGAATGTTCAGCCATGGTGTTTTCTAATAAACATAACTGACAGCTAATAATAATTTGCTCCTCTTTAGACTGGCATAGTCAATGTTTTCAAAACCTTTATAAACATTAACTGGGACTAAGTGTTGCCCAGCCAAGTAGGCCAGTATTATTTGTATATTTTGACAGGTAAACTAAACTACAAAACAAAATCAAATTGCACAAAGACTGTGCAAAAGCCGAGACAATAATATGCATCTTCTGACATCTATTTCTATGCTCAACCATGCAATGTTGCTATTTTTTTCCTTTTGATATGTACACAATTATCATTATAATTAAAGGGTTATGATTAACATTCTTTCAGGAATAGATAAAATGACTTCTTTGTATTTATACTAGAAGCTTTCAAGTGTAATATATTATCCTGTGTGTGTTATAATAAGACTGACACAAACTGAGTACACTTAAAAAAAAATGCTCTGTGCAGCTCAGCTAGATGTTAGCACAGATACATAAGGCAATATGTGAGGTGAAAGAGAGAAAGAATTGGAGAGAGAGGTGAGAAGATGCTGATAAAATCAGCAGAAAACATAGAGAATGACAGAAAAAAAAGGGGGGGGGGGGGGGGCAGAAGATGGGAAGTAAGAGGAGCCATGCTGGATTTATTAATACTTAGGACTAAATTGTATGTTATAGATACTATGTTCAGAATATAATAATCAGATATTATTTAGTAAAATAAACATATCAAGCCTAGAATCACACAAGTTTGGAATAGAAAAAAAATCACGTTTTCTGTCACAATGTGTAAAGACTCCGATGTCAGTCTTGTCTATTTTTAATGCATGATTGTAAGGGAATAGAAATATTCTGTATGTTTCATTATCATGACCTGGTAGTGTCATATATCAGTATGTATATCTTATCATGTCTGTATCTTATCAGTGAATAGAAATTACTTGGAGAGAAATACTTAATTTATCAGTGAATAGTAGCATCTTTGTAGGACAGAGACCCAAAATAACAATATCATGCAGAGTTATTGTAAATTAAATCATGGGGAGTTATTTTCCTTTTGTTTTTTCGTTGTAGTGTATGTGTTTGCAGAATCCTCTTTCAAGACTTTGGTATCACAGAATAACTGTTAGTGTTTAGTCACTTTCTGCACCAGTGATTACATCTGATGGGCATTCAATTGATTTCTCACATCTCAGCATAAGAAGGCCCAGGCTGTGCCCTATTACCTGTGAGTGTGTGGTGGCAACAGCAGTAAGGGATGTCAAGGCAAATGCTTTTAGGACAAGAGCAGTGATGACAGAAATACCACAAAAAGCCTTGAGGTTTCATGGAACTGCAGACATTTTCTGATCTGACCAGTTCAAAATGTGGATTTCATACGGCAAGAAGCTTCGTCCTGTAGGATCTTGCCTTCTTAGGTTTAAAAAAAAAGAAAGTTGTGTTATTGTTCCTTGAAATAACATTTATTTCCTTTCATATTTGGATTTAACCCTCAACTATTTATGCATGAAATTAATTTGTATTATTTTCCTAATCCTATTTGAAGATACTCCTAGGAAGTATCTCTCTCCTGGGAGGCACAGGAGGCTAGGGATAGATGTGGGAGCAAGCAGATTGATGCTATGCTGCCTGAGATTTTACCTCTTAATGTTTTGTGCCACCAGGTAGTATATTTATATTAACTGCAGTTAATTGCTGTCAGGGCATTTGAAACTTCTGAACAGGCTGAAAATAATAATAGATTCTACCTAGGCCCCTGCTGCACTCTTTCGCACTCTCCAATCTTAGTTTCATAAATGGAATGGTAATAGAGGGCAGTGGGACTGTGGTGGCAAAATAGATGCATAGAGGAGCATAGTCCTGAGTATGAAGGCCGTTTGCAACACTGTGGGTGTGTTACTTCTTGAGTTTCCCCTAATGGTAGATGTTTGTAAACATTGCTTGCGTTTATATGGTATTTCTGTAATATCAGCCCTCATCTTTTCTTAGTTCCTTAGAAGTTTGCAAGAACTTAACTCAGCCTTTGGCAAAGGTAGATTCAGGCCTTTTGACCTGGATCCTGACAAATCAGGGTGTAATGCTCTTATTAAAGTAGGACAATGTGGCCTCTGTGATGCATGTAGGAATTAAGTCTCTTAAAGAGAGGATTCCAGTTAATTTGCTGGAATGACTTTCCTAGGTTGATGGCAGACATGACTGCTAAAATAAGCTCTGAACTAGGAAGCTGGGGAAAGATACTGCTAAAACTTAAGCCTGCTACAGACAGTAAAAGGGAAAGAGGCATAGTTACATGAGGATGAAATTAAGAAAAAAGTTATGTTTAAGACTGGCAAATGAAAGATACATTAAATACACTAGCTGCGTCACTGCAACTGGCTGTTCCTCTTGCTACTGGAAGTCTGAAAGTAGGATGAAGGAATTAGAACTCCTAGGACTGGATACAGACCGAATCTTGTAGCAGGGATAAGAATATGGTAGACATGACATATTCTGGATTAATGAATTGAAAGATATAAACTGATAAGGAAAGTGAGAACTGAATATATAGGCAGTGAGATAGCATTGTCTGTTAGTGAAATAAAAAACAGGACCACTGGAAAGAGGCATGTTGAGAAATATCCAAGGCTCAGAAGTGGATAATGATATCCATTTTATGAGTGGAGGGTGGGGAGTGGGAGGGCAGGAAGTAGTAGTGGAATTTATATGATCATGGGTGACTAATTTTCCCAGACTAAGACACAAATACAGTTCATTGAAAAATGAACTCTGAATACTGTGAATTTTTTCCCAAATTTATTTTCCAATAAAGTCAGGTCTCAGATATTTTTGGAAGTGAATTAAGTAGATTTGTTTGCTTGTTTGTTGTTTACCAAAGAGTCAGTGAACCAGCAAAAAAAAATGATGTGTGATGCTTAGTTTCACTAAACAGCAAGATCTAAAGGGGCTGGACATAAAAACTAAACTTGGAGCAGATTCAATTTTGTCCATTTCTCTTTCTGAGAAAACTAAAAGATAAATCTGTATTTCTGGGGCCTTAGAAAGGCAAACTGGAAAACTGAGGATGCTTAGGGAGTACTGGGAAGTTTACATATTTGAATGTGGAGGAGGAGGCGGCATACAATAAATTTGAATCAAAAAAGTTTTAACAGCAAGCAAGATACTAGCAGGAAAGAGCATATATGTCCCCAGAATGATAGTCATCTTAAACTGCGTGTTAAAAGCAAGAAGAGAATCCATAAGGAATGCAGAAGAGGATTGATTAGGAGGAAGAATTATGCCCTGGAGTTTAAAAGATACAGAACTGAAGCAAGAATGGCCGAAAGCTGAGTTAAGCCAGACTTTACTATTCATTTCAGTTCCCTGCAGAACTCTTCGGCTTTCCAAACAAAAAATTGAACAAGGAGAATAAATTCTCATCCTAAGGAGCATGCACAAGTAGAGGGATGTGTGGTGGCTTTAAACAACTGATCAGGAAAACCCACCTCATAACCTTACAGCACATTCGTTGTTACTGAGAAGTACTGGAAGTGGGGCTATAGTCCCACTACTTTCTCATGCTTCCTCCCTGTGCAAAAATCTGTGCTATAGTCTGTTTTCTAAGAACCTTTTCAGAGTGGCCTGTTTTATTTGCTTGTAGAACATCAACAAACAAAGAACATCAACATGAGCCTTCTGGCTTGCCATTCAGAGAGCTAGGCTAAATGGCACTTATACGTGGCATTCCACTTGGTGCCATAGCAGAGAGGAAAAGTCTTTTGGAAAAAGGCAAGAAAAGAGATTCATGTCTCTAGGACTCCTTCCTCTTCTACTGCCCCATTTGGAAGGTTTGCAGTGAATTTAGGAGGTGGTTACAGGACAAAATAAAAAAGGAAATGATCTCAAAGTTGATGAAAATGATTTTACTTCTGTAAGATTCATTTCAATCTCAGTGTTGTTAAGAAAATTAGTTGTCACTTGGCGTTTTGATTTTAATCTCTCTGGCTTTTAGATATCCATCTATAAAATAGGAATGATTTTTCTGCTGGTGGAAGCTGTGTATGTGAAAATACAGACATTCTTGCTGTAAAGCACGATGAAAACACTGACACAAAAATCATTTTTATTCTCAGTGAAGAAATGTGGAGTGCATGAGAATAAGGTTTGGAATGATCCATTCATCTACAGGACTTAATATGTAAATGTTTGAATTGGGTAATGATTTTTTAGGGAGTAAAAAAAAGAGAAGTTCTAATAACATTTAAGATGGTACTATTCTGGTGTTCCATGGAGAAGCTAAGGTTGTACAAATAGATCAGTGTTGTCTTTGATTTTGAAGCATTGTTTTTCAGTTGGTGAGTGACTGACTTTGTAATCTTTATATACATGAGATTTGTTTCAGTGTATTGAGACTTATTTTAGTGTATCATATAAATATTTGCACATAGAAAGGCTCGTATTGCCTATGTATATACTAGAAAAAAATATTAGTTAGGATAGGAACAGCCTGGTGTTACAGCCTCTTACACAAACAGGTATGGCTCAATCAGTGAGCTCTCCATGAGTGAAATAATCACAATAAGCAATTAAAGAAACCATTTATAGGCTGAGATTTACATAATCCTGCAGGACCATCCAGCAAGAGTTCCTCACAGAGATGAAGTTTCTGTGTGTGGAATTGTGTGCCCACCCCTATGCTTGAGAGGGGGTGCAGGGGGAAGGCTGACTAGTAGACTTGGTTGTTGACTGTTAATAGCAATTCACTGCTAAAATTCTTAATTGTTGTTTCAAGGAGAGAATTTTAAGACTGCAATAATCTGTTTTACATGCATGCATACTGCTCAGTGCACTGTGTCAGCATTCAACAGTACTGTTCCTTCCACCAAGGACTGTGGAGCAAGTGTCACACAAACTAAAGTCAGGCTTTACTCAAAGTTTGACTGGACTCAATGTAAAATTGTCCAGGTGAAGCCTAGGGTGCCAGACAGTACAGTTCTGGACCTTCTGAGTGAGTCAATGGATATGGGCAGAGATAATTGTTAGTGGTATGACTTTAAGTCACTAATAAAAACCCTGACAATGAAAGCATTAATTTAAAATTCCAATATTTTGTGCTACAATGTTCAACTGTGAGGTTACTGTAAACTGTAGTTGAAGGGAAAACAGTGAAGTTAATAGGCTGCAGACTTTCATAAACAATGAGCAAAGAGAGAAGTTTCCACTATTTTTATTATGTATTATTTCTGAAACACTGTACAATAATATCCTCATGTTTGCTTTATATGCTCTGCTGGCTGTATACCTCAAGTTTGCAGTGTGATTGTAAATTCTTTTAAGGAAGACACAGCGCTTCAGCAGCTCACTGGCTTCTATGATATAAGTGCAGTTCCTTCTGCACTGGTTCTTTTGTCTGTAATGTAGCTTTTGTTGCTCATCTAAGAGGAATAGTGGATTAAAGTGAACTAAACATGCTTCGTAAACAGTATTATTTCAGCAATACTGCTCATGATATTAAAGCACAGATTTAGGGTTTTGGGTTTGCTTTTTTTTTTTTTTTTGCACAAATGATTAGCTTTTGAAATGATCATGCAAATATCATAGATATTCCAGTCCATCTGCAGTTCAGCCCTTAGCTTCCATTCCTCTGAGATTCATATAACATTTGACTGGTGTTTTCCCCGTGATTTTCTACCTTTACATATGGTAAATCAAACAATCAGCACATTCAAAACACACTGGTTCTTTGAATCCTTTTGGAAGATTCCCTACTGTGCTCTCTGAATTTTTAAGTTTTTCAGCATCTGATATGACAAGTGTGTTTTCTTCCAACGGACATGTGCGATGCACAGCCTGTCAGGTCTTTCCCAACTGTGTCGATCAGAACGAACTTCAGCATTGTTACATCAACTCATTTTTGATAGCTGGAAGCGTTCAGGTCTTTCTCAGTGGATCCCAGAACTCTAATTCTTGCACTGGAAAAATAAATACAAAGGGCAACCCCTTGCTTAATCTTTCCTCATGTTCAGCTCGGCTTGCAGGCTGGAGCCACCAAGGCAATATGGTTTTGTTTCAGTCTTGCTCTGTGTGCTCCCTCTAGTGATCCAACCACGTAAAACATATTCTTCTGAGAGGGAGAGCTGGAATTTCCCAGGTGGCTCGCAAAACGTTTAATGAAGTGTGTAGCACAACCATTTCATTACAACATATTGTGTACTTTTGCCTTTAATAACTGCATTTCTCATCCAAGAAGTCTCTGTAGCTTTCAAAAATGAATTACAGCGGTATTATTTTTCTCGGAATATATTTTTCCATGACAAGAACAGCACTTTCCTAAACTATTGTATTTATTAGCAACCTGTTACCCTCTGACACTACTGTCATTTTCATCAGCCTTGATAAAGTGAGTATCATTTAAAATCTCTTTAAAAATTATTAAACCAGTTTTATTGGTTTGGGGTTTGTTGGTTGGTTTGTTGGTTGGTTGGTTGGTTGGTTGGTTGGCTGGTTGGTTGGTCGGTTGGTTGGTTGGTTGGTGGGTTGGTTGGTTGGTTGGTGGGTGGGTGGGTGGGTGGATTGGTTGGTTGGTTGGTTGGTTGATTGTTTTGTTGGTTGGTTGGTTGGTGGGTTGGTTTGTTGGCTGGTTGGTTGGTTGGTTGGTGGGCTGGTTGGCTGGTTGGTTGGTTGGTGGGTGGGTGGGTTGGTTGGTTGGTTGGTTGGGTTTTTTTAACTATGCACACAGCAAGAAAATAGTCTGTAAAAAGATTAGAATTCTTAGTCTGATTTTCCAGCATTTGAAAAATCAGACTGGCCTGAGGGTGAAATAATCTTCTGTGGTGGGACAGAGGAATCATACTGTCCTGATGAAGAACAGGCTGACTTAGCATGGAGATGGAGAACACCTTCTAAAACATGAAGCTTGGTGCTCCTATTCCTAGGGGGGTACTGCTTCAGCTTCAGGAAGAGCTGTTGCTTTTTCTGGCAGTTTAGAGGTACTGAATCTGTAGGAACTGAGGCCCACGTGCAATTTCTTGCTTCTTCCCTCTTTCACTGCTTTTGCACACACCTGTTGCCTGCTGCATTTCCTCTGCCCACTGAGGATGTGAAGATATGAATCAAGATTGTGTATAGATAGGGTGGGAGATCTTGTGCTTGCTTGCTACATGATATGTGAATTTTACCCTATTAGAGGGTATAATGATGGCATAAGGGAATTTATTCCTTCAAAATACAAAAAAAACCCCAAATCATAATGAGTACATTGACTCCCCATACCTCTTACAGGACTTCTGCTTAAATAATCATTCTTAATTTATAAAACAAGTTTTTAACAACAGCATAGTTGCTGGTGGTAGGAGCTCCAAATTGGTTACCACTGGCACCTCTTAGGTAGGCTGAGGAATTAAGAGGCAAAGAGATTGAACTGTCTTTTGATCCAGAAATCGTCCTCCTGACACATTCTCTTACATCTTTGTAGAAATCCTGTGTAACCTAGCTGCTGTGGACAGGGTTAGGATGCAAACTCTTTCCAAGGGTCTTTTCAGCATGGATGTTCAATCCTCTGTAATAAGTGCCATTATGAAACACTTCATTCATTGTGTGATTCAAAGGAGTTAGAAGAGTTGTGATCAAAATAATTTTATTTCTAGCATAAAACTATTAGAACAATTTTTATTTTTTTTAAACTGTGACATTATTACCAGAATTCTGTCCTTGGAGCATCACAGAATTGGGTTTCGTGTTCCATTCTTGACAGATATTTGAAAGGGGCGCTTCTGTTGTAAGCACAGCAGCAGCTGGAGCTACAGCTCAGCTTCCCTTGTTTATAGTGTGAATGTCATCCTATTCATTACAGCCAAGTTCTGCCCTTTTTGGACAAACTTCAGCTTCCCATGAACTTCAGCAAATGCTGAGACCGCATACAGCATCCTCCAGTCCTGTGCCAGTGTCAACATTTTAATAAGTGTTTGTTTATTCAGAGTACAGCATACAAACAGCATCCAATTCTTCTGGTTGAGTATTTCTCAAATCGATGGGTAGAGGACTTAATTTACCAGCAATCAGGGCATTTAAATTGACTGTGTGCCTCAGACAACAGATCAGATAGCTGCCCACATGGAGTTTTGCTTGTATACAGTACCTCTGATAGGGCCAAGAGGTATTAAACCTAATGCATATGTGTGATTAATTTGTGCATACACAGTGAGAATCACTGGCATAGAAAAAAAAGGTGATATCCAGTTATTTCATTAGCAACCAGCAATTCTAGATTGAAACCAATTTATAGAAAAAAACAATCTTCAATTAGCCTGATAGCAAATTTTGTCCATTGCTATTGTAGATATTTCCATACTTTCTGCTAGCATCTGTTAATTCATTCCTATAGTTGAAGGACAAAAAAAAAAAAAAACAAAAAAACAAAAAAAACAAACTTAGAATTTTCCTTATCATGAACAATTAAGGAATTATGTCAGGCACATAGGAAAAGAAAGAAAGAAACTGTGTACACTGTCTTGCTTGCGCAAGGCAGCAAAAGGTGATAGGAAACCACTGAAGAATTCCAGGTCTACCAAAAACATGACCTTGCTGAGGGGGTTGTTCACATCAGCTACAGACAAACAAGCGGAAACTTCAGCAGGCAATGGCTTCCCCTCATGCAGTGATGGAGGTAACAGGGCTGAAAGAGATTTCTGTAAACTTTGAATCAAGATGACAGTGTAGGCAAGATCGGTACATATTAAGTTTTCTGTTTGCTTGAGTCCTTCATAAAAAACTGAACAAAAACCCCAACTGGTTTGTGGTTATCAAAGAGAACCAGCCCAGCAAACAAAAAAACTGCACTGCAGAAATCCATGCAAAGGCTGTAGGAGTCACCAAGGGGGTGATGGAGGGGAAACCTGATCCAGAAGGAAGGCTTACTAGCAGAACCAGAATGGATCTGAGCACTTCTTCCCTTTGACATAACTATTCAGGATGCCATTTTTTGTTTGGTTTTTTTTTTAAAAACCTTTTTTTCCAAAATGGAATTATGTCTGGTTTTCCCTTTCCCTACATTAAATTGGTAATAGCTACTTTTTCCACATTGCTGTTTGATCCAGGCAGTAGTTTCATATTTTTTACTCTGTTTTAAGCATCCTGAATGCTTTGCCGAAACTGGCTGCCATTCCTCTGCAAATCATCAGGTAACTAATACTGACACTTCTTCCCTCGTTTGTGAGCTGGGTATGGAGAAATTTCCGCAGAAGCTGAATTTGTTGAGAATGCAAAGTCAATGATTCTATGCATTTTAAGCAAGAAAAAGCCAAATTTGTTTTAATGTAAATGTAACCCTACCTGCATGCCAAACCCTGAAACCAGCAAAGAATTACATAGCAGAGGGGTGGATTTTAAGACTTATGTCCATCAAATGGTGCTCCAAAGCAAGGGAGCAGCTCAAATACAATTTTAGCACATCTGCCTTTCAGAACTCAGTTGGATGTAATGTCTACATCAAGGAACTGACAGAATGAAGCTAACTGGTGTGAAAAAACCCCACTCCTTCTGAAGAAGCTTCTAAATACCAGTTGTCTAAGTCTATTGATAAGCAGGGATGCATTATTAATGAAGCCTGCAGCCTGCCTAGTGCTGCTCAGATGGTTCAAGCATTTAGTAGGAAATATTTCTGTGAAGTGCTGCATGGAATAATGACAGTGTCTGTCTTAAATCGAACAAATGACTGTAGCAAGCTCTGGGGAGGCTCAGAGCAAGCAGATGCTTTCCAAGTGAAAGGCAGTGGGGTACCACCTGCTGTAGGCAGGCAGGCAGGAACAGTCCACTAAATATTGACTTGTTAATAATTCACGACAGCAGGAACCCCTAGCTCTTCAAGCATTGCACTGCCCCTTCATCATGTGGCTTTTCATCACCCTAATGAGCTACTTAAAGAATCAGACACTGAAATGTCTTGCAGATATTCCCCAATCTGTCATAATTCTGAATAAAAAATTGTCTGCACTTCAAAAAATCAAGAGAATTTTAAAAGTGGAAGGATCAATGGTTTGGCTAAATATTGCTATTTGCTACATGTTGCTGTGTAGCAACCCAGTCTGCAGTTTGTGCAGCTCCTGAGGCAGAATGCCTGTCCTTTATGGCATTTCTCTGGCTAAAAATAATTGACATTCCAGTTTATTACTGGCATATTGATAGTTTTATTTTCAACAAGAAAAAGAGCTCTGTGAAAATCCACAAGAGATTACTCACAACTGGAAGTCTCAGTTAATGCTTTCTGAAAAGGATCTTGGTTTTGTGATTAGTATATGTTTGGGACCCTCCACAGTTCCTGCCTTCATCATAGATGTTATATCACCATTCGCAAATGAATACTTTCCAAATGAAAAAATTGGAATTGAATAACCCAGTGATGAAGAATAACTTTTGAAAAGTCAGCAAAGCTTCTCAGCAGACTTTTTTGACTTCCTGGTTTACTATCAACAGCAGCAGTTTGCCCTGCTTAAACACTGTATCTTTATGATGAAACGCAGGAGCTCCTGTATGGATGGTATATACCCTGATGATTGTTGCTGTTGCTTCTCTTTCAAAGTGAAACATTAACAGAACCTTCCTATTCATTCCCTATTTTTTTTTTCTAATTTATGATGGTTTTCTTCCCTAAATACATAAATTTTCATTTATTTTGGAAAGAAAAAGTAATATACTGAGGTGTTTCTTGTTGGCATGGTTTTCCCAGCAGTCAGTTATCATTCAGCTACCAAACTTCTTTACAAACTTCACAGGGAATTTTGCTGCATTTACTCAAGGTGATGAGCCTTGACTCTGTGAACAGCCTTAATAACCCCAAATGGAATTTAATACACTGTTCCTATAGCAAGTGATTATCTGCACTGAGCAACTTAAAATTACAGCAAATTCAGTAGTATTGCTATGAAGAGAGTGCTTCCTTCGTGCCACAATGAGTGACATTCCAGCACTTTATTTAAAAGAGCCATTAGTATGTATGGCTTTCTCTGCTGCACTATTGAGCTTCTGCTACAGCCTTCTAAGTTACTAGTAATCTGTAAATATTGACAGTGTTTGGATTTATCAGAAAAGACAAAAAATGACCTGGGCTCCCCTACTGAGCTGATTGAAGGTGCCCCCATATCTCCACAAAACTTGTGCTTTTTTCTGTCTTTCATGGTGTTGGAACATCTGAGCAATCTATAGTGTTCATTCAGTAGTGGCAGGTCTTTACTAGACCAGCTGAAAGTATTGTGTATGAAATCACTCTGTAAAGAAACCCCAGGAATTTGAAACTGCAACTGTAGTCTTTTCCTGAGTACTGTTTGTTTTCAATTGAGAAAGTTCAGCAAGATAAAAATAAATCCCACTTATTCCAATTCTAGAAAGAAATTAGAAGCTACGCAGAATTGCTGCACTTTGTATGCAAGGCAGAAGCTATATGAGCTTTTGTTGTATTTATTTTGCTTACACAACACCTTGTTTTATGATGGATCACTTTTCTGGTCAGATGTTATTGCTAGAGCGTGTAATTGGTCCCCAATTTTATTTTCAAATGGATTCTACTGTCAAAGTTCATGACTACAAATTAGCAACTGCATGTTTGTCTTACCTACAATGGTATTACTAAACACTGATCACTTTTCTGCTTTCTAAATTAAATGGTGAAATAAAAATCAATCTTGTTTTCTCAAAATACTGCTACATGTTGTTAGATCCTGAGATGTCAACACAATATATGACACTGTTGAGGAGTTATATGCATGCAGTTTGCATGTTTCAATATGTTTCACTAGTAGAAGCAATAAATTGCCAAATTCTTCACCAACACTGCCAAGTAGACAGGATTTAAGGAGGAGAACATAATAGTGTTATTCAAGAGTGCCTTTGATCATGGGAAGCTAAAGCTTTTGAAATATCTTACAACTGGCTAGCTTAGAATGAAATTTTTAAAGGCTGCAAGGATCTTAAAGCCTTCAAAGGTGTGCTTTCTGTCAAAAATCACTGCGATTGCTCTGCTATGTGAGGCTTTGCTAACAGAAGAAATACTCATTTTGTACATCAACATTAGCATCTCTGAATGCCAGAAGTAGTCAGTAAGTTAGTTTTAAATGTCCATTCAGGTCTGTAGCCATTTGCCTAGTGGACCTGCCAGGACCCCATCAGTGCAGCTACCAGGCAAGTATGTTGAGGTAGATGCTGCAAAGATCTGGGCGAAAGCACAGCTGGCAGAAAGGACTCCCTCTACCTTTGCATAGCTGTTTGGAATGAGAAATTGCATAGACAAGAGTATCAGGGACATAATTAATAGGCATTTATTATTAATTAAGAAATAGGCATTTCTTAAAATGTTTCACTGTAATTTTAACTAAGCAGAAAATTAGGGTCCTAATTTTCCAATAACTTTGGCATGATCAGAAATAACACTCCAAAAGTCTCTACAAATCATAGAGGAATCCCAACAAACTTCATGGAAAGGGAACAGAATTGTCCGCCATTTTATTAATTCAGATTTTTTCTGTGATTAGAATTGTAACTAGTTTTCCTCTATAAAAGCTTTTTTTTTCGTGTGCAGTTACTCATGTGAGTGCTGCTTCAACAAAGGAGAAAAAACGGGGGGGAATTCTGCATTGTGGTAGTGCATGAGGTTGCATCTCCTCCAGCAACACTTGCTGCTCTATTGCAGACTATATCTGTTGCTCTATTTTAAAAGTCTGTTCTGCCTTTCCTCACATTCTCACTGTTTTTTATGGGTTTTTTTTCTACTCTGAAGAGAGAATAGTTCAACAGAATGCAGTAGCTTAGGAATGCATATATTCGTACCACCTCTCAAGCTGATCTCATTTTTATTTAACTCTACATATAGACTCTCCAACTGCGAACCCCAAGATATCCTCAAAACATAGGCCATTAGACATGCAAATGCTTTGTTGATTTAGCTCGTAGGTTAACTAATAGATTTGGGGGTTTTTTAACTGGAAAGGGAGCTAGCTGTTCTATTAGGACAGCTAGAAGAACAGTCCACCTTGTTGATGCTGCCCATGTCCCAGTCCGACAGCTGACTTGCTCTATGTCCTTGGATATGTCACTTTCTCTCTCAGGCTTCCAGGTCGTGGGGTCTCATTTAAATAATTTTCCTGGAATTAACTATATAAGCTTAAATGCATGCTAAAATAAGATTCTGATTTGCTATGATAAAATAAGTCACTGTGTTACATGGGGCAGCTGTAAGAATTCATTAGGGAAATGTTCTGAAAGGATGCTCTAGAGGGCCTAAATATACTCCCCAGACATGATATTAGAGTATCATGATTAGGACTTTCTATACCTTATAAAAAAGAGCAATACCATAAATCTGAATCTACACCAGCCACTCATGCTTAGTATCTATCAGAATGTTTTTCTTTTTCTATATAATATATTTTAGTTTGCATGTGCAAATAATTTTAACAATGTCAATTTTGTAGCCAGGAAAAAGTAATCTCATCTATTAATACAACAGTAACAGAATGGTGTGGAATCACCTTGACTGATCCTTTGAATGTGAGATAGTGGTGTCACGCAGCACAAGAGTGGTCCTGTCCCCAGGAACATTCTTTTAACAAATACCTTTTCCGCACTAACTTCACTTAAGGCAAGATGCAATTTTTTTAAGATTTCCCAGTATCCTTTTTTTTTTTTTCCTTCTTCTTCTTTTTTTGGTGGGAAGTCCCAGCTTTGGCAGGGTGAAACAGCTGAAAAACTTGCGAGGTGTAATGCTTTGATTTAGTTTAGTGAATACCCCAAACTTCTGATCTGTTCCCATCATCCCCGCCCTTTTTTTTTTTTTTAATTTTTCTTTCTTGATATTAGAAAGGCAAATACTAAAAATTTGTCCCAATTATTTGGACTAGCCAGATCTAGGCTGTACAGAGAGTAAGAATAAAATGTCAGACCGCATTCTGTCACCACAAGGTACAAGTAATTGCATAAAACTTTAATAGACACTACCTATGTTGTGGGCCAGGAAAACAACATCCAGAATTCTTAACCAATGGAGCTAAAACCATGTAGATGGACAGATGTAGTTTCATTTAGAATAGTTATGTTCAAATTCACTTTTTTTTTTTTTTTTAATATTTGTTTAAATAGTAATTACTTCTCTCCTCATTCTAATAAGCAAAATGAAGCAAGGACTTACACGGACCAAAACTCTTGGTACTTACTCTATGAGGACTGTCACAGGATTGAGGGACTTGCCTTATGCAGCTTTGCAGGAGTGTAAAATGAGGAAAACATGCAATAAACTACTAAACCCACAAAGAGATGGACCTTCAGAGTCTTTCCATCTTTATATGCAGGCTAACAAGCATCTAGGGATGTGAACTATACAGAAGAAAGCTGTTTCCACAAAAGTATCTATCTGTCAAGGGTGCAAGAGTAGAGAGCTCAATGCAGTGTAAGTATCATACAGAATACATTAGCTTTATCCATAGACAAATAAATTTTGTTATCAGTGGTGTTACAGCTGTGATGGTCTTAAGACAGATGAGGCAAGAATGGTATATTCCATTAGGTCTCCAGTACAGAGGACCTTTCGGATGAATGAACCTCTTCCTCATGTTTTGTTTATTTCTCTAATGCACTGTAACAAGGTGGTTCCATTACCCACTCCATGCAGGGCTGGAGCCCTGACTGCTGGTGGCTGGTGGGGCAGAGCCTCTTTTAGTGAGGCCATCTTGTATATAAGAAGAGAAAATGAAAAATGACCAGGGGCAGGGTCTTCCATGCAAAAGGAAACTGAAGTCTGTAGTTGGAAATATGATATAAGCTGGGACATACACTTTATAAAAAATCCTTTTCTTCAATTTAAAAAATCCAAGGAGATGTCTCTTTACAGTGTCTATATAGCTCAGCAGAGTTGGTTAGACATTCTGTCACATCATAACATTATGTTTTGAGTTGGGAAATGTTATTTCCTGTTCAGAACATTGTTATCTTTCTCAATTATTAGAAAACCACTGCTTTACTGTAACCTTCCCTCTCTGGCTTTTAAAAAGGGTTATCAGTTTCCTCTGCATTATCAGTTGCTACCTTATAACGCAGAGGAAAACTTGCTGGCTCATAAAAACACCTGAAGTACTTTTTTCATGGTACAGGAGGGAAAATATTCTTATTCTGAAGTCATATCAGTTTTGATATATTAGACTTGAGATCACATAACGTTCATTCTCTCTCCTCTTTTCTACTTTTGTTTTGACTGTAATTTTATTGCAACTTGCAGAAGTGACTGGATGTGTCTTTCATTGAACCGTTCTTTCTGAATGGTCTATTGTTAATATTATTCTTCCTTTCGTTAACAACTTTAGGTATTCAGTACTACTGTTCTTTAATAATATGTCAAGGAAAAAAGTTTTAACAGCAAAGGCAACTGGTCAGTGAGAATACAGCCATGGTATTTAACCTGGTTCCGTGTTCCATTATAAATTATTTTTACCAGAAAAAATCCTCGTACTCCTTTTTTTCTTATCATCCTTTTAAAGAACTAGTGCATTTTAAAGTATATCTTAAATAAGTTTGTAATTTTTGGCATCTTCAGGTGCCAGAGCAGAGAAATGAACCATAAATGAGAAACATCAAAAGTAACTTAGAAATTTTTTCTAGTATCAAAGCAATGAATCACAGGCCAAATTAACAAGTAAAGGAATCCACCTATAATGAAATCTTTTTTTCTAACATAACACTTCATTATAAAGAGAGTTTTTCTATAATAGTAGCAAGTGTAATTACATTTTTATATATAATTAGGACATTATTATCATTTCACCATATCAAAGTTCATTATAAGACATGTCCAATGCATTTTTCATAGAGCAAAAATAAAAAGAGAACAGGGGTCCTTCAATTAGACTAGTATAAGGACATCCACAGAGACTGAGGGAAGCTGATCAAACAGCTTAGCCCAAAAGGGACCAGGTAGAAACTCATTGCTTCTCTGGCACAGGGAAGTTGCGTTTTTACATATCCTACTTGGTATTAATTATACTTTTCACCCTTCTCATATTCCACTACATTGTTTGGGATACAAAAATGCCTTTCAAATTATAATCCACCAACACTAAATATGGAAGATAGGAAATCTCTGTAGTCTATGAATTTGAGTCATGAGAGCTTCTCTACCTTCTTGAGTATGTTGCTCTTCCAACCAGAAAGTTACATCTGTGTCACCAGAAGAGCATGCAGAGGGAATCCACATAAAGTATTCCATTTTCCAGATTAATTTGAAAGTGTTTGGGATCTCTTTTTTTCTAATTTGCAAAACAATTCGACCTTTTCCTCTTTCAAAAATTCCTTTATTTCTGAGTAGGGTAACGATTAAGGAACTATTGATAATTGGCACAAGAACAATCAAATGTCATGTTGATTATTAGCTTGTATATTCCTTAAACATTGTTAAACCTATGCATAGTTTGATTATGCTCCATGTACTTTCCCAACCCTGAGTTTGTTATCTGATGCACCTATACATGTAAATTCTACATGACTTTGTAATTGTCAGAAAAGGTGTGTCCTCTTCCCTTTATAAAATACATTTATAAGTTCTCTGGTAGAGCCATAGAATGGAAAGTGTTTAATTCTGAATTAGTGTTAAACTGAGTGTATTTATCCCATTTATCTCTCAGTCTACGAGCCAGAGATAGGTAGGTTAAATCACAAACACTGTAGGAAAATGAGTATTTCTAGTGCCATATAAAAAACTGCAGTCATTTGTGAAGCTGACAATAAATCGTAATGAGATCTTGAAAATGTGGCTTTGGACACTCCACCTGGGTGTGTGTTCTGGGATGTGAAAGAGGAACTACCACATGGTGCTGGACTGCCGTATCTAGTGTTTGGCAATGCAGATGTATTCCTTCTCCAAGAATGCACTATAATGCATATATAATGCTCACTTATGTGACAACAACTGGATGAAACAGATTATGAAATACAGAAGTACTTTATATGGCTACAGGTAAAATGGCCCACTCATCAGAGAGGTGCCTAACTTGGTTGCTTAACTACTCTCCAGGCTGAGAGCTCCTCAACTTGGTGATTAGTTTTGGGCAGTGGGAACCTTCTGGGCAGTTCAGAATAACACAAAAGGTGCTTTGTACAGAAGGTATGCTCACTAAAGAAAGAAGCTGCTTTCGCATGCTCTTGCAGGCTGCTTCTACACTAGGAAAAATCCAAGTTTATGTTGAAAGTATACTAAATAAGGATGCCATTTCTAGAAAGCAAATAAAACAACCCTCAACCAAAAATCACCTGTTTGTTTTAATACTGTATTCCTGGCTGACAAAAGCAGATTTTTGTTTGAATAGGTTGTGGCTACACAAATGACCTCTGCTGCCAGAGCAACACTCGCTGTAATCAAAGTTTGCACCTCACTACACTGCTCCCTGACACTCCTGTGCTGCGGAAGGCAGTAATATAGACCAGCTCAGAGGTCAGGCAAGAGGGAAAATGAGTGGGAGCCCCACCTGCCCTGGAACTAAAAATGACTCTGTTCTAGAGATCCATATTCAGTATATTTCTAATAACAAGTTGTTGTGACAGGTTGATTTCTGCATGCGAGATGAAGATAATCCCTGGCTTTATAAGAACTGTGGCGACTCCAGGTTTTACTGGTGTTACAATGTTTGGTGATTGCTTTAAGGTAGCTGATAGCTTGTCTATTGAAAGGAGTGATTGCAGAGAGCTGACTGTAGCAATTGGCATTTTATTTTGCTCATCTCTAATGATACTTCTGGCTGTGAAGCAATATATTTCAGTACTGCATTTTGGAGATCCCTTCCCATTCTGTTCTGATCTGCAGGTCGTTGTTAACACTTCACTGTGCTCTGTATCCTAAGGCCTTGCCACATTTTACCTAGAAATATTGAAAGAATGTGTTATTTCTGCTGTCACACAGAACACCTTTGACAATTATTTACTTTGTTATTCCTGGAATGACTTTCAGAATGATGTAAATGCTTTTTGTGACCACCAGTGTGTCAGGGTGTAAACTATCACCCAGGTGGTACATTTCAGGCTCGGAGTGTTTCTTCACGCTGCACAGGCAGAGGTTGGAAGTGGAATGCCGTCATGCGCTGACAACAGCCCTGACCCCCTGCAGTCCTGTTGCTTCCCTACAGAGAGCTGATCAGCAAATGCATCAGTCCTGCAGGGCTGAGAACAAGCTCATTCCTTTTTTAGTGTAACATGGGTGAAACACGCCTAAATTAAATTAGATGAATGTTCTTGTTTCACTTCTTCACTTCTCCACTTTCTCCTTTCTTTTCCCTCCAAGCAACTTCCATTATTTGCATTTAGCTCGGAATTGCCTCCTTTTTGCTTGTTTTCCTCTTCTCATTTCCTCTGGAACCAGGATTTTTGTTCTGCTAGGACAAAAGTTAAAGCATAGTTCAGTTGCTATAAAATGGGGTAGTATTTGTTCAGGAATCTGACAGATCTTATATAGGACACACAAGAACTGCTAAAAGATCTAAATCGGAAAACTACAACTGGAACTAAAAGTTCTACTGTAAATAGCACAGGCACAGGAATTTCATTGCAAATAATTGCATTTATCTGAATGGTTTCTGCATTGCTCAAGTGAAAGAGGGAGAGTTACTGTAACTTGCTGTTACAGCACCCAGAGGGTTTATGTTGTATCCTCCACTTTCACAGGGGTGGACTTTGCTCAGGTGAAATCCTGATGAAATCACTGGGCCCTGCTGGAACAGTTGGGCTTCTCTCCATCTTTACTGGGATCTGTGAGACAAGACACAGAATGCAGGGAGGAGAAAAGCCTGAGATAGCAAGGGTGGGACAAGGAGATCTGCAGATCCCCCATCTGCAGATGTAGACAATTGCTCAATGCAGCCACAGGTCTCCACTAACGGAGTGGCTGTCTTTGGTTCTTTCTGTAAACATTACAGCACCATGACTCCAATGACTTTTAAAACAGGTCTGGAACAAAATAAATGTGGGGACCTCAGCTTCAAGCTTTGCTGCGTCATTTAGTCTGACACAGAGGCTGCTCAAGGCCACTGTTAACCTTTTAAAATCTTGCTGGTATTTACAAAATACAAAGAGACTCCTGTCCGTATTTACCAAATCAGCAAAGATGAAATTGTGATAATAATTTCTGCTATGTAGTCCCATGTCAGTGAGGTTTGGATGACTTAGGAAGTAAAAACCCAGTCAAGTAAAATACTGTATTTACTGAGGGATGATTTTTAACTGCTTAAAAAAAGTAAAGCATGTCACTTCATCTTTGTACTACAAACCAGATAAGTCACCATTTTTAATGAATCATTGCATACAGAAAGTCAGAAGTTACACAGATACCCAATTTTATTCATTGTAAGAATCTTAATTATTCTCCTGCACGCACAGCCAGGAAAAAAATGGTGATGTGGAAAACTCTCAAGCTTCCTAAATTCCGGCTGTGCCTTGCCTCCACTGTACTCTTCACCTTGCAGAGTGGCTTCAGTCTTTGAAGAAATAACATAATAATTTTTAAAGAGAAAAGAAGGACATTAAACTGATTTGGTATAGAGTAAAAAAGTGTGAAAACAGCCATGACAGGATGGAGGTGAGACTTCTGTAACGTTATATTTCCAAGACAGTAATGCAACAGCTGTTGCTTAGAACGTGTGTATGAAGTCTTTGCAATAAGGATGAGAAGAGGCTCTGCTGAAGCTAAATAATAATAATGTTACCATAATGCTGATCCTGGCTGCAGGGCCCATTCATTGTCCCAGTGTTCATCAAAGCACTAGCCATGGCTGAGGGTTTCAGTTTGGAGTGGTCCATTCCTGATAAGCTCAGAGAATGAGCAGAGCAGGCTCTTGTCCTTTTGAAAGACTGTAGATGTCCCTGTAACCATTCATCACTTTGGAGACTGACTTTCAAAGTATTATGCAGCAGCTGTTTGCCCTTTGGCCTTTTCTATTGAAGATATTTTGCACTCACACAAGTACATGGCGGCAGCACTGTGAATTTCTGGTGCAGAAGTGCTGAGCTAGAGGAAATCAAATCTCAAAGACCTGGGTAAGATGCTAAGAGCCCAGTTTCTTGCATAGAAACTTTTAACACTTGGACTTCTACCTGAAATCATCTGAGTTTAATTTTCTGTGATGCTGAGCATTGGCGTAACTTTTTTTAGCTTCAGTCGTGGGGGCCCAGCACCTTTTAAAGGAAGGAGGAAGACAGCAGGAGGAAATATAAACCTTCCAAAATCCAAGGGACCTAAAATGAAGACCACTGACAACTGTTTAGTCAAAATTTCTGCCTTGGTCTTGCCTCTCTATAAAGTAAGGTTATTAACAGCTACATCTCTCAAAAATGGATTTTGGGGATTTCAGTATTTGTTAAAGCCCTGAAGAACTACTGTCTATTCTCTTTAATGAAGCTCTTGCAAAAAAAACGAATTTAGTGTTAACATGATCCTGTCTACCTGTCCTTCCCCTAGACAGCTATTCCCTTCACAGTAAATGGCCCATATTGCACTTCAAATATGGCAGGTAGAACAACAACATGAAATTTTGTCCATGGGAGCTTTGCTTTGCCTGTGACATGGAAAGGGCCCTGGTTCCAGCAGTGTGATATGGTTCACTTCCATGCCCTGACCACCTTATGGCCCTTAGTATGCACACACTCAAAATGAAGGTAAACTTTTGGAGCAATAACCAGAGAAACCACTCCCAAGAGAGTGGCCTTTTAGGAATAATAGGAGTTGTATTTTGGATTTCCTTTCTTTTTCCTTTCCTTTCCTATTTCTGTTCTACTGCTGCGATGGGATTTGCTTGTCATTTAAAACAGTAAATAGATAATAAATAAGTTTTTCTCATAAATCTAACACAGTTCTCTGCAAACTTAGACAGGTATCAGTGATTTTATATAACTTGGATAAGATTCTGGATTTTTTTTTTTTTTTCTTAAGGCCAAGACTGTTAATAGAACATTGAATCATAGAACAGTTAGGGTTGGAAAGGACCTTGAGATCATCAAGTTCCAAGCCCCCTGCCATAGGCAGGGACGCCTCTCACTAAACCATGCCACCCAAGACTCTGTTCAACCCAGCCTTGAACACCACCAGCAATGGAGCATTCACAACTCCCTGGGCAACCCATTCCAGTGCCTCACCACCCTTACAGTAAAGAATTTCTTCCTCATATCCAATCTAAACTTCCCCTGTTTAAGTTTAAACCCATTACCCCTTGTCCTATCACCACAGTCCCTCATGAAGAGTCCCTCCCCAGCATCCCTATAGGCCCCCTTCAGATATTGGAAGGCTGCTATGAGGTCTCCACGCAGCCTTCTCTTCTCCAGGCTGAGCAGCCCCAACTTTCTCATCCTATCTTCATACGGGAAGTGCTCCAGTCCCCTGATCATCCTCGTGGCCCTCCTCTGCACTTGTTCCAACAGTTCCATGTCCTGTTTATGTTGAGGACATCAGAACTGCACACAATACTCCAAGTGAGGTCTCGCAAGAGCAGAGGAGAGGGGCAGGATCACCTCCCTCGACCTGCTGGTCACGCTCCTCTTGATGCAGCCCAGGATACAGTTGGCTTTCTGGGCTGCAAGCGCACACTGCTGGCTCATGTTCTTTTTATCAATGACCAACACCCCCAAGTCCTTCTCTGCAGGGCTGCTCTGAATCTCTTCCCTGCCCAACCTGTAGCTGTGCCTGGGATTCATCCGACCCAGGTGGAGGACCTTGCACTTGGCATGGTTAAACTTCATCAGGTTGGCATCAGCCCACCTCACAAGCGTGTCAAGGTCCCTCTGGATGGCATTCCTTCCCTCCTACGTATCAACCGAACCACACAGCTTGATGTCATCGGCAAAGTTGCTGAGGGTGCACTCAATCCCACCGTCCATGTCACTGACAAAGATGTTGAACAAGACTGGTCTCAACACCCATCCCTGAGGGACACCACTCGTTACTGGTCTCCAGCTGGACACTGAGCCATTGAGCACAACTCTTTGCGTGCAGCCATCCACCCAGTTCTTTATCCACTAAGTGGTCCACCTATCAAATTGATGTCTCTCTAATTTAGAGGCAAGGACGTCGTGTGGGACAGTGTCGAGTGCTTTGCACAAGTCCAGGTAGATGACATCAACTGCTCTACCCCTGTCCATCAGTTCCGTAGCCCCATCATAGAAGGCCACCAGATTGGTCAGGCAGGATTTCCCCTTAGTGAAGCCATGCTGGCTGTCACCAACCACCTTGTTGTTTTTCATGTGCCTCAGCATGCCTTCCAGGAGAATCTGCTCCAAGATTTTGCCAGGCACAGAGGTGAGGCTGACTGGTCTGTAGTTCCCTGGGTCATCCATTGTGCCCTTCTTGAAAATGGGGGTTATATTTCCCTTTTTCCAGTCTTCGGGAACTTCACTTAACTGCCATGATTTTTCAAATTTGATGGACATTGGCTTAGCAACTTCATTTGCCAGCTCCTTCAGGACCCACAGATGGATTTCATCAGGTCTCATGGACTTGTGCATGTTCAAGTACTTAAGATGGTCTCAAGCCAGATCCTCTCCTACAGTGGGCCCAGGGTCTTCATTCTCACAGTCCTTGCGTCTGCCTTCCAAGACTTGGGTGGTGTGGTCAGAGCATTTGCCAGTGAAGACTGAGGCAAAGAAGTCATTAAGAACCTCAGCCTTCTCCAAATCCAGGGTAGCCAGTTCTCTTGATAGCTTCTGTAGAGGGCCCACATTGTCCCTAGTCTGCTTTTATTCATAAAAGCACCTTCTGTACCTACAGAATCCTTTCCTGTTATCTTTCACATCCCTAGCCAAGTTTCATTCTAACTGGGCCTTAGCTTTCCTAACCTGGTCCCTAGCTTAAATACCATAATAGAAGCATTTTATTTCAACAAAAGTTATGATTCTGCTGAACTGACAGAATTCACAAACCTTGACTGGGAGGTACAGGCCTGTAGTTCTTTCTATAGCAACAATGCATGATGCATCCTCAGGAGCTGCTGTTCTCTGTGGTGAAATATTCCCCTGCTCAGGGAGGGTAGGATGGATGTGGGAAAGGAGCAGCATAGTGCACCCATCATTGTTTTGTCCATTAGTTAGACCTCATTTCTGACACCAGTTTCAGTCAACTCTACTGTAGTCTTTCTTTTACTAATCCTGATCTTCAGACAGTGGTAAGAGACTTTTATGTTTTGGAGGAGAGGGGGTACCTTTATAAATCATTAAGGCCAGAGATATAAAGTTCCCCCTGAACTCCCCCACTGTTAACATTCTCCTACCTAGGAGAGGGTTTCAACATGAACTGATTGTTTTGATGGTGACATGATGTGCTTCTAGTGACTGTTTTCCTTGGGACCCTCTCTTCTTTCTGTTACTGTCCAGTAGAGGCAATCTGCCAGTACCTAGACAATGAGGCATTTCTCAGGCAAATCCCAGCCATGCTGCAGAAGCATTGGTAACCACAATACTGTATGAATCCTCAACCTGATTTTGACCAGCTGAATTACTGCAGGGCATGCATTGCCTCAGTTATTATAATAGGACAAACAAGCCATAAAATAAACACCAAAGAAATAAAATCAGTCAATGCAAAATGTGCACCTTGGAACAAAGCTGCTAAAAGATTCCTGAGAGGTACTTCAAGGACTGTAATGTCTGTCAGATATGTAGTACGAGAACTAGATGAAATGATTCAACTGATGCATTAAATGCTTTCAGTATAAACAAGTGGAAAAACTCAGTGAAGAGACACAGCCCTTTAGTCAGGTAAGGATCATGACAGCTGGTAAAAAAAATGACAAAATACATTTACATAGAGCAATTCATTTAAACAAGGTAGTACAGAGATGATCTCAATAACAGATGCCTACAATTGAGGAAATAATATCTGAGTTGGCTGGTAAATGCACAGGCTGTCTTGCAAGCAGGTATTTTTGTATTAGGCAAGCAATTACTTACCCTAATCTTCACACTACAGAGTAGAAATGCATGGCTGAGAGAGACAATATCTATTAAGTTTGCTGTAAAAGAATATTAATGCTGCCAGCCAAATATGCTAAGAGGACTCATTTGGATATATATCTGGGTGAATCAGCATGCTCAGGTATAGCAATTTGAAGTCAGCAGAAACTAAGGTAGATCATGTCTGCAACATCCTTTTGCTTCTCAGAGCAAGCTAGGGCAGCACGACTAAAATAAGGGGAAAAAACAGAGAAGCAATGACTGACAACAGTGTTACACAGGGGTCACTTGCTGTCTGCTATGAGTATAACTTGATCCTGGGAAGGCTAAAGCAATGTGACAGCTGCCTGTACCTGAAGTTTATCATCTTCCTAGTTAGGAAGGAGAGACTAAGAGACTATTAATATCTGTAAGTTTTCTAGATTATATTGCTTCCAAGCATTTAAGGTGTTACTAGCACAAAGATGCAATGCAGACATAACTGTTTCCATTTGGTGCATCCAGCGTGTAACTCCGGAAGTAAGTGACCGTCTGTTTATTGCACAAATGCTAGATTCACAAACAAATAATTGATGCGAGAGAGTATGTGTCTGGGGCACTTCTTTTCCATAAAGGACACCAGGTAGCTTCCATATCAAACCTGTTGTTATCAATGGAATGCAAATTATGAAAGTCACGAATTGGCTTTTCAAATGCAAAATTTGGCCAGTTCAATTTTGCAATTTGAAGATTGTGAATCAATTTGAAAATGAGCATGACTAACCAGATTTTTTCTCAAAAATAGTAGGAGTGGCTTCCAAACACTTTCAATGCATGCAGCTAAAATACAGGTGTTCCTTTTATACCATTAATATGCCTTAATTTAGATTAATCCAACAAGGAAAAGATTATGGTATATATACAATCTTGAGAACAGCAGAATTATAAAATTTTAATAGAATATGTCTGAAATTTTTGAACTGCAAGAGAAAAAATGTGTAAAGCCTCTAAATCTATCAACCAGACTAGTTATGAGCCACTTTTAAGAGTGGCTGAAAACACCTGATGTAAAGAACAAGAAACAACTATATGTTTGTTGTTCTGTCAGTCTGGCCAGACATCAGGAGGAAAGGACCCCATGTACCTGGCAAGTTTAAAGAATAAGATCCTCTATACCATTAACTCCTCGTGATACTTGGGTCATTGAAAACCTGAGCTCTAAAGAATGAAAGCAGATCTCAGATAGAAGTGTAAGTGCTCAAAGGAGGCAGTTACCACATGCTGGCCAGACATCACCCAGGTTAGCGGTGACCTAAGAAGGGAACTTTCCCATTAGCAAAGCAAAAGCTGCCAAATCCATATTTCTTTCTGGTGTCCAATGCATGAGACATATATGAAAGCAGAAAAATAAGAAACCGGGTACAAATTGCATGAGATGTTGTGTCAGAAAAGGACATCTGGACAGACTATTTCATGATCGCTTTGCAGTCTTGCCTTCAACAATAAATGTTTGGTACTCAACTGTAAAATTGTTTGTATACTTTTTATTGTAACTATAGATTTCTAATTACCTTCAACCATGGAGCCAAGCTGACATTTCCTAGTTACATTTTTTCCCAGTGACCTGAACAAGTGTGGCAGTGCTGTTTAGATTAGGTTTATTCTGTTTCACCAGGATATTTTAGAACAACGTGATTATGCATGGTTGCACCTACCTACTACTATCATGACAAGTACAGAAGTTAAATTATGAAGCAAACGTAAGCTTTGAAGAAATTTTTATTTAATCTGTATTCCCCTGTTTCATCTGCTCATCCATCCAGCACAATCTGCATCATTATTAACCACACCATATTTCTAAAAAAGGAGTATAAAAAGTAAGACATCTGTGTTATAGCATTAATATATTCAAAGGTTTTTACTTTCATCTTCCAGGCATTAACACTATGTAAGTGCAATGGAGGCGCAACTTACAGTGTCGATGAGATACCACAAGAAAAACGTAGTAAGTGGCAAAAAAGAAGGAAAAGGTGCAAGTAGACTGAGTATTATGTAAAAAGAGGACTTTTTTTTCATAAATAGAACACTTTCGCCTATTGCTCCTATATACGTTTATTTCTAATTGCTACCACAATTTTTAAGGCACTGAGGCAAGCCTCCAGCAGTGTGCTGAAGGTGTGTTTGTGCTGTTATGCCCTCTGGCTTTGCTGCCAGCCTATTCCCTTAGATCAGAGCCAGAAGGCAGACTGTTTTCGAATACCGATCACCTCACCCAGACCTAATCCTTTGAGTTCTCTTTGGCATCTATTCCTTCTGCCAGTTTCCTCTTCTGTTCCTCTCTTTTCTTCTGAAGTTGACAACAAAGACATCCTCAGGGCCCTCCTTGATGTAAGACCACTCTTGATGTTGTTACAGTGTGGGTTTTTTTTTGTATCCTAAAGTTGTGCTACTTTTATATTCAGCTAGCACAATATTTGCACACCAGAAGATAAAGAAAATGAGAATACGTTACACAGAATGATAGTTTCTTTTTTATTTGTACACGCTGGTCTTTTCAGTGGAAACCTTTTTTCTTTTTCTGTCATTCATCTACATACCTGATCAAGAACCTAAAGGTATCTTTTTACAGTCTGCGCTGCTTATATACCTTAAATTGGCCTGACCTGCCACTTTTAATTTTAAAAAGATGGCTGTATGGAATGTGGATGAATACAGAATTTCTATGAAGCACAAAACTTTTGAACGGTTCCTGTCCTCTGTGATAGTGAGTTTTAAAAGGGAAATCTCCAAAGAGCTAATTAGTAGACAAGTAGAGCTCAGGCTGAACAAAGCTGAAAAGATAGCAGATAACTAAAAGGACCTGGCCATAGCTGACAAAAATCAAAGCGCTGACAGAGAGCTGGCAGTAACCTTGGGCTGCTAACTGACAGGGACAATAAAAAAAGCCTCTGAGTGTGGCAGAGAGTGACAGCCACAACCACAGTCTCTCTAAAGAGCATGAAACCTCCACCAAAACGGAGATATAATCTTCTGCCTGGCAGCACCATACACTTTTCCCTCCCATTCCAAATCAGGGAAATCTGAGCTAATTCTGCTGCATGAATGTGAACTGAGGAAGGAAACACTATGTGCAAAGTTTAGTGTCAACCCTATGATCTGAGCGGATATGTCTGCAAAAATGTGAGTTTGACGGGGGACAGTGAAGGTTCCCTTTGCTTACCCTGGCACTTTTGCTGGAGCAGCCATAGAACTGCTTTACTCTGTAAACCTTCATGGGATAAACATATAGCACAAACTGTGAAAGACATTTAGTCACAACATGCTCCCTGAAGTGTAATATAAAATGGAAAACAAAATTAGCTTCTCTGCAGTTAGTGAGTCAGGGGAGACACTTGTGGCTGTATCATGTTCATAGAGGAAAATGTGCCTGATCTGATTCTAAAAGTCACTTAAATTTTACTTAATAAATCGTTGCAATTCCATATATTTGTATGCCCTCACTGACTGTAACCATTTACACACTGTGATCAACAACATGTGAAGCTCTGTTCAGCAAGTAATCATTCACAAACTAAGATACTGAGGAAATGTACACAGGCAGAAGGAAACATATTGGACCAGCAACCACGCAAATGGGATATGCAAAAAAGACTTGGAGATTATTTCATAAAACAGTAGAGATGTTAACTGCTGGGAAACCGAGGTTGCAGAATGCAGAGAGCTGTTATAAAGTAGTATCATCATTCCTGAAATCACCATGACAATAATTTGGGTGCTACTTTTGGGCGCATTCATGTTAAGACAGAGATTCTAAAGTTTGATTTTGTATCTCAGTGTTCTATCTGCAACCAATTTGTCTTTTTTCATATAGTGAAATAGGGACCAACCTTTTTCAGAGGTGGTCAGTTTCTTTTATCCTATGAGCTTACTTCATATCAGCAGTCCTCATGACACCTAGCAAACTGTAACACAATTAGTTGGAAAATTCCTCTTGTTTTGTGGGATGGGGGTGATTTTAAGGTTAAAGAAGAACTGAATTTTTCTCTATACTCTCCAGGAAATCTTGACAGCACTTAATTGTTGACCTACCCAGCCCTAAACCAGTCACTATGCTGCATTGTCTTGGATATACGTGTTTAACTTGATCATTCAGCTAAACGGTCGGTTCTGAAACGTATGTATTTGAAACATTAAATAAGGTTCAGAAATAATATCTGCCCCTGACATGCAAGAAAAATTCATGTACCTCCGTATTATTGTTTCACTTTACTTAAAAGCTTAAAAACGTCTAAGTCCTTTTTTCAAAATTAACACTGCTGTTTAATAGTTTCCATCTGTTTGCAAGCCAGACCAAATTCAAACTCTTATACAAATCGGTCTGCAGCTTCTAAATCTCATAAAAGAGATAACCTTTTGCTTCATTTACACCTGTCATTTAGCAGCCTCCAGACTGCCAAATTCTTTTATTTAAAAACTGTAATTCCAAACCAGATCACACAAAGGCTGCTTAAGAGAGCCTCTGTGTGGTGGGACAATGAGACGCATCTCGGCATCCTGCTTACACTTGCAGTCAGAGCCATGCTGTGTATGAGAATCTTGATTAAGAAACTGTCATGGAATCCTTTGAATGTTAATATTTTTTTAAATTTCATTCAACCTATTTGCCACCTATTTTCATTCTCTTTTTTATTAGACCAAAACAGTCTTTGGTTATGCTTCATTCCTCCTTTTTCTAAGCCATATCCTGAATCCCTAAGATTACTTTTTCCCCTCGTTCATGCTATGTGTCTTATGGTCTCTTTTTAATCCTTTCAGTTCTTCATGGCTCCCACTTTCTTCTGCACAGGTGTTTCTCACTCTTTGCCTACATATGTTTCTCCTCCACACCCTGCAAAGCATATACTTCTTTCTCCCTTCCCTCAGAAAGTAACTTTTCTCTTCCAAGTATGTGCTCTTCATTCATTTTATGTCACAACTGTGTAAACTCGTATGAACCAGAACAATATAAAGGGACAGCAAGAATATGGCTGCTTCAGGCCTTTTCTTGCTTAGACTTCTTCAATGAAATCTGCCTTGATCATTTTTCCTCTCCTTTCTCAAACTGCAGCATTCATCTCCACTTCACTGCACTGTATTAGCAACTGCCCCCACTTAAAAAAGGGTTCACAGAATCATCCTCTGTTCTTACACTGATGCAGCTGAAGAGAAAAGCTTTTAAAAGCTTTTGTTAATCTTAGTGGTTTAATTCCTTACTAGCTAAAGGGCTGGTACAGATTGACATACTAACACATATATAAATATACTAAAACCATCATAAATCGGTTTTGGAAGGTAACATTGTACTGCGTTATACACAATGCATTCCAAACGAATACAGTTTATAAGGTGACATTCATTTCTGGGAGCAACTGAAACAAAATTGGGCCAGTTTAACTGAGATTGACATTAATATATCACTGAGCAGTTAGTTATAGCACATGAATTAGGTATTACAAATTCAAGAATCATTTGTTATGCTTTTAGTCCAAATTTTCCTGACATAAGTGAGATAGAGATAAATAGCTAGTCACGAATATGTCATTTGGTCTCTTGGGGCTATATTGATGACTCCTGCTGAGAAACTCTAGCAGCAGTTTACCATGCACTAAAATGTGGAATGGGTATCCATGGTTTTTGTAGGGGTCTTTTATGATTGGTTCCTCGCTTTTTAATACTGATTTTTACGAGGATGGTGTCTGTCTAATTTGGCAGAAGAAACTCCATTGAGAAACTTTGGAGTCTCCTCCATTTAACTGACATTAAAAGAAATGTCATAAAGAAGAGAAGAGTTCTACTTCGTTACTACTTCCAGTGGAAAAGAACAGCTGTAGGTAATGAGGCTTTATTTTGAGCGTTACTCAGACATATCTCTACTTTTCTGCTCTCAGAACTACCTTGCACAGCCCTTCAGGATGTCAGTATATTCACAGTTCCACTAATTAACTTCAAACTGATGATACTAAAAAAAAAATAAAATAAGTTTATTATTTTCAAAGATTGCTTCTATATTGTTATATTTATGTTGAATTGTTCCAAATCCGTTCTCCCTGAGGTTTGGGGGAATTCAGTAGCAAATTTAGAAATGCTGCCTTTTTATTCTGGTTCAAGTCAAAAATTCAGAAATGCCTGAATTTCCTCTTGGGCAAATATCCTACCTGCAAATTCACCCTAACATTGACATTAACCTGTGCTCACTCTGTGCATTCTTCCCCAAGTACAGTTTTGTGACTCTGGATCTCGTGGACAGCACTTGTGTTCAGCAAACATTTTTGATGCTGTCAGTAGACAGGATTTGTGAGCAGCACAGCCATCAGCAGTTGCTCTTGCAGCATACAGGCTTCCTTTCCTTAAACAAAGGTTTCCGCTACTCAAAAGATGCTTGATGAACACAGTACCCGTTGCAAAATGTCCAAGTGGAGATGACTATTACAGATCAGCTCCTTTTATTTATTGTACACTTCCTGGCCTGATATGAGTCTTTCTGCTTAGCTGCCTTTTACCCGGGTCTGTACAGTGGAAGTGTGTCCTCTCTGAGCCTCTCTGTGCGTACACAACCCGTTGGCATTGATGAATAACTAGATGCTGCTGTGAGCCTGCAAGGACTCAGGCCTCATGGGCCTCATCTTACTCTTCTGAAACTAGTTCTACATTCCAGTGATGTAAATGAAGGCATCCCTCATACAGTAGTGAGAGAAGCAAGAGCAGCTACGTGCTTAAAGTGCCTTTTCTATTAATATGCACATTCCTTGAACGCTGCCTTAAATGACCAACAGCAGAATGTAAATATGAAAGCTGAAGCTTCTTCTGCCAACGCAATCCCCAATCATCGGCTACAGCAGGACTTATATTACTGAATATTTACTGAAGAAACGTAGTCGCAAAATTAAATTAATATGAACATTGCCAATACAGCCTCACAGAGAAAATGCAGAAGATCTAAAAATCTCTTTTCTCCTAATCATACCACACTGCACATCCTTCTGTAGTTTTCTTTCTTTTTAAGTATAACAAAGCTGCCAGATGCTGCATGCATACTTTGGTCCAGTATACAGATAGTTTCTGGAGCCAGGGGCATCTTTAAGCAAAAGCTACAAAGGATTATTTTGTGTATATCTGGTTTATGAGAACTGTGTCTGAAAAATGAATAGAAAAATATCTCTTATTAATAAAATTCTAAAGTAGTTTGTGTTGCATTGGTTAAATGGGATCTTCTTTAATCTTTTAATTAAAAGAATTTGATTTCTTCATAAAATTTATTTTAAAGATCCTTTTATTCAAATGAAAATCAATAAAACCCATATCACAGCTACTGCTGCTAAGTGCATTTTAGAGAGACAACAAACAGTTTAATGATTTTTTGCTTTTCATCATGAGGAAATTTCTTCCGGTAAAATACACCTGCCTGAAAAGACATATTTTTGCAGGAAACGTGTACAGACTAGGACTCTGGCTATTCTTGATGGACAAATAATATCAGGAGATAAGGGTGTTTTCTTCATGCATATATTTGGCAAAGAAAACCACAGATTTTTCTTTTGGAGATTCATCTTCACCCCAGAATGCATTCAAGCTGAGCTAAATCTGACGTCTCTTCATGTAGTACAGGATGTGCCTGTTTGTGTGCGGTGGGATTGCTCACAGGGAAGCTTGCAGTTGTTTCAGATTGTTTCCAAATACATGAGTTTTATGGTTTGAGTTACTGAATAAAGGTCACTCCTCTATTCGTATTCTACTTTGACACTTCAGATGAGATGAAATTGTTGAATTATAAAGTTATTTAGGCAGCTATGAATTGTGCTGAGCAGTGAGAGCTCAGAGTTCAGCTCCCTGCTGACTAAAATAGCCCCAGATTGTTCCCCCAGAACCTTCCAGGGCTGATCTTTTTCAAGAGACTTTGATGCGCCCATAAACTGAATTTTTGGAGGAGTGTTTTAATTGACAGTGGCTTTATTAATCTAAGATGCTTTTAGTCTCTTAAGCATATATTATAAATCAAAAGGGAGATGCATTATTGTACATAATGTGGTTAAAGAGAATATTAACAGTATTTCAAAGAACAAAGTATACACCATAAGTATGAAATAAGAATGGGATTACACAATAATCTCTTCTCATTAAAAATGTAATTCATTCACATGAAGAAGTGTTAATTTTATTACATTGTAAACTACGGTTAATTATCAACAATTACCATCCCTGTCTATTCACTGACTGCAGTAAAATGATTCCTGAACTGGGTCTGGCCTTGTGACACATACCTGTGCGTGATGATTTTAAATGACTCTTCTGATCTCAGGTCATAACAGTCTCATGGAGCACTGCGCTGCAGGACTGTCAGAGCTCTCACTGTACTGGGCTTGTATCTGTTTGCTTTCCCCAAGGATTCATCAGATTAAAACTGATGTGAGGGTGACAAATACCCTAGGCAAAATGATCTTCAAATCATATAATTTAGCCATTTTGTGTATTTTCATTAACAAGTTTCCAGCACACACGAGGGGGAAGGCCCTTCTCACTCCAAATAGCCATCAGAGAGATGTTTGCCAGAATTTCCATGAGCACATCAGTGGTTAACATAACTATTCAGTAGCATGGCTGCAGATTAGCTCAACCGAAGTTCCAGTTTACTTCCCTTGCTTTCCCCAAATTACCCCACATGTATGAAGAAAACACTGAAGAATTCTCACACAATAGCTCATGGAAGTGCTTGCTTTACTCCAGTGCAAGCGAGAGCATACGCTCTGAACAGAGTCTACTTCTACACCTATTCGATATTATAGCTTTTGGATGCAATAGCCAGTAGTGTTGACTCTGTTACTGTATTACACTAAAACATTAAGTGTTGATTCTACACAGAAATTTTCAGTGTGCTTATTCTCATGGCTATGAACACCAATAAATCTTTTAAATACCTTGTGAGAAAAAGCAAAAGTTAGAGTATCAAAGCTGTAAAGTAGTACACATGGCTTTAAAGTTACTTATTGCCTTTCTTTCCAACTGTAAAGTGCATGCTAAGGAAAACTACAGGCATTTGACTGTAGTTACCTCTTGCTAACTACTTGATGTTAATGGGAAAAAAGAAAACTTGCTGCAGCTTTTTAATCATTTCCTGGCTCCATAAAGACAAGAAAAAAGTTATTTAGATTGAACAGAAAGCAATAGGGAATTCAGGAGTTGCAGTTCACTTTTTTCTATGTTTTTATTAACATTTATTATGGAGGCAATGTTTATATATTCTGATCCTTTGTGATCTTCAAAGTTAAGCTTTGTAAGTATAGGCCTACAAACAAAAAAATGACACGTTTGTTTGTTCATTTACAAAGTGGCTGTTCTATTTCAGTTGGGCTAACTCAAAGAGTAACTTGAATTAAATCTGTAAGGCACCCCAGCTAGGTAGGAACACTTCTCAATCTTTAGGAGTATATAAATTATGATAGCCTTTGGCTAATCATTTCACAAGATTTATAGCCATTGCATGTTCAGTTGCTAATTGTCAACCTTGTCAGAGGATAGAAAGACCAACATGATGAAAGAATCTACTGTTGTCTGTAGCTTTTCTCAACTACCTTCAGTAACATTCAGAAAAGAAGAACAATAAGAACAGTAAGAAAAACACAGAAGAGCTAAACCCAGGCACCAAAAGTGCTTTCAGTGAGAGCAGAGAAAAGCTCTACTCCAAGCAACCCTGCCTAAGAATCAGAACATTTTCTGTGATAGAAAAATTACACAGCACAAAATCTACACCACGAAAAGATGATAGGTTGGTTCTCATCATAGGTGTGTTACAGTGCTCATCTACCTGCTAATAATGACACAGTAATTTAGCCCCAAAGTCTTGACAAAATACTGACTTAAGTGTTCTGCCCTCCACTAAGATAATAATAGTGATATCCCAAGTACGAACTGGTGTTAATTTTCCAGTAAGTTTGTTTATGTTTACCATAGGTAATGCACCAGCAGTTTAACAGTCAAAATTAAAACCTGGATTATAATTTGAATATTTAGGACAAAACCATGGCACTTACAAAGTCTTAAAGTTTGAATGGGAGGACAACTCTGCCAATGCACTAATAAGAGAAATTTACAGACATGTAGATATTATTGTATGCTGGAATGAGCAGGGCAACACAGTAATTCCCTAAAATAATGTCTTTACAGTCAGGTTATATTTATAGACTTATCATTTGTTCTAAAAAATAACCACTGTTTCTTGTTTTAATTAGTCACAATCTGCAGAATCCAAGGAAGGGTACTAACTGCACTAGCCAAGAGAAGGCTCTTTTTACCAACAAATAATCCAACACAAGTTGTGTCACTGCCATCATACACTACTTCTCCAGCTCCATCCTTCCAATACATCTACAGACTCTTGGTGATAGTTGCAAACATGCTATGTAAAGCAGAGACACACTGGCACCTGCCACTCTTAAAGCAATTGCATTGAAAATCACTCTTCCATCAGTCCCTAAGTATTCAAGAAATTGCCTTTCCCCCAAAAGACCAACCCCAACACAGATACCTCAAAACATATTAAACTTGAGAGACTTTTAAAGACATGGAAAATAAGAAGTCTAATATAAAAGAGAAATTGTTCTTTTCCTCCTCTTATAATGATGGAGGCATTATTAATTAAATTGCCAAATTTATATCTTTTCAGTTAGCAATTTTGTGTGATATGTTGTTAAAGCCTTCTATCAAAATGAGGGAATTCAGGTTCTGCCCTAGTTCTAGCATAACCCTTTGGTATGACATAGAGTAAACTGTTTTCTTCTACTTCAGTTCTCCACTGATAAACTGGGATAACAGTGCATTTCACAACGGATGGATGCTGGTGAAAATTTACTGATAAGCCTAATACAGGCTAAAAGCATGGGCTTTATAAACTATCTCCCATTTGCTAGTGTTGATCATACTGAGAAATGGGAAGTAGCAGATGGGTTTTTAGCAGTATGGAGGTGGGAATGTCTTTTCTATTTTTCTTTTTGAGAGAGCTTTAGAAAAATGTAAACTGAGGACAGGAGAAATTCTAAGCTGCAAATAAGACTTATGAAAACAATAGCTATTAAACAGTGAAGGGTAAATATAATTGTTTAAAGGAAAACTGAGGCTAGCTTCTTTCCTGCTATTAATCTGTGCTTTTTAATATCAACTACACATTGGTCTGAGCAGTTTATGCTAGCCTACCTGAATTTAGATTAGGTTAGCTGTAACAGGTTTCAGTACCAGATTGTTGCAATTAAACCTGCAATGGGTAAGCAATTTCCAAAGACAGCAGATAGTACCCTTTCCCTGATACTGCTACAAACAACCCCTGCTAGTGGAAAAAAAACGATGTATGCTCCTTGCAATTCTTTTCTGAGAAATCCTTTACTCAATAGTGAGAATAAATGCTACATCCTACAGCCAGGTATACTGAGTATCAGGCAGTTGTATCTCAAAAACCACAAACAGAAACACTGATGGAAAGTTTTGAAGATATAACAACTGCCTTTTACAGAATCACTTAGATGTTGATACAAAAAAATTGCACAAGTAATCAAGTATTACTCCGATCTAAATAATACTGTTGATGCAACTAAAGATAATGCAGGACATAGCTAAAGTGACTCTTGGGGCTGCTTTATTAGCAATACATGAACAAAGCAGGGAAAAGATAACAGGCTGTTGGAAGAACATCAGTGCAGAAAAATGCACATGAATCTAATGGAGATGTCAGAGTTTCAGAGTTATCTTTAGAAAGGAAGGCTATTAAAACTGCTTTCACCAATAAAATCAGAGAACGTACTCTCTTATACCAGACTGATGACTTGCACATGTGTCAAGAACGCACTGAGGAACTGACTAGAACAGAGTAAGGGGAGTTGCGTGTTTCTTGTCTTGGATTCTGCAAAGATATTTGTGTGTTATTTACAAACAATGATGTTCAACATAGTTACTTTAAATGGCCAAGCCTAGATTTCTTCAGCACAACAGTAGCAGGTATACTGATATAGAAGAAGGAAGAAAACAGAGAAAAATAAGTAGATCAAATTAATTGTTCCATTCATGTGGACTTATGTGTTCTGTCTACCCTAGTGACCTCATTCATCTTGTGAAAGGTGTTGCTTAGGCTCAGTAAATATTTTGAGACTCAGACATAATTGATTCAACTAAAAATAATATCTACTGCTTTAAACTGTTCTTATATATTTTCAAATAAAATGAAAGTTATTATAGAAGTCCTACATTTGAGGAAATGAAGGCACTGAATGTTGTGTAATTAGAATAAGCTTGTCCTGCAAGGTGTGACAGAGTCCACCAGAGTCAGGAATGGAACCAAACTTGATACGATTACCCCTGGGTCACATTGATTCCCCTTTGGCAAGGATTGCATATGACATAAGTCAAACGCCACTATTGGTTTTGTTTTTTTAATTTATGGGATTAGCTGTTTAACAGAAATACTGGTTTATGTTTTGGATAAATGGAACAAAACTGAGCAAAAGTTCTTGCTGACTCAAGTGGGTCAAGATCAAGCTATATAATAGTAATTAACAGATGTTTTGTGTGTCAAAGCAAACTATCTGGAATCTCAGATCACATAAATTTGCTATGGGGAAAGATAAATCCATGGCCTCCTGCCTGGTTATCACTTTTTACTACAAAAGTTATTCTTTTTATTACCAGGTCTAAAGGCTTTGTCTTCTCTTCCTCAATGCCTTTACTTTTTACCCTCCTCAGCTCTTGTTCCATCTTAAACCTCCTGTCTGTACCTTCATACGCTTCTCCCTGCACCACATTTGAGGCTCCACAGGACTCTTTCCGTACCCAAAATACTGAAAGACATAGCACAGTGGTACAAAAGAGGCATTGTTTGGAAAGGGGATTGGAAGCATAGAGCTTAATACAGCTGCCAACCCTCCCAACCCATTCTCCCATGCCACAACATCAACCCACAGCTCCAACCATGCATGGTGGCAGGGGAGGCAATGCCACAACACGTGCAGTGGTTGCTGCATCTCCATTCCTCATTCTTAAATAAATATTCATATATGACAGAATTAAAGAATACTTATACAGAACAGGTTTCACTCTGCTGTTGCCTTCCTATATACCCCAGTAAGACAAGAAAATATAAGTACTAAAGTATATCCACAAGTGTTTTGCTAAAAATACAAATGTTCCATGTACTTTTCCCATCCCTTCTCGATAATTGTTCCGTTCATGTCCAGTGATGCACATGTCTCTGAGATCTGATTAAATAGATTTTGGAATTGTAAAGCAGAAAGAGATATGTGTAGGATTAAAGGCCCCACTAAAGTCAGCAGCTGTTACATACATGGTGCTAAGCCTGCACACTGAGCAGAACAGCCAATCTGAAAACAACATGGGCATCCCAATGCATTTAGAGTACTTAGATACTTGCAAGGTTTGAAGGCACTTAGTGGCTGTTTTATTAACAGTACTTTCTACTGGAAGACTTACACATACACATTTCCAGAAAATACAGTTACAAATTTAGCTAATATACTGTATGCGTCTTGTATTAACTTCCTTCACAATGATAGGATCTCATACTGAAACAAAAACATTTCATATTGCTTTTTTAATTTACCAGTACTATTACTAAAATGATTAACTACTACTCACTTATTCCCACCAATTATCCAATAGAAAGCAGGATATTAAGAGATATAAAATAATACTGAAACAAGATATATTATTTAAGCAATGAAGCTTGGGGCTGGAGCTAGAATTCTGGTCAAGTTGGGGACTCAGGTTTTAGTCTACAGCATTACAGAAAAGGCTAACTGCAGCTTTAGACCCAGCATAAAAACTTGGCATAGTGTGATTTCCATGACTTCCCAGAGAAAGATGTAACAATCCATTCTCATTTATGGAAATGTATTTTACAGAATTAATACAGAATCCAAAGAATTTACATGAACTGGGATGTTGTTTCTCCTCTTTTCTCTTTATCCATTTTCTTTGTAAATTCAGACAAGGAGATTACATTCAGAATTTTAAAAGGAACAATTTTCCCAATCTCTCATCCAAATTTATCAATCAAGCATCATCTGTTAAGACACTTGGTACTGATAAAGAGGAAAGAAAGCAACTCTTCCTCATCCTCTTCATTCTGGAGGGGACATATTCTCTTCCAGGCTGCCTCTTCAGAAGGGTTAACTTCTAGTGTTTGTATTTGATATTTCCCTTACACACTTTTATTTAGTTGTTTTATTTAATGATCCCATCCAGAGCTGAAGATCACAGAAGTCTCATTAAGTTTGTAGGATAAAACAGCCTTGCTTGGAACACTTGGAACTAAGAAAATGCAAGCCTATGTCCTACAAGCTCTGGTACAACTTGCAGCATTTAATCCCTCTGTTCTGTTGTGCACCTTGCTGGGGCAGCAGATCAGGCTCTGTGACTGTTTCTCAGCTGCCTGGTTTCCCAGACTAGCATATTATCTTAAAATGCTGATGTGAAAGTGTTTATACTAAGATGTTGCCTATGAACTGATCCCCCCCCCCCCCCCCAGATGTTCTATTTTGCTACCCATTTGCTGAAGTATTAAACCAACAGGAAAAAGCTCAAAGAACAAGAAGGGACAGCCCATCACAGTCTAATTTGCTGTGGGTTTTCTGTTAGAGCCCCTCCCTTGGTGGCATCTGCATAATCTAAAGGTTCTCAGGGAGGGGCTGATTATGACAGTCATGTCTCTGCTGGCAAAGAAAATTATTTTGCCGAGAAATGGAAGACTGTAGAAGATGATGTGGTAATGAATAGACCTTTTGCTTTCAAAGAGATTTTTGATTTTGAATATCTACTAAAAGACAATATTAACAACACTTTATAATGCCTTCTGATTTATATGGAAGTGACACCAGAAGAACTTATGAGGAAGGACAGATAAGACACCAACTGAATGACACCAAAATAGTATAAGATTAATTTCAGACTACTGAATGAGAATGATGACTGGAGAAAATCTAATTAAGAATTAAGGGAGGTCTGTGAAGAATGATGATATATTATTATAAATGATGGAAACAGCACAGCAACGTACGTCTGGGATACTATCGTGTCTTCTCACATGTGAACTAGGAGAAGATGGAGGAATTTTACCGAAAAAGAACTAAGAGTTCCTCATGTTGATTTTTTAGTTGAGTTACTAGTAATAGGAAAAATATTCTCTGACAGAAGAAAATGGGAACATGTAGGATCTACAAAGGCTTTTTTCAGAGTATTCAGAGACAGAGACCAGTACAGCAGAAATAAGAGACTATATTAATATTAAGAAATAAGAGGCTGTGTAATATTGTGTATTTACTGCTATAATATGCTCTTCATAGCAAAATTCTTAAGTCCTTTATTGTAGATTGGAAAACGTACTGCCTGAAAGTTTCACAGTTGTCTTCACACACTTCTCATGTTCTGTTCATAGAAAAGTTAAGGGAACTTTAAAGGGAATAGTAGCACACACACTTGTATATAAGCCCATGTTTGTGTTGCCTGTCTTTTGCCTTCACTATTTCCCTAGTTTACAGCCTCTTGAGGTAGGAATTATTTCCTTTCTTACCTAAAGCATTTTTATACCAATCCACTTTTACAGTCATTTTTGTCCTGCAGATTACCTTCAGGCAGTTGGTTAAAAAATTTTACTGTTTTTTCTGTGGACATTCAGCGAGATCATATGCTTACTACTTCTTCACTGGCTGGCAGTAATTTGTAGCCAGGTTTCTGGTGTAAATACTGGTGTTTAGCAGTCTGCTACCTCTATGAAGGTTCCTGCCAAAATACCTGTGGAACTGAATTCCTCAGCTGAAGAGGGTGCAATGAACGTTTGGAACAGTCAGATTTTATTTTTCACAAGCATAAATGTCTTTTCAAAGTTGCTTACACATATTCCTTTAACTAACTGTATAATGCCTTCCAGCGTAATTGGAAGATTAACATGCTATCTGAACATGTTCTGTAGAATGACTAGATTCATGATAGAATGTAGCATTTCAAGGAGCCTACACCTTCTGGAACATTGAGATTCCATTTCGTTACATCTGAAGTCGTACTTGAGTGTAGCCCAACATGCTGTCTTCACCTGTCTCAGATCAGTCGAAATATTGCCAAGTAATTTTTGATCATAAGTGACCAGTTGAAGAACACTTATACTTAACAAGTCTGTGCAATTATCACATGAAAAATGTGCTGAAGGCAAAGAGCTTGGGGAATTACCTAGCATAGAAATTCCTCTAATATTTTCATTATTTCCCAAAGTAGCTAGGCTACTCAAATGCAGAGATGCAATTATTCATTTGCAGCCCATAAATTCACATAAAATGATCCTTTTTTCTCTTTCCATTTGGACAACAGGATAGTTGTCCAGTGCAGAAGAAACAAGAATATTTGCTTGGTGGACTACATGTTCTTGTTCACACATATCCAGAAATAATGGAAAGAGTCCCTGAAACTTTTGGAAAATAATTTTCATCCAACAGAGACCTACGCTATGAAAATTTCAACTGGCAACCATAAGTTTTCAGAAAGTTATGAGCTGCTGAAATGGGGATAGCATGGAAAACGTCACACAACCTGAACAGTAGTAGTCATTTTCTCTCCTACTGTAATATGTAACTGTATAATTTATTCATGTTCTAATATACATTAGGTAAAAGCAATGAACTCTTAGTGCTGGAAGAGTTAAATCCTATAGAAGTCAGTATAGTTTCTCATGTGTAAGATTAAGGTGGGGGCTTTGCCTCAATTAACTGTTTTCCAGTTGCATTAAATGAGCAAGAATCCATTTTGGTTGTAAATACAAAGTGCTTGTCAAAATGCCATTTCTTACTGAATTTCAGTTTCCCGCCCTGGAAAAACAATCACTAATAGCTTCCCCCTGCCTCCATTGCCTAGCCCCCTTCACATTTTCCCTGCTTTTCGGAACAATTATAGCACTTCCTAAGCATAAAAATGCTTGCTTACAAAGCATATTGTTTTAAATTAATTCTTGAGACAGCAAAACTCTTCAGAAATTAAAACTTAGTGTTTTCAAGCTATTGTGCTGTATTGCCTCCTCCTGCTTTTTTGTTTTCCTACTGCAGTGAGTTCCTTTTGTTGTTCATTTCACAGAATTCTATAGCTTGATTTTTTTGTTGATTTACTTTTTACACAGAAATTAGGTTTTTCATCCACATAAAAAGCTGTATATACAGAATCAGAAATGGTCAGGGTATGTATTTAATTACACAGCGTGTCTTAGCTTTGAAACTTTAATGGGTAAAGACAAACTATATTTTCACCAAAAAAAAAAAAAGTTGTCCCCGATGTATATAAATCGATTTGAGTTAATAGGCAGCATTCACTGCAAAGTTGGTTTTTATGCTACCTGTTTTTTCTTGAAACCATCAGAAACTTCCGTTTTAGAGTAAAGATTGCAGTCTGTTCTAAGCAGGCCAGGACTTCCAAAGCATTATTTAAATGCCTCAGCTGAATACCAGCATTCTTTCATCCCGTTTCACACACTGAAGTACCAAAAGGGTAAATAACTTGCAATATCATTTTTGACTGACTTGACTTTGAAAAAGGCAGAACCTATATAAACAATTGAGCAGTTGTTAGGCACTTAACTGGATCTCTAAACGATCCCATATGCTAGTCTGCTAATGCTGGTAATGATTATAAACACCTCAGTTCATCATATTAATGAGTTATAGCCAATAGAAAAGGACAAAATCTATAACTTTTCCACAAACTTAGCTAAATGTCAAGGTTTTTAAAGGCATAGTTAGCAAGTATATTAGATGAGATATGTCAGTTTCCCAATTTACGACTCTGACTTGTCTCTTGTGATTCCTTATAGCCTCTAGCCATTCTCCTCTTACCTGAGGCATTCTCTGGCAAAAACCTGATGCTTCCAGTCATTCTGCATTCTTGTGTTCCTTCAAAAATAATTGGACAGGCACCTCTCCATAAACAATCATCATTAGTCATATAAGGTACACAGATAAGAATAACACACAAATAAGTTCCAATAGAATGTCTGGAGTCAAATAATAATAATTTGGCTAGCTTGCTAAAAATTGATTGACAGGGAGTTAATGCACTTAACACTTTTCCAGCAGGCTGTTAAAATTAGTTCCTTGATGCTCAAAAAGTCCTGCTCCCAGAAAAGTGACACCGACATTGACCACTGAGTTTGTTGCTGTTCAGTAACCTGCTCCATTTCCAGACTATATGATTAAAGTCATTATGGGAACTGTCAGTAGGAGGGAAAAAAATGAAAACTGTCATAAGAAGCAACTGTTGGAAATCTTAGGAATTTTTTCTATAATGCTAAACTATTTTAAAATATTGTCTATAATTTAATATTGCAATATTCAGCCATATAGTAAGGGTCAATATAATAAAAGAAATCCTTAGAAGTTATACCATAAATGGTATTTACATCCTTCTTTATTACATATATAGTAGAAAAGAAATTAATCATAAATTTCCTTTGACATCAAAGAAGAGTGAATGAGCTTACAAAAAAGAATTCCTATTTTAAAATGCTCCCAACATATTTAAATCCTCTAAATTAAATAAGTAAAATGAGAGAGCAGAGAGAGAAAAAACAAGAATTCACAGTTGCAAGAATTTTGTCGAAAGAAAAAGCCTGTCAACGGCGTCATCATTTTTAACATCAATCCTACAGCGCAGTGTAGTTAGTTGCACTAAATCAGGAAGATAAAAATGTCCTAATTTCAACTTAAAACTTTGTTAAATTTATTTTAATATTTGATGTAATTACATAGTAATAATTTCACTGAATAGTTTATATTCATAAATACCCACTAAGCTCTGCTTTAACTGCCCCCCAAATGCACTGTAAATTTTTAGTTAATACAGAGATCACAAAACTTACGTAATGTATTGCTCAGATAGACATAAATTATAGTATTTGTCTTGTATTTGAATATTTTAGTAGGCTTTACTGATTTTTTTAACAAATTCACAAATACTTAAATCTTAAACTGCTGAAAGATTAGGGGATTTTTTACATACCGACATAAAGATTTGACCCTTGCCGCATGTTTAAAATATTTTTATAGATCAAGAGGATGCTTAAAAAGAGAGTGTCTTTAATAGAATAACATCAACACTATAATTTTCTTATATTTATTTTTCTTTTCTCACCTGCTATGCCTAGGTTTTGACATTAAGAATATTGTGTTTGATATTTTCAGCATTAAAAACCACTTTATGCTTTGGTTCCATTTTACTCCCAGTCAGAAAGATCAGAAAAAGCTCAAGTCACAAAGTGAGAAACTTTATCCACTGAATGAGACATTATCCATTCCACCAGACTACAAATCAAAGAGTATCTCTTAGGCTGCTTAAAAATTCATTTTCAAATCTGATCCTGATTGTACTTTTATGGTAATTTCATACCATCAATCATCCTTTTACCTTTAGTCTCTAGGTCCACTGCTTTCCCCATAGATCTCATTCACTCTACCTCATTATAATTCTTTAGGTGAGAAAACAGGGTAAGAAACCTTAACAGAAAATGAGAGAAAGATGTAAATTTCTCAAGAAAAGTCAGGTTCACTAAGAAGCATAGCTAATGATATGTTCTGATCTATGGGGTTTTTTTTAAATTAAAAGATGGAGGGGAATAGAATAGAGTGAAAAAACACATTTGCCATGCAAATAATGTGTTTGTAATTTGTATTCTCACACAACAATATCATTTATAAAACTAAACTGTCAAAATTTCTTCTAAGATGGAGTTCCTTAGAAAAAGAATAAAAGAAAGATTTTTGGAGCTCCATAGAACTTTTCCTAATTAGTCTCTGAACTTCCCATGATTCTGCACTTTCCATTACAGCTGAGGCTGCCCCAACTTTGCTAATACTATAGATTATGAAAACTATAATAATTACTGAATGGAACTAACTGTAGAGTGCTAGAAACATGTTGATCAAAACCCCTTTCTTAGACTTACACCTAGACTTACACTACTTCATTATATAAAACGAATATATAACCTTATTTATTTCTTCAGCAATGCTAATGCCTTCACCAAAAAACAGCTGATCACAGGAAGGGAAAGTTACTGTATATTGTTCTGTCAAGCACTTCTCAGTGGCAGCTAAAATTCCTGAAAACAGCTGAAACCTAGTCTAGGTGTGGTGTTTTCTACATAAGTCATACTTTTCCAGAAATCAATATTATATTTCCACTCTTTTCATTTGAATCCTGTCCATAATGAAAAGCTTTTCTTACAGCATTGAGAGATAACGACAAATAATGAATCCACCTTTGAGACACCTAGACTGATAGAAAAACTGTTGTTAATCACAAGGGAAAAGAATGATTTCCGCCCCCCCCCCCCCCCCCCCAACACTATGGGCTCATCCATGTTACAGTTCCTAATGTCTTTAACAAAATGTAGCCATAAACTGCTGAATACCGGTAATAGCAATAATCCCTCCAAAATGGTTTGTAACCAGCAGTTAGTGACCAGTTTCTTAGTTAATGGTCTGAGGGGAAAGGCTTTAGAAAAGCTGTATTCACTGTTTCAAGCTTTAAGCTGGCTACATTAAACTGTATTTTCATTGAGCTTCCTAACATTTCTACTCTGATAAAATTTCTAGTCAGCGAAGGGAATGAGGCGATGGTGGAGTTTGTCAAGACTGTACTTTTTAACAGAAACATTCAAAAAAAAAAGTTATTGAGTGCCTTACTCCTCTGAGTGATGTTAGGATTTGGTACTGATAGTAATAATAAATTTTCAAGTCTTTAAATATCATGTAAAATTTAAAGTAACTAGCAACTTTATCTGAAGAAAGGTGAAAGAGTCTTCAGCTTTACGGTATGATGCAATGCCCTTGAAACAATCAGGGAATACAAGAAAAAACATTATGTGCTTTCATGCAAAATCAAAATGCTAATCTGAAATGCTCATTTATTTTCATAAACCAAGTCAAAATAGTAGCTTATTTGGAAGAGTATCACATGCTAATGTGATACATGGTAATATTAAAAGGTTAATAAAACATGAGTAAAGGATAGCGTATAAAACAGTTAATATATAGGTTTCATTTGTATTTTAGTGAGTTAATACATTGTTTCATAAAGCGCTTCCAACTATGTCATCGATGTACAGGCTTATGCAAGTAGGATATTTTTTTTAAATATACATGCTTTATCCATACTTTAGAAATAACATTCTCAGTATACAAAAATATTTTACAGCACAGTGCTCTATGAAAAGGTAAAGAATGAATATTCCTTCACTATTTCAGTTGCGTAGCAAGCTGTAAGTCAGTCAAACACATAAACAACACTGCTGATTCCTCTGACCATCTCCACAGCTCATTGGGTTTATGTGGTATCTCTTCACTTTTTGCTCACATGGGTAAAAAGACTCATTAATCAGAAAATTTTTCCCAAGTATAGCAATAAAGTCAAAGGAATGATTGACATTACACAGAACTCTGTAACATACACACAGGAATATAGGCTCTCATTAGGCACAGCATATTTAAAAAAAAAAAAAAGCCCCAAAACAAAATACTTCGCATCTTTGCTTGTGCTATATAGGATGAGGGAATGGTAGAGAAAAGAACCACACATAATGTGCATGGAAGTGGGGGTGACTGGAGGGAATCTGAGGTTTCTGAAGTCTGGGCACAAACAGAAGGAATCGGTTCTGGGGAACTGTCAACCTGTATTAGAGCTTTGGTAAAAGGTTGAAGATGTTACAGTCCTGAATAAAGTCACTTTTGTAAAGGACACCAGTGTGAGAGTTTCCTGGGACAGAATTATCCCATTCATGCTCAGCCTGCAAGAGACACTCAAGAAGTCTGTACCATCACCCAGCTGCACTATATGCAGTAAGACTTAGTGAAACTGTTATTTTCATGAACCTTGCTTTTCTTGAAGTGCTCTTAGAACACTTTTTGCTGTCAGGTTCCACTTCAAGGCACTCTACCACCCACCATAGGAAGAATCATATTCCCAGCAATTTTTTATCTATAACTCCCATATGTGGTAGACTATCACTTTACAGAACTCTCAGTGTTTTAAAGCTGATTCTCAAACTGAGCTGGGCTGTTCATTCTGTGTAATCTAATTACAAAGTCAACTGAATTATGGTGAGTAGAATGAACTATATTGCATGCAAAAATTTAGAAATAGATAAACATGGAGTTTGTTGGAAACATGATATTCATGCAGTTAAGTCAGTCACAGGATATCTGAAGTGAATAAATAGTGTTAATGAGCAGCATTAAAAATAACTAAAATGGAACATTAAGTAGCAACACTGGAATTTGGTATAATTAGGTGGAAATGTGGAGGGAGCAAACAAAAATAGTGAGAAGTGGAGAGAAGGAAGCAAAAGCTAAATACCCTTTGGAAAGGTCCCAATCAAAAAAATATTTATTTTAAACAGGAACTTTCTGTCACACTTATAATTCACAGTTCCAACAAGCTGAAACATTTTTCTTTAATTAAAAAAAGAGTAACTGCACTTTTTTTTCATTTATGTATTATATGTAAGAGGAGATTGAAAACCTTAAGGGTTTTTTGTGGTCCTCCTATCCTTCTTAATCCTCAAAATATCAGATGTTAATTCTATTTATGTTGGAGGACAACTTGGTGGATATACCTCCTGTGCTTTAATTGAACAGACAAGAGAGAAGGGACTGAACACTTAATAATATTCTTCCTTCAAAAAATTAGTAAGAGTATGAAACATTAATAGAATTACTTCATATTAAACTATCTAAAGAAGGTGCTAAACACAAAGGATCTTGTCATTCAGGTGACCCCATAGGTTAAGTGCTCTGTCTGGACAGAAAGGAATTGGAGGAAATCTGGGCTCCACTGGACACTGTCTCATTTCTAACCCTTACAAGGGGCTGAACTGTCACACCCACTTGCCTAAGCCCAGGCAAGCTTTTAAAACACCAAACTAAAGGTTAGTTCCTTCGAGCTGAGGGACTTTGCAGATCAAAAACTGAGCAGAGAAAGGGAAACAGAATGGACTAAAAGCAAGAGGAAGAGATGAGAGAAAAAAGGTATTTTCTTGGCAACAAGAGCTGGCTCAGCAGTGTCTGATTTGTATATTTTGAAAGCAGAATTACTTGGGTGCAATTTGGAACATCTTTGTTCAAAATAAAACAATTTGTGTTCATTTTGAACAGAAAAATACCCAGAAGCTGGGGCACTTCTCTTTTGGCTGTAGAAATCTTAAATCACTGTAAAATACTGATTCTGTTATGACTTTGGATGCAGCAGTATTTGTTTCATGCTAACCTGACAATTTCTGTCAGATTCACCACAAAAGACATATGATGTAGGAAAAGTTCCTACCTCTGATAGCCCCCACAGAAAGAGCTGGACTGATGATAGTGACTTGATTTCTAGGCAATTTTCTTCCACTGAAGATAGAGCAACTGCTTATGACTGAGGTGGGAATTTGAAGAGAGAGCAGCTGGTGGATTTTGTGTTTAATAATGTTGTGGCAATTTACACAGATATACAAACTGCCAGTTACAAAAATAAATATTTTAAAGTTATTTTTTAAGAGTATTTTGCCATGATGACTGTATTACCTACCAGTTGTTTTGCAGGAAGTTATTTGCTCAGGAAGAGAAGAACTCTCAACTTATTTCACTTCCCAATGTTTTATTCAAATCTCAGTGAGATGATGGAGCATGGGAAAAGACCTCCTATTTCATGGCTGAACCTCCTTTCAAATCTCCAGGCTCAAACAGAATTGCATAGTATTATGTGAAATATATTCTGTATACAGCCTTGTATACTGGGCTGCATCAAAAAGAGCATGACCAGCGGCGGGTTGAAGGAAGTGATCCTGCCCCTTTACTCATGAGACCTCACTTGGAGTACTGTGTGCAGTTCTGGTGTCCTCAGCATAAGAAGGACATGGAGCTGTTGGAACAAGTCCAGAGGAAGCCCACAAGGATGATCAGGGGACTGGAGCACCTCCCATATGAAGACAGGCTGAGAAAGTTGGGGCTGTTCAGCCTGGAGAAGAGAAGGCTGCATGGAGACTTCATAGCAGCCTTCCAATATCTGAAGGGGGCCTACAGGGATGCCAGAGAGGGAGTCTAGTGATGGGACAAGGGGTAATGGGTATAAACTTAAACAGGGGAAGTTCAAGGTAGGTATAAGGAAGAAATTCTTTACTGTAAGGGTGGTGAGGGACTGGAACAGGCTGCCCGAAGAAATGGTAAATGCTCCATCCCTGGTAGTATTCAAGGCCAGGTTGGACAGAGCCCTGTGTGATATGGTCTAGTGAGAGGTGTCCCTGCCTATGGCACAGGGGTTGGAACTAGACTTTCTTGAGGTCCTTTCCAACCCAAACCATTCTGTGATTCTATGATTATGTGCACTGACTTTTCTGTCTAAGCTTTGGCTGCACACTGCCCAAGTGGTCAGTAACGAAGTGATCTCTGTTATGATTTCTGCAATATTAGCAATGATGTGAGAAATATAGCTCTTCCATTAAAAAGACAAAATAAACAAAAAAAAAACAAACAAAAAAAACCCACAAAAAAAAAAAAGAACAACGAAAAAAACCCCAAACAAACCAAACAACAAAACAGAGAAACACACAACTTCATTCTGTTTAAAACCTTTTTCTACTTTACTCCTCATGCTAATACATTTGTGACAAATATTATTTTCCCAGATGACACTTGTACAGTAGGTCTATAGGAAATGTCAGCCAGGGAAAAAAACCTCCTGCATTAATGTGCATTCTGAAAGCTTTCTCATTATTTCTCATGCCAGCTAGAATACTACTAAATAACAAAATAGAATGAAAATAATAAAAACGATGCAACTAAACACATAGAAAGTTGGGGTGCTCCAGAAATAGCGGAGGAATATTGCACACAATATTTATGTAGATATGATTCTCTTAAGAAAGATGGGGTACTGATTTTATGCGCACTTTGTATTCTTATCACTCAAATTATGGAAAATTAAAAAAAGATATTAAGGTAATACTGTGCTATGGAACAACATACAGTGATGAGTACAATGGAATCTGTCAGGGGTTATCTTTATGGATTCTTTCAAAATAAATGTATGGGAACTGCAGTAGAACCAAAAAGGAAAATTCAAAAAATATCTACAAATTTATGAGATTTTTAAAAAAGAATGAGGGTAATTTATTAATCTTTTTAGAAAATTAGATTACATCTAATATTTTCCAGAAATTCTTGTTTCCCAAATTTTTCTTCTAAATGAGAGAAGGAGCAATCATTCCTTCACCACTTTCTTCATATGAGGAATGATCATATAGGTCTCCAGCTATTCTTCCCTTAGTCTACCCTTTCTAGCTCAGGTAAGCCTTTCTCCTACAGAAGCTATGCGCTACCCTCAATTGTCTATACGAACAGATCCAAAGATGGACTTTTAGGGGGAATGTTACAGAGAACAGGACTATATACGCAGTACTAGTCCCTGAAAAATGAGGAACACCCAGTATGTCTGTCCAGTCTGTCCTGCTTTTAGGCACATAAAACTCTGAATTTTAATGAATGTGCTGGTCCAGAAACTAAAGCACAGTATTACACAATACAGAGATTCTGCACAATTTTTTTCTTTAGCAACAAAAATTATTGTAATCTATCGAAGGGATTTTTCTACAGAAAGTATTTTAATGAGGAAAGTTCATAATGTTCCTCATACCAAAATCAAAAAAGGGTCTAGGGCAAGAAGAAACACTCTTTTAACTATCTTAAAAACAATTTAATTTAACCTTAAGGCAGAGAACAGAATCAAAAATAGCCAGTTCAAGAGATTGCAGTCATCCACTCAGGGAACTAAAAGATGTGTGACCTGAATGGCCAGTTACTGGTAAGAGTCCTACTTGAATGAAAGTAATTGCACAGCAGCTACTGACAGAATGTTATTAAGAAACTTAGTGTAAATCATTTCAAATAAATTAGAAGACGTTTTCATGTGGCCTAGTGGCATTTATCTAAATAGTGGAGACTGCCATATCCTGAAGTGGAACTCAGCTTCATGTGAATGGCTGTAGCTACTAAGGAAAATCTCCTTTCTTCTATGCTAATAATCAAACCAGTAACTGTTACCCTTAAAAAGAAAGGGTTGAGTCCTCACCACCAATACACAGATATATCATGAAATTAATGTCAGAAGCAAGATAAATATTGAATTTTGCTGGATTCAGTGAAGTTATCTCCTCTTTCTGTTGGAGCATTTCTTTAGAAAAAGTCTCTCTGTCATATACACGACGCAATAAATCAAAGAGTAGAGAAATATTTAGTTAAAATTATACTTATTTATACATACATATCAACGCATACACATTATTACAGTCTCTTGCTATTTGCCTTTTTGTCTCATTAGCGAGCTATAAACAACATTTTCAAGGGTGATTTTTTTGGAAAGCATGAGGTTGGAGACCTTTCCTTTAGTTGTCAATTTCACATAGTCATAAAATTCCGAGAGATGAGTCTTGGAGAAAAATCTTTCCTATAGCTAAGAATTTTGTAGAAAATAATTTTTAAGTTAATAAAATTAATAAAATTTAAAGTCTGGAGCATTTTATATTTAACTCTGAGTATATTTAACAGGTAAACATAGAGAGTGCATGTCTTAGTGTGAAGAAATTTAACATACATTTTCATTAAGTTTTAGTTATAATTTTTAAATTGTATGTGCAGGCTAAATTAAAAATTAAACCCAAATTTGAAAAATATCACTAGCCTGTTTCTGTTATATATTTTTACACCACCACCCCATCTTTATTTTTGTTTTTCTATCTGCTTCTCCTGTTGACAAAAACTCAACTACTTTCAATGTAATGTTTTTCTAGCGTCTCAAATGTGACCTTGATCACCCCTTCTTCAGAACACTCTTGTCACAGACAGCCAAACTTTTCCAGAATACTACTAACAGCTTGAGAATTTATTCAGTCTTCAGTTCTAACTGTATCTTTTCCTGCTCCCTGTGATCAATCTGTCTTGAGTGCTGCATTACTCCAGCATCTTGTTTTTTTTCCTGCCCATACTTCTGAACAAGTCTATTTAGATAGTCTGTTTCATGAATTTTAACATCAAACTCTATCATTACCTGTTTTGCCTTAAAAAAAAAGCTTCCTGAAATCCCACAAAATCCTAACATCAGAGCAGCTGTCTACCTAGCAAAATAAAGACATAATTTCATTGCCATGTGCCAGTATACCTGGTTAGCTAAACCCAGCTGGCACTGGAAACAACAGCCCACAAAAAAGGGTGCAGCATGAGCTTTGCAAGGCAGGAGTCCACAGCATCCTTTTCCCAGGATACTTGGAAACATTGTACATTGTGGAAAGCCAGCACAGCCCTTGATCTGACCACATAAAATTGGGGAACTACTCTTTCATGAGGGCCTTATTCAGCATTCTAGTCTGAAAGGCTCTTTCTTCCTGATTGTATTTAACACATGCACTGTGTCTGCCACTGCAGATCCCACCCACTATCCTGAAACAAAGGAGTCGTGAATGTGGTCAAATAGTTTGTTAATGATTTTTATCCCAAAATACCACATTGTGGTATCATTATTTTTTACTAAAATATTGTCGTGGTTTAAGTCCAGTCAGCCACGCAGTTTTGCTCACCCACTCCCCCCTCTACCTTGCCCCCCACTCCCGGAGGGAAGGGAAGGAGAACCGAAAAGAATGCAACTCCCACAGGTTGAGATAAGAACAGTTTAGTAACTAAAGTATAACACAAATCACTACTGCTACCACCAATAATAATAATGACAAGGCAAATACAAGGAAAGAATACAATTTCTCACCACCTAAAACCAAGCCCGACCACGCAGTGCACCCCCCACCCCTCTGGGTCTCTCCTCTCCGTCCTCCATCTTGGGCATAACGTGCTGTGGTATGGAATAACCTCTTTGGTCAGTTTGGGTCAGGTGTCCTGTCTCTGCTTCCTCCCGGCTCCCCTCCTCCCTGGCAGAGCATGAAACTCAGAAAGTCCTTGGCCAGACCAAAACATCACTAAGCAGTAACCGAAACACTGGTGTTATCAGCACTGTTCCCAGGCCCAAAATCAAAAAACACAGCGCTACACCAGCTACCAAGGAGGAGAAAAATGACTGCTGCTGCTGAACCCATGACAAATATTTTGTGCACTGTTTATGTAATATCGCTTATCCTCATGAGAGCATAACACCTGCCAAATCAGGCAGAAACAGATATCTTCTGTTTGTGATATAAAAAAGCATATGACATCTCAGTGCAGAATTATGACATAATTTTCCCCGATTGGATATTTCCATCTTGCACTTTCACTTACTCCTGGGTTGCACTCTGAAAGAGTTATATGAAGTCTGTTTCCCTATTTGAAGCCAGACAGAATTCTATGCTTGAATACTATCAAGCTTGGCTTTTTTTGCTGTTATTTTACTATTTTTGCTCCCTAAATAAAATGTTTATTCCCTTTTAAAATTCTATTAAAATCTGAAACACAGTATAGTGATGAGCTGCTAGACTTATTATGTGCATATAAAACCACATATATATTTATATATGCTAATCCATTTACAACACCCCTCATTTAGGAAATGTATTATTAATTACAATCTGAATAACTACAAAACAACCAAAAAGTAATGCACTAGGAACCATTCTGAAAGTAAAAAAACTGTATATCCAAAAAAACATTCTTTAACAGGCATAAACTCAGAAGAACCTGTTTTCCTATTTATCTAGATACTAAATGTGAAAATCTCATTAATTTCATTTCTTTGAATGTCAGAATAACATTTAATATTAGTCATTGACAAGATAACTGACATTCCTTCTAGACAAAAGAAATGCAAAGGTTTCCTATCTGCCCTTTATAACCAACTTCAATACAATGCTACTTAGGAGTAACTTTTTATACTGGAACTTTTACAAGAAAGTACGTAGGGAATGAATAGGAGATGGTAATACACGATGTTGAGGGAGAAATAGCCAAGCTAAAATGAGACTATATACAGGATTTGCAAAGTAGTGTTAATGGGATAAATCCCATGTGATACACTCAAAAAACGGTCTTGGCAGTTAGGAGTCAAAGATGAGATGAAGTTTTAATCACAGAGAAGGATCCAAATGTCAGAAGAAAATCACTCTGAAAGTCTGATTTTAATGGCATGAAATTTAAAAGTACAGAACATTAGAATCATAGAATCATAGAATAGTTAGGGTTGGAAAGGACCTCAAGATCATCTAGTTCCAGCCCCCCTGCCAGGGGCAGCAACACCTCACACTAAACCATGCCACCCAAGGCTATGTCCAATCCAGCCTTGAACACCGCCAGCGATGGAGCATTCACAACTTCCCTGGGCAACCCGTTCCAGTGCGTCACCACCCTCACAGTAAAGAATTTCTTCCTCATATCCAATCTAAACTTCCCCTGTTTAAGTTTGAACCCGTTACCCCTTGTCCTATCACCGCAGTCCCTCATGAAGAGTCCCTCTCCAGCAACCCTATAGGCCCCCTTCAGATATTGGAAGGCTGCTATGAGGTCTCCACGCAGCCTTCTCTTCTCCAGGATGAACAGCCCCAACTTTCTCATCCTATCTTCATACGGGAGGTGCTCCAGTCCCCTGGTCATCCTCATGGCCCTCCTCTGGACTTCTTCCAACAGTTCCATGTCCTTTTTATGTTGAGGACACCAGAACTGCACACAATACTCCAAGTGAGGTCTCACAAGAGCAGAGGAGAGGGGCAGGATCACCTCCCTCGACCTGCTGGTCACGCTCCTTTTGATGCAGCCCAGGATACAGTTGGCTTTCTGGGCTGCAGGCACACACTGCTGGCTCGTGTTCATTTTTTCATTGACCAACACCCCCAAGTCCTTCTTTGCAGGGCTGCTCTGAATTTCTTCTCTGCCCAATCTGTAGCTGTGCCTGGGATTGCTCCGACCCAGGTGGAAGACCTTGCATTTGTCATGGTTAAACTTCATCAGGTTGGCATCAGCCCACCTCATAAGCGTGTCAAGGTCCCTCTGAATGGCATCCCTTCCCTCCAACCTATCAATCAAACCACACTGCTTGGTGTCATCGGCAAAGTTGCTGAGGGTGCACTCAATCCCACTGTCCATGTCACCAACAAAGATGTTGAACAAGACTGGTCCCAACACGGATACCTGAGGGACACCACTCATTACTGGTCTCCAGCTGGACACTGAGCCATTGACCACAACTCTTTGCGTGTGGCCATCCACCCAGTTCTTTATCCACCCAGTGGTTCACCTATCAAATTGATGTCTCTCCAACTTAGAGGCAAGGATGTCATGTGAGACAGTGTCAAACTCTTTACACAAGACCAGGTAGATGACATCAACTGCTCTAACGCTGTCCATCAGTTCCGTAGCCCCATCATAGAAGGACACCAGATTGGTCAGACAGGATTTCCCCTTGATATCTGTTGGAGGGATGGTATGGCCCAGCACAAGCAATCCAGGAAGTTCCTCCATTGTGTGGAAGACAGCTTCCTTCTGCAAATAATAGAGGAGCTGACAAGGAGAGGTGCCACGCTTGACCTTGTACTCACCAACAGGGAAGGGCTGGTTGGAAATGTGATGCTCCAGGGCAGCCTTGGTTGTAGAGATCATGAGATGGTCGAATTCGAGATCCGCAGGACAGTGAGAAGAGTGTGCAGCAAGCTCACTGCCCTGGCCTTCAAGAGAGCAGACTTGGCCTCTTCAGGAACCTGCTCAGTAAGATTCCATGGGATATAGCCCTAGAGGGCAGGGGGGCCCAAGACTATTGGCTCATATTCAAGGATCACCTGCTGCAAGCTCAGGAGCAATACATCCCTACTAGAAGGAAGTGCTGCAGGAGGGCCAGGAGACCTCTTTGGATGGATAAGGAGCTGATGAGGAAAATTTGAAGGAAAAAAGAGGCTTCTAAAAGGTGGAAGCAAGGACAGGAGGCCTTGGAAGAATACAAGGATATCGTCCGGAAAGCTAGGGACCAGGTTAGGAAAGCTAAGGCCCAGTTAGAATTAAACTTGGCTAGGGATGTTAAGAATAACAGGAGGGGATTCTATAGGTACATTGCAAATAAAAGACAGGCTAGGGACAACGTGGGCCCTCTCCAGAAGCTATCAGGAGAACTGGCTCCCCTAGATTTGGAGAAGGCTGAGGTTCTTAACAACTTCTTTGCCTCAGTCTTCACCAGACTGTGGAGAATTGTTTCTGCAAGATTGAGTGAAACTCCTGAACGGGTTCAATTTTCAAATTTTTTTTTAATGTAAATGAATAAAGCCTGGAAAAAGCAGTTGCAGTACATGTGAATGAGACTTTTTAGTGACAACTTTGGAGGCATGAAGTCCAGGGCATGTGGTGCAGGAGTAGAAGCTCATTCAACCTGGAACAGGGTTCTGACCGGAAACTCATTCAAGATCTTGAACTAAACACATTTGTCAGTGTAATCAATACTAAAAGTATTTATCATTTGTGCTTTTCTACATCACCTTCAGCTCAGCTAATCCCATCTCTGGCAGGACCAAACAGCTACCTCTGCATTTGCTAGCTTGTCAGATTTCCTCTGATGCTCTGTCAGCTAATATCATGCTAAGACATTCTTAAAGAGAAATCCTTTCTTCACCAGTCCATCTGCTCTGCTAGAATTCCCTTCTTCCAGCATCAGTCGCATCTTCACCTCAGTTCTGGCAATGCTGTATAGGAAAGGCCAGCTCCAAGCAACACCACTCTGTGGCCTCCTCTTTATCTAGTAGTGGATGACTCTTGTTATCTCTGTTGGATGCAACAGTGTTAGTTTCTCTTCTTTCTGAAGTGGCTTAGGAAGAACACTCTTCTTCATTTCAGAGTCTGCTTCTTTCCTCCATTTTTATTTAGAAAAGGATGAAATGTAAACATCAGCAGTTTCTTCTAACACGGCACAATTTCTCTGGTACTCAAATATATAATCAAAGTCACCACTATTAATGCTTTTTGCAGCTGAGATGTTACTCTAAAAGGATATTTTATGGTCCCCTCCCTTAAGAGAAATGCCAGATAAAATTGTTACTCTTTTTAAATGGTGCCTGACTTGAAGATACTGTTAGCATGTGGAATAGAGAGAGCAACAGAAGATGGTACTCCCTTCATCAGGATATTCTCACCTTGTAACTCAACCCTATCCTACTGAAGGTATCTGAGAATGAAAAGTCTGTTTACATGTTACAGCTGCCTTGGATTTCTCACCTTTTCTTCAAAACTTCCAGGCATTGTTGTTGGCAACACTGGTATTGGTTCACTGGATATCCAGTTGTATTTACCTGCATTTTCACTCTTCTTTCTCAGCCAATACCTACCCTGATGATGTTTTTCCTCTATTTTCTCTCCAGAAGTGTATTCAACATGTTTTTAATAATTTACTTTCTCCCACTAACGTTAGTTATGCCTTCTTTTCTTTGACATTCCTTCTAGACAAAGAAGGGACTCTTCATGAGGGACTGTAGAGAGAGGACAAGGGGCAATGGGTTCAAACTTAAACAGGGGAAGTTTAGATTGGATATGAGGAAGAAATTCTTTACTGTAAGGGTGGTGAGGCACTGGAATGGGTCGCCCAGGGAAGTTGGGAATGCTCCATTGCTGGCAGTGTTCAAGGCTGGATTGGACATAACCTTGGTTTAGTGTGAGGTGTCCCTGCCCCTGGCAGGGGGGTTAGAACTAGATGATCTTAAGGTCCTTTCCAACCCTAACTATTCTATGATTCTATGATTTCCTATCTGCTCTTTATAACCAACTTTAATACAATGCTAGTTAGGGATAACTTTTTATAGTGGAACTTTTACAAGAAAGTATGTAGCGAATAAATAGGAGATGGTGAGATGATGTTGAAGGAGAAATAGCCAAGCTAAAACTACTACTTCTAAATCTTTCATTGTCCTCCACACTTTCTGATCTTTCTTCACTAACCATTTGTATTTCTTTGAATTACCTGTTCCATGTTAGAAGTCTATTCTTCTTCTCTTCCTCTTTCAATCTTCACCTTAGTGTCAATCTTTATTTCAAAATTTATCTTTTTCTGAAAAGTTGTTCTTTGTTTCCACATACATCCTTTTCCAAAGGATTTCTAATCAGTTTGCTAATGTACAAAGTCATAGTCATTTCTTCTTTCTGGAGATTATTCTTCATTGCTCAGCTCCCTCTGGTTGCCTGTCTGCATTACACCCAGCTTGCCCAGCTAGATATTTGCAGCAGCTGTTAGCTTTTTAGGGCAAACCTAAACAAGTATGTTGATAAGATATCCAACTAGCAATAAGAACCCTAAACCAGTCTTTGCACCCAGACATTAAACATCTTAACATTTGCTAAAGAAATTTAACAGGCATAAAGCAGCCAAAAGCCAGGAATATAGTTCTGCAGTTACACAGCCCAGTTCTATGTTATGTTACAAAAAGCAATCTGAACATTTTCTCCCTCCTAATAACTAGTAGGATCTTACCTGTACAATTGAAGAGCAATGTAACCACTTTAAATTTTACCACTTAGCATTTAATTTACTAGCCATGAGTGTATAAATATTTTGTTTTTCAATGTTAAATTAGGTGACCCAGTTTTATAGTTTGTGTTTTTATAAGACAATAAAATTCTAGTCAAAATAACCACAGAATGTATATACAAGGTGAAGACACTGTATCATAGAAGATCCCTCTACCTCAATGAATAATTCATTTGTGAAGCATGGAGGTGATAAAAATCTGAGAACAATAAATAAATGTAATCCATACCACAAAGCTTGGGAGTGCTGAGTGGAGGTTACTCACTTGAGCTCAAAGATAGTGGAAACAGTTTGGTTCTAGCTGCCCTGCTGAAAATGCCAAGCCTGTTATCTACTATGTTAATATAATCAAAGCTATGACCATGATCTCTTCAATCTCAGGTGCAAAGAAAATACTACAGCAGAAAAGCAGCTGTCAATTGTTTCTAAAGCAACGAAGAAAACAGATTGCTAATCCAAACTGATGACAAGAATGCAGAAAATTAAGAGACCTTTACTTCAAAAAAATTTTCAGTGGCTGGTGGCAGAGAATGTAGGAAATGTACTGTGGTTTGTAGTAATTGCTGTCTGCCCTGGGAAATGGCATCAAGGCCAGAGCAGTCAAGGCTCCATGCAAGCACATACTCTAATTATTGAAAAACCTGTGTAGAGTCTCAATGTTAATCAGTCTCTCAGAGACTTCAGCTTTATGTGGTTAGTGCAGATTTATGGCATTTTTCTTTTCTTGTTATTAAAACTGATATTTCACAATGAAGAAACTATCTCCAGACAACTGTTAAAATGCAAAGTTTCAGTCATAAAAGAGAACTGCAGGATTATTCTGAGACTATTCCACAGAGAACCCAAACAAGAAGGATAAGAAACAAAACATCAAAGACACAAGGAAAAATGCAAAAAGATCAGATTTTAAAATATTAACTAAAGATGCAACAGTTGGCCTATAGATTCAAGAGGTTATAGTGTAATTAATTAAGTGCTTGTTACAATTAGGGAAATAAAACAGTGCATATGCTAATGCAACATGAATAATGCATAACTATAAGAAAAATTAAGACAAATTGAGAGGTTTGCATGGCCACATTACCTGAGTTATTTGCATTATTATATCAATGGTGCCCTTAGAAAACAAACAAACCCAGAACTTTAAAATTCTATTACATGGTCACGGTTTGCTTCCTTTTACTAGTATTGCAGTAATAGTATACCATACAATTACTGATTATTCCATATTTTAAGTTATATTTTGGTCCATAATGCTGAAGCAGTTTTGAAATATTATACACAATGGTCTTTGCCAAATAATATTCTTAATCAGTAACATTTCAGATTTTCTACCAGTTGTGTCTCAAAATTTCTGGCAAAGTAGAAAAAGTTGTGTGTCTCAGTATCTTTTCTCTTACTCTTACATATTACATCAATCTCTACTTTCCAGAAGTACCTGCCACTTCATAAATAGTAGAACCCTGCGAAAGTTCACAGAAATGAAACCATAAAAATTGCAAACTTCTGTGTCACTGACAGGATTTGAGAAGTGCTTGGGAGGGGAAGAGATAGATGTGTTAGTCACACATCATTTAGTTGCTGTCATGATTTTGAAAATATGAAATCTGAGATCTGATTTGTCTACAGGTTTTAATTTACTAGTGATGGTTCACTGCTCTTCAGTGGCCTAAATTAGCACTAAAATAATCCTTCTGGAACGACATGCATAAATACTGCATAAGAACTGACCATAGATTGTACTTATAATTTAGAAGTGGCACGTTTACTCTGTATAGAAAAAGACTGTGCAAGATACCCAATTATCTATATGGCAACAGGAAGTTCAAAAGATGTAACTGGAATAAGCAGTTGGAATGTCTGAATCAGAGCACAAGACTGGAATCAAAAAAGGATACACAAACAGACACCTGACATTGGCTTTTTATTTCACTTATGATGCTAATGCTTGAAAATAGGAACTAAAATACCACAGATATATGTGCAGAAAAGATGCACAATGATTTAAAGTGCAAAAACTTGTAGGGAAAAGCAAGCAATGTGTGTTCAAGAATTCTCTTATCATTGTTCAAAACTCTTAGATATAAAGACATCTAGGACACTATTTTAGACTAACTTACAGTCCACTTCCTTAACTGTGATGGTATGATAAATCATGTCCTGTGCACTTAAAAGTAAATCACAGCTGAAGTTTTTTACTACCTGATTTACTCTGAAGATGCAAACAATCACATACAACAACCAAGAAACATTAGTGCAGTCAAGTGCTTTATCTTCTGTAGAGATTATGATTAAGTCCAACCCACAACCAGAATACCTATTTCTTGGTTTGGATTTGAATTTCAACAAACTCCAGCTAATCCTGAGAGGAAAAACATGCAGTGAAGTCAGTATTTTATTCTCAGAATGGCATATAAAAATGCATCCCCATATGAAATAACTTGACCGCTACCAAAACAACTACTACTGTGATAATGGTTATAATAGCAAATAAAAATAAGAGGGGAAACATAGAAAGCTGTGCATGCTAGTGTGTTCGTGAGTCAGGCAAAAGCAATTAAACAGAGGATTACTAATTACAGATTATAACTTAGATCTCTATCAAAGAATGAAACCACATATAGGAGTTTAGATCCGTATATTCTTACTTGCATAAATTTTTATTTCTCAGTATTAGCTACCACTCTGCCTTAGTAGAGATGCATGTCTCTACTTCCGGATACATGTCCAGAAAAAGTTGAGGGTTTCTCACGCTTTTATAAGAACATCATGCTGAATTGCAACTGTATGCTGGTTATATTATCTATAAACATAGACATGAAGGTCTAGGTTTTCACATTTGTTTCTCTATCTGCATCATTATAACTGTGCACTTGAATATTTAGATGTTCCCTCTTAGAACTTGAAAAACTGAATTTTACTGGTTGAAATACAAAGTGAAGTATCACATTTATAAAGTACAATATTCTACAGTAACTACTGCAAACTGCAGTATTGCTATTGTTACTTATAGTGTCTTAAATAATTGTTATATATATCCTGTAGTGATATTTTAAAAAGGAGGAGAGATGCTCGATTTGTACAAGTAAATATAGTTTGCATTCTCCCAAAATTAAAAATAGCCAATTTAACTTTCAAATCATACATACAGCTATCACCAATATTTATCCACTGCTCCAACTATGTAAACATAAAAAAGTATAACACTTCATTCTATGATACATTATTATCAATTAGTGAAAATACAGCTGACAGCATCAAAAATATAAACAGAAAGTGAATTTTAATAAAGGCTTAGTTCACTGCTTTTCTAACCTGCCATTTATTGGCCTTATAATAATGAGAGATTATTCTACCATTTAAAATAAATAGAAGATTTTTTTTTTTTTTAATAAGAAACTATCTAACTCAACATAATCTTTCAAGACTGAACAGCAGGTTTGATTAGCGCTTTTTTCACTTCTAAATGAAGGAGATATTCTGCAAAGATTTAAAAAGTTTAAATCAAAATTGTTGCATTAAGCAATCAGTGGCCATATAAGAACACATGTAAGATTTTTATTTCATTAAATTTTATTTTATTTTGTAAGCCATCCACAATTATATGTCAGTATCCTACTTTTGCCACTGCCTGCACTAGACATCATAAGCTGTCTTGATGAGTTTTCATGTACATAGATAAGTTATTTTGCTATAAGTTCAAAGAAGAATCGAGAATTAGCTTTAAATTAGAAAAAGAAACATCAGTACTTGAAGGAAAACATTAGGTGCAAAGAAGGAGAATCACTAGCTCTTTCTTTAGAAACATCTGCTTGAAAACAAGCCAGATAGTTGTGTGTGTCACACATTTTTGTTCAGTACTGTATATTGATAAAAGTAAAACCAAACAAGTGTAGGATCTTTGCAATGCCAGTATTTCATCCACTTCAGTCATCACATTGCTATGGTACTTCAAGAACCTATGCCATTTAATTTGCAACTGAGAAAAGAAATATTCAATTCCTGAAGGCTCTTGGGGAACTTGTCTTTGTAATGAGCTCTCCCTGACTGGGTAGCAGGGACCCAGCTCTCCCAGGAGTGTGCAAGACAGGGAAACTGAATGCTGAAACTGCATACAGGGACTGAAAGGCAGTGCCTAAGTTCTGCTGAGGTTGAAAAGGGTAACTATGAGACCTTAGCAAGAATTGAGATGCAAAAGTTTACAGAGTAGACAAAAAGGCAGCTGTTAAAATTACAAAATTAGGTAATTATAAAATTAAAATGTAGGTGATTATAAACCTACATTATGCAAAATTCTTAACCCTGTACTTTTTAAGCAGAAAAGGTTCTGGTTCTGCAAAACTGATAGGAGGAATTCTGTTGATTTCCAAACTTGTTACCCAACACGCTGTCCCAAGCCAGTTCTATCACTTTTTTCTTCCTCTTTGGTCAGCTTCAGTTTAGCAATTGCTGCTGGTTCCAAATATCCATCTGAACCTTTCCTCCACGAGACTAAGCAGCTCTAGCTAGGCCTTCCCATTCTATCCCCAGCAATAAGAAATGCCATTTTTGGGGATGTTGTCCCCAGTAGTAGCTGGTAAAGCCACCTTCCATAAGTAGAGGCACAGGTACATCATGGGTAAGTACTCTGTGCAGGGTTCTGGAGATTCCAAATTCCTCTCAATAAATCCAAGATTAAAGGCACATGGGTGCTGGCATTACAGTGTATAATCCAGCAGGAGATTATGTCTTTCATTATGGATGTTAGCTTCTAATCTTTCCTGCAGTAAACTCATATCGTTATCTTTAATATTGCTGTAATCCATCTCCCAGGAGAGCCAGGTTACCAAACTTCAGCTTGTTTCAAGACAGGGATACTATGTACTTAGCTGAAACTGAAAAAATCACTCTGTAACATATATCTGGCAACATTTAGGACTAAAGACTAAAGCTAAAGGGCGATGTTGGTATGACAGAAATGTTATAAAGGTTTTGAATTCACAGTCAAGTCCCAAGAAAAGGAGCCCTTAACATCATCCTCACTTCTTTCTGGAGTTTAAAGATTAAGATTTCAGAAAGCATGATAATTATGGAAAAAAAATATAGTCAGGATAGATGATTCAGATGCCTGCATTCTCTGCATCTGAGGAAACTGTGGTGTAAAATTGCTACATATGTATGTAGTACAGTTACAGTAAAGTTAATCCACAGAAGAATCAAGGCCAAGAACATCCTTTGTCAATAAGCAGTGTGCTCTCCCTAAGGCTAATTCATAAAAAACTGTCCGATACAAACTTCTGTCTCACATTTAGAAAAGAATGTGACTCCACAGTTTTGCCCATGTGGCCACCACAAGACAAAGGCATTTACGTCAGAGCCTACTGCAACTGCACATAGATCCAAGTCCAGCTACTACCATAGCAAAATGTCTTTTCCAGGATTTATGATCCTAAACTGTCATTGCCAGCTGCTGTCTTCAATTTCACGTTCCAAAAGACGTTACTTTGACTGGATAAGCAATCAGAAAAAGGCTGGACTGAACCAGTATTACTTTGAGTAACATTTGGATGTCCCTGCAGTAAATGTCACCTCCATCTCTAAACACTGTTTTGAGGCAGATCCATGAAGAATAAGTGTTGTTCCTTCAGGGACAGAGGTATAATGTCTTATGCTGGGGAATTTCTGCTTCTCTATTCTGGACATCTTGCAACAAGTTAAAAACTCTTCCTTCTCTTTGCAAGGTACAAAAGAGAATCAGGCAAATGTTAGTGATTCCAGCAATATATTGTTCAGTATATTGTTCCAACAGAAGCTTTGTGCCTTGGCAGTACTTCGCTGAATTCTCTCGCTTCATCAGTTATTATGTTATATTATCTGGTAATTTAGGTAGTTATTGTAGGTTCTTCAGCCTGTGTTAGATATTCGCTATACTCCCTGGAGTTTTGTATCCTGTTTTATACTTCTCTTGTTTTCACCAGTTGTCACCTATTGTGCCTCAGTGTTTTACTCTCGGGTGCTTCAATTATATATGAATGTGATGTGGTTCACAGCTGCTAGTTTCCATTTGCCATCTAAATATCTTTGTACATGAATGGAGTAACTTACATTTAACTTCACAGACAGTTGTGCAAATCTACTGTATTTCAGGTTTTGGGTTTGGGGTTTGGTTTTATTTGATAAATGATTTCTAACTGCTTTTTCCCTCTTTTCATATCAAAAATAAAACAGGAAAAAAAACTTAAAAAAAAAAAAAAAAAAAAAAAAAAAAAAAAAAAAAAGGCAAGAAGTCACAGAGCCTATCCCTAAACCTGAAAGGAAAGAAGGGAAAGAGGCTAGCTTAGAATGCTAGAGGGCTCATTTGACCTGAGAGATTTGGTCATACTGGCTCCTTTGGAGAAGTTCATGTACTTAAGCTTGGCAATTTCTTTAAAAATGTCTATTTCAAGAAAGAGTAGCTTGTCTTCTATCTTGTTTTATGTCTTAGTAATAGCAGTAATTATTTGCAAAACTTTGTTAGTACTCCACAAGAGTGATTTTCAAAAGTACTTTCATCCTGCAATGAAGCAGAAGCTGTTTTCCCAGTACTCCTAAAAATAAGAGCCTTTGAAAACAGAGACAAGATTTCTATTCTAAGAGTCTTGCCTACACAGACAACAGCCAGGTAAAGAAGAAGCAGATGTATGGACTGGCAATGACATTTATATGAATATTCTTTGACTTATTTTCAGCAAATATTTGCAATGTCCAATACAGATAAATGTATTTGACATATTTGACACTTGTGCAATTTTTAACATAAATAGGAAAATCACATATACCTCACATCATACTTCTCTATGCTCCTTATACAGTATCACAGGACAGTGAAATAGAATTTAGTGTCAAATTCTTGTAACTTTGAGGTTGGGCTGTAAGTGTTAAAATCATATGAAACAAGAATCAGTGCACTATGTTATCAAAACTATTTTTCATTTTACCAGGTGATTTTCTTTTTCCTCACCTATTTGTCAGAATGTCTTTGCCTCAGAGTACATTATTCAGAAAATATAATTGGTAGAAAATATATATTGAAGAAAAATAACCTGACCACAAGTGTTTTAAGGATGCTCCCACTTCTTAAAGTTTCTTCACGGAGCAGATAATTATCTGTTCAAACTCATGGAAATGGTTTGAACTAATGGCACTAATATTCCTATACTATTTTATTAAGTACTCATCTTTCTGCTTGCATCTGAATTTCATACTCAAATATGCTTTTAATATAATGCCAGTCCTCAGAAAAACATATAAAACAATAACCATGTATTCTTGTAGGAAAAAAAAAATAATATCAGTACTAGAACAGAAAAGAGCTGCATTGGGACAAAAATAATTCCAATCAGAAGCCTTCAATATATAGCAATATAACATTGTATTTGTTTTTATTTTTGCTCTTCTGAATCCCATGAGCACCAAATGCATCTTTTAGACTATTTTGTAAGTAAATAATTTGGTAGGACTTTTAAAATCAATTGTTAATCTATTATTTGACTGGCAGTCTCACTAATCAGGAAAGCAGCATGACCAACTGTAAGTAAATACAAATCAAAATGCACCAAGAAATAAATGCCTGGAAAAAACAACAATGCACTAGGGGATTTTCTGACTTCAAATTTGTGCAAATACAGATTGAGCTTAAGATGTGTGGTTATTGGTTAAACAATTTTTAATGAAATATAAAGACCTATGTGCTCTTAAATGGATAATTTATGTGCATTGTTATTGTCTCTCAAGGTTTAATTAAATGTTTGCCTTGTGGCTAATCAGCTACAATTAATAAATGAAGCCTATACTCATGTCACTGATAGGGAATGTTAAAATGGCCTCCATTAGAATTTCAGTATCATTTTCGTGGCTGATAACAACAGTCCAATGTACCAGAAACTTACAAAAAATAATTTGATAAGAGTACTAAGACAAATTACATTCATATAAGGCAATGTTTTTAACATGGTGCGTAATTTTAAGTTCAGTTTGAAGGTAAGTGGTGTGGAAGTGTATGCCTGCAAAGTGCTTTTCATCCTCAAAGTTTCTAAAGTTCAATTTTAATATCTACTACACTTAAAAACTGCAACACTTCTTAGCCTTATAGAAGTTTACACAGTGGAGCAAAAACTTCCATGAATTGCTAGACCTACTGAATCCAAAGGATTTGATCTCTGGCATAATACACGAAATTTTGTCCTAGGACTTTGAAACAATGCCACATTATTTCCCTAGACATGGCCTTGTCATGCCTTTTCACTTCTGCTATTTTAAGTTACAATCCTCAGTAAGTGAGCATTTGAAATGTAGGTGAGCCTCTACTCACTCTCCCACCTGAATACATTATATAAATCACAGACCAACAGAGAACAGGTCAAAGGCAATCCTGACTGTCACTGACAGTGTTCCAGAACTCAACTAGAAAGAGAATTTCAGATCTCCTGACCTCAAAAGACATCTGTTTTATGTAGTTAACATACTGTTATTTATCATTTACACTAGAGTAGTGCACAGAGCTCTCAGGGCTAGGCTCCATCGTGAAATGTTGCCGGTAAATAACGTGTATTTACTTATCTGTATCAGTGTTTAAGATGGGAGGCAATCAATGGGTGTAACCAGAGCTAGAAATAATAACAGAAGAATTTTATAGCAATTAAGAATAAACAATCTGCAGGGACCAAGTGTAAAACTTCAGAATTTCAACTTACTGAGGAAAAAAAATAAACCTTCAGTGTAACTTAATATGAGCATCTTTTGCTGGCAGTGTTTCTGATTATCTCAATTTTTTTTTTTTTCATTAATTTTAGCACAATCTATTAGACAATGAAGAGAACTGTACCGGACAATTCTATTTTCATCACTCAAGTCGTTAATTTTGACTGCACCTCCTTCAATTTAGTTAGATTTTCATTCAGCCAGAAGTATTACCATATACAGAATCATGAAATTCACTCAGAGTATTGTCTTCTATTAGCATAAAAAAGGCATAATTAATTACAGTACAGTAAGGATATTGGCTGTATACTTTGTGCCAGGAAATGAAAACTTATTTAAGAATAACTTATTTCTTTTGGGGTTGTAAAGACATCTTTATCTGTAAAACACTGTTCTTTTATACAGGCTTCCATTTATTACAGAATTAAGACTATACAAATAAATGTGTCAGGGTTATTCAGCTCAATTCTCCATGAAAGGGGGCTTGTCCCAACACATACCAGAATAAACAATGACACACTGTATACACAAAAAACAGTGAAGTTTTCTACATATGAGTATAGCGCTATTTCTATCAGTTACTAATATCAGTTCTACAGATGAAGCTTTTTTTTTTTAATGCTCTGTAAGGTAAACAGTCTTAACCTCATTCTGATTACTATTTTCCATTCAATCATGAAGGAGACCTTCAAACTCACTTGCCTGAGGCACTGAGAAGCTCCAGGTCTTCGACGCTCATGAAAGAAAGATAACGATCACTCTTCAGGGGAGAGAGATCTTATTATACATACCCCGTGGGTTTTTTTATCCTTTATCAAACTGCATCTTTCTGGGCCTTTAATTTCTTAATGGGTTGTTTATCCTTTCCCCCATAATTCATGATGATAAGCTAGATGTCACATAGATATTGTTATGGTGATGAAAAAATTGTACTGATGAGCCGAGTCAGTGATGTAGTTTGATTAACTTTTTATATAAATCTTTTTAGACAACTTTCCAAAGAAGACAAACCAAGTAAGTGATAATGTTACAAATGTTTCAGAAGATTAAATTCTAATGCATACCTATAAGTTTGTGAGTACTAATACTTGAAATAAGTAAACATTACCACAGAAATAGAAGGAGATATTAAAGGGATGAAATTCAGTTTATTTTAAAATGAAGGAGCAGAAGTAAATGTATAGAGTGTATGCTGGGACAGTTTTCTCTGTAATGCATGTAGAATGTAGGCATACAATGGCATGACAGAAAAGATTTGACAGCATGAGTTTTGGAAAACAGTATTACTTGTGACTCCTTTATTCACTAATAAGTTTTTTAGGTGATCTCAGAGAAATGCTAATAAAACCTTTGTACAATGCCACCTTTGTTTGTACCATACATGTCTCTCAAGTCAAAGAAGTACTGATTTAGACACTTCTGAGATGTGTTAGGTTACCATGAATACAGTTTTCATTTGTAATAGCTATAAAATTGAAGTGCAGTATCTCTGGAACTTCAAGGCCTATGAATGAAAGTTTATACCCTCTTTTTAACAATGCAAAACTCAAATTTCCAGGCATGCAGAACAGTAATGCCCAAGGATGAGAAATAAACTGTCCATTGTAGCCCTTAAACCTATTTGTTTAGAGCTAAACTGGGAAGAGTTGATACTTATTTTAGCAAGTTTTTAGTTACATGGGTAGTTCCATGTTGAGCGAATGGAAAAACATATAAGTAAATGTTCACCAGTACATTTTGCTTACTTTCCCATAACAGTGTTTGAATTGCCATAAACAAAGAGAAACGGAAATTGTGATAAAACAAAAGTTTATGATGTCTAATCCTCTTCTCTAATGCTACTCTGGGACATTTCCATCTATGAGCTGCAAGCTACAGCAAGATGAAACGTGACAAGAACCATGAAATAAAGATTTTGGAGACTTGCATTCTCTGTCAAATATTTGGCTCATTCCTGAGCCTATTATGCCAGCAATGGAACTTGACAGTGATCTAGTATACTGATGCGCAATATGTATATAATTTTATATTGCACATTTAAGAACAGACAGTATACTAACAATTCCCTTTTCAAACAACCATGAAAGCTGCACCAACGCATTACTTAAAAGGGTACCAGCTACCCAAAATTATCAATATCTTGTACTTTTTGCCTCTTTACATTACAGTTTTTGAATTTTCCAACATCCAAACAACAAATTTGCTCAAACAAATTAAATTTTCACACAGCTTTTGTAAAGTTGATCTGCTATAAAATGTTATCCGTCTTCGGACATTATCATTGCTTACAGAATTGGAAGACGACTTATCCCAGTGATAGGAACAAAAACTGTTAATAATTAAATTGTGGTGGTTTTTTTTTTTCCATGGACAGACACCCTTTCCCTTCAGGACTTGCAGGCCAAACATTTCTAAACTGATTATATTGGTGCTGCAACACAGCATTGTAGTAAGAGTTGGTTTCAAACTTAACAACAAAAAGTCTACTCCCTCTTTGTATTAATATATTGGTGTAGACCACCTTTGATTTTTTTTCAGAGTGTTCTCTCCCAGTTACATTTTGTTTGGCATGCAGGATCCTTTGAATACATATTCATAAAAGAAATTCTTACTTTGCTTCCAAGTCAAATGACTTATATATGCTTAACATGGAAGATGTAGCCATGGTGTAAAATAGCTGCTTGTGAAGTACTTCAGAGATCATTCCAGAATATTACCAGTAATTTTAAGTCTGCTGGTTTATCATTTCAGTCTTTACAAGTTTTCTTTGTAAGTTTATGTACAGGATAGGGATAATCGTGTTACTGAAGTGCTTCATCCAAAATCCCTGTGATAATTAGTCAAATGCTTTACTGAAATCTCATTAAATTACATCAATAAATGAAACCTGCAGCCTTATTAAGAAAACAAAGTCTGTTTGCCAGGCTCTATTTTTCTGACTATATATACATATATATATGTGTGTGCGTGTGTGTGTGTATAGCAGAACCACACGTTAATCAGAATTATCTGTCATCTTTTAAATTTTTTATTAACTGACTTTTATATTGGCTGTTCCATATTTTGCTTGTGAACAGTATGACATTGATAAATTATTATTAACCCTTTTATTCTTTTAAAGTATTGGAAAACTACCAGCTGTACCCTCTTTATGTAAATGTCTTAGTGTTCCAAGAAATTCTGAATATGAACATTGTTAGTGTATACAACTTCTTGATATGTTCTTTCAGAAACTCTCTAATGCCAGTTTTGGTTTAGTAACTGAAGTTGAACTGTCCTCCTAAATTATCATTTGAATAGAAAACAACTCAATGATGCCATATAACGTAACTACTTCAGCTGCCATCTTCCCAAATGTGCAGAAGTAGTGTGTGTGTGTGTGTGTGTATGTTTTAACATTCAAACTTTGTCACTAATTATGGTTAAAGCTGACATCATCATCCTTTAATAGGGTCTTCTCACTATTCAGATCATTTTCCATCATCTATACTTAAAATTCCATTTTCCACATTTTAACTTTGTTGACCATATGTATATTTCCCTTACAACATTTGACTACCCGCAGTAATTTTCTACAGTTCCTACCTTACAATGTACATGTATGATACCACATTTCCTTCTTCTGCTTCATACATGTTTTCCTTGTAAACTACCCTGGCTTTTCAACAAATGTATTCCCTAGTTGTGGGATTATGTCTTTGTGGGTATCTGGGCTAACATCCTTAAACAGTTTCCAATTATCATTCTCCCATTTCAGATCAAATTCTTTCTCCCGACAGCTTTACCTTATAATGGTATTCACCTTTATAAAATTAGCCCTTGCAAATCATTAAGTATATATATTGGTTTGGACTTAATTCTGTTTGCACATAACAAATGTGATCAAATCATTATGAGTTATACCTAAGGTATGGCTAATTTTTAGTTCTGTGATCAATTCCTTTTCATCTGACAAGATGAGGTCTAATATAGAATTCCCCTGTGTTGGATGCAACAATTTTTGAGTTAGGAAATTGACATTTAAAGTATTTTGAAATGCCAGGTATATTTTAACACAGGCAGCATGAGAACTCCAGCATATGTCACTCAGATTGAAATTCACCACAGTACAGCAGCGTTTTCCCTATATATTGTAGGTGGGTAAGACATAGGTCATGCTGTTCTCTAGTGTGATTTGATATCAGCTAAGTACCCTGTCAGTTTCTGACTCATCTGTTAGAACACTGACCCATAAACATTCAAGATCATTTGCTTCCGATTGCCATCAACTCAGAGAGGTAGTGCCATTTTTGAAGTGCTTTCTGTCCACTTGATCTTTCCAAAATAGATTATAACAATTGATTTTGACATTGTGGTTTTTCAAACAGTTTTAGCAATAAAAACTAGGTCAAAGCTTTGCTAAAAAAAATTATCTCTTCTGCAGATTTCCAACACCAAAAAAGAGGCTACTGAAAACCTCTGCTCCTTGTATTCTTCAGCATCCTATTATGGTTTCTCTCATAATTTTTATTTGCATTTACGAAAAGCTCATTGGCTCCTTCTCACTATTTCCATTTCTTATAAACTCCCAGATCCCTTAGCCAATCTGTCCCCTGGAAGAACAGTTTCTTTGCTACAATAAATTAAACAGCAGGATCTCATCAACAGAAAGCAACAGAATTTTTCCATTAACCAAAAGCTTTCATGTTTCATCACTTACTCAGCAATTAGGCCTAGTCTTTTCTACTTCTTCTTTTCTGTTGCACAAAAGTCCTGAAGGACGTCAGGAAGATCAGAGGTCCTGAAAGAAAAAAGCCTGCTTACAGCAAGTATTCATCTATAAACTAAGAGACTGCCAAGAAACCTTCCTTTAAGTATCGATATGGTATTGTCACTGGTTCTTTGCCTGTCAATTTCAGAAACTTACTTAACTTTGAGACATGCTCCCATTTCAGATAAGCTCATTTGGATATCATTGGAGCTCCAAGAAACCACACAACCACTCTCAGCTGGAGGACCCGTTAATGCGGAGCACCTCGAGTGGTGCTGATTTCTCACAGCTTACACGTTTTCCATGGTCTAAGTCGGACTTTGCGGCCCACCCGGCCCGCAGGCCTCAGCCGGAAGGGAGCCACCGGGCTTGTTCCTCATGCCTCGGCGAGCACCCGCCCCACGGACACCAAGCGCGGAGCTGCGTCGCACCGGGGCGGACAGAGGCCGTGGCGGGGCCGGCGGCCGGCGGGTTCAGGGAAGGCAGCGGGGCGGGAGGGTGGCTCTCAGCACCGCCCACCCCCGTTGCCATGGCGAGGCAGCAAGCGTCCCGGCTACGCGTGGAGGCACCGCGGCCGAGCCGGCGCGGGAGAAAGCGGCCGCGGCCGTTCGGGGCCGCTGGGGGCTCTCTGTGCCCCCTGCCTCTCCCAGGGCGCGCCCGCCGTCTCGTCTTAGGCGGCGGCGGGAGACGAACGGAGCCATTGAGCGAAGGGCTTGGAGGGCTCGGCAGTGAAGAGCTCATCCTGCAGCCGCAGCGCCATGAGTAGAGGTCTGTTCCCCTGCAAAGTTCGGTTAATTCTTTCTTATTTGTTTGAAGTGGCTGAGACCGTACCAGAGCCAAGGATTGAGGGTATGTAGGGTAAGAGGACGGTTAACAGGTGAGGGGAACAAAAAGCGTACCTATTGGTGGTTGGTGAAGGACTGGAAGTGGCAAGGGGAGGCTATCTTCTGTCCCTATAGCCAGGGCTGGATAGCCACAAAGCCAGAGGAGGTTCAGAACATGGGTCGACTGCTGCAAAACCAAGCGCTGGTCTGGGCTGTGGCCTCATCCTGGCTACTTGGAACAAATTCCATCTATCATTAAAGCTATAGATTAAAAAAAATATTATTTGTTTTAATCAATCATATCAGTACTTTCAGTGTAATAAAGAAACATGGCTGTAAGTCAGTCCTGTCACACTCTGACATCCTTTTATGAGGTGCCGGGTATCAGCAAATAGGTTTGCAAAGGGAGCTGGATGTAGCCATGCCTACTTCCTAGGCTGATGCCCCTCAGAAATGCTCAGCTTCCAGTTGCGTTTATGCAGCAAATGCATGGAAAGAATTAGGTGGCAGCAAACATGTTTCCTAAAATGTGAGAGGAAAGACCACTGTAGTCAGTTAGCATTTTTCCTTTAGCCTCAATGCATGCTGGAGTTATTCCAGCCTCTGGGGAGGTTCACTTCATCATGTGATGAAATATAGCTCTTCTTTAGGAACAAACTACACTGCCTTGCCTTTTGCTGAACTCTGTGGGTGCTTGATTAAGTAAATGAGATGCGGCTTGGGACTTATATTAAAGGAGTAAGATGGAAAGGGATCAGCAGTCTTTAAATGGTCAGCAACAAAACATACGTAAGTGTAATAGGACACATTTCAGAAGGATGCGTTGCTGATGCCTTCATGTCTCTCCATGATTGTAATTTACCTGTAAACATTAGAGTTACCTTGGAAATGAGGGAAAATCACCATTTCACTGTGAAAGCAACCTCCCACTTCTAAAACAAAAATTAAATTGGCAATAGTATGAAGCAGATTTTTTTTTTCAATCCCAAGTATCATGGGTTCAGCAGCAGCAGTCATTTTTCTCCTTCATAGTAGCTGGTGCAGTGCTGTGTTTTTGACTTTCGGTCTGGGAACAGCGCTGATAACACCGATGTTTATAGTTATGGCTTAGAATGTTTTGGCTTGACCAAGGACTTTCTAAGTCTCATGCTCTGTCAGGGAGGAGGGGAAGCCGGGAGGAAGCAGAAACAGGATACCCGACCCAAACTGACCAAAGAGCTACTCCATGCCACAGCACGTCATGCCCAGGATGTAAAACTGGGGGCAGGAACCCAGAAGAGTTCAGTTCACAGCTCGGTCATCGAGTGGTGAGCAATTGTATCCTCTTTCCTTGTATTTCCCTGGTCATTGGTGGTGGTGGTGGCAGCGGTGTTTTGTGTTATACCTTAGTTACTGGACTGTTTTTATCTCAACCCATGGGAGTTGCATCCCTCACCCTCGGAGTGGGGGGGAAGAAGGAGGGGGAAGTGAGTGATCGGGCTTTGTATTAGAAGAGGTGAGCTATTGTATTCTTTCCTTGTATTTGCCTTGTCATTATTATTATTGGTGGTAGCAGTAGTGGTTTTGTGTTATACTTTAGTTACTAAACTGTTCTTATCTCAACCTGTGGGAGTTGCATTCTTTTGATTCTCCTCCCCATCCACCTGGGAGCCGGGGGAAGAAAGAGAGGAGAGGGAGTGAGAGAGCGACTGCGTGATTTACGGCTTAAACCACGACACCAAGCTTTGAGTTTGAAATAGGAGTCAGGGCAATAGTTTTAATCCTTGTGAGGCAGTATTGGACTCAGGAAATGTCTGTGTCTGTGCTTCATGTTAGTGTGAGACCTGTGTGTGCCAGACTGTCTTATCATACACTTGATGTCTGTGGGGTAGGAAACGGGAGTGTGTGGGCCAGTGAGGAGCGACTGTATGCTCCAGCCAGGTCCTGTGTGGATGCAACATGTAGCCTGGGACCTATGGCATGCCACAAAACACAGCTACCAATTGATAGCTTTTCATGGTTGCAGTGTCTCCACCAGGGCGTTCCAGGGTCTCCTTTCAGCAGTTTACCCCTTCCTTTTCTGCACCGCAGCTGCAAGTGGTCAGCTATCCTGCCTTGCCAAATACAACAGTTGCCATTAAGACATGGTCTGCTTGCTTTTTCTCACCTAATACCTCAAAACTAAGAGGATTGTAGAAAGCTTTTCATCTTCTCTAGGCTTCAGTATTGTTGTTCCAAAGTTTAATTACTATTTCTCACTGAACAGCATCTTTCTAAAAAGAAATTTTCCTTCCTATATTGCTTGTGGATAGAAACCCATCATTCTCTATAAGAAGTAAAATCTTTTATAGGGGTGAATTACCCATATGCTTTTATTCTATTGATTTTGTTTTTCCATTACACACTTCTTTAAAATGCTGCCTTTAATTGTAGGCTAGTTTATTTATAAATAATATTTTTTTCTTCCTGTAACAAATGTTAGCATTAGTACTAAGCCCTAAAAGAATGACTTAGGGGAAATATACCCTGTCATCTTTTCAATCTCTAATTGTCTACATTATTCCATTCTAAGTAATGCAATGTAAAAATTATTTCACTAAGACTGCAGCAAAATATTGCATCACTGGAATGCCTTTTATCCCAGAAAGGCTAATATGTAAAATATCTGCTAGTCTGATGCTGATCATTCAGTATCAAGTTGGTTCATATCTAACATTCCCTGTAAAATAAATTTCCTTTCACTAAATGTAGCAAATGGTTAAATTCTTCCCCCCTCCTATTATATTCTGTTTTCCCATTCCTATTAAAAGTTTCTGCCTTGAGGCCTACCAGCAGGGCATGCAATACCTACATTAAACCAAATTTAAAAGTAAGGGTGCTCCTGCTGCTAACGTCCTCAGATCACAGACATGCAAAATGAAGGGACTGGCAGCTGAAACTTTAATGGTAGGAAGTGTAGACTGAATACTTGGGGAAAAAACACAGTAGCTCTATATGACAAAAAAGTCCTATTAGCATTTATGTACTTCAAAATGACAAGCTAGACGATTCTACATAACTGGGGGGCTTTCAGCTTTTGTTTTAAGTAAAACCCTGTGTTGTAAGAATAGCATTGCTTACATTTTTTATTCAAAGGACTGTTACTATTATGATTATGTATTATTTTGAATGTTAATACAGTGCCTGTTGTTACATTGCACGCTGTACGTTCAATCATTTCTCCACCTTATGTATTAACTTAAAATATTACAAATACTTGGATGTAGATAGCTTGAGGAAGAACAGGGAATCATGTGCAAGTAAGGTTCCTGAATTAGTTGTCCCTGTGCAAATCAAAAGCACTCCAGGGAAAAAGAGAAACCCATTGAAAGAAAGATGATGACCATTCATTCACATTATGTCCTACTGAAGTAATGCCGAGGCCTGAGAAGATTTGTGTGGAACCTGAGTCCAGTTTTATATGTAATGCACTGGGAAAAAAAGGAAGTTGACGGAGGAGCAGCACAAGAAGGATAAGAAACTTTACCACTGTGAAGACATTGTTACAAGTAACATGTGTTTTGTTTGTTTTGTTTGTTTAGTTAAAGCAAATGTGTTGCCTCAAGAGATCCTGCAAAGCCCAGGGGAGCATCCCAGGTTCATAAAGCAGACTCTTGGCCCCTCATTAGACTTTGCAAGGTATGTACCTCTTTTCTTTCAGAATTTATGGTGAATAGCTTCAATCAGCTAAGGTGACAAATTCTGTTTGGTTTTTTTGCAATATTTGAAACTGCAAAAATCAGAGGCAAAGAATTTCTCTTTTAGGAAATTTTCATAATTAAAAGGGAAAAACCTAAATAGGAAATGCGTTCTGTGTAAGGTAGATATCCTAATTTTTCAAAACCCCTTCAAGAGCTGCAAGAAGTTAGTTCTGTTTAGCGTTACTATGAATGTAAGTCATTGAAAATGTACTTATTTGGATGAAAAGACAAGATTTTGGTTTTGGTTTTTTTTGGTTTTTTTCATTCAGGCACAAAATAGTTTTGCATCTCTCAAAAAATGATGACTAAAACTGGCTTGAAAAACATTATCCTGTACTTAATAACTGAGTTAACAACAGTGCCATAATACTTCCACGCCATCTTCTTGCAAATGCCTACACGGCATCCTGTTCCATTGCACTCATTTCTCCTTTTAGTTACTTGTATCCATATATTTTCATCTCCCTCAGCGAGTGTTGGTCTCAGTTACTACTCTGCCCCAGTATGTTCTTTTTCCTGGAATTGTCTCCATTTCAGAAATAATTGTGGCTATTTTCTTCTTCCTCCTCATTTTCCTAACACCCCCTCCCCATCCTCCCATGTCCCCGCACACCCCCTCCCCACCCTCCCATGTCCCCGCAATCATCTTAGCGTTTGGCTGAAAAGTCTGCAACATTTCAGAGTTCAGCAGCTGCATGTCCATGTCTAAAAAAAATGAGGATCTAGTAATGTGGAAGCCTTGGGCCCAGTCTTTCTGGGGGCTCATACTGCCATGTTCTTTGATAGGAAATTTTGAGAAAACTGGAGTCCAAGGTAACAGAATAGGCAGTGAGGACAGAAAGCTTTGCTAGAATCAGTGTGGTCCTTTGTGGAACTTTGTTCTGTTCTTTGAGTAAAAAGCCAGGTGTGTTTATCATGAAGTTTATTTCTAGGAAAAAGAAAAACAATAGTTATTTTTTTGTTGTGTGAACTGGTAACAGAAATAGTGATAGGAAAGCACGGTGTAAAATGTTAACTCTGGAATAGGTGTCCATTGGATTAAATATATTTGTCTTTAATAAATGAGTTATTTAAAATTAAATAGAAGCCAATTTACAGGTGAAGTAGACTTTTTTTATAAACTGTTTATGAAATACTGTGAATCATCCTGGAAACACTGTAGAAATAAGGCTAAAACAGTTTGGAAATAGCAAGTGACAACTTCTGGAGGGAAAGAAACAATGCCTCCTTAGCAAGTGCCATCCTCACCTCATTTCTTTCTTAAGAATCAAGATCCATTCCAAGTCACAGTCCAGTTCTTCACATTAATTAAGTTTATTGTTTTTAATTCTCATTGCATATTACAAACCATTTTAAATAGTGATTATTTGAGTTGACAAAATTTTCTAACAGGTATTTTTTCCTATGTATCATCTGCCTGTCTTTTCTGTGTTATTGCTACATTAACATACTTGATAATAACAGCCAGAATGAGATGAGATAAGAATTTATTGTTTTTACTAACTTTAAGAAAGGTTATTGCAGAACTTATGTAAACAGTAATTGTTTTGCAATTTCTTGCTTTTGGTTTTCCCACCCCCTTGGCTGTAGTTCTCTTTAAGTTAGAGGGTGTTAGCAAACAGAGCTCAGAAATTTATACCTTGACTATAAGGGAGGTGACATTTTAAATTGTATCTGATTCTAGGGGCTTTCCCCCGATTGCTTTTTCTTAAAATACCTTTGAGAAAATAAAGAGAAGGCATCAAGCTTTCCTTTGTTCCAGTTAGACATGATTTTTAACTGCAGTGTAGATTAAATTGCAGCAAACTGATAGTGATGCCTAGGAATTTGTTTGTTGTAGTTAAGTGTTTTAGTTTGGGGGTTTGGACCCCCAACCCATGTCTGGTGTGTTCTCTAAGTGCAGAAAGCTCATTTTTGCAGTCTTAAAGTACGAAGGTCACCAAGTGTTTATTGTGTTGCCTACTGAACACTTCATATTTCATTATCCAGAGATATTATTTTTCAATTTTTGTATTACCTCCTGTAAACCTACTGGATCTTGAAATATGTTTTACATCAGATTAAAATATACAGTAATTACCTTATCTTCATTATCCTAATGTATCTTCCTAAATTGTGACTATTTTAGTGTGAAAATTTTGATATGGATTAAATATTGGTATTGATTATAACTGAATATGGCAATATCCATAAGGTGTACATTTTTCATGGTCCACAGCAGCTCATATGGTTTGTGTTATGTGCAGCTTGAAAGCATAAACCTCTGTTTGGTGCAGCAGTAGTAATAAATTCTGGAACAAATTTAAATGTGCTATTTGTGCCAGAAGTTTTTACTATTACATTGTTTTAAATACAGACATGTCAAAATATCTCTACATTGCTTAGCTATTTTGTTTTCATTTAAATTAACTTCAAGAAGTGTCTTTGGTATTCTCAGAGCAATAAGGAGAATGACGCTTATATTAGCTAATGTTATGAAAAGAATTTAGTCTCATCACTGTAATGAAAGACAGCAGTGTAATACAGACAGAGAAAGAGAAAAGTAGTAGATTTATGTGGAACACTGATGTTGAATTTCTTTTATCTTTGAGTGATTAACCGACAATCTTCATGCTCTTTTAAAGAAGAATAAAAATAAATTCACATTACTTTTAGAAAGATAATATCCTCCAAAGTCAGGATATCAGAAGCTATTCAAGTGCACTTTATGGTCAGTAAGTGTGTATTATCCTTTAAGATTCTAGGCATCTCTTATGTATCAGAGTGCGGATGCAAAGAGATGATGGCTCAAGTGAAAGGTGAAATGATGTACAGTTCAAGTTTTAAAATTCAATCCATGCATCCTGAAATTTGCTGTTTATTTTGATGTCCTTTGTATTACCCTGTTAGTGGACCACCTTTTGAAATATGCTGCTTGAAGTGTGGAAAGCTGAGAACCGTGTTAAAAGTCTGCATTGCACTGAGGAAAACATTCTGAGTTGGGTTTGGGACATTTTTTGGTTAAGTTTTATTTTTTTTTTAATTTCAAAGAACTTAAATACAAAATAGATTGGACCATTTTGGCCCATACTGGTAATGCAAAAATGTAATAGAAAACAGTTTAAATATGGATGGCTTAATCAATTATTACTGATTTAGCTAATACACAATTTCTTCCAGTTTAGACAGAAATATGAGGTAACCGGGTCCTAGAAAGCTAATACCAACTCTGTTTTCTTCTAGAAATCAAGATTTGAAATACCTACAGACCAAAAAATTAACAAGATATTTGTATGTGTTTATAGAATGTCTGATATATTACTTTCTCAGTATTTCAGTATTTAGCTCGACTTGGCAATGCTAATATATTATACATGCTGCAGAAGTCTATGTTAGCACCTCACAGTGTTTCTTTTAATTTTTTTCATTTAAATTTAGGATTCATTTGATCAAAGATAAAGATGTCATAGATGATTATTTGGCGAAGAATATCAAAGGGTTGTCAAAACAGGAAGCTGCTGCGTAAGTTGGTTTTTTTTGAGGCATTTTAACATACATAAGTTTATTGTTTTCTTTGTTTCTCCCCATCATAATCATTTAAATCTAAAGCTCCCCAGGCCCTACCCTTTTTAGTGGAACTTGGCATTTAAAATTGAAGTTGATATTAAATAATGATGGTTCATTTCTCCTGATCTTAAATATATCAAAGCATTTAACTCCTTAGTTTTACCAATTTGTATATTTAACAAAGTATTATATCACATTTGTAATATTATTGTTAAGATTGTGTCAGTAATTATGTTTGAAATGTGTTTCTCTTTTTTTTTTTCCCCCTTGCTTTTTTTTTCCCCTTTGCTTTTTTTTTTCCTGAGCCTCTGTGAAATATCTCCTATGGGGTGGAAGCTTCATATACCGACATACACATTCTTGTAATTTTGAATTACTATTTAGCCAAGCCCAAGTGCTGACTTCTGTGGTGAAGCATTTAATACACCATTAGTTATTTAAAAACTCAACGAAAGAAAGAAATCTAGATAACTTTTCATTTCTTAGAGCTGAGGTATTTACATTTAGAAGTTACAAGAGACTACAACTGACTTATTCTTCTGGAGTCTTTTAACAGATCTGGGGCTCAGCACCATCAAAATTAATGAAAGAATTCTAAGAAATCTGAATTGCTGGTTGCTTAAGTGAGATGATTTATTTATTTCAATATTTAAATAATAAAAAGATGCATATACAAGGCCTCTAGGCACCTTAACAATTAATATTGCAAGATCACCCTTGCAGCATAAAAACATTTTATCAGTCAGACAGGAATTCGACCAGTAGTTGCTTGCAAAACATGCTTCTTTTCTCCTTCCTAGCTCAAAAATGGACCGGCAAACCTTCCCCAAAACCTTTCAAATTAAAATCTAGAAAATTACCAAATTTGAATTGAGGGGTAATAACTTTAGCAGTGTCCTAAAACCATATCAGATAAGACTCAGCCAGCAGATGCATTTCTCTTTTCTGTAACACATGTCCAATTTGCCTTTATTTTTACAATGGTAACATGATAAAGCTAGTAAGTGTTCTGACTGCCAGTACAAAGGCTGTAATGCGTCTGGTCTGATGCTCTAGCATCATCTATTTAAAGCAAACTCATGCCCTACTTCTTTTATTTGGGTTTTGCCTAGGTTCAAAAATAAAAGACTAAAGATTCGCTGAACCAAAGTTCAGTGGTAGGATTGGTCAGGACCTTCTCAATATGTCATCCCAGGGTTTGCAAAGTTCAATTTGTTCCTTCGTTTCTGTATGAGAGACTGTTATCATGGTCACAGTCTGGAGGAGAGAGCAGCCTGACAGTGACAGGAAAGTGAGTTAGGGAAGTCCCATGTTACTGCTCTGTGAGTACATGTGGTTGATGTGGGACAGTTACCTTTGATCATGTTGTCGTACTAATTGTGCTAGGTGTCATAGCTGGTTTAAATATTCCCTGCTTAAAGAGGAGGAAACTAAAATTGGTCTGTGACTCGTTCACGTTTTGCATGAGCTGGACCAAAATAAGGAACAGATCCTTCCTGAGCAAATGCTGTGTTGACAAGAGGTCCTGTCCCCTGAATTAGGGGTAGTGTAGCTGCTCTGTGAGGGGAGATGTATCAGACTCCAGGGAGCAAGCACAGAAATAAGTACATTCATTTATTGTCACCCTAGTTCCATGCCAGCTATGCAGTGCTGCTGTTGTCACTACTCTACAACAATTGTTGTAGACCAAGTTGCCTACCCAGTGACCTGTTTCAGTCTTTAGCCCCAGTGGATTTCCACAGTACACACACTGTGGTAGGGACAGAAGTGTTCTCTGTGATTACACAGGAAGTCACTGCTGTTTCAGTAAGGCCTTGGGGCTTCAAAGTTCATTTTACAGCTCTGATTTGATCATGTCAGCCTTTTACTGCTTTTAAAAAAAACAACAAAAAACAAGCCAACAACGACAAAAACCCACACCCAAAACCCTTTCTTATACGATTTTTCTTTTTATATCCAAATTCTGAGTCTGGAGGTTGTGGAAAAAAACCAGCAAGGAAATCCACAATGAAGTGAGAATTTTATCATCTGTTCTGCAACACCTACACAAAGTGTTTTTACTGGTTTATAATATGCTGTTTGTCAAAGTTATCAAAGCCTCTTGCAAGGTTAAACTGATACATGTATTTTAGTTTATTTCTATGGAGATTTTTTGAGTGCATCTTTTAAAAGACTATGTTCATGTTCTTTGTATTTAATTATTCTCAGAATTTTAGCTTTTGATAGTAGCTCAGCAGTTACAAAACTTCTATAGTATGTCATTTGCCAGTGCTCTTCCATAAACTTGATACAATTATTTGGGAACAAACAAATGGTAACAGACTAGCAGCTACACAATTAAATTAGTACTAGGATAATATATTTATAAAGAAACTAAACGACCAACTGTAATCTTAAACTAATATATAAACTAACACAATGCCATAACTGTAAATGATCTTACTGAAATCAATGTCATCCTTTCTATGCCTTGGCAGACAACAGATGTTTTTCTTAAAAAAAATATGAGAAATGGCTTATAATATGCTGTGTATTTATTTAAATATTTTCCATTCCAAAAGTGGATTATTGCACTTTTATCTTCGTATCTGTACTTTTGTTTTAATATGGAGGTTGTCAGTCATTTCTCTGTTAAGAGAAATTCTTGTAGCCACACCCCTACTTAATATTAAGCAATCTTTTTTTTTTGGGGGGGGGGGGGGGGGGGGGAGTTGTACGTGTTAGGCAGATTTATTACCTCCTAAATAAAGGCATGTATGGCTAGTAGTATATTTATGGGAAAAAGTAACAATATTTAAATTAAAACTGTTCCCTAAACTTGTGTCCTTCACAATATTCTTTGAAATTAAGTTAGTTTCTTCAGAGCTCAAGGAAAAAAGGGTTGCAGTTATCCCTCTATCATGCAGTATTGTACTTTGTTCCAGACTTCAGCAAATGAGAAAAATTTTGGTGAGTGTGCTTATGTCATAACCTCATTTTTCTGTGAAAAAATCTGGAGATTTTTTCATTTCTCTTCTTTGTCATAATTTTTTTGTCCCAGGGTGATATAAGAGGAAGAAAAAACTGTTCTTAAGAAAGATAGTACTTTAATCCTATTAAAACAGGTTATTGCTTTGGGTTTTTTCATTGATTTTGTTTTGTTTCTTTCTCTAAAACTTGAAATAAGAAATGACTGCAGTGTAAGAACCTGGAAATGGAAAAAAAGTAAAGGTTCCCATTAATGCAGCATGTGACTGCTTTCCTGCTACAGCATTAGGCTTTTGTAAGCTTATGAGGAAGTTGGCTGACTTCAATGGCCTCCAGTGAGTCTTCCCTGATACTTTCTGTTCCTGGCCTTGACTCACCAAATCATTAATGCCTCGAAACTGGGTTGCCAGAAAAAATCAAGTAACAGTTCTTTAATCTTCATATCAATGAAAATTGTCCAAATATGACCATATCAGCAAAATAGAGTTAAAGATCAGAAAAAGAGATTTTGAAATCTTTTTGATGAAAAGAACAGCTCTGCTTAGTATTAACAAAAAAACCCACAACCCATTCATGTTGCTCCTAGATGTATTTCTGTGATTGGATGATGCAGTTCTAGTATCCTTAGTCAAGACCCCTTGGTAATCAGATGACATCTGAATTATTTTCCAGAGACCATATGGCTTGACCTAGATATGCAGAAAATTTGTGTTTGTATTTTCTGTCTTGTGAGTGGTGGGTCAGTGTGTTATTGCCTTGATAAATTTGTGTCAGTAAAGACAGGCTCTGATATGACTTTTTCAGGCAGGAGATGAGATTATTTTATATGCAATCAGATGTTTTTTGAGATATAGTAGGTTGTTCTGCTTAGAATTCACCAGAAAGCTAGTCCTTTTCAAGATCACCTGGAACACAAAATGGCAAAGGCTTTCACCCTCAGGTGGGCTGTGTCTCCCAGAGCAATTGCCAGGTATCTGAGCTAATACTGGGAGGATCAATCATTAAACTAGTTTGCAGATTGTATAGCAACAACTGGAATATAATATTTTTGCTCTAGGAGCAAATGGTTGAATATAGTAGCAACCCTTTGCTTCTGTAAATGTTTGTCCTTCTCTTCAGATAGAGCAAAGGGATTTTCATCTGAATTTAACTGACACAGAGGACTAGGTTAATCACCCCATGTAATCAATTTAAATAAGTAAGAATAAGTACTTTGATTAGTTAAACCCAATCTTTTAGGATTTACAAAACTGCTTTAGAACAGGGTGGATTATACTTTTGAAGCACATGTTCCATTGCTTACATAGAGAACTTAAGGTGACCAGCTCAAGTGTAAACATGTAAATATACCATTAAATCCTACACTGGAGAACTATTGAATTTTAAAAAGTTGTAAAAAGGACCAGGTAGAAGTCTTAGAGTTGTGTTCACTACTTCCTGCAGTAGCATTTCTCCAAGAAGCTAGCAAGTCCAGAACAAAAGTGACCTGGCATCTATTTTACATCTTCTATTTGTGCTATCTGCTAGAAGATTATTTTTCCATTCTTCAATGAGAGAATGAAAAGGCGCAAATTCATTACTTCCCCCCCCCCCCCCCCCCCAAGTTTCTGCTGTTTTCAGTGTCAGTATCAGCTACGTACAGTTAAGGAAAACAGATGCTGGAAAATTAATGAGTGAGTAGTTATGGGTGCTGAAGATAAGTTTGTGGAAATAAAAGATTTCTTTCCTACATCCTTACTTCTACTGCCAATTTGGCTTCGAATATTCAACCCCATCTGTCCTCCAAGACTAGAGGAAGAAACCTCCTCACCTGATTAGAGGCCAGGATGATTTGGAGAGTCTACTGCAGGAGGAGAATGGGGTTTGTGGGCTGATGGAGAGGAGAAGGACTAGCTTTAAGTGTGTTCTGTTCCTTATTTTCATCATAGCCACGTGTCCTGGGTTCAGCCAGACTAGTAAACCCTACTATTAGGCTGGGATTCTTCTTATCTTATCTTCTCTTTGTAAGTTATTTAAATAATTTGGTACTCAATCTTAGATTTTTCTTTTTGCTTTTCTATTTGTCCTTATTCCATCTTTTGCATTGAAGGACCAATTTATTAAGGAAGCTGAACACAAATATCTTAGAATCATAGAATAGTTAGGGTTGGAAAGGACCTTAAGATCATCTAGTTCCAACCCCCCTGCCAGGGGCAGCAACACCTCACACTAAACCATGCCACCCAAGGCTATGTCCAATCCAGCCTTGAACACCGCCAGCGATGGAGCATTCACAACTTCCCTGGGCAACCCATTCCAGTGCCTCACCACCCTTACAGTAAAGAATTTCTTCCTCATATCCAATCTAAACTTCCCCTGTTTAAGTTTGAACCCGTTACCCCTTGTCCTCTCACTACAGTCCCTCATGAAGAGTCCCTCCCCAGCATCCCTATAGGCCCCCTTCAGATATTGGAAGGCTGCTATGAGGTCTCCACGCAGCCTTCTCTTCTCCAGGATGAACAGCCCCAACTTTCTCATCCTATCTTCATACGGGAGGTGCTCCAGTCCCCTGATCATCCTCGTGGCCCTCCTTTGGACTTGTTCCAACAGTTCCATGTCCTTTTTGTGTTGAGGACACCAGAACTGCACACAATACTCCAAATGAGGTCTCACAAGAGCAGAGTAGAGGAGCAGGATCACCTCCCTCGACCTGCTGGTCATGCTCCTTTTGGTGCAGCCTAGGATACGGTTGGCTTTCTGGGCTGCAAGCGCACACTGCTGGCTCATGTTCATTTTTTCTTCTCAGGGTTTTAATTAATCCAGACTTTCTAGTAGCTGTCGCTTCTACCAAATAAATTAGTAAGGTGATTTCATAGGTGACCTATGAAATTTTTTACTCAACAAATAGATTGGGACAGCTTATCATAGTATTATGGGTCAGGTTTCTTCTTCTACAGTATATCACATTGTTATAGTTGGAGGGTTTTTCACAACCTTAAATCTTTACTAGGACTTCCCAATTTGAACATGCGTAATTTAGGCTTAAGAATTCTGTGTTGTGAAGTGGATATGACCATTTCCACCCTAACTATTCTATGATTCTATGATTTCTGTGTTATGGGGTGAGATGGGGTTATGTGGCACTTAAGGGACAGGGAGGGGCATTGCCAAGAATAAGACTTAGGAAAAAAATAACTTGTTGGCATGGGATTAAGGAAGTGGCAGCTGCTGTTACTAGAAACCTTGCATAAGGCAATTTTAGACACAGATAATGTGTAAATGCAGACTCTGTTTCTACGTTGTATTGCAGTCCCTAATTGCACAGTTATTGGTTCTAGTGGTTTGAGCTGCTACCTTTTCTTTTGTAGATAACATTATGAAGGCAGAGGGAGAGAGGAGAGTTCAGGGTAGCTAAAGAAGAACATAGCAGCAAAAGGAGAAAGGAGTAAAGTGTTCTTTCACTTTCATGTTCAGGTCCAGCATGATTTTATGGTTCTTGCTGATGCCAGTCTTTGGATATGACCTGTGAGCACCTTATGACTGTTTGCATTACTCTGAGAACTGGTGGAATGTTGTGTCAACTTCACAATTTAGGAGGATATTCCTTCACTCTTAAATACTAACAACTATGGAAAAGGATAAATCAGAACCAAAGAAATGTATCTTTTAGTAGTAAAAGAAATTTTAAATTAAGGCACTCTATCCCAAACTCCCTGCTGATTGCAGAAAGGGATATGGCACAAGTCACTTATTGAGCTAGATGATAAATTTTAAATTTATTTCACAATATTATTTAAATATGTATTTTTTTTCTGTCTGAATTATTCCTGACAATCTTGCTTGCCACGACCAGGATTCAATGTTTATTAAACAACTTTCAAAAAGAGATTTTTAGCACTTAGAGGCATACATTCTTTTTAGTTAAATGAATGATCTCTGTGAATTTTGGGCCTTATAAACATATTATTTAGTGTAATTAGGCAGTGATCTAAAGAACAGAACTGTGTGGGAAGTGAATGGTTTGCCTTTCCTAAAGAAACTTTTCTGAGCATTTGTGTAGTGTGAAAGGTTTTTCTTGAAAAGGTTAGAAAAAGTTCTAATCAACTTCTGTACATTATGTAGAACTTCATTTTCTAAACTCTGCAAAAGAAAGTTTCATATTTAATGGGAAATCATGAATTATTCCATTTATTATCTACTTCCTCCTTTCAAAGACATGATCTGGATAAAAGGCGGGGTGAATAATTTCAAAAAATACAATACATTTTTAATGGGAAGGTGCAAACTACAGATTCTCATGACTATTAGCAAGTATAGAGGAAACAGAATTTTACTTGCAAAAACTCATCAAACTCTTGCAAAGATAAAATACATGACATACTTTAATAAAGAAGAACACAGTGAGCTGAAGTTTTCCTTTTTTTATGTAACTTGTTGTTTTTACTAAGTTTGGTCTTACAGTTTTCTAGTGCTTTCATTTCTCAATAGTTTAACAATATTTAGTACTGAAGGTAATATGCAAGCAATGCACAACTGACTTCTATTTTTAAAACACTCATAAAGGTGACGCATCTCTAACATACAAAGAGAGTCTGAAATAAAAAAGGACAGTCTAATTTGCCTTGCTACAATCACGACTTCCTAATTCTCACAGTGAATCCTTCTGAATTGTGTAAAATCCTCTCTTTTCTTTTTCCCTCTAAATCTCTGTGTGGTCTATTTGTCTTTAGACTACTGAATAAGTTCTGTGGGGGACTTGAATGAGCCATCATAAACAAAAGCAAAAATACTGTGGGAATTGTTCATAGCAGTAGTATAATAAGTGTATAGACTTGTATAGAGTTCTGTGATAATTCATAACATCAGCTTGAGAAGAATCAGAAAGTAAATAGTTATGATTATCTTTTTCTAAAGATAATTTTGTACACTGTGAAAGAAACTTGCAGAGAAATTTGACTTCTCCAATATCATACAAGTGAAATGGAAAGGGTTCCAAATTCAGATGTTTCTAGCTCTCATCCCACTAGGTCAGCTCTGAAATAAAAGAGGAAAGTTGAGAAATACTTCATTTTGATAAATAACAGTCCATAAAATATGGTTGGAATTACTCTTTGTTAATGAACGTAATTAATTTAAAAAGAAAAGCAGAAAGATTAATGAAGATAATGTTTTTGTCTGTTTATGCTTGAAATATTCACAGGTGTGTGTGCTCTTGTATGAAGAATATTTTTATAAGGCTAGCACTTTTATCTTTATTTTTAGTGCTTTCTTTTCATTTCTGTTTAGGGACATAGTGTTCCAAAAGTTCATTACTAAATTTATATTTCCATTTTCTGGGTAAATGAGGATTCTTAATTATTACAGTACTTACATTCATTTTAAAGTACTTTTTCTGTGTCATCCTTTGATGTTTATAATTGATTAATTTTTCATTTTATGTAGTATTAAAGTGGCAGCATAGCTTTGAACAAAAGGAAGCGAGTTCAATATATGTGTTCTTTGCGAGATCCTACTGACAGGTTATGCATCCACCTTTGATTGCATGATTTAGGTTAAAGTGTGGTTTGACAACAGTCAGAGAGTCTGAAAGAGGAGATGAAAAATACTGCATTACTGATGTTGAAAGTTATATAGAATATATGGTATAAAGTACCTATATACTTGTTTTCTGATATATTGTATTTTCATCTTTCTATTGATAGTTCTGAATACATAGGTCCAGAAACCTTTTTTTATTTAAAAACAAAATCTTAATTGTTACAAAAGTCAATTTAAAGTAATGTTCTTCCCTCTCAAGATACATACAAATTAGTTGATTTCATGTTTGTTTTTTTTTAATTAGGACATTAGCTATTTCAGCTTTGTAATTTGGAATTAAAACCCATGCACCCACCCCAATGTAAGTTAATTCTCAGCCTTAGTAGTGAAAAATTCTGATGTATAACTGATGTCTATTACTACCTAATGGCACTTATTGTACTTTCTTTAATGAGATTACTATAGTCTACCATTTAACATATTACTATCCAGTAAATATTTCATTAAAAGTGTTTAAATGCACAGTCTTTAAACTAGGTTTAGAGGATTGTGCCCTGATTCAGTTAAAGAGCTCTGTATAAGTAGCAGCACGTAGTGAAAATGTGCTGAGTACTTGACCAACTGATACACCAAAGTACTTATGTGTATAAATTTTCACACTGAACTCAGGTACTCAGATGGCTGAGATACATTTTCAAGTTAGCTATGTACGTATAACTTTGGTGGATTGCAGCCCAGACACATGACAATCTAGATTTCAGTAGTGTGAGTACATGGGTTTCTATCTCCGTAACCTGAATCGTAACATTGCTGAATGCAACAGTCAAATCTTCAGCTTCCAAATTTACCAGGTATTTGCATAATTGCTTCTTGTGTTCAGCAATGCCCTGCAGAAGTTTGAACTATATTTCAGATATGGGTTACTAACAGTGTTGGGTTTTGATTGTCCAGCTATAACTAAATAATTATTCCTCTTTCAATTCTTAGGCAGAGCAACCTGAAGTTACAAGCTCTTACAGCATGCTTGGCTTTTTAGTATTTTGTATAGTTTGGGGTTTGGGTTTGTTTTTTTTTTTTTACTTAATGCACATATTTTTCAAATTTTAGTGAGGAAATTCTGATGTCCCCTTGTTTATGCTGTTTGTTTGCATATAAGTTAAGCACAAAGGAGCAAAGTATTCACAGACTTGATTTAATTTTAATTTCCTTGTAGATTTCTAGCCAGAAGATGTGAAGGGGAAAATAGTTAAATGTATTTGTTTTAATAAGCCTAAGCAAAAATGTCTTGATTATTTTTCATAATTTTGTGAGCCTTCTCCGAGGCCTTTGTATCAGTCATTGATTTGCTAACTGCATAAGTAACTGCATAAGGAAATCCCAAATGGGTGAAATCTGTTTGAATACAGTTTTTAAACATTATAATAATTAGTAATTATTTTTTGCTGGAAGTGCACTTTAATATTTTATATACTATCATTGTTTAATGCATGCCATTTTGTGTTTTACAAAATGGGAGTGTTATAATGTGCTTGTATTGTAATCAGCTGGCATTAACCCATAGTAGTAATTAAATCCTACAAATTTAAAGATATGAACCCTGATACTAAAAAAAAAAAAAAAAAAAAAAAAAAAACCAACCAAACCAAAACCAACCAAACCAAAAAAACACACCACAAAAAACCCTGTCATCTGAAAATAGTAGACTTTTACACTAATTTTGCATGTCTGTAGCTGACCACACCAGACAGCAGGCATGGAGCATTAAAATAATGATAAATAATTGTTATGCTATATTGACTGTTTTGAATTTTTCTAACACCCGTACCTGCCTCTTGGTCTCTTAATTTCTCGTTTCTTTTCTCTCTTTCAGTGTGAAGGGTAGAATGCCAATAGCGTTGCTGTGCAGGATTTTAAGTTAAAGAGAATGTAGTACGGTACTGTCCTGATCACCTAGCTTTGCTTAAAGGTCTTGTAAAAGTGCAATGCCATAAGATAGAAAGGTGCTTGAGATTGCAACAACTGTAATTTCATTAGCCTCGCTGAAGATTATTAGTTATGATTTTTGCAAGGGTAAAGACAGATTTGAATCAGATTTCTGTGGTTCCTCAGCATGACTCCAGATCATTTTAGAATAGCAATGATAATAAATAAAAATAAATCCATATAAGAAAATCATATATGTAGCTATGTAGTTCAAGAAAAGTATAATGCCTGTAGGAATACTAGGTACACTTAAAGCATAGTGTTAATAGTAGCAAGCCGTGCCTTTTCAAGCTTGCAGATCCACATTCAATAAATAGCTTCTTCCACCCATGGTATATACTACATGAAATCCTTATCTATAGCATGGCATCACTAAAATGACAATTTCAGCTCTTGGTGGTTGGTTGTTTGGTGCTAAAAATTCTTCTGATCCCTCACCTCCATGACACACATGCAGAAGGGCATATCTTTTTTTCAGCACCTCATGCATAAAATGCCACATTGCAGTAACTGCTGGTATAGGACAAATGCATTATACCTCACCAGAGCTACTAAGTGGACCTCATTCATGTTTGACCCAGGCTGGTTAAATAAACATGCAACAATATGTACAGGATTTCGGTAATGGCAGAGGTAACTGTACAGAGGAACAGTGGATTCTCAGCACTGTTTGTGTTTGTGTAAAGTATTATGGTTTTCATCTGTTGAATTTCATGGATTGAAAAAAGAATGAAAGAAATCTTCTTGAAATTAAAAACAGATTAATTGGTATCTTTGTTTTTACGATAAATGCACAGATATGCTCCAGATTTCATTAAAAATTAATCTGTTTTCAAAAAATCCATTGGAAACAATTTTTTCCTGGCATGCCCATGTGATCATTCGAAAGGGAAAGAGGACTTTATGTTTATAGTCACCTTATGCTTCAGTTTTAACATTAAACCCAGCCAACATGACAGGGCTGCCTGTTCTTTCCAGTTCGACTGGTTGAGCTCCTGGCAGGCAGCGTTTGCGTGTCTGTGGCACTGTGCTTCAGCGGCACGGCTTAAGGCAAACCGGAGCCTTGGTAGCGCAGTGAGCACACCGCGTTGTCCCTGCGCGCTGCCGGCGGCTCTGCGCTCCCGCGTTTCACCCGCGCAGTCCCTTCCTTTGTTCTGTCGCCGTGCCCCGCCGCGCTGACAGCTCCAGGATTAACATATCCTGGGTGCAGTTTTCCGGATTTCCAGTAGATGCCCCCAGAGACCATTAAACTTATTGAACGGCTCCACTCCAAGCAAATGAAAGGCCAGTCTTTTTTCATTTTCCTTCTTGAAGTAACATAATTGTTCAAAGGAAGCCTAAAATCGGCGTGGACGCCATACAGAAAAACAAACTTACTTGCTTAATAATATCTAATAATTTATTAGGTAGGAAGGTTCCAAAGTTTTAGTGTAAACTACTTTGTTAATGTAGTAGAAACATACTGTTAATAGTTGGTTTTTATAAAATAATGTGCCGTTAATTAGGTATCAGGTTTTTTATACTGATATTAGAAATAAAGTAATATTTGGTTACATTAAACATGAGATGTTCTATTTAAATTCACATTTTACATGCTGCATGACATCCTAGAATATAGTATGAAAAGGATTTTAAGGGTTGATTTATAGTTTATCTCAAGATATCATGAAAAGTCTGCTTCTGTCATCTACACTACTCTGTTCAAGAGCAGTGTTTGGTGGGAAAAAAGGGCGCTAGCATTTTCATCTGTAACCACTTCAATAATGGAATAAATTTCAGAATTCGTTGCAGTGTCAGGATCTCTTAGGTGTCACAAATACCATTCATCCACATAATATCATTCATTTCTAGCCCTGTTTTATTGTTTGTGTGTGATCAGTCACTTGTGGATGATATATTGTAGAAACTTAAGAAAACAACAGTTTTATTTTGTGCTTTGTGTATTTTCTGGTTTTAAGAATAACTGAGAGATAAGTTTATGACTCTAAAATTTGAATCATTATACAATAGATAGCAGCTTCATTGCTTGTGAGCTAAAATCAGTTATCTTTGCCTAACAAAAAAACATGAGCTGTGCTGTATGATTACTGCAGCATTATTTCAATTTATTAATTAGGATAGGATTTATTAAAAGAATATTGACACTAATTTTTTAAATTGACCTATTTTATTGTATGTTTTGTTCTCCTGAATTGGTTTGCTAATAATGCTATCTTGTGTGGAAAATGTGCTTTGACTAGAAGCAAAGTGCAGCAGTATATGGGAAATAATGTTACGCTGACACGGTTTTCCTGTTTATACAAATATAAGTATTATGCTCAGTGACTATGCAGCAAATGTTAAAAATTAACTGAATGACATTTTGTTTAGTCACTGTGAAGATCTTTTAGCAGTACTTTCTTGTGTACTTCCAATACATCTAATGATCGAATGCATGCACACATATCCACATATAAAGATCACGTTATAGGAATAAATATGCCTATGTCTGCTCTACAAATTGTTATTCCACTGCTCTGAGTTGTATTACTGTAGGATTCAGTTCTAGGCCTTTGGAAGTTGATAGGCATTTTTACCCATATTCTTCAATTTTTTTTATTTTGACAGAATTTTAAAACAGAAAGCAGAAGGCATTCAATATAGAGTAGAGAATATATTGTACGGTATTAACATAATGTCTTTACAGTATTTTTAAGCTATATACTGTGCATCTGATCTATGAGCATATACTGGCAAAATAAAATGTAAATTTTTAAAGATATTTATCATTTATTTTTCCAAGATAAATGTTGCAAATATTTTCTGGTACAAAATAGTTAAGTCTTTTCTCATGTCTGTATGAGCAATGCACGCTTTTCAATCTCAAAACCCACCTATTTATGTATTAAAGATAAATTGATAAATTCAGTACTGTCTAGTCTAAATTATATCAGGCTTTTGTAGTACTTTTGTGTTCAGTTTTAAAAGTGAAATGCAAAAAAAAACCCATGAAGGATTAGAGTGCATCTATGGAGTAAGCAATAGATTTTATTTTAATCATATTAAATGTGAACTTATGCTGATTATTTACTTCTTACATCTTACATTACTTTTTATTTCATTCACATCTAGTAAAGAAGTTTTTAACATCACTTCAATCTTACTAGTATTGTTAAAGAACTGCGGTAGCTATTTTTGGCTAGAAGTATTAGTCTCATTAGGCTATTGTTTAGCATGAAGTCACCTGAATTTATTACATACACTATAAATCTCAGTTTTCAGAATTTCATATTTATTTGAAAGGTGCTGAAAATCTGAAGTTAGTGGCTTTTAATCTAAAAAAGACAGTCTTGAAAACAGTTTGGAGACTTAATGGAATATAAAAATAGAACTAACACTTCTGGGTCCTTGCCATTTTACTGGGACAAAGGTTTGTTTTCTCACACTAGATTCCTACTCCTGCAAACCTTTACATCTGTACTTTAGTGTTACAGGCAGTCCCATTGGACTCATAGTTTTCTCCAGGATGGGACACAATGATTGTTTCATGCCACATAAAAGAAATATTTTGATTATTTCCATAAATAATACCCCAAAAGATATATTACCTCTTGAGAATATTTGATTGCACAACTTTTTGATATGTATATCTTATCAGAGTTTATGAATGAGATAACTTTGATATAAATTCATCATTGTATCATTTGATGTTAAAATTAGGGAGAAATTATCAAAATTTTACATCAGTAAACCAGTCCCAGCTGGAGTTATATGCTAAACAGAAGCAAAATAATACCTAATGATAATGTTTCTGGCATAGCATTTGTCTGACGTTTTAAACCAACCCATCATGTCCTACAGCAAAACTATTTAACATATACATTGTTTTGACATGTGGAATGTGCCTCATTTTTCCCTGTGCACTGTTTTAAAGCAAAATAAAAGTTCATTGTGTTTTCATGAACTAATATAAACACAGGGAGGGGGGGTTTCCCATCAGTCAGCCCTTTTTACCAATATCCGTTAAAGAACACCAGTATATTTTTAATACATTTTCAGTATACATATATTGGTATTTATTCATTATTGCTGTATTTACTTCCTTATGGTATGACATTTGTAATCGTATTTTAGCAGAATGCTTTTTGAGAGGGGGATAAAAATACCCCTTCCCTGCTGCTCAATTGCAGAGGTCTCTTCTTGAGAGCTGTTTTAGTAATCTGTACTTATTTGGTAAGGCAGAGAACAGAATATGGGTTTAAAGGCTTAAAATCTATCTTTCTTATTCCCAGTAACAGGAATTCATACAAGAAGAACATCTGCATAGACATGCTGCGACAGGGTTATCACAAGTCCTTCTCCGAGCTCTTCTCTCTGATAGAGAAGTGGAATGCCTTGAGGGAGGCTGCAGGGCCTGGGTCAGCCATATGGCAGCAGAAGTCCCTGGAGGAGCAGCCTGATAAGCTGGATCAGCTTTACCACTTCCTGACCAGGGCTGAGGCAGCCCAGCGAGCAGGTAGATGGGGGGATTGTGGGTAGCAGAGCAGCGGGAGCCGCAGCAGCAGCGAATGCCTGGGGGAAGCTTCCAAATTGTTTCATGTATGAATTTGAAACGCTACTGCATCTTAGCACATTTCAGCCTTAGTCAACTAAGCTGTATTTATAGAATAAATTATTAGGAACTGCAGATATCAGGAGAGGTTTTGTGATAAAAAAAAAAAAAAAGGAAAACCATGTAGAGCACATTATGATATCATCAGAAATGTTTGATGTATTTATAGCTTTGTTAAGATCTCAATTAATTTCTCATTGTTTTATTATTTATTGTTTTTCCTTCTCTATTGATTTGAGTAGTGGGTTTGTATTAGAAAAATTAATAGGTGAAATTCTGTTTCACACAGTAATAGTTTTATAAATCTGTTTTTATTAAATACCCTGTCTGCTAACTGTGTTTGGATTTGTGACTGACTTAAAAAGGATTGTGAACATGTCAAATAAAATACAGCACACAGATGTAAAATGCCACCTGTGAATTACTAGATATTAGTGAAGACATAAGTCCAAATTACTGTATTTTCTCTATTGCCTACGATTTACTAAGCGGCCATATCTATAATTTCCTTTTACTATAAATAGTAACATAACTTATTCTGTCTTTCTCCTTTGGAATAATTGTAGGGGTGGAGGCAGATAAAGCTCTAACTGCAGTCCTGTTTGATGGCTGAACTGTTATCACTATAGTTGGCTTATTTCAAGTTCTGATCATTATAAATATGAATACTTACAGTAAAATAATTTAAAAAAGGAACAGCAAAAAAACCCTTTCAGCATTCAAAAAAAAAAAAAAACAAAACCAAAAAACCACATTCATTTTAAATGTTTGTTTTATGTTTACTATGAAAGCCAAAAGTTGGTTTTCAGTGTTAATTCACTGTAATTATAGACAGGATGTCTAGCCATCCCATGACTGGAAGGAAGCTTCAGATTTGCATGAAATATGTCTAAAACCTGAATAGGCCCCCCTGTACCTTGCAGGAGTAAGAGAGAAAAGTTCTGCATGCAGACTGCCCTGACAGAAACATACTACCTCCAGCAGTTTGTTCAAACAGTAGTAGATATGCCTTATCTTGATGGACCTGCTTCCTGCAGCTGCTTAAGGAGATAATTTTGCCTTCCTTCAGTGCTATAGTGTTACAGACTGATGTGTGACAACAGAGTTGGCAGACATGCTGCCAAAGTCTCAAGGCACTGCTGACCATGCAGTTTCTGTCCCTGTGAGAGGCAGGGCCCCTTTCCCTCACTGAATCCAGCAATTGCTGCTGGGCTCTGTAAGTCTTTCACCTCTCACAGAGACAAAATACTACCAATTGTCTGACTGATTGTATCTTGCATCTAGGAAGGAGTATCTCCCAGCTTTGCCTGTTAAAGTTGATTAAAATGAAAGAAGATTAAATGAGAACATATCTCCAGAGCTGGCAAGCATCTTTACTGAATTTTTAGATTGAGGTATATTTAATTTTGATTTTTTCACATGTTTCAGTGCAAACCTTTGCACAAATATCTTGTTTGCATTGAGGCTCAAGTTGCCTGACATGTGAATTGGTAGATGCTAATTCATATTGCAGGTGTTAGAGCTAGTAGTGCTGTGAAGATAACATGAATTACACAGCTCATCAAATACTAATTCAGTAGTTCTGCTAATCCAGTTACTCTCAGATTCTAATCAAATTGCTTGGGGCTCTGGTTTATGATCTCCTGACAACTCTAGTTGACACCATTTAAGAAGCATTCAGCATTTCACCTCAGCTGGAATTTACCATGCTGTAGCAGTCACAACAGCAGATGACTTGTATTTGCTCTTGAGCTGTCACAGTGCAAGCAAGGCTGAAAGTAAGATTTGAGGGTGCCAACTATAAGAATTTCACAGTGTGGCTGCTATTGCCAATATTAGGCTGAAAGTAGCTTCCTCAGGCACGCTGTCCTGAGCTAAGAGTTGTGTGGAAGAAGACATAGCAGGTATAAACTAGGAGGGAAAAAAAAAATCTTTCTGACTTGTAAGTTTTTTGACAAATTTAAACTTCATGAAGGGATTGCTTTGTAACCTGAAGTGGTAACTGGAAAGCAAAATTCCACTTACCTTGTCAGTAAATACTTTTCTTATTTGTTATTTAATTTTCTTACCTGGTATTCTTGTATTAGAGTGTTTCTGTAGTAACTGTGAACATAGCTTAGAGATGCTGCTCCTGTTTTAGAGTTTTACGGTTGTTGCGGTAGTGCACAGAGAAAGGTATTCATTTACTTTCCATTTGTTGGTGGAATATGCCAGTCTTCATTTTTTTGATAGTTTGTAGTTATAGGATACTATAATGCTGGACATAAATTGTTTGCTTGAACAGGATCAGTGCCATCTGCCATGATGTGGAGGCTGATATCAAAGAGGAATTATTTTCTTTGCTGCTGGGTTTGAAAATAGTAACATTTTGTTTATCAGTGTTAGATTGTACAGGCTGTTTGCCTCTACATACACCAGTGAATGTTCTCTCTGTTTTCATTTTTAGTGGAATGTTTTGATTGAATTTCAGATCATAAAAAGTCTTCTTATTTTTTAATTGGCTATTACCAATATTATAGTGTGCAATGAAAATACCTTTCTTTTTTGTCCAACTTAATCTCATTTTCATTGTGTTTGAATACCTTCCAAGTATTTAAAAGTAGACAGCTAGCATTAATCCTTGCAGCTTCTTGGAAAAATAGTTGACAGAGTTATTTTGTCCTAGGTACAGCGTTATCCCCAAACCAGTGGCAGAAACGTTGGCAATACTTGACTACATTCCTATTTGGTCCATTTTAATGCAAATAATGTAAATGTTTCTGACTTCAGAATTGAATTGTTTCTATTTATTCCCTGATCTTCCTTCATTATCCTGGACTAACCTCTTTTTTTACTAGTTCTAATCTCAGCAGCTTAAAAACAATAAAGTGAGACAGTCTAGCTGTTTAAATAAGTGTAGTAGTAGGGTCTTTTACAGATGAATGCAGGATAAATGCCAAAGCAACATATCTGAATAGCTCGGCTTTTGATGTATACAGTTATTTCTTGGCATGTGTATGAAAAGGTTGGTTGGGGTTTGTTCCGGGTTTTATTTTTGTTTGTTTTTTTTTTTTTTTTCAAAAAGAAAGTTACATTTTGAGGCCATGAAATAGCCTCCCTGCTTGACTGACTGATTGAACTGCTCAGAGTAATTTCACTTAAAGCTATAATTGTCCTTGAAAGGTATGAGACACTGCTAGCAAGGTGTTGCTGCTATCTGTTTGAAAAGGCATAGCTCCCTAGCTCCTACTCAGTACTGTTCTGCGAGTTAGCAGGAGGGAGAGTTTGAAGCCACTGTCCATCCCTGTCTGATATTAAGGGTTGCTAACCTAATATCCTCTGGCTGCTTACACCCTGTGAACAAATGATGACCATACCTTACAGTGGTGTACTAACTAGATAGAATTTTTTTGTCTATCTAAAAGCCAGACAAAATTTAACTCTATGTATCTGTGTATTTCAGTAGGTCACAGGGAAGACGTAGGAACAAAGACAATATGACCAAGAAGTCTTTTATTTGTATTTTGGAAATTTTTAACAGCACCCAGTGTAATGTGTGCCTGGAAGAACAGTGCTTTATAATGGTAATGTTGATCCTCAGATAAAAATATTTAAAAGTGAAATTAAAACCTCTAAGCTGGTATTTGTACATTTGTTCATTTTGCCATATGAATGTAACGGATACTTTAAATCACTACTTCGCTGCTATAATCTGTCTTATTTTAAAATGCATTGCTAATTTACTTGTTGGGTCTGTAAAGGCACTTATTTTTTTGAATCATCTCATCAAAGTATGATGTAGCTACTTTTATTTAGTTCATTAACACTGAGACTACTAGAAGAATGAATGATGTTATAGAGATTATACTGCAGAGCATCAATCATGTGGTTTAGGCTGAGGCTAGCCTCTCAGTGTACCAAATTTGTTTTTTGCAAAATTAGAGGTCATCTGTCCCAGTATTATTTCAGAAGGGCTTGGAAAGTATTGCTCTTCATATTACATCTTAACTACATATTTAATATAGGTCTGAACCCTAACTGAATCCTTACCGAGGACTAGCTGAGGCCTTGAAGAGCTGGTATGATCAGTGCTTGTGAGAGTGAGCTGGTTTACTTGTACTGTACAAGTTGAAGGGAATGCAATGCACAGATCAAGAACAATTAAAGGAAGAGATGTCTCAGACATTGGCTTTACTTTGCCAGAGCAGAGGAGCAAAATCAGGGAAGGTGACACAGTTCAATAGCTGCAATGTGTATTGAGCTGTCAGCACTATAGCAACAGATCACTGTGCTCATGGTGCCAAAGCCAATGCATGGAACCTATACCTGGGTATGAATATGCCTTCCAAATGGCACTGCTTGTTAGTTGACCCCTGGGACAGCTGATGGAGTGTAGGAGTTTAGATCTGGAAGCTGCTGCCTTTCTCAGATTGCATCTGCTCGTGACTCCTGACCCCATGCAACCTTTGTGGTATGCTGTATGCTAAACGCTGAATTTGTGTGTGCTGCAGGCTGCAGTCCCTTGTTCTAGAGAATACCAGACATGCAGAATTAGAAGGAAGTGCTAACTTGGCTCTTTTAAACTCACTTCAGTGTAGAGAAAACTTTAGATAGTATGAGTTATCATTTGTTGTTGTAAAAGATGACTTTTCCTGAAGTTTATGAAGAAAGCATGAGAGATATTTTTGCACTGGAGAATTTTTCTTTGTCTGAGTTACTTAAGGTTGAGAACAGAGTTTAGCATTTTACAGCATTTTACAGTAGAAAGCTTTTCTGTAAGATTTCACACTTATGCCTTAGGCTGGGCTAGAAACATTGCAATAACCACATTACCCATGCTATTTTGAAAAAAAAAATGGAAAGAGGTTAAAAAAAAAAGGATAAGCATACCAAAACCTCTGTTAATATTTGCTTGGAGGAGGCATATTTTTGTTTGGTTTGGGTGGGTGAGGAAAGGAACACTCTTTTATTTTCTAAGCAGATTTCTCATTCTGCACTCAGTTTTTTACCACAGGGAAAAACACAGCAGTTGCTAGAGACCAGTAGAGGAGTTTATTATTTTTGTAATTATCTTACAAAAAGTGAAGTGATTCTGCCTGGGAAAGCAGCTTTATCAAAATATAGCCAATTGTAGAACTACCATTGACTTCAACAGAAGCAGCATTTCTTAGAAAAAATCTGTAGTGTGTTTTCATTGCAAAGTCTTGGAGTTCCACTTAAGCATCCAAGATTACCAGTTAAGTGCCTTATATAATTATCATTAGATATCTTTGCCCTCACTTGGCAAAATTACTTCCTGTTTTATTAGCATCTCTATATAGATTGTACTTTCATTGAATATATTCCCCTTATGTAACCAGCAATGTCGGAAGGGATGTGCTCTTTGTACACTATGCCTCATGATATCTAGGAAACAGCAGCTCTGCCTGAAGCTGAATGATGTTAGCATGCCAACCCACATCAACATTTCTTTGTGTGTGAGTTTAGGTTATGGATGAATTTTCTGGAAAAAAGAATGATTGGGTTGTCCTCATCCTGTAGACGTAGAGGCATGATTGTTAATGGCCTGATTTAAGATACACATGTAAGGCATGAATTATCTACATAGTTAACTATTAACTATTTCTTTGATGTAAAAATGAAGGCTTAGTGGAAGTGGGTGTGTTCTTAAGCTTTTTTATGGGTCCTGCTCTCAGTTTTCACCTATTTGGTGAAACAGGCTTCCCAAGGAAGTGGTGGAATCCACCACTCCATCCCTGGAAGTATTCAAAAACTGTGTAGATGAGGCCCTTGGCAACATGGTTTAGTGGTGCTCTTGGCACTCCTGGGGTAAAAGTTGGGCTGGATGATCTTAAACGTCTTTTCCAGCCTAGTTTATTCTATGCTTCTATGATTATCCTGAACAAGCAAATAGTTCTGATTCTTTGCTGTGTATGGATCGAGGTGGAACTAAACTTCTCGCAGCACATACTATATTGACATTTATGCTTCTTTTCGTCCCAGCAGTCTCCATTCTGGATCTTTCTGTATGTGAATTCTTCACAGCATCAGCTGTCTTGTTGCTAAGTCACTGGTATTGATCTCTTTGGCAAAAGGAAAATGGGATTTCCAGTATTAATGTTGTCTCATTCTGACATAAAAAAAAATGACTCCTAGTGACTTAAAGTGACTTAATTGATCTTAGGCCACTCCTTTTTATGTCTTCAATAATGAATGGTCAGTTGTAATCAAATCATGTTCACTGAAAACAAGCAACTGAACTGGAAGGTAAGTGTTATCAGCTGTCAAAAAGTTTCCATATGGCCTTCATCTGTCAGGAACAAATGACTAACTGGGGCTTTTTTTGAATGGAAAATATTGAGCCATAAATGGATGTTGAAACATTTCTTTCTGGTATCTGTATTTCAAAAATAGGTAAAAGTTCTATTTTCCATTAGCAACAACAGTTCTCTTTTCAAAGACAATACTGGGATAGGATCACTTCATGATATTGTTTTTATCTGTTCTCTAAAGACTGTTTTGTACTTCTTTTCCTTTCTTCCACTACCTCTTGTCATGAAGGAGATGTACATGTGGCAGCAGGTATACTTACATCATAGTAGTATGGCTTGCAGATCTTCTACATGTTTGTTTTCTCTCATTAGCTCTCTTGAGATTGTTAAACTCCCCCTCACTATCCACATGCATTGCCCTACTTAGCAGTTGTCTAGCTGAACACCACAACATGCAAACCACTGAATGATCCTCCGTTCCATGCACACCTTTTCTTGCCTGAGGTCTCAGAAGAGCCCAGGAACAAAGATATTGTTCAGTAGTCTAATCTGGAACCATGGCTTGAGCATAACAAGGGGAGATCCTACTTGACGGTTGAAATGCACTTGAAGAGATCCTGATGCAGAGCAGGAAGTACTATATTGTATAACATATGGGGTTTAATGTTTAAGGTCAATTTGAAGGGATTTTTTATTTTAAATAACAAAAAGATCTGAGCAAGATTTGATGAGCATACTTTCCTTTTGTGCATGCACACCCAATTTCAAAGTTGTTTTCCATTGCAAAGGTCAATAAAAATTAAATATTTTGAAAAGTTTAGTTCAAACAAAAGGAAAGAAGTCCATTTTCTGTAATTTAAATTCTGTGGCAGAAACATAAAAATATTAAAATACTACAAAATAAATACTGCAACACAGCGTAACTTTTAATTTGTTTTCTGCTTATTTTTTTTGAAATATTGCTGCCTTTAATTTGGTAATTTAGCATTGAAAAAATGTTCTGCTGGATAATTGCCAGTAAGAAATGCTCTTAGCCCTGCTTCAGGTCTTCAGTAGAGTCCAAAACTGCAAACTACCAGGCCTCACCATCTGCTCCATCAAGTTCTGTTTGCTCCATGTAGCTGCCAGTTTAGGTAGATGTTCATCTTTGCAGTGTTCTTACAAACTTGTGACTTAAATGTTCCACAAGACCTGAATCTGGCTTCCAGTGTTTTATGAAATTAATATAATTTTAGACATACTAATGGGATCAGCCTTTGAACTTTTATTTATGTGCTTTCTTAATTGTTTCTGGTTTAAAACCAGGAATTTATCTTACGGGTACTATTTTACAATTGCTTGTGTGATTCAGATCTCTGTTTCTGTTCATTGTTATCACATTCCAGTGCTGTCAGCCTCTGTCTGATAAGTGATGCAGATAATTTTTTTTATATATATCAACAGATACATAATGATTACTTGTCAACATATATTCTGTTATCAGCTGTAGAAAAATACAGAACTTCAGAGCTCGAAGACTTAATGACTAAGCTAACTATAGGATATTTTGTGAAAAGGAGTATTTACCTATTTTAATATATTTCTTCTCCTGGGGAGGTAAAAGTTCACTTTTACTAACTCTGATGTTCTAGCTATACTGCTGTCGGAATAATCTTAATGAATTTCTTGATTTGTAAATCAGAGTTCAAATCCAGAAGACAATGTCTTTTAAAAGTCTCTCTTTGGGGTTTATTTTATGACCAGCATATCTGGTCAGCCCCTGTCCAAGACAATTACAGAGAGATGGTTGTCTTTGTGCAATTCTCATTGTTATTCACTGGCAGGGTAGTCATCAGAGGGTCACATTAAAGTTCATTCAATCAAAGCTGTGGCAGTAGCAATAGTCCGCCTCAGGTCAATTCCCTCTCTTGGGATTTGTAGGGCACTACCTGAAGTTATTTGCGTAATTTTATGTAGCATTAGTGTCTTGATACTTTGTAGCAAAGATTTCAAAGGCAACAAATCTGTATCTAGTGTTCTACTCCAATGACAATCCAATTATCTTTCCTTTTACTGTGTTATTGTAACCATTTTTATGTATCCTCTGGTATCTTCTAAATTCATTTGCACTTAGCTGTAATCTCTATATAATGTGTATTGTTATCTTTATGTTGGTGGTTATAATTAGGTTTTGTATTTCTCTGTTCATGTAGTTATTTGTTACGTACTTGTAATCATCGTTGGAACCTCTGCCTTTTACTTTTCAGATAATCTTTAAAAGCATTCCCTTCTGCTGCAATAGATAAACCATAGCCAAGAAGTATCTGCTTTTCTTCAATGAGAGTAAAGGGATCTTAGGCAACTCATATCAATATCTAAATCGGTTAGTTTAGGTGAATCCCAGCTATGTCTTGAGTTTTTTAATCTATGCATAAGTACAGATGTGCTTAAATATATAGAGATTTATGTGTGCACATGCACAGATAGATATATGTATATTAAGGCCAAGTGAGTTCTGTTACTTCCATTGCAGTATCATTTGCAGATATTTTTATGAGGCTATTTTACCAAAATATTCTTCATTTCTAATGCATGAATAAGTTTTATATGATGTACATTCCTGCATATTCTGCAGGAGAAGTACCTAAAAGGTATTTTTTCAGCCTGAAGGGGGAACAAAAAGCATGAAAACTCACAGCCATGAAGAGTGTTCTGATCAGGAATATATGAAGTATATATGTGGATAATCATTCCTTTCGAATCCAAATATCCAAACTTAAACTGATATTTTAGTATCAAACCTTAAATGCAAACAAAAACATGTGATGATAATCTAGATGTAATTTCTGGGATATTTCTATTTTGGGGATTCTAAAAAGACTGTGAAACATTCTTGTTTCTTGGAAGGGGTGTTATTTAAAATACTAAAAATTGAAATGTATGTAACACAAACTGGTTCAAAAATGATGATTTTATATATTTTTATGAGAATTATTAAAAAGGTAGAAATATGAGATACTACTTCATGGAGGAAAAACTCAGAAAATAAATAGGACAGCAAAATAACAACTAAAAGGGCTAAAGCAATGACAAGTATTGTTTAGCATTAAAGAAAGTAAATTAATTTGTAAATCCAAAGACAAAACCAGAGACTGTTCAAGAATGAGGAAGAAACATTTCATCTTGATTTCAGAAAATTAAGCATGGAAAATTCAGGCAATGTTCTCCAAAATGGCTGGAATAGATAAAGATGAGGGAGAAACAAAAACTAGATAAACCTTTTGAAGACTGCAACATGATTAGGTGGTAACAGAATATTTTCAGAAGGCAGAATAAAGTTGTTACAGTGTTGTGCAACGCACTGGCAAGCTTTATCAAGATGTTCTGAAGTCAAAGAATTTAGTCATAGAATCATAGAATGGTTTGGGTTGGAAAGCACCTTAAGCTCATCTAGTTCCAATTCCTCTGCCATGGGCCGGGACGCCTCACACTAGGTGATGTCATCCAAGGCTCTGTCCAGCCTGGCCTTGAACATTGCCAGGGATGGAGCATTTACCACTTCCTTGGGCAGCCTGTTCCAGTGCCTCACCACCCTTGCAATAACAAACTTCTTCCTTATATCTAACCTTTTTCCCCTGTTTAAACTTGGACCCATTACCTCTTCTCCTATCACTACAATCATGACAACAGACAGAATAGGAGATTAAGATGACTTCCTATTATACAATATATAATTTGTCATTTTTTTCTTTTGGGACAAGAGATGCTAGAGATGAGGCTGAGGAAACACTCTCTTGTGTGGTTTACTGATACATTCAAAGTACTTTATTGAGTAATTGTGACTGTTTGTTCCAAACAATGAAAGTGACTTGCGCAAATGATAGGTAGAATTTGCAGTCACGAAGTCCTTTTTGAAAGTTGGATTTTCCCCAGTTCTTCCTGGAGATAACAAAAGAACAGAATTTAACTGCTTCTGCAAAATTTTTCTTCAAAACTTTTCTTCAAACTGGTTTTGATATAGTATCATAATTTTAAAACACTTAGAGAAGATAAGGACTTTGAGCGAGATCTTGCCTCTATTGAAATACTGTTTTTTTCCCGCTTGATTTCTGTGTGGTGCTCAATAGCCAGGTGTTTCTTTTCCCCCTTGTTTCTTTGTTGAGCAAAGCTTACAAATTGCAAAACTCCCAAAAGAAAAGCAGTGCTGTTCACACGTCTAGCTGAACCAAACAGTTTCTTACCTGCTGCAGGACTTGTGCTTCTTAATAACATCTTTACCCAACTACATGAAAATTCTTTTAAGAAGTAGCTGTTTGGCTTACATTCATTTAACAGCCACAAACATAATAAATAGCAAATCAAAGCTTCCATGGAATTTTAGGTAATTATTCTCCATTCACATCTGATAAAAGCAGAGTGTTGAAAGAAAATCTTAGTTCAGCTAGTGATAAATTTAGCTGTGAAACATATAGGTTCATGTTTGTCGTGGTTTAAGCCCAGCCGGTAACTCAGAACCACTCAGTCTCTCTCTCACTCCCCCCTCTTCTTCCTAACCCCGATCCTGGAGGGGTGGGGAGGAGAATCAAAAGAATGTAACTCCCACAGGCTGAGATAGGAACAGTCCAGCAACTAAGGTATAAAACAAACCACTGCTGCTGCCACTAATAATAACAATGACAAGGGAAATAACAAGGGAAGAGAACACAACCGCTCACCACCCGCCGACCAATGCCCAGCCTGACCCGAGCAGTGATCTAACCCTTCCGGATAACTGCCCCAGGTTTATATAGTGGGCATGACATGCTGTGGTATGGAATACCTCTTTGGTCAGTTCGGGTCAGGTGTCCTGTCTCTGCTTCCTCCCGGCTTCCCCTCCTCCCTGGCAGAGCATGAGACTCAGAAAGTCCTTGGTCAGAGTAAGCATTACTGAGCAGCAACTGAAAACATCAGTGTCATCAACGCTGTTTCAGCTACTGCTGAACCCAGGACAGTATCCCTTACCATTCACGTCATGCTCAGATCCCACATTTTTCAATATACCATCACTCTTCTCTCATATAGATATCTATGTACATGTACCCACACAGACACACACAGACACACACACACACACACACAAAGAGAGACATCATTCCTTAATGCATGGACCAATCCCTGTAAAGCTGCTGAGTTCATCCAGTCTATGATGTCAGGCTCCATCTCTTGTAACAGTCTTTCAGAGCAGGAGAGAGTGTGCAGTATTGGACTGTTGCCTGCTGATGGCACTGCGGAACTCATCTGGTCACTGCTGAGCTTGTCTGATTTTCTCAAAGTTCATCATTCTTTGTTGGGATGATGGTCGGAGGGAAGTCAGGGCCAGTTGCTGGTGACCTGAAGACATCTAGTTGGTGGGCTATATAGTGCTACATAGCAGGCAGCAGCATACAATTGAGTTCATTGGCTGTTTTCCCCTAAAATCAAATCCCCTTGAGGTACACATCAGACTTCCCCATCTTCCCGCATTACCCACCAAGTATATCCAGGTCCCTGAGCAAAAGCAATCCCACAAGTGGGTTTGCCTTAACCTAAAGCAGGAATAACCCAGACAGTCTTCCCCAGCAAACTCTTTATGTGCACCGCAGGAACTTTTTCCCCCTCTACAGTGTGTAAAAGTTCTAACTGGGCTGGGCCAGCCCTGTTGGCAGATCCTCTGGTGTTGATCAACCAGGTGGCTTTTGGTAAATGTGTATCCCAACGTTTGAAAGTCCCACCACCCATTGCTCTCAGTGTAGTTTTAAACAGCCCATTGTACTGTTTGATTTTCCCAGAGGCTGGTGCATGGTAGGGGATGTGATATACCCACTCAGTGCCATGCTCTTTGGCCCAAGTCTCTATAGGGCTGTTCCAGAAATGAGTCCCATGGTCTGACTCAATTTTCTCTGGGGTGCCAAGTCGCCACAAGATTTGTTTCTCAAGGCCCAGGATAGCGTTCCGAGCAGTGGTGTGGGGCACAGCTTATGTTTCCAGCCATCCGGTGGTTGCTTCCACCATGGTAATCACATAACGCTAGCCTGGCGGGTTGGTGGAGTGCAATATAATCAATCTGCCAGGCCTCCCCATATTTATACTTCAGCCATTGTCCTCCATACCAAGGAGGCTTTAACCACTTGCCTTGCTTAATTGGAGTGCATGTTTCACAGTTGTGAATAACCTGAGCAATAGTGTACATTATTAAGTCCATCCCTCGATCACGAGCGCATCTGTATGTTGCATCTCTGCCCTGATGGCCTGAAGTGTCACGGGCCCACCGGGCCAAAATAATTCACCCTTATGTTGCCAATCTAAATCCATCTGAGCCACTTCAATCTTAGCAGCTTCATCCACTTGTTGGTTGTTCTGGGGTTCCTCAGTGGCCCGACTCTTGGGTACATGAGCATCTACATGACGTACCTTCACCACCAGGTTCTGCACCCGGTGTCCTGGGTTCAGCAGCAGCAGTCATTTTTCTTCTTTTTAGTAGCTGGTGCAGTGCTGTGTTTTTGACTTTCGGCCTGGGAACAGCACTGATAACACCGATGTTTATAGTTATGGCTTAGAATGTTTGGTTTGACCAAGGACTTTCTGAGTCTCGTGCTCTGCCAGGGAGGAGAGGAAGCCAGGAGGAAGCAAAGACAGGACACCTGACCCAAAGTGACCAAAGAGGTATTCCATACCACAACACGTCATGCCCAGGATGGGAAGAACTGGGGGCAGGAACCCAGAAGAGTTCAGTTCACGGTTCGATCATCAGGTGATGAGTGGTTGTATTCTCTTCCCTTGTTATTTCCCTTGTCATTTCCCTTGTCATTATTATTATTGGTGGTAGCATCAGTGGTTTGTGTTATACCTTAGTTACTGGACTGTTCTGATCTCAGCCCGTGGGAGTTACATTCTTTTGATTCTCCTGCAGATTCTGCCCCCATTGGAGTGAGGGGGAAGAAAGAGAGGGGAGTGAGTGCGCGAACTGGGTGAGTTATAGTGGCTTAAACCACGACAATGGCTTTTACCTTGGCAAACTGACTTGATTCACCCTCTCCTTCAGCAGTTTCTGCCACTTGTCGTCAAGGACTCCGTACAGCTGCCTTCCATCTCCCATGCTTTCCCACAGTATGGCAGGACCCATCAGTAAACAAGGCATATTGCTTTTCACTTTCTGACAGTTCATTATATGGTGGGGCCTATTCAGCACGCATCACCTCCTCCTCTGGTGACATTCCAAAATCTTTGCTCTCTAGCCACTCCATCATGACTTCTAAAATTCCTGGATGACTGGGATTTCCTATTCGAGCTCATTGCCTAATTAGTGCAGCCCACTTACTCCATATAGCATTGGTTGCATGATGTGTAGAGGAGACCCTGCCTTTGAACATCCAGACCAGCACGGGCAACCGGGGTGCCAGGAGGAGCTGTGCTTCGGTGCCAATCACTTCCAAAGCAGCTCGAACCTCTTCATAGGCTGCCAGTATCTCTTCTTCAGTTGGGGTATAGCTGGCCTCAGATCCTCTGTATCCCCAACTCCAAAAGCCAAGGGGTTGACCTTGAGTCTCCCCTGGAACTTTCTGCCAGAGGCTCCAGCCAGGAGCATTCTCCTCGGCTGCAGTGTAGAGTACATTTTTTACATCTGGCCCGGTCCAGACTGATGCAAGGGCTACTGCATGAACTCTCTCTCGTTTAATTTGCTCAAAGGCTTCTTGTTGCTCAGGGGCCCATTTAAAATCATTTTTCTTTGGGGTCACATGTTAGAGAGGGCTTACAATCAAACTGTAATTCGGGATCTGCATCCTCCAGAACCCCACAGCACCCAAGAAAGCTTCTGTTTCTTTCTTATTAGTTGGTGGAGACATTGCTGTTATCTTGTTGATCACATCTGTGGGGATCTGGCGACGTCCATCTTGCCATTTTATTCCTCAAAATTGAATCTGCTGTTCAGGTCCCTTGACCTTACTCCATTTATGGTAAAACTGGCTTTCAGCAGGATTTGGATTATTTTCCTCCCTTTCTCAAAGACTTCTTCAGCTATATCGCCCCACACAATAATGTCATCAATGTATTGCAGGTGTTCTGGAGCTTGCCCCTGTTCCAGTGCAGTCTGGATCAGTCCATGGCAGATGGCAGGGGTAGTTGGTTCCAAGTGTACTGGACGCCCCTCCAAGTAGAAGCGAACTGTGGCCTGCACTGCTGCCAGAGGAATTGAGAAAAATTCATTGGCAATATCAGTCATGGCATACCACTTTGCTGCCTTTGACTCCAGTTCATACTGAAGTTCTAGCATGTCCGGGACAGCAGCACTCAAGGGTGGTGTAACTTCATTCAGGCCACAACAGTCTACCGTTAATCTCCACTCTCTGTTAGACTTTTGCACTGGCCATATGGCGCTATTAAAGGGTGAGCAGATCCTACTGATCACTCCTTGACTCTCCAGTCTATGGATCAGCTTATGGATGGGAATCAGGGAGTCCCAGCTGGTGCGATATTGCCGCTGGGGCACTGTTGTGGTCGCAATTGGCACTTGCTCTTCTTTGACCTTCAGCAGCCCTACAATAGAAGGATCCTCTGAGAGACCAGGCAAGGTGGGCAGCTGCTCAATTTCCTCTGTCTCCAAAGCGGCAATACCAAAAGCCCATCGGTACCCTTTTGGGTCTTTGGAATACCCTCTCCTGAGGTAGTCTATGCAAAGGATGCATGGAGCCTTTGGACCAGTCACAATGGAGTGCTTTTGCCACTTCCTCCCAGTCAGGCTGATTTCAGCCCCCAGTACAGTCAACTCTTGCGATCCTCCTATCCCTCCAGAAATAGAAATGGGTTCCACCCCTTCACAGCTTGATGGCATCAGGGTACACTACTAGAACCTTATACTTGTGTGGGACTGATGTGCCAGGCCATCTGATCCACACAGTCCAGTAAATCTGATTTTCCCTTACCTCCACCTGGCTGGTGGCAGGGCCCCTCTAATAGTGATCACAACACTGGACACTTAAGTCTTGTAGAAAAGGATTACTCTTCTTTATCACAGGAGCTGGAAGTAAAATCAGCTGTTCCACTCCATCTGTGAACCTGCTCAGCAGAGACTGAAGCTGCAGTTTTCATGTGATGATCATTCTTGACCTTTGTTCTCCTCTTCAGTTCATGCACCAGTTCCTCCAGAGCTGAGGTAGGTTTTCCATCCCACTTTCTCATGTATTCTCAGTGATCCCACAGGTAAAACCATAGGGTGGCCTGTGGCGTGTACCTCCTATATCTTCTCTCACGAGCAGTAGGACGCCTTTTGTTAATAGCTGAGACGTGGGCTGGTACGCGTGGGGGGCTGAATAGATCGGATAGATCATCTCTCAATTGTTTGAACTCCTGGGCCAGTTTTTCCACAGCTGAAATGATGGAAGGGGTGAGATTGTTTTCAAACTCTCGCAGTTGACGAATCATTTCATCCGCTGTTGGTGGTACTATGTCTTGCCAGCTTATTGATGCCAGTGAATGGGCATACGATGATGGTGCACTCTGTGTAAATTTCTGCCACATGGGTCATGTACATTCAACTTCATCTGGATCTACGGACGCATTCCCAGCATCCGGCCTACGATAGGTCATCTCTACAATGGCTGATTCCTTCAGAGACTGGATGCCTTTCTCTGTTGTGGTCCAGTTGGCCAAACAACTCATAACATCATCCTTGTACGGAAACCTTCCTTTCACAGCTACCAAGAGCTGCCTCCAAAGGCTGAGGGACCGTTTCTCTCTTGCAATTGCTTTGTCAATTCCCCCTTCTCTAGCAAGTGGTCCCAGCTGCTTGGCTTCCCTACCTTCTAGTTCATGACCATCGGCCCCATTGTCCCAGCATTGGAGCAAACAGGTGATGACGTGCTCTCCTGGATGACGGGTGAAATCTTTTCAGTGATCTCGCCCTTCCGGGTAACTGCCACCAGTTTATATAGTGGGCATGACGTGCTGTGGTATGGAATACCTCTTTGGCTAGTTTGGGTCAGGTGTCCTGTTTCTCCTTCCTCCCGGTTTCCCCTCCTCCCTGGCAGAGCATGAGGCTCAGAAAGTCCTTGGTCAGACCAAAATATTACTAAGCAGTAACCGAAAACATCGGTGTTATCAGCGCTGTTCCCAGGCTGAAAGTCAAAACCACAGCACTGCACCAACTACTAAGAAGGAGAAAAATGACTGCTGCTGCTGAACCCAGGACAATGTTGTACTTTATCTCATAGATTCTTCAGTATCATGTAGGGAATACATATTTCAAATCCTCCTTAGGGATAAGATACCGAAGGATTGTCACATAAGTTTTAGATCTCTGCTCCAAATTAATATAGTTTTGGAATAATTCAAAGATTTTTTTGTGGATTTTTTTAAGGTGCTTTTCTGAGAGAAATAACTAATTCCATGGAGGCTCTCATTCTGAAATTTTAGATTGTGAATGATATATTTATTGATAAGTTTGTAATGCTACTTAGATTTGCGACTTGCATTTGCTGTATAAATTTTAACATTAGTGTTTGTTCATGGGAGGTGTCCCTGCCCATGATAGGGGGGTTGGAACTAGATGATCTTAAGGTCCTTTCCAACCCTAACTATTCTATGATTCTATGATTTAGCTGTCTGAGATGATAAAGAATAGGATCAGTTTTTTTCTTCAGATCATAATGGAGTCTCCCTTACTTTCCACACTTGTTCTGAGAGCAATACCCTAGTGACCTGTCTTTTTCATGGCAAGGTGTAAAATTTCTTTGTCCTTAATTTCTGAGGATGATAAAAATGGGAATATAAATGAAAGCAGTAAGACTTATAAGAAAGACTTTCTTTAAACATTTAAAATTGTATTAATTAATGGGTTTTGATTGCAGAGTGATCTAATTTGCTCTTTATCTCCATCACCATACTCACTCCCTTAGACCTGTTTTGAAAGCTGTCAGTGCCTTTTCAGGTTTAAGGGGCTCAGATAAACATTCATCTGGAAGTGACTGTGTACTTTTCTTGCTCACTGTAGCTTCTTTCTTTTGTCTTATCTAGGTTCTACATGGTTTTTTGAATTGAATTTTGGTTTTGCATACAGAAATAAGAGCAATTGTGGTTTTGTAAAATTCTCAGTTCTTCTGTAAAGTTATTATTTTCCCCTTATATTTCTTTGAGTGGATATGTAGGAGAGCTTGGTATTTGAATGGTGGAAATATAAATAGCTCCTCATTTTCATTACATGGTTATTGCTGTAATTTGTAAAATTTCTGAAAGCTGATAATAATCTAACATTTTGATTGTATTTTTTTTTTTCTTGAAGGGCACTATGAGGAGGTATATGATAACCAGCTTAACTTGGCCTACTATTTCAATGACCCTGAGGACAAGTGGTTAAGTAATTACTTTCATGAGCAATGCTTTAACACTGCTAAACTGATAACAACTGATATCAGGAAAAGAGAGGCACAAGCACATGCAAACATGGGCCTCATCAAAGAGGAACAAGGTAAGTCACTGAGTCATAAAGCTGCATTTTATCAGCATTTTAGACAGCCATCTTTGATTTGCAACCATAATTTGAAAGAAGTTTTAAAACTCTTACAATTTTAATTTTTGGAGGTGCAAATAGGAAGATAGAAAAATCTGTAATTATTCATGGATCTCTGAATCATGTTTCCTCTGACATTCCATCTACTGTTGAAAGTTCTCCATCAGATGAAAAACAAAACGCAAGTTTAAGGGATGCATTTGTTTAGTGCAAAATTTCTTTGGATTTGACCTTACTTCATTTTGCTTGTTTTTTGACGAGACTCGTAATGCTGCCTCAGGCCACCGGCGTTTGAGTAGAATGGCATCTGTGGTTACACAAACTGAGTTGATTTAAGAGGTATAAATGAGTAATTCAGTTTAATCCTACCTCCAACTTATACTTGGATAAAATGGCCTATATTTTTTGCTTCCTTTTTAAAAACTACCTTCTGGTAGTTTGACTGAAAAAGGCACCCTGTTTGTTGGTACACGACTGCCACATTGGTGTTTGCTTCAGATTTGTATCTTACCACAAGCGCTTTTTCTCCATTCATTAATCTGTACCCTCAAACTGTGAGACTCTGAAATTAGGAAAGATATTAACAGAAGTAATTAGAATCATAGAGCAGCCCAGGATGGAAGAGATCTCTGGCCCAAACTTTCATGGGAAAGATTGCCAAGATGAGATTGGTTTAGCACCTTGTCCAGTTGCATCTTGAAAAGCTCCAGTAATGGGAACTCTACCGCATCCCTGGGGAGGCTGTTCCAGTGAATTATTGCTCTCACTGTAAATATTACTTTCTTATATCAAGATGAACCTTGTTTCTATGTTTAAAAACATATACATTATCTTTCATGGCTGAAGAGTTTGTGTGTGTATAGTAGTCTGGGTATAAAAGCGTTTTCCTATATTTGTATAAAATCCTTTCGTATTGTGGGAAGACAAGCAATGAGTGACCCTCAAATAACTGAATAAGATCTCTCTTTCAGTTTTAATTCCTAAGTGTAGCGGATGCCTAGCCATTGCTTCAAATATATGTGTTTTGTTGTATAGTTATCACAATTTTTTTTAAGTTTGACTTTGTGGGTTGAAAATATTCCAACTTTGAGCTCAGTTTGTGGCTGGTTTCTCAAATAGAATGGCTTTTCTTAGAGAGAAAAAAGAGTCACAGAAATGGAAATACTTTTTTTTTTAAATAGTGTAATTCCTGTAAATATCTGACAGAATGGGTGTGTCTTGAAAGATGACCTAATTTCCCAACAGAAACCTGGATGTAAAACACAAAACCTGCAGCCTTCTGTTCCCCTTTCATCTCCCCTTCCTCCTCCTCTCCTTCACACCCCCTTCCCTCCCCCCACCCTCCCCCCCCACCCCCTTAAGAGGTTATTGTCCTGCGTTATTTTTCTCATCTTCTGTTGTAGTTGAAACATCACACTTTTTTTCAATATGTTCTCATCTTTTCTAGGCTGCTGGTCATTCACACTGTTTTACTCTGAACTGTTGCCATATCTGTCTTACCTGCAACACCCAGAGCTGAATTCAGTTTTAAAATTTGGGTTCCTATCAATGATAAAAAACCCACTTGTTTTTCTCACAAGTGGTTTTATTTGTGCTTTCAAGTATGACATTTACATTCTTCGTTTCGGCTTAAATTGCATACTCATATTCAGTTCATGACTTCAGTAATCTCTAAATTCTTTTTGAAGAACCATTAACCAGCTATTCTTTCTGCATTCTGAGATCAGCAGTTAGTTCTGCCAAAATGCAATATGTTGCTTTCTTTTTGCATGGAGTAGCATCCTGTGTTTTGTAGGCAGTTTCTAGAAATTGTCAATATTGCTTTGAATTCTGAATTGTCCTTTAACATGCATTTCTTTTTCCTACTTTGGTATTATTTGAACATTTTAAAAGCATTTTCTATCCTGTAATTCAGACCCTTAATGAAAATGCTAAGTAATAAACTGGACCTAGTACAGGCATCTATGGAACCTCATCAAATACCTTTTCCACACTGTAGTTCCACATAAGTAGTTCTAATGAACTACTTATAACCAACATCTATATGGGATTTCCTAACTAGTTTGCACTCACCCAACAATAATTGCAGGTGAACTATGCTTCCCTCATGCTTTGCAAGGAAGTTATATTATAGAAATTATTATTCCTATATAGAAGCTATATTTACAAGAAAGTTATAGTCAAAATGAGAACGAATTTACTAACAAATAGAAGGTTGGTTTGATGACATTAGCTCTTGATGTATTGAAGTTGCCTATAATATTTTCATGTTTTCTTTAAATGCTTGGGAATAGTCTGTTTGAGTATGTATTTATTCCAGTATTGTTTTAGGAATTTAAATTACACTAAATCCAGTTTTCCAGTAGATAAGGTAACGCCTGCTTGAAGCCCAGTCAGTCGCAACCAAGTTATCTTCATTTTGAGTGAAAAATGCTTAATTAGCTTATCTGTCTGATGCTCAGTAGGCTAAAATTATTGAAGTTGATGGTTTGGTTTGTTTGTTGGGTTTTTTTTTGGGGGGGGGTTTCAGCTTTTTCGCTTGGTCCTTCAGTTACTAAAAAATAAAATTATGAGAATGTGCATAAAAGCAAGCATCTCTATCTTTTTGCAGCTTTAAAGGCTTATACTAAGTGTGTCTCACTGCCGTTATCCAACCACTGCCAAAATAAAATCAGCATTTCCTAGTTCTATGATGTGTTAAGCAAAAGTTGCTGAATACTTAAATATATTTAAGCCCATTACAAAACCCAATGAGTATAGTCATGAAATTCACTTTGAGATGCTCAGAGAAGGGTGAATTTAATTTTCCTGCTGTAAAACATTAGAAACTTCCAGAAGAGAATCTTATTATTAACATTGGTTGGAAGAGATAAAGCAAAGTGCTTTTTCACTGCCCAGGGTAAAGCTCCACCGTATAGTAGGATCTGTCCTTTGCAGATGTTTCTTTCCAGAGGGAGAGAAAAGGAAAAAAAAGAGGAATCTGAGAGAGTAAGCATAGGAATTGTTTTGTGGGTCTACTGAGTAAAAGACAGTAGATGTATTCCATGCACTCTTTATTTTCAGTGGGTGAAAAATTAAATCACAAGTTCTATTTGAAGAAAAGGTGTAGGAGCAGGTGTTGAGTTGGCATTGTATATAATTGCATAAGTATTTATGGTGTTATATGTAAAATTCTAAACATGCTAATTTTAATATTAGAGCAGATAGATATAGTTTGTTAATTGGTCTTTTTGCTCAGTTATTTATAATTATGTAATCTAGTTATCTTGTGAACTGAATGAGTCAGATGCTCACTTCCTATGGGTGTGTATATTCATATATACACAGGAATAGATACACATGTATAGACAGGTATGTGTGCATTAATATACACATATACGAATATGTATTTGTGCTTGTATTCCTCAAGGAACCTGGTCTAGTGGATGGTGTCCCTGCCCATGGCAGGTGGTTTGGAACTAGAGACTGGAACTAGACCTCTAAGGTCCCTTCCAAACCTATCCATTCTATGATTCTATATAAATACAAGGATATTTCTGTAGGTATGTGAATGATGCCTAACATGTACATGATACTTTCCTCTGATTTAAATTATCATATCTATATTAACTGCATTGATTAATAGTGCAGACAGGAAGATAGGAAAATTTGCAGGAACAAAAAGTCAGTCTTTTGTTCATATGTGCATCCTTTTAACTGTAAATATCTCGTACTGGTTTTTTTCAGTTCTCTAACCCAACAGTATATTTTTTATTATTTGTGAATGGAAGCTGTCTCTATATGCTTAGGACTGATTGCTTGTGAATATAAAGTTAAACATGTACTTGTAAAGGTTGTTATTTGCCTTATATATATTTGCAAAATATATTGCGAATCAATAAATTTGCTGGGTAATATTTGTATAATCAAATTTAAAGTTCTTTGACTTTCAGCCTGGTCCCTGTCCTAAAGGCTGGATATAATCTGATGTTCATTAATCTTCAAAGATAAATATTTGAGATGTCAGCAGTGTAGACTTCAGTCGTGATATTTGGATGCAGGTGATTATGGCTGTCAGTACAGAAGGGAAAGAAATGACTAATAATTCGGTAGCCTTCTACATGCACAAATGGAACATTTGTCTTGAAGCAAGCATTATTTTAGTGATATTTCTTTACAGAATGAGATTTTAACTTCTTTAAAAAAACCTGTGTTTGTTAAATAAGGTCTCTGCTTGCAGGTTACCTAAATGAAGTGCTGCTCATTGATTATTGTAGGAGTGTTCCGGTTATGATCCTGTTCCATGCATTGCAGTCGCCCATAGTTAGCCTTTCTTCAGGAGACTGATAATAAATAGTTAGTTTGGTTACTAGTAATTTTCCCATATAGCTATTAAATGTGCTGATGTCACTTTATGCACTTCAAAAAAAAGCAGTATCATCTCCCCCTCCTCGCCCCCTGCCATTAAATCCAGCATTACTTTTCACTCAAGTAAGCACTGGCTTTGTTACAGAATCTCAGTTAAGAGAAATTAATTTTAAAAAATCTGTTTATTCCTGTGTTTTGAATGTGGTTTTAGAAGTAATACCAGTCATTGCAAATGTGTGCATTTTTCTGCATACTAGAGAATACGATTATCATAGCCTGTGATAGTTTTATTATTAATAGTGTAAATTCTGCTAAAGTTAATTGTGAACTTCAGGTTTACACTGCTGTATCTTGCAGAAGTAACAGTCTGAATGTTTTGATAAACATAATGGCCAGTGATAGTGCGCATAGGTTCTTACTCTACCAGTGCTCATCATTACAATATTTGAGTGATTTATTTTCTGTATTAAATGGTTAGCATCTGCTGGCCATGAAATTACGTAGGCCTTAAATATACATCAAAAAGATTCAGATAACTTACATCAGTAATAAAATAAGTCCAGGTGAAACAAGAGATTTGTACTTGTATTTGCTTGAAATAGGTTATAACAAAATTAAATATAGTATATTTCTATGTTATTCAAAAGCATAATAAAAAAATAAAAACATATCTGAAAGTGTACTTATTCTAATAGCAACTGTTAAGGCCACTACAAATAATAGATGTGTTTGTATAAATATGTGTGTACATAGATATATATATATGTACATGTATATATACATACACATATATATGCAGGCATATGTATGCATACATGCGTGCACACACTTTCAAAATAATCACTGCTTTCAAGCAAGTACCGCGGATGATACCAAAATTTCAATCTTAATATCAAGCAATTCTGCATTTGTGGGAGAATCTTAAAGATGACTAATTAATATATCTGATGGTGTTTTTCCTTAAGGCACACACTTATAAAGGATTGGTTAGTAGTACATTGTCTGTGGGACAGTGGAGAAGGAAAAGTGAGATCAAGAACTCTGGAAGTAATGAAAACATCATCACTACAAACTTACTATAAATACCTACCCTCCCACTCTCAAATAATGCAAGGATCTCAACACTTATACTTCAGAGGTTAACAACAAAGGTAGACATCCACAGACCACCATGGTTGCTTTCCTGCATGAGTAAATTAAGCCATGCTCAGGAATGTCTATGATTGCTGGAGCATAGCCTAGTGCTAAAATGGTGTTACTAGTCCTGCAAATGCTTTTAGCTTGTACTAACTTAGACCTTCCTGCCCTGCAATTATTCATGGACACAGTTTGGTAATTAGGAGTGTTGCAGGGACTTTTTCTAGCAGTTTGCAAACAGTCACACTGTTTTGAAGGCTAAGAGAGTTTACTAGGATAGACACACCTTTTCATACCTGCTGGTTGCTTGGAAACACTTCTGGTTACATTTAACTAGTTTTGAGAAAGCACGGAAATGTCACAGTAGAGTCCAGTGAATAAAACTTTCACAATTAATTCCAAATGTAAATCAGTGCCATGCCAGAAACTGCATAACCTCAGGTATAAGAGCTGTCACATGTGTGAACATTATGCTGTTCTCCCAATGCAGTGGTGACTTCAAATTAGTCATCAGATTTATACTCTGCTAGCATATAAGGATCAACAAAAGGAAATGCTTGCAGACCAGAAAGACTAAAGGCAGACAGAATTAGTAACAGAGAGAATGCAAAGCAAATGACAATGTTAGATATCTCATTGATAATTCCTATGACATACAGCTAATCTGTGAATCAAATTTTGTCTGTCTTTGTGTGGTTTTTGGCCTGCAATTCTTAAAGAATTCCTGATCAGGTTCTCCTCAGTCCTTTCTAAAATAAGCTTAGACACTTCAAAAAATCTGCCATGTTCTCCAAATTAATGAAGGTTTCTAAGTGTTCAGTCTTAATCCAGTTCTGCCTTGATTGCAAGCAGTGTTAAGCTTCTGTTGCTTTTCAGTCAGAGCAGTGTTATGCCAGAGTTGATAATTTCTGATTTCTCTGCACCTACCCCCAAAATATTAATAAATTGCACCTAATTTATGAGAAAGGTCTAATTGTTCTCTCTGTAATCATGGATAAAATACAGTCTATTTTCTATATTAGAATTTGATACAGACTTTTCTGGTTGAAAGGCTACTGAACACAAGGAATTTATAAATAAATAGGGAGTGGGAAACATGGTTCCTACGAATTTTGATAATCTGGACTAAGACTGAGAAGTAGGACTGTACCTATCGTTTAACTATGCTGCTGAAATTAAAGTTTTTAATCAAAGCATTATAGAGCTTGGTGGAAAAATTTCTGTTCAGTTTAATGGGCTTTTGATGCAAGCGTCTGAAGATTAAGTACAAATTTCTAAATACATTTGGTAAACAACAATTTACAGACAGTTTGTAACATCACCTTTGTTTTTTGGAACTTAAAAAGCTTAAATTGATTATTTTCCTGTTCTCAGTAGGTCCTATTTAATCCATTGATAAGAAATTGTTGCTTTTGTATTTTTGAATTGTTTATGGCAAGTGTTTTTCAATTAAAAACTGTGGTGCATAAATAAGTGAGAGAAACTCGGCATACATTCATGAGTATATATGCAGAGGAAATATGCACGTTTAAGCAGAATTTCCCCAATTGGTTTGGCTTCAGGCAGCAATCATTTATATTCAGATTAGGAAAAAAAATGTTAATATTGCAAAATGAAGTCCTAAAAAAGTCTAAAAAGGAAAAAGTTAAAATTGTTTATGAAATTTCTTATGCTTTTGTGTGTGCACATTTTGTGATGTTTTAATTGCATAAACCTGTAGTGTCTTTTGCTTCTAGTAGATTATGAAGTATAGCCAGAACAAAATTCACCTGTGGGTTGGATGGCCCACATGAACCTTCTATGTTACTAGAACTTTATATTGTTACCTGTGTTGCAAGTCTGCTAAGCCCACTTAAATAGTAAATCCTCATTGTGCTGTATAATGTAGAAATGAAAAGTGCTGTTTTACAGTCCACAAAATTGGATACAGCTGGTAAATAAAATAAAACTGTGGGGCGACATTTGTGAAAAGTGAGATTCCTTTGTGTAAGAAACTTCTTTTGGTTTAAAATGATACCCAGATAAGTTTGTGATTTTTGGTAAAAGATTAGCCTTGTAGCTTCCTTTGTCATTTTTTTATAATTGTATTTTTCATAATGTGAACCAAAAAGAGAAAAGGGATTTAAAGATACAAATGCCAATGTAATTATTTTATAGGAAGCCTGAATGCTTGTCAAAATATGGTGGTGGTTTTAAGGAGGGTAACTGTTCTAGAGATTTAGAGACTCTGTATCCTTTAAGTCAGGAACCACCATTCTGCTCTGTGTTTATACAATACTATTTCCTGTATGCCTCTGTGACACTTATACTTGGTAAGTTTCAGTAATAAATTGAAAACTATATGTGAACATGCTGGTCAGTGCTTAGTTGCTGCCAAGCAGCATGCTGTCCTCTATAATATGTACAGCACAGTTCTACCTGTCTGTCTGTTTGGAATTTGGATAGATGTCTATTCTCAAGCTATTAATTTTCTAAAAAATAGTGGGAATTTATTGTCCTACAGACTTCTTACAACTTCTTAGCAAATTTGTTTGAAGTTCACTGCAAATCTGGTTGGAGGACAGTACAGGCACATAGGTTTGTTTACTTCGGAGACTGACATAAAAATGTCTTTTTGTCCTGCTCAGGGTTTGGAGAGAACAAACAGAAGAAACAAGAGTGTTTCATTTGATTCTTTTAATTTTTCTTTATATAACAGACCTTATTTGGTAGTAACCAAATACCATTGATTTATCATGAATACTTCAGACATGAAAACTTATATTGTCTCATAATCCTATGTCTTCAGTTACATATACCTGTTGCTAAATTTGTTCTGTAAGTTCATGTGGAGACATATTCATAAAAAGAGTCGCTACATCAGGGAACTTCAAGAAACCTTCCCTTAATGGCACATGGAATTCTGCATACCCAGTTTGACCATTTAAAACACTTCTAGTCATTGATTTTCATCATGTCAAGTGAAGCTAACTTTCTTTGTTATTCTTCGCTTACACTATTTCATGAAGTGGTAATATATGGGGTTGTTTTCTGGTGGCTTAAGGATTAAATGCGTAAGTTAACTGGGAAAAAATTTATCGTTGAGCATAATTTAAAAGGTATAAACAGCAGATTTCTGGGAAAGAAAGTCTTCAGATCAGATGCTTTTCTAAGCCAGTGGCAGACTTAAGCAGCCATAAATCCAGATAGATTCCTGGGAAGGACAGATTTAAAAGGTTTGTTAAATAATTGAGTTTATCCTCATGCAAGTGAAGAATGTAGTTCCTCTATAAATGATATCTTATCACATGCTTGTTACTGGTATTGAACTAGCAGGTATTGTATTGAATTGATGTTATAGAAATTAGGTATGTTTTTAGTTCAAATTAGTATACTCTTAAAGTCTAAAAGAAGCTTCTGAATATGCAACAAGAAAGCAAGAAGGGCTTGTTGAGGTCATAAAAATATTCTTCATGTAATTATTTATTCTTACTTTTTTAAAAGGTTTTGTAGGCAATGGAGAGATTTTGAATAAGAGAACTCATGGACAATTCTGTAGAGTTCTTATTTTCACTTCTGAAAATAATTTCTGTGAAAATGAAAAATTTTCTTCATGCTTTTCAGTCAGTTTATACGAATTAAGGCTTACAATTAAGCACAGGGAAGTGATAATTTTCTTTCCACTAGAAAAATATGAGCAGGTTTGCTAAAAGTCTCCTTAATCCTTTCACCATCACTGCCACTTTCTTAGCCTTATTCTTCAAATGGAGAATATTTCAGTCCTGATATAACACCTGGGAACAGCTCTGTATTGTTCCTTTGTAATGAGAAGATCCTCACTATATTCACAGCAGTGCAAAAGTGCTAATTCTAAACTTTGTACTTTATGTTTTCCTTAAAAATATTGACATATGCACAAAAACCCAATCATAAATTAGTGACTGTTCCTGGGTATCTGGTGATTGTAAAGTTCATTTTCAAATACACCATAAAATTGCCTGAAAAGTGTTGCTGTTGTTTGCATTGAATGATTAAAGATATCAGAAATACTTTTAGAAAACATTTTATGTACACTTGGATGTAAGTGTAGCACTGAAGTGAGTTGTTTATACATATCTTTATGTGAGAATCATATTCTTAATGTTTTTGCTATCAAATATTGCTGTTTGCTTTATGTGCATGTTCATAAGACTATGACATTTAATGAAGAGATCTTTTTAAAATATCTATAGCCGTGAGTAAATCATACTATGTTTGATCTGTGTTAAAGATTCAAAGTCCAAGATCTTTGACTAGAACTTAGAATAAAACTGTAATTAGGTTACATCCCTAAAGTCTGATATATCTTTAAACAAGGCTGCAAATGAAACTTTATTAAAACTTCAAATGAATTATTTCTTTGCTTTTTTAAATTCTTTTTCCCTCTCTTCTCTTTCATGTCTATTACTGACATTGCTGCTTGTATTTTACCTGTCTTTTCCGGGGTGTTTTAATTATTTACTGTTTAATGACTGGTATTGAGATGAAGCTTCTTTCAAAGCTGCCTGCTCACTAACAGATTTTTTTGCTTCAAAGCTTTGCAAGGTCTTGGACTACTCCAGCTGAACTAGCAGTTGTCATCGTAAACTTTCCTGGAGGCAGTGTTTCCTCTTAGTAATTGATAAGGGAGGTACTGTTTCCATAGGCGCCTTCTCAGTGGGACTGAAAGCTGATGGGGTTGCATGTCGTCAGCCGTTATCAATAACCTGTGGATGTCATAGGTAAAACAAACACTATGAAGCTATTAATAAAAATATCTTACTCTTCAGGAGATCATAGGATAATTCAAGTTAGAATGGACCTCAGCCGGTCATTAGTCCAACCTGCTACTCAAAGCATCCTTCTGAAGTAGATTATCTGCACAACAGAACGGCTCCAGTGCTGGAGCATTACACCTGATATTAAATTTATTATCAGATGCTGTGAAAAGTAACGGGAATGGGGTAGAATCTGAATAAAATGTAATTGCTACCAAAAAATTTGAGCTGAGACAAGCATTTGACATGTTAGCAATAAAAAAAAAATTTTTAAAAAAGCAATCTATTGAAACTCATCTCCTTCAGTGTCACTTTCAGTATTTAAAAGATAATGATAATATTACTCTTTGAGATGAAATTGTAATATAACTTGTTTTCATTTGGTTCTATTAAGCTAAAAAAAAAAAACCCTTAAGCCCTGAAAAACTTAACTGCGAAGCATGTGCCATTCTTCACTATCTATCATTGCATTTTCACCTCCCTCTCCTCCCTGCATTTGGTTATCTGCCTATAAATACTGAAATATCTGTGAAACCTGAAGCGTGAGCATCCCACTGAGTGTGTGCCTGCTCTTATTCAGAGCCTGGAGCCTTACATTGTGAGAATGCTGAATACGTTTTGCCTCTTAGATAGCCTTTGCATACAGAAAGCACTCTAAAGCTTTACAGACATGAATGAAGAAGGTTTGAATGTTATCGTGAAGCAAGAATTCTATTCTTTTTAAAATGGGTATGCTGTTATTGAACTAGTGTCCAGCATTGTCTGCAATGTTCTCTAGATTAAAATTGACATATATCAAAGTGTTTGTTCATATAAAATCAAATTGAAAAAAGGCATCTAACAAATGCTGCTTTCATAAAATATAAAGGAATTTTGATTGCAAACAAATGTGTTAGTTCATCTGAATATGAATGCAGGACAGACAAGTTAGTGTAATTTTTGTATGGGACCCCTTCAGTTGTCAGTTTTTTCCTGACGTTGGACACTGATCTTGGAAGAGTAAGCTTTTATTTTTATTCTAGGTTGCATGTGGGCAAAATGCTAAACCAATTTGTGCAAAAAGTGTTGCAAAGCCTCCAGAGATTCTAGATTCCATCCTAACCCTCTGTGAAAATGCCTGAAATATTTTTTTACTATTTTTTTCACTGTCAAGCCTAGAGAAAAGGGAAACATTGATGATACAATGTAGTTCAGGTAGCAAGACGGTAAACACAAGTACCTTTCTAACTTTCCAAGTTGAGGTTACACTTAGTATGAAATTGTTCTTTGATTTATTACTGCCTTTCATGTATGTCCATATGTTATACTTTGTACCACTCTCTGTAAAGTATGTGCGATGTCTGTGTGCACATAGTTTTGGGGGAAATCATGTAATTGACACCGGATTTTCTTTGTAGAGTTACTCTGAGTAGTTGAAATCGATCTAGAGAGCAGCTCTATGCCTCGTAGAGAAAATCTGACAGGTTTTACATAAAGCTAGAAGCAACTTAAGGCCTGGAGCTAACCCAGAATTTTGAGAGTGCAGTGCAGTAACTAGAAGAAAGGCAAGAGAAGGATTTTGTTCCCGTCTCCTCTACAACAGAGCCTGTTCCACCTGTACTTACTCTTCATGCTTTCTTCTAAGAAAAAGAATATTTTTCATAGCAGCTCCTCTTCTGGTAATGTGCCTTCAGTTAATTACAGGGGTTTTATTATTTCTAGTCCACAGTAAACTATTCCCAAAGCAGCTGTTGTTTCAGCTGCCTCTGGGAAACTATTCCTTCTTTGCAGTTCAGTAGTGTTGGCAGCATCAGGGGAAGGACAGGCAAGCAATCAGAGAAACTACTGTTATCCCAGTTTGTGAGGTGCCTCTTAAAGAATCTTTTAAGCAACACCTTTTTGGAACATTTTTAATATCGTAATGTGTTTATGACAGGATTTAACATACTGTAAACAGTCCTACAGTGGGTGCTAGAATATGCCCTGGCCTCTAGGTTTTTATAAGTGTGTTTAGCTTTAAGGTAAGTAAATTAGGGCCTCAGAAGACGAGACTATATATATATATATATATATATACACACATACACACACATACATCAGGGAATCACTCTACCAATGCCATATCTGAAGTGTGATGCTCAACTTTCCTTTTATCTCTCTCCTCTCCTTTATGTCCTCAAGCCTTCTACTTCTCAGGCATGCTTTCAGTTGACCTTGAGAGGCTTGCACTCTAGGGACAGTTCTACTGGTGTACTGTCAAACTGCGGAAATTGTCAGAATACCCTGTGATGAGACAGTGTTCATTACAATATTCTTATGAACTGTCTATGTCATTTTGCTAAAACTCCCTGTGGAATCTTTCTGAAAAAAGTTATCAGCTCCTGTATAGTAAATGCAAATAACTCTTAAAAATATTCACCTTGATTGTTGTCTGATTTGTTGTGATTTACAGGAATTTTCTAGAGCTAAGGAACCACAAAATTTCATCTTAAATCTCTTCCACAGTTTTTGTCTTGATTTTGCAGATGGCACAAATTCAGGTTCTTTTATATGAGGTCAGTCCTAGTGACCTCTATACAATTAATTTTATCTCAGGAGTCCAAGGTGGTTCTACTGTTTACTGAATGAGGGCCTTGTTTTATGATTCTTGTGAACTTTTTTTAACACCTCCCAAGACATCTTGTTGTAAGTTAGAAAATTACAACCTCTGTAGATAGTGGTTCACACTGTAAACTGTGACAGATCCTTAACTATTTCAGCATGAATAGTGCTACCAAATTATCATAACTGATTGTATGAAACTAAAAATAATACAAGTAGTTCAAGCAGTTAAACTAAAATGTAAGCCATATATTTTCAAATAGTAATAACATTTTTCTTTTTTACTACTGTTAACTGTTGCTTCAAGCAGATTTTATGTCCATTTTGCAGAGTGAAATAACTGATTAAAAAGATCTCCTAGCTTTAGGTTGAAATATACTATAATATACATAACGATTTATTGTTCCTTTAGGTTGTTGTTTTAAGCTAAATTTAAGTATTTTCTAAAGTCCTCAACAACTGTTTACATTTTAGAATTAAATGTGCTTTCTGCTTATACTACTGCTGCTGAAGAAATGTACCTAAGCAGACCTGTCACTTTTTTCTGTAGTTGTTTCTATGGCATTATTTTCACTGGTGAATGTACAAGCTGATAGAAAAGGAAATCGTTAGGTGCTCTCAGTATTGCTGAGGCATAGAGCTAGACCAGGTCAGTCACTGCATTTTGCAGATTGTGACATTTTAAATTACCTGTACACTACCGGAAGCAATCTGTGGACCTAATTAACATCGCATCTAATTAATATCAGGACTGTATCTAGAGAATTCAAGATAATTTTGCACTGCCTTTATTTATTAAATACTGCATTATATAAATTTGTTATCTTTAATTTTAGTATTGAAAACTTCAAATTTGTGTGCTGTTTTCTTAAGTGGGAGAAACTTCCTTTTTTTTTTTTCTCCTTCAAGTAATCAATGCACTGCTGAATGAGTTCATTTTAATGCACTCAATCATGCCTCTAATGTTTGTAGCTTACGGGCGCAAGCATCAGTAATGCAGGAATGTTATATGGCTTTAGTTTGGTCCATTTCATAAAATATTCATGGAATCAAAAATGTGCATCAAAATAGCGGCTGGGAGAATTACATTTATGTGCCTGCTTTTATGGCAGCTTCACATTTAAACCCATTTGTGTTAATATCTAGTCAATCTTTCTACTTAAAAAAAAAAAAAGGCAAAATAGTAGTCTCCATGTATCCCCCTTTAGGTTTGATATTTATTTTGATATAACAAATGTGTACTTTTGCAGTGGGTTTTAGGAAAGGGAATTATAAACGGAAGTTTCAGATAATGTAAAAATGTTTCTCTTCAGTATTTACAAAATTACACCAAGTTCATTTGCTTGAATGAATAGATTTATTTTTTTGACTTCTAAGCAACTCAGTGAAAACTGCAGCACAAATCTTTGTGCATACATATGTAGTTGGTATGAAAATAAAAGTAATTTCTAAAATTTGATACTGTTAGTGGCAGAGTAATGTCTTATATTCATATAATTGTTTAAAACTGATTCTTTACTCCCAAAATTATATTGTGGCCATGTCTACTTCCCCTGTTTAAGATTGAACTATTGCTGATAGGGTTTCTTTTGTTATGCCCTCAGATATACAAAGCTACAACATTTTAGTAGTGATAGTATGTATGTTGTATATATACAGTATATATGTATATATGTCTGTATGTAAGAGGTTCATTGTGTTTTGTGGTTTGTTGGGGTTTTTAAAATTCCTTTTATAAACATGGAAAAGATATCAGAGATTCTCAAACTCCATTTAGTATATGCTGAGTTAATTTCTGGGTGCCAGTGAGAAAAGAAATACACAATTGCTGTTAATGTTGCCAACTGAAAATAGCTATACTGCTTGGTGTAAAACTTTGCAAAAAAAATTTCAAATATAGATTTCTGAGAAACACCTTCTGTATTTTCCTCTTTAAATTCCTAGATTTATAAAAGATGCATTTCTACAAACTTTTCCTACTCACTATTTTTCCTGTTGTCCTGGGTTCAGCCGTAGCAGTCATTTTTCTCCTTCTTAGTAGCTGATACAGTGCTGTGTTTTTGACTTTCAGCCTGGGAACAGCACTAATGACGCCGATGTTTTTAGTTGCTGTTCAGTAATGTTTACTCTGACGAAGGTCTTTCTGAGTCTCATGCTCTGACAGGGAGGAGGGGAAGCCGGGAGGAAGCAGAGACAGGACACCTGACCCAAACTAGCCAAAGAGGTATTCCATACCACAGCCATCATGACCACTATATAAACTGGTGGCAGTTACCTGGAAGGGTTAGATCACTGCTCGGTTGGGCTGGGTATCGGTCAGCAGGTAGTGAGCGGTTGTATTCTCTTCCTTTGTTATTTCCCTTATCATTATTATTATTGGCGGTAGCAGTAGTGGTTTGTGTTATACCTTAGTTACTGGACTGTTCTTATCTCAACTCGTGGGAGTTACATTCTTTCTATTCTTCTTCCCATCCCTCTGGGGGGGGGAGAAAGCTGGGGGAGTGAGCAAGTGGCTCTGTGGTTCCAAGTTCTGACTGGGCTTAAACCACGACACTTCTCTTAGGTGCCCAATGTGGGGCACGAAGGGTTGAGATGACAACAGATCTGACTGGAGTGTGTCTAATCATATCTGTGATAAGCATTCATTGGTTTGTTTTAATAGTCACTCATCACAATGCTGATTTATTGGCTTTCAAAGTTGTTGCTCTTGATCTCACAGTTTCAGCATGTCGTACCTTACTTACAGACGGTATTTACTGTGTTAGTGTTTATCTGCTGGGGGGCTTGGGCTAAGGTTCTTGTTTCACTGTACTTTATGGTAATGACTTGTAATACAATAGGCTCATTTGTGGTCCCCACCTCTATACTTTGGGAGGTATATAACAGAAGTGTATAGCAATTACACATCTTTTTTCCCCTCATCGGGTGGTCAGCCTAAGAGGAAGACATTCCCACACACCCTAGTGACAAGTAAAGCAGCTACTCAAAGTCTGACTACAACAGATAATGCAGCTACTCCAGCTCCAAGCACAGCAGCTACACCAACCCCAGTGGCAAGTACAGCAGCGTCATTTGAAAGTTCTGAAGGTTTTGAATGGCCTTTGGGTACCCTTGAGCCCTGTCTGCTGATCGTGATGGGGATCAGTGTGTTGGCACACATACCGAGTGTGTTTTACCCATGACCATTTTGTCTGATCTCGAAAGTTAAGCTGAGTCGTGTTTGGGTCTTGTCCAGGATTAGATGACGTTATAGGAGGACCAAGAGATTTTCCCCAAGGCTGGACAGTCATGAGTGGCAGGGTGTGTGGGGCAATATGGGCGAGTATGTAGCCCACTGGGCCCCTCCAGTGCTTTGGAAGCATCGGAGATGGAAGGCAGCTGTATGGAGTCCCCAAAGACAAGTTGCAGAAACTGTTGAAGGGGAGGGTGAATTATTTTGAGCCTGGTGGGCCCATGACACTTCAAGCCACCAAGGAAGAGATGCAACATACAGATGGGCTCGTGACCGAGGGGTGGACTTAGCAATGGACACTATTGCCCAGGTTATTCATGAGTGTGAACACTGCACACAACCTCTCCTGCTCTGAAAGACTGTTACAAGGGATGGAGCCTGACATCGTGGACTGGATGGACTCAGCAGCTTTATAGGGGTTGGTCCATGCACTAAGGAATGTCTCTCCCTCTGTGTGTGTGTGTGTACGCATATATATGTATATATGTGAGATAAGAGTGATGGTATATTGAAAATGTGGGATCTGAGCATGACGTGAATGGTATGGAATAAGGGGTGGATACTGTCCTGGGTTCAGCAGTAGCAGTCATTTTCTCCTTCTTAGTAGTTGGTGCAGTGCTGTGTTTTTGACTTTCAGCCTGGAAACAGCACTAATGACACTGATGTTTTTAGTTGCTGCTCAGTAATGTTTAGTCTGACCAAGGTCTTTCTGAGTCTCATGCTCTGACAGGGAGGAGGGGAAGCCGGGAGGAAGCAGAGGCAGGACACCTGACCCAAACTAGCCAAAGACGTATTCCATACCACAGCATATCATGCCCACTATATAAACTGGAGGCAGTTACCTGGAAGGGTTAGATCACTGCTCAGTCAGGCTGGGTATCAGTCGGCGGGTGGTGAGCGGTTGTATTCTCTTCCTTTGTTATTTCCCTTATCATTATTATTATTGGTGGTAGCAGTAGTGGTTTTGTTTTATACCTTAGTTACTGGAATGTTTTTGTCTCAACCCATGGGAGTTACATTCTTTCGATTCTGGGGAGGGACACTTCATTAGGGACTGTGGTGATAGAACAAGGGGTAACGGCTTCAAACTTAAACAGTGGAAGTTTAAATTGGATGTGAGGAAGAAATTCTTTACTGTAAGGGTGGTGAGGCACTGGAATGGGATGCCCAGGGAAGTTGTGAATGCTCCATCGCTGGCGGTGTTCAAGGCCAGGTTGGACAGAGCCTTGAGTAGCATGGTTTAGTGGGAGGTGTCCCTGCCCCTGGCAGGGAGTTGGAACTAGATGATCTTGAGGTCCTTTCCAACTCTAACTATTCTATGATTCTCCACCACATCCCTCCAGGAGGGGGTTGGTGAGGAAGGGAGGGAGTGAGAGAGCGGTTGCATGGTTCTGAGTTACGGATGGGCTTAAACCATTGCCTTTTTTTCAATATCCAAATTTTATTCATTTTGCCTTTTTTTTTCTTTTCCATTGATAAAAAGTCATTTAAAAGTCTACCTTGTCACTTCTCAAGTGCAATAAAAATATTCTTACTCTCAGTATGTTCCGTAATTCCAGCTGAATCAACTCATGACAGTGAATGAACTTGTCACCCCACTGACATTATTTCTTTTTCTTTCTCCCCACAACATTTGAGGTTCACATAAACATTATGGATTAAAGAAGTAATTTGTCATTTGCCAATAAGAACAAAGAATTTCAGACTATTTTGATGACAGAATTAAATCCAAGCTCTAAAATGTTTTACCTTCCATGAATTTGAGAGGTCTCCAAATAGCTAGTATTACTTCACAAGTCTTCAGTAAGCAAATTCCCAGCCACATAAGGGCTTTCAGGTCAGGAATTCATCTCTTCTTCATTTAGGAAACTAGCAAGTATTTTGATTTTTTTCCTCAGCTTCTTCTTTTTAGTATTTCTGTGAGCAGATATTATTACTTTTTACCTCATAATCTTTCTTGGTAGTTCAGTGAAGCCAAATGCAATTTAGTTGCTATTGAATACTACCAAAAAGATGCTTTTGTGTTTTGAAGCTTGATGTAGATGGATTGTTTCTAAAAAGATTTCACTTAGATCTGGCAAAAAGCATGTCAGGTCACAGCTGTTACGGTTAGGTCAACTCTTGAGAACTGTGGGGTACATGGAATATATGAGTTCAATTTCTCTTCTGACAGAAACTTTCTCAAGGAGATACTGCAAGTGAGGAAGCATGGGTAAGAATTACTGTACCCAATAGTTCTAACAATCTAAACAATACTTCTGAAGGTTGCACGTATTATTTATCTAAATGATATGTCCCATTCAGAGATTATATTAGAGAATGTTAGGAGAGACTCGGATACTATGTTCAGCTTCAAAGTTCTTGTCCAGGTGATACCATTCGTTTGCTGCTTCCTATTCTTACTAGAAGTATTTGAGTTACACATGAATCAAACTCTACTATCCTAAAAAATAGTCACACATTTAGTGAAAGTAGATCACTTTGGAATACCCTTTCTAAAGGACAATCAGTTGATTAATAAACTTTGGGGAGAATTCCAAGGACAAGACTGTATGTGTTTATGAGGATTCAAGTGGATACAATACTAGATCTAGCTATTAACATTATATTTCAACTCAATTTTCTGTCATTTGTCACCAAGCCAACACCAACTTTTTTGATTAATATCTTAAATCTGCATTTAGCAACTTGGATAACTGGCTTTCTATTGACCTCTGGGTTGGGCTTGCTCTAAAAAGTTAACTGGACTAGAGAGGCAGAAATACAAATTCAAATTGGAAGCATCTTTAGAATGGACAAGAGTTTTCATCTGGGTTTAGCAAGTCTGCATTTCTATTTCCTGTTACATGAACTGTCAGTGAATCCTTAAACAACTTGCACTGGTCATGGCAATTTCAGTTTGCATTTCTGTTTGTTCAGTCTGATATGAAGTTTGTGACTTTTTTGAAAGAATGTATTGATCTTTCCCTGTCTGTTTACAGGGTCTGATAACAATATGCTTTTTCTTCCAACGTTTTGGGCCGTCTTTCAGATACCTGTCTCTAACTAGAGTGGACTTGAATAAAGCCTGTTGTCTTCCTTTTCACCTGGCACTTCACTTTTTTTGTGTCCTCTGGGACTTAGATGGATCATAGGTCATAGAGCCTGAAAATGATTTTTCAATTAAACTCTTAGTTGCTTCTTTGAAAGTTTCTTGCACTTCTCAGTTTTAGTTGAATTCATTTTAATCATCCAAGAAGCTTAGTAGGAAAATAAATTTAACTCTAATAAAGATAAGGGTTATGTTTCATTGCAAAATTGAAAGCATGGTTATAAAATGGTAACATATGCAAAACATAAATCTAAATTAAGTTAACGAGAGGGATCTGTCATAACTCTTCTGCTGCCTCTAGGTTGGCTGGAGGCCTCGGGAATTAGCCTCATTTTCTCTCAGAATCCTTAAAGAAGTTCCTTCTCCAAGCTTCTCTCACTTTCTTTCCCACAGCTGGGAAGCAACTTTTCTCCTTGCTTCTTTTTGTAATTTGAATTCAGCACTGTAAAAACAGCAATACAGAAACTGTTCCTTATAAAACATGTTTCAGAAGAGGTATAAACTACAAACACATCTATACAAACTTAGTTTATGGCTTGTTTCAGCTTTTAAAAGAAATAACAACTGGTATATTAATGATCTATGGGACAGGATTCCTCCATCACACACAAACTTAAGAAGCAAGAGTGACATTCACAGTTCTCCCAGCTATAGAACATTCTTTGCATAACATTTTATTAATATAAGATGTCTCATCTTACCTGCTTCTCAGCAGTTTTTCAGCACCTATTATGTATAAAGAAAAGTTATTCTGTTCTTTCAAAGGGCATTGAATTTCCATTGTCCAGGAAACATGGAAATCTCCTGCATTGCATGTATACATGGAGATAAGTCTAGCTGAAGGTAAAGGGGAGGAAAGAACTACTTGCATGTTGAAGTGAAGTGAACCTTATAGAATCACAGAACCTTTATCTTCAGACTTTTGCTTGTCTTTAAGATGTTTGAGTAACTTATATTTGAAGACCTCAAAGTGTATTAGTTGAGTCTCAGTTGTTAATCTTTTAGTGGTAGATGTTTTTCCAGTAAGTTTACTATAACCAGAGTTGGCCTAGTAACAACTGTTGAATAAATTACTTTGCATAATAATTCTTTTATAGCAAATAATTTATTTGAATGAAGACTTTTTTTTCCCTCAACACACACACTTTTGATACCTCTGTTTTCCATATCTCAAATCTTTCAGCACGGGTTTTCATTATGAAAGAAGAAACTTGAGGAACAGTTTGAATTGCGATTACTTCTGCATAGATGTGATTTTGAAATATATGATCCACAAAAGGTATATTAATGAATCTATAATAGGTGTATTTTCTGGAAACTTCTGACTTTGCGTCTTTGGGATCACACACCCCCAACATTGTGACTGTACAAAGGAAAGCTAATTTAAATTGTGATACATTTAAATTACAGAATTACTGGTAACTGTGAGATTTGGCGGTATTTTCTAGGCAGGGAATTTTCTAGTAAGTTATATATTGAAATTTCTTGAAAAATTTTTATGGGGTTTCCTACAGCTTATTTCTAATGAGAATATTATTCTAGGTTAATAACTTAAAAATTTTATTGATTATACTGATTGTAATTATGAATTACATTTTTCAGGTCATGTCTTGAAAGCTGCTGAGTATTATGAAATATTTTATCATCTAACGGTTGGTTCAACATGGAAGGATGTGACAGGCCATACTTACAATTCACTGGCATCTGAGTATCTCTGGAGAATTTATACATTACTAGCAGACAAAATGCTAGAAAATAAAGAACACCAACAGGCCATCAAAACACTGAAAAAAGCTTTAAAAATGGCAAAAAATGGTAGGTGGAAAATAACACTTTCCCACTGCTTTATTTGACGTGCATGTTATGATTTTCCCAAGAGTAAAGTAGAAATTGTCAAGTGTTTGACTGGGTGATTATTACCTATGAAATGCAAAGACCGGTGCTATCAGTACATTCCCATATCTTACTAAAGCAGAAAAGCCTTCTTGCTGACAACAAAGGATCTTTTAGATTCCTGAAAGCTTAGTGTCCAAAAAAACACCAAACATACCCACCTTCTGGCAATAATAGCGTATAACAGTGAAGTCATAATCACGAAGTAAAGCCACTGACAAAAGCTCAGCCCACTGATTTTTTGATTGGGAAGTCACTGTTGATTTGGCAAATTTTGAGTGCTGCTAGCTGCTGGGACGCCACCTTTTCACTCTACATATTTATTTAGTACTTGAAAAAAAAACTGTTTTCTATCATAAGAAAACAAAATTTCGTCCATATATCTTAATACTTGGAAGCCTAAAATAAAAATTACAGAATTGCAGTATTGCTGAGGTAGGAAGATACCCTTGGAGATCATCAGAATCAGCTACAGCAGGCTGCCTTAGGCTACATCCTGTTAAGTTTTTAATACATCCACAGGTGGAGATTCCATAACCACTCTGGCAAATATTTTCCACTGTTCAAACACCCTCACAATAAAGAAGTTGGTTTTTTTCTAAGCTCAGATGGAATTTCAGGTTTTGTCCATTGCTTCTTGTCCTGTCACTGAGCACCACTGAGAAGAGCCTGGTTCCATCTTATTTACTGCTGCCTAAGAGGTACTGATAAGATCCCCTTCTGAGCCTTCTCTTCTGTGGTCTCAACTGTCCCAGCTCCCTCAGCCTCTTCTCCAAGGGCAGATGCTCCAGTCCCTTCATCATCTTTGCAGCCCTTTGCTGGATTTGCTGCATGTTGTCCCTCTCTCTCTTGTGCTGGGAGCCCAGCATGGGACACAGCACTCTTGGGATGACCTCATCTGTGCTGAGCAGAGGCAAAGGGTCATCTCCCCTTGACCTTCTTGCAACACTCTGCCTAATGGTTGATTCCATTGGTTGCTTTTGCTTTGAGGTTGCATGGCTGTCTCTGTATGAAGATGTTATGGGAGGTACCGACAGAAGCCTGGCTAAAATTGAGAGAAACAAAATCCACTGCTTTTCGTTCATCAACCAAGCCAATCATTTTATTGTAGAAGGCTATCAGGTTGGTGAAGAGCAAATTGCCTGTATTAAATCTGTGCTGACTACCCCTGATTGCCTTCTTGTTCTAGATAAGGGCTGTATGAAGTTCTGTCTATGTATGGATAGGTTTAAAATTGGGGGAAAATAGAATAACATTTGAATATTCTATATTATTTGAGATGTTGATCAGCTAGAAATACTAGCTTTGGAGCATTTCTTACACATGAGAGGGAACAGAAAAGAGAGGGCAAAACTTACAAGTTGACTTTATGGAAATACTTATAATTTTCCAGATTTTTTTTAGAAATCTTAATAGTCCTTGTTTCTTAAAATATGCTGTTAAATGTCCACTTCTACAGGCTTACTTTTCCTAGATGATTATCCAAGATGATTATTGGAGTGCTTCTCAGAAGTAAGATAGAAGGTTTCAAGTGATCATGTTTTTTCAATCACACCAGTTCAAGAGCCTTTCATGGTATTCTTTAAGGGGCATATTGTGCATATGAATTGCCCATACAATTAATATATAATATTGCTTCAATATTTATCACCAGATACATTAAGTTTTTTAATTTAATAATGTGTGCAAAATATACTTGCCATTGTTCTTTTAAATATAAAGCTTTAGAAGCTTCTTTCAGATGAGTTGTCTAGTCCCCATTCCAGGACCATAACCTCTACCTACAAAGCCCATAGTTAATTTAGTTAAACCCATACTGACTCTGGCTATTATTTGTAATATCTATTTCTGTCCTTCTGGACCACCATCTGTGTTTATGTATATTATGAATTGGGATTAGATATTATCCCCTTCAGACTCTCAGACTGTTCCTAAGTGAGGACGGAAGTGTTTTATATCCCTAGCAAATTTTCATTTATTATCCCGCTGGTCATCTGTATTTCTTTTTTGTCTCATTAAGCCTTTTAAGGGTTATTGAACAAAGGAAAATACCATCAGGGTTTTGATTTGCAGACTTTTCATAATTTTTGTAATGTATTAGATAGAGCACTACTATGGCCTCAGCAATTATATCATTCAAAGAGTTTCAGAACTAGACGTAGGCTTCTACGTGTTCGAACATAAAGAAATTATTAGTAGATACATAAATAGATAATCTCCCCTTTCATTGCAACTGTATTTATGCACTTTACGAAATATCTTAATATGTTGTTCTGCTTCAGCTTGATTTTTCCACTCTATTACATTTGACAAGATGGATATTACACAATGGAAAGACTGAGGTTTTGTTACTTTTTTTTTTTTAATGGATACTCATGTTCTGGAGGGAAATTTTTGAATATAGTGTGATACAGTAAGCATTTATGCAATTAATTTATGTAAATTTCAGTACTGAATGGATGATGTTCTATTGAGGGAACAATATAAAAAGACCAACAAGCAGTGTTTGTTAGATCAGTATTACTGAAATAAAATCTGGCATGGAAAAATGTGATATACCTCAATTAGCAACTGCCTGTGCAGAATTTTCTATGACTTCTGCTTGCAAGTGTAAGCTATCCCTCTTTTTTCTTTTTTTTTTTTTGTTTTGTTTTTAGCTATTCCACCCTACTGTAGCTTGCAAAATGACCATGAGAATAACAAATATTAACATTATCTACTGATAGTTCTTTCTTGGTATTTCACAAAGTTTCACATCAGCAAAGTGTATGGGTCAACATATTTTATGTTTATATTTTTTGTTATATATCGATAGCTAACTTTAATTTTATATATTAATATAGAGAGAGAGGCTAGTGTGATTTTCTAATGTGAAGACACTGTTATTAAGCAATTCATGGCAGAGACCATTACAGTGTGTTACATTGATCATACTGCATTACTTACTGGAAGATATTTTCTTTGACTTTGCTGAACTTTCTTGTTGAACTCTGCTTAAATCCATTGCATCTATTTTTAAGTGCCAATATGCATTTTTGGAAATAAATAGTTGGCAAGGGTAAGGAGAAGAGAATAGTTAATGTAGCATTTAAACATCTGTATGTTATTTTAGAACCTGCAAGAAATGTCTGTACTAATGTAATTTGTTCAGATTATGCTGGTAAAGTGTAACTTTAATCCTTTCTTTAGTAGGTGAAATGAAGATCCAAGGAGAAGCTACATATTGCTTAAGTTTAGCATATTATTTTGCTGGAGAATACCAGAAAGCATTATCAGTAAGTTTATTTTAAAGTTGTTTTAGCTTTCCCAATGCCTTTCTCTGACTCCTTGGCATCTTAGGCATTTTGGAGAGTGGAAAAAACTTCGAGAGACTTGGCCTGCAGGTCTTTTATAACAGTATCTAGATCTGTAAACAGGGATCTATGTGGCTTAAACAATTAAGGTTCAAATAAATTCCAGAACTGATGGAGTCCAGGTTTCCATGCATGGATATGTAGAAATAATATAAATTTATCATTCAGGTTATATGTGACTAGCTTTCCTTTTCCTGTACTCATACGTATATAAAACAGCTGCTTTTTAGTTAGGGTTTTGGTATAAAACACCAGTTCTGCAAGCTAGTTTGATACAGCATATTTGTGAGCAACAAATAAAAATATGTCAGTTCACATGTTCATCTTTTCAGAACATCAGGAATTTAGAAGAAACTTGAATCGCTTTTCGTATGAAAAGCTGCAATGCAAAAAAGATGCAATCCCTTCTGTTGATACCTCAATTCAAGCTCCTCATGTTTCCCTTGAGTATACCATATGTAATAATTCTAGCAGAATGAGAATTCTGCATGTGTGTCATGGTTTAAGCCCAGTCAGCCACGTAGTTTGCTCACTCACTCCCCCCTCTTTCTTCCCCCTACTCCCGGAGGGATGGGGAGGAGAATTGAAAGAATGCAACTCCCACAGGTGGAGATAAGAACAGTTTAGTAACTAAGATATAGCGCAAACCACTGCTACTACCACCAATAATAATAATGACAAGAGAAATACAAGGAAAAAAATACAATCGCTCACCACCTATACCCAGCCCGACCAAGCAGTGAGCCCCCACCCTTCCGGGTCTCTGCCCTCCGTTTTTACATCCTGGGCATGATGTGCTGTGGTATGGAATATCCCTTTGGCTAGTTTGGATCAGGTGTCCTGTTTCTCCTTCCTCCCGGCTTCCCCTCCTCCCTGGCAGAGCATGAGACCCAGAAAGTCCTTGGTCAGACCAAAACATTACTAAGCAGTAACCGAAAACATCAGTGTTATCAGCGCTGTTCCCAGGCTGAAAGTCAAAACCACAGCACTGCACCAGCTACTAAGAAGGAGAAAAATGACTGCTACTGCTGAACCCATGACAATGTGGAATTCCAGTCTGGAAGGAGGGTTCCTCTAGTTCATCATAGGTCAGTATGAGGGGAAAGATAAGCAGCAACTTGACTTTGTCTGTGCCATTCATCAGAGAAGTTACAGTCCTCCATTATCCTCTTAAAAATGTTGTGTGGAAAATTAATTTATTTGAATATTTTGTCCATTATTATTGCAATTAATTGCTGTTTCTGTTTCTTTCTTTAACTGCAGAGTGACATGGTATTGTATTAATGAACACGTTCTACAGAGGTCATTCTTTGTGGCTATTTTTTCTGGTGGTTATTTTTTTCAGAAAAAGGCCAATAGAAGTCACAGAGAGAATTCAGCATGAGTTTTGATGTTGCTTGCTTGGCCTCTGCAGTATAGGAAAAGTTCTAGATATATGTCTTGAACTATCCTCCTACATGCTTTTAACGGTTTGTGATATGATCCTTTCTAAGAGTTATTGATTATACATAATTCCTCAACACTGATATGCCTATCTTCTGTATAAATCAACTGAATGCTGGAAAGTGGAAGCCTATTCTTACATCAGTTGTAATTAAAGTCTATAGCTGAATATGAAAATATTTCAAAATTTTAAAAGCTACATATATTTTTATAAAATTATATTTAGTTGTTGCAACAGCATAGAATCATAGAATAGTTAGGGTTGGAAAGGACCTCAAGATCATCTAGTTCCAACCCCCCTGCCAGGGGCAGCAACACCTCACACTAAACCATGCCACTCGAGGCTCTGTCCAACCTGGCCTTGAATGCCTCCAGGGATGGAGCATTCACAGCTTCCCTGGACAGCCCATTCCAGTGCCTCACCACCCTCACAGTAAAGAATTTCTTCCTCATATCCAATCTAAACTTTCCCTGTTTAAGTTTGAAGCCTGTTACCCCTTGTCCTATCACCACAGTCCCTAATGAAGAGTCCCTCCCCAGCATCCCTATAGGCCCCCTTCAAATACTGGAAGGCTGCTATGAGGTCTCCACACAGCCTTCTCTTCTCGAGGCTGAGCACCCCCAACTTTCTCAGCCTGTCTTCATACGGGAGGTGCTCCAGTCCCCTGATCATCCTTGTGGCCCTCCTCTGGACTTGTTCCAACAGTTCCATGTCCTTTTTATGTTGAGGACATCAGAACTCCACACAATACTCCAAGTGAGGTCTCACAAGAGCAGAGTAGAGGGGCAGGATCACCTCCCTTGACCTGCTGGTCACGCTCCTTTTGATGCAGCCCAGGATACAGTTGGCTTTCTGGGCTGCAAGCACACACTGCTGGCTCATGTTCGTTTTCTCATCAACAAACACCCCCAACTCCTTCTCCACAGGGCTGCTCTGAATCTCTTTTCTGCCTAACCTGTAGCTATGCCTGGGATTGCTCCAATCCAGGTGGAGGACCTTGCACTTGTCATGGTTAAACTTCATCAGGTTGGCATCAGCCCACCTCACAAGCGTGTCAAGGTCCCTCTGGATGGCATTCCTTCCCTCCAGTGTATTAACCGAACCACACAGTTTGGTGTCATTGGCAAAGTTGCTGAGGGCACATTCAATCCCACTGTCCACGTCACTGACAAAGATGTTAAACAAGACTGGTCCCAACACCGATCCCTGAGGGACACCACTCGTTGCTGGCCTCCAGCTGGACACTGAGCCATTGACCCCAACTCTTTGCGTGTGGCCATCCAGCCAGTTCTTTATCCACTGAGTGGTACACCTATCAAATTGATGTCTCTCCAATTTATGTGACAAGGATGTCACATGGGATGCTTTACACAAGTCCAGGTAGATGACATCAACTGCTCTACCCCTGTCCATCAGTTCTGTAGCCCCACCATAGAAGGCCACCAGATTGTTCAGGCAGGATTTCCCCTTAGTGAAGCCATGCTGGCTGTCACCAACCACCTTGTTGTTTTTCCTGTGGCTCAGCATGCCTTCCAGGAGAATCTGCTCCAAGATTTTGCCAGGCACAGAGGTGAGGCTGACTGGTCTGTATTTCCCCGGCTCATCCATTTTCCCCTTCTTGAAAATAGGGGTTATATTTCCCTTTTTCCAGTCATCGGGAACTTCACCTGACTGCCATGATTTTTCAAATATGATGGACAGTGGCTTAGCAACTTCATTCGCCAGTTCCTTCAGGACCCACGCCAGTTCCTTCATCAGGTCCCATGGACTTGCGCACGTTCAGGTTCTTAAGATGGTCTCGAGTCAGATCCTCTCCTACAGTGGGCCTAGGGTCTTCATTCTCACAGTCCCTGCGTCTGCCTTCCAAAAGCATTGAGAAGATTATTTGGTCTCTTCCCAGAATATGGTGCAAGAGATTAGACTAGAATTTTTTGTACTGAACTCTATCTTCATTGGTTTTTGACTGACAAGTGTGCCAGGATTTTTAACTGATCAACTTATCTGTTAAGTTTCTGAGAGTTGAAATAAACTGCGTGAGTGATGACGAGCAACAAGCTAACAAATGTGCTAAATAAAGAAGCCTGAGTGCATATTTGAACTCTCCATCACAGGATAAATTAATTAATGAACAAGACTTGACAGTCTCCGTGATATGCAAAGGATCAAACTACCCTTGAAAGTGCCAGAAGCATTACATGTCCTGGCATTATCTCCTCAGGATCCATTTTGCTTATATTTTGTCGCTACTCCTTTCCCTGCATTGCTCCCCCTTTTCTCCTGCCAAAAAATGACAGTCATTTGGAAGATCAATTTCTCTTTGTCATATGCAGATTTATTTTTTTTTTAAGAATGATTCTGAAACCTTGAGTTTTGTTATGTCCTACAAGTAATTTAAAATATACACATGATAGGTTGTGCCTACTGGGTTTGGTCTTACAAAAACACCTGACAGTTAAGGAAAGCAATGTGCATTTTTGTGAAAAGGAAAAAAAAGACTCTGTAGTACAAAATATAAATGATACTTTATGTTAAGAGTATAAAATGTTATTTTAACAGTAATGAAAATGCCAATACATTTCAGTGTAAATAATATTATATATTATTGTATTAAGTTACAGTGTCATTTCCTAATATGGCATTTCTGATAATGTTACATAAGAAACCTATGAAGTACTTTCTTCCAGAAAAAATAGTGTGTGTTAAGGGGCTTAGAAAAAGGGGTACAATTTTAGTTCCTTTTGTCCTTCATGGTGATCAATATAGACAGCAATAAAATATCGGTGGTTGACAGTGCTGTTGAGCACAAGTTGTCTTCACTCTCCAATTGGAAATCACTGCCTAAAATTCACCCTTCTGTTCTCAGTTTAATGGTCTCTGTATCCAAGGGGAGCTCAGATGCTTACAGAGATGAAATCATTGCATCCTATTCCCAGAGGACCACTGGTTATCATTACACATAACATGCAGACAATACTGCTAGGAGCCAGTTTGCCTCATGGTAATATGTAGTTCATCACCAGCTTCTGTAGCATGCTAAAGAGGTCTTGCCACACAGCTTGGGACTATTCGGATGTAGACTCAGGGGTCTCAGCAGTTATTTTCCTGCTTTGCATTAGTTTTCATCTTCTTTATCCTTTTGTGCTGTGGTCCACCTCAGGCAGTCTCCTTCTAGGGGAATCTGAAAGGAGCAGCTGTTACAGATACCATTTCCTCCAATTGTTGCCACTGGTTCCTTTTGCTGTTTAGCATGCTTCTCCCTCCCCCAACATACACACACAGTAGCATGCATATAAACTTGTTTCTCTTTCATTCATGTCTTCTAACAGGGCGGAGAAGCATATGTTCAAAATATTCATTATCTGATGCAGTAATTAAAGGTTGAAATGATTAAGCTGCAGCCTATTCAATAAAAAATATGCAGTCACTTTGTATCGAATAGGCTAGTTTTATTGGAGAAGGTGTTTTATTTGCTAGGCACTTGGTATTTAATCTAACATAATTTGATTTGGTGTGTAATCTGTATAAATTGCTTTAATTTTATTTGATATATATGATTGATTTCAGTGGACCTACTCAGATGTAAAAGCATAAGTGTTTGCAAGTTTAAAAACCTGAGAACTAATTATGTTCAGTAGCAGTGTGGTATGTTCATAATATTTTTCATACCATCTGGTTTATAATCAAGCCTAATGGCTATTCCACAAAATATGACACAAAATATTAATAGTTCACATTATATAGATTTTATCTTAAACAGTACAGATTTTGTCAGGGAGAGTTCTCCATCTAGACTAATTTTAAAATAAGAGTTATTATTTGCTAATTTTTCTTCAGACTTTTATAACAAGATAAGTATTAACTGGAATGCTTCTGTGTCATTAGAAATTTTGCATGAGGTATTACAATCTAAGGCTTGATGTGGGAAATTGTTTTTAAACTGGGCTTTCAATAATGCTTCAAAGAGCTGGATATCATCGATTTTTTCCTCTTTTAATTAGAGTTGCATCCCAAATCATCAGGAGAATTCCAGTCCTCATCCCTTGTCTAAGCATTAGGTTTTTTCTAAGTATTCTTATATTTTAGATATTGAATCCTGTGTTTCAGATATGTTACACATTTAAATAATAGAGGCAGTGCTCATGAGTACTGAGACTCATGCCAAAATAAATGTGGTAATTTATGACATAATGTTACATGCATGAATTGTCAGAATTATGATATACAAGCCACAGGCATAAAATTATCAAGAAAATTTATGAACTTACAAAGACATCTTCACATTTGAAATGACCCTATTAAAGTAATCAGAGGTGATTTATGACCATAAAGTTAATTTCTGCAAAAGTCTATGTCAAAACAACTGAAAATTTTTTCTCAACTCATGGAGGTAAAGAGAATACAAGTAAATGTGTCTGGGATGCAGATATCCCGAAATGAGTACCACAGTAGATTTTATCTAATTATATCTATTATATCTAATTGTATAGATTACACCTATATGCATGTATGAATTTGGTGAATCAAGGAGGATCTTGGCAAGTAAAGGAATTCCAAATGGTAGACTGAATGTCATCCTCTTTTCTCCCAAACTTTGTGAAAGGTAGCGCCTTTGAGATATGCTTACTATTCTAGTGCCTTGCTAAGAGGCTGAACATTTCTGTCAATGGTGACCGGGTAGACACTGAGTTTATGTTTAATCTTGCGTTACTGTTACTACGAAAAGAAGCACTTAAATGAACACTTGCAAAACACATGAAAGGTACTATGCAATGGAAATTATTTCAAACTTCCTTCTTTTAAATCAACCAGATTGTCTTTTATTCATCATGATATTTAGCAACGGGTAACGAAATGTAACATTCTCAGCTTACCAAGTGTATCACCTGCTTGGAAAAAAAAAAAAACACCAAACCCCAACATTTTAGCATACCAGTTTAAGAAGAGGACTTGTCATTCTCTATTTTAGAATGATTTAATCTTAGAATGATTTGGGTCAGAAGGGACCTTAAAGATCCTCTAGTTCCAAACCCCCTGCCATGGGCAGGGGTACCTTCCACTAGACCAGGTTGCTCAAAGCCACATCCAACCTGGCCATGAACACTTCCAGGGATGAGGCATCTGAACTTCTCTGGGCAACCTGTGCCAGTGTCTCACCACCCTCACAATAATGAATTTCTTCCTTATACCTAATCTAAATCTACCCTTTTTCAGTTTAAAGCCATTTCACCTTGTCTTTTCACTACATGCCATTGTAAAAAGTCCCTCTCAGATTTCTTGTAGGCCCCCTTTAGGTACTGGAAGGCTGCTATAAGGTGTCCTCAGAGCCTTCTCTTCTCCTGAACAAGTCCAGCTCTCTCAGCCCGTCTCCATAGGAGAGGTGTTCCAGCCCCCTGATCATCTTCATGGCCTTCCTCTGGATATGCTTCAGCAGGTCCACATCCTTCTTACATTGTGGGCCTCATTTCCGGAAGCAGTACTCCAGACTGGGTCTCACAAGAGCAGAGTAGAGGGGCAGGATCACCTCCTTCAACCTACTGATCATGCTTCTTTTGATGCAGCCCAGGATATGGTTTGTTTTTGGGCTGTGAACACACACTGCCAGTCCATGTGCAGTTTCTCATCCACCAACACCCCCAATTCCTTCTCCACAGGGCTGCTCTGAATCACTTCTCTACCCAGCCTGTAACTGTGCCTGGAATTGCCCTGACCCAGGTGCAGGACCTTGCACTTCGTATTGTTGAATTTCATGAGGTTGGCATTGGCCCACCCTTCAAGTGTGTCAAGGTCCCTCTGGATGATATCCCTTCCCTCCAATGTGTTAAGTGCACCGCACAGCTTGGTGTCATTGACATTCAGGGTGTGTCATGGACAGTGGGACTGAGGGTGTACTCAATCTCACTGTCCATATTGCCAAAAAAGATGTTAAACAGCTTCGCTCTTAGAGGCTTCACTTTTATTAGAGCAATTTTTAAATTGTTCTTAAAACTGTAATCATAGAAATTTTGTATTTTTCATATCTGAGGAATAAAAAACCAAACAAGGCTCTGAGTCATCTTTGAAAGTAGGCATTTCTGATTGATCTTGACACTGACAATGGATTATGTACAGAGAAAAGTTTTCTGCTTGAAGGCCTAGAATTACTGAGCCAATTTTGAAACTGATTAAATTTCATGTTTCTGAAAGGTCACACTGCTGCTAGTCATTTGTGAAGATAGTACAAATAAAATTATGTGAGAACAATTAGTGGTGGTAGTGAACTTTGCCCTGACAAAATATACTAACTCAAATACTGATGGAATTGAGAAAGTAGAAATTATTTGTGTTGAGAATCTTGAGGAAAACCCAAAAAATTAAGAAAAAGTTGAATGCCTGATCAGTTACAATTTTGTTGATAATTTAGCACTTAATTCCTAAGACGAAAGAAAGATCTTTTTATTTGAATATGAAAGTTAACAGTCTCTTAGTGGAGGGAAGATTCCTTCTGCTAGTTTAATCTAGGTAACAATTTTCCTGTCTTAGCCAGTTTCTTGAAAAACTAAAAAAAAACCAACAGGGAAAATATTCTGACTAGCCCAGAGATGTAATGACAATATTCTCCTTCAGTTCTCTTATGTACACGACACATGTATACTTTCTTTGGTGGCATGGTGTCTATTACACTTTCCTTGGAACATGATATCACTTTCCTTTTGATTCTGTGTTTCAAGTTGCATTTTTCTTCGTTAATTGCATCAGAATAACTCCCCTCAGTAAAAAATGGATTTTTACCCTTTGTAAGAAAACAGTCTTTAATGTAGTGCTGCTGCAGAATTGTAACAGTTGTTACACAAAAACTATACAGCATGAAAAATAAAAACTGTTGCTTATGTAAAAAATCTATTACTTGATGACAAGCAAATCAGATTATCACATTTCCATGTTTTCCCATAGCAACAAAGAAAACAAATGCACTGGTAACTTGCTGATATCAGCCTTACTCTTCAGGATTCTCGTGTTCCCTAAGACTGGCTACCATAAATGGGTGGATTTTCATGTCATCTTTTACAATTTTAAATTTAATCATTCATACATCCCAAAAGAGCAAGGCAACTGCAGTGAGCTGCAGATTTCACTGCATGTTCCATCAGATAACTCTGTAGTACCTTTTCAGAATTTTAGGACTGTCTGACCACAGGTGTTCTTAGGAATCTGAATACAAGTTGGTGACATAAAGTTTGGGGGCTATGCATGGAGGACATTGTTTTGTTGGCCTGTTTGGTTTTAATTCCCAGATGGTATTAAGGTTCCTGGATTTATATGTATTTATGAGGTTTATGTAACCTTACTTATACCCTGAATTTAGAAGTCATGAAATTTAATGTATCAAATGTAGTTTCCCAAACTTCAAACTCTATTTTTTTAAGATTTTGACTAAGGGTATCTGTTACAAAATGACAAGTTTTACTATTACCTTATACACACATGCACTTGCACACATACATTCTCTGTATGAGTTCACAAAAGAACTGAGGGGGCTACAGTGCAACATTAATCAGAATATTTACATGTTTCTGCTTTAATAAGAGCAACATAAATCCTAAGATCAAGAGAATTCTTTGTATGACTCTGAATCATTTCCATGAAATTGTTGCTAGCTCTTTTCTTTGAACTTGAAGCAAATTGTCCAGTGAGGTACTGGAGGTTTACTTAGCTCTAATATGTTGAAACATTGGGGACAAAACCATAAAAACTCCTTCAGCTGCTCTGCAAGGAAGTGAAAATATCTTTGCATCTATTTTTCACAATGCAGGGCATGCACAGCAGAGCAGCTAGCAATCATGGAGCCTTCACTCTGGTCCTACCTTTTTGATATAGCTGATGGGACAGAACTATCTCTGCTATTCTCTGGCAGGTTGGCCAATGGGGATGACTCTTCCTTATGCTTTCCCAAGTGAGGAAGAAGCTCAGTGTCACCACAGCTGTACACTGTCTGTTTTATTGGATATAAGGTTACAGTTAGTCCACTTGCCCTGACTGAGGTTTCTGAAACTGTAATAACTGTCTTCTGTCAGTTAAAAGATGTGATTTAGGCAGGCATTTTCTACTTACTCTATTGAAACTTCTTTTTTAGAGTAGCTAATAAAATATACTACTTTTTTTTTTACTTTTTTTACTATTTTTAAATAACTGCTGATATACAAGTTTCCACTCATTTCATTCCCACAGGCTAGGAGCAAAAATGACAAAGCAGTACAACTGTATGTTATAGAGGTTATTTACTTTATGTACTTCTGACTATATTGGATTTTTAGCTTAGGTGTGCTAAACCTTGAACCTAAATGCTACATATAATTGGAGGAAAGAGTTAGTTACAGCATGTCTGAGTTTGTAGCTTATATTATCTGAGAAACAATAGCATGAAAGATCTTAAGAACTGTCAGTAGTTTGTCCATTAGTGAAAACACACATATACCCAGGGCTGAAGGAAATGGCCGAAAAACTGTATGAAACAAATTCTGACTCTGTTAGATAATATACTTATGGAAGTCAGACTTTTTATGTATTTTTAGAAATGAAACATTTGTGTCCACACTGTACAAACTCAGGAATTTCAGTACTTAAATGCAAATATATTCATAATCTGGGAGGGTTTGTTTTCCTTTGTATAGTTTAGTTTAAATGAACAGGCTTTAGAAAAAAAAATCTATAAAGTAAGGCTTTTAAAATTAAGTTGGTTTCTCAAATTGGTATAGTTCAAGCTACAGCAATTTGCTTATTAAATACGTGTTTAAATTTCAATTCAGTTATTCCTATTGACTTCAATGAGACAACACATATTCAGGTGTAAGCAAATGCTTAACAACTTTGCTTGATCAGAACCATCGATAGCTAGATTGGAGAATAGGAGATCTTGATTCAGGCATCAGATCTTAAGGAATTTAAAATTTATCCTTTGATAGATAAATAGCTTGAGAAATTAAAACACTGAAGCGTGCCAGTATAAAGCATGGAGCTTGCCGCTTCATTGCTAGAAGCAATTTGTTTTGCTGTTTTGCTTTCAGCTTATGTATTATTTCAGAGCTGATCAAAAGAATTGGTAGCAAAGTGTGAAATAAATTGTACTTCTAAATAAATCGATTTAACATTCCTTGGTGCTTTAAGTGATTTCAGCAATATTAATATTTAAAATATTTCTGTCTGAAATCTTTTTATGACTACATATAGCAATAATGGTCACCATTTCATTCTGCTGTTTTTCATATTAGAATATTACACTGTAAACATTGTAAAAATACTATCTTCTAGCACTGAAATAGATGCAAAAGATTTCAAATGTCTATTTGCATGTAAATGACTCAAGTTTTATTCAGTCAATAAAACCAGTCTATTAATCCTTTTACTACATTTCTTACATGGGTTTAAACAGAAGAACATGAGGTTTTCAGCTGAACGAGAACTTTTGCTTAACTTTCATATAGGTATGCAGAAAAATAATGGCTTTTAACTGACTTAAACTAGGAAGGCATGCAAAAAAAATTATCTCTGCAGGTTTTTTCCATTGCATTATGCACATTTAAGGATTTGTTTGCTTGCTTTTAGCTAAAACTGTGTAATTAAAAATACCTGTTCATGGGTGGACTAAAGATATTAACAAGCATGAAGCAGAGTATTTATAGCTGTTTTGTCTAAGAAGTAATGGGCATTTAAGCATACACATTCGTATGGTATGATATTAATGTCTTAGGAGGCTTACAGCAACCTGACAGCCAGGTACAGTCATGTAGACACAACAGTGTGATAAAAGCAGTCCAGACATCTGGATCACAGTGCTGCTATACAGAAACATTTCTGAACAATTCACATTATTGCACTTACCCAAATTTCCAGTCTCATCCACCCCTTTCTCCTTGTTTCTTTCTCAGCCTCTGCCTTTGTCTTTTATGTACTTGCAGAATCTCATTTTTCCTTTACAAGTCACCTCCATCTGCTTATGTGTCAGTGTGGCCCTCGTGCCACACATCACATTGAGGAATTCTCAAGATGAAGGGCTGTATTCACATCACTACTTCTGTCTCAACACTGTTTCATGCTTGTCACTGCTCAGCACTCAGCGCCACACTGCCCTGTTTTGTCAATAACCATTTATTTGTTTCTGGAATAGTAGCAACCATTACATCTGACCTCCCTGTTTCATCAATTATGGATAGATTATTGGATGTGAACATCTGCAAAAGCTTGCTGTTGAACTTACCTCCTGGCTGGGATTAGATAAAGTATTAAACTGTTGTTTATTGTCAGGCCAAAACTCTACTGGGAAGCCAGGGAATTCCAAGACTAGCAGACTCCCATCAGCAAGCACCAAAAATTGTTTAGTATTGCCACCGTTTCCCATAAGATCGTAGCCATTTATTATTTACACTTATTACTAGTTGTTATAACATACTTGATAAAAGCTCTTGGCAGGCACAGTGTTTCCAGCTATTGTCACATCTGTCAGGATGGAAAGGATACATAAACTGTTTTTTCCTCTTATATTGCTGTTAAAGGGTAACAGATGAAGCTTCTTCACTCCAGACTGTTAAGCCATGCTTTATTTTGAAGAAATATGTCAGCAATGGCTGGTTTGTAAAACATTACATTCCTGTACTAAATAAAGATTGCAACAACGTTTACTAGAGTAATGTCTCTTGCAGGTGAGATTTCAAATTGCATGATAATAACAAGCTAAAATACCTGATATTGATGCTTGCATACATTTTTGCTTCAAAGGGCCTGGCTGATTTTTTTTTTTTTTTATTTATTTTTAATATATTTTAATAGAATGTTTCATGAGATAGATTAAATAATAAAATTATTACTGCATTCCTACAATGCTGTAGGTGTAAAGAATCAGAACTAATATAACTTAGTGGCACAGAAGGCCAGAATTAAGAACAGTAATCCATCCAGAGGCTAATACAGAAGAAATGGATGGGAACAAAAGTTAATGTTTATTCAATCATGTGTACATTTCATCTCTTTTAAGTTTTCTATGCAGTAAAATGAAGCATACAGGGTGAACTCCTGACCTTGTAGGAAGCCAACAGACATTTGAAATGACCCTGGGGAAAGGAACTTTTCCAGTTACTTACTTGTATTTACATATCATCCATTCAGAATCAAAGCAAAATACTCTGAGTATTATGCAAAGCATACAAGTGAGACTAGATACAGGCAAAGAATCCTAGGTCTTAACTTGATAGACTGTTCAGGAATTAGTAAAATATTTGTATTCTCTCATGCTACAAACAGATGCAGACAGAGTAACCCAAATCGTGAATTTCCATACAAGTTTATAGACTGTGAAGGTAAACAATGCACTTGATAGCCAAGCATAATGGGGGAGGGAAGAGTGGAGACTGAATAGAACAGTTACCCCTCAGGGAGACTGTCAACCAAGCAATGCTTTACTGGCAGCCATGTCCTAGAACAAGCATGCTCCATTTCTGTGTTTGACTCAGACAGATTTCTGGATGGGTTCCTCTACATTCCTTCCCATCCACCTGTGCCTGATTACCTTGCTCCTAGATGCATGCTTATGCTATGCATTATCCAAACACACACATTAAAGTTCCTAGAATAGCAGTTTGGCCAATTGTAGATGAGTTCTTTCTGTCTCTGTAGGAACAGTGACAAAGTTTGTACATTTCTGGTTTGGGTTATTTTTTGGTGGGGTTTTGGGTTTTTTTTCACAGTTGATTTATCAAAACAGTACAGTCCACTGTAGTTGGATGTGGCTAAGGGCAAGAAGTTAGCATTCACATTTACAGAATTTGAGTTGATATATTTCAGTTGTGGGAAAAGAGAGAGAACTAACAATTCTAGCAAATCAGGGACTACTCACTGTCTTCTCACCCACTTTCAGTATCCCTTAACTGTGAGCATGCAGACAGAATACTGTACTGCCTCTACCCTGGATGCTTATTATGTCCGAATACATTTATCAGTAAACAAGGTGCAGCCTGCCATTCAGTTGATGTTGGTGTATTACTTTCTTGGGATCAATGAGATCTGCTATTGTAATCAATACATTACATGAACAATACAATGTTCTTATTGCTGCCCAACCTTTCTCACACTGCATTTTGGCCAAAATAAGAATACATCTGGGTTTGCATTGTGAAACTCTTCTTTGACCTTACCCAGATGGCCATAGGCATGTAACCACTCAAATTACGGTAATAAAACCTGTGATTTTTAGGCATTTTTAAATATGTATTTCTTGGGGAGCTATGAGAGAGAGAGTTCACTGAACTGCAAAATGCCTATGCATAAGGTTCTATTGTCTTTTATTTTCACTGAATGGTATCAAAATGATTATTTGGTGACTGTCAGAGCTATGTGTGTTTTCTAAAAGTATTAAGGGGTTCTAAGTGGTGTGAGGCCAATAGTCTCGCTCAATTGCATTGTCTTCTACCTACACCTATTGTTAGCTCCAGAAAAATGTCAGATGCTTGCTAGCCATGCTGGGCCTTAGCCTGTTAGTGCAGCGCCTGTCAGAAATCATTAGCTACTGATCTCTTTGACTAATGTTCCAGTTGATTGTCTGATTCATGTTCAAGATCTGTAAATGAGGCAGAAGCATCTTTCCTGCTCACCAGCTGTGAAATGGCTAAACACAACCAGATTTTCAGAAATCAAAATAAATGTATTTCCAATAAAGTTTGACAACAATATCAAGTGCAAAGCTGAGAGCAGAACTACGTTTTTGAGGTTTTTAAAGTTACAGTATTATAAATCAATATTATGCCTTCATGTTTTTGTCAGAGTAATGTATTTTACCAAAATAGCAAAATACTGGTAGTAGTATTAATCTTGTGTCAAGTTGGATAGACATTCTTCATTCAACATAAATTCATACCTTCGATTTTTACTCTTTTGTCCGCTATCGCCAGACGTGTCAATGTTTAGCATAGCCTATGTCCTTTTGTCTGATTCCTCAGTGTATGCTAATGAGGTATGTGCATGTTTTTGTGTATGCATAAAAGAAGTACAGGTGTGACAACAATAGAAATAAATGGCGGGATTTTGAGGAGGGAGAGTCTTAGGGGAGGAGCTGTTTTATATTAATAGAAAAACCCCACGAGAGTCATACTGGCATAATGCTGAGATAACTAGAAGCAAATCTGCTCATGAAATCTGACTAAAATTTTTCTTGGCAAAGGGGGTAAACATGAAAATCACCTCTATCTTCAGAATCAGTGCAAGAGCTATATGACAAATAGGCTCTAGTTTCAGGATTTAAGTGGAGCTTGATACTTTATCTTTGCACTGTAAATAATTGTAGCCACGATAGACTTACAAAGACCCAGGAAGAGTTGATTTTGTAAAGAGATGCTCCCGCAGTAGCTATTGTCCTTCCAGGTGCACCTGCATCGAGCTTTTATTGCTGAGCAGGAAAACAAGGGAAATTGTACAGTGCATCCTGTTGGGTTTTTTTTATTTATTTCTATTTTGGAACCATAAAAACTCCTTTTTCTCTTTCTCCCTTTCTTTTCCACTTCTTTCCCTTTTTCTCTTTCTTTTCCCCTTTCCCTTTTTCCTTTTTCTTCTCCTCTGCATACACCAAAATAATAGTGGATAGCATGTAGGACAGTTGTCTGTAATGTGGAAGACAAAGTTGGAGCTTCATCTTGCCGCCTTCCTACATTCTGCATAAATAAGAACAGGCAATTGAAATCCACTGTTCATTCTATATGACTTTTATTTTCTTTTTATTTGTTGGGTTTTTTTAACCAGTAATTCTACTGTAGACCCACAGAAGTATGAAGTTTGAGACAGTCAGTGTGCTTTGTCACACAGAGCCAAAAATTATCATTATTATTCATTATCAGAATCAGTACCATTTTCAGAATTTTTAGATTGTTAAACTTATCTTACGCTTTCTTTTTAGAGGGAGAAAAAACTGTACATTATTCTGATCTGTTCAACTGCATATACAATGGTGTTTTTCTACTAGTTGCTAGGAGCACCAAACTCTCTTTGAAACCATATGGAAATTTTATAATGGAGTCTAGCATGATCAGGATAAATCTATTGATACAGCTTACTTCCTCAGTAATCGTTGTACATAGCAAAATAAAACTAAACTAAAAAAAAAAAAAAAAAAAAGACATTTTGCCCCTTCGGTAACTCTAAATCTCTGAAAACATTGAGTTACCAAGATGACATTTTAATGCACAATATTTACCATAGAATTTTGAAGCAGATAAATGTTACTTTAATATTAAGACTTTTGTTCCTCTAACATTTACATGTTGATCCAGCATTTCATCCTGCCCTACCTCCTCTCCTTTTTCTATCCTGAATGTTGAAGTTAAGGCATGTGCCGTAAGTGAGGAGGCTCCTCTTCGCTTCCTCTACATAAATGAATACTGGGCAACTGTAGCGTACAGGGGCACTGTACAGCTCCTTTCCATCAAGAATGTGTCCCTTTCTGTGTTCCTATGTAATACATGAAGCTGGAGGATTTACTTAAAATACAGGCATATTTTCTATTATGGCATATTTACTATTATATTTCTATTTCTAATACAGCATATTTTCTATTGTAATTTATGAAGATTTCCTCACTTTCATGTAGATGATTTAATTATTGTTATTACATCATTATTTAGCGTGAAACGTCTGATTTGTATAGCATAGTAGTAACCTGGGACCAAAATGAGCACTTTTCATTAATACAAATGAGTGGCTTTATTTATTTACTTCTTTCTTGCAACTGTTGCAGGGATGCAGTGAACCAACTTTTTACTTTAGCTAATCCATCTAGGTTTTCCCTTGGTTTTATGTGTACTTTTTAGGCTTTGTCATATCTTTAATAAAAAGAAAAGTACTGTAGCCTGAGCCTTATACACCAAAGTAAACTTTCTGTGCTAGATAGTAGCAACCAGAGGCCTAGTTAAATACTGTAGAGGACAGTTGTCATGGGTTCAGCAGTAGCAGTCATTTTTCTCCTTCTTGGTAGCTGGTGCAGTGCTGTGGTTTTGACTTTCAGCCTGGGAACAACGCTGATAACACTGATGTTTATAGTTACTGCTTGGTAATGTTTTGGTCTGACCAAGGACTTTCTGAACCTCATGCTCTGCCAGGGAAGAGGGGAAGGCAGGAGGAAGGAGAAACAGGACGCCTGACCCAAACTGACCAAAGAGGTATTCCATACCACAGCACATCATGCTCAGGATGTAAAAACTAAAGGCAGAGACCCGGAAGGGTGGGGGTGCACTGCTTGGTCAGGCTGGGTATAAGTGGTGAGCAATTATATTCCTTCCTTGTATTTGCCTTGTCAATATTATTATTGGTGGTAGCAGCAGTGGTTTGTGTTATACCTTAGTTACCAAACTGTTCTTATCTCAACCTGTGGGAGTTGCATTCTTTCAATTCTCCTTCCCATCCCTCTGGGAGTAGGGGGAGGAAAGAGGGGGGAGTGAGTGAGCGAGAAAACTGCGTGGCTGAGAGGCTTAAACCATGACAACAGTTTAAAGTCTTTCAGGATTTCAGTCCTGTACATAGCATTTTGGAAACCTCCTCACACTTTTATGGCAGGTTTTCTGATATGGACACAATTACTACGACAAATGTTGTAGCTCCACTGGGTTAAATTCAAACCTAAGAACTGTTTTTTGGACACTAGTGTGTGTCTCTGATACCATCCTGGAGTATTAGAAGGACACACTAAAGCTTTGACAACTTTGAGTTTTGGTGGAGTTCTGAACTGATGTGACAACTTACTAACTGAGGTGCCTTTATGATTTTTTTGTCATATCTTGTGCATTGAAAATGACTCAATTGAGAATGACTCGATTGAGAATGACCTTCAAGTATAATATGCGATGCTAATGTACCTGACAATATAACTGGTGAGAAAGTACTTGAGGTATGGTAAGTAGTGCAGTGCACATAAACAAATGCATTTCGTGCACACAGAGCTTATGTAACAACAACAAAAAAAAAAAAGAGCCTTGTCCAAGGATACTCCTGCATGTAGTAAAACTCTTTCAAGAGCTAGCAAATCTGAGTAGTGGAAACTGGTAGAAATGGTGACATCCGCAGCACTAGCACACACCGGTTTTCTTCTTTTGACCCATGTACTTTGTCAATGACAGGGGATGCAGTCTTCATAGAAAAGGCCCTATCTTTTATCTTAGTTTAAATAGGCATCTTGGGGCATGCACGATACTGTCGTATGTCCCTGGGCATCTCCCATCCCCCTTCAGAGCTGGTAAATGACATTCACTACTCCTTTCTTGGAAATGTGCAAAAAGGATTTCCATAGATCGTCTTTGGAGATTTGCTGTTTCCTCATGTGTGTAATAGGTTGGGTCAAGCAACAAAGGGGAGGGAGGAAAGAATAAGATTTAATTTTATATGTACTCTCCCGTCATCACCATTGGAAACAAAAGGGCTGAAAAGAGAAATTATGCAATAGTGGTGATGGCAGTGTTAAATTAAGTTAAGATCATACATTTTTATACAGCAACTGTAAGCCTTTGGTTAAGGAAGTGGTCATGATAATAAAGTACATTCCCAGCCAATGTTAAGAAATTGCTTGTGTGCATAAATAGTCATAAAAATAACAACTTTATCTACAGTTTTTTAAGGCAACATAGATTAAATGAATAGCCTATAAATTATTGACTTCTTGAGCATCCAGATTCTACTAAGAAAAGTTGTCAAGTTGATGGTTTGAAGAAAGAAAAATATTAAGTTTATTTCCACTATGAATGCAAAAGGTACCATCTTAAGGTGTTGATTATCAGACATTCATAAAATCACAGCCTCTTAAATCCTTTAAATTATGGATAAGGAAATTTATATTGTGAATCAGGTAATATCCCTTTTGCTTTTACAAAGTGCTAAAATGCAGGGATTTAAATGCAAGTTGTATGTTTTTAATTTGTAATTATTGAGTAGTTTGAAATAACTATAAGTAATGACCAAAAAACTAGTCCCATTACAGCTAATTAAGGAAGAAATGTACAAGTGGGAAAGCTTTTAATTTTGTGTATGAACACAGAGAATGAAAAAAAAAAAAAAAGCAGAAACTCTTAGCATTGTATTTATTGGTTTTTATTTTCCTGTTTCACAGACTTTGGACACCTCTGTAAAAATCTTCACACCACTTTGTGAATCTGCTGGCCTAAGCAGAGCATATGCAGCTATAGCCAAGATCCTGGTAAGGTAGGTTAGCACCTCCTTGTCAGTGCAGATTCATTCAACTGTGAAAGACTTCAATTGTTAGAGGTCTGTCACTTCCCATTACTGACTGCTTAAATTTTAAGCAGTGCCCTTCTTGCAGTAAGTGACCCTTTCATGGAAAGTTATTTGAAGCTGGTACATATTTTCTAAAGTGTATGATCCAAGCTTTTCTTTACCTTAAACTATAATATGTCCTTTCCTCCTGCCCTACTTTGGGGACTGGGGTTTTTTGTATGTTTGTTTGTTTTACCCACGATTGGGAGGGATCTTACTGGAAAATGGAAATCCAGGCATATTTTCCAGGTTAAAAATGACTTTAAAGAATGTAGCAAGCTTCAGCAGGTGTCTCAGTGTAATCTTTCTGATCTGTAAGTTTCTATTTATTGTACTCTCTTCTGTAGAGAATTTCTAGTTTGTGCATGTGTAACCAGATATAAATTTGTCGCAAATAAATGCTTGTCTTCAATGTTTTCCTTTCAGCATCTGAAATTAAAATCTACTTCCAGGTGAATTCATTTGAAACTCTTCAACTTGTTACACAAATAATTTTGACATAAACTTGTCTAATGTAATTATCATATGAAATAAGAAACATAAAAGAGATTAAAGTTAAGGTTGCAGCTTATCCTTGATTCCTCCTCTGTTTGGGGACTTCAGTGCATATGATGCATGATAGAGGTTGGCAATTTTTTTATAAAGGAGGACTTCTCACTAGGTTTATTTCAGTGTACAGAGCAAATTCTCCTGTCTTAGATCCCTTTTCTCTCAGAGCACATAGGGGCCAGCCACAGTCACAGTTCTCTTCAGTTCCCTAATACATAACTTACAGCTACCACCCTCACTGTAAAAAATTTCTTCCTAACATCTAATCTAAATCTACCCTTTTTCAGCTTAAAACCATTACCCTTTGTCCTATCACAACAGGCCCTGCTAAAAAGTCTGCCACCATCTTTTTTATAAGTTCCCATTAAGTACTGAAAGGCTGAAATAAGCTTTCTCTTCAGGCTCAACAAGCCCAGCTGTCTCAGCCTGTCCTCATAGGAGAGGTGCTTCAGCTTTTCTGTGGACCTGCTTCAACACCTCCCTGACCTCAGCATGTCTTAGCATAGCTTCTGGGAGGATCTGCTCCATGATTTTTCTAGGCAGGGAGGTGAGACTGACAGGTCATTAGTTCCCATGGTCCTCCTTTCTACACTTCCTAAAAATAAGTGCAATGTTTCCCTTTTTCCCATCACCAGGCACTTCACCTGGCTGCGATGTCTTCTCAAATGTACAGCCAATTCCCTTGGGACTCTGGGATGCATCTCATCAGATCCCATAGGCTTATGTGTGTTCAGATTCCTTGGGTATTCATAAACCTGATCTTCTCTTACAGAGGGAGGGATTTTGCTCCCCCAGACCCCATCTTGCAGTACATCCACTTGAGAGGTGTTAAAAGTGAGGTTGCCAGTGAAGACCAAGCCAAATATTTGTTGTGTACCTCAGCCTTCTCCTTGTCTGTTGTTACCATTTTGCCAGGAGCAGTCATCCGGTAGGTATGCTTTCTTTGACATTCCTTTTCTGATTGACATACCTTTAGAAGCCCCTCTTGTTATTCTTTGCATCCCTTGCCAAGTTCAGCTCCAGCCGTGCCTTGGTCTTTCAGACCCCATCCCTACACAACCAAGCAGCATCCCTATAATCTTCCCAGGATATGTGTCCCTGCTTCCACTGCCTGTGCATTTTCTTCTTGCCCTTTAGTTTGACCAGCAGGACTTGACTCAGCCATGCTGGTATCTTGCCTTCTTTTCCTGATTTCTTACACCTGAAGATTGAGAACTCTTGTGCTCTATGGAAAACATCCTTAAAGATCTGCCAGCTCTGTTCTGCTCCCTTGTCCTGAGGACAGTTTCTGAAGGGGTCCTATTGACTAACTCCTTGAAGTGCTAGAATTTTGCTTTTGCAAAGTTCAGGGTCCTGACTTTATTCCTCACCTGACCCATATCCCTCAGGACTGTGAATTCCAGCAGTGCATGATCACTGCAGCCCAGGCTGCTTCCAATCTTGATGTCATCAATTAACTCATTTGCGTTGGTGGCCAGCAGTTCCAGTATCACATCCCCTCTTGCAGGGCTGTCTGTTACCTGGCTAAAGAAGTTAGTCCCAATGCAATCCAGGAGTCTCTTGGATTGCCTGCAGCTCACTGTGCTACTTTTCCAGCAGATGTCATGATGGTGAAATCCCCCAGCAGGACGAGAGCCTGCAAGCACAATGCTTCCTGTAGCTGGAGTAAGAAGCTTTCATCAGTAGACTCCCCTTGATTGGGTGGCCTGTATTAGACACCAATCACGATGTTTCCTTTGCTGCCTTGGTCTCTAATTCTTACCCATGAGCTTTCAACTTGCTAATGCCTATTCTTCAGAGACAGCTCTTCACACTCTATCCATTTCTTGATGTAGAGGGAAACCCTACCACCTCTCCTTCCTTACCTGTCTCTTCTGAACAGCCTGTAGCCATCAATAGCTACACTCCAGTCATGAGATACATGTCTCAGGTAAAATACATAATCTGTCTGTGGGCCTTATGTCTTCTGTAACGATTGAACTCCATGACTGAGGATCATAAGACTCGTGAAGTTTTTATCCATTTTCTTCATCTGCTAATTCTGTTAGGAGGTGTAACAGATCATGGGACACCATTCCATAAAACCCATTCATTCATTGTTTTAAGTAGAAATGGATAAACTCCATTCTAACTTTCACTATATCACAAGCAGCAGAAATAGCTGAGTAGTCTGTAAAGTATCTCTGACATGAGAAAATAGCACAAGCAACATTTGAATTGAGTGTTGAAGAAGCTGGCTAAATCAAGGCTGCTTTCGATTATCTTTGAAAGGCTGTAGCAAGTAGGGGAGATTCCTGAGGACTAGAAGGTTACAAATGTCATGTCTGTCTTCAAGGGAGAGGATACAGGAAATCTCATTCTGGTCAACCTTGCTCTTATCCCTGAGAACGTGACAGAGCAAATGATCCAGAAGTAATTTCCAAACATGTTAAGGACAAAAGGGTGATTAGATTTAATTATACAGGGAATTTGTACTTCACCAACCTGATAACTTTCTACAATAAGGTAACTGGCTTGGTGGATAAAGGAAAAGCAGTGGATGTTGTTTCTCTCAATTTTAGCCAGGCTTCTGTCATTATTGCCTATAACCTCTTCATAAATAAGCTGATAAAATATGGCTTAGATAAATAGAAAGTGAGGTAGACTGAAAGCCAGCTGAGATGCTGTCCTTCAAAGGACTGTAAACAGCAGCATGAGGTCCAGTGGGAGGTCAGTTACTAGTGGTGTACTCAGGCAACAGTACTGGCACCAATACTGATTAAGATCTTCATTAAGAACCTGGATGATGTGACCAACTGCATCCTCAGCCTCTTTGCAGACAATACAAAATTGAGGAGAAATGATTGATCCACACATAAGTGGCTATGCTGCCCTTCAGAGGGACCTCAGCAAGCTGGAGAAATGAGGCAAAGGCAGTCTCATGAAGCTCAGGAACGGGAAATGCAACATCCTGCACCTGGGGACGAATAACCCCAGGCACCAGCCTAGGCTGTGAGCTGACTGGCTGGGAAGCAGCTTAGCAGAGTAGGACCTTCAAAAGTCACTCAAAATTCCACAGGCCTCCTCTAGTTGACCCTGCTCTGAGCAAGGCAGATGGAGATAGCTCTGGAGATCCCTTCCAATCTTAACTATACTCTGACTCTGTGTTGCTGTCTTAAGCAGTCCTAGATAAATTGTTTTGCCGTTTAATGCTCTCTAGCAGAACACTTTTGGTAACCCAGAGTGATGAATATTTCAGACAAACCTACTTCTTAAAATTCAGTGACAGAATTTTTCATGAACAAAATCATGCTGATCTAACTCTACTGGTTCTTCCTTATAGGAGGAAAAGGCAGAGAAAAATGGTTTCAGAAGCCAGTGTAGGGACATTAAAAAAAACATTTCTGTTTACTTTCACGCTTAACTTTTGGATATTTACTTGTCTGATGTATAACAAACAAGCAGATTTCTGGCAAGCCTGTTCAAAAAACATTCGATAGATGCATGAATACATACAGAATTTCCATACTCAACTTGATCACTTTTTCTTTACTTGTATTTTTATCTGATCTAGGCTAGACTTGTGCAAATAATAATTTGATGGGTAATGTCTTTACAAAGAAAACAGGGCTGTTTCTCTAAAGTAATATGTTTTAGACATTATATCTGATAATTTGCACTTACTGCCGTGTGACATGTTGGAGGAAGTCAGCTGAGCCTTCCCAAATCACTCAGAACTTGTGTATAGCTTCGGAATATTTTGTGAAATCTGTTCCAGATATTTCCACAGACCATGGGAAACTAAAAATCTCTATCACGTGCATTTAGGCATGTCATTTTCCGGGGAAAAATCTGACATAATAGCATCATGTTCTTGACTTATTCTGCAGGTGTCCACCATGGTAATGACTTCTTGTGGACACATGATTTATACATCCAATTCAATCACATGAGCAATCCTATAAAAGGTGCATATTTTCATAAAAGTCTAATAGGGGTAAAAATCTCATAGGGCATTTTAGCATGAAACTGGGAAATGAGTTGCTGTAGATGTGTAATCTCTTCTGCTGAAGTCATCATAACTGTTCTGTGGGATCATGAATGACTATATCTTTTGGAAATTACATTTTATGCATTTAAAGAGGTGATGTCTAAGGAGATAGAAAGTATATGGCTGTATAAAATAACATGTAGATTTTTGAAGGAACTATAAAATATTAGCCCTTTGAGTAGGAAAGACCTGTTCATCATGTTATTGGGTCTTGTACAGGATAAAGTGTCTCAGTTATCCTTCTAGCATACTTTAAATATCTCAAGCTGGAGTGCTTTTAAAAGTACTTCCTTTGAAAAATTGTTAAACTCTACCAACCAATTGCTAGTTGGCATAAGTGAAGTTCTAACCGTGAGAAATATCTTTCTGATATGTGTCAAATTGATTTCTGTTTGTTTGAAAGAGGTTGTATGCCCTAGCAATTTTCATATTTTCTATATGCAGAGCATAGGTTTTTATGTGAAATATAAAAACTGACCCAAAATACATCAAAACATTTCTATTAATTCATTAAATTAGGAAAACCTTTTTACATTTTCTCCTGTCACTGATTCCATTTGCTTTATTGCTTTCAGCCTCTAGCCCACAAACTTGGTGGCGCAATCAACAAACCCCTTAGTGGCTGTTTCATCTCTGCTCTATTTGATTTCTTCACTCTGAGTAAATGATTAAGTTTTCATGCATTGGTTCAACCAAAATCTATGTTCACTCAACCACATCCTTTATTGATTACTTCTACTGCAAACAGTAGGCCAAGTGTGATATACATAATTGGACAGTTGTCAGGGGATGTGGGTGTTAACAGTCCTGTTTTCCCAATTGGAAACTGGAATCACCTTGATACACAAATATTCTGCACTGTTTCATTCTCATTCCTTGGACCAAGGAGTCCTTTTCCTCAGAATATATGTTTTTAACTCTCAAAGGTCTGGTTGAATGGATTTAATGATTATACCATATAATATGCTCTTCAAGTTGCACCTGTGCACTGCATATAGAAAACTAGAAAAACTGGAATTAATATTTGTCTAACACTTTAACCTTGTCCTTTAACTTATATAAATCATATGCTGTGTTTCTGTGGAGGAACATTAGCTTTTCTCTCCTTAGGAAAAAAAAAAAAAAGATTTAAAAAAATATGTTTCTAATTCTAAAATTTAGAAGCCTTTTGATGCTAGGCAGGTGTTTACAGTACAGCATATTTAATGTTCTCATTATATTAAAATACTTAAATTTGGAAACTTTAGTAAATCCAGCTCTGCTTATTGGCAACTAAGCTTTATGGTAGCTTATAACACATAGTAGTTAGTTTGCAGTGTTTTGGCATCCTTTTCTAGGAATCCAGCTCATCTCAGTCACATAAAGATAATCACTGCAACATTGTAAATTTGCAGCCATGTTTTGCTGGGTTTCCTATTCCCTGGCAGGGTCTATCCTGTTATAATTGCTCTAATGGAAGGGGATTGCAGACTTCTGACAGATTTTGAAAGCACATATCCATAATATAGTTTATAATAAAAACTGTAATGTAAATGAACCTCAGACAGTAATTTGCTGCAGGAAGATAACTTTAAGGTGTTTTAAAATTGTGAGAAAATAAATCACAATTCTTTATCACTTACAGGAACTTCTATTTCTGTGAGTTTCTTAATTAAGCCTAGATTTTTCTGTCTTGCTTGGTGGCTTGACATTTAGCATGCTACACTCCTACATTAGTGACTCAAGTTCATGGCTAATATTGAGGTCAGCTGCAGTAACACTTAAGCCTTAAAGGGAAAAAGAGCATAGAGCCTTACTTACAAGCAAACCTAGATGTCTATCTTATATCTTGTAATCATACTGCAGAGATCTTATATTGTTAATATGACTGGCTTTATTAAAAAATAAAGGAAATCTGCAAATGTTACTGTCAAAGTACATTAGCCAATTTTCAACTTAGATTCAGCTGTGACCTCAGGTTGCTCTGATCTCACTGGGATTTGGGGGTGACACCTGCAATCCACAGTTTATAGGTTTGCCTGTGTGATTCCAGCAGCCTTTTATGCACCCAGCCAAAGTGCAATATTGCACTCAGGGAAAGGCAGTTATCCCCAGAACTAAGAGACAGCACCATTATGGAGCTACTGCTGCACCACCAGGGTTCTAGAGCAAGAAATGGCATCTCTGAATGACAGGAGCCGAAAAAGTCTTACTGAAAAACTAGCCTTTTTACCTTCTTCCCCCATTTTGTCAGGATGTGGAGTCCTGCTGTATTGAAAATGTTATCAGCTGCTCAGTAGAAAAACCTGGAAAAAATGGAAACTCCAAAACCCCTATAAAATAATCACCTGCATTTTCATTCATGGCCCTAAAATATGGCACCATATTTGGAAGAAAAAATTTATTTTATTTCACTTAAAGGAACCAGTTCTGCCTCAGGGGTTCTGTGTGAACTCATCTTGTGGGTCTCAGCACAGGTAGTGCCCAGATGACTGTTTCTGAAATAAAGTCCAGTCATGAATGAGTCATCACAAAGTTGCTTCAGAACATGGGGATAGTTCTTCAGCATTTGGAGAAACCATCTGAGTGAATATCTATTTTGTCCCTGTTCTTTGCTTCAGTCAGGGAAAAGCAGCTGAAACTACGAAGCGCTTGGAAGAGTTTATGAAAGCTGCTGAGAACGCTCATCTAAGCCAAAGCCAGGTGGATGCATGTGTATTACTTGGGAATATTTACAATGAAAGAGTAAGTACTAGTTGTAGTAATGATGCCAAACAATTGGGTTTAATTCATGGTAAAAAGCTAAGTTTGCGTATGTGATGACCCAGAATGATTTGACCCAGATAATACATCTTACAAGAGTTACCAAAGAAGATATTGTGTGACTAAATAAAATGTGCCTTAAGTTTTTAGGAAAGGTGAAAATTTCACACCATATTTAACGTGTAAGGGTTTGTTCTAGAATAGGTGAATAAAAACTCCAAATTCAGAGTATGGAAAATTTTCAGTGTTGTGAAAATCTGTATCCAAATCACTATTCGAGCCTCATATGCCCATAAAGAGTCATTAGTTAACGCAAATGAAATTTTATTGTACTACAAATTGATTATACCTTAGTTACTAAACTGTTCTTATCTCAACCCGTGGGAGTTACATTCTTTCGATTCTCCTCCCCATCCCTCTGGGAACGGGGGGAAGAAGGCGGGAAAGTGAGAGGGCGACTGCGTGGTTCTGAGTTCCAGCTGGGCTTAAACCACGACAGTTCTTTTTGGCACCCAACGTGGGGCACAAAGGGTTGAGCTAACAACCGATCTGACTGGAATGTGTCTAATCGTATTTGTGATAAGCATTCATTGGTTTGGATTAATAGTCACTCGTCACAATGCTGATTTATTGGCTCTCAAGTTCTTGCTCTTGACCTCACAGTTTCAGTATGTCATACCTCACAGCTGGTATTTGCTGTGTTAGTGTTTATCTGCTGGGGGGCTCGGGCTAAGGTTCTTGTTTCACTGTACTTTATGGTAATGACTTGTAATACAATAGACTCATGGATCATGAAACTGATCTGGCTTGCGTTCCCAGTGTGGTCCCCACCTCTATACTTTGGGAGGTATATAATAGAAGTGCTTAGCAATTACACAACTTTTTTTCCCCCCTCGGGTTTTCAGCCTGTGAAGGAGACATTCCCTTATGCTCCCAGCCCCCCCACCAGACCGTTTGCAGCATCATTTGGCAGTTCTGAAGGTTGTGAATGGCCTTTAGGTACCCTTGAGACCTGCCTGCTGACTGTGATGGGGATCACCATGTTGGCATGCATACAGAGTGTGTTTTACCCACAACCATTTTGTCTGATCTTAAGAGCTGGGCAGAGTCAGGTCTGGGCCTTGTCTAGGGTCAGACGACGATATAGGAGGACCAAGAGATTTTCCCTGAGGATGGACAGTCATGAGTGTCAGGGTGTGTGGGATAGTATGGGCAAGTATCTAGGCCAGTGGGCCTCTCCAGTGCTTTGGAATTTCACCACCTAACAATTGCAAAATCCAGAAAAATTATTCAAACACTTAAAGGAGGTGTGCTGTCATTCTGGTCATAGCAGAGATGGACAAATCATTGCAACATGCTGGGGCTTGGCCTATGCTTACAGAGCCCTGTTCAACACCATCCAGCACCTTCAAAAGGAAAAAAATGTCTCTGGATCTGATGGCAAAGCAACAGACAGTGCAGCTACTCCAGCTCCAAGCACAGCAGCTACACCAGCCCCAGCAACAAGTACAGTAGCTACTCAACCTTCAATTGCAAGAGACAGTGCAGCTATTCCAACTCCAAGTACAGCAGCTACACCAGTCCCAACGACAAGTACAGTAGCTACTCAAAATTTGACTGCAACAGACAGTGCAGCTAATCCAACTCCAAGTACAGCAGCTACACCAGAGGACCAATTTGTGCTGATATCGGTTGCCCCTGTACGCAAGGGGAAAAGCAAAAAAGAAGCAAGAAAGATGAAACAAGATGAAGAAACAATGTACTCACCACCTGGGACAGCATCTGATTAGGAGTTATTAGTATGTGAATCAGAGGAAGAAGAGGTGACGTCTCAACCGGGGACCTCAACCGAGCGACGGAATATGCAAAAGGATTTTACCTGTCAACCAGGGGAGCACATCATCACCTGGTTGCTCCAATGCTGGGACAATGGGGCCAACAGTCATGAACTAGAAGGTAGGGAAGCCAAGCAGCTGGGATCATTTGCTAGGGAAGGGGGAATTGACAAAGCAATTGCAAGAGAGAAAAAGTCCCTCAGCCTTTGGAAGCAGCTCTTGGCAGCTGTGAAAGGAAGGTTTCCATACAAAGACAATGTTATGAGTTGTTTGGCCAAGTGGACTACTCTAGGGAAAGGCATCCAGTCTCTGAGGGAATCAGCCATTGCAGAGATGATCTATAAAATCAAGCCGAATGCTGGGGATGTACCCATAGATCCAGACGAAGTCGAATGTACAAGACCCATGTGGCAGAAATTTACACAGAGTGCACCATCATCATATGCCCATTCGTTGGCAACTGTAACCTGAAATGACATAGTACCACTAACAGTGGATGAAATGAGTAATAAACTCTGAGAGTTTGAAGACTATCTCACTCTTTCCGTCATTTCAGCTGGGGAAAAACTGTCCCAGGAGTCCAAACAATTGAGAGACGATCTATCTGATCTATCCAGCTCCTCACGTGTACCAACACACGTCCCAGCTATTAACAAAAGGCGTCCTACTGCTCAAGAGAGAAGATAAAGAAGGTATACGCCTTGGGCCACCCTATGGTTTTACCTGCAGGATCATGGAGAAGACATGACGAAGTGGGATGGAAAATCTACCTCAGCTCTGGAGGAACAGGTGCGTGAATTAAATAGGAGAACAAAGGTCAATGATGATCATCCCATGAAAGCTGCAGCTTCAGTCTCTGCTGAGCAAGTTCCCAAATGGAGTGGAAGAGCTGATTTTTCTCCAGCTCCTGTGATAAAGAAGAGTAATCCCTTTCTACAAGACTTAAGTGTCCAGTGTTGTGATCACTAGTAGAGGGGCCCTGCCTCCAGCCAGGTGGAGGTAAGGGAAAATCGGATTTACTGGACTGTGTGGATCAGATGGCCTGGCACATCAGTCCCACACAAGTATAAGGCTCTAGTAGATACTGGTGCGCAGTGTGCCCTGATATCATCAAGCTGTGAAGGGGTGGACCCTTTTCTATTTCTGGAGTGACAGGAAGATCCCAAGAGTTGACTGTACTGGGGGCTGAAATCAGCCTGACTGGGAGGAAATGGCAAAAGCACTCCATTGTGACTGCTCCAGAGGCTCCATGCTTCCTTTGCATAGACTACCTCAGGAGAGGGTATTCCAAAGACCCAAAAGGGTACCGATGGGCTTTTGGTATTGCTGCTTTGGAGACAGAGGAAATTGAGCAGCTGTCCACCTTGCCTGGTCTCTCAGAGGATCCTTCTGTTGTGGGGTTGCTGAAGGTCGAAGAACATGTGCCAATCACGACCATAACAGTGCCCCAGCGGCAATATCTCACCAACTGAGACTCCCTGATTCCCATCCATAAGCTGATCCATAGATTGGAGAGTCAAGGAGTGATCAGTAGGACCCGCTCACCCTTTAATAGCCCCATATGGCCAGTGCAAAAGTCTAACGGAGAGTGGAGACTAACGGTAGACTGTTGTGGCCTGAATGAAGTCACACCACCCTTGAGTGCTGCCGTACCGGGCATGCTAGAACTTCAGTATGAACTGGAGTCAAAGGCAGCAAAGTGGTATGCCACAACTGATATTGCCAATGCATTTTTCTCACTTCTGGCAGCAGTGCAGGCCACAATTCGCTTTTACTTGGAGGGGCATCCAGTACACTTGGAACCAACTACCCCAGGGGTGGAAACACAGCCGTACAGCCCTACCATCTGCCATGGACTGATCCAGACTGCACTGGAACAGGGGCAAGCTCCAGAGCACCTGCAATACATTGATGACATTATTGTGTGGGGCAATACAGAGGAAGAAGTCTTTGAGAAAGGGAGGAAAATAATCCAAATCCTGCTGAAAGCCAGTTTTACCATAAATGGAGTAAGGTCAAGGGACCTGAACAGCAGATTCAATTTTGGGGAATAAAATGGCAAGATGGATGTCGCCAGATCCCCACAGATGTGATCAACAAGATAACAGCAATGTCTCCACCAACTAATAAGAAAGAAACAGAAGCTTTCTTGGGTGCTGTGGGGTTCTGGAGGATGCAGATCCCGAATTACAGTTTGATTGTAAGCCCTCTCTATCATGTGACCCCAAAGAAAAATGATCTTAAATGGGCCCCTGAGCAACAAGAAGCCTTTGAGCAAATTGAACGAGAAAGAGTCCTTGCATCAGTCTGGACAGGGCCAGATGTAAAAAATGTATTCTACACTGCAGCCGAGGAGAATGCTCCTGGCTGGAGCCTCTGGCAGAAAGCTCCAGGGGAGACTCAAGGTCAACCCCTTGGCTTTTGGAGTTGGGGATACAAAGGATCTGAGGCCAGCTATACCCCAACTGAAGAAGAGATACTGGCAGCCTATGAAGGGGTTCGAGCTGCTTCGGAAGTGATTGGCACCGAAGCACAGCTCCTCCTGGCACCCCGGTTGCCCGTGCTGGTCTGAATGTTCAAAGGCAGGGTCTCCTCTACACATCATGCAACCAATGCTATATGGAGTAAGTGGGCTGCACTAATTAGGCAATGAGCTCGAATAGGAAATCCCAGTCATCCAGGAATTTTAGAAGTCATGATGGAGTGGCCAGAGAGCAAAGATTTTGGAATGTCACCAGAGGAGGAGGTGATGCGTGCTGAATAGGCCCCACCATATAATGAACTGTCAGAAAGTGAAAAGCAATATGCCTTGTTTACTGATGGGTCCTGCCATATTGTGGGAAAGCATCGTAGATGGAAGGCAGCTGTATGGAGTCCTTGACGACAAGTGGCAGAAACTGCTGAAGGAGAGGGTGAATCAAGTCAGTTTGCTGAGGTGAAAGCCATCCAGCTGGCCTTGGACATTGCTGTACAAGAAAAGCAGCCAGTACTTTATCTCTATACTGACTCACGGATGGTGGCAAATGCTGTGTGGGGGTGGTTGCAGCAACGGAAGCAGAGCAACTGACAACACAGAGGTAAACCCATCTGGGCTGCTGCACTGTGGCATGATATTGCTTCCCCGGTGCAGAACCTGATGGTGAAGGTACGCCACGTAGATGCTCATGTACCCAGGAGTCGGGCCACTGAGGAACACCAGAACAACCAACAAGTGGATAAAGCTGCTAAAATTGAAGTGGCTCAGATGGACTTAGATTGGCAACATAAAGGTGAATTATTTTTGGCCCCGTGGGCCCATGACACTTCAAGCCATCAGGGCAGAGATGCAACATACAGATGGGCTTGTGATTGAGGGGTGGACTTAACAATGGACAATATTGCCCAGGTCACAATGGGCTGTTAAAAACTACACTGAGAGCAATAGGTGGTGGGACTTTCAAGCATTGGGATACACACTTACCAAAAGCCACCTAGTTGGTCAGCACCAGAGGATCTGCCAACAGGGCTGGCCCAGCCCAGTCAGAACTTTTGCATACTGTAGAAGGGGACAAAGTTCCTCTGATGCACATAAAGAATTTGCTGGGGAAAACAGTCTGGGTTATTCCTGCTTCTTGTAAAAGCAAACCCGCTCGTTGGATTGCTTTTGCTCAGGGACCTGGATATACTTGGTGGGTAATGCGGGAAGATGAGGAAGTCCGATGTGTACCTCAAGGGGATTTGATTTTAGGGGAAAACCACCAATGAACTCAATTGTATGCTATTGCCTGCTATGTAGCACTATATAGCCCACCAACTAGATGTCTTCGGGTCACCAGCAACTGGCCCTGACTTCCTTCCGACCATCGTCCCAACAAAGAATGAACTTTGAGGAAACCAGACGAGTTCTGCAGTAAAGGAACAACCAGCATCAGCAAGCAAGGATCCAACACTGCACACAGCCTCTCCTGCTCTGAAAGACTGTTACAAGGGATGGAGCCCAACATCATGGACCGAATGGACTCAGCAGCTTTATGGGGATTGGTCCATGCACTAAGGAATGATCTCTCTTCCTCTCTCTGTGTGGATGTATACATATGTGTATATATATAAGAGTGATGGTATATTGAAAATGTGGGATCTGAGCATGGCATGAATGGCATGGAATAAGGGGTGGATACTGTCCTGGGTTCAGCAGTAGCAGTCACTTTTCTCCTTCTTAGTAGCTGGTGCAGTGCTGTGTTTTTGACTTTCGGCCTGGAAGCAGTACTGATAACACCAATGTTTTCAGTTGCTGTTCAGTAATGCTTACTCTGACCAAGGACTTTCTGAGTCTCATGCTCTGCCAGGGAGGAGGGGAAGCCGGGAGGGAGCAGAGGCGGGACACCTGACCAAAACTGACCAAAGAGGTATTCCATAGCACAGCACATCATGCCCACTATATAAAATGGGGGCAGTTACCCAGAAGGGTTAGATCACTGCTCGGGTTGGGCTAGGTATCAGTCGGTGGGTAGTGAGTGGTTGTATTCTCTTCCCTTGCTATTTCCCTTATCATTATTATTATTGGTGGTAGCAGCAGTGGTTTCTGTTATACCTTAGTTACTGGACTGTTCCTATCTCAGCCCGTAGGAGTTACATTCTTTCAAGTCTCCTCTCCATCCCTCTGGGAGTAGGGGGAGTGAGAGAGAGACTGCGTGGTTCTTAGTTACGGCTGAGCTTAAACCATGACATACTCCAAATTCAAAAAATAATTAACTGCTTAATTGTATTTCGCTGCTTCTGCCACCATTGCTAATAATCAGATCTATGAGAACTGTTATTTTAAGAATTATCTTCTTTTTGGTTATTATCTGAATTATCCTTCACATTTCAGAATTTGCTGCCTTGAACTGAGGTAGTGGTATAGAAGGGAAGAAAGTTAGTAACTTAATCTAATTAATTTACATAAAATATATACATTAAACATACTAAAAAAAAAATCTTATCAAGATTTGCAATTCCCTATATTCTACACCATTTTTTCTGCAAGGTCAGTAATGTTTACCAAAACTGAATCTAAAGTACCATTTCCTCTCTTGGGTCACTGCCTGCTTGGTGTCAGCTGCCATCAGCAGTATTCTCTAATTCATTATTAGGGTATTTTTATTCAACTCTGTACTTCCCTGGTGACACAATTTGCAGTAGTACTGTCCTTTTCATGGAATTAAAGATATCTCTATTTATATCCAGATCTGTCCTTAGGGAGCCCTTAGTAACACAGGGATATAACTTTTACAGTTCTTACTAAAGTGACTTTGACCAAATTCACTTTGTTCTGTCCATGCTGTTGCTGTATCTTTCCATTTCTGTCATCTTACTATTCCATCACCACCACTGTCTTTCTTTAATGCTGAACAATCTTTTCATGCTTTCTAGACAGGCTTGGTTTACCCATATGTTGTTTCTTGTTTCCTAAAATGCCTTGGTTTGTGCCATGTGCAAGTATTAGGTCTAATTTCTCCCAGTTTAAGTGGTTTAAATAAGTTAAGTAAATTAAGAGTTCCTTACTTAATATGCAAACTCTGACAGTTAACATGACACAGTGTCATTTTTCATTTTACTTTTCTCAAGTTTCTTAGCCTGATTTGCTGTATTCCTCTCACTAATTGCATCACTTAACCTATTATAGCTCTCATGAGTATGATATGTAGATGTTTCTGCTTTTCATCTATGATCCTACTGCTTATTGTTCATTATTGTATCTTCATAAGCCTAAATTTGCTCTCTTGTATTAAACAAAGCTTAAAGACTACCTGAATTTCTATTACTCTTTCCTCCTATTTAAATTACATGCACAGTTTAGCAGTTATATAAATTTTGATCCCCAAAAGTAATATCAAGTGCAACAGGTATCAGTTGGAGTCTCTCCTCCTGGTCTATGTTCTATGCAGAAGGAAATTTCAAATTTATTAAACTGAGCTGAGACTGAAAGAATTCAACAGCTCTGAAAATGTTTTCACTCAGGAAGTTTGTGCCATCAGAACAGCAGAATTCCACACCAATAAGAGAATGGAAGGCATCTTCCAGAAGTGCTTTAATTTGTATTGTACGTTCAAAATACTACACAGACAACCAAAACCAGTTTTGTTCCTGAGAAAGATATGAGCAATCTTATCTGGATTTTAGAGCTTAGGAAACAGCAAGGGAGAGTGATTTGCTGAATACCTTGCCATGAGTCATTCTGTGGGCTGGTCTTTCAGATGCAACATCTTTGAGGTGCCAGAGGAGCAGGCTCTAACTATAATGTCAGGATAAAATACAGGTGTCTAGAAGTAGTTTTTACAATTTAATTTTTTTTTCTTTCTTTACCAGGGGAGCTATAATGAAGCTTGTGAATATTTCAGTCAGGCTTATGAGACAGCAAAAACTTTAAATAATTTGCCCTTAGTGGATGAAACAAAGGCTTACTGTGGCATTGCAAAGGCTCATAAACTGATGGTGCCATTTAACAGCCATATAGAAGTAGAAGATCTCATCAGCCTCAAGTATCTGCTGGCATGGAAGGAGAACAGAAGTGACATGTGCACTGACCCTCTTACAGTTGGTAAGACATTGGTTATGAAACACATTAGTGCTGTATTGTCCTCAACAGTTAAGTCATTTTTCTTGTAGACTGTTATTAAATTATTTCCTGGGTTTAATTCATGTGCTGAATGGGGGTTAGATTTACTCCTTTGTCCGCTTATTTTAAAGGCTGAATTAAGTAAGTTTAATAACAGGGAGAAACAGGGAGAAAACAGGGAGAAAAAAATATAGCAGGGAGAAACAGATAGTAGTAGTAGTTGCTATGGGTGGTAACTTACTTTTTTTCAGTGCTGTTTTCCAAAACATCAGTTATGAACAAGCAGTGTTGTATTTGTTTTTTCAATTGTCATTATTTAAATCCTTAAAAAAAAAAAAAAATCTTCATTTCTCCTCAGTTTTTCGTGTGCATCCTAGGATAAGTTCCCTGTTTCTAAAAGTAAGAAATAATTTTTGCTTGATATAGGGGGCATAGTTTTGAATTCAGAAGAACATGCTAGTTTATTTTTAGCATCCTTATACTTGACATTGGAGAGGAAGGAAGGAATAAAAAAAAAAAGCTACTCTGTTTCCTTATCTGAGATAAAGAGTAAAGGCGGACTTTGTCTGGAGCAGACCTCTTCATGGATTACATTTTCTGTACTTTTTTTTCCCCTGTACTATCTGTTAATACAAGAAAAACTGAATTATGCATTCTCTCCAAGTATTGATAGTATTAAACTACATTGTTCTTTGGAAGGAAAAGGGACAAGTGTACTGCATCTTAAAGCTTTCCTCTCTGTATTCCTGTGGAGAGTGTGATCTGGAGTATAGTGAAAATAAATGACAGCTGGGCCAAATTCGTAACATGGAGCTTCAGAGTTACTGTATCCAAATTCCCCCAGTTATACTCTCAAAGACAAAGGACTGCATGTCTGCTGTTTTCTTTTGTATCTTTTCCTTTCATAAAATTTGAAAATGAAGTATAACTTCAATTGTAAATTTTATATATAAAATAAGTGGTTAATAGACTGATATTCGAAGATGTTAGCAGCTTAATAGGAGCAAGGATACCAGAGGCAGCACTGGAAGCAACTGAGAGCTGTGGAACAAAGACATTCACTGGCATGCTGAAGTGATAACAAATTAGGTAGCACCCTCTTTGGAGTTCTACTGATGGTAACAGGCAGTCCTTTCTCAATGATATTGTGTTTCTTTTTCAATGACTGTATATATTTATGATTTTTGCCTCAATAAGTGAATAACCAGCACATTCTCAGATTTTGGTGGCTGGCAGAGTTAATTGGGTGCATGTCTCCTGCAAAGGACAGTAAGTTCCTAGACCTGTAGTGCACATGCCAAGAATTCCAATATGGTCAAAGAAAAATCCAATGACAAGCAATTTTATATGTATTTCACATGAGGATCATTACCTGTAGCTGATGTAAATAGGAGGCAAAGAAAAATCAACAATGACAACAGCAAAATAACAGGAGCCTGAACAACATAGGATATTTGTATCTTCAACATGTATTTTCCTTCTTTCACCTAGAGGTTTTCCATTTCACTTTTATACATTGCTTTCTCCAGTCAGTTGTGAAACTCGCTTGTATCCTGAAATGATATGTGCCCCTTTAAGCTTGAGATTCATGCTTCTCTTTAATGGCACTTCAGGGATAAAAAGAGTATGATTAGAAAAACCCTTTATGTCCTGGCAAGCATGATTCTAGAGACAAGTTTTGCCTGCTGAGATTCTCTTCCTTCTGCATTTCTGCTAGTTTACCCTCTGTTACTTACAGTATTACAGTTTTTGTTTTAGTTCCAGTTAACTCCAGGAACCCTGTGGCTACTGCATATTTAGCAGCTCTTCCAGTTCAATATCATTCTTCTCATTAGTGCTCCAAGCTTACTCTCATGATACCTCAGATTACATCCAGGAAAACGTAGTGTCACACTGTCAGCACAATCTGTAGCATTCTTCATGTTTTGTGTGCCAAATCTCTTGTTAGCACCAGCATTACATTTTTAATATCTTTGTCTGGCAAAACATGACCTGGCATTAATTCAATATTAGGATTCACTGGCTTTGAGTTTCAGGTACAGCCTTTATCCTACCTTCCAGGAGAATGTCTGTGCATCCTGTGATGAACTCATCACTTTGGAAATTCCTGCTGTGATAATAGAACAGTAATTCTAGCTCTTTCAAACAGCTCAGCATTGATAACCTACTAGATTTTTCTGTCTTTTTAGGATAAAACAGCTAAAGACAAGATACAGTGCTAATTCTTAATCCATGGGGATTTTAATGACAAGAAGTTAATAAATTTTTATTTCTAACTGTTCTGACTGAATATTTCTGTGACGACAAAAAAAAAAAAGTAAAATCAGAGTAGTTTCTGTATTCTTAGGCAAAATAAATACTTAGACAAGTAGAGGAGCAATGGCATTTAAATTCAAGTACTGCCATGTATCTTATGTCTTTCAACCAAGGCTTATTTTCTAAATCAATCATTTCAATAACTAGGCAGGAAGAACTGTTAACTACTCAACTTATCTCAACATTTATTAATAAAATGGATGCTTTGACCAAGGTTGTCATGGACAAAAGTGACAGGATTGTCAGAAAACCATGTTTATAAATGCAAATGATAATGTGTTTCCATCTCCTGTGTTTGACTTGGTCACCTGTCTTCACTTACAAAAGAAATATTTATGCTATTGTGAGATGCCCCTGCAAGAACAAATGATTTTTTTATTGATCTTTTATGGTTAGTCAAACATGTTTTCAATCAGCAGAATCAGTAGATAAAAAGGCTTGTGACTCCATGTTAGAACCTAAAAAAGAACCTACAGCACGACTAACATTGATGAGAAAATATTTCACAAGTCTTTCAATAAATAATCTCCAAGGGAGAAGAATAATTAAAGGTGCTGAAGGCAGGAAAATTTTGGATCAGATTTTTTATATTGATTACATGAAATGCTGACCACGAATTGTGTTTTCTGTGAGTCTGGCAGCTTCTAGGTCATTGCATCTAGCAGGGCTGTGCCTCAGCAAGAGGCCTTGGATGCTTGAAATCATCTAAACGCTTTTAAGAATAGACTTAAAATGTATCGTTTTCCTCATATTAAAAAGTCTTCAGTTGTTTTCTTGAGAAATGTAATGTGCTTTTGAGCACAATTTAGATTTACATTTCTTAACTTCGGAGAACTTTGAAAAATTGGCACATTTTACAATCACAGGTTTTCTGTGTTTTCTTGTTTTGGCTTGGTCTTTTTTCTTTCTTTTTTTTTTTTTTTTTAATAGCTATAAATGCAGCGTAAATGATTGTCTTACCCATATCATTAACTGTGAGGTCCTACGATCAATGGAATTATCTTGTGCCATCAACTTCAGAACTATTTCTAGCATTCCTCTTTAGAATGTGGTAAACTGCTTTTTTTACTGTCTCTTCTTTCTGAAGAACACTAACTCCAGGAAAACTTCTAACAGTATGAATCTTGTCTTTCCTTCTTTAACAGGTACTTCAAATGTACCTTTTCTTTCCTTCTTTAACAGGTACTTCAAATGCATGCTAAATGAAACTGCTATGCCATGGCACTGTACCCAAAGTGCTTGACTGTACTTGAGCAAATCAAAACCAGTCTTCATCAGGAATACGCATGGTAAATTATATTTTGTATTTGCCCAGTAAATTTGCCTTGGTGGTAGCAGATTTTTTGATCTGAGAATATTTAAGAGAAAGGGAAGGTATGGTGTACTGATCAAAACTATAAAACCAGCAAGTCTTTGTACCTTACACAGATAAACATCCATAAAATAGTTTTTACGTGATATCAGTGGAAAGGTAGTGGCTTGGGTTAGCAGGTTCCTTTCATTGCGTATTTCATATTTAAAGCTCTATCATAGATTTTGGCCTATCATGATACTGACGTAGGACTATCAGAATTGTGCACATGCGTGCATTCCCTCAAAGCCACTGTTTGTGTCTCTGTTGTATTTATTACTTTAAAAGGTCTATTCTTCAGTGAGCATGTACAGAAGGGAAATATATATTAGCTTGCATGATGACTGAAATTAGCATACAGTCTTACTATTTTAACGTGTTTCTTCTTGATGGCATATTAGTGGGGTTTGTAACTATGTTGTTGAGTAAAGCTAGCGACAAAGTAGCTAGACTGAATTTGAACGGGACAAACTCAGACTTTCTTCCCAACTGCTGTAAAGATGATGGGAATGACACAGGCCCTCGTTTTGGGAAGTTGAGAGCATGCCTATGCCTCACAAGAACTTTCTGGGGCCCATCCTTCTCTCAGCAGTCTGTTCACTGTGCAAGAGTCTGGATGTAGGATCTGTAATAGGCACTCCTTCAAGTTCTATATGTTTATGATTTATGTCAATATCAAATTGTTAATATGACCAAAAATAATGAGAAATTGAAAGGACTTTAGAGACAGGTTTCAGTGTTTTCTGAGAAAATACAGCTGAACATGAAATAAGGGAATTAGACACTTGTTCCCACTGTTGAATAAGAACTATGATTTTTAACTATTGAAAGGTGTGTGACCAAGTACAGACTCCAAGGCTGTCCCTGTGCCAGGGCACAAAGGCTCACTTCTTCATAAGCATGTTTCAAAAGTAGCTGAAATGCTCGAAGTGTCCCCTACTGAAATTCACAGAATAGCTTCTGCCCATTTTTGTGGGCTTTACAGATTCAAATAATTTGCTCTCTTCTGGAAAAATACTGTGGTTAGAAATGCCAAAATATGTACATTTTAAAAAAATATTAGGAAAAAAAAATTTAGAGGTGGCTCTGTCTTTTTTTTTTTCTCCTTAAAATTTTCTAAACTTGTACTGTTTCTGCTTGTTCATCTCACCTAGCACTCACCACTTGCTGAATTTTAGCTTTTCTCACTTTTCTGTTTAAAGAATCTCAGTCTTTTTTTTTGTACTGCTGTACCTTTGATATTAACGCAAAATATCTTACCTAATTGTTGAAAACCAGCATGCTTACATATAGACATTGATGACATGGAACAGAAGTGTTTCAAAAAATCAGCTTACGTGCTTATTGTGGTTTAACCCCAGCCAGCAACTAAGTACCATGCAGCCATTGGTTCACTTCCCGCTTCCCCTTCAATAGGTTGGGTACAAGAATCAGAAAAAAAAAAAAAAAAAATCATGGGTTGAGATAAGAGCAGTTTAATAATTTAACTAATGTAAAATATAATAATAATTGTAATGGAAGTGAAAAATAGAGGAATAAACCCCAAGAAACCCATGTGATGCATAGCTCACCACCCACTGATCAATGCCCAGCCCATCCCCAGGCGACAAGTGGCATCTCCTGGCCAACTCCAACACCAGTTTCTATACTGAGCATGACATTCTATGGTATAGAATATCCCTTTGGCTAGTTTGGGTCAGCTGTCCTGTCTCTGCTCCCTCCAGGCTTCTTGTGCCCCTCCTCACTGGCAGAGCATGAGGACCTGAAAAGTCCTTGATTAGGGTCAGCACTATTCAGCAACAGAAACGGTGGAGTGTTATCAACATTATTCTCACACTAAAGCCAAAGCACAGCACTGTACCAGCTAATACAAAGAAAATTAACTCTATTCCATCCCAAACCAGGACAGTGGTTCACATATTTTATTTATTATTAACTGGGGTTTGGTTCTAAGTATTTGATTAAGTCTACTTATTGATATACTTTGATATTTTTAGAAAGTGAGAGTGATTATTGCTTGAACTACAAAAAGAATCAGGTACAAAGAGAAGAACTGAGGGTGACAGGGAAGTTTTTGTTGCATTGTGATGAGCAGCCGGACACAGCAGATTCTCAATGAGGAGTCTGAGAACACAGTTTAAATGTCAGTTTAGCTGTGTGTACAGTAGCCTGTTGTGTTTTCTGCTGATGGCTGAAGTTTGTCTGACAAGGAAGTGTTGATATTCAGTGTTCTTGTGCTTTATACAAATGCACTATCCAGGTTTTCTTCCTGTGGCTTTTTTTCTTTTTTCCCCCGTTCTTTTAATGCTGCCTTAATTGGGATTGAGACACAGGATCAGACTCAGGCCAGGTGTGTAGATTGGCAGTACCAAATTTGAGAGGATTTGTAGAATATTTTTATGTTTAGCCATGGAATAATGTGGTAGGAGAAGTTTCTTCATGGTCTGCCAAGAGTTGGCAGTTCTTGTATAGCTAAGTGGTGTTATAACTTTAAAAAATTCATTATCATCCTGCCTAATGTGATTGTGAGTATTCTTGTCATCGGTTATATATAAACGTCTTAACCAGAGGAGGATTTGGATCTTATCTAGGATTTTCTTCCATCTGATAGTTTCAATGGAAACATCTAAATCTCAACATACATTTATTTCCTTTAGACACATCCTGTGCTAAACATTGCTGGCATCCAGCTGTGTTTTCCCAGACAATCTTTTTAGCTCAGCAGAAAATGTTTTCCTAAATAAGGTGAATTGTTCTTTCTTGTGGAAAAAAAAAAAGCCATTGGAAGTGGTGTTCAAACTACAATATATTGTCAGACTCTTTGGCGTAGCTTTATCCACTGAACTGGTGTAGCTCTGTGCAGTGCACTGTCAGTGCGTCTTCCAAATTGTAGTTCCCTACCAGTTTAAATTCTCAGGGCTGAAGCTCAGTCCTGCTCTGATTCTCTAGGGCACTTAAATAGTACAAAAGAAACAGAAACTCTTGCCCAGCCACATTAGGACACTTCCAGAGGAATCCTTGATTTGGAGGCACCTAGGAGTTTTAGCTTTGCCTGCAGTCCAGAGCATAAGAAACGCATTGACAAAGAAAAGAGTCATAATGCAGAACAGCTGGCACCTGAAACTGTATTTCTTTTACCCAAAAAATCCACCTCTCTTTTTATTCTTTTCCATAATCGCTAGGAATATATCATGATTTTTTGGAACAGTTTATGAAACAGTAATTTTCTTTTTGTTTTTCATCCTTCCCTGTCTGTTCGGTGTCCTACATTTGTTTTGTCTTTTGTTCTTCACTTTTATATTGCAAATTATTCTCTCCCCACTTTTTGCACCACACCTTCATTCCAAACCCCAATTTTATGTATGTTTCCAGTCAATGTTCAAAGTCTGTTACCCCTATACCCTGTAGTTCGCATCTCAATCTATACTTTATTAGGTATATCTTCTGTGCTTGCAGTAGAATCAATAAGTGTTTTTTTTAAGAGTGGTGTTTCAGTTTCTTCATACGTGCCATTCTGGCACTGATCTTCATGCTGTGTCTTTATTACACTGTGATCAGAGAATACACTGGGAAGAATCACACTTCCTATTGAATATCACAGTAAATTGGTTAATAGAAAAATGTAAAGTATCAAAATAACCTTTAAAGAGGCCTTAATCACCTGTGTGAATGGATTTACTAAGTTTAAGTATACAACTAGTGATTAATTAGCTTGAAGATCCAAATGCATGCTTAAGCAGATGACCATGCCCCCAGGCTCATCCACATGTTTCTATTCAGTTAGTTAAGCATTCAGTATTATCTGTAATACAAAATAGTCTCATTTAAGGGCCATATAAATCTTGCCACAGAGCTAAGTAATTATACAGTATTTTCCATAGTGTGTCACACAAGTGCATCATTTTGAACGTGTAGCTACTATCCTATGATACTGAAAATAAGTATCAGAGTAATTGATCAGGGGAGGCCAATTTGGAATTGTTGTGAATCAAAGGGGGTTTTCATTTTTTTGCCATGATTGCTACAGTGTTTTAATCCAATTCCTTTTCCGAAAAATTCTGGCACATTTTTTGATTTTTGAGATGTAGTTGCTATGGATGTTAGTCAAACAGTGCTGCTAGTGTCAGCTCCTGTGAGGAATTAATCTTCTGCAGCAGTTTTTGAAATGGTAAGTGCAAGTGCCCAGCACCATCATATCTAAACTTTATTCTTATTCATACTCTAATGATAATGTCTGTGAAAGCCTGTACTCAAACTATGTCTCTTTTGTGAAGGTGTATTTCGTGCTGCTTGATATTTACAAATGATGTGAACATAGACATCAAGCTGTCTGATTGTGTCCACATACCTCAGCCAGGGCATAGTTAGTACTGTGCATTCAACTCATTGCTGGTATAAAATTGAACCTGAAAAATGGAGGTTGAGTATGCCATATAGTAGTCTTGCTCAGTTCATGTTGTGCACCCATGGAATTTGAGGAATGAGAACTTCAGATCATGCCCCAGTAGCTGGTGTCAAGGAAAATCAGAATGTTATAGTTGGTAGGAATCAGGAGGGGAGAGGGCTGCATGCTGCATAATGTTGGTAATTCTGTGCTATCCACTGACTTCTTATCCCATGTGCAGAACTTGAAGCCCTCTGTTTACCTGAATTTTTTGTTCTTCTGGTGGAAAATGTCACTTCAGGGTGCTATGGAGCCCAATCTTTTGACTCCAGATCCTTTCACTCTGCCAAACAGCATCTTGATATGTGTAATTCCCTGAAAATAAGCTTATCCTAACTGGTACCTTTACCCCAGTTTTGAGAATAGTATTAGAGCAAATTGTATTTTATTTTGTTGATACTTCTACAAGTATGCACACTTATGCACAGTAAGAAGAGAGCTGAGATGAAACATTGATGATTTTAAGCAACTGATATATTGGGGGATATCTGGGTTTATGTTCTTGTCATCTCTTATATATCTTGAAATAGCTCACTGTTTGCATGGGGGAAAGCAATATTTCAGTTGCTGTATTGAAACTTAGTAGCTAGTAATGACAGCAGCATGTTAGCTGTGATTTCCAGAAAAAGATTGTTGGGGTTAATGACTTTGAAGTTTGATTTAGATAAATTTAATTTGTTTCAGTTCAAAATAAAATATTTCTTTCTCTCACATACTTTGAGTTTATTAATTATTGTAGTGCAATTACACTAGCTGTTTGAAAGGTATAAGTGCATGTGGATTATTTATACATGTATATGTACATACAGAGAGAGAAACTATACAGCAAAGAGAGGAAAATGTAAATACGCTAAAAATTGTAGACCAAATACTGCTTTTTGTTATGCCCATAAAATCTCGTTGAGTTGCGGGAGGATCACAAAAGTGGAACTAGGAACAGAATTTATCCCTTTTACCTGAGATTCATTATGAAAAACAGAGGTTCAAATAATTGTGAGAGTTGCTAGCTGTGGTATGCTGGGGAACATAACCTAGATAAAAGGGAGATTCTGACTGAAGGCATTCTGATAAATATTAGTGTAGGCATTCTAATAAATTGTTGTGTATTATATTTTGTATTTCTAAAGTGTGTTGCTTGAGCGTTTGAGTTGAGAAGCACTGAAAAATATATAACTAATCATAGTTGTCGTATGTTTAAGGAATGATCATGCAAGTAGAACTCAGAAGATGCAGGAAGAATTCTAATACATCCATAGGAAAATACGGGGTTAAAATGGATAATATTTTAAGCAGTGTTCAGTTGACTTGATGTGTGGGTAGAGACTGAGCAGTCCTGGCTAATGACTCGTAGGTACTGAATCCTCAGGTCTCTCAGGTGGTTTCACTCGACCAGTTTCAGCAGAATGATGAAAAGGTTGAGATAAAATAAACTGACAGTTGCTACTCATCGCAGGCAGCAAGCTGTACCCTGGCAGATGAGACCCTGGGAGCCCTCTTTTTTAAACAAAGGCTTTCACTACAGTGAGCAATGAACTCCACACAAAAAGGGAAAAGGAGAGAGAGATTGGCAGCTGGTGACCGACGGGAGGAGGGAAGGGAGGGAAACTGAGAAACACAGCAATTGTTGGCTAATTAGAAGCCATTCCCACCTACTTAATACCATCCCATTAAGCAGAAAACACTTTTCATCTTACTCTCGCTGCTACACATGACATTGTACTCCAATCAATACCCTCCCACCGGCTGCCCCACTGCCCACAAATGAATACATTGCAGTTCAAGAATGCAGTAATTGAGTTGGGGCAGTGAAACTGCAGCTCACAGTCAAGATCTTTCTCTGAAGATACTAATGTAGTGTTCATGATGCTTGGATAAAGAAATCAAATCCTTGTATTAACAACTGTCAACAACTGGCAAATGGACGAAGTCAGCAATGAATCCACTGTAACCTTTGACTGAAGAGACAATCAGTGTTTATTTTCAGAGTACTTTTTCCCATTTGAGTAAGAGATCTAGAGGATTTGGGCACAGGTGTTTAGATTTTCCAGGGCATTTTGAACTTTCATCCTCGGTTATACCTACAGAATATATATATATATATATGTCCATTATTATGTACATGCAACAATGCATATCTGCATCTCTGTACCAATATATCTCACAGGGTTCCGTGTTTTCTGGAAAGTTTTGACATAGTCTTAACTTTTTAAAAGTGTTTACAGCAGTTTGCTGTTCTGGTTTGGTTTAGTTTTGTAGGCTATATACAGTCTGGCTAATTTTTATTTCATTTTAAGTAAGTCCTACTATAATTTTTAGGGGTTACCTTAAAATGTGCCATTTGGTCCACAATTGTACATTGTGTAGTAGATCTGGGATCTTATGTTTCGACATTTAAGTCTTACATTTAGCTTCTTGTAACATTTTTTTTCCCCCCCAAATTAAATCCCTTGTTCCCTGAGCCATCTGGAGCTGGTAATACTATGCACAATCTGCAGCATAAGTAACTCTATGCAGACTGCATGTGGCTCCTTCTTCATGCCAGTTTAGTCACCGCAGAATCAAAACAGCAGGTCACTGTTACTCTCCCTCCTTGGTTAGACTGAAGAAGACATCAGTGTTAAGTCTTTTGGAAGTGCTGTTCCAAATGCAACACATGAAGTCTCTCCATCCATTTCAATTCCAAAGTGAATTGAATATCAGTTCAGGAACTTAGGTTCCTTACAGTGTAAGTTTTAAACAATCTTTCTGATGTGAATAAATTGCGCACTGTGGCATCTGATATTTGCAGAAAGAGACTACCATCATGTGTGCTATTCATTGCCATAACAATATTATGGCATCTGCAGTATGGCATTTCTTCAGATGCTGATAGCTAAAGTTCTTTGTATGTATACAATTGTATAAGGTGCTGTTAACCTGCCTAGCTGAGCCTTGAACCCTTGAGTTAGGCATCATGTATGTGCAATAACTTAGCTAGTACTTGAGGCTCTCACCATTTAACAGCTTACCTACAGCTGAGTAAGAACAGTTAAACCTAAGTGTAGTCAATAAGGCTGACAAATGTTTCGCATCTTTTGAAATTGAAAACCAAATAACAAGTTGATATTTTGTTGCCTCTTTCCAGTTGTATTATAATATTTTAGGCTTATTAGTATAATTATCTTCAAATTTCACTCAATTCATTTGTTTCTTAATATTATAAAGCACCTTTCAGCCACCTTCTTTGTGTGTGCTCCCTGGTTGTTTTAATACACATTAATGACAATCTTAGAGAAGACATGTCCTCAGTATGGTCTGTAAAGAAGAAATAATTGTCTTCTGATGGAGAAAGCTGGAATCTTCACCACTTGTGAGGATGCAGTTACCTAGAACATAGGAGTTGAATGCAATCAGGCATGGAGACAGAGGTTTTGTTTACTTAGAGATACTTGGATAGGACAATCAAAGCAGATATATTCAGATTCCACATAAACACAATCTGCTGCTTAAAATAATCAGTTTATAACATTTGTTTATATAAACTATAGGACTTTGATTCTTTTAAACACATACATGTACAAGTTCAATCTTACTTTGACTAGATGCCAGTTAGAAGGATCATAGGCAGGCTAGGGAAAATGTGAAGAGCAGTTGGCAGTCTTTCTCAGTGCAAAAACCTGTGGGGTTAATTTGAAGATACCCAAATCATCTTGGCAGCATAATCTCTACTCTTTTCCAGAACTGGAATTTAATGAGCCAGGACAATAAACATAGGATCACAGAAAAACAGTAATGGAAGGGAGTTTAAGAAGTCATCTTCTCCAGCCCCAATGTAGAAGCAATTATATTTATGTCATTTCTAAGAGAAATTTGTCTTGCCTGTTCTTAAAAAGTATCTGGCAATGGAACTTCCACAGCACCCATGGACAATCTATTCTAAAGGGTAAAATGATGCAGGAAAAAACTAAAACATTTACCTTTATGTCTAAAATTGCCTGTAATTCAAACTCATATCTATTCTATCCAATAAGGACTTCAAATTCATTTCTTCCATCTTTGCAGTAATCTTGGGGGAAAGGAGTTACATGACAAGTGCTGGGGTTTAGAAGAAAATTTTATAGTGATTTCTGAAAAGGATGGTTATAAGGATTACTTTTTTAATTATTAATTTGATATGACAGAATGTAGTTCCTTCTTATGAGCATGACTTCTGGAAGGAGGTAGAAAGAAGATGCAAGGATCCTGTTTCCTTTTTATATATTTTCCAGTTATATTGTCCAGTATGACTAGTCCACTCAGCTGAGCATAGTAGATTGGTATTGTCCCCAAAAGGGCAGGAAGAGCAAGGACTTCATCAGCAAGAATTAGATCAATGCTGAGGGAAGGGTTGCTGCTAATTCTTAAATGGTCTCTCTAAGTGCTGGGAAGCTTTGTTATTCAAAGTCTCTTACATAATTCAGGACTCTTCTCCTTACATAAGTTTCTAAAGCAGGAGAGCAGCTAGATTTCTGAATTCATCTTGTTGAGCTAATCCACTTCAGTTACTAGAGGTGCAGCTGAACTTAAATGAAATGCTTTAGGTCATTTATGACAGGGTGCTTCTTCTAGAAACCCAGGTGTAAGATCTGAACAGTCTCTTTATCCATTTTAGACAGCATGTTTTGTTACGTCATAAACCAGACTGATTTTTCTCCAGGTTCAGGGTTCAGTAATTGAATCCATATCCTCAAATAAATATGATTACACTATTGCTCTGTGCCTTCACAACCCTCGATTCTTATAAAGCTGTACTAAGTCCTGTTTTGCCAGTCTTTTGTAAATAGAAATCAAAATATTTACAAGACAAATGGCTCATCTTTTGAGTCCTTATCAAATGCTTTTATTCCCTTTTCATAATTTTCCCCTCCCATGGCAAATTAAGGCATTTTGTTTTGGTTTAGCTTTTTCTGATCTTGGGGACCTTTCTAATAGTCTTATCTGCAAGAGTATCCTAGGTCCAGGTTTTCAAGTCAAATTCTTTTCTAAATGTCACTTCTCTTTTTGTCCTAAGATTTAACCATAGCGGCCTCCATTAGCTTCCTGCAGAGAAGCTTCTACCCAAGTTAGAAGCTGACAAGGCTATATGTTTGCGTAGGACTCATTCATGAAAAAAAGTCTGAGCCTCTATTTGTCTTCTGCAGAAGTTATAACTAAGGGAAGAGAGTGCAAAAAGTGTCAATCTCCAAACAGATCAAATGAGAAAGTAAAACCCACTCAAACTGCATCCAGCAAGCATTCGGCTCCAGGAGACATTGCTTCAGGAAAAAGACTTCATCATAGTTGAACAGAATGAGTATCCTGTAGAAGCAGTTATGGCCAGGCAGTTAATTGGTCTTCCATACATTTTTTCACTTGAAATAGGGGTGTGTTTGATTTTCTTCTACCAATTTCAGCCATCTCATTCTGCTGTAAATGCTCCAGATTGATAGATAGAGCCTCGCTGGGGAGTAAGGATGTTTCTTTCCCCTACTTAGATGTGCACTGATCACTGCAGAGACATGTACTGTTTTGGTCTTTTTATTGTGAGATGTCACTGTGTTTGGGGATGTTGAAGAGAGGAGTGTTTCTAATGGAAAGAAGAAAATTGTCTATGAACACTGTCAGACTTAAAATATGTTGTCTATTATTGATTTCCATAAACTTAAGCTTTGTGTTCAAGTTCTCATAATCATTGTGTCTTCAATGCCTCTCTAGCTGTAAATTTTCCCAAGTGTTTGCCTCTAAGGATGCATGTGTGAGACCTGCACATGTCCGACATTAACAGTCACATTTAGTTAAGGGGAAAATGTTTTTTTCCTAAACTTATAATTTCTGTGTACACAGAACTTTGTGGTCTAGATATTAAGGAGGCTGTTGCATTTTATTTAGACTAGACTGAGGTTTTCTATGTCCCGAGAATCTGTCTCCATGGATAAAACAAGAGCTTAAGAGCTTCTGAAGTAATCATTACTTAGAAGACTGAAGGATTGTACTCTATAGATTCCTGGGAACAGATGAAAAAAGCTTCCCTCTATCAGTGTTGTTTTAATTGTGATTCTGAGGTGTTAGCAGATGATATGTTTGGTAGCTGTGAGAGTGAGCTGAAACTTTATTTTTTACTTACTATTTTAAATGACACTTTTGATTAGAAAATGAATTATTCACGCGCACACACACACACCCCCACACACCCCCCGATATATTCAGTTTAGGTTTTTTTAAGTAATCCTAATTCTTCATAGTTCTTTCCCTATTCCAAAGTTGTCTCCATTGATTGATTTTTATGCAGTTCTTCAGGCTGTACCTCCTGACTGGGCAAATTTTTTTATTTTTAGATATATTTATATGTATATATATAGTATGTGTACATATATATATATAGTATGTGTATATATGTTTGACAGTTGCCTGGTTTTCATATCTACCTGAGATCCATGAGGTTCTTGCATATTTGCTTTGCTATACACAAATTTATTTCTCTAGTTTGAGATTTTAGCCAACTTTTTATATGCTAAAAGTAATATTAACAAACCATTATTAGCAAGTATAATCATCTAAAAAATTGGCCTATAGAACAATCTCAGATGAAGCCACAGTGGCTCAGTCTCAGTAGCTGCCTGGAAGGGATGGGTTTACCTGGCTGATGGCACATGCTTCTGCATGATGTACCTCTGATGCTGTATCTCTCCATGTTGGCACAGTACGAGTTAGAAGTGAGCAACACTCCCCTGTTGCAAAGTCACTCTTTCCTCCTTCTTTTGCTATCATGTTAGCAGTATTGTAAACAGAAATACTTGAAACAACAAAGTGTGGCTTTTAAAATCAGTTTTAACTGAAACTGCAGCTGCTAGTGGTCATTTTATATGTATATTACGTGTCACTACAAGGAAACTGTTTCTAAACCTTCAACAGCAACTGTTTTGTAAATCTGAGATTCTTTTAAGTATAACCTTAAGGTAATTCAGAATTTCTTGGCTTTATTATGCTGGGGGTGGGGAGGGAGGCAGAATTGCTGTTATCGTTTGACTGCTTTTACACACAAATTCCTAACACAAACTCAGACTTGATTACATCAAATGCAATTTTATACATGAATGATTGCAAATTTGTGCCTGAAAATTTGGTCTATCTTGGTAACCAGAGAAAACTATGAAAGAGTTTAAGACATTACATGTATTTATAACCAATCGATGGTATCCATTGAAAAAAATGCCTTTTTTAATAATCAGTGTGAAAAATAAGATCTTTAATAGAAAATTGTTTCTCAATGAACAGAGTACTGTCTTGGAAAGCCAAGTGTAAGAGATTTAACACATAACAGTTTTTTTCTGAGTGGGATTTTGATGCTTTCAAGTCCACTCTTCATGTAATTTATATAGACAAATTAACTTAATACTGTTCTTGCCCCTAATTGAATGAAATTGGTATTCTTTCACATGGATGCTTTATTTAGCAGCAGGGAGGTATAGCAGGATGTGAAATATGAGAAAAGGAGTAGCCATTTCATTGTGAGCTGAGGAACAAGGTTCACGAGCATGAGCCTTTACAAGTAGCCTTGTCTTACCTAAATGACACTTATAGCACAGTTAATTTCTATTCAGAAATGGGTCTGAATCATTTAATTGGAAATATTTTATATTGAGATTGTCTTTGAGTAAGAACTACTGGCTATTGAATTAGTACATACACGTCTTTTCCTCGAATCTGGGGGAGCATGCCTGCCTTTTGACTCCACTTTGCTTCCCCTATGTTTCTTTGAAATTATTATGAGCTTCATGATGTAGTCCAGCATGAGCAAGATATGGCCCTTATTGCAGGCAGGAGTAAGAAAATCTTATTCTTCATTTTGTTTGCGCAGCCTTACTATCCCAGACAGCAATGCCTTGCAGGATGCACTTGTGAAAGAACATTCCTTCCTAGCATTTTACATCAAGAAACCAATGCAAAACTAGCGTTTTTAACACCTTTCTCATAACCGTCTACGGTTGTTTCGTTTACAAGAGGTGATCTAGGGCCAAATGCAGCCCTCGGGTGAGGGGGTGACTTGCAATTCTGCCAGAAGTTGCGTTTAGCCTCTAGAGGGTGCACTTTGATCCCTCTTGATCACACAACAATTTGCTGCGACAAAAGCGAAGTGAGGGGGTGGATATAGCCACTTCCGCATGAACAGCAACATCACACACCAGCAGACACTGTTGAGGCAAGGCTCTCATCTTATGCAATAAACCATTTCAGCTTGTACTCTTCAGTAGGTGGAACCTGCCTTTTTTTTTCACTGAAATGGGTGTTAGGGATTCAATCAGCATTCAGATTTATGCTTTAGATGCTCATGAAAGAGGATGCTTTCCTTCCTGTGCCTGTCACTGGTGATGCTTGCTTGCAGTTTTTATATTTCTGGCGTCATTTTTTTTTCAATATTAGCAAAAACATCCTGCCACATAGACAAATCTGTGGAGATACTGAAATCTGAAGAGTTAAGAGATTTGCAATATAAGGTTTTATTTTACCTTTTGACTTATTATAAATCCTTTTTTTTTTCTTCTTCTTCTTCTTTAATGTGAAAGGTGTCTTCGGGAACATAGCTTATCATTTTCCTGTGATAGATGTGTGCTTTAAAATGTAGTCTAAATTTGCTCAGAGAAAATCGCATTCAGGATCTAGTAATATAGTTGCATTCAAGACAGAATAAAGCCTGCTATTCCTACATCTGATTCAAAACAATGGCTTAATTGGCCAGGAAAATGTAGTTATCAGATGATAAAGATATGAAGTCAAGGGCAAGATATGCCTGAAAACAAGCATTTTCCTGCCTAAAATTAGGCAAAGTTAATAGGTTAAATTTTGTTTATTGAATAAGAGAACCCAAAGTTGATTGATATAGTAATTTCAGTGTTTGCTATGGCAAATATTTAGCTCATTATCAGTTTTAATAGCATTTTGCAGAACAAGCCTTTTCTTGACATGTAGAAAATACTATTAAATTTCCCTGCATAGATACATTGTTATGACATGCAATAACTACTTGAATATAAAGGGTATTAATAATTTAAAAGGTGTTAACAAATTAGGGCCATCATTAAAAATAGACTTTGAACCATTTTGTAGAAAAATCAGATTGAGGTAATGCTCCGCTCTTATGATAAAGAATTACAGCATTAATTCTGCAAAGTGAACTTATTGCTCCTATTCGTCTCCAAAACCCTGGAGCATTAAAAGACAGGAAGAATGAAATGATCACTGCATTTTTTCAGGCACAACAGCTCTAATATTTCCATCACAGTTCCACAGCTCAGCTTGCATGGTTGTGCTAGAGAAAAAAGCCCATAAACGTCATGCTTCTCTTTGTTTTGTTTTTGCTGGTCTTATGAAATCAGGTCGAATTTTTTTCAGACAGTTTATATTAATATACTGTGAATTTTGCTTGTACAGCATCTGTGCAGAGTACAAAGCAAACATTTCTTCTGTACAGAAGCTGTTCTTTTCTTGATATTTAGAATGTAATACTCAGTTTTCTTTTTCCTTTTTTTTTTCTTTTCTTGAAACAGTTCATGACCAGAGGCATTTCAAGGTTGAATTCTTTTTGGTTTGCAAATTATTAATTTGTTTTCTCTCCAACTTGAGATAAACAGAAATAAAATCACTTTTAAAGGCTTTTCTATATTATTTCACATTGCATCCTTTAAACATGCAGAAAAATCGATACCTTTTTTTTGTCATATCAGTACATTTGAAAACACATCTGTGATTCTTACTCGTGTGAGTAATCCCTGACTATATGAATAGTTACACTGCAGTAAGGGTTAGAATTGGACCCTTATTGTCGAAATAGTTCAGCTGAAAGATTTAAACAAGCTTTAAAAGGCTAAGCTTTTATGGTTGCTTCATTTCTCTTACTGTTTTCTTTCAGATGTATTTTGGAGAAGAAACAAATAATTCATCAGGGATTGTAGTGATAGGACAAGGGGTAATGGGTTCAAACTTAGACAGGGGAAGTTTAGATTGGATATGAGGAAGAAATTCTTTACCGTAAGGGTGGTGAGGCACTGGAATGGGTTGCCCAGGGAAGTTGTGAATGCTCCATCCCTGGCGGTGTTCAAGGCCAGGTTGGACAGAGCCTTGGGTGGCATGGTTTAGTGTGAGGTGTCCCTGCCCCTGGCAGGGGGGTTGGAACTAGATGATCTTAAGGTCCTTTCCAACCCTAACTATTCTATGGTTCTATGATTCTATTATTTCTGTGATTTTAGAAATAAATTTCACATTTGAGGGACAAAGATACTAGGAGCTCTTTCAAGCCCCAAAGGTAGCAAAATATTTGTTCTCTCCCTCACTCTTATTCTCACTTGCCATGGTAGTCATCTCCCTTTATAACATTTCCTTCTCATCAACCTTCCTGAGTTTTCCCTCTTCTTTTCCTTGCACTTTCTGAGACCACAGAACCTATATGGTGCCCTCACTGTTGCCACGCCCTGGGGGATCTATTTCTGTTATGCCCACCTCTCAGTAGCTGTACTGAGACACATGTCAAAAGTCCAGTGTTGAGATGTGCTTAATTTTGGTATCATTTTCTTTCCAAGGAATTTTCTTGTCAGCACCAGTTTTTATCCCTAAGCTCAAGCCTCCAAAATTGTGAATGCTGCAACACAGAGTTTAAATAAAGCAGTGAGTTTCCAGTCATCTAGTTGTGATTTTAGCAGAGTCAGATGTTGTTAAAGCACCAATCAATAAATGGTTAAAGCATTATTTATGCAGCACCTCTGTTCCTGCTAATACTGAAAAAGTCATAACACCATGACATTTTTCAGGCAGAAGTGAATATGTTGGTACAGACATAAAGAACATCTTTTTTATACCAATATACCAAAGTTTGATTTTTTGTTTTTAATCACACAGAATTTTAGGTATGGAGAAGTATGATGGAGAAAGTAGAACACGTAGCAGAGGAGAAAAGATTCATGCTCTGATAAAGTAGAAAATAAGAGTAGCTGTGGTAGAGATACAGTTAGCAAGGAACATCAAGGATAACAAACTATTAGTATGTTATTAGCCAGAGGAAGATCAAGGGAAGTACTAGTCTACTATACAACAGAGGGGAGAAACTCCTATTAGATGACCTAGGGGAGGCCAATGTGTTTTAATGCTTTTTTTCTTTAATCTTCACTGAAAAGGTCAGCTGGGGTCATGTGGCAAACAGTTTATATCTGCCACAAAAAAAGCAAGATCTAAGGCTAGAGCAGGAGAAAGTAGGCTAGAGAGTACTTAGAGAAGTTAGATCTTCAAATCAGATGGGCCTCAGAAACTTCATCCTACAACACTTAAAAAGATGGCTGGAACAATCTTGAGGTCATTAGCCATTTTTGAAAACTGATGGAGGTCAAGTCAGGTTCCAGAGTAGTGGAAAAAAGACAAACCTGATGCCTGCTTTTAGAAAGAGAAAGAGAAGGAGCCACCAAGGAATTTCAGAAAGATCAACTTAAGATCCTGTCTTGGAAAAATACCAGAACATAGAATCAATGTTTAACAGAGACCTAGGAGAAAACAAGAATATGCGTGACAGCCAAAACAGATTTGCCAAAACTAATTGTGTAAAGCCAAAATAATTAACAGGGCAACAGGACTTCTGTGTAAAGAGGTTAAAACAAGGAGAATATATGTTACAGTCTGTCTGAAGCTTTTGGCATAGTATTATTCACAATATTTATTAACAAATAATGAAGAATGGACTACATGAACCTACTATTAAGTGGTTGAATAATGATTACAAAAAATGTGACTGATAAAAGCCATCAGTGGCTGTTGTTAGAAATGGAAGGCTGTTTAGCATGTGCTTCTGCAGGGATCTGAGTCTGTACTGTCTTGTATTTTCATTCCTTCTCTGGAGACTAGAATAGAGAGTATGCTTATTGCATTTGCAGGTAATACAAACTAGGGAAGGAGCATAAGCATTCTGTTTCATGGTATTGCAATTCCAAAGGATCTTGATGAATTGAGAAACACGTTGTAATGTTCTCGGCATTAATGTGTGTGCATGTGTGTGCGTGAATATATACAATCAAGAATAAACAAGTGCAGAGTTAAAAAAAGGGAGCAAGTACCAATTGTACAGAGAGGGGAAGAAAAAATCTAGGCTTGCAGTAAAGCACAAGCTCAACCTGAATCAACAGTGTCAAGCTGTTGTAAAAACTGCAAACATCTTGTTGGGTATGAAAAAATGATGACTCGTGAAGTAATCCTTCTGTCTACTCAACACTGATAAGGTCTTAACTTAGTGTTGAGGCGGTTCTAGATATCATGCTTTATGAAGTACGCAGACAAGCTGGAGAAAGTTCAGAAAGATTGAAAGTATCTAAAAATTGTGACCAAAAGAGAAGATTAATGGTAGATTTTGAGCTTCTGATTCTACAGGAGCAGCACAGGGAAGACACAATAGCAGATTTGAGAAATGTATACTTTGAAGAGGGAGAGAAAATAAATAATGAACTTTTCTCTTTGCCCATGGCAGCTTGAACTAAAAGTGCAATTACTGGAAGAATGCTTCTGATTAGCCATTGGGAAAAACTTTATAGGAGTTTGAGGAGCAGACTATGTGATGTCCATTTTATATATATATGTCCACATGTTTCAATGGTTTAAGTTGCATTAGGATGAGGGTGATTTATATACACATATATATATTTGTTCATACATACAAACAGCAGCATTCTAAACAAGCTGTAATTCTGGAGATACATCTGTTATTTTCTGAGAATAAAGAAACTCGCATTTTATTTGAAAATAAACACTCATTTGCTAAGAAAAGTTGGGCAAAACCATTTTTTTCTGCCTCAGTTTGCCCATCTGTGAAATCAGCTTTAAGATGTTGATATTTTTTATAAAATAGCTTTCCAAAATATTTCTTGGCTTAAGGATAGTAAGAGAGAGAGATTCCTTGCCTACCCCAAATTTTCCCCTCATCCTTTCTTCTGTGGAAACTCTCCAGTTCTTTCTTCTCTTCTTATCCCTGCTTCTCCACAGAAACCATTTCAAGGCTTCCAAAGTATTCATTTTCATCCAATAGATTCTTAAGGCAACAATATTCAGTTTTGCCTATTGTTGAAAAGCCTAAATCATCTTTGTATTCAGGTTTAGTGTGAGGGAAAGCTATGAAGACTGTTTGAAATCCACTTTTGCCTCTAGGGAGGAAAGTTCACAGTTGCAGTTCATACTCCTCCCTCATTCCACTGCCTGTATCTCCTCTAGAATAACAAACCAGTCTTTTCATCCCTCTTGAACAGGCATTACCACGTGTCAACTTTCCATTGTCAACTTTCCAGCCCAGGACTATTTTATCTCTTACCATTATCAGGCTCTGGGCTGCCAGGGCTACAAGTAGTAAATGCAGTCTTTTACATTTTCAGCTTTTGTCTCCTTCCAAAGCATCATCTCTTGGGGTCTAAGCCATGTGCATGACCTCATATTAAGCTGCTATTAATGGCACTTTCATGAATGTGCTGGCTACATAGTACAAGGGTTTTGTTGCTTTTCTGTGATTTTTATCCTCAGGTACAGACATTTTCAAATTCAAATATTCCAGTGAAGAGAACATACATATTCTAAATTTGTGACCTCCCCCTTCGTTATTCCCTGGGCTGCATGCCCAAAATCTGACAAGCCTAGCTTAAGGGAGCAGCAGCACGCGGTTCCACCACCATCCTTTCTGCATAGAACCTAAAAGCTAATGGTAGATTTGGCTAGAAAGCGTGGGAGGGTAAAGAGTCTAGCAGCAATTCAGTATATTTCTTAGGGTTTTGGGTTTTGTTGTTTGGGGTTTTTTTCACATGAATTGTTTGATTGTAAACAAAATGTGTGTGTGCATACATTGGTGTACATGGGTTTATTCTGCAAATGCTGAAAAGCTTGCGCCATATGAGAAAGCGGTGAAATTACTGAATGATTTCTAAGAGATCTTTGTACTCAAAACTAGACTTGTGAGGAATACTGAAGCTCCTATTCCATATGTAGTAGTTATTTATGAAAACCTGAATATGGTGTCCCTGTATGGTTGGGACAAATGTCAAAGATGGGCTCCAATCCAAATTGTTCTGGAAAGCGGTTCACAGATCCTGTTTAAAAGGCATTGATGGTAGCTTGCAAGTAGTAGTGTTAGGATCAAGAGTACCTTGCACGTAAGAATTTGGGGTGGAGATTATTTCCTACTTTCTTGTTCTTACTTTGTTTTAAAAAACTTTCCTGCTTCTCCAAGGGCAAGTCAATCTTGCCTTGATATGTTTTCCAAATAATGCGCTGTATAATTACTGTTTTAATGCTGCTTCAAGGTAAAATGCTCTGTTATATGCATTTTTGAGTCTTAGAACCTCTGGTAATTAGCATCCAAAGATGACCACATGCTATAATTGAAATGCTTGTTTTCACTGGCTGATATCAACCAAGGGATATATTTTTATATGCACTCACAAGATTGTTTCTCTGGCTGCCAAGTCTTCTGACATTGTTATGATTTTCACAAAAATTTATTTTTCAATTTTAAAATATTTCCATGTTAATTCAACTTTAGACATAGGCACCAAACAAGTAAGATGAATTTAAAAGATGTTCTGTTGGGTCTGTAGTGTTTTCTCCCTGTACTCAATATTAAGGGATCTATAACCCAGGAAATTAGGACTTTTGAAGGTAAACTGAGCAAACAGAAAATCAAGGAGGGGGGTGTAAGTTGTAAAATATTAAATATCTGAGCATTTTTCCATGTCTTTTGGCCTATAAAAATTACAAGTATTGATGGATTTGAAATTCAGAAAACTATTTGGAAAATGAATTGAGTACAATACTTTCTGGTTAATCTGTATCTATAATTTCACCACTTTCTCATAAGCCTTTAAACTATTTGATTGCTTACATTTTGAAGGAGGAAGAAAAAGATTAAAGGGCTATAGAATGATGGAAGTTGTTTCAGAGTCTGACTTAATAAATGTGATGATCAAATATGAGGATTTTTGGAAACAGAGATAAGTGATGCTAGCCTGAAGGCTGAACTTTATGTCAAAGAGGGTGTTCATGCAAAGTAAAACAGTGTATCTAGTAAACTAGAGAAATATCATCTTAGGAGAAAAAAATCTCTAAAGATTTTATGCCACTTTTAACAGACAACAACAAAAAGCCCTAGCTGTACCTCAGGATATGATCAGCCTTTTTGAACTGAATTTGTTCAGTGCTTTTTTGTTCTTCAGTGCTGTCTGTGAGCATTCCCTGTCTCAGTCGTAAGGCTCAGAGTTTGGCAGTTTTATTTCTTTGTTATATTTTCATCATGTGAGATAAAAAGTCACAGATGAGTGATATAATGGAAACAAATGTTACCTGTGTCTGAGCAGGAGGGAAAAAGCCCTCAGTTGCACTGAATCTGTGCTCTTATTCTTTCATAAAATTGTTTGAAATCTTTTGAAAATGATAGGTGATTTTTTTCTTTCTTCTCTGCTCAGCCAAACTGCCTCTCTACGAGAAGTGAAGCTCAGTAGCCACCTTAGGAATAGCATTTCTCAGGATAGCTGAGGTTGAGACTGTTGGAGGAATGAAATGTTCAGACTCTGTAGGAGGGAATGAAGGCTGCATCACTCTCGAGTAGCCCCTGGAGGTTAGCTTAGAGCAGCAGTACAGCTTTGGAGGAAGCTGTCAGCCCTCTGGGCTACAGGGATGTGCTGTTTTTAATAAGTACATTGCAGAAGACAGTACCTATGAGTTAAAGTGTATTTTCTCACGAGAAATCCTTTTTGAAAATAATAATGAGTCCAAAGCTGCACAGCTAATTTCTGAAGAATATAGTATGTTCAAAATATCAGGCAGTCCTAGGTGTTTTAAATGTGAATAGATCCTAAATAAAATACATTCTACAGGTAGACAGTTTGGCTCATCCCTTGCTCAGAGATTTGCATTTAAGCTCAATTTGGTTTTACCAGTTGTGAAGGAGTTGGATAGACATATGAAGATCATTTCATTCCATTCAACAGTGGCTTTTCAGCTAAATAGTATTTAACTTGATCAGTGTCATGGTTTAAGCTGTAAATCATGCAGCCCGTTCACTCACTCCCCTTTCTTCCCCCCCACTCCGAGGGAAATGGGGAGAAGAATCAAAAGAATGTAACTCCCACGGGTTGAGATAAGAACAGTCCAGTAACTAAGGTATAACACAAACCACTGATGCTACCACCAATAATAATAATGACCAGGGAAAAACAAGGGAAGAGGATACAACTGCTCACCACCCGATGACCAAGCCATGAACTAAACTCTTCCGGGTTCCTGCCCCCAGTTTTACATGCTGGGGATGACGTGCTGTGGTATGGAATAACCTCTTTGGTCAGTTCATGTCAGGTGTCCTGTCTCTGCTTCCTGCCGGCTTCCCCTCCTCCCTGGCAGAGCATGAAACTCCGAAAGTCCTTGGTCAGACCAAAACATTACCAAGCAGTAACTGAAAACACTGGTGTTATCAGTGCTGTTCCCAGGCCAAAAGTCGGAAACACAGCACTGCACCAGCTACTACGAAGGAGAAAAATGACTGCTGCTGCTGAACCCATGACAATCAGTCAGTGTATTCATTTTTGTGGGGAAGGAATTGGGAGAAGGATAAAAATAGGGACTATCAATAAGTATGCATTTTCTAGATATCACAATGCCATATATATTGAAATAAATTGCTTTCAGAATGTGCAGTGCAGCAGATTTTGAGGCTGTGTTTATAACCCGTACTTTCATTTCTTGCTTTACTATTTGGTGATGGCAAACACTTCATTTGTCATGTTTTTCAAGTTTAGCTACTTGTGCTCTTCAACAACTAGTTACTGAATGATTAGGCTTCTTTTATTTGGCACGTAGTAAGTAAATATATCAGAAAGTTACTCAAAAATTTAATTTATTGTTATGTTATCAACATATTAAGCAAAATTCACATACTCATGGGCAGCAGTTGAGTGTGCTAAGTCAGACAATATTTTAAATATGACATGACACAACAAAAAGTCCCTTGTATTTTCTCTTATGTATTTTTCATTATTATACAATCTTGCAAATCTGGTGCTCATAGACATGATTCACTGACCTGCTCATTGAATTTGGGCAGTCATAATCAGAAAGTCGTGCAGAACGTCATTGACAAACTGGTCTAAAATGAGACCACAGGATTACTTAGCTTTTCATTTCCAAATAAATGCACATCTGCCATAAATGGAGGATGAGGTTCTGGTTGTCCTAAAGCTATTATGAGTGGGAGATTATATGGACATATATGGTAGTGATGAACAAAGATCAGAGAGACCAGAACACCAAGGGGAAGGAGAAAGGGGAATTAAGAGATCAAAGACTGTAGAGAAACTGGAGGGAGAGTGGGCTTTGTCTTCTCTGCCAAAAAATGTGTGGTTTTCTAGTAAAAAAACCTAACTGTAGCATTAGTTGTTTTGCTGTAGAAGACAACAAAAGCTCTGTAGCTTTTACTGTGATGAAGGTGAACAAGTTCAACTACAGACATGAACTGTAACACTTCTGTTCCTTGTCTCCCATTATGCTGAGCAGTGAGATAATTTTTAATGAATGAACAGTGAAAAAATTACTCTGAATTTCTCTGGTTTACTTTGTTTAACGCTATTCAGAGAGGAAAGCCTAATGATAAAGAGCAGCCTAACTTGGACAAAAATGATGGAGTCTGATTTTCATACTAAGCAACATTTGATACTCAGGAAGGACTCAGACTGTCAGAAATGCACATACGGAGTAACATCTGGAAAGGATAAGGCACTGGAGGTCGTGCAGTGTGAGATAGCTATTCATTGGCCCCTTTGCCACCAATTTGATTTGGGAATATTGAGAACTCACTTTTCCTCTCCTTTTTTACTTTTTTTTTCTTGTTTCTTAAATAATCACAGAAAAGCAGTTATTCATTAATGCTTCTCTTAATCTTTCATTATTCAAGAAAAGAGCTTGCTGAAACTGAAGGTCAGATCTCTTTAATATTGGCTATTTATAATTAGGCAGTGAAAGCCATACCTAAATATTTAAAGCAGTTTGAGATGTTGATTACCCATTACTCCCAATGGAAATACACGCTCTACTTATAAGAAGCCTAGGGAGAGAATGAAATGGGGGGGGGGGGGGGGGGGGGGAGGGGGTGTGGTGGTGGGACTGGGGGGTTTAAATAGTATGCTAGAAAAGCGTCTGTCCAAAATGATTCAGATAAAATTGATTCTGATCAAAAGTATTTGTCGTGGTTTAAGCTCAGCTGTAACTTACGCAGTTTGCTCACTCACTCCCCCCTCTTTCTCCCCCCCTGGTCCGGGGGGGATGGGGAGGAGAATCAAAAGAATGTAACTCCCATGGGCTGAGATAAGAACAGTCCCATAACTGAGGTATAACACAAACCACTACTGCTACCACCAATAATAATAATGACAAGGGAAACAGCAAGGAAAGAGAATACAACCGCTCACCATCTGATACTTAGCCCGACCCAGCAGTGAACCCCTCTTCTGGGTCCCTGCCCCTAGTTTTTACATCCTGGGCATGACGCTCTGTGGTATGGAATACCTCTGGCTAGTTTGGGTCAGGTGTCCTCTCTCTGCTTCCTTCCAGCTTCCCCTCCTCCCTGGCAGAGCATGAGGCTCAGAAAGTCCTTGGTCAGACTAAACATTTGAGCAGTAACGGAAAACATGGGTGTTATCAGAGCTGTTCCCAGGCCAAAAGTCAAAAATACAGCACTGCACCAGCTACTACGAAGGACAAAAAAAATGGCTGCTACTGCTGAACCCAGGACAGTATCCCAGGACTGTTTCCTTTCTCACTATTATCTTGCATTTCTTGGATTTCAGTCAAAGATGTAGCATTGAATGCCTAAATGTAGTACTCCAGTTTTAAAGACACTTTCTACAAATAATAGCTTTTATATACTTTCTCATATAAAATTAACGGAGACTTTGAGGAAACTTGTCTACAATTTCTCCCAACTCAGCAGTAGTAGACAAGGCTTTGTCAGAACATTTTGTATAAAGAAGAATCTGTGAGAGCACACTTACCATAGAATCACAGAATGGTTTGGGTTGGAAGGGACCTTAAAGATCATCCAGTTCCAAACCCCCTGCCACAGGCAGGAACAACTTCCACTAGACCAGGTTGCTCCAAGCCATGTCCAACCTGGCCTTGAATACTGCCAGGGATGGGGCAGCCAAAGCTTCTCTAGTTAACCTTTTCCAGTATCTCACCACCCTCACATTAAAGAATTTATTCCTAATGTCTAATCTATATCCACCCTCTTTCAGTTTAAAGCCATTCCCCCTTGTCCTATCACTACATGCCCTTATGCTGGTTCATATTCTAAGCGCCCTTTATCATATGACTCTATGTAGAAAGAATTTGCACAATATGATCATTTGTGGAAGAGTTGATATAGCAAGAGTAGAATTTCTCATGCATGAGATACATTGAAACAGTTACTTCCGTTTGGTGAATCATTTTAGTTCCATTAAATTTACATCTACAAATGCGTACCAGAAGCCAATGTACCCACCAGCAGGTTCTCATTACTTTCTAGAAAACACAGTATATAATTCTCTTTTTAGTACCTGAAAATGATTAAGAGAGAAACTTTCTCACCCCCAAAGTTAAAAAGCAATGGCAATACAGCCAAATTCTAATAACTTTATTTTCTGGTCTTCAGGATAGACCTCGTAGTAGTATCTTCTTAAATTCACAGCAAAAGAACAGTTTAGGTTTTTAAGGGTAATTTTTCCTCTAGGATTCTGTGTTTAACAGATGTCTACTGTATACCTTATCTAGGGAGCTGATTCTTTGTTTAGGATAAGTAGCATTGGGATCACAATAAAAGAGAAGGCTAGCCTCCTTTGCTGTCTGCAGACTAGATTGCCTTAAGAGACATTGAGACCAGCAGAGAAAAAAGAAATTACACTGATCCAATAGATATACTGCTGAGAGGTTTCTTTTATATTCTTACCTCAGACATTGTACCACCATTAAATTCACACTTCCAGGCCCTGGGAGTCAGGTCAGCATGACAGAGAAGTTTGGCTAAAATGAATCTGCTATATTAGTTTTTGTGAAAATGATTAAGCTCTGCAGGTTCCAGATCAGTACTATTTTTCAAACAGTCATTGTTTCAAAGCTAGGCAAATAAACCCTAATATAAAGAGAAAATGAGAGGGAGGCAGAGAAAGATGAAATTGAGTAGCAGAGTAAACAAACTAGCTGAATACCTGATCTCAAGTAGAAAACAACACAAAGTCTTTCCTTTGGCACAGTCGAAAATCAGCTGGCAGGCATTTGTTTTAAACTATTTTAAGAGGCCTGCCTATCAAATAAGCATAATTATAATCAAAATTCTTACAACGTCCTCAAAATTCCTAAAGGCAATCAGCTCCACTCAAATTAGTAACTTGGATAAATCACCATTAATTAGCTAATATAAGCCAGCAGGTGGTTTTGAGCCCAGAGAGAGTCCCTGGTTATTTAAATTATGTATACTACACTACACCAAAGATAGAGTAAGTGAAAGGGGAACAACAGGCACAAGTCCGTTTAAAAAAAAGATAAATAAAAAATAAATATTGGGATGATGCTTAGCTAAAGTCTTCTCCAACTCCCACATCCTACCCAAAGGAATACAAGGTGGCTTTGACCCTCAGCTCAGATAATATAATCCAGGAATGTGCTGCATAGATCCTATTTCAACACTGAAATATATGCAGGAAACAAAACCTACATTGGAAGCTTGCTTGAACAGGTTCTAACAGGTTTCTAGTAAAGATACTCTGATTACTAGGAGAATGGACATAGCAGTGACTATGCTTTATAAAAAAGCATCATTGAAGCCACAAGGATAGCATTGCTAGCATTCACATTAATCTAAAAAACAGGGGGTCGTTCTTTTTTGTGAGCTTGTGATAGGCATTTCCTATAAATAAATAAAATTAAAATTGCATCATTTTAAGAGATTAATGCCCAATCTTCTGTGACCAATGCTGCCATGCTCAGGTGTGGACAAGAGCTGTTAAGAACTAACCCACATTTTTATACTAGTACATCAGAAGAAAAAAATATTTTCTTTTTAAATACTGCTACCAATAACTTCATGTGATCCAGAGATCTTTGAAAAGATCTGACTCAAATCTGCAAGCAAATCTATTGGCTTGCAACAATTTCTATCTGCATGCTGTGATGCCCTAAAAATTTCAGCGATTGTATAACATTTTGTCATAAATTACTGCCACCCATAAAACTTATGCTTGGTGAACATGCAAAATCGAGGCTCAACTTCATTTCAGAGTCTTTGATTGAAGCTAATGACATTGCATGGGAGGAAATGACAGGATCAATACCGGTATTTTTATTTGTCCCAGTGATAGCATCCTGAAAATCTGGACTGTGGTGCAGAAGCAGTACTTTAAAGGATTAAAAATCCTGCCTGGTTTTACTGAATGATGTGCAGGACTGGTAGTAATATTTAATCCCAATGCATGCTCTTGGATCATCATGCTTTTCACATTAATCAGCTCAGTGTAATGTTGTTTACCAAGAACTAAGATTGTGTATTGCACTGTATTACCGCCTTTGAATCTGGCAGACTCATTGCTGGCATATGCTTCATGCTGGGTGATGTATTTTGATGAACTTGTTTTCGTACATTTATGCAGGTTTTTAGTCTATCACATTTTTCTTCCTTGTAAATGATAAATGTATCATAAGCATATTATCCAACAATTATTTAGCATTTCCATTCAAACATGTTTCTATAAATTGAGTCTGTTCAATACTGGAAGGTAGCATAGGAAGAAAGCTTTTTCATTATACTCAATTATAACCCAAATCCTGAAGTCCTTATCATTTCATTTAACGGAGAAACCATGAAGTCTGTACCTACCTAAGCCTTCCGCACTTCCACAATAAGCACTTAGACAAAAATGGGGAGTCAAAGCAATTCCCAAGTTATTGTAACAAGACTCAAGGTGAGTTGCAAACTACTGTACAAGTTCCCATGGCCTCACAGACCATGCTTTCTTAGCAGATAAAGTCCCTCACAGAAGATGACAACAGATAGATAATGATTGAAAGCCTGGAGATAGGTGCACACTGTCAACTTCTTGGCTGTCTACAACAACTCGGTTAAAAGATGATACAGACTAGAGCTTTATTCATTTTCCTGCAGACTTTTTTAACCATCACCATTCCCCGTGGTCCTGCCATACTTGCTTTAGGTCACTCTGCCAGAAATGAGGGAGCCTGAGCAAGGGCCAGTGTGTGTGCACGAAGGCTTAAAGTTTGCCAAATTTGAGGGTGATTTTGCCTTTTTTTAAAAAGGTTTTCTCCAGCTTTGCCTTAGCCTTTCACTCTTTTACTGAAAAAGAGTTAGGGCATAAGCAATGATTTTGGAATATATCCTCAGTCAAATGCAAAGTATGTAAAGATGGTAACGATCATAACTAATTCAGTAGGTAAAAACAATTCCATGTATACACAAAAGTAATATCACTAGATTTTAAAAAATGTATCCTGCATTGTATTTTAAACTACCTTAAAAATTCTTTTTTTTCTGGGTATGGTACAGAAGCATACAACTGTTCAGGGAAAAAAAATGCAGACTTGTTGCTCAACACATGCAACAGTGCCCTTTGATATCTTTTTTTGGACTTTGTAATATTGCTGTGACTACCGCTGTTCACAAATATTTTATTTATAAAAACTACCCTCCCACAGGGCTGTTGTAGATGATCTGCAAGCTGAAGACTAACGTGTGAACTCCACTCGCTCTAGGAAATGGCGCTGCTGCTTTTAAATATCAGTGCTTGTACTGAGTTTTTTAATAACTAGTAATGTGCTCCCAATTTCAGTATATAAAGTAAAGGGATCTAGCTCTTGGGTAAATTGTTGAAATAACAGTTTAACGTCCAGTCTTTCTATGAATGCTATTATGCTCTATTATTGAGAAAACCTAGGAAAGCAGTCTAAATACCTTCATGTTAGCATGACAGGTAGAATTAGTGTTACTTTTTTGCAAGTAAAAATTATCATTTCATATCTTGGAAAGATCAGCGCTCACAGGCCATAATTTGTTAGTAGGTTTTGAATGGAAACAAAATGGGCATTAATACTCAGAAAATGTCAAGTTTAATAGATTGAGTTTTAGTGACCAAAAATAGGAAATTGAAAGAGTGATGAAAACCCTGGGATAGCGTTTATCAGAAGTAAGTTCGGACTAATTTCATACAGGGAACAATTCAAAGAGTTCCCATGTAGGGTTTTTTATGTTAACCCTTCTCTAATCTCCGTTATTAGAGGTGATGCTTTTCTACTAGTAACATGATATACTGGAAAAATGACTGCAGTAAGTTAGATCAAAGGCCTATCTGGTCTGGTATATATCTAGCAGTGGCTAATAGATTAGGAAAAAATGTAAGAACAGGAAATTTGGAAACTGTACTTTTGTCTGGTATTCTCTCCACATCTTCAGCAGCCTGCAAGACAGGAACTTTTTGAAGAAGCTGTTGAGTGTAGATCCCACTATATTTAATAGGCATTCCTGTACTTGTCCATGACCTTGTCCAGTGTATTTCTTTTTGCATATTTTTTGCATAATTTTGGTAGCCAAGGCACCTCATTGAATTTCACAGCCAACAGATAGTTTCCTTGTCCTTAGCTCATTGTGTTGCAGTTAGTTGTGGCCCCTCAACTTTTCCTCTGTGGGAAATAGTGAGTTATCATTTCTCACTCCTTTTCTTCATAGTGCTTGTGAAAATACATACATCTCTATATCCCACGGTCAGTCATCTTTCTATCAACCTGAAGCTTGCAATCTCCCAGTACATAAAAGGCTGTTTTTCACGTGTGCATTAATTTGCATTTATCAACACTGAATTTTGTCCAATGCTTTATTGCCTGGTCACAAAAGCTTTTTGAAGTTCTTTAAAGTTTTTATATTGATTACCCTGTGTAGCTTTTTATCAGCAGTACATTCTGTCACTTTGTTCTTTACTAACATTTTGTGGTTCGTTTTTTTTTTAATGTTTAACTGTACAAATTCTGCCTTAGGTCCCTGCTGAATTCACCACTGATCTGTCTTCATAGTGAAAATCAATCCATCTATTCTTACCTTTATTTCTTACCTTTAACTAGTTATTAATTCAGAGGAGCTATCTGAAGCATTCTGAGAATCTAATCAACCAGGTAACGTTCATCCAGATCCTCATACAGTCCTCAAAAGAACAATCTCATGAGATCTCTACAAAAGGTATTTTGATTTCTTTTCTTCACTTTAATTCATTTATCTACCATTATATCCTTTGTTAGAATTGTAGCTAATTTGCGTGGTATGGAATCAGATTTTTATGGGTCTCTCCTCCCATGGAAAATTATTGATTTTAATTAATGTCTTGTTTAACACTTCATATTATTCTGATGTTGAGGATGATTTAAGCAATATGTATGTGTGTGTCCTTTAAACCTCTTGAGCAAATACCACTTTCTTGACTGATTCATTTCTGAGTTTGTTCTAATTCTCCCCTAATGATGTTTCAGTTTGGGGCTGTTCCTCTGTCTTACCTAGAAAATAAAGATGTCGATGTATATCTCTGCTGAAGGTCTTCCTTAGCAACCACCATCCAAGGAATACATTTCACCCACCTACTGTTATCTTTTATTCCTTGAACTCTTCCGCCTCTAGTATGAGCAGGGTTTTTTGGAAAAAAAAAAAAATTATTAAAAAGAAGCATGTAATTATGCATCTTCCCACTATTTTATTGGAAGGGTACAAACAGAACTAATAAATTCTGTTTGGAAAATAATATAATCTGTGGAAATGTGGTGCCTGAAATCTGTGCTCTGTTACCTTTGTGCAGTTCTCATAAAATAAAACAAATGACTACGCTGTATTTTTGTGCCTATACCCTGAAATATTTTGGCTCTTTTATTTTGGAAAATCATTTCAAATATCTTGGCATTATGCAAGTTAACATTAGAGTTTAAAGCCAGGTAGTCATCAGCTATTTGTAGGTGCAGGGAGGGTGTCAAGTTGATGCTCTTGGGCTGCAGCAGTGAAGGGGTTTCTGTGTCAGTGGCAAATGAGCAGGATACAAAGTGACTGCAAAACAGCTACGCACTCCAGTGCTATCCAAGGGAATTTCTGTCAGGCATGTCAAACTACAGAGGCCATGATTCTGCTTTTAATTAAGAGCTATATGCTGGAGACATCTGTACCTTTCTTGCATGTTGAAAAGTCCTGGGGAAGCTTCTACAGTAATCAGCGTCAGAATACAACCTTCTGCATTAACTAAACTTTTAGTGATTTACTGGTTCTTCACTGTATCATCATATTAGTCATTTGAGAAAAAGTGCTGTATTGTTCATGACCATTTCCACTCTTTCTTCCTTCATTATTCTTTTCACATTTTTGCTGTCTTCAGGGTTTTCTTCCATCTTTTCTCTGAATTTCTTTTCCCACAGGGACTTCACTTCTAATTCTTTCCTCATAGCAGTGGTTAAGTAATCAGAGATGAAGTTTGGCTTGATAGCAGTGTCAGTATTTGAATTTAGAGATAACATCCTCATCAAACTGGGAGTGGAAGAAGAAACTTACTCCTCAAGGGACATTGTTCTAAGTTGTCTGCTCACTTAGGCAAATACCTTTGCATTACATATTGAAGGAACAATGTGAACCTCTGGGGAAACAAATGGAGGGAGTAGTTCAGTGAAACTGTCCTACAAGTCTCTGTGTACTCGAGAGAAAGGGAAAGAATGAAAGAGTTTGGAATACATAAATGCAATGAAACGGTACAATCAGCGGTAACATCAGCACTCAAAGAAAGATAGATTTGCGTCTTCTAAGAGTTTTGCCTGGTCACCCAATAAGGGGGGTCAGGGATTCAAAAGAAATTGAAAATCCAGTTTGTGATCCTTTGTGGCTCTTTTTTTGGCTGATCTTCTGTTTGTAAAGGAATGCTTAAAGATTGTAGGCTTGCTGAATTGTTTTGGAAATTTTGGATGGGGTGTGTGTTTTGTGGTATTTTGTGTGAGCTTTTCAAAGTTATCTTTAAGGCTCTCATAATACATTTTTGCCAGATTGCATTTTCTCACAATTGTATGATGTATGTTTAAATTAAAATGTCATGGTTTGTTTAAATGCTCGAAAAAAATTTAACGAAGTAAAAATGATGAAATATTCATGTCCTTTTTTTGACAACTTACCTTTTAAATTTTTACTTTATGGTGTCCTCAGCCTACTGATTTTCCTATTTACTTTCTTTACATAAAAACCTACATTTAAAAGAACAAAACATAAAAGTAGGTAAGTAAAAATTTAACCTTCAATATATATTATATAATCTTGTATTGAGGCCTTATCCGCAGATATCAGGCCTCTTTGCTTTCAAGTTAGTTAAGTAGCATCATAATGCAAAAATATAAAAAAAAGTCAAAACCAGACAGATATCCTTTTGAGCTTGCTGGTGTGAGCTTTGCATGCAATGAAATATTTAGTATACGTTCCAAATCCCACCATAGTTAGCAGAGTGCATACACCTACACAGATGAAGAACACCAAGCTAGAAGACCTTTAAAGTTAAAGGATAATGTTGACAGAAGAAGAGAGGGGGTTTTATGAATTGTCTGATTAATTTAGGTCAGGAAATAAAGGTAGCGAAGTCTTGAAAAAACCCTAACATTAAGTGTTGGGGACTTCTGTTAAGGTAGGATTTAATACTTACATAAACAAGATTATAATATGTGACTGCTACAGTTAAATTGTGATCCTAAAAACACAGAGGGTGTTGATTCAAACTTGTAAACTAAAAAATGAAGATTCTCAGGCACTCCTTGATGCCTGATTCAGTTTTTGGAGAGCAGTTCATGATTCCCTTCATAGTTTTTCATGGCGTGTTTTAAGACTATTGAGGATTGTCCTGAGTTCAGCAGTAGCAGTCATTTTCTCCTTCTTAGTAGCTGGTGCAGTGCTGTGTTTTTGACTTTCAGCCTGGACACAGCGCTGATAACACCAATGTTTTCAGTTGCTGCTTAGTAATGTTTGCTCTGACCAAGGACTTTCTGAGTCTCACGCTCTGCCAGGGAGGAGGGGAAGCTGGGAAGAAGGAGAGACAGGGCACCTGACCCAAACTGACCAAAGAGGTATTCCATACCACAGCATATCATGCCCACTATATGAACTCGGGGCAGTTACCTGTAAGGGTTAGATCACTGCTCGGGTCAGGCTGGGTATCAGTTGGCGGGTGGTGAGCGGTTGTATGTTCCCTTGTTATTTCCCTTATCATTATTATTATTGGTGGTAGCAGCAGTGGTTTGTGTTATACCTTAGTTACTGGACTGTTCTTATCTCAACCCGCGGGAGTTACATTCTTTCAATTCTCCTGCCCATCCCTCCGGGAGCTGGGGAGGAGGAAAGGAGGGGAGTGAGAGAGAGACTGTGGGATTTAACTGGGAGCTGCGCCGCCGCCACCACTGCGCACTTCAGGTGGAAGGAAGACAGCAGAGTCAGCAGCACGCAGCCTGCAAGCCAGTCCGAGTTACGGCTGGGCTTAAACCACAGCAAGGATCTAGTTATTTGTGCTTTTAATTTTAATTTTTTTTTTTTTTTTTTTTTTTACTAGTTAACATTTTTAGGAGTGAAGTTTAACTGTAATTTTAGTATAGCTGGGAAGAGATGGAATACAAATGTAGTTTTAAGATTTAAATTCCCTTGGTGACTTGAGTGCAAGGTAAAAACCTCAACCTGACATTTTACAGAAAATATATGGCTGTACAAAAAATGTTTCATTAGAACCACCAGGATTCAGCTGCCATTAATGGAAGAATTCTGTTCTTCAGGTTATTCAAATTACAACCATTTAGTACCAATCCCACCAGTGGTTAATGAAGAGACTTGGGAAGTTTGACAAAGTCAGGATTCAGTCCACACCTGAAACACTAATTTGGCAGTGATGCAGCTCACATTAAATTGTTTACACTCACTTTTGGTCAACAGCAAACATATTAGCAACCTTAGCAAACATATTATTTGACATATTGCAAAATATTTAGCATTGTCTTCATAAATTTAGCTGTCCATAAACAGTTTCAGAAGTCTTCAATTAAATATCTCACATTTCATAATTCAAACTTCTCTACAAAAATTACTTTTTAAATGCCAGTAGCTGTAGTCTTTATTTATTTGTAAATCCTTTGTGCATGTGTGTGTGTAATTAAACTTCAGAATAAGTTATAACAAAATACTCTGTTTTCTTACAGTGTTACTTAAAAGCTCCCAGGGAACTGGGTTGTAAATATTGCTCTCTGTGACATGTTTTTCCTATAAAATCAGAAAACCAATTTCATTGTAAATTTGCTTTTTCATATAATTATTAATTGTGATGGTTTTTGCCATTACAAACAATAACATGAATGGAAATAGATCAAAAAGATATGTATTTGAGAAGTCTATATTTTTAATGTTAGTGAATTTACTTAGTGATCTCTAAACTAACAATGTCCTAGAAGACTACAGAATGATGCCTGTTTCTGAATTTCACTTAGACATCTAGAGTTGTGATTAGTAAGAGCGACCAAAACTCAGAAGTGGTTTAGCTACCGTGCAGATGTGCCTCCGTGTATATTCTGGCATGAATCAAGTAACGTTACCAATAACATAAGTAACACACCAAAAGGTGACATTCAGTTGTGCTTCAAATCCGTCTCTTGGCCTGTGCAAGTCATTTGCATGGCATTTGGTACTGTTTTAACTGATCTTTCCCTTCAAGCTGTATCCAGCTATTGCAAAGAACTGAAGTGACCCTTAGTCCTTGTGGAACTTTGCAAGAAGGCTGGTGCTGGGATTGTGTTACTCCAAAAGTGCCCACTTTTGGGAAGATTCAAGCTGTGTTTAAGTCTTACTGTTAACTTATTGTGGACTCCATCCATCTTGTTGAGGTGAAACAGCAGTTTTTAGTAGTTTCAAATGCTGAAGGAACAACTTTTCTGTCTGTCCTCTAAGTGTTGATTAAAGGAAATCTGATCTCACAGCCTCACAAGCCAAGTATGGTTCCATGTCTTTGCTTGAATTTGAACTGTACCAAAACTCTAAGAGTGGCTTCTAATTAGAAATTCCTGTAGTAAGTCTTAGAATATGCCATCTTATGCCAACGTAAGAAGTGGTTTTGGGGAGCATAGTACTTGACTACAAATGATATGTGTATCAATGATGATTCATAGAATCATAGAATAATTAGGGTTGGAAAGGACCTTAAGATCATCTAGTTCCAACCCCCCTGCCAGGGGCAGGGACACCTCCCACTAAACGATGTCACCCAAGGCTCTGTCCAGCCTGGCCTTGAATGCCGCCAGCGATGGAGCATTCACAACTTCCCTGGGCAACCCATTCCAGTGCCTCACCACCCTTACAGTAAAGAATTTCTTCCTCATATCCAATCTAAACTTCCCCTGTCTAAGTTTGAAGCCGTTACCCCTTGTCCTATCACCTCAGTCCCTCATGAAGAGTCCTTCCCCAGCATCCTTATAGAACCCTTCAGATATTGGAAGGCTGCTATGAGGTCTCCACGCAGCCTTCTCTTCTCCTGGCTGAACAGCCCCAACTTTCTAAGCCTATCTTCATATGGGAGGTGCTCCAGTTCCCTGATCATCCTCGTGGCCCTCCTTTGGACTTGTTCCAACAGTTCCATGTCCTTTTTATGTTGAGGACACCAGAACTGCACACAATACTCCAAGTGAGGTCTCACAAGAGCAGAGTAAAGGGGAAGGATCACCTCCCTCGACCTGCTGGTCACGTTCCTCTTGATGCAGCCCAGGATACGCTTGGCTTTCTGTGCTGCAAGCACACACTGCCGGCTCATGTTCATTTTCTCATGGACCAACACCCCCAAGTCCTTCTCTGCAGGGCTGCTCTGAATCTCTGCTCTGCCCAACCTGTAGCTGTGCCTGGGATTGCTCCAACCCAGGTGTAGGACCTTGCACTTGGCATGGTTAAACTTCATCAGGTTGGCATCAGCTCACCTCACAAGCGTGTCAAGGTCCCTCTGGATGGCATTCCTTCCCTCCTACGTATCAATCAAACCACACTGCTTGGTGTCATCGGCAAACTTGCTGAGGGCGCATTCAATCCCACTGTCCATGTCACTGACAAAGATGTTGAACAAGACTGGTCTCAACACCGATCCCTGAGGGACACCACTTGTTACTGGTCTCCAGCTGGACACTGAGCCATTGAGCACAACTGTTTGTGTGCGGCCGTCCAGCCAGTTCTTTATCCACCCAGTGGTCCACCTATCAAATTGATGTCTCTCCAACTTAGAGACAAGGATGTCATGCGGGACAGTGTCAAGCGCTTTGCAGAAGTCCAGGTACATGACATCAACTGCTCTACCCCTGTCCATCAGTTCCGTAGCCCCACCATAGAAGGCCACCAGATTGTTCAGGCAGGATTCCCCCTTAGGGAAGCCATGCTGGCTGTCACCAAGCACCTTGTTGTTTTTCCTGTGGCTCAGCATGCCTTCCAGGAGAATCTGCTCCAAGGTTTTGCCAGGCACAGAGGTGAGACTGACTGGTCTGTATTTCCCCGGCTCATCCATTTTGCCCTTCTTGAAAATGGGGGTTATATTTCCCTTTTTCTATTTGATTGATCAACATCATTTGTGTCAGTAAAAATAGAAGAGAATATTCCTTTTTTGAAGAGGTATTACTTACCTCATCTGCACTCAGGAAGGAGTAAAACCGTACAGAATTAAATAACAATTAGAATGATTAGTGTGCCTATCAATAAGGTGCACAAATTGGCACTTAGATTTGGATTAGTATTTGAAAAATAATCTTGTGAAAGTTATTTTATTTGCATATTGAAGAATTATGATAATGAAGAACACTGCTGTTACAACACATGCATGAAGTTCTTACCCAGAAGTAAAGCACACAAAAACTAACACAGACTTTGGTTTCAATTCTTTTAAGTAAACAAACTTGCAGGTAGGTTCAAAATATTTAATTACTATTGAAATTGGAGTCAGTGACTAGAAAGGGAAAATGTGCATCGCAGCTTACCCTAAAGGAAGAAATATTGGACTGATGAAAGCAACCTATACAGAATGTGAAATAACAGCCAAGTGCTGGCATATTAGGAATGTCTCTTCATAGATGTGCGTGTTTTATTTCACATTGTCCTCACCCTTCTCAATAAGAATGACTGATAGCTTCACTTTGTGATTTCCCAGCTTTTAAGAGTCTATTTTTATTTATTTTTTATGACCAACCTTACACTTGTTAAATGTAATTTTTGCTTTATGTAACATAAAAAAGAGCACATCTGCAGTATGCTGTCCCATGAATTAACAGGAATGACTGGACATAAGACAAGAAATCCTTTAAAAACATATGTTCACATTAAATATCTGGGCTATCTCAGTAAAGGAGGTCTTATGGGGTCATTTTTGATGCAGTGCAAGTAAACCATTTCTGCTCTTCTGAAATAGTTTCTTTCAGGTTTATATTGAGCTTGTATAAAGGCACATTACATAAATAAGGGCTTAGTTTGTACATTAGTCATTTACATCTTGGATTCTCACTAAATCCTTGTTTTTACCAACTTGATGCTTAAGAGAGATTGATTTCTGCTACACATCTACGGTGTTCATTTTGATATGCCTGGGATTAAAAACAAAATTAACAAGCATAATCAATTTTCTTAGAATTAAAAAGGGTGCTTTGGTACCTTTGGCTACATGGTTCTGAAGAAAAAGGAGAATAAAAGAGATGTGATAATAAAGGGATCGATTTATTCAATCACTGGGCATAAAAACATTAGCCCTGGGTAAGACCCTTCCTCTAAGAGCTTTAGCTGCCCAGTCTCACTTGTGTGGCACAAAATAATTTGCATTTTTAGAGAAATTTCATGTCTTCTGTGAGCTCTAGTGAAACATGAATAAATTGCTTTCTTTTCCCCTTTTTCTGATTTTTATGAAGCTGAATCCATTAGGGGCTGAGTCAAACTGTAATGAAAGAAAGGCAACAACTGAGATGATGGAAACCCTGGATTAGATTTCTTAGTAGTCCAAGCCCAGCTGTCATGGCCTACGTGTCAAGTTAGTGCTCTTTGGGGAGGCTTGACAGTACATGTGAATATTTTTTTACCTGCTGTGTTACAACAGGTCTCTAAAGCAGCTAGGAATTAAAGAGAAGCAAAGATTAAGAATTAAATAGAGCCACAGCAAGCAGTTCACCACAGAGGTTTGCAGTCAGACAAGTAAACTTTTCCAGGACTGTGAGCCCACTGCCATCTGCCTGGCAGGCTTGCATGTGACCCATCATGCCCTCTTTGTGCACACTGATTTTATGTGATTGTTGAAGATGCATGTAAAGGATGTGGTTGTTCGTGTCACTGGGCGCACTGGCCTTGTGCTGCTCTAGCAGAGTCTGCCAAATTCACTACAAACCAATGCTCAATTCAAATAAAGCCTCTGTGGATGGTTGGCATTTATATTCTTTCATATTACAAATATTCTTCTTAGCTACTTCATAATATAATAGGTACAATCTAAACAAAATCCAGAAGAAGCCAAAGTACTTTCAAGTTCTATGCCTAATAATTGAATTTGCACAGCAGGGTCAAATAGCTCTGCTCTTGGAAGAAGGGCAAACCTCAAGATCTGTGCCTGTGAAATATCCCTTCCTGCTAGAATGAGGTTTTGTTTGGAGATTCTTAAACCTCCAGGTGGGGCTGTCTTATTCTAATTTATAGCAAGGAATTTTGTCATTCATTTTTGTCATTGATATTTCAAATAGCAGCAACTGTAACTGAAATGGTGTCTGCCTCCACTTCGGCTGATGCCTTTGTGAGGGACTGAACTGAGAGTCAAACTGTCCCTTAACAGTGTAACTTATGGCAGCAACAGAGAAATAACCCAGTTTCCTTTTCTCCCCTTGCATCATGGCTGGGGGAAAGGTCCAAAAGAAGCCAAATTGTTGCTCTCCTACCCTCAGGCCTAGAAGTCCATGCCTCCCTTCAATCTCATTAAGTCTCTGCCGTACTGGAAGTATCCAGTGGTGTCTCTCATCTCACCCTTGTCACTGCAGTCAAGGAATAGAGCGGCAGAGCAACATCTTTTACTTTATGAAAACATTTGTTTGCCTGGTAGATGTTTCCAAGCTCTGCTGTTCCTAGAGGAAAACAATGTGATTGGTATGGCATAGTTCAAAGTGAATTTAAAATTACTAAAGTCAAATGTTTTCTTAAAAGACCTATTTTGAAGCAATCTGGCAAAGCTGACAAATGATGCTGACTTCACTGAAGCTGCATTGGTTGCGTCACTTGAGGGTTGGGCTCAGACTAGCCAAAGCATTTATTTTTAAATTCTAGCTTCTACTGGCATGTTCTTAGAAGTCTCTGTAGTTTTATAACTTTCTAAAGTTACTCACAAGTCTTATGCTGACTGCTAATCAAACAGAAAATCCATTTCCATTTTTCAGTGTAATCTTTTTTTCATGTGAATCTATTTCTCATCAAAAGAAGTAGATGACTGGCCTGAAAGATAGAGTTCTCAACTGTGAAGACAGAAGAAGAGTAGTGGCCTTTCAAGTTGTCCCACGTTGTCTGGAAGGACGTGGGCATAAATCCAAAAGCTAAGAGGGAGTATCCCAACAATCAATATTACTCTGCCCAGCAAAAGTATTGTTCCAAATGCCTGGAGAAGAAAAGTAGGTCTGATCTCATTCTGTTGGTAAAAGCAGCAAAGAAAGCTGAGACAAAGAAGCTTCTCTGAAGTGCCTGTGAGAGAGGTATCTCGCAGCATTGTATACATGTCACCACATGTGAATCCAAGGACCCTGCGTAAACCAGGACCTTAATTTCCAGCAGCTGGTGTTTGTTGGTTCTTTTTTAAGCGAGAAGTAGGGACCACTTTGCATCAATTTTAGAAGCTGCTACAGAGAATGATATTCTCCCCAGAAAACCTTAGTCACAAGAAAATTGATACTTCCATAAGGGATTGTGTGTCTTCTTTTAAAGAACATAACCTTCCAGATTTTTCCTCTACACCTCCTTAGCCAGAGAGGATGCACTCATGCCTAAGGTGCATTAGAACACATAAAGTTAGACTCAGGTAAGGAGAAGAAAATCTCCCTGGGATCCTTTTTCTTTCTGTAGCAGATGCATTGCTGGATTTTCTCTGTTTTACTGACATCAATTTCTGTACCCAGAAAGAGACTTTTAAGCTCTTGGAAGGCAGTTTCCCAGGCAAAAAAAAAATGCATTATAGAAGCCTCAGATGATAAACAGTTTGTGAGCCACCAGGCAGAGTAGTCACTGAAGATGCTGAAATAAAGAAGTTTGAACCATGAAGAAGTACTCTTATGTAGAATTATAGAAGAGTAGGTAAGCCTTTAGAGGCCAGAAAACAGCAGAGCTAAACAAGAACATAAAGAATGAGTTCGGCAGAGCAAGAAACTCTCAACAAAATAACATACAGCATTCATGTCAAAATAGGGAGATTAAGGCAAAAAGAGTTAAAATCAGGTATGCCTCTAATCAGAGCAGTTTGATACTATATTTGAAGCACAGTATGCTAATGGAATATAATTAAGTAAGAGAAATTGTTTAAATAATCATTCCAGCTTTCCCTCCCTTTGGGACACCTTTGAGGGACCTGGATTTCAGAGAAAGGGGTGCTAAGCACTCTCTGATAGCCAGATCCTTTGAAGACACATCAAGCTGCATATTCAGAAATAAAAATCGCACACTACCAGTGATTTAAATATGAAGCTCCTCTGTTCAGTGACATATTTTGCTCCATGGATACAAAGTGGAGTTTACAAAAGACAGCTATGAACTGTCCTGCTGTTCTGTCTGGCAGGTTTCGACTGTACCTTTATAGCAGTACTTAACAGACTTAATGCATGTTACGAGTAAAGGATAAGGTATGAGGTTTTATGTGTAGCCATGCAAAAATGTTGCATAATAAGTGCTTAAAGCTCTCAAACAGACTATTTAAAAGTTTTACAGGACAAGGACTGTAGTGATTTGGGGAAAGACAGCAAGATTTTTTCAGTGAACTGGCTTGGGCACCAGTTGGTCTTAGAATCATCACTATGTCTGAAATCTGTGTTTTCACATGTACTGTACTGTAATTATTTACTTAGCACCTGATATACCTCGCTTTGCTTTAAAATGAATGTAGCAATGGTCATTCTGCACACAAATTGAAACCAAATATTTTGCTTCTGTTATGATCATTATGTTGTCTGAAACATCAGTCCACTTACTGCTTCTTTGTGATTTGCAATGCATTTATATTTTACTCATAATTATAAAGCACTGTTAAAAGCTTCTGTGTGTCCATCATTAAGATACACGTTTTTGAAAAAGCCTGTAGTAATATCTTTTAAAATGCTGTCAAAAATTCTCCAGGACTATAAAATACCACTTTCTGTGAGCAAGGTGAAGATTTCCTTTTGTAAGGATTTCTAACTAGCTTTTGGGCTCAATCTTTCATAACGGCTCATGGGTCTCAGCACATACAGAGGTAGTGGAAGTGTTTTTATACTGCTTGTATGTTCTTTCCTCACTAGCTCCTCAGGGTAGCCAAGGGTGAATTTGGCTTCTACCACAAGAGCAAGCAGCACCCCCTTTGCTCAGAACTTTGCAAGTTCCCCTGGGCTTGTCCTGTCCTTAGGAGGGAGAAAGTAGGTTCCAGTTGTGATATTTATTGTGCATCTGGGGGGAAGGTGAAGGAAAAGAAACCCTTCTCTGGGCCATCTGGGAATTCACCTCTGCACTGTGGAAGCCTTGATTAACCAACTGGGCAGGCACTCAGCCTTGCTTTGTGTTGCTGGAAAATTTTGCCTAGACTGGGAAAGTTTGGAATCACAGAATCATAGAACAGTCAGGGTTGGAAAGCACCTTGAGGTCATATAGTTCCAACACCCCTGCCACGGGCAGGGATGCCTTACACTAAACCGTGTCATCCAAGTCTCTGTCCAACCCGGCCTTGAACACCGCCAGGGATGGAACATTCACAACCTCCTTGGGCAACCCATTCCAGTGCCTCACCACCCTTACAGTGAAGAACTTCTTCCCTTATATCCAATCTAATCTTACCCTGTTTAAGTTTTAACCCATGTCAAGATACTGAATCAGAAACACTGTTTCCTTAATTTCTCCCTAGCTTCAGTTGGAGTAGAGCGAGAGATGAGGTGCTGTGTTGAAACTTTAAACTGATAGTTTGGATTTCATCAAAAATTTGTTGACAGTAAAGGTAAAACTATAAGCTAAAAACTGGCTGGTATTTTGTTTAGGTTTCTTCATGTTCAAAGTGATCTTCTTGAGGGCTGTTTTGAAAGCTGATTTTTCTGTGTCACCAAAATTTGTGTAGAATTTTTGTGATCCCTAACTTCCAGATACACAAAAGACACAGCGTCATATTTTGGCCTTGAGAAAATACCTTTTTTCTTCCTACAGTCAACAATCCAACATGATAGAACAGTTGAAGTTGATATTCAAGAAACAGTTTGTGTAAAAGATGCTGCTGTACTATATTGTCACAGATGAGTGTGTAATTTTCACAATGAACAGAACTGAAAGATCTAAGATCAAGAGAGATTTCCGTTGAACAAACGTCTGGCACGTGCCCAAACTCTGTGAGAGAGGAAGATTAACTGTCTGAGGACTGTCAAATATGAATAAGTAAACAATGGAAGTTATTAGGCAGGGAAAAACTCATATTCCTGTTAGGTTTTCTCATCCAAACCAGAAAAATCTTGCATTTGCCTTATAGTGCCGAGTCGGCTCTTTAAAAGCATGCAAAATAAATTCTGCTTCTCATTCATAAACTTACCTATCTGTGAAGCCTTTATTCAAAGAAACCTACCTGCTCAAATGCTTGCTGTAGTTCATTGAAGACTCCCATTTGTACTCATAAAGACTCATTCATTGCCCTGAATAATACATATGATATACTGAAAAAGAACCAACTCTCACTTTTACAAAGTAAATTAAACAACTTTGTCTAATAAAAGAAGCGCTGTCTCATTTCTAACTAGGCCATAAGCCCTAAGGGTCTTGTATGTGTGCATTTATTTGTTTGTTTATTTTTGCCAAATTGTCCTGCAAGGATCTGAAAGCTAAGTGAACCCAGCTGACTAAATTGTTTCTTTTTCCTGCCTGCTTTGAAGGACTGAAGCAAGCACGGGCACAATTGTACTGGAACAAATACTCGCCTGTAAACTTCTTCTAAAATGCAATTGGATGATCTCCTGTCCTTTCCTTGGTTCCATCTTCTAACCTTCCTAATCTTGAGAGTTCATCTCTATTATATGTGGCTCTTGCAAATGCCTATGATTAATAACTATTGTGATTCATTAGCCTGCGTTGTTGGTATTGTTTTCCCAATGGGAGCATTTGCTATCTAGGGATAGTCCATGATTACTCTGCCATGTGGAACAGTAAGATGCTTTCAATCTAATGTGCTGTCCACGTTTTAGCATAAAATAATATTAAGGCATCCACATAATGGAACTGTCTGAAGATCCATTTTATTAAGCACTGAAAGAAAATGTGTGTGTGTTTGTATGTGCAAGGGAAACATAACCAGCAAATCTTTTTTACCAGAGACATGTTTTCAGTAAGCATTTCACATAAAGACACGGCTATTTTGAGGTATAGTTCTTTGAATTTGAGGTTGAAAAAATACAGCGAAAATCTTGCCTGGTACAATTAACTTATTCAAATTATATACAGCCTATTCAAAGTAGGAAAAATAGGAAACAGAGGTAGGGTTATTGTGTTTATTCCATTTTGCAAGTATTTATTTTAAATGCAATCTACTTTCAAGTACAAAGCTGTAGTGCTCTTAAAAGATTACTGTTTCAAGTTACTTCACATACCTTAACAGAGCATGTAACCTTTTTACATTATATGATCAACTTTTTGACAGTGCAGGGCCAGCGCAGCTAATGGAATAATAGCCTGCAGGGTCCAGCTAAATGATATACGAATATAATCAACCTTTGTGATGACTATTCAAAGGTAATCCCTTTAGCTTTCAACTGCAACATATTTTTCAACCAGGCAAAGCCATATGAAGAAAATCTCTGCAGACTCCACTGATACAATATGGCCTTCATATCCCCACAGTGTGTTTGCTGCTCACAGTGAGTTTTAAATTTAAGGTAATGGCTACTGTGTATTCATGTGAGCATAGAACAATACCTTTGATTTGTTGGAGAAATGTTACATTAGCTACCAAGGGCCCTATTCAGTAAACTTTGACACAACCCTTATATATGGTTTACGGCTTATTCTAAATGGAATATGCCTGATAAAAATGCTTTGCATGGCCAAATTGTACAAATTCATTAATCTTTATATTCATAAAACTCCAAGTTCAACTGCCTCCATTCCAAGTGAACCTAGTCAGGATACAAGGATAAGCATGTAGACCCAATCTGCTTTTCAAAAAGCCTTGCATCAGTTTTCATTTGTCAAGACAGAAAACACGTAGGAATATCTTCTACAAGTGTGCAACATGCATGTTGTTGGCAGTCATATTATTTTCTGCTGTATCTTTATTGCTACTCCATTACATCATTCTACAGATTATATAATTAAAAACATCTGCATGACCTTTAAAAATGAAAGTAATTTTTAAGCGACAATAATGGGTTATTTCTCATCAGCTGCATTACACCAACATGATAATCTAGCATACCCTACCAAATCATGGGGAGAACATAAAGAATATGGAGAGATAGTCTTGCTTTCTCTCCCTCCCTCTTGTGACAAAACTACAGTATTGGCTGATATTGGAATTAGCTGTATTAAAGGAAAATAGACTAACAGTAATGAAAACACTGCATTGTCTTATACTAATACTTTTATATGTACAACATAGTAAGAGTTCACTCACATTAACAGCAGTTGTGAATATGGTGTTGCTTGCATATGTGTACCTAAATACATGTGAAAATATAAAAACACTATTGCTGTCTTTTGTTTGAGGTGTTGTATTATAGGATTTTATGCTACTTAAGCCAGTTAGCTATAGTGGTAGAGTAGGAGAGGTACAGACTTTTCTCCGATTTGTTTGCCATGTTGCTTCTCGAGCCTGCAGAAAATTAGCACATTCCTGAAGCATCCTACAGCAGAGAGTTCTAAGGATGAGTTAGCCCTGCACAAAGAAGCCCTTCCTTTGACTCCAAGCCCACCACCTGCTGCTTTCAGTATATCCTACCTTATTCTTTTATTGCAAGAGACAGTGAAAAATGGTTTCTGGGTCACCTCCTGCATGCTACTCTCATTCTTATCTTTTGTTATCTCCTCAAAATACTACCTTTCTTTTTTTCCAAAGCAGTTTCAGTTCCCAAAACAATAGTCCTCTTACAATCCTTCATCAGTTCATGAAGCTTTTCAGTGGAGTTCTTGTTAAATAGAGTCCAACAAACTCTGAACAATTAAAAACCTGGATTTGAATTCTTTCCCATAACATGGGCCTGCAAGCTCAGGAGCATGAGCATTGCCTGTTTCATGTCATTTAGAATCTTTTGAGAGAATGCTGCCTAAAATTCCTGCCATCTCTGGAGTTAGTGATCATTCTAGCTTCAGTCTTTGTAGGTGTGGTTTTCATTCTCCTGTATGACTTCTCACTGATTATATTTTGTAAATAACTAGCAGCTCTGCTTAGCCTTCTCCCAGGGACATAATGGAATAATGAGATTTTTAGAAGTGTAACACCCTTTAGATAGACACATGTAAAGAGCAAGAAGAGAGCTGCCAATCCTTGCTGCGCTGAAAATTCAACTAGACAATTTTAATTATATTTTATCAACAGCAGTGATAATGTGTCAGGAACATCCTATTATGATTAATTATATTTGCATACTATTAATACATATTAATGTTTATCTTTGCATTTTGCCCAACACAATATGATAGAAGAAGAATGCTTGATGGTGTGATCTGTGGTGGTATATATGTATTATCATTATGAATATGAGATGCTTTTATTGTTCCTAGATAGCACACACCAAACAAATGCCAAGAAAACATTTATGGCTCAGTATTCCATCAGTTATCCTTTATACTATTTGCTGGGAGGGTAGAAGTGTTAATCAGGCAATAATAGCTTAGTGTCCAAGTGTGAAGGCAAAAGGCCAAAAGGTGCGTAAAAAAAGCAATTTATGCTATAATTCCACATCATGTACACATCCCCACCATTTTTTGCATGTGTCAGTGTATGTAAATACATTGCTGTCAGAGACACATTTTTGCGTGTATTTACTTGCAAATACGTATGTTACTACACATACCTAATCACATTTTGAGCTTGATTCACCCATCTGTCTTGTAGCACTTTTTCAACAATAAGTTTCTGCTGGAAAGAGCAGTAATGCTGCCCTACTGTAAAGCTAGGTAGGGCAACATAGTTCAGACCCCTTGTTAGCACTTTGGAATTGCATAAGGCTCTCAGCTGCTTCACAGTGTTTGAGCTCCTAAACCAAACTGAGAAGTTATAGACTCTGCAGCTGTGAGCAGAGTGCCTTGAATTCAACTAGGTTTTGTTAGGTTTTTTGCTTAGACACGGTCTGTTAGTAAAGTAATTTCCATTGACGTACTTCTGGCCTGGTTTCAGAAAATGTTACCTGGAATAACTACATTGCTAAATATAGAGGAAACCACTAACATACATGTTGCCTTCATGCAAAATGAGACTTCATATCATAACTTACACTAATTCTCAAATGTTGTTCATAGTTTTACTTAGCTTATTCTTACTTGCATACAACTACAGATGAAGTCCTAGTTAGCAGTTTTGCTTAATAGAAACCTATGATATGATGAAACATAAATTTTATTGAGTCTTAAGAGGCCCAGTCGTTTGTATCTGTTACAGATATTGCATCAGCAGAGACACTGCTTTGAACAGTATTTTTCATCTTCACAAGAACCGGATTAATGTATTTATTTTGGACATTAAATTAGGATATCATATAAGCACCACTGGTATTGCTGTGACTGAAAGAAAGTCCAGTTTCAGGCAGCACAGTGCAAAGAGGTGCAACAAATTAAGGAGGATCCAGACAAAGATTGTACAGATAATCCTTGTCTACAAAACGCAAGTTGCTTTCAAATATTGAAGAGACTGCATTTGCTTAGTCTCGAAAAGAGAAGATTAGCAGAAGGTAAATAGTGTCTCAAGCTATAAAGAGTTGTTATAAAAGAGGATGGCATTCCTCTGCTCTTCATGTCTACCAGAGGTAGAAAAAGACAAAAATCAGCTTAATTTGCAATAAATATTTATCTTGAGTATCAGGGAAGAAACTGAGATATAAGATTGTGAAGCACTGGAATGGAGAGATTAGGGGTGTTGTGAAACAACCTTCATCAGAAGCCTTTTAGAATAGATTTGACAAATAGATGTCAGGGACGGACTAGATATATGTGCACTTTCTTCATTTGAGGAGGTGAACCACATCAGTAGTTCCCAAAATAGGAAACCATACCCCAGAGATGGGGTGGTCGTAACTAGGCAGAGAGAGATTTGCTGGACAGTTGCTGAGAATAGAGCAGAAAGTGCAGCTAGGAGGTGGGAGTTTGGTGCAGAAATAGAGCAAGGAAGGAACAAGGCTGAGCATCACAGATGACTGAAGCAAAGGAAGTGTGTGGCTGCCCAAAGCTGCAGAGTAAAGCCATTGCCTCCCAGCCACTGGCTCTTTTGATCACATCCCATTAGGACGACCCTGCTGAGATGTGGCAGTATCACTTATCTAACCTCCTCACTCTCCTTTTGCTTTCGGCACTGCTCACTTCTTCCCCTTGATAGTTTTCCTACTGCCTGCCATCTTTCAATGCTGTCTTTGCCATTATCTTCTCCTAAATGCATCTTCCTTGTTGGCTCCCCAGCTGGTCCCACCTGGAACTATCCTGCAAAACTGGCCTGGTTGAGAACAGCTGCTGAGCAGGAGTGCAAGAAATAAGAACAGAAAACACTATAATTTCTGTAATAAGATTATGACTTTCGTGACTCACCTCTGTGTTGTCTTAGATTCCTTCTTTTGTGGCTTTTTACTGTATCACACACTTTTCAAATAAACCCTCCAGGCTTTTTCACCATTAAGGAAGAATGTTGTGAGTCTAAAGCATTAATGCACTTCTTTCTTTTTTTTTCTTTTTTTAATAACAGAACCTGATAAAGAAACTAGTGCTTCAGAACCCTGTGAGCCTCTTCTAGAGACACCAGATCTAGATCCTTCATGGTACAGTATTTGCTCCTAATCCATAGCCTTTATAATGTTATGCTGATTTTTGCAAAAATGTCATTATGCAATTGATATCAAATTTTAACCTGATTTTGATAGGTAATTACACATAATTTCTGGTTCATTTTGGACAAATAATGATATTTCTCCTATTTATAAATTAATAAATTCACACTTCCTTCAGATTTTTTACTTATTTTCCCAGTTTTACAATTTAATTGCCTTTGATCATGTAATTGCTTTTAATTTACAGAAATAAGCCTTTGAGATGGAAACAAATCTATTAACCAGATACTGAACCCAAATATAAAATATGTGGATATCAAAGTATATATATACTTACAACATTTACTATATTTATTTGTTGTTTTTCATTATAGAAGATGCCTGCTTACTTACAGAGAAGCTAGTAATGAGTACAGGAAGATCGTTGAAGAGTCATGCAGCCAAGCAGGAATTTTGCTGGGAGTTTTGTCTTGTAAATGGAAGCACAGTGTTGCAGTATAAATATCTGAGAGCTGTAAATTCTTTTATGACTGAAGTGTGGCTTCAATATGTATTACATGTTTTAATCAAAAATAGCTGGTGTCATTGAAATAAATACAAAAGAAAAAGAGTAATATAGAATAAAAACTTCTGATTTTGTGCTCCTAATTCTTATTGCCTTCCAAAGTGTCAAGATCCTCCTGTTAAGATATTAAACATACCTTATGCCTAATGAGTGGGAATCCAAGATGCTCAATACCTTGTAAGATCAGGTTCTGAATGTGCCTGGAGAGTTTTCTTTAAGTGCCAAATTATTGTCCCTTTCAGAAAAACTCAATTACAAGCTTGACGCATTATTCATAGGGCTATCAGTGATTTTAGCAGCTGTGCTTAACAGTTGGTGTTCAACTGTAGCTTAAATAGAATAGATCCAACCTGGGTGGCACATTATGTTGTGATTTTTACCTACTCTGTAATGCAGGTTGCACCCAAAGCACAAATAAGTTTGTTTAAAATCTGGTTGAGTACACTCATGAAAGTGTTGAAAGCCTGTAAATCAAAGCATTTGAAATGTCATTGACTGTCTCAAGTGCAACGTTAATCTACAGGCACAGCTGAAATAACTGTATTTAACAATGAAAGTACATCTGGTGGAATACCTGTACTTCACATTTTCAAAAGTGAACACGAGATTTCCCTTTAAGCAAAGCCTGTGTTCATTCACACAATCAGGTAAACAAATTCTGCTTAAATTCTTTCTGATAAATTATCTGAAGCACTTATTTTGGGGTGTGTGTGGAGAATTGTCTCCCATTTCGTGCTGATGAAATGCTTGACTGTGGATTCCCACAGCAGTCTGACTCCTGTTGTCTTTGCAGTCCTCAGAGGGCATTTTCCAGCTGCCATCGCTGTTGGCCCAAAGAAAAGTTAGACAGAAGACGGAGATTATCACTTTGCAAAATATATGTAAAAGCAGGATTTAAAACCTTTAAATTTTATCTAGGAAAACTGGTGCAAGCTTTCATAATTTCATGTATTAGAAAACCTGCTCTTTCAAACTGTATAACCAAAGCTTTATGAATCCTAACAGTCAACCATTTGTTCCTTTAAACAGAGGTTTCCAGATTTGGTGTTTGAAGCAAGATCCATTAGACCTGTAATCAGTTTTTATGGCAGTCTTTGAGCAAACAATAGCTTTTGCCATAGTAATAACCCAATTCACAGTTTTCTTCAGGATTGCAGTTTGAGTAACTGGTTGACATGTGACAGCAGAATTTCTCCCTGTTTCAAGGCATGGTAAAAATGTTTTCATTAAACATTTTTCGTTAACTAGCTGTTGTTAGACCATTTTTGATGGTCTAATAAGGGTATATATAATGTACACATTTTGATATGTATTTGCAATGTAACTAAAAATACATCAATAATTTTATTCTTTTACTTAGATGTCTTTATCATCTGAACACCAAGCTTATTACTAAATGAACAGCAAGCAGTGTTCATTTAGAATGTTTTACAAACCTGAAAAGCTGTATCAGAATGTTCCTACATGTAATTATGCACACACATGAAGATACAAATCTCTTTGCTGAGTGTTAAAAAGAGGTGAACATTTTATGGAAACCAGGAAGATAAACAGGACCATGAATTAAATATAAACAAAAGGAGTATCCAGTTTATGCCTTATATTTTAATGCTATTGACATAAATATATATACATATAAAACTAGCACAATTTTGAAATAATATCTGAAAATCACATTAATCTGCAAACTCTTCTTATCCTGTTAAGTATAGAATGACTGTTTGTAAGAAGTTGCTATTTTTAGATAATTGGAATTTCTTTTGACAAATTTTGACAAATTTGACAAAAGAACTTGTCAAATTCTTTTGACAATCTTTAACAGAATATTGTCAAAAGAAATGGTGTATTTTGATTTATCCTTCATAGTAAGAATAAAGACCATAAACCAAGCAGACATTCTAGCAAAGACAATTCTCAATTTTTCAAGGAGGACAGGTTTCTAAATTCTTGGCGGTTTTGAACCTCATGTACATTTCTGCAGCAAGTGACCATTCTGTGTATGTGTCCCAAAAGTTATTATGCAGTTGTATTAAACAGAGTCCATGATAATCACTATTTTTTGCAAACCTGCACATGTTACTAAGTGATAATTTTTATATGGTTGTGGAAAAAATTGACAGGTTAATCCTCTAGAGAATTAACTCTCCCATACTTTTTAATTATACTTTTTAGTCCTAAATCTTTTAATGAAAATAAGGGAAGTTTTATCATCCTAAATAATCTACACGCAAGTTGTGTTCTCCAGCTTTGGGAGAAAATTCTCTTTACTGAGCTAAATTCTCAGGCATTTTTCTGCTCCTCGCAGACTTTTTCAGCGGGAAAATGAAGGCTCTGCTTTCTCTTTCAAATTAATGGGGCAAAGAAGCTGGGCAGAATGTTGTTCCATACCTTATTGTTTGGACAAGATCCTGGAACAAACCTGTAGCTGTTAGAACAGTCAAAGCTCCATGGGTCATGGGCAGGCCTTGGTCTGTCACCACACATGATCCAGTGGGAACCACAGTGCTCACTGATACTTGGCTGCAGTAACGACTCAGTATTTCTTTAGCAGAAAAGTCACCACTTTCCGAATTACCAATGCTTCTTCCAACATCACCTTTCTTTGGTGATCTCTTGTCAGACATAGTCCTGCTGAGATCAGAGCTCAAATTAGTATAACGGAACTTTAATCCTTTGTCTCTTCACATGAGAGATGCTCTAATTTCTTTAAGGAGCTCCTCATATGGAATAGAATTATTCTCTACTCTGCCTGGTTCATTATCATTGCAATCGTTCCTCCAAGTTTTTCCAGAATGCCCCTAATCCCCTGACCCTTAAGACTTTGCAATCAGAGGGGAGGACTCCAGAGAGAATACGAATTACCATTGTATTTTAGTGTGCCTGAGAAATTATGGGCATAGTTTAATGAAGTTAGGAAAGCAGGTAAATTAATTTAACCTATAATGCCAGTTGTCTGTTTCAAAACAAAAGCTTGCCAAACACATTACAGTAGATGAATCTCTGAATAGTTCTGAGGTGTAATATTGATGTCTCTAAAATCTCCGTCTTAAGGTATGCGAGATTGGCAGTTAAGACTGCTTTTTCAATAGGGTTTTAGTAGGTTTCACTGTGGATGTATCAGATGGCATTGACTAACAATTCATAGCAGAGGGGGAGGTTATATCTCAGGAAGAATTCTGTTTATGAAAATCATGTTTTATGGCCATTAATAGGGTACATCTTGTTAATTATGATAATATACAAGGTATTTCACCTGTGAAGCCATTTAGAAAATTAATGTTTGAGTCACAGAAAGGTCATTGCCATTCTGGAAGGAATCTATTCATCTCTAAATAGGCCATCCAAATATAGACTAAGAAAGACACTATATATAATTACCTAGAAATAGATGGAATAAGTAAGATTGATGACAAGCATTACTAAAGCCACATTTTAGTTTCCTGCAATGAAGAAGTAGAATATGACTGAAAGAAACAATAATATACATATAAAAATACAATAGGTTAAAGTCTTACGTAGTTAGGTGAGATTCAGCTATTACACATGAGATAATCAGCCTTCAGAAGTGGTGTACATCAAGGCCTTTGTCCTGACGTTCAGTCAGGTATTTCTAAAGACAGATCCTACAAAGAAGAGAATTGGGACAAATTTTTTTTTTTCTCTAAAACTGTGTTTTGTTTGACAGCATAACTTTATAGTACCTCTATATTTGCCATATGCTCACAAGCCGATAGAATGTATAAGCTGTCTTTGAAGATAAATAAATATGCTAATAAATATTTCCATTTGTGAGTCTTCTTTTGACACAGACGTAACACTGAAGAGTGACGCTGAGCATGAAGGAGCCCAGCAGCTGTGATGGTAAAGTGCATTGCCAGGAATTTAATCTTAGGAGATAAACTTTTCTTTCTAAACATGTAAGGTTTAGTTTTTAAAACTGCAGAATAAAAGCCCAGAATGAGTCAAGTGAGGTCTCAAGCCCATTTACAGAGGAGGAGAGAGAAAAAAGATGTGACTACTTTTAATTGGAAGTCTGCTGTTTAAACTTAGCTCACCTGCAGCATGTGGGAGGAATTAACCACAAGAAGTGAAAAAGCAATTTAGGAACTAAAATCCCCTGTCCTTATCTCTGCTGAATTAGTAGGTTTGTTTCACATGGGTTAACACTGTTTGTTTCATTACCACATGAAAGGCTGACAGACAACTCTGTTAGAAGAGCAGCTTTCAAGCACAGCTGACTTGGGTGAGATCTGAAGCACTGGTGATGGAACTACCTGGAGTCTATGGGAGTTGAGGGTGTGCAGCCCCAAAGGAATTGCTTAGCTCTCTGTAAAGTCATGGTAGGGCAGGAGGGGAAGTCTTAAACTGTTCCAGGATCTTCCCATTCTTCAGTTCTGCAGCCTGGCTGCCTGCAGTATGATTGGGCAGAAGGGTAAACAGCAGATTTTCAGTAGCACACAGAGCAGCAGTGGATCCTGGCTCCCACTCAGCTTGGAGCCCAGCTAGGACTGAGATCTTCTTCCCCAGACATACTGATAAGAGGTAAGCCTTGTCTGTAGGAGGCAGCTTCTTTCAATACCAGCAGTTATAACTGACACATCTAGCCCCTGATCTGGGACGTACGTACCACTGTTAAAGCAGTGTATCACCTTTGAAAGGTTGCTTTCTCCTACATTGAGCTATTCTATCCCCACCAACATTGCTCCTCGGTTTTCCTGGACTGTTTCAGAAAACATTGCTCCATCTGGTCACAGGTTTACTGCTTCTAATCGAAGTGGCTTGAATCTGAACCGAACACAGCAGTGCTTCTAAAGACGTCTTCAAAGAGCCCTCCCTGAAGCATGGTGGTCACTGTTATTTTCTCCTGTTTCTTTCATAAAAGTTGTCTGCCTCCTGGCTCCTCAGCATCAGTTGGCTGAGAAAATTACACACTCTCCCTTTTCTGTGCAAGTACCAGGAAATCAGGTTCCCTGGCATTGCTCTCTGCTCTCTGGGCAAACTCAGAGTACAGATTAAGATAAAATTTATGTATGATAAGGGAAGTTCAGGATTACCCGGCTTCTGTCTCCAGGCCCCGCTCTCTCACAGCAGCCCCTTTAAGTTTTACATTCTGAATTGCAAAGAGCTTTCGCATCTGCTGAGCCCTGATACTCTCAGAGGAACTCTGTGATATTAGAATATTTTGATGAATTAAAGCCTTTGCTTTTACTTTGCCTCCACCAGCCTCTTCTGGGAGAGCAGTATCACCAATGCATTTCCATTTTGCAGTGCATTTGGCAGAAATGGCTAAGCAACTGCTTGAGACGGGGACAGTTAAACAGAAAAGGGAGAGAATTTATGGCACTTTAAATTCTTCCTGTCACACTGAAATCCGGCACTTGAATTCTCTGTTTACGTGGGGGCAGGGGAGGGTGCATCTGGCCTTGCCAGCAACAGAACAGATTATGTGCACTGAGCCAGCGATGTATGGACACCAGCGCAGGCTTATAAGTTGTAGCTGCTCCTGAGCCAGTTGTGTGGAGGTTCTAAGAACAAGCAGCAGCTCCCTTATGTGGCAAATGTGTTGGGTTTGTTTTTAAATAATGGCTGTAGGTCAGCCAAGTGGCTGTGTACTTGCCATGACACCAGAGCCTGGGGCTCCACAGAAGCAGTACAATCAGTGCTGGCACTGCATACTTACCCTGAATAACTAAGGGGGGACACCACAAACAAGTCTCATTGATATGCCTGTAGGGGAAGTTCTCATCGGCCAGACAGCTGAAAACCCTTGTGTGAAACCAGCGTGGACCAAGCCAGCTCAATCTCCTGAAACACAAACTTGCCAGCTAGCAAAGGTGGCTCTGGCAGGGGCAAGAAAGATGTCAAGGATCAGTGTGTATATTTAAAGTGCAGTAGGAGCCAGTTAGACTGTGAGATATTGGGACTAGGAACCATCTTTGAGATAACTTGTGCGTAACAGGCTTGGCACAGGAGTTGGGGACCAGGAGTGCTGTGCTGGCACATGCTGTGCCCATGCACACATGCCAAACTGCCTCAGAGCAGGTGGTGTTCAATCAGTGTTTGCTGGTTGGGGTTACTGGTGTAAGTCATGTTCCAGGGCTTTGCTTTTATCCTCCTTCCTAATTAGAAACTTGCAGGATAGTGGGACCTGGCTAGAAAATCTGTGCCAGAAAACTTTGTAGTTTATTCAAAGTAAATAAAAAACATGCTGTGAAGGTGAACAAAGTAAAAGAATAAAAAACCTGAACTAATATATTTGCAAGAAATAACCCCCTCTGTTTCTCCCAGATCCCACATCCCGCTGTAGGGAGCTGCGGTATTTCCATCAGTGAGACAATGTATTTTCCCTTGAAAGCTGCTGGGTTTAATCTCACCATCGGATGGTGTGATTCATTTCTGCAGTCCCTGTTGTACATTTCTTAATATCAGACATGAGTGAAATATCTTCAGGACTGTGAGTAAGAGTGGAGTTAACTATTTTTTCAAAGGAAAAAGGTGCTGGAAATATATAGTTGTCTTCATCAGCAGAAAGAGCACATGATGATGGGCTGCACATGATGAGCCTGTCATGGTATTGACTAAGCAAGACAGCCAGAAAGAGGCTTTCACACCTCTAAACTAGAGCCAGTTCTGTTCAGCTGAATGCCACATGTAGTTCAGAGCATTTGGCCCAGCACGCACCTGCCTGGATGTGGCCACATCTGGTGAGTAACAACTACACCCATGAAGAACAGAGGGTCTACACCAGCTACAGGCTGCAGGAATTTGTCTGCAGTACAGCAAGGCTTTCCACTGCCTTCGCAGTGCTACAGTGGCTCCACAGAGCTGTATGAATGAACAAAGAGCTTCATGTAATGCTTTAGGTTTTTTCTCATCTTCTGTGAGACCAGTACATGTACACAGTCTGCTTTAAATATGGTCATCATATGCATTGTCTCAAATCATTGTATAGGTCAGAAAGTCCTCCTGAGAGGACTTTCAATGAAGACAAGCTAAAGCCCTTTTACTTTTTCCTCTGGTTTCTGAGTCTTTGAAGTCTATTCAGGGTATATGCTAAAGCTCTTTCCTGCAGCAGCTTTCCTGTAATGGAAGCTGCAATTCTCATGTCATGTCCTGACTTCTGAAGCAAAGGCTTCAAAGCCTCCCCAGATATTGCAAGCTGACATAAGCATCTGCAGTTGGTAGCCCTCAATTACGTGTCTTCACACCTTTGCTTCCTGATGATTGTACTCAGGCCTTTTGAATTTCTACCTGTAAATCATCTTCAACACCTTGGAAACACAGGTGTTTGTAATAGTACCATGAGCTGAAAAAGTTTATTTCATAATTTAAAGTGGTCATGCCATCATTAGCTGTTCTTTCACATCCGTATGTATTGATCACCCTTTAGGGGGAGTGTGGAGTGCTCTCCACGTCTTTGTTCTGCCATGACCAGTTCCTTGGTTAGGAGCTTTGTCTTCTTTCCTCATCCTTTTCCCTATGCAGCATCGCAGTATTTAAAATAAATTAATCTGTTGATGAGGTAAGTGGATATTCACACCACAACTAAGTTGGAATCTCATTCCCCAGCAGAAAGGCTTTGGGTTGAAACCCAAATACAAATGCCAGTAAAACTGAGATTTTGAGCCTCTGTATTCATTTCCCATTAGCACTTTCTTCCCCACTCTTCCTTGTGCTCATTTGTTTCCTTTTTCCCTTTCATTCATATCCTCCCCTCTGTCTCCAGAATTTTGATTAACACTGGGTTCTGCAGAAACTCATTCACCCACCTCACACACCACTTGCCAAAAAGTTGGTGTGGGCAGTTTCTTCTTTATGAGGAACCACCGTCTCTTTTCTCTGATTGTCTGAAACCACTTCCTAACCAAAGGTAAGCCACATCTCCAAAATGATCATGAACTTGTTTTTACTGCTAGGGGAAACGAAACTGCCCTGTAGTGCTGAAAATGAGTAAACTCGTGTGCACATGAGAAGTGGATAAGTTCTGCTTATCTGTGTTTATTCTCGACTTGACAACTTTTCCCCAGTTCTCAAGTGTCAGCAACCTTTGAAACAGCAGGATGTGCTCTGCATATAGCTGCTATAGCCTATGATTTCGGTCTGTCTGCTTTGCAGCCTTCTTTCATTGCCAATCTTGTATGCTGTTGAATGAATACCTGATCCAGAGGAGGAGTAAAGATGAAGAGCTATTTCTACTTAAGCTTTGCTGCAAATAGCTGATTTGTAATCACACCTCAAGAAAAACAAAGGTATGTAAGCCTAGAATATCACTGATCTCTGTATGCCAGTCTGCTGCTAAATGAGAAACTTGGACCTTCATCTTGAGACCCATCTGTGGGGTGTGCTAATGGATCTGTACATCAGAGTAACACAATGAGCTGTAAACTGGTAGTGCTCTTACCCAGTATCATCCACAACTGCCTCCCCATTAATTCTCTAAGCGTGGAAGCACCCTGATGTCTCCTTAATAGGGGTTAGCATTATTTATGGCAATTTACAGGTGTGCTGCTAAAAGATGGAACTGTAAATCACCTCAAATGTTGTTCCATGATGAAGTGCCCCTGCGTTATTCAACAAATTGTGACTGAACGTGACTGAATGATGTACAATGGAAAAACTTGCCCCAGAAATGTAGTATTAAAAAGGCCATGGCACTGCATATCTACTTGAGAGTTGTAATTGCAATTGATATTACTCTGGCAGTTTTGTACTCCAGGGGCATTTTCAGCTTCAGAAGCAGAGTACTTCTAACCTGGGGGTGTCAGCAGGCAATACAATGCTTTATACATGTGACACTTTTACAGCTGGCACTGCAGAGGTATTTGGCACAAAAAACATTGGGCTTCATGTGCGTGTTATAGTTGCAGTTTGTTGCCTAGAGTGTAAGGTAGCAGCGTTGTTTTACAGTGTATGAGAGTGATTCTGCTTCAGTAGAAAGAAGATTGAGGTGTGATGAAATGCCAGCCAAAAGCGCCTACAGATACCTCAAAATAAAGAACTACACATGTACTGAGATGTTGGTCTGTCGTATTTGGCCTTAATCTGAACACAGTGCTTCCCTGGGTCAAGGAAAGGCTTGTAATCTTGAAATGAGAGGAAAGGTGGAGCAGTATCTTCTTCCCGCAAAGCCTGGACTGAAAATGAACCACATTAATTGTTATATTGGTCCTTTCTCTATAATTGCAGGTGGTTTTCTTCCTTCAGGCGTGCAGGGTACCATTATGTGGTAAGCAGCTTCTTTTCTTTGCTGGACCAAGGGCAGTTTAAAGATTGTCATGCCTGAAACACACACCCAGTTGAGGTTTCAGTGGGCGAGATCTGGCACAAAACCTAACAGAGCAGCCCAGCACCGGCAGCCAGGCCAGCAGCTGATTTCCTCTGGTCAAGAAAACTTGCTCCCAGATGCCCACAGGCATATTTGGAAGGGCAAAGGAGGGAAGAAGGGATCTGGAGGGGTGAAGGGAGGGTTCGTATCAGCACTTCTTTCCCAGGGATTCAGGGTTTGGATGTGTGAATCAAAGAATCTTTTCTAAATGTGAGAACTTTAGAAAAGTTCTGTGCCTCTGTTGTTTCTTAAGGAGTAACCTTTATTTTTCAATTTAACCTTTTGAGTTTTCTCAGTCAAACCTTATTAATCAGAGCTCTCTTGATGTGAAGACAAGACGTCTAAAACTACTGGTGAGAATGTTTAAAATGTTGCTGCAGGAATGAAGTGTCTGTTTCCATGTGGATAATGGGGCTGACTGTGTTCATGCATGTCCATGTGCAGAAGGACCCACTTAATTAAAGGCAGCCTAAGACAGCAGATGCATTAAGGCTGCTCATGTGTTGGTATGATGAGGGATGTTGCAGCAGAAGCAGTCTAGGGGGCAGGAAAGGGTGAAGGAGGTACCCCAGGTGTTGAAATGCTCACCCAAGCAGCATCTCTTCTTCTTCAGGTGACTCAGTCCCAGATGGGAGCCCAGCTTCTTCAGGAGGGTCTGGGGGACCATACTCCACATGGCTGTCCCTGTCTGTTTCTACCTCCGTTTGTGCCTCCACCAGCCTCAAACTGGTTTTAAAACTGTTTTAAATGTGCTTCACACCAATGAAACACAGAAAGGGCTTATCTGTGAGTATATACCCCCAGATCTTGTGCAGTGAAGCAGCTGACAGAGGGGACCCCATGTGCATCCCACGCAAGGGAAAAGCCAGAAAATCACACATGTACCAGAAAGACTGCCCCAGGCAAGAGGTTTTATTAATGCTCAGTCCTCAGGAAAAGCATCAGTCAGAGTCTGTGCCTTATTTGACACCAGAGAACCCAACAAAAAGACCTAGGGATGTCGCTTTTGCCATTCCACTGCTGCTCAGCCTCCCCACTGCTGTACCTGAGGCTAAGCTTTAAAAATTACTGTGGTGCTGCTTCTGAGAAAATACACCACAGCTTGCTGTAGTTGGAGGTGAATGGGTGTTTCGATGGGTGCGTCATGCTCCCAGTGTTCTGGCAATGAGATAAGCAAGGATGTTACTACTTCGGCTTTTTGGAGGTGCTGTCAGAAGAAGCAGGGTTGGTCCCTGGTCTGAGTTCTCTCCTAGGACTTGGGGGACTTCTCTACAGTTTCTCATCCATCCCAAATGTCTGTTTTCCTCTGCTGTAAGGTCGGGTAGCAGCACATAGAATCATAGAATGGTTCAGGTTGGAAAAGATCTTCAGATCAACTAGATCTGCCCCCCCCCAGCATGGGCAGGGACACCTTGCACTAGATCATGTCACTCAAGGCTCTCTGATACTACCAAAGAGAGGGGCAAAAGCACTGAATTGCCATGAAGACCCAGAAAGATTTGTGAAACTCTAGGGAAAAAAAGAATCCTTTAATAAACCAAAACAACAGCCAGTCTATTGGGACATGGTGTTAAATGCACTGTCACTCACACCCAGTCTGGTTTCCCTTTTCTGCTTGCACTCTTCCTCCTGCAATTCAAGCCTGCAGCACATATGAAATGGGACTATTGCAACACACACAAGCGCTGGAGTTTGGACGGTGTGTTTTGCTTCACAGAGTACCTCTGCCTCGGCACTAGAAGCCTTGGGAGTGATGTGTTTTGCAAAAATAAATAAAGGAGTGAATGAAAATGTCATCTACATAATTATGCCACAATAAGTATAGTCTTTGGATCAAAGTGCTCAAAACGACACAGCTTTGAAACAGAAAGGTAGGAATCAAAATTACACATCCCCACGTTATCAGCTCAGATGACAGCTGCTTAACTGAGGTGTACGTACTGCAGCTGATTAAATGGAAACATTTTAACAGCTGTCTAAAAAGGTAAAACCCTCTTCCCATCTTCCTGGAGGTGTATACCAGGGGAGCCACTGCTTGGCTCCAGCCTGCGCCTGACCCATCTCTGCATGTATGCAGGGGCTACCAGGCATGCAGGGCTGCTCAGGGCTCATCTAAAAGACGAGTAGTAAGATCCTGGACAAGGTCCAGACCTTACCATGTCCTGGTGCTGTTGACTCAGAAAACTACCCCTCTACTCCACCCCTGAGAGACCCACGTGCAGTACTGTGTTCAGCTCTGGAGCCTCCAATGCAAGAGGGACGTGGATCTGCTCAGAAGCTCCAGAAGAGGGACACGAAGATGATGAAAGGGCTGGATCACCTCTTCTGTGACAGGCTGAGAGAGTTGAGCTTGTTCAGTCTGGAGAAGGCTTCAGGGGGACCTTAGAGCAGCTTACAGTGTCTAAAGGGGGCTACAAGAAATCTGAAGAGGGACATTTTACGTGGTCATGTAGGGATAGGATAAGAGGGAATGGCTTTAAGCTGAAAGATGGGAGATTTAGATTAGATATCATGAAGAAATCTTCACTATGAGGGTGGTGAGGCCCTGGCACAGCTTGCCCAGAGAAGCTGTGGCTGCCCCATCCCTGGCAGTGCTTAAGGCCGGGCTGGATGGGGCTTGGAGCAGCCTGGTCTAGTGGAAGGTGTCCCCGCCCATGGCAGAACGTTTAGAACTGAATGATCTTTAAGGTCCCTTCCAACCCAAACCATTCTATGATTCTATAAAAACTGCATCTGGACAAGAGCCCGTCAGCTGGCTGGCTCTAATCCAGACTATTCAATGAGTTAAAAGTAGTGCTGGCTAATTCAGGCGGACAAAGCTGCTCAGCATCTTATGGGGAGAGCAGCTGGATTTCATACCCAAGCCAAACACAGCCTGACTTCCCTAGCAGGGGAGAGGCTTTATGGATGAGAAAAACCTTTAGGTAAGTGGTAGGTGGTCTCTGGTGGCTGCATCCCTGCCAGTCTGCAGAGCCAGCTGGGAAATGTTCTCCATCCCTGGGGCCAAGAGGCACTGCGTGACTGCTGATTCCCCTCCTCTCTTCCCTCCCCAAAACCGTGGGGGCACAACCGAACTGCCTGTTTGGAGCACACATTGTCCCCAGCTCATGGCCAAGCATTGCTTGGAAGGCTGTTTGTGGGCTCTGTCCAGCCCGGCAGAGCTGTCTGTGCCCAGGCTGGTGCCCCCATCCGGCTTCATTTCCTGATGCAGGCACTGCCAGGAGGTGCTGACCTGTGACACTAACCCAGGCTCTAGCAAGGGCTGCAGTGGGTGGCTTCCCAGGATCCCATCCCTTCAGCTATGCTGCATCAATGGTGATACTCTTCTTGTGGAGCAGGTGCTGCCGCAAGCCCCAGCACCGGGTTTTAGTAGTGTCCTCACCAGGGCCAGCAGCAATCGCACAGCCTGGGCCTCTCTCTGAACACAGCCACCCAGCCATGGGAGGTGGGTGCTCTCCAGCCATCCTGAGCAGACCAGAGATCAACCTGGCCAGAGAGACAGGAACTGGACATGTCTCCCTCCACCATCCTCAGCCCCCTGTTGACATCCATCCTGTGTCTGCCTATTGATGGAAGCTGAAACAAAGAGTGGTTTTAAATTGCAATCAGGTGGGAGGGTAATGGGGCACAGGCAGACACCGCAGCCATCATGGATGAGCTGCAGCACTTAGCAAGAGGATCCTAGCTGGGCTTCACCTGCTCCCTGAGGAAGGCCCAGTAAGAAAGGATTGAGGGCATCTTCACATAAGGTATTTAAGTACAAGAAACTTGGGAGAGTTATGTGTGAAGGCACCAGGCATGTCCATTAACAGTCATTTTTAGCAAAGCTGCATTTTAAGAATGTATTCTTAAGGAATCTGTATTTCCAAAATGAAGAGCAATAGGGACAGGAATTTTACTACTCAGGATGTAAAAACAGTTTCAGAAGTTACATCTTTTGCACAGTATCTGCAGCGTTTAAGTGTGTGTTTGTGAGCACCTGTGGGATGGACACTTTTATTATGGTAAGATTTGTTCGAGCTTTTCTCATCACGTTCTTCTCTGGCCCACGGTGCTTCACATTGCTGCTTGCTGGGCACAGACACACGTGTCACTGCCAGAAGCCCACCCCAAGAGTCACAGTCATTACTGGGATGGGAACAGGACCTGTACACAGCTCATTCACTGCTGCACATCTGCCCACAGAATAAGGTAAGAGCCTGAACTGCTTCTCATTTGCTTAAAAGCTGTTAAGCGCTGTTGCCATGAAATGCTCACATCATTGTGACACAAGACTTTTCCAGGGCTTTCCCTCCCTCTGTCTGGCATGGCCTGGCTTGCCCAGCTATGTTTGACATGATGGCTTTTAATGCCTCTGTTAAATACAGACAAAGCTAACTCCCTGTAAAATGTCCCCTCTTCCCCCAAAAAATATATGTATGTTCTTGTTAAGTTTACCCCACCTACTTCCATAGTTTTCTGTCCAAAATAACGTGGTGCCACAGGCAAGAGAAAAGCTACAAGGGTTTCAAGTGAGCAGATGTGTATGAAAAGGCTTTCTACCATGCAGTGAGCCCTTCTCAAATCCAGCAGGTCACACACATGCACCCGCACGCGCCCTAAGAGGACTCAATCCCCAAATGCCACATGCAAACAGACAAGGAAAGCACATGCTAGCCATGTGCACATCAATGTGCCACTGTGTCACATCTCCTGTATGCTCCTGGTGGCAACAGCAATGAGCACATCCGCAAGTACCGTTCAACACGTCAGCCTTGGGCTTTGTGGTGGCACTTAGTGCCTCGTGGTTTTGCCTACCAGGGGTGCTGCTTTCACTCGTTGTCCTGAAGGCATTATCCTCTGCTGCTCAGAGAACATCTGGGACCGGTGTAGCTGCAGTGGCTCTCAGAGGGGTATCACATTGCTGGCAGTGACCCTGTAATCAGAAGAAGATGTGTCCGGCTCTTCAGGACCAGCCCTCTTGTGTGTAGATCCAGGGCTGTACGCATCCCATCCCGAGCAGATGGCTCCCCGGGCTCGCTGTCCAAGAGGTGGGGAGAGCTGGATGTGGCTGTGAGGCTGCTCACACGTCTCACTCCCAGCTGGAGAGGAGATGGATGTTCCCACGGGTGTCAGTGTGTCTCCAGCACTGTGGTGAGGTAAATACCCATTGATGCAGGCCTGGGCAGAAAGCCGGTCACAGCCCCTGGGGGGGTGTTTGTGCAGGGCTGCAGCGGGGTTTGAAAGGCCATTGATACCTTCGTCCCTACCCCCCCGCAGCCCCTCTGCCCTGGACCCTGACCCGCACGCTCTGGGAGGGTCTGGGGGCAAAGGGGCCTTTCCTATGCGTGAAGAGAGTCCCCTCCTGCGAGGAGAGTGATTGCCGGCTGCCTCCCCACCTCTGCCTATGCTGCCAGGGCAGCGGGCGCCCCTCTCCGTGGCCTCGGGCGGACGCTGGGGGACTCCGTGTCCCTTCCCCGGGGGCTCCGGCCCCTCCGCACGGCTGTCACCGCCGCCTCCTCCCCGTTATTTACATCCGTCTTTAGCAGTCTAATTACCCGCTTTATTGCTTTCGCCCGGGGGAAGCCCGCGGATGGCGGCGCAGAGAGGAGGGGGGACCGTCCCCGCAAGCTCCCGCTCCGCCCGGGGCGGACGGGGAGGGCTCAGCCGGGCCTGCCCCCTCCCCGCCTGCTCTTCACAGGGGTTGCGGCGAGGGGGTTGGGGCAGGTCTGCGGGCCCTGCAGCCAAGCAGGGTCGGGGGAGCCCCGGAGGGGGGCAGAGGGGGCTCCCCACCGCCTGAGGCGGTTTCGCCGTGTTGCGCCAACGCGATGAGCGGCAGCAAAGGGAAAAACCCCGACCGAGTAGGTGGGTTTTCAGACGAGCGGCAGAGGTAATTTATTGGCCTTTATGCTCTTCCGATGGAAAGGGGGGGAGCCGCCGGGGTCGTGTCTGCGCATCATTAAGCGGGTTTAATCCGCCTCGACCAAAAGAGGTTCCCTTCGACCCCCGCTGCCGGGAGATGCCCCGCGCCCCAGCCCACAAAGGTGCCCAGGGCAGCCCCTGACCAGGGCCCTGCGCCACGGTGAGGGGTGCTGCCCCGGGGGGAGCCCCAGCCTCTCCCCGCTCCTTCAGGTTGTCCGCGGCGCGCTCGCTCTTCCAAACTCATCTAAATTACATCAATAACAGAGCGCACTCTTTAATGAGCTCTCAACTTTAAAGACTTGAAGGATATTAACAAGCCGCTTGACAAATGGTGCTTAGAAGCACATTAAAGACGCTGCTAATGGAGCGCATAATGACGGCTAATTTTCGATCAGATATAAATTAGAGCCCCAACAGTTATTTGCCTTAAGGACTTTATGTAAATGATCCTGTTCTGTGTAAACGGGGAGGCGAGAAGCGAGACGAGCCCCGCCGCGCCGCTGAGCTGTGCTGCAGCCGGACGGGGCGCGCAGCCCCCGGCTCCGCCCGCTGCGGAAACACCGCGGGGCACCGCGCATGTTTCTGCCCCCTTACCACATACACACAGCCCCTTCCGCGCCGCACACAGTGGCACCGGCCCCCGAGGGGCACCCGAGAGGGTTTGCTGGGGGAGAACGGGGAGGCCGAAGACTGGTCCGGCTCCGGGGCTTGTCGCTCTGGGGGCAGGGTCGGGACAAGGATCCAGCGGCGAGGCTGGCTTCTGCTCACACACACCCGCTCCGGGGCTGTCCCGACCTTTTTTGTCCCTCCGTTGTGTCACTTTGGGGGTTGTGTTGAGTTTTGGGGTAGGTCTTTGGTTTGATCATGTTCTTTTCCTTGCTTTCCATTTTCTTTGGCAACAAGTGCCGGTGGCTGGTGAAGGAAGGCCTTCCGGGAGCGGGCGGTAGCCCCTGGTTTTGTGGCATCCCCCCGGCCCTGTGGGGTAGTATGAGCAGGTCAGCATCGCCTCGCCGCTGGGAGGGGAGGCCGGCTTTCTGTGGGAGCCCTCGGACCCTGTCTGGGGGCTGTTTTTGGCTGGTGGGTTGGGATTCTTTCTCTCCACCCCCATTCCCGCTTCCCTGCGGGGTGTCTTCCTCCCTCCCAACCCTGCTCGTACCTTTGCGGGCTAGCCGAGCCGAACCGCGGGGCAGGGGCCGCTCCTGCTGGTCCGGGCTCCCTCCTCCGGGAGGGCCGGGGTCCCACCTGCCAAAACAACAATAACAATAAAGGCGGTAGGGGAATGTTGTGTCCCCGTCCTTCCCCCCCGTTAACGCGCCGGGACCACAAAACAACCGGGCTGCCCAGGAGCAGGGAGATTGCTGTTGTCTGCCGTCCCCTCGCTAATGCGGATATGGGGCTGGGGTCCCCCCCCACCACCGCAGACCAGCAACCCCCTCCCGGGAAGCGGTTCTGGGGGAAAACACGCGACCCCCGGATCTTTCCCCGCTCATTACCCTGCAGGCCGGGGCGCGCTGCCACCCGCCGGGGCTCAGGAGTCGCTCGGGCGCGGAGGGCCCCGCTGACGGCCGTACTCACCCGGGCGACCCCGGGGCTGCGCCTCTTGCTCCGCGCTCGCTGCCCCGATCCATCGATTTGTTCCTGGAAAAACGCGGCGCATTCTTATAGCAGCCACGAGCAATTAATATTGCATCAACCCGATTAGAAAAAAAAGCAAAGGGAAAAAATCCGCGCCCCGCCGAAGCCATCCATTATTAACGCGGGGGTAATTGCAGACCCGAGACGTTGGGGGTGCGCGTGTCGTGGGGTAAGGCAAGCAAACACGGGCGTGACAGTGTGGCAGGAAGGAAGGGGAGCCGAGTGTGGGTAATGTTTCATTTCAGGTCTGTGGTTTTCTAATTCGAGATTAAAAGCAGTCACGTCTTTGAAGCCAGACACTTGGTGTAAATGTACAGTTAAAATATTCTATTCCAGCGTCCCCAGGCAGAGCTCTGCTACTCCCAGGCTTCATTAAATTTTAATTATCATCCCAGACTGGAGCAAGAGAAGAGGGGGAAGACTGTCCACCTAATTGCAATTGATAAAGGCAAGGAAGCCGAGATCTTTTCCCTCGCCTTGCACGCACAGCAGTTGTTGTTGTTCTTCTTCTTCTTCTTTTAATGCGGGCAAAGACCGGCGAGGACAACGTGAGCTTCTCCTCCTATAGATCCGCTGTTTACAAAAGATGCACGTGAAGGAAAGTGGGAAGGGATGTTGTGGATGATGGAGTGGGGGACACACATCAGCTCTGGCGAAAGATCAACGGAAGAGCCAGGGACCCTCATTAGCGCTTGGCAGCTTATTGTCTCCCAAAACAAAGCGCGGCGGGGTCTCAGCCCCTCCCGGCCAGGGCAACGGTGCCGAGCGGCAGCGGAGGGATGCCCGGTGCCCGCCTCGGCTCCTCTGGAGCCCCCCCTCCCACCTTTCTCCAGCTCCTTCCTGCCCTTTCGTTTGTTATAATCTGCATGTGTGGGACAGGCAGGTAGGTACTGGGGGAAGTCGACTAATTGCCGCAGGTTTTCAATTTGGGGAAACCAGAGAGCAGTCGATCTTCAGGCAGTAAAAAGTAGAAAAAAAAATAAAACCCACCGCGTTTGCTTTCTAAGCAGCTTCCTATTATCACATAGCCACTTAATTTTATTTCCATTCTCTCCAAGTTAAATAGAAAGCCGAGCTCACAGGGGAGCTGCCATGTGCCTACAGACTGGGGATGTCAAGCAGAGAGACTCACTGTGCAAAGTTAATTTCAATTCCCGAGGAGGATTTCACATTCTCGCTCGCTCTGACCCACAGTAATTAGCTGAGATAACTAATGATTACTTACTTATTCCTTGTAATTATCTGGATTTAATAATTCGCTGTGTAATTTATTAATTCGCCCTTAATAGCCTTTAAGTGAATGGCTCATTTAAGAGGGCGAAGCAGCAGTTCAGGGGCTGTTCGCCATCCGCTGCCTGCACCTGCTGACAGTTTTGGGGGGCTCTCTGCTGCTCTCAGGGGTCCCACTGGTGCAGGCCCCTGCCAGGCTGTCTTGCCCCGACCCTTTTTTCCCACCCCCACTATCCCGCGCCCGCGGAGGTTGCGCGGCAGGGGGCAGGGGGGCATTTCCGGGGGGGGGGGGGGGGAGGAGAGGGGTTCGACGGGGGGCTCAGCCCTGGGGTTGCCCGCTCAGCGAGGTCTGCAGGGGAGAGCAGGAGTGCGCGGGCTGCGCGGAAGGGCAGCACCGCCCATTCCCAAAAAGCCGTCCTGCGCCTGCAGCCCCGGCAGCGGCTGAAGGAGAAGAAAAGCTGCTCTGAGCACCCGCGGGAGCCCTGCGTGCCCGCGGGATTTTACGGTACCGTAGCAATGACGGTAACGAAGCGACAAACGCTGGCCACGGCGCGCTCGCGGAGGGGGACCTGCCTGGGCCGGCCGCGCTGGGAGGGGAAGGGACGAGGCGATGCCCTGCGGCCTTCCGCTCCCGCGGAGCCACCGCCCCTGCCGTACCAACAGGCCGGCACCCTCGGCGCGCCCGAGCGGCTTTGAAGATGCAGCTGGAGCTGGTGGCTGGGCGGAAATATGAATATTTAATAGCGGTTGGCGGATGATCTCCTCTCCCCCTCCGCGCCGCCGCCGTCGGGTTTCCCCGGCTTTTGTGAGCGCCACGCGGGGAAATTACTTTTTTCATCCTCTCTTTTTGTTTGTGTTTGGTTTGAGTGTTTTTGCACGTGTTCGTGCGTGGCGCTTTGGGCTGCCCAGCGCCGGGAGGCAGAGAGGGACGGGCAGCGGGGGCTCGGCGGGGCACCCCCAGACCCACATACACCCCCATACACGCACACACACCCCTCATCAATCTCCACTCGCAATTCCGGCCACGCACACGCTTACCCACGGCAGGCGCGGCGCTGTCCATGGTGCTGCCCGCACCCCAGGGCCGCTCTCCCAATTTCCCTCGCCGCGGTTGCGGGATTTGGGGGACCCCGACACCACCCCTTCGGCCCCCGGGGCCTGAGAGAAGCCCCGGCCCGGAGGCAGAGGTGAGCTCGAGCAGAGGGGTTTAAAGCAAGAGGCTGCAAACGCGCTTGGGCAAGAAAACGTTAAAACCCTTTTTTTCCTTTTTCTTTTTTTTTTTTTTTAATGAAAGACGATTCAACAACATTTTAAAATAACTTAGTACATTACTAGAATAAATAAACCTCCTATTAACCAAAACAAAAATAATCAAACTAAATCGGGCCATGTACAGAACTTAAGACTTCAAAACAGCCTCGGATAGAACAGCGGTACAGCAGAATCTGTAAGAATGTATCTATATGTGCTTCAACGCCAATGAAATATTTACAATCCATACAGGGACCCAACCAAGTACCCTCTGTTTATTGTTGTCGTTCCAAAAAGAAATGTACCAAACCAGTTGTGAATTTAAAAGCAGTGCAGCCTCGCTCCCTCCCTTTCCTACAATTTGAAATTTGGCTTCGCTGCAGCCAGACCTCCAAAAGGGACTTTTCCTCCGTGGAAAAGCATTGTAATTAAAGGTAATAAATAACCGACCGACCAAATAAATAAATAAATAAATAAGCAACCGCATAGATAGATAGATAGATAGATAGATAAATAAATAACCGAATCGGTCTGAATCCCGTCGCGATACAGCTTTGAAATCGAGAAGGACGGATATTGTGCTGGCAAGGAACCCGAAGCGACAACCCCAACACCCTCCCTCCCTCCCCTCTGTCACCTACGCGGCCGCGTCCTTTCTCTCTCCGGGAGCAGCGTGTGGTGGGGACAATGTGGGAATCCCCATTAAATATGTAACGCAGTAAACAAATGCCTCGGACAGTGAATCAGGCTACAGAAATAATGTAGGACATCTACTACAGGGTGCCGACGCCGTACGAATAAGAATACTCGCCAGAGAAATACCTTAGGTTTAGGTGACAATTTACAGATGGCCAAAAGGGACGTTCAGAAGAAGAAGAGAAAAAGCTCAAAGGGACGTTCAGAAGAAGAAGAGAAAAAGCTCACGTTCATAAATCCTACCAACACAAAATGTTTGATTCTCACTATCCATTTTTTTTTACTTGTATGAAGACTTAGATTAAAGAGGTGTAATTAATTAGAATGAGCACGAAATGAAGTTGCTAGAGAGATAAATTAATAATTTACAAGGGCTTGTTTGGCAGTAATCTAATAATAGCTTTTGAAGACCAGTGAACACAGCAGGATCAGTTCTTTCCCTAAGAGTTATAACTTCAGAGAAGGAAAAGGATTATAACCACAGTAAAAATATATATATATTTATATATTTATAATACGCAGTGTAAATGCAGAAAAAACCCTGCCTTTTTTATCATCATCATCATTATTATTATCATTATCATCATCATTTAAATCAAAATACTTTTGAGACGTCTCTCGCAGCGCGAAGCCTCGACTCTAGGTTCAAGTTTGGGTTCCGGGGAAGCCCTGGCGTTGCGGCCACGCCGCTGCGAGGGGCTCCCTTCGCGCTTGCACCCAGGCGAGGTCTGTAAGAATAAAAACCAGCGGTACTTGCCGGGCCGGGTCCGGGCGGCGGCTCCGCGGGGAAATTCCCCCAGAAAGTTGGGCGCGGGGCGGGCGGTGGGGTGGGCTGGGGAAGGGGGGTTCCTCCTTTCCTTGCTTTTTTCGTTGCTGTTGTTTATTTATATTTTTTATAGTTATTATTATTATCTGTTACGGGGATGCTGTTGGCTGCCCGCGGCTCAGATGCCAGCCGAGTACTTCATGCGCTTCTGCTTCTGGCGCTGGTTGCAGAACCAGACGCGGACCACGTTCTTCTTGAGGTCCAGCTTCTCGGCGATGGCGGCGATCTTCTCGGAGGAGGGCCGGGGCTGGAGAGCGAAGTAGGCCTCCAGCGAGCGCTTCTCCGGGGCGGCGATGGAGGTTCGCTTGCGCTTCTTCTCTGCGCCGCTGAAGAGTTCGGGCTTAGCCAGCTTCTCGCGGTGGGACTTCTCGGCCTCCTCCAGCCAGGCCTGCAAGATGGGCTTAAGGGCGATCATGTTGTTGTGGGACAGGGTGAGGGACTCGAAGCGGCAGATGGTGCTCTGGCTGAGGGAGCCCACCCCCGGGATCTTCAGGTTGGCCAGCGCCGAGCCCACGTCGGCCTGGGTCACCCCCAGCTTGATGCGGCGCTGCTTGAATCGCTCAGCAAAGGCCTCCAAGTCGCGGGGATCGGCGTCCACGTCGCTCATGCAGCCCATGTGGGCAGGCAGCCCGTGGCCATGGGCCATGCCCAGCGCCGCCGGGTGCATGGGGTTCATGCCGGCCATGTGCGGAGCATGGCCAGGCGTGGAGACCACGGCGCCGTCGGGGCCCGCCATGGCCCCCAGCGCCAGCCCCGGCGTCAGGTGTTCCAAGAGTTCCCCCTCCAGAGCCTGGTGGGGCTGGTGGTGGTGATGGTGGTGATGGTGGTGGTGGTGGTGGGTGCCCGACAGGGCGGACGGGTGGGAGATGGGCACCGAGGAAGAGGAGGCGGCCGAGGTGCAAGGGATGGTGTTCATGGTGTGGTAGGTGGCGTCCGGCTTGAAGGGGCTGTGGTGCGGAGGGTGATGGTGGTGGCTCTTGCTCGGGGAGACGATGTCCACCGCTGCCAGGGCTTCGGCACGGGCCAGCAGGCTCTCGTCCAGACCGCCGAATATATTGCTCTGCAATTGCAAATAGAAGGCACACATAACGCTCAGCAGGGAATTCGCCTCCCCGCGCACTCCGCCGTGCCACTAAAACCTTCCCAGCATGTTAAAAGAGAAATCCTGGAGAAGGGGAGGAGGGGTGAGGTTGGAGAAGGGGGGAGGAGAAGAGAAGAGGGAGCGAGCGGGGCGAGGGAGCGGGCGCGGCGCGCAGCCGCTCGCACAGAGGCAGCCAGCGGCGAGCGGACGGGCGGACGGACGGGCGGGCGGGCGGACACACACACCAGCCGCAAGCAGCATCCCAGGTCATAAAAATTAATACGGGCGGCAGGAGCCGCCGCATGCATAAGTTGGGCGAGCGCCGGGTGATTTGCTGCTCGGCCATGAAAAAAACATCAGGCGGATCCAGGGGCCGCCAAGGGGCTCCCCTTAAAGCGGGGCGGCGGGCGGCGGGCACCTACCGGAGGGGCGGGCAGGCAGGCCCTCCGCATCGCCTCCGCGCCGCCGCTGCCGCCGCCGGGGCCGGAGCCGGAGCCCGAGCCGGAGCTGCTGCTGCCGGGTCCGGAGCCGCGTCCGGCGGAGCCGCTGGTGCCGTTGCTGCTGGGGGAGCTGGCGGCTGGGGCGGCAGCTGTGGCGGAGGGGCAGGGCGAGGCGCTGTGCAGGGCCGAGTACTTGGTTTCGTGGAGGCTGCCGCTGCCGCCGCCGCCGTGGGGGAGGCCGAAGGGCTGCTTGCTGCTCAGGGACATCATCATGGTGCTCGCCGCTGCCGCGGCCCGGCCCGCCGGCAGGCAGCCGCCGGAGAAGGGCAGGGGCGCGGGGCCGGGGGCCCGGACCCCCGGAAAAGCCACAGGAGCCCCGGGCCCCCCCGCCCCCCGAGCCCCCAAGCCCGAAAAAATAAAAATATAAAAATTGACAAAATCCGACTCGGCCCCCGCCGCCCGCCCGAACCCCGCCTGGGGAGCGCTGCCGGGAGAGGCGGCCGCTGCCAGCCGGGGATGAGCGGGGGATGCGCGGGCTGCCTCCTGCCCGCCCTCCGCCCGGACGCTCGCCGCCGTCCGCCGCCGCCTCCGCTCCGGCGCCGGCTCTCGCCTCTCGCGAAGTGCCCTCCCCGCCGCCGCGCCGGTGGGTTTTACTCTCCCCCCTCCCTCCCCTCCCCTCTCGCCTGTCACTACAGCCCAACTCCTCGGGAAGGGCCCCTCCGCGCCTGCCTCCTCGGCCCCGGCCCCCCCCCGCCGCCGCTCCCTGCCCGCCCCCTGCCACCCCCACGCGTGCTCCGGCACTCACCGCCTCGCCGCGCCCCGCAGCCTCCCGGAAAGGGGAGGGAAAGAGCCAAAGAAGAAGGAAAAAAAGGAGAAAAGAAGGGGGGGGGGGAGGAGCCCCCGCCTCAAATCTACCGCCATGAAATAAAATATAAAATTAAACAAAACAAAACAAAACTAAACAATCAAACAAAAAAAAAAAAGAACAGAAGAAAAGTCCCGTTCCTGCTCCTCACAGCGACCCCGCACCCGAAGAGCGTCCCGGGCGCTGCCCTGGCCCCGTTCGCCCCTCCCGGGGGGCGGCGGAGGGGAGAACAGGGAGGGGCGCCCCGGGAATGTCTCCCTCCTGGTGTCCCCCCTCCCCACAGGCGGGAAGGAGCGTCCTGCAGAAGCTCAGCGCTGTCCCGGTAACTTCCTCCTGCAGCTGTCTTGGAAAGAGGAGGCAAAGAAAAGAAATAAAAAGAGGGTGAAGGGAAAAAAAAAAAGAAAAGAAATGGGGGAAAGTCAATTTTAGTGGCTGCGGCCGGGTTTATTTCCATGAATTTCACTTTGGAGCAGGAAGGTTAAAATAAGTGCTTAGGTGTTTAATTTCTCACCTAAACAGCAGACTTGGTAATTTTAAGGGAAATAAAAAAAGATTACATTGTATCAGCTCTCACTGTCGCCAGCTCGGAGAAATGAAATAAATCAAAGTTAAAAGCTTGAGTATCATTTAATTATGGTGCGAATAGCGCTTGGAAAGAAGTAGAACAACATCTCTAAACAAATTATGGCCGGGCCAGGAAGGAATTATTAGATTGAAATTTCATTTAGGCTCGGGAGACACAGCGCTTCAATATGTAATCTGTTATGCCTCATCTGATTTGTATGCTTAATTCAGCTTGACGAATTTATTAGTTTTCATAATAGTAAAAAAATTGAGCAGCACTATGGGCTAATGCATTGTGTGCACTATAAATTGTATGTCACCGTTGAAAGGCTGAAGTCTATAGAAATCTTTTATTAATGACAACATAGGAAAGAGGATTTTCTTGCAAGCCTTTAAGGAGTTCATGCCAAACCTCCGCGCCTCGCGTCTCAGTAGGGTATTAACATATCGTCATCCTAATTAGGCTACTTCATGAGTGATATAATTTCAAACTTTAAATTATGTTCTAATTAACAAGGGTTGTCCAATTTGCTTCATCTTCAAAAGGCTTTTGGCTCCTCTAATTACTCCAAAGCGCAGAGCGTCTCCAACGCCCGAGAAAAAGCCATCAATAATATTTTTGCCTTATTTTCAGCGGACCCGGGCAGGGCCCAGGCGGGGCGCGGCCCACCCGTGGCAGGCAGGGGCTGGCGGGGAGGAGGCTGCCCGTCCCCCCGCCTCTCTCCGCCTCCCTCCACCTCCCTCTGCGGTCCCGGCCGCTCCCGGGCTCCATCCCCTGACGCAGCCCTTCGCGCTTCAGCACCGGTGTGCCAGGAGGTGCGTGCGGACGAAGGAGGGAAATCTCCCGCTTCCTGATGGAAGCGAGAAAGAGAAAAAAAACGAGAGGAGAAAATACCTCTTTGGCGCCGGGTCCGCGGAGCCGAGGAGGGGCTTTGCCCGCTCGGCTCCCACCGCTGAACTTCGGCAGAGAGAAGAGCGAGGATAAACCTCCTCCACGCTATACATTTAACCCCTCCCGCACGGAGCTTAATTACTCGCAATAGTTTTTCTAATGTATGCTGTCACACGGGAGAATTGAGAACGCATATCGTTAATATGAATTAATCTTGATTTTAATAGCAGCTGACAACCCATCCTCCGAAACGCTAAGCGCCCACCGCAGCCGGGAGCGGCCGTGGCCGGGGTGCCGCGGAGTGAGGAGCGGCGCGACGGCACAGCTGGGAAAACTTTCCTCTCTGCCGGGCTCAGGGTGGTCCCATGGGGTCCCCGCGGAGACATCTCCTGCCGATGGCACCCCAGGCGGTGGGGACTGGCTGAGGGCCCGGCCCCGCGAAGCGCCGGTAACCTGCTGCCGGCAGCTCCCTGCCCGCGGCCCCGCCACCGCCGCCTTTCCCAATTGCCTCCTTTTCCTATGTTTCTGGGGGGTGTCTGTTGGTTTTTGCGGCTCAGCTGCACCCTCCGCCCGCTGCGGCGAGGAGCGCCCGGGAGAGCAGCAGCAGTAGCGGAGCCCCCGCCGCCCCCTGGCAGCTCGACGGTCCTCCGGGGCCTCGGGCACCACAGCAGGCTCTGAGCACCATCGGGCCTCCTAAATAAAAGGAGAGCCTTCCCCCTCCTTACCCACGCCCACAGCCTGACCCACGCAGACATCTGGGGAGAAATCACTGTCGCCTCTCATGTATCCATGTTCTGATTTACGATTAAATTTTAAAGACGCACATTCATATTTTACCGAACCTAATGCGCCCTATGAATTTTTAATCCATGAAGATGCGGGCTACACTTCGGGCAAACTACCTTTGTTGTGAGCACGGGGCAGCGTCAGCCCCAATTCTACCGGAGGGGCTGCCTCTGCCTGCCGCCTTCCCACCGCTCCCCTGGGGCTCAGAAGGGGACACCCGGTCCCGTCGCCGGGGGTGCAGACGGGTGGCTGCACCCCGCGCAGTGGCAGCAGCTACCGGAACGGGCCGCCCCGTCGGGCCGCACCCTCGGCAGCCTCGCCACCTTCAGCCCGGCACCGCTGCCTGCACCGGCTCCGGCTTCCCCTCTCCTTCCCTCCAAATCTGCTTTCGGTATGGGCAGGCACCGGGGGTGCAACCTTGGCGGGGCCGCGCCGCCCCTCGGCCTCGCCGGGGCCGCGCCGCTGCAGCAGGCAAAGTCCAGTCACGAAGTCAAACTTACAGCCCTGAACGATCAATGAAGACTTTTGCCGTCCGTGGCGCCTCGTGATTCCTGGCACTAAAATAAATGCAAGAAATCGAAACTTAATTACTTGAAAGAAATCCAGAAATCCCTCTGCATAATTTATCCAGGCATTTTCGTGGCGTTTGTGTTGAATGCATGCGTTTAACTCCGCAAGCTCCCCTCCCCGACGCTCTCCCCTCGGCAGGCAGTGGCGGGCCAGAGGTCTGCCCGCCCCGGCGGAGCCCCGGGCTCCCGGACCCCGCCAGACCGAGGGGCAACGGGAGGAGTGGGGGAGCTCTCTGGAAGAGATCGAATATAGCTCGGGATCGTCCTGCTCTGAGCTGAGCCCTTCCCCCCGGCTGAGAGCACCTCCGGGGGCAGGGATGCGGGCAGGGCGGCGTGAGGTACCCACTCCTCACCGCCTGCGACGTCTGAGCCCTGAGTGAGGCGCTAGGCAGATATTTTCTGATCAGGAGTGTCTGGTGTAATGGCAAGTGCCAATAAAGTAACTCAGTTATGCTGATAAACTCCCCCCTTGTCTTTAATGGTACCCCCGTGGCCTCCGCAGTCTTCCTTATGAATAGAGTATGACACCTGCGAGCTGGGGGTACTATATTAGCTGGCAATGTAGCGCTGGCCTCCTCGTTTGCCATCTAGCCCGGCTGATGGGAGCCTGCTCGACGGGGCTTCTGCTGAATTCATTAGGACTGGGAGTCTGCTGGCTAGGGAGCAAACTTTATCATAGACACCTCATCGAGATGTTGAAGTAATGTTATGAAAGAATGAAAAATACATTTGGGAGCTGCCTGGAACTGAAGTACATTTTGATTTAACTTACATTAACAGAAACCTAATGTAAAAGTGAAGGGATCTAACAAAACCATTAATAATTTAAAAATAATTACAGATAGTCTATCCTTACTATTCATAACCACTCAACATTTTAGACAAAGAAAGCTGAATATTCTTTGTGGGAGAAAGATGTGAGCAGACGGCTAAGCAGGAGCCATTTGGGTCACACTGCCTCTCCTCTGTTCACGTACATACATGGCATGTTCCTCATGGTGCCCAGGGCACCATCCAAAAAGTGCTTTTCGAGGAAGGAGGGTGAAAGCTGGCTGGAGGTGGAGGCAGGTCCTACCTTTGTGCAGGGGTTTCTGGCAGGTATATGGCAGGGATTTCAACCCCTTCTTCCAATAGAGTTGCTGTTTGAGGTGGGCCCACTCTGGCATGGGAGACCAAGGGTGCTCTCACACCTCGTTGGGTTCTCATGAAGCTCAGCCAGCCTTGGAGGCTTCGGGAAAGGCCTTTTTCTCTCTGTAGCTTTGGTTAACACTAGTGGCAATGGTGACTCCATGCTGTGCCACACTATTAAACAACAGCTGATATCAGCACCATACATCATCTGTTTGGCTTGCCATGGCTCCATATAGAAGTTATTTTCAATGCATTCATTTTAAGTCAAGTTTCCATTGCATGCTTTATAGCTCAAGGGCCTTGAGCATCCTTCAAGGCCAAGATTTTGCCTTGTGTTTCTGTTCATTTGTTGGGTTTTTTTTGAGATACACCTGCTGTCCAAACGCTGTGTGAAATCAAAGCAGTTGGATATACAACAAACTTCACTGCTTTTCCTTACAGATAAAGTAAAAATTTTAAAGAGGGAAATTCACAGGTATAAAGTGTCTACTGCAGGAAAAGCAATATTGGACAACACGAAGTAGATAAGAAATTCAGTTTTAACTCTCACAGCAACCTATCTTACGAATAGCCTCAGAGGTGGGATCCCTTCCTAACTGCTTCTACAACCACTCCTTGCGCTGAGAACATTAATATCTCAGGGATCATTAAAAAAAAATAATCCTATAAATCATACTGCAGATGTCCTTGGGACTCTACTCTTGCTGATTTAGACAAAACCCTGGTATCTTAGATTATCCTTCATTAATTATTTTCATTAGCTTCCCTTGTTATAGATGTATTATCACAAATCATATTCCAAACACATCCCCTAATTAAGCAAAAAATTCCTCTCCACCTCTGTATGCCATTTAAATGGAGCAATGAGAACTTGTGTGTTCAGCCTGGTGCCCAGGGGCTGGTGGCAGGCAGTCCGTGCAACAAAAGACAGTGTTCATATGTCAGTGATCTTTCGAGACTTGCTCTAACTCAGAGAAAACATTTTGGTTTTCCATTTGGTCACAAACATGGGCATGTTCTCAGTGCACAACTCTCAGCCCTTCCAAATGTTCAGTGTCCTCTATCTTCTTCTGCAGCGTTTTCAAGGTAAATCTGAGTTCCTGTTCTACCCCTTCCATCATGAGAGGTGTTGGCTGATGGCATTATACTTGCCCAGGATTCACTAGGCACCACCACCACAGAAAAGTTATGACAGGTGATAACCATTGAAAATGGTGATGAAAACCTCACATTTTTGAGAAGGCTGTCACCAATGGATAGATGCCATTTTAAAAGTGATTTAACAGTTGTGTCACTGGATTGGTGTTTGTACCTCAGAGCCATTAAACACTGCTAAAATACTTCCTTAGCTAGACAGCGTTCTGTGGCCCCATGTGAGAGGTGTACAAGGTACGTCTGTGGTATTTGATGTGCACCATTGCATGCTGCATGCTTTCCATGGGCTCTGTAGTTTTGGTGAGGTTTTGCGTGGACACATCTTGCTTCTGGAATGAGCAGTGGAAACTGTCTGTGAATTATCCTGTTCTCTCTCTTTGACTCTATGTCCATATGATCGGAGGATGATGAGACTCGACCCTGCTGATAAGGAAGGCCCACTAGGACCAGTGCTTGCTAGAAATACTGGGTACATGGTGAAGCATCTGTTCCTGCAGGACCAGGCACGCTGAGCTCAGACTTAGTCTACAGGCTCATCCTCCTTGAAAATCAGATTTTAGTAAATTCTCAAAAGATATATCCATGCATAAGAGCAATGGTAATGTTGGGTGGGGGGTGTCCACCTTACTTGCGGGCATAGGCACTTGTCTACATTTTATTCAAGGCTAATCACAATCTTTTTTGGAAGGTTAAAATTCAGTAGAATCGCATTCCACCTTCCCTACAACCTTTGGGCACACATCAAAGCCCTTCCCTTCACACAGAGAGCATGGGCAGGTATCTGCCTGTGTTCTATCACTTTTTATAAATGAAATTTTGTTTGTTCTGAAGACTGTTAATGCAATGAAATCATATTGTGAAATGCCTCTGCAGCTCCTACCAACATTTCCTATTGGAAACAGCCTGTTAGGACTGTGTTGTCATGCAGCTCTCCAGTCTTGAGTCAGCAAATGAATTCCAGTGAAATCTCTTACCAAAGGCAATCAAACTGACCAATGGGAGTTTTGCCAGTGACATCAAACCTGAAGAAATGATCCTGTGTTAAGAACTCCCAATACACACACAGAAAAGGGGATAGAGCAGAAAAGAGGACTATGAAAATAAAGACAAAATAAGAAAGAAAATAAATGATACCAGGAAAAAAAAAGGGGATAAAAAAAAAGAGGCAAGAGATCAGTATCTGACTGACATAAGTAGCCAGTCTAATACACAGTTTAAAATGCAGGCAGTGCAGCTGTCTGTAACAAACTTCTGCAGGGGCATTTACTCAGAAGAACTCTTATCCACACATCCTGGTATACTTATTTTGCTGAATTGGGCTGAACTAAGCTTGTGCTTAACCTGTTTAACTGTTTGTTTTGACTGGGGAGACAGGGGATAATCCAAAGAGGCTGTCATTTTTAAACATTCAAGTATCAGACCGCATATGTCCACATACGTGCCTGTTGCTATGTATATATGGTAAATTTAGCACCAAATCTTATTTGTACTTGTTAATCCTTAGCAGTGACGTTGCCTGGCAGGTACCCTGACACAGTGAACTTCTTTGAGCAAAATGTATTTGTTTCTCTTGTTTCAGCCAGCACCTTTTCCTGGAGTAAGTCACCTTGTTGCTGTACATCCAGGAGATGGAGGCAACACTTTCTAACAGGTCCCAGCATCCTTGTCTTTCCCAGTGACTTGGGCTTGCAATGTGCTTGCCTATTTCTGGGAATATTCCTGCTGACTTCATACTCTCTAGCCCAAAGTAGGCCAAAATGGTGGGGCTGTTTTTTAGGGTTTGGTTTTTTTTTTCCTTCATGTTTTTTTGGTTTGTTTGGTTGGTTGGTTGGTTTGTTTTGTTTGTGGTTTTTTTGGTTTGGTTTTTTTTGGGGGGAGGAGAAATTCTTTTTTAAATTTATTTGTTTATTTTAGCTTGATACAGTCTTTAATGACGTTTATAGATATTTTTGAATGAGAGTGATGGATCTGACAAAGCTTTTGCCATCATTAAAACCTGCCTGCTTTAAGTGCTGACAGCTGTGGAATGGCTCTTAATAAGGAGGGATGGACTCAGGCGCGCCCTGCTCGAGTCTGTCCGTGCTGGTGACCAGCGGTGCAGCATCGGCTGGGGGGGAGCCGCCAGTGTCCTCAGCGCAGGGTAAGAAGGGTGCGGGTGTCTGGGTTGCTTCTGCTCCATCCCTATGGATACAGCTGGGGCACCCTGCGGGTGGCTGCTCCCCGTTTTTTCCCTGAAGGCCGGGGTAGCCCAGACGCCGGGAAGATGGGCTCGGGACCAGGATCCTCCTTTCTCTTCCCCCAGTCCCCGGCGGCCCCGGCTGAAGCTTTAGGGCGGCCGGGGCTGCAGGCAGCCGGCGCCCGTCCGTGCTCCCGTGGGTAAAACCGGGATCAGACCCTCGGTTTGCTCCGGTTGGAATGGCAGGGCCGGGGGTGGCCAGGGACAATTTCCTTGTTGCCGGTTTCCAGGGAGTAAGAGAAATTCTTCTGCCTTCTCAACCGGAGCCAAAGCAAGCCCTCCTTGAGATTTCCAGGAGAGCACTGCAACCCACCCGCTGCAAGGGTCATGTGAGAGAGGTAAGTCTTTGAACAAAACCTGGCTTGGTTCTTACTTTGTCTCTCTTACATCTCATGTCCTTGCATGTCCCCAGTATGACACCTCATGGCATGTCATAGTATGTTGCAGATTGCTATATTGTGATTGTTATGTAAGAGTGGGCATGTTAATTTATAAAAAAAAAAAAAAAATGTCCCAAGGGCAAGAGACGTGTCATTCTAGGAAGAAGATGGTTCAGTCTGTACTTGCCAATTGCCCAGAATACTTATACATTAACCAAAAGACCAGAAAAGCTCAAAAACCTGACAAGTAACTGCTATGTGCTTGGAGGCCAGAGTAACTTAAGTTCATAGTAGCAAAGCCCAGCTGCTCTAGATGCTAAAGGGTGGGAAGAAAGGGTGTGTGTGAAGATGACCACAAAACAGGTGGGTAGAAAGACTATCATCTTGCAGGCAAGTGAGGGGAAGAGGGTCATCAAAAGAGTTCGGGCTTATTTGATCCCAAATTGTGCTCCAGCTGTGGGGAAGCTTGTGCTCCCTGGGTGGAAGAACCCTGGTTAGGGAAGAGAAGGAGACAGGGCTGGTTTGCAACCCCACTGTGTTGGGGCCTGCTGCAAAAGACAGAAGATTTCTGTAGATATTCATTCTTCTATCATTGTGCTGTAGCAGGGGTGAGCTCTCTACACGTGGCTGTCATTTTCACAGACTTGTAGATAAGCTGTATCAGCACAGCCCTTATAAATCCCATTTTTGCCAAAGATTTACAATATGGCTGTAAATGTGTGGACTGATATCTTCCATTGAGGAGTTCAGTGAGCGACCTTATTTTTGGAGGCTTGGTGAATTTATTTTCTATGCCTGAGATACATGATGAAAAATGTAGTTTGTAACATGACATAATAAAAATGGATGATCTTTGAGGGGACAGCTGACTTCTGTACCTACACAATGTCTTTCTTGGTAGCATTTTGATAATGATTTCATATGTGTGTTGCAGTGGTGTGAGAGGTGGTGACAGTACATCAGGCAATGGTAGGAGCTGCTGCATTGACTCTTAACCTACCAATACCGCTATGTGTGTATAAAGTGGTCAAGCTGGATAAAGAGGGAGGGCAGAAACACTCATTCAGCAGAGGTATATGGCTAGATTTTACTTCTACTGATTCCCTTCAAGCCAGAAATAACTGAGTGAATTGGAAGCATCTTTGCTGATTTAACACATATGTGAATTCTCTGAACACTTCAATGGTCTTACAAAAATCAACCATCCTGGGAATAGCTAGGTAACTTTCTTCTGAGAGCTGAGATGCATCACCCCCTGTACTGTTGTTTGGCAAGACTGCCTACTTTAATGAGGCAGTCCAATGTTACAGCTGGTTTTAAGCCAGGCTGCATTCACTATTCCATTTTATGTGGTATTGCCATACCTGTTTGTTTAATCATTATAACTTTTGTGTGTGTGTGCGCAAATCAAGCTGTTACGCATAAAGTGGTGGAAAATGAGATGTCTGTATCTGCATGAATACTGGTTGCTTTTCCCCTTACTCAGAGACTTCATGCATGTCAGTTGCTACAGGCATCTGCAAAGCAAAAGCCGGGGAAATGATAAATGAAAGCTGGACTGGTGCATTCTTCTTCTTGTGGCAAAGCTCATTCCAAGTCAGACACCAGCCATCAAATGAGTTTACCTGAATCTCAAAGAGGGACTTAGGCTGTACTAGTACTACTAAAATTAAGAAACTGCTAAGTGAAATTTACAGTCTTGTTTTGGTTTAGTTTTTGGATTTTTATTTTTTATGAAATGTTTGCTTATTTTTGTTTTTTCTTAAATAGCTGAAAACAGTATGGAAACTTAGTTGCTTAGTGTATACACACTGTTATGTTTTGAAAATATCATCCCTCTTTATACTATGCAAGCAGAAATTCCTTTCTTATGTTAGCACATGCTAGTATGAATTCTGTGATGAGCTGAAGAGAAGTAACTGTGGCCTGAGCTGTCTGTGTCTGCTTCAGATTGCTAAAAATGTACTTTACTGTTCAGAACTTGCTTGAACTCTAATAATAGTTTATGATTATCTGCAAATAACCTTTTTCTTTTGATCTGCTCCTAATTGCTATAATCTGTCATGAAGACAAAACATTTTAAAGCAGGTAGGGATAGTGGGATCTCAGGTGATGGCAGTGCAGGGTGTGAGCAGGGAGCACAAGCCTTCTGAAGATAACTTGTTTTTCAATTAGGTCTATATTTCAGAGGAAAAGCAGTTGAAAAGAGCAGGAACTTGGCGCTCAAGGGTTAAAAATAGAGTACCAAGTTGTCAGGATGAAGAATTTTTTGCTCCTCTAGTGTGATGAAAGTTAGTGTTGTAGGGGATGGTGTTTTTAAACTCTGTTTTCATTAATCCTTGCCTTTGCAAAAGGAAAATCTTCCTTCAGGACTGGTCCAGGGTATAGAATAAACATACCCAGGAGCTGGTGGTTGATGCTTACTACCTTCTACCTCATGTCCCACACACTTAGTTGACTTGCTGATACAAAGATGTCTTTGTGTTCAGCTGAAGCATTTAATCTCATACCCACTTCTGAAAAGAAACAAAACAGAAGAGAACTACAGAAACATGACAGTATAGGCAAGAGGAAAAAATATGAGCGAAGTGGTTGGCGTGAAGGTAAGGGAGTATAGTCACCCTGTGTGAGTCATGACTTGTGCTGCTTATTATACCCTCTGTAGCAACACTTGGATGCTCCACCACTGAGCATCAGTATGATGATGGGAGAGGTTCCTGATGGGCAGAGGTTTCAGGGTGCATGCTGCCTGTGTGTGCCACCAGGACCTTGTGAGAAGGGTGAGCTGTCAAGCAGGAGGACAAGTTTACACTGGGTTAATATGATGGCTTTATTATCATAAACTCAGCTGATAACAGGAAGTCTGGATCAAGCATGGGTTTTCATAACTGCAGGGAAGAGTCCCCAGAGATGGTGTTAGGCATCCGAGTTCAGTCTGTTAGCTTCGGTGACTGTGGGTGGTTTGAGTTTGTTGTTTCCAGAAGCAGTTAACACAAGAAAATGAAACACTCAGTGAGGTGGAGCAAATATCATACATTTCAGTACTTACTCAGAAGTTACTTTTTATCCCTGCACTTGGCTAACTCAGTCCAGGAATTTTTTTTTATTTCAATCAGAATTGAATTAAATCAAGATTTTAATCCCACTTATTTCAAGACTATGCTCCAGAAAACTCTGAACAAATGTGCGGTGGCTAGTGAATGACAAACAATGTGTTTGGGATTTAGAAAGCAGCCACTGAACCCTGTTTTCCATTTAAGCTTCTTGCTGGTTCCAAGTTTTGGGAAGCTGTGTTGGCCCAGCTGCCGTTCAGCCTTGTAATGGTCACAGACCCACCTTTCCCATCATGAATTCATGTTTAGTGGGAATTTAATTGCAAAAAGCTGAAATTGGATATTAATCCCCTGTGTGGATTATGGTGGAAACTGTGTCCTGTTGCTCTTGGAGTAAGTTGAACATAGTAGGTTTGGCAGTAGGTGGATTTGGGCCTTGTTATTTTCATAAGAAGCTGAATGACTGATGTTGGTGAAGGATGATTCCTCTTAATTCTTAATCATCAGGTAGCTTATTTAGTAAGTAGGATGACACATGAGCATGAGGCTGCCTGCTCCTTTTCAGGCAGGGGTAGGTCCTGGCAGAGCTGGGCTTTACCCATGCTTGGTCCCCTGGGCCATTACTGGGGCTCAGCTGCAGGATGGTGCTGGGTTGTCAGCTCTTCGGAGTGGCTGCTGTCTTGCGCTATGCCTTTACATGCTGGAAAGCACAACTGTGCTTGCTTCTCACTGGGGTCTTCAGAGGCTGCTGCGACACCAATAAGTAAAAGTTAATTGCAAATTTATTTCTACATAGCAATAAGGGAAAAACACTTGGGGCCAGTTTCCTTTAAAGAAAAGGGGGGAAAAGCCTGTTCTACACTCATTTGATTAACCCATGCTGTTAATCACTGCCAGGTTTATGAACTTCTATTATAAACTTGTTACTCTAAGGGGTTTCAGTTCAGTGATTTAAAAACAGCTTTAGGGCTCAGGTAGGTAAGAGTAGCAAGAAGTACAAGTAGAAGCACTGAGCCTTTGAAGAGGTGTATAAATAATTAGCAACATATTTCATGTGGACTCTCTTGTTGAGGTACACTGTCAGACCTGGGATTTTATCAGGACATGATGAAAATATAAAGAGCTCTATATTTAGTCCAGCATAATAATACTGAAATATAAAATAATTCTGTGTATTAGATGTTATTTTAGGTCACAGGTAACAGCTCTGCACTGCTGAATTGCTCTTGTATCTGCTGCAGTTGCTTCAGAAAGCAGAAAGTGTATGAAAGGTTCTTTACACACTTGCGTCTTTTGAATCTTAGATCCATATTTCATGGTTGCAAAACATACAACACAGGTGAAAACCTGAACTGCATCTTAATAAAGCAAAGTGATGAATAAGTAGTAGCCCATGCTACTGGTGTAGGGAAATAGAGCTGGTAAAATAGAACACAAAGGTGGGAACTTCTCTAAATGCCCCAGTGGAAAAAACCCAAACCTCTAAACCTTCTAGGACATGCACCCATGTATCTGCCTCAGAAGTGACAAAAGCTGTGTTCTTACTAATAAACAAGCACAAATCTTCCTAACAATATGCAAGTACCTGGAAGTTAACAGCATTTTTAAGTGTCAGATATGAAGCACAACACTGTTTTGACCACGGCTTGGTCTAGCATCATTCCAGTTGGTTTGGGTTTGGTTTTTTGGTTTTGCTTTTTCCCAGTTCATGTGGTGTTTGCTTTTTAGGGCAAGACTTCTGCTCTCCCATTTTCGAATGGTAATCCTGATCTCTGGGGAAAAGCCCCAAGCCCAGCTGTTGCTAATGGCTTTACTCATTCCCATACGGAGGAGGAGTTCAGTGGGCATCAGCAGGAGTTTTGTCCAATTAACTTCATTTTGGCAGTGTTGGCAGGTGGGTTTGGGACCCCTTTGAGAAATGCAAGTGCTCTAATGAAGAGGTTATTTTAGCAGAAATGCAACTGTCTCTGTTACTTTCGGAAGTGCTAACAGGACTTCATTGAGGTCAGGACTTTGAATAGGAAACTGAAGTTAAGATTAAGTTCAGTTGTTTATAGCACTTTATTAACCTGAACAGAATCAAGATTTCACTCTTCACCTTTATCTACCAAGGCTTTCTGCCAAGCTTTGAAGTCTGGAAAAATAAATCGGATTCAAAGAGTGAACTTCATTTTGCCTCCAGTTCGAACGCTTGGACTGACTGATGGTAACCTTAGTGCAAACCCACAGGGCTATGAATTTCTAAATCATGGGCATAAGGCATTTTCCACCCCCTCTACTTTTATTAGAAATTATATAAACTTGTTTAAATAATGATTACAGGGTTTTAGTTGTTTTTAATTTTAGTTTTATTTTTTAATAGCTGTCATGGAATCCTATAGTGCCAGGTTGTAAGGGACCTCAAGGATCATCTGGTCTAACCTTTCTTGGCAAAGCATGATCTAGACAAGATGGCCCTGCACTCTGTCCAGCTGAGTATTAAAAGTGTCCTATGTTGGGGAATCCACCACTTCCATAGGGAGACTATTCCAAGCTGATTGCTCTCACTGTGAAAAATTTTCCTCCTGTGTTCAGACAGAATCAACTTGGGAGTAACTTCTGCCCGTTACCCCTCATCTTTTCCATGTGACTCCTTGTAGAAAGGGAGTCTCTATCTTCTTTGTAGCCACCCTTTGAATACTGGAATAGGGTGATAAGGTCTCCCCTGAGCCTTCTTTTCTCAAGTCTGAACAAACCCAGTTCTCTCAAACATCCCTCATACACCAGGATCTCCAGTCCTTGGATCATCTTTGTGGCCCTTCTCTGGACCCTCTCCAGCCTGCCCACATCTTTTTTTGTTTAGTGGGGACCAAAACTAACTAGAATGGGATAATGACATCTTTATTTCTGTTGGTGATGCCCTTGTTGATGTAACCCAGCACCCTGTTGGCTTTCTTTGCTGCAGCAGCGCACTGTTCACTCCTATTGACCTTGTTGTCCACCAGGACTTCAAGGTCCCTTTCCACAGAGCTGCTCCCCAGCTGGGTAGATCCCAGCCTGTTCTGCAGTCCTGGATTGTGTTTACCCAGGTGCAAGACCTTACACTTTCCCTTGTTGAACTTCATAAGGTTCTTGCTAGTCCTTTCATGCTTAAGTGCATTTGCATTTTAAGACGCTAGTACTTAGGTTTAAATTGTATTTGTTCATTATGTTAGTAAAATAATTTTAATTTATGCTAGTAAAATAATTAAAGGAATATGCTGCATTATGAAAAAATGGTGTTCTCTATTTGCGTGTTAATGTGATATGAAATGCAGTGGGGTCTTTAGAGAATATATTACATAGCAAAATGAGAAGTTCCAGCTGATATGTGGAAGGAGATAGCATCACCTCTAATCCTCCTGGGCTCAGCTTGGCAGCACATGAGCTCCTAATGAAATGACACAAAGCAAAACTGGACCTGGTGTGTGCCTGTGGGCATTGCCTGTAGCTCCAGCCATGCAGTCAATGTATAGCTGCTCGCTCCTGCCAGCGTGTACCCACTCAAACCACCCTGCAGGACTCTCAGGCAGTTTGTCATAAACCCAGTGAACTCAGTGGCAAAGTTCTAGCTGCAACTGTATACTGGTCCGGGTGTTATTCCTCTGCAGAGTGCTACTGAGATTAGCCTTCCTTACTCTTTAAATTGTCATTTGCACTCTTGCTTAGAGTGTACTACTCTCTGTTTTACATTTCTGTCTTTAAACTTGCCTTTGCTACTAAAATGGGAAGGAGTGTGCAAGAGGCTAATGTTTAGGCACCACACCAAATACTCAGATATAAAGCCAGTTCCTCTTCCTTAACAAAACATGTTCTTTCCACCCTGTCTTTCAACTGAAATTATATAGAAATCTAGAAAAAGAAAATAAAAAGTTTGCCTTTTCTTGTGTACTTTCAGTCTTTTCTGGTGTCCTTTAAAAGCTGACATTAACCTGACCATTTCATGTCCCATAGAGTCAGACTAGCTTATTTGGTAGCCATCTCTATGTTGAGTTTAATTTTTTATTCTCATGGTAGCCCATAGTGCAGGTATTACCCTAGACAAGTGAGTGGAAACTGAGGCACTCGGCTATTACTTTTTAATCTGCTAAGCAGGAAAGCAAGCCTTTTAAGTGCCTGGATTACGGGAGGTCATCATTAGTCTGTCAAGGTATTTCTTTATTGCTATCTTCCATAAACGTATTTGATATGGCAACTCCTAGTTAGGCTGTTTTGAACAGACAATATGTACTGTTTATGAAAACAGCCTTCTTAAAAGCAGGCTGTGCTAGTGGGTAAAGGAGGAGAGGTTGTTTACAATATTTCAAGCCAAAGTGTTCCTTTGGCAGGAGGTTTTATGTAACAAGTGAGAACAATGAGAATTGGTGCTCTCAGCACTTCAACAAGCAGAGATTTTTGTCTGTAATGAGAAGAATGAGACTTGTTTGACACAAACTACAAAACAACACAGGAAAGATGAAAAACAAGGGCAGAAATACATTACTGAAGGTGAGGAAAAACAACTTCATTGCTCTACTGTGAATTCAAGATTCTTGCTCATTATAATGTATAATTACAGCTGGCATCATTCCAGAGGAGGGGTTGAAAGAAGGGTAGGTCTTACCAACTGTGGCAAATCCTGTTGAGGAACTGACCACAGCAGCATCCTTCCTGAGTTCATATAGTCCAAATCACTGCCATTTTATTTTTCTATAGCAGGTCCTTCTTTATGCAGAAATGCAAATGTTTTTTGGACTCCTGAGATTTGAAAACTGATTAGAATTTTTATGTTCCTCTGTTAGGTGTAAAAATAGATTATCCCAAGGTAGACAGCTCCCGAAATTATATACTGATCTGAGAAAATGGGAACAACTTAATTTTGTCATTAAATGAATAACTACTTTCAGCAACCAGTGCCAAAGATGTTGTGTTGCCATTTTTGATTTTTTTCTGTCTTTCTGAAGTTTTGGGCAGTTTTAATGATAAGTTTGCTAATACCAGATTCTATTTACTTGAAGTAGGATGTCCATCCACGTATCATTTAAAAGCAAATCTTTGGTTTGCTTTCTAAATCTAGTACGAGACTGAGCACAGCAGAGAGTTTATATATGTGGCTATTCTAATTTCCTCTGCAGCTCTCACAAGAAGCAGAGCTTGAACCCAGTGAGGAGGCTGAGCTGAAGTAGTTTGGCCATCTGTATGTGTCTGGGTAGATACGTATATGTGCAACCTCTAGGGCATGGCTTTTGTTTTTAGAAACGATGCACCAGGATACTGTAGGACAAAGTGAATATTTATTGAGTTCAAGCTCAGGATTCAAGCTTCAGGTTGTTGTTGGCCAGATATTTCCTGTGTAATGAAATTGTAAGGCTCTTCTTTCCCCCTTCCTCCTCCTCCCCTCCCTCTTTCTTTTTTTTTTTTTTTTCCTCCCTTTGAGAGCAATTGCAAGGCTAGGTTGCACTGCTGGAGACCTTTCACACCAGTAAATGGTGTCATCTAAGCAGCAGTGAATGGCACAGATGACTCTGGACCCTGGTTTCCTGGCTCTGAAATACCTGTTCATTTGGTGATGTGTTTTGTTTGGTCTGGCTCTCAAAAGCTCTTCACATCTCTCATATCCTAGTTCATTGATATTGTTCTTCTCTTTCCAAGGTCTTCTGACAGCCTCAAAACTGGAACTAGTCATAACTGCCACTTGTTTACCCCCACTCTTCTTGGGTGTTGCATGGCAGCTGCCTGAGCTTTGCTCCCCTCCTTGACCTGTAATGAATCATGTATGTGTGCTTCATTTCATTGAAAGCTTGGGATGGGAAACTTATGAAGTGGTCTGGTTGGCGGGGGTAGGGTAGTAGAGGGGGAGAAGCTAAGGCTCTGCGTAATGGAACAAGTCTTATCTGTGCAGCTTTCATTCTGTTTGGATACAACTGTGTGCCGCTTATTAATATTTCATTTGTATTGCACACACACGCTGCTAAGAATGGTGCTTATCTAGGCATAAAAAGGCTGTTAATGACAGATCCTATCTGTACCTATGGGTTTCCAGAATCTTATTACAGAAGTGATTCTTTTTCCATACTTCCAGAGCTAGGGGCTCCCCTTACTTCTGCTTACTTTACTGCTGTGATTTTTTTTTTTTTTTTTTTGTATTATATAAGGAGAATAGTTACGAAAATCGAGATGTCTAAGGATCTTAAAGGAGCTAAACTTTTACAAAAGAGTTTAAGAATTATTTGGAATGATTTCTTCCTTTTTATTTCCTGTTGCAACGCTATTTTTGTTACTGGAGCTGTTTGAGGAAGCAAAGATGTGTGTCAAAGCCAAAGGTGTGTGTATTTCACTGTATTTTACCGACAGATTTTAGATACTGATCTGTTACACAGCCATAAAGCAGGGGTAATGTGATTGTAATAATGGATGCAAATCAGGGTTAGGTCTGCTAAGCATAAAATGAGAGTTACATTGAAGTAAAGATTTATGGGAATATGCCTAGTTGTATCAGGCAAGGATAAAACCATGGATGTCTTTTGTAAGCATATGGATATATATGTATATAGATATATGTAAAGTTATGATATTATGTATAATCTCCTGAACCTTATTCTTTGTCAGTATGATAAAAGAATTGTTAAATCAGCAAGAGGAAAATGATCCAGGTTTTATTGTTATGATAAGATTCTTACAATTTCAGGCTGTCTTGAGTTCAGCTACTAAGAAGGAGAAAAAAATGACTGCTACTGCTGAACCCAGGACACAGGTCTATGGTGGTAATTTGGAAAACAGAGGGTATTTTTGGTTGTCCCTGTTTTGTTTTGGGTTTTTTTTCTTTCCTTTTTTCCTTTTTTCCAGTGCTGGTATGATCTATAATTAAACCACGTACCCATATGTTTACATAGAGAGACAAATGGTCTGTTTATTTCAGCAGCTGTTTAATAAGCCACCAAAGCAATCAATTAAATTAATCCCAGGAAATAAAACTTGAAATAAAGGTGATATCTGCAATCATTTTTATTCATGGTTAGAGACCATGCGGATTCTTTTGACAAGTTGAAAAATCTTATGGGTGATGTTGGAAACTTCAATGTACAAGTGCTAATTCAATTTGAGGGCAAAAAACCTGACTTGATAGAATGGTTTCTGTAGAGATATTACTTGAATATCAAACCCCTAAGCAATACAAAGGCAGCCAGAGTATTGTATGCTCATTACCTGAATTTTCAAATACTTAACAACTGTGGGAAGTATAAATATGCAAAACTTCCAGACTCTGACCAACATTTCTTGTATTCTTTTCTATTCCTGGAATGAAAAAGGCAGTGGTTTGTCATTGCATATGTGTAACTCAATTTAAAGTTACATATGGTATAAGGTCATAGGTCTCTAACTCAGTAGAGCATTTAAGTAAATCAGCCACTTCACCAGCTGTAGCACCTTAAATATGTGTGCAAGTGTTCTGTTGAACTGGGGCTAAAATTTCAGCCCTTGTATCTTCACAGCTGTTAGGCAGGGGAGATGAAAAGTGGACCTTGTATAGACATCACCATATTAAAAACTTATTAAGTCACAACTATGGAGATTATAAAAGGAACAAACTCTTGCCTTTAATGGTGAGGGTCCTAAACTGTCATCCTCTTTTCTAGAAGAAAAAACATATAAGAGAGCTTTATCATGAATGTCCCATGTGGGGGAATGGTTTGAATAAAAATTCCTCTCCTATGTGGAAGACCCCCTGACCTCTATGAGGATTTTCGGGATTTACTGCCACGTTGGATCTGAAGGTGCCAAAGGCACTGTTAATGTACCTAATTTTAAGTCCTGGCCCAGATTCTGCAGACTCTTGTCCACACATATAGTCCATTATGCGGGAATATTTTGTGGCTGATTTCTTGTAGTGCACCGATTCCTGATAGACAAAAAAAAAGACAGTTGTGCAAGACAGGATCTTGTGCTTACTGCTGAATGCTCAAAGCTTAGACATTTATTCCTAAATGAGACAGTAAAAACTACAAGAGTCTGGGTTTTTTAAATGCTAAAATCATGTTGCTATAAGTAAAGATCACCAATATCTGCAGGTTAACAGGGAAGTAGCAAATCTATTTGTATGTATTTGAATAGGTTTTTAAAACACATTTTTCTTACACTTAAAATAAAAAACCTGACCTGTGTGTAACACTGAAGAATGCCATAAAAAAAGCAGTTGATATGCCATGAATGCTTTTATCTTTTACAAGACAAGTTTTTGTTTTGTGCAGGCATTAAAAGATTTGTTTTGCAAGCTTTTCTTCTGAGATTTTTGCAGTCTTTCTCCTCCTTGCTAGCTCTTGCTGGTGCCGTTTGAAAGAGACTTCTCAGCTGCCGGAGTCCCTTGATGGTGGCAAGTAGGCAAATATCGTAACTTATGACAAAAACATTCATGCTCTGAGAAAAGAGCTGGCAAAATTTGTATTTGCTCTGGGCTCTCAAAGTCCTAGTGCTCTAATCGCTTCAGTGGGATCTGTTGGAGCATGTCTGTCTACCTTCATTTCAGCCTGAATGCTCCTGTTTCCCTTCTGTGGAAACCAAGCAGTACAGTGGGCAGTGGAGCATGACTTGGTTGTGTTTCGGTATGGAGATAGGTGGTCATGTGCCCTGGAAGCTGGATAGTCCTTCAGTGTCCTTAGCATATGCTAAATCGCAGTGGAGGAATGGAAGGAGAACCGTCATTGCAGTCTGGAAATGTGGCTGGAATCTGAAATGAGACTCAGTAAAAGCAGAGCCCCTCAATTGTTCATTAGTATCTCCACAGTGAATTTTCTCCATGGACAAATTTTCAGCTGGTTTTTTTTTTTTTAATGTCTCCAATACTTAACCTGAAATAGGAAAATCAGTTGGTGTTTCTGCTTAAATATTGTCAAAGAATTTGTCTACCTGCTTGCCCACTGTAAATGTGCAATAATGTATTAGCTGACACATTATGTGTATTTTACTGACTTCAAGGAATTTTTATCTTCAAGAAACCTGCTGATTTTTAAAGCACAAAATGTTCTGTAAAATAAGCTCATACAAATAAAGAGATAAGCGCAGGGAAGGCATGGCATCACTTTTACATGCCCAAAGTTCAGAACATGCCTCAATCTTAACTACAGAGGGTACTGCCAACTACTGACTAGAATTTAAGGTTTTAGCTGCCATGTGTCTTCCTATCTAGTAACTGACAAGTAATTTGAACACTAATCAATATGCTGCTTCCTGGAGTTGTACACATTTCCTAATAATCAATCTGAATTTTTGTTTGGCTGTCATTTGTTAAAGATGATCAGAAAAGAAGGGTTTTGAATATAAATGAACTAGCCTATTCCTCTAGGCTGTGCAAAATGGTGTTACTTGGTGTTAACTCTGTAGCTTGCTTTATGCATAAGAAGGCTGGCTCTGTCTTTTGGAGTGCTGAATAGAAAATTAAAAATGCAGACCAGTCTTTAGGAACATTTCACTTACTGTTTTAATAAACTTTTGTTTATGCCTAGAGGTGCCATTAAATTACCAGCCAGACATTAATATACAGTACACAAGGGATCTTGTATATAAGCAATGATTATTACTGTGTGACTCGGATAGAGCTTGCTATAGACATAGATAGTTGCTGGATGGGAGATGAAAAGCAAATACCTGTCTGGAGGAAGAGTGGTGGTACTTAGGCAGAGGATGTGCCATTTGGCCAGTGGCATGGTTTAAGCCCAGCACAGTCAGCTATGTTTAGAAGTTATTTTCTCAGAGCAGAAGCATGACTCAAGGGGACAGTGGACTGTCATAGTGGAAGAACCTTTGGTGTCTTTCATGAAAATAAGAGGAAGCAAGCACATGGTGTGGATGATTCTGAAGCTAAAGGTATGAAGCATTTTCAAGTGAAGTGTTGTTCTGGACCCCCTTAAACAAGGAGTCTTTACACCCCCAAAGCATCAGCTTCAGTTGCTCACTCTGAGTGTGCAGGGATGCTGGGAATATTTAATTCCAAACACAACTTGTTTTCTGTGCTTCTGTACCCACAGTAAGAACATAACCAAAGGAAGTAAAGACTGCAAGAACAAGCTGGAATAAACATAGTCCATGGATACCACACTGAGAAGTATGTCTGAGTAAAAGGGTGTAGACGTAAAATCAGAAAGAGATGTATTTTGCTGCAGGCCTTGTGCTTCCATGCTTTCACAGACAAGTACAACTTGAAATGGGGGAATTGCAGGAGTAAGTCCATCTAGAAGGAAAAAAATCAAAATCCCTCCAGCTTCTGAAAAAATGTATGCCAATTAATTCTGAACTGGGATTTTCCTTTACATTTGATCTACTTAAGAATGCACCAAAAGGAAAGCTTCCTATGAGGGAAGCTTAGAAATGCCCAGTGGGAAAAGGCACCATCATAACTCTCCCATTTCCTTAAAGGAATCAGGGTAGAACTCTGCTTAATGCACATCCTCTAAAGGAAATATAAAGCCCTACCTAATACAGCCTCCAAAGAAAAAAAACAACAAAAAAACTAACCAGCAGAGGATCATTCCCCATCTCTGTTCTTGTTTTTTGCTTCCCTGCTGCACTTCCTGAATATCTTGCACCTACATGAAGAGTTCCTTCCTTCTGTTGTTAAGCACAGGCTCTGGCATTAAAGCTGCTTTTATGTAAAGAAATGGGTGAGATTGGATGAGACTTGTGAAAAGAACAACACAAAATCGACCTAAGATGAGTTGTGTGGTATAAGCTGGATAGATGTTAGGCAGTGAATAATGCTACTTGGAAGTCTTTGTGAAACCTGATTATGTTGTAGGAATATTTAAAGTTCACAGAAGCATAACTCTTTCTTTCATTGGGAAAGGGAAGCAGAGGGCAGAGTATCACGGGGTAGAGCTATTCAGCAATGGACTTGCAAAGGCATGGAGCAGATGCTGAGCATAAGAGAAGGGAGGAGCAAAAGGGTTTAGCAACTTCAGTGGCTTTGCCAAAGAAACAAGTGATGGTGTTCGAGCACTGGATTTGCCACAGATGTAAAAGTCTTGCCTCCATGTATTTGTTTCCATGTTTTTGTTTTTCATTTGTCATTATTTGCCAGCAATACAGAGTCATGTCCTTTGTTTTAGTTCAGCTTTATTCTCTTGTCCTTATATGATATTGTTTTAAGTACAAAGTGTCCCAGTTTTCTTAATACTTCATCATTTATTAATGCCACAGATTGCAGGATGAAGAGTTCCCAGCATCCTCATTTTTTTTTCCTTTATTGTCAGATATAATAGCTGATTTGTTATTAGATAGCTTTTAAAGAATCTCTTCCTCTCTGGTTGTATTTTTTTCCCTATTTAGTGTATTTCCCAATACCTTATCTCCCTACCTCACTACTCATTTTTTGGGGGAGTCTGCTTTCACATTTGAGATAATTTTTCTGATTAACTCTGGGGGGGGGGGGAGGAGGCAGAAGTGAACCTGATCAATATCAGGCATATCAGACCCATTTATTAATGTGTCCTCATGCCTCTCTAGGAGAGGACTTGTGAGGATGTCTGCAGGAGGTGGAGGAGGAGCTTGAGCTTTAACTCAGTTCAGAGTACTGCTAGTGAGGATCTCCTGACAGCTTTGGCCTGGTGGTCCCCATTTGCACTGAATCATCAATGGTATTAATCACTGCAGCTGGTACTAATAAGGGCTACAGTAAAGCGGGGTCTGAAAAGTGTATATACACTACAGTTACTTGACTGCAAATATGACTGTAAGCTTCCCTATTAGCATTTTCAGAAAGGTCTGATTTACTAAGGGAAGGCCAGGCAAAACCTTCCTTTGTAAATCTGTACCCTAATATTTATAACAAGCTGCTTGGTTTCCATTCCCTAGGGGGAAATCATGGCTGGTGAGGACTAAATGGTCAGGCTGTAAGTTATGAACATGATTTGATGTTCAAAATAGCCAACAGAAGTTAATACGCCAAGCTAAGCACAAATGACATGTTCATGCTTGTGCCTGTTGCATACCATGTTGATCCTGAGACTCTAGTCTCCTAAATGACCAAACTGGTCATGGTCAAATTTCACCATTACTCTGTCTGGGGAATGTACTTGGCTTTTCTCCAGACTGATGGAGAGCTGGGTCCTGGCCTGTGGTGAAGACATGGCATGGCGATGACATGCAAACATCCAAGAGGTATGAAGGAACAGGTGCTGTAGCAGGATGAAGTCAAACTGACAAATCTGTGAAAGTCTAAGGACAACTTCTCTGGCATTTTTCCTTGCAGAAACTAGTGAATTTGCCCTGTTTCTCTGCACCTTTAAATTATTTTGTAATGTTAAACTCAAAAGTGACAGACACATGAGAAATCAGGTCCCACCTTCCATTCAGCTAAGTGAATATGAAATTTGGAGCATGGGCTGTCCTTCCTCCTGAAAGGCTTTTATATTGCAAAATACAGCAGATGCTTTTATATTGAGACTGCTCATTTTTTTAGGTGCTTTGGTATGATTATTGTAATACTAGAAGGTTATTTTTGTAAGTGTAAGGGTAAAAACTCATGCTGTCTCTGAAGTGTCTTATTAACAGGTTAAGTCGGTCAATTCCAGTTGTGCATTGTGAAATCATCCAGAGAAGCTATTTCATGTTCTCAGCTTCATTTTTCAGTTTTAAATATGTACAGCTTTTCATAGTTAAAAAAATATTTTTTAGTGTTTTTAAATTGCAGGTAAAGAAGCTCAGAATGTGTTCTGAGAACAGCTTTATTATGTCAGTTGCTTTTTGGTTTTCTTTCTTCTTTTTTAATTTTTCTTTTTAATCCAACCTTCTGAGTCCATTACAGCCCTGCTGTCTACTGGGAAACCGTATTTCAAGTGCAAACATGAAAATTTCTCTAATCTATATGGTCTCTTAGAGGTCTAGGAGGAGAAAGCAAGAGAATATCATGAGTGGAGCAGCACTAAGCTGGGTTCTGTTTCTCTGTAAGAACAAGCAGGTTCTAGGAAACGGATCAGCAAAGTCCTGTTTGTTGCCTTTTAAATTTTCTTAATGTCTAAGATCAGTGCATGAAAATTTCACAATAGGCTCTTAAGTAAAGAAAAAGAAAGCTTATTTTTAGATACCTAAACATGAGAACCCTTTATTACAAGTCAAAATCCCCTCAGCATTATGCATTTAAAGCCTTGTGGGTGAAGGGTGGGGGAAATGGTACTATTATAGAAATAAACCCAAATAATCACAAAACCTTTTGTAATCTTTAAGCTTCTATGTAGAAAAGCATATTTATATGTGTGTTTAAGTCCCATTAAGCACTGTTCTAAATTGAATTTGTACATAATTCCTATAACTGAATTTTGCTAATCGTAGTAAGTCCCACAGCTGGCAGTACCAAAGTGCCCACAGGTATTTACTAACATCCAGTAGCAACAATTGAAAGATCCCTTGCAGATGTCTGAAATAGTAAAAGGACCTAGGCCAGGATGGAATAAGACTTGTGAATTCCGTTTCTATAAGGAAAAACAGCTAATGGGATCAGTATAGCAATCTCTTCAAGCGCCTGAAAAAATCTGAGATCATGCCACTAAGTGCTTGTGAGAAATATAAATGCGTTGTAAACCGTCCCATATATTTCCACTTTTTCTCCTCAACTTTCCTATTTATAATTAACACCTCTCTTTATCTTGTTCATTCTGAATATCTTTGTTCTTTTCAAGTTAAATTATTTAATACTATCTCTTCTTCTCATTTAAGCTCCCTTTATCTCGTGATCCCCTCTCCTTTATATTGAAATCTCTCCTGTCTAAATGCATAATCAGATGACATCTGCTACTATGGAACTTAAAAATCCCAACACATTCCCTAAAATAATTGAACTGTGTAGTTATTAGGCAGCAAGATATGTTGTGCAGATAAGAAGCTGGGTACACAAAAGAAATAGGCTCCATACGACACGAAGAGAAGCCGATGTCTTGGCACCAGTTACAAACTACATAAGACTGATTACTCATTACAAAAAGCCCAGAAACACCTAGTCCACTTCTGCATCTTTGCAGACATGAAAACCAGTCATTGCTCACATAAACAGTCCTGTTGATTTCAAAAGATGACCTGTGAGCAATGAAGATTTGGTGTCACATAGCTAAGCATGCCATAGAAGCTTTTGTATTATGCAGAAGGAAGCACAAAGGCCTTTAGAGGCAAGAAAGCATCTGGAAGTCCCGAGGTATGTTTGCAGTTGAAAAAAGTTGAAAATTTGGTCATGTGAAATCAGAAGTTAAATTCTCATTCCTGTACTGTCTAAGCCACAGCTAAATATATCACAAAATGTTGATGTAATGGAGATGTACCTATGAATGCAGCAGACCATTCTGGGATCTGGTTGAGTCCCAGTGGTTAATTAGGATATGTATATTATCTGTATGGAAACCTGATCAGGAAAGTGAAATGTTGCAGGATATACTTTCAGATGACAGACACTGAATTGTCCCTCTCTAATACTGACCAAATGCCTCAATGTGGATCATAAGTTGCCTTGTAGCAAAAGAGATGCTGTTTTGCAAACAGATCTGGGACATGTGAGAATCCTGCCAATATACAATATACTTGCAGTGTTTTCTTCCTTCCTGCTCTGTGCTGGGGCAGGGCAGGGCTTACAAAGTGCTCTCTTATTTTGAAGCAGAAACAATTTCATTTCTTTCACTTGAGACTTACATGTTTATCACAATAATTGAAGAACAGCTTTTAAAAAAATCAGCTAAAACATCTGGTGGTTTAAGTCTTTTGATGCACATCTTAGCATATCTGTGTGCGATCTTAAAGATTATAGAAGACAAAAGCTATATGAATCCATGTCTTTTGTAAGCCAGTAGGCAAAAAAAATTTGTTACAAACTTCAGATCTCTTGGAAACAAATTTCCAAGCAAAGCATCCACTCAAAGCAACAGCGCCTTATTAAAGCTTCTTTTTCTTTAGTGAGTATAAATAAAGCTTACTTCTTCGGTCGTATCTGATGACCATTGGCAAACCACTAGGAGTTTTCTTGTATTTCTTACACTTCTTTTCTTTAACTGTTCTAAATCTAATACATGGTGATATTGTCTCTCTAGAGGAAAGACAGGCTTAGGACAGCACACAAGAGATGACCCTTTGGAGGGGAAAATTAGAAGAATCTTCCAGAGCCTTGGACTGAACCTGAGGCTTCAGACTTCAGCCAATTAGATCTGTTGTGAGCAAACATCCGACACTTGTTGGCAAAATGAACATGGAATTAACTTGGGTAGTAGGCAAGATTAGAAATCCATAATTAGTATCCACCTGCAAAAAGTGAGGGGCAGAATTGGCATCATGCAAAAACTATGAAGCAAAGCCAGGGAGAGGCTGCTGTCTTAACTGCAGGATGGAATTATTGCCAGACTGAGGAACCTCCATACCCACTCCTTTGCATCCATCTACAGCTTCTGCAGCAATTGACATTGCAGCAACTTCATTCACTATGAAATTTGGCTGCTTCTAACTTCTGATTGCTTAAGTTTCTGCCTCAATAGATCTATTTTACTTTCCGTTAGTAAAGCTTTCCTGAATTGTGCTGATGCTGTTTGTGCCTTTCAGCCCTGCTGGTGTAGAGTGAGGCTTCTGCACCATGTAATGAATCAGCTGGGCTGTCGGTGTGTTAGGAACTCAAGGGTTGTATACACATCCGTGGCAAAATGACATGGGAAACACTGAACATATGCCTGGTCTCCTGCTGTATTCAGGTCAGAGGGCCTATGCTCTTGCTAGTGTGCTTTCAGAACCATGTGGGAAAAGATGTAAGGACTCTCATCTATGAACTGTGCCATGTCCTAGAACTAGGGCCACCTCATTTGTGTATGAGCATCCACACAAATATTTAATAGAGTTCAGATGATAAACATTAACTTTCCATCTTTAGTTGAATCACCCTGTCCTTCCTGTGCAGTAATCAAATCCTTCTATATGCTTTATAATCACAGCTTATAATGGCCATTTATGCATTTATTTTCTCCCAAAGCCATCAACCTGTAGCAGTGGCACAGGTAAATGCAGTGAAGTTGTGTAACCTGGCACTTGTATCTAAGAACGAAGCAAGGACTAACATGCACTCCAGTAAACTTTAGTGAAACAGTGAAATCTATAATCTTAAATGCACATTTTGGATATCATTGTGGGTGGGGGAAGGCATATTCACTCCTTATTAAAGAAACTCAGCTATGATGTACACATGTTTAGACAGATGAACCTCACAAAATGCACATTATATGCTTCCTCAAGTAGCTGAGCTCATAGATGAGTTTTGAGCTATAAACATTTATTTACTGGGTAGCAGACAGCAGAAAGCATGGGGTAGGGCTGTTCTTGGAAGCCTGCAAGTATCTTCAACAAAGGCTGCGAAGTATAAACTTACCTACGTGTCTGGAAAGCACATAGATCAGCTGGGTGTTCGAAGCCTGCCGGATCAAGGCAGCCGCGGCAGTATTGAGTTTCGTGTGTTTCGAGCGTTTTAAGCGTTTCATGCTTTATCATTTTCTGGTTGATGTGATTTAGAGGGAGGGGGTTGTGACCGGGCAGGGGCTGGGCTAACGAATCCATAAGGAAAGCGGCGACAAGACAGGAGCAGAAGGAACGCGCGGTCGAGCGCCACAGCGAGGGTTTACGATACTTTGTTTCAATGGAAAATGTATTTAACGCTGAAACAAGCCCACGGCCTCCGCACCGGGGATCACTTCCCGTCAGGAAGCTCAGCAGGCATCTGCGCACGGCGGCATGGGGCAGACCGCAGGAGCTGAGCGGTGTCGGCAAGTCGCGACAGGCGCTTTTCCTCTGGGCATGGCAGCGCCTTCTGGTCTGCTCAGCCCGGCCGGGCAGGCGCCTTCCTACTGCAACACCAGGGTGAACAGCGAGGAGCTGAGGGAACAGCCGGTCACTCGCGCAGTAACGGGACACGTGTCGCACCAGTGACAGGTCTGTGACCGAGCGGTCGCCGCCTGTTCGGGCCAAATCGCTTCGCAGTTAGGGCCGCGGGGTTTTAACCGACAGCATTTCCACTGCCTCCAGCCTCGGCCTGCACACTGGTCCGCGTCCCCTGCACCGGGATGGGGAGCGCACGCACCCCGAGGGACGCCACGGTCTCCTCCAGCCGCGCCACGCGCGCCCAACGGCCGCAACCGCCAGCTCGTGCCCGCCCTCCCGCGCGTCACACGCGGGGCGTCACAGAGACGTTGTAATGTACCAAAACAGCGCGCACCTCTCAGCCCGCGCGCCCGCAAGCTGCCCCGCCGAGCACCCGCGCCCGCAGGGAGCGCGCCGCCCGCCGGGACCGGCTCTGAGGGCCACCCTCACGGCCTGACCGGCGACGGCAGCAACGGAGGCGGCCGGCGGCGTCGCTGTCCCGTCACACCACCCTGCGCCGCCTCGACCCACGATGACTGTCGACGCCCTGCCTCGGTGAGGGGAGGAAGCGTGGGGAGAGGGCAGCCAAAGCCAGCGGGCGAAGAGGAGGGGTGCCGGCGCTGTGGGCTGGCAGTCGGTCGGGCGCTGCGTGTCTATTAGGAGGTGCGTGGTAGTGATGGCGGCAGTGGGTGAGACTTTTCCTGTCAGCGGATCCGGCTGGCGCTGCCGGCGGGTGAAGGGGCTGCACCCAGCCCCGGCGCTGCGCCGTGGTGCGCCGCGCCGGGCCGTGCTGTGCCGGGCGGCGGGGAGCGGCAGGGCGCGCCATGGGGCTGCTGGAGCGCCTGCGGAAGGAGTGGTTCATTCTCGGGATCGTGCTGGTCATCGCGGTAGCGCGGCTGGAGCCCGCCGTCGGAGTCAAAGGGGGTGAGTCCGGCCGCTGCCCCGCTGGAGACGGTTTGCCCCGGCAGCTCGGCTCGGCGGGCGATGCGGGGCGCGCCAGCGGGGCCACCGGAGCCGCCGCCCGAGAGCACAGGCGCCGTCGGGGGTCCGGCGGTACTTCGTCAACTCTCGGCGGCCGGCGCTGACCTCCCGGCGCGTTTCGGTCGTGCGGGCCGGACCTGGCGCTGCCCTGCACGGGCCCCGGTGGGAGAGGCAGGGCGTGGAGCGGGCCGCCCCGGTGCTGGGAGTGCAGGCAGGGGAGGGTCTGTGGGCCTTTCTTGGGGTCCCTGGGCGGGGGTGCCTGCCGCTGTGCTGCCGGGGATGCTGAGAGTTGCTCGGGTGCCTCACTGGCGTCGGGGCATCCGCGCAGAAAGTTTGGAGCTCGGGTTGTGAGTGGTGCAGGAGGAAGAGCCGCAGGGAGCGGGCCGGGACACAGCCGGGCCCTCCGGTGGTCCCTGCACCACCAGCAGCTCGCCTCTCGGCCGGTCAGTCAGTCAGTGTTTCTCAGGTACTGAAGAAATAGTCTGGGGTGTGTTCCTGTATCTTTGCTAGACACTGCACCAGTTCCTGAAATAATAGCTTACTCTCTTTGGGTTCGCAGTAATGAAAGCTGGATAGCAACTTCTTCTGCGTGTACTCCTGTTAAACTAAGTAATAACTTCAAGAACTCTGAGACAGGGATGAAGTCATTGCAGTTCAGTGTATGAGAGGTGTAGCTTATGGTATACTGCCTTAAAATCTCAGGTGCTATATCTCAGCCAGATGATTTTTTCTTTTACTTTATAACAACACTCATGTATTTTAAAGAGTTGTTGTTGTTCTCTCCTAATTCATCATGAAAGATGAGTGAAAACAATGAAAATGGTTCAGAGCAAAATGGTGCCAAATGCTCACAGTAAACAAATGAGAAGTAAGATTTGCCCTTTTCTAAGCATCGAGGACTTGTATGTTTCTTGGAACAAGAGCTGATGAAACATATACTGTTATTTAAAAATAAGCAGTGTATCTTTAAGTATAAATGCTGGCAGCATCTTTTGGTTAGTTTCTGTTGTAACTTCAGTTCCAGATATTTACGATTTTCAAGAACTAATTCAATTTTATATATATATATATATATTTTAACTGGTCTTTGAAGGTTTAAGAAAAGGGTTATAGAGCATATGAACAGAATTCCTCTAGCAATTCCATGTTATGGGAGGGGATTAAGAATCTGGCTGTGCTTTTATACACATAGGTTTTTTTCTTTAATTATATTTTTTTTCTTAACAGAGCTGAAGTTTGGGGATAGATGGTTTCTCACTGAGGAGCCAACCTTTCCCCCTTTTCCCCTTTAGGTTCTGGGAAAAACGAAAATGATTAAAAAAATATATGGCTCTGAACAATTGCTGTGGCAACTAAGGCTCCGATACTTCTTGGAGTTCAGGGTAGGCAAATTTCTGCTGTGCAAGGATTCCTTCTAACATCTGTGTGCTGTATTGCATAGGTGAATAGGACCCACATGGAGCTTCTTGCAGGATCCATGCTGTGTCTTCAGCAGACCTTAAAGACAAATTAAAATGGATAGTATCAAGTGGCTTGTCCCTTTCTGTCTGATTGTCATGCTAATTGTTAGTAGCAATGTGGGAGATCCTTTTAACTAGGATATGAGATAATTTTCCCTCAACTTACTTCCTGCATGGGAGCTGTATGATGGAGCACTTCATTTAATTATCCTGCTGCAAAGAGATGTCAAGCTTTGACATGATATTGTTCCTGGGACAACTTGCTTGAAAAATCTTGTAAGCATTGATTGAAACTCATGAGCACATGTTCCACAAAGTGGTATCTGTCCCTCTTCTGAAGCTGTGTGATCTCAGTGCTCTGAGGAAAAAACATACTTTTTTTTTCTCTTTTTAAAGCCAGAAAAAAGGAGAGGTGGGGAGTGGCAAATATCAACATATAAAAAAAAAAAACCCTTAGTTTGTCATCTTGCAGCTGACAAAACCATGCACTGTAATTTGCAGGGCCTTTCGAATGGTATGGGTGGTCCAGCATCCTTACCAGTGGAACACAAATAACAAAGGTTTGTGCTGTTGCCACCTTCAGGGCATAAGCCAAGCCCTTTTTGAGTGTTTTCCTATTTGATGAATGAGCCTATTTAGTTCCTTTGTGAACAGAGCTTTCCTGACCAGTCTTTAGCACAAGAGATGAAGGGGATCTGTTCTGAGCAGAGTTCCCTGTGCTCCATGAACGTGTATTTGCTCTAGTCTTAGAGGTTTCCTGTGTAAAGGAGTTCAGGCAGTCCAGCAAAAAACCTTAAAATAGAAAAACTGAGTCCTGGAAGAACCACCGTTTTAGCCAGACTAACTGACCCCCTGCCTTTCTACCCATTGTGTATACGCATGTACATATATGCTCTAATCTTCTGAAACATTAGAAAAAGTATATAATTCTATGTATTACATAGTTTTCTGTATAACTTTACATATATTTGTATAATTTTTCTGTTTACCTCTGTCCCATCCCCCCTGGCTATTCAGTTAACATGCCACATTTTGCAACTAGCCATGTGCTTTGTTGCAACTTTAACTGTTGCATTTCTTGTCTTATTTTTACCTTACACTTCATATAGATTGGTTGGTTATTTTGTTTTGTTTTGGGGTTTTTTTGTATTTAACACACACCATTTTAGTGTCTCATCAACAGAGTCCTCTCTGGGGGTAGGACTTGGGTTTAGATGACTTCAGATGCAAATTTGATTAGACTCAGTGTACGATCAAATCTCTCTGAGGATCATTTACCTTACTCCGGTGTGACCATCAATGCGCCATTCATCCAAAAGAGTAGAAAGGATCTCTTCTGGAGTGTCAAGTAAAGGCTCGTTTGCCTGCTGCTGCAGTTTTGCTCTGGACAAGTTGCTGTCTCTTGTAGAGTTAGGATATTACTTTGGGCCTAAGTAGACCGCTAACAATTTCTTTCTAATGACTGGTTGGATGCTTGCGGAAAAATGAGTATATACCATTTGTGCACGATGGCCTCCAAAGGCAAGGTGTATTAAGAGAATTCATCATTTTTTTAGGAGTATAAAAAGTATTTTATTTTAATATCCCTGAAAAAAGTATACAAATATATACAAGTGTAAGCCTTAAATATAGTGGAACCCTTGGAGGTGCAGGCATCTGCCTTGCTGATCACACTGCAGCTGTATGTCTGAAATGTGTTACTGTAGGAACAAACCATTTTGCCACAACCCTGTTGTAGGGGGATAATGCAGAATTATATTGCCCAAGGAAATTATTGCAAGGTATAATTGGGTTTCCTCTGTGCAGGCAGCTGGACAGGTATGTGTGTGTTGTGGGGAAGGATTGAGACATAGATATGTGAGTGATATTGATGGTCCTGTGGAAGAAGCAGCTAATATTTTTATTTGAGTGTATGGTTTGAGTTTGCTGATGCTATAGGGACACTCTGATGACAGAGCTGTGAAAAATTCCCTATTTTCACATTTCCACAATTTGCCCTTTAGTTACCAGTAGCCTCTAATCACGGAAGCCAAATTTGTATGGCATCATACCTCGCTCTCCACTCACTAGCTTGCTTTTATTAAAAACCAGGTAGCATGCTTTCTGTAACCTAATAGAAACCCCATTCTTTTTATTAGAGACTTTAATGATTAGATTTTCTCCAGGTATTTTTCTGAGTATTCTCATTTACTTTAATGTAATATATGTGTATCATTATCTCTTTGATGGTAGTTCACTTTGTTTTCTATGTCTGTATTTTTTAGGACCCTTGAAACCAGAAATTACCATAACTTACATTGCTGTTTCAGCTATATTCTTTAACAGCGGACTCTCCTTAAAAACTGAGGTACTGTAATTTCTCATTGCTTCATTCTTGTTTTGTTCTAAAAAGATTTATGTTGCTTTTGATCAGGTTTGAATGTAGTTGGAATATTTAATTATTGTGCTGTTGTTGATGGTGCTGGGAAAATGGCTAACAAGAAGAGATAAATACTAGACATTTATGGACCCCTCTTTGATTTCAGAAGATTCTTCACAAAGCAATGAACATGATGAGAAGTGTGAATAAATTTCACCAATCCATAGAGAGGGAGGGTTAATTGACTTTGCAGTGCTTTGACTAAATGAAAGTGTTGAGCACAATTCTGAGACTGGGTCTACACCCTGGATGTGTCCCAAACCCAAATCATGGTGAGACCCAGGAGAACACCAGCACCTGCCTTCTGCCACTCCTTCTGCCCTTTGGCTTCTCATTGTTCAGGTGAGATACAGGCCAGAAAACTGGAATAGAAACCAGGGTAGGGTAGAACTAGGGTAGAACTTTGTAGTGAACTAGCTAGAGAGGGGCTATGTGAAGTCTGCATGCCTCAGTAGGACACAAACAGAAGGTTTGAGCTCTTTGTGCCTCTCTTCTTCATCTCGCCTGCTGGTGTGATCTCTAAATAACATTAAGCTAGTCAATTGACAGGATTGATAACAGGCAAAGATCTGTTGGCTTTAAGTTACCATGTTGGGTAGGCCCAGAACAGCAGCTAGTATCAACACAAAAGGGTTCCTCTGCAGATGCAAGGCCAATACAGGTACAAAGTCTTGGCAATCTTTTCCTATAGGATTTAGTTGTAGACAGGTGTACTTGAAGTGCCTGTGCTCAGCTGCATATTGCAAACAGTGAGACTTGTTTCAAATTTTGTCATGTTTTTTCAAAGAGAAACAATTAGGGAGTAAGAAGAGATGAAGGGGAGAACTTAGTGATATGTAAAGGAGGCATGGAGAACAGAAATGGTGGCTACATGCCAAGGAGAGACAGAGTAGCCAGAGTTTGAGTAAAACACTGCATGTCTCTCCTAGTCTAGTTTCTTGATTCCCCCTGTGCTGTTGGCTGTCTTAACGGGTGATGTCATTCATATGTTGCATGATACTGATGCCTAAAGGAATTGCTGTGATATTGTCCAATAATCTTCTGGGCAAACTGGGAACAGCTGGAACTGTACGAATGGTATGCATTCAAAAACAACAACAAAAAGTATGTATGCCTGTATCATGGTTGTAGAGATAAAGTTTCTAAAGGAGGTGGTGTTTGAATTCACAGCAGCCTTCTGCCTGTGTCTGCTGGCAGTTTTGGCCTCTAGTTCTGCTGGGACACAGTGTAAGTGAAGTGAGTAGCTTTAGTCAATTCTGTAGCAGCTATTTAGAGACTTGTGGCCCTGTGGGGAAGCAGGAAGAGCCATGTTATCTATTTGTCTAGGACAGTAATTAATCCTAATGGAAATAGGCTGCAGAGAGGAACTTTCTTCTACAAAGAAGAGAAATCTGAAACACAAAGCCTGAGTAGTACTGATGGAGTGGAGTTTTCTGCTTTCAGTGTTAGGAATCTTTGCATGTAGAGAAAAGAAGTCAAACTTTGCCTTTCACTTAGTTGTATCCTTGAAGCTTTATATCTGTAAAGCAGCTGTGAGTGAGTGTGAAATCAGTAGCATTATCAATGCTAGTGTTCATCTGACTTTTTCCTGTTAAGGTGATATGACTTACAAGTTCTTGGGCAATGTGTCATGTCTTACTTTGAATTTTCATTACTTTTTTCACCTGTGGTTCTAAAGCAATATATTGATGCAAACAAGGCTTTTACAGGAGCTGATATTTATGTCTAGGTACCTGACCTCAGATTGTTTTGGAAGTATTTATTAGGACTGATGCTGTACATCCAGCTTTATGTTCCATCAAGCAGCTTAGCCTTTCCTGAATTTCTGCCATGGAGGTAGAAGATAAAAGGGAAGAAAAACATTTCACTCATTGTACCTTGTGCTATTATTTTCTAAAATGTATATTAAAAAACTAAACTGTGTTAAGAGGACAGGCCACTATTTCATTAATATAATTTGAGGCATGTTTTAATTGTTTAAGGCACAACCTGAAGTTGGTATTTTATATAATTTTAATATATCTTTTTATTGGATTGCAAAGTAAATAGCTTCTGCTTTTGTTCTTATTAGTTCTTGACCTGTGTGTTGTCTGTTTACCTTGGTTAATATGTTAGATTGAAACTAGTGTTTGGTATGCTTTATGAAATGATAAAAAATTGTGTGTTAACAGAGGCCTTCTGATAAATATGACAAAACTAGAAATAGCTGATGCTGTTTTAAGGTTGCACTTGAGGTTTTATCTCCTGTGAAAGCTCATACTCAAAAGAATTTGCTAACATGCATTCCAATATCTGAAGGGGGCCTATAGGGATGCTGGGGAGGGACTCTTCATGAGGGACTGTAGTGAGAGGACAGGGGGTAGCGGGTTCAAACTTAAACAGGGGAAGCTTAGATTGGATATGAGGAGGAAGAAATTCTTTTCTGTAAGGGTGGTGAGGCACTGGAATGGGTTGCCCAGGGAAGTTGTGAATGCTCCATTGCTGGCGAGGTTCAAGGCTGGATTGGACATAGCCTTGGGTGGCATGGTTTAGTGTGAGGTGTCCCTGCCCCTGGCCGGGGGGGTTGGAACTAGATGATCTTAAGGTCCTTTCCAACCCTAACTATTCTATGATTCAGAAAGTATTTTACAAAATAATTGGCAGTGTTCAGGGAGAGCCTGCCTGTGCCTGGGCTTGTGACTTTTTCAAATCTAGGGGTGTCTGAGGTCCTCTTATACTTGTAGAAAGAGTCTGAGTCCAGAAATGACAAGAACATTTGATTTCACTTTAATATAGTGCTCTTTTAGTTTTCAGTGACTGGATAGCTTGCTTTTTTCGAGTAAATACCTCCTGTAGGGCCCCAGAAATTAAATCACATGCTAGAGTTATCCATTTCCACGAGGAGTTTGGCAAGCCACTGAAAACACTGTTTGCTCTGTGTGGGCTTTTTTCCCAGTGGAGTCCGGCTATGACCATCTAAGCACAGCTGGAAGGCAACATGACTCATGCTGACCAGTGAGAAGCTAGGATGAGCTCTCTAAAGGGTTTGAAATACTGGGAAAGACAACGTAACCTGTTCTACCTGGCTTGCAGAAACAAAGTCATAACTAGAAGCTTCCAGTAACTTTTCTGAGACTTCTGTTTTTGAGGTCTGCAGTGACAGATGCCTTTGTAAATAACTTAAGAGGGTGAAGGGGGTTTGCCTTGGTATTTATTTGATGATGATACTGTCTTAGGAATAACTATTCTAACAGGCAGTCACTAGAGATATTCTAAAGACTGGTAATTTATATCTGCAAAGACCTGTTCCACTAATATGGCATTCCCTCTTGTACTAGGTTGGCTGTATTGTAATTGCCTTCCTTGCTTCCTGGAAGCTCTAACCAGTCTTGTCCAAGTTTTTGTCTTGGATTTTGCTTTTGAAAGTATCGGAGCTTTCTTCAAATAATCTATTTTTAAGGCATTTTCTAGTTAAAAATATTAAATCAAAAGGGCACTTCTGTATGTGTGATGGTGCTTAGATTGGGGGTGTCTTCATAGATTAGGCCACTAAGACATCTGGGGCAGGACATGATTTGGTAGGGAAGAAGGAGGAATTAGCAGCTTTGCTGAAAGAGGTTGCTTGCTTTCTTTTTTCTCAATGCCATTATTTGCTTTTAAAACATGCACTTTTATATATTAGGTATTTCCAGATATCTTGTCTTCCTGCACAGGATGTGTTTCTACTACTAAGTGTTTAATTTTTGCTTTCTTTTTGAGATAAGATGAAATAGTACTACAGTGAAGCTATTCATAATGCCTTAGGTATTGTAACTGGTTATGTGTGACAGAGGCCTGTTTTTTTTGCATGTTGAGTGATACTAGCCTGCTCAAGAACTTTCTTTCTTTAAAAATAATTGTTGTTTCATTCACGTGAATGAAACAACATTGATTCGTTGTTAACCAAACGCTGAATGTAGTGATACTTTCTTGGTAAAACCTGATCAAGACGTAAGTTTCAACTCTGTGTTTTGTGTAACTTGAAGAATACAAATGAAAGGGTTTGTGGTTTTTTTTGTAGAAGGTTTTTAACCCTAATCCAAATATGGGAGATAACTTTATTATCTATTTATTTAGTAATAAAGTAACAAGGACACAGTGCTGAATTGTTAGTACTTCCAGATGTGTAATTATGTCTGTGTACATTTGGATGGTTGCAAATGCAATATTTGATTGTGTGTCATAAAAGTTCTTCTTTCTTGAAGCTGAAAGAGGGTGGCACTTGAAGATTGGCTGCTGCATCACTATACATGGAAATACACTTTTTTATAGTCCTGTTTTTTAAATGCTTTGGGGTGTTAGCTGGAGAACCCTAGAAAATTAGGTTTTGAATAAAAGTGCCATCAGTTCTTTTCCTATGGCATTGTTTACTTGAAAAGGGAGCAAGTTATTTTGAGAGAGAGAGGAAAAGGATTTTTTCTTCTCTTGTAAGCATTGAAATGAGCTGAAATGTACAAAGCTTTTTCCCTTGTACTCAAAACTGTAAAAGATCCTTGGGGTGCCCAAAAAGACAAAAGTGGAGACACGGAGCTAACTGAAGACGTTATTGCTAAGAATACTCAGTCACCACACAGGAGTGCACTTACACTGTTTGAAATTAAAATTTTCCTTGTTTTCTCAGTCTCCAGTGGTGTTTTGCATTTTATTTCTGTGAATTTGTGGCTTAGCTATTGTTAGCTTGTTATGCTCTTGTTATTCTTTCGTTGCTATTCATCATCCACCTGTTTTTGTCTATATATTTCCTATTTGTTGGTACAATAAATAATCAGAATCTGCTACAAATTACTTTGCTTTTTATATTTGTTAGTCTTTCCTTAAAAGACAACCCGCCACAAATGGTGAACGTAATGTATAAACGAGAATCACAGTTTGTGACTCTCTTTAGACTAGATATGATTTTGAAATCATGTAGACACTACAGATTTCCCTTCCTCTTGATATCAGCAGTAAATAAAGTAAACAGGTCGTAAGCATAGTTAACACAGGTTTTGAAGCAGTGGCAAAGTGCTAAGGCTGCCTGCTGGAAAGCTACTGTTGTGAGAGCTACACTGTTATTGAAGTGGTGGACAATTCTTTTGGAAAAATGCCCAGGAGCTGCCAGAGCTTTTATGTTGTCTGGATGTACTTCATTATTAAAGAAGGGATCAGATGATCCCTAAAGATGCCTTTCTGACATGCACTCTCTTTGTATTTTAAAGATGATCTTAATTTTAAAAGCACAAATGTGATCCTACTTCAGCTGTTATGATTGCATCTTCTCTCTTCTTTTTCTCTTGCAGGAGCTGACAAGTGCTTTGATGCATGTGAAACTACACCTTTTTGTCCAGATTTTTACACTTGTGTTCTTCCCAACAGCAATATGGCTCTTTCTTCAGCTATTATCAATCACACCTATAAATGAATGGCTTTTAAAAGGGTATGTTTAAGCATAATGGAGTGAAATATATTTGTATCTGTCTTCTTATAGGACTGCTTATCCTACAGTGGGTGCTTTAAGACTTGTATTGTGAATGGATTTTGCTGGTTGATTTTGTGCTTCATCACTTTGCTGTCAGAAACATGGTACACGCACAAGATTATCCTTTCAGGAACTGGTCTCGTTTTTGGGAAGTCTGGTCAGTTAGTTTTATCTGTGGGGAGCTTTCATCAGATTAGCTTTCTCTTTCACAGAGCACAGTTCAAGTGCTGTGCTGTGTCTCCTTTTCCCTATGGAGGAAGGAAAAGGAATGCTGAAGGAAGAAGAAAGTTGGTGAATAAATACTGTGTATGCCACATACTGGTGTTCAATTCTGTTTTCAGTCTTTATTGAGCATCTCTTGCATGTGTCCGGATTGGGATTCAGTATCTGCTCCTAGCAAAATTATGGGGGGAAGGGTGGGAAAAGAGAGAATGACGTTTCTGTAGGAGGAGAACTTTGAGGGGAGCAGAAGCTGTTACCATGAAAATAATGTGGTTTTAATCTTTGGTATACTCTGCCAATGCATGTTTCCAAAGCTGTATTGATGGTGCAGTAGTGATAGATGCTATGAAAAATAAAAAAAGTAAAAAGCTTTTTTTTCACAATCAGAGGTCAGTACATGGCACCATGCAGTTATACGGGAATGTTTGAATGCAAAAAGCAATTGTTTTAGAAAACTACTTAAAGAATCTCCATTGTTTCTTACTGCCTGGGGAGACTTCCCTGTCTTAAAAGTTCAGTGATAAAGCTGTTTATGTTTTACAAGGCCTAAACTTAAAAGAACATTTTGTTCTGCTTTTAAGAGGCTTCTCCAGGTGTTCCACCACGTGTGAAGTGATCCAAATAATACTGGGAAGGTGAAATTGAGATCATAGGATCATTTAAGTGTTAGCACTGTTTTGCTTAACCATATGTCAAGGAGGTAACAAGGTTGCTATACAATGTCCATTTGCTTGTAGCTATATATAGTAAAGGTTGTTCATTAAAGTTAACTTGTTGCAAAGTTTTCCGGAGCTAGAACAAAGGCATGATTTTCCACTGTGAGCCAAAATTCCCTCCTAATCCCTGAGATCTGTTTCTGAAGTGCAAAGTACAAGAGAGTGTTTTGGTGTTTTTTTTTGTTCCTTGCAGCACTTCTCATCACTTCTTTCCCATGACTCTTACACCACTTTGGTTCTTACTATTTAAGGGATAATCTGTGACATGGATGAGTATATTTGAATGTGTTTACATGCACACCTGTAAAACTGCATTTAAAACTACATGTGTATAGATCTTTTAAAAAAATAACCACTTGTTTGTGGTAGAGCCTGAAACAGCCTCTTTTTTCATGACGGTGTGTCTGTATTTTACCAGTGAGCTAGTATGCTTCTAAATGTTTCAATTTTGCAGGCACTTGTTCCTTGAGTACTGTTTCTGTTTTGGCTGTGTTTGGTCTTCTAGTACAGTAACTGTTGTATTGAGATTTCGTTTAAGAAATGGTCAGATTGAGGAGTTAAATGAAGGTGGGGCTTTTCTGTTGTGTGTGTGTTTTTTGGTTTTGTGGGGGGTTTTTAAGTACCTTTTTGATAAATACTGCTGTTCAAGACATGCTCAGAGCAGCAGCCATTTTGTGGCTCTGAAGACATCCATTGCAAAGGGAGCTTTGTGGGAGCTGTACCTTCAGTGCTATGCAGGTGCAGAAAAAGTTCTGTGCTCAGTTTAGGATAACACATTTTAAAGCAGGTACTCATGTGTCTCTATATGGGTGCCTGAAAGGAGAGTGAGGAGCGGATGTGAGGAACAGCCTGTGCCTTGGCTGCTCTCACTAACCAGAAGTTCATCCTAATGCCCCACAGCTGTAGCCTTTATTCCCTAGAAACACTGAGGTACCTTAATGAAAAACAAGGAGACAAGACCGGCTTTGGCAAAGTCACTTTCTCTGCACTCATATTTAGCACAAATTACAGTAGGAGCTTGTTAACAGTCCTCACAAAGGCCTGGAAAAAAAGGCATATGCTCCCAAGGGTGTCCAGCTTAAGCATCTTCTAAGTTAATTTTTTGTTTGCTAACTAGGTTTTGCATTGACAAAAGGTACATGAAGCAGGTTATTAATGTTTGCATACATTCCCCTCTTCTGCCACTCTTAGCATATAGCATTTACAGCACAGGTGGTAAGGCACAAGATGCAAAGATCTGGTACAAGATATGGGTTTGATAATTCCATACCTAAGATATAGGACTGTGGACCCTACTACTCAGTTGTCTGTAATGCTTCAACAGAACAGGTATTATATTTCGCTCCTCAGCAAGTGTTTGGACCCCTGATGTTAATGCTTATACCCGTGCCTGAACCACTGAAATGTTTCAGTTTGGTTATCTGTAGTAATCTGTTGGCCATTAGAAGAATTTGTTTCTATACTGGTAGAATTGTGTGTAGTTGATACAAAGCAAGAAAAAAGTTCACAGGTGCATGTTCTGATACACCTGATTAAAGGTATTTCCATTTAGTGTGTACCAAGTTTTTTGTAGATTAATGTTTTCATATGAAGAATACTAAAAACTGTATTTTGATAGTGATCTTATTTTTTTTTTAAATTCCAAATGTTTTATTTTAAAGTTGTGAGGATTCACAGAGATTGTATTATTAAATCTTTCCCTTATAGTGTGGAAAATCCTTGCCAGCTGAGATGAATGCCCTTGCACACATTTCATACCTCTCTGGATAACTCTGAACTTAATCCACCCCTTGTTAGTTCAGGTGAGAAGTTATAGGAGCGGCCTGCCAGGAGACCACATAGAGTCACAGCCAATGTAGGGGATGGACATCAGACTCACTGTGTGTTTATCTACTATGTATTTTCATATATATTTGTAAACCTTTTTGCACCATTTCTTTTTCCTGTATTTCTTTTCAATATAAACTTACCCTGCTAAGTGCTGACAACTTTCTGCTTCCATAGCTTATTCACTGTAAGATAAAGGTACTATGTAATTCCAGGGTGGTGCTTGGCATGTTGTGATTGGATTTATATATTGCTTACCTCGGTTGCCTCTTTCTTTTTCCAGTGTCTGTAGCTGACAAACTGAATACTGTCATTGTCATTTACCTGTTTATTCTGTTCAAGCTTTTTGTATATTTGCAGCATATCAATCGCACTGTAGTATGCTCCACATTGTTCCAACCTGGTTGATTCTATGATTTAACACTTCTGTTTGCTACAGCTTTTTGACACTGCATTTCTCGGGGATGGACCAACACAGTTGCAAGTACAAAGGAGTTCACCACTCGTAATTGATTGTTCTGAACTAGAATATTGTCTTAAACTCCAGTACTTGAAAACACAGATTCCATGCTTTTTGGGGTTTTGTAGACTGTTTTATTCCATGCCTTACTGTTTCTTCTAAGTCTTTTTCTTCACAAACTCTATATTACGCAGCCCTAAATTTAATTGTAATATACTGTGGTATGTTCTTGTTTCTAAGTACACGTTTGATACATCTTATTCTTGTAATAGCCAGTTTTAGCAGACTGTCTTTGAAGACAAAGGAAAGCTCACCACTGTTTTTTCTTACTTTTCAACAGCATTTACTATATATATCAATAGTTTTGCTGCACAAACAATGGAAAAAATGAGAGATAATAATAGTTTGTATTTTAAGCTTCTAAAATGCAGAAGAAAGCTTTTGATGTTTTGATTAATTGAAGTCAAGTGATTTTACTAGGAAGTGAGAACATGTATAAAAATCAAACATTTGATGGCCTTTTAATGTTCAGGAAATAAAAAGCTTAACTGCATTATTTTTTTGCCTTTTCATGAAAATAGGAACTTACATCCTTTTTTTTTTTTTTTTTTTTTTTTTTCAAAATAGTTGCAGGTATCTCAAACCACACTAGAAACTTTACTACATCAGGACATGTGATGCAGTTATCTTTGTGACAGATGTATAAATATCTTTGGGAATGGTAGATACAGTGCTACTGACAGGGGAAATGGAGTCAAAGAGAAGTGTTTGTGTTTTTAAATGGTGACATGACTTTTCACTGTGGTGGTTGGTAAGAGATGGGAGAGAAATCCTGCCAGCTGCTGCAGGGCTGTAACTGTAACACAAACTGGGTTGCACAGGTGATAAGATTATTTTTTTCTACTTGGCTACTTCATTTTTTAAGGTTTGAGGTTGCATAGTGTTTGCATCATGTGAGGAATGTAACAATTGTTTTTGTTGTTTTCAGCTTGCAGACAGTAGGCTGCATGCCTCCTCCTGTGTCTTCTGCAGTAATTTTAACCAAAGCTGTTGGTGGAAATGAGGTGAGTTTTCATTTTGCTTTTGAATGTGTTTTTTTCTTTTTTTAACAGAAGTTCAAACAAATATTTGTTTATAATGAGCTTGTGGCAAAACACTGACTGCAATATGATACTATTGTGCTTTGTAAAAATTCTACAGGTGAGGCTTGGGTATTGTGCTCGTGTCAAACAAGGGAAATAGTGATATGGTGTCTGCTGGCATTGGTCAAACTGAAAGAAATGCAGTTTCCTGAGGTGATAGAAAACACTGATAGAAATTGGTGTTAGGAGATTTCTATTTGTTGCTGCACTGTAATTCCTAATCCCGTAATGTTTGTATGCTGTGTACCGGTTGCCTTGTAGACCAGCAGCTTTGTGGTGAAGATCTGCCTTTGCTGTGATTGCTTGAATGGTGTTTAGTTTTAAGAGATCCGAATTAATGAGGTTGTTTCCTTTAAACCTGCTTTCTCAGAACTCCTGAAGGTGGATGAGACCTTGTAGGTGAGGAAGGGAGAGAATAACACTAAAAGAGATTGGCTTTAAAGCTAGGTCTGTATAGATGCTGTTCTGGAGGGTTAGAGCCAAATCTGAATTCAGCCATATTGTTTCTGTGTGTGGTTGAGTGAGACACTTCAACTACATTTTTTAAACATGGCCATTAGTTGTGTACTTCTCATTTTATGAGTTCAGACTCCTGGGACCAATTAATGTCAGTTTTAAAAACACATGATAGCACTGAAATAGATTGAAGTTGGACTTTGTACTGACAAAGTGCTGTTTAATTGCTCTATCATCTGAAGAGAGACCCAAAGCATCTCAACTCAAGCATCTCTAATTACGGACAATCCTGATGCGCATTGCTGTCTCCTGGTTTGCTACCTGAAAACAAGAGTCATAAAATTGTCTGATGGAGGTGCTGTGGAATATTTATTGTAAAGAAACAATTCAGGTGCATAATAGTAAGCAACAGAAAAATGAGGTGTTTTCTAGGTATGATTCTAGATGTAGGTGCTGTAAATTATGCAGAGATGCAACACAGTGAACAGTGAGGATGAAATGGAGTACTGAATGAGTGCTCATTCAGTGTTAGCACTGTGTGTCCTATCCTTAGAACAAGGGAAAGATCCTCTGGAAAAAAATACAGTGTGATTGGTTAGTTGAAGGCAATATCATACAGCATTTTTGTGTAGGAGGGAGAGAAGTACTTTAGTTTCTTGACCATTAGAGTTCACTTTTTTATGGTAGTATTCTTCTGGGGTGGTGAGGGTGTGTGTATTTTATATCAGATGAAAACCAGAAACTTTCTATCATGTGAGGCTTGTGTAAGTAATTGCATAAAACACTGACAAAGTAAGCTTGAACCTCTGGTTCTTCTGTACCAAACTGGTGCTGGAGGAATGTAAAAATGCATACCTTGTTAGTGATTTTTAAAGACAATTGCTGAGAGCAGAGACGGAGTGAATCGAGAATTGGGTCTTGAGAACTGAGAGTCCTCTGTCAGGCTCTAGGAAGATATGCAAGAGAAACACCCTTTAAAAATGCTCAGTGTATGGCAAATTTATTGCCAAACTTGAGCAAGCTTCTAGTGCAAACATACGTTTGGAATTTGATGCTTCTCTGTCATTCAGACTATCATTAATTTTTCTTCTGAAGTATAGCAAATCATACCCCTCATGCTAGGGAAGAAGACCTTCTTACATCTGTCCTCATCAGATTTCACCTAAGCTGTTACTGATATATTTTTTCATTCTGACATGAGCAGGACAAATCACTTTTTCCCATTTTTATTTAAATCCATTCTGATCTACATAGAATTTAAACCTGGGAGTTAACTGGAAATACAAAAATTGTGCTGGGAGGGCATTTGTTCATAATGATGCCTCTTAAACTGCATTTGCCTCGTCAAGCATGTATTCCTTACCTACAGAAATTGATTTGTCTGAGGGTGTATCTGTGCTGCATAATGTACTATGAAGATAAATGAGCTTGCTCAGAAGCAATATAGTGAGGAAGCTCCACATGAACTAATTAGTCTGAGAAGTGTCCTGCTGCTCTAGAGTGCAGGCATGCCCTCAGTAAGTGCTCTGAAGACCTCTTTGAATTTCTTGAAGCACAGCACATGAGAGCTGTGGTAGTTGGCTGTGTTATGACAGTATAGAGGGTTTTAGGTTTTCTTTATCTAAGTAGAAGTGACTGTTAAATGCCAAGTTGGACCTAGGTTATTTTCAAAGAAGTGTCAGGCACTATGGCATGGTAGAAGTAGTATTCTCCTGGGCTGAGGAAACAAGGATTCTATTTTTAGCTCTGTCTTTAACCTGTTGGGTAAAACAGTGGGATATTTTGTCTCTGGGGTTAGCAGTAATGGATCATGGCAACTTTGTGAAGTGTTTGAACATCACTGCTGAAAAACCTTATGTTAGAGCTATATTATATTGTTCTGGGACAGGGTGATTAAGTATTTGGTCAAATACTTAGAGAGTCTACATTATTAAAAGCTGGTTGGATGGGAGATTTTTCTGCATATCAGTTGGAAAATATGTTTGTGAGATAACAAAAGGAAGACTTTTTTTTTCAATGTTACAAGTATCTGTAGATGTTAACTGGTACGTGCCTGAAGGCACAAACTAAAATGCTCTGCTTTTGTTGGCTGACAAAGGTGTGGTCATCAAAGCTGATTCTAAGAATTCTGATTAAACTGTGTTCGTCATTTTAAAAGTTAATGTTCTGGAGTTGTAAGTGCAAACCCAGGTAAGATAAAAATCTTTATTGGGTAACGGTCAGAGTTTAATAGCAACTGTACAATTTACCAGTGTTTTTTTTCCTGATGGTTCAAATGTGTGGTATATGAAAAAAGTGTACCTAAGCTTTTAAGACCTCTTGATCTGTGTGCAAGAGCACAGCAACTGAACAGTTACTCAAGAGTCCAAATGTAAAATTGTCCAAAGCAAAAGTCTGTCTTCCTTCTTCTTATACATTGTTTGATCACCAACCCTGTGATCTATATTACTTTCAAACTTCTAGTCTTAGCATCTGTTAGGTGCACCTTCCAAACGCTACGACGTTAGCCATTGGTCCTGCTTTGCAGTATGCCTGTCGGGTGAGCCAGGTGGGGGTGGTTTTGAAGTTTGGGACATTCCAGAGGAAATCAATCTTTGTCAAAATCCTTTCAGCAGTAGCATTCCATTAATAAGGGAAGACAATCGAGCCAGGTAGTGCCTTTGCTTGCTGTATCCATGGCATTATGTTGGGGAGAAGCATTATACTTGGAAGCCAAAAGGCTTCCAAGTCTTTTGGTGTTTGAGGGGGAAAACTTACGTCTTCACTTAGCTGTGATGATTGGTGGCTTGTTTCAGGGGACTGGAAAGAGTCTTCTTCACACGTCATAGGAATTATGGGAGGGGGGAGATCTCTGCAGCTTTATAAGAAAACTAAAAACCAGCCAAAGAAATAATCATACTGAAAACCAGGAGCAGATTTTTATGGGTGAATTGATTTTGTTGGTTTCTTTTTTTTTTTTTTTTGCTATAATCTGTGGAGGAGAATGGTGTTTGTATTAGCAGAATGGAAGAATAAAAGATTCTAGCTGCAAGGAGAATAATGGATTGACTAGCTCACTGCCAGTACTGCTTTTTACGTGAGACTTAAGACAGACTTTTCAAATCTCATTTCCTTACATATTGCCATTAATGGCAGTGGTAGCAGCAGAGGTGTTTAGCTGTTCAAGACAGTATTTCTGTACTGCCTCAGTATAACTTGTGTACCAGTAGTGATATAGGTACCATGTTTCAAAATTCCCTGATAAGCAGCACTGTAAAATATTTACCTGTGGTTGTTGGAAGAAGGTACAGTAAAAATTAAGATTCCCTTCCAAAGATTCAGACAAGCTAGGAGCTAGTGTTATTCTGTCCAGAGGGGTTTTGGCAAATGAGAGATACAAGCAGTGGGGAGAAATACCTCTCTGTGCTCTCTGTCCAAAAAATCTTGGACAGGAAGATGATTTATGGATATTCTGTCTTTTCTTCTGGTGAAAGTAGCTGTTCTTGGTGAGATGAGCAAAAGTACAACTTGTTTAATAGGGCTACAAATTCACACCTATTGACTCTGTGGCCCATTCTTCATATCCTCTCTATGGTCTATGTATGATGTGTGCTTTGTTTTCTCACCTGTCTTTCAACTTTTGCTTCTTCTTTCTATTTCTCCCTCTTCATCCCAGTTTTCCCATCATTGTTCTTGTGATCTCTTCCTATATGATGTTACTTTCATTAAACCTGCAAACAGCTTTCTAAAACAGCCTATTCCTAGCTTTTGTCACAAATACGTTTAGTTTATTAGCAAAGCCAGTTTCAAGTACTGAATTTAATTAGAAGCATGTGAGGCCCTATGTGAACAAAAAAAGTGTTCATACGTACACTGGCAAAAAGTAAGGAGGAATCACCATGAGAAATCAAAATTGAATTTGGCAATACTTTCTTAACTAATCAGTTGTTTCTGTCATTAGTAGTATTTACAAAGTCTCATGATTCATGAAGATGACAGTCCATGTAGTTAAAAAAACTTGGAATGAAAACCAGGAGGCCTCACTTCTGTTCTTTGCTCTTGTTGAGTGTGAATGGTCAGGATTTTAATGACATTGCAATGTCTGAGAGCACAGAAGGTTTTTATGTGCTAATTTTTTTTTTTCTCACAAAGTCTTGTAGTTTCTGATTGAAATTATAAACCAGATTTCTTTAAAAGTCTGCCTCTAGCCATGCATTTCTGCAAGAGAGAGGAAAATAAATATGTCAGCATTTCAAGGTGCTCTAAAGACAAACCGATTAAAAGCTCAGAGATCTCAGACAGAAGTGCTGTAGAGATGCCAGATATTACTACAAAGTATTTAGACAGCAAATGTCATATTCTCCTTAAGAATCAACGTAATGAAGAGAAGAGGTTGAAAATTTGATCTGTAAGTCTATTATCAGTTTGGGAGCAAAAACAATTTGCGATGACTTTTATGGCAGCTTAATGACATATTTTTGAAAAGTGTAACATAACAGGCAAGAGCTGTGATGGAATTGTACAGATAAATCGTGGCAGACAGTTCATTTTATTGAAGAATACTTTGGCTATTTTGCCATCATGCACAACAAAACCATTGAGGGTGTTTTTTTTGTTCAGTTAAGCTGTAGCTTGTACAAAACCGCTTAATCAATGTGCTGTTTTATTTTTTTTCCACTTTCATGTGGATCTGCTATGCCTTTTGTATAACAAGATGTTGCTTATGCAAGAAAAGATAGTAGAAAATAGACTATAATGAAGAAAGCTAGAAGAGTATTTACAAAATAAGATACAAAGAAAGAGTTCTAGTACTGATTTTTAGATTTGCTTTCTGAAGCAGAGGTAGAACATAAAACTGATTTTGTAAGGTCCACAGGGAGATTAGTAACATTTTGCCAACAAATTATATGCAATAGTTTTAACTAATATTTTAAAATAAAGAGCATATGAGTATTTACTGAGAAATGAACACTGGGAAATTCCTCTGTTTGTGAGCAGTGGGGTTGAAGTAAAAACAAAAAAGTGAACTCTAACACTACTGTAAAGTTGCAGGGAAGATATTGATTTCGCTAAAAATGTCTAAAGTTCTTTGAACTGTGTATACATGTACATTAACCTTTAAAAACAAAACAAAATAAAATGAATAAAAAGAAGTACAAGCTCTAATGGTTCGTGATTCGTACACTGATGCACAAGTGTACCAGGGGTATTTACCTTTGGAAGGTAACACATGAACATTATGAAACAAAATCATTTAAGATCTTCAAGAAATCTATATGTGTCATGATGTTTATTTATCTCCTGTAATATTGTTCTTCTCCAAATATAAGTCAGAATTTACAGTATTGTCTAAAATGGGATTTCTAAATTGCACTCGAATACTCATATTTTTAGGTTTTGTTTATGAAAGGGTAATTTCATTCTATTGTTTTTAAACTTGGTACTGTAAAAAGAAAAAGCCGATCATGAAAATGTGGTGGGTTTTCTTCTTTTTTGTTTTGTTTTGGTTTTGTTTGTTTCCCAAGTAATAAATTTTGTCTGCCCACACAGATCAAATAGTTCTAAATGAAAATGTAACTAATTCTACCATTAGATATACACTGAAGCCTCTAGGAAATGTATGTGGGTGTCAGAGGACAAATTTAGGGAAGATGTCTGTTCTTCACATGTACAAATATAAAGAATTAACTGTGTAAACATAAGCCTTGTATGGACATAGGAGCTGTTGTGCTATTAAATTCACTCTATGCTAGTACTACTGTCTAATTTTTTATGTATCCTAAGAGTTTACTTTTCTTTTATCATTACTGTGCTTTGAGCAGATGGTTTTTATTGAACTGTTTATTGATACTTAGGGTTTTTTCCTTCCCTGAGTGGTGAGTGCATTTTATGTCCATCAATGCATAGGAGTAGCCCAAATTATTACTTACAATATGAATTTCATAACAACAATGTGTCCCAGTCATGCAGCTCCGTTAGATATCTCTAGAGTTTCTCATCGTCTTCTCAAGTCTGCTATAACCCAAAGCAATTGTGGTATCTTCTGTTGTTTTTTTTTCCCCCCTCTATCAGTGTTCTTTCATTTATCACTAGTATTTCTAGTACAGATCCATTACCGTAACAGTTCATGATGCATGGGATTTTCACAGGCAGTCAGCTCTGCTCTTTGTTGAGTGGAAGCAAGTTCAGGCTAACAGTGAGGGTTCTGAAATCCCCATTTTCAAGCAGTTTACCTCCAAACTCCTTACTTAGTTTGTATGCTGTTTCAAATTCTCCCAGCACCTTTGAAAAGTAGCTGATTTATGAACGTAAGTTGTCAGTGGTTGAGTTTGACTTGTGACAAAATATTTTTTTCCCTGGCTGCCAGTGCCTCTGCATGGCTTATAAGATGTCCAGTGAAAAAAGACTCTTGCATTCCTGGGATTAGGGAAGTGCAAAAATATTAAATCTCTGAACTGCACAACTTTATGTACTCTAAGATGTATGACACAGAATTTGCAGCCTTGTGCATGTTCAGCGTTTCTAAATCTGGGATTCTTGTAGCAGCTCTGCCATAATTTAGAAAGTTATAAAAGTGCCTGTTTAAATTATGCTAAACTGCTTGGGCTGTGGCCAGAAACTACCTGGAATCATCATAGCCTTATGTTTTTACAGTTGTGTTTGCCCAACTGTCCTAGATCCAACTTTGTAACCAGAATGTTTTCAGAAGCTTTACTGTTGCTGTTCTACAGTGCTTGGCTGGGGAGATCAGTTTTTTGTCTGCTATGGGACATTCGGTGACCCTGAAAGCTGTTTGTGGCATAAAGAAGTCAGGGCAGAAACAGTCTTGCTCTCACGCTTGACAAAAATGGCCTTTTAAAAGCAAGGTGGTTTTGTATTTGTCTTGGTCTGTAGGTTAATTCACTGTAGAGTTGCAGCGTGCAAGAGCAGGAAGTACTGTACAAAATGCATTGCCTATGCAAAGCAAGCATTTGTAACTGAACAAATCAGTAATATTTCTGTTAAAATATTTGCAGAGTGGAGGGTCTACTGCCCCTCTAAAATTCAGCTTCTGTACTCTCTGCTGTTTGATCTTTATGGCTTTTTGAAAGAAAGATTGCAGCTATTTTACTAGTGAAGGAAGTGTTACCCACTCTGCTTACCTCAGTCATTTCTTGGAGAGCAGTGAAGATTCTAAATACTATTTTAAAGGTAAAAGTTTCAAAAAGTTACAAGTGGTTTGTTTGCAGTGGAGTGTTTCATGCAGTCTTAGTTCTGCTGAATGCCTGCACAACACCGGCATTCACTGTGTTATGGTCATTTTCTAATGGCTTTCTTTTAGTAGAGCAGCGCAGTTTGCTGGCACTGAAACCTAACAACATGCAGTGTTCTAGTTCTACTGTCTCTCACCTGGCTTACAAAGCAAAAATATTAATTTTAATAGTAAGTGAAGTGTTTAATCATTGCATGTTAGGATTCATGTTAAGTCACTGGTACAGCAGAACAGAAACTGTTCAGCTTTGTCTGTTGTTTGTAGGATGGGTTTATTTTTTTTGTCATGAGCAGTGAAGATGGTTCCTTCTGTTCATGTATTCACCTGTTTCTGTGGACCTGGGCCTTCTTGCACGAAGGGATACTACTGCAAATGGTTTAGCATGGCTGTTAGTGGCCCCAGTGTTGTGACTGGGCATGAAAACATGTATTTATTAAACTAGCAAAAGCTAACATGCAACAGTATTGTTTGTAATAAATAAATAAATGTATTCAATATTTTTTTTCTACAAAGATCAATTGTAATGCTAATGTGCAAAGCATTCCTAAAATTTTGGACCCTGAAAAAATACCTTTTACTGGTATTGACTGCAGATAAATCCAAATTAAATGTGTCTATTGAGAAGACAGAATGCCCTTTATGAATATCTTTTGTGGATTTAATCAAGGAATAGCATTACTGCTCTTGAAGTGTTCAAGTTCTAAACACTGGTTTGTAAAGAGATCATGCTACATTGTTTCTTGTTTCTTAAATTTGCCTTTTCTGTGTTAAAATCCAAGCTTCAGAGAATTTATATTTTGTTTCTATCCAAGCACATTTTTATCTGGCGTTGAATATATTTGCTTAGTGGCTAATATTAATATATGGGAAAGAAAGCAAGAAGGCTTGCAAATTCAATATATCTATAATATATTTTCTTTAGATCTCTTTTTGGGTGTGCAATGTTAAATCCTGATTTGTGGAAATCATATCTGTAAACCATGAAGCAGGATTTTCTGTTAGAATAATGATATCTTTAAATTTCATTCTTTTCCAAGGAAATTAAATTGATTTTATTATTCTTTTTTCATCATTATGATTATGAAAGAAGATTGTGAAGGTTTTGTCTTCTAAATTGTTTGTCAAATGGTTATATTCAGTACATGCTAAGAAAAAGTGTCTTGCATTCAATGAGGAGAGCTTTGTCTGAGTAAAGAGACAGAAGAAATTTCTAAATTCCTTTATTTATAAAAAAATAAACAAGCCTAAATTTATTAAAAATATTTTTGTAGAACTTGTATGGGAAGTTGGAATATTTCAGAAGTGTTTCCAGTTTATATTTTTCTGTTAAACTTTTTGTTTATTTGTTAGAGCATTTGGCAAAAAATGTGGAAAGCAGTAGAGCAGCAAATTTTCTCTGATTTCAAAGCATTATTTAGGCTTCAGTTTCTGGAAAATATTTGCCTGTCACAAAGTCTGAAAACAGCAAGCTGCTGGTAAACTGTTTCTGGATATGTTGAAGAAAAGCCACATGCCTCCTGGGAGCCCATTCTCAGACATGCAGTCCCCACAGCTGGGTGCTTTCCTGCTCAGTGAGGATTTTTGCAGGCGTTCCCTTGTGCATATGGCTTTTTCTGTCTGCAGTCCACTACTACTGCTGCCACTTCTAAACTAACAAGGATGGAGGGGAAACAGTAGTACTCAGAGTAGCTGTAGCAGAGGCTTAAACTCATGTACTTGCATGGGAGGTCTCTATGAGAAGATGGTAGTGTTTGAGAAATTTTGAGGGGCAGGAGACTGGCAAAGTAGCATTAATATGTTCACTTTACTGTAGGTGCCCTGAAAGTACAATAGCCCCTGATTATTCATCTATGTGATGGGGCAGAAGTTTTACCATTAAATACAATCTTTACCAATCCGTTGAGTACCTCGTCATATATATCCCCACTGCAAGCTGTGTTTCCAGACCATTGCTTCTGTGGCATTTTGGGTCCCCTCACCACCCTCAGCCTGACCTCTCAAGGTCCCTGCTGTCTGCCTCTGAATCCTGCCCTGCCTCAGGCCCTCGTATGCATCCCTAGGGAGTTAGCACAAACAGCCTCACCACTAAGTGAGACAGTGTGAAGCAGCGACAAAGTGGGAACTGGTAGGAACCACAGTTGCACTTAGTGGTATGTTATCTTTCACTGATGTGCACTTAAACATTTTGAGGCAGTAGCTATGTACTTTTTGACTAGGGCTGCAAGCCAGTGCTTGAATTTAAGGTAAATGTTTCTGAAGCAGTTTTCCCTAAGATTCAGGGGAACAAAAAAAGTCCCTTATATTGAGGTGGATACAGTAGTTCAGACTTAATCTATTTATTTTTAATAATAAAGGAATGTTAAGTAAGAAATACTTGAGCAAAAAAAGAAACTAATACACTGCTGATCAGCAAAGAAGTCAGTAGTCATAGACTAGCAGGTAGTCTAATGCAGTAATTCTGGTAATGATATGGCACATAAACTAAAGAGACTATTACTGTGCTTGAAATTCATTGTGTTTCAGCTGGTAAGGCCAGAGCAACAGTGTATTTCTCCAAATATAGTTTTCCAATTTACGTATATGTACTACTTCCATGAAATTTTGAACCTTCCTGTTCTAGCAGGTATTGTGCATTACTGCAGCAAGAGTCCCAAAATGCTGAATTTCTAGTGTGTGGATGACTTTGCTTAGCTAGACATTTTTGTTATTGAATTTTGTAATGATCCATATTAATTTTGTTTGTTGATATTATTGCAAAATGTCTGTAATGTATATGGGGATGTATACTTTGATGCATACTGTGTGAGTGTTTCAGCTCTGACTGCATACTCAAAACCTCTTAAAAGGAAATCTCAATGAGCCCCATGGGGCAAAGTAAATTATTACATGTGGTGAACTCTTAAGTCATAGACCAAGGTCATGGCAGTGAGAGTGTATTTCAAAAAGGTTTTATCTGTGCTTGGAAAGCAAATGAAATCTCTCATCATTAACTTTAGAATTATAGTTATAAGAGGATTTTCACTAGAGGTGAAAGATCAAGTTCATGGCGGACATAATGGAGTCTGAAAAGTTATTTCTCAGACATTATAGTGGGGCATGAAACATTCACTGAGGTTTTCACATTATCGATGGGGAGTTTACAGCCTCTCATCTGGATACTGAAGTTCAGAATCATTGTAATTGCTGTCTATTGTGGCTTTATTTCCACCTTTTTCAGGTTAAAATAAAGTCTTTTTTTGGTAATTATGAAAACTTTTAGGAAAATTCCTATGTTTTCAGCTCTGTCAGTCTCTGTCATAGCATACAGGCAATACTTTCTTTAGTTAATAACAATACTCCTATAGAAATGTAGTTTAGTAAACCTGAATGATTTTCAGTCCCTAATGAATTAATCAAAGCACATCTTCATGCAGTGATATGGTGTCTCTGTCCTTATTTGTTAATATTTCATGTAAAACAGAAAGACAGGTGTTGAAGGGAAATAGGAGTGGAAAAGCATAAGTAGAACTAAGGTTTTTAGTGACCCAGACTATTATCCTGTCAGTGGAAATGGATATTCATATGTCTGTTTATTCAACGGACTTTTACATTTTGCTCAATTTTTGCATGTGTGCGTGCATGCATTTCAGTGGTAGCAAATGAGCAGTAGAAATCAACTTGATAGTACAGTCTGAACTCTGTGCCTGCATCTTGGGAATGGTTTTGCTAATATCTCTGCCAGTAACAGCACTTGCTTGTTAACAGAGTTTACAGTGCTCAGTCTATTTGCTTATAGAAGTGTTGAAATTTGCTAGTGATGTGCTGCGTTTAAAAGTAGAGTATTAAACAACCATTGGCAAAAATGAATCCCTTCATGCTTGTGCTTTCACTGTCATGAAGGTTATTACATTTATGGGAAGGTTCCAGCTGTTGCGGTTTTATTTGGAGGAGTCCATTTAGTCCTGTTTTCTTATGACTTCTAGGTAAAATTTAAGGTTTTGGTGTTTTGTTTTCTTAAATCCTTCCACCTACTTTAAGAAGAGGTATTTGTTAAAAGGTGCATTTGTTGTCTGAGTTACAACTACAAATAACAAGTACAGATGTATTTTTGGCAAGTGATATTTTGATTTCTTAGAAAATATAAAAAATAAAAACTAATTCTACAGTAAGAAGGTTTTATAACTGGAACTAGAGAAAGTCAGCTCTAATAGTGGCTATCAGGTTTTATCCTACTTAAAGTACTTTGTTTCAAAATCAATGTGTTTTTAGGGAAACTTTTCATGTATTCCATGTATGTGATTTCTTAAAAATCCTATGGTTTTTAACCTATGATAGATTGCCTGGAATTCAAGAAATGACAACGTTAAAGTTGGACATAGAATTTCAGTTCTGATATATGGATGTATTTTATGCTTCTGTTTTAAAATGGCATGTGATCATGCAATTTAGAAAATACATCTTTTCTGTAATGTTAATGTCATATGTGTTATTCCAGAAATACTTGCTGAACTTTCATTATCCAAATGGTCTAGAATATCTGTATTGAGTGAGCTTTTCTATATAGGCTATGTTCTCTAAGGTGTATATTTTAATAATTTAGTCAATGGCCTTTCTTATAAGCAACCAGCAGTGCAATCTCTATTGTACAGTTGTGAGGGACTTCTTTTTCTAAGCACAGTCACAAAGATCTCTGACCTATTGATACTAGGATGGTTTTGTTGTTCGTACCTTCCATGCTGATGACTTCTGCATGGCTTGATTCTCTGCAATATATGGTCTGAGAAACTTCGAACAATAGATGTTTTTTGTAAGTACGGAATACCCAGAAAAATATGCAGTGTTGTAAAGTGTTGTTCTCAAATCCCTTCTGAAAATGAGTCATTCTGGGGCATCTGTGCTTCAAAACAGGTCTGCTGTCATGACTCCTTGAGTAACAAATGCCTATATTGCTACATTTGGTTTTTTGAACCTTCGTGATACACCCAGCAGATAAAACTCAAAAGTAGTCATCTTCTGCAAATAACAAGAAAATACCTACCTTGTAACCTAAATTTCTTTTAGTTGTTTCCTTTGCATTTTCTTTTTTCTTTAGAGTATTACATTGAAATGAGTTCAGTTTTGTAGGTAACAGTTTTGTCTCTTTTTAGATGTACATAAATTCAGAACAGTAGCCTCTACACTACTGATTTACTTTGGTTTATGTAAATATGAAATCCTAGTACATAATGATGTTTTATGTACCCACGTATTTTGTGAGTCTGATAGCTGAGCTCTCCAAGTTGTGAACAGGATCGAGACATGCATTTCTATCTTTAGAATGTGTAAAATGTCTTTCTCATTTTCTTATCAGTATAGTTATGCTTACCAGTGTCCTAATTCTTCCCCTCTCTGGTATTTGTGCATAATGTAAGTCCCTGTGCCCGTTGTGTAAGCATCCTCTCATGTCTGTAAGTGATCACACTGATTTTAATTTCCCTCCTCTTTCAAATAATCAGCCAGTTCCAGCATGTTGTCATCTTCCTTACTAATACAAAACCATGTTGAAATCTACAGTAGTGTTGTGTTTCCTAGGCTGCCTGGTCTTAGTAGCAGTCAGTGTTTCTAAATTGCATGACATTATTTTAGGTGAATCACTTGTTATACTAACTTATCAGTATCTTGTGAAGTAGATGGCTCATTTAGCAGTACTTCCAGCAGGTTGTGTTCATGGTTTCTTTATCAGTAGTTGTGGGGTTTTTTGTATGTTTTTGTGAGTTGTGAGAGGCAAGAGTGTCTTTTCTCACTCTAATAATTTTTTGCAATCTGATGCAGATTTGCCATACAACAGATTTTAAGGAGATTACCTGTCTTTCAGGCTTCACCTTCCTTCTAAATTGTGTGATGCGAGGCAATGGAAAATTTCATTTTGTCAGGTTATTTACTCCTGTAGAGCATATTGTAATAGGCTGAGACTATTCTGAGCTCTCTTTCGTAGATGTTTTTACAAAACTAGAAATAGTTGATTTTTGTTTTTCTTCTAATTAGCACATGCCAGCTGCTACCAGCAAAAGAAAACCTGTGCTGCTGGTGAGGGTACCTGGGAAGATGGGCATGATTCTTCTTCCTTATCCTAGTATAAATCAGACGTTTTTCTGTTGAAATCAAAGCAATGTACTGGGTAAGTGTAGGTAGGAGTCACAAATGAAAATTTGGTCTATACAATTTGTAGTAGATGGATTCTAGAAGCAGTAATTGGTCCTAGCTGGTGTCGTTATGCTAAAGTGTGTAGTTGATATAAAATGCTAAGTAAATACATAAATAAGAGCAGTACTGCATTTTTGTCCACTGTATTCTCATGTTAATTAGTGTCTTTTGAAAATAGTCTTTGTTACAAATAAATGAAACTGGGCCTGCAAACTTAAAATAGAAGAGTGAAGGCAAGTATCAGTATTGTTTGTGCTGTAAATTATTCTAAACATGGAGCATTAAATGTGAGTTTAAGTGTATGTCATTATCTTGAAGTTAGAGTAATCATACTTATCTTTCTTTAGGAAGTGTGTTCATCGGGAAACGTCACTAAGCTTTCCCTCTGCTATCTCCTTATGCAGATATTTGAGGATTATAAAGTACTTTCATTAGCTGACGAGCTATTTAATTGCAAGATAAGAAACAGAGCTTTGCTCTGTGGAGGAAAGATAGAGCTCTTCTGTGTGCAGTTAGAAGCCTATTTCCTCCGGCCTTCATTGGAGGTAGAGGCAGCTTCCAGACCTGGGAGAATTTAATCAAAGTAGCTTATAGACGTTTTCTCCTAGGTTTGTTTATATATAAAGAAATAAAATATCTAAATCATGTAGAACTGCTTATTATACATATAATCAGCAGTGAACTAGAGAGCTATACTGTTAAGTGCCCTAGATTAGGAAAGAAGAACGATGTATTTTACATCTTGTTGTATAAAAGATGCATATATATTCTGTACAAGGCTTGTATATGCAGCCTTTCCATATATATATTGAAATTGGGAGTCCTAGTTAGAGTTTAGTTCTTGGGCAGAATTAATGGTTCTGCAGTGAGATCAATGCTTGAACTGTATGTCATTTAAAATACTGTTCATTAACTCTTTTGGGTATAGACTAGGTTCTTGGAGGGGTTCCAGATGTTGTTCAAGGTGTTGTTATTAATGTCTGAAATGGCTTTTCCTCTCCCTTCCACTGTAAAGACAGATAAATGGGAGCTGCTCCATTCCATTTCCAAATTATGACAAGTGTTAACATAGATTTTATTTGAAGACCTTTTTTCTCTGGAGTTTGTTTTCGTACTTGATTTAACTTTGTGTGGATATGTTGGCATTCCTTTCATGTTGCAGTGCTTCCAGCTGTTAAAAGTTTTGGAGAATGGCTGTGGGGAGTTTCATTTACTGTTAGAAAACCTCACTGAATAGCTGTAATTTCATAATAGAAGTGCAAGGCAGTGTTAGTTACCAGTGTTTGGATACCCATAGAACATAAATCAATACTTAGAGTAAACAGAAGAGTATTTATGTTCTGATGTGTTTGCTTATTTGCTGTTGGAGTCCTGGTGATGGCATATGGCTTTGAAAATAAGTCTGTAATATGTATATGTAAGCTGTAACTGTCATATTTAAGATGCTCATACAAAAATGTGCTTTCAGACAAGGTGAGAAATGCTTGTTAGAACCTATATCTATATCCTATGTATATTTCTATCTTTTAATATGTAGAATTAGTGTGGGGTTTGTTTGCTTTGTTGACTAGCTGCTTATTTTCTGTGTATTTTGTAAAGTACATCTTACATGTTCATATGTGAAGTATTTCTTTTTTGTTGATTTAAAAGGAGTAGGGGGAAAGGCAAGTGCACGGGATGCACCATTCAAATTCTATGGCAACTGACAACAGAGGGTGTATAATTCAGCTTGAACAGTGCATAAAATACCAAAATTAAAATTCTGCCTACTTTTTACTTAACTTTTTGGTGTTACTTGTATTAGTGCCATCTCTGCTGAAACAATTGTGCTATTTTTTAAACACATTAGTTTGACCTGTTCTACCTTGCAACACTTTTCTTGTTACACTGCACTCTGTATTGTTCTGCGGTAGATGATGTATTAATGAATAAATGTGAGTTTTTAGTGTGTAATGTCTTATGACTTTTTTGATTCTGTTGTGTAAAGCTGCGTAGCTGCTAGCTGCTTACGAGCTGCAGTAGTCACACAAATCAGTAAACTGTAACAAGTTGCTATTAAAGCAAAGCCTTTAAGAGAAATATTCGTTGAGCATGTGTTATATACAAAGAGCATCCAAAACAGTTTATGTTGTCCTGGTGCTGCTATTTAAAAATTTAATTATTTGAACTAACCCCATTCATTCTAACAATATACCTGCTTGGTGAGAAAGCAAAGGAGAATTTGCTTGATTCATACTCAGAAAAAAGTTGCGTAGCATCTTTCTGAATCTCTGAAGTATGCTGAACTGTTCAGGAGGGTTTGCTTACTGTTGATATGATGTAACTAAAGCTAGTGAAGCACAGGTTCTTTTTGTCTTGATCCAGCTTTTTACAGTGCATTAGGAAACTGCTAAAATACATTGGGGTAACTTTTAGTATTGTTTTTCCTACTGAGAGGGTAATGTTGTGGCTGGAAGAAAGGAGGATAGCTGTGGTGTGAGAAATGGGAAGAAAAAGGAAATAGGATGATCTGTAACAGTATGATCCCTAGTAAAGTTTAGCACACAATTTTCTAACTGCTTCCGTCTGTAGCACTTTTTAACATTTTTGACAGGGATTTGTTTTCTTTGGGAGCTGGTGTGATACAGCAGATTAGTCAGAGGTTTCTCCAAAGCTCTGTTCTGAATACTTTGAAAATATTCTGAAATGAGGCAAAGTTAAATTATACAGGTCTGCCGTTAGAGAAGGATTAGAATCTGAATGTATTTAGCCTCCATTCTTTTTAAGTTGCTCTTGCCAATGGAAGGGAAGAAAAGGTGTGGTGGTTGATTTGAAACAAAAAGGACAGCCACACAGAACTGATCTCTTCCTTACTGCTATTATTATGTGCCACCCCTGGGTTTTAGAACCAATGCTGCTTGGAAGTACATGGCTGGGAAAATGTTCATAGTATGGGTGTGCTTACTGCCCTCAGAAAAGTACACATGATTTTTATTTCTTCCAGGTCTAAGCGTCCTGGTTCCTTCTGTTACCAATTGCAGGCAGTAACCATGCATTGGGAACACCTAGGATGCAGGAGTACTGCTGCAGGAACGGCGCAGGAACATCCATATACAGGAAAAGGGCCTTCTGTAACAGTTCTTGTTCAGTTGCCATTGTCACATCTGATATAATCTGTAATGGTTTGGGGAGGATGGGAATCTGATGGACTGGAATCTGTCGCAAACCTCAGATAGGCTGTTTAGATGGTAAGAGAGTCTGGCTTTAGGATTAAACCTTCCTTTCTCCATGTTTGCAGCCCATTTTACCCCTGTGGGCTCCATGCATTGTGAATTGCCCTGTTTCTAAGCCCAGAGCACTTGGCTGAATCTGTTGCAGTCGTCAGAGGGTCATACTTCAGGGATAACACTGCTGGCAGCTAAACCCCATGAATTAGTCAAAAATAGAGTGTTTGGATGTTGGAGTCGGGGTTTTTTGTAGGCTTTTAAAAACACTGTTTGATCATGCAGTGTGTTGACCTTTCAATAAAATCTTCATTAAATCCACCCATTCCTTGCTGTTTTCTTAGTTCTGTTTGCCTTTGTCACACACACTTTCCTGGATTATCATTCATTAGCTTCTCCAAAGAGATTAACAGTTCCTTAAAACAGGATCATGTGCATTCAGAAAGCAGAGCTGAAGAGCAGAAAAGCCACAGGATCCCTATAGAAATTTGAAGACAATTTTGATGCTGTAGTCCACTCAAAAATCTGCTGATACTGTAATGTTTTTTCCCTTGCCAGGACCCTCCTTGCCTGGTGTCATTTCTTGAGCTCTCCTGGGATGAGATTAGTCTAAAACAACAAAGTAGCCAGATGTCTGGTTCTGAGAGAGTCCCAGAGGCCCTGGTATGGTAGGCAACAGTAGCCGCTTGGGGCAGAAGATCAAAGGTACCTGAGAATTACTTATGGGCACATACTATGTGTCATTCCCATTATTAACAGTCTGAGAAAATTTGTATCCCTAATTAACCCTTTTGTTGGTTAAATTTTCTTTCCAGTACAGTCCTGTCTGTAATAACTATTTGTTCTCTTTGGTGCTGTTACATAAGTACATGTTGGTTAAAAAAAGAAAAAGGCAGTACTCTCATAGTAACAAATTTATGTAACCCATCCAGTTTCTTTTTATCATGGCCATTTGTAAATGGCAGAAGTTAGCACCATTTCTTTATGTTTACTATGCTTCCTCAGGGCTGGTGTTATTCCTACCCAGAGCTGTGTCAATAAGAATAGTTAACTTGTCAGGACAGTGGTTTTAGTTCATTGCTTCCTAGTCTAAAATGAATTAGAATTTAATCCCAGAGGCAGGATGTCTGCACATCACTGCTTTTTTCCATATTGATATTTCTAATGAAATGCTAATTAATATTTTTTATTGATCTTCACTTGTTTGTGTTATACTCAGAAATAACTAAAATTGTTAAGTGCTGTCTCTGAATTTTTGTAGTGATTTTGGAATGAGTGGCTTGTGGAAAGAGAGAAAAGCCTTCCTTGCTTTTTTTTTTTTATCCTCCAAGTGAAAATACCAAGGTTGTGAGTGCAATGTATATTTTACTAAATGATGACATTGTCTGCTGTTGTTGAACTAAATACTCAGAACAAGTTTTCTTCACTTTTGAATAATAAACTCTAGTTATCAGAGATACCTGTCTTTTATGACTGCTAAAATCTCACTTTCTTTAACATCATTTAACATTAATGTGTGATAAATACTGCATGCATATGTTTGAATGGGAGGGTACAAGTTTCTGATCACACTGTATGTGTTTGCAGTTTATTGCCTGTATTACATGTGTTCAACAGTTCTAAGAGACATTTTTGAGTGAGTAGTGAGTGAGGAAAAGATCCCTGGAGTGATTTAACGGACTGAATTGATTTATCTGCTTCACTCTTGACAGTCTCTCTTAAAAACGTTTTCTTTGCACAAGGAACCCCAAAAACTGATCTACCTGAAAGCATATTGTGTTTTTACATTTTCACTGTTGACATAGGTGTCCCTACTGCCTGCATCTTCTAACATGGCCGTGACTGCTACTCTGTTTTCCCCACTCCCATTCAGTTGCATACCTCATCAGTCTTTTTCTACACCAAAAGCATTGTTTAAAAAAAAACCAAGATCTAAACAAATGTGTGGTCAAAGTATTCTGGTGATGCAGGGTTATTTAACCATTCAGGCCCTATGGCTGTCAACAGGTGTAGCTGATAATCTTATGGACCATGTTAAAATTTTCATAGGATGGAGACAGGTATTGTGCTTCTGGGAAATGCAAGGGAAGGGGGAGCTGTGTACGAGTGTTTCACAGGCAGAGGAAATAGCTGTCTTCATATGGATATTGGCACTCTGGATTTTGGATCATTTGATGCCATTCATGTGCCAGGCATAGCCACATTACTGTGACTGGTTGGGAGCCACATACTGCTCAAAACCATCCTGTGATGGTAACTGCAGAGTGATCTCTCCCTGTCCTTATCTTCACCCATGAGCTTTTAATTATATTTTGATCTCCCCTGTCCAGCTGAGGAGGAGGGATGATACAGTGGCTTTGGTGGGATCCTGGCATCGAGCTGAGGTAAACCCACTACAGCAAGCTGAATAAGTTTGAGTACATTAAGGTCTTATATTGCATATTAATGAATACTGCTTCATTCTGGGTACTTCTATTACAAAAGTCTTTATGAATTTGGAATAGTTCTTTTACAGGAAAAAACATAAAGGAACTAGAGGGTCTGCTCCCTACAAATCTGTGGGGAGGAGTGTTCTCTAGTTAGGGCTGGAGGGCATCTAGGGGTTAGAGTCGTATTTGTTCTGCTGGCACACCTATGTATGGAAGAAAACAGTTGTCTATTGCACTAATGTATTCCACTCTGGTATTTAAGAATGAAACCGTAGGAACTGTGTTAGCTATCAAAGAGCAAGGATTGTAGTCAATGCAAAAGAAAAAAAAAAAAAGGATAAATTATGAAGGAAATTAAAAGAAATCATCAGCATGGCCCTAATAGTTTGTTACTTCAAGGCAATATGTTTTTTTTTATAGTGATATTGTCATATGAAAGATATTTTAAACAGCAAGTATGTATTTTTCTCCATACTGCGACTTTTATATTTAGTAATTTCAGGACTGTTCACCATTTTAAACGGCCCATTGCAATCTAGGCATATCCCATATCAGGAGCTTAAGCCACAGCTTTGCTTTTATTTATCTGAGTCATGGCAATGTTCTGACCTTGGGCTGTATAAAATCAAGTCTAAAAATCTCCTACTGACTTAATTGAGGCATGGATCTGATCTAAAGATGATGCCATGAAATAATTAGAAAAACCTGTACTTCCATTCAGAGGTTTATTTCTGTTCACATGTTCTATTCACAAGATTTGAATTCAGAAGAAAAATTCTGAATGTAGCTAACATTGCAGTTTTCTGTTTTCATCCTCTGGCAACATGTCTGTAAGCACAAAGCATTCACCAGCAACAGCCAAAACTACTTGATGACTTAATTATACTCAAATTCTTGGTTGAGAATTCTTGCCGTTGAATTTCTTATTTTCCAGCATGTGTGATACAACTTATCTTTACTTCAGTCTGTGGAGTTTTTGACCTGTAATTTGGAGAAGGAAGGAAATTAATTAAAACAAAACCTCTAGATATCTGAAAGTGTTCAAGGGATTTTTATACTAACCTCTTGTAATTTAAAGTGTTGGCTCCTTTTCTTGGATTATGGATAACAAATAATTTATATTTAGAGGTGCTGAAGGAGATAAGGTGTAGTTAATGTTCCAAGTACTATTCAGTTTTATGTCACCGGTGTGATGGTATTTGGTTTGTGAGGCAAGGGAGATAGTTGGAAGTGTCATAGGAAAGTTGTCAAAGCTCTTCCTCTCTAAATTGCAGGTCCTAAAAGTCTAAATCAAGTCATAGTATATATGAGTGTGTGCTTGTGTAAGAAGACTCTTGACTATATTAAAATATTTTGCAAACCCCTAGGTTGTTCTGGTGTTTTATTGGTGACCTTGTGACCTAGAATAAATTCCATGTAAAGGGCTATTTTAACTGCACCCCTCTTCCCAGTTCAGAGGGGCATGCTCATGACAAGTTATCATGACACTGGTGACAAGAGAGAATGTCTGTGCTGTGAAAATGAATTGCCTGTAAGTGAATCTGTTTTAAGTATGTCATGATTTTCACAATGTATAGTTTTTGTTACCACTGTGTAGTCAAGGAATCATAAGCAGAACTTGCCTAATGGTTGCTTCCTAAAATGTTTAAATTATATAGGTAGCATTATTTACTTGGTATTTCTCCGACAGACTGTTGTGACATAGATTACTGTGCATTACACTTCTGTGTACTGATAATGTAACGCCCAAGCAATTAAAATAAAATATGAAATTGCTTCTGAATATTTCTTTCTTTGAGAGGGCTAGATAAATGAAAATTAATGAGGTTAGGGAAATTTTGCTTCACAAGTGATCAAGTAAATCTGGCTTTGCATAGTCTGCAGAACATTGTTTTAATGAGACAGTATTGCATTTCTGTTGCGCCTTCTGTTGTTAAGGGGAATTGCAGAATATGTATTTTTAAATGAAATTAAAAGTTATATTAGAACCAAAGGCTTTTTTTCCTAGTAGTCTTTGAGATTGTCTTATGCAATATGAAAATAATAGTATCTTTTACTTGCAAGTGTGTTTATTATTCTTCTTTCTGGTTCAGTACCTGAGCTTGTGCTCTGTACAAGCCGCGTATATACTGTGAAGAGTCTGTAAGAGAACTGAATTGAAATACACTGTATCATATATGTAAGCTTCTTTTTTTTTTTTTTTAAAGGGCTCAGTATAGGAGAACATGCATATTAGTATTCTGAATTGTGGTTTGCTATCCAAAGCGTTTGAAGTGTGGGAAAAAATCTTAGGTATTAAGAAATGTTAGTTGGGAAGAGTAGGAAAATTATAGGCTTTCTTTAAACTGGATGGTTTCATGGGTCCTTCATCTGAAATCAGCATTGTATGGGGCAGTCCATGGGAATGTCTTATGGGTATGTTTGTACAGCTGAAGCCTTGTCACCAGCTCTATTGCTTAATCAGTTGCCATGTCCTGTATGGCGGCAGGCCTTGTCTGAAAGATTGTGAAACAGCTTTGCTGCTGAAAATATGCCAGCGCTACAAACCCCAGTAAGAATAAGCCAACCCTGAACTGGTTCCCTTGGATGGCACAGCACAGAAATAACAAAGGCATGCATCTGCCTTTCTGCCTTTTCGGGTTTTCCTTCTCTTTCTTTCAGGGATAGGTAGGGCTGAAAGTTTCATCTGGAGAGCAGCGCTTTGTATGTGAAATTTTGTGTCAAGGGCTGGTTCCTGCTGGCAGCAGCAGTAGGCCTTGTTAAAAATCTCGGTCTTCCAGAAGTTAAAAGGCAAGGCATGAGTCCGCTGGAAACAAAGCGGCAAGGTACAGCCGAATCGTAAATAAGGACATGCAGCAGGTGCATTAAGCAGATGTGGTAAAATGGATGCGTGCCTTTTGTGGGAAGGTAATTGGGCACCGGGGCTTGGGGGGAGCTGGTGCAGAGAGGCAGGGGCGACTGCCACAGGTTGATGGGCAGGTGATCTGGCGGCTTCCACCCGGATGGCGCAGGAGGCCTACCTAATATGCTGTCTGCCCTAAGGGCCTGGGGGAACGCAGTTGGATTATTATGTTAATGCCTGAGCCTGCTGCCCTCTTCCTATCCCAGCTGGGCTCCCTGTTGTTAGGAACTGCTTTGCTCTGACGGTGGAGTAATATACTTCATGATTGAAAGGGCAAAGGGGCTCACGAGAAAAAAGAGCAGGCCTGCACAGATATGTAAATGAAGGGGGGAAGGCTGTAGGAGGGTTTGCACGTAGGTGTGTGTAGAAAGTTTATTAGGAAATGAGTAATATAAATCTGCTAATTGAATTGTTATTTACAAGTCCCATTTCCTGATTTGTTTCTTTGTGCATTACCCCCCCTAATGCTGATGTACAGTGAATTCGAAGTGCTTACCAAAGCAGACACTTAGGTTGATTTATTTTAAACCAAGGTGCTATAATACACTGGTACCAGTGTACAGTGCTGACAATGGTGTATTTTTCAGGACTTTGATTACTGTTTCATGCTCTGCCACTATATTGTTATGCTACAGCTTATAGAGGTGATGTGATTCTTTTATATATTACGGATAAGTATATCACTCTGAATTTTGTTGATACTTCCACAAGAGCATGCTATAGATACAGATTACAGAAATATATTTGTTATGGTGTTATAGCAAATTGAACTTTGATTCAAAGAGATGGTGACTATGTTGTGATATTTTTCTGAGGCCTTTCTTGCAATAGGACTGACTAAACAGTGACTTGGTATTAGAATGAATGTATGTGAGAGATGAAAATCTGTTTCATAAACAGATTCCCTTCCCCCCCACCGATGATGATATGACCAGTATACAGAGTCTTTACCTTTTATCAAGCTTCTGTCAGTGGCAAAACTTGAAATACCAGCTAGACGTGATTTCTAAGATCCTTATTTGTCTATTTTAACCCCAAAGTGCTGATCACAGATCACTTAAGGAAATAGCTGTTAACCTAAATTAAAGTGTTTAAGGTGAGAGCTGTTTTTATGAAATGCAGCTATGCATTTAGTTTATCAGTTATAAAGTCGTTTGATAGGTGAAGTGTTAGGTTTGATAGGTGTAGGTGTTGTAAACTTAGCTGGCACTGGGTGCTTGTTTAAGATGGGATTTTTGATTGCTTCTAGTGTATAAGGTGACATTTTCTACTCTTCAAATGTTTGCATATCCCAGTTCCTTTCCTTAAGTTTTATGTTCACATGTATTGCTACTCTCCGTTGCTATTAAGAAAGTGTGCCTGCCTTGGCATGGGGACCTCCTGCTTTCACCCGTTTTGACCTGGCAGTTGTGAATGTGCTTCTTATACCCTCTTGTCCACTTATATATTATAGAGCATCTTACATTATTGAAGTAGTTTAAGGTGGAAAAGAATTCTGGATCTAGATTGCTTCTGCAAACTTAGTTTGATCTGACTGTGTAGATGCAGGTGTTCTGGACTTATATGGCATGACAGAGTACAATTTTGCGTCCATGCCCCTTGCCTCAGTGGGTGCTCATGATGAACAACCATCACAGAATAGGTATTAGTAGCATCTGTGTTCTGCTGGAGCCTTTGTGATTAACACAAAATTACTCATTTCTTTATTGAGTTCTCCTTGAAGTTCTTTGTGGGCAAAGTATTTTTCCAATAATTGCATTTTTATTTTTCTTTCATACTGTGTGTGCACCTAGTTCTTTAATAACTGCCTTAGAAATACACTACTTGGGCTACAAATTGAGTTGAGTTGGGAACTTCTCCATTCTTGTATTTCTTTCCCCTGTATGTGCAATTTAGGCTTTGTAGAAATGTGTCCAATTTCTTTCAGGAAGATCGATGTGTAAGTATTTTGTTTCAGGTCAGGTTAATTTTGCATAGAAATAATTTTGATGTGCTCCACATTTTTCAGTGTAACTTAGGTGCTCCATGCTTTCATTTATCTTGAAAAACTGATCTCCCTGGCTGAATCTTCTCAGTGCATTATAAGAATTTAATAACAGTGCTGCATTGTGGACCAGCTGAAAAGCTTTGTGCAGTGACAGACACAGGCAGAGGCCATCTTCTATTAGGCACAAGAGCAATTCAGCTGAAAGCAGAAAAATACCAAAATGAAATAGTTAAAAAAGAAAATGTCAGTTGTTGTATGAGAAGTGGTGATTCCAGAGGTGGGGGGGATCTTGGGTTTAAAGCAGATGTTTAAGTATGGGGATATCCCTTATGCCAGATATTCCAGTTTTTCAGCCAGCTCTGGATATAAATGGAAACTGTAGAAGCTCAGTGAATGCTATCACAAAGAGCATGTTCAATGCAGACCGCAAGTTTGTGACCTTTTGCAGTAAAACAGCTTGTGCATTTCTTAGGCTTGCAGCCAGCACAGTTCTTTGGTGAGCCTCTACTTATCCAGGGAACATGGGTAGAATTCCCTACATGAAACCCGTAGGTTTTAATGTTTTCTCTCTACCTTTTCTTCAGAGAAGTGGTGGTTATATAGTATTTTATCCTATTAGAGGATAAAATAAATTACTTCAAGAAAGTAATAAACGTATCTTTAATGTAGTTGAGTCTCTATGTTTTATTTATGTATTTGTGTAATAAATACATAATGTGAATGAAAATTCTGAAGAGCAGTTTCAGCATTTTTGTGGTTTATGATGTACTCATGCTGGTAGCCAAGTAGTTGTAAAATCATGTCCCTGACCTCAACTTGATTGGCATTTGAGTATTAATCCTTGCACTTTGATGAATACTAGTGCCCCAATCCACCCCCTCTTTGGATTAGGGGGTATAGCAGTCCTCTTGGAAGAAAATGAGGGCAACTAACTGATTAGAATTTAAAGATATTTGGGGCACGCTTCAAAAGAAGGGTGGTGGCAAATAGCAATGTTGTAGTTAATTTGCTTTCAGATAAAAAAAAGCTTGCATCTTAAGTTGTTGAACTCCTTGGGCAAATTTTGGGAATACATAATATGTAAAGATGCACATGTATGCACATTCTCACTTTGTGTATGTGTAACTTTCAGTTATATGAATTGTTAATTTAGATGACAGAAGTATCTGAGCAGCATTTAAAAGAATGCAGTTGCATGCAGTAAGATTGTTCCTTTTCTTTGTCACTTTTTTTTCAGGCAGTGAAGGAAGTGAAGCACTGTAGTGCTGGTCTTTTCCTTATAGTATGCTCCTTTTCTTTCCCCTCTCTACCTCTGCTACAATATTACAGCATGCAAAGCTTTGGCTGGTTTCATAAAAAGGGAATTTCCAGCACCATACAATACTGGCTTACAGTAAAGCCTAACCTTTGGGCTAGGTTTAAAAACAAAAAATGTAACTGTACTTTGAGATGTAGACAGACATTTGTTGATGAGACTAAAATCTCCTTCCTCCTTTTACCTGTGACACATTCTGACATGAGCTCCAGAGTTCGGGGTTCATGGATCTCTTCAGTGGGCCACACTACTTTCTATTTTAGAAAGCTAGTACTTCAGCCAGCCTCCCCAAGATGTGGCCTTCCTTGCAGTAGTGTTTTGTTTCCCATCTCCTGTCATTGCACAGCTAATAGTGAGGCTGGTCCCAGTGGTAGTAGTGACAGGGACTTTAATAACAATGCCATCATGAGCTGGTTTTGATGGCATAGTAGTTAAAATTTTGGTTCTGCTACTAACTGCCCAGAAAGCAATATGACAGTGGGATATTTATAGAAAAATACTGGTGCAGGCACAGTCTTACAGTTAATGCAAAGGGCACCTTTTAAAAAGTGGCCTTGTGCTTTCATTTCACTTCAGCAGGGAAGTAATACTCTTTGGAGTTGTGGGATGCATTGTTTAACTAGACCTCTAATCATGTTATGGATGATGTGTCTCCAGGAGAATCAGGGGACAAGACCTTTAAGTGTTTTTATCACAGCTTAAGATCTTAGAAAATGTGAACTTAAATAAAAGTATATTTGGGAGGTTGTTATTGCTCTGTATCCTTTTGAGGATACCTTCTACAGTAATTTTTTGTTTTTTTTTAGAGAGAAACTCACTTACGGTTATGAAGTGTTTGACCATGAGAGAGGATCAAGTTGGCAGTTCCTTGTATACTGCAGTTCAGCTGAGCCTCCTTTATTAAATCATTGTTCAGCAGTCCATTTGTTTTGGTGTGAGAGCTAGTGTCTTCACTGCTAAGGTAATAAGCCTTGTGTCACTAACAAATGCATGATGTAAGGTTTGTGAGTAGTTTTCATACCAAAGTGTCAGTGGCTGGTTAGAATCTTTCCTTTTTGCCCTCTAATTGTGTAGCATGGTCTGTTTCATAGGTCAAATCTATGGCTCCTAAAGCTTATACTATAAAGGATGTAGGTAGCAGGGGGAAGTTGCCGTGTTTCCCTGTGTCTAGGAAATTAGGGAAATGAGCTTTCCATTTGGGGAAAAATACATAGAAAAAGTTTGGCTGTATGCCTTCCCAGGAACCTAGAGCTTTCTGACATGGCACAGCCTTATGAGGTTTGTGGAGGAAGAGGTCAGTTGCTAGAGCATGAAGTTTGCAGATAGTTATGCACATTATGTACTCAGCATGAGAAAGCGTGTGTTGTCATGAGTCTGTCAGCTTTAGATCACTGCTTGCTTGAATGTTTACACTGGCGCTGGGCAGTAATCTTAATGTTTGCATTTACAATTTTTAAGTAGAGGAGAGAAAAAGAGAAACTGTGTCTGTATGTTCATGTTGGTATTCAAAAGTCCACTGTAGATGTTCATGTTGCCACCCCATTGGGGTGTGTGATGTAGGAACCGACACTGGAAGGCACGGTGTTTTATTTGATTTTGTATTTTATACTGCAAACTTAGGGTGGACAGGAAGGTTGAGCTACAGCTTCAGGGTATCACTGGGCTTGGGGTATGGCTGGTCAATGACTCAGTTACACAAGGGTGAGGTGAGAGTATGGGTGTCTGTCTTTACTGCCAGCCCTTCTCACTGTTGAAAGGAAACAGACCATGGTTATTAGAAGGAGGAAATCTCTATTGACTTTAGCATCCTGAAGGGGTAGATCTGAGGTTGCAAAAGGTGTGTGTTGCCTATGTGTTTCTGGATAGGGCCTAGATAGGCCTTTTCATCTGATATTAGCCTTGTGAGCATTGCACTGGCTTTGAATGCTGCACAGACACATAAGCATCTGCTATGGGTGGATCTGGGGCATTTTGGATAAAGCAAAGTAAGTATAAACAAAGTGATAGTGTTGTACAGCTGATTTGTCTGGGCTGGTTGGGCACTGTGCACTGTGTCTTAAGAATCATCTTATCCCTTCTGTACTTGAGGAAACCAAGTCTTAGTTCTTTCAGTGTGGACATAGACATTCCAACTCCTGAAAGAGATTAAGAAATAGAGCCTCCTGGCTTCCTTCATGTGATCATTCTGACACTGATGATGAAGGCTTTTGTTTTCATTCTGCTTGATTATACAAGTAATCTCAAGTAAAATGATCCAATCATACAGTGTTGCTTTCCAACCTTTGCTCAGATTTCCTGCTACTAATCTATGTATTAGTATAGTGAAAATTTGCAGACTGACATATAAACATACCTGAGACCTAAATGCTTAGTGTTTGCCATTTGAATTGTCAACAAATACTTACATTCTGGTTTTACTCTCTGGAAAAAAAAGTGTGATGTATATACTCTCCTGGCTTTCAGTCTTCATCTCCCATTGCCTCTGAATGAGAAATGCTGTGCTGACTCTCTGGAACTCCCTTGAGTCCTGCTGGTTGCTCATGGTAGGGAGAAGTTACCATTTCTGACAAAAGGAAAGAAAGGGGGATAATCTTCTTTCTCTGTTTGGGTGCTGCTGAAACTATTGGTGAAACAGAGAAATTCTTCAGCAGAGAGCACCACATACACTAAATAAGTGTGTCTAAAAAGCCTGGTTTTTGACATCCTTTTGATGGATGGTTTTGTATTTGTAAATGTTATTACCAACAGACGGTGGTTATGAGGAACTACAAAAATGGGGGAGTGAAAGACTGATTTTTAACAGAAAGAACTTGGCTAGTAAGAGGTAGGAGGCAATAACTCTCTGCTAGCAGAGCCCCTAGCTTGTTTCCATGCACTGCTTGTGGCAGAATGCTGAGCCTGGCTGAAGCAGCACAAACTTGTACTTGGGCTATGGCAACCTCTGCCAGCCTGGAACAAATCTGTAGTGTGCACAGCTTCAGATGCACAGTTCAATGAGAAGTGTTCTCTGGATGACGTTCTTCGGCTGAAATGCAAACAAACAGCATATTAGTTACTCTGTTTCATTTTCTGGTGCCTTTTCATCATGATTTTCATAAAACTGATGGTTATTGAACACAGTGGAAATAAAGGAATGTTTTCATACTGTCAGCACAGCTCTAGAGGCAGGTTGGGGATTAGATGATACCTATTTCACATCAACAAATTGTGTTGAACCACAGGGAACAGAGCAGGGAATTAAAACAAAATCTCCCCTGTATCTTGGGGTTTTATGCTGGTGTTCTGGGGTTTCCTTGGTTGGTGGGTGTAGGGGTTTTTTGTGTTGTATGTTTTTTGGTGTTTTGTTTTTTTTAACAGGATAAGGTTATGTGTATATTCTACTCCTTCACAAAAATAAGAATGATTCAGTATTTTTCTTTAAAGAGACTTTTTAAACATCAGTTCATATTTCAATTTCAGTAAGATTTCTTTGGACCTAAAATTTAGTTATTATCAAAGGCTGCATTTGTTTTGTTTGTTATGTTGGAGTTTTTGTTTCAGGTTTTTTTTTGTGGGGTGGTTTTGGTTTGGTGTGGGTTGGTGTGTAAATTTTTATATCTTTTCAATGGAATACCACTGCTGAGGTGGCCTATGTCATATACAACACATGGGGCCAAATTAATGTGTAAGATGCATACTTCTGTTGAATTCAATGTGGAGTGTATATACATCTCCAAGAGTCAAATCTAGGCACTATTTGTTTCTCAGAGATGATGCTAGAATGTTAAAAAGGCATGTGATTTGCCTCTGAGGGGGCAACTGTGCAGCTAGAGATTTTGTAGAGCAGTTAACACTACCTCTTTTATTTTTGCCATGCTGTAACAGGATTTTATAGGCATTTTAACAGTTATTTAAGAGTCTCCATATGCTTAGAAAAGAATCTGAATATATGTGCCTTTTTTAAAGCTGCATCATAACTAGGTTATTTCATCAATACAGTAGAATGACTGGGAGCTGCAGTTGGAACAATATGTAAAAATACAGCTTGTATAAGATTTCCTTTATTAACTGTCATCATCCACAGAATATATGTTCAAATAAACGTTGTGTAATAACTAAATTTGAGATTAATAGGCCCCTTAAGAAACAGCGAAGTCATTCAGGATAGTCAGTGAAAAATAGCCTGTAAGACTGTAACATGCACATATTGTCCTGCTTACATGCTCTCTCTGGTGTCATTCCCATTTATCAATGTCGGCAGGCTCTGTTCTCATTAAAACACTCTTGCACAAAAGCAACTTAATTTTCTTAAGAGAAGAGGACACCTGATTCAATTTAGTGCTCAAAACCAGGAACTTGAATATATATGTATTTTTCCCATCTGAACTCAGATGAATAGTTATGAACAGCAACGCAGATTAAACCTTATTAGGTATATTTATATTCTGTTTGCAGTAACAGTGCTGTGGCAGATAGCCTTCTACAGAGCTGTAGCATCTTATTAATGGAAACAGCAGTTAAGACATGAGCTGTCGTAACACTCACATGAGATTTTATTTTTAAATAGGAGATTGAAGGAGTTGTTTAAAGGGACTCTGCCAACTCATTCAAGCTACTTCTGACGTCCTGCCTTCTTCCTCCACCTTCTCGATCTACACTGATCTCTTGGGGTAGATAATTTTTTCTTTTCTGTGCTGTTTGGTCAAATCATTTCCATCACTTCAGTATTTTTTTATTGTTGTTTTCTTCTCCCTGTTAAATAGGAGATGTATCTCTTACATTTTGCATTAATTACATGGACACCATGAAATGTTCTGCTACCACATTGTGTTCTATGCCCTCTACTGCATAATCCTGCAGTAGTACTGCTAGAGTACTCGTCTTTTTCCAGTTCTTTTCTACTCTTCGTTATTGTGCTATGTGTGTTAAATGAGATATTTAGTCTTGGGCCTGGTACTTGAGCTGTATATCCTACTAGTGCATGTCTGAAAATGATAAGGTTTTAACCTCAGGTAATGGTGGATGTATACAGAGCAGCTTCGTATGATGCTCAGGTTGCTTCCTTCTGTTTAGTTTCATTGCTCTGCATCTGTGGCCTTGGCTGTGAAATGTCATTTCCACAGATAGGTGACAACTTGGGGCCAGGCAGGTCCTAATATATGTAGCATGTGCTCTCAGCTATGGGGTGCCTGGGGGTAAGCACATGGTTAGGTACATTTAGGAAGGTTACCTCCCTAATGGCTGCCAAATGACACTCAAGAATCAAACATTTTAGAGTTAAAAAAAAAAAAATATATATATATAGGTGAAAAAGCCTTTTACTACTTTATATAGTCCACATATAAAGCTGTGAGGCACCTTGTTTCCCTGTGGCTCTGCAGTAAAGAAAACTGTAGCTCCAGTTGAGCTGTGTGTGACAATTTCATACAAATCCTGTCAATAATGATAAAATGTTCAAATATTGCCAGTGTATCTTTTTCTCTTCTTTAATGTGGTCATGCTACATTATTATAAAAAGTATCTAGTCTAATAAATTCCAAGATAGGTTAGTTCGATACCAAAAAGCTTTTCGTTAGGTTAGTTCAATACCTAAAAGCTTTTTGTTAGGTTCAGGTGTGGAAAAAGGAAAGTTTCTGACAGATAGGTTTCCTTCAGAGGTGGGCTGCTTACTTCTCACTGGAAAGTGCTCCAGGCTAGATGATCATTCCTGGAATTACAGATCAGCAAGAGAGTTCCCTCAAGCCCAGTGGCATACAGAGTTGACTGAAATTGTATCTGCTGAATATTAACTAAATTTGTTGTTTAGGGAAGCTAGTGTGTACTATTTTAAACTCAACTGGAGACATGCATGCTCTTCTGTACTAGCCCTTTTAAGAGTACTGGCAGTGACTTTCAGTCTTGTCTCTGACTTGATGTAAACTTGAATAATCGGCCTGGTTGTTGCTACTGCTGCTTTTGAATGTGGTCTGACCTTTCAATACATGCATGTACCTTTTGAAAGGATCACGTTATTGATTTTTTAGAGACTGCTCCCCTCATATTAATCATAAGTCCAATGAACAGTTTTGAAGCACATGCAAATCCAAACTTCGAGTATTGTGAGAACATGTAAATATTTTCATGTTTTATTGTTTCATTTAAGCTGACTGCAAATAGTCTGATATCTGTTGACATACAAAAGGAGCAAACGCTAAAGAAGTTATACAATAATAGTGACTAATAAATGTTTCAAATAGCAAATGAAGAGCCTAGCTGTATCGTGTGTCAGCACTAATGTTTATTTGTGTCATCCCTCTAAGGACATCAGAGTGCTTTTTAAGCAATGAATTAATATTGACAATGCCCTGTGAGGTATGTAGGCAATATTATCCCTCTTGATAGAAGGGAGTTGGAAGCATAAAGTGTTTAAATTCTACAGGGTCATGTACTAGGGTACATTTAATTACAAATTAGAGCAGTTGATTCAGTTTGCTACAGGTTTCTTTAGGCTGAACCAGAATCACAAACATAATCCACAGGTTTGTGGGTATCAGAAAAAATTACTTCTAAGTTTATTTTTCAGGGGAAATGTTTATAAAGAAAACTGCAAGTAGAGTATTTGACGTGTAAGTTCTCCCTCATTGAGGCAAATCATCTGAATGATTATAGCTTAATTTCCAGTCTTCCTGCTTTATTTGTATTTTTTTTCTCTTTTTTCTCTTGCCTGTAAGGAGCTTTAAATAGGTGCCATGGAAGATTTCTGACACATTGGAGAAAGGGAATTAAAAATTGCAAAGTAGTGTATTCCTGGACCATTGTGAATTATGACTTTTGCACATGATGGCCAAATACCTGAAACATAAACTTGGTCTGAGATTGTTGTCTTAGTACCTGTTAGATTCTCGAGAATGTTAAAAAATCAGAAATCTTCTGGGTGGATCAAGAAGGTAAAAAGAAGTTTGTTGATGGCTAAAATAGCACCATCTAGTATTGCCACCACAGAACCATCTAGAATCTCTCACTTCCACCAGGTGCATTCCTGGAAGTGGAATTGCAGTGTATTTTAGGTAAAAATTTTCATGTCTATAAAGGATCCTCAAATCAGAATTGGTAGCCACTGTTGTGGCTAGAACTAGATGCAAGGTGTCCTTTTAAGGGTATTGATTCTTTCCAGCTACTGCTTTCTTTGTTGAAATGACCAGGGAAACAGTTGAGGGCTGTCTAGCTCTGAAGTTATTTCTCTAGCATTGGTAGACATGGTCTGGTAGGCTCACCTGCTCCACAAGCAAAGCCTGGCCTGAACCCAACTTTTGGTAAAGCTGGATATTTTTGAGACAGAGAGGTAAGTTTGGCATGTTAGGGAGGGAAGGGCTACATTTTATGCTCTCTATTCATTTTATATGGGCTTCACCAGCTTTCCTGGAAAGGGTGAATGATAAGGTTCTTGGTAGCAGACAGAAATGTAGCTGTCACTTTGTGCACAAAATCTGCATGGGGTGGAGGGGACTGTTAAGTTTCCTCCCAGCCTTCTGTTGCAGAAGTGAAGCCCAGATGCTTCTGTCTTTCAGACCTTCACAGTTGATTTACACTGTTTTATATAGCAAAGATTGTTTTGCAAGGAAGGGATCTTTAAATATGCTTAAAAATAGAAGTCTACATCCTCCTTCATAGATTCAGAGACAGGGTGTAATAAAAGGGATCAGATTGAAGTGGTGAAATACAGTCTGTGTAAGAATGGTACATGCCCAACAAATGCCAAAGAGACTTGGTAAACCTGTTGGGTTTTTTTAACATAATAATAACAGCAGCTTTGAAAGGGATTTATTAACAAAAGGTACCTGCAAGGACGTGTCCTGTGTTAAAACTGATCCCTTGCATTAGGTTTGTGTGCCTGGGTGCAATGTGTCTCTCTCTTGCCACCTGAAAGGATGAGCTGCACAGCTTCAAATACAAGTAGAAAATCCTGATTTCATTCACACTTGTTGAATTGTTTTAAGTAGTACTCACTCTGCCTTTCAGCTGTGATCTCTGGCAAAAAGAGCTGTCTGGACTTGTGCCTTTTTTTTTTTTTTTATGTTTGAAAAGCAAATACTGATGAGGAAGAGGTGTTAAAGTATGTTATTGTACTTTACAACTGTCAACTATAATGTTTCATTTAGCTATATCTATTCAGATGCTCCCTCTGCAACATGGAGTGCCATATGCCGTTGTCCCTGTTAGTAAGCAAGTCAGCGAAGGTTTCCCAGTCTGCATTTGTTTTGTATTTGGGCCACTGAGGAGCTGTGGTCCAGTGCCATCTTTTATTGATAGGGCCAGCAGAGGAGGAATCTAATGAAATTATCAAAGCTTTGAATTAATTATGAACTTGAATAAGAAAGCTAAGCTCTCTAGAGCCAAGGATCTCATTACCCATTCATTTCCATTGCATCCTCTTATGGAGCAGAAGGCAGGTTCAGCTACAGCTCCTACCCTGATTTTGGACTTTATTCAAACTTGCTAAACTTGCTAGCATCCACTTGTTATTAATATGTGGCTGGAAGTGTCCAGGGTGATTAATTTAACTCTGCTCTAAATCTTCAAGTAAATGGTAGATTTCCCTCCTTCCTTTCCTCTTACCTTTGCTGTGTGGCTTTTCATCATCAGACTGCCTGCCATACAAGAATTTCTGTTCTTTCTTGGTAAATGGGAAAAACTATTATTCAAGACTCAGGTTTTAACTTCCTGGAATTTAAAGAGTTAATCTTAAGAAATAACACTGCTACTTTATATCTCCTGGATATTTAGGTAAGCACAAACACTTCTAAAGTCATTATCAAAATTGTTTATTTCCTTATTTTAAAAGGCTTTATGGAGTAAGCATTTTGGCCCCAGAAGTGCGGGGTCATTGTGAGTGGTTTTCTTGTATGTTTGGGGTATTTTTGTTGTTGTTGTTGTTGTTGTTGTTCCTATTTTAAATTTGTTGGTCAGACTACAGAAATGCCTGACTTTGTCAATACTTTATGCTGAACAATTAAATTGGTTTGCTTGCCTGATGATTATTCCATTAAAATAGTTAAAAGTCTCTGAAAATGCAGTGGTTTAGTTAAAACAGATTATATTTATTTTAATTAATGGTAAATATGTAAAAATGTTCCTGCCAAATAAAAGCAAAAGCAGTGAGCCAAAGCTGCTGTGTAATATACTTAGTTCTTCTGGATATTTCCTCTTAAGTCTACCGGCAATGGTTTTCTTCTCCTCTTGCTTTTGTCCATTTCAGCAGATAATTTATGAATACATAAGCTCGAATCTATCAGTTTTCATAAGTTACAGGCCACTGTCAATCTTTAAAGCAGTGGCTAACTGCCTAATGGTCTCTGTGTATGTGTGTATTTGGGGAATCTAATAGCTTTTGGGGCAGGGGAATAACATTTTGTTCTTGTACTATCATTATTTTACCATTGTTGATATTTGTCTTTTTCTCTCTTCAGGCAGCTGCTATATTTAATTCTGCTTTTGGAAGTTTTTTGGTAAGTAATGCAGTATTTATAGCAAGTGCTTTAATAGTCTTATATTTAACAATCATGTGTGTTTGTATTCTTCACATTAGTGTTGGTGGAATTGTGCCTTTAGCTGGCAAAAATTTGAATCCTCTTTCAATTTATGTCACCACGCCATTAAATACAGATACTATAATTTCTTTTCTTTTTGTTAAACTCTTGAGAAGAGTAGTGAATAAATTGTCTCTGCTAATGATAAATTAATAATGTGTAAACACATCTTAATTTTTTCCTTAATGGGTTAACAGAATCTATTACTATGCCGATGTTTCAGACATGGGCATCAATATATTGATTTTTCTAATAAGGCCCATCAAATACTCATTATTTTCTATCAAGAGGCCATGGATTTTGAAAAGAAAACATGACCCAGCTGATCAGAGAGTAGATGCTAATTTACTCAGTGACTTGTCATTTGTTTAGCATATTTCACTGTCAGTGAAGCCACTCAATGTCTCTGAGGAACACACTAAAATAGCTAGATATGGGAAAGCAATCAATCCAGATGGAAATATAACCATTTCTGTAAAAAGCAAAACCAGTATTTGTGGGCCTAATGGTCTACAAAGATTCAGAAAGAACACTAAATAAATATATGTATGAAGAAAATAGATTTCTTTTATTGATACATTTAGAGAGACATTAACGAGTATTAAATAGAAATTATTTTATATGTAGGCAAGCTACTGTGACTGATTGTTTTGTTTATGCAGCTAATAATTGAATTTGGTCTTTTTTATTAAAATTTGTGCATGTTTATAGAAGTGTGCATGTTTAGATGTGTGTGTTTGTGATTCCAGTCTTGTGTCCCCAAGAGGAAGACTGTTATGTATAAAATGAATGAATGACAAAAGAATTCGAATTAGGAAATTAAAGTGAAAACTGCAAGTACAAAATAACTCGCTTTAGGAATATTAATTTTATGAAAAGCTGGAGTTTGGAGTTTTAGTATGTAAAACCGTACTGCCAAGAGAGAAACTTGCATGGCATTTTGAAGTTATGCATTGTGCTGCTGCTTTTTTGAGGGACTAGGTTAAGGTCAGGAGGATGGATGTTTTTTTGTGGGTATAGATGTCCATTCACATTTTTAAAATATCGATTCCCAAATACTTGTTCCTTTTTGTCACCTATCATGTCCTCTTCCAATGGGAAGAAGGTACTTTCACCTCAAATTGTGGAATCCCAGTGTTAGAGCAACTCTTAAGACTGTGTATGTGCATGGTATTTTCTCTCATTCCTTGCCACAAGCTCCTGTTTCTCTGCTGTCCCTAGCTTTTGGTTCAGGAGGTTTCCTTGAATACCCAAAGGCCTCAGTTCAGCTGTCATTAGGAGAATGTTTTTTGACTTCAAATAAGAATTGAGGCCCCAGAGCATCTGACTACAATGCCGGCTCCTGGTAAAGCAACATAAACATATTTTAATCTCTAGAACCTGTTTCTTCTTTCTTTGAAGAAATCTCAGTTAAAGAAGCTGAGCTACTTGGTGTGTTCATGTAATACTTCTGATTTCAGTTTTAATCTTAGTTCCGTTAATCATTGGAAAGTTCTATTCGTATGTAATTGCCTCATTTTGCTTTTTATTGACTTCAGAATTTTTTTGAAATCTTGGAGCAGCATTGCAGAAAACATTCTTGTTAAAAATTATTTCCAGGAAGAACTTCTTAAGAATATTAATGATTAGCTAGAATCAAACCACAGGACCAGCTGATTTTTTTTTTTTTTAATTACTGATTGTTTAACAAAATAAAATTATGAAGAATGAGATGATGGTAGGCCAGGGACTGTAATAAGTAGCCAGAGTTGTTTACCGGTTTCACTGTGCCATAGGTCTACTTGGTCTTTAATTGAACGGCTTCTGAATGTCGCTAGCATGGGGTTACTTACTTTGTAACTTTTTTGTGGACAACTTGTGAGTCATAAATAAATATTCTTGTTTGAAGACTAAACTGTTCTGTAAAATATAAGAATAATTGGCCTGTTTCTGAGAAAATAATGGAAGCTTATGGTGATGTTTTTGGAAGTTCGTCAGCTTATATTGGTGCTTAACTTACAGGCTTGGCTATAGGTAGAGATCCTATTTCCTGTATCTTTAATTTATGATGAATCTAAATCACATTTGCATTTGTCTTGTTGGTCTGATGATGTGCTGTCTGTACATAGGCTTAGATGTAGCCATGTACTTTTGTGACCGTAACCATATGCATGTGCTAGAGATAATTTAGAAGTATCTGACCATTGGCAAGGTTACAGTTTTTCTCACGTTCCTTGTCTTACAGTGTGTAGCACATGGGCACGTTGCTGCACTTGTGTGCAGCCCTGACAAAGCCAGGAGGACAGTATGTTGTTTGTCTCAGACTATGGCCTGTGGGCCAGTGCTTGTGTATAATAGTGGGAAGCAAACTGATTTGAAAGGGCTGAAAGATGTGCTAGGCTTTTAACTCCTTTTTTTTGGGGGGGGCGTGGGTTTGTTTTTTTTTTTTAACTCTTTACTCATTTTTTTAGACTAGAAAATGGGCCTTGAGAAAAATAAGCCATGGAACAAAATGTCTGAAGGAAAAGAGCCTAATTTTAGTATGATACTGAGATGAGTTGTTTAGATGAAACAGAGCACATTGTGTTAAGCAAAATGTAGAAATGCCAAATATGTCTCGATAAGCAGAAACACACTTATATTCAGCATCTGGAGGTGTTTTCACTAGTAAGGAGATTTACAAAAAATATCAGCCCAATCACAAAGTAATTCCTTTTAAACTCCACCAAAGCCCATATTCCTATAAATATACAGGCAAAACAATGCATGGAATTACATATTCATATTTACACTTAGTTTAATAATGTCCTGGGTCTAATTAAAACACAGTGTTTTAAAGAACTAATTGTTAAAGTATTTTTATGTAGCTAGATTAGTAATAACTAACGATAGATGAATTCAATTTACATAATTTTCAGCCAAGAGAATATTTAGAATCATACCACTGAGGATTGCTTTGAGTTGGGTAGTTAATACCATTATCTCCTCCCCTTGTTTAAACAGTTTGGTTTACAATAATTATGGAACATAATAAGTGATTTCAGTTTTTCCTTTTAATGGGGCTTTAATAAAATCTGATAGCATTTTACTGATACTGGCTGGTTGGTTATCAGCAAGGTTGCTTCTGTAAAGTAAATGTATACTAAGATCTGCTGAGAGATAGAAAGCACTGAGGTAGTTGCTTCCACTGTGTGGGAGAGGATAATTTTGCACCTCAAGGCTAAAGAAATTGTTTGGGATGTTAAGTATGGGTCTGCTGAGATTCTTAATAATGTATGCATTACTGTGTTTCCTAAGCCTTTCTAGTCTGCTTCTAAAAGTTGTGCCTCAGCAGAAAAACAATGCTTGTTAATGTCTAAAGGGCAGAGCAATAGGCAGGATACTGCAAAACCTGTTTCACTGATGGTAGTTCCATGGTGTTTGCTTGAGTGGCTCAGCTCGTTCGACTTTAAGTTCACCAAGGCATAGCCCATCATTGGGCTGTTCATGCACTGAAGTGGAGACACGTACTCAATTGAGAGCTAAACTCAGTTTACAGTGACAATATGGTGCCATCTGCATGGAAGAAGGAGGGGGCCTAAAGTCTAGAAGAGGATGTCCTCAAAATGCTCTGCACTGCTAGACTAGAAACAGTCTTGTCTAATCTTTTTCTTCCACACATTAATCTCCTTTCTGCTTGAGAGACTGGGCTTGGAAACAGAAGAGTATCCAGGTTGTGATGTGAGCCAGTTGTCTTATTCTTTGGTGCCTTGGGGTTATGAACACTTAAGTGTGAAAGGAACAGCCATCAGGTTCACCTTAAACAAAGAATTGTAACCAAGATGTGAAAGTCTGTGGTGACATGAAATCGACAGAAGAGAGGACTCAGAGGACTCTGCTCTAGTGACCATTGCATTCCTGAGACAACAGAGCAAAGAGTGGCCAAAAATGAAAGTTTTGGTTGAGACTTCTTCCGATGCCGTCTAGGAACAGGTTAGCTTTCTTTGTTGAAACCTATGGGATGTAATAAGTCGTGTTCAGGCCACATAACTCACTCAGAAGGAAGGAATCTATTCTAACTGCTTATCATTTCACTAATCTCCTTTGTCCAAATTAAGTATGTATGGTTTGTTGTTTTATCTGTCTTTCGAAGGCAATAGAGATGGTTCGTATTGTCCAAAACTCAAATAATTTTTGGAAGCAGCCACTTGGCTGATCAAATCAAGGCTAGTGTTTTTAGTTACATTGTTTTCCAAATGAAAGCTAAAGCTAGCAGGGAATAGAAAAGTTGGTTTCTCACATACACAAAAAGCCTAGTTGGTTAATGAAAATGTATGGAATTCTTACCTACTCTGCTTTAGCAGGCGTAATGATTTACACAGCCTGACAGCACTAGTGCAGCAACTAAATGCATTAGTCATAGTGTCCATTTTTCTTGCAAATTTGTGACACAGATTTAATTATGGGAATGACCAGCAACTTACAAATCTAATTTTGGTAGGCTGAGCCAACTTTTTTGTTTTAATAACAATAGATTTTTTAGCAATGATTTCATTACTATTTAAAGAAATCCACACATATGGAAATAACCAATTGGCTGAATTTATTTACTTTATTTTACCTAATGGATGTTGAATGGTTTAGGTTTCTTTTTCTTATTTTTTTTTATTATTATCACTTTTTAGTATTAGTTATTTCTAGGATAAATATTCTTATCTGGCTTAAATATTTCTAGCACAAATATTGTAAATATCTTTCTAAACCCAGGCAAATGTTTGTTTACCCCTTTGTTCCCTCTTAATTGTGTCTTTATAGTATGAAAAGCGGCAGAGTAGTCATCTGGGATTCCCTTTTTACTGTGCTAGCTGTTTACAGGAAGATCTTGCCAGGAAGTCTGTTCACAACAGGTGCTGAATTCCAGATTCAGTCTTGTTTAATTTCAGAGCAGAGCTGCTTTATGGTGTACCACCTCACACTTGGAAGAGGTCTCTTCCTCTTTGAAGCAGTACAGTGTTGATCCTGGACCTTCCTCCAAACTTGGGTAGTTCTCAAAATCCTGAGCAAGTTCTCCCTGCTAATCAGCCACTTGGGAAGCCACCTCAGCCTTGAAAGATGGGGTTTTGCATGAGTGGAAGGGGATGGCAGCTCTCAGGAGCAGTGACTCTTTAGACCAGATACTATGTACCTGGCAGGAAGAGTTTGGATTTTGTGGAATTTAAATAGTCTTGGGATCCACTTATGATGCTTTACTGTAACTTTCTCTTATTTTGTGCCTAGTGCTTGGCTTTCTTATTGTTATTTAGTATCCTCATTTTGATTTCTGCTATCATTATCTAAAATCTCAATGTAAGTTTGGGCACCACCAGCAGTTTCCAGATCTTCCAACATTTGAAAATGCATAGGCCTTCTCTGTTACTGTGTATTTGTGCTTCCAGTGTACAGCATGCTCAGTTTAATACCTAAGTTTGAGTAAGTTTGTTCTGTTTTGGTACAAGCAAGGCAGAGTAACAAAGCTCACTGTGATGAAGACCTGTTACTGTGGGCTTAAGAAAAGAGCCCTTGATAACATGATTATTTTGAGGGATGGCTAGGCATGTGCACCCATCCCAGTAGTCATTCATTCATTCATTCTCTCTTTGTGCCCCCTGATTCAGTCCCTCCAGCCATTTTTAAAATAGAAGAAGTATATATTCTTCTGTTGTAATAGAAGAAGTGTATAGTATATATATATTCCTGGTGCAATAGCCAGGAAGTTAAAAAGAAGGAAATGAGATCTTGCTACCAAGGGACTGAGAGGAATGAGGTGGGGGATAACTGAAAATCTCCTTATTACAGCACCTACTGTATGGTCTGTCAGATTTGAAAAGACCAGTGAAGTCAGTAGGGATTGACATGGCCAGCCAGTGCAGACTGTCTGAGAACCAGTTAACAAAAAACAGCCCTGCTGTTGTTTATCTTTGAAATGTTAGGGTGATAGAGAGTAGGTAACAGTAACCTGAAGATGAAAGAAAATATGCCATGAAGTTCTCAGAAAAGTGTATCCTCTAGAAGGCCAATGGTGAGTCTCTACTTTTTTTTTTCAATGTCTAAGAGGAAAATGCATTGAAATCTACATAAAAACAAAACAAAAAAAGAAACTACTAGCTGTCAAATGTTTATAAACTATGTGGGCTGTAGCTGGTCTCAGTGCTTTCTTAGTTTTCCCATTAGCTTTTGTTACTGACCATTTAATACATCTCCATCAGACTTATGGGACTCAAGCAGCCAGTTTTTCAAAAAAGGAAAAAAAGTTTATTTAAAGGTACCAATAAGTAGGCCATTAAAGATATCACTTTGTATTCTCTTTGCAGCCCCAAAATAATTAAATACTGTATTTTAAAAGATAAATATATTTGTATTCTTCTTTTTCCTCTTCGTTATATGACAGCTTAACAGTAGGTTACATCTACTTTTTTGTCAATAACCCTATCTAGTGCTCTTGCTTGGTGTGGTAACTTGCTTGGTGACTGCCTCTGAGACAGTATGTAGAATACCTCCCCCCCTTACTTTTTCCTAATTTGTAAAATTCATCATTGCCCTCTTTACTGTGAGAATATATAATTTTTGTCAGAAGAATATGCTTATTTTGGGCTATTTTTTCTGTTTCTGCTTGCTTTCTGTTAATGGTCAGGACTTGGGGGAGAAAAAAAAATTGCATTAGGGCAGAACTTATGTGCAGATCATAATGTTGAAAAGGCCAGGTACTGGTTTGTGATATTTGCTGGTCTTCTGTGTTGCAACTGTTTCCTGTCCTTTTACTGCAATACAAAGAAAATAAAATTAACAGGAGGAGTTCTCACTAGTTCTGTTAGAAAGTAAGATCAGGATGTCCTATTTCTGGTTAAGTCACTGATGCTTATATCATGGAATGATATCATATCACTTACTTGAAATTAGTTTTAAAAATGGTTGCATTGAAAAGCTGCTTTACTGATTTATGACAAATGCTTGGAGAAATATTTCCATGCTTTGCTTAAAAAGGTGAAAACTTTCACTACAAAACATTGAACAATTTATTTGTAAAACAAAATTTCCCATTCTTGCAAATAATTTTGTCTGTGGGAAAATGTGCTTGCATTTATTGGTTCTTTACATTGGGTGGGTTGAAGGAGAAATTGAGAAGGGAGGCAGTATGAAAAACAATTTGTTTTTTATTTTGCCCTCTTTGTAGTATCTTTTAACAGCAGAAGAAGCAAAACTGCGTTCCTCTAGGGCTGTGGTTGTGCACAAACATGTAGTAATTTGGCCTGATTTAAGGGTAAATGTTCCCTGCAGAAAGATTTGGGAATGCACAAAATATGTAATTTTCTCCCTTCCTTTTAAAAAATTCATCAAAAGGAAATGAAAATATTTTTAGAATCGACTGTTAATGTTCTCCCCCAACGTTTTAGCTTCTGATGGAAATGGTCCAATGATCATTCGTCTGTGCTGCAGCTTTTAGTCAGCTGCATGAGAAGAGTGTGTGTTGGGTGAGGGCGTGTGGAGAGAAATCATCCCTTCATTTGGAGCAGGAGTATTTAAACTCCTGTCTTCTGCTTCATTGGCACTTTGAACTAGGGCTGCTGCAAGGAGGAGTTGGTTTCACCTGGCATCTGCATATGCTATAAAATACAATCTGGTATGCTGAAGTGTCACCTACATGCATACACTAATCCAGAATGGAGCATGGACCTCTTTCTCCTTGTGTCTGCCAAATGTGGATTCGGCAGCTAGCAGGAGTTGAATTCCAGAAAGCAGAATGCATGTTTCATGACATCCCATTACAAACAGCAGTACCAGTGCTGTATTGTTCTATGCAAACCTTCTAATCCAAAATACATTAATTTATTAAGCTTCTTGATTTTTGGCCCAGAACAGGTTAAAGGATGGTTTTTTTTCTGTGGTTCTTCTCTATCAGACCTAGCAGTGCCTGATCAAAACTCAGCAGTCCACGAATCGGCAGCCCTCAGTCTCTTGGGATAAAAACAAGAGGGACATCGTTATTACTATAAGTTGAGTGGCTGGAAACCATTCCTCTTGCTGTCAGGGTGACAAATACTGTCTTAATGGAAGTGCCAGAGGTTAGGTCAAAAGCTTTCGCGAAGTCTTTAACTCAGCTAGAAGGCATGGTTAGCATAAAATCGGAGCTTCCTTCAGAAATTCATGTTATTATTTGCTGTTAGCCTTTTAAAATGCACTTCTGGGAGACCATCATGACCCTTCAGTATGGGACAGCAGTAGTTCATTATTTTGTTTTTTGAATGGCTGTACTTGTGTTATTGCTGAGAGGTTCCTTCAGTATTATTTTGTCTTAGTTTCTTTCAAAGTATCAAAACAACTCTCAGCTTTCATCCTTAATTCACACGTTTGGAAATATCAGTTATTGTGAAGGCAGGGAGGGAAATACTTTAATTGATGATCTGTCATTATCTGGCTTCTTTTAACCGTGTTCTGTCAGTTGAATAGATTTTTCGTTTTGCTTTATGTAAAACCAAAAACAACTGAGAAAAAGGCACCTCAAAACCCCAACCCAAACCATCTTTAATTCCTTCATCTTTCTGGAGGCTTACTCAGACAATTTATCATCTTTCTTGCATGATATGTGTGTGCTTTCTAGGATCTTCTTTCCCCCTCCTTCATTCCCATTCTCCACCCACTTATTGCTGGTTACTGTCATATGCTGATACGTTGTTTATTTGTTGCTTCTACTTTTTAAAAAGGCTGTATCACAAAATTCCTTTTCTAAAATATTTTCTGAAGGTACCTTCTTGATCAACTCCAGTGTAAGGGCTTGTTGAAAGAATGGTTAATGCTGCCTCTTCCCTGTTAGCTGGTAGAAGATCAGACTAGATGGTCATCTGACTTTATCTATGGAAAAACTCAGTATGTTGTATGGACTATATGTGAGCTGTGACAGGGTGAAGAATTTGAAAATTTGCTGTTTTTTCTTCCCAATAAAAAGAATTCTTTTTACTTGTATCAAAATTTGGTGACCACTGTATGTCAGTGAGAGAATTTTGTATCTTAATATATGAAGGTGGGGTGTCACTTTGTAGTGTGGTACGATACAGGTGCCAATGTTGATGCTCACCTGAGTAGAAAAGCCATTGTAGCTTATTCCTCCAGGTGCATTTGAGGCATGTGCTCATAGCCTGAAAATACACACCTCATTGTGCTTCATTGCTTAATTGTGGTCTAGATTCTTTCACACATTTTTACTACTCTATGGGAAGTGACTGTTAACTATTTGAAGGAGAGCTATATTACATAGGATTAGATATCATGAATAATGTGAAAGCCAGGGTTTTTTAAAAAACCTCAAACCTTTTAGTAAAATGGAGTGTCAAATATATGAGCGCGTCTTTCAAGAAATGATCAAAAAACATGTGAAAAGTTCCATATCCTTTTTAAAGTCAAATAATTATCCACAATCATAATTTTTTGTTAGATGGACAGTACAAAGATGAAAGAAAATTTTATAGATAACATTGCACTTCACAGCTGACTGAAGCAGGTGTTAGAAATGCAGATTAAGTATACTGACTAAAGACTATATAAATTTGAAGTGAAAATGCCACTGGTCTACTTGCAGTACCCTGCACATGTGAAGTTTCAGATAGTTAAATTATTAATTGTATTGTGTGAGATAGTGCAGCAGTTAGGGAGAAGGTCCTTGTGCATTTATGATGTTTTTTTTTTCCTGTAATCTTTTTAATGGTACATGATGTGCTGCTGACAGAATTTACTTCATTGTGGAAGTTTTGCTGTGGAAAGTGAGTACATAATGCAGCTAGATAAATCAACAATGTAAGCTTATTTGCCAATTAGGTGTTTTGCAGGAACATGCAGTCCAAACACACCATTGAGGGTAAATACAATTTCTATAAATTAAGGAAGCTGAATGTTAGTGTTGCTGTATAAATCCTTAGTGCAAAATTTGTGCTTGGTCTTTCAGCACTCTCCTGTTGTAGTAGTGTAAGGTGTTAATTTACAGGTTGGTCTTTTCTGGACTTCATAGGCTTTGGGTCAACATTATGCTTCATGATGTCCTGGTTTCAGCTGGGATAGAGTTAATTTTCTTCCTAGTAGCTGGTACACTGCTGTGTTTTGGCTTTAGTCTGAGAATAACATAGATAACGCTCCAATGTTTCTGTTGTTTGCTTGAAGAGTGCTTACCCTAATCTGAGAGTTCTCAGTTTCCAATGCTCTGTCAATGAGGAGGGGCACAAGAAGCTGGGAGGGAACAGAGACAGGACACCTGACTCGAATTAGCCAAAGGGGTATTCCATACAACAGCACATCATTCTTAGTGTATAAACTTGAAGGAGCTGGCCAGGAGGCGCTGATCACTGTTCAAGTATGGGCTGGGCATCAGTCACTGGGTGATGAGCAGTTGTGCATCACTTGGGTTTCTTTCCTCTTCTCCATTATTTGTTGCTGTTATGTGTTTTTGTAGTGTTTTGTGTTTTTTGTTGGTTTTTTTTTTTACTTTATTTCAATTATGAAACTGTTCTTGTCTCAACCCAGGGTTTTACCTTTTTTTCCTTATTCTCCTCCCCATCCTACTGGGGAGGGAGAGAGTGAGTGGCTGCGTGGGACTTAGTTGCTGGCTGGGGTTAAACCACAACAGATATACATGTGACTTACGTGGGTGATGTGAAGTATGTTAGGTTTTTGGTAGGAGGGCACTGGGAGATGAGTAAGGGTATTTTCTTTCCTTCCAGCAACTCAGTAACCTGCTAATAAACTGTACTAGCCTGTGAATTTAATTTTGTCATGACTTATCAAGTGCCTGGAGCTAGTAATCAATCTGTAGGAGGTCTAATTCTCAGATAGATTAGAATTGGAAGTGGATTGGGAGATATAATCTCTTAAGGAAAGTGAGGAGCAGTACTGAGGCCCTTGCTCAGCATGAGGGACCGTCAGTTTTCTTCTTACTCCCAGCTGTTTTGAGAAGAAGGTGACAGGATCTCTGCCTAGCATCTGGCTAGCAGGGGAGACAATAACTGGGACATGGTGCTGTCCTCCATAACCTAGAATGACTGCAAGGGAAAGACAGCTTTTGCTGTGGATATTTTCTTAGTATTTCCCAAATCTGCTGGTTCTAAAAGTATCTTGTCATGAAAGAATATTTTTATCTTTATTTTTTTTAATTGACAGTATTGTTTTATCCCTCAGCTCATGGGGAGTGGTATTTGCGCTGGCAGCAGTTGTGCTCTGACTAGAGGAGCTAGTCCATAGTCTGTAAATATCCCATATAGGGTTGAGAAAGCTTGGTTGTAATGAGTGGAACATATACTCAAGGGATTCTCCAATGCCTCCTAGGAGATAGAGAGCATGCAGTTGGTAAATCAGTCACTTGAAATTTGAAAAGGCTATAAATAGTTGTGTTTTGCATGTATTTATTTTTTTCCATAAGAACAACAAATAAATCCCAAATGTTTCACTGTTTTCCATGCACCTCTACCCATAGGCACCTAGGCCTAGCTCTGTTTCTCTCTCATTTCTGATAACTGATGCTTACATACACGTTTTTGTTCCTTCAGCGATGGTTATGGTATCTTTCCCTGTCCTAGAATTGAGTTCCCTACAGTGGGTGCAAAATCATATGAAGTTGTATAAAGTCCCCAGAAAGATCACTTGGTGCATTTGCAATACAGATAATGCACTATAATGAAGGAATTAGCAAAATAACAATGTGAATTTTACTCTAGCCTTAACTCATATAGCATGTCAGTAAGATTTTTCTGGTCATTGACTTTGAGAAACAGCTTCTATCCATCTTCCTTACTTTGCAGGCAAATTAAACCAGAGAAAAAGATTACATAGTTCATTTTACGTAGGTGCTTCGTTTTACAGGCTGTGTTGTGTCCCCAAGAAAGAACTGTTACATGAACTTACGTGTAAACTGTATTTATTATCGTTATTTTCCATATTTTTAGTAGGGAGTTAAAATACAAGCTGAGCATCACTGTAACACAAACAGCTTGTAAAATAATAAGATCTAGATGAAGCCTAACATTTATAGGATACTGCCTTATCGCTTAGTTTAGTCACTCAGTTAATACAAGTAGAAGTATGGCTTTTACTGCCCTTTTTTCCTTTGTCCTCTTTCAATTATAGTGTGGGCTTCCCAGCACAGCTGTCCTGTCTGCCATTTTTGTCTTCCAGTTCCCAAATCCGATTGATGTGCATGCATATTCAAGTCAGAAAACTAAAATAGAATTTCATCATTACTATCTCAGTTTGCTTACCCTGAAGCAGAGTTTGCAGAGGGCTGATCCTCCCCCCATTCATAAAGGTCTGTCAAAATGGGATACTTTGAAGACATTTGGAAAAATATATGATCAGGATCCTGCTGCGTCAAGCTGTGGCATAATTATTGCACTGTAAATGCTTGCAAAGCATTATGCTGGCTTCTTTTTTACTTTTCAATGCGATTTAACTCTTGGCATTAAAATTGTTATGTGAATTCAGATAACAGCATAGTCCAGTGGCAGCTGAACTTGTGTTGAGAACATCTCGATCCACTGTTATCAAATAATATACAGAAAATTATATCATCTGTAATATATGGGAGGAGGTATATTTTGTTCTGTTTGCTGTTGGAATTACTTTAAAATCTGTTAAGAACCCTCTGCAGCTTCTTTCAGATAATTATTGTGCTTTCTTTTAGGGGCAGAAAAGGCCATCCCTGATAGAAAAACCACTGCAATCTTATCAGTCTGTTTCATAAAGCTGTTCAAGCACTCTAGATTAGTGTGATATAGATTAAGACTTCTAGGCATTTGTTTTGCCACAGTGGTAGTCACTGTCTCTAGGTTGTCCCGGTAAATTTTTGGTTATATATTTGGTGTATGGATTTCTTAAAGCCCTGTCAGAGTAAGTTGTAGTTTCTTCCTCTTTGGAGAACTAGCAAGAGAGAGATCCAGCAGTCATCAAAGTTCAGTCAAACACTGACATGTCCAAGCAGATTAAAAAGAAGTTTGTGATGGAGAAGGGTTTTGGGAAAGGAGAGCCCTGGGGAGTGCAAAGTCTAAATTAAGATGATATATTGGAGAAGCATAATCGAGAGAGGATCAGCAAGAGGAGTGCTTGGATTGTGCTGGCTTTGGTGCATACAAAATGGCAGTGCAGAAGGAAGAACAGCAAGTTCTGGGTTAGGCTGGATGGGGTCCCCTGCCTGAGAGCTCCTTTTCAGGTGGAGGGTACACACACCACAACTGTCCTGCACACATTCCCTCTGCATTGCCACATCCTCTGCCTATCCGTTGTTCTCGCTCCCATGGTTCCTAATTGTCATCAGAGATACAGGAGGCCTCATCCAAGTAGTTGTGCGAGAGCCAACACTAACATAACCCGTTTAAGCTGTGAGATGGGAACATCACTCTTCAGGGTGTTAACATCAAGTGAAAGCTGCTATAGCGATAAACTTCCGGATTAGATTTTACAGACTGATTATGTTACAAATACCCCAATAGAAAAATAATTGGTTTATGACATTATATGGTAAAGTTCTTGAACTGATCTCATAGGGAGTTAATTTTCATGGATAATCGGACAGTAATCTTGTAGGGCCTCTGGGTGCTCTCCTCCAGGTTTTACAGGATATAACTTAAATCATGGTGAAAAGCTCGTCAGCAGGACAAAGATGCTGAGGCACACCTTGTGCCATTAAGATTCTTTCTGATCACCTGTACAATCATTAACTGAAATGTTATTTCAGTGGAGATTTAGCAAATTCAAGAATTTTTTGAGCTACTTTCCTGGGTGTATGAGTACTGTGTTAGCTGCTCTAGTGCCTTGCGTTTGTAATGGAGCATCAGTCCTTCTGCCACTCGCGAACTGTGGTGCACATTGAGTTGCGCATACCTGGCATAGTGAAGGTGCAGTGTGGGTGTATTAATAGTACGCAGACAGAAATGGTTTTTGAAGTTTTTTCTGAAAATTATATTATAATAATTAGGACTTAGTTATGAAAGAAGTTTTTTCCTTTCCTAATTTTTTTAACTCCATTTAAGCTTACTTCCATTCTAGAGCAAAAGAGTGTAAATCATTACTTTAAATTAAAACACAGATACATTTGTTGCAGTGTAAATGTCTGTACCTAGAGTTGCCTTAGATTAGCTGTTGCACAAATGTCCGAATTCAGTCTGTATTAAATACCATAAGCATCTCAAAAGGATGTGTTGTTTCTGTGCTTACCATTGGCATGTACAAAGAGTATTTTCTCACCATGATCTAGTAGTCATGAACAGAACTGACTGGTTTACATATAGAACTATTAGATTTGCACTTGAGTCAAGCGTACAGCTTTGTCTGCTCAGGCCATAATCTCATACAGTATCCATACTTACGGTAGCACCTTGCGTAGACAATACTACTATCAGGAGCTGGATTGCTGATTCCCATTTGATTTTATAATGTGCTGAACACCATGGTACATGCATGAGTAATAGAAATGTGAAAAGAAGAAACCTTTTCAGTATAATTCTTATGACAGTATCTTTTTAGAACCTGGGATTTTTTATTAGAAATACTCAGAGGTTTTATTGTGTAAATTACAGAAGAAGCATTCCTGAAGTCCTTAAGAAAGAACCATTCTTTTCCTCTGCATCATGATAAATGTAGCAATTGTGTGTGTATACTAGAATAGATCATATTGAACATCCCCTGAGCTCCTTTTGCAGACAAGTCCTATCTCCACCATGACAAAATTCCCATAAGAGTTTAAATTATTAATGCCCTGGAATCTGCGGGGTTCAGCAGATATGTTCAGTGTTATTGATGGCAAACTTCATTCCTTTATTCCTAAGACCCATAATGAAATAGGGAGTCCCTCAAATAACTACATTTCGTGTTTAGGCTAATTTTGTAGAGGCCAGTGGGCTTTGCCTTAATGTGTGTAAATATAATTTTTCTCTTTTACAGCAGATTGTGTGGTAGATGGGAATGAGACTTATTTGGCATTAATTTATGAATCCTTCCAGCATTCTCTGTGTGCTGCACCCTGTGCAGGCAAGATGCTCTAATTACACTTACTCTATATAATGAGAGCTTTTAATGACAATTACTGATTGTAGTTGCGGATGTTTAGGGACCATTTTTTCTATCTTAAGATGATGTATTGGCTTTCACAAGAGAAGACTTTTATTTTCACTTTATGCAATATCTTGCCTTCCTCCCCCGGCCTTCACAACTGCAAGGCTGACTGGTGAAGCTGCTGACATGTAGCCATAGAGTATTTTTGTTCAGTTAATTTGAGTTCAGGTGATATCATTTGTCACTGTTTTTCATTTCGGAATTCAGGTCTGCATATTCACATGTTCTTTTTCATAGTAATTTAGTATTTGGAGTGATGTTATACAAGTTGCATTTGTTTTATATAACAAGATAAAACTCTACTTCACGCTGAATATGTCACTGCCATGTTAAGCAAAGGCATTTACGAAAGCTTCATTTTCCCTCAATGTACTGGTATAAATGATATTTTAATACGAGTCTGTCGATTTTAAATAGGAGTAGGTTTAATCTTAGTTCCAGTTTTCAGTTAGATTAATTATAGTGGAAAACATCAAGTCCCCTCAGTCCCAGATTGCTAAATTGCTTTGCATAGGGCCTGCTTGCTTTTTTTAAGTAAGGCTGTGAGCATACTTCTCATGGACTGTCATCTTTAAATATCAATACAGATTTGGGCATCTTCCAGTTTAACGGTCACTTGAGAAAGTGAGCTATCAATAATTGAAAGATCAGTTTAACATTTGTGAGGAAGGGACAGTTTAAAGATTATATCCTGCTCATCCCCTTTCACTTTTATATACTAGTTTTGTTTAGAGGTATCTTTCTTTGTTTTGGTTCCTGCTCCTGGCAGTCTTGTATTGGTATGGGAAGTAAAGCCTTCTTGTAATTCCAGAGGAACAAAAGGGAACATAAGAACTGCCGCTTTTCCATCACTTAGGTCTATTTATTCCCACACATCCCTGCAGCTGCTATACTTTCCATTGTCCTAGTGCAACTAGGAGTGAGAGTGGGCTGGAAGACCTGGTCTGAGCATTAAAATAACGCTTCTTTGTTTGTTGTAGCTTTCCTGTGCTTTGTTCTGTTTTAAATTCTGACCATGACAGTAGCCTGGTTTATCATACAGCTGTCTTAAGTGAGAAGATGCTATTCCAGCATGTGGGAACAGAAGTAAAAGGCTGGATGAAAGAGGAAAGAGAGTGGCAGCTTCTGGAACTCATTTATAGCTGAAGACAACACTTAAGTAATCAGACCATAAGAAGGATTGTATACTACTTTATTTCTGTTGGCTACAAACCTTGGGCCTTAAGACCGAGTTCAGTATTTTACTAATACTATTTATATGTACTTCACGTTTATTTCCTAATTCTGCTAATGTGGTAATGAAAGGCTTTCATGAAGTCATTTCAGGTCTTTAGTAGAAGGAGCCAACTCTTCTACTGTGTGGCACAGTTTCCAGAAGGAGTTTGTGAAATTAGAAGCTTAATTTGTCACTCTGTTAGCATGATGTATCGCTGCCTTCTCAAAGTATTGAGTGTACGCAGATGCTTTAGACTAAAACATTGCAGAGGCTGGTGTCTGTTATTTGAATTCATAACTTTGGACTAGCTTGGGCAACCAAAATTGCACAGATAGCTGATACAAACAGCCTGGTTAAATGTAAAACAATGATCGTCTTCTAGGACCAGTAATAGAAAGCAAGAATCCCACTTCCCTGCTCTGGCACTGGTTCATAAATACTTGTGTTACTGGCACACAACATGCACTGTGTTTTGCTGTACAGGGTGATTGAATTTTGCCTATGATTAAAATGGAATAAGTCTGGGTTGCAATCACCAGGGTAGACATGCTGTGATTGGATCCAGTCTCTGGATCTCACAGGCTTATATACCCCTGGGTGTAGACTGTGGTTAGTTTTGCTTCCTAGCAGAGGACCTCTCTATTACACATCAGGTTATGCTTGATCTTGAATAGAAGAAAGCTGGCCCCGAGATGGTGGAACCAGGATCTTAGTCCAGAGATCACCAGTACATAACATGGGTGCTGAAGAAGATACTAAAGAAGAATTTGAGTGGCACAGACAAGGTCAAATGCTGGGAGGCACAGCATCTTGAGAGCTGTCTGTGAAAAGTGGGAACTCCCAGTTTCTGTATCCCAGTAAAACTTGAAATTAATAGAAATTGCAAGAACCTCACACAAAAATAGGGTTATCAGCACCTTGCTCTTGCTAAGCATATCTGGGCTGCTGAGTTTCTGAACAGACTTGCATCTCTGCTAGCAGGCTTAGCCTCTGATTTCAAAAGTGGAAGTGCAGCCTGAGAGAACACCATTACAAGGATTTTGGCCCAGGCTTAGCCAACCTGTTCTTTATGCTCATTATTTTAATGTGTCTCACACATACCCTGCCCTTATCTAGTGATGAGTTGAGGCCTTAATTTTCTAATTACCCTTAGGAGGAACCACTTGTCAGGAAAGCAAAGAATCATGGACTTCTGAAAATTAATTTCTTATTCACAGGTCTTATGCAGCAAGAGAGTTTCCCTCAGAAATAGTGTCTAACACTGCCTTTCCTTTGCTCTTCTGTCACTGCTTCTGGGAGTCTTGCATTTGTGCCAAGCAGTTTTTACTACCTTCTTGGCTCACTGAGCATATTTTTTTGGCATTGTTCTACTTCTCTTGCTGACAAAAGAACCAGCCCTTTCAGAACTGGCCAGTTCCCAAGTCTCTCTCTTTGCTGCAAATTGGGTGGTAATTTCAGCTCTTAACCCATGTCTTCATTTCTAGTGTTCTCTTCTCAGGCCTTCCACCTCTATGTAATTCAAAGTCCACACCACAGTTAGTGGAAAATACACTTGTATTGAACAAGAGTCCTTCTGCACTGGTGTGTTTTGTTTGCTCTGTGGTCACACCATCTACTTGGTGTCAGGCATCTGTAGAGGTTTCTAGTGGAGCTTGCAGAAGGTGGTGGTGGTCAGCATAATGGTGGTAGCACTGTGGATCATGGACTGAATCTCCCCTCACAGTCATCCCTAATGCACAGACAAAAAAGTGTATCACAGAGACTACAGAACCACTGCGAGAGTTATTGAGTATGACAGCAGAAAATTTGGAAGAAAATTTATTTTTGAAGCTTATACACTTGATTTTTTTTATTATTATTATTTTTTCAATGTTTAATGGAACTTTTCCTCTTAAGGAGGACTAAAAGGGTAAAACTGTGTGTGAAAAGCATGCAGGGATTTACTATGTGACCAGAGAGAAGCACTTTCAAGTAAGTCAGACTTACCTGCTGGAAAGGACATCTTAGATGTCTTATGTCTTTTCTAGGTCACTGTTAATCTTTCCACTCTAACTGTGATTAAAAGTTGTTTCTGTCAAGCAAAGATATAGTATCCTCTTCAGGTTGGTGAGCAGGTTTTAGGTTATATCTTTTGCTAGTCAGTATAACTATAGGCTGTTAGGTCAGAGGCTGTTGTTTTTTATACCTGCCACAGTAAGATCTTTATGTGGGGTCCTGCAGGAGACTTGAGTGATGCAAATTTCATTCCATACAGCCCTGAACAATGTTGAAATGGCTTGGAGAGGAGTATTTTATGGCATGCTTTGGATAGATTTTCTGTAGTAAGTCAAACCAGAGTCACTTTGCCATGGATTTGTGATCATTACAAATGCATTGATTTTGGTAGGCTGTTTAGGTGGATGGAATTAAAAAAGTGAAAAATACATCAAATTAGTTAAATAATGAACTTGACCTTTTAAAAGAGATTTTATCATTTGGGAGCTAATCTTGTTTGAAAAGAAAAAAAGGGAGAAGGCAGGAAAGTGCATTTGAAAGTAACTCAATATGGGCATAAGGTAGTTTGCTGTGTTTCAGTGATGACATCCCAGCTGTTCACAGTTGATTGCTGATGCCTTGGCAACATTGGAGAACACTAAGCTTCTTGCTTTGCTTGCTCTGCTGCTTTTATAAAGCAAGCAATGTGCTTCAAGTGCTGCAGTCGTGTGGGTTTATAGTACATTTCAAATAAGGGATATATTTTGCCAAATGTGTTTACTGGTTCACTTCAAGTTGCCCTGGTTTTGAGAGTTCTTTTGGTAGATAGAGGCAGGGAGCTGATGATGACGAATGTTCCTGTCCAGCAACTGTCAGGGTTTTTTTATAGCAACTTTTTTTTTTCTTTTTTACAGCACTTTTGAAAGGGAAGTGTGATCCAGTAAAATGGGATTTTTCTTAATCTGAGGTGCAATTCCTCACTGACTTCTCTGGTGACAAAGACAGTTTAAGAGGTGACAACCCTGCTTTCCGCTCCTCTCATGCTGAAAAAAAAAGAGGTGCTAACACGTTGGTTTCTTGGGCCATGTTTTAGATCTGTGCAGAGACATGAGCTGAGTTTGAAAACAAAATCCTAGGTTTTATTTTCCCCACTTTGTGTCTGTGATCCATTTTAGAAATGGTCTCATGTATTCCTGAAGAAAAGGTGGTTAACTGTGGCCAAAGGAGAGGAGCTAAGGGTAGCGATTTATTAGTCTGTTTTGCTGGAGAAGACTGAAGTGAAGCTGTGTCTTGTGTAAATTTAAAAGGTAAAATTCTGTCCTGATGAAAATCAATGGAAAAAGCTGTTCTGGTGCCAGAGTGCAAGGTTTCTTCAGTAAATGTTTTGCTACAAAATGGAAGGATTAGAAAGAGAAGTTGCTTTTTAGGTGGTGGGTTTGTTTGTTTGTTTTTCTGAGTAGTATATTTTGAAGCTTATCTTGTCAAGTATTGAAGTGCTGCAAGCTATAGCCAGGAAAAAAACAACCAAGTGTGCTTCATATTGCTCCCTTATCACTCTTAATTACCTTATATAAACCGTATCACTCTCTACAACTACCTGAAAAGAGGCTGTAGCAAGGTGGATGTCAGTCTCTTCTCCCAGGAAACAGGCTGTAGGGCAAGAGGTCTCACATTGTGCCAGGGAAGGTTTAGCTTGGATATTAGGAAAAATTTCTTAATTAGGAAAAGATAGGAAGATTTTTTTTTTCCTAATCAGGAAGGGTTGTCAAGCATTGGAACAAGCTGCCCAGGGAAGTGGTGGAATCGCCATCCCTGGAGACATTTAAAAGATGTGTAGATGTGGCACTTCAGAAAGTGGTTTAGTGGTGGATTTGGCAGTGTTAGGTTAATGGTTGGATTCAATGATCTTAAAGGTCTTTTCTAACCTAAACAATTCTATGATTCTATGATATTTCATTCCAGTCTTGAAATCTGAGTATGGTTAGAAAAATGGAAATGCTATAAGCTCTTACACTAATTCTATTAATATATTGTGAACACTGCACTTCTTGGGGGGGTTTTAGTTGTTTAAGATCTTCCAGTTGCCATTTTTAATACCTGTGAGGTATGTCACACAGTTTGGTAGTGAAGTTAAGACTTAGTAATGCTTCTGAGGGTCATGGATATTACAAGAAAGAGTCTGGAAAAAGCCTGCTAGAGTAAGCTAATCAGGTGGAGCCTGGGCAATTCTGGCTTTTGTGCAAGAAATCAGAGGAGAAATGCCCTGTATGACTACCAGTGTTGTATCAGTGGAGTGTGGGCTACTCTGCCATAGAGGAGACCTCTCTCCTATCTTATCTGCTGCTTGATGAAGTTAAGTGGGGGAATCTTCTGTCCCCATTTATTTATGGACGGGTAATCTTATCCCCCAAAAGATGAATAAAGGAACAGTCTTTTCTGTCTAATTCATTGTTAATATAAACTGTGACATGCATGTGACACAGACAGTGTTCTTTGTTTCTCCTAGTAAGCAGCCCTTTACCTTCCCAGTGTTCAAGCAATGACAGTCAGGACAAATATAGCACATATTTAACATATCTTCTTAATCCATCATCTTTGCCAGTCTCTTACATCTTATGTTAAATGTTTTGGGTGTGTACTTTGCAAAGTCTTATCTTGTGCTGGATCTCAATACCTTGAACTCACTGTATAAATATCTACTGAATCCATTCTGTTCTGAGGCACATGAACAGATAGGTGCGCTTGTTCACTTCATGCCATTGCTGTTAACTTCTGTGGCTCTTTAGGGATTACTGTTAAAAATCAAGTAAAAAAAAGAAAATAAAATAAAGGCAACCAAACCAGACAGCCTCCCTCATATATCTATCTGTCTCTTGGCTTTCATTGCTGTCCTCTGGGATTTTTTACTATATGTCTCATAAGCCAGGTTATAGACTTTTGGAGGAAGAGACTGCCTGATAAATACATACAGTTTGCTGCACATTGGGTTGTCTAACCACTTAGCACTACTGTAAAACAAATAATGCAAATAACTGTTCTAATGCTGAGAGTCACCTGATAATTTGTAGATAAGCACTTATATCTTCTTTTCTATGCTTTTGTTTCTTCTGTATGTGTGTATGAAGGCTGCATACAGATGAAATAAGAGACTGATTAGCTGGCAATGTAGAGAAAAATCAGTGAAACCACCTACTCTGGCTGGTTGACAACCATTTGCATGCTAAACTGAACAAAAAGAAGAGGTGCTCTTTAGTCTGTGTTTCAGACACAGCAGCCTAATGAATTGTCCATAGCTATGAAAGCTATTAAACATAATTTGTTCTTGAGGGTTTTTTTAAGGGTTTATTATATTCTCTTTAAAGACAATCTGTTGGTGCTTTGGTACAAAAAGGAGGATTTATGTTTTTCACTGTACCATTAAATTATTTGAGGTGGTGCTACTTTTTTTTTTTTTTTTTTTTTTTTTTGTTAACCTACTTTGATAATACTCCTTTCTGGCTTCTCATCGTACAGAAAATATTTGAGATGAGAGCATGAGTGCCAAAATTGTGTACGAGAAGAGTATATAAGAAACCCCGTTCATTCATTCATTTAATGAACATTCAGCTGCCTGTGTTATCTCCATGTGAAATCAAGGCAACATTTAAGAAAATACTGTGCTTAAATATGCCATTTCAGAGGAAAGACAAAGAGAGTTTGCCAGGCCAAAGGGCAAGGTCATCAATTTGTATTCACTGAATGTGACACATATTGCATAAAGAGGATTTGATCAAACCTTTTTAATGTACTTTGTTGAAAAGGGTGAAAGGAATATTGCCATAATTGCCTACACTGTATTGGCATAAGAAGGACAGATGGCTACTAGAGAAGTCTTCATAGGTTTTCCCTTCAAATGATTGCAAGTATATGATAAGTGAAATCCTGTTTTTTGGATGGGATTGCGTTGATGTTGGTACAACAAACGCAGGTAGATGCATCTGCAGAATTTCCCCTAATCCAGATGCACTAATGTAGAACTAATTGGTATTGTAATTAATGTGCTGGGGGGTTTTGTTGTTTGGGCATTTGTTGTTTGTGGGTTTTGGGGTTTTTTTGGTTGTTTTTTTGGTTGTGTGTGGGTTTTTTTGTGTGTGTGTATGTGTGTGGTCTTTTTGTTTGCTTGTTTTAAACAAGTTACTACTGTCCTTAATATTGAGACAGCATGTCTGAAGATGGGGATAACCAAATAAAATATACAGGTGGCTGTGTTCTGTGTATCTCATTGACCACGGATGGCCATGCAGTTTCAGTGAAGTAATGCATTTTTCATCATGTCTGATTCACAATAGCACTTTTGGAAGTTATGGCAGTTTTGGCCTTGTATATACCCATTAACTGGATAGTTAACTTTTCAGGTAGATTCAGCAATGGAACAAGATTTTATGTTTATATTAATGAATTTTATTTTTCGACGTTTTCTACCCTTCTTTATGTCAATGAATACATTTGCATTTACTCTGTGTGTGTCCTGGTCATCTGAGATTCTGTAGTATTTTGTTCTGTCTGAAAACCTTTCCCCGTTGAACACATTATTCCATTAGGTATCAGATTTTGTTCAACAATTTATTTTTATCTGTCCTCTTTGTCCAAAAGAATAAATATCATGTTGGAGGAAAATCTCATACATTTTGCTAGCAGGTCTGTAATACTGAAGTGCATAATTTGGCAAGAGCTTGGGGCTATTCTCCTAGCTGTTGGACATTTTACATCACTCAGCCACCAGCGGTACATCTTGATTCATTAGAAAACAGTGAATGGGTAGGCTTTGTTTTCTCTGTAGCCTGGCAATGTTCACTCAGAAAGAGAGCAGTGTCCATTATGGTGTCTTAGCTGTCTGTGTAAGAAGCTGAGGCAGCGGGTGAGCAGAAAGCATCTAATTGCTAACAGAGATGACATATCTCAAATAATATTCAGACTGACCGAGTGGTCTTGGACATTGTAGCTGCACATATGTTCAACGAGGCTGGTACTATGGAGGTATTTATTTCTGGGTTCTGTGCCTGAGTTACTCAGAAGATAACTTCAGTGGAAAGGGAGTTTTTGTGCCACTTTGGCCTTTTAGCCTATTTTTGAATGCACTGTTCTTTCATAGCTCTGTCTGCAGTTTATTAGGGAGCTTTTTGTTGGATCCATTATTCTTCAAAGTCTTAATTAAATTGAACAGTGTAATTAATCTGTCATCTTAATTTGTAAAATTCTCCTACTATGTAGGTAATAAAGCAACAGAGAGATTCTGTGGCTGCTCGGTTGTACTGTGAGTCTGGATAGAAACAAAGAATGTGTACTTTCAATGAAAATAACTTTATACGCGGATGGCTGAGACTATTGCAGCAAAATATAATCTGTTATACTGGGACTGACTGGCTATTCTTTCTCTACCGGTGGCCAAGAACAATGATTTAAGGAACACCATATTTAAAGTTCAAGGCATTTGTATATGACACTTCCTCTGAAGTTCTCACATTCTCCACCTTTGTATTTCCTGAACTGTAATTTCTGTGTATGTAATAAGTTGCAGCAGGTTTATCTCTGCGAGCTTCTCCTATTTTCTCTTCAACTCACATGCATCTGGTTGTAAATATAATTCTTCTATTAGGTTTAATGGCAGAAGGTTCTGCCATATCTTCATATTGTGACTGTTCTTATGAGCTACTACTTTGGGTATTTTGTTGAAAGAGTAGGACATCGGTATATCAGAGGCTCACACAACAAATGGAAAACAAATAGCTCTTAGAATACGAATCTTCAAAAATAAAAAATGCTACCTGCAGGAGCAAAGCACAGCTTTAATTCCTGGTTTGAGATGGACATCAGAAAAACATGCATTTGTTTGCTGTCTGGTTAGGACTCATTTACTGAGGAGATCATTCTTTTCAGGAGGCTGGCCCAAAGTTACGTTTTTAAGATAAGGAACAGACTGGAACTGTTTGGGCAAAGGCATATATAGGTAACTTGTCTTTCCTCTGCTTTTTCCCTTTGCTGCTTTGAATATATCCCTTCTGATAGTTTCTGCTGCGTATCTTAACTTTTTAAACAGAACTTCTGTGCAAAACATCTTTCAGTGGTCAAAAGCATGTAATTTCAATTGTACCTTCGAAAAAGAAAAAAGTCAGAAGATGCCTGTGTGCACTGTTTGATGGGTTTATCTGTGATGTTAAAAATATGTGGGAGTTTCTGCTGTTTCTTAATGCAGCTGTTGATAGAAAAGAGGAATACAAATGTAACAAAGAATAACTAAACAGGCTCTTTGTCTTCACAACAAACATCAAAGAAAAAAGCACTGCCACCTCTTAATGTGAAAGGTTAGCAAGTGTGCATTGTTCTCTACGAAATTATTTTGCTCTTTTAAGTCAAAGTTAACTGGTTCAGAAATTGTTTTCTTTTAATAGGGGGATCCTCTTTTAATTGCATTAGTTCTGACATTCTTACTGTTGTTGGGATGGGAAATACCTTTCAGATACATGCATGTTTAGTCTTTCCGGGGCACTATAAGCTAGTTTAGGTAATAGGTTTGATTTTTGTTTGGTTTTTTTCTTTTTCATCTTTCAGTCACTAAAGAAAAAGAAATTAAGCACAGTGCTTAATAAAAATCATTGCTGGTCCTTTCAGTGTATGTTTACTATTTTTAGCATGTGTGTGCTAACAGGACTCATAACTTGTATGATCTGTAGAGGGGACAAAGAGGATCAATTCTATGAAATACCTAATGCCAACGTAAAGTTTCTTTAGTCTGCACATTCTTTAGTTCAAATACAACTGGTTTTATTGATGTATTTCCCTTGTATCATTGGATTGTCAGCTCAATTTTCTCATAATGTTACGTGTTATGTTACAGCTTGAAAGCCTGAAGGTGTGTCAGCATTAACACAGAGTTTTGATGTAGAAGAGTAGGTAACTAGCATGTGTGCAGTCTAGTTAAGAAATGAGATGAAGGGATGCCCAGTCATCGCAATAGAGATGTGGCTACAAGGGCCTAAGTTTCAGCATAGAGGGAGTCTTAGTTTCTGAAGACGAGGCAGGACTAAAGCTCCCACTTACTGATGACTCACTTGGGTGTCTAAACACATAGACTAGAGCTATTCTGTATTCCATTTTCTGGTATCTGCAGGCAGGGGCCAGTGACAGCTGAGAATAAGTTTTTGAACTTGTACAGATCAAGCGTAAGCAAAAGTGAACTCTGCATATGAAACAGTTCCATCTCTTCCCCTTTCATTCCTCTGAACAAGGCAAGGTTGCATCAGTTTGCTTATCCATACTTTAACCATCCGGGTGAACCGGAATGTGTTTGCAAAGTGCACTGGGGTAAAGATAAGCTGCTTTTTCTCTTATTTCCTGCATCTGATGTCCAGGTGGGTAAGTCTGTAACACAAACATGAGCTGCAGAAGTTGAGATAAGCTAGGAAATTAAATAAACCTGAACTTCCTTCTGTGCCCATGTTTGACAGCACAGAAGAGAAAGCAAAGTTTGGCCTGAAGCATACGAAGAAAATACTGTTTGCAAATTTGAATGACTTAATACATGAAAGGGTATGGAAAGTAAGAGCCTAAATTTATTTTGTTATTCAAGATGCATTAGTAAGATAGTGAAAAAGTTTAATTAGTGGTATTTATACTGTGTCTGGAAAGCCTACCAATTTCTCCTTTAGCCTGTACAATTTTAAGGCAACAACACAGCAAGTTGAATCCTGATTTGACCTTAACGTGCATCACTGTTCAGCTCAGTGGTTTCCCTGTAGAAACAGAAACTGACACTGCCTCACTTGAATTTTCTTCAATCAATATGAGTGTGGCATAATACAAATTATACAGTAGAACAGTGTTAAAGAAAAGCTTATCTATTGATACAGATGGCTAGAGAAGCAGATTTTTATCTAAGAGCTTTCAAAGTATTCTTTACAAGTGAAATGGGACCCCATGGAATGAATTGTGGTGTTTTGTTACTTTTTAGATGCAGATATTCTTTTCAGCTGGCTTTAGTATTGTAGAATTTCTCTGTATAAAAGTTTACAGAGTAAATGACTGTTACTGTACATCTAATAGGTAGCTATATAAAAATATTTATGCATATATTTCTGTAACTTTCAGAACAAACCCTCAGAGGTTATGTGTTGTGCAAGTGCAAGTCTACAGCAGCAAAACTGTTAATTTGCCTGACTAGAAATATTAACCATACTATATCAAATAACTGCCAGGAACAATTCCCCACCATTCCCTGTGACTTCATTTTAATTGATTTTTTTAAACTTCCAGCTTCTGAGATTTCGTTTACTCTGACAGAATGTTTATTAAATGTGTAAAAAGAAAATTGTTTTGTAAATTGTTTCTGAGGGTGTTTTTATCTTCCATAAATTGGTGGCTCATTTAACATTTTCCATCTACCTTTGTTTTCCACCCCTGTGCTCTGCCTCATTTGTTTTCTTATTGGATTTGGTGATTAAATACTGATCAGCTGCTGGTCTGATCAGCTGTGCATATTGCTTTTTTTTAAAACATTGTTCATATGCACCCTGAGGACAGGGTTACATATGCAGTTATGAGCAGTGCGGGGGGATGTTTAATGGTACCATTTGATCTGTTTTACAGATGATGGTGAGCTTGACAATGAACATTTGTAAAACTGATTATTGAAATACATCTCTGTGGTAACAGCAGAAATAAATGGCACACAACTGTCCAAAAGGGTTGTTGGTTGGTTGCTTTACATTGCAGAGCTGTAGTCTGTGTTTCAGGCCTCTGATGCTGAACAGAATGTTGATAATGTGGATTTGTTAATGAGGAATTTTTCTCTTTTTCTTTTTTTTTTTCCCTCTCTAAGATACTTGATCGCAGTACAATACAGTCTGTCATGTATTGCTGTGAAGATTCATGAAGGAACATGGAGTTTACCTATAAATCTAAATGATTATTTTCTTTTTGGAAAGCAAGAGATAACTTGTGCAAGTGTGACATTACTGTTAGGTGCTATCTCTGAATTATTTGAACAAATCAGGATAGTAATGGAAATCCTCTCAGAATTTAGACTGTACTTCAGTTGGAATGCTAGTCTGTTTGCTGGGAGATATCATAATATTTTATTTCTGCTTGAAACAATGATTTCTGAGTAGCCAAATACTATGAAATGATTGGGAGTTTAACAGAACAAGAGACATCTGAAAAACTGGTATTGTGTACAGTCCTAATCATGGGAACCATGGTGAATTCATAACTTTTGGTAGACTCATACAATTAGTGACAGGGCTAACTTCAGCATTCCACGATTCAAATTCAGTCCTATTCTAAATCTATTGGAATAAATGTATTTGCAGCAGTATAAAACAGGAACATCACAAAAGTGAAATATCAATTTTCATTTGTTTGCCCATAGCTATATGTGAGTGGTGCCTACTGACTCCAGTGAGAGCCCTGAACAGTAATGCCAGAGTTGGATTTGTCCTTTAATCTTTTACCTCTGTTTGTGAATGACATTCAAAATGAGCTGAACAGTTAAGTAATTTTGTAAAGTGTTGGCTCTTCCAAAGACGATTTAAATCTTTTTTCTGGCTTATGGACAGTACTGCTGGTCTGATAACAGTAAGTTCTTTTGCTGTCAAGATTTCAAGCATACTTCTTGATACACTGAGATACTTACAGCAGAGACTTACAGCATGTGAGATAATGAGTGTTAGTTCAGGAATACAGTTGCCGTTTTAAGTATGCATTACTAACTTTCTGCATGCTCTGCAAAGCCATGATAGGTAAAACTTTTCAAAGTACCTAATCTGATTTCAATGGGAGTTTCATTCCTAAGCACCTTATTATCTTATTTGTTTATTTATTTAAAATGCCTCTAGACACCTCTGTCTGTCCTTAGTGAAATAAGTAGCTTTGAAAAATCCAGTCAGTGGGAGTTTTGCATCTAAGCCACCTGATCCTTGATAATCTAAGGAGCTAGGTGTGATCATGAGGAGTATCATTTCACTTCATTTTGAAGTGCTTGGATATGTGGTAGGTGTTCAAAGGTATTCATTCCCTTGCTCTTGCTTCCAACTGCTGATGAATATTTTTTTTATTGGTTCTGTAATGTAGAAACAGGTTCTAGAACATGATAGCCATCCTTTGGTAAATGACCTGATGAGGCAAGTGTTCATCACTATGTGTAGAAAGCAAATGCAGAGGTGTTTTTCTCAGTCAAGATTCAGCAGTTCTGGGCATGCAGAATCGAGAAATATTAGGCACCTCTGTCATTTTACTAAAATGTTATTTGGTAGCTATAGACTTTCTCACACTTAGATTAGGAGATTTTATTAAATACATCTTCAGAAACTCAGTTCTAGTCTGGTAGCGCTGTGGGCACTTCAACAGTTATGGCTCTACCCTTTGATTGTCTTTGCTAATTTTATCTCTTGTTTTTTCTTTAGGCTTTTCTTGTGCTGTGATTTTTAGAAAATACACAACTGCTAGGCAATTAGGCCATATTTGCCTGAATGTCTATGCATGCATTTATATTGCATTATGCTACCCAGGTTGCAGCCAAACACAAAACCTCATAGCCAACTCTGTACGCAGGTCTTGCAGAGTCAGTGCTTCTGCATGTCCTGAGTGTGTTACACTAGCTAGGCTCATCTTGCCTCGTGTCTTAGCTGGCTGTTCTATCTGACCCAGGTAAAACAGATAAATACAAACTAGTACTGAAATCTTCATAACTTCAACTTGATGATCTGAAAGGTCTTTTCCACTTACATGCTTCTGTGATAATAGGGGTCTTCTGTGTAGTGTGTGGAGAAGCAACTAACTTCAGCACCCACGTTAGATTTCTCATGGAGTTTAAAACAAAGCCCTCCTAACCATATGTCGAAGTTATATGTCTTAATATTAAGGGGTCAAATATCCTTCCCTGCTAACACTGTGTTTAACAGAGTAGGTTCAACCATAATATGAATTGTTAATAATTTTTCTTGTACATCTGTTATTAGAGTTGTAGAAATAGGCTCAAATTAATTTGTATTTTTTCCATAGTTCAAGCAGCTTTTCAGATTTTTCTGCATTCTTAATTTCTCAGCACAGTTGTGTTTCATAGTTATTTCCCAAAAACTATTTCCCTCTTTTTGTTTGACAGGAAAAAACATTAGCCATGGTAACTGCAATGAACGTGTTTGTATAGCGAAGTGTAAAACTTCTGTCGGATGGGGTTTACGTCATTAGCTGTCAGGGCTGCAGAAGATGAGTAGTTAACTGAGTAAGTAATGTCTAACATCATCATTGATGGAACATTTCTTACCATTAAGCCTTCAAACTCTTATTCAGCTGTCAACACATGGGTACTTTCTAGAGCCAAATTCTCTCATGCTGTGCACTGCCTGCAGCTCGCCTGAAGCTCAACTTTGACTAAAAGTGTTGATTTCGCTTCTTTTAGCCTTGTTCTCATTTAGCGTTAAAACCTGCTTAGAGTCTGCCTTTTATTCTGTAAAGTACACATGCATGTATCATTCCTCGCACACTTCTGATGTGAAGTTAAGGGGCTCAAAAGATATGCTAGTAATCTTAATGAATAATTGATTAGAAAGGAGTCTGGCGGTGTTAATTGTGAAGTGCAGCTGAGTGAATGCCAAACCAAAAGCTCTTCTAAATGTTTCCGAAAACCTTGTAAAGTCTTTAGCATTGAGCAACAGGGTCAGTGCACTGAAGTGGAATTTAAAGGAGGTTCTTTAGTGTAATGGATTTTGACTTCCCTTTGTCATGTGCCTCAGTGCATCATTGATTGAGCACTCATTTGTTAAATCAGCTGTATTTTTTGCCATTTGTCAGAGCATAGACACTTACTGCAGCCTTTTTCCAATTTAACATGGGTTTCTTGTCTTAATAAATCACAAGCATAAATTAGTTTTTATCTAAGGTGATCAATTTTTCAAGCAGAAAGGCATGTGAGGATGGTCACAAGGAAACACTGTAAGCTTTTATTTTCTTAACTATTAGAAGAAAAGGGAAAGATCAGGGATATGTTTTAGCTGAAACATCGATAATTCATGTCTTTAAATTCAGCTCCAAGCAAAATGCTCAGAAATGATTTTATTTGGAAAGTGCTAAATGGTGTGCATTGAAAGAGTAGTTCAAGGTAAGCAGTGTTTAGTCATTTCTTTAAGAAATGAGCAAAGGAAACCTGAGGGTTAAGGAACAAGCAGCTTACTGTACGTTTGCAGCAATGAGAGATGCTCTGTGATTAGTGGAAAGGCTAATTACCTGGAGTATGCAGGAGCACTGTAGGTGCCATGCATACCTGATTAGAGTTCTGACAACAGGGCAGAAGAAAGAAGACCTTGAGAATGCGCCAAAAATATCCCTTTATGTAAGCAGATGCTATTACCCTTGGAAGAGAATAGTCACTTATTCAGAATTGTTATTGCTGCTAGAAGTAAGTATTCTACGGATGGGCTATCAACTTCTGAGAAATGTACGTGTATGGTATTTAATACAGCAATTACTTGTCAAATCTGGAAATGTTCTTGATGCTATGTGCTGGCCAGGTAAATGACCAAATCAGATTTATTTGCCAACTGTCACTGCAGCTCAGGGTCTGAGCAAGTAAGCAGTAGTTGTGAGGGACTGGACAGGCTAATGTTTGGAGTTGTTTTAATGTTGATTCTAGCATTGAAATTAGAAGGTGGTTTTTGCTCTCATCAAGTAAGAGTTCTTCAAAAAACATATCTGTGACAAGTGCAGAGAGCCTCAGTGTTCTGCTGGGTATAGGCTTAAATGTTAGGTACCCATGTAAGTTAGCTCCTTGGAGGATTATACTTTTAATCTTTTTGGAAAAGATTTTGAAAAAGTGAAGAAAAAAAAAAAAAAAAAAAAAAAAAGAGATGAACCTGAAAAAAAGAGCCTGGAAAAGACTGGGGAAGAGAAAAACCAATCATGTTGAAAGAAGAACGTGAAGTTTTTCAATAGCATAAAGTCTAGCTCTGTAACTGCCTAGATATCATTAGAGTGAAGAAGGACAGAGAAACTATCTTCAGCTTTGACACCACCTCTCCTTTGAAATACACCTTTCTGCAAGGTACACAATGCCTTCTGTTTCTGGGAGGAGCTGTCAATGCTCAGCACCTTCAGGCTTGGGTCCATAATGTACAGCAGTGTCAATTTACCACAAAGTGTCTGGTGAGTAGAATGACAGTGCATTTTCTTGTACCGAGATGAATCATGGTAATTGTGAGTGTGACTTGATAAATATGTTTTGTTTTGCTGGCAAGTACACTGCAGTGATACCTGCTAACATTGCAAAGGCTGTTCTTCCTCCCCCTCCCAACAGAGCCCCCTGCTCCTAGACCCACTCTACAGGTAGCTTGCAACTTAAGCAGCTGCGTTCACTTTTGATACTGTCAGGCGCTTGGGGACAGTTTCCTTTCTTCTCCCTCTGGCTCCCTAGGCTCTATCAAAAGTGTGAATCTGAAACCAAACAACATAAAGCTTCAGTCCACATCTTTGCTCAGCCTTTACATGTACATTTTCCTGTTTTGAGTTCTTTTAAACTGCAGCTATCAGAAAGAATAAAATAGTGCATCACCTAGTAGAGTACTGAAGTGATCATCCAAGCAATTTTCTTCTCCCTGAAGCCAGACAGCGAAAGCTTTTTATTACTGACTGACTGAACTTCCTGTGTCAGTCTGTCTAGGTTGCTAGGCCACCTCATTGTCATAATTTGTGATGTTAGAGGCTTTTGATTGTACACAAACCAGAAATGCTAATTTAAAGATAATATTTTCATTAAAAAAACCTTTTACCTAAGGTAAGCAGTTATGTGGGGGTTTTTTTTCCCCTCTTTTTTTATTTTGTGTGTGTGTGTAAAGCTGTAGTAAGCATCTGGCAAACTGATCCTGGAAGTCTTTAGTTCATGTATCTTCTCAGTAAAACAGTGGTTAAAAAAACCTTTTAAATTCTGTAGATAGCTTGTAGTGCCAATATTTGGAACCACCATCCCAAGTTATTGTTACTTCTGGCCTACAGGATGGTTATTTGTGCTCTGTGTATGAGCTAGGCTGATGTCCTTTGTGTCTGATCCAGAAATAAGAGGGATGATGGTATTTTTGCCTTTTATAATAGGGCCTTGATTTGCCCACTGCAGTGTTATACAAACCTGCATTATGTGCATTTTGCATTGGCCGTAATTGCTTTATAGTTAAAAGAAAGAGTTATGTGTAATTGTAAATAATCAAAGCAGTTATTTTTTCACACTATCACCTGTGTGAGAGTATGCAACAAAACTCCAGAGAGAAAATAAAATAGGAACATGAGCCTTTTTCACTTGGAAATCACACTTAGAAGAAAAAAAGGCTGATCGCAAACTGATGGGTAAGGATCCCTTCTCTGATAAAACATACTTTTCATAACTAGGCAGCCAGGAGCTGTTGTATTTCTTGTTTGTAAGGTATTGTCTGTATTTGTAAGGAATCTGTATTTAACACCTAAGTGAGGCTATTTAACCCTTCCATGCTATGTGTATTGAAAGTGACAACTAGTAACAACTGTTACTTATTAACAGCTAATACTGAGATGGATGATGGGTTGTTGTCCTGGATTCAAAATGGTTACAGCTGGTAGATTGCAATGATGTATAATGCTAATTATTATGTTATGTATGGTTGATTTCTGTTAGATCAATCAGGCAAACAACACATTTGAGAACTACTTTGAAAATCAGGTCAGTTGTTAATCTCAGGGTGGGTTAAACCTTGCTACTCTCTCTGCAGTTACCATGTTCAGAGTGGAGATAGCAGGTGACTTATTCTACAACTTCTGTGGAAAAGTCCTGTCTGCCACCCACCAGGTGAAATAGTGCATGAAAAGTGTTAGATACACAAAAATAGACACAAGCAAATCCCTTGTTGGTCAGAAAATCCTAGAAATTCTCAGTAAAAACTAAGGGCCTTAGGGGTATGTTTTGGCCCTTCAGCTAACAAGGTTCTGTGAATGTGTGTGGTGTGTCATTTAACTGACTAATTACACTTTTAAAAGGCATGTATTCTAGTTGTAGAATGAGATTTATTCTGGACACAGAGGACTAGGGCCTTTGGAATTTGAGTACACAATGGTCTAATCCCATATTGCGAACTTCCAGCCTTGCAGTGGTTCTTTGGGAAGATCTGTGGCAAAGCCTCAGGAGGAGTTAGAAAGGAGGCACCTAGGGAGCTGGGATTCCCTGAGGACAGAGTAGACTGAAGGCTCTTGCCCTGAAAAGGGGAGGGTAGAAATCTTGGGTAACGTCTTTTAGTTGTTCCCTTATTTTACCTCCTATAAAGTAGGAAACATCTTCCAAGATAATACTGTCTTGCCATTTGAGTGCTTGGGAGCTCAAATCAAAAAAAGCCTTTCTTGTGGGGGCTGTGAGGGAATTACTTTCTCTTCATTTAGTTTCAGTCTCCCATGCCAGCTCTCTTCCGTGCCCAGGCAGTTTCTGCTAGACTAGGACTGTTTTGTTTTCAGAAGCAATTTTCCCCCTCTGGAAATATTCTGTTATGTTACTGAATCAAAGATCCACATTTCAGGGCAGATGATTTAAATGCAAAACCAGTTTTCGTACCAGAGAGGGAAAAGCAGGCTTCTTCTGACAGCAAGCTGAAACAGCATAACCCATGCAGGAAATTGAAGTACAAAGCCATATTTTGTTTGCTGCCCCCTCCTTACCTTTCTTTTTCCATTTATTTATTTATTCATTTGTATGAAAGTAGTTAGTTCCTTAGGTTGTCTCTGCCCGGGTTTCTACCTTTCTACAACTTACCTGCTCTGGTACTCCCAGAGAGTGCCAACATTATCCATTCCCAGGTAAACCATGACATGCCGTCTTTGTCAGAGGACACTCCTCAAAGAGGTTACTGCAACAGACATGGGATTCAGTGCTTGTTGCCATGCTCATCCTCATAGCAATACCCTACCACTCATTGTGTTTGGGTGATGTGGGCAACACTGGTCAGCCTGAGAACCTTCCTAGGTGGGACTCCTGTCTCCTTGCAAGGATAGATGTAAGCCAGGCAGCGTGGACTTGTGGAGGTGAGTTTCAGGGAGGTGAATTTTCCTCGGACCTGCCAGCTGAAAATCAGTGCAGATAGAGTGCTTTTGATGTGACAGCGCTGTAGATTCAGTCAGTTTCCTGCATGCTTCAAAGTGGATGTCAGCTGCTTCAGCAGGTGGAATGGGCGATTTAGGATGCTGTGCTGAGGGATAGGCTGCTATGAGCAATACCTTTGCCCAGTAGGTCATCTGTGACTTGAGCAACAGCATGCAGTTGAACAAATGCACCATTATTTTGTCTTGAATATTAGATCTGCATCTGTATCTAGTGAATAACATATAAAAAATTAATATCTTTGAAGCAGATGGTTTAAAAAAAACAAACAACAAAATCAAACCCCAAAATACTCTGCGACTCATGTGGCATTGATAACAAGGGCAGGGGGTTTGGCCCGTTCTACTACATATGGACAAACCCCTGCATTTTCTTGTTGCAAGTGTGCATATTGAGCACATAAAAATATGCTGTCTATGGGGGATATCCCAAACAAAACAGAAGTTTTATACCATCAACCCTGTGTTTAGACAGTTAGGCTGGGAGAAGGGTGGCTGAGCACTTGCAAAACCACAAAAGCATGTCAGTAGGAGAAAAGAAGCAATTTTTACTGATTGCATAGAATGAATAATAATAACTCTAGTCATGCTGAAGTACCTTTGGGGTTGGAATTGAGAAACAACTTTTCTGCTGTAAAATGATTCGGTAACTCTTTAAACAGAATAAAGTTTATTTTGTAAGTAAATTATCTTTGTTTAACCAGTTAATTTAAATCACATTTCTGTGGGTTTTGGTTGGGTTTTTTTTAACCTTAGTGTGCTAAAGTGTGTACTTCTAATTTTTGAGGCAGTTACTTTATTATCTGCCACAGAAAGGTGGTTTATGGTCCTTTTTCCTTATTCGCAGTCATTAATAACAGAGCATAAAGTAGGCTGTTTAAATCGTATTATTGATTGCTGCTTTGTGAAGATTTTCCTCAGTTATGTTTAAACCATGTGCTTTATTTGCTACTGACTTCTAGAAACGATGGCCTGGCAACATGATTTCAATTGAGATCAACATCTTTGTCGGTGACATGGACAGTGGGATTGAGTGTGCCGTCAGCAAGTTTGCCGATGACACCAAGCTGTGTGGTTTGGTTGATACGTAGGAGGGAAGGAATGCCATCCAGAGGGACCTTGACACACTTGTGAGGTGGGCTGATGCCAACCTGATGAGGTTTAACCATGCCAAGTGCAAGGTCTTACACCTGGGTCAGAGCAATCCCAGGCACAGCTCCAAGTTGGGCAGAGAAGAGATTCAGAGCAGCCCTGCAGAGAAGGACTTGGGGGTGTTGGTCAATGAAAAAATGAACATGAGCTGGCAGTGAGTGCTTGCAGCCCAGAAAGCCAACCGTATCCTGGGCTGCATCAAAAGGAGCGTGACCAGCAGGTCGAGGGAGGTGATCCTGCCCCTCTCATCTGCTCTTGTGAGACCTCACTTGGAATTTATGCAGGTGTAGGAAGCAAGGAAGGTTTGGGTTTACAACTGGCTTTTTAATCAGTTTAGTTTGTGTGTGTCCTGTAGACATTTTGTAGTCTGCCACCCACCCTCCCTGGGGGGTGGATTGGTGGTATACCAGCTGGTGTGTTCTGTTTGTAAAATGTGTGATAATCACTCCTGTAAGACTACTGTCCTAATGCCTGTAGAAATGTATTCAGGAACACTGAGAAGAAAGAACAGATGCAAGAACCATCTCTTTTTATTAAATATTGTCTATTAGGATCTGCATATTTTTTAATAATGCTGTTGCATTAATTGACTCTGTGTATATGTGTTTGCATTCATTAAGTTTCTTCTTCAAGAACAATTTTGAGACTGAACTTACTGGATTCCTGAGGAAAAAAAAAAAAACCCAAACAACAAAACAAACCAATTTTTTTCTTTCCTCTATTTAAACCATGGTATTTGACTCCTCTTGAGTATGTATTCATTATCTTAAAATAGAAGCAACCTCCCCTCCCTGTGCTCAGAATCAACATTATTGTTGAATTCCCAGGCCTAGGAGAATACTGTTTACATTACAAGCGAATAATTTTCCAGTCTGTATGGTGGAAGAAACTGTCAATTAGTATGAAAAGGGTTAATCGTTACCCCTTTTTAAATACCCCTTTGTTTTGTCTGTCCTGTGTTTGCAAAAGAAGACACAATCAAATGGCAAACCTGTGGTTTTGTTCCTTTTCAAAAATCCCTGACAAGCCCATGACACAGGCTACTGCTGTAGCTGTACATTTCTATTCATTATTGATGACTTGGGGCCAGGCAGGCAGCACAGAACACAGGCAATATAGATTACCATATTGGGGGCTGGGTTTTGGGGGGGTTTGTGTATACACATGTGCGAACACACACATGTATGTGCATTTTGGCTGGGTTTGGCTTTGAAATCCTCAGTTGTGAAAGGAAATCATATCTGGGAATAACAGTGGACACAGACTGAATGAAATTTGTGGTACGTTTTAGTAAAATAATTCAGGGCACTTAGACTAAAGGAAAAAAATGAATGTATGAGTGAGGTCACTCTCAAACTAATTATTGATAGCTTAACTTTCCAGCAGACTTGGAAATGATCCTGAAGGGTCCTGAACATCTTTTACCCTGGGGGATTTGGAGGACATCTTACAATACAGAGTGTAGTTAGCACCTTGGCTGATGAGACATTTTCCTGATGCCACCATTGTAAGCCGTCTAATTTATCTGTAACAATAGTTATAGAAAAAGCATGCAGTTGATTTATTGGAGGGTGCTTGGGAGATGGAGAAGGGGTCGGGTGGTATCTCATTTCATGGACACCACAGACCAAACCAACATTTCGGGTGAGTGTGAGAATTATGCGAGCACTTCAGTGGTACATTTTAAGTGGTGTTTCTGAATAGTAGGTCACCAAGAGACCCTTACAATGCTAGGAAAGTGTTTTACTACTACTGATTTGTAATTAATTCTTATGGGGTTTTATTGGCACAACACTCCCGCCCATTATATAAAGTTTCTATTTTCTTTCATATGTCAAGGAAGGGTTGTACAGTGTTTCGTACTTGCACTGTTTGAGGTTCTTGGCTTGAAAAAAAAGGAGGAAGATAGTGGTTTATTCAGACATTAAAAAAATGAAATGTGCTTTGGTTCATATATTGATGAGGTTTTTTAGACAGAAACGGTTACACTTAAATAGTTTCAAGTTACAAAGAAAGCCATAGAAAGACATAAGTAGAATCAACTTTGATAACTGTGGTATTTTTCTGTAGTATTTGTCCTAGCTTTGATATCAGATTTCTGTAATTTTTCAAATAAGTTTCTGTTTTCTTCCATGGAACAGATTATCATGGCAGGAAAAGTTAATTCACAGTTTAGTTAATTCAAAGCTTATTGTGTTAAAATATTTTTTTTTTTTAAGCCTTCCAACGGAATAAAATAGTGGGTGCTAGAGGGTGATTGGGTCCAGCTTACAAGGAAGGGCATAGGAGGTTGTTAGGAATGTTGTTCTGTCTTCAGACGTCACTGTTTCACTTCTATTTTACACGTAGAACCCTTTAAAGTAAGGCTGGTGTAGAGCGTAAAAACTGTTTTCTCTTGTTTTGGGAAGGAGAGGTGAGAAGCTATTCCAGTGGAAGAGGGACACTTAGCTCTTCCAAAAAGCAGTGTCAGTTAAAGCAGAATGTTTGCTTAGTGTATTCCTTTCGTTCCTGTGGCTCTGGTTTCTCTTGTGACTCAGTACTCTTAAATGTGTTTGAAAATACGGAAACAACTATGTGGATAATTTAACAGTAGAAATTAGATTTTAGAAGGAGGTTTTTTTCCCCGGGAAGGTCCCACAGCACCATCTAGTGTGCCATCCTTTCATACTGCCAGACGGTTTTATGATGGCAGAGGTGCTGAGGCTGGCACGATTTGCTAGTAAAGTCTTCTTAGTAATTAAAATTAGCATTTGCTGGTTACTCGACATAGATCCAAATGCAGGAGAAATTTAGATCCTTTTAACCTTTCTTCTGCAAGAAAAGAGACTTAAAAATTAGGTGGAAAAATAATTTCTAAAATATGTATGTTACTGCATTTTTGGTTTTTACATATAAAACAAAGGAAGAATTGTGGTGCATCCTTTACACTGCTCTAACATACCTTGCACTAAACATAAACCCCAAAGCTGCAAGTTTACTATATCCTTATTAAATGTTAAATGCTTTATTGAGAAAGGGCCATCCTTGCACCTACAGACACCCTCATCATACAAGTTGTGTCTTTCGTCCTCAGTCCCACTGAGGTCATGGTATATGGTGTGGGAACCTGCCTGCATTGTAGAAAAGGCAGGATTGTGTCAAAGTGATTTTTGCAAAGACAGAGGGATTGCTCTGAAAAACGCAAGGGTGTGAGTGATTGAGAAGTTCCTTTCTCCCTTTTACACTGCCTCTAGGGAGGCCCCACCTAATAGCAGTTTATAAATTCAGTTCTTATGCTGACATACAGAATAATAGAGATCTTGTTCTCTGCTGACACCGCATGAGAAATAAATTTGAATAGGAAGAGACAATGGTTTAATGAGCTGGAATTGGGAAAAGTATTGTGTGCATGAGGAAGTTTTTAAAGATTCTAATTGAGGTAGGAGGCAAGGGAGAGGAAGGATGTTTTGAAGCAGGAATGATGGTCAGCAAAAGCAGCTGAAGAGGAAATAGGAAACAGTTGGAGCTACAGGCTTGCCAGTATCATTGAATGCACTGAAGATGTTAGCAAGACAGCTGACTTGAATGTGTTGCACAAAAGAGAGATAACAAAAAGTTGCAGGAAGGTGTTACAAGTTTGCATGAGGAATTCAGTTTGATCCCATTCCAGATATATGGGCAAAGGCCCCCCAAAATTTCCCTCAGTCACGTGCAGTGCTGCAGAGCTGCTGCAGTAGAAGGCGCTTGCAGCACTTGGGAAGTGCAGCCAGAAGTGGTTTCCCCAGCAGCAGCCCTCCGCCTATTGTAGGAGCTATTCTACACTATGCCAGACAGTTCGCACACTCTCATCTAACTGAATTTCATTTAGTTGTTTTAAAATATTGCTAATACAGGCTATGAGGTTTCAGGATATTTGATGAAAGCCCTTATTTTCAACTTTGAGTTAGACTTTTGCTGTATTTTCTGCATGATCCCAGATATTATTTCAATATCACCTGCAAAGTCCCAGGAAGTTTTTATAGTGCCTTTAAAACTTCAGGTGCTTTACTGCTGTGTTCCGAAATACGATGTTGCTGTCCGAGAAAGTTTCTAATGTGTTGAAGATGCCCTCTGCTGGGAAGCCTGGCAAACTAGGCTTGTATGGAGTTTTACCTTCCTGAAATACTCTTTTCATACTTTTGGCGTAACTCTCAATATGATACTGGAACCAGCCTTTGGCTGGTTATCCAGGTATGTGAAAGCCTTGTTTCAGCAGTATGAGTTGTTCTTTATATGATGTCTAAAATTAAGGTTACTGCATAGTAGTTGGGCGTGGGACTATAAATCAAGTGTGTATATATATATATATATATATATATATATATATGCTTTTATTCATGAGGTTGTATTATGTAGTATTACAGTAGTACTGAACATATTACGTGGGTGTTGTGATGTGGCATTGTGGATCTGTGACCAGTCTGAGGGGGGAGGGTATGGGGAAGTCTTGTTACTCCTTCATTTGAATAGACTTGGGTGTTGGCTTTGAGTGCTGTTATGATGTTTATGATCTCAATCATGTTCTTGAAAGCACTGAACAATAAGCTCTTTGACCTTTAGAAGAGCCCACTTTTTTTCCTTTTGTGATGGTACCGGATCTTTTGAGAACATTGTCTGAATTTCTGTCAAAGCTCTCTCTTGCTCACAAACATACCGAATTCAGACCTAGAAGTACTTTTCTAGGGCAGGGTTCTCATTTTGTAAGGTAAAACATAAGAAAAATTTATTTCGTTTTGTTTTTTTTTTTTTAAAAAAGAAACCCCACTATTCCAGCTCAAAAACAAGGAAACAAAAGATAAGAAGAAATAGAAATAATAAAAGCTTCAAGATAAAGTCTTTCTCATGTTGTAATCAGAAAAAGTGCAAGGACTTGTTTGTTTGTTTAGGGGGTAGGGACAGGCTGGGTTTCTTTGTTGCTCTTTCTTTACCAAAAGTGCCCCTGATGCTTGAAATAAACCCATGTGAGAAATAATGCTGTATGCAGATGAAGATTTAATTTCAGTTCTCATTCGTGCTTGTTTTCTGATGAAATTATCCACAGTTCATAGCCATTTTTCTTGCACATTGCTCCATCAGTAGTAGTGGAAATGTTGCCCAGTTAACTTTTCACTGTTTAGTTTGTAACACAAAAATGTTTACACTGGTGCTCCTTTTGTGTCCTGCTCTGTGGGAGCGTTCAAGAACATCTGTAGCTTTAAGCACAAGTAGATAATTGATTTTGGAAAATCCTTGTTTGTTCAAAACCTTGATTACAAACCCCTTAGTTTTCCTTTCTAGCCCGACCTCTTAAGATAAATCAGATGTGACTTTGGTTAAGGGTTGATTTTTTTTTTTTTCCCCACTAGTAATTGCCACAAGCGTGTCATACTGATGACCTGTAAGAATGAAGAAAAATTGCATGGGAAATTTGTGGGTAAAGGAAAGGGGAAGGAAAGTTCTCATGTATTTCATGCCTCATTACAATAATCCTTACTCGTCTTCTACCATGTGTCCCTCTGGATCTGTGCCCACCTTCCTCTTATTATTTGCATAATTTCTTTCTCTATGATTTGCCATCATAGTTTCACATCCATAATGTTACTTCCTTTAGCTGTCCAATTTGGCAACCGATTACATGTATTGATTCTACATAGTCTCTTGGAGAATAGACACCTTTTAATATCTGCTGTACAGCAATGCTGTACTGGGTGAAACCTATAGAAAATCTCTTAACATCTTTATCTATACAAGACAAATAACAATTAAATGAATTTCCCGGTACATCCCTGCTGTTAAAGTATACGTTTATGCACATGCTCATGCTCACAAATCTGTATTTAAGCTCTCTTAATTAAGACATGTTTCATGATCTTTATTGTAAAAAGAAATCTGTTTGCAGGTATCTGACTATTCAGATTCCTATGTTGTATCAGTGTCTCAGGTCAAGCTGTTTTTTTTTCTCCTGCTTCCACTACAATCATTGGAATATATTCAGTCAGTCTTTCACATCAGAGGTGTAAATGGATTTCTTGAAAGTTTTTCTGCTGCTAGCAAACGGCAGTCACTTTACAACTCTGCCTCCATTGTGGGCAGCAGTCGGAAAGCTTAACACTCCACCAGAACTCTGAAGATGCTAAAACTGTGTAATGACCTTGCATTCTCAAGGGCAGATGCTCAGCTTCTTCTGGAAGTGCTAATCTACAATCTGTTTATCTCCATACACTATGTATTTGACAGTACTTGCCTGGAAAGCAAGGCAGGGAAACATGTAGTCAAATTTAGTTACTCTTTCTTCTCTGATGGTGTTAGTGTCCCGCGGACTTTGAAATTATAGACTTTATTTTAATTTTTATCTTCCTTTGTGTTTTTCAGCTTGTCAGTCTTAGAAAGCAGCCACACTGCCAGTGTCAGAATATGCCTCGTCTCCTTGAAGCCTCTGCTAGTGCTTGAGCTGGACCATGCAGACTAACTTTTTTTCCATCTTTTCTTTATTCTGAGTGAATCAGGTTATGGTTAAAACCTAAACAGTTGTTTGTATTTTCTTTCAGTAGGCTTTAGACTCAGTGTGCTCTCTATATTATTCTTTAGTGGGTATGAACTGAGATACATCGCATAATTCTTAAAAGCATATTGAGGAGCATGTTTCGAATGAAGAGGTAATGTGTTGAAGCCAGGTGGTGTGTGCAGGGAAAGGCAATACCTTTTGTTAGACAGATACACTAGTCATGTAAACCCTTCTTCAGATCCAGAATAGAAACCTGAGTAGAGGGGTTTGCACATAAAAGCATGTCAGTGTTTGAAGGTAACATAAAAATGAGCTTTACATGCCCAAAGTTTGTTCTTTACTAACTCTGTTAGTCAGTCTGATAAGAGATGTTCCCTCTCCTAACAAATGTTGCCTTGCTTGCACCTGTAAACCATTACAGTCACCAAAGCACTACTGACTGGTTTTAATGTAATCCCTGTAGTTTTTTCAAACTGGTGTTCCTTATCAAAATAAGACATTAACATCAAATTAATCTGATTTGGCAACAGCATCTATTTTTTGATATGAACTTGTCTGTTTTGTCAGATATTTGTTTAGCTTCCCAGAGAATTGTGTATGTGTTGCAAATGGCAGAATCCAAGCTTGTAAATCCTTTATGTGGTGAAGCAACAGGAAGTTTCTTCTGATTATTAAGATCACTGGGTTTAACAGTTAAATTTTGTAAAGAATTGCTAGAATTGATCTTTTGAATGCTCGGTATTCAAGAAGCTTATCCAGGAATCTATTTAGGAGGTATACCATGATTCTCTTCCTCTCTGCTTACAGAAGTAGGAAGAAGTGTTATTGTCAGAGTGGTAATGTTTCCTTTTATGATGTATGCTTTGATTTAGCAGTGGCGGTTGCCCATTGCGTTAATATCACCAAGCTTCTAAAGCAAATTTACATCAGGTCACAGGCCCCATGCCAAAGAGGAAGAACACCGTCTTTGTTTATCAACAAGAGAAAGGGGAAGGTTGTTTTGCTTTGGTTTTATCTTAGCATTTTTTTGTAATGTATAAAAGTGCTGTAAAATGTACTGAGGCATGAAGCACATAAGAAATGACTAATGGTGCTGAATCAATGAGTTCCTTCAGATTTAGAGAAGAGCTGGCTAAACTCACCAGCTGTCAGTGTGCTCTCTTCTTCCTACACTCAATGCTCATTTGGAGTACAGGATGTTTTGGCGTATCGCCTTCCACTCTATCCATTCTCCTCTTTGCTCATTGTGAAGGTCTGAAGGTGAAACCCTGATGCAGTGGTGTTCTGCCATCCCAAAATTACAAGGTGCTTAGGGAGTACTCAGGCACTTGTGAAGTGTAGTTGCCAATGGGGAAAGGGGGAGAAGGGGAAAGTCTGGCTTACGTATTCTTAGTAGCAGTTCATACAGGTTGGAGTTGGGTTCTGATGAAGTGACTGTGTTGCATCTACATTATACAGATCTTACTGTCAGTTCTTCCTTCTGAGCATCATCAATGCTCCTGTACGCAAATATCAGTTCAGCTCTTGGTGCCCTCCTTCCTTCCTCAGCTTCTGTTCCTCTACAGCTGGTATACTTGAATGCTTATATTTCTTCATAACTGTTATCTGCATTTTGGTCTAGGCCTCCCTGTAAAATGTGAGTGACTCCCTGAAGCAATTCTTATTGCTTCTACTTCTTGTCTTTCTAGTCTTTTATGATCTGTCTCAGCTGTGGCATTTGCAAAAAGATAAATGATTATGGATGGCTAGGCTGTGGGGCAGTCAGATCTGGCATATATTATTTATTTCAAAATATGTTTTTAAATCCTGCAGAGCCTTCAAGTTGCACAGCTTAACTGTTTCCTCCTCAGTTCTTCTTGTCTGCTACCATTTTTGGCATTTACTTGTTGCATTTTGTTTTAAGAACACAATAGCAACTCTCTGTGCCTACTGGGCTGTCTGGGTCTGTGACTTTTTATGGACCCAGAAAGCAAATACAAAACTAGTCATATAAGGTTTTTCTGTATATTAGCTTCCAAAAGATTGAAGTAAAGTTGTGTTACTCAAGGTTAAATGAAAAGCAGAGACAACTGCTTTTTTTGTTTGGTTGTTTGTTTGTTTTGGGTTTTTTTGCTTGGAGCAAAAAAACAAACAGAAAATGAGCATCCTTACAGACGAATGTGAGCAAGTTTTGGACTTCTGTCCATTAAACAATAAAGTTTGTGAATAGCTGAAAGACTAGTTTTTCTTCAGACATATCTGGATGACGAATAGTCTTGGGTTAAAGAAGTTCTGAGCAAGCTTTGTGAACTGGCATACATTAAATGATAGAATCATTTTATTGAGCAATAATGAAATATTGAAGTCAGATGGAAGGATGGTGGGGAATTGCTGTTTGCAGCTCTGAAACTGATGCATGTCATGTTAACTCCCAACCCAAACAACTCATTTTAAGATTTGCTCTTATGAAAGTTAAAATTCTCTGTTTTGTCCAATCATCAGCTCGAAACCTGTTCCTTGTCAGTAAAGACAACAAATCTTTTTGCTTGCGTCTGCCTTGGGGATGTGAAAAGCTGAGGTGGTCCTATGTGATTAAATCAGATGAAAGACTTGCCTTCTTCCAGTGAGACACGAAGTCTAATCAAGTGAAATGAGTTTTGAGATCTCAGCTCATTTCCTTGGGGAATATCAGTTTACATTACACAGTCACGACACCTAATTCATCACGGTTGATGCCGCTTTTGTTCAGAATAGGACCTGAGACTGGGTAGCATGGGGCTTGATCGCAAGTACCCCTCTAAGGAGGAGCAGCTTAGTCAAGTTAAGATACAGTACAGTGAGGGGAGAGCCTTAATGTGTTTTTTAAAATAAATTATCTATATTTCTGTGTATCAGATCTTTTAGGATAGAGGGACTTAGGTGCAAAATGGAGAAAGCTAGAGGTAAAAAAGGGTATAATTTATAAAATGATCGGCATACAGATATTAAAGAGCATATACCGTGAAGAGCAAAGCTGAAGTTATTGTTACTTGATTTCTATGATGTTGAAAGATATTTTTGTATTTCCAGGCACTAAGGTACAAGGAAATAAAGACTGTTCTGCTTCCCTGACTCTCTTTTTGTTTGTTTCTTCCAGGGCATTGTTATAACTCCACTTCTGCTTTTGCTTTTTGTAAGTATCTTGATTTTAAGATGTGTTTTTACTGCTTTTTCTTGCACCTCTTAGACAGTATTTTTAAGATATAATTTGGGTGATTTAACATTGCTTAAATAACAAGGAAGACTTTTCTGGTCAGTATTTGGCATAAGCTGTCTCCCAGAAAGGCCATCAAAGTGTGTCGCAATGAATGCAAACACTACCTGCACTTCATTCTAAGAGGACCAAATCCCATTGTTCTGGTAGAATTATAAAACCATGTGCTATTAGTCAGGCTGGCTGTCTGAAATACAGACACTTGCCAAGTAAGCTGATTACTCACTTAAGAGATCTTTGGAAAGCTTTCATGTGCCAGAGCTGGACAATATCGTACTGATCCAAAATGGATGACAGGCTTATTGGGAAAGCATTGTTCAGATAAACAGATACGTGCTTTCGGACAACTAAGCTCATGAGTATTTTTGTGGTGAGGTTAGTGAGTGAGCAGCAGCAGCAAGACTCATTACTGGAGCCCTTGTGTACCACTAAATGTGATCCTGCTTCCTTTCTGTTAGTTCAGGATTTCTTTTTCAATCATTGATCTTTAGTCAGGGCCTTGTTCCTTACAGTTCATGGTAGAAGAAAAGGGAGAAGACCAGGTTTTATATTCATACTTTATAAAGGTATGGGTATTCGTCAGCATACAACAAAGATGCTTTAACAGATGGGTAGTGGTGCTCTAAGTCCACTATCAGAAAGTCTTGGTACTTGAGGATTTGGTAGCATAAATGGTAAGGAATGGTGCAGATTGCCGAGTGAGGAATGTGGCTTCGTGAAGAGCCGGGGAATAGGCGGAAGCACTTCAAGGATTTCAGTAGATGTATACATCGTCTTTCATGTTTATCTTACTAATTACATTGTATGTAAGCCAGCATACTGGAAAGGAGGGCATGCCAGAAGTTAGTCTGAAACAATTTGTAAGTGGCATACAAGTGGCAAGCTGTTTGTGGTAGGGATGCTTAAGCAGCATATGTGCTGTACACAAATATAGCAGTATATACTAAACTGGGATAAATAGTACTGTGAGAGTGACTGTAACATTATCAGCTACTACTTCAGTAAAGCTGTGTGGGAAGGTCCTTATTTTATATAACAAATTGTAATTCATCTGATGTAGCTGTGTTTACGCAAGAACTGCTTTGACCATATTGTGTATGTCAATACACACTAGCAAAGCTTTCTTGATATACCTGGGATGATAGACTTACTGTAGGTTGAAAAAGATAACTACTGTAAAAAAAAAAAAGTGGGGTTTATTATTCTTGCACTGAATTTGTTGCTATCCTCTTCCCTTCTGTATGAAACCTGTTTGTTCTGTAGGCATTCATCCAGAGACTTGTGCATTTGTTTCTAAGTGACTGAAACTTCAGCTCTTTAAACTTTTGCTCACTAGCAACTTTCACCCTGCTGTACCTCACTGAGTTTTGGTGCTTTACATAGCCCAAATGGATATTTTCTGTAGAAATTGAAATGTTAAGGAATGATCTGCATGCCTTTTTAATCTTTCCTTTGGTGACTTTATGGGCAGATAACATGATATTCTGTCCCCTGAATTGCAGTTTTCACTGTTACTTCTCAAAAGGGATGGTAAAATTTTGTGTGCAAGAACTGAAAGGCAAAGTGGGTGCCTCTGTTCTTCCTAGCAGCACTGGAGACGCTGTATGAGAAGTGTGTAAAATGCACGTTAATTGTTGTGCAGTGAGTAATTTAGTCATGCAACTTAGCCTTAAGGCTTAGTTAATAAAGATTTGGAATTTTCAAGTTTCGAGATAAAAGTCGCATTTACCTCAACAGTAGCTGGGCTGGGCTTCTGAACATTATTCAGGGACCTTTGAAGCCAATTTCAGTGAACTTTAATTTCTAAGTTTGGTACTCGCGAGCACTAGCCCTTCCAGGGTCATACTATGGTAGTCTGAATGCTATGTTGTATCAGTGATCCTATTTGTTATCTCATGGTACGCAGAGCATGAAATACCCTTAGTGCTGCCAAAAATAAAATAAATTCCTGTCCATTAGTTTGGTTTTGTTATATAGCTTAACTTGAAGTAGCAGTTATGGTTTAAATTTTGCCCTATGTGCATCAGAGGATATAATGTTCTGAACTACTTTTTCTGTGCATAATTGCCTAGTAATGTAAATATAAATTGTTTAAACAATATTGATAAAGGCATGTTGAAGCTTATTATAAATAATGCATTTAATGCAAATAATTTATCATCTTAAATGAATGGAGTTGAACATAAGATTGTCAGTTACATTTCTGAAAAGTGTTTTTCGACTATAAAACACCAGGTGTAAAGCTTACACAAAAGAAGCATTCTAAAAGCTTCTGATGGACTTAATGAAACCTTAAATACTGTGCACATAATTACTAGACTCTGTCTTTGTGAGGATTCACATCTAGACTTTAAAGAATAGCTGCCTTCACTACAGATTCCTCTGATTAACATTTTACTTAAGAAGCTATTGAATCTGTCTTCCAAATGCATTAATCGGCAGTATCATCATCCTCATGTTAACCCTTATTATTAACAGTTAATTTGTTATGTTCTCAGCAAAGATGTTATAAATGGGCAGTGTCCTATAAACTGTGTGTAATTGATTACAGTTCATATATGTGGTGAGCAGGAGTGTTGAAACAAAGTGCTGTAAGATACATCAGTTTCAAGTTAACTCAGGGTTGTGCTGTTCACATTTCTTTGCACCGTTCTGCAGTGTTTCATTAGTGATGGTTAGGAGGCTGTATACCAAAGCATTTAGAGGAGGACGCTGTCTATCTTCCTCTTGTCTGGTCATGTACTTAGCTGAAACCGAAGGTAATTATCATGAAATTTTTTTAAAGCAGAGAAATAAGTTTTATTTTCTCAAAGGCATTTTGGGGGGGTGGGGCAGGAAGGGGGAGAACCACATCAGCAAGAAATTGAAGTGTAGACTAAATTTTGCTTTTGGAAATAACTATATTATTATCAATAAATAATGACTACAAATAGGTTAAGTAATGCCTGAGGAAGTTAGTCACTTGGGTATGACTGTCCATCTTTGCTTATATGACTTGTTCTCCATGTTCAATTTAGTTATTTCCTTTAGTAATTGTATTAACATTTTATGATTTGTAGTAACAGTTTATAATTTGAATTCTTAAGTATGGTGCATTTGGGCACATTTGCATTACTAAAAGACAGTTAAGCAAAAGATGTCATCATACTGTGAAGATAATAGTTCTGTGATCTCTTTAATAACCTCGAGATGTCAGCACCTTTTTATGATGTTTCATCTGAAATGCACAACTTCAGGAGCACTGCACTGTGAAACACTTGTAGCTGTATCACCTCACTTGTATGTCCTTAGATTGTTATGAAAACCAGAAATATATATGAATGCAGGTTTATTTTCATTGATGCCTCAGCAAGGTCATGTCACTTGGATTCGCCTTGGAAGCAGAATGAGCATAGACATTGTACTACCATGTAAGAGGATAATGCAGAGTGTCCTTTTTTGTGTGAACAAACCACACAAGCCTATGATTTTGCTGATTGCATCCAGTGTCAAAATACAAGAAGTTAGTCATCCGCACACCTGTTGGAACCAAATGTGATGCTGTGGTTTTTATGGCACAGTATCGCGGCCTTGCCACCTTCTTGGTATTGCCCTTGCTGCTGAGGCTCAGTGCCTGACCCATATAGTCTTGTCAGTAGCAGGAAGTACAGCTGGTTTGCTATCAAAGTAACGTAAGTCAAGGTCTGTGAATCTATGTAACTTGATTGAAAACCGTCAATGTTAGAGGTAAGTATTTTACATTTTTATGTACTTCGCATTCTTTAGAAGCATGCCTGCAAAAGAGTTAATGTGGAACGTTAAAGACCTAATGCAAAATTCGTGTGTATTTTTTAAAAATGCACTTGGCAAATTCCGTCATGGAACCATCAGACGTTGCTCCCATGTTTGCTCTCTTACCAAGGATGACTACTGTGAAGTTTGTGTCAAAATGGAATCTTCTATGGCTTTATCAGTTTGCTTCTTTTCTTGATTTATTCAGTCATGTTTTGTTTTCTGGTATCCTGATGCACTCTCAAATTTCTTAATTTTATAGCAGCTATTTTTATGATGGCATTGTAGTGTTGCCATGAGTACTGGAAAGTAGCACTGCTGAAAGAACTCAGGAGTAGACAGAAGGAAATTCTGTGCAAATATCACAGAAAAAAGTGAAATAAAATTACTTGTGACTAAGGACATGAATGAAACTAGAAGTTGATTGAAACACTGCGGTTAAAATCTTTCCCATATAGTCACAATCCTTAAATTAAAACATCATTTAAAAAGTTATTTCTCAATTTTTTGCTGTCTTCTCCAATTCCATGTATTTCAGATAGATGCTTTTATTAAAAGGAGCTGTAATTTAATTTTTTTTTTTTAACAGGATTTCTACACACTCTGCCTTGTTCTTCCTCTCTAGCACTTGGTACATGAGAGTTTATACCAGTCAAGTGAATGGTTAAATATGCAAAAATTTTAGTAGCTGGAAAGCCATGGAAGTTGATAAGGAAGTTGCAGCTAATGGATTTCACTAGTATGTGACAAAAGGTTGATTACTGTGAGGGGAGAAAACAGCATAGCAAATTAGCTATTAATAGATCAACTCCTTCATGGGGAAGACTTGAAATGCATTCTTCCTGCCTGCTTATTTACCTCACCATTTTCTTTCTCTTTAATCATTGGGAAGACAAAATTCTCTGATCCAAACCTTTTACAATTAACTAGGACTTTTTAATGACTGCCATGAAATTTGTACTTAATAATTTTATTCCTTTTTCAAATTCACCTTTTATTGTATCCAATACAATTGGATACAAATGAATACAAATAGCAGTCAGAGAATAACAAGAGGGTTCTCCCTCTTCCTGACACAAAATTCTGTAAATTTGCCTAGGTAGAATTTAATGTTTCTGTGGAAGACTTTCGTTTCTACTTGGTTATGCTCTTGAAATTTTCATCTATACAATGCTAGAGGAGCCTTTTAAGTACACATCCTGCTTCTGCATGGCAGAAGCTAACTACACATCTTCATAGGATTGTAGAACCAGGATATCAGGAGGATCCTGCCCTGACTCATCCAGTCTGCCTCTTTTCCATTCTGTGCAATTCACCTCAAAACTGAACATGACCCGGATTATTTTTACAGCTATAAATCAGCAGTTTGATTCTGTTATGTCTTTACACCATTTCTCACAGTAATTATGTTTATTTACCTGTGAAGAAAGGTTCGTTTTTAGGCATGGAGATTATAATAGTAAGGAGGGCAGCCAAATATAATCAGACATTTTAGCATAATGCTGATTTTGGTGCAATGCAGATCGTCTAGGTGGTTTAAAAACCAAATTGTTTCATGACAGCAAATGGAGTACAGAACTTAGCTTGATCCAGTTAAAACCTGAGTAAAATCATGTTTACTCATTCAGACAGAATAGTTGCATTTATAAATGTGTAGGTAGGTTTGAGTAACATTTATATCAAGGTATTCCTCTGTTCCTCAGTTCTCACTTCTCTTTCTCAAAGTGAGTGTGACAAACATAGCCAAGGAAGTCTGGAACCCAGGCAATGTCTGAGAGTCTGTGAGACATTTTAGTTTGTGATCCTGATGTGTTTGCATACTGTAAATGCTGAGGCAGTCCTGGTCAAATTGGCATTCATTATGGGCTGCATCAAAAGGAGCATGACCAGCAGATGGAAGGAGGTGATCCTGCCCCTCTCTTCTGCTCTTGTGAGACCTCATTTGGAGTATTATGTGCAGTTCTGGTGTCCTCAACATCAAAAGGACATGGAACTGTTGGAACAAGTCCAGAGGAGGGCCATGAGGATGATCAGGGGACTGGAGCACCTCCCGTATGAAGATAGGATGAGAAAGTTGGGGCTGTTCAGCTTGGAGAAGAGAAGGCTGTATGGAGGCCTCCTAGCAGCCTTCCAGTATCTGAAGGGGAGCTATGGGGATGCTGGGGAGGGACCCTTCATTAGGGACTGTGGTGATAGGACAAGGGGTAATGGGTTCAAACTTAAACAGGTATGAAGTGCAGGTAGAGTCTAGCAAACACTGCTCCCAACCTCTATGCCCATGTGCATTATAGCAGTGTTAGGACCTCTTAAGGACTCAAGGGAAAAAAGATAGCTCCAAATTAATGAATCATTTATTTATTTATTCATTTTGGACTGATACGTGGATTTCTGTTTTGTTTACAATCTAGTCAGGATGAGGTAGTTACCTGAAATATGTGCCTTTGGTGGTCCAGGTAATAGTGAGATAAGCCTGAATGGGTGGGGTGAAGTTGACAAAGTGAAGAACCATATGCTGATATCCTGATAGAGAAGATTGTTTCCTTGAATAAAATAGTTTTACTTTTGCTTAGTAAATTGGTTTAACATCCCAGCACAGTACCTTTAATTCAGTTTCTAATTATGTAAAACTAAATAAAAACAAAGAAAAAACCCACCCCAAAACCCCCACATCTAAACTAAAACATAGCCTCATCTATACCAAATGCTTGAAGTCTGTATTTAAGTAATATTTAAAAAAGCTGGCAAGATAGTTGCTTTTTGAATGGCTGCCTTTTTCAGCAGTGTACAATACTGCTGAACAGTTTTTCATTCCTGATTTATAAGCTGATTATACGTCCACTGGGCATAAAACTTTTAAGCAGTGAGAGAAGTCCAGTCAAGGTTTTTATAAAAATGAACAAGAGCCACTGCCAAAGTGTCATAGTTTTGTGAAGCTATGCAGAGGGGCCTGATGTGTGGACTGCTTGGTTAGATTCACTCCTCTGTGACCCAGACAGATTTTAAAGTTTAAAAATCTTCACTTTCATTTGAAAAAGCTTCCTTGAATACACAGTAAGTAATGCTTTTAGCTCCTCAGCACATAGCAAAAAAAAAAGTCCAAATAGAGTTTGAAAAACTATGAACCTTTCAAAATTTCAGAAGCTCCTTACAAGAATTTAAACAACAAGGAGATTATGAGTGGTATGATAGAGTTTTCTGCTCCACTTTGTGCAAGGAATCATGCAGATTCCTTGCCCTGTGTCCCTTGGGAATAGAGTAGCTGCACTGCCTGACTTCAGGTACTCATGTGGGTGATCTGAGTCTTCCCCTGCAAGCCTTTACTTCTCTCTCTTGACTCCATGGGGAATTTAGGCTCCTTCATCTCAGCGCTCTCACTTGCACCCTTCTTGCAGACCAGAAGTCTCAGTGATGATATCATCTTTAGGTCCCCTCCAACTGTCTTCTGTGCCTACATTGCAAAAATTGGAAGTGATGGGGATGAGATGCTGTAATTTATTAAATATTTTTGCCTTAAGTAAAACATGTGTATGTCTTCACTACTTTTTTAAATTATTATTATTTATTGAAATAACTAGACAAATTTTTGTTGCTTGATATTTGTATAAATGGTAAGGTTAGTTGAGCTAGCTATTTAGTTAGGAAGGTTCACTCCCTGTCTTTTTGGACTATCAGCCTACAGATGCTTATATAATTTACTTGGTATGTATGTGTAGCAGGGTTTCAGTCAAATGAATATTGATGGAACTATCACTTTAGGTTATAAAATAATCAACCAGAGATTGTTTTAGTTTTGTTATTATGGAATACCAAATGCTTTATTGGGACTTGAAGATGCGTGCACCTACTTCCAACTTTGTGCTCATACTCCCAAGTTTTTATGTGTAAAATAAAATGTATACTAATGTGTGATATCTTTATGAAATTCACAAAGACTAAGAAAAAGTGCAATGTTAATGGTATATTTTTTGTTTTGTAGCTTGGATCATCCTCCTCTGTGCCTTTTACATCTATATTCTCGCAGCTGTTTATGACTGTTGTAGTCCCACTCATTATTGGACAGGTATGTCTTTTAAATATACATTCTTATTTAAAAAAATAAGATAAAGAGAGCAATCTTAAAGACAGACTGGCAACCTGATAAGCTGCCACATAGGAACAGCCTCAGGATAGTGAAGTGTAATATCAGAGAAAAGATGCTACAGTGCTCCCTGGAGCCACCTTGATCTTTGTTGAGATTGAGCATCTGTCCCTCACTGCTACAAACATGCGCTACTGCATATGGAGAAGGGAGTTTGTGAACATAAAGTGGAAAAAATGGCAGCCCAGACTGTGAGAAATTCCAGCCCCATACAAATGAGCTTTGAGAATATGATATAGTCCTTTTGTCACATGCCCTTTGCCTGGATGATGAAGGAAGTTCTCCCTATATAGTATCTACTACTGATCAGAGGAATAAAATTTCTCAACATTAAAAAACATACAAGGGCTAAATAGTTAGAAGTCAAGAATCCATAAAACTAAGGCTGCTTCAGACATTTTGCATATGCTTTACAATAAGGGTTTAATTGCAAAATTGCAAACTATCCTTTCTGCATGACTCCTATCATTTGTTACATTGAATGGGGGGCATTCATGGAATGAGAAGTTGTTCAACATTTCATTTTATACTCATTGCTCATATTGTAACACAAATCCTTGTTTTTCATGGACTCTGAGAGAAATCTTTCCCTGAATTTGAAGACACTAGTTGCAATATAAGTTTTTTTGTGACCCTTGTCTCTATAGTATCATCGAATCATAGAATAGTTAGGGTTGGAAAGGACCTTAAGATCTTCTAGTTCCAACCCCCCTGCCAGGGGCAGGGACACCTTCCACTAAACCATGTCACCCAAGGCTCTGTCCAACCCAGCCTTGAACGCCGCCAGTGATGGAGCATTCACAACTTCCCTGGGCAACCCGTTCCAGTGCCTCACCACCCTTACGGTAAAGAATTTCTTCCTCATATCCAATCTAAACTTCCCCTGTTTAAGTTTGAACCTGTTACCCCTTGTCCTGTCACTACAGTCCCTAATGAAGAGTCCCTCCCCACCATCCCTATAGGCCCCCTTCAGATACTGGAAGGCTGCTATGAGGTCTCCATACAGCCTTCTCTTCTCCAGGCTGAACAGCCCCAACTTTCTCATCCTATCTTCATACGGGAGGTGCTCCAGTCCCCTGATCATCCTCGTGGCCCTCCTTTGGACTTGTTCCAACAGTTCCATGTTCTTTTTGTGTTGAGGACACCAGAACTGCACACAATATTGGGTTTCTTTTGGGTTTTTTTTTTCCTCCCACATCACAGTGGGACATTTCTATATAAAAAACAAAAATTTTCAGAAGTGTCCACTATTCTTGGACACCAAAGCACCAAAAGCATAATTCTTACATACTTGTAAGTATTTGTTGTGCTCAGGCATTTAGAATGCACAAAGGGAGTATCAGTGGGATTTGCATTTCTTTCCCAAGGGGTACCGTTGCAGATTCTAGCATGCAGTTTAAAGCTGGGTTCAGCTGGAGCTTTCTGACCTTAAGCAAACTTTGAAATAGAAAGTGTGGTTATAAGGTAGGCAAATGAAAGCAGAGTCTACAAAGGAGCACCCTGGACAAGGTTAAAAATATGTCAGTGCCTGTGCTATGTAGAAGAGACAATCAGTCTTGTATCAGACTGTAATTGCACATTTCACAATCAGCATGTACTGTAACTTACCAAAGTCCTGGTAAAGTTTGTTTCTTATGTGATCAAAAAAACCCACTAAAGTCCAATATGAAGATGGTCATGATAAGCATGACAATAGCCACCAGCATCAGTACCTGCATAACCTGGCTGTAACCATACTGTGTGGAAAATAAACATAATCCCTGTGTCCGTGTGGAAAATAAACATAATCCCTGTGTCCCTAAAGGCTGCTAAATTGCTCACATGCTTAGAGTTAAATGCCTAAGAATGTCCTTATTAATTAAGGCCACAAAGAGTTGCTAATGAACTACCTGTGTACCACATTCTTACCTTGTCAAAATTAAATAAAATCTCCACCAGAAGTGGACAAGCAAAAGTACTTGAATCTTCTCATCCTGAAAGGTTCAAAAACTGGAAGCTATTAATTGGAAGCCTTAGTTGGAAATTTCTAGGAAACAAATAGCATGGCAGCAGATCTAGTAATAAAGTAACCTATAGTGATGGAGTATCAGCAATCTGTACTGCAATGTACCAAGTCTGAAGATAATGGTAGATTGCTGGACAAAGCGATTGCAAAATTTCAAGAGACTTTTCATCTCTATATATAATGGCATGTTACTTTGGAAAGACGTTCCAAGAAACTGCTATGTGAGCTAACTAGTGGAGTTGCAGGCTTTTTTGGCTGCACCAAATAAGAAGACTAAATAACATGAATTGAGCAGTAAGTGTATGAAATAACTGTTCTGAACGACTGTAAGTTCAAAATCAGAACTGTGATGAGACCTAACTGGGAACAGATGCGATAAAGACTGAAAGAAAAAAAAATTATTCTTAAAACTTGTATAACTCCATCACAAATTCACTAAGAGTTTGTTTTTTATATATGCACTTCAATGAGAAATGGAATTATTCTCCTTTAAAAGTGTTTGAAATTGTTTCTGGAAATGTGAACAGTCAACAGAAATAGCTCACATTCCTCTAAGCATGAAGATTTTGTTTCTAAAATTATTGCATGTGATTGTATCTGTTCAGAGGATATGGAAGAGAAGAAATATTAAGGAAGCTATAGATCAAAAATTCAAAGGGTAGTTTGCATTGATTGTCTTGATAAAGTAGAACTGTGCAAAGGTAAACCAACTTGCCTAGATAGGAATAGAAGCCTTTTTTGAAGGTGGATATCCAAAAATAATGTGCAGTAATCATGGAAAAGCAAGAAGCAAGAAAAGGACTGACACCAGGAGATAAAGAGAGAGGTCTGCTTGCCCTTTATCCAGAGGTGGCATGGATCTATTCCGATTAAATGGGAAATTTTGCATTTAGTTTGTAGACCACCGCTGACTCATTAGTGAGCTGTTGCACATGCAGCACAGCAATGTTAGACTGCTTTGTGAATCACAAGTTGCTCACTTTGGGATTCCAGATGCATTAAGAGTTAATGGCCCACAATTCATGAATGACAGTTCCAGCAATTACATCTAATTTATCTTTTCATGCCCACAAAGTTGATTCCTTACATGCAGTCATACTGTTCAGCAGAAAAGTCAGTGGAGGAATGCCGGGGAAGGTTACCTGGTAGCAAAGAGCTTGATTGGGAAAAAAGCCTTTGTGACTGGAACCTGCCTGCTTGGAGGATTGCTTCTATTCAGCCTTCCTAACTCAGCTGTGATCAACAGAGGCTTTATGCTCGATCCACATCAGTGCTAAATAGAGAAGGCTGTTTAAAGGAAACATTCTCCAAGGGCCTTATTTTCCTTTAAAAAAATCTCGCCTCTGGGAAAACCTGTGTCGCCTAAATGCTCATTTCCTGAGCAGGCTGCAGAGCTGGCTGTTTGAGCAGCCCCTGGGATATAAGCAAAGCAGATGAGAAGGTGCTTTTAGATTTGTTTTGTTTGGGTTTTTTTGTTTGCTTTGTGGTGAAATGTATTGAGTTTTGGTTGCTTGGCTGACTTGTCAGAATTTTTAATGATGGCTGGGAGAAAGAAGTCACAATAGTGTAATTGATGCTTATTTTCTACTGTTTCTTGAACATTTTTTTCAGTGTGGCAAGAGTACCGTTGACAGGAGTCAAAGACGCTTTTCTAGCTGCTAACAGTGAAATGTATAAGGGGCTGCAGTTACCAGGCTCTGTTCAGGTGGTGGCTGCATTTGTTAGGTAAAGAAAGGACCGTTAGATGAAGACGAAGATATTATGTTACCAAAAAGGCACTGAGTCTAACAGATAGTTACTTATAGGTGGCCTTCAATAAGCAGAATTGCTCTGTCTTCAGACTGTTCTATGATTCTATGTGCAGGTTGTGTAAAGCTAAAAACCAGTGTGACCTGCATCCTCTCTGTCTACAGATGTGTTTTGCTAATTGACAGTATGACGTTACTCAAATCAGTATTGCTAGTGTAATACTGCATTTGTATTTATAGAGCAACAAGACCTCTCTGGCGAGAGCTCTTGAAAAGAGACATAATCTGTAGTATTTTATAAAGATCTGATGCTGTATAAGCCTTGAAGGTCTGTAGTGTGTAAGAGCTTGTTATTTGTGCACCACTCTTGTATACCTCTAAGGGGAATTTGAGAATACTTGTTATATGATAAACATGGTAGTAGATATTTCATAGAAAAGATTTTGAATTTGCTCTGGCAGCTTGAGGGTCTGATTATTTTTTCTTAGGTAGCAGAGTTCTGATGAAGATTACTGCTCCCAGACTGTTGTGATTTTGATAAAATAATTGTTTCCTTGTCTATAGATGTTTGAAATACTTTTAGCCAGCAAAATGTAAGGTTTCAAGAAATGTCTAAGCAGTTTCTTCATGGCCAGTTGTGAGATTTGGGTGAAGACTGTTGTTCCTTTGCTTATTTTTTTCCTTTTAAGTGACAGATAACAGGAACAGTGAAAACCACTGCAATATTTCTTTTCCCCTATTCACAGACTTGCTCCATTCCCTACACCTAAGTGCTTATGACAGACTTTTATTTTATGTTTTATATTAAAGAGCGATTTATGATTAAATGTTAATGAAATAGAATTTTCACTGTGCTTTCATTATATTCTACTAGTTTGAACATTTTTCAAAGCAGCACACCAAAACCCACTGTTTTCTATGAATAAATAATAAAAAGCTTGTCTGTACATTATCATTCATGCATTCTCTAGTTGCCCCATTGGTAATTTGCCTGCCAGCATAAAGTGGGCACTCCACATTAAACAGACCTTAACTAAAGCTAAAATTAATGTTATGATTCTGAGTAGTTCTTCTTCCCAAATCTGTAAAATGAAGTCAGTTGTACAGAAGTCCTTGCTGAATCTAGTCACACAAAAAAAATCTCGATGTCCTACAAGTAAAGGATTTTAAGTGCCTTCTGCATCATTGCCCAAAATGTTCCAGAGGAACCCTATCAGCATTTGGGAGGTGTGCTTATAAACACAACTCTAAAAGGGTGCTACATTGCAATACAAGTTGTCAGTGAAATTGAAACTAAAAAGCTTAGCAATGTATTTATTTTTAAAGAATAAGGAATTGAAAGGGAAAGGTAGGTGGCAGTTACTAGGGAGTAGAAGATACTATTCCCCTAAGCCTAATGTGTGTTTATAGTGAGTGGGTGGGAGAAACAATAGCTGAAGAAACTGTTATAAAAAGGGAGCAGTGTCAAATCCTTTTGTTCTTGTAGCTTAAATCCACAGGGAAGTAGCCCTACTTTCTCTTCAAAGTCCAGGGAAGCTGTGGGGAGGAGGAGTGGTACCCTGGGAGATCAGCGCTTCTAGAAGCTTGTTGCAGAAAACAGAGGTGGCAGATAAACAGCCTTCAGACCAGTTTGTTCCCTTCTGATGCCTGCCAACTCAAACAGGGAACAGAATCTAGTCTCCACAGAAGCACAAAACACGAAGAAAACATTGTACCACTGCTAAGGGCTCCCTTCGTATTTTTGCCATGTTACACCTGTTTGTAAGATTTTAAAGCAACAGTTGTAAATTACCTCACAATATGAAAGTTAATTTTGAAAATGGCCTCATGTGGGTTTTGTAAAGCTTGCTTTGAGGGCTTATATGTGTGAGAAGCTACCTCCTGGGAGTAAACTGACTGACATAATGGAGTAAGATAGCTTTTAGGGGAGTTTGGTAAGCTGAGTAAAGAAAACAAGATGCTTGTAAAAAAAGAAATTTTTTTTTAACCCCAGGTTGCAAAAATGGCTTTCTTTCCATGCTGTCTTCAGAAAAGAAATACTGGATTGCATGCACCATAGAATAAGGGTAGATCTGACATTTGTTCGTGTCCTAGAAGCTCTAGGGAGGTGGGTGAACTAGGACAGTTTGGTAGTTTGTAAGAGTGTACAGGAACAAGTGAGAATGCATGCCTCCACGCAGGTAGGGTCTTATGAAAATATCAGGCCAGGGTTTGGCTGAAGTGATATGAGCTCTGCTTTGGAAAAGGGTCTTATGCATTTGAACCATGATGTGGACCTTGGATATTCTGAGGGAGGCTATGCTGTAGAAATCCGTGAAGGATGTTCTATCTTGTTTATGTCATTTCTGCAACCCACATAATCTCCCTTTCATTTCAGTGTCTGATTCTGTCTACTGGTTTTCACAGTTGCTGTCATTTTAATTTACTTTGGTTTTCCATTTTTTCCCCCTTTCATGTCTTTCAGGCTTCACCAAAGTAGTTGCCAATATTTGATGCAGTTGGCTGTCTTGTTTTGCCATCACTGTATAATAAGAGATATAGAGAAGTTATTAAACTGTTGCAAATATCTAGCCCCACTCAAAGCTTTTCAAGAGAAAATTTTGCATTGCAGAGTTCATTGCAAAGGTCTGTTGCTATCAGTAGTAATATTAGTAAAGAATGAATTAGGAATCTTACCTTAAAAAACAAATGAAATAACGTAACTGCTGCATTTAAGTGTAGTGATTATCCAGCATAGTTTTAGCTTGTTTCCTTGTGTGCTTCAGCATTTGTTTTTTCATTGAAATGGTAAAGCCCCAGGTGTTTTTCCCAGGTGTTTAGAAGTACATAACAATACATATTAAACAAGAGGAGCAGAAATGCAGTAAAAACATTGTAAATTCTGTTAAAAATTCTCAGTCCAAAAGGGTTTATAGAATAAGGAAAAATGGACTCTGTGTAATGATGTAAATACCAAGAGATACTCCTGTGTGTATAACTGAAACGGAAAAAGTGACTTCATAACCATTCCCCTTCCCCCTCCGTTTTTTTTTTTTTTTTTTATCATGGGGTTAAAAACAAAACAAAACAAAACCCACAAAAAAAAAAAACCCAGGTTGAAGATCTAGATAGTTTTTAAAAGGTGTTCTGTATTACAGGTGTCAAAAATGACTCCATTCCATATAAATGGGGTGGGGGAGCTCCTTGTCCTATTTAGTTTAATTAACAATGAACATTAATGAATTACATTGTTTATTGCATATTTTATCTTGCATGTCCAGCACTTGAGCAGGCAGGTGGAAAGAGTCTGGTTGTATTTTACTGACAAGTTTCTCTGGGTATGCAGTGTGACTGTTATGAAGGCACAATTAGATAAGTGAATTGTTTTTCTATAATATATCTTCTGCTATTTTCCGGTATGATTTTATAACAGATGAGCATTATTTACCTGCTTTCCCAGAATAGCAGATTGTGTTTCTTTGTGCAGGGGATGTTAAGTGAATTAAGCATATGAGCAGTAATCCCATTTGTTTAGGGAGGCTGGTGTTTAGACAAGGAGGTTAGGGCAGGATACAGAGCAGTCTGGATGAGCAATACTGTGGATGTAACCATTCTGGTAGAAGAACTAAATTGAAATGGGGACACTACTGTTAATTCATGTGTAATTACATTCCTCTGTTGTTAAAAATTAAATCCTGAGCAAGAGAAAAGTTTGAGCCTGGAACTGTGTTTTGAAGGAAATTTGAGCTGATGCCTTTCCAAAAAACCCTGGAGATTGCCAGGACATAGTCACCAGTATGTAACTGCCCAATGGGCACATTTATGTCCTTTTATCATTTATTTTTCTGTGAGGTTATCACCATCTTTCATAGAATCGTAGAATGGTTAGGGTTGGAAAGGACCTTAAGAACATCTAGTTCCAACAAGTTATTTATGAAATATCACCTCCTACAAGGTCTTGCTTCTCTTTTTATCTCCTCTCCACTAAACTACAGTTTGAAGAAAGGATTCACCATGTACTGTGTCTTTCATGTGCAACCTCTAGGTCCGCCATCAAGAATTCTCTGCTCTTTGGGGCTGGCATTTGAATCTGCATTAAAGTCTCACTCTTCTCTCTGTCTGTGATTGCTCCTGCACAGTAATTTTTTTCCATTCTCAACCCTGTTATCCCAGAGGCACTACTACCGTCACTGATAGGCTTGGCCTGGTCATCTGCGGGTCCATCATGCATATGGCATTGTCTCTGTCAGACAAGGGGGAAGCCTCTGGCATCTTCTCACAGAAGACAGCCCTCCAAAACCTTGCCATGCAAACCCAATGCATCCCGGGTTTGCTCTTTTCCATCAGTGTGCCATTCTGATGCATCTATTTTGGATGTCAGTCATTCATATTTCTTCTCTAAGCTATAAGTTTGTCTTTTCACAGAAGTATCAGTTCAGACATTTTCTCAACCACTTGCTTATCTGGTGTTTATCCCTCCTTTGTCCCCCATTATATTGATATATACTTAAAAAACCCTGGACTTCGTTATTTTAACTGAGACGTGGCACATCAGCATGGAGCCTGAGTCTGGCATCCTTCATACAGGCCATAACATGCAGAAATTATTTTAATAGCTTTGGCTGTGTTTGCAGACAAATGAAGCTAAATATCTCTGCCTCTCTGCCCAGGCTGCATATTACCTATGAGATTCTTTATTTAATCATTTCACTCTGCATTGCTCATCGCTTTTCAACCTCTATTAGACTTCCTGTCAGAGAGTGCCAGCACCACAGAACAACAAGGTTTGCTGGCTGTCTGTCTATGTACTTCAGTGTGTCTTGTCTTTATTGCATTTGTGTGATTTATTGTTATTTCACTACAAATCTTTGCAATTTTTATTTTTTTTTTTTAAGTTCTGTGTTAACCCTGGAAAGTTATAGAATTGGGATAAGAACTAAAAGGCTTTCAAGGCATCCTTGTCCTGAAACAACTCTGCAGGGCATGAATAAGTACCAAATGGTTTGTTTTTCAGTCAGAGTGAATCATCCTGTGAAAAATCTTGCTGAGTTTTTACGGATACCCATCGGGTTATATTTCTCACTTCTCAAGTTATGCAATAATTTAGATTACCTTGAATGAGTGACCACAGGCTGACTCAACCTCTGAATTATAGATCTTCTTGAACCTTGTGAGAAGATCAAGATGTATTAGATTCTGTGTTAGAGAAGGTGTATTTTGACTCTCTTTTTACAGTATACATTTAGCATGACACTGGGTTGATTAGATGATTTCCTGAAGTCAGAATTTAGTTCTTCAGTGTCTGTCTATGTAAATTTATTAATTTTTTTAATGCAATATGCAGTAAGAAGCTGCACTGGTATTTAGGGTTATTGATTCACAATAATGCCAGGTTAGAGGTGAATATTTAAGGAGGATATCAGCTGATTGAAGATTTTGAGGAAATACTGCTTGCAGTTTCATTTGTAAGTCTTTTTTTCTTTCTCTTATGTGTCATGATAAATATATGTATAAAGTTATTAATGTCATGTATGTTATACCTTGTACAGACACTAGGTTATAGTTTTTTTGAAATAAATACCTTCAGTTTAAATTGCACTGTGGCATAATTAACCATCACTTTTCTTTTTCAACATCTTGTTACTTTCAGTATAAATCTTGTGGAAGGACCATAAATAAATAGGTGGTCTCAAGTATTTTTTCCCAATATGACCTTAATTTAGGGAATAATAGGGCTTCTTTTAAACTTCCTTAGAAAATACTCACTTTAGAGGTGAATGACTTTGCTTTTTGCTTCTGATAAAATCAGAGCCCCATATCTACTCAGATTAGGCTAATCTGGTTTCCTACTTGATGTCTTTCACACTGCATGCTACATGTCTTCACTCAGCTTTCTTGCTTGTCTTTCATCAGTGCAGTCTTTTACTCTTATCCGATGGCTTATATAGAGGTGGCCGAAGGAGCTTCACTGAATGCTCTTTCAGAAGTTTGGCCATATATTCTGAGTTGTGTTCTCTCTTTAACATCTGGCGAGTGTGAAATTTTAAAGTTGAGTGTTTTCACTGGGGTTCTGAGCATTCCCTTACATGGTTTCCAGGAAATCTATTCTTTTTCATCAGCGGGAAGCTTAGCAGTGCTGGGAGGTAAGTGCTGGTCTTCAGCCTGCTTAGCTTTGCATGAGCCCCATGTGCCAGATTTTTAGTATGTGCTCTGCCATGTGGTCAAAGAAGTCTGTTTGCTGTGGTGACTGGGTTAGCTGCTTCCAGGACTTTCCTATTGAGAGACTTGCAAACAAGTTGGGAAGGCAGAAAGCAAAACTGACAGCTGTGGGATCAATCCCACAGCTTTGGCAGTTAGTGTGTGGAAAGGTCCTGTGGTAGCACTGATGATGGTCCTTCGATATTAATCTTGAATACCTCTAAAATGTTCTGTATTATTAAACCGATAGTGGTGACGTTTATTAATGGTACCGCTATGAGAAGGTAACGAGACACCTTTAGAGCCCTCTGGTAGAAGTGTTTCAGGATCTTGTACTGTTATTGCTGAAAGAGCATGGTAACAGAGAACATTGTGAGATCTCAGGAGAAATTAGGCAAGATAATGTGATTGCTGAAAAATTAACACAAGTCACAGCTGTCTGATAAAAGCTTTAAAAAGTTTTTTCAAACCATATAAAGTAAAGAGAAAAGCTAAAAGCGACTCCCCAGGCAGGACCAAAATAGATGCATTGTATCTACTGAAGCTTAGTCCTGTAGTATTTGGCATAATTTGATAGTAGTGGTTACTTTAAAATTTAAAGTTGTTTCTAAAAAATTCTTGAAAAACAACTTCAGATCCTGTTTCCTGAAAGTGCAAAAGTTCCACTAAGTACAGTAGGTTTCCTTGTTTTCATGTGTTAATTCTGGTATTCTAAAAGCGTGCAAATGGCATTTGTCTTTGGATTTACAAAAACTCTAGATATTCAGAGCCTGAATTATTTAAACTCCCACAACACATGCACTTTTGCTTTTCAAGCTTGAGTTATAATTTAATTAAAAACTTCTGGTGCATTGCTAGCTATTTAAATATTAAAATGTTCCATGGATCACTTTCGATTATCTACCATCATGAAATTCCTGAAGATGTCAGATTTTTAAGATTCCCAAAGTTGCACTTGGAATTGTCTGTTGATGCAAAGGGGACTGTGATAATTACATACATCCATTAGTATCAGCAGAGGAGATAAACTTTGGGGAGGCTTAATGGGCATGTCTCAGTGACAGCTAGCAAAGAACATTTGGCATGATTAAGGATGGATTTGAATGTACTTGAAAATATACTCTCATTATGGACGCCCAGTGGAAGTTGCACTACAAATGTTAAATTCCCCAGAAGAAGAGTTGTGTGGCAGGGAAGCTTTGAAATCCACTGTGGCCGTCATCCAAATTACTCTCTTCTCTTTGTGTCTTTCCGCTGTCAGATTCACTTTGTGATGCCCAGCTTGGCTCCCTGCATCTTTGAAAAGAGGCAACCTGTTGGTTTCTGTGTTTCAGATTGTCCGAAGATACATCAAGGACTGGCTTGAAAGGAAGAAGCCTCCATTTGGTGCTATCAGCAGTTGCGTGCTCCTGATGATCATCTACACAACATTCTGTGATACTTTTGCCAATCCAAATATTGACCTTGATAAATTTAGCTTGATTATAATAGTGCTCATAAGTAAGTTCAGCCTTAAAGCATCTTTTATCTGTGTTTCAGGTGTATAATGAGCTATATATACTGGAAAGGGTAGCACTGCAGGGATACTGGCATGACGCTAGAGCTTGTACTTCTAATACCTCTAGTAAATCAGATTAACAGCCTTCTTAGGGGCTGGATACTTCTAGGGGATTAAGTAAGCATTTAGAGAGGGATAAACACTGCTATTCATGTGTGCGTGGGATTGTTCAGTGATACTTCCTTTCTCAAGGGGCATGGTACTACTTTCCAGGTGTTTACAACTGTTCCGTTTTGGCTTCTTTGATATAAAACAGCCATAAATGCGCAGATGTTGCATTCCAATCAGAAAGGAAATATTTGGGTTTGAGCTGTTACTCAAAAGCACTGTGATAACTTTTAAATCATTCTTCCTTACCATATTATGGTTGGACCAGATGACCCTTGAGGTCCCTTTCCAATCTGGTATTCTGTGAGTCTATAATTATAAATTTAGAAACTAGCTGGGAGTTTGCATGCGTTGATATATTTCTGTGGACAAACGCATTTCTTGCAGAGTTTGTTTAGAAGCACTCTAGTCATCCAGCCTTAAATAACATGCACATGAGAATAGACTGCTGGTATCCTTGCCATCAGTTAAAAATACACTTGCAGATCGCTACCTCCCAGAGAAAGGCAGGGGTATACAGTCACTGTCTCCTCTCCCAGTAGGGAATTCCCATCTTGCTTCAGACTGTCCAGAGACAGGGGTTTCAATTTGCTTGGGAGAGAGGTAACTACAGGATACCACAGTATAAATCACATCTCATACACTCAAAAGCTGTCAGATTTCACAAAATCAATGTATCACCTACCCTGAAGTGTGTGTGTTTGCACGTTTCTGTCTAATAAAAATAATGTACCTTCTATAACTCTAACCTCTGCTCAAGTAGGAAATTTGCCCCTGCCATTTGTGGATCAGTTCTTATTCTATCCCAGTTGTGGCAGTGTTCTGGATTATGAAACAATATACGTATGTAAAATACTACATTGTAAATGGTACTGTATAAATACTTCATTCTGAAAGCAAAGCAGAAGGAAGCTATGCTAAGAAGGTTTTTACAAAATGAAGAAAATACTTGTTTGCATAGGCACCTGAGAAGGGCCACATCCCAGGTGCACTTAAATCAGTGCAGAGTTGTCAGCAAAGAAAGAGGGATACGGAAATTTTCAACTCCGACTTCACATGCAGAGGAGCTCAGAATGAACTAATTTTATGTTACTGTACTGGCTGCTTCTTTGGAAAAAATATCCTTTTTTAGTTAAAAAGGAATGTTCTGCCTTGAACAGTTGGTGTAGAGTGGTTGCTTCCATTGCCTTTCTGGTCTGTCCTTTTGTTTCTCTGCAAGACAACTCTGCATCTGTGCTGTGAGTTATTATATATACTACTTGCAGTGCAATACACTGAAAATCATTCTGTATACATTTTCATTGCCAGTGTGCATAACTGGAGTTTCCTAGTAAGAATATTAACGTAAGCATTGAGACTGCTTGGAACATTTGGTTTTTTTCTCAAGTATTTGTAAAACAGAGAAAACAAGGAAGTTATGAACATGGATTTGCACATTTTATTCTAGAAAAAGTTCTGTATTGCCATTGGATGTGTGTTGTACCAGGATGTGAAATTAGCACGAGGAGTTCGAGATGAAGCTGCATTTATGATTCTGCCGATTAATGTTTTTATGTAATTTTTATGTTAATATTCTAGCCACAGCAAAATATGCACAGGGGATAATTGGTAGCAACACATGCTTATTGCTTTACAGAATTATACGTATTAAGGGATTTTTTTTTCTCTGCATATTAAATTAATGTACTTAGTTGCAGGAAAAATTGTAATTCATGAACGATGGATTGCTTCATGGGGGAAGAATTAAGTGCATGCTGAGGTGACATTTACACATCCTAGGAAATGTATATAAGAGAATGGAAAATGTCACTGGTAATAGCTAATATCCCTGCCATGTTTCCCAGTTGTAAACTGGGGTCAAAATCAAATGTATTGTCTTAGCTTTCACTACCCTGTGGGACATATTAGCCTTATTGCATTCACAAATTTTGCAAGGAAAAGAGAGAGGACTCACCTCAGATGGGCTGTAAGCAAAAGCCCTTCTCCCATAACCTGCAAACACTCTGGAAAGGTCTGTGCAGGTCACAGGGTTTCTCCTACAGCTCTGTGGGGAGTTCCTGCGCTCTGGCATGATGCTCTGTCTCTGCAGTCCCAGCAGCTACTCATAGCACAGTGGGGATGCCACCAGCTTCTCCCCGCTCCCCACATCTCTGCAGACTGAGCATGGGCTCTGTGCATCCCACAATGTCTGAGTGTCAGGAGAGCTGGCAGAGAGGAGAGTTCCCCTCAGGATGCTCCAAAACCATCCACACTTACAAAGCTGGCCAAGCATGAGTGAAAGCTGCTTTGTCTGATGTACACTGGCCAGTCCAGGAGTTAGCCTTTGTCTCAGAATGAAAACATCTGTGATGATCTCTCTTCATTGTGATAATTCATTGGGAGAGTAGTATACCCAGTGTGTGAGAATAGTTATGGTGATCAGATCATGCTTACACACTGTACTTTCTCCTGTTAAATGGAAAGGGGGTAAATTTAAATACTCGGCCACCAGAGCATGTCTGAGAGATTTTATTGTGTCAACACAATAAGCAAAACTAGTGCAAACAGATGTGCAGCGTGTAGGAGCGATCTTTCCTGCTATTCATTGTGTCAAGAAATATCGGATCAGACGAGTTACCTCAGGAAGAACTTGTGTATCCCCAATATTAGCTAGCTTCCTTGGATGTAATGATATGTATTCTTCTTCCAGACAGTATTTAAAGGTTATCTGTTATTGAATTTCTTTGGCCTTGGTTCTGTCTAGTTTATGACCTGTTGTAGGGGGCAGAAGGCATGTACACAGCAATTGCAGAGATTAAGTGATCTTTACTTCTGTGATCTAAGTCTAATTTTAATGTGTTTCTCTTTCAGTATTTTCCATTCAGATGAGCTTCATGTTTTTGACTTTCCTCTTCTCCACAAGGTAATTGAATGTGCTGAATCAGAACCCTTTGAATATTTTTGTATGATATCTTTGCTTTGGGTGAAACAGTTTATGCAAATGCGTAAGGGCAGGTTTCTGAATAGGGGTGACCTCATTTTGGTATTTCATATTGTCCTCACTGCATTTTCTCTGTTAGAGTTTCATAGGCTAAGAGAGCAGGACCTGAATTCTGTCCTTTCTTGTGTGTTAATTACAGAGTTGTTAAATCTCAATCAATCACTGCTATACCTCATCCACTGAAAAAAATGGATTTGCACAGATGTCACTGAAGGTATAATTTGCCCTGCAGACATGCTGATGACATATGAGAGAGAAAACTCAGTTTGACTTTAGGCATCTCAAGATACATTTGCTGGGCTGGCAATTCACTCTTCTCTGTATAAGTCAAATTTGTTATGTTTGTATGGTGATTCTTAAAAGACAGTTGTCCTGAACTCATGCTTGGTAGAGCTATTTTTTTTTTTAATTTTCAGTATTAACCAGGAAGAACAGTTGTACATTCACTTCTCAAAAAATAGTACCATGAGAATGGTGCTAGCCAATGTCTAATAAATGCATCACTTAAGCTGGTCAGATCATCCACCGCTGTCCTCTCACTTAGGCTTACTGGAGTATTTTTCTTAGCAGCACTCTGCTGAATGAGAAGTGCAATACAGCAGACTCCAGAGATATACTTTGTATATACAGTATCCGTAATGGAGAATCACAAAGAAGGGTGCAATATCTTAATGCTGCTTATGCTTTTTTAGTGCCACAAGAAAATTTCTGTGTGACAAGATCACACTCTGACCTTGGAAGGTATTTTAAAATAACTTTTTAACTGCTAAACCTAACCTGGGGGGAAGATGATATGTCCTAAAGGTGAAATCTAAAATGCCATAAGTAGTAACCAACTCGCTATGGCAAATATTTAGAATCTCTTAAAATTATCCCTAAGTTGGACCAAAGGGTGAGCCGTTGGCCAGTCACTCACCTCTCTCTCTGTGTAGTTTTTACACCCTTCTTGGCCTTACTCCCAGTGTGTAAACCCTTAGATGCAGTTTTTCTCTGAAATAGAAGATAACTACTAAGGAGTACTCATAGCGTAGACTGGATATATGATCTCACTTAAGCATTTGGTTAACATTACATACTAGGAAAAGAAACTGTAGATCATTCTCTTTTTTTTTTATAGAGGCAAGCTGGCCACTACTCTGGTACAGCACATTTAAGAAGTAACATTGGCTGCAATAAAGTTGTCCCCTACATACCATGTGTTCAGAATTCCTCTCCTTCACATGGCAGCATATTCATTAGAGAGTTTGCCACAACTGAGAAACAATTCTGCTTAAAAAAAAATAATCAAACACTACTGTTCATTTTTATGTAGAATTATTTCTGTCACTAGGCCTGATCAAAGTGATGTGAACGTGCATGTGGATCCTCAAAACAATATATTTGATCAATGATGTTTCAAGAAGTTTTTTTGCTATCAGAGGTTATTAAAACTCTTTCTTTTCTAGGAATAACTCTAGTTTCACACCAGCAGACACAGTGGCTATCATTTTCTGTTCCACACACAAATCGCTCACCTTGGGTAAGTCAGGAGAAAAGCTTTTGAGCAAAACAGCAGTAACATGCATACCTTGCTGTGTTGAAAAATACTGTTGTTGGTTGCTGGCTTTTCTGCTTAAATGGGTTTGGTTTCAGTGTGACAAGTAATGATGTGAGTATTATACTAAACATAAGATGATATTCTTGGACAGATAAAATAAATGCTTATTACAGGGCAGAAAACATGGTCTTCTCAGCTGAGATTCTGGTTTGGTTGTACAGTAAGACCAACTTGTTTATGGAAAGATGGACTTTTCTTTCTGGTTTTGGGGGATTTGGTGGTTTTTTGGTTTGGTTGTTGTGATTTTTTTGGTTGGTTGGTTGTTCTTTTGCCTAATCCAATATTGATAAAGTTTTAGGTTTGTTACTGGAAAAATTCTAAGGTCTCACAGTAGAATCTTACACCTAAAGGCTGGGATGTACAAGTGAAAATGAAAACATGTAGTGTATTCAGAAACCACAAATAGTCAAAACTGTCTTTTGCTTAACATGAGCAAAATGTATGTGTTTAAGTCTGCAGATATTCTGGATAGTTTTATTTATTAGAATTCATGTATCAAAACATCATTGAAATACTTGTCTCTTATGACTCCTTAGTGATAATAAGATGTTCTGATGGAAATTCACAAAATACTGCTAAACCAGTTATGCTTACAGCCACTTGCTACTGCCTCATCCATTATGTTCAGTCAGTGAAATGACAATAATATTTTCTTATTGGTTTTCAAAATATGAAAACATGCATTTGACAAAGCATATGTGACTGAATGTATGCCTTTTCAAGACTGTATCCATCAAAGAGAGTTATTTGCTACTGTCAATAACAAAGGTAAGAACTCAGTCTGAAATAGGGGAGGAACAAGTCGGGACTTAGGTGAGATGTTTTCCAAGTCAGTTTGATATAGTGAAACTCATCTCAGGGTGCTTTGCTTCAGCCAGGCCTGTGCTGCAGAACTGTTAGCAAGTGGCTTTGAAAGTCTATGGGGAGTGAAGGAGTTCCTGGAAGACAAGAAAAAAGCAAACATAATGCCTCTTTTTCACAATGGAGGTGAGGAGGGGACAAGGAATTCTATAGATCAGTGAGTTTCATTTCATTTTGTAGAAAATTACTGAAACAAATTATTTTAACAGTGTAAGAAGAAACAAGGAAATAAGTAACAGACCCATAGATTTGTCAAGTGCATATCATACCAAACTAACCTGACCTCATTTCACATAAGGTCCTGTGGGTTGCAGAGTAGCAAAAGTTGAATCGCTTGAAAGTATTATAGCTTTTGACATTGGCATGATGTTTTGGGCTCCACAATTCAAAAATTATGTGGACCAATGGGAAAGAGATCAGAGGAGAGTGCTGTGGATGACCATAGATCTCAAAAATGGGACCCCAGCGAAAGGTTGAAACAATGCTGATTGTTGAGAGAAGATAGCTGAAATACAGTAGTGACTTTCAAATGCATGGAAGGTTGATGCAAAGAAGGCAAAAAGTAACTGTTCACAGTCGACTTTGAAAATGGACTTTGTTACAATGAGGGAAACCCATCTAATGTAAAACAGTTTAGCTTTGGAATATGTTGCCTGTTGATGACTTGAATCTCCTATCATTGTAGATAAGCCTCAGACAGGAATTAGCTAGTTGATCCTGCCTTGGAGCAGAACATACATAGAATGACATTAGGTCTTTTTCAGCCAGATGTTTTATGAAACTGAAGCTTCAACTAATAAATGAGCCTGTATTCAGGAGGACAGTTACACTTGTATTTATAGAATCAAACATTACACATAGGTCATAACGAACTACTGTACTTGCTATTTGGAGCTGTGTATAAACTTAGGACACAACTGTGATAAATACAGAAAAGAAGCTGGTTGTACTTAGCGGCGCAAATGTGTAAGTTAAGTCTTCCTTGCCTGGTGGAAACAGGTTTATATACACTCTGTTGAATACTTCTGCAGCTTGCTGTGACACTAAGAAGATAAGCACAAGGCCTTTTTTTTAATATTTAAGTCCTAGGGGGACTTAAATATTCACCCAGAAGAAAATGAGGACTCTTTGTGTCTTTTACTCACTCTACCAAGCTTGTCATGCAGCCTTTCTTTACCTGCACCCTATACACACAGATGAATTGGCTCATCTTCCTTCTACTCATATACTCTCCTTTTAATCTTTTATTTTTTCCTTTAGAAAAATATAGTTTGAGATCCCTAACTTGCTTGACTTTCTGGCTCACATTTTTCCAGTTCCAAATTACTGCCCTCATTAGCACAGCCCAATGAGTCAGGCTTTTTATTTTGCATCCTTCTTTGCTCAAGCACACCAACCAAACCATTTTGGCCACCTTAACTTCAAGGACTCCTACAGCTTTTCCCCAACCATACGTACTTTTACCCTCCTAATACAGATGTCTGACGAATAAGTGTGAAAGTTGAAATGAAATGGGTAGATGGTGGAACGCAGTATTGTGTGACTGCTTCTCAGCTAATGATTGTTCTGTTTGTCAGCTTCAGGACAGACTGCTTTACTTGATCCTTGAAGAGCTGGTGTCTCATAGAAAGCAAGTTTACCTTCTAGGAAGCTAGTCACAAGATGTAACTTGTGCTTAGGCCTTATACTTTTGCAGCACCTTTCCTTACTGCTCAGGACCTGTGTTGAGATCGCTGGGTTGCTGGGACCTGTGCTCCCCTTGCTGTATTCCATCTCTGGGGCTCAGCTTTGTCAAGGTTTCTTTGAGGCTCCCAGGCTTGTCTTGGGTGAGGCCAGCAGCAGCATGTCCTGAATTGAGCACCCCCCCTAATGGGGAAATGCTCTTTTTGGCAATTGCCTGGGAGCCCATCTTTGGTGAGCCTTAGGGCCCTGCTGCTCTTGCATGCACCCCTACAGTGCATGCACTATGTAGGTGTGCCTGCTGTGTATCAGTTCTGAGCTGTCTGTTCTAAAACTGCTGGTATTTTACTCTCTTTGATATTAGTACCAGGTCCAGATAAAATAGAGCTGATAAACACACACTTCTATGCAAACAGGGAACTGTAGTGCAGTGAGGCATGCCCCTGAGCTGATGATGTAAACAGGAATCTTAACCACAGCAGCTAGCATTTATTCCTTCACTGAAGGTGGAAGCAGAGTAGATCTAATTTGTTTTTAAGGATCAGCCATTTCTGAATGACAGCTAAATCTATCCACAGCACAGTATTGTCCACTCTGATCTTAGCAGAAACAAGGACAGACGCAGGCAGTTTGGCCATTACTCTTTTGTTCTGTCATATATATATTTGTCCATATGAACATATGTCCATATTTGTCTGCTATATAAACCATGCAGTGAGAAATCTTCCATTCACTTATAGCAGAGAGAGCTTTTCCCTCTCCCTCTGTCATTACAATGCCTGAAAGCAAGAGCTAAGGGTCTGATTTCACATCCATTGTGGAGCTCTGCTTTGTTTGTCTTCAAGATTCCAGTGGTAGTGTGTAAATGACCCCCCAACACTTGTTCTTTCACTTTGAAACTGATTTCTCTCAGCTTGGCAGGTGAAGCTCCAAATAGGTATGTCTGGCCCATTCCCTGGGGAGCTTAGAATGGCACCAGCTAAAGTGGGAGAAGAGCTGACAGCTCTAAAGCTTCAGAAGTGGTAATAGGAGAGGCATGAGAAGACTTTTGTAAGTCACTTTCTCCCACACCATATTATGAAACCAACTAATTCCCATGCAGTGCATGCTCATGAGGCCAACTGCCACTTCCACTGTCGAATCCATGAATAAGTGCTTGCTCTGCACAGAGATGAGTGCTGTTCCCATATGCTGGGGTTTATTTTGTAGACACAACAGTTGACGCACTTTTTTGTCTAAAAGATCAGAGTGCAGCGTATGTTTGTGTAAGGACAAATTACACAGGGTAGGTGCCTTTGTGTTTCTTAGTTAGGAACACAAGCTGGTATTTCTGCATAGAAGTGGGTGCTTTGGCAGGGGTTTTTTTTATACAATACATCACATATGCAGAAAAACTAATGTTTATTTGTATTTCACTCAATGAGTGAAACAGGATATAAACTTACAAGGAGTGAAGATAAATACAGTATTCACAATGCCCTCTGGCATATTCACCCACACTTTGTTCTTTTTCTCTCCTTCTCCCTACTCACATATATGCACAGTACATGTGAGCACACACATATGCGGACATTTGATGCATGGCTTTTATTAGTGCATTTGCCATTGATTGATTAGTACTTAGTATTAGTACTTCTTCTATTGATTGATTGCAGATGAAGTGACTATTTGACCTTTAATTATGAGCCTTGCTATTGAAAATGACATTGAGCTATGGCTTCACATAATCCATCTGGAAAGCCCGACATGATGCCATTCCCTGGAGTTCATTCAGTGAGAAGAGAAGAGGCCTCAAGGAAGTGCAAAGCTATCAGTGTGGCTCATCTGAAAAAATACTGCAGTTGTTGCTTGCACTTACACAAAAGTTGCAGCCAAGTCCAGAACAGTATTTTTTTTTTTTTTTTTTTTGCAGAAAACAAGAACCAAGCTCTCCCCCAGGTGGAAAATTCCTTAGGGGATAATTTGGCAGTCCTTTTCCAGCCAAACTTTTCCAGTTTTTATTTATTTTTATCATAATTGCCAGCCAGAAGTTACAACTCCAGAAGTAAAATGCAGGATTGTAAAAAAAAATACTTCCACTTTAATTCTTTGTGTTTACAATGTAAAATCATTTTATCAGCAGAAAATGGAGTCCTGCTACCTGGTTTGGCTCCCACAAGTGCACATGTTGGTACCGTGGGTATGATGAACAGCAGATTGGTAAAAAAAAGGAAACAAACCTGAAATAACTGCATCTGATAATAAAACCAGGGTGTTGTTTATGATGCAGAGTGCATTTTTCTTCATTTGGATATATCAGTGTAGCAGTTCTTTCACCATGGTATTCTTACAGTAATGCAATCAAAGTTTCTAGGCTAAAAAAAAAATATTTTCAGGAAAGAATAGAATTAATTTTGCAAATAAAAGGCAAAGTGCTAATTTTATTTTGTAATGTTTTCATTTAATTCAAATTTATTTTTTAAATACTCAGCTTTTTACTACACAAGTCGGGAACTGGCATTCTGAACCTGAACAATTCTTAAAAGCCTGCTGTAATGCCCAGGCACAATTACAGACACCACAATTGTCTGCGAGCGGATCATCTAGGCTATGGATTAGTCAGCCCATGCCTTTCCCCGAGTTCCCCAGCTGCACAATATGACAGAGTGCGTCGTGCTCACATATAGCTCCAATCTGCCCACAGCTATTATAGTTTACTCATGTTCTCTACAGATATACCCTTACCAGATTTTTCAGAGATAAATAATGTATTTGCACACCCTAAACCACTGCTGTTTAATGTTATCTGTGGTTTTGCTTCATCTATTTTTTCCTACATCCAAACTCTATGAAATGCTGTACTAATCCAGCACAGGCTCTTCTTATTGTTGGTGACAATCACCTTTCTCCTTTAGTCAGAAAAAATGCCCAAATGTTCTAACTTGTGTTAAGATAAGGTAGATAATTTTAATTTTTGAAAGGGAAGCATCTCTTAATAATTCTGTAACAGAAAGTAAGATGGTAAAATCAGGTGCGTTGCCCTAGGTGAGTGTTCAGGCTATACTAATCCTGGCTATTTGCTCTCACAAAGTTTCCAATAGAAAGACTTTTGATACTATCTTTTTCACTTTTGAAATTTTCCTATGGGTATTGAACAGGAGATATTACTCCTGGCATCATGGCATACTCAGAATCTCCTGGATCTGCTGCACTTCTTTCATGTTAACATCTTTTTTTTGTAGCCCAACTTGAGGGCAGATGGATTGCTTTTTCTAGCTCAACAGTCCTCTAGAATAAATGTTTGGTTCCTACCGAACAATATTATCATTCAGGTTATTACCATGTAATTGGCATGTCTTCTTTCTCAGGAGACCCCAAAGAATGTGTGAGAAATGCTGCTACTTCCAACACGGCTGCCATATCAGAATATTAGCAAAATGAAATATAGACTGAAGATTTCTATCATTAGGAATAATGTGAATGTTTGCACAGACATTTCTCTAATACTAAGGCCACCACTCACTTGAAGGGGTTATCTCCACAAGAAGTCAGACTGACAGTTTTGAATAGGCTGTGGTTGCTGGGATGTCTCTGCCAGAGCATCTCGTGGCTGAGCCAGCACCCTCTGTTTATCTCTTTCAGACCAGAGCATCCCTGGGGGATATACTTTCAGGAAGGAAATATGCTGCAGACCAATCTGAAAGTAGGAAATTGCGTAGTCCAGTGAGTTATAGGGGCTTTTGGACACAGTTTTTATAATCACGAGATTCACCATACAGCATGTCTAATCTAGCGCAGTTTACTCAATTTTGACCTCTCTCTGATTCCAGGAGGGGAGATACTAGCATAAATGAGGGAATCTCCTTTCCTTTCTGACCTGACACATATGTTTCTTTGATTAGACTTAGAATCTGGCAAGAAATTCTGTACCAGCTCCCAGGGCTTCCTTTTCATCTGTATAGGTTTTTTATTAATATTTAGAAAGTTTGCCTCCAGCAGTACTAAAATGTGCATCAGAGGACAACAGTTGTTTACTGTGTTTGAACTGAAGAATCTCACCCAGGAGATCTCATTCACTTGAAGTTTACATCTCTCAATCTCGACTTGCAGAAAGAGATCGATAAATAACAATTGTCATTTCGGAGTTGCACCTCTCCAATTATTTATTTGGTTGTGTGTCTTCCCAGATGTACATGTAATTGGATCAGACACTAAAAACCAGATTGCAGGTTTTTAATGACAGCAGCTCATACCTCTTTATAATAAAGAAAAAATAAACAAACACACATATCCATCTGTAAAATGATAATGACACAAGAGCTCTCCCTCCCCACCAAAAACAGTTAAAGTTAATTTATCTGCTTTAAGAAACCGCATTATATTCAGGAGACACCTGACAGGTTACCCTTGAGAAGATCCACATTTGGACATGACTCAAGATTTATTTTTTTTACCTCAAGCTGGCAGAGGCTACAGGTGTCACCCATACTAAAGCTGGCGAGTGTTGAAGATGATGTTGGATGTCCCTGAGAGAGTTGCATCTACATTTGCTGCTCTCAGTTGCACCTTCTGGCAGCCAGTCTGAGCTACTGACTGCAGACACTTCTAAAACAGTGGGTGCAAAGATGTGAAAAATTAACAGCAACAGCAAAAGTTAGAAATCCCCTACTGCAGGATAGCCTTGGGAATCCAGAAGAGAGGTCCTCTTCTAAAAGCTGCCCATGACCATTGGCAAACGCATAACCCTTATCCATGGGACTCTAGAGTAGGAAATAGTGTCCCTCAGTAGTTGTAGGTAGTGAGCTGTTTTCTCAAAATGCCTTCCCAAATGACTGGAGCACTGAAGTCTGGCTTCATGTGTTCTCTTGGCCACTGAAATCAGATGAAGATAGAGTTAAAAGAAAAATTATTCTAGTATTCCTAACATATATTTTTAAATGAAAATAAGTGTTTTCTTGTTTCACCATTTATAATGAATTTGTATATCATATTTTGCTTTGAAACAAGGTTTCAGGAGTAAAACAGGTTTACAAAAATCTATTAAAAGATAGCATGAAACAGTTTGGAGCATAATCCTTTCCTGCTCGTGTTTACAAATATAATAAGAACAGCTATAAAACATGTTTATAATGACTTTTTATTAATATGTGTAAACAAAATCCACATTTAATGCTGAGAAATCTCAGCCTCAGCTATTTGTGGAAAGGGCAGTAAAGTTCAAAGAAATAATCAAATTAATCAAATCTCAGCTTTGTGGTTTTAGGACATTGGTCAATCTCTTTGTTCAAAATTCCTTTCATTAGTAGGTCTAACCTCTTAAGCCTTCAAAAAGTGTTGGCTACAAGAATTATAGAGAAGAGAATGAGTGCTTAAATTCCGTTCATTTAAACTTCATAGCTTAGATATTGCTGGTGAATTACAAGGAACAATTTATCCTGTGCCTTGAGTATGTTATGTGTATGAAGAGTGACCTGACATCTGAGCAATAAAAAAAGCCATTAAAATGTGAGGATCAGCTTACAACTTTGCTGTGCCCACATTGTGGTGCCAAATTAAAGATAAGTCACATAAATACGACTTAATGGTGGTTCAATTCATTCTTGAATTCCCTGTTACCTAATTGCTACTACCAGATTGTCAGACAGGTGGAGTCTAAGGCACTAGTCTTCAGTTGTTGGTGTTAAATGTTTCATTGTTAGCAGCTGGTAAGATTGCCTATGTTGTTCATTAAACATCACTTCCAATCCAAATGCAGCCGTTGAAAACCCAGAAATAGACAAACTGTACTTTTTACTTAAAACTTCGATAATATCAAGATGTGCTGTGTCCTACTAACTGCACTTAAATTACTGATTTCTGTGATGAATATAGTGAGCCAGTTACCCAAAGAATGAGTAAAAACATTCAAATCATATTAGGTTTTCTTCTTTTTTCTTTCTTTTTTTTTTTTAATTCTTGTTAGAGTTATGGCAAAAGAGATATCACATTTCTCATTCATTTCTCTTTCTTCTTCTCCTTCTTTACTGAAATACTAGACCAGTCCAGTCCCTTGCAACACAGTGTGGGGCTCAGTGAAATTCTTGCATCCTAGCATAATTTCATGGCCGATATGTGACCATATCACTCTGATTCAGTACAAAGCCTTCCCAATAATTCTAGTCTTGCAGAAGAGGACTAGACATTAATGTACTGGAAGGGCTTATTGCATATTCTGATAAATCATTGTTCTTTCCCAAGGAGAGGGGTGAGGGTGAGAATGACTTTGAAGATCAGGATGCGTGCAGAGCTCCAAACTGAACTAGGGTGGTGCTCCATTTTGCATTTTCCTCCTGTAGCTCTTCCAGACTCCCTTAATGTCTCACCAGTCCCTTGTAAAGCCTCCCCCTCAGATATTTGGGTTTTACCAGTTTTTTTTACCAGCCTGTTTTTTGCTTTCCATTACACTTGTCATTGTCATGACATATGAAAGCATAGTGAAAAAATTGTCTTTTTTTCCCTGAGAATATTTTCAGCATATGTCTTCATACAGCATATGTGTCAGGAAAAAGGAAAGGGGAATGTGGTCTCAAATGCTACAAACACTGCAGATCCTTCCCAACCAGAGACCAAGTGTCATATCACCTGGAGACAGTTGTGGTTGTGCTGATGGATGATCTCTTTATATCTACTTGCAAAAGTTAGATTTCCATGGTAACACTAGGCCTTATCATCGAGGTGTGATGGAACCAAAAATGCCACAAACCATTGTACTTTTGTAAACTATTGTCTAGCTACTGCACATGAAATCTTATTGTGACACTGTTATTTTCTTCTGGACAAGAGAGTAGAAAAGGTTGTCTATTACTTCTCAGCCTTCATTCCTTTGCAGAGTACAAAATGACTGTAAGGTCTAGGTTATTTTGGCTAAGGCAAAGGGCAAAAGAAGTCCGAGTTACAGCTGGAGTGGGGCTGGAAAAGCACTGCCAAATTATCCCCTAAGGAATTTTCCACCTGGGGGAGGGCTTGGTTCTTGTTTTCAGCTCAGCTTCAAGTATGCTATTTTCCCCTCAATGAAAGGTGATTTCATATTACATCAGAAGATGCTTTCTTCAGCTGAAATGGAAATACTCAGTAGCAAGCAAGTATTTGTGTTGTCAGATAGCATTCAGCTATACCCATTCCTGGGAAAAAAACTGGTCCTGAAGGAAAAGCATTTAACTTGAGTTCAGTACATGCTTTGGAGAGGGCATGGATACAGGAAAAAGAATCCTTAACCAGTTAATTTGTCAAAAGCATTTTCTCCTATTGTGATCTCAGTATGTCATAACAGTCTGAACAAGGGCAAGAAACATTTGCCTGACTAGTCTTCACTGAGGATAGGCATAGTATATACACTTTTATCTCCTCAAAATTAACCATAGCAATGTGATTTGCCTGGGAAGAAACAGGGAAACCCTTAAGAAAGTTTTCAAGCAAGAGATTAGCAGCATCTTGTCATTCTGGTAGCTACCTGTATGAACAACCTTTTTCTAATCCTCTAAAACTGGATTTTGCTCCGGTCTTGCACCCGTTCCCACCATGCAGTCACTCAGCTGCATGCAATACTGTTCTGAAACTTGATGGTAAAATTTCAGGTGCTCATTTGGCACTGCCTTTGCAGGGATAAGCACAGAAAAAAAAACATTCTGGCAGCTTAGGAGGGGTTTAATGTAATGTATGCTCCTCTTTACAGGTTTTCTTTCCATTGAAAAAAAAAAAAAAACCAAAGAGAAATAGCTATTTAGCATACTAGTGTTATCACATCAACTCCTGAGAGGTTCCTTCAGAAAGAGAGTACTTTGGAGAGTGTCAGAGAAGCTACCATCATACACTTGATTCAGTCTTGCATATTGCACTTCAAAATTATGGCAACTGAGAGTTCTAAAATCTATAGGCAAGTAGAAGGGAGAACTGAAAATCCAGAGGCTAAGGCTTTTCACTGCTTTGTGAGGGTGGTTTGGCATTCTGAATCCTCAGTACCTGATTGTTCCATAGCCCTAGTGATGAACTCTTTGTTTTGCCCCAAACCTCTTTTCATAAGAAGAAGTAAATGCTGCAGTGTTTTGTGATTTGGAATGTGTTTCAGTAATGAAAGCAGTAAAGTTTTAGGATAATTTGTTTGTTATGAAGACATTGAAGGGGAAAAACCTATACAGGGAAGTACATAAGTACAGCATCTAGCAATAATTCTGCTTTGGGTGTGAGAGATAATGGCCTGTGTTTCAGTGGTAATAAAAATGTTCTATTAAGTTCTCTGAACCCATTGCAATATGATAGAAAACAGCAGATGATGAAACAGTGCTTTAAGGGGAGCTTACACATTCAGCAAGCATAAAATAAACATATTAAAATAGAAAAAAAACCCATCCTGATTTCCAGTACTTATTGTTTTATCACTTCCATCATGGGTATAGGATAAAAGAAAACTCTTACTTGCTTGTTAGAAGAAGAAAGCTCCTACTTGAAGTTCTTACTTGGCAGATGTCAGTTGAAAGCTCTGCTATGGAATGTGCTGCAATGTCAAACTCTGTTGGGTAATTTTAGACAAATGTGTCATGTGTGACATGGAAATATGGCATGCTGTACATTAGTGATTTCCCAAGTGTTTGGATCAGGTAGTAATGTGCTGAGAAAGTGCTCTTTATCTCTCCACACTGTGTACTAGTATAGCAGTGGGGAAAGGCTTTTGGTAGAAATTACTTTAGTCAGAAAAAGAATCCATTTACAATATGTGCCTTCTAACATCTTTCAGACAATGCATTGTATTAAAGAGGCATTTTTTGATTAATGTTTTATAAACATTTTTCAGCATGACAGCTTAAAGTCCCTGTAAAATTGTAAATGCGTGCATAGTGCTCACTTCCATAAAGTCAAATGCCATCTCATAAAGTCTAGTTGGATCCTGTCAGTGACAGTGACACAGAATCAGTACCTTGGAGCATTAAAATTAATTTGCTTCATTTATATTACTGCAGTGATAGCTAGATGAAAAGAGGCCTATATTTAAATTCTCTTAAAAATACCTTCACATCTTTTAGGATTTTTTATTATTATTATTTTACAGTTAACTAAATGTAGTGAAGTGCAGCATAGTATTTTCATGGGCCTTTTAAGAAGGTGATTACAAAACGTGAAAGTAGCAGAGGGGAAAGGAGAGGATATGGGAGGTTACACTGGGTACAAAGCTGGAGGAAGGATAAATAGCTTTGAGTTGTGCAGGCTAGTAGAGAAAGAGTAGCTTTTGACAAAGGCTGATAAAACACAACCTTGGAGCCAAACTGGAATACCCTGGAGCAATGGAGAGCAAACAGGACTTTCCTATACCAGACTATAAGAGCAGTCTTCTCACTCTTCTTTCTTGTTGTTGAAGGTCATGACGAACAGCTTTTCTCGTGGTAGCTCTTCCTCAGGTTTGCAAAGTTATTACATGAAATGGGCTGAGTGAGGACACAAAGAGAGAGAAAAATTAAATGTACTCCATACCAAACGGCCTAACTCACTTCTCTCAGTTGCACTGGGACTGTGATTTTACTGCCCACTGGGCTTAGTGGAACTGAGTGATTTTAGTGGAAGTACGCAAAATTTACACTGCTGCAAGTGAGCAGAATCAAAAGTCTTGGGAAGCAAAACCAAGCGGGCTAGAAGCATGGAAGTGGGGAAGAGGAGGAAAAAGGAGGAATAGAGAAAATGCAAACAGAAAAAGAGCCCCTGAATACAGGAGCCAAAGAGCAAGGAGGAAGATGGGAACACAGGGTAGCACTGGTAGGAGAAATATAGCCAAACAAAGGAGAAGAGAGAAATTCAGGGTTAAATGCTGAGAATACTAATTATCTTGTTTGTAAGGGATATCTGTGGGATGAACTCAGTGCTCCCTTCCTTCTGCTACAGCTCTCTATAGTCCTGGTCAGGTGAGATGCTATTTCCTCACCCAGCTAGGTACCACATTTCCTCTTTCTTTGGAGAAGGATGGGATACAACCCTGCCTTGCACCTGTCACGGTGTTTGGTCAGCTCTGATCCAGGAGTTGGATGCATCTTCATGCAATAAGGGTATTTAAAAGACTTTGGCAACTCAAGTTTGTTACGCCCCTACTTGGAGCAAAGCTGTCCAAGTTGGTACCAAACCACAGAGGAGCACTTTTGTCATTCAGTGCTCATGACAGGTAGTGAGTGAGGGTCTTTGACAGAGGACTTGAACCAAGCTGCTGAAAGCCTGAAATAAACCTTCATAAAGCCTTCATAAACCACAGTAGCATGAATGGGGTTTTGTGGCATGAGCCTTCAGAGCATGACAGCAATCTTAATATGTAACAGAAAGATTGTCTATAAACTGATAATGCCAATGTTCCTCTTCCAGTGTCAAGATGAAGACCCACAGAAGTCAGTCCATTACCCAAAAATACAGATAAGCATGATTAATGGCTCTGTGAAAACAAAATGAGAAATCCTGGCAAGCATTATTTTTCATATGTGTGAATGCAGCCTTAATGCACCAGGTGACAGATAAATACCCTAGTATTATAGGGGGAAGAGGGGAGGATGGGGTGTAGAAGCTGATGTGTACTTTGAGGAAACTTAAGACTAAGGTAGTGGTCTGGGGTTTAATATATATGATTTGTTGCTGTGCAAAAAAAAAAGAGGAAAACAAGAGTGGACAATCAGTAATAAAAATAACCATAGCCATTTTGCTTAGCGTTTTCATTCGTTGCCATCTATCTGAAAGATTGAAACTTGTCTCACTTTCCTAGTTTTGTTATAGCCACACCTGTTCATGGCACTGCTGTTTTACTCAGTGCTGCTGTTACGGCTTCTCTTAGTGCATGTTGAAAATGCTTTACGGGCTAAGATGCAGCATACAACATCAGCCCAAGCATTATAATGTCACTTTTTCTTTCTTTAGCTGGAATTTGGTTTTCACTTTGGTTTTGGTTTATGTGTATAAACAATATGTAGTTTGTTTGTGGTTTTGTTTTGGGTTGGTTGTTTTTCTTTTTTGTAAGAAAGGGAAGATTAACAATTAAAATGTTTTTCCTAATTAGGAATTTGCATGAGCTTTGTGTGTTTGGAAAGCATTAGCAGTCATACTGAGGCCTGCAGTTACTGTGCATTGCTACAAAAACGTTTGCTGTTTTGTTTAGCTTTGTGTTAATATTACTGACACAAGCATTTGTGACTGTAGTCTCTGGATCTCTGTATGAAATATTTTCTCAGACAGCTGCATACTGGCAAAGTTGGAATTATAAAAATCAGAGGTGCATAAAAAGGCAACAGGGCTTTCTATTTCCAATGAAATAATGCAAACTTGATTATTATTTCTTCTTTTCACCAGTTAGTTTTTCCTGGTAAATTAGAGGCACTTTACTTGCACATTAGTAGCTTACAGGAACCTATTGTTGTGACATGTATTTAAACATGCTGTGAATTAAGAATCTCTTTCCACCCAGTGATCTAATTACATTGTCACACTAATTATAGTATTTTGTATTTATATTTGACAACTTTAATTTTCTTTTCCTGGTTTACTGAAATAGCTTTCCTCTAGAGAATTTACCTTTTAGGCTCAATATTCTCATCTTTCAGAAAATATACAGTAGTTTAAAGCATGTCTCAGCCACTTTGGATCCATTCTGTTCACGTCTCTGCCGTTAGTTTTCTGTGTGATCTTAGGCTAGTCATTTTAGTGTTCTCTGATTCTCTGTAGGAGTCCTGTTCAGCTTACTAAAGTGGTTTTGGATCTATGGATGAAATTGCACTACCAAAACCCCAGGTACTGTCTTAGGAACATAAATATAGCATGTTCATAGGTTGGGGCTCTAGTTTATTCTTCTGTGGTTAGAGAACAGAAAAAGATGCACAAGGGTCAAGTTGTTACCTGGAAACAGGCAATAAAACCCTTATCTGTTTACAAAGCAGTTTGATGGGCATTTGAAGTAAATTACACTCCATAATATAATGCAAATGCCAATTTAATTTCTCTCCAAATACTGTCTATTTCAAGCCCCAGAAATCAGTGTTAATAATAAGCAACTGTATTCTGTGATAGGTCCATGATGTTCTTTTGAAGGTAATTATAATATTCAAATTAGCACACAAGCCTTTATTTATTTGATTTAATCTTTCCCTGGTAATAGCCATGTAAGTAAAAGCAACTAGTATGGGGATGAGATTGTTAGTGGTAAATGTGATAAAGCTAATCAAAATAATGGCAAGAAATGGTGCTGTGGAAACATCAGCAAGTTTTCAGCCAGCCTAGACATGTCAGAAATGGTGAGGCAATGGTGGCGCGGTAATATTCAACAAAAAACCTTTTCCTTACATAAGGAGGAGACAACTTTTATTAAGGCAAACCTAAAAAAGTGTTGGAAATGAGAATTTATCCAAGACATACAGAAAAGTTTGCCCAAACATGGCTACTTTGGCTGATCTGAAACATCTACTAATGGAGGAATAGAGGGCATGTGGCACAAAGCTCAGCTTTTTGTCATTGCTGAGAAAGGAGAAACACAATGAGCTCTTTAAAAACTATAGCCTGCTTTGGTGCAAGGGTGATGCTGGCAGAAGATTCCTAGAATGACATTTAAGATGAGAGAGAAAATAAGGTATGTTGTCAGGGGGCTCCTGTGGAATCATAGCTGCTCTTGTTGACGAGCTATGCAAATGTCTGGTCAAGCAACAGAGATGGTTACAAGTTTTGCCCACATCTGTGCGTTGTAGAGCATGGTAGCAAAGTTCCAAGGTTTAAACAGGTAATTTTGAAGAACAGCATGTTCAAAGTAAACATAATTGATTTATTTACTGCAAAACTTAATCAAATTTAATTTTACATATCACATGATCAAGTGGGAAAATTATGCATGGAGATATCTAACACAGTTAGCAGTGTTTAGTGCAAATTCAGGCTCTTAGGAAAAATGTCCCATCTCTAGCTCATAATACTTCTTCCAGTATGTAGCAACTTCTGCACTGCAGCTGCTCCCTAACTCTTCATAGGCATGACCACTTCATATTGCTCACTCGGTTCACTAAACTTTTTCTCTCTCATGCTGTATCTCTTCTTAAACACACAGGTAGAGCAGAGAGTTTTGTTCTCTAACACCTAAGCACTTACCTGCAGAGTACTTGACTCTACCGTGTGACTGCATGAATCGCTCAGAGCAGGGAAAGCTGTCATTTGGGTACTCACCAACTGGCAGGGAGAAAACTGGCTAGGAAAGCACAATCCTTCTCCAGTGGTGAACAGGCTGAAGAAAGGATACAAACAGGAGTCAGGCAGGTTGGATGGAGGACAATTGTGAAAATACAAAGCAGAGCACAGTGAGAGATAGTAAATAAGCAGGACGCAAGTGTGCTCAGCAACTGAACAGTCATGCTATAGCAGAATCTATTTTATATCAAGTCTTCAGCAGGAGTTTGACAGCTATTAGCTTAATTAGATCTTTTATGGCATTCTGCTACTCCTTCCGTAATGCCACAGAACTTTCTCTGCCATGTATCCTCTTTTTTGTTCATGTTCTTGCTGGTTTGTTTGTGTTGGGTTTTTTTATGTAAAACTTCTGAGTCTTCACTTTGTTTCTTTCAGAAGGCTTTTTTGGTGAAATGTCAATGGAACATAAAATGTTTTGTTTTTATCTGGAGCTCAAAATCTGAGGTGAAATCTCTCCTGTTTGTCTGCCTGCAGGGATTCCAATGCTGAAGATAGTATTTGCGGGTTATGAGCACCTGTCCTTAATTTCCGTCCCCTTACTCATCTATCATCCTGCTCAGATTCTTCTTGGAAGTCTGTTGGTACCAACAATAAAATCCTGGATGGTTTCTAGACAAAAGGTAAGAATTGCTGGGTTTTATTTACAGTGGAAAGAGTGCTATGAGGAAAAAAACACCTAAACATGTCTTGAACTCCTCAGGCTCCTTCTTGGAGATCCCACGGTAGGGACTTTTCTGTTTCTTTACTTCCTTTGCAGCACTGATAGTCATGGTAGTATTAAAAAAAAAAACAACAAACAGATGAACTTTATCCTCTTTGGCTCTGAAAAGGTTCAAATCTCAAAGTTAAACTTCTATGATTAGTTTAAATTATTACTTCATTCAGATTATGCCTAGTAAGAATGGCTCCGTCTTTAGCTAATGATCATGGATTGGCTCTCCCTTATGGAGAAGTGACAAAGATCTGTCCACTGGCATGGAAGCTGGGGAGATCACATAAAATGAGAGCACGCTCTGAATTGAATTGAAGCAGGATTAAAACTGGTTTGATTTTTCACCTGGGTCACTCTTTACAATAGCAAGATGTCTACAGGAATCTGATGCATCACATTTCATGCCAAAATAATGGCAGAGGATAGCTTGTAGGATAACAGCCTGTAACTGAGAGGTATTTGCATTGATATCACTGATTCAAATTATGCTTATTTCAGCACAAATTGAAGCTATTGACATCTGACAGCCACTCTGTGGTCTATATGAAATAATTGCAATGAGTTTGTTCAGGTTCTCAGAACAGTAGTAACCACCCCACAGAAAGCTAGTCCATGCAACTGACTGTAATGCTGTCCTTATTGTTCTGAGATAATAAGGATCAAGCAGCATTTGACAGCCATTTTAGCTGAAAGCTGAGACCTACTGTGACAAGCACAGTATCACCAGTACCTTGCATTCTCCACTTATCAGTGGAGAAATGTTTGGGTTTTTACATAACTTCCGTGTTTCCAGTTGTCAGCAAAACCCATCAAACTGCCGTTTTACTAGCTTCACTCCACTGAGTCACCTTGCTAACCTGAATGCTAAAATCCCTCAAATCAGTGATTTTTATGTGGCGCCACCTTTGGTTACCTGAATTGTGAAAAAAAAAAAAAAACAAACCAACAACCAACCCTCAATTTTCAGGAACTGAGTCCAGAAATCAGGCCCTGTTAAGATATACTTATCTTAGCATCCAGAAATGCACATTTGAGAATCCTATGTCATTTCTCCATCAGTCTGAAAGTCATTATCTTTTTTTATCAGAAACTATCAGGAGATATCACAGGTTGTGTAAGAAAATTCTATGATGTTCCCTCAGAAAGATAGCCTTAAATAGACACTGCCGCTGACAGAACAATCCCTGCAATGCGACTTCTTTTCAGCATCTAACTGCTCTCTGCTGCCAGGATCAGGAGCGGGACTGGAGCTCTTCCAGACCTCCCCAGTACTCAGGGGTGGTAATGGCCTTTAGGGGCTGCTGTCAGATTAACTGCTGCAAGTTAACACAGCCTTTAAACACGGCATCAGAAAAGTCAGCCAGTACTGGAGAGATTTACAGTTCACCAGCACTAGTTTCTTATTCATTAAGCATCAAATAAACCTCCTGTGCTAATCAGACTCTAATGCTACTATAGAACCACTCTGGGGGATTGTTGTTCTGTTGCAGCAGTTTCTTTAGTTGGTCTTCTGTATTATTCACAAATGTTATTTTAATTACTCTTTGAAAAAAATCAATGACGTTGGGTCTGATACAGTTGCAATAAGTATAATAGAAGTGAATGTTGTGACTGGATAATGGTCTCCCGCTTTGAAAATAAACATGTCATCATCACCCTTGATGTTTATTTTCTATAAACACCTTGGCTTCATTTTGGCATCTCTCTTACAGGGGGAGACGGTTATCCAGTCACAGTACTCAACTGCAGTGACATTCTTACTTAATTATGATAGTACATGTGATCTGGTTGTATGAAATTGAATTTAAATATTTAGAGGTTCATCTACACTGAGGTATTTCTAGTTTGTAAATATGGCAGCAGAATCTGCCAAACTACAAAGTTAAAAAATTGTTTCCCCAAACAAAATGTGGAATGATGTCTCTCTCCAAAGTCTCTTGCTGAATAATATCTAAAAGACTAATCTCAAATGGCTAGATTTAACAATAGTTAAATGCTGGTGTTTCTGAAAGCCAGTGTTTCTGAGGGGAATAGAGCCTATTTATTTTTAAAGGTTTGGATTCTTTTAAGGGTTTATACTTGTGCTGGAGCATTTTTCAAGCAGTGCTTGCAAACTTTAAATGTACAAAATTAAAGGTTAGTATCTACAATAAGAAGACCCATCAGACATCTCTCAGACTAAAAATTGCTTGTTTAGCCAACCCTCCAGAAATGATAAGTTTCTCTCTCACTCAACAGGCAAATGCCAGTCTGTCAGGGCACTTTGCCCAAAAGGCTAAGGAAAAAAGAGGTTCCAAATTTCAGGAATTTGCAAATTTCACTAATTCCTCTCTCACTCAGGCCAATTCATCCCACATAGAAAGAACTGAGCTTTTTTGATGCAGAGCACACCAGCAACAGGCATCCTTTACAGTGACCATACCGGGATGCAGGAACAGCTGAAAACCTAACGCCTTTTAAGCCTGTCACTTTTGCCTCCAAAGTTAGACAAGCTGCTTCGTGTCAAACTAGAGGCATGATCACCTATCGTTTGAGTTGAACTTCTGTCACACATTGCATAAAAAGTTCAGCTACCATAGTTGGCCAGCCCTGTGGGGAACACAGAGCTGGATCCTGCTAACAATTAAACCCCAAATAAATAAACCACAAATGTGTGGTTTCTCTCCTCTTTAGAAAGAGTAGAGTTACAAAGACATCAGGTGTCCCCTAGCATAGGACAACCTCTGGACTGATGGATTTTGGCTTATTCTTACCTTTTCTTAGAAAGGAAGGTATAAACATTAGAGCTGCGTGACACCCACCACTGCAGCATTGACTATACTCTGAGCAGGATTCAAGTCATATGGACGGAGGCCAGGAAACACAAAGGTGTTGGCAGAAATTTTCTCTGCAGTGTTTCCCAAAGTGCATCAGAAGCTCCTGTATCTATGCCACAAGTGGTTTGGGTGGGCTTCAAGTTGCTGCTTTCTAAAAGACGTCTGAGACCCACCTCAGCTTTCTTCACTGGCACTGTAATCATATTCTTTGTGGGTCCTCTGTTAAGGCTCTCTCTATATGAGGAGATTGTAATGAGCTAGCAGAGATAAAAACATCATCAGAAATCCCAGAGTGGCCCATCAGCTGCATGCCAGCCCCTCACTCAGCCTTCCATAAGCACACACAGCATTTGTTGCCCCTTATAAATAAAAATATAGTCTTGTGCTGTTGGTTGTGTTTGAAGCATATAAAAAAGTGACTGTTTTGTTTACTGTTCACAGGCGCTGAAGTTAACCAGGCAGCCCAAAGCACCCGTGAAGGTATAATTACGGAGATGGCCTGTGTCACAGTGAATGTATATATGTACTATACTGTACACACAGACAATTGAGACAACTGGGTATTTGTGAACATTGCTTCAGTGCATATTTTATTTTTATATATATATATATTAAAAAGATACCTGTTAAGTGCCTTACAGATGCATTTTTGGCAAAAGCATTGTTTCCAGAAGCCACTTTGTTGGTTACTGCAAGAGGTTGTACAGTATTTTGGAATCCTTTAGGTTTTATTTTTCTAACCGAGTGAATGGTCATAACTAACAGCTGTTTCTTCCATTGCCCCTGCTTTGAGCCAGGGTGCACCAGCTGTAAGTCTCTGTTTTAAACTAGCCGAAATGACCAGAAGCTTATCCCACTGCTGGCTTACCCTGGGGAAGAGCTTTCTGAAGGCTTTTTTTCGAGATTGACTTGAATTTCTGTGTGACTCTGTTACACTCCCTAGTCATATGACTGTGACATGCCTTTTTCTTCTGAGTTTGTGTATACTCAGCATGGGGCCATCCATTGGATAGAAGCTGAGAAGCATGAATTATTTGCATTTGTTGACACAGTTGTCTAGACATTCCTTCAAAGTTAATGGTTTCTCAAGAAAATTCTTTTAATTCCATTGTACGATATTGTGCCATTGTATATCTTAAATGCCTCATAAGCTTCTTCAAAGAAATGGTCTGGTGCTTGGGTTATGAGTGAAGTATTTGTGTTTGCAGCTAGCAGATCTTTTATAATTTACCCCTGAAGAACACAAATTTTTAGTTTTCTTTTTTCTTTTCCTTCCCCCGGTGCAATGCATGGAGATCCGCAGTGGCAGAATTTAGGATGCTAATATTGAAACAGAACCTTTATTGTAGTAAGCCAAGCTATCTTTTCTGTATCACTGTATTGGTAATGAATAATAGCTTGTGAGGACAAGAAAGTTGACTTTTTTTTTTCCACCAGCTGAAAGGATCCTTTTTGTAACAGAAATGCTATCTTAGCTAATTTGACAATCAGCCACCACTTTTTAGAAAAGGAAATGTTACTCTTTTTAATAAACTTATATATAGAAAAAGCATACAAAATACTATTTCTAATAGGAGTGTTGAAGGGAAAGGAACACAGGCATATATTTAAACATTTAGCCAGCACTGCATCTTATCTGGGAGATTAAGATTTCAGAAGTGTGCTCTAGTCCAGGCTGTGAGGTGTACCCATCTGCAAAAACTGGGCTGGCAATTTGCATTAAACTGTTAAAAAGGTTTTAAGAAATAGGTCAAACTGGGATCAATATAAATGCAGAAGTTTCATGTGGCACGCTTAACTTTGCAGTTAATGGTGCAGCTGAGTGCAGTTTACCTAGGAGCAGATCTTTAGCAGATGTAAGTTATCATAGTTCTAATAACACTATAGCCATTTACATAAGCTAAAGATCTTTTGTATGACAATAGGCATGTGAAATTCACATCCTTTTGCCTTTATGAAGAAAATGTGTTTGGTTTACTTAGTCTGTTATTCCTAGTCCATTATTCTTCTGAACAACGGGAAAATAATCCAGTAGCAATCATCAGTGCTTTACCTGATGGTCAGTCAGTACAAGACTGCTCTGATCTCATCTGTATGAGAAACTACTGTGAGTTGACAGCGTCACCTTGTTCAAAATTGTCATCACCAATAAAACGACTGCGTAATGAAGGTACACGAGGTGACAACATGCTGAATTCTTTCATTCCTGGGCTTAACCCTGCTTGCAGCAGACAGTCCAGACACAGAACAGTTTATTTTTGTTCTGTTTCCATAAACCTGAACTTCCTGAGTATATATAAGGACTTAATCCCAATCCCACTGAAATTGATGACCGTTTCTGTTGGTTTTGAATGGCAAAGAAACAGGCCCAACAAGAGCATTCACTTTCTTAAAATACACGGGAAGAGTTCAAGCATACAGTGGTCATGTCAATGCTAAGGAGTCAGAACACTGCAAGTACCCTTACTGAGCTACCTCTGCGTACTGAATCTCCAACTTTCAGTGCATCCATCAACTTGCTTCCACTGAACACATCCTTTTTTCTTTGTTAATTTTTTTCTACATTTAAGAATATTTTAAGCTGTTTTACAATGGAATTTTGTTAAAGCCTTTACAAAGTCCTTTTTGATTGCTTGGGGCAGCTTAAATATAGTTTACAGGTGTTGGAGGTGTTGGTCTAAAGGGAGCGTAAAGCAAAGCTGAAGTATATATTTTAAATTCATACTTAATGAAACTTAATTATGCATATCAATTCTGTTATGTTTAAAGACTGTTAAGATGTTTAACTGTGACCTGTTGTTATGCTTATATGTCTTTAATAAACAGAATGGTTTTGAATTCAATTTTGTTATTAGAAAACTAAGAGAAAATTAGTTATTCTCTAGGTCAACTTTTTACCTCTGTTACCTATGATTTGTTCCTTTGTGGGTAAGCTTTTGAACTGTTTGCTTGTTCTTTTGAAAGATTATCCCTGAACTGTATGGAAATATTTTATGAACTAAACTTGGGGAAAGAAAGTCCTCAGAATACTGTAATTTAGCACCAACTGAAACTTAATTAATTGAACTCCACCAGTTTTTCAGTAGAGGATTAGAACTGTTCTGAATCACTTCAACTTCTTGGCTTTAAAGTTAACTGAGAGGTATCTGAGGTATTGAAAATAATCAGGCAAAACTGATGGCAAGCAAGACCTTTGTCCATGTTAAAACAGAAGGATTTTCTTGATCATCAACAGTTCTGATCTTCGGTATCTGTATAATCCTACCTAATGATAGCAGAGGAATAAAACACCCAAACAATAAAAGAGCACACTATAAATCACAGGGAATCTTAGCACTTTGTGTTGAGTTACTCAAACATTTTATTTCCCTTTTTGTGCACTAAATTGAGAAGCTTTTGATGACCCCAGCAATTGGTCCAAGATAAATAATTCTTTATGTGCTCAAATCAAAATTGTGGTTCTGTTTTTTCTTACAAGTCCTTCAGTTAGTATGAATAGGTTGTATGACAGAAAAGGCAATCTCAGCAGAAGCTGTGTGGTTGTGTTTGTTCACAGAGCAAACGGAGAGCAATCCAGCAGCTTGGTTTTACAGTAGTCCCCTACGTTATTCTGGCAGTCATGGAAAGAGGAGCTGTTAGTTTTATTTGTGTGTGGTTTTCTGTGGCAATATCTTGACAGCGCGAGGTTAGAAGGCAAGATTGTCTGTCTGCAACACATTTACTTATGTGCAAGTGTATACGTGCATAACAGATGAGCAATTGTGTGTGTAGAAATCACTAGAAAGGACCGAGTCCCTGGTAAACATTTTTTTGCAAGACTGAATATGGAGAAAGAGCTACTTTTTTTGATGTTATTCTGACATTAAAAATGAATTTTCAGACACTGAATTGTGTTTTGTATTGAATCATAATTTCATACAGAACCTTTAGAGCAAATGATCGCAGCATTGTATTTGTAAACTCTAGACTATTTTGCACTTAAATAGATGTAGATGCATTTGGGATTACAACACAGTAAAGGGCCAAATCATCGTTTCTCTATTTTGTTATAAGCCAAATGCATTTATATTTCTATTATTATAAAGTGCCAGAAACACATACAGTCCCTTGCAAACATGTTAAATAGACAAGAGACTAAATTCTGCCCTTGGTTATACTTGCACATCTCCAGTTAAAGAGTTGTTAAGTTGCAGAACGGTCTCCCTATGGAAGCTGTTTGAAAAGTCCTGTCATTGTCCTAACAAAGCTTGGTAATAATGTAGCCATGATGAGAGTAAATGAAGAGTATTTTACTTTAGATTTGATAGCCTGCCTTTTCCAGTATTTAATAAAACGAATCTTTTTTGTCCTATCCATGAATAGCCCCAGTCTCCCAGACCAAAGGAGCATCATATCAGAACAGTGTCAGCAGAGGGAGGTTGTCTCTTCTTTGCTGTTTTCTTGCTTAAACCACATTATCACTTGTGTTCATTAGACTGTGACTTCTTTGAGGAGGAATTTTTAAATAAATCCTTCAAAGTTTATGCATATAACTCCTGTAAAATTGTCATTCAACAGGGAACTCCCTGCAGGATGGTAAGTAATCTTCTGGAGTAACATGGACAAGGACTGTCCAATGGCTCTAGATTGCAGGACTAGAGAAAGCAACGCCAAGAGATGCAAGTGCAAGGCACTGCTACAGACAGGTATGCTTCATGCTGGCACCTAGAGCTGTAACAGGGTCATGAAAGCAGCCTCTGAATTGTTCTCTTGCCAGAAAGGTGGAGAGTGAGATCTTCAGTGAGAAGTAAAATTAAATTTGTTAGGGATTAAAAGGATGAGAGATGTGTTGGAAACAATTGGTGCCAATGAGGCCTCTCAGCTGCTCCCCTAAGCAAATTGCAGTCTCAGTGGAATATCAGCTTCTCAGTCCATCAAATTGCAGTAATCAAGTCTGGAGCTGATGGGAGCATGAGTCACCACTTAATTTTCTCATCAGTGGAGGCCAAGTTTTCAAAATATTTTTAGATGCATTTCCACAGAGATTTCTGCCAGTGGTGACCTACAGAGTGACAAGAAAATGAGCAATAGCTGCTGTTGAATCAGGCTCTGCTCCCTGCCACCTACCCTACTGACTGCAGTTTTGGGCAGGGAGGGCAGGTAGGTCTAAGGCCTTTGGCATTGTTACACAGAAAAAAGCCCCACCGAGTTGATCCCAACACCAGGATTTTTTAAGTAATAGCATAACCTGTTAATTCTTAGGCTGTCTGCTAGGTTCACATCAACTGTATGTTGCTAGCCCAGCCCAGAAGTAGACATGAGATTAGAAATTGCTTGTGATCCCTGCTCAGAGAGACGGCAGACACCCAGCAGCTGCAGCGCACAGAAGAGCACATGCATCTCCTAAAGATCCTGTGCTGGTGCATATTGTCTGCTTTTTACCTGTGTTCAAAGTTGCTCCCTGGCATGACCACTTTTCACCCAGTTAAGAAGAAAAAAAGCTTCTTTGGATAGCATCCTGTGTGGGTCAGCTCCATCTAGTATAATTGCAACAATAATAAAGGCTTGCAGATGTTAGCATGTTGATGTTAGTGTATCTCTGTAAAAGAAAACTTTCTATTTATGGTCAGTTTTCTTAGGAAATGGTTCTAAATTCTAAGGGAAATTATCTCTCTTAAAAGATAAGAAAATGGGCTGCCTCAAAGGAAAGACAATTTCATTGATAAGATTGAAAAGAATTATGGAGGTCATATGAGAACTGGCCTTTTGCCAGAAGAATTGCAGGAAATAAAATTGGGGAGTCTGTGACAGTAATTGGGTATTGACAAAAGCTCTTGCAGTTTTGTGCTCCCTCCATTTCTTGGTGTTTGTGATTGCAGTCCCTTCCCGTCTTTCAGTGTCCTTTGTCTGCTGCGCATCCCAAACCCAAGGTGTTACAAATTCTGTCTTATTTCCTGGTATTTTCCCCATGTAGTTTTGCCACTTTTTGTCAACAGCATTTGATTAAATAAGTGATAAAATGTCTTTTTTTCCCTATCTTCAACCTAAATCTTCCCCCTTCCCCCCTTTTTTGTGTTTTAACTTCTCCCAGTTACCTGTCCCTAACTGAACCTGTTGATGTCATCCCCAAGATGCTCTTATCTGCTTGGAGAGCATCTCTAACAAGATGCTCTCTTCTTAGACACACTGTCCCATAGAAGCATGACAAGATAACCATGACCGAGAAACCAGGGCAGCTTTCCAAGATGCTGCTGCCTGGGGAAGCAGAAGTAATCTTTTCGTGCTGACACTGAAGAACATTACCTGTGCAAATTATGGTTCTCATGTTCTTCGTTAGGTCTCGCAGCTCCCCGGGATGAAAACACCCACATGCATGCGGGCCTGCAGCTCACTGCTGTACTCATGATAGTCACTATTGATCCTCTGGCAAACCTGTATATTTTGGCAAGTTCTTCAGCAATTCTTGCTTTGTTTCATAATGTTTCTTTAGACAAATTTTGGGAGAACCTTGATATTATTATTTATAAAAACGACAAAAAAAAATTCTTTTTTTCAGCTGAGTATTTTAGATCATTGTCTGAAAAATTACCTGATTTCCAAATAGTGGTTCAGGGGTAAAAAAGATGCATTTACAGGTATTTAGTTTGTGCATTTGCTCTGCCCCTTCCCCAAAACATGCATGCAGTCATTCGGGTACCTCACAGCAAGTTGACTAAAGCCTTGTTTAGAAAACTGCTACAAATGTCTGTTTAGGTCCAATTCCCTGATAAATAAAACATATCCCACAGGCATAATAGTGTACAAAAAGTAAAGAGTATGATGCAATTTCAGCAGCTAATATGATGACTCTATCTGATGCAGCTCACAGAGTGTTAATGTGGGAAGCCTGTATCTTTTCAGCTCGTATATCTGTGGGCGTAGTGCACGGACCTCTCCCCAAGCCAGTGCCAAGCCTCCTCAGAGGAGCTTATGTGAGCAGCAGCCTGGGAGCAGTACTTCCCAGGGGCACCAGAGTTCTTGCCACACTGTGCTCCCAAATTCCCCTCTTTCTGACCCCTCCAAATATAAAGACATTATTGAGTTGCGATACATGAGATTTTGCATGAGGCAGGGGAACCCGTCTCTGTGAAGCCTGACTTTTATTATGTTTCGGATCAGGTAACACATATTTGCGATGTGTTATGGTTGTGTAACCTCTCTGATTATAAAGAGCTGTACTATGACATTTATCTCATTTAAAGTATCTGTCGGGACATTGGTTAAAACCCAAGAAAAGTCAGATTTTTGCTGGTACCAGTTTTTTTGAAGAGTTTTAGGTAGTTTGTTTTGGGGTTGTTTTTTAAGTAAGTAAGGTGCATATTACATGTAGAAAAACTGCTCTCCATGTGTAACAGGATGCATATTAAACCATTATCTTTTATGTTCCATGATATTCTGCATGTATTTAGGAATGCATTTTGCTTATCTAGCTCACTATTTTCTAAAGCAATCTCTTTCTGCTAATTAATCCCGGTTTAATTTTTTAGCTTTGGTATATACATAAATATGCAGCACTGTATTGCAAGCAGCAGCTTTCTATGTTTCAGAAATAAATTTAGTGAGAAATTTCAGTATTTTTCAATATTACTGAAAATAAAATCTAGTCTGTTAAGATGGCACAGTGTAATTCATTGAATAGCTGCTGCTTGGAATGCATTAGAATGCACTTTTTCAGAAGCCCCAATTTAGGAGTTTATTGTCTTAGCAACAAAATATTTGCAGCACAATACATTAGCAGAAGGAAAAGAGTGTTTGTAGCAAGTAATTCAGCTATTATAAATTATGACTCTAAAGAAAGAGGAAAGGGTTCCTTTTTAAAACCTGCTGCCAGATTCTGTTTTCAGTGGTGCTGAGTGAGGTAAGTAATGTTCTTTTGATTAACAGTCAAGCCATGAGTGGTTCTCATTTAAAGAAGACTTTATTAAGCTTTTGTTCTCAAATTCATCTTTGTTCTGTTTTGAATGGACTTCCATCTGAAGAAAACTCTCCATGACTTTTTAGCCTACATTAAATTCCCACTGACAAACAGATGAGAATTACTATTAATTTGCTTCAGAAAGAACTAATAGGCTTTGTCAAATAAATCATGCAGATCACCAAGTATGCCATTCATCTCTTTTGCGGATGATTGCTTAAAAATCACGATAGCTGTCCTTTGAAAATCTAAAGTCAGATCAGCCCTTTGACTTGAAGTGAAAAATTCGGACTGATGGTTGCCTTAGACCTTGTTATTGTTTGCAGTTCAGAAAATGACAGGGAGCTGGTGGATGTGGAATTGATTTGTTCCTTCGATGCTTATTGTCGTGCCTGCACCCTTTGCTTTGATGCGGATTTTGCATCTCACCCGGAGCCTGGAGGTAACAGCTCTGTATAAACAGGCGGCTCAGCCATTTCCTGCCCTGTGCTCCGGTGAGCTGCCCCGAGGTGCCAGAAGCCTCCAGCAGAGTTGAGCTGCTGCACGTCGCCTCTGGCAGTGTATATGTGTCCGTTCTTGTCAGTGTCTGTGTCTGTGTCTGTGTCTGTGCCCAAGGCCAGGCCCGCCGGGTTCCGTGGGCAAGCGAAGGCCCGGGGCGCCCAGGCGCACTGCAGCCTGAGGCGGGGCCGGGTCGCACCTACCCCGCTGCGCCCCGGGCAGCCTCCTGCCCGCCGCTGCATCTCCCCTGAGAAAGCGGCGGCGAACCGGCGAACCCGGTCCCCGCCGCGGGGCTGGCCGGGCCCGATCCCCTGCTGCCCGGTATCCGCCCCGGGCTGCCGCCCCGAGCCGTCCCGGGGTCAGGGAGGCGGGCGGCGGACGCGGGCACTGCCGCCATCTTCGGGGTAAGGCTGCCCCCTGGCGGCGGCACGGGGCAGGGCGGGAGGCGGCGAGCGAGAGGGGACCCTGGTCCGGGCCGGCTTTGCCTCACTGCTAGAACTGAAAGCGAAGTGTGTGCGAGGAGGCGACCGCCGCTTGACCTCGGCGTGGATAGGTGCCGAGAGGTCCTGCCCGCCTGCCCCGGGCCGGGAGCGCAAGGCAGGGGCCTCGCTTTCCGTTTGGAACTGCTTCCTCCCTTCGGCCCTCCCGGCAGACCCTGGAGTTCGCGGTTGACTCCTCCGACAGGCAGCCTCTGTGGTACATTAGGCACCGGGAATCGCTGGTGACACTTTACTTGACTGGGTTAAACGTTTTCCCACTTCGGGCCCTGTGTTTGCATAATGAAGATCAGCAAGTCATGTCTCCTTTCCCTCTGCACCAACAGCCGCGCATCCTCGGTACCTGGCCGTGGCATCCTAATGTATACATCAACACACGCTGATGTACAGCAAGGCTGCTCTTTGACTCGCCTTTGAAACAGCGGCACATTTTCTCGACGACAAATTATACTTTGACATTAGAAGGTGGCAATCTGTAATGGATATTGCAATCTGAAGATTGAAAGAGACTATCTGTGATCTTTGTCCTCAGACGAGTAAGCTGGAGTCTCACTTTTTTCCTCCACTTTATTTGGTTGTGGTACATAACCTTGGGATGTACTAATAAGCATTAGTCAGAGCTGATATATCCTTTATGGGCCTGCCCTGCTCAGGAAGGGAGATGTTCTCTAGAACAGCTGCAAATCAGCAAAACGTGCACTTGAATATGCAGTAAAATGGAGTTTAAGACACGGGCCTTCATACATCATGTAACAAAATGCTTTATTGAGAGAGTCACACGTGCACTAATGAGGAAAGAGAGCTGCTGCAATCAGACCTGCAAAGGGAAGACATTCTGGTGGCAGGAGGGAAGCGGGAAAGGTCCCTGAGCAGCTCATGATCCAAGGGCAGTCATGACACCCCAGATCCTTCCCTGCCATCCCACAGGTGATGGTGTGCCTTGGAGAGGCTGGCAGGAGAAAACAGAGGGGAAAGAAAGGTAAGGAGTTCTGCTGAGCTGTCTGGACACAAGGGCTTTCAGCGTCAGCCCTGAGACTGTGGCAGGGGTAGCAGAGGGGGTCTGGCTTGCCAGGAGGAGGAGGTGAAAAACTTCTGCTGCTCCCCAGCTGGGCAGGTTGGGTCAGTACTTCATTGAGTTTTGCTGGTAAGCAGCTGTCTTTCTGCAGCTGAATGTTGCAGGAATCATTACGGCATCTCCTCATTCTTTCACAGGCATTTCTCATTATTTAAATATAAGTGGATATGCACCAAGGAGCTGGCCAAAGCAGAGGCAAACCCTCAGGGATGAGGATGAATCCTCACTGCTCAGTGAGACAGCCCAAGCATCATCTCCCTATGCGCAGTTTGCTGGGGGATGTACTGAGTATTTTATTCTCTGGGTTCCTGGCCTTGCTGCTTTGCCCTCCCTTGGTTCATATGTTCTTAAGCAGTTGCAGGAACTGTGCTGAAAGGGCTGGCCAAGCCACCCAGCCAAGCATCCATAGCACCTGGGGCCTCATCCTGCACTGCTCTGAGTGCTGCCTCTGCCAAGAGGCTGGACTAGCACATCCCTGCTGACTGTGATAGCCAGGCCTTCAGAGCCCTGCAGCCTCTCATGTGGGTCTTGTCACCCATTATGGAGGGGACCAAATCAGTCCATGTTTGGCTTTTTTGCTCACTAGTGACAATTCTACCAATGCAGAAAACGTACATGAAGACTTAACCAAGCTTTGGGGCAACTGCATTGCATAATGCAACCTCTCCATGTTACATTTAGTGTCACTAATGTATTGGAGAGCTGCCATTCTCTGCCAACTGCAGTTGGGGCAGGCAGCTTTAATAAAGCAGATGCAGCTTTAATAAAGCAGATGCAGCATTGCATAAGATGTCTTCTCTGGAGCAGAGAGGGAAGAGATTTGTGGAAGGACTCGATGATGGGCAAAAACCAAACTGATTTCAGGTATCATGGAAAAGCAGTAAGAATCAGTGATGGTGTTATACATTCAGCATGCAGGACTGATCGTTTAGGGGCAGTGATTTATATTTTTGTGGAGTAGAGGGAAAGCAGGAATCACAGTGACACGAGATGGGAAAATGAGCATGCAAGGAAGGGTGTGATGAACAGGCATGTCTGTATGCAAGTTAGTTATTTCTAGTTGTTTTGTTTGGTTGGTTGGCTTTTAGTTAGGATAGCTCAAGCGTTGTAATGGTAGCAGAGGATTTAAGCCATAGCAGTTTTCACTGCCAGAACTGTGTTTGATGCCTGTTTTGTTGGTGAGGAGACAGACTCAGGATAGGTGTTCATTAGCTCTGAATGTGGGCTGCTCTCCACACCTTTGGTTGGTAATTGTGACCCAAAGCCCTGTCGCTTTGCTGAGGGATTGCAGCCCAAAAGTAGGTCACAGTCAGCTGTAGGCTGGCCTGTGCTGGAGGAACTGTTATCCCCTGGTTCCAGCAGAATGATTGTGACCAATACAGTGATGCACCCAGAGAGAGAAACGAGGCAAGTCTTCAACTTGTCCCTCCACTGAATATTAGAATGGTTTATGCCTTTCTTTTCCTAATCCTGTCTTTTTGGTTTTTTCCCTCCTAAATCTGTTCCAAATGTGAGCACAGATGAATTTCCATGCAAGACATGGCAGTGAAGAATGGGGGTGTTTGAATGGTTTGCCTTTTAATAAATTAATCAGTGCTCATGTTTTTAACAGCCTTAAGAAAAGATAAAACCCCCATCCCTCTTGTCATGGCAACTACAATAAACGAAACGTCATTCAGAAGTCAAGAAAAAAAACACAAGCACTTTAGGTCTCAGCCAAGTCTGCAAAGTAGCAAAACTCATTACTAATTCAAAGGAGCTGTGTCCCTCAGAGCTCACCATTACTGGTTTTACTGCTAATAATATTGGAGCTGCATAAATTTAACAGAAGGGAGAGTTTGGCAGGAGGCAGAGTGATGTTGAAGTGGGGCTACCTTAACCAAACCTTTCCAGGTTGTTCTGGTCAGCCCGGCAGGAAGTGGTGCTGGGTCATGGGAAAGGGGCTGGGTGGAGGAAGATCATGGTTTTACAGCTATAGCAGTCTGGTAACATTAAGCCTAGAGAGACAGTGGAAGAGGCCATAGGTATTTGTAATTTATTCATAAAAAGCTATGCCATCACAGGAAACTTTTTCAAATAATATGTGATAGTTCTTTAAATATTTAAGAGTTTGTTGACCTATTTTCTCAGTTAATTAGGATTTTTTTGGCTGCATTAACAATGACTTGAATGCAGTCTGCTTTAGTCGCTATGCAGTTTGGTTACACTGGGTTACAGGAACATGATTTCTTTCCAAGGCACACTGCACAGGAGTGGCATGCCATTGGAAGTGTCTAGACTTGTACTTAAAAACCTGTGGACTTCCTAGTAGGTAGTGCCTAAGCTCATCTTATTGAACATTAAACCTTTCACCTAGCACCCTTTTGAGTCCTAAAACTAGTGTCTTTCCAGTTACAGCACTACCCTTGGTTGCTCTGCAATGGAAGGGCCATGGTGCAGCTGCCTCTCTTCAAAGTGCAATGGTTAAGACCATCAAGCTCATCTCTGCAAGCTGTATTTGTGAGTACACTTCTTTTGTTATTTACTTTGCCCAAGAAGTTAACTTGATAGAAATTTGGCCATGTGTGTAATGCAAAGCATCATGTCGCTAATGTACAGCAGTATAGTCAGAAAGTAGCTCTTTTTGAATACTGATGGACAGTGCTATTAGCAAAAGATGCACTACGTTCATCCCACTAAAGGGGTTTCAATAGAAGAACTCATCTATGTCCCTCCTGTCTCCTCTGGAGTCAACGGCAAGGTAAGGGAGGATGTGAGAGCAGGGCATTGACTGACTATCCAGCATGAAGATAGACAGTCAGTTGTACATGGCCACAGGGCCCTCCTGACAGGGAGGGAAGTTGTTATGAGGAAGGATGTGTGAGCCATCAGGGTCACATCATTACCTGCTTATCTCAGGGGGGATTGCTTCAGGCTGCAAAATAAGCTGTAGCACCAAAGTCTAAGTCATTACATAGCTTGGGGACCATCTGAGCTCCCCTCCCTGGCCCTGAAAAGGACTCCAGAATGAGTGATCCTTGCCGTCTGCCGGGCTCTAAAATATACATCTCAAGAGGATCACTATCAGGACCATTTCTGTCTCTTTCAAAGCTGCAGTCAAATAAACCTTTACCCTTGCTGTTGTTACCTCTCCTTAAAAGGTGTCAAGTATCTGAACGTTTTCCAAGGGCTGTTTAGTGGCCTCCTGAAGAAAAACACATGGTTGGAGAGAAGTTTGCACAAACTCAGAGTACAAAGATGCTGTTAACTTTCTGTGCAGCCTTTGCTGGGGTACTCCAAAGTGACCTGGCAAGAGTACTTCTCAGTGCGTGTTTCTGCACGGTTACTGAGCTGACTCAAAGAAAAAGACTAAGTGAATGCCAGCTGTCAGGCTTCAACAAGCTTCCTCATCAGGTGCAAATGGACAGGAAAGGTTCTCTTCCATTTGCACCTGATGAGGAGGCATGTTTCTCCCCCAAAAGCTGGTGTCCATCGCTCTGTGTTTCACTTCCACAGATCAATTCAGTGTTTTTTGAATCAATGTTCTCCACTAATGAGTTACTGCTTTTTATTTTCAAATTGAAACTTAAAATCTACTGGCAAATGTTTTGTCATCTGAGAGATACCAAGTGCACACTATCAAACTCATAAGCTCCTCAGTGAGAATGGCTGTGTTTATATCAGGGGTTTCTAGTTCCTAGAAAGAAACATAACACCAGAAACTTTTGCTGAGATTAAACAGGAGACGGTACTACAGTGCGGAGGAAGAATTTCTATTTTTGGCTACACCCTTAAGGCAACAGAGGAAGTGTATGTCACGGCTGCAGTGACAGCTAATGAGCAGATATACAATATTAATTGCAGTAAGTGTAACACACTGAACTATCTATCAACTTCTATTTTCTTAGCAGCTGTAGCTTAGATACTTTCGACTAACACGTCTGTCTGAGCTGGCCATTTTGAGTTTGTCTGCCTCTATGGCAGCACATAAAGGAACTACACCACTGCTTCCTCTAACCTGTCCTGTGCAGGCCAGGCTATTTTCACCTACACTGGCGTCTGAAGCGCTGCTTTTGGTGTTGCAGATGCTCAGATGATTGTCTTCTTCCCGCTGCTTGAGGGGCTGACCCAGTTGTACTCAGCTTGCACCAGCACGAAGCTGTTCTCCCGGATCTTTCGGAAGTGCATCACCTCCCCGTTTTCACTGACCGTGATGACATTGGGGTCTGGCTCACTGAAGGAGACCTCAGTCTGCTTGTGGCAGTGCTGGGCACAGACACAGCGCACGGCAGCTGCCAGTGCCAGGCCCAGGGTGGCAGTGCAGACCAGGAGGATGCCAAGCTGGGCTGCAAGGAGCCGGGTCCCTCTGCCAGGGTCTTCCCCCTTCCCAGGAACAGTGAACTCGGGAGCTGGTCTGGTCACCCATGGCAGGGTATTCCCTCCCACTTCCTCCTCCTCCTCCTTGCTCCTGGTGCCTGCCTCCTCTGGCTGTGGTGCCAGTTTTCTTTCTGCCATTTGCCTTGAAGCTGATGACAAATTGCTGGCAGCATCAGCATTGTCAAACCAGGCTGTTGTCACAGCAGCGTCACCCAGGTAAGTGTGTAGGTGTGGGGCAGAAGTAGATGCTGTCACATGGTGGGAAGCTTCCAAGATGTTCCCACTCTTGGTATTGGCCTTTGAAAGCAAAAACATGATGAGATGTACAGTAAGAGAAAGGGGATGATCAGGTTCTTACTATCTACATCACTGTACAGTTCAGCTCTCTAGTTCTCACACCCAGGTATCCCCTTGCCTTGGAATAACCCTGCTCCATCCCCTAGTTGCTCAGTAGCTTTTAGAAAATGAGGCAGATTCAACCCTGCTCCATCCATATCAGAATAGCCAAGAAAGGGATAAGGCACTGAAAATTGGTCCCAGGGAGCCAAGGCAGAGTGGATTGAAGGAGTAGAGGTGAAGTGCACAGGTGGAGAAGAAGAGTCATGGCTTTGCCTAAGTAAAGGTCTGCAACTACTGTGGTGGTGGCATTTTTGTCAGGCACCATTATCACCCAAAAAAATCATTTAATAAACAATTCCTACCTTAAGTGATGACCCATGAGGGTCATGCCAAAAGGATAGGCAAGGTCTTCCTGGCCAAACTTCATATTCAGGGTCACAGTAAGCCCACAAGGATTCAGTATGTTCCTACTGTGGCTGTAGATCTAACCGTGGAGCAGAGGGACCCAGAAGACTTGGGATGACCTTTGACATCAGTAGTTTTGGGGCAGTCACACACAACCTGTGAACTCTCCCCAAAGCCCATCTTGCTTTCTCAGTCTACACAGCCAGTTTGAAACCTGCTGCCTCTCAGTGTTGTTTAGCCACCTATTTTAGTGGGAATAACCATTCTTGCATGCTCCTGTTCCTAGGGGCTGTGCACCTTATTTTATCTGTCACAGAATAACAGCTGCTTCACTCCAGTTGTGCAGCCCAGGCTTTGCAGATACCATCCAGGGCTAACTGTGAAACAATCATACAATTTAGGAGGCCCCCAATGAATTTTTCCATTCCCACTGTGCACCTGAGCCCCATCGAAAATCTGCAAAATGTGCTGGAGTTTTTTCTTTGGCCCCCTGAGATTTGGATCTGGCCCTCAGTAGCTGGCACCTCTCCAGCCTATCCAGCCCAGCAGGATTTTTCACACATCCATTAATTACACCGGAGAAACTCTCACCCTCTACCATCACTAGTGATTTCTAAAGCCTGCTGGGAAGACAGTGTGACAGGAGCACAAAGCTGAGGTAGGAGCCCTGGCAAGCTGAGAAGCAAAGTAAGGGAGGGGCAGAGCATCCTTTGTGGAGGAGATATTTTCTGAAGCTGCTAGTAAAATACAGGGGCAAATAAAAGACATTCTGTGGCTGAACTGCAAACTAGTAGCTGGCTGGCAAAGTTAGAATTGCATGTGTATGGATCACTTGCCCTCAAAATGCAAATGCCATACTGTAAATATATATATTGCAGGATTTGGGACTTTGGGATAGAAAATTAAATTGCCTCACAAGTCCTTCTTGCCTCATTCTTTGCTGCATGGCCCCTTCCTCTTTTTTTTTCTGTGAGATTACTTCTCTTCCTCCTGTGGCGTCCTGCAACCCAGATCTAGTTCTTTATTTTCCTTGGTTTTTGATTCTCTCCATCCTCTGAATATTGGACTTCCAGCTATCCCTGATGAGTGCACCTCACTCCTGTGGCTAACGCCACCACCACCTCTGCCTTTCTGGTTCATCCAGCCTCCTGAGCTGACCCTGTCCTCAGAAAGCATACAGCTTCCTTGGCCATCCCCAGGAAAGATGAAGCCTTCATCCTCTGGTGAACATCATGGGTGGTACCTATCCAGCACCTCTGGAAAGGAACATCATCTACAACTACCCGAAAGGAGTTTGAAGTGAGGTGGAGGTCAGTCTCTTCTCCCAAGTAACAAATGATAGGATAAGAGAAAACAGCCTCAAGGTGCATTGGGGAAGTTTAGATTGGATATTAGGAGAAATTTCTTCATAGGGAGTGTAATCAGGCATTGGAACAGGCTTCCCAGGGAAGTGGTGGATTCACCACCCCTGGAAGTGTTTAAAAACCATGTAGACGAGGCCCGCAGTGATATGGTTTAGTGGTGGTCTTGGCAGTCCTCGAGTAATGGTTGGACTTGATGATTTTAAAGGTCTTTTCTAACCTAGCTGATTCTATGATCTCAGTCTTCCATGGGAATAAAACTGATATTCCAGCCCAGTAGCAGCCAGCAGCGTGCAGTCATGTCTACATATGGAAAAGTTATTTTTGATTGTTTTTACAGCGGGACTTTTAAAAACCAGGGCAGCAGGCTCAAAATGAAAACAAAAGAGCTATAAAAGCCAATTCACAGTTCCAGTAAAAAAAATAGACCTCTTAACAGTCTCTGGCTAATTTTAGTCACTTGTGAGACCTACACAGGCTGCTTGGTGCTGTGATGCAGTAGAGAAGACTTAGCCTCCTCTTCTGTTAGACCCTTCTGTCTTTGGAGAAGACATCCTGAGCAACCTGGCTGCTTACCTGCCCATCTTCTTTACACATCAAACACAAGTGTGGGGTAGCAGCACTGGCAGTGCTCCCTGCCCTAAGAAATGGACAGAGGAAAGGCAGGTTTAGTAGATGAGACATGTCAACTGTGGCTCACACGGGAACCCCTGCATCACCAGAGAAGTGTGCTGCTCCCTAAAGCAGCCTTGGGATGCTCGCAGTCAACATAGACCGTATGGGGCTGTATTTTTAGTAAAGCCTGATCTTTTATTCCTATCTGCATTGTTTTCACCCACATTGTGAAGTGTTGCATGGAAGCTTATGCAGCCCAAACCCTATAAGACTTTGGAGCAGACATCCTCAAGCCCAGATTTCCTAATTGCTTTGAATCTTTTCTTCCTTTTCGCTGCAGATGGAGAAATAAGTCTGCTGAGTTCACCATTTCATTCAATATTTTATGTGCTTTTAGAAAAATACTGTAGCAGTCAATAGCTTTTATCATGGTTTTCAGCCACCCAGCTAGTTCTCCGCTGGACTGAGCAGCACAGCGTTGGTTTTGAAGAGTTTTAGATTTTCTCCCTGTCACTGTCATGTGCAATCCCCAAAGGATTACTCCCCAAAATTTCATCAAGCAAACATTCTCTTTCCTCCTTCCAAGCCACAGACACCTTCCTACAAGGACCCTCACTCATCCACAGGGAAGATAGTACTATTCTCCTTCTCCAGCAGGGCTGGAGAAACACCTCTTCCCACCACTTAGCTTACCCATTGGCGGTGCTGTAGCTGGAGATATTGTCCTGGGACAGGAGCTCTTGTATGGCAGCTGTGGTGCTGGGGTCTTGGGTGAGGAGGGACGGCTCCAACCACTGGCTACTGGGCCCACCGCTCCCACCAGACACAGCCCGTGAGGGCCGGGCCAGCTGCTTTGGCTCAGCAATGGGCTGGGCACCAAAATCTGGCTCTGGTGCCAGCGCTGCTTCAGTGCCGGTGGGGCTGGCAGGAGGCACCGTGGTGCGCACGGGGAAGCCAGTAGCAGCCACAGGAGAGGTGGGACCTTGTCCAGCATGGAGACCAAACAAGAATCAGGGTGAGAGGAGCAGAAGTCTATTGTCCGTGGTTTGTTTATTTCAAATCCCACTCGGTGCTAGTATTTGCCAGGAAGGATTGTAGCAGTGACTTTTTTGGGTTTTGTTTTCATGTCACTTAAAATTAAGTGGGAGCCCAGATGGAAAGTAAAGCAGCAAAGCCTGTTGCCTAAATTATGGTCAAGTAAAATAATTAGAACTTAGTCTTGGGGCCATGCCAGAAATGCTGAGAAACACATCTGATTTGGATATAAGTAAATTCTTGGGGCATTTTACTGACCAAAGGCTGCATAAACACAACTAAATACATACCTGAAGGAAAACAGTCAGATTTAGAGACAAACTTATTCCTTTATTTAGACAGCATTGTGAATTGCACTTGCTTGTCTTCAGGAGCTGAGATTATAGGTAAAGTATGTTGCATTTTAGGGTTTGCATTGAAATCATAGAATCTGGTAATCCTGTTTATCTTTCTGGTACCCTTCCTTGGAACTGACTACATCAGCTCAGATGCTGACCCATGCCCTCACTTCAGGGAGTTTGGCTGATCTCCCTGATGGCCACAGTAGTTAAACTGGTCCCCCCAGCTTGTTTGGGTCACTTGTGTCCAGTGCTTGCCTGGAATAAGCTGTAAAACTACTCTGTGGGAAGCGATCGGTAAGAAACACGTACCTTTGCTCACCATACCTGTGGGGTCAGCTGGTCCCTGCAAAGGAGTTACAGCAGTTACAGCGTTGGGCCTCTTGCTGCTGCCAGCAGGCATTTTGTTTTGCCCTCGGTGAGCCACAACAGCAGATTCAATCTTTGCCCAGTAAACAAAGTATGACTGGACTACAGAGATGCTGTTAAAACATAATTACACAAGAATTTACTGACTCTATGGCATGAATAAAACATCTGACTGCTTAGCTAATCGCAAAGACTGGTTTGATCTGAAGACAGAAGTGATGCAAAAGTATTTTAAAGGATTAGCTTGTCACACACTTTATATTACAAATAAAGATACCAGGTCCCATAAGAAAGCTATGGGGTGAAGAACCACCACTTGTAGTTAAGATCAGCCAAAAAATTGTGTAGGAACTTAAGTTTTTTTGTAAAAAAAGCTTTTATCTTTGCTGTGTTGGTAGAAGCATGTTTGGAAAACTTGGACTAGCTCTGCCTCTGATCTTCCGTAGGCAGGGAAACAACAGTGGTATTTACTAATTAAAACAAGCCAATGTAACTTGTACAAACAGCAGAATAGGTAGGGAAAAAAAGGTCTCTCTTCTCAGCCCTCTGATATTTGAGTCTGCCCAACCCTCTGCTTTTTGTCAGGTGCCAAAACCACACTGGCCAACCTTTAACTATTCACCCAGAGAGCCTTATTTTTGGGGAGAATTTCAGCTCGGATTGCTCAGCTGCTTCTGAGAGCTAGCTAAGAGGAAAGAGAACTAGCTAAAAGGAAACTGACCCAGGTTTTCCTGTGCCAGATGATTCTTATAAAGCGTTTTTAAACATAACAAGGAGTTCTTCCAGATGCTGTGATAGGGAGAAAAGGGAGTGGCTACCAGAAAACAGCAAAAGCCGGAGGGTGAAGGAAGGATCAGAGTGGGTGGCTAGGAATAGGTGTTGTTGGATTTGGGTTGGGTTTATTGGGTTGCTTGAGTTTTATGTGGTTTTAATAGTATTTCCCAATCTAAAACAACAGCCAAAAATTGGAAATGCCAAGCAGCAGTATTTCTGTTTCAATGAATTTGTGTTGAATCACAATGAGATGCACAAGCCCCTGCACTCACCAGGACATTTATGTTTTGGGGAGCAGCCAAGCATCTGGCCAAGGAGCTTCTAAGTGGTTTTGTAAAGTCAAAACATAACAAGTTCATCTCTTCCAAAATGAAAGAGATAAAATGTGCTTCCTCTAAGACAGACAGTTAGAAGATGTTTAATTTCATTCCAAATCAGAACTGAATTATTGGGTAGTTTGGGACATTTGTGTCAAGTTTTGACCCCATGCTCATTCTCTCTTCCTACTGTCAATAATTCTGTTTACATTTAGCAAAATGTAAACAATCCACTCATTTTTATGCAATTTTTAAACAGAAGTGATCTGCAAAATTATCCTGTAGGCAGGAAAGTCCTATGGGCTGTGTTATTTAGAAGGACATGCAACCTGATCACAGTTCTCTCTTTGTGCCTTAATGTTCCTATTTCCTAAGTGCTTAGGCTGTCATCTTCCAGTGTGTTTATTCTGGGAAAATAGTGACCATGAAAATAAAAAGCAGCACTGCCCAGCAGATACAAATAGTAATTTATGTACCAACTGGGATAGTGTTGCAGCATTTGATAAGTATTTGATAAGTATTTAGCTATATGGGGTTCAAGACACGTAAACTACTGTGCTGGACAATGGAAAAATAAAGTCAAGCCTTTAACCAAGAAGACACGAATTCTGATTAGGAACCAGCATGTACTTACAAAAACTTGATGTCTCCAATGGGCTGGTCTGGTGCTTTCCATACGAAGGACAGATTTCTCTTCAGTGACTTGTCTGAGTGGGTGACAGTGTCACCATCTTCAAAGCAAGTCAGCAGCTTGGAACCAGGAGGGATGAAGATGAACGTGCCAGTGATTTCATCGTTAGACACTTTGCGAGCTTGAAGCAAAAAGCCCATAAAATCCCTGGTGCTCCTCACTGTCACTGCAAGACAAAACACGGGACACAAATGGATTTGTCTCATAGTTGTGGGGTGAATTGTTTGCAATGTAGTTTCCAGTGGTAGCACTGAAACCAAAAGAAAACCATGTGGAACAACACCAAAAACATCTTACCGTCATCGTCCTCATGGTCTGTCTTGGACATGTTGGATTCAGGAGGACAGACTTTACCTTTGACTTTGCAGTACGTAATTGCATGGAAAATTTGCTTGAGTCTTTCCTGCCTCTCCTCTCGATTATAAGCTGCTAACTACATTGCATTAGGCTGCATGCAAAAGCTTGTGTGCTGCCCTAAGAGGGGTTTTATTTTGCTTGGGGGTGAGCAGGCAAGTGGCCTGCCTGACGGGCAGTGCCTCTCAGCTCTGTCTGCATCTGCCCCAGGAGCAGTGATGCTGTGGATAGGGCACACTGCCCAACTATACCTAAGAGTCAAGCAAGTCACTCAGACCCCTTTGTGCAGTGCAGAGCAGGGAAGGCAACTTTACCCTCTGGAGGTGCCTGTTGCATGTGATGAGGTGTGGTATGGTTGAGACACAGTTGAGATAAATGAATCCCACCCAAAGCATCCAAATCTACTGGCTGCCTCCAGCAAACAGCTGGTCTACAGCATGGTGAAAACCTGGAGTCAGCCATCACCTGAGAAAACTTAGGCCAAGCGCTGCAAATGGAATCCCTCTGTAAATGCATTTGTTTTCTCCCCATGGCAGGGGGTTTTAATTAGATGACCTTTAAGGTCCCTTCCAACCCAAACCATTCTATGATTTGGGATTCTATGATGTAGTATAGGTCACACTATGAGGTAGTGTAGCTCACTCAGAGCAGTTATCCCTCTTCCCAGCCCTCACAAAGATCAATACCATCACTTGACATTAGTCATCATAGATTTTTCAGATGCAGCAATGAGCAGCTGTTCCTTACCTGGAACCTTGTCACCTGGGGTGTAGAAGGACATGTTGATGTGGACAGTAACATAGTTGTTTGGGCTGTGCAGCTGTGCTCTCAGGTGCCTGGGCATCATGTCAGTGCAGGCAGAAAGGCTTGCGCCATGTGAGAAGGCAGCCACGTAAGAGACCAAACACAAGGTTGTGCATGCCCAGGCAACAATGGCTATGTGGGATCTCCTGCTGTCCTCCATCCTATGGTGGAAAACAACCAGCAAGTTCTTCAAAGCAGTGGCTTCCACAGCCTTGTAGGCCCATCTGGTGCCTTTGAATTAGGTGAGCTCCAGAGCTGCCCTTCCCACAGCCTTTAACCAAAGAGAATAAGTGATCTCTGCGGCACATGGAGCCACTTTGGCTATCCACAGCATTTCACATTTTGAAGTAAATTGCAGAGACTGGGAGGGGAAAGGCCCCACAAGAGGATGCACTTCTTGCAAAGTTGCCCATGGAGGGAGCTGCCACAGAAAATTTGCTCTAAAAAGTCTTGTAGCATTTAGAAAGAGGCTCTGTATGACTGTGCTCCGCATCCTCCACCATTCCCAGCCCGCATGTACATCCTGAACCAATGGGGGAAGCATTTACCCCTAGACCTGCAGAGCTGCTGCAGGCCCCATGGCTCGTGGGGCTGGTGCCCAGCACAGAGGTTCTCCCTGCCTGCCAGCACAGAGCCATGTAGCTGCAGGGGCAGGATGTGGCTGCCCCTCACTCTGGCCTGCAGGAGCATGAGGGGCATCTTTTAGCAGCCCATACGTTGCAGCTCGGAAGTGCTGGACTGCTTGTGACCATTGGACTCATCCTCTGCCACCAGCAGCATTTCAGCTTGTATTTGTGAGTCAGGGCTCACTGTTGCTGACAAAACGTCGTTGAAATCAGTGCTGGAAGCCTGAGATAAATGGCAGCCATTTTGGCTAATTCCAAGTTTTCTCCTTATTCTCCAATTTTTAATCCAAGCAAGTGTCTTTTCTCAGCATGGTCCAAGTTTAGCATTTGGCATGCCATGTCGTCAGTACCTCTCAGCTTTGCTGGCTGGCACAAAACACATGCCCAGATTAGTTGGGATATTGTTATTCTGATTTTTCAGAATGCACTTTTGAAAGTGAAGCTGAAGGATGAGTGCACCATATTTATTGTAATGGATATCGTAAGCAGGTAGTCCTGCTTTTAATGTAGCACTTTCTGACATCTTTTCAACATGCAGCTTTTCCTGGCTTAGATCTCATTACGCTTACTCAATAAGTAGATTTAAATAAATCAGAGGAAAACAGAGGCTGAGGAGGTCTAGCTTACACCTCCATCTCTAGTGCTTCTGAAACTCGCTAGCTGACTCTAACAACCCCCACTGCACACAAAACAGCTTGTGCCCAGCCTGAAGCAGGGAGCAGATGGATGCAGTTTAACCTTCCACAGCAGAGCATCGTGCCACTCCAACCAGTTATGTATCAGAAGATGGCTGTGGGACTCACGCTCCCACAAGCTAAATAGTCCTGTTAAATTCCCCAGTCCCCGCACAGTGCCTCCCCCTCAAACACACCTACACCTCCCTTGCTGGATGTGATTTCTTGCTGAAGCTCACAAAAGTCCCCCTGCATTGCAGCTCTTTCCAAAGGTGTTTCCCAGGCTGCACCCTGCTTCCCATCCCTCCCTGGCCCCCAGCACCCTCCCCGCTCAGGCACAGGAAGCCGGACCTTACTGCCCGGGGCCACCAGGGCTGGTGCCGCTGGCTCTTACCTCGGGACACGTCTGCCGCTGGGCTTGCTGCCGCTGCTGCTGCTGCTGTCCCAGCCTGCCAGCGACCCATCCTTTCCGGGCCCTTCTTCACTTTCTCCTCTAATGGGAAGCGCAGCAGCTGTTACTGCTAATACCCACCACCTACAGCGACTCTCCACCAGTGCCCAAATCCTGCCTTAATCATATTAGTTTTCCTTCTCACATCCCACCCCCTGGTTTGTTTGGTTTTTTTTTTTTTTTTTTCACATCTCCAAGCTTCTCTAATGAAAACAAAGGCAACTAGTGGGGGGGCAGCAGCAACCCATAGAGTTTGTGTGGGACTCCCTTGCAGAGGTGCAGGAGGATCAGACTCTTGCTTGCCTGTTTCTCTCCACACACAACCTCCCTTCCATGCTGACTGAAGCTTTGCAAAGCAAAGCGAAGTCAGCTCCCTCTAGTCCGTGACCCACGAGCAGTGTGTCCTGTCTCTCATGCTTACACGGGAGTTATTTTGGCAGTAAAAGAAGAATTTTGCTAGAAAGGTGAGGAAGGTGCTTCCTACAGACCAGCCCTGCCAGGAGGAGCCATCATCACCACACAAACCCACCAGAGCTGGCACAGAAGACTCAGCACCTGACATGTGTGACTGTCTCCTGGCACATAAGCTGCCTTTAATTCCAGGCTGACATCCCTGCAGCTTGCCTGAGATATGCTGCAGCCATGCCAGTGCTCAGCCGCAGAGCTGGTCCTATCCCTGGGCTTCCCAGCTCCTCCTGGGATCCACCTCATCTCTTCAGGCCGCTGTGATCATCAGGACTCTCTCCCAACCCTGGCTACTGTCACCAGGCTCACACCTCTCGCTACCAGCAGCTCCTGGCTCACAATGGGTGGAAATTAGGGTTCAACTTCTTGTCATCATTAGATACACCATCAGGAGATGCTGAACAAACTGCTGGTAGCTTGTGGACTCAAGTAGGGATAGAGGAAGAGAGCAACAGCCACATCAGCTGGCTGGCTTTTCTTCAGCTAGCAGACCATTAAAAAGCAGTCTCAGATGTCCCTGGGCCACTGGGAAGGGGGGCTGGCCCTGTGGTGCAGGAAAGCTGTTGATGGAGGGGCAAAAGAGTGCTTATGCCCTTTTATCCTACTGCTCCTCAGATAAATGTATGTCTGACAGCTGAATGAGTTCATACTCATATCCCCGTAGGATACCGCGAAGCTCTGTCCTGTCCCATAACTGAAGGAGATACACCAACACATAGGTGACACCGCTGTGTTTTCTTTGTGCAGCTCCAGGGGTGCCTATATTTGATCTTGTGTCATGGGTTCAGCAGCAGCAGTCATTTTTCTCCTCCTTGGTAGCTGGTGCAGCACTGTGTTTTTGATTTTGGGCCTGGGAACAGCACTGATAACACCAGTGTTTCGGTTACTGCTTAGTGATGTTTTGGTCTGGCCAAGGACTTTCTGAGTTTCATGCTCTGCCAGGGAGGAGGGGAGCCGGGAGGAAGCAGAGACAGGACACCTGACCCAAACTGACCAAAGAGGTTATTCCATACCACAGCACGTCATGCCCAAGATGGAGGACGGAGAGGAGAGACCTAGAAGGGTGGGGGGTGCACTGCGTGGTCGGGCTTGGTTTTAAGTGGTGAGAAATTGTATTCTTTCCTTGTAATTTCTCTTGTCATTATTATTATTGGTGGTAGCAGTAGTGATTTGTGTTATACTTTAGTTACTAAACTGTTCTTATCTCAACCTGTGGGAGTTGTATTCTTTTCGGTTCTCCTTCCCATCCCTCCGGGAGTGGGGGGCAAGATAGAGGGGGGAGTGGGTGAGCAAAACTGCGTGGCTGACTGGACTTAAACCACGACATCTTGCTTAGGGGTCTGACCACTGTGGGAGTATGTGCAGAGCAGACATCACACTGACCTGAGGTGTCCCCCAAAAGCTGGAGGAAGGCTTGCAGAGACCCCACTCATTAGTGCTGTTCCCATCAGCCTGCCCTGCTCTACAGCCTGTCCTTCAGCAGTGAAATGATGCTGGGCTGGCACCAAGGTACTGCCACTAACATCCCAACTCTCATATGTTTAACTGGTTTGAAAGCATGTGAACTGGTGGTCCTGAGCTCTCAGTAGCCTGCTGTCTGCATTTGAAACAGGCCTTACAGCCACTGAATTTCAGGATATAATGCAAGTCATACAGTTTTCTTTCCTTTTGTCAATGGAAGCAGAGAGTAGCAGGGGAAGGGAGAAAGGGTTTGCACTACTGCTCCTGTTTCAGTTTGTAATTGCCCACATTTCAAACACAAAAGAGAGTAACCTTTATGCTACATTAGTGAGAAATCTTTTCCTGAAACCAACTGGTCTCTTATGGCTTTTCCTTATTAACTTGCTCCTAAGCTAAACTATTACTTGCTTGTCATTCCGGTGTAATAAACAACAGACCTCTGACAATCTGCAGGGGAAATACCAAATACGTCGCAGCCATTCTGGTACAGTGCCCAGATTGGAAAACAGTATTCCACCTAAGTAAGTCTTTGCACCATGGCATGGTGTAACAGCATTGCATGGTGTTCTTCAGCTGCTGCCATGATTTGGGCACTTGTTTTTATTATGCCAGCTCCAGTGAGGACCATTTCTCCACCGGCTGTCATCTGAAAAAGGGGAAAAAGCTGCAGAGTGCAGACCTTGAAACAGCACTGTTGGGTGCTCTCTGGAGCTCTCTGCAAAGCTATGGGGAGAAGGGCAAAGAGCTTCAAACAAAGGAGACGCAGACCCAACTCAGCTGTAACAGCACAGGATGTACTGCTGCACTGAACTGGCACTGCTGGCTCCAAAAGCTGGTGGTGGTTTCTGGGCAGGGCAGGAGGTGCTGCTGGGGGGCTGCTGTGTGCAGGGTTAGCAGAACTGCATGGCACTGCCTGGAGGCAGCATTAATTGCTGGGCTGATCTGAAATACAGCCTTATGCAGAATTCATCCTCACTGCCTGCTCTCTAGCAGAAGAACTCGGTGGCTTCAAAGCTGCACTCAAACCAAATGTCACAATCATCTCCTCAGAGATGGAAAAAGCCTGTCACAGTCATTACCGTGACACATGCACCTACGAGCAGCCTTGAACTGTGTGTTCGAGTGCCAAGTGACAGGCAGATGTTTCCAGTAAGAAATACAGCCCTCTCCATAGCCTCTGGTTGCATCACCCACCAGGACAGCATTGCCTCAGCGTCCTCTGGCCAGAGCTTTGACCAGCTGCAGTCACTTGAGCTCAGCCAGGTTCTGCATATCTCTCTGACGATGGGGCCCAGTCAGACACAAGAAGGCCATGTGGCACTGCTGTCACTAGGAGTGGTTTGCCTCCTTCCTGTCATAAATTTCTGCATTAGTAGGAAGCTGGCAAGGAGAAGGAGACTTGAGACAACTTACACCCTGCCTATTGTTTTCTCAGCAGCCTGTGTATCATGGATTTCTAGAATTAAAAAACCCCACAGTTGGGATTTTAAAATAGCACTAGGAAAAACTGTGCATGCTGTGTAATAACTTGATAATTAAAATCGGCTATAAACCATATAACTGAAATTTCATCAATAAAGTGCACAGAAGGGTTATAAACCCAGTTACATCCCAGGCTCTTCGATGCAGAAGCTTTCTCCTTCCAGCTTATTGCTTCTACACCTCCACATCATTGGGGCACAGCGGGGACAGCAGACTTGGAGCAGGTGCAGTGGAGATCAGTTCGCAGTATGGGTGTGGATGTATGCAATCCAGGTCTGAACTGAAGAGCAAGCTGGTTGCTTCACTGACAGGTTGAGAACTGCTTTGCTACTGCAAGATAATAAGGGTTATAATAAGTCTGAAGTCCTTCCTGGTCAGCTAGTGGCTGCCTGAGTCCCATGAGGAAAGTTTGGGGGCAGTTAGTGGGCAGGTTGATTGAGTGTTTCAAAGTGGTAACAATTAGTTGAGTCCAGATCAGAAGGAACTGATCATTAAACCAGTAAAGCTGGCAGCATCATCTAATTTAATAAGATTGCATGTTATCTTTAGAACAAAGAGCAGTCTGTGAGAAGAGTGGCTAAAAGCCCACAGCAGGAGAGTGGTAAAAACCCGTGGTAGTCCCACAGGGAGAATGGAGAACAATGCCTACAAACTGGCATCTCAGGGTTGACCTAGGGATGTCTGTGGCTCTGTGTTTGGGGACACCAGGGAAAAGAGGATGTTTCTCTGACATCTAGTTAGGCAGAAGGTTGGCAGAAGTTTAGCAGAAGTACTGTCAGGTCCTTTCACTTCTACCCAGTTGACTGTTCTTGCTGTTCTTGCATCACACTTACAGTGGGACAGTGGAGACAAATTTTACTGCTAAGAATGACCTAACACGTACATGCAACATACAATGTGAGCCTCCTCTTACAAATTCAGCCTTTAAAAAAAACCCAACAAAACAACCCTTTAATTGGTAACTACTGCAACCTGGGCAGCCATTCTGCACTAGGGGAAAGGGTAGAGGAGGGGAAGGGAGAGAGATGGTGCAGGGCTCTTTCTGTATCTCAGTAAGAAAGGCCCAGCAATAAATAGCTTAATGATTGCTTTAATAAGACAGAATAAGATGAGGAATACAAACAGCAAGTAAATTGTACATCCCTTCAGGTGCTGGGCACCCTGCACTCACGCAGCATTGGATGGAGCCCAGATGGATTTTCCCACAGTGCACAGAGCAGATGCAACCCCATCCATGGAGAGCAGCTCTCCCTTGTCATCACTTGAGCTATTTGATAATTTCCTTACAAGAAAACAACCTTCTTTCTTAAGGATGTTCTCATGAGAACTTGTTGCTGCTGTCAGATAAGGGCAAGGCCAGGCAGGTGGTGTAATCGTGGCACTGAGTGGGAGCTGCCTCCGAGCTCTGCTGTTACGTTGAGCTGGTGAAGGTGTCCTGCAGACAAGGGGTCTGTGTGGCCCAGTGGAGACCTGAAAGCCATGCTGGGCGTGCAGCCCAGCTAGCCCAGCCTGAAGCTGCTGTGTGGATCACTGACTCACAAGTGTTCAAGGGTCCCTCAGGCAGGATCACAACAGCAGCTCAGGAAAACCCTCCTCCTCTCCCATTTCTCAGCCATGGATAACAGTTTGGCACAGGAACCTTTGAAACTGATGGCTCTACTCTGTTTGCTTTCAAAAAGGACTTGGAGTTGGAGCTGGAGCTGGCCATGGGCATAGGTTGGCATATTAAAGACCAGGCATTGCTTTGGTGCCATCAGTCAAATGTTTGAAGGCTGCCATTTTGCAAACACTTTCATGCTTTCTTGACTACTATGAACAACACAGATAAAACATACAGCTGTGGGGCACAGCTGGTTTTTGGAGCTAAGAGCCTTAGAACTTAATGAGCCTGTTGTACCCAGAAGGGCTCTGGATAGCTGTTTTGTCATTGTATCATGAAAAAGATAGAAAGAGCTCAAATAAATAATGTTAAGAGTGGTTTATGTTAGATTCCCTTTGAACTAGGAACCAGGTAGCAACAAACTGTAAAACTGAGTGGTCATCAGTGTATACCTTTAAAGAAAAGCTTTTCTAGCATGCTCTGCTCCCTTATATAGGGGCACTCCAGGGCACTGCAGGCTTTAGTAGTAAGTAACCTGGCTCCTGGCTATCCCACTATATAGTGAGTACTTACTGCCTTCTTCCAGATTTGTTTTCTCTAGTTTCTATAGGCTAGTCTGTGCTGCTCCTGCCAGCCAGGCTTTTTTTTAAGGAGATGTGGCTTAGTCTGACTTCTCAAGCACAAGAAACTTACACTGGATGTGGGGATGTAGCAAATCCAGAGTTACTGCTCCTCCTAAAGTCTGTCTGTGAGTGAATGTGTGGAAGAGGGTGGGGATGCGAGAGCGGTTAAACAGCCTTGGTTTCATGAGGTGATCTCATTGCATAAAAGTACTATGTATGTGAATGCAGCTTTTATCTTTGGAATTCAATTAGATTTTGTTTGTTAGTTTTGGATTACTTATTTTTGAGTGCATTCTTCTAAGACAAGTGATGGACAAGAACTTGTAAGCTGTTCAAGGAATGTTGTGTTGTCAGTCCTGATCTAGATGAGCCTGATCCACAAGTAAAACTGTTTTATACACAGGTATGGGGCAGGAGCATTAGAATACAGTAAATGAGGTAACATGAAGGCTGTGAGCATTAGTATCTAATATACTTTTTTGTGCGTGAAGATGTATTGTTTGCAAGAGTGTGTTTGTATCTCCCAATGGGATGATGATCTTATGAATCAGGTTGAGTAATTTTTAAATATCGTTTGTGAAATACACCACTGTACTTTGATGTCTACATACATATACAATGGGATGCCTTACCTTAATCTTTAAATAGTGCTCCATGCGCTATTCTGAAAACTGTCTGGCCAGTGTCTGATTTGCCTGCAGCTAGTATGTTGTCCTGCAGAATATGCTTAGTTAAAACAAAATCTAAAAGATGAGTAAAATAAATTTAAGATGAATGTTATATCCAGCTCAAAATGGACTATCCAAATACTGGACTACATAACTGAAATCAAGCTTAAATGTTCACTTGATTTAAACATAGCGGCTGAAAACTGAATTAAGGGGGGAATCTTGTAGACAAAAGTCAGTGATTGTGGAAATTGTTTAGTTTCTTTAGCTACCTTTGAAATTGGAGTATGATATACAACAGCTCATCTTTAATGCAAATTTTCCTATATACCTCAGATAGTAGTGTGAATAGTGACTTCACAATTTAGACTACATTAAAAAATGTGTGCATTTACATTAAATACATGTATTATCACATTAAAATATGTATACATTAAAAAAATGCATGCATACACTATGTAGCATTCTCTAAGTTCAGTGAGTGATCAGACCATCTGAAGTAGCAGATTACAACTGAAAAATGTTGAGTGGCTGAAGCTGTAGAAAAAGAACTGCAGTTAAAGTTAGTGTTGCAAATTCTTGAGAGTAAACAGAAGACTGGGCAAAACGTATCACTGTAGCAGGGTAGGTGGAGGAGGCAGGGGGAAAAGTGGAGAAGAGAGGAAAAAAGTAACCCCATTTTAAATTAAAACAAGAGTCTCCAGGAATGAAAGCACACAGTAACCTGCCAGCTGCATATAGGTGACAGATGAATGAGAAACTGCATGCACGCTCTTTAGAGAAGAGCATGTTGGCGATTTGTATTTACATCCTGGACCCTTTTCAACCCTTGTCAGAAAGTGATAAATTACTGAAGCATATTATAAAGTAGCATCTGTAAATGTGTGTTCTGTAGTGGCTTCTGAAGTGTTTAATGTGGAAAGGTTAACCACTGACTGCAAAATAATTTTGAATTCTTTTTTTTTTTTTTTTTTAATTATGAAACCCACATTTCTCTCCCTCAGATAAGTGATGCGTTACTGGTCCCTGCTTGATTTGGTACTTGGGAAAAATGGGCCAATGTGTTCATCCATGCACAACTAGGAGTATTTTTGTTCCTGGAGGCACTATGTAACTGCCCAAAGAATAAAGCAGGGTGTCAGAAAACTCATTGTAAACTATTGGCTAAATAACCTTGCTAAGAGTTACATTACCTTAACTTGTAACTTTGTCCTGAAGAACAGGAAAACATCCTAAGTATCTGGACATTACGTGTAGTAACACTCAAATACCTGAACGTTCAGGGCTGTTTTTTTCCTTGTCTGACTGCATGTAAGAGAAGAAAAGATAATATAAATTGGAATAAGTATCCATGTGAAACTCACTAGGCTTTGATTATTTGGGAGTATTGTTGCAAAATATGAACAAACAAGTTCTGACTCCACTGCCTGCACAGAAGTTCCTCCTTTGTAAAGCATACCTTTTACTATTAGCTTAATGCACTTGTTCTCTTTTCTGGCTAGCACATAAAGAAAGAGAATACATAGATGGCACTAGGTGGGGGGGAAGTCATGGGAAAAAATGAACTGTCTGAAGAGAATACATATGGCATGTTTACAAAAGCTTTTAGATTCCTATTCTGTTTTCAGGAGCAGCTTTAGGTATTAGCTAAAATTACTTTTTACTGAAGTCCATTGTGTTTGGTAGAGATGCAAGAAAAAAGCAACTGCAAGCTGAGTGAGGCAGGGTAGGGGTACAGAGGCAGGTGTGGCAGTTACTCACTGTGCTGGCATAATAACTGAGAGCCTTTAACCTGTGACTGACTTCCTCAGCTGGCACAGATCTTTCTCTTCACCCTTGGGGCTTTTTTTCCATTTGATTCAATTCTTTCCCCACCCCGAACTGTTGAAGTGTCACAGGTACATCCCTTGACTCAGTCTGCAATTCAACATTTCTTGGACAGATGAACTCTCTACCCCGATGACTGTTGCTAGATTGGCATATAAATGTGACCCTGTGTTTTCCAAAACTGACAGGTCACTGTCACCAGAACATTATCATTTCCCTTCCCAACATCAGTTAAAACATTGTTTTGCCATCAATACAAGGCTGTGATTTGCGATAACTCCATGCCTGCTTATCTTCCAGTCAGTATTTCTGTAACAGCATAAATAAACAAGCTGTTGCTTTGAATTAGTCTTGTGGCACTATTACATGCTTCTTGTTTTATTTTTTTTTCTGGGCAGCATAACCAAGCAATGCTTTGAAACAAAAAAAATCCAGGAAGTTTACACTGGTTTACATTTATTTAAAAAAAATATTTAAACACTTGTGTATTTCATCTGTGGATTCTTAACTACAAATCAAAGAGGGCTCATTCTTTCAAAGAGGTTCACAAGTACAAAACGGCCTCCTCCGGGCATCTTCACATCCTCCTCTTCTGTGTACTTATGTACAATACTGTGAAAAGGAAAAAGCACACATGAGGGGCCTGGTAAATAACGTGCAGAAGGCTGTTTATTTAAAATACCTTATTTCCATGGCTTGTAAAATGACAGTGTAATAAATCGCATTCAGCACAAAGTCAGGAAACTCTTAAGTCCACGTTAAAAAAAAATGCTATCAAATTTACACATTATGTACTACTTTGCTTCAGTATTTATTATATTCATAGCCAAACTACACTCCAGCAAATGCACACTGAACAGAGGAAAAATAAAGCCAGCTACCCTGCAACATCACTGAGGAGAGGATGAGAGAATTTCTAAACAGCAGAATTACAGGTGTCAGACACTAATGCTATGATTTTTCCACAAAAGCTGGAAATCCCAAGCACTTAAGGCAAAGCTAACAACTACCTATGAAGGATGAAATAAGCTCCAGGGAAGGCTAGAAAAGAGCCTGCTTCTCTAAATGAATTTCAAGTTCAGAGGCAAAAAGTGCCACAAGAATGCAGAAAAGCATAGACACTGAAAAGAGAAACTGTAAAAAGTGAAGGTTTCCAAAAAAGCATAAAACTAATACTCTTACAGGCAGCTTGCTTACCCCTCAGCCATTCCTCAAAATCAGAATATGAAAACACAATCTTCTAATGAGCAATAACATAAGGAGAGGGAGTTACCATTATTTCCTCGGATAAATGCGTCCCCATACTTGTTCTTTAATTGTCCATTTACATATTCTTCAGTCTGTTCCAGAGCTATATTCATATACCCATCCAGGCAAGCCAGGACACCTAAAGACAGTGACAATTTAAAAGTGAATCAACTTAAATTCTTTAAAATAAACAAAAAATGCACTGTGCTTGAATAGTACTGAAAAAAACCCTGTATCTTCATAACCTAAAAGCTTGGCCAGATAAGTCAGTAGATAAGAGTATTCTTCAAAGCACTAAGCTTAGAGGTAGGAGCCCCAGGCACTGTAGCAGCAACTTCATCAGATGATGTAAGAGTAGGGGTTAAAAAGAAATCATTGAGATATAACTTGCAAAAGATTGACAATTTCCACTTTGAAAGCTTAAGCTGTCCCTTCTGGCTTGTGTTTTAAGTCACACACCTGAAAAGAATCTGTGACATAAAGCATAACTGGATAACCTAAGGACAAGGCTATATAAATTGAGCTTTCATCAAAACTTGTGAAGGATACAGCTAAAAAACTCCAGCCCTTTTAATATAGGACACCATATATATTTTTGTATTTATCTTCATGCCTAAAGATCTAGAAGAATCTGCTGCAAGTCTCTGTTTTGATGTAAACAAAATTTGATGTCATCTTCAACTGACAAAGGGTTTTCTAATGACACTGAAATATTACCACAAAAAAAATTTATGCTGCTTAATCAATGCAACTCAAGGAGAAATCTCTGCCATATGTAATAAGATATTCTTTTTATCAGGAAAATACGCATTTGAGTAGCCCTGATTTTAGACAAGTATTTATGTTCTCACTTCCCATAGCCCCTGTTGAAGGCCGTACCTTGTTCACACAGTACTTCCTATGTGCTGGCAGCATCATGGCATTTTTTCCACTTAAAATTACTCCTTGGTGCCTACTCCCACCCTTAAGGTCAGAACCATGTCCATCTACAAATTTAACTTGCCTGATCAATAAACGGATTATTCAGCTAAGGAACTGGATGTGGGGATTAACATGCAAAGAATTGCTCAGAGAATGCAATCTGATTTGATATTTGTGCACACATCACAACTTTTTAAAAGCTGCATTAGTTATCTCAATCTTGCCTGTGTCATGCACACAGCCAATACTGCCACAAAGTTTCTTCCTCTGTTTGAAAAACACCTGATTTTTTTACCTGGCATTAAAACTGGAAATACAGTGTATTGGCTGTAGTCAGGGAGGGAGAGAACTCTGGTCTGAGAATCCTCCTTTAGGACACATTCTCATTTTTTGGAAGTGTTACTGTAACATCGTCCATTAAATAATTAGGAATTAAAGTTCTGCCAACTTGTAATGGTTTAAGAATTATTTTCCTTTATGTTCTTCTTTCCTCTGTTTCACACATAGGAAAAACTGACTGCTCACAAAGTTAAAATGCACCAAATAAACCAAACAGAAGTCGGAACTCTTTTTCTCTAATCCTCAGTGCCCCATGTAAGAATGTAAGAGCAAAAATTGTTTGTCCAAAATTAAAACTGGACTGTTTATTTTTCTTAAGCTATCATTCAGTAGTCCATAAAAGCAATATTTTCAAACCTTTTTGTTCCTAGAGTGCATTCATGGTGGTTTCATTCTCTTCTTCCCTTTCTTTGTTTTTACTCTCAAGCCACTAATGGCATTAAATATTATCACTGCGTATCCTGGCTAGTATTTTATCTGTTTAATCTATATGTAGAGATGTTTTAATGTACCTATCCATCTCTACACAGAAATCATATATATTCATTTGTCACTGATTACTTTCCCAGTGCTTCTTCCCTTAGATGTGCGCAGCCCTTAGCAGCGCATGAAGACATTTTACAGTTACCCACCAACAGTTGTATTAGGCCATGTTTGCACACACGGCTTGGAGGGTGGAGATACAGACATAAAATAGCAACCTAGAGAGAGAATCTAGACAGATCTGCAAGAAAAGCCTGAGATGGGGGCTTTTTTGATGTTTGGCTTTTACAAGTGTTGGCCAAATTTCTACACAAAATAAAATGAGTGTTTATTTTGAAATGAGAGCATCATAAGGTTTTTAAGCAGGATCGCAGTAAGTGGAAAAGCAGGAGAGCAGAGGGAAATATGGAAGGGAGGGGAGAAAAAAAATCCAGTAACAAATAAGGATGCTCAAAGGAACTATGCCCAGGGAAGTTGTGAATGCTCCATCGCTGGCAGTGTTCAAGGCCAGGTTGGACAGAGCCTTGGGTGGCATTGTTTAGTGTGAGGTGTCCCTGCCCATGGCAGGGGGGTTGGAACTAGATGATCTTAAGGTCCTTTCCAACCCTAACTATTCTATGATTCTAATTCCTGCTAGGTCTGACTGTAGGTATATGAAACTATTTTTTTGGGGGGGAAAGCTGAGTAGTTTATCTGCAGCAGTTACAAATGGATCTTACCAAGCAAAGGGTACCAATGTTCTCAAAGAAAATAGAAAGTGCATCCAAATCCCAAATCTGGTTCGGCCCTGCTTGGTGTGTGCCTTTCAGTAAGTTACTTTAACTTTATTGAGCTGTCACTACATTGTCCTGCAAGAAAGAATTTACAGAGGCCAAAGATGGAAGCAGCGAAGTTTATAAGCCACCCACCCCACCTCAAGTGCTCAGATAATATGGATCTCAGAGAAATGACAGACTGCAAATTCTGTCAGCTGAGAGACACTAAAGAGGAACAGGAAAGGATAAGAAGGCAGTGCTTGCTGTCAGCAAACAATAACAATTTAAAACTGTCTTAATACAAAGATTCCTTGTCGCAGCACAAAAAAAGTCTCCTTTCAGAAGTGCTCAGATGAGCCAATTGAATTAAACCTATCTGAAGCAGTGACCTGTAGCAGGATCACAATATTTGTCTTTCCAGCACAAAATGTCTAAGTTTTGCAAAACAAGAGATATATGATAGTTTCAATTGTTTGGATACTACTGAAAAAAAAATCGGACAGGCTAACAGTCTTATCTTAATGGGAGAAGGACCAGGACATTTCGCTGAACAGATAAATTTACTGGTTAAAGCCTACAATCCTATATACAGTGCACGAAGCTATACAGACAGGCTGAAGAGTTCTGGAATAAAACTTCTGGGCTCTGTAAAAATGAACTGGGTGTACAGCAGCAAAAGCCACATTAAGCTTTCTCCTGTATCTCTGTGAATCTTGATCCAACACATGCCTAGGCGGCTGTTCAACCAAGAATGTAAATAACTGTTTCATCCCTTCTATATGAGGAGGCTTGTGACTGATAACACAGTTTACTGCTTGAAGATTTTCTGGACCAAGTCTATACTAGGAACTGGAGAACAGGAAGGTGAAGAAAAAGGTAGTTCCAACAAGGGTTGCTATCAGAGCACTGAAAAGGGGACTGCCTGGCCATTTCAGGAATTGTAATTTCAGCCAATCTTTACAAGTATCAGTTTAGAAACTCAAAATAATCCTAGGTCTCCATCTGTGACTAATAACACTAATGATTTGGTTAAGTAACTTTAATCTCTAAATCCACCATTAACCTCCTTTTCATCAGTTTCTCCAGAGTTCATTTTCCATTTGTCACCATTCTGAGATCTATAACTGACACACTCCAAGATTCTGCATCATACCGTTTTGCTTTTCAAATGCAAGGCATCTGTTCCAGCCTACTCAAACAATTACTGTATTCAGTGAGATAGATGGGGAACTTACCTCGATAATCAACTCCAGAATTTAATTTTACAACAACTGGCCTGCCAATGATCTGTTTTAAAAAGTCACTGGGGGTTTGCTTCCGTAGACTCATCTTTAGCTTCTGTAGCAAGCTGGAAAGTGAGAGAAAACATCTGGATGAGCAACAGGCTTACATATGGTCTTTAAACAGTACAGACAGGCAGTCCCCTGACTCTTAATACTTTCAGTAGGAGAAAATATCTAATGAGGTAAAAGCAAAGCTGTGAAGGTGGAGGTACAGAGGCTGTGCTCCTAGAGTCACAGCATTAAACTTTCCCTTTGGCAGTTTTAAAAGTTCTGGAATTCCTAATAAAAATCCTTGTTTGTCACACTGCGCATCTTGTAAACTTCCAACAGAGCCAAAGGTCTCATCATCTCTGCAACACTAAAATGGTTTTAATAAAATTAGAGCTAAGCCATAATATGCATTCATATCTTTAGGGGGTGGAGTGAGGAGCCAGTATGTGCTCTATACACAGAAGCTTGTGCTGGAACAGCAATAGGATTTTTGATCTCAGCTCACACATACGAGCAAATACATTTGAAAGGATGCCTTCAACTGGATCAGTTAAGTTGGACTAATCATAGAATTAAGGCTTGTCATTCAGTTGTACAGACCTGAAAGATGCTGTCCTTCAGAAATCTGCTCTTCGGAAGTCTTGGAACGAGACCCTCCCTCTCTCTGTATTGTTTAACTTCTGCGTGAATGTCACCGCGTCTAAGTAACAGCTGCTGTGCATTTCAAATCAGCGGTAGGAAACGGTGCTAATGCTGACACCCAACACAGTGCCAGCTTGTTGTTGCTCACTTTCTGTGGCAAATAAGCTACTCCAGCCGCGCAAGGACAGTCGCTGGTTTCCTATCATCGCACGCTGTCCCTGTCCTGCGATGCCGGTACGGCGGGGTTGATAGCGCAGCCCTGCACACCCGAAGCTTCCCCAGGAAACAAGCACGGTGTGGCCCGCGGGTGCTGCCCCAGCGCCGCCCGCCCGAGGCGCACACGCTGTGGCGCTACGTGCGGCTGCGAACGCCGCCCGTTCAAAACCAGCTTAAACGGCGCGAAAAGCGGACAAAAGCCCCAGGCGCGAGGCGAAGCTCCACTGTCGCTTGCTCAACAAAACGGCTTAGAGCAATGGCTATAACAGACGCCCGTCACGGCCCCACATGCGGGGAAGGGGGGTACACACGCCACACGGGACCCCCATCCCCCGTCCCCTCTCTGCGGCCCGGCCCAGGCCCGCCCCGCACTCACCCACCGCCTCCTCCCGCGCCCCTTCCCGGCGCTCGCCGCCCGCCGCGCTGGTGCCCAATCACCACCGGCCCCGCTACGGCGCGGCGGCAGGGACACACCGCGCCGGGCCTGAGAACGCGCGGGGCAGGGCCGGGCCTGTGGGCGGGCTGCAGGGCGGCGCTCCCGTTGGCTGGTGGCGTGTGCGAGCTCCGGAGCTGTCGGGTGGGGTTTCGCACCCGGGTCCGTGGCTTTGGGTGCGCTCCCTGACGCGGGGCACCCCTTGTGGTTCAGCCCTGCGGTGTGCAAAAGAGCTGCTGCTACATGATGTAACTCCCATCCCTCGGGCTGTGGTGCGAGAGGCTCACCTGGGGGACCAGCCAGCTCTCCCTTAGCTAAACTCCGGGTTCTTCACGGAGATGCCCATTTTATGGCTTACACACAAAATAATATCTCTTCGATTTCTTACGGAGAGCTTTTACAACCCATATGCAACTATATTCTGCTATAATGAGATACTGTTCACTCAAAATCTTGTCTCAGATGGGCTTTGTTTGAGAAACAAGTGAGCATCTCACAGTGGCCAGTCTTGGTGCCCTTACCAGAGCTGGGCAGGAAGGTGTCACTCAGTTTGCTCTACAGAGGAAGGAAGTAACATAGAAGCTAAGGGTTTTTTTTCCCAAACACCACCTGGAAAGAGCATGGAGCAACAAGAAGTCAGATTTTTGTCTTCTCACCCATCTTTTCACCTTTCCCTCAGCTAACCCCTGATGTCTGGAAAACGTCATCTTTTTTTTTTTTTTTATAAGCGATTTAGTACTGTGACAGGAGTTAATCAGTTGTGAAAGGTTCAGGACTGTATTTTTTCATTCTTCCATTATTGATTTAGTATCTTGGTGCAATTTTTAAGTCTTGTGATATGAAGAAAATGTACCGCGGCTTTTCAGAACATGGATTTGTACTCTCTTTTCCTTTCAGAGCCGTTTATCTTCTCTTTTTGAACACATATCCAGTAACATCTTTCCCCCCACAACTCAAGCTAAAAGGCATTAACAGGCAAGGTCTGCAAACCTGACCGAGCTCACCTGACTGTGCAGACACGGCCAGGGAAGTTGGGCCATGTTGTGCCCATGTTTCCGAGAAGCCATCACATTAATCAGGAGCATCCAAGTATGCTTGATTGTATCAGTACTTGAAGCAGAAAAGGAACATGAAAGTAGTTACTCCAGGGAGCAGGCTTGCAAAGTTTTATATTGCGGTCACTATCACTGGCTTCAGTGCATTATCTTTTGAGAAGGGAGTATTTTGGGTTTCAGTGTTACTGATTTCCATGGTAAAGATTGGGCAAACAGATTTCTCATACCTGGCCTGGCAGATTTTTATGACAATTTTCCAAATCCAGCTAGGGACATTTTGTGATTTGGGAGCCTTCCTCTTTGAATTATTTCTTATGAGTTTGTCTTCAGAGCTTGATTTGTTTTGCTAGCCATCAGAACCTGGTGAGCTATTTTGCCTCTTGCTCACTAGGCTGCTTTCTACTTAGCTTAGGCATATACTTAGGTACACTTTCTGTGTGGGGATACTTCAGCTGTTTGATATCAGTTAACAAAATCCTTCTACTTACCTGCTTCTTACCCTATTAACCTAACAAACACATCTATTTTGAATCATGGGCATTGAGATTGGCAAGTTTTGTATCCTTAGCTCCCGTTTCATAGTTTGAGACGAAATCATGAACCCAAATCATAGGTAATTTGCCCTTGGTTTGCCATAGGTCTCAAAGCATTCTCATATGCTGTTCCTAGTGGTAAATTAACCTTCATGCAGGAAGGCATATGCTGCTGAGCATATTGGCATAGCGTGATTTGCACCTAGGAAGACAATTCCCATCTTGTACATTCAGGAAGATTGTGTCACCACATCTGTTATTAGGCAACCTAAAGAATGTGTTATTTCCAGAGCGGCAAAAACACAATGACCTCTGGAAAGGTGGTCTTCAAAGGATTTAAGTAATCCACATTCAGTGAACTCCTTAAAGATTACAAAGCTTCAAGAGTGAAAATAAGGCTTCATTAGCTAATGATTCTGTTTGTCATCTAGATGGAAAAAGGATTTTGATCTAAAATATCCCATACCTTGTTATTAGCGGGTTCTTTTAAATACTGCTTTGCTTTATCCTTTCATAGTGTGCTATGACAGAGTTTTTTCAGCTGTATAACTCATTGAAATCAGCGAGATGCTGCCCTTGCGTTTTAATCACAATGAACTTGAAAGGTGAACATTGTAAGTGGTAGAAATTATTTATAATTTGGTAATAAAAGTTTATGTCTAACACTCCAAATTTCATACATCTGCTGTGTGCTGGCCTTCAGTCATAGAACAATTGCAATTGCCTTTACATTCGGCCTCAGATGAAAGGTCGTAACTTACAATGATAAGAGTTCATAGTCATTCCCAGCTCACAAAATTTCCATATTAACATCTTCACCTCAAACATAAATGGTGACAAAGTTAAAAAGTAAAGAGTTGTGTTGGCCTTTGTCAACCCAACTTAATGATGGGAGTCAGTGGATCGTGTACAATTGCTAACTCTCAACCATTAAGCATCGCAGATTGCTTGTTCAGAGGACCTAATTAAAACCTTACCGTTAACTTTAAAAATTAAACGGGTTTTGACAGTCTCTCTTTCTCTCTCTTTAATGCAGTAAAACCCACTTCAAGGAAGTTAGGAAGGTTTTTCTCTCCGAGCTACTTGAAATACAAGCATTTCTGTAGAGCGAGGTGGCTATGTGTAATACAGAACATGTTAAAAGGAGTGTCTAGTTTTTCTCCTTCTTGTGAAGTGCACACATTTACGTGAATTAGATACAGAAGATCAACAATCCTGATGACAAAAGAATGTCTGCGGCAGATTTTGAATTCAGCCTAAATAATCCCTGGTTACAACCAGCAGATGGAAAAAAAAATAGCTGTAGTAAATAGTCCTCACCTGAAAACTTTGTCAGAGAGGAAAAACCCATTCCGGTCACAATCACAGTGTAACCCATGATTTTAACAATCAACTCTGGTGCCTTCTTAGATTAGAAAGAAAAGGGGCAAAAAATCATTGAAAATTATGCAGTAAAATAAGAAGCCAAGAACGAGTTTCAAATCTAGGGAAACTTACCTTGTTCAGAGCCTCTGAGTGTGTGGGGGCAGAAGGAGATGTCAGGCTCCATGAAAGACTGTTGAGGTGGAGAAGCTCTGCAATTCAAGATTAGCACTGTTATTGCAGGGTTTCCTGGGGGCCCTGACATAAACATGATGTTACACTTCTGGAGTTTGAGAGGTGGAAGGTGAGGTTCAGCTCCCACTGGAGCTGGTGGAAGTTGTGCGATTTACTTCTCTGTACTAAGGGTGCATCTATGAGTTGTTCAAAATTCACCTGAAATCTCAAAACAAATCCATCTCGATGAGCTGGAACCAAAAATATAACCGTTAGATTGATAGTTGTCACAGCTTGGTTTTAGAAACCTTGGCAATGGATCCTGGCTGCTGAACAAACAGCTCACTGCCCTGATCCAAACCTCTTCCAGTGGATTCAGGATAAGACTCTCAGCCTGCAGATCCTTTCCATCCACTTTGGATCAAGAAGGCACCACACATGCTTTCTCTACAGCTATCCGTTAGGATTCCATGACAAGAAAGCTTATACAACATGATTGGCTTGTTTGGTTTTTCAGTTGTGAAACAATTCCTGTGCCTGAGGAGCAGGGATTATCTTCCCCCTCACTGCTGTGGACCCCAGCCTGTTGTCTGATAGGAACTAGTGGGTACCTCGGCAAACTTCCTGGTAAGCAGGGAGCTGTCAGCAGGTGTTCAGGGAGCTGGGGAGAATGATGTGAGAGCTTGGTTCCTAGTCTCTCAGGTCTGTAGTAAAGGAAAGGAAGATCTACAGAAGCCTACAGAGTTCACTTAAGTCCCTGCAAGTTCCTGGGTGTGCTCTCCTTGGCTTCCCGAAGGGACAACATTTTTCCTGAGCCTTAAGAGGTTTGACATCCTGCTTTGCATGCATTTTGATGGGAGAGTTCAAGACTTTCAGGATTTGAATGATAGTCTATCTGTGCCCACAAGTGAAAAAGCAAAGATTTTTGTCCACTTAAATGAAGGCTTAGTTAGCCAACATTATTTCCCATGCTCTGCTAAGATCATCAGAACTGCTGATTCCCAGCCATGTTCTCAATTAAAAAGTTAATGCATTTTTAAATTGGACCTTAATCAAAAAATATTGGGTTTGTGCTACAGATTTTAGATAGAAGAGCCTAATAAAACTCTGTGTTCGAGTCCTTACATTGTGCTCACCACCTTGGGATGTTCCTGGATTAAGTGATGTGATTACCTTTTGTCACGTTTGTCTCTCCTACTTTCTGTCCAGTTAAAATACAGTTTGACAAACCATGTGAAAATTGTGCTTTCTATTAAGTAATGTTTGGAAGATCCACTTGGTTTTTTTTGCAATGCTTGGCTAGAGTGTACCCAAAATATGATGGAATTGGACACAGCCTTTTGTGTTTAGACTTTCTAAAATATTTACATCAAAGAAACACACATTCTCTACTTTTTCCAGTGTGGAATATCAATTCCAGATGACATCTCAATGTAAACTTTTCCATAGCCAGTTCGATGATGCTAATTCAGTACTTCAGGTTGAAAACTCTGGTGTCAAGTTTAAGCACAGACACGGGCTGAAGTAGTTACTTTAAACTGACCTGCTGGTGTGAAGCATCTGCAAAGTTAGTTCCCAGCTCCCACAAAATCCTTTTGATACAGAGCCGGGGATATGAAGTAAACATGAGGCAGCTTTAATCTGTAGTTTGGTAAAAACAATCCATACCATGTTCTGAAATGCAGAGAAGAAGGAAGATTAAAAAGTGTTCATCCACCTTTCTGCCCCTCTCTGACCCTTTCCAATTAAGGCTTCAGCTGATGCTCAGAGGAAGACGTGTAATCTGACTCATAGGACAATGAAGTCTTTTTGGGAACTGACTGGGTCTGCCATCATCTGACTTCTGCCCTCTCAATCCAGTTTTCCTATTTATCTGACCCTCCACAGATATTTCATTTATGGGGAAAATTTGTGTTTGCCTCTCCTCAGAAAGATCCCAAGAGCCTTTCCATGGATTTCAGCAAGAAGCGGATTAAGGATCAAGCCTGAAATAAATTGAGTCGGTTTTTTTCTATCCACACATTTCAGTCTTTGAGAAATTGTAAGACATAAGCCTGAACCTAGCAGTGCTACTTCACTGTGCGGAGCAGCTAGCACAATCTAAGTGATAGTTGTAATAGTAGCAAATTGAGTTTTATTGACATAGACCACAACATTACATAAAAAAGAAGTGTAGGTAACTGTGAAATTCAAAGCATTTGCTGACATATACTAAGAAAAAATACTGGGAAATGAAGACATGAAAAAACAGATCAAGGTTTCAAGATCTGGGTTTGCAAACCTTTGGGGTTTTTTGCTATTGTATATTTGTACAGTATGCAGATAGCTCAGTTTGCCTATGTGAGGAGCACCTTCCTAGATATTAGCCAGACCGGAAGGCATCTGTGGAGGCTATGAAGTCAATGTTTACTCTGATGATACACATTACTGTTGTGAGGATACTGGAAATGGGCAAAAATGATGGTGTTCATTGTAACTTGGAATACCTGGGTTTTCATATACCTCTGCCAGAGGCTTCCAGGGTGACCTTGGGTGAATTGCATCCTCAGTGGCTCAGTTCCCACATTCAATTAACAGAAATTTGGTTAGATGAAAGAAGTTGGTTTTATTAGTATAAAATATTTTTAAGTTGAGGGAAAATAGGGAAGATACATGTATGAAATCTCAAATATTCCTGGTTTCAATAATTTTAAATATAAATATTTAACTTACTGTTAATCCAGGGAGTGAAACAATTAAGTGTTTAAAATAATGGAGATTGTGGTATAATCACTCAGTTCTTTCTGTGCCTTTACTAACTGGAGAGCTTAATTTCTTTAGAAATAAAATGTGATTTAATGTCAATGTTAGGTCACTCAAAGAGCATTTGTGAGCTGCTATTTTCCAATGGCCCCAATTCTTGGCCATTTACTACAGAATAATTATTTCTGAGGTTAAGGGAACAAACTGGAATGTGATTAGTTCGTAACATAGCAATAAAAATATGTAAAATCAAAAGGGAGGACGAGAAGCTGTATATATGTGAGATAAAACAGTTTTGTTAGGAATAGAACAAAACCATAAAGTTTCATATTAAGTGGAAAGTTAATTTTAACAGTATATCATACAGCTCTCTTTTTAATTTTATTATAATTCCAATGGATACCCTAGCCAAAATAAGAATGCCATCTATAAATATAGATCTGTGAGCATAGTATCACTGCCTGTGATCCAGTCACCAGGGCCTGTGACTGATATAAAAGTTTCAAAGGTAGTATAACCTCAAACGTGATGTTCAGATCTGATTTCCTGGTGTTCACACGTGCAAGAAAATATTCCTATATACTTTAGTTCTGACTGCTTTTACAAGAAAAAATATATTGCTGGAAAAATTATATAAAACAACACTGAAGGTTACGTACTAACTGTTCCAGATCTGCAGTAAGGGGTATGGATGAATATTATATTCCAGGAAAGGGGAACAATGCAGGGCAACTGACTCACTGTTCCGTGGTCCATTCTTTGGCTTTCAGGCAAAACTGCCATCTGTGCTATCAGTGCAGCTCCACTAGCCCTAAGAACTGTAGGAGCTTTAGGGCAAAAACAACACCCATTTTTTCTTACTCATCTAATCCTACCTAGAAGATTTAGAGGGCAGTAGAGTAAAGGGCCTGTGGCAATCCAGACCACCTGTCATCAAAAATTGCACCCTTGCTACTGCCAGTGAACCTGCGCGGGTGCTAAAAACAGTGGAGAATGCTAAGAAAGCACGCAGCATAGACAAGACTTGTAACTGTGAAACTGAAAAGGTTCAAAAGGCTCTTCTGAGAAGAAAGATGATACAAAAGCCTGATCAGTAGTCCTTGCAGGCTTCTGTGGCTAGGAGGGTGTTGGCAACATTGCTGTAAAATGGGTTATAAATCCTTGTGACTTGGATCATTAAAGACCTGCGGCTCTCATTACTTCACTCTGCTCTGCTCTACATAAACAGAGGACTTCATTCTGCAAAAAAAAAAGGAAGAAAATCCCCTCCGTATTCAGGAGAAGCTGGAAGGTGAAGAAGCAAGCTGTGCTTATGCCATGAATTGCTTTTCTTTGTTTTCTTATTTCATTTCCTGTCCAGCTCCACTGAGTGACACATGCTCTGGTTTCCTCCATGACATATGTGGAATCCTCTGGTCTTGCCTCATGAGACCATATCCCAACCATGTTATCTTCACAGCTACTGCATTTTTCCTATGCATTTGCCTTCCTCAGCCAAATAATTTTGTTTTCTTTTCTTTTTTTATGACAGTGACACTACCAATTGATTTCACATAATGCACACAGCACAGCCTAAATATATATATGTATCTGGATGTAGGGTTCAGACATTAAAATCAATGCCTTGGAGGTGAAAGGCTTCATTGTCCATAAATAACTCTTGAGCTACTCATTTCAGCTCCTCATTCAGAGTATCAACAATGGAGTATGTCATTTGGAAGGTGAAATTTGAAATACACATACTATGCTGAAGTTTCCTTAAGTCAAGAAAATTCTAATGGAAATGGAATAGCAGTGGATTAGTACTTTTGCACAAAATGGATAAAGAGATTTATTAATTTTGAAATAATAAATACCTGGTAATTTTAGCCCATTAATGAACAAATAATCGCATGCTGTGTGAACAATTCAGGGGTACACCAGTAAATGATGCAAATTTCCACTTTGAAATAAGCAAATCAAGTGTCAGACAGGCCAATCTGGAGATGTAGGATCTGTTCTCGCTTCTATTGCTGAGCTGCTCTCAATGTTAAGACAGGTCATCTCACCTCTCTGTGTCTCAGTTTCCCTCCTGTAAAACAAGGAGAATTATATATCTAAAGTGCTTTCAGATCAATGGATGAAAACTTTATGTAATAGCAAGGTATTATCAATATCCTAATGATGCCATTATGATGAGAGATGATATATATATTAATATATAATATCATAATATAATGATATTATGAGAAGAGAAAATTATCAAGAATTATTTTTTTCTCTGCTGCTTAGGAGGTATTTTCCTACTGTCTATATTTTCTAAAGTCATATGCATAACAGCTGAATGTTGTCACTTTCTTGCAGAACATATAAGTCTTTTTGTATCTATGTGATATAAGGATGAAAACCGGGTTAAATTCTCGTATGTTATTACCCTCAAGGCTGGAGGGCCAAAGTCAAAGGGAAAACCTAATGATTTACTGCATGAGCAAGTGCAAAGTCTATGCATTAATAAATTCTACAGGACTGTATGTTCCTGATTTACTCATACTGTTATTTAAGTTTGATTTTTTTTTTTTTTTTTTTTTTTTTTTTTTTTTTTTTTTTTTTTAGGAATTTAAAAGAAGGGATTGCTTTCAAAAATTGCCCCACATTAAATAATCCGTGTTTATTTTTTTAAAGTAACCTCATTACTATCAGACTACTTTTTCCTTTTGACAGCAAAGCAGATTGCTTATCTTCCATATTTTCATAATGAAAGCTCCCAAGCACAGGATACTGTGGCAGATTTACAGCCTGTGAGCAGCAGAACTGACAGGCATTTTAATATGAAAGGAGATATGATGTCTTTAATGTACAGTGATGTCACTCCTAACAAGGTAGAAGCCTGCTTTCTGCACTGCAATCACCATAAGAAGTGAAACCTGTCTGCTTCAGGAGTGACCTTTTAACCCAAGAAAAGGTCACAAAGAATAGAAAAAAGACGGGACTCTGCTTACTCAGGTGGAAGGGCACACTGACGTCGGAGGAGCAAGGCTATTGTGGATGTGCATTATCTCCAGGAAGTTGAAGCTAGAAATAGTCTAGCTAGAGCTAACCTTGAGAACAGAAAAAGAAAGGATAATGAAAATCCTCAAGGGAGTGTTAAACTGAAAGCTAGACCGCCTGTTGACCACCATTTTTCCCTTTTATCCAGCATTGATTGGACCTAATAACGTGAAAGTGATATTGACAGCAATATAGTCTAGCATTAGCTGGACACATGATTACTTCACTGAGAGAAAGGACAGCAACCCAGTACCAGACCCTGGGTCTTTCATTCTACATTAGACCAAGTATTTACTACTTTGACTAGGAAATATTTGCCAGTGATTTTAAAGGCTGACGTACAATGTGCATTTCTTAATTCCCTTCTTAAATGTGCTTCCAAATACTGACTAAAAAATTTTATCATGTAATTCTGAAGCTGTACCATTCTTAAACCTTGTATGCAAGAATGTAAAATGAAAATGCCATAAAATGGCAAGAAATCTTAAGGTCCAGTAAATATCTTGTGTTAGCATTAGGCTGGTGACTTTGGTTAAAGACAGGAAATTAGAGTACGTGGGCTTATGTCTATCTGTTTGTCTATCTATCTATCTATCTCTCAAGAGATTCACTTCCTCTAAACTGAAATTCAAGAAAATTAACTTTGAATATCATATCTTTTGGTATTTTGACAATTTCATGTTAAAGGAACAAACATTTTAAAGGAACTAAGGGACAAAAAGAACAACATAAGAAGTAATTTTGTTGTTTTCTACTATCTTTGCAGAAGTCTTTATTTTAAGAGAAAATGCTTTTCAGCAGGATCTGAACCATCATGTTTCCTAGCTGAGGTTCCAGGGCACTAGAGCGATAATATTCACATAAGGTGAAACAAGGAGAAAATCCCAGTGTTAGTCAATTCGTATAGTGTTATCCCCCAAAAAGAAGTGCTGATATCAGTACAGCTGCATATCTGTGTGTCCTGCAAAATCAGAAATGATGGCTGACCTCATGAAGATGTCTGTAATGTTCCACGGCTAGTCCTGCATTGTTTTGAATTTAATTTTTATAAATGAGTATGTTGTTAGAGGTGACATGTTTGGTTTTAATTTACTCTGAAACAACTATCTCTTTTCATCCCTCTTCAAAATGGAGGGAAGAGAAACTGCAAATTCAAGTTTACATATAGAAATAATCAACTCACATTTCAGTCGCAAATGTCAGAAATACTGGCAGTATCAGTGAATCCTTCTCCCCATTCTGAGCCTTTTCTTCTGACAGCAAAGGAACATCTCAAAGATAAGCCCTGTGTATGCTTGGAGATGCGATAATATATTCCATTTTCCAAAAAGTAAAGGTACTGGGAAATTAAGTATGAGGTGATACTGCTGTAGATCCATAGACCCCTGAAAAAAAGTAAAAATCAGATGCTGTTAATGTAAGGTAATGGTTTGAAAAGTCCGGTAGTAGTTTTTAAAGATCCTGTGTCTGAAGACGAAAGCAGCTTGACAGACATGAGGTGTGAACTGCTTCACTTTCCATGCTACCTTATATCTGTCAATATATTGGTAATGGAGCTGTGCCGAGGGCAGTCTCGAAAGGCAGACTGTCACATTTCTCAAAAGATGAAACATCCCTAAGGGTACAAAGAATTCAGGGACACAAGGTGATAGACAGGAGCAGCCCTGCAACTCTAACATTTCATGGCTAAGTTCAATGAGTGAGTCCTTTCACGGATAATTGAATTGATGAAAGGCTTACAGTTGCCCCGATTAAGCTTGTTCTTTTTCCACATGTAAGACTCATGATAATTTAAGCAAAAATTGAGAAAGAAATTCAGGAGAGAGCTATCCATAAGCAGTTTGAAAACTGGTCTCAAATGAAAAGCTTGCTATTTGTTAAGTCACATGTGCCATTTGTCCACACAAAGAATCCCGTTGCCCAAGAAGGGTTATTTGCAACATCCCCTTTTCTTCCTAACTAAGGATTTGTAAATATTTTTAGAACATGTCTCACTGCTTCATGACTCATTCCCCTTATGATCTTTGGTATTTTTCCCGTTTGTAATTGTGTAGCATCCCTGTGGCATATGGTCACCTGGGAAAGTATTATTAGGAAATAAATTCAGGTATTTTAGCTATTTTTAATGACTGTTTGAAGGTCAAAATGTGGAAGAAGAGCCACATCAAAGCAACATTTTTCAATCTATTGCATTTCATTAACCAATCTTATTGTTTATTCATACTTTCCATGCTGTGTGTCTCTATGGTATCTTTGTTTATAACTGAATTGTAAACTACCTGGAGAATGTGCTTTGCTTCCATGCGTGCTTATACAATGCCAAGTGTAAGAGTGTGATGGCCAGTGACCTGGGTCATTAGGTGCTATGATAATATGATTTTTAAATAAATGCATATTGGACTAAGAACTCATAAATTCCTGCTTCAAAAAGCCTCGGGTTTAAACCTATACCTGATAAGTGATTTGTTTTGTTGTTGTTAGTGTTTTTTTTACTCAGAAGGTAGTAATGTTCTTCACGTATTCAGCAGTTACATGATTCCTTTCAGAGAATGAGGATTGTACCTTCAGATGGGTAACAAATCTGTTCATTTCATAAAATTTAGGTAGTGTAGGGGAAGGACACTTCTGTAAAGCAAATTTTCTTTGCCTGTGAATGTAAGTACTAGTTCATTGATATGTGGTGCATGAAGTTCAATTCATCTGTGTGCTCTGGCCGTGATTCAGGCAAACATTTAGTGTCAGCAAGCACATATTGTATTGAAAGTTGTCGGTGAGGATATGTGTACCTCATTCAGGCAGTTTGATATGAATGAACCCATTTGGACTCTATACACCTCTGAAATAAAGCCTGAGATGGGTTTTTGATGGGTTAGTCTTGTATAAGTAACTTAATGTGGTGGCTTACAAGTTGTTTAAGACCTTGTTTGCATGCTTACACTCTCTCCCTAAATATATATAAAAATATATATATCTTTCATATATATATATATATATATGTTGAGTATTCTGATAGATTTTTTTTGAGAAAAATAGATTTCATTCACATTTTATTTATATGGTACAATTACATATTTAGACTAGTTGCACTGTGTAAGATTCATAAAATAATATACCATGTGCTTTAAATCTTAATTTTTCTTCTTTAAACAAGGCTGGGTTATAACTGCATTTTTTTTTTCTTACAGCCAGACTGGTCTTGGATTCTTTCCACACATACAGTATCATTCACCATTCTGTTTAAATAACCAGATTGGTAAGAATGTTTGACTTTCTAAGGCCCCGTCTCTTTATGGAGAATTAAAGGTCATAGCTGGAAAACTGGCCATCTGAGCTCAGTCATTTCTATATATTTTCTTAATTTTTCCTGTGTAATGGTCCTTTCAAATTCAGATTGCATGGTTAGCTCAGGCTCGCATCAAATGCTCCTCAGAAATAGCAGCTCACAGTGGGAAAAGATAACCTATTTCCTTCAAGCACTGTAGCTCTATCTGTGAACTATGGGGATCACATGAAGATTGATTAAAGTTCTGCAGACACCTAATGCAGAAGAAAAGGACATTTTCTCTCCTTGCCCGTTTCAAGGGATAGCTGTCTCCAATTCTAGCCACTTGTCTCTGAGGTCTGAAACTGGCCAAGTCTATTTATCAGTTAGGGTGCCAGTGTTTAGAACAACATTCAGAGTATAATGATAATGAGGACCACAGTCACGGCTCCAGGGGAACATATTAGTATTAACCTCAATGCTAGGTCATGCACTATCCCTTTTAATGAGGGATGTTAGGGCTTCCCAGACAGGTGCATTTTGAGCCGAAGAGTAACATAACCTTTTCTACCTTATCATGTCAGGTGGCAAATTTAAACAACAGTGGACTGAAATAGGCTTGCTCAGCACTATAGATAATTTAATTCCTCAGCCATCTTTCCTTTTTATCTCCTGTTGACATGCTACAGACTATAAGCCAATAATAGAAACCACATTCATATAAATATAAACCTTATGGAGGTGTATTGGAGGTGTACAGTAGGCTTTGTGCCTTTCTTCTTGTTCACCACTGTGAACTGCAGAATTGGGGTGCTGCCGGTGAAGAGGTAATGGATGAACCTGGATACTGAGTGCACTGTGCTTTGGGGTCCCCCTGTCTGTATCTGACAGACTACCTTCAAAAGCCTCAGCAACCTCACCCTACCTAAAGTGCAAGCCCAAAGGCTTTGGGAGGGGTGGCTGTTGATTGCGAACAGGGATATATATGAGTTTGCTAGTTCTTTTCTGCATGGTGAAAAGCAAGACTGCTTTTGCCAGTCTTTCTCCCTTGGAGTTTCTATTTTTAAATATTATGTGCATTAGAAAATTGCATATTTCAGATTATAACAAAAAGTTTCCTGGGAACCACAACCTTGTTATATGTTCCACAAGGGGCTCACTCATAAAATAAGCTTGAAATATACCCTATTTCTCTTAAGGTTTTGGAGGATAAAAGCAGTTTATTCCATTAGCCATCAGTCAGGGACAGAATAGCTCGCAGATCTGAAAGTGCTGAATCCAGGTATCATTATTTATGGTTGGGATGCAGCATGATTTGGTGAAATATGCTGCTTTCCACAAGAGTTACGTACGAAATAGCACTTCAATGCTGCTTTCTGATCTTGGATAAGCCACCTAAACATTTTGTGACTTGGCTTCCCCTTTTATAAAAAGCACACAGTGGGACTTACCCTAAGAAAATATGTTATCATTGTAAAGCACTTCGAGGCAGTGACAGGACCTCTTTACCACACTAACAATAGCAGCGATCTTTTAAGGCAGGACAGCTGAGAGAGGCACTTCTGCTCTGCCAGGAGCATGGAAACAAGCAAGTCTGTTGAGGGGCAGGCACAGCTACGAAAGCTTGGTGGGGCCAGTTAGCCCTTGCAGCCACTGGGCTATTCAGGATACCAACTTCTGTTCCCTCTGCAGTACTGAAAGGCCAACCAGGTGTTGTGACTGACACTAAGGAAAGGAAAACTGTCTTGTAAGGACTAAGATCATTAGTGCATATATAAAGGAGGGTACTTGTGGCACATTGATTTATTCAGGCTTTTAATTACATTAAAATAGGTGTAGCCAGTAACATGTTTGCAGTAGAATAAGCTTTCACGACGCCCGACTAATGAATGAGCCCCTCTGCACCCTCTGAAATCATGAGTCCCTCCCTTGTGTATAGATTGAAACTGCAGCAGCAGCCATAGCACAAGTGTGCCAGTACCTAGAGAACAGTTCAGTGCAGACCCATCAGTCAGCGTCCTATTGATCATACTAACAAAAGCGGAGGAGTAGTGAGTCAGTGCTAAAATGTTGCCCTGATTTTATATTTGCACATTCTTCTAGAGCTAATGTAATTTCAATTATATCCTCTATAATTAAATATTATTAATAACCATGTGTTTTATTCAATTAAAGATGATCTGGAAGCATCAGTCATCTTTTCGCATCCAGTACAATGTGAAATTTCATTACACTGCAACACTTCCAGAGTGCAGCGGCAGCAATAGCTATGTTTCAGGGGCCCTTCTTAATTGTTCAGATCTGAGAAAAGAAGGTGGCTTTGAACTGCTTGGGGGACAGTGTGAGTGGCATCAGAGGCACAACTCCTGTTAAATTTCTGGCACTGTGGTCAGTGAGAAACTCATGCTGATCAATGCCACCCAAACATAGCTGTCAACAATAAACCAAATCCATGACAGAAACGGACTGTTGTTTCATACTACAAAGTGCCTCTTGTTACAAGCAATGCTGTGTTCCTGAGTGGACAACTCATGCGCTAAGAAATAAGATGGCATCCGTTTTTAGGATGTTAGAATGCAATTTTTTGTCAAAACTTGTGGGCTGTGTATTTGGTTATTTTACAACACCAGTGTCAAATGTTATGCTTTTTATCATTGTTGTGTAACACTAGAAAAAGTACATAGCTGACAGGTACATTGATGTTTTGCTAATTATGCCCTTTACTGTGATCCAATAAATGTTTATCTTGCCCTTTATCAATACTTGATTTGTATATTTATCTATGTATTCATCATAAAACTACTCTTGCTATGCAGAATTACATATAACCACTTTTTCCTGCCTCTCCATCTATAAAATATATTATGGAGTTGTCATGGGTTCAGCAGCAGCAGTCATTTTTCTGCTTCTTGGTAGCTGGTGCAGCGCTGTGTTTTTGATTTTGGGCCTGGGAACAGTGCTGATAACACCAGTGTTTCGGTTACTGCTTAGTGATGTTTTGGTCTGACCAAGGACTTTCTGAGTCTCATGCTGTGCCAGGGAGGAGGGGAAGCCAGGAGGAAGCAGAGACAGGACACCTGACCCAAACTGACCAAAGAGGTTATTCCATACCACAGCACGTCATGCCCAGGATGTGAAAAACGGAGAGGAGAGACCCGGAAGGGTGAGGGGTGCACAGCATGGTTGGGCTGGGTTTTAGGTGGTGAGAATTGTATTCTTTCCTTGCATTTGCCTTGTCATTATTATTATTGGTGGTAGCAGTAGTGATTTGCGTTATACTTTAGTTACTAAACTGTTCTTATCTCAATCTGTGGGAGTTGCATTCTTTTGATTCTCCTCCCCATCCACCCGGGAGCGGGGGGTAAGAAAGGGGAGTGAGTGAGAGAGCGAAACTGCATGGCTGACTGGACTTAAACCACGACAGGAGTGCAATGTCAGCAGGGCTCTATGAAGAGGGTTCAGGAATTTCAGATACCTACTCTTACCTCTGCTGCTGTAATTCTTATGGGCCTGATCCAAACCCATGTGAAGCTTTTGGAAAGGCTACCATTTATTTCAGTGGTCTTTGCATGAAGCCCCAAGAAACATTTGCAGTTTTTGTAGGGGAGAATTGTCAAATCACGGGACCCACTTTGGTCATTTAGGGACTGATCCTTAAAAAGGTGGTCTCCAAAACTTTTGGATCATGTGCCCCTATCAGCAAAAAATTTTGAGCATGTACTCCCAGTATATGTATAATCATTTATTTATGAATTATATACATGTGCTAATACATTATGTACATAATAAAGCATACACAAAATAGAAATAAAAATTATAAGCCAAAGATGAAATAGATGAAATAACATTTTTTTAAAATATTTATTAATGGCACACAAAACCTATTTCTTCCTGCACCCTCGCGGTGGCCTTGTGTGCATCCTACTTTGGAGACCACAGTCTTAGAGGGCCCATTCATTGCCAGTGGCAACTTTACATCGTATACCACCCAGAAGTAGCTTAAATACAACTACCTGTGCATGCATCGCAGCTTGGGAACCACTCATTTGCACTATTGACAAGTTTGAACACTTTACAAGCTTGTCAATGGCATAAATTGAGTTGGAACAGGAATTAATTTATTTGCATAAACAAATGCAATAATAGTGAAATTAAAGATTTCTTAAGCTTTTTATCAGATAAGTATAGCGTTAAGAACATATCAAAATTCTTAACTGACCCAGTATTTTTCCTAAATTTTTTAGTAGTGATTTTTTTTTTCGTATTAGTCAACGTGGTTTGAAGTGGTCCTGGCTTCTCCAGAAGCTCTCATAAATTATTCTAAACAATACACATATCTTTGTTGTTTAATACTGGGTTAGCACGAGAACCTCAGTTCTAACTATACAGTTTGAATTGTTGTCATCTATAGTTTCTGTTGATGCCACAGCAGAAAGGGGGGAAATCCCCAAGGTTCTGACAATTAACAGGCAATTTCAAAATACCATTGCTATTTAGAGAATGCTCAGATTAACACAAGAATCTTTGTCCTGGAGTTTCAGAGGCAGTTGAAGTGCACCCTGAAGCAAAAAAGAAGAAATGGAAATACTTTTATAAGGAATTGCTGCTTCTGAAATAGGAATGCTTTGCAAAAGCTTATTGATATTAGGTTGATTATTTCTCTGGCTGTCTTAGATTGTCTGCACTGGGGAATTTTTCACTATTGCCAGTCTACATGTAGCACTACCAGAGCCTCAGCTATAGATGAGCCACTTATGTCCTTACCAACAGGTAAGAACCTTTATCAGAGCAGATTTGGATGACACAATAATATGAATGACAGCATCTGCTGGTACATCAGAAGTACTGTAGCCTGAGCTAAGCTGGCAGGCAAGCTCTAAGTACCTCTCTTCAGGCATTGATTGCTTTCTTTTGTGACAGCAGCCACTACGAGAAACCTTGTCACATGGGAAGACAGGGTTAATGTACTCTGATACTGTACGTATTTTATGTGAATAGAAACTCTTGTACAGAAGCTGTATGAAAATCTAAGGATTCCCGGCCAGCCGATTACGGGAGAATGGGAGAGTCAGTGGAGCATGGCCAGGCCTGTGGCTGTCCTTGCTGCCCGCCTTCTCCTGACCAACTTCTCTGGTGGATCGGAGCTTGTGTTTTACCCAAAATACCACCAGGACAATTGTGTGAGATGCTGACTCTCAGCTATCCGCCTTTCCTCCCTGGTCATGTTTTCTAATGAAGAAAATAAATTTATGTTTGTATACCTGTCCGACCAAACAGGACGGGTGTCTGCCACACCACCAAGTTACATGTAAATAGAGTGATGTACCTCTATAAACCCATCTAGACTTTCCATACAGAATAATTGTTTCTGTCCATTGTCACTTAGGAGCAGGATCTTAGGTTTATAGCGCATTGTAAATGACAGTATGAACTCATGGCTGAGTAACAAATGAAAAATAAATAGAAGGCAAATTACACATGAGGAATTGTTAGAAAAGGAAGCGTCATGGGTGAAGCTGATGTAATGCAAGTGGGGAACACAAAACAATTCCTGAACAAGGACTCTGGCCCTTGTTACCTTACCAGTACCTTGTAGGCACGCAGCCTGTGACTTCCCAAGGCAGCAGGCAGCCAGCCGGGGGTCTGTCCGCACTGGCTGCACATGGCATGCCCCTTTTCTTGCCACCCAAGCCTTATGCTGGCTTCCTGGCTGCCAGCTCCCACCTTGGCTTCCCCAGTGAGCCCACCAGCTGCGGCGGCGCAGCCATCCTGCCGCCACCTCCTTGACCCGACACAGACCCTCCGGCCCCCGATTTCCCATTGGCTGGGGCAGCTGGCTCCTGCAGCTGTGATTGGCCTCCGTCTCCAGCATGGTCACCCTGATTGGCTGCTGGGAGGGAGGCCTGCCCTGCGCAGCCCAGGGTGCGGAGATAGGTTTGTTGGGGCTGGTGCCTAATTGCTGTGTAGAGGAGTGTCATGGGGGTGTCCTGCCGCCAGCACAGGGCTTGCCTGGCCACCATGGCAGCTGGGGGATACCCGGACAGCACCAGCAGGTTGCTGCCTCAGTCAGCAGTGTGCCAGCGCCCTGAGTGTCCCGTGGTGCCTCCTCCTGCCAGAGAAGACCCCCGAGAACAAGGAGAGACAGCCAGTGGTGCCAGCCGTCAAGACATTTTGGTCTGGAAAAGGGGTGGTAGGGTAGAGAGGGGATGTATTAGCTGTCTATAAAGCCACGTCTGGTGTGAGGAGAGAATAAGGGTTGGTTGTTCACTGTTTCAATACATGAGCTAGTATCAAAGGAGGGCTGCATGTGGCAGGTCAGAGCATAGAAGAGGCAGCAATTCTTCATGTAATACCTAGTCAAGGTCTGTGGTGCTGTTTGGCACAGGTTTGGGGGGTGATGAAAGCCCAGAGGAGTGAGGACATGGTTGTTAAACAGTCAGAAACCACCCGTGGCTCATGGGAAGGCTGTATCATAAATCATCAGAGGCCCGAGCAGTCTCTGGCAGTATGTGTGCCAATAACAAGGACCAGTTAGCTCTGTTATTAATCTGCTTTCTAGGCGTCTGCCTTTGGCCACTGCTGGGGGCAGGGCACTGGGTGAGGTGGCCCCTGGTCTGGCCTAGTAGAGTTGTCTGGTGTACCTGCCATTTACCTCCGACGTGCTGCTACTTCTGGAATGGAGCTTTGTAGTTGTACAGACACCTGGAGCTCAGCCTGGTAGTATACCTGGGTGAATAGAAGCTTTGGCTATTGATAGAAGAGAATACAGCTAAAGAAATGTGTTCAGTAGTATTGCTGGCTAACAGCTTTTAGCACATTTTATATTTCATATTTCCAAAGATGACACTTCTTGGAGTTACAGGAGAATGCAGAAATATCCATTTCCTTGCAGAGGTTCAGGTTACACAAGCTCTTGGGTCTGTAAGCTGTCTGAGAGGTCAAATCAAGTCAAATGCTTGTGTGGCTTATCTTGTATTAAATATTGCAGTAGTCATCTTATCTATGTGAGAAAGGTGAAGGGTTCCGTGACCCCGAGACTTGAATGTGTGGTGCCGGGGAGTCAGGGAATTTTTCAAATTTGCTGTATTATGCTTATCCTCTTAGAGTCAAACTTCTCTTAAAAGGTGGTGTTAAAGATTGCTACACAAACAGGTACAGTTAAAGAAAAAATCACTCTGATTGTATTAATTTGTAAGCCTTGCTTATGCTCTGATCCTGCGAAGCACCAAGCACCTCAAGTAAAGGGGATTTTAACTTCTGTTGGCTTCAGTGGGATTTCTTGTACTATATGCTCAGTCACAAGTCAGAAGGGAGAGAGCTTGTACAGGGTTCAGAAATGTCTTTGGAGTTCACTCATGGCAACACTCACAACCTTATTGAAAGGTCATGATTTTTAAGGGCTTCTACAGCTCCCAGATCCCATAGCTGTGGTAATGCGAGGGTATTTGCTATCATTATACAAACAAATAAATGCCTAACCTCTGTGACTGAGAAGAATGTCAAAACATTGAATCCATTTATCTCAACACCAGCAGACAAGCCAGGAGACTGAAATATCACAGGGCTCTGACGTACAGTAATTCTTTAAACAAGCTTGTGGTAATTTTAATGTGTTTAGGGTTAGCAATCTTGGGATTTTCAGGCTTATTTCCTGTCTTCCCATTGTGCTTCTTATTTTAAGTTTTGGACAACAAGATTCTTACCTCTGTTTGCACATGGAGATAAGCTAATCCTCTAAAAATTTCTGAGCCCAAGACTGCTTGTCTTCATATAGCTTTTGGTGGGTAGGCTGCTGGGTCACTACTAGCTCTTGTGGAGGTGATACTAATGCCCACTGTGAAAGGGCTTTCCTCGACTGAACAAGCTCTGCTATGTGTTACAGTATGTTGATGTTTTCTCTGTGTCTTCTGATACATTCAAAATCATTTCACAAGCTGTTCCCACAAACAGTGGGATCTAGTTAATACAAGCAGCAGCACTTTCTTTGTGAGCTCTGAGTCTTATCCAGGTTCTTCATAAGCTTAAATGATTAGCAGTATTTTTGTTCAATGCCCTTGGCTTTGGCTCTTTGGTTCTTTTTGGACAGAAGCACTCTAATTCCTTAAAATTTTTCTGAGCAGCTCCTCTAAATAACACTAATACACACAGAAAAACCCCCAACACTTTTCTCGTTGCCTGCCTGGATTATGTAATCTCATATCTGAAGAATGTAATTTATTACCAATATCTGAGGTGGACTGCTGCAGCTTCCCCAGTTTATTAATAGCTGTATCCATTATTTTCTAAAGAAGAATCTCCTGGGCCTTTCTTGTGATATAAGCATTATTGCTAACTGGGTAGCTGGCTGCAAAGGATGATAGTGTCCCCTGCTATTATAAATCTAGTGAGCTCACCTTTCAATGTCTGTCTTTATTCTCCCCTTTGGGCATTGTTCCAGTCACTTTTTGGCCTTTTTATTTTAAAGAAAAATCCTGTCCATATGGCCAAAGGAGATACTATAGTTGCCCTCAGATTCAGTTAATATGTGCTTGTTCTATATATTTTGGAACCAGACTGCCATTGTACGGGAGGAAAAAAAAGAGGACCATCTTCAGCAAAAAGCTAAATTAGTAGCCCACATGCATCAAACAAGAATAAAAGCCCATGCTAGAGGATACAGTAGATCTAAATATGCATGCCCTGATTCACGTAGGCGGCCAAACTCTTTCAAACAGAAACATAATTTGACCTATGAAGTAATTAATGCCATGATTATGGGGAGGGAAGACACGACAGTTCAGGCTGCAGCCGGACTGCTTTCCATTAATAGAAAGCTCTATTATCCCCTCCCCTGACAAACATACTTATCTCAGTTTTTAAAATTATGTTGGCTACAACATTTCTGTGTCTGCGCTGAAAGCAGAGCAGATTGTTTCTGCAAAATTTCAGCAAAGTTAGTGTGAGATTTTCTACTTATCTCATTCTATTTATTTCCTCTATTGCTTGGAAAGGGCAGCTCACTGCTCCTGCAGTCTTGCCACATAAATCCCTTTAACCAGATTTTTGAGGAAGATAGATTGGCTTCAATTAAAACATATTTATTGCTTTTATAGTAGTAGTAGGTAGTTCTGAGACCAATCTCCCACGCTCCAATATCAATGGAATTTTTCTGCTGGATTTAGCAGGAAGAGGAATACCAGCACATGATATTTAGCTGAAATCTGGAAAGATCATGATAGGGTTTTTTCGTACAACCTGTCATTAAACTGTGGTACTCACTGCTACAGCATTTTGTGAATCTCACTTTTTTTTAATATTGAAAATGTAATCAGACAACTTCAAGAGAGGAAAACCTATCAGAGACTTTCAAATGTGCAGATACTAACTCTGCTTAAAAAAAAAAAATCCTGGAATCATAGATCACTAGAAACTGTAGGAGTATACTGAGTATGTGTCACTCTATGTTTGCCCCTTCTTACTCCCTTCCTAAGGCATTTCCTGTTGGCTTCTGCTGGAGGAAAGGTGCCTGGTAGCATGGACCTTTGATTTGATCAATATGGCCAATCCTAGTTGTGTCAACAAAAATTCACTTTGACTTAAAGGAAAAAAAATTCTTCTAGAACTGTAGCCACAGCTTTTAAATCAATCACACTAGAAATTCAGTCTCTCTTTTCAGTTTGATACGCAAAACAGCTTGTTATTCTTCATATTCTATGATCCCTTCTGACAACTGTAGGGAAAAGGAACATGGTCATATTTTCAGCTTCTGGGGTAAAATATATCAACAAGTAAAACGTGATCTGAAACTTTTGCATTATTTGAGGGGATAGATTGTCAGATTAAGGGCCTCAGGATTGCTGGTTTATTCTTTTTCCTGAGCACTTCGTATTTCTTTGTATTCCTGAATATTACACCCCTACTGATTGAAATGTAAGACATGCATAAAGGGCAAGGGTACTGATTTTTTAAGAAACAGCAGCTATTTTTATAAGTAGGTGTGTCTTCATTTATACAAAACCAGTGAAAAAAAGGTAGGCTTTGGTCTTCTGGTTTTGAGCTCTGGAAAAAAAAAGAAGAAAAAAATTTTTAAAAATATCTTTGAAAACTGAAAGAGACCTCTAGGATATAATTGATGGCCATTCTCTTCCAAAATGCTCCTGAGGTACAGGGCAAGGCCCAGGACTCATGCCATGATTCTTCCACTGAAATTCTCCATCCTCTGCAAGCCTTATGAGGACTGTGTTCGTACCATTTCCAAAAGGTCAGACCCATTCCATTATCCCAGTTTTCCAGTGAGGTAACTGAACATCTTGCCAAGGGTCACCGGAGAAGCCTGCTGCAGTGCCAGGAACAGAAAACTAGTATCATAAGTTACGCCTACATCCTTGATAGAACCTCATTTGTAAACGGTCCCTATCTCTCCACTTAGGACAGCTATAAAATCAAGTTAATAATGTTTATACTTAGTTTTGGAAGGAGCTTTGAGAGTTAGAAATAAATGCTTGCTCTGCAAATACAAAGATTTATTTTTCACATGGAGTAATTGCAAGTGAGTAAAATGGGAAGATGGTCAAAAACATTTAGAGGACTTAAGATCACAAATTACCATCAGTGACACTTGTTTTCCTAATATTTTAGATGCTTTTTCATATCCTCTAGGGAGGGTAATCTACATCTAAGAAAAAGTTTGGCATGATGTTATCTAACTTTTTGATGCCTGGCCCCTGATGTGCAGTTCAAAACCTTATGTTAGGTGCAGCATTTCTGGCTGTATGAATATTGAATACCTTTTGCCAATAGGAGAGCAATGGAGTTGCACTGAGCTTGGAGGCAATGGCCCTCTGCTAGGTGGAAATTAATTTTTCAAAGGAGCAAGGTCTCTACTCTTACACAGATTTCACTGGGATTTAAAGATACTTTTCATTTCAGGCAGCTACTTCTTCATTTAGGGGAGGTTTAGTCCCAGGTACCTCGGAAACAAGAGAGTTGACTTCCTTGCAAAACCCCATTTTATCATAAAGCCCATATAATAAATTCTGGCTCTGGCCTTAAATTAAAAAAGGGGAATTTATTGCTAGAGTTTATGACTACTTTCCTTGATGATGTCCAAAGTGTAAACTGGACATCTTCGAGCCCTGATAGGGCAGATATGAACAAGAAGGTTGGCTGTCAGCCAGCAAAGCTGACCACAGAAAGAGAAAAGTATGATGCATTGCAGCTTGGCCAGCCAGTGCCGTCCTGACTGCAGGCCATTCTACAAAAGACGTGAGGACAAAGTCATGATTCGGAAGAAGCTGAGGCACTGAAACTCAGCAGCCCAGGACCACCCTTGCTTTAAATACCAGCCTCTGAGAACAAACAAGCTCAGCTAGACACAAAATCAATCTGTAGTTATAATCCATGATGTTCCCAAAGGTTTTTAAGCCCAATATAATAGTGGGGTCCAAGAGCTGTTTCTGAGAATGTAATGCTTTAACATGGGGGTCCAGTCTCAGTACCCTGGAAGCAAAGCACTGGTTTATGGAATAGTTAATCCGTCTTCTCTCTTTGTCTCTGCTGCCCATAGTTCTTGCTCATTTGAACTGTCGTATCATTTCTCCATTATGTAATAGCCTAGAGGTCACACATGTTCCTCTGCTTTGAATAATACATCTCTATGAAGCCTTAGTATCTCTGTTCGAAAATTTATTTCTTTCTTTTTAATATTTTATCAATTTTTTCCTAAATGGATGACCTTAACTGGTTGCAGTTCATTTCATTTCTTCTCCGCTTAAATATTTTAAAGGTTTCAAAGTACAAACATCATTCATGAAGTGTGTAACAAAAACGCTCAGCTTGAGCTTTGGATTATTTAATTGTAATTGTCAAGCTATTATTAAAATTGATTCTTTTTTATTTTTGGCCATTTCTTCCCCCTACTCTATCTTCCCATTTCTAACTCTGTGTGTCACATCCTTTATGTTGGTATTTCGATACACTTCCCAGTGGTTATAGAAGAGCTATACAATGCTTTGGTATCAGTACTTGTGACCAACAGACAGTCGAGAGCCAAAATCACTATGCAATGGGGACAGGCATCGCATTCAGAAAATACCTCAGTACAATAACTGGTCTGGTAATTAATACAGTATTTAGTGTTAGCTGGAAGCTAACAAGAGCCTTTTGTCCTTTATTTGAAGAAAGAAGAATCAAAGGTGTATTTTATGATCTGGTACCATCTTGGTGCTGTGACTATGATGGATTTCATTAAGCTGGAAAAAGGTTGTATTTGAACGGTAAATCATCACAACATATACATGTGCAACAGGAAATAAAAGGAGTTAACAAGTACCTGGCAGTCTTAGCTGTCAAGTGGGTTGTGCTGTTAGAGGTGTCATTTTGGGCAGAAAAGGTTCTTTGGAAGAGTAGTAGTCCTGTCCCTTCTCTAGCCTGTTTAGGCAATTAAATTCTATCTTCATAAATTTCAGTATCAGTTGTCTGCGGCATTTGTGCTTCCTGTCCTGAGCAGCTTAGTGTCACTACAGGCAGCCTCACACTGACAGGTGCAGAGTTCCTGGTCTTACTGACCCTTCTGATGTATAAAACAGTTTGGGTTATATAGAAATGAAAGGTAGTAAAAGCTAGTAAGCACCATTTAAATTCATGATTGCCACTTTGCACTTACACTGTGAAAAAGCAAAGCTAAGATATGTGCACTTCACACTGTGGCATTTTTATTAAAAATAGGAATAATAACACTGAAGGAATTTGACTCCTTCAGTGCTTTTAAAAGAACTGTAGCTGTTCTGTGCTTGCAAAAATATAAAAATGAGTATACAATCCATTTTTTTACATTGAAAAGATGGGTCTGTATTTGTGCTGATTTTTACCTTTCTCATTTTCTTCTTTCTTTTGTTCAGCACTAGCCTTGCACAAGTCTACTATATCAGCAATGTTAGTAAGATGTGGATTCGTGTTTCATTTCTGACATCTGTGTCTCATGTTACAGTGTCATAACCTGTGTTCTGGTTTGGCTGAGCACGTCAGAAAGACACATTAAACCACCCTCTTTTCCGCTAAGTCCCTAACTTCCTTATTGAGGAAAGCACAAAAGAAATAGCACCACTTCTCTTGCACTGGCTGTACCATTTTGTTTCACCTTGTGTCATGCCAGAACAGGTGTAGTTCAGGTTCCTAAAAGCAGATATTTCTGTGTCTGGAGACAAAGGGGAACATTGTGTTTTCAAGTGTGAGTCTTGGGCTGTGCACACAGGTGAAAATGAGTTGAAATGAGTGAATGTATACACAGGATGCCTCTTCTTTGTTCCTGGTGTGGAGTTCTGTATCCTCATCATCAGCTATTTAGTCCTCTAAGGTGTTTTTATGGTAATCCTGTTTTCCCCAAAGCCATAGAATAGGTGTGTTAAAACCAGAGTAAATGCTTTCAACAGCTCTTTAAAGGACACTTGAAACACTTCTTACCTTTTTTTTTTTTTTGCCCTGTATAAATAGCTCTTCTCTTTTTCTGAAAAGTTACTGAAGGTAACCAGCATTGCTTCTGTGACTACAGGGGTTTTCTTATTTAGGTGCTGTGGCAGGTTAAGCTATCATGACTCAACAGGGAGTATGTTAATATAATCCTTCAGAAAGTTTTTGCAAACACATCCTCCACATCCCTAATTATATAATTTAAAAGTATAAGCATTGAAAATCCTTCTAAATACATATTTAAATCCTAAGGGATCTCCTTAGACTGGAGTATAACACTAGGTAGAAAGCTCAGAAATTAATCATTACGCGGGCCTGATACGGCCTGATACATTACAACAATTATGAACACGTTCTCTTTATTAACTAAGTATCAGTAATGGTACTGTGAGTAGTGCACCTTGTACTTAAATTTAAAGAGCTTTAATATACTTGTAAACTGTATTTCTGGCTAGTAGACAAGCCAGACAAAACGCAAGGGGAAAAAGAGTAGGGTGTGCAAGGCAAAGACCAGGAGCCAAGGAGGAGAGACAAAAGGTACTGAGGCAGTTCAGTGTGAATCCAGTATCTGCTGTTCAGTAGTAGCCAGGCACAGATACCCAAAAGACCATAAAGGAACCATGGCATTTTTCCAGTAGATTTCCCTGGGAAATATGTCACTTTGGCCAAAGTGAACACGCACTGCTGCTCTTTACCTCAACAGGGTAAACATGCTGATGAACAGCAGTATTTTTCTGTGGCTATAGCTGCTCTTTTAACTCTCTGGACAAAGACCTGAATTTTGGGAACTAAGGGTTATGAATTCAAATCCCAGTTTCCAGTTGCAGATGTATGTGTACCTTTTGCTGGAAACAATGCTGTCTGTATGTATACAACCATGGATCATTGCAGCAGCACAAGTCAATTAGCCTTTGTGACACTCCATCGTCCTGTGAAATAATTTTATGAATACCTCAGGGGATGTTGTCAGAAGGACAGCACTGAGAACTACAGGACACAAAAGGCTAGAAAAATAGCCACCTTTGCCACAGGTTTCCAAACACTTCTGTGTTTACAGACACCTGAACTTCTCTGCATTTCTTTGGTCTCTCTTGGGAAATACAAAGGATAACAATTAACCTTTGCTTACTACAAATCAGAAAAAGCAATAGGACAGTCTCTAAGGTGGCCATTTGAGTTTTCCACTGGTGTCTGCAATGATAGACATGTCATGGATGTCAAGATAGGTAGACTTGAGCTTGCTAATTACAATGTATTTTTATAGGCCCATTTCGCTTTTAAAGGCAACATACATGGTAGTCCTCAGCTTTGATTCACAATGTAGGAATCAGAGGTGTAAGATAAAACTCCAGTAATTCTTCAGTAGTTCCATCTCACTGGAAGCTATTCTGTGAAATAAGAAAAGCCTGCAAGTGGTTGGTCTCTTTCACCACCAAATGTTTATTTTATTTTTTTTTTTTGCATTTTCTGTCAACTCCCAGAAAATCTAAATTAATCTCTTCAGAAACACTGAAATTTTGTAACCTTTGGTTTCTGCTTGGTGCTTTTTAGTTGTTTAATTTGCCAGCTTCAAATTAAATTGGCCTTTCCTCTGTGTTTTGTTTGGTTTGGGTTTTTTTGCCTTTTGGAAAGGAAAAGGTGTGCATGAAGAAAACTTTTTATTTTCTTTTTAATATGACTTGAAAGTTGAAAAAATAACAGGTTATTAGTTTCTAGTGTTAAAATTTGTGGGTTGAGTTTCTTTCTAATGAAAGCATGAGGGTTTTTAACTTCAGTGTTTTGTTTGTTTGTTTGGGTTTTTTTAGCTTTTTTCCCCACTGGAGAAGTATGAAAAAGCTACTTTTCTGAATAAAAACAAGTGCAAGTAAAAGAAAGTATCACTTTTTTCTTCAATTATCCCTCCTGCTCAATTTTGACATATAAAAGGAAGTTTTCATTTTGCTGAAAGTTTACAAGAAATTATAATAATTTTTCTTCCACTCAACTGTGCTTTTCTTCCTTCTTTCAATGTTTGTCACTGAAGACTCTATATGTGATATTGCACAGGGTTAGGAGGTGAAATTAATGTAGAGATTAAGAGCTAGACATGTAGGAGGCTTCATGGGGGACAACAGATGAGAGCAGAAATAGAAGAAAAGAAAATCATTGAAGGGAAGAGCTAAAGATCTAATTGTTTGCCATGTCTTGCAAAGAAATTGAGACAAAAAATGTAGGATTAAAATTATTTGAAAATTTATGCTAAATATGAAAAAGAGCTTTGGCCTGACTATTGCTTACTGCCTTGACAGCATATTCCTTGACCAGCTTAATTTCTTGACATTGCTGAAGCCGAATGTGATGTCTAATCATGGCCCACATTTCCATTACCTTCATTACTTTTCCCAGGGAAGTATTAGTACTACCTCTTCAGCTTTTAAAATTTTACTTAACCAAAGGCAAACTATAGGTCTTGTGTGCTGCCCATATGCCACAGTCTAACCATGAATTAAAACCAAGTCATTCTCATTAAACGCCTAGTATTGTACAAGTTTTGATAATGGATTATACACAGGGACAAGCAAGGTAATTATTCTACTTGACAGTCCTGTGCAAGCCTCATTTGCAAGGTTTAGTTCAGTTGTGGGCATCAGGTTTGAAAATTACTTCAGTATGTTGTAAAGAGTTCAGCTGACAGCAACAAGAATACCAAAAAGTTGAAAAATTAGACCTATGAAGAGAAGTTGAGAAATTTTGGCATGGTCTGGCTAGAAAAAACAAAGGTGAAGGGAGACAGTATAATAATTCAAAAAATAACTAAAAAGGGATGTGATAGGGAAAAGAGGGCTCAGTCTTACAGTGAAGAATAGGACAAGTCTAGTCTAAACTGTAGATTTAGATGAAATGTAGCTGGTATGTTACAGCTAGCTCTGCCTAAGGATTGTGCCAGGGAAAACCAGGTAGCAGGTTGGATGTTGGGGTGAGGACTTTGCGGTGGCAGGCAGTCACCTTCTGACTTTTGACTCAAGTTGGTGAAGGAACACACCAGGAAGTCAGCTTGAGGGGCAGAAGAACAACACTCATGCGAATGGGGTTTTTTGGCCTGGTACCCCAAAGTTGTCCCTAGACAGCAAAATCTGGTTATCTAGTTTTCCTTCTGAATCCGCAGGAGACAGAGGCAGTTTTCATCAGGGCTGACAGGTACAGTTTGACTCTGGCCCCATTTTATTTCTCTAGAACTAGAAGACATTGTCAAGAGAGTGGAAATGGGTGCCTTAGGAATGGGCAAGGTGAGATTTGATATCTCTCTAGTAAGAAGAGTTTAGAAGTAATGCAAGCAAGTGTTCCTTGTAGAAGAATGAAAGTAACCTACTAATAATCCTGTGTGACAGTATTGATTCGGTTCTTATATTTTCAGTGCTTTGAAGCTGCTATGGTCTGTTGGCTCATTAAGTTACATTTACAGGTTGTCCCTAAACACTGGTTTTTACATAGTCTGCATTTTAACAGTCTTTGAGTGCATATCGATATGTTCTGTCCTCTGTGCAAACCACAGTCAAAGCAATCCCATTTCTGCAATGGGTAATGAGGTACCAGAATGGTAAAATAAACAGAAGGAATTACACAGCGTCAGGAAGCTTGACCAAAGAAGCATCACCTTCAGAGAAGCAGCAACTGAGAAATGACCTTTCACTTTATTACAGTGTGCCAAATTTGGCTGGATTTAGAAAAGAACCTACAATTACTGATTATCTAAAAGTGTATACTGTTATTCATGAGAAAGTTGAATAAAGTTGGGGCTTATATCATAGAAGCATATGTTGTGAAAGATATGACAAGTACCATACTGAAATTACAGTTGAATTATGCAATTAGATTTTTTTAACTATATATATTATCAAGGATTTTTCATTAGAGAGGTAAGGATGTCAGGGTTCTGATGATCGTACTGACCTCTTGTGCCACTGGGAAAGATGTAGAGAGGCTTCCAAAAGAGCAATATAGTTCCTATTTAATCTTTAAATAAGAAAAAAGGTCAAGGAACCATTGCTGCTGGTTTTTTTTCTCTCAAGTCTTCACCAAGGAAACATCCCTTTTTAATGTGCATTGCCTTAAATTTATACATTCTAGTAAAATATGAATAACTGAAACATTACATACTTTAGAATGAACTTTACACTGTACTTATAGCAGAACTTACAAAGTGTAGTATATGCATGTATATGAATCCTCAAAATTATGTAACTAGCCCCTCGAGATTTCTCACTTTAATTCACTTGGATTCTGGTACAAAATAAAAAAGATAAGATAAAATCCTCCAAGAGATAATTTAAGATTTCTGTAAAGATGTTGTATTCACATGGGTATTCACTGCTCATGCCAAAAAGAGAAGAGGAAGAGGAAGAGGAACAGAAGAGAGAAGTGAGGAGAGAAGAGAAAGAAAAGAGAAGAGAAGAGAGGAGAAAAGAGAAAAAGATGGCAGTTTATAATGTAGATTTATTTAAAAATTAAATTGATAATTAAAGATAAGTAAATGAAGGTAAGCATGCAGACAGCAGCTCACGACAGGTAGAGAAAAAACTAAGATTGCAAGCACTGGTGTAATTACAGGGTTTTCCTCTCTCCTTGAAGTCCACTAAGTTATGCTGCAACTTTGGCAAGAAATCTAATTGCTCCTTAAGATTTTTACTTCCCTTCCAAACTGGAGTGACCCTTTCAGAGTAGGTGCAGCCCAGTTCTTCAAATGGCAGACTGCTTAACAGCAGCCATACCAGAGCTGGTCTTGTATCACCAGCTTGGTCTGGCTCATTTCAATAGGTAGAGCAATACAACCTTACCCTTCTTCAACAGCCACTTCTGCAACAAGCAGAAAGCTATATTAAAAGCATGTTCAATTAGATCCTGGAATTAAGCCTTCAGGATTTAGGAAGTGCCAGTACCAATGCTGTAATACAACTTTATCTCAGTCCCTTGGGCATGTATGCCTTCTGATAATCTTCAACTGTATGACTGTTATTTTTTACAGTATGATGCAACAAAGAAACACCACTGTTTCAGTGGACACCAGTAGAAGTGGTCAGCAGCATACCAAAGTGCACACAGGTGCTCTTGCCTATCTTTAACAATCTTCATCTCCTGCCTGTCTCACCCTCTATAAGTTGTCCCTGTCACAGTCTTGTCACTTTTCCATTCATGGCCTTCTTTCTTGTTCTTTTTGCTTAGCCTTAACTCCAGAGGCTTCTTATCTTTATTTCAGTCTCCTTGTCAAACCAGAACTAGTTTGTCTTCTGGATGTCATTTCAGAGTCTGCCCTGACATCCATTCACTTGCTTTTCACACACAGGCATGTTTCTCCCATTCCATTCCCCATCTTTCTTTGGATGTAATTTTTAGTTCTGTGTTTTAATTAGACAGATTTTTCTTCCCTGCTGCATGGATTCCTACAAGTTCATTGATGTGACCAGGATGCTGTTTTCATTCCTGATATACAGCAAGCTGAGAGTGGCTATTATAAAAAATGTCTTTTTGAGCTGCCATAGGTGTTGTGGCTGCACTGTGATCATTAGGAGTTGCCCAGTCAGCCCTCTTAAGTTAAAGCATGTGGTGAAGCTGGAATTTTCTGAGGCTTCAGATGTTTAAATTCTAATAGTTCTCCCTTGCAAATAATGATTTTCTCTTCAAGAGCCTCAGGATACAGAATATTTCAAAACAAAATTCTCATTTTGTTATATTTTTTTTGCAAGCCTCTTTCTCAGACCCGAACAAGGTAGTCACCTGACATGGAACATTTCAGCTAAATCACTTAATATTTGATCAAGTTACAAGAAGCTGAATATAAACCAATAGAGCAGAAAGCAATGAAAACATGCCATTCTGGACTTGGTCTTGAATATACACAACACTTCATTCAAGAAATAATAGTGGGATAGCTGCAGCCACAATATAATCAGACTCAAAATTATAGTGGTAGGGAGCAAGCCAAACAAATTCAGTACATAGATTTTCAGTTTAAGGACAAGGAACTACATAAAAATAAGGCACATTCTCCCAAAGGAAAAAAAAAAAAGCTCTTATAAGGAGCTGTCTGAAAAGCAGGAAACCTAAAAGCACTTTAAAGGCTGTTAAAAAGTTACTGTGTTAGAAGCCTAGATAAAAATTGTGCCACAATTCAAAACAAAGCCAAAACAGTCAAAACATTGCCTGTGTGGCTGAATGTGAAAATGATGTTGTCCATCAAAAGAAAAAGGAAGGCTTTTAAGAACTCGAAAGCTTGCTCAAATGAAAATAGGAAAGCCCATAAAAATGGCAGGTCAATTTCAAACAAGAAATTAAGAAAGCTAGAAAGAATTTGAAGGGAGCCTTGCAAATAGTGCTGAAGAAAATAGTAGGGAATTCTGTAAATACACCAAAAAGCAGGAAGCCAACTGAGGATTAGGGGGACCACACAATGGCCAAAGTGTAGAAGGGGCTGTAGCAGGATGTAGCGGCATGAAGGCAGCTCAATGAACATTTTGAGTTGTTTTTTGCAGCTGAAGCTGTCTGATTCCCAATTCTGATGTATTCTTTGTAGCATATAAGTCAGAAAAATAGATCAATTGGAAATAAATACACAGGATATATTGGTCCAAATAGACAAGTCAGATGTCAGTAAGTCAGCAGGACTGGATAACATCCACCCAAGATTCCTGAAGGAACTCAAATATGAAATTGCAGAACTGCTGGCTGTGATGTGTTATACAATAACAAAAAGCCATTATGTTGGAGGGTGGATACATGGCCATCTACAGAATTGAAAACTTCCGTATACCAAAAGGTCTCTGGGTGGGATTTGGAACTACAGCCCAGTGAGCCTAGCATAATGGTAGAGTACCATTTCTAATAATAGTAATAAGGAATAAGATCATTGCTGAGGTGACTATCTCGAGAGGGGACGCCTGCAGCGCGCCTGATCGGGAGGAGGCTCGGCGTCCAGGAGCTTCAACTCGGAGCAGCAACAGCACCGAGGGAGCCTCAAGTCCTCGACAGGGCCGGCCCAGGAGCTGGCAGCTCAGCGGATGGGAGGAGCTGACTCACAGGGGGTGGCGCCAGGAGGAGCGGCACCAGCACTCAGTGGGTAAAAACCTGCCCCAGGGAGCGTGAGCAACCAGGTGCGCGGCGAAGAGGCAATCCAGGAAGTTCCTCGATTGTGTGGAAGACAGTTTCCTTCTGCAAGTAATAGAGGAGCCGACAAGGAGAGGTGCCATGCTTGACCTCGTCCTCACCAACAGGGAAGGGCTGGTTGGAAATGTGATGCTCCAGGGCAGCCTTGATTGCAGCGATCATGAGATGGTGGAATTCGAGATCCTCAGGACAGCGAGAAGAGCGTGCAGCAAGCTCACTGCCCTGGGCTTCAAGAGGGCAGACTTTGGCCTCTTCAGGAACCTGCTCAGTAAGATCCCATGGGATATAGCCCTAGAGGGCAGGGGGGCCCAAGACTCTTGGTTCATATTCAAGGATCACCTGCTGCAAGCTCAGGAGTGATACATCCCTACTAGAAGGAAGGGCTGTAGGAGGGCCAGGAGACCTCCTTGGATGGATAAGGAGCTGCTGAGGAAAATTCAAATGAAAAAAGAGGCTTAGAAAAGGTGGAAGCAAGGACAGGCGGCCTGGGAAGAATACAGCGATGTTGTCCGGAAAGCTAGAGATCAGGTTAGGAAAGCTAAGGCCCACTTAGAATTAAACTTGGCTTGGGATGTTAAGGATACAGGAAGGGAATCTATAGGTACATTGCAAATAAAAGACAGACGAGGAACAACGTGGGCCCTCTCCAGAAGCTATCAGGAGAACTGGCTACCTTGGATTTGGAGAAGGCTGAGGTTCTTAACGACTTCTTTGCCTCAGTCTTCACTGGCAAATGCTCTGACCATACCACCCAAGTCTTGGAAGGCAGATGCAGGGACAGTGAGAATGAAGACCCTGGGCCCACTGTAGGAGAGGATCTGGTTCAAGACCATCTTAGGAACCTGAACATATACAAGTCCATGGGACCTGATGAAATCCATCTGTGGGTCCTGAAGGAGCTGGCGAATGAAGTTGCTAAGCCACTATCCATCATATTTGAAAAATCATGGCAGTCAGGTGAAGTTCCCAAAGACTGGAAAAAGGAAATATAACCCCCATTTTCAAGAAGGGGAAAATGGATGAGTCAGGGAACTACAGACCAGTCAGTCTCACCTCTGTGCCTGGCAAAATCTTGGAGAGGATTCTCCTGGAAGGCATGCTGAGGCACATGAAAAACAACAAGGTGGTTGGTGACAGCCAGCATGGCTTCACTAAGGGGAAATCCTGCCTGACCAATCTGGTGGCCTTCTATGATGGGGCTACAGAACTGATGGACAGGGGTAGAGCAGTTCATGTCATCTACCTGGACTTGTGCAAAGCGTTTGACACTGTCTCACATGACATCCTTGTCTCTAAGTCGGAGAGACATCAATTTGATAGATGGACCACTGGGTGGATAAAGAACTGCCTGGATGGCAGCACGCAAAGAGTTGTGCTCAATGGCTCAATGTCCAGCTGGAGACCAGTAACGAGTGGTGTCCCTCAGGGATCGGTGTTGGGACCGGTCTTGTTCAACATCTTTGTCGGTGACATGGACAGTGGGATTGAGTGTGCCATCAGCAAGTTTGCCGATGACACAAAGCTGTGTGGTTTGGTTGATACGTAGGAGGGAAGGAATGCCATCCAGAGGGACCTTGACACGCTTGTGAGGTGGGCTGATGCCAACCTGATGAAGTTTAACCATGACAAGTGCAAGGTCCTACACCTGGGTCGGAACAATCCCAGGCACAGCTACAGGTTGGGCAGAGAAGAGGTTCAGAGCAGCCCTGCAGAGAAGGACTTGGGGGTGTTGATCAATGAAAAAATGAACATGAGCCAGCAGTGTGTGCTTGCAGCCCAGAAAGCCAACCGTATCCTGGGCTGCATCAAAAGCAGCGTGACCAGCAGGTTGAGGGAGGTGATCCTGCCCCTCTCCTCTGCTCTTGTGAGACCTCACTTGGAGTATTGTGTGCAGTTCTGGTGTCCTCAACATCAAAAGGACATGGAACTGTTGGAACAAGTGCAGAGGAGGGCCACGAGGATGATCAGGGGACTGGAGCACCTCCCGTATGAAGATAGGCTGAGAAAGTTGGGGCTGTTCATCCTGGAGAAGAGAAGGCTGTGTGGAGACCTCTTAGCATCCTTCTAGTATCTGAAGGGGGCCTATAGGGATGCTGGGGAGGAGCTCTTCATGAGGAACTGTAGTGAGAGAACAAGGGGTAACGGGTTCAAACTTAAACAGGGGAAGTTCAGATTGGATATAAGGAAGAAATTCTTTACTGTAAGGGTGGTGAGGCACTGGAATGGGTTGCCCAGGGAATCTGTGAATGCTCCATCGCTGGCGGTGTTCAAGGCCGGGTTGGACAGAGCTTTGGGTGGCATGGTTTAGTGGGAGGTGTCCCTGCCCATGGCAGGGGGGTTGGAACTAGATGATCTTAAGCTCCTTTCCAACCCTAACTATTCTATGATTCTATGAACTTGGCTGTCGAAAAAGAGTCGGTTTGGCTTCTGTAATGGGAAATCCTGCCTCATTTAGTTGAAGTTCTTTGATGCTGAAAATAAGAATATGGATAAAGGGGGTCCATTGGACAAGATATATTTGGATTTTGAAAATGCCTTCGAGAAGGTTCCAAAGAATTAGAATTAGAATTAGAATTGTACAGTTCCAGATGGAAAGTGACCTGCATCATCTCAGTATATGAAAAAAAGTAAATTGCAATAAGACTGGAGTAAAGGCATTTGTATGGACTGAAAATTGGACAAAGGATGGGAAGGAACGAGTAGGATTAATGAGCATTTCTCAGGATGGAGAAGAGTAGGCAGTAAGGTCCCCCAGGAATTGGTCCTGGGACCAGTTTCATTCAGTACATTCATCAGAGAGCTGGAGAAGGGAATGAACAGTGAAATCTTCAGGTTTGTAACTGATTTTGTGTCACAGGTTTTAGTGTAGGTATGAAAAATAATCTAATCCCTACCTACATGTTGTTGAACTCAGAACTGAGGTGCTGAATTCCTGAATTCAGGAAAAAAAATGTTGGAGTCACCATTGTCACTTTGAACTCATGAGGTCGGGTGCTGTGGTGGAAAAACAACCGAAACCCCAAACCCTAACCAAACAAAAAAAAACCAAGCAAGTACAGAGTACAAAAGAGAGATGATGTTTTGTCATCACACAAAGCTGCAATGCACCCACATATTCAGTACTGTTGCAGTTCTGCTTTACACAGCTCAAGAAGGAGTCAGTGGAATTAAAGAAGATACAGAGAAGGTCAGTTAAAATGCTTGTGATGATGGAGCAACAGCCTTGTGAGGTGTGACTAAAAAAGCTCATATTCTTCAATTTGGAGAGAAGGGCAAGGGGAGATGTGACAAAGGTTCACAAAATCACAGATGTGGTGGATTAACTGAATCTTATTGGTATCAGAAAGCTCAGAAAGGAATTAGACAACTTCATGGACAGGATGTGCATAAAAGGATACTAGAATGACTATATGGGAAGGTAACCTTTCGTATCTCTGCATCAGTGGATGCTGGAGCACAAGGGGTACGTACTGCCAGTAGTTGCTAAATTCACATGCTCTCCCTAGATAGCTTTTCCTTTTATTGTTATCCCCACTGGCTTCTCCATTATTAGCCAGGCACTAGCCAAACCCCCACAAAAAATTCACAAGATCTACTGGAAATTAAAGGATAAAAACAATACAAAAACCAACAAAGCTGAACATGCAAAAACAACTCATGGTGCAACAGCTAAAAAAAGGGAAGAGGGGTGAGCGTCAGAGTATCAGTAATACATAGGTAGGAAGTGGAGGGATACACAGAGGAAAGCTGCCTGGTTTGCCTACTGCTCCTTGTAGAGCTCCAGGGGTGAAGAAATTGAAACAGTTATCTAAACACTCCCTCCTCCCCATTCTTTTTCCTGCTGTCAAAGACACAATACCAGGCTGGATGGATCATTGGTCTTACCCTACAGACTGCTTCTTATGTTTGAGTGGTCTTTTACTGGAAGCATACTTGGCCATCCAGGAATTCAAGGAAAGAGTTGTGACAGTTTCTACAGAGACTTACTTCGGAATTTGCTTCTGTGTTAAAAAGCCTTAAGGCACTGTCTCAGTTTCCAACTGAAAGAAGAGTATAGGATATTGGCTAGAAGACAAGTAATACATGAAAGAAACTGCGAAGGGAAATATTTAGGATGGAAATACCAATGTAAAGCTTAATCTTACATAAACCAGTGGGGTTTTATCCTTTTTGATTTCCAGTGTAGATGTATAGCAAATTTAACCTACTTAGAATAAGTTTGCTTCTTTGAATTTCCTGTTGCAGATCCGTGAGTTCTGGTGACCAAAGGCTGATAACCACTACAGAAAGCATATCATCTTGGAAGTTACTTATTTCTAGATTCTTTCTGCATATAAGAGCAAATCTGCATGGAGACTGACCAGATTATAATACCAATGATGACACTTCAGTGATATTTCTTTAGTAAAGCTGAGTAACTGTACAATGCATCGCTGACTTTGGGGCTTAAGTTTTTAGACAGATGCTCATCTGTTTAGAAAAGCAGAGGGAAGACTCCAAATGTTACGTATGATCTCCTCCCATTAGTGCATCTGTTCAGCTCAGACGTGCAAGGAACTGAGTTGTCATCATTTGTGAAAGTGGGTCACAAACCAAAACAAAATCCCAGACAGTGAGACTTACAAGTCAGGAAGTGACTTCTTATTTTTTGTTTCTCCAGAGCCTAAAAATGATAACTGTTCTTATCCTTCCTTGTGATTCCCAGGTGCTACTGAACTGAAATAATGAATGCGTGTTTCCCTTTCTCTGATACCAATCAAATGCCGCATTGTGAAACAGATCTTCAGCTACAACAAATCAACAGAGGTTCATTAAAGACAATTTCATTTACAGGGAGTGAGAATTTGGTGCTGCATTTTGTATGTGAGAAATAAATTAACTTCATTTAAAAGAGGAAATAAATAAAGCTAAAACGAACCACATATCTTTTGCTATCTAACAATTATGTAAATATTTCTGGTGAAATAATAGAAGATTGCTGGAGAGCATTTGGTGAAGAGAAGAATTAGATAATATAACTCTAAAGCTAAACTATGAAGACACGCCATACATTAATTATTTTACATCACCCACATTCCCTGACTAGAGCATGTTGGCCTGATTGTGACAGTACTAACATATAGTCCCATCTCATATCAGTCCTATTTAGAGAGAAAAAAGGAGAGATCTAGATGGGCTATTTTTTCATCTTAATACCACTGCCTTATCACTTTATAATTTCAAAATTAAAACTTTTTAAGAGAAACAATACCCCACTGCTAGAATAAAGCTTTCCAAAACTTCATGATCCTGATTCCCATATATCTCACCCCTTCTGTAGTCGTTTTGACCCTACAAAACTGTATGATGTTAATCTGGTAAAACACAGTACCTTTGTAAAAGTGTTAGTATCTCCACCACGATAAAATGGTAAAATCAGGTCCAATGGGCTGGTTTGCTTCTATTATACACGGAAAAGCATGTGAGCATGTGTGTGTGTGCGTGTGTGCATGTGTACCTATAACTGATACAGTAAAACCTTTGAATACTGAAGTCAATGCTGTAAACTGAGGGGGGGGGAAATTCTGCCCTTTTTTCTTCTACTCTTGCCACTCCAGCTCTTCTCTTAGCTCTACTCTTAGCTCTTTTGTTTCCTTTCTTTCCACCACATTTATTTTCATTCCCTATGTTTTTTTTCTCTTCCTTTTTGTTACTCCATAACGATCCTGCTCTTACCCCTTAATATTCTTCAGAGTTATTTCAAAAGTGGGCAATATACTCATTGTAACATCTCAAATCAATTTCATTTAGGACTCAGCTATGATCACCCCTGAATCTGAACATTCGCTTGCCTTATGGTGGCTAAAGAATACAGCATACCTCTACATGACTGAAGGTATTGTAATCTGGACCTTTGTGTTTGAGCAATTATTTTAAAGATTTTTCAGATTAATTCATTTATCATTTGAATTGCAATTTGTGTGAGAATTTTTATGGACTAAAAATGGTAAAACACAAAGGATGACTGCTTCAGCTCACCTTTCTTTCATACATCAGCGTGGATCTTTTGTAATTAAATATGTGAAATTCCTTTGAAATAACAAGAGCCAGGGAGCATATCCCTGACCTGCCTGCCCAGATACACATCCTGGTAAGTGAGATAACCTGAGACTGCTGGAATCCAGAGAGGTTTTTTGTACATGCTACTGACTAGACTGCTATTATCAGCTCCCTGAGCCCTTTTCAAAGTACTTATTCTTTTATTTGACTCACCCCAGAAATCACCTTGGTTTTACATAAGCTTGAATGCAATTCATTGGCCATGGGAAGTCCTGAAGCAGGCTGATACACAGAGGTTGGAACAGAACTGGTCAGTCTGTGCCTCTGGAGCTGCATGTGGCTCTCAAACTATTTCAATACAACTTCTCTGCTGGCTGACACAGGGGCTGTGGCATAATCCCTGCTCTCAGAAGCAGTGAGTCAGCAAGAGCCTCCGAAGACAATGTTAGTGGATTTCCCTGTCCTCTGCCTGTTTGTATAGCTGAGCCCCATTCCTCAGGCAAACTCTGCAAGGCCATGTCATTACCACCCTCTGTGAATTATTCCCATAGCCTCATTACAACACAGGACAGGCATCTTGAAGCTTTCAACACAGTGAGGTTTTTTTATCAGGCATTTGAAGGGCTGAGGAGATGAGACATTACAGGAAGACTGTGTCTGTTTTTAAATTGCATCTTTTCTTTAACCACAGTAAATTTTCTCCAAGCCATATGATCCTCAAATTACCAATACAAATGGGAATACAATTAATAGTGGTGCCATACTTTTATAGGGAGCATCACATTTTTGTGCCAGGAAAGCATACCTTTTATTCTATTAAACTGAGGAAAAGTCTTCTCCTGGGCCTCGTCTTCTCTGTATGGTGCCATCTTTTCAGGAATACGTCATCATCAGAGTGCTTTGTCCCAGTGATGTATTACACTAATATATCTGTTGCTTTAATGATATATTAGTGCAATACCTTATCAGAGTGATGCATACCAGTGATCTATTACTCAAAAGGTGGTGCCATTCAGGAATGAAAGAATTCATGAACATATTCAGTATAATTATACAGATAAAAGCCAACATATATTACACTGGAAGCTGCTTTCATGGAACCAAGAACACCAGTATTATGCTAGCCTGCTTGGTGCCGTTTTCTAGTGCTATTGCACTAGATTTGTAATGCTGAGGTTGTTACATCTCTTTTAAACCTTTCAAATATACTAAGAGCAACTACCATTAACCTTGGGTCACTGTGAAGCAGACTGTATCCAGTTACATTATTTTTACTATGTAGTGCTACAGTACTTACTTACCCGTAACCATATGAAACCAAGTAACATTAACCTCCAAATAGTCTGAAGAACATATCATATCTCATTATAATAATCTGTGCTTCATTCTTTGCTTGACTGTAATTATTGTCCATTCTCAAACGTTTTCAATTACATGACAGTTGAACTTCAGCCTGTCATTAACTGTAGGCTTCTTTAATCTCAACCTTCATTTTCTTTACCATTACATTTTTTTCATTACTTCAGCCACTGAAAAACAGATGAAGTCAGTCTGATTTACAGTGGTTTGTGCAGTATATTAATTAAACAATTCAAAACCAAGTTCCACTTTCTGTTTTTTAAACTTTCAGTGTAAAGAAGGGTAAAAAATGTAAACCATTTTTTTAATGGGCTACCCCTTAAAACTCAAAGCTTTTTCTCCTCTGCTTCAACTTCCTCACTAATTGGGTGCAAGGTAAAGAGAAAGAGAATTAGAACCACATTTTGGCTTGTGGTAATTTAACTGAGGTATAAAGTATTGATTAGCTTATTTACATTTCCTCTAAATACGCTTTGCACCAAAGTGTGAAGAATGTTGTTTAGCAGAACACTAAGGCCTCCAACTTGTTTCAGTTATCAGAGCAGGGAAAGGTGTATAGGTATCTCTACAATTTTTGCCATATAATCTACAGAAAACAATTAATAACTCAAATGAGAGAGAAAAGGACAGGCAAAGTATTTATAGTATGTACATACTGGAAATGATTTTCTCTTTAATTTCTCCTCTGTCATTTTCAGCTCCATTACTAATGACAGGTATCATTTTAATTTGCAGAGAGGGTTCCTAAGCAACTTTCAGGAATGTGTTTATGTGGTAAGCTGAATTCACAGAATCTGAAAATGGGGGATACAGTATGATGGATGCAGAACATCCTACTCTTCACATTCCTACTCCTCCAAGGTCACTCAGCTGATGTGTGACCTTCCAGTTTGGAAACTGCTGACCTAGATCTTTTTCATCCATCGCCCCATGGGGGTGGGTGAGGGAGTAGAAGCTGTCTTTTACTACAAGAGCCTGATGCAAGATGTAAACTGCTCTCATCGGTAGAGCAAGACTGAGTAGAATAGCTTGTGTCTTATGGATCTGCTGGATCTGCTGAAGGAGAAGGTGATATAACAGGTTACAGTAGAGGGTGAGGTGTGTGGCTGTGTAAATGAGGCAGCAAGATACAGATCACAGCAGAATTTGTAGGGAAGAAAGTGGCAATGGCACTAATGGGTCCTTTCCATCAGAAGGATTATCACAGCCAAACTAAGTCTCTACTCGTAAAGTGTCATGGTCTCAGAGAAGGTTGCTGTAGTTGTGTCCCAGTCATCATCCTGTGAAACACTTTAGTTGGTTAGGGTTTGTTTTTTCTTTTGTAACATAATCATAGAATCATAGAATAGTTAGGGTTGGAAAGGACCTCAAGATCATCTAGTTCCAACCAACCCCCCTGCCACGGGCAGGGACACCTCACACTAAACCATGCCACCCAAGGCTATGTCCAATCCAGCCTTGAACACTGCCAGTGATGGAGCATTCACAACTTCCCTGGGCAACCCACTCCAGTGCCTCACCACCCCTACAGTAAAGAATTTCTTCCTCATACCCAATCTAAACTTCCCCTGTTTAAGTTTGAACCCATTACCCCTTGTCCTCTCACTACAGTCCCTCATGAAGAGTCCCTCCCCAGCATCCCTATAGGCCCCCTTCAGACATTGGAAGGCTGCTATGAGGTCCCCACGCAGCCTTCTCTTCTCCAGGATGAACAGCCCCAACTTTCTCAGCCTATCTTCATACTAATCTCACTTATAATCTGGGAATTCATGGGTGGGGCTATGTTTTCTGATCCCTGTCAGAGGTGGAAGCAGCCTGCTGGTACAGCGATACAGGAAGTATGGCTACAGTGAGAAGAGAGTCCTTCAGCAAGAAACATTGACAGATTTATTCTGATCAAACCCCCCCCCCCCCCTACAAATTAACTAACTGCAATTTGGGGAGGGGAGGGGGGAGGAGGACAGAAGGGAAAAGACGTCCTTTTTATCTGGCCTGAGAAACCCTAAACATCAGTAGTACCAACCTCCAGGGCCAGGCTGGAAACAATATTTTACCTGAAAGTATAATTGCTCAAGTCACTGTACTAGGATATTTGCAACCTTTCCTCCTTATCTGAGGAAAATGGTTGTTTCACTGAGTATTTACTAGGATTCATCAGTCCTGAAAAACCTACTGGATCTCGCAGATGAAATTTCCTTAGTGTTGCCCTCCTGGTTGTGGTGGGTCTGGTGTGTTCCTCATAGAAGTCTGAGCTGTGATAGAAGCCTTCCAAAGTGTTACTATCAACCACAGTAACTGTTGATTCTGATAAACCGCAGGTGGGCAAATAGACCTCTGTGTAACTTGCCTTGTATGCTGAGCAATCGGAAGGGACAGATTTGTATAGGAAGAGACACTAGCAGGTGGGCTTCTGATACTGTTGTTCCTCTTGTGTACATACTTACAGAACTTACACAATACCTTAACAACTCATGATATGTAATATACTTAAGGTCACAGCAGTCTAGTAAAGTAGGGAGCGTGTTAGTATTTTCTTAAGAGATGGGCATCTGCATGGAGAAAGAGAATAGAATGAAATGCTTAACAGGGTACAGCAGCCTAAGGGGACTGCAGGCAAAGCGTGTGGTCTTACCCAGCATGGCTTTAATGGTCAATTCAGTCATAGGCAACCCTTGTTTTCTGCTTTAGAGGTGCAGTTTGTGGGGTCTTTGGGGAAGCCATCTGAATGATGAGTGACTGGGGTTTTGTTTTTCTGAGCTAATTTTAGCAACATCTGTTGTCCAATCTTGTTCACTGTGTGCTACACAAATGCTTTTGCTAGTCTGGTGAAGAACAGGAGGAATGACAGACAAGGTGGGTGGCAATTACTTACATTTGCTCAAACTGTACTGCCACTGAATGTCAAACCATGCCATGTGACGACGCTGTGTCAGATTATGTGTGATGGCTTAGGACACAACTCTCCTGTTACTTAAATGGCTTTCCTTTTAGTTAAATAAATGATAGAGTAATAACTGAGTTTTAGGAGTTGGAATCTGCCTTTAAGCTTGGTTTAGGTACCTACAAATTTGACGTTTTGGGCTGAACCAGTCTTTCAGTTCCCTATGCAGTCCATGGAGAGAGCAAGTCTTCTCCAGAGAAATTCATCCTACCTTCCATAGGATGGGAACAGTTGCCAACTGGTACTGCTAAACTCTCTCTTTTGACAACAAGTAACCTAGAAATCTAGGTTATGTTAAATGAATGTCTCTCTATCATAGTGAAGACCAGCAGACTTTGCATTTATTATCTACTGCCTAAAACTCCCTGAGGCTGGAATCTTCCACTAATTTCAAAAAGCTTTTGAAATAAAACCTGACAGTACTGTATGTCTGAAACTTTGTCAACAATGAAGTGGCTGAATTAGCTGTAATTGGTTTGGGAGGGGAGACCTGTGAGGTGACACACCACCTCTGACAGCTTACCTGTGTTCCTCTGGTACAGGCTGCTATCTACACAGCACAGTCCCTGGCAGAAGTTTAATATATCACCCTATGTTTTGTGTTTCTTAAAATAAAGCCCCTAAAACAATAAGGTTGCAAATCTGAACTGGAAAATGGTAAGGCAGAAAGTGAAATCAACAGAAGCAGGAGGAGGGATTGCCAGGACATCAGAGATGGATCAGTAACCACTTAATTTGGATTAGGAGCAGCTAGCTGAGTTTGCCTGACTATGTCTTAACACCTGGACTGCAAAACGCAGAGGCTAAGGCAAAGGTATATGATTAATTCTGCTGACTCTGTTCTGGGAAAATTGACTTCTGGCAAAGAGATGGAAAGAGCAGTTGGGAACAGTAAAGTGGCTCAAGCCTTGGAACAATTTGCTAGAATTATTAGCCTCTATAAGCAAAACCCCAGCTATGAGCAGATCAGTAAGGATTTTGTCATTGAATTGGGACCAGGATTTCACTGTAATTGCTAATTATGGCAAATGTGCAACAGTACTGCTGCTGCTTAGAGCTTAACAGTTTACTTCTGGGTTTGTTTTTTTTTTTTGTCATTTATAGAAGCTGGTTCCTGCCCTCTCCCAGCTTTGCAGCATGGGAAGCAGGGCTCATAAATCCCTGTGCTACTTACTTTTAAAATGTGTGACTTAACAAGTAGGATTTGGCTGATGAGGATGGATGCATGGAAGGACCACTCAAGCAAATGAATGGTGAGTTCCTTCCTCTTCAGGCCCTTAGGCTCTCCTTGCTGACTTCAGTGCATTAAATGACTGCATAAAATATTTGTGGATACGTACTCAGGTGCAATAGAAAAACCTGATTAAAAAGAAAATAACTTCTTGTAGTAGTAAAGTGGTTTTTCTGTAAAATGCCAGTACTGTATTGACGATAATACAGGCATTCTTATCTCATGTTGATGTGATAGCCATTTCTGTTTAGAGATATTTCTTGAGGAGGTTTGCAGTTTTTCGGTTTGTTTGAGGTTTTTTTCCCAGAATAGCTCTTCTGTTTCCGGTCTAACTGGTCTTCAGAGAGCTGCAGTAGTCAGTAAAAGATATATGGGCCTAGAAAACAGGTTCAGTGAACTGGTGGCTTCCTCAGGACAACTGAAGGAAGCCTGAGGAAAAGCTGATTTTTATCTGAAAAATAATACTGTTTGGGAAAAGCATGCAGATGATTGTTGACTTATCACAAGTCAGTTTTCTCTAGCAGTGTTGACTTAGCTGACCAGCTGAATACCCAAACCAAGTTATACATGTACCAGCTAGTGTGGCCATCCTCTAAAAGCAAAACAAGAAGCTAGTTGGTAGGATTTCAACATCAGGATTTGATCCACCTTTTTCTCCATCACCCACTCCTACAAGGAAAAAAAATGCTGAGGTGTTCCACAAAAGAAAAACAAAAATAATACTTTGATCAGCTGCACATGTAAGTAAGTCTTGGTTACTGGGTAAGCAAGATTGCCACCTGAGTCTGTGTTGAAATGACAACTGGTACGCATTGTCTTCTGGCTTGCCTGGTTTCCTTTGGAAGGAAATTCTGACGCATGGAGAGGCAGGGAGCCTGGTGACCAGGACAACTTGCCTGCACTGAAGATGCAATCTGAGACAGACTGACAAGAACATAGCAGAAGACTAACAGAACAATCCTGTTATTTTAGCTCTTTAGCCTTTGTTGTATATCTTTACGGGGTACTTCCATCAAACACCCAGGGAAGGTTCTTCTCTTCTGCACAAACTGAACTATTGAAAGTGGTGGTGGGGAAGATACACTGAGTTGCCCACACTTCTATCTGCCCAAAGCGCGTTCAGGGGCTAGTGTTCAATGGCTGTTCCAAAAAAAACCCCAACCAACCAAATCTGCTCAGCCTCCTTCCCTCCCAACCTAACCTTACCTACATGTAAGATTGTAATTAGGGAAAAGAGTCTCAGCTGCTAGCCAGCTCTGGAAGCACCTAAAGTTAGCTTTCATTGTTAGAAGCTTTCCAGCTTCAAACCGAGACTGAACCATAGTTTGACCAGTGAGCGTAGTTTAGCCTGAAGGAACATGTCCACCAGCCTCCATTGATAGAGGCAGTGGTATGTGATTGGCCTGCTCAGGAAATGCATTGATTGCTGCTATTTTCTTCCAGAACAAAGGAGCAGAGGAGAAGGAGAGAAGCTAAAAGAAGAGCTGATGACACATAGCCTTTCATACTGTGGACCACTGGTTAGTGAACTCTAGGATAAAGGTGAGCCAAGTTCAGTTTCTTTCTTGAAAGAGCTCTTTCCAGCTCATAACATATGCTTTATAAAGTATGTCTGTATTACCTGGTATCTGGCTGTGTCAGCTAGGAAAACTTGTTCTACCATTTTCTACTAGCCGTAGGCAGCTGCTCAGTGTGTGGTTTGATCACAGATCTGGCTCTCAGGCACCTGTAGTCACAAGCTACATAGGGAATTCAGCAGCCTAACACAATTCTGGATCCTCCCCTAGAGATGAGACTACAAAAAGACCCATTTTCTGAACCAGTTTTTCTGTATTTGTGTACTCTGATGCTTCTTCTCACATTCAAATGTTGACAGCATCAGCACTGCTATTGCTATAACCAATTTAATAAAATCAGATGAGCAAGTAGAGGGTTAGACCTGAAGAAATCACTCCCTGTTTGCAGTGGTAAAAGTAGCAACTTTCTAGATGCTCGGTAAATGGCCATCAAAAAGATAATAAAATTAAGAAAGGTTAATAGTGACAACTGAAAACTTGGCTGTTGAATACAGCATGTATTGGCATATTTGGAGTGATTCCTTTATTTCCAATATGGATCCTCCTGTTCAGAACTTTGAAACCCCACTGGTTTAGGACTGTACTGACTATCCCCGGCTATTGAGTTACAATGGCATAATGAGGTAGCTCACTGCATGCTTTTCTCATCTCTGGCATATTTCAAGTGAAACAAAGGTATTTTAGTCTAATACATTGTACTTGCCATTTTATCAGTCTAAGAGGGTGCACAAGAGCAGTTAGAGAAGCTCAGTTGATGAGCAGCAACTTTTTAAACCACAGTATCTGTATCCTAATTTTTGTGTCTAATTATTTCTCTGATGCTGCTACAGAGCATGTGCATTTTGGCTCTCCAAGCTTCCCTGATGGGTAGTAACATTCCTGCATATCTTGTGAAGAAAGGTTTGGGATAGAAATTGCAGTTCCAAAAAAGTTTTTTGGCAGTTGGATGGTTAACAGTGTTAGCATTTACACATTTGACTGGTTTGAGATTAGCAGGTGAAATTCATAACCCCTCTGGAGTCTCATTTTCATCTTTGTGTTAATTCACAACTTCTGTGTTAATAACAAGCAGTTCCACAGCTAAACCCACATGAAAATGGCCCAAGTGAAAGCTGCTGCTAAAGTCCATTGGCAGATTTTACATGATATTGGACTAGGGAAGCTTGTGAGGTGGGGAGGTGTTAAAAAGACAGACAATGGCCCTGGTTCACCAAGAATCTAGTAGAGTCTGTGGGGAGACTTTAAAAGTGCAGGTGGACATGTTGTTCTACTATGTCATTTTCTTTAAAACATTGCTACTCATGTTCTAGTTTTAATTAGGGAAAAGGAAAAAGTTGGCTGCTAAACATCTTTGAGCACATGGTGAGGCACAAATTGAGACACACAAATAAACTCCCGAGCAGCTTGGGTTCTTACATGACATCCTTGTCTCTAAATTGGAGAGACATCAATTTGATAGGTGGACCACTCAGTGGATAAAGAACTGGCTGGCTGCATGCAGAGTTGTGCTCAATGGCTCAATGTCCAGCTGGAGACCAGTAACGAGTGGTGTCCCTCAGGGATCGGTGTTGGGACCAGTCTTGGTCAACCTCTTTGTTGGTGACATGGACAGTGGGATTGAATGCGCCCTCAGCAAGTTTGCCGATGACACCAAGCTGTGTGGTTCGGCTGATATGTTGGAGGGAAGGAATGCCATCCAGAGGGACCTTGACATGCTTGTGAGGTGGGCTGATGCCAACCTGATGAAGTTTAACCATGCCAAGTGCAAGGTCCTCCACCTGGGTTGCAGCAATCCCAGGCACAGCTCCAAGTTGGGCAGAAAAGAGATTCAGAGCAGCCCTGCAGAGAAGGACTTGGGGATGTTGGTCCATGAGAAAATGAACATGAGCCGGCAGTGTGTGCTTGCAGCCCAGAAAGCCAACCATATCCTGGGCTGCATCAAGAGGAGTGTGACCAGCAGGTCGAGGGAGGTGATCCTTCCCCTCTCCTCTGCTCTTGTGAGACCTCACTTGGAGTATTTTGTGCAATTCTGGTGTCCTCAACATCAAAAGGACATGGAACTGCTGGAACAAGTGCAGAGGAGGGCCATAAAGATGATCAGGGGACTGGAGCACCTCCCGTATGAAGACAGGATGAGAAAGTTGGGGCTGTTCATCCTGGAGAAGAGAAGGCTGCATGAAGACCTCATAGCAGCCTTCCAGTATCTGAAGGGGGCCTATAGGGATGGTGGGGAGGGACTCTTCATGAGGGACTGTAGTGATATGACAAGGGGTAATGGGTTCAAACTTAAACAGGGAAAGTTCAGATTGGATATGAGGAAGAAGTTCTTTACTGTAAGGGTGGTGAGGCACTGTAATGGGTTGCCCAGGGAAGTTGTGAATGCTCCATTGCTGGCGGTGTTCAAGGCTGGATTGGACATAGCCTTGGGTGGCATGGTTTAGTGGGAGGTGTCCCTGCCCCTGGCAGGGGGCTTGGAACTAGATGATCTTAAGGTCCTTTCCAACCCTAAGTATTCTATGATTCCATGAGTTTTGAGATGGCATTGATCAGTTCTCCCAGGCTGGTTGGGCTTGTCATCGTGTCCCTATCCGTGTGTCCCATCCCTTCCCCCCTGCCCCCCTTATTGTGTTAATTTACTCAAAAGCTGGCATTACTCAGTTTCTACAGTGTGGCAGCTAAGGGCCTGCTTGAAATTTTGCTTTAGTCATTAAATTCTTAGTGATTCAGCATATTAAAGGAGCAGAAATAGTAATATAACTGATTCTTGTATGTGTTTCCAGGGGAGTCGTTGGTTTGTTGGATTTTTGTTGTTGTTGTTGTTTTTAAATGGTACTTTTTTTAACACAAAAGAAAAAACATTTCCTTTGAATGGAGCTCGGTTCCATCAAAACCATGTCAAAGAATCACTCTGTCAGAACCGGAGATAAGAACAGGAGCGATGAAATCTAAAGTTAGAGCTGGAATCCCCCCAGCAGCCTCTTAGTATCTCCATGCAACGGGGCACATCCGTAACTCACTCCCACAGACGCTGCCCACTGTACGCCTGCGGGATGATTTACTGCACCCTTAGCCCTGGACGTTCAGGCGCGGCTCCGCTTGGGCTCTCCCGCCCGCGGAAATCACACGGCGCCCGAGCTCCCCCGTGCCCCACGGCCCTCCCGCGGCGCCTGCGCTCGGCAAGCGCCGGGCACGGAGCCGACCGCAGAGCCCCAGGGTCGGGTCACGGGAGCGGCGGCCGCCAGCGCCCCGGTGCGGCCCGGCGGCCCCGCCGAGCATGCCGGGGAGGCCCGCGGCGGCGGGGCAGGGGAGCGGGGAGGGGGAGAGAAGATGAGAGGAGCGGGGCGCCTGCCGCCGCTCCGCACTTAAAGGCAAAGGCAGGAGGGCGGCCTGATGCCGTGCCGGAAGGGTTCCCCTCCAACCCCGGGAAGGAGACCTGCAGAGCCGAAGGAGGGCTCTGGAAGAGTGGGTGATGCTGTAGGCGCACTGTCTCTTCTCACCTGATGCCGGTTTCCTTCAGTTCAAATGCAGCAAAAAGGTGTGGTGGGTTTTAAAAGGTAGCTGTGTTTTGGGCTGGTTGAATGATGAGCTTGGCCCTGCTTAGTGAGATGTAAAAACTGCTTAAATTCGTGCAGGATTTTTATTTCTGCATCCACAAATAGATCACTGTCTTAATTATTCTTAACCTTATCACTAGGAAACAAGTATTGGCCTATGACCTAATCTCTCTGCATTCGTGACTTTGTCATCCTCTGCATATTGACACAGCCTTTTCCCTCAGCAGACTTTCTCCCTTTTATGAGAAGTATTTCAAATCCAGGAGCTAGGATTTTGCCTGCCTTATGGGACAGGTGAGCAAGGCCTGAGGAGTTGTCTGGCTTGTGGCTGTGGGCCAAGAAAGAAGCGCCTCCACTCCAAGTGTCTGCAAGTATAGCTGCCTCATTCTGGGGTGTGAAGAGGTATAGCCCCTTGGGACAGGGCTCTAAAGGACTTTTAAGGTTTATGTAGTATTTTTTCCCCTCCTAACTGTGGCAAAATTGCATTACTACTTTGATATAAGATGGCCTTACTGGGCCAATAAAAACTCAAGGCTTGCTATACAAGGAGCAGCTAAAAAGAATAGGAGAGTAGTATTGGAAGCCTCACTGAGAACTATGTTACTGAGATAATGGGAAGCTTTAATAGGGCCTGGAGAAGAGCAATTTGCCAGAGAAGGTCAGTTTGAAAAGTATACGCAGCCCATTTTGAAAGACTGGACAGAGATACTCCAGGAAGTTTTTGAAGACATAGTAATTTGTAGATGGGAGAGTTTGGTAAGGATGGTTGATTTATTTATTATTTTTTATTTTTTTTTAGAAGCAGATTAAGCTAGAAGCTTTGAATTAGATAAGATCAGAGGAAGAATATAAAGTTTAGATGTTCGTGTAGTTTAGAAGAATGTCTGTGTCAGGATGAAGGCAGGGTTGTGCCTCAGCTGTAAAGATAAAATGGGTGAAAGAGGGGAGGATGAGGCCACAGTTCAGAGGTAACTTTGGGAAGAAAAAGGGCTCCTGCGCTTCAAAGGTTTATAAGTTGGGTATTTTCTCTTATTACATGATGGGATGACAATTTCAGTCAGTTGAAATGTTTGAGCTCTCAAGCCAGCGAGTGTAAAGTTTTTGCTTGCAACCTAAAATATCTTCATCTTTTTAGCATCTTCTGGGGATTTTGGGCTGGTTTGTGGATGATGGTTTAATTTTGTTCTTGTTTTGTATTTTAGAACCTTGAGTATCTAGCTCTAGGAAACATGTTGGACCTTATTCTTTTTAGTAATATATAGGCACTGAGAGCACAAAGCAGAACCTTTGGTAAAAACCCATTTGTTTTGAAAGTTTCCAACAATGTCAGCAATGGAGGATGGCAGTTTTCATATATTTTATAGTGTGAGGAGCTGTCAACATTTTTAATAAGTTGATTAAAAGCTATGGAAGGGAGGGAAGTAGGTGGGGGTCAGACTTGACCCATCTTCCTTGATTAGCGTACCCAAGTGGGCAGCAGAAATAATTATGTCTGATGTGGTATCACAGCTGTGGGGACTGGTGGGTTGTATGAATCATATAAACCTGATAAGCCCTGCACAGGAGAGTTCCTGTCATATTTTCTGCATTACTCTTTTCCACAGAGCAGACTTTTTTTTTCACACTAGAAGATCAGAAAGATGTTCCACCCTCTTTCTTCCTAATCTCAGCTCCGCTGCAGTACCTTCTTCAATACTGAGTACTGTTTTCTCTTGGAAAGCTGCACTAGAGTACCTTCTTGGCCCTCTTCCGAATTGTTTTGCTGCTCAGATGATGATTTAAAAAAACACTAAGTTTGCTTTTTTTCCCCCATGTAAATGAAAGCATCCCAGTACTTCCCTCCTGAGTCTATTTGCTACAGCTCTTGTGAAGTTTGTGTTTTGTTTCTGATGGCTACTGTTCCTGACACTTTGCAGTAGAGGCTACCTAACTTAATGGTTACTGAGACCAAGAAAGCTTGTTTTTTCATCAGTTGCCATTCAGTACATTGGAATGAATAAAACCTCCCAAATATAATAAAGACTTCCAAGAAAACCCAACAAACACGTTCTAAATCAGTAAGGCCTTGCACAAGTCAACTGTCTTGCTGGACCTCTTCTCTAATAGCCATTTACTTTGATTTTTCCTTTTTTTCTTGTTTGATGGCCTTCACATGTCTAAGTGGGAAATCCATACCTTCTCTGGCCAGGCAGGGACTACTTACCGTTCAGGCTCCTATCAGATTCCATTGACTTGGCTCATGCAAAACCCTTCATGTGTAGGAAATACGCTTTGCTTTTTGTCTTCTACCCTTTACTCTTCGATACAAAATTGTGGGTGTATATGTCCCGCAAAAAACAAAGGGATAAAAAAAATGCTGTCTAGTGTATTTATTCCATTTTGGACCCTCAATTCTTATTTCTTCATTCATAGAGTTGCTTTTCTTGGAGGGAAGCATACAGACGGACAAAACAGCTGTCCCACAGCTCTTTTATTTTGCTTGTTAGTTGCTCCAACTGGGGGGACAGAGGTGTGCGAGAGCCTGTTGCATGGGCCCGTTACTCCCTCTGCAGGCAAGAGCCTGCTACTTTGGTTTGGAGAGCCACCATGACCTCTCTGCAGTGTGGGGCGCTTCAGGTCTTGAGGAGGCGCTGCTGGAATCAACAGGTGTCCCTCAGTGTACAGCAGTACCTCTATCTATCCCAAAATCTAAATCGGAGTAACAAGAAGTCGAATTATATGGGTACCTCATGAATTTTACTTCCATGAAATGGGAACTTTAGGGCAAGCAGCCAGCATATGAGGGGATGTACAGGTAAGCTGTATGCTTACTGGTAAAAGAAGAGAATTATACAAAGGAAGCGTGGGTGGAGGTTGGCTTGAAAAAGCAATTAAGTCTTGTGGGCACATCACCTACAGAATCAGGTGTGTGTTGGTGATAACGGCTTGCTTGGAACAGCTGCCTTAATGTTCTACATCTGGATTTGTTACTGAACTACCATGTGCTGCTGCTGGAGGCAGAGTGCATGTCCTCAACTGAAAGGTGGACGTAATGAAGCCTTGCAAATGTCTAAGAAAAATCTAAGTCTAGGAAAAAAGACAACAAACTTCCAATGCATGCATTTTAGAGGGGTTAAAAATACATTCTTCTGCCTGCTTTGCATCTTTATCTTTCATCTTTATTTATTTTGCAAAATCTCCATGGTAGGAAACATATTGGAGGAAAAAGTGAGGGAGCAAAACATCAACCATGGTTTTTGAATAATTAGTGAATGCTTTCTGATAGGAAGTAGCTCATAAACCAGTAAGAAATTTAAAAATGAGTATTTGGACATTAAAGAATTCTGGGTCTCCTAAGCGTGTTTGGCTGAACAGTCTGCAAAAAAAGCAGAATGAAACATTTGCATTTGCTAAACTACTCCCATAGAATCAGACATGAATACCATGTTTAGAAAACAGTAAATGCTCATGTTACAATAACTTCACAGCACCATTTATGTTGGGAGGGTCCTCTCGAGATCATCTCTTTCAACCTCACTGCTCAAGCTGGGTCAACTAGAGTGTGTTTTTCAGGCAACCTCTCTGGGCAACCTGTGCCAGTGTTTGACCATCCTAACATTAAAAAATTGTTTTCTTGTGTTAAGATGAAATTTTCTGGTTTGTTTTGTTTCAGGTTTTTTAGTTTGGTTGGTTGGGTTTTGTTTTGATTTGTTTGGGGTTTTTTAGTTTGTGTGCATTGCCTTATCCTTTCAATGGGCACTTCTTAGAGTCTGGCTCCTTCAGCTTAATTCCCACCCATCAGACATTAGTACAAATGGATAGGATTCCACTGAGCCTTTTCTAGACTAGACAGTCTCAGTTCTTTCAGCCTCTCCTCATATGATAGATTCTCCATTCCCTTAATCACCTTTGTGGCCCTGTGATGGACTCTCTCTAGTAAGTCCAGCTCATTCTGGTACCAGGGAGCCCTTGAGCTGAGATTCAGCATTCCAGATACAGCCTGATCAGCACTGAATAGAGGTGCAGGATCACCTCCCTAGACAGTCTGGCAATAGTCTTCCTAACATTGGCCTTTTGGGCTGCGAGGGTGCATTGTTGGCTTGTGGTCAGCTTGTTACCTACCAGGATCCCAAGGGCCCTCTTGGCAAAGCTGCTTTCAAGCTGGTAGACACTGAGGATGTGCTGGTGCCTGGGGTTGTTCCTCCTGAGGTGCAGGACTTGATATTTTCCCTTTTGAGCTTGTGAGATTTCTCTCCAACCACTTCTCCAGCCTGTCAAGGTAGTACTTCAGGAAGGTGGCACAACCATCTGGTGTGTCAGCCACTCCCTCCAGTTTTACACTGTCTGCAAACTTTTTGAGGGTGTACTTCAATTTCTTGTGGAGGGTGCGTTCCCCACCTTTTTTGTGTGGAAATGTAAGCTACTTCCCTCCAGGCATTACCTCTTCTCCTTTCTTCCTACTCATGAAGTTTTGTGTTGCTCTATGTGATTTTGCACTATTATTAGTCTACATCTTATGGACAAATAATTTTCATCTTACTGTAAACTACAAACTTGAAAACACTGGATGGCCTTAGTGTTGCAGAAACGTTAGGGGCTAGAAACAGTATTTTCATCAAATAGTGTCAGCAGGGATTGAGGAAACTAGACTTTATTGCTAGTATCTCAAAAGACAAATAACCTTTTCCTCTGTGCTGTTTGGTACAATGGGGAAGTGCCAGTGCAAGAAGATACTCCCTACAGGAGGGGACTGGCCACATGATTTCATGCTCAGCAGGCAATGGTGACAGCAGGCTGACTTGCAGCCCAAACCCTTCTGCCTGCTGGTAGGTGAGGGCTGATTACAGAGGACATGTAGCATGGTGAAGCAGAGCTGAATGCCATGTGAATTCATCACACCAGGCAGGTGAAGTCTGCTGTAAGCTTGATCTCCACATATTCCTCCTCTTCCTTACCTTACTGTGTTTCTTTTCCCTGGGAATGTAAGATCTCAGCACCACCAGGTTTCCTTGTCTCCAATTGCCCTTCTATCTCACCGTTCTTTAATCTGTTAAGGTATTACAAAGAAGGTATAGTTGGCATCAGTACTACTAACATCCACTTCTGTGCCTGCATTCCTCCTGCTGCATTTCTGGTAAGGTGCTGTGTCAGAGGAGACGAGTTTGGCAAATGCACAGTCCTAGATGGTAGATGAGCTCGTGGGATCTTGTTGGTTCTCACAGTGCAGAGCAGTCTCAGTATTACTTCAGTGTTTTAACAGAAAACTAGCTAGTTAATTGAGAAACCAAAATTGATTTCCCTGAGGAATTTGCCACCTTGCTGGCGCAGCAGAGACTCTGCCTCTCAAGATGTATGTAACAAGGTGTTTAAGAACTTGGACACACTTTCATTTAGCAAACAGCTGTGGCTTAAAATGCTATTGCCTTGCTACTTAAGTAAGCTGCAAGACTTCACACTGAAGCAGATGAGGAGGCCAAATGCATTCTCTTTTGCCAGTTTGGGGGTGGAAGCAGTTAGCTTCTCTAGGGGGATGGTAATGTCTTAAACCATGGCCGGTATTTGATAATGAGCACATGCCTAAACCTTCAATTAGCCAGGGACTCACAAAATCTTAAATGGAAGTAAAGTGACAGAGTGAGTGCTCTGGTTTAACTTTAGCCATACTTAGGATGGGGTAAAGATACTGATTTCAGTGCTTTTAAATGAAGAATGGAAAATGGTGCAAAAACAGATCAGGATCAGAGCAGGTATTTATCCCTTTTCATTTCCACATTTGTACCTGTAATAGCCCTTAGCTAAGTGTTCCAGTCCGCAGTTGACTAAACAAATTCCTCTCATCAGTTCAGAAGTTGCTTAGTATTTTATGTTGTAAAATATTAATGTATTTTTTCTATACTGAATCTGTACTGGGTAAGATGTTGCTGGCTCAGATTTGGGCAAGAAATTCTGCATTTTAAGTATCTGTAGACTTAAGTCTAATAGTCATAGGCTCAAGTGAGGTTTTTGGCCAAAATATGCTTATAGAAAAGATGTGAAGAGGTGGTATAGTGAGTTACTGAATTGAAAAGCCAGCTGCACTTGTGGCAAGATAAGAATCATGAGACATCCTCAGTAAATCTGAATAAACATCCCACAATATTTGAGTAGCAACAAAATGATGTGGACGTTAATCCCTCCTGAGTCCTATACACAATGTATTTCTGGCCTGCAAAATCTAGGATTATGTATCAGCATGGGTTTAAGACTACCAGCTTTAAGTATTGATTATTTTTCTTTTAATTGAAATTAGGAGCTCTATCACCTTTCTAAGGTAGTGTGCCATCCTAACAGCTGAAAAAACCAAACACCATGGTTCAAGTATTAACGTGCTAAATTTGCATTTCAACTAGAAGCATCTTGTGTTGAAATTGTAAAATGATGATGGCTAATTTGTTTGCCAGGATTTAGACAAGCTTCTGGGAAAACAGTTGCACTTTAGCTAAGAGAAGCAGGATATATTGTACTTCGTGGTGCCTCTCAGCTCTGAGGCTGCAAGACTAGCGGAATTCACGAAAATCTTGGTATAGAGCATTCCCAATTCACTATGCTTCCCGTTTACAAGCACGGTATAGACAGCTGAAGAGTTGGGAGAGCACTGCCAGAGCTCTCAAGGGTTGCAAGGGTTAGGTTGCTGTGATAGTTCACTGGCTGTGGCACATTAATTCTCCTTTCATTTTAAGAAGAAAGTGGTTAAAAACTGGGGAAAGAGAACTTGGTTGTCTTTTATAAAAGCTGAAGCCTCTCTGTCCTTTAGGGTCCACTGGTTATGCAACTCCACCTCCCACTTTGTAACTGTAATCTGTCCCCAGGTAACAATCGTCAGATAGTAATGACTTGTGATCATTGTTTATTGGCCTTTGTGAAACTAGTTGGTGGCCTCACCAGTCACTAACTTGTCATTATTTATTATTATTGCAAATCACTTAATGTTACTTGTTTACAGAGCATTTGCAAACATGGGTGATGGTGTCCGTGAGCTGTTATCCTATGGATTTGTTCATCCCCTTGTGTTTGTTTGCCTCTTAAATGCTTTAGAGCAAATAAAAGGTTGTAATTAAATCTTGTTTGTGGGATTGATTCATAGTTACTGCTGAGCATAGAAATATTGACATCAATTAAAATAGAAAAGAGGAGGAGTTTAGGCCATTGAGGATGTGCCTCCAAGAGGTATGTAGAGGGGGCAATTTTGATGAAAACAGTGTGATTCATATTAGATATTGAAGATGGGTTATAGGAAAAGACTTTCTATATTCAATAGGAAGTTAATCTAAAGATAGGACTACTACTAAAGAGAGCCCGTGGAGCCTGGATAGCTCTGCTCTGCATGCTCAGTGATGCAGAGTTGACATCACCATCATTTTGGTAGGGTGTACATTAAGCAGAGGGGTAGACTAATATTGTACTGTGGTTTGGGGCCCAAAAACTGCTTAAAATGGTCCCATTTTTTCCACTCAGTTCATAAAAAAAAAAAAAAACCCAACAAAAAAAACCCCTAAAAATGCGAGTCTGGGAACAGAGCTCTTCAAAGTTTCAAAGGATAGAGCAAGGATGTCAGCTGATTTTTAAGTTTCTGTTTAGCACCTGATTCAAGTATGTGCTACATTACATAAAGATAGTTCAGATGCTAGACACCCTGCAAAGGTTTTAAGACTGTTCCATCATTTATTACTGTGTAAAATCTTATTTACTCAATTTGTTTCATTTTTCTCATGTGTAAGTGAAGAAAATATTTACTTTGTTCAAAAGTGGTTTCTGAGGCTGAACTTAATTCATATGTGTAACTAGTTTTGGTGTTTGGAAGGTGCCATACAATCATTACTTATTAATAGCAGGACTTGCAGAAGCAATGCATTATTTATATTATGTTATCTGTGGAAGACTTGCAACTATTTTCTTGTGTTTGGACTAGAAATGTTGAAAAGTGTGGTCAGCTGACTTCATTCTTCTTTGTACTATACCACCAAACATGTAATGGAAGATTATTCTTTAAATGGCGCTACATTGTTAGTTATTTTCCTTAAACCAATGGGTAAAAGAATGTAAAGTTAAGACTTTAGATGTGGCTTTGACTTCAGTGTGATGGCTGGATATGATCTATTGACTAAGACAACGTGTGGAGCATGCAGTTAGCCAGGATAGATATGAAGACCCATGTTGTTCCAATATAAAGTATTTCCAGGCTTTTCAAAGCTAGAGTATATAGAGTTTCTCCCTGATAATTCATTCAACCATTGGGATTTCTTTCATTGCAGAGTGGGCTTAAAGCTTGGCCCACTGAACTCTTCGGCAAACTACTGGGATGTCTGTCGAAGTGAAGGTCACCCTCAGAGAGATTTAGTGCTGCTCTATACTCGCCAATCCCCATGGCCCTTTCAGAGAGCTGTGTTCCCATTGAGTCTTTGCAGCCACCTCAACTCCTCTAAAGGGGGTTTCAAATGATGTGGAGAAAAGAAAAAACCCACACAGCATATTGAAATTAATGCTGACAATGTCAACGTCAATTTATGCCATGCATGCATGAGGAATAGAGGACAGAGTGATGATGCAGAGTGCGGTGTTTCCTACATCCCATTCTCCTAGAGCACCTGAAGAAGGGCTGCCATAGCAGCATGGGATCATAGCACAGAGACAGTGCTCTCTCTGCCTAAAATGGCTATTTTGCAGCCTCTTGCACAGATGGGGTCATTCAGATGGACAGAAAGTTACTGCACATGAAGCTGACTTAGTTCAGCACAACTGCCATTAGGGTATATTTGAAAAATAATTAAGAAGGATTCATGAGCTGTGTGGTTCAGTTGATACGTTGGAGGGAAGGAATGCCATCCAGAGGGATCTTGACACGCTTGTGAGGTGGGCTGATGCCAACCTGATGAAGTTTAACCATGACAAGTGCAAGGTCCTACACCTGGGTCGGAGCAATCCCAGGCACAGCTACAGCTTGGGCAGAGAAGAGGTTCAGAGCAGCCCTGTGGAGAAGGACTTGGGGGTGTTGGTCAATGAAAAAATGAACATGAGCTGACAGTGTGTGCTCGCAGCCCAGAAAGCCAACCATATCCTGGGCTGCATCAAAAGGAGCATGACCAGCAGGTCGAGGGAGGTGATCCTGCCCCTCTCCTCTGCTCTTGTGAGATCTCACTTGGAGTATTGTGTGCAGTTCTGGTGTCCTCAACATCAAAAGGACATGGAAGTGTTGGAACAAGTGCAGAGGAGGGCCATGAGGATGATCAGGGGACTGGTGCTCCTCCCATATGAAGATAGGATGAGAAAGTTGGGGCTGTTCATCCTGGAGAAGAGAAGGCTGTGTGGAGACCTCATAGCAGCCTTCCAGTGTCTGAAGGGGGCCTATAGGGATGGTGGGGAGGGACTCTTCATGGGGGACTGTAGTGAGAGGACAAGGGGTAACGAGTTCAAACTTAAACAGGGGAAGTTTAGATTGGATGTAAGGGAAGAAGTTCTTTACTGTAAGGGTGGTGAGGCACCAGAATGGGTTGCCCAGGGAAGTTGTGAATGCTCCATTGCTGGCAGTCTTCAAGGCTGGATTGGACAGAGCCTTGGGTGACATCGTTTAGTGTGAGGTGTCCGTGCCATGGCAGGGGGTTGGAACTAGATAATCTTAAGGTCCTTTCCAACCCTAACTATTCTATGATTCTATGTACTTCATGAATAGAGTTCTGCTACTAGTCCCAGGTATGTCAAAATCGAGGTTTGTGAGCAATAATAAAGAATGCCTCTGATATTTTTTTGGTTATCATTGCTAATGCTATACAAATCTCCAACCCAGCATAATCTGGAGAACTGAATGAAAAGGTAGGACCTAAGCATTTTAAGGGAATTCTGACTCTGGTACTCATGATCATGAGTAAGTGTAAGGTTATACACTTTGTGTTTTACTTCTGGATTAAAAATAAGTAAATAAATGAAAATGAAGTATTTTAGCTGCATTGTCAGATGATAAACCAACTGAAGTCAGGAGGAGTCTGGTTTGGCTCAGTAGAAGTGTACTCTGTACATATAGTTCTGAAACTCAGAACTGCACATGCAGGACAGTGAACCTGAGATTCACATATTTATTATAATGTTTTAATTTTTTTTCCCTGTAGAAAAGATAATTCTGGCTGCAAAATGGGTGTAATATTATTTGAAACCATTCTAACTTGAGGTGATTTAGGGTGCAAGTTGATTATTGAAAAGATTTGGGTTGCAGATCTGCTGGTTTATGTTTTTGTAGACAGCTGTGCATTTTTAAGAAGTATTTTGAAGTTCGGATGAGAAACTGATGGGATAAAATAGTGACTCAGGCTGTCAAAAGCAAACAAAAAATCATCTAACAGGTATACATGCAAGTTTTTTTTATTATTGCAACATCTGACTCATGATTTCGACTATGCATTCTGCTAGGCTCAAAGTTTCCTCACACAAAGAGAGAGCTCTATGAAACAACTGTGCTTCAAACCATTTTAGTTCAATTGTAGTAACAGGTTTTAGAGTTTAAATCATTAACAACCTCTATGTGAACTTTTATCCAAATGACTGCAAGTCACAAAGAGAGCACTTCTCTTACATGAAGTACCTTTTGTGCTTTAGTGAGACCAAATCCCTCTTCTATTTTTTTCCACCGACCTTCATGTATGTCTTTGAAGAAAGATGTGTGATTTGTGAAGTAATCAAAGTATGTATCAGTTATTGAAAACTGCTGTCCTGGCTTCATAATGCTGGCTGGAATTGCTTCAGGATAAAACTTCATATACCTGCATTATGGCGAGGGGCGGAAGTAAATTTTAAAAGTCCAGATTGCTGTGTGCATTGTGGAAGTATCATGTAGCAGTTAAATCAACCATTAGGGGTGACCTAATCTTCATTTCCTCCTCTCCCCACACTCACAGACTTCTCAAGGAGTTGTGATTTCCATGCTGCTCACATTCTTTCCACTTTTTAAAACCTGTACTAGAAATTGGCAGCACCTGGTTCTAGAACAGTGTACCCACATGCTTACTTGCCCATCTTCCTTTCTTGCTTATTTTGTATGCTTAATTTGGCATGGAGGGAGTTCTGTGTAATCACCTTCTCCCCCCCCCCCCCCCCCCCCCCCCCATTCTGAAGTTGAGTTGCAATAAGCCCATCCGGCTCCTGTGCTTTGTGAAGGAATAGCTGAACACATCCAAGAAATTCAGCGGGGATAGCTTTGCACTGGTACGATTTTCCTTTTCTAACACATGAAAAGAAAACGTCTTAATTTTTTAATTTTTTTAAATTTTTTTTAAGGGTTGATGTTACTATTTTCTTTCCGACCAGAAATGAGGGAATCGGAGTGCGAAGACCCACAGATATCCTCCTCCCTACTTCCCATACACATCCCCTTTATGTTTGTAGAAGAGCGAATCTGAGAGGTGCAGGACAGGGGCAGCGTATCCTCCGCCCGGACCCCGCCGCCGCGCAGCGCTGCGCCGGAGCGGGGACACCTTCCCCTTTGCTCTGCGTGTGCCTGTGTCTGTGCGTGCCCGCCCGCCCGCCGGGGCGTGTGTGTGTGTGTCCGTGTGTCCCTGCCTGCCTCCAGCCGCCCGCGGGCGAGCCGTGAGCGCCGCCGCCGCCGCTGCCCTTTGATCCCGGCGTTAGTGTTAGTTAGGGGCCGGGAGGCGCGCGGGGCGCAGCCCTCGGCACCGCCGCGCCAGCTCTCGCCCCGGCACGGTGCCCGCTCGCCCGCCGGGAACACATCCCCGGCCGCTGAGGGATACTGCGACCGGGGACAAGCCAGGTGCACGACCGGGTTGGGGGGGGGGGGTGGGGGGGGAGAGGAGAGGGGAAAAGAAAGAGAGAGGGGGAGAGGGAGCCCTTCGCGGTGGCTCCAGGAAAACCGGCTTCAGACCCCGTTCCCCCGGCGGAGAGGGAAAACCCGCCCCGGTTAGCAGCTCCCCGGGGGCCCCGGCTTTGTGCCTGTCTGTGCCCCCCCTTCTCGGTCGTATTTGATCTCCCGTTAAACCAAGGAGGAGAATGTGAAAAAAAGGGGAAAATGCCCAGGAGGAAGCAGGAGCAGCCCAAGCGCCTCTCTTCACGTAAGTGCCCCCTCTTTTTGCCATTTTCTCCTTCCTTCTCTCCCCGTCTCCTTCCCCTCTGCAGCCGCCTCCGCCGTTTCGTGCATTAGTTTAGGGTTACAGAGGTGAAACTGACAAAGACACAGCCTGGGTTATTCCTCTTTTAGGTCTGAGCTAAGGCAGCCATGTTGGTGATGAACAGCCTTGTGCCCTTTTAATTTTTCCTCTCTCTCTCCTTTCCCCCCTTCTTTCTTCGCGTCTCTCGCCCTTTCCTCCCTCTCCCTCCCCTTGCCCGTGATTGTGCATTTGCTGGGGGGGGGGTGTGGGGGGGCCGGGGGGGCGGTGTGGGTTTCTCTTTGGGGCCGGAGGGAGGGGGTGATCTGTTTTATTGGGGTGGGGAGGGGGGCTAGCACCGGAGGAGAGGGCGGCGAGAGGGGAAGCGGCTGCTGGCGTCTTGTGCGGAACCAGCCGAGAGGTCCGTCCCCGGCTAAAGGTTGCGGCTGGGCTGGGCGGCCCGGGAGAGGGGGGAGGTGGGTAGAGGCTGTGGAGGGGGCTGCCGGCGGCGGGAGCACCACACACCGACCCCACGGGCACCCCGTTAGGGGGCCGGGGCCGCCGGCGGCGGCGGCGGCGGGGGAGGGGTCGGCGGGGAGGCAGACCGTGGCAGGCGAGGTCCCTGCAGAGCAGGGAGAGGCGGCGACGGGCTCCGGGCTCCTCCTGGCCGCAGTGAAACGAAGGGTCAGGCGAGACTCAGGCTTCGGCGGCGCTGCCCCAGTCGAGAGCAGCAGAGCACAGGGCTAAAGTGCATCCGATCCGCCGCCTGCGGGCACCCCGTGAGCGCGCACACACACGCATATACAACATCCCCTGACACAGCTCACCCTGCACTGCTCCTCCTCGCACCCTCCCCCCTCCCTGCCTATTTTCTCCCCTCTTCGTAAAACAGTTAACTTTTCTCCCGCTCGCTCTCCCCCCTTCTCCGTGTATTCAGCGCTGGGCGGCTATAGAGAGGGAGGCGGAGGGGAGGGGAAGGAACCTAAAAATACCCTGCCCCTGCCTGGCCTCAGGGTTGTTTTAAGGAGAGCGGGGGGTGGATGGAGGGGTCATTTGTCTGGCTCTGGCACATCTGCTCGGAGCGTGCCTGCAGCCCCTCCGCCCGGGCTAGGGGCAGGGCGCTAGCTGAGCCACCGGTGCTAGAGCCCGGCTCGGTCACCGGGAGTTCACCGGGGTGGCCCCGGCCCCGGGGGCCGCCGCTGCAGGCGGAGCTCCGCCCGTCTCCCCTCCGCTATGCGGGCGAGGGGGCTGGGGCAGTTCCCTCACCGCCACTCGGGCCGGGGTGTGTGTGTGTGGGTGCCGGTGCAGGGTGCCGGTGCGGGGGGCGGCACTTGCAGCCCCGCAGGCATTTCTCTCTGCTTTTCCTTTCCGCCGGAGTCAAAGGCTTGAGTTGTGATGGGGTTTTCCTGGGGGGGTGTGTGTGGGGGGAAGGATGGAGGGGTTTTTTATCCCTCTTCCTCTCCCCTCGCTGTTTGCCCCCGCGCAGCCCTTTGGCGGTCCGCCCGCTAGAGCAGCCAAGCTGGCGGCCCCGGTGCCGGCCGGGGAGGCGGGCACGGGGAGGGGACCGCGGCGGGACCGCGGCACCCGCCTCTGCAGCGCCCCGGCCCCGGCGCGGCGGGAGGGGGCAGGGGCCAAGCCCGGGAGCGCAGGGCCTTGCGTGGCCGTGGAGGGGCGTTTCGGGGCGGGGGGGGGGAGCGGCAAACGCCGCCGCTCGGCTTACCAGAACCTCCGTGGGAGCGGGAGGCGGCGGGGCGGACGTTGCGGCCGGGCTCGGCGGCTGACCTTGCCCTCGCCCCCGCCCCGGTGCGGCTGCCCTCCGCCGGCCTCTCGGGCCGACATCAAACCTGGGCTCCATTTTAGCTCGCTCAGGCGTGCCGCTCCCGTGCGCGGCGGCGGGGGCCTGCCTGCCCTGCCTGCGGGCTGCGGCGGGGGCTCCCCTCGGCCGCGACCTCCCGGCCGGCCGCGCCAGGGGAAGTCACGGCTGCTTCTGGGCCGCGGAACAATTGCCTTCATTGTGCGAACCGAGCTCTGTGCGTGTGTTATTTGTTTTGGTTTGGGGTTTTCTTTCTGCACGGCCTAATTTGCAGTTCTTTCGGGTTAATTTTTTAGTTCAATTCGTGGGAGTTTTTTATTTCCCCTGATGTGTGAAACACTCACATGCTGTATGTCCCACACAAGTGCTACTTTTTAATGGGGTTTATTTCTTTTAATTTCTTTCACAGCTACATTGCACTGGATCAGAAGCTGTTATTTGACAGTAATAGTAATAATATATTAGATAATTCAGGGAGAATTGCGGGAATACTGTTCTAGCCTGCAGTCCTGCAGGTTCAGGAAATGCCTTGTAATCCATTGCATTCAGTGTGCAAATTTTATAAATAGTGATTATTTTTATATTAGCAACATGTTGTTTTAATGGGTACTCAGTGTAAAATACATTTTTATTCTGCAGTTTCTACTGGTTTTAGGAGTACATTTCTTAGAGGAACTGTGTGTGTATTCCATTTTGGAATATTAGTGATGGCAGAAGAATGTGAAGTGCGCCATAAGCACCTGGAGAGAAGATGGCTAATACCATATTGACCCTTAACTCTGCCCCATTGTGGTTATCAAGCCATGATTCGCTCCAGAGTTATGTTACAGGTTGCTGCTGGTGTATGGATGCTCTCCAGTACACATTAACGATTTAGCATCTTACTGAACCTCTCTGTGATATTTTGGATTCTGTTATAATTGTTTGGGAAATAAGTAGTAAGATGTGGATACACAGAGTAACTTCCCAGTGTTGCACTGTAACTGAGCAAACATAACTTAGTCTGGCAAGTCCTGTGGACCCTAGTGTAGCGTAGGTAGGAAGCTTTCTTCTCAGCATCCCTAGGCCTTAATTAATTTCTTATAAATTGATATGTAGCCTGAAATGCACCTGAAGATGTGACAATATGCAGCTGCTGCTCACTGGGGCCCTGATTTTATATTTCCGGCCATTGACTTTAGAGGTAATTTCATAAAGGAAGACTGCATTGCCAAAACGCATGCTATGGTGAAGAAGTTCTTCATGCAAGAGTTTGGTAGAGATGTATCAGGCTGTTGTGGCTATTTAATGTAGTTTCAAGGCAGTTACTAGATACTGAAGCTTCGGTGGTTGAAGGAAAAAAAGAATTGATATTATTAGGTGTGGAATAATACCATGTTTTGGTGACATCTGCTTAAAAGGGCAGAGCTAAGGCTAAGCTTTCAGTTGTCTGAGTTGTTTACAGCATAATTTAGTTTGGAAGGGTCCTTTGGAGGTCATCTGCCCTAAGCTCCTGCTCGGAGCAGGACAAAGGAACCTCAGGGTTCAGTCAGGTGGATGTGCCCTTTGAGACTCTGGTATTAGCACATACTGTAAGTGGAGTTTCCGTGTGTAAAGAAGCCTGTGCTTGGGAGCTGTTTAGTCACAGATGTCAACAGAATGTCTTCACTCACACTCTGAAGTACAAGAAAAAGTGCATCCTTTTAAATTTAAGATACAAGTGAATGGGGAAAGGACTTTAGGAGTTCCTGGATAGGCAGTGTCTCATTTATAATCAAACTAAATACTATGGCAGTGTAGTCTCAGTTTGCAATGACAGAGCTAGGTCCGTATGCTTAAAATTTGCCCAGTGCGCAGTGTCTTATGATTACTTTTGGATGCAACTAACTTAGCCAAGTCAATTCATTTTCAATGGAATGTCTAAAGGAATTTTGCTTATTCCTTAGTGTGTTTTAGGGATTTTTTTTCCCCTTCAGCTACATAGAGAGTTTGTTTTTTTTTTTTTTCCCTCATCAGTTAGCATCAGAATCTTTAAAACTCTCTGTATAAATACAATTTTACCCTGGTTTTCTACTCCTTGTTGCCTTACTTTCCATTCTACCTCACGCTATTGTTTTCTCTCTGAGAATTCCTGAAAGTCCATTTCCTCTGAACTGCGCAAATGTGTTCTGGAAGAGTTCAGCCTGAAAAGTAAAAGTGCAAGGAAGTTTTGAGGTTCTCAAGTAGATGTTTTAAGATCTAGACCACTATATCATCCTAAGTGTAGCAATTGGTGCTCCTTGCATTTTGATTCTATTTCAGAGGCAATGCCGTTTATGAATGAATGCCACAATACCACCAAAGCTTGAATTTGTTACAGAGTAGCAGGCAGAGTTAACTGCTACATTGAGGAATCTGAACTACTGCTACTTTCTGAAGAATGTGTTTTGTGATGGACAAGCTGCAGTGGTGTTTCTATTTGGTTTATTTTGTTAAAGAAGGAGATGCAGAACTGATACGATGTTAGTTGCAGTATCAAAAGCTAGGTATGTAATAACGAGGGGCATAACTCTTGCTTTCATGGTCAAGTATAGTGTTAGATATTCCAGATACTGTGTTGAAGTGTTCAGCTGTTTCTGTACAGTAAAAAGACCCTTAAACTCTGTGAAGCTTTTTATTATGTTGGGGCTTTATTGCTGGATTGTATCATCAAAGTGTAAAGAAAATACTGTCAAACAAGTAAATTAACAGTGATTTAGAGCTTCCTCCTTTTTTATTTCTGCCGCTTGCTTCATTTGATACTTTCTGATAGCAAGAGAGGATGTGTTGGATGGGTTTTTCAAAAGACTTCCCAGTTTCAGAAAAGCCTTTACTGTCATTTGGCATTTGAAAGTTGCTTCCAAGACAAAAGGCTTTTGCCAGTAGCAGGAATTTTTCTCTTTTCATAGAGCTTATTACCTTACTAGCAGACATTGCATGTACAAGGGGAAGCTTTTAACATATTTTCTATTTACTGTTTTTAACCTCTTACCACTGCAGGGATCATGATATAGCTCATTGTCAACAAGAGGAGCCATGTAGGGAAAATTATTATTCTTAGTATGATTAGGTTAATAATCTCATTGCTATCATCGCAGTTGTCCTAGTGGTTCTGTAATGCACCTATCAAGTGAACAGGAGCCCTTTGGTGGATGGAATAACAGCCACAATATTCCACCTGAAAACACCGTTCTTTTTTGTCTCTCTCGTGATAGTGAAGTCATCATAGGCTTTTTGGAAATACCTTCTCCCTTTAAGGCATTTTTTTCTGATGTGTAAAGCCTGCAGTTTTAAGTTTCGTGAGTTTTTGGGGGGGTATGGGGGGTGTAGGGAGGAGGGAGGGAGGTGTTTCCGTTATACGAAGTCACTTGTATAAAATCATTCAATGATCAATGTCTAAATGCATTCAAGGGTAGACTATGTCTTAGTGTTGGTAAATGGTAGACTATATCTGATAGTGCTAAATATGAATAAAGCACACTGGCATGTAAATGGGACCGCCAAAGAGTCAGCATTGTGCTCATTAAGTTATTTAAGCCTTTAGGATCTTGTGAATTGGATTTTAGAGGGGGAGCAAAATATTATAGAACAAACCCACAAACTTTTAGTTGACCAGACAGGAAAACCTCAGGTAGAAGAATGGAATGGGAAATATAAGAACTTGGAGTCAGAATGCATTTTTACTTTGAAATTTTAAAAAGGATGAAGAAAGAATATGACTTAATCTTTGTAACAGGGTGATTGTTGTCTTTTTCATATGTAAGAAGGCAGGAGTAGGAGGAATTAAGTTTAGAAAAAAAAGAAGAGCCAGGAGAAGCTGGCTGTTCAAAGTAAAGTATTAGTAATTTCCTATAATTTAATCAGACCAGATCCCAGAGCAAGATAATGAGAGCATGACCTACAAAAGAGGACTTTTTGGAAGTTAAAAGGGTTTCTAACATGAAGCTTCACAAGGCATATGATTTGTCATGAAGCACTGCATAGAAGACTTTTTTTTCTTTCACGTTGCAAAGAAATCATAATATAGACATTAGTTCAGATGGCTGGGGAGAGCTAATGTGGCCTACGCCTGGAATCTTTTTACAGCTGTTGAAGTACTCCAGAGTTATGCTTGAAGAGTGTCTCTTCTAAACAATCTTTTGTCCTGGTTTCTAGCATACCATTTTTTTGCTCATAATTGGCTATTCATGGTACCTGATTTGTATCATTTGGGTTTATGCATACAGAATCATTCAGGAATTGTGGGGACTGAAGTATTGTGTGTTTTACAAAAATATCAATATGTAAACACTCTTGACTACAAAGTAGATGGTAGTATGTAGTAGAATCTAATTTTCAAGGAGGTGGGGGGAATTTGTCTCTCTTTCTGCCCCCCAAAGTAAAACTTGTTATTCCACTTAAAATATTTTCTATGAAGCCTGATATGGGCATGAAGAATGGTAAATGATATTGGGCTGAAGGAAAGAAAAAACCCACAACAACTCAGAAAGGTAGATAATAACCCTTTCCCCAAAGATTTTTTTATTTTAATGTAGTTTAATAATAAAAGTCAGACTTGACCCATTCTTCAGTAGAAGGGATGCGTGCTGCAGGGTGCAGTCAGCATGGGTTCTGCACACATACACATCATTGTGGTTACTTTAATGAAGGATTCAGCAACCTGTATTCATAAGCTCATGTGAAAACTAATCTTTTAGTATTTTTTTTTTTTTTTGCAATCCTAACTTAGGGTCACAATTATGGAAGCATTATGCTCGCAAAGACAATTTTTCTTTTCCTTACGTACCTTTAGTACATGTACGGTTGGTATCCTCTTTGGTCAAGTGCTCAGTCTGAGCCTGTCAGATTAGTAGTTAACTTTATTCCTTCAAGTTTCTCCTGCTTTTGAAGGGATTTCCTGCTTGTTGTGTAATTAACTGAGCAGTAGAATCCCAAGCTAAGCCTAACACTAAGACAAGCTTATTCTGTTTTGCTGGCTAAGAATTCACAGAGTCCAAGTTTGATTATTTGGGAAACATGAAAGAGTTATGGGGAATATTTTTGAGAAACATGCAATAAGGAGAGAAAAATGGGGCTACATAAATAGTCCTTTCCCTCCTTCTTTTCAGTACTTAGGCAGCAGGGATGGAAGCTGGGGGGGAAGAATGACCTGTGCTAATTGTACAGTAGACCAGGAGAGACATGTTTTCATGCTGTTTTCAAGACCGATGATTTAGCTGCTGTTTAGAATCAATCATGTTAAAAATGAAAGGGTTACTAAGTGATAGAGGTCTTGTAATGAGTGGTTTAATCAGCTGTTTCAGAAAGCAAAATCAGGTTCCAAACATCTGCACTGTTTCATTTATCTTATTTGGGATGCTCTCCCACTGGGGTAGAAATAAAATTTTTGAAGCAACTCAAAGCAAGCTATGTCATCATCCCTTTGAATTCTGTGTGGTTCCTACCTCTAGGGATTCCCTTCCTCAAGAAGGGTTTGTAGCTCTGCTTGCCCTCATCTGGGGTTTGCTGCTTGGATGCATTTTTCCTCTGTTGTGGGGCTTTCTATGCAGGTGCAAAGAATTCTTTTTCCCTGTGTAGTCTTTTTATCTCAAAGTTTCTGTAAGGGAGAAGATTTGGTAAAAGCTTACTTTAAAATTACAACTTCCTTTTTAAAGTGAATAGTTTGGACATGTCCTGGATCTTGGTGCCTGTTAGAATCTGTAAGATGCTGTATCAGGACAAAAAGGAAAATTCTGATGAATTCTTAATAAATGGCAAGTAACTTTTAGAAAATTGCATTAAAAGAATTGATGGCTTTAACAAGTGTGTATTTAGTTTAATGAGTGATCCCCATGTGTTTCCATTAATGAACACAAATTCTTTGCAAGCTACTTTGAGACTTCACTTTGACTTGTGTAGTAGTGCAAATAATTACCTCAAAAAAAAAAGTCTTAAAAATTAAAATAAGAGATTTTCTACAGCTAGATGATCATACGTGAAAAGTAGGTAGGGAACAAAGAGGGTGGCAGGCAAGTGGATTTAGATAGCAGCTGGTGCTGTAGCTGTTTGTGTTTGCTTTCCTGAAGCATAGCCAGAGTCTCTTCCCTTATAGACTGCTGTGCCAAATCTAGATGTGGCAACTAGTGACTGAGGACCCATTTCTTTATCTGTGTTTGGAGGAGAGCTTCCCCTTACCTATCTCTGTATTTCTAGCACTTTGAGGCCATGAAGAGCTCTTTTCAGGCACCAGTGCAGGCTTAACAGCTGAGAGCTGCTCTAATTTTTACTGCCCCCAGGCTCTCACCCTGCTCCAAGTTCTGGAAGGGAAGGGCTGACATAATCCTTTTGTCAATTCTGTATTGCCAAAGGGAGTTCTTTGCACTGCAAATAACTCTGAAGGGGGCTCTTCTGCCCACCTTGAGGTACTTTTACATTGCCCATAAGGTCTAAATAGACTTCACCATAATTGTTTATATTGTCTTCCTGCACAGTGCTGTGCCACATTGAGATAACAAAGCAAGCTCTAAATAAGCTACCCTGTGTATGAGAGGCAGTTATCACAGCAGTCTACCCAGGTTAATTCAGCTATAATACTTCTGGGTATACACAAGCTGGCTCAGATATCACTTCATAGCACTGCGATATTTGGTAAAGACATACTGTCATGAGAATCAGAGTTGTTGTCTTTGAAGGCATTTACTGGCCTGCATAAAAAGTCTTGGTAAAGCCCACAGAGTTTTTGGCCAAGAAATGCACTTTGAAAAAGTAAAATCAGATCCCACTGTCATTGTCACATTTGTTTGTTCAACAGAAAAGCCAACAGTGGAATGGGCATGAACATGAAACTTCCTCTTTATAGCTTTTAGCAATTCCTCTGCATCTGAATTTTATGTAGATTTTTAGGCATAATATAGAAGCAGGTTGCTGCTGGTTTTGCTGTGTCTGTGCCCTAAGTAGCTATAGAATTAGTTTCTTGTACTGAGAGCTCGGCACAGAATCCTAAATCTCTTTAAAATAAGATAAGGTTTGAGCAATGCCCACCTTTTATTCAGTGCTTCCGCATTAATTATATGACCTCTGACTTGTCTTAAGGTTGAAAGCTGAGGCAGTGCCTTAAACACTGTATCTAGGAGCAAGGAGTACCTATTCCATATGGAAAGGTCTGCTTCTGTGTGTTCGCCTACCACCACGAGTAGCTTCCTAATCCTCTCTTATTTGGCTTTGCTTGTTAACCCCAAGCAATCCTCTCAGGGACCGGGAAGGCAGCTGTCTTTGGTAGCAAACACAGCACGACAAAACAAACACTTCTTGAAGCTTTCTTTAGATATGGTACCATAATATCATCCTTGTGGAAGGAATTAGAAACACAGAGAATATAATTTGCTATGTTTTAATCTGACTTTGAGAGAGAGGAAAATATTAAATTATAGGGAACTCAATTCCTGTGACACTTACAGGAAGGAATAATTTAAGTATCTGAAACCTAAACCTTTTGTTTCCAAACCAGTTGCAAAGCAAATGTGCATGAAGCATCTCAGGTGAGTAATGGGGCAGAGTAAAATGGTAAATCGGGATCACATTATTTACCAGAATAGAGCAGGAGAAGCTGCATGTAGCAAAAATAAACAGAAACTAGTCAAAACCAAAGGAGATCTTTGTTGAAGCAGGTATGCTGGTCTGATGTCACCTTCTGTGGTTGTATATTGCCCTATGTATGGTTTGTGAGCTCCTCCTCCCTTCGCTTGTGACCCCTTAATAGAAGTTGTAAACACAATAGGGATAATAAAAGGAACTGTCGCAGCTTGATTTGAGGATTCCTATGTTTTATTTGTTGCAGCCGACATATTAAGGTGACATAGGTTTCTAGCTGATTTTGTTTCTTTTACTTTATGATCACTGGAGCAACCTTCATAAATGTGTTCTAAAACAGCAAATCCATATATTAAAATTCTAAGAGTCGATGTTTTGAGTGGTTAGTCTGGGGTTTTCTCTTTCTGTATGTTAATAAAAGGGAAAGAAAGTTTGAAGTATTTGCTGTCCCTACCTTTCCAACTTCAGTATTTAGATAATTTAAGATGAATTCACTGAGTTACACTTAACATTTTTTTTAACCTAGGACTTAATGTTTATTATCAGCCATGGGCCAGCTTCACAGCCTTCCTCTCACTTGCACTGCTAGGGTGAGGCAAATGTAATGGAAGTTGCATGGCCTTCCCAGGTGAGGCTTCTCATTGCATGGGGATGTTCCTAGGAAAGAAATAATACTGTAGTTTCATACACCTTGACATCACTGCAACTTAGAATAGACTGTGAATCAGAGATGGAAAGAGTCAAAGATGAAGCCACAGCTGGAACACACTTGGATCTACTTACTGGTAGTTAACAGCCATTTCCAGCTGCTGTTGATAAGGCAGTCTCCTGGCTGAGGCCAGGTTAGAAAACACAAGGGGGTATTGGAGTGCTGTACAGGCTCTGTTCCTTCTTTTCCAAATACTCACATGTCACACAGAAGAGAACCTGGCCCCCACATGTAAACTAAACAGAAGTGTCTGAATTATTAACTACGTAGTGGTAGCGGTTCTTCCGAATCGAGTGGAATGAATTGCTTTTGCCAGAATGCCACTGGGGCTGTTGGGAAGTTGAGCTGTCTTATTCATGCCCAGAGAAGGAAATAATGAGCTGACCAAAAAAGCCAAAGTAGGCATAGGTCAGAATGTACAACAGTACATCATATCATCAAGGCAGGCAAATGCAACCACTTCTTTGACAGTTTTCAGACTCCAGATTTTTTTTTATATGAAGAGCAGCCAGCCTCCTGCAGCAATAAAGACACAGAGAGATGGAGAGAGAAGCTGTGTTCTTCCTTTCTTCCTTAGAAGCTAGCTGGGTTAACTTTGTGCTCAGGAGATGAAAACCTCCCTTTGGCAAACAAGAGTTTTTCTCTTGCCTTTTTACTGGTGCTGTTAAGTTACAACTGTGTTCTTTGGAATGGTTTTTGGGTCCAACAGTTCTGGACTGCAATGACAGAACTGCTGGGGTTGTATGATGTTTTTGGGGAAGTTTGGAGCCTTGGCAGGGCAGTTTACAGACATGAAATCTCCAGCTCTTTTGAGTTCCTGTTTTTGTTTTTTCCTGGGGCTCAACAGGGAGTTATCTTCCGAGATTCTTCGCACCTATTGGGAGAGCTTCACAGCTTTTTTTTTTTTGGCTTCAATCCTTTTGTAGTGCTACCATACTGAAGAGGACTAGTTTTCTTCCTTTTTCTCCAAAACCACTTGTGATATAATCGCTGCTTTTATCACTGATAAATCTTCTCTTTTTTCACCCTTTGCCAGTCAATATTTATGGTAAGTTTTCTAGACCAGCCAGAGAACATTGGTCAGGAAAGGTAGGAAAGTAGAGAAATACCCATTTTTCACTTTGGTGATATCACTGCTTTATCAGTGTCACTCCCTGTAGACTACTGGCAGTTTCAGAAGTTAATAGAATGAGAAGTTATTTGGAGCTGGTTCAAGAGAAGACATAGCATGCCTTTAATCCATCGGAGAGAAGAGGAAAAGTGAAGGTTGCCATTTTTTTAATCCCTGACATTTTTTGGCCTGGCTGGGGAAATTAGAGCCAGTAGTCATGAAGAAAGCAGATCAAAAATGCCACACTCTTCTGTAGGACTTCTGATTATTCTTTCACCTGAGTGTCTCCTGAACTTCTGTTTTCTGTGGTAGTGATTAGACATCAGACAGTGCTCTCAAGGATTGCCTAGTGCACGAGAGAGAAGGAAATACTGTTTCCTTCACCTTTGTTGGTTTTGTGTAGTGCATAGGAGTACAAGCCATGGAGTCAGCCTAGTGTCCTAGGCACATCTGACCCTGAAAGAGAGCCTGTATCTAATTAGATGTCCTGTAGGAAAGATGCACTTTGCAGTTTCTCAGGACAACCAAGGTAACAATAGTTGAGGTTGTGTATCTGTAGAGCAGTTGTCCCTTGGAGGAACCAAGGTAAGTGGAGAAGAAGATAGAAAATATGCTTATGAAATGACTAGATAGGTTCTGTATGTTTTTAAAGTGTTGCTGAAACCTTCTGAAGAGCTTCCTTCAGTTATTAAAGCTATGCTGGGCTTACATTAGCTTGTCCCTGTACAAACCCTGGTGGGAGTTTTTTACCTCTTAATTGCAAAAATTGACTATGCCTTTGAAAAGAGAGGAAAACAGATCTATTGTACAGTCCTTTGTACTTAATAACTTCTGTGTGTAGAGGAAGAAGGATGATATGTTGTTATCCTTTTGGTTTCATGCATTTTCACCTGGAGTACTGTGTTTATCTCTGGGGCTTTGAGCAACCTGGTCTAGTGGAAGGTGTTCCTGCCTGTGGCAGGGGCTTGGAACTGGATGAGCTTTAAGGTCCGTTCCAAACCATTTTATGATTCTTTTCTTTTTTTTTTTTTTTTTTTCTGGAAATGCCTTGCTATTACAAGTGAGAGAGAAAATATGGAAAAGAAAATTTTATCTGAGATAATTTTGAGCCCAAATCATCTCACTGGCAAGGTCAAAGACCTTCTGGGTTTTCCCGTACTGTCCCAGTACCTGCAACGATTGCACTGTTCTTTGGTTTTCCACCGGATCACTAAAGCATCTCTGCTTAAAGCATCTCTGCTTAAAGCATCTCTGCTTTGAAGATGAACTCAGTAACTGCAGTGCTTCAGTAGTATTTGCTTGTCTTTGCCTTCCCCTGTATGTTAATGATTTATTTTTATTTTTTAGGGGCTGGGAGAGTGTGTGGCTGGGGGAGAAATGTGGGACTCTATAGGAGGAACTGAGGGGAGATTGGGAACTTCATTCCCTTTGTATATGTGTAGCTGTGCAGGTGCTATTGATGGAGCGACAGCAGGTTCTCTTGCTATGGCATTCAGGCGGGTTGAGGGAGCACTGAGGGTCATGCACAGAGCACAGTAAACATGAGACAGTGGCCTCAGTCACAGAAAGGGACCTTTATTTTCTGGAGCAATCACTTTGGTGTTTTGAATCTTTTGTAAATAAGCATGTTGTAATCATGCTTTTAGTAATTAAGGATTTGCTGCAATTTAAATGGTTGGTTTTGGCAATATACAAATCATCATCTCATAGGTACTGGTACTGGTAATGTAAGGATGAAAACATTTACACAAAAGTCAAGAAAGCAGGTAATTGTCTGATTTATCAACCTTAGCAGACAATTTTTTCTGATACATGGTGGTAGCTACGGTAAATTTACTCTGGATTGCTTAAGAGCACAATCCTGTATGGTGTGTACAATACATGAGGGTGACTCCTTGAAATGAATGGGTGAAGGAGCAGGTAATCAGCCAGTGTGGTTTTGGTGCCTTGATTAGCCTTTTGGTCCATGGTTTGTCCCCCAGGAAAGTTTGGGTTTGCCCTGCACAACACAGCTCAGAACATAGGTGATTTATGGCTTTTTCCTGGAGCTTTTAGATCAGTTTTAGTCTTCCAGGTAATGTGAGAACTTTTTCTAAACTTATGGCTGTTCACAGGCCATAATGCTGAATTGCATTTGTGATGAGGGGGTTATTTATTTTCATTGCAAATTGTTTGTATGCAACAAAGTGGCATGTTTGAACACTTTTTTCACTTTAGTCAGCCCCTTTTGCCAGCTGAATTGACGCTTGCAACTTCTCATCTGCTTCCTTTCCAACTGTAAGGGTGACTAAAATCATGTTGCTGTGATGACCCTGTCAGTTTTAAATGACTAACCATACTAAAGCGAGTTGAACGTATTGAGGGTGAATCAGTGTTACGGTAATCTATAGCATAAACAGATCACTTTATTCTTAGCTGCTGTAAATTGTGAAAACCATGAGGATTCTTGTGCCTACTTTTTACTGTGGGGGTTGTGACTGTGCTGAGGCTTGCAGTGCATTTCAGGCAATGAAGATGCATTTTGTCGCAGTAAAGAGCTGAGAGAGCTGTCACTGCAGCCAGTTCTGGGGAGGTGGCAGGTCAGGTACAGGCCTTAATTAAGATGAATTGTTAGCTGATGAAGGCACTGAGTAAGAGCAAGCAGTTTACAGATGTAGCTCAAAACCAGAAAGAAACTTTACTATTTGTGCTTAATACCTTACTTCAGTTTTGCTGTGGAAGCTTCTTTTCTTGGATTGTTCTTGCTATGTAAAAGTTATACCATTAAGGGTGCTTCTCTCAGTGTTCTTCTGGTGTTTGCCAAAGCCTTGTGGATGCCACTGACAGCCAAAAAGAACAGAGTCACTTTAAAATGCCTTGAGCCACACAGCAGATAGATTCTCTAAACCATGTCTTATGCTTAGTCTTTGTCTTGGAGACTGATTATCACAGCACCAAAAAACATTTCAGGGTATGCAGAAAGAAATTCTGCTGGTTGTACCTGAGCTGTTCAAGGCAGATGCTTTTGTCTAGTTCCATGATGGTGCACGTGTGCCCACCTCCTTTCTTGAAATCCATTGCTTTTTAAGGGATGAAAGGTATAAGGAGCTGAGGTTGTTATTCTGCCTTTTTTTTTTCTTTTAGATATCTTAATATCATTGTATGATCTATCTGTTTTCTCAAGCAGAATTGTCCAAGTGAATGGATCTTGTGTTGCATAATATCTAAGCAGAAATGTATGATGATAGGAGTGCTGAGTTACTTCATTGCTGGAACTCGTAGTGATAGTCTAGTCTGACTAGGGTTTTCCTTCCTTCTGTATCTTTTTCTTTTGGAAGTCAGGGAGAATTGCAGCTTGAGATCTCATCAGAAAAAAATAATAATAATTCTGTATTTTGATGTCTTCTACCTCAAATATACAATAGAAGACTGTGACCTAGAATTTAGCTACTACAAAGCAAGTAGCCATTCGGAAATGAGTAACTGAGCCTCTGGTTTGCAGACAGACTATGTTTAAGATAAGGCAGTTTTGTGTTTCTGCTTAGAATTTCCTAACAGAGACACTAGTTCTCTCTTGCATAAGCAATGTTTCGAAGATTTCATTAATGACCTGCCAAAGGAATAAAATCTCTTCTCATTTATGGAGTTAACTGTCATTCAAGGATGGCTTAAAAATATTATGGATTCCTATATTGGCCATTTGGCATTCATGAGATTATCTCACAGAATATTTTGATGTAAATTGGAAACTAAGTTCCCTCATTTGGAGATCTTCTGGTTTAGCCAGCTTTTCTAAATGTTTTGCTAGAATTGTTTGGAGTTTCATTTTAATGAAGAGCCATGATGGGAAATCTTGAAGTATTTTCCTTCCTTTATGAAGTAGGCTGATAGGTTTTGACTGTATATACTAAGGATAATAAAAGTCTGGAGAATAATGTTTATCTCTTTTTATTTTGGAGGTGCCAGCATCCCTGTTACCTTTTGGTATTTGATAGTTTCTCACTGCAACAGCCTATTGCTGTAGACATCAATCTAGAACAAAACAAACAAGCAAAGTGAATTTTAGCTGACTAGGAATAATTTTGAGGTGTTTTAAAATTTCCTTATAACTAAAAAAAGGTAGGATTTCTGATCGCTTTACTGAACTTAACATTTATGTAAGCCCACAATGGGAAATGTGCACTGATGTAAATGATACACTACCACTCCAGTTGCAAGGAGTGTCCCTGGGCAGGCTTGCACATAGACTACTTGAACCATCAAAGATTGTTAAAGCTGATTCCCATTTCAAACAGAGTTGTGGGAAAAACAGTTGATCTCCTGCATATTTAGTTTGTCCTCAGATTTATAATGCTCTATCAGAGCCTTAATCTGTTATCATAGCTGGTTTTAAAAGACCCAAGGAAGCCTGAAATTCTTGATAAGGGACTTGAATCTGGCTCAGAAGTTGCTGCATAAAAGTGTGTTTGTTTTTATAGCAAATGGTTTATCATATTCTCTGTTTTCATCAGGCAAAAGAAGTGTATTCCTTTGATATGTTAATGTACAAACTTCAGGTTTTCAGTTGGCCATATTTCTTTAGTTTATAAATCATTCTGATCACTATCTTGTGCTTTATGAAAGGTGTGCCCAAACTCAACTATAGGCTATTGCAGGATGTTCATGAGGATCTGTGGAAGAAACTTTCAATAAGGCTGGCTGTGGTATTCTGCTCAGTCTCCATAAAAGTGTTACAAGAACAGCATCGGTACCATAAAATATGTTTTGTAAGGAACATGTTTTTCAATTGTTATAGTGGCACTTTATGTACTTTATGAATCTGTCTTGGGGATGCTAGGTAGCCTTTGCAGTGTAAGCTGTCTACAGAAATATGCGTGTCTTCTGAAAACCTCAATCATAAAAATCAACTGTCTCTGTCTACCTTCTCTCCAGGAGTTCTATGTATTGGTCAAGTCAGCTGATGAAACCTTTTTGTGTAGGAGGCTCTTTTGTGGCATACTGCTTGAGAAATGGTCTTCAGAAATATTCCCCTCCTGTAAGGCCATATGTGTTGTGTTCTGTTTCGTGCACACACCTCAAGTACTTCAGCTCACTGAGCCTGAAACAGTAGCAGAATCCAGCTAGAACAAAGTAATTCTAAATTACAGTGAGACAAATATTATACATATATTATTACACACATATACTATATATATGTACTATATATGTTACATTGTTATACATATATATTACATTGTAAGACATACTGCTCTGCCCACTTGCTTTTCTTGGTTGCTGGTTACTGGGTCTCACTGTTAAGATATTATTTCTGGGTGGGTCTTTAGGACTTCTTCTCCCACGAAGATGCTGCCAACCAATTTTAGCGAAGAAGCATTTTTAATTAGTATCAGAAGAGTCTATGGTGGCCAACCCAGCTGCAGATGTCCCAGATAAGGCTTCTGAAGCAGCCTGCATGATATTGACTGCTATGGCCATCCTGACTGCATGGACCAGCTCTTGAGAGGTATAAAACATTGCTGGGATTTGGGGTGGGAGGGAGAATCCTCTGGTGTTTTCCACTGACAAGACATGATTTACTTTGCACCCCAAAAGGCCTCAGGAGATAGGTGGCTCAGATTATTGACTCCTTCTCCTGCTTCCCCATTCCTGCCTCCTTTACATCAGTTTTGTTCTGATTTCTTCACAGAGTAGTTTTCTGCCAGATCAGTGAGTTTAAATTGGCTCACCAAGTAGTCAAACAACAGAGCAAATGTAAGGGCTCTGTGTGTGTGCAGTACCACCATTTCTGTCGGTTGTGTGCTTTTTGTCACCTTAACAGCGTTTTCTGACTGCACTCTAAGGCAGTGCCTGTTGGTTTGGTGCTTAAAATCACCGAGTCCCAGTGGAAGCAACACTCCTCAAAGACTGATCCTACAGCTACTAAACTAGAACCTCCTGCCAAAAACAGAAGAATAGTTAATCTTTCTTGGAGGCAAGATGTCAAACATCCATCCTACTAGGAGTTATATTTTGAAGGACTTGTTTTGGGGGAGATCAGACGTGTTGTCACTATGAGGTCCTGTCTTGTGGTTTGTCAAGAGCTGTGAGAACCTTCATCAAATAGTGACAGCTCATCTCAGGAGAAACCATGATTTCTGTCCTCTTCCATAGATACTTAGCTAGTAAAAGAAGGATCTTTTTGGCAGGTAATGAAACCTGCTTGACACACTTACCCTGGGGCTTGTTGCTGAAAATAAAAGACCACTGACCCTCTTTCCCATCTACCACAAAATTCTTCTCCTTTGACAGACAGGAAGTAAAGGCAGTTTTATATTGCCTGTAGGAAGCTTGTTCAGTAACTCATGCTGCTTCCCTTCTTCCTTGTAAGATTCCATCACACCTGGATTCTGCCTTTGAGAGAAAATGAGGTGTTGTATATGCATTTTTAACTTCTGTGGTTGTCTAGCAGTTGGCAAACCTGAATGCGTGGTTCTTAGGCACATTCACAGTTGTTGGTGCATATGGGCAAAGCATCTTGAAGAGTTCCATTTATTGGAAGGTGATTAACTTTCTCTAATCTTGTTTGTCTTGAAGCCCTTTTTAAAAGAAAGTAGTACTGGAGAAATTGCTGGGTGAATATTCTGTGATTTTCTTGTAAGTCAGTTTTTTCAAAGTCACTTTGTCAGGGATAAAAGTAGAGGATATATGCCTTGTCTTTAAAAGCTGTGCCTTTCTCTTCCCCTCTCCTCCTTCCCTCCAGTTAGGAAAATCATTATTTTAGAAGATGTGGAGATAAAATGGAGAGTCCTACCTAGGGCTTCTTTTCCTTTCTAATTGTGTGAGTATTTTTACACATCTTAAATACAGTAGAAAAGGACAGAACAGAGGAGCTATGGCTTTTTGGCAGTTCCTTCTTGCAGCTGTGTTGCTCTCTGTAGGTCAGCCTGCAGTAGAGAAATTTGGTTCAAGCACCAGCAACAATGCTAAACCATTTTGTGATGAGGTCAAGAGTTGAATAATCATCCCGTTGATAAGAGAATGAGCCAGAAATTCCATTCAAAGAGGACAGTGACATCCTGTGCTGCTTACCTATTATAGGTCACAGGAATCATGAAGGGAAAACAGGGGACTGAGGTCACTCTAGCACATGACTATTTATGTAATTGTGGCTTTTAAGTTTTATTTGCTGCTCTTGGTATAATAAAAGGAGTTAAGGCAGGATTTTGTGTCTTTATTAAAATCGTTATTTTCTTGCAGGCATTCTTTTGGGAATATACAGTTTAATCAGATGTGGCTGTAAGTGCTGTTCTGGATATACAGTCTAATCAGATGTGACCGTAAGTGCTTTTTAGAGGTGGAGCCTGTGGGGTGTCAGTGCACAGCGCACCTAGTTCTTTGAGGTGGTCCTCCAGCACGCACATCCATGTGTTTTGGTGGGTGTGGGAGCCAGCAGAAGTTGTTCAGCCCAAATAAATGACAGTCACTCTTTTTTGGTTTAAATGCTTAAAAACAGCCTGCATGCAAAAGGGTTAGCTTCTAGGTAGCTAGACTGCACAGTTTATATAGGATGCCACAGAACAGACTTCCCAGGTATGGCTGCTGTTTTTAGGCCTGTGTGTGCTGCTTTCTATAGTACCTGGTTATGAAATCAACTAGGCATTATGTGAAGCTGACACCCAGAGACAACATGAGTCAGAAAGTCATATGATATTAGCAAGTAATTCTTTTTATTTTCATTGTAATTATTTTTTACCATTGCTGAAATTATGCGCTTACACAGTGTACATAGTTCACCTAAGGTATCTACTGTATTGAGTCCGTAGCTCCTTCATTCTTTTCTCCTCTGTATTATCTGGTGTGCACTAGATTCTGATGTGACACTTTTGTGGCTGATAGTTCTCACTGAGTGTTGCCAGTTGCAGTTAGGTCTTCAAGTTCCTCTCTTTAATTTCATTCTGGAGCTTCTCCAGTATGGCTTCTGCTTTCCTGGTTCCACTAAAACTGTTCTGCCCAGCGTGGCTAGCAACCAGTCTCTGGTCAATCTCAAGGTTTCCATGCCAGGGTACTTACTGGGCTTGGCTGAAGGAAGTCAACATCCTTCTGTATTGCGGTTCTAAAGAGCATAAGTTGCCTGACTGTCAGAGAGCTAAGATACAGACATTGTGGGCCTGTGTTCCCTTCTTGAACATGAAGCCATCATGTGATGGGAAACTCCTCTTGTTTGGATATGATGCTGATGGAATGTGTGTTACAGCGCCTCTAAAAAGGGGGTATTCTGAAATGGACTGCCAGAAGAGTGAATTTTGGCCCGTGGCCCGATCCCTAATTCTCATTTGAGGATTCTAAAGAAGTGGATGGGAGGGAGTAGGACATGGGAAGCCATACTGGAGGCCAAACATGCACACCAATTTACTATCTGTCTCACCTCTTCCTTGTCTGTGAGTAGTTAAATGCCTTTACAGTTGTCCATGCCTTCCTGGTTGTCAGCTGCTGTTTCTCTCTCTTTACTCCCCTTTGCTTGCCATTTTTGATAAAAGTCTTCTGAGGCTAAGTTCTAGGTTGCTCGGGTGTTGTCTCTGCCTTATTTTTGATGCAGCGCCTTGGCCTTAAACTGATTGCTCATTTGAGTCAGTCTGTGTTTCCTCAGAACTCCTTATGGATGGCTACTTCATCATTTAAGTTTAATGCATCCTTTCAAATTCTTTAGGTATCTTTGCAGAGCTTCTCAGTTCCCTGGTGTAAACCTATCTCAATTCTAGCTCTTTCTGTAGGCCTAGGTATAGTGTTTAGTATAAGATAATAGAATGGTTTATTGTTGGTGTTACAGCTGTTAGGGCAACAAATTAGAAAGATGACCTGGGTGCGCCAACTAGCCAGAAAATGCGATGGTACTTTATTTAGATTGACACAAACTTGAACAATCATATCTGAAATCCTTATATAGATCAACATATTTGGTAGCAATATAATAAGAATGAAGTTTGGCTCTCCTGTCCCTTTAAATCCGGGTCCTATAGATTCCCAGATTTCTCTTGAAATGTAGCTGCTGAAGTTAGGCAATCTTACCTTATTTATCTCATCAGCAATTTTCCTGTGTGCATTTCTATGAAATTATTTGACTTCTACCTACTTTTATATTTGCTTTAATTTTAATTCTTTAATCCCATAATTACAATTTCCATATGTTTTATATCACTGTAGCATAAAGATTTGCAATGTTAATTCTGTACTAATTTTCTTTAATTATTGCTCTGGATGATCAAAGTGAAATTTTGTCCCCCTTACCATGAAAATTCAGCCTCATTGGGGTGGTTTCCTTAGCTGTAGCCTCTTCTCACTTCTCTCTGGTGGTCTAAATGGTGTTCTTTCAATCATGTTTTCATTGTCTGTTGCTCAGTGGCACAACTTGGGAGACTCTTCTGTGTGCTGCGCAGACTCTTCTAGGTGTAGCCTGCTACATTCAGATTTCTCCACACCAAGTCGTACAAAGCGGATCTGTGGATCCTCTCACACTTGCCACTTTCAGGAACAGTATGTGTGCATTACTTAGGGTAAAGTTAAAGTTTCCGGCATTTGAATTTCATGGCTCAGTATATAAATCAACAAACATGTTTGCCGTTTTCAGTTTCCAGATATAAGTAATTAGGGCATGTTAATATTTACATTTCTATTGATATTAGGGTCAAATTCTAATCAGCACTCTAAGTAAAAGGGCACGTGCTTACAAAGTGAAATAATATACTTCAGGATCAATAAGATTTGTCTGTCAAACTGATCTCTTGAAGAGGAAGCAGAACTCTGTATTTGAAAATAAACAGATGAGGGTGAGCGAGGGAATCTGGCACTTCTTTAGGCAGTGCTTCTTCACATTTGTGGCTTTGCGAGAGATTTTTTAATATTGGGCTTGATATTAGACATCAATGGTAGCAGTCACCCAAGAGCAGTTTGGTGCTTTTTGTCATTGCTAACAGGAGTGGGAAGTGCAAGTACCTGTGCGAGACCCCTGGGTGCTGTGTGATGGGGTAGTCCCAAATCGTGCAGGACACCTGCAACTTCCACCAGCCTCTGCCAGTGGCAAATAGCTGGGGAAGTGGTTCTCCTTCCAGAACTGCCATGGGAATCAGGCAGGAGAGGCACTGACAGGTCTTAACTCTCCAGTCATGTTGAGAAGAGGTAATCTTACTAGTGGTAGAAGTTGGTGAAATTCCCAACCAGGTCTTGTTACAAATTAAGTTAGTCAGAATATGCCTCTAACTCTGAAGTTACCTTTTCCTGCTTTGCAACTTCCATGTTATTACCCATGTTTAGCATTTTCAGGCTGCAGTAGAAAAGACATGCCAGGAGCTTAACATTCATAAGTAATTCTGTGAAAACAAACTATGGTACCTTTATGGTAGAGAGGAGAAATTTATATGTGGTATCCTATCCTAGCAGTCAAGGAGTTCTGACTGGAGCTCATTAGTTATATTGCAAGAGAAGAGAAAGCATATCATACAGATCTTCTGACAGAGATGTGAAATACAGCTGATGTTTCTTATCAGACACATGAAGGTTGTCCCCTGTTCAGGATAAACCTGGTCTGTGTGTCCCATAAACCCTTTGAGTTCTGAGGGAAGTTTTTTAATCAATTTGAGATCACAGGAAGGTTGGTGGGTTGGGCTGATTTCTTCTGGAGTTCTCAAGCTCATTCAGACTCACAGGCTCACAAGTCAATTTGAATTAAAATCCTGCGCTGAAGGCCTCAAAAGGCAACTTTGCTTAGAAATTAAATTGCTGGGCTTCACTTTTATGCTTCTAAACCAATTCACTACTGTTTAAAAGAAGGCTTGACTGAGCTCATGATGCTGGCTTTTTCAGCATTAACCTTACATTCTGAAAGTACAGTGGGCATGGTACTGCAGCAACTGAGGGAATTACTGAGAAGAGGAAAATTAGGACTCTGTCAGCATTTAGAGGTCTGGTTTCTGGGTACAGAAAGAAAATGCGCTGTTAGGAAGAAAAAAAAAAATCCACCTGACTTTTGGGATAGAGATGCTGCAAAGGATATTTGCCCTTTGTTAAGGAGACCACTTGGAGATTTGAGAGCGACTGGGTGGTTACAGGTAGATTAGCAACATGAGGGGGAGCTCTCACTGCATTACCCAAAGAGAAGGGAAATTTTGGCCTTGGTAGCAAACCTTTAAATGAAGAGCACTGCATTCCTGCTGCTCCCTGACAATAAAATATTCGTGGCTGGTTTTTGTGTAGGCAAGACCAAGGGAGAATATGCATATCTGCAAAAAGAAAGGCAATCCGTGTCCTGTTCCTGTCTTTCCTGCTATTGCTACTTTATTTTTTTGGTCACAGGCATAGTGTAGTTGTACACCTGTACACCTGTGCCATAGCAGGTGTAATTCTTTTTCCCCATCCTTACCATCAACTTCAAATACCGGTGTCCTGTTCCTTAGCTACTGCAAGTGTTCCCTCAGATGTCAGCTTTAGAAAGGAGGAGAGAGAGTGAAAATATATGTGGGACATTACTTTTATGGATAAAGCAAAAACTGGTGCAGGTAAGAATGAAGAATTAATTTCTGTTGCAAATAGGATGAACAAGATGAAGAGATTTGTAAAACAGTTGTTATTTAACTGGTATTTAAAGGCTGGTTACAACTAGAAGAAATTGGTGAATTTTTTTCTAAAGGGTTATGAGTAAAAGGAACTTACTGTGAGAGACCATTGCTCATATTCTGTATAACATTTGAAATTTATTATATCAATTTTAATAAATTGAGGTACATGGCAAGGAACAGAAAAGGTTGGGCATTTAGTAAGCTGGCGATTTCTCTAAAAGAGAGACCCACTTTCTGTTGTGACCATTTACGCTTAAATATCTCTCAAACTAAATTTTGGATGGCTTTCTGAGTGAAGGAAAACACAATTATTCCTCCCAATTTACGAACGGGGAGCAGAGACACAAAGAGAGTAGGGTTTGAAGGGAGAAGGTGAGGAGGGGTTGTTTTAACAGTTAGTTGTAAGCAAACATATGATGTGAGTGGTAGGATGCAGGCTAGCTCTGGTTCAGAAGCTGTGTAGTGGTGTCAACTCTAGGCCATGTCCCAGAGGATGTGCCGTGCTCTTGGTGTATTGGTGTACTGGGAAAGTGCCAGTAAGATGCTTATTTTGGCTTCCAGTCCAGAACTTGCTTGCATCTGGGATGAGTAGACAAGTCTCTCATCTGAGTGAGCCCAACTGTATGGACATGCCTCAAGTTAGTTTTTAATGTGCACAGGGTGAAGAAAGAATGTGTTCAGTTCTCCTTTAACCTGCATAACTGCTGGTTCAACTGATTAGCATCTATCTTCTTGATTTGAATGTGCATTTTATTGGCCTTTATGTGCATATTATTATTAATCTTGCTGTGTCTGTGATGTTAACTTGTTTATTGTCAGAATAATTTTAGGTAAATGCTTTGTTTGTTTTGAATAAGAAAGATGCTAGCACTCTTCTGCTTGAATTACTAATCTAAGGTAACTAGGTGGTTTTATTGTGGGCTCTTAAAACAGGTGATTTTTTTTCTAAAGGGTTTTGAGTGAAAGGAACTTACTGTGAGAGACTATTGCTCATATTCTGTATAACATTAAAAAACATCTTTGCTTTCGGAGTATATGTTGGTATCTCTAAGCTCATGATATATTTGGCTGGGGTTTTCCTCCATAAATTCATTGGATCAAAGCAATAATATATATCTAAGTTTTTATTCATCAACTTCTCTCCAACTTTTGCAATTTGCTGGAGTTAAATTGGGAATCTGGGAATAATACATGATCGTAGGTGCAGTACATATCATGCAGGCTTATTTTCCAGGATGTCAGTGGAGGGTTATATTAAATCCTTTTGTTTTGCTGTAGCATGATTGCAAAGATTCTTTTGTAGCTTGGGACACTGGTAAAAGAAGATAACATGAATTTCATTCTGGCATTGCTCTTGTTCTTAAATACATTCTCACTGGCCAGTAAGAGCTGCAAAAAAGTCTTGGTCATGTCTGTATGACTTTGAATACCTATCAGGAAGAAGGGCAATCCAGGGTCACAGTGCTTTAAACACTGCCAGTTAGGTCTCAGGAGAGACTAGATATGTTGCAGTTACCGAAGAGGAGGAAATGTAACTGAGACCAATGCTTTTTTTTTCCTTTCTTTTCTCTCTTCCCTCCCCCCCCCCCCCCCCCTCTTTTCCACTAAACTAAGTTCTGTTTAGGATGGTCTTTAAAACTTCAACATTAACTGAGAGTGGCAAGCAAATAATAAGCAAGAAGTGTCTATTAAGAAAACAAAACCACCTAGTTCTGTATGTCTGATATTCCTTCTCATGCTGTTGGAGAGATGAGAGCTTTAGCCTACATTCATGTATTAGTCATTTCAGCTATTTAGGAATGAATTGTGTATCGACGGTACAAATTTTATTCTATTTTAGATAGGGGTCACTGCAGGATTGGGCTGAGATTTAAAGTAATTGGAAGAAACTACTTTGAGTAGCTACATAGCTGATTGGCTTTTGGAGGCACACCTGTCGTAGCTGTACAAAGACATGAGTATCCACTAATTTCTGGGCCCATTAAATCCTTACTTTATACCACAGAGTTCATAATAGCAGGATATACAGGCTATACCAATAATTAAATATTTTCAATACATGAATATGTATGTTGTATATTTGTATTGTTGCAGTTTTATCTGGTTTGGTTACACTGACTGAAAGGTGACAGGCTTGTCATGATCTTGTCTTCAAGGAAAGACTTTATAAAAGTATTTTCCTGGTCACTCAATCCAGGCTGATGCCAAATCCACCTTAGGGGGATGTTAAGTGTCTGCTCTGGAGGGTCATGTAGAGACCAGGCATACTTCATGCTAAGAAGTTATTTTACACATATTTGGTGATAATACTGTTATTCTTGGTTCCACACAGATGGTACCAGACAGGAAGAAGTGGAAGGTGAACTCAGTGAAGAAGAACGCTGGTTTGGAAACTCTTCAGAAACTCCTTCAGAGGCATCATATGGAGAAGTCCAGGAGAACTTTAAGTTATCTCTTGAGGACAGGATCCAAGAGCAGTCCACTTCCCCAGATACGTCTTTAGGAAGTGCAACTCCTAGCAGCAACACAGCGGAGCTGGGGTCCATTGAAAATGAGGCACTAAGAGACACACTACAGAGCAAAGAGCACCTTTCTCCTGATGTGTCATCTCTCTGTGAAGAAGAACCTCCTGGTCCAAATAAGCCACTGAGTAGTAACCTGAGGCGGCTGCTGGAGGCTGGCTCCCTCAAGCTAGATGCTGCTGTTACTGTCAATGGCAGAGTTGAGTCCCCTGTAAATCTTGGCTCAAACCTTTCCTTCTCTCCACCTGCTCATCATGCCCAGCAGCTAAGTGTTCTTGCCAGAAAGCTTGCTGAGAAACAGGAACAAAGTGACCAATACAATGCAAGTAGTCACTTTATATGGAATCAAGGTAAGTGGTTGCCAAATTCAGCCACCACCTGTGGTTTGTCCCCTGATTCAGCTATCCTGAAACTGAAAGCCGCAGCCAATGCTGTTCTACAGGACAAATCTCTTTCAAGGACTGACGACACTGTAAGATTTGAATCGTTTTCCTCACCTTTTAGTTCTCAGTCAGCCAGCTCCACGTTAGCAGCTTTGTCTAAGAAAGTGAGTGAAAGAAGCATGACACCCGGCCAGGAGCACCCGCCTCCAGCTAGTTCTTTCCTTTCTCTGGCTTCCATGACCTCGTCAGCTGCCCTTCTCAAGGAGGTTGCTGCAAGGGCTGCAGGCACCCTGTTGGCTGAGAAGAAGAAATCACTGGTTGCTGAGGATCCCCTGCAGCTTTCAGAGATGAAGCAAGAGAAAGCAACTCCACCACAGTCTTTGGAATTATTGTTACTGCCAGTCCCTAAGGGAAGAGCATCCAAACCCACTACTACAGGTATGGATATAGTTTGAACCACTACACAGAATGTATCTGTTTTCCTATAGGCTTGTATAGTATATCTCCAGTGGGCCTGCATTTGGTTTGATCCCATGTATTATGAGAATAAGAAGTAGGTACTTTAGGTAAACAATAGAAAAGCTGTTTAAAATACCACTTGAAGACCAGACTGTCAGAAATGTTTCCATATCTGAAAGAAATAAGTGTATAACTCAGTACTTTTTTTTTTTTCTTATTCCATACAATGGTGTTTTCCCCTCTTACCAAGTTCAGAGTAAGTCTACAAAAATATTTAATGGAGAAGATCAAATAATCCATGTAAGGGAGCTCATGGTAACAGTGGGCATGTAGAAAACTAGTGCTTTTGAAATACTGGACAAGGGAGAATTCTCCCTCCTGCTGTCTCTGTCACAAATAGACTTTTGTATAATTGCTTACTACCCTGTCCTAATTTACCAGAGTATATTATTATGTTGCCACTTTTCATTAATTTTTTTTTTTCAGAAGTTCTGTATTTTACAGTCCTTCATCCTTTTTTTTTAAAAAAAAAAAGGCAAACTGCATTTTCTAATTTCTTCAACAAGAACCATTTTTACACTTCTGACTTCTGTTCACCAATTCCAGCTGTTGGCAGTCAAGGAATTTGGCTTGCAGGGAATAAGAAACAGTTTTGGTAACAAAAGCTTTCAAGAACTGGCAAGCCATGCTGGGAAATTTCAATGATCCACCTTCAAAATAAGGAAAAATAAGGTTTCTTTCATCTCTTTCTATAAAAAAGTTCACATCATGGGTTCCTATTTCAGGTAGAACATTGAGCTTCAGGTGGTGTCAGTGTTCTCCCTGGAGTGGCTTTCTGCTGCGCAGGGGAATGAAGCATGTCACCTATCTTAACATGATGCACAAAGTGGTTCGGTATATTAGAGCTTTATCAGACAGAATTTTATCAGTAATACTAGCTTGACTGCACAGGTGTAGCAAGCCAGCATATAGACATGAAACCTGACATGGGCATTGCATCATTGCAATACCATCTTTCTGACTTAACATTTTTGTTTAGGGATGTTATAATGTCTGATCTGTTCCTGTGCAGCTCTTGGTAAAATATTACAGTGTAGAAGCTACTAGGTAGACAGAAATGCTTATTCCTCGCTTGGAAGAGGAGAGGTAGGGATGTGATGAGGTGCAGCTGGTACCAGTGTTTTGCTCTGAGTTACATGTGTTCTACAAATGCCTTGCTGGTGTGTTTTGCGAAGACAGTTGAAAGTGCAAACTATTCCTGGCTTGGATCTGGCCCAGGGTTTTCATTAGTTTAGATGAAGTCCTTTTTGGAGTAACAACCTAAATGAAGAAAAAGGTCCTTTTGTGTGGGAATAGAAGTATCCGCACTGGCTACACCAGAGTGACTGTAGGTATTAATTTAATGTAACTTTCCCTGTGAAGACTAGCCTTCATATAAGAAAAACAGCAACGTATAAGAAAGAAGTAAAGTTAAAATTTATCTGAAGTTATTAGTTTATTTCCTGCAGGATTAAAAGCTGTTCACATCATAAGTTTTTACTGGGGAAAAGTAGATGTTGGAGTAAAATCCAGGTTCTGTGTTTGACCAACAAACTGTGAGATTTCTCTATATAGCTTATACAACAGGAGTGCTCTGTACCAGATTGCAAATGTGCTGGTAGTACTGGCGCTGTATATATACACTAGCTCTGATGCAGCAAATTCCTAGCAAATATTCTCTTTGCTGAAGACCCAAGCATACTGTGCTGCTAAAACATAACAATGGGGGCTGACTGCCTCAGGTCCTTAGTAAACAAGGAATAACTATTCATTTTTTATAATATATGGTACTAGTACCCCAAGAGGAAGGGTGTTTTCTTTCAGTTCATGCACACTGAGCCAATGCCAGTTGGCATCCAAGCAAACTTTATAGTGTAATGTTCATAACAAAAGTTCTTTAAGTCCATTTTATGATATGCTACGAAGATTTTCCTTTCTAAATAATTACATGACTGAAACTAAAAAGCAAGCTGTTGGTTAGCATATCTGGGTGTTTATTATGGAAAGCTAGACTCCTTGATCCCTTCAGCTGTGGAGAAGTGCAGCTTCCAAAAAAGAGGTCACTGTTCAGTGACCTTTGATTGAAGACCTCACTTCTGTACATGTTGAGTAGAGCAGCTACATGTGTGTATTTGCCATGGAAGTGAATGTCACGTGTTCCTGATTCCTTTTGCACCTATAACCTTACGACACTAAAAGCAAAAAATAGTTTTTCATTTTTTGTGTCTGTGTGATTGCTTCTTGAGCCATTATTTTTTTGTCTTGTTCTGAAAGTGAGACACCTGTTCTCATTAGGTGTAGCTTGAGAGGTGTGTGTGGGGGGTCCTCTCTCACCCTTTAAACTTTTAAGGCACTGGTGAGTTTGCTTTGTTGTTATGAATCTGATTCACTTACCCACTAGCAACATCTGGCTTTGGTTATGAGATCAATACTCAGATTAATTTTATGTGGTCAAGTAAAGAACAGCAAAGGAGTAGGCTATTTGGACAGGAATAAATTAATTACAGGAGTATGTCTGCTGCTGTTCTGTCCACCATGTTGTTCAGAATATTTGCTCAGAATTACTTCAGGCGAGAAGCTGGAGCCATGGCTTATCGGAGTGTAGTCACCTCTGAAACTGCACATCAGGTTTGGTGGACCTAATCATTGCTTGCATAGATTATAGTAAAGTGGTCCAAAGACTGACTTTCATATCAATCTGTTAATATTGCCAATTTATAAAATGCTCATGTGCTTGGGATGAAATTTAAGAGGTACCTGGAATCTCTGTAAAATTTCTGATAAAATTCTTTAAAAAGTGTGCATGGCAGACCCTTCTGTTATTGATTGAATGCTGGTTTGGTGTAACTTTTTGCCTGTAATGCTTGCAATTTTGTTCCTGGAGCTTCTTTTGGAAGCACTGGCTGATTCTTTTCCCACTGCAGTAATTTCTTTCCGACTAACTGACACCATGTGACATAAAATAGACATCAATATAAATGAAGAAAAGCTGAAGCCCATGAGTGTCTTTCTTAGTGCTGTGGTCTGTAGTATAGTAAAGAGCTAACATGGTTAGCTTTGGAAAAAGTTGACATAATTCCTGTGTACCATTGGCATTGTTACTGGTGAAGTCACATGCATTCAGTCAAATTCTTTGCATATTTTGCAATGTGCTAAATTACTATTGATGCATCTTGCTTGAAGATTTTATTTTTATTGGGGTGGAAAACAGGTAATAGCTTGTTACACATTTCTTTTCTGCATCCTTTGTGGTGATAGCCAGAGGCTGGAGAAAAGATATGATAGAAAGAAAAGAAATTAAGGTAAAAATGCTACTAAAGCATTTTTTTTTCTGTGGTTTGTCTTTCTCCTGCCTTGTGTGAAGAAGTAAGTAAAGATACTTAAAAACTGAAACACAAGCAATTTTAGCGTTGGTGTTGGCATACTCTTTAGAGGTGCAGAGAGTGGAACAATTTAATAATATGTTGAGTGTGATAGAATATTTCACAATGAGGGTTTCTGAACTTGCAGAAGTACATAATTGGACAATGTATCCTTTTTTGTACTTACATAATGATTACCTAATCAGTTGGATTACAGTGTTTTTGTTTCCTACCTAACAGCAAGAACTAGATTTTAGGATGTGACAAATCTTTCTGGAGGCTTTTATCACTTAGTTCCTCATCAAGGGAATTTGATGTTTGCTGTATCCTTATCAGTAGGAAATAACTGATAATAATGAGATTAAATATTCTGAGAGAATTTCTAAATAGCAGGATACACATTGCTGAGTTCTGGATATTTGGAAATAGTCTTTCACAGTGAGTAAAAGCTTCCAATTTCACAGAAACACTAGGCCTTTCTTTACAATAAGCAGAGGAAATTGTGGTGGGAGAATGAATAGATAAGATGGTTAGTTGTGTATAGTCAGCAGCAAGGGTTTCTCTTTCCTTCAGCCTTGCAATGGTTCTGCACTCAGTGACATTAACCACATTTGCCTGATAAATGCCACCAAATCCTTTTCATATTTTAGGTAAATTGGGCAGTAAAGCAGAGTGCAAACATTTTAGGAAGGCAGTAGGTTTAAAGCCCTGGCAACTAGAGGAGTAGAAGAAAACCCATGACCTGAAGACCATGATGACTGAAGTTGCAACAGTATTTGCTTGAGCCATAACTAAACGATTTCAACAGCAAAGGTTCTGAAGTCATTCACTTCTGTAGTTCAATATATCTGATATGCAATGCCAGCATGCTTTTCAGTTAAGTTGTGGATTGTTCTATGCTTTATATCCTGCTCCCCTGCTGGCTAACCATCAGATATGGAAATGGATCATTTTTTGACAGTTAAGCATGTTTTCCATACCCTGCTATAACCGGCCTTTGATAGGAAATGAAGCTGCAAAGTGATGATTATGAGAGACATCCATCTCAATTTAGTTAAATTATAAGGACCATTAGGACCAGGTGAGATAGAGTAGCATCCCCTCCTGATTAGCCAAAGGATGTTTTGGACATTAACCTTTACAAATTATGGCGACCTTTCTTAGAGGGAGAATAACTAGATTAAAGGGAAAAGGGATATGCGGAGGGGGGACACACACTGAAATTTCAGGTACGTGTTGTTGTTTAACCGGTGTCTCTTTGCAGATGAAATTCTGGCATTGAAAACTGGTATCTTGATTATGTTTACAAGGGGAAAGTATTCAACAAGTGGCTGTAAAGGATCCTCTCTTTCTCTTCCCTCTTCTGCTAAGCCTCAGAAGAAGAAGGAGGAAAACCTTTCCAGTGTCCAATCTGTGGTTTGGTTATCAAGAGGAAGAGTTACTGGAAACGGCACATGGTGATTCATACAGGTTTGAAAAGTCATCAGTGTCCCCTCTGTCCGTTTCGCTGTGCACGCAAGGACAATCTCAAATCACACATGAAGGTAAGGGATGATTGAATCACTTGAATCATCGATCAAAAAATGATAGTATTACAGAACTATTTTGACTTTGCAAGAACAGAATTTCGCTAGTTGTACTACTAGTGATGCCTTTATTTCAGTTAGAGACCATAAAAAGAGAAAGAAATAACTTTTTTTCCTTTGCTTGCCTTTCAATTTTATGCAGTGTGGAAACTTCCTTCGATTATGTCAACTTGGTGCAGCAAAAGCTGTTTGGGACTGATTTAGTTCTGGGCTTGGAACTGCCGGAAGCAGGGTTGTTAGCTGATGTGTGACACCATGCAAACACAGCAGTGCTACTTTTCAGGATGCCAGCTAGTATCTCTGCGTGCCATTGCATCGCACTAAGTGGGCATTTCAACTCAGCCGGCACTAGCAGGGGATCTTTCCATGGCTTTCCACAGACAGGCCTGCAGTTTTAACTTTCTTCCTGCTGTAGTTTTTAACTGCAGGCACTTCAGCAGTGAATCATCCAAACAAACAAACAAAAAGACATTTTATAATGTCATGTTTTGTTTTGAAGTGTTTCCATTATGTTTAAAGGGTGCTTTTAACAGCCTTAGTTTTAGGCTCAAACTGAAGATGTTCTTTTGAAGGAAGCAATATCTGTGTTGATACAAAAAAATATAAACATGTAAAGAAACTCTCTGCCTGCTTAGCTGAAGTACTACATGGTTGCAGTATACAAAGTGCGTGATCTTGCAAGCTATAGAACATGACTGATGAAGTAAAAATGGTACCTGTCCCATTAGCCCATGGATGAAGAAGCTAAAGTGCAAAAAGTTTCCCCTGTTAATGCAGTTGAGTTTTATAATAGTGAAATGCTTTATTACAGATAGTATTTTGTCTGGCTTAGACAAATGGGTGTAACAGAGTATCAGACTGGTGTGGAATGGGACAGAAATGACTGTTCAGCTTTTATATATGTTATTGCAGAATTTGAAATTACTAAACAGCTACTTCAGCCAAGTAGCTATTCACTTCCATGCAAATGATTCAGGTGATTTCACTGATCACAAAAGCAAATCTTACTGTATTTCAGGTTTTTGCTAGGTCTGGAATCATCCCCTTGAAGTCTGAGGGCTTATCCCTCAATGCTCCTACTATGGATCAGTGCACTATTCCCAGGCATCCTTGGTGTATCATGCTAATCCTTATTAGGTACAAGTAGGTTTGGTGTTTATGGCTCTTTCTTTTAGGACTTGATGTTCCATGTTGGCATATGTTGGCACATATGGCCAACAGGAGTAGATGAGCAGCTGGAATGGGAACATAGCATGATTCTATGATAAGAAAGGTTTTTTTGGTTTTGGTTATTGACAAGATGCAAAAGAAGCATGCATCACCTAAAAGCTTGCTATTGCCTGGCAAAGACCTGTTGTTGTCCTCTGTTTTGTCCTCCTGTCCCTATTATTCCCTGCAGAAATTCTTGTTCTCTGCTTTTTTTTTTTTTTTTTTTTTCCCTTTCCCCCCCCCCCCCTTCTTTTTGGACTCATTATTTATAACTTGAGGGCCTGTCCCTTCCTTTTTAGCATGATGATTTCCATAGGTGGTCACAGGTTGAAGAAAATGAGGGACTTTTTCACTGCCTCTGTGTGCTGACAAACTGATTGCTATCTGAAGCCCTTGTGCTCTTTTCCGCTCCCACATAACTGAGTGGATATCATCTTAAAACAGAGCCCTTGTACAAACGTGTAACATGTAGTGTTAATTATTTGGTAATACAGTAATTATTACCAAGTAATGCTCAGTTAGACATAGAATCATAGAATCTAGTAGGTTGGAAAAGACCTTTAAGATCATCAAGTCCAACCGTTATCCCAGCACTACCATCGCTGAGGTCAGACTAGGGCCTAGAGCTGCTTGCCACAATGTAAGAGATTACAGCCTCCTTTAGCCTTACTATGGAGATAAGATCTGAAGTCTGAAGAGGAGTCAACGCAGTCCAGTCATGCTGGTCATGATGTGTGATCTTTGCTGGTAAAACTGCTCCCTATTTAAGATGAAGGCAATTATCTTACTAAACTAGATGGCTTGTATTTGCTCTTTTGTCCTTTTATAACCTCATGGATAGAGGGTAAAAAATCACAAGCACAAGAATCTGAAAGATGATATTTTACCTTTATTTCAGTGGGTTTCAATACTTAATTCAATACTTTTCTCTGTTGAGTAGGCCATTCATAAAAACATTTTCTATCACAAAATTGAAGCAGATGAATGAGGTAGGGGCATGTTAGTCACGTCCAACAGTGTCCAACATAATTTGAATTCCCTTTGGTGAAAGTGTGAATTGATAACAAGATTAAAAATAAAAAAATTACCAGATTTTTCTCATTATAAGAAAGTGATGCTTTTAAATCTGTATATAAATAGGTATGAGATTATGATAACTGACACACATATACGCCAAGAGTGTTCAAAATGGAATGAATACACATCAGACATGGTACAGCACGCTGGGAGCTACTTAGCATTCTGGTTATGTTCTGGTTATGCCAGTCAGATGTTTCAGTTCTCCTCATTGTCCTAGGATCCTTTGGGAGCTACCTGGCCTTATCTCCTTCCTGGCAGGCAACCCATGAAGGTAGAGCTGCCTCTAGCTCTCTGCCCTTCTCTCCCTGCCCATGAGTCAACTGCAGCTACAGGTGAAGACATGTTTTTCAAAAGCAAAAAGCCACTCAAAATTAGGGTGTTAAGGTGGTGGTTGTCATTCATTGTAAGCCAATTTTTATTCCAGGATACTAACACAAGCCAAGCCTTTTTCCTTTTGGCCGCTTTTTGGTTTTCATGTTTTATGTTGTATTGACGAGGATGACAGGTAAAACCCATTGAGGTGTTCTGTCCAGCTACAGTCCTCAAAATCAAATAGGGTTGTCTTTGTTTCCTCCTAGGCAGCATAGCTAAGAGCTGAAACACCTCTTTTTTCTAGGTTCTTGCAGACATTTTCCATTGAAACAGGTTATTTAGAGATTTAATTTTCATGAGTGGTTTGTGCATGTCCATATGGTCCTTCCTTATTGTGTGTATCTTTAGGTTAATGAATAATAACTAAATAATATAAATACTGTGTAATTTTATGGTAATTATAACATGTCAAACTGATTGACCCAGAATACAACATTGCCAACATTTTCGCTGTCTTGTTCCCTGCTAAAGAAGATCTTAGTAGAGAGCTGCATTGATTCCAACCCTAACCCATATTCAGATCTACATGTGCTACCCACCATGTTGATGGAGCATTCTTCTAGAAAGGGCACTTTGCCAGGACTAGCTCACAGCTGGAGGTGAAGAAAGTCCAGAAGGGAGACACAAGGGAAGTTACTACACAGACACACAATGAAAAAGGGAGGCTGAATTGTCTGCCTTTTAAGGCATGCAGTGTTATCTATAATTGTTATATTGCACTTAGATTCCACAGTGATAGATACCTCAGAAAAATCCTAAAATAGACACAGTACAGTATTTTTGGTGACAAATTATAGAACATGCGTAACTGCAAATTTTGGCCCTTCTTTCCAGGAATCTGGGGGTAGCATCTGAGGACTTGATTCTGGTATCATAGTGTGGTTTCCAGAGGTGCTGCAAACACTGAAAATGAAGCTGGACAAAAAGAATGGGTAACTGAGACAGGTATCTTGTTAAAGCAGGCAGAAAGGGTTATGCTTGAGTCCTCCTTTCTGTTTATCTGAACATATACTCAGTTGGAATACATTGTTCTCTTCTTGAGAGAGAATCTTACTGTACTTCTGCAAAAAGGAACAGGAAGGGGCAGTGTAATTCAGCAAGATACACTCAGGCTTTTCTGTTTTTCCTGGTAGGCAAGTAGGGATTAAATTTACCTTAGAGCAATACCACAAGCATCAGTCAGGCTTTGGCCAATTGATGTCTTTGGATCACGCACATATCCTCCTCAGGAATTGGTGGATGGGAGAGGCTTGTGAGATCATGCAGATACATTCCAAGAAAGCAACGGGATATTAGCCTGAGCACTTGGAAGGAGGAATGAGGAAGAGGAGCATATGGCCAAAAATAATACCTACAAATGTTCCTTATGCTGCTATATAGATGTTAGGCAGAAATGGGTGAGCCAGCTATTCTAGCAGTGGAAAAGTTAGGCATTGCGAACATGTGCTAAAGCATGGTGGTATGGCAGAAAATGAGGAAAGAGAAGATTAAGCTTAACAGAGAAGTTAGACAGGGGCAGGCAGGTCATGTGATGCTCAACTATGGAATCTTCCTGCTTCCATCACTTAAGAAGAGGGATCATGTAGTGCAATCTTGAATTAATGTTCCTGTGTGATATGAAGAGGGCTCTAATCAGCCTCTTGATTAGGGAGAGGCTATTAATTACGTGATAGTGGGAATAAGAAAAGGCCTTGAAGAATGTAGCTAGGTGCTCGCTACCCCTTAGTGATTTGGTTTTCCCTCTTTCTTTTCCACATATGTTCAGATAATTGAATGAGTATCCATTTTGGTGAAGTACAAGACAGGTTATTTTAAAGCATTTTCACTAGATGAAGGAGGGAGAAGGAGGGTGACTGTATTTTATGGGAGGATTTTTGCTTTGGTTTAGGTAAACTTAAAGAGCCCTAGGAGGCACCTATGATTCCATTATCTTCCTTCAGCCAACAGGAGGTAAATGCAAACTTGCACAGCTTTTCAACAAGTGAAATCTGTGCCCTGAGTCTCAGACAGGTACCACAAATTACTTCAAATATTACTTTTGATCCTGTCACTTTTTGCATACGAGACAAGGATAAGACAGGATATGCAATGATACCTTAAATCTTAAAGAAAAAAGGAAAAAAACCCCAAATTTTTTTTTAAATGCCTAGTCCAGCCCTGCAGAGGCACTTCCCCCCCCCTTTACTTTTGAGCAAAGCAAAGAAATAGTTTCAAAAAGAAAATAGTATATAAATAATGTATGTGTCCTGAGGGGAAGGATCATATCAAAACTAGCACCATAGCACTAAAGTTTTGAAAGTGCAATATTTTTAAAATGAAGGAATTTATGAAAATGAGCATGAAATGAAAAAGCAGAGGGGCACATGAGAGATGCAGGATGGAGACCTCTCAAGTATACTCTAATGCAGTCACAGAAGGCAGCATTTTACTAAAAGAGATTTAAGAGAAAAAAGAAAATAAAAATCAACCCCCAAAAAAGATCAGTGGGTAGGCAGGTATGGCTGCATGGCCAGGTTGTAGTATTTGTTGATTGTAGTAGTTGCTTAGACAGATGCCCTTCATGGAAATGTTAATCCAAAGTTTGTGAGAAAAATAAAACCTATAGTAGGCAAAGAAAAGAGGGATAATTAGGTCACAAAAAGAAAGCAAAGACTGAGTAGCCAGAAGCAAATATAGCAGTGAATGGATTCAGCACCCCAATCGTCTTATGCTCTGATTTTGCTTGGAGATGGAAGTTCTCAGAAAAAACACTTCATCTTACTCTGTGTGTTTAAAAAATAACAGAAAAAACCCTGTTAAGTTCCACAAACAAAAGGTGAATGCCAATCCTTCCTTTCCTGTGCCTCATAATTAGAAGGTAGTCTGTGCAAAGCACTACCCCAACTTTAAGGAAGGGGAAAAGAAAATATCTATCTCACCAGTAATACAAAATTACAGGAGGTGCTGCTGTTTCTCTCAACCCTACTCACCATTGTATTCTGTTAGGTGGGATCATGTTTATTTGTAACTGTGGTACATCTGTGTGGGCCAGTGTGTACTTCCTAGTATGTCAGTTGGTGGGTAAATCAGCAGGGCTGTTGCTTTAAAGTATGAAAAGTTGATTTAAGAAACTGCTTATGATACCAGAAACATTAGTATGTCAGTAAAAACCTAACAGAAAAAACCCCCACAGTGATAGGAATGATGTGATAGGGGCATATGGTGTCTGTAAAAGAAAATCATGTGTTCTACTCAGATGTTCTGAGCATGTCAGGAAAACGGTGGACTTAGGGAATCGATTGAAATTTATTTGGTCTTTAAAAAAGCCTTTGGCAAAGCTTCTCACTGAGAAACTGCCAAATAAATTAAGCAATATGATGTACTATGGCAAATTAGAAATTCACCAAGAGACAGTAAAACAAAGGGTAGGCAGGAATTAGTAATTTTAAGCGTGACAGAAGGCTAACAGAGAGGTATTCCATTACTGAGTGGAATTGTGTGTATTTTAGCAAATGTGATCTGCACAAAATGATGTCTGTGAGTAAGAGAATTGTAGACAATACAACCTTGTGTGCATGAATCAAAATCTGAAAAGGTAAAGCTTAAAAGGGAACAAAAAGAGGCTGTCTGACAGATCAACAAGGGGCAAATGAAGTTATTGTTGACAAATACAAGGTACTGTACATTGGAAACAAGAGTCTAATAATACACCTGGTTGTCTGATATAATGAGCTACTCAGGGAAAATATCTGGGAATCATTGTAGACAGTTCAATGAAAGCCTTTTCTTAGCATGTGCAGCAGTGATTAAAAAAAGTACATTAAATACTTGAATGTCTATAGAATAAAACAGAAATAACCCTGAAAATATATACAATGCTGTTATTAACATATGGTGTGCTGCCACTTGCAATACTCACTTTTGGTCACTGCGTCAAAAAGACGTGTCACAGATAGTAGGGATTTAAAAGCTGGCAATCAAAATAATTAGTGTGATGGCAAGGACTCCCATGGAAGAAAGAAGCTGAAAAGAATCAGACTGCCAGGAGGGTGAGAGAGGTGTGAGCAAAGTGTGAGGTGTGATCAAAATAATGTGTGTGGTAGAGAAGACAAATGGCCTCTTTTTTTTTTTTTTTTTTTTTTTGTCTTGTGAGAATGAGGAGGCAGCAAGAGGAACTGAAAGAAACAAATAAAGAAATGGCTAATAGATAATTATTACCCAAGTGCTCAAACTAGTCCTGAAGCTTGTAAGGAGCGTTGTCGTCATTTAAGCCCAGCTGGCAACCCAGAGCCATGCAGTTGCTCGCTGACTCCCCCTGCTTCCTCCCCCTCTCCTGGAGGGATGGAGAGGAGAATTGAAAGAATGTAACTCCCATGGGTTGAGATAAGAACAGTCCAGTAACTAAGGTATAACACAAACCACTGCTGCTACCACCAATAATAATAATAAGGGAAGTAACGAGGGAAGAGAATACAGCTGCTCACCACCCACCGATACCCAGCCTGACCTGACCAGCCCTTCCGGGTGACTGCCCCCAGTTTATATAGTGCGCATGACGTGCTGGGGTATGGAATACCCCTTTGGCTAGTTTGGGTCAGGTGTCCTGTCTCTGCTTCCTCCCGGCTTCACCTCCTCCCTGGCAGAGCATGAGGCTCAGAAAGTCCTTGGTCAGAGTAAACATTACTGAGCAGCAAATAAAAACATCGGTGTTATCAGTGCTGTTCCTAGGCTGAAAGTCAAAAACACAGCACTGCACCAGCTACTAAGAAGGAGAAAAATGACTGCTACTGCTGAACCCAGGACAAACATATAGTTCTGTTGAAAATTATTGCATATGTCACAGAAAGCACACACTGAAAAAACTGTAGAACCATGAAGTATTGAGACCAGGAGACTGTGGGGTTAAAATAAAGATGATGCGAGTACTTTGCGCAGTCAAAAAGAATATCCAAAATTAAATGAAATGAATTCAGAAGGGAGAAGTCCTTAAATGTTTCTGACATAAGTCAAAAAGTTGGTTTGTTGAATTTTGCAATAATCATTCTCTCTGAACAGGTTGTGCACTGTGGTTTGTTGCAGCTTTAATTCAGAGAGATCATAGAATCATAGAATAGTTAGGGTTGGAAGATCATCAAGTTCCAACCCCCCTACCATGGGCAGGGACACCTCACACTAAACCATGCCACCCAAGGCTATGTCCAGCCTGGCCTTGAACACCACCAGGGATAGAGCATTCACAACTTCCCTGGGGAACCCATTCCAGTGCCTCACCACCCTTACAGTAAAGAACTTCTTCCTTATATCCAGTCTAGACTTCCCCTGCTTAAGTTAGAACCCATCACCCCTTGTCCTATCAGTACAGTCCCTCATGAAGAGTCCCTCCCCACCATCCCTACAGTCCCCCTTCAGATCCTGGAAGGCTGCTATGAGGTCTCCACGCAGCCTTCTCTTCTCCAGGCTGAGCAGCCCCAACTTTCTCAGCCTGTCTTCATATGGGAGGTGCTCCAGTCCCCTGATCATCCTCATGGCCCTCCTCTGGACTTGTTCCAACAGTTCCATGTCCTTTTTGTGTTGAGGACACCAGAACTGCACACAGTACTCCAAGTGAGGTCTCACGAGAGCAGATGAGAGGGGCAGGATCACCTCCCTCAACCTGCTGGTCACGCTCCTTTTGATGCAGCCCAGGATACGGTTGGCTTTCTGGGCTGCAAGCACTCACTGCCAGCTCATGTTCATTTTTTCATTGACCAACACCCCCAAGTCCTTCTCTGCAGGGCTGCTCTGAATCTCTTCTCTGCCCAACTTGGAGCTGTGCCTGGGATTGCTCTGACCCAGGTGTAAGACCTTGCACTTGGCATGGTTAAACTTCATCAGGTTGGCATCAGCCCACCTCACAAGCGTGTCAAGGTCCCTCTGGATGACATTCCTTCCCTCCTACGTATCAACCAAACCACACAGCTTGGTGTCATCGGCAAACTTGCTGACGGCACACTCAATCCCACTGTCCATGTCACTGACAAAGATGTTGAACAAGACCAGTCCCAACACCGATCCCTGAGGGACACCACTCGTTACTGGTCTCCGGCTGGACATTGAGCATAAGTCTTTGCGTGCGGCCATCCAGCCAGTTCTTTATCCACCGGGTGGTCCACCTATCAAATTGATGTCTTTCCAACTTAGAGACAAGGATGTCATGTGAGACAGTGTCAAACGCTTTGCACAAGTCCAGGTAGATGGCATCAACTGCTCTACCCCTGTCCATCAGTTCTGTAGCCCCATCATAGAAGGCCACCAGATTGGTTAGGCAGGATTTCCCCTTAGTGAAGCCATGCTGGCTGTCACCAAGCACCTTGTTGTTTTTCATGTGCCTCAGCATGCCTTCCAGAAGAATCCGCTCCAAGATTTTTCCAGGCACAGAGATGAGGCTGACTGGTCTGTAGTTCCCCGGCTCATCCATTTTCCCCTTCTTGAAAATGGGGGTTATATTTCCCTTTTTCCAGTCATTGGGAACTTCACCTGACTGCCATGATTTTTCAAGTATGATGGACAGGGGCTTAGCAACTTCATTCGCCAGCTCCTTCAGGACCCACAGATGGATTTCATCAGGTCCCATGGACTTGTATATGTTCAGGTTCCTAAGATGGTCTTGAACCAGATCCTCTCCTACAGTGGGCCCAGGGTCTTCATTCTCACTGTCCCTGCATCTGCCTTCCAAGACTTGGGTGGTGTGGTCAGAGCGTTTGCCAGTGAAGACTGAGGCAAAGAAGTCATTAAGAACCTCAGCCTTCTCCAGATCCAGGGTAGCCAGTTCTCCTGATAGCTTCTGGAGAGGGCCCACGTTGTTCCTCGTCTGCCTTTTATTTGCAATGTACCTATAGAATCTGTTCCTGTTACCTTTCACATCATTAGCCAAGTTTAATTCTAAGTGGGCCTTAGCTTTCCTAACCTGGTTCCTCGCTTTGTGGACAACATTCCTGTATTCTTCCCAGGCCGCTTTTTCTTGCTTCCACCCTTTTCTAAGCCTCTTTTTTCCTTCGAATTTTCCTCAGCAGCTCCTTAGCCATCCAAGGAGGTCTCCTGGCCCTCCTGCAGCACTTTCTTCTAGTAGGGATGTATCACTCCTGAGCTTGCAGCAGGTGATCCTTGAATATCAACCAAGAGTCTTGCGCCCCCCTGCCCTCTAGGGCTATGTCCCATGGGATCTTACTGAGCAGGTTCCTGAAGAGGCCAAAGTCTGCTGTCTTGAAGTCCAGGGCTGTAAGCTTTCTGCACGCTCTTCTCACTGTCCTGAGGATCTTGAATTCGACCATCTCATAATTGCTACAACCACGGCTGCCCTGGAGCATCACATTTCCAAGCAGCCCTTCCCTGTTGGTGAGCACGAGGTCAAGCATAGCACCTCTCCTTGTTGGCTCCTCTATTACTTGCAGAAGGAAGCTGTCTTCCACACAATCGAAGAACTTCCTGGATTGCTTGTGCTGGATTGTACTGTCCCTCTAACAGATATCAGAGTGGTTGAAGTCCCCCATGAGAACAAGGGCCTGCGAGCGTGAGGCTGTTCCTATCTGTCTATAGAGTGCTTCATCCACCGAGTCCTCTTGGTCAGGTGGTCTGTAACAGATCCCCACGGTAATGTCTCCCATCACTGTTCTCCCTTTAACCCCAACCTGCAAACTCTATATTGACTGCTCACCTGTCCCCAGACAGAGGTCCATACTCCCTAGCCTATCACTGACATAAATAGTGACTCCCCCTTTCTGTCTGCCAGGCCTATCTTTTCTAAAGAGCCTGTAACCTTCCATTCCAACACACCAGTCATAGGAGCCATCCCACCATGTTTCTGTGATACCTATTATATCATTTCCCCACAGGCACATAGGTATATATCATATATATGCCTGTTGTATATATGGGACGTTGCAGAAAACCTATCTGCTGCCCTCGTGTCATTCTACCTGTGGTTCTTCAAGGAGCAGCCTAGTTGAGCCCAAAGAGGACATCTGATCGTTTGTGTGGCATTAGCACAGTATAAGAGCCATTCTTTTGTCTCACGGAGGGAGAAGGCAGCTTTTTTGACTGTAACACTGTGTGACCTGGATCTCCCCCGTGTGGCTTTCTGTGTACCTCTACAGGGTTGCTTGTCTCTTATTCTGTAGCTGCCTTGACTTTTCTCTCCAAATAGCATAGAATGGCAATTCTTGGCTCTTTTAGCTGCTGTCAGATGAGTAAATAAGGGATTTGTTTTTTCCTTTAATGGGACTTTAATTCTTAGCTTCTAACTCTAGTGGTGTTCAAATTTTAAAATATTTATTTTTTATAATTTAAGAAAAATATATTTAAATCTTATGGTGGGACTGGTCCCATTGAAGGCTAAATATTTGACTTGATGTTGTTTCATGTCGATTTTTTGATAGATCTAAAATTCTCCCATTTTAAACTCTAAATATTTGGGTTTGAATTCTGTCATTACTTGGCTGCAAGTTACAAGCATACTTTATTTTAGAAGAAATCCTTTGGTGATCTTGCTATTGTCTTGGGAGGAGAAAAATCCAAATCAGATGAATCAGTCTCCCCTATTCTCATCCATTCTCAAAAGATACTGCAGGGGCGATGTACCATACATGGTAGGCTTCCACACAGGCCTTACCACCTGACTGCAGCAGTGGCAGCCTTCAGAAGGCATAGTATTGATTGTGCTAAGGGGCATCTAGTGGTTAAATATGTAGGCAGGGAAATGTTGATTGAAGGGGATCCTGGAGAGAAACCCTGGCAGGCAGAATCTCAGTGGGTGTAAGAGAGAAAGTTGCCATGGTGAGAGTGCTTGCTACCATTAGTACATCTTGGTGCTCTTGATGAAGAAGAGTGCTTACATACTCTGTTCTCACAGACCATCCTATTTCTAGTAGTGTAGACAGTCAATCTGGTTGATATTTCTGTTGCAACCTGTTAATATTTAGAATTAATTGTGCTGCTATTCTTCTGCAAGGTTGTTGCTTTAAAACTGGTTTAGGTTAGCATTATCTTCTATTTTTTTTGTTGTCAGGTGCAATTATAAGAGTCCAGAATTACTTTGTCTGTAAATGCCATGTTTATACAATACTGAGAATGTTGTTCTGTAAAGTGGCTGGCCAAGAGAAATCCTCTCTTGCCTTCTGTTTGTTTAGTACCTAATCTCCAGAGCCCTTGAAAACCTACCAGATGAAAAGTTATACAGTACTAATGAAATATGTATTCCCTGAAAGAAAAAAGGACTGAAAGAGGAACATCTCTCAGCTTCATATTTTAGCAGATCTGAATTCAGGTCATGTGCATGAGAGATGGGAATCACAGAATGGTTTGGGTTAGAAAGGACCTTAAAGATCATCTGGTTCCAACCCCCCTGCCATGGGCAGAGGCACCTTCCACTAGACCAGCTTGCTCAAAGCCCCATCCAGTCTGGCCTTGAACACTGCCAGGGATGGAGCAGCCACAGCTTCTCTGGTTAACCTTTTCCAGTGTCTCACTACCCTCATAGTGAAGAGTTTCTTCCTAATACCTACTCTAAATCTACCCTTTTCCAGTTTAAAGCCATTTCCCTTTGTCCTGTCACTACATGCCCATAACAAAAAGTCCCTCTCCAGATTCCTCGTAGGCCCCCTTTAAGTACTGGAAGGCTGCTGTGAAGTCTCTCTGGAGCCTGCTTTTTTACAGGCTTAACATGCCCAACTCTCTAAGCCCATCTTCAGAGGAGAGGTGCTGGATATGAGCTTGTGACTGAATTCATCTTACTATATAGAAAATTAATCAGGCCAGATCTACAACCATGGGAAACTCCAACCAAATTTTGATAGAGCTGCATTTGGGAAATGCTGCTGTTTCCTAGGGCTCTGCAGTGTCTGCACCCGTACTTGAGATCTAGATCTCAGTTCCACAGGAAACTGCGAGGTGCTGAAAGCCTTAGCTAAAGCTAGGTTTTCCAGGCTCCCTAGTGTAGAGCTGAACTTTGATTAGAGCTGGAGCCCTCAAGGCTTTTGGACTCTCAGGCTGGAGCAGCAAGCCTTGGATCACTGGCACAGCTGCTGCTTCTGAGCCAAGCCAGGGAGCGGGGAGTAGAGTGCCACTCGGTAGGGTAGAGGAATCATGCCTTGTTTGCCAAGAGTTCATCAAACCTCTCCATATTTCAGGTGAAATATTGTGCGTTCAACAAATTGCCATTTTCCAACAAAAATCTGTCTCACTGAAAGGTTTCCAACCAACTTGAGTCACAAGTGAAAACGAATGTGTGGAGCTCAGCCTGGTGCCAGTTTGTTCCGATCCCATGTTCATCAATTAGTAAGGAACAAATGTATGTATTTGCCAGTCTTCCTGCAGGGAGTAGTCTGGAGTGCTGCTGTCAGGATTTAAAATTCCTTTGTGAAGCTATAGGGAAAAAACTTTCCAATATACCTGCCGCTATTACAATGGGTTCAGTTATTCCTTCCTTTTCGTAAGTACTGTGTTAAACAAGGAATTGAATAACTATATGTATATAGTGTATATTAATGAGTGTGCGTGTTCAAATAATATGTAAACCATTACACATGGATGGATGGATAAAGTTCTATTTAAAAGGTGATCAGGACCGAGCCTGAAGACACTAAGCATTGTAGTCATACTGGAGCATGTAGTCTCTATCAGAAAGAGCCTGTAGTCAAAATATGAGGACAGAAAGATTAACTGTTATCATTAATTGACTGATAGAATAAATGGCAGATGTTTATATTTTATCATAACAGAGCTGTTTGTTTTCTGGTGGAATTAATTTGTAACAAACTGTTTCAGTACTGCCTTGGTATTGCCAGGTGCTGTGTTTTTTTTTACTCTAATGATGCAAAAGTCAACGATGGATGCTGCTGCGAGGGTGTTATTTTGCTGGTTTGCTCTGGACAATTGTTATTTCTGAGGTTACACAGAATGATCATGCTTAGCACGTAATAGATAAGGGGGGTTTGTTTGTTTGTAATCAAGAAAGCTACTAGTTATGGCTTGGAAGTCTTTTTATGCACAGACAGGTCATGAGGATCTGGCTGTAAGAACTGTTTGATCCAAAGCAGACTTCATCGTTTCCATGCTGCAGAAACAGATGTTCCTGATTTTTTTTTTTTCAGTTGAGTCTGATGTTTATGTTCATTGACTTATGTGTAAAAGAATCCTACTGTTCCTAGTGCCTGACCTCTTTCCAAGTGCTCAGAATGAAGAGTTCATTAGTTAACTTTTTTTAAAATCGTGTGACAAGTGTAGAGTTGAGTTTTCTATAACGCTAGTAAATTCTTTTCTGCTTAATACATGCTTTTATCTTTCACCTCTTGAACCAGGTTCATCAGCACCAAGACAGGGGTGAGACCTTTCAATGCCAGCTATGCCCTTTTACCTCTTCCCGCCACTTCAGCCTGAAACTCCATATGCGTTGCCATCAACATTTCCTCAGGACAGAATCCAAAGTGAAGGAGGAAATACCAGAAACTGAGGTGAAGGGGTCACCACAGATAAATAGTGACTCCTGCCCGCCACCACAGAGGGAAGGAGGTGGACCTGACCTTACAGGATCAGCATCTGTATCTAAAACACCTGATGTGGCTGGGCAGCCTAGTGGAGGTATTCCACCTTTACTAGTGAAAGAAGAGCCCAAAGATGACAATGGCATATCAGCTGCACCTTTTGCTCTTAGCATTGTTGACAGAGTGCCCAACAACACAAAGCTGAAAGACTCCTCTGACTTTGTGGCCAATACAGCATCAGCACTATTCAGCCAGGACATCTCTGTCAAGATGGCATCAGATTTTCTTATGAAGCTGTCAGGTAATTGAGCAGCAAGAGGCAGCATCAGCTGCTTCTTTACAGGCTAAGAAACACTTTGCCTTGGGTTTGCTAAGTCATGGAATTGCAGGGAGAAAAACTTTGCAACTTCTTAACTTAGAATTTCTTGTTTCTTCTGATAAGGAGTGGTGCATGATGGGTGAAAAATGGTGAGAGGAGAAAGGGATTTTGCTGTTTAATTGGTAGGATTGGGAGAGAGAAATATCTATCCAGGATTTCATGTTCATTGACAGTTACCTGGCAAGTCTCACTTGGTGCGTTTTTCAGAAATGCTGAATACTTGTAGTTCTGGTTTGAAATTACTGAGGGTCACAAGTGCCCAGCACATTAGAAAATTCAGCTCTTAAGTTTTCACCTTTACCCATCTGTTTAAATAGGACCAATAAGACTGGTCATCTTTCCTTCAGCATAATATTTGAGGTCTAACCATTAAATATGTGTGAAGTATGAATGTTACTGCATTTCTTGATTATTAACACTAGAAAGGTAGTCCTAGAGATTCATGAATATTTTTTCAAAATTGTTTTTACTATTTTGCTTTAAATCCATATCTAATGCAAACCACATGTTTATTGTGTTTTCTTTCACTGTCAGATTGTTGCTCTAAGAATGAGACTCTGAAGTTGCAGATAGGTTTAGGGTGAATCTGTTTTATGTGCTCTTTTATTGGTTTGACTGAACACTTCAGAATTGTTAAAGAGCAAGAAGTCAGAAAAAATATCACTTGAGTAACCCTGTTTCACAAGGAGATGGCAGTCCCTATGGCAAGTTTTAGACTTCGGAGATAGAAGATACCCTTTTCATTAGAGAAGTATTGGTCACCTTTTTACTTTAAATGGAATGTAAGTTGCATTTTTGCAAACTTTATTGTCAGGTAAGCTAAGGAATTAGCTCTGTCTTGATGCCATTGCCTTGGTGAAACTGCAGCCATTTATTTTTTGAAGGCTTACTGTCTTCATCTGTCCAGACCTTTATACCTCTGGGATCACAATTCTCTGGGGGATTGGATAGAATGGGTAAACAAGAGAAGTCAAGCCTGAGGCTCCATGGAGGCAACCATGGAAGAGAGCTGAGGAGAATCAGGAGGTGAAATGAGCTGGTACAAATGGTTTGCTGTGTGGGTTGGAGCAAACAACAAAAGTGTTCTCTAAAAAATAATAATGATCTGTTGGTATAACTTATTATTATGACCAGCAACAGTTGAGCATGTCTGAGTGTGTTTTGATTTGCTTGTACATTTTTTTACTTGTATATTTTTTTTAATTGAGTTTTAAATGTGGACTCTGTATGAAATCCATTTTTTATGTTGTCTGACAGCTGTCATATATGTGTTGTCGTTCTGATGTCTATCTTAGGTTTGGATTGCTGTGCACTGAGTGGCTCTACACACTAGCTGACCATGACCACTAGCTGGTAGTTCTCATGATAGCTGCATGTAGCAAGAATGAGAGCAGAAAGCAGGAGAGGGGGGAAAGCCTGAAAGCTGAGAAAACATATAACATTTTGATGTGTTTTTTTCATGTAGCAATTGAGGGGGAGCTGTTTACAGTTTGGCAGACGGTCATGTTTTCAACGTCTGATCTATTGGCATCAGAATAAGGATACGAATGTAGATTATTCATGCAAAAGGCCTATGCAGTTATTTTATGGTGACTTACTAAAGGTCTTGAAACCTGACTTGTGTGCACTGTTACCTAGCAACATGTTGTAAAGTCACTGGGGGAGTGAGATGTATCTGTAATTTTGTATGTGTGCATATTTGGATAAAAATGTGCTGCTAGTCACTAAGTTTACTACACAAGCAAGAAGAGCAATGTTGAAAGGAATTTCTTTTCTCCTGAGATTTATATTGTGTTATATACATTTAGCTCATGCTTTCCTCCATACAGTGTGCATAAATTTAAAGTAGAAGTAATTCTTTACTGGGAAGTTGGCTAAACATTAGCTGCATTTTTTCAACTGCTTGCTGTGCTGAACCAGGCTCCTTCGAGTGATTTCTTTATTACAACACTCGCTTGTTAGGCACATCAGATCTTCAATTACTCGCCCTACCTTTTCCATGGTATAAATCTTTTGACATCTCAAATTGTATATGCCAGTTGTAACAGCCAACACAGATTTGTCGAGACCAAATTATGTCAAAGCAATCTAATTTTCTTCTCTGACAGACCTTGTGGCTAAGAAAGAAACAGTAGATAGATATATATACTTTTAGAATTTGGCATTTATTCTTATTGAATATTGATGGCTTAAATGAACATTTATTTATGCTTGCCAATGTTTATTGCATCTCTTATTCTTGGTTGGTGTCAGTTTGTGTGCCTCCAATTTCATGGGAAACCTCAGGGACTGTTGATTTTCATTTCTGTGCAGTTTCAGCATCTTTTTCCAAATGTGTGACTCAAAAGTGCTTGTCTCCCTTCAGACTTCAGAGTTACAGTTTCCGTAAGTTTAACTGGTGCACCTAGGCTGAAAGACAGTATAAAATTGGTGTTTATTAATGATTATGATTTTAAAAATCTTAATGAGCATGTGTATAAACTTGACTCAGTATTATTTCTGATTGTGCAATGCAGTACATTTTCTAGCCTAGATGAAGTGGGTATCAGATGGCTGGAAAAGAGTACGTTGAAAGTAATTAATAGTTAGAAGAGTCACATTCGAAATAGATCTATGAAAAATGTGCAACTGTTCCATGAACAGTTGCACAAATACAAACCCAGGAACAGCTAGCTAGGTAACAGTTCAGTGGGAAAGGAACAGGAGTTAACAATGTCATAGTGGTACTAAAAAAGGCTGTTCAGCCTGGAGAAGAGAAGGCTGCGTGGAGACCTCATAGCAGCCTTCCAGTACCTGAAGGGGGCCTATAAAGATGCTGGGGAGGGACTCTTCATTAGCGACTGTAGTGATAAGACAAGGGGTAATGGGTTCCAACTTAAACAGGGGAAGTTTAGATTGGATATAAGGAAGAAGTTCCTTACTGTAAGGGTGGTGAGGCACTGGAATGGGTTGCCCAGGGGAGTTGTGAATGCTCCATCGCTGGCGGTGTTCAAGGCCAGGTTGAACAAAGCCTTGGTGACATGGTTTAGTATGTGGTGTCCCTGCCCCTGGCAGGGGGGTTGGAACTAGATGATCTTAAGGTCCTTTCCAACCCTAACTATGCTATGATTCTATGATTGTACCGGGGTGTATACAAAGGGAAACAGCCTCAAAGAACAGGGAAACGGTCCTGCTCTTAGTCCTTATGAAGTCCAAGGGTTTGGCACTATAGTTTGTGAAGAGTGTGGACAGTTGGAAAGACTTCAGAGGAGAGCATAAAAAATGACTGGAAATTTAGAAAACATGTCCAGTGAAGATGAATAAAAGGGAGTGAGGTTGTGAGGCCTATAGAGAAGACTAAGGAGAGCCATTAATAAGCCTTTAATGCATTAAAGAATTTGTCTTGGGGAGAAGGAAATAATCTGTTGATTCATAATAATAACAAAAAACAGTGGGCTTATGTTGCTGTAGGGTGTAAGTCAGCACTAGGAAAATCTTCATGAAAGTTAAGGTAGTTAAAACTCTATGGTAGTGTGGCTGGAGAGATTGTGGCATGTCTGCCACTGGAGGATTTTAAAAACATGTTAGATAACTACCTGTCAGATATGGTTGATCACATGTTAGGCAGTAGGATGGACCAAATCTGTGTATGTGTATCTCAACCAGTGAACCATCAGGCATTAGAAGCAGGTGCAAGAAATTTTATCTGAACATAAACAAGCAGCTAGATGTAGAGAAGCAAAGTGGGGAAAAAATTCACAGATGTTCAAAGTTAGACCTGATTTTGAATGGGCCAGAAGCGAATTGGATGACACTGCTCCAAATGGCCTCTGAAATTTTTTCAGAAAGGCTTAAGGGAGCTTATGTTTAAAGAGGTTGAGAAATATTGCTGTGGGTGACCTCTTGAGATCCCTTCAGCCCTTGTTATGTGCCATTGCTTGCCAGAAACATTTTCAGTTACATGTTTTTTGAAATAAAACACAACACATATCCCCAAATGTAAATCTAAAAATAAGAACAAATCTTGATATTTGTTTTCCCCCGATTCCACTCTTTAGGTCCTAGTTTAAGGTAGGAGATTCTTTTATGTTCACAAGAAATTCAAAGGGTTCTCTGAAATTTTATTTAAAATTTGAAAGGGTTATTGTTTCTAAAGACAATTATCAGATGACTCTTAACATATAAACGGAAGAATATTTAAGCATGGGCAAGTTTTTGCCTTCAAATCTTCCTCCTTTTACTTCAATAAGACTGCTTGTATGCTTGAAGTTGCCCAGCTGCTTTGCTGGATCAGTGCTTTGCCAGAAAGTTTTTGTACCCCAGTCCATTAATTCCATGTTGAAACTTTGTAACTGTGTTCATATCTTAATTTGCAGAGTATTTGCTTTTCCTGTTTCAAAGATTTCAGTGGCAGATGTTATCTCTACATTTCTTTAAATACTGATGTCCTTCCACCTACTTCTAAGGCTTTAAGTTCTTTTGAAATAAAAAATGGCTTTCACAGTGATCCAAATTACAATGGCCGGTGTACTCTAGTGAAGCTATTACTGTGCCTATGTTATCTGCTGCAGTTACTTTTCATAACATTCAAAAAGAAATGAATCCCATCAAAATGAATGGGATTCTTGCACTATTGATCTCAAAGGAATTCTGTGTGGACACAGTAATTGTAAGGCATACTTCATTGCCAGCCTCTCTCTGCATCTTCGCTGTGTTCACCAAGTGCGTTACTCTAGAAAGCATGTGTCACTCCCTTATCTTGTGATGGTGTATATTATCAAGTGTGCCCTGCTTCTGCAGTTCTTTTAATGTTCCCCAAGTTACTTGCATGAAAAAACTTTAAAATAGAGAGGAGGAAGGAGAGATAACATACTGAGGGCTTGGGGCTGGTCCCTGTTAAACAAATGAGAAACTGTGTTTTCTCCCAGTTTAAGTCATATCTGCTGTCACTATTCTGTGAAGAGCAAAATCTTTATTTTGGAAAATAATGCCACCATGGGGTTTTGGTGACTGTCCAAAGTACTTAGACTTTGCATTCATGTTTTATTAGCTGATTCCATTAATGGAATAATGAAGTAATAAATCATCAGACAGCTACATACAAAATATTAGTAGATAAGCTAAGTAATCACTTAGATTATTTATTCTGTTTGGTTCTTACAAATTACTGCATTCCTTAGAGATAACTCAAGTAATTTGAAATGGTTTAGATTTGCCATTGACAATACTGGACTGACTGGCTTTAACTCTTCAAACAGCTATTTTTAATAAAATAAAAGCATGTCTAATTAAATTGTGCTAATTGATGCATTTGTGTAGTGAGTTCCAAAGAAAAGACCATGCTGCCTATATTTAGGATTCATGGTTGATGCCAGAATGTAAAATTTCAATTAGAATATGTAAGCGCACAGGGATGGCAATTATTGAGCTATATCCTTAATTTAAAAATACCATGAATTCCATAATGCTGCTGTCAGTGTAAATACCCCGATGTCATTGAGATCTCTCTTTGAAGTGTCTCTCCAGATTCACAATTTCCATATAAATCTTTAATTTAAAATAAAACTGAAAAGGGGCAATAGTACAGCTAATTAAGACTTGGGCAAATAAAAGCTTGTACTAATCTTTGCCACTGATATATCGCTACCCTTATAATCTCTTTTTAGCAATTGCTAGTCTTACATCCACAATTTCCCACCATCCTTAAAGGCATACCACATCATGCTTCACACCTTGAAGGAGTATGTAAGATTTAGCAAGATAAAGCAGTGTAGACTCTGTTCTAATCCACTCTTTTAAAATGCAGAACAACAAAGTACTTTTTTGTGTACTCAGCCCAATACAGCTTAAAAGAATACATGAATATGATTCTGGACCAGCCCTGTGCTTATGATTTAGGTTTAATATCTACACAAACTCTTAGAGTATAAGACTAGACTCTTTTGCTTCCTTGATTACACCATTACTCTGAGCAGAAGCCCTAGCTCATGAGCCTTTCTGTCACATCTATCCAAAAGGGGAATTGGAGACATTGTTAGTTTCATCATCTCTGATTGTTTTGGGTATTGTTTTCTTAAACAAATATAAAGGTCAGTCTGGTGGTGTTTCTTTCCTTCTGTTTCTGTTCCTTTGTAGAGAGAAGAAATATCTATACTACTAACAGTTATTTCCTATCAGCTGCAAATTTCCCTTTGCTCCTTTCACTCTCCTCCTTTTTTCTGTATCTTCCCCAGAATTTTGCCTATTCTACTGTTCTTTTTATTTTTATCTGGAAAGGAGAAGATGGTCTTGGCAGCTATTACAACCTTGTTTAGGAAGTGGGACTTTGGCAATATAACAGATATCTTAGGGCATGGGGGGATGTGTCGTCCTGCAGGTGCCTTAGCAATTTGCCTAATTCCTCCATTTTCCTTGGACTAGAACACTGAAATTTTGAGGGGACAGTAGCAGGACTGGTCATTTTCCAGTGCTGTGTCTCATTTTGCTTGACTACAGCTTCTCAAATACAAATCAGAATCATAGAATGGTTTGAGTAAGAAGGGATCCTAAAGTTCATTTAGTTCTATGCCCCCTGCCATGGGCGGGAACACTTTTCTACTAAGCCAGGTAGCAGCTTTAGAGAAGATCAGGATAGTTAGCACATCTTTCCTTAATCTCTCTTACATATTTATAACATACTTAAGCAAGACTGTTTGGAAGACCTCATATTCTAAGTGGTCTCTGGAAGCCCAGAGGTGGCAAGTCTTGGCATCATCATACTTCTCATGATTGTTTATTTTGCCATTCCACTGTTTTGTTAAAAAGAAATGCTGTAATGCTGAGTGCACTTGAGTAATAAGTTGGGGTTTTATCAATAGTTCCCATCCTCTTCCTTGTAGCCCTAAAGTTTGGTTTATTTGGCTGAGAGCAGAGTAGAGGGCTTTGAAAATGAGATGTAATTGAGTTAGAACTCCCGGGATGGTTAGGTAGCACGAGGTGCTCTGGGACAGATTAATATGCCAGGGCAGAAGGCACTAAAAAGAAATGAGGCACCATCCAGGCTGCCAGTAGAACAGTATTTCTCCTTTTAGGCCACTTACAGTGTAGACAGCCCCGATGTTTAATAAGCTGGACATAGTTTATCAGCCCAATTGGATTTTCGTCTGGAGATTCTCCAACTGGTTCCAATTGCATAGATTTTTCTTGCAAAGCAATTAGCTCACCAGAGGCTTCTACTGCAGTGTTTGTATCCCTTACTCAGTTCTTCAATATCAGCAAAATATAAGCCCTAGTCTTCATGCAGAATGCCGATACCTACCTTCACATTTCAATTACTGGAGCAAAACCACTAGAAGACTTGAGTCATATCCTTTATTAACCATATCTGCCTTCAGAATGATAGTGCTCAGTGTCAGGGAAATGTGTCTTCCAAATACAGCAGAACTGATCTGTCAGAGGTCTTTGGTTTCTTGTAACTGCCACAACTCACGCATTACCATTTGCAACGGAAGGCTCCGTATATCATTCAGATGCTCTAGCTCTAGTTGGACCTTTCTTCCTCAGGTAGAAGTCATGCCATGGTTCTCTTGCCATGGTGGCTCTGAGAAGAATCACAATGGGAGGCTTTCCCACAAGATCTCAAGACCAGTTCAGTATGCAGTACCTTTTGAAATATGTCTTCACTTTTCTCACAGCCATGACTGGCCCGTTCAGTCTCATCTTTGTAGCTGTGGTCAGGCATCACTTGTAAAATAAGATGATGGTGAGCAGTGTACTGTGGTACTTTCATTGCAGTTTCTTTTGACCCACACTCGGTAGATGCTTTTTCTTGTGGCCTCTTTTGTGGCAGTATTTTTATTGTGGATTCTTTCTCATGTTTGCTCAGGCAGATGGATGGAATGGTGACCAACTCTCTGCTGCTTGTGACTTGTAACACTGAGCTTGGCTTTAAGTAATCCGCCCATTTTTCCTCTTTCAGTTATAAACACTTTGAGCATTTAGAAATCCTCATAAGTGGACTGATGCAGTTAGCAGCTTCTGTCAGAGTGTTTCAGATTAGTGGCAGATGCCCAAAGCTTTTCTTGTGGCATTTGGCAGGTTGAGGAAAGTGTTATAACTTCCATCATCTACTTTTGCTAAATGGCTCAAATGATTCCAGTTGCCAGGAAGATAAAAATCAGCAGTCTGGAATCTTCTTTGATCTGTTGGTTTGGTTTTTTTTTTCTGGGTATGGAATAGAATGGAACAAATGGAGTATTATCAACTCTGCTTGAGAGATTACTGCCTGTTGGTTGCATTTGCTGGGTGGGTTGGTTTTTTTTTTTTTTTTTGCTCATTGTATATTTCAAAATTAAATTGCTGGGCTTTTTTGTACTCAGTCCACATCCTTCAGTCTGCTCTCATTGCCGTTCAGAATGAATGTAAATTAAATACAAATGAAGTATATATATGTGTATCTATTTTTGTATGTAGATAGAAGATGTTATTCCTTCAGGGAACTAATAATATTGTCATTCAAATACACTTTAATGGACCCAAACATCATCTTTTTAATCCTTGTCTAGTTCTAGTATTTAAAAGATTCCTCAATTGTAGGGTTGTTTTGTTGGTTTTGTTTTTTTTTTTAAACCCCTCTAGTCTCAATCAACATTTATTTCCCTTATTTGCAGTGTTTTTTTCTTACATCTGTTTACTGTTCTCTCTAATATGACTAGTGGATGCATCATAGCTGCTATTTCCCATGTGTTTGCAATTTTGCCTGTAATTATGGATCCAAGATGGGACAGAGGCTAAAGTGGTGGGGATTTTTGGTGTTTTGTGGTTTTTTTTTCCTCTAGTTTTAATGTATGGATCTGGTAGACTGGATAACTTCCCCAATTTTTTATTTGCCCTTCTATTTAGGCTTCATTTACATTGGAATCAAGTTTAGTATATTTCAAGAAGGTGTAAAAGCTACATTAGTTGAAGCAAAAGTCCCATTAATTGAAGCAATTGGGTTGAAAAGTGACCCAGTAGTTGTCTGACTTTATTTGGTTTTGTTTCCTGGGAGAAGAAAAATGAAGTAAATAACTCATCTGTTTTTGTTTCTACAATTAGAGTGTTTGATTTTTGGAGAGTGTGGTGAGTTCAAAAAATGTGCTGTCAGTTAATTAAGGAAATAGAAGCCTACTTCTCTCCTAATTTTGTAATTCTATTATCTGTCCAAAGCACGGGAGCTAGAGTACATAGAACCAGCAACATGAGTAAGAACAATAGTCTGGGCTTCTTTTCACCTTCATGTAGTACCGCCAAATGCACATCTTCAGGACATTCTCTGGACTGTAGGACCCTGACAATGTTTTGTATTTCTTATAGGTGATGTCTAGACACACAGGGGCAAACTGAGTATATAGATTTCATGAAAAGCCCATCCAGATTATGCCTGATGTGCTGGTTGTTCAACATAATTTTAGCATTGGTATCGCAAGTGGCAGCTCAGAAGTGTGAGGGAGCAGTGGTTTACAGCAGTGTGTGGAGAGCTAATAGAGCAGCAGTAGGAGAGCTAATGTGTAGAGCAGGGATAAAAAAGGAAAGTGAAATATAGGAAAGGAGGGAAATTTGCTGGATTCCACCTTCAAGTCATTCTGAGTGTGTTTAAACTCTGATGTGACCTACCTTGAAGTTTTGGTTCTCTGAGCTATAAGAACTTGGCTTCATCTCAGTAGAGCTTGAGAATACCCTGGGATAAAGAGCATAGAGCACTTGATACCTGCCCTTGGATTGGGTCAGATTGGCTGCTGAATTCAGGCTTGGTGATAAGAGGGTTTAATAAATGTTGATTTCTTCCAAAAGTACCCACTTTGGTCCTCCATCTTGTGGTAGGGGAATCTGTAAGGCGTCTGCCACTGCATACTCTAGAGCCTGACTCTAAAAAAGGTTCCTAGTTTAAGGCTGTGATATTATATGAATTCTGTTATAGTGATTCAGTTTGCATGTGGATGTTTTTTCATTGTTCTTAACCTGGCTTATAATGGACTTATAAGATTGCAGTCTTACACTGATCTATGTATGTTCAAGGCCAGGTTGGACAGGGCCTTGAGCAACCTGGTCTAATGGGAGGTGTCTCTGCCCATGGCAGGGGGGTTGGAACTAGATAATCTTAAGGTCCTTTCCAACCCAAACTATTCTGTGATTCTCTGTGAGTTTAATATCACCTCTATATTTTGAATGGTAAAAGTGTATGCTGACCTGGTCTGGTCTGTAGTGCTTTCTCTACCTGGTTCATTTTCTGCCCTGGTTCATGGACAAAAACACAGCTGGCTTCACAGGTTAGTGATTATTCTTCGTGGGTTGTCTCTATCTTTTTACTCAGATTCATGTTTCCTTTATTTTCTGGGAAAATTTGAATTAATAACTTCTTGAAATTAATGCATTCAGAAGATTTCTCTAGGTTTTTTGAACATTCAGGCAGATTGCTCTCTATCAGTTGCACTCAGCTGCTGGTGGAGGTATTTTTTATATCAGTAGCTGCTAGAGTAGAATGTTTTAAAATAGAAGAAAGTGTGGCATAGAAGGTTTGGGTCTTTTTGGGTTTTTTTGGTGACCATTAATCACCCCAGGTCAAACTCCAGAATAGACAGAGCCAGAAAGATGTAGGCATGGGTGAAGAATCTAGATGGAAGTTTTTTGTAAGAACCTTGGTAAAGATCAGTTTGAGAGCCTTAACCTGTATTTTGATGAATTACAGCATGTTTGAATGTTTCATATTTCAGCTTTTTCTTTTTCTTTTTTTTTTTTTTTAAATTAAAAGGGAAAAGTGATTTCTCATACTGGTATAAGTGCTTAACTGCTTATAGATCATATTAAAAAATACGCATATAAGGTAATTTTTGGAGTAATGAATAGCAGCAATGTCTATGTACATGCTGCTTATGTGTACACTGTTTGTATCACTTCCTTTGATCTTGTTCTTTGGTAATGGCTTGCCAACAAATAAGAAAGGAGAAAAATCAAACAAGCCTGGAATATAAACTGGGTGTTGTGCTACGGGATAATGCAGAGGATTGTCTTGTGGAAGGAGGAAGATATGTAGGAGCAATAGTGAGGTGAATAGTGGGAATGCTTAGAAGGCTAACAAAATGGGGATGACGTTCTGTCTTTCAGGATTGTGGAGACAGAGTTTCAGAGAGGTGAGAAATATAAACTCACTGCGGTTTGGGGTACTGAACAAGTCATCTGCTATGTGTTAATGGGAATTTGAAGTGAAATTTTGAACAAGGCACTTAGAGGTAGGGAAGGAAATATCTCTTAATGGTCAAACATAAAGAGTTATAAGAAGAACTGCTGAAAAATGGTGTAACTTCTTTAGCCTCCTGTTTATCATTCAGTCTGCCTGTGAATTTATATTGCTTGGATTTGGAGGTATTGTTTAAGAGGCATTCTTGGTTTTATCCCTTCAACCAAACACCATGCAAAGGATCCACCACTGTCAAAGGGTATTGGAAAGACCATTCAAGAAGATTGTTCAGTGTGTAGATTTTAAGTAGCTCCAGGGTCTCTGTACCCTTCTCTAAGGTTACACAGCTGCTTACGTGGAGTAATTGAAAGGGTTATTTTAAACTTGCTCTCTTTTATGGGTGTAGAACCTGGAACACTGCTCTGATAGCATCTTCTAGTGCAGAGCTGTCTTCCTAGTATCTCTCTGCTCTCTTTCTTAACAAGTACCAACTTGAAGGACCTAAGAATTTGCTGTCTTTTCCATTTCTCCCCTCCTTCCTGCTATCTACTGTTCATCTCTTGCCTCTTTTCCGTGCTCTAAGAGCTCAATATGTAGTACCCATGGGCTTTTCCAAATTTGCCTTTATGTGAAATGATGTTGTGAATTTCCATCAAGCCTATAGAAGTTGTACAAACCATTGATGAGAGGAATGCTTTTAGGAGCCGTAGGGACAAAAAGGTAAGAGGAGAAGGATGGTTTCTTGAGCTTCGGTACATGCAGTTTTTGTGTTTCAAAATTATCCCTTTGTTCACAAGATGCAGAAGTTTGTTTATCTCTTAAAGTGTCATTAAATACTGTTTGACGTGCTTGCTTCCACTGCCTGCTCTAGCATTTCTCAAGTTACGGTTTCTTCCTGTTACTAGCTGCTCTGTGATTATATATTACATACCTTGTTAAGTCTCACTTGTTTCCTTCTCTTGACAGCTGCAAATCAAAAAGAGCCCTTGACTCCTAAATTTAAAGTGAAAGAGGAGCCTACGGATGAAGAAGCTCCAAGTTCAGCCTTGTCTCAGTCCAGCTATGTGTTCAGCCAGGAACCTGAAGCCTCAGCTCCAAACGTCCCTGAGGAGAAACTCAAGCCGCAGGAAGCGCAGGCAAATGTAATGAGGCAGGACATGTCAGTCAAGGCAGCATCTGAGCTCCTCATGAAGCTCTCAGGTAGATATTTAATTTAATCGTATTCAACTTATTAATTTCTTTTTCATGTATGCTCTCAAGCTTGCCTTGCAGAAGGAATATTAAGCTTTAGTAGCAAGTGAATGAACAATAGAAAAGGTCTGTCTGTCTACACAGGTTCATATACATATGACACCTCAGTTCAGTCTGTTGCCATAGTATCCAATTACCTGTGTTCTGGTTTTCAAATTAGTGACTGTTTGATAAGTAAAAGAAATTATGCCTTAAAGCTTTTAGATGTTGTCATTTTTTAAGTGTACCAAAACATGTTAATACCAATTTATTCACGTCTTTCATTAATATCATAAGACTGTGTGTCTGTACTGAACTATATCTGATACAGCTTTATAAATGATGACTTTTAAAGCCTTTTATTTTTCCCAACAGTATCTTGTACTCAAAATTATAAGATACACAATTAAAAATATAATGCAAACTGAGCCAGATTTCTGGTGTTGGGGAGACCACTTGAACTTTCCTACTTTGCCTTAGTGATAAATCCTTTTGCCAGATAAGTATGCATGTGTATACACATATGTACTGGTACAGCTGGAGGGAGTCAAATAAAGATGTATGTACTGCTAATTATGCTTTGCCTCACTGTTAGAATCAAGGTTTAACTTTAAGGAAAAGTGAAAGAGTTGAATTCTCCCTGCTGGGAACAGGTTAAGTGAGTAACAAAAAGGCTTTGAAGTTCTAATAGACTTGAATTTTTAGGAACAAGATGTGAAACTCAGTCTGGGAGGATGGGTTTTGTACTTCCTCACCTAAACTAGATCAGTTAGTTTTTAAGTTTTCTCCAAAACCGGACTTATTTATTTTTTTTAAGTATGCCAAAGTCATGCAAGAGGTGCCAGTGGAAATGTTTACAAGTTTAGTAACTTCTGAGAACCCTGCCAAACTCATATGAATTTTTTTTGGCTTGATTGGGTGCTTTCAACATTGAATTTGAGGTCAAATGTATACCTGGAAGACTTTAACTGACTAGGGTCTCCCCCATAAATTCTAACATGTCATTAATTCACTCCTGTTTGTACCTCCACACTTTAATTTTCAGAAGTTTTTGAATCATTGGTTGCAAGAAGTTCATGTTAATGGTGCAAAACCAGAAGTTAATCAGAGCAGAAGTTTCCCAATTATTTTACAGAGTCCCAAATACTAAACATTTGGTTATTGACATAGTGCACTGTTGCTGCTGGTAACTGGTTTGAGAATGGTGTTCTGATAACAGGACTTTACAGCCTAATGAATGTTAACCTGTGACTTTATTTTTCCCAGCGCACATAAATTTAAGTATCTGTTTTCATAAAGAAAGCACTCCTTAACTCAAATACTTCAGAGATAATAGGCTGCTTGATTGTAATTCTTGAATTCAGCACTAGCAGGCTGTGTTTAAATAGTTTTATTGCAGGTTATTATATTACAATATTTGTGCCTTAAATATCTGTATATATGAATGAAGTCTGGCATGTATAAAAACTTGGTCAAAGTCTTTGGTCACTTCTGTTAGGAACTCCTAGTCTTTAAAGGTTGTAGTAAGAAATGCACTAATTTAACATTTCTCTTATGTTCAACTGCTCGTGATTGAGCAGTTTTTGCTGATAGTGGCCTTTTTGGTTAATCCACAGAGGAAGTTTAGATTGGATATGAGGAAGAAATTCTTTACTGTAAGGGTGGTGAGGCACTGGAATGGGTTGCCCAGGGAAGTTGTGAATGCTCCATCGCTGGTGGTGTTCACGGCCGGGTTGGACAGAGCCTTGGGTGGCATGGTTTAGTGTGAGGTGTACCTTCCCATGGCAGGGGGGTTGGAACTAGATGATCTTAAGGTCCTCTCTAACCGTAGCTATTCTATGATTCTATGATTCTATAGATGTAGTAAAGTATTACTCTGGGATTTATTCAGATGGTATTGCTGCAGCTGGTGTTCCTGGTTCAGCCAGTGAGTGGGGTTTTACAAAGTTTATCACTTCACTGTTTTCAACTTGAACTTTTCTGAATTATCACCTAAGTCAAAAACTATGAAGGAGGGAAACACTAAGATACAGTTCAATGTAGGAAAAATGTAAAAGGAATATATAAGATCAGTAGCCACTTTAGTGGGTTTTTTTTTAATGTTTGCTTTATCTGGTAGAATACTCAGGTCACTGTTGACTTCCCAGCTTATCTGAAGCAATTATACGTTCTGTTTTTGGTGATTTAGAATGTAAACAATCATAGAATCCTAGAATAGTTAGGGTTGGAAAGGACGTTAAGATCACCTAGTTCCAGCCCCCCTGCCATGGGCAGGGACACCTCGCACTAGACCATGCCACCCAAGGCTCTGTCCAACCCGGCCTTGAACACCACCAGCGATGGAGCATTCACAACTTCCCTGGGCAACCCATTCCAGTGCCTCACCACCCTTACAGTAAAGAATTTCTTCCTCATATCCAATCTAAACTTCCCCTGTTTAAGTTTTAACCTGTTACCCCTTGTCCTATCACTACAGTCCCTAATGAATAGTCCATCTCCAGCATCCCTATAGGCCCCCTTCAGATACTGTAAGGCTGCTATGAGGTCTAATAAGATAAACAATTAAACAATTAAGCTACTTCCTTAGAATAAAGTGAAAATAAGAACAATCTTCCTTCTTTTTCTTGATACTGGAATGAGGAAAAAGAAATGGAGAGTAATGAGTATGTCTGGATGTTCTACTGTCTGTAGGAAATCTTCAGTCAAGTGCCCTTATTAGATTTGATATATTATATAATTAGGTTAAGTCAGGTACTTCCAGGCCCTATATATTCTTGGTAAAGACTGAATGGATTACATCCTTGCTTTGTTATTTTCGCTTTCTTCTGTGTGATGCTAATTACCAAACCCTGTACTGCATACAAATTCAGCAAGGGATTTCTGACCCTTCATAGTATTTTGCTTTCTGTGTTCCTGATAAACATGCTTCTGTTATCCCCTAAGCAATAATATTGCTGATTGTTGCAGCCTCTTAGGATTTAGGCATAGACCATGCTGCCTCCTTTCACATAAGTGATACATTGCTTTATATTTTTCACTGGGAAATCTCTTTTATCAAACAGAGATGCTGTGTTGCTAGCTCTTAGCTGAGCTTGTTCAGTGTAGTGGAAGGCCTTTCCAGCTCTAGAGTCTAGTGTGGACTGGTGGTTTGCAGACTCTCCTATAGTATGCACCAGCCCACACTAGCAACCTATAATGGAGGGGTTTGTCAGCCACTCAGAAACTATTCTAAAGCTATGAAAATGTGGAAGAATGAACATCATTTACTGTAGTAGAACATTAACAGAACATTTACTAGGTGTTATTGTAGAGGTAGATGTATAGAACCTTATCTGGAGATGCTATGCCTTTCTATACCAGTTTTTTCTCTACTGTGTCCACTTGGATTTAAATCTACCTCACAGTTCACAAACTTGATACCTAGTTACTCGATACCTACTCGCATTTCTTCCAAAGAATTATTCAAACTAAGAAGGTTAATGTGTCCTGGGCATATCTAGGTAGAACCCATTTCCATCCAGATAGTCAAAACAAAACTTCCTAACAGCTGATCTGGAACTTAAAAATAAATGAAATGCCAGTTTTGAAGAAATGATCTTTGAGGGTTAACAGGCAAAGTTTGAGCTTATAGCAGACTTTTATCCTACATTTGAGAGAACATGAAATGACTGCCATGATTTATATGAATGTACAAAAGTGAACTGTGAATTCTGTCCATTACTAAGTTTTGACTGAGACTAGATCCAATGGTAAGCAAATAGATTTGAGGAGATAGTGGAGTGGGGCAGATGACTCTTACCTCTGTTTGGAAGGGGGCCACCCCTGCAAGATTTTGAATTCATATTAGATGTTGCACTAAATCACTTAAAGGAAACGGAAGTGATGTATTTAAAATAAATCTGCACCTGTTTTCTGCATTCTTACCAGTTCTGTTTCATGGAAAAGCTAATTTATGTGTCAAAATGTTGAAATAAGTGGTGCATCTGGGTAGTCTTATACACTCAATCTTATAAATAGAAAGGTAGGTTACAGAAGAGTCTGAAATTTAAAATAAACCTTTGCATTTACCTGCTAAGGTGTAAGCCTAAAACTCACCTTTCCTTTGAAATAATCATGCTGCTAATATGTTTTGGGCACGTATTATCTTTCAGAAGCATACAGTGTTCCCCCTTGTCCAAAAATAAATGCATAGCTGGAGGTGTATCAAATCTGTTCCAGGTACTAGCATTTTATAAGTAGTCTTTCACTGTAGTGCCTTGAACAGTGACATTAGTATGTCCCTGTCTTTCCTAGAAACGTTGCCTGAATCACATTTGCCTTTATTTGAGCTGTATCTTATTTGTGATCATCTTGCATTTCTGTAGTAACTCAGGTGGTTTTCCTCCTCTCTTTTTTTTTTCCAGTGGATCAGTTTCCCATGTATTGCACATATCCTTATTATCGCTAACAAATGCATGACCTTTGTACTATTCTGTTCCTTTGGATTCTTTGTACTTTCATTCTTGGGTCACATAGTGCTTCGTGTAGTACACCAGTTGCCCAGTACCAACGTGGTATAATTTTGGGTTATCAGCACTTGCAGTTAATTCGTACTTATTTTTTGTTTCAAGATCAGGAATTACTTGTTGCATTCAGTTGATTCCAAAAGCATTCTTGATCTACTCCATTTATTATCACCTTTATGTTGTCACAACTTTATGTCAATTCCTCTTTCAGCACAACTGGTTATTGTGGGAGGTTTGGGTTTTTTCCCCCCTTTTTTTGATTAAGTCTTTATCCACTTTAAAATGTTTCTGCTGATTTCCCATTTTGTGCCTTGCAGTTAATTTTTTTGACATTATATCTCAACATTTAACTGAAACCACATGGATTAGAACAATTTGAAAAGAGGAAGAAAAAGAAAAAAAGAATGACAGTACAATTCTAGCATAAGATGAAAGCCAGAACACCTCCCATTCCAAAAATGGCACATTGTATATTAGGGTACAGTGAGGTGAAGGACTATCTGAGAAGGCTTTAAATTAGCTCATACCAAAGCCAGTCCAGTCACGGCAGCACAGACTTCCAGAGGAACTCAATGACTATAAGTTTAAAAAGTTTGCTAACAAGGAGCACTGTCTGTGTTTGTGTGGCTGGACAGCTGATGTCAGATTTACCTCATTTTAAGGCTTGGGTGGCTTTATGCTTGGCTGTCATCAGCAATGTAAATCGACAACAAGAACAAGTCCATAGCTAGTAAGCTATTAGCAGTCACAAAAACTTTCCGGGTTTAGTGGGTTGACTTGGCAGTCTTTTGATTTATTGTTACTGTAGTGAAGAAAAAGAACATTACTGCATTCTTTGGGTGAGATGGGGACAGAGAAACTAAGCTTGCTATAGATTTCTTTTTCATAACTTTGTGGACTGTTCTGGGAAGCGCTTGTATGGAGGTAGGCTGCTGTCTTTGGAGTTTGCTGTTGTCAGGACCTTGTATGAGTGTCAGTACCTAGATTGCAGGGGAGCTGTCAAGAGTGCTTTCATCCCTGCTTAGAGAGCCTTGATAATGGGCAGAGGAGTGAAAATACAGGGAAGTCTTTTGTTCCTTGCTCTCTAAGTAGCTTATTAGAAAGCTCTGGACAGCAGCAGGTACTTCTGTAGAAGCCCAGAAAAGAAAGTGGGGAAGTGTATGACCCAAAATAAGGCTTTCTCTTGATGGGAATTAGAGAGATGGCAAGCCACAGCAAGTCACATCACCAGATTACATCCTGCTACTAGCCAAGTGGGTGTTGTTGGGTTTTGTGTTCGTTTGTTTTTAACCAACAGAAATGTGAAATGGATTGTGAATGGTTAGAGTGAAGCTATGCTGTATTTACAGTATAGAAAAAGATACAAGTTTCTAGGTAACTAGATTTATTATTGCAATGTGTCAGGCTCTGGATTTTTTTTTTTCGAAGGTTTTGAAACTCTCCTGCCAATGCTGTGCTGCATGAAGTTCATATCAGGCCATGGTACATTTAATAAGTTTTTCCATGGCATCTGCATAATAACATAATCCCAAAAGAACTCAACCAGCAATGGATTCTTACCTATTGATGGGGTTTGCCATGTTTCATTGCAGCATTAATGTCTAAATCCAAAAGGGGGGAAAAAAGCAAAAAAAATACTGCTCATTCACAGGAGAAGTATAGGGTGGGAAGAATGGAAGTCTGCAAAGTCTGAGTGTTTTTTCCTCCTATAGATCTTAAAAAAACAGACCACAAAACCACAAAAATCACAGAAAACCAAATACCTTCTAACACAGCCTAGCTTTTCTTTCAGTAGATGCTATACAACACCTCTAAGTTGTTGCAATTCATCTTTTTTTCCACATCAGGGTGATCTTGATGTTTAATGAAAACCATGTCAATTTAAAAGATCAGATAATTTGGCATAATAAGAAATCATGATGTCTGTGGTTCAGATGTACTTCTTTTGGTGTTCTGGATTTATTTTTATTGTCTTTATTTTATTTTTTAGGATTTTGTCATTAAAGAGTTTAAATACCACCACCTCCTCCCACCTCCCCTGTCCTTTCCTTTACTGCTATTTCTTGATGATATTCAGCCAGGTGGGAGTGGCCGCAAAGCTATGGAAAGTGGGCAAAGTGTCAAGGGATCATAGATGCACAGTATTTGCAGAAGGGCCTCTTGCAGACCCCTTGCCTTTGAAGGGTCAACTTGTAATGACAGAAGACATTGGAGCCAGGCTCTCTGCAAAAGTACAGCTTGCTGCAGAAATGCTAGACTGGGATTTTCTTGAACTGGGAGATTGGATAGATAGGAATGTGTTGTAAAATAACTATTTACTGTGCATGTAGACTTCTTATCAAATGCTTCATAATTATGTTTTGAGGGATTGATGGTGTTCTGCAGATAGGGTCTTTCAGGCAACCACCATAATCCTACCATTTAATTGAAGGAGCAGCAGATGCGTGTCACAACTCAAATTAGTCTACAGCTTTAATTTGCTCCCTTTTTGTTGTTGTTGGTTTGTATTTTTGTGAAACTACCCCACAGTCACAAAATCTGGGGGTTCCACTTTAACAAATAAGATCCATTTAATGATTTTTTAAAAAGCAAGACCCTGTTACATTGATTCAAAGCCCATTGACATTGTCTTACATAAAACAGCAGTTTGAAAAAAACAAAAAAACAAACTAGCAAAATAAAACATCAAGCACAGCGCCCTAGGGAACGTCAGATGTTACTTGTTGTGTCTCTAGCAGAACCTTCAGGGCTCACCAACTGTTCCCTACCTCTGAGGTTTTATTTAAGCTGTTTTAGGGCATGTTTATTTCTGGCAAATCAGAACAATTAGCATAACAAAATGCCTGATTCTTCATACTGAAAGCTTTTGAAGTCAGTACAACTTGACCCACTAGTTACCCCTGTCTGCTTGATTGTGAAAACTAGTACATGAGTCCAATTTATGAGACATATGGGAAAGGCTTTCTTGTCGAAGTTGATTCATAAAGTTGATTTATAAAGCTGATGGGCATTTCAGCAAATATGAGCAACTGAATACAGTTCTCTTAGCTGTTCTCCTTTGGTGTCTTGCAGCAGTCCCCTGAGTGTATTGGTAGCCTTCCACTGAACATGCCCCAGGATGTCAGTGCCCCAAGATGTCACCTGTACTGGTGAGCCCCAAATGGGGAACAGTTCTAAAAACAATCTCATAAGTGCAGAATAGAGTGTAAGACTCTCCTTCTGGTGGGTACAGTTTTGACAATACAGCCCAGAACATGATTGGCCTTGGTTGCCGCAAGGCACATTGCAGACTTGTGCACAACTTGCACTGAGTTGTGGTAGTCCCAACTTTCTGAGACGTAGCTTAACTAAGCTCTTTCTGAAACCTGTCAGTCTCTGTCCTAGCCTGCAGAGAGGCATTGTTAACACTAAATTTCAGAGATGCTCTTATTGCTACATCTTCCTCACGTAACAGTGTCAGGCCACCAGGAGTGAATGCTGTACCCTGAGCTTTTAGGTCATACAAGTGTCGGTCTATGTTTCTGTTTTATTTGGCTTTTTTAGCAAGTGCCACTACTTCGCAATTCCTTGCACTTGTGAATGCCAGAGAACCTGAAAGCTGTGGAAGAAATTACTTTCTTCCTGGAACAAGCCTGTCCAATACTGCATTTTTCATATCTGATGCAGAAAATTGTCTCAGTCAATGTGAATATGATGAAGTTCATTGAGGCTTCTATAGACCAGCTGATTAAAAGTCATACTGCTCTGTAAAGAAACAGCATCTCTGTGGCTTGATGGTAGTACATCCATGTATGCAGTAATTTTGTCTCATTTTGTTAAGATCCTTCCGTTTCACAAAGTTAACAGCAGAAAAACACATTAGGTGATTTAGTTCATTTTCTGCCAGATGAGCTGTGTTCAGTGCCTTGCTGTTGTTCTGAGCTTCATCCCGGTTAGTTTTGAATGAGTAGCAGACCATGTTAGGAGATAACGGCCTGGATACTTCAGAGCTGCTTAAGTCTTTATCCCATGCTGCTTTTTGCTAGGAATTAGATGTCTGTACTTTTATAAAAATCTGACATGAAGAAAATTACTCTTGCATGCTAACACCGTATTCTGATACATTGCAGTTTATTTCACCTAGCTCATTTATTTAAGGAGAAATGTGAAAGTGGAAAGAAGCCAAAGCTATCATGATTTCAATTATTTGAACCAGGAAACCCTTTGGTGTACCAGCCCTTGACTTGAAAAACTTTAGCTGTGCAATGACCATATGAGATACCTAAGTAAGGAAATAAGGGGTATCACCTTACTCCACAAATGTATTCCACTGTCTGTAGCACAGAAGGGAAAATAATCTTCAAGAATTTACAGTTTAACTGTGCCTGTATGGTGAGATGGGTATGGGCATAACCTTAATTACAGTCTTTTGCCAGCACAAAATCTAGCACAGCTGGATTGTATGCCTCTGATTGCTGCTCATGGGACAGACTGACTGTGTTTCCCCTTCATTAGCTCTTGTCAAATTATCATAAATACCCTCCTTCAGTCTTCTCTGTGTGTTTGCTTTTGGGAATCAGGGTATGACAGGATTCATCTTTGGCAGGGACTTTCTGTCAGATCAAAAGGGCACAGCTGGGAAGATAAAGGTCAAAGGAAATGATCAAATATGTAAATTTAGTTAGGGCAGTTGGAGTGCTAGCTGATTAGAAGGGGGAGAAGGTCATCAGTATTGCTTGACTCTTGCCTTAGTTGGGGTCATATCAGTTTGTCTGATACAAAAGCATTTGCAGGACAGGGAATTAAGCTGTGGAACAAGAACAGAAATAGAAAGAATATTTTAAAAGCAGAGGGAGCAGCAAAGGTCAGCTTGACTCTGCACCTAAATTTGGCAGCTGGATGCAGAGCTTGGTCTGTTAGACATCTGAAGAACTCATTTGTTTGCAGAGTTACCTGAGCTTTTGATTGACAGTGTTACCTGATGCGTTCCTTTGCTGTTCTGTGTTCACTTTCAATGCACAGCATGCTATTTTTATGCTTTTGAACACAGATGCAGTGTTCTGTGTTTTTATAATAAGAGGCTAATGGAAGCTTTAAATAAAAATAAATTTAAAAAAGGGGGAGGGAAGAAAAATCTGCTTTCCAGGAGAAAAAGGGATTATATTGTATTTCTAACTTGACTTCAGTTGAGAATTCTTTATGAAGATATCTGAAGTCTGAAGTGCATCTGGTGGATCATAGATGGTAAAGTTTTTTATCATTTGTTTATATGTTTAAGGATTAAAAATGTCATAAGGAAAGATTGAAAGCACTTCATGTAAATTGTCCCTGGAACATATCCAAATGCCTTTTATCTCCTGCTTTCAATTCCCCCCCCCCCCCGTAAGAGCAACAGGAAGATGGGGAGAGGGAGAAACCAGGGGAATGAAAAATGACTTGGTGACACGCACCAATTTACACTTAGGTGAAATGCATATGCCTTTGTGCTAAAGGGATTTTGTTTGGTTTTGGCTAAAGACTACAAGATGGCGCAACACACTGACTAGCTAGTTATCAGGGATGACCGAACTGTGTTTTGGTGCTGAGATTCATTGTAATGTTGGGTAATTGAAAACAAGAGTTCTGGTGGTATTTGAAACTTTCACACCAACAGCAGAAAGTCTGGATCAAAAGGGCTGTATAGGTCTTTGGGGTGTGGGAGGCAAATGATCTTGGAGCCTTGATTTTGAGATTTCAGAAGTTTTATTCTGAAGAAAAAGTGGTTGCTTGCTTTGCAGCCAAACCAGAGCATTCAGAAACCCCTGAGGAATCTCAAGCATAGAAAGTGAACTACAAACTGGCTTCTAGACCATGGGTTTGTTTGCTAGGCCTAGGACACCAGAGAGGAAGACAGGGAGAGAAAGATACGGGCTTACAGAAACTGGTCATTGAGGTTACTGGATCTCGTAATGTATGAGGGAATATATAGGCCTGTTACAAAATTAGACTTCCGAAAAGCGTGGGCCCCAGAATAATTCTCTCATCTTGAAAGCATATGCAGATATAACAAACCAGTTCCTCACACAGTTGTCTGGAATTTTCCATAAAAGAGAGAGAGAGCAGAAGAGGAGCAGATGAGTGATTTAGAGTTTGTAAGAGGTCTTCAGTGCCCAGCTTTGGAGAGCTGGTGTAGTTGCACCTTGATTTAATAAATAAAAGCAAAGCTTCACTAACTGGTGTATGATCACCCGGTATTCATAGAAAGTGACATAACTCTCATATTTACAAATATGCCACTGTTTCCTGCTCTCTAGTTTGAAAAACTATTTTCAAGAGATTGCTTCTATTTATAACCCCCAAAAGAATACTGTGGCAGTCAGCTGCTTGCTGCCCTTACCATTTGCAGTGCTACGGTATACAAATTATAATGTTGTAATTGTGATTCCTGCTTTGAGTACTCTGAAAAATTGTAGCCTAATTAAATAATTGTGGTGGTTGTTTATTTTTTTAAATACGTATTTGCAGCTGAGAGTTACAAGGAAACCCAGATGGTAAAGATAAAGGAAGAACCAATGGAAGTTGACATTCATGATTCGCAGGCTTCAATGTCACCCAGCCAACCCAGCCAAAATGTTGGCTACAGCACTTTATTAGGGCGAGACATTAGTGAACACATACAGAAGGCACCAGAAGGCCGTGTGCTGCCAGAAAGAAATCTGTTCAGCCAAGATATATCAGTGAAGATGGCATCCGAGCTGCTTTTCCAATTATCAGGTAAAAGCAGTGGAAAAAGTAGAAAGTTGAACTTAAACATTAAAAAGAGATTGCGTATAACCGTTAAGGTGCTATCAAAGCGTGAGATTGCTATGGCTGAAAAACAGTAGGAATTAGAGCCCTTCTACCCTCACATTAGAAACGCAAAAGCCTTGCCAAATGTCCCCCATAGTTAGCATATGCTCTAGAGCACTGTGACAGGTCAGGTTCACAATATTTGAACTGAACTAGAAAAGCCGGAGTTCAACTCCTGTATTTTTGAAAGCTAATTAAATAATTTTGTGACAACTGGTTGATCCAGGCCTTGGAGTATAGGAGAGCCTATAGATGGCAGCTACTGGCATAGGTGCCAGTGGCTGCAGCATGCAGTGCTCCTGGGTCTGCACTGTCCATTTGTCTTAACAAAGAAAGTGAACCTCAGCTATTACATAAAGGCAATGATATCAGCACTGTGTTTAACAAATGCTTGTATTGCATGCTTTGCATGAAGCACTAACACCGAATTAAGGAGCTGAAAAAATTTGCTGATGTTAGTTTAAATAAAGTTATGCCCATCCTGTAATCATGCTATAACCATTTACCCCAAATTACTGTGGGTTATGCTGTTATCAGAAAGCATCAATGTAGTGCTGTTGAATAAAACCTGATAGGGAAAATGAGATATGTGCTAATCACAAACCCCCATGTATGTTCCTCTGCAGAAAAGGTGAGCAAAGAGCACAACCACAACAAAGATAACACCATCAGAACTACAACCAGGTAAGTACAGTCCGTTGTTATCTACAAAGCCATAGTGTAAATGGCATTACTTCATTTTGCCGTGTGAACTCAAATGTTTCTGTCACCTGCAAATGCAACCTGATACTACAAATGTAAGTTATTTTCATGAGTAATGTAACTTGTATCTGGAAAATTACACTTATGGATCTGATTGCTTAGAGTTCATGAGAAAAAAGGCCTTTGGACCCAAATGACTGTTCTCCTCTGATCAAGTATTCACACATCATTTTAAGAATTCTGGTTGTTGGTTTGTTCCCCCCCCCCCCCCCCCCCCCCCAAGAGCTGAAACTTAAAAGAAACTGCATAGTACATGCAGTGCTTGAGGGAAGAACAGACTGACAACTGGATTTTAAGACATGGGCCAATGTAAGAAGAGGTGAGTTTGATTCAGTCTTCTGTCAAACTTGATTTCTTTAATAAAATTTCATTTTAGTGTTTCTATCATCTCAATGCCTTTCAGAGATGAATTTTTAAAAGTTAGACTGTAAGACAAAGCTAATGAAACATTTGTTACAGATTACAGTCACGTTAATATGGTAAATGAAATTACCTGGGAATTAAAAACATGATCCAATTACAGCATGTGCTGTTAAAGAAATATGCACTTTACGGTATTATTGCCGAGAAAAAGCCCATGTGTTGTTTATATATGCATGAGTATGAAAGTAAGGTGTCCCTATGGGAAAATTCAAAGCTCTTATGTAATAAGTGGTAGCTAGAATTGATAAATATTTAGGATCCCATGGTGAGGAGTAGGCAGGAATTGGCAAGAGTTCCTACCTGAAAGTAGAAATGTATTCTTTCCTACCCAAAAGTTCCCTAATAGTGTGGATGGTTTGAGACAGCACACTGAAGTGACAACAAGTTGCTTCAAAGACAGAATAAGACTTTCTATGCTTCTGCAGCCCCTTCTACAGAAGTTCCCAGTATGTTCACTGCTAAGACAACTTTGTCCAGGCAGAAATTTAAAAGCATTTCAGTTGCAGAAGAATTGATCTCTGCATTGTTCTTAAATTCCTAGGTCTATCCCATTCATTTCATGGTAACTGCAATAAATAAATAATTTGGTTTTTATAAACTGACCAGCTCAGTAAATGTACATTAGGGACTTTTTGATGTTACAAGTTGAAAGATAATTAAATTGAGCTTTTAACTTCTGGCTACTGTGAATGCTTCCCGTGTTTGCTCGTTTGGGAAATTGTGGGATATGCAGCCTGCAAAGCCTTCCTGTGAGTACTTAAAACGCGTAAGTCTGAGAGATACATATGGAGATAAATTCATATGTTCTCCAGCTACTCATTAACTATCCAGTGTGCATTGCAGGGAGGGGGTGACAAATAGTTGAAAATAGATTTCAGTGTCTCATGACGTTACCAGGAGGACAGTTACGAGAATCCAGAGCTACTTTTGGATCTGTCAAAGGTAATTCAAACTGCAAAGGTTGAGGACAGTTCAAAGATAACTTCCCCTTTTTCTGGCTGCCAACTATTCAGTGTAGCACAGTTGGCTCTTGTCAAACTTGCACTGAGTTTTACTGAGAAGTCCTGGTAATCATAGAATCATGGAATCATAGAATCATAGAATCATAGAATAGTTAAGGTTGGAAAGGACCTTAAATAATGGCTGCTAACCCATCAGAGCATGAAATACCAGGTGCCTGGTTCAATTCTGCTGGGTGCTTTTCTTATCTTACCAGTCAACAGAAGAAGATGTGGATGAGAAGAGCTTCTTAAGGGGAGGTAAATCAATGTACTAAATCCTATCAATTCAGATTGACTTGAAAGATCTTGCCAAAAAAAAACCCCGTTCAAAACCCACCAAACAGCTGGAAGTCTTTACTGGTAAGGGTATGACGCCTTCTCAAAAATAGGATGTGATGGAGCAGCCAGTGGAGGATAGAGGCATGCAGACTGCATCAAGAAAACGTAGTGGTGCAGTTTGGCTCACAACCAACATCTGGAGTAATGACCAAAAGGCATTTGAAACACAGTTGTTGAATCACAACCTGACAGCTGCAGAGAGCCAAGGTGAGGTCAGTGTTATCCACCTGTGAGTATCTGGGGAGTGGACAGATTAAGCTGTGTTGTTGGCGAGTCTTAAATCAGCAAAGCTCAGCAAGATGAGATACACAAGCAGTTTTTGCTGTCTTACTCCATATTAACATTTCTAATTGTCACCTATCTGTTGCTATTCCTCCTGTGAGTGTTCCTGGACTTTGCGAGCATATGACTTTGCTTAAGCAGCTGAATCTGGCAAGGATTCCTCACAGTTCAATGACTGAGAGAGATGGTAGAGCCTGCCATCTGTGATAAAAAGACAGAAAGTGGAGAAGCAAATGATCTTGAAGTGAATATGCCAGCATAAGATGCCAAGATAAGTTGCTTTCATCTAGAGAACTGTGTAGCCATAAAACTGGAAATGTGCAGCCAGAAAAAAAATCGAAAGCTTGATCTTCATCTGAAGGGACTTTGCATACTGAGAACAATTTATGTCATGTCTTACTATGAAGCAGGAGCTCCTCCCTCCATACTTTGCACTGGGAATTGGAGGACATATCTGCTGTAATTAAAATAATAATAGGGCCAGCACTGAAGAGGCTCAGCTGCCATTCTAGAGAAAGGCAGAAAAGAGGTATCCAGGGATGGTTCTGTATTTCACCAGAGGCCGATGGCAGAGAGGGAAATCCTTGGGACACAACACGATGCAGGCTTCAACAGCAACCTGTTCATGGTATATGGCCTAGCCTTGAAATAGGTAAACTCTGCATCATCCATTTTGCTTAGAACCAGCCATGAGCAGTGTCCCATTGACTGAATCTAAGGCGGAAGCAGGAAGGTCGACATGGAAACCTGAGCAGATTACAAGATTTTGAAGAGTTACAACAGTAATAAAACTTTCTTTTATTTTTGTTTTTCTTTCAAATCATTATTAAAGCAATGAGAAGATTGTTGCAATAAATGATGCCATATTTTTATACAGCTTCAGTCTGTTTTATATCATGTCATCCCTGAGTAGGTGCGTAAGTCTTGGAAAAAGTTTTGCACGTGTGGGCTGGAGCTGTTTTGCTTTATCCTGATCGCTTGTTTTCTTAAGTATTATGCGTTGTTCAGCTATCTGCAAACACTGAACTGTTCAGGTTTGGGGCAGCTTCACGCCTTCATCTGCAGCACAACCTAACGCTGACTGTGTTTATGGTTATGTTCAATTTTTTGTAGAAATACCAAACTATCCCACTAACTGTCACATATGGAACAGCACAAAATGAATAATGGCCACAAAACTTAATGAGAAAGCAAATGACATGATTGACAGAAGTGTTACATGATCATGTTAACAAATTATCAACAAGTTTCCCAAAGGCAGAAGAGATCTGACAGAATGCAAGTGGCTCAGTGGGGAACACCTTGTTCACCCTCTGCAGAAAAACTGTAAGAGGGAAAACTTATGCAAGTGTCATTGTTTAGATTGCCACCTTGAGTATCTGGACTGGTAGGGTCAACTTGATTGGTGCTGCTGGCATGTACTTTCTGGATCTGAACTATCCACTGTGCAGTGCTTTGTAAGACCTTTTAGTACATGCTTTATCCTGAAAAGGTTCTTGGAAAAGAACAGGCCGCAGAAACGAGCTGGCCTTCTGTCCTACACCTTTAAAATAACCTACTGTACAGCAGCTTGTTAAAGATTCTCAGTGTGAGAGAGGTGATATTTAATGTAATTCACATTTTGCCTAGAAGAATCTGATAGTTTGCATGCAGATGAAATATGCTGCCTTAGTAAGCAGTTTTCCAAGAAAGACTGTCCTTGATTTTGAACTTTTTGGTTTATCTCTTTCTGATGTCTGTCTGTAGTGTCATAAGGAATTCTTTTTTCTGTTAGGATCTTTAACTGAGCGGAAAACAGAAAAGTGACAGAAATGCCAATTAATTATTGAAACTGACTTTTTACTGCCTGTTAATAAAAACCAAAATTAAAAAAACCTTTTTGGAGTCAAGTAGCTGATAAGTTTTGCCCTTAATACTCTTTGGGAAGTAACCATTCAGTTAGCTTATATGACTTGTTTCCTGCTTTAAAAATCAAACTCATGGAGTTCATTTCACTCATGGAATACCATGTCAAAAGAATTATTCAGCATCCTAACTTCACATTTGAAAAGTTTCATTTTAAACAATACTATATACTGTATTATTAAATAATAATATTTTCCATCTTTCCTGATTTCCGTCTCCAGATACAGCAGTAGAATACAAATTTTTGAAGGATTAATTTTAATGATCCAGATTGTATTGTGATACTGCCAATCTAAGATGTTGAATCGTAGGTAAAAGCCTTTTGGGACAACTTCGGTTTTCACTCTGAGATGCAATTTTACCAAGGCATACCTCTTCTCCCCACCTTTCCTCGCAGTCTGCATATCTTTCAGCATGAATTCTGTAAATGAAACAGGGCTTTTAACAAGGCAGTATTTGTTATAATATTAGGATGTTAAGGTCAAAAATCATATTTACTTCTTCCGTTAACTGCTGTTTTGTGTACAAAAAGGCATCTTATTTTTTCCTATAGCCCATTCTTTTCTGAAGACACGTTTAGACAATCACCGTTCACTTCCAACTCAAAAGATCTCCTGCCTAATGACACTGCTCTTCATGGAAGGACATCTGCACCAGGTCAGATACCTTTTTCTTTTATTACTTCCACCTAATATACCTTTTTAAAATTTTCTGACTGGAAATTCCACCACCTGACCAATGCTGTTAAAATGTAGTTTGTTTTGTCAAAAGGCCACAATCTCTCCATGACAGGAAGTCCTGTTATTAAAAATAAAAAGAAAAAAGTTAAATATTGCTGAAGCATTTATATCAATAGTCTTTACACTGCTATTTCCATGAATTGTGCAAGAATTTATGACAGGTTAAACTCAGTACTAACAGAGGCAGGGGGTTTTGTGTGTGTGTCTCCTATATGTATAGAAACTTGACTGATGTCAGAATACTGTTCTTCTGTTACTGGCCGTTTCCACCTCTGTTTTTCAGAGTACTGATGAAATGTTTGCAGTACATCTATCACAGTGGCTGGGCTTAGCAATGCAATATTCCTGCCTTTAACAGTAATTTAGAGCCTTTTTGGAAAGATAGGGAGTTCTTAAAATATACTGAAAAGCTTCCGTATTTAAAGGTACATTTCTACTGATCTGAACTAGTTGACAGGCATTTTATGTCCAGGTGTATCTTGGGTTATATTCTGCATCAAAATGGAAAATAAAGGTATGTAACAATACTATTCAAGGTGGCACTGAACACATACAAAAACTTGATAGGTGCTTTTACTGTCCTGTTGCAAAATAAGTACTTTGCTAGTTCACTGTTATCTGTTCTTAAATTAATTGCTCTCAGTTCTAAAGGTCAGTAATTACACAGTCCCCTCACAGGGAGGGTTATTCACCTTTTCTTAGCAATCAATAAAGATTTGGGCATGTTATTGCTAATTTTCAGCTATAGACTGTCACTTAATTTACAACTTAACAGACCCTTCATTTTTTTTAATGCTTGAATAGTCATTTGACAGCTTGTGAAGTGGCAGATGAGGCAGAAGAGTTAGATGTTGTCTAGGGGTAAATATGCATAGCAGGAAGAAAAAGATTTGTAGCATAAGGACAAGGGTCTTCAAGCTAGCCTGAGCCATGCTTTTGCAAGGAAGTAGTAGATTTTATAACTCTTGAGTGAGGAGAACCAGATCACATGTGGTGCTTTTAAGTATTAAAATGTAAACCGGGTTAGCACTTCAGTCCTGGCTTTTTGACCTTGGCATAACATGGAATATTCGTATACCCTGATGAAAGACGAGAACTCTTAGACTCCTCAGGTAGTGCTCAATACCTCAGAGGACATGGCCTCTAGCAGCAATACTCTTACATCATACCAAGGTGAATATATAAGAATTTTAATTCTCTGTAAGACTTCATTTTAAGTGAGGCCACTAAAACTGGTTGGGTTTTGGTGACATGTTTAATCATGTACTTGAAAGACATAAAGTATCTAGCTGGTCAGGATATCCTGGAGTGTTAGAATGGCTTCTGAGGAGCCAGGTTTTGTATGTCTGTGCTGTCCCATTATCTGTCTTATGGAATATAAGTACTAACTTGATTGGTCTGTGTGCTATATATAATACATATTTCTCTGTGAGTATAAGACTCTGATATGTGCCAGCATATCTAATAGTGGCGCATATACTGAAAATGAAATGCCAGTTGCTGCTTTATATTTATTTTATTTTATTCTTATTTTTGGAACAACTCTGCCACTCAAAATATGTGGATTTTTCTCAGCTTAATAATAAATCCTTGGACCTGAAGTGTAACTTCACAGTAGCACCAGAACTGTGGTTTAAATTTTTAATCAATTATAGGTATGATATTCATGTAGAAGAACAGCAGAATACCCGTAGGTAGATTTTTTACTAGTTTCAGCCTTGCAAGAAGAAATAGTCTATGTAGTGCTATGGATAACTCAGAAGAAACTTTATTCCTGAAGAAGGTAGTGTACAGAAACAGTAATAAACCATTGTAAAAGACAGTGGGATGTAACAGAAAATGCTGTGAAAATGTGCATGTGGTGTCCTGTGGACAAATGGTATGTGTGCTTTCACTTGAGATTTGGTTTTTGGTTACTTTATCGCTGAAAGAGGATAGTAAGTAGAAAAGAACAGCATAAGAAAATGACAGGCAATTTGCAGTCCAGTGTTATCTTCAAGTCATCAACTAAAATCCAAGTAGATTTACTGCTCATGGCCAAGAGCCTTCATTAAGCAGTGCTCGTATCCAAAAATGCAACTCTGTGCCACTGTCACCACAGCTAGCAGAGTCTGATGCTCAGTGCTGGCTTTCTGCAGCCAGACTTGACTCAGGCAGGCAGGGTGGCATGAGGAAGCCTTTGCTGCTAGTTGCTCTTAGGTGGCCTTGGTTGAACCCTGCGTATGTAGTGCTTCTTTCCAAGAGAGCACCAGTATGGGTGGTTGTATCCCCAGACTCCTGCCAACTTCTGTCTGCAAACTTCTTGGCACCCTAGCTGCAAGGAGTTGGGAAAAGTGACAGGAACATAGGAGACTAGGATATCTTGTGTCAAATTCAATTCTTTTCTATAATAGGTAACAACATTATATAAGCTTATTCATTGTCAAGCTCCATCTTAAACCTGTTGCAGGTTTAAGTATGAGAACACTGCTTCAGAAGCTCATCTCTTTGAAGGGCTGGGACCACTCTTTTCAGCTTGAATTTATTCACTCCAAGTTCTAGTTTTGTTGTTTCACCAGTGCTGCCTTTCAGCTTTGATAATTCTTCTCCCTTGTGATGTTCACTATCTGATGTTCCATCTTACACCCCCCTAATCTTTCTCAGAAAAGTAAGCCAGCCAATGTTTTTTAGTCTCTTTTAGTATGATAGGGTTTCCATTTCCTGACTGACATCATAGCCTTTTTCTGCTGTTTAGGGAAATTAATTTCTGCAAATATAAGTTCGTAGAACCATACCTGCTGTTTTACAAAAGGTCTTACCAATGACTTTTTCAGCAGCATGCAGTCTTCTGTATGTATATTGGAAATGCCCCTCCTGATTAATCTTGATCTTTGTAATTACAACATGCTGATGACTCTCAGTTCATTAGCTAATCAAATAGTAGCATGTTTTTCTTTATAATTTCAGCATGCAACAGAAATTCTTGATTCTACTTTCTAGGCATATGACCTTGTAATGTGAATTGTTTCATTTGTTATTCTAGCTCTCAAGATTCTTTAATACTCTGAAATTTCTGCATATTGATACTGCTTTCACTAATGCAACGCTGGGGTTTCTTGTGCTGAAGCTATTAAAGAGGATTTTTAAGTGTGGTTTGTCCAAAATTCAGTCCTTGAATCTTCAGCTTAGTGGCCTCCTCAGCTCACACCACTGCTCTTCATAGCAAGTTTACAAGAAAATTGCAACGTCAGGTATTTAAGAGGAAGAGCACTCTTTGTAGGGCACTGAGTATGTAAAATCCCCAAGGAGTATGAAATAATTAGGAAAGATGTATTAAAAATGGGTGAGAGCAATGCACTGATCAGGGCATTTACTGGAGAAAAAACCCCAACTAACTAAATAATGACATAGCCGTGGATTTGGCCTGAAAAAAAGGTGCCGTAATCCTGATCAGCAGCAGCAGCACAGGCAGGTGATGTGATTCTCATGCAGTAGATTTTAAGTCTGGTACCCAAGGAAATGACAGTGAAATCTCCAACAGCTGTCAGAAGGGACTCAACAGCACCGCAGAAGTTATGGCATCCCCCTGATAATCTGTGGTGAGTTCTTAATGTTCTGAGAAGGGAAAAAAGTAGTTTCCTATAGTACACAGTTTGAAAGTATTGGATAGATTTAGGGAACTGCTTCCCTTCCTTTTTAAGGTGTTTTTTATATTAATAACCATACAAAGTTAGTTGTAGTTAGAGTGCACTTTTCTGTATTACTGTTACCATCCAAATAAGCTCATTTTTACTCAAAAAAGGAAATGAAATAAAATGGTATCGATCAAACCCACTTTGCTTAAAAATTACCGCAGTATCAAAGTCATGCCTAATACAAAGTCACATCAAAACCAAATTAATTATTTCAGCTTTCCCCTGCAGGAATAGCAAAATGACTTTTTTTTTGGCCTAGCAAAAGGTAGGGAGAGAAAAATTGTCATTTTCATTCCAAACAGACTCTTTGAAGGGGCATTTTTATCTTCTGTTTTATAAGGCTCTTCTTTTGACAGAGTAGAATTTAGTTTTATGTCAGACTATATAGTTCAGTTCAGATGACTGGATAAATTAAAAACTTGATCTTATGCTGGTGTTCCTGACCCTTAGCTGATCTTCAGTGTCTTTTAATAGTTTTCCACTAACTCACTGACTCATTCTGTAAATCAAACTTGCCTTCATGAAGTCAAGATAAGCAGAACTCACTATTCCTTTTCTGGTCAGTTCACTGATATTGGTGAAGACTCCAGACATGAGGTTTTGGAAGTATTTTTTCTCCATGTATATTTGTGTGTAGTATAATAATATTTCGTTATTGTCTCACCTATTTACCTGTGGTATTCTCCTTCATTTACATTGACAGTGCTGAATATTGAAACCATCCTATCTGTAGATGATTAAATAAAAAAAACCAAAAAATAATCTTTCTTTGTGTGTGTGTGTGGTGTGAAAATTTGCTACTTCTTGCAAAACTTCTTTATTGTGTTAAGTGAATTTCACATGGCTAAAATAGACGTTTGGAACTGGAGAATGTAGGTTTTGGGGAGTTGTAGTCCATGAATAACCCTGGCATTTTTAATTTTTCCATTGGTTGCTGGAGATAAATTTACCAGTGTCACTTATTTAAGTGAAATTAAGGCAGTAAAGCTTCTGTGCTTAAATACTCTTTTGAAAACACATCAAAGCCTCTCCTGTCACTGTGTCTTTATACTCTTCGCTGACCTGTAAGATGACAGATAGGCCATGCTTCCTCTTCGGAAATGTCCAGAAGCCAGTACTGAGTCAATACCATGGTACTTAGTTCAGTAGAGAATTGGAAACATAGTGCAAAAATTTTGGGTTTTGGTACTCTCAGTTGTATTTTTTATTGATGGTGTGATTAGTGGCATTATCCCATATTTATGTTTATTGAACTAAGGTAATGCATATAACACAGATTCCCATATGTTTGGAACTACAAGGCTATTCAGGAGATGTACACATTTCTCCTGTTACTGTTCATGCTCACAGCCTCCTCCTTTTCTCTAAAGCAGTAATTCCACTGTAACTTTAATATACTTGAAGGGGAAGATCTGCCTGCTCCCTGAGCCTCATCTTTGCACATTCTCCAACACAGCGGCACTAACATTTGTGTGGCCACACTGTAAGACAAATCAGGGGAAGTAGTGAACCAATCTCCTTATTTTTGTAAGAGTTTGTGGGAATGTTGGGACGTGAGCAGGGTGAAGGCAAGGCCATATCTTTTGGCTGTGTGAAATTTCAGCATTTGCATGAGATTGACATGGCTGTGACCACACTTGATCTTGCTTGCTTTCTTCTGTGACTGTAGTTGAAAAATACCTCCTGAAGGGTTAGAGTTTTAACTTGAACATGATAAATAATCAAGCTGTTCATGTTGCACAGATAACACATTCTTTAGTATGAAAAATCATAGAATCATAGAATAGTTAGGGTTGGAAAGGACCTTAACATCACCTAGTTCCAACCCCCCTGCCAGGGGCAGGGACACCTCACCCTAAACCATGCCACCCAAGGCTATGTCCAATCCAGCCTTGAACACCACCAGCGATGGAGCATTCACAACTTCCCTGGGCAACCCATTCCGGTGCCTCACCACCCTTACAGTAAAGAATTTCTTCCTCATATCCAATCTAAACTTCCCCTGTTTAAGTTTGAACCTGTTACGCCTTATCCTCTCACTACAGTTCCTCATGAAGAGTCCCTCCCCAGCATCCCTATGGGCCCTTTTCAGATACTGGAAGGCTGCTATGAGGTCTCCATGCAGCCTTCTCTTCTCCAGGCTGAACAGCCCCAACTTTTGTCTTCCTAATCCTTTTTTATAAACACTATAAGGTCAGTATACATCTTGATGTTGTAATTTTGTGTGGCTTTGAACATCTAGAAAGTACATAGCAAGAGATCTTCTGGTACAACCTGCAGGTGTGCTCATTCATATATACTGTTTTCCAGCAGTACTTGTGCTTGGTTCTGGTCTCCTGTGCTCTGCAGCAAACTAAACTTCTCCAACCATCTACAGCAACCAGCTCTTAATTTTGGTTCATCACTGGGTTAGTTAAGAAAGTCATGACTTTAATAAATTGTATATGAGGTTAGAGTGATCTGACTGTGGTTTCCATTTCTTCACAAGTAGCCAGTGACAGTTTTCCTTCTTGATCTCTTTGAATCTGCTGCCAGGCTTTATGTTTTAACTTATAATCATAGAATTGTAGAACAGTTAGGGTTGGAAAGGACCTTAAGATCATCTAGTTCCAACCCCCCTGCCAGGGGCAGGGACACCTCACACTAAACCATGCCACCCAAGGCTATGTCCAACCCAGCCTTGAACACCGCCAGCGATGGAGCATTCACAACTTCCCTGGGCAACCCATTCCGGTGCCTCACCACCCTTACAGTAAAGAATTTCTTCCTCATATCCAATCTAAACTTCCCCTGTTTAAGTTTGAACCCGTTAGCTGTTGTCCTGTCACCACAGTCCCTAAAGAAGAGTCTCTCCCCAGCATCCCTATAGGCCCCCTTCAGATACTGGAAGGCTGCTATGAGGTCTCCACGCAGCCTTCTCTTCTCCAGGCTGAACAGCCCCAACTTTCTCAGCCTATCTTCATATAGGAGGTGCTCCAGTCCCCTGATCATCCTCGTGGCCCACCTCCGGACTTGTTCCAACAGTTCCATGTCCTTTTGATGTTGAGGACACCAGAACTGCACACAATACTCCAAGTGAGGTCTCACGAGGGCAGAGGAGAGGGGCAGGATCACCTCCCTCGACCTGCTGGTCACGTTCCTTTTGATGCAGCCCAGGATACGGTTGGCTTTCTGGGCTGCAACCACACACTGCCAGCTCATGTTCATTTTCTCACCGACCAACATCCCCAAGTCCTTCTCCACAGGGCTGTTCTGAATCTCTTCTCTGCCCAACCTGTAGCTGTGCCTGAGATTGCTGCAACCCAGGTGTAGGACCTTGCACTTGGCATGGTTAAACTTCATCAGGTTGGCATCAGCCCACCTCACAAGCATGTCAAGGTCCCTCTGGATGGCATTCTTTCCCTCCTACGTATCAACCAAACCACACAGCTTTGTGTCATCGGCAAACTTGCTGACGGCACACTCAATCCCACTGTCCATGTCACCGACAAAGATGTTGAACCAGACCGGTCCCAACACCGATCCCTGAGGGACACCACTCGTTACTGGTCTCCGGCTGGACACAGAGCAGTTGAGCACAACTCTTTGCGTGCAGCCATCCAGCCAGTTCTTTATCCACCCAGTGGTCCACCTATCAAATTGATGTCTCTCCAATTTGGAGACAAGGATGTCTGTGAGACAGTGTCAGATGCTTTGCACAAGTCCAGGTAGATGACATTAACTGCTCTACCCCTGTCCGTCAGTTCCGTAGCCCCATCATAGAAGGCCACCAGATTGGTCAGGCAGGATTTCCCCTTAGTGAAGCCATGCTGGCTGTCACCAAGCACCTTGTTGTTTTTCATGTGCCTCAGCATGCCTTCCAGGAGAACCTGCTCCAAGATTTTTCCAGGCACAGAGATGAGACTGACTGGTCTGTAGTTCCCCGGCTCATCCATTTTCCCCTTCTTGAAAATGGGGGTTATAATTTCCCTTTTTCCAGTCATTGGGAACTTCACCTGACTGCCATGATTTTTCAAATATGATGGACAGGGGCTTAGCAACTTCATTTGCCAGCTCCTTCAAGACCCACAGATGGATTTCATCAGGTCCCATGGACTTGTGCACGTTCAGGTTCTTAAGATGGTCTCGAACCAGATCCTCTCCTACACTGGGCCCAAGATCTTCCTTCTCACTCTCCCTGTGTCTGCCTTCAAAGACTTGGGTGATGTGGTCAGAGCATTTGCCTGTGAAGATTGAGGCAAAGAAGTCATTAAGAACCTCGGCCTTCTCCAAATCCAGGGTAGCCAGTTCTCCTGATAGCTTCCGGAGGGGGCCCATGTTGTTCCTCATCTGTCTTTTATTTGCAATGTACCTATAGAATCCCTTCCTGTTATCCTTAACATCCCAAGCCAAGTTTAATTCTAAGTGGGCCTTAGCTTTCCTAACCTGGTGCCTAGCTTTGTGAACAACATCCCTGTATTCTTCCCAGGCCACCTGTTCTTGCTTCCACCTTTTCTAAGCCTCTTTTTTCCTTTGAATTTTCCTCAGCAGCTCCTTATCCATCCAAGGAGGCCTCCTGGCCCTCCTGCAGCACTTCCTTCTAGTAGGGATGTATCACTCCTGAGCTTGCAGCAGGTGATCCTTGAATATCAACCAACAGTCTTGGGCCCCCCTGCCCTCTAGAGGTATATCCCATGGTACCTTACTAAGCAGGTTCCTGAAGAGGCCAAAGTCTGCTCTCTTTTGTCCTGAGACCACTGTAACTTAACTGCCGAAATGAAGGGACACATTGAGGGTTTGATTTCTGTGTAGGGGTGTCCTGGTTTCAGCTATAACAGCTATTTTTTTCCTTCCAAGTAGCTGGTGCAGTGCTGTGTTTCAGCTTTAGTCTGAGAACAATGCTGATTACACAATAATGTTTTAGTTGTTGCTAAATAGCACTTACCCTGATCAAGAACTTTTCAGTCTCATGCTCTGCCAGTGGGATGGGGCACAAGAAGCTGGGAGGGAACAGAGACAGGACACCTGACCCAAACTAGGCAAAGGGGTATTCATGTTTCATATGTACACAACCGCCTTAGACAGTTAAGTATCTGAAGTACCTTGGAGAGGTCTTACAAGGTGCTGGAGGGGGCCTATTCATCAGGGACTGTAGTGATAGGACAAGGGGTAGTGTATTTGTACTAAACCAGGAGATTTAGGTTGGATATAAGGAAGAAGTTCTTTACTGTGAGGATGGTGAGGCACTGGAACAGGTTGCCCAAGGAAGTGGTGGATGCTCCATCCCTGGCCATCTTCAAGGCCAGGTTAGACAGGGCATTGAGCAACTTGGTCTAGTGGAAGGTGTCACTGCACATGGCAGGGGAGTTGGAACTACATGATCTTGAGGGTTCCTTCCCACCCAAACCATTCCATGATTCAATACCACAGCACGTCATGCCCAGTATATAAACTGGGGGGAGTTACCCAGAAGGCCCAGATCTCTGGTTGGGTTGAGCTGGGTGTCAGTCAGCAGGTGTTGAGCAATTGTGTTGTGCATCACTTGTGTTTATTGTTTTCTTTTCCTTTTCGCCTTTTAGCTTCATGTTCGCTCCCCTTCATACTTCCCTTATCATTATTATTATTGGTGGTAGCAGTAGTGGTTTATGTTATACATTAGTTACTGGACTTCTTATCCCAGCTCGTGGGAGTTACAATCTTTTGATTCTCCTCCCCATCCCTCCGGGAGGAGAGGTGAGGAAGGGGGCTGTGAGCAAGTGGCTGTGTGGTTCTGAGTTACCGGCCGGGCTTAAACCACGACAAGGAGACTGTTGGCACTTCTGTCACCCTGGAAAATGTCCTTAGGTTTTAGGGGACAATGAAAGGCACAAGCCCTGAGGATTTCTGCAAAAGTGAACAGCCATGAAATGTTGGCATTTAAATTGCCTTTGTATAGCTTCCCAGCTGTGTACCCATGGAGTGAATTAGAACAATTCATACCTCCTTATGGTTTCTTAGTTTACATCTGCCAAAAAGCATCTAGCTTCACATTGTGGGTAATCCTCTGTTTACTTTAGGAAGGCTCTCTTCACAGTCCTAAATGCTGGAATTGGTAAAGGAAATCGAGGGTTTAAGAGCACAATTAATTCAGGACAACAGAACCTGTGGATTATTATTTTTGAGAGAACCACAGGATGGAGATTATGGACAGTCTCTGGGCAGCCTGTGCCAGTGTTTGACCACAGTTGCAGTAAAAGGAGTGCTTTCTTGCGTTTAAATGGAATTCCCTGCGTTTTAATTTGCGCCATTCCTCCTCTCCACTGGGCATCGCTGTGAAGACCCTGACTACTTCCTCTTATTCTCCCCCAGCAGGTATTTATACAGAGTGGAAAGATCCCACCAAGCCTCCTCTTCTTCAGGCTCAACAGTCCTAGTTCTCTCAGGCTCTCTTGTATGACAGATGCTCAAATCCCTTAATATTTACCAGACTTCAGACTGCTTTGAAAGTCTAAAAGAGTATTTCAAGATCCTGGCAGCAGTTTCCATCCCTGTGATGTGATGGAACAGCAATTTTTATTGCCAGTATAGTTGCAGAGGGAGTGCACGTGCACATGAATTATAGCACATTTTTTCCCCTCCTTTATCCCATGATAGGACAAGGGGTAATGGGTTCAAACTTAAACAGGGGAAGTTTAGATTGGAGATGAGGAAGAAATTCTTTTCTGTAAGGGTGGTGAGGCACTGGAATGGGTTGCCCAGGGAAGTTGTGAATGCTCCATCACTGGCAGTGTTCAAGGTCAGGTTGGACAGAGCCTTGGGTGGCATGGTTTAGTGGGAGGTGTTCCTGCCCATGGCAGGGAGGTTGGAACTGGATGATCTTAAGGTCCTTTCCAACCCTTACTGTTTTATGAGTCTGTTATTAGTGCTTATGGTCATTTTATTTGCTTTCAGTTTTGGTCTGAGTTATGAGCTCTGCCTACTCAGGACATTAGCTATCCCCTTCAGTTTCTTGATGAGGAGAATGCCTGACCCGTGTTGCCTTCTTGGCAGGGTGAAAAAGAGGAGCCCTTGGTCCTGTTGTTCATTTCTATCTGTATTTTGTGAAATGTCCTTGTTGAAAGCAGTGTGGGGAGTAGATGCCTGCAGAACACTGTGGTAGGTACTCGCTAAGCCTTTCAAAGTCTGGTTCTCTCAGTCCTCGAAAGTACTCATTTTATTTTATTCCTCTCCCAGTACCTGTCTGGGGTAAGATTCAACCAGATATTCTCCTTTTGTATGTGTGTATGCATGCGTATGCATGTGCATGTTTGTGTAAAATCCATGCAGATGCATGAAAAAGAATAGTGGAGAGATCCCTCTGACAAATCCAACTTGTATGACAGCTTCACAGAGAGTAGAAAGATTTTTGTGACAGAGTTGGGAGATTGATTTGAGTAACTGATTTTAGTTCCTTATCTCCAACATGCATTTCACTTTCATTCTTCACACAAAAAGAATGTCTTTTGGGTACACATTGACTGGTGTACACTCTCTGTCTTTGCGCTCTCTGGAAGACATGGGTCTGTCAGCCGTCGTGGTTGCTCTCTGAAGTCTGATAGCAAGAGACAGATAGCTGGCAAGCTGTGGAGAGTGATTCTAGGAAGGTGAGATAGTTGGGCTGCTATAGAAGTGGGCTATGCTTGGCATAGTTCTACAAAGCAAGACAGATTTTGCAGAATTTGTTCAACATAATTCAGTGCTAAACTGAATGTGACAGTGGTTCTGGCTCTGGCAGGGTTTTTATCTCTCTCATCCTGTCTTCAGATTCCCATGATCATCTGCCTGGGTGCAGCATTCTCTCTCTGTGCACCCAGCTGCCTTGACAACCACCTTGCACTACAGACATCGAGCACAGGGTTCCAAATTTCTGGTTCATTTAATGGGATCATAACCAATGAGGCTGCAACTGATTACAACACTACATATCCCTTGCAGCTTTTTCTGGGTCTGCTGCCAAACAGTTTTCAGGTACTGCATGTGTACTGTAGATCTGTGATACAGTAATAGAGATTGTGTCCTGAGCACAGGCACACAGTCTTCATAACAGTCTGTCGTGGTTTAAGCCTCTATAACTCACGCAGTTTTGCTCACTCACTCCCCCCTCTTTCTTGCCCCCCACTCCCGGAGGGATGGGAAGGAGAATTGAAAAGAATGCAACTCCCACAGGTTGAGATAAGAACAGTTTAGTAACTAAAGTATAACACAAATCACTACTGCTACCACCAATAATAATAATGACAAGAGAAATTACAAGGAAAGAATACAATTCTCACCACCTAATACCAAGCCCGACCACGCAGTGCACCCCCCACCCTTCTGGGTCTCTCCTCTCCGTCCTCCATCTTGGGCATGACGTGCTGTGGTATGGAATAACCTCTTTGGTCAGTTTGGGTCAGGTGTCCTCTCTCTGCTTCCTCCCGGCTCCCCTCCTCCCTGGCAGAGCATGAAACTCAGAAAATCCTTGGCCAGACCAAAACATCACTAAGCAGTAACAGAAACACTGGTGTTATCAGCGCTGTTCCCAAGCTGAAAATCAAAAACACAGTGCTACACCAGCTACCAAGAAGGAGAAAAAAAAAAAAATGACTGCTGCTGCTGAACCCATGACACAGTCCCTTTCAGAACTGAAAATACTATTATGCAGAGCAGACCATTTCAAATCAGCAAATTGCCTCTTGCTCAAACATGCACAGTGCATTCTTAGACTAAACAGGACAAGTGAAATGTGCAGCATTGTTGTACATGTTTTAGTTTTTCTTAACCATCGGTTGAGAAATTTTGGCTATTCCCACAACAACTAAGGAGAATGCAATCAGATCATTCTGAGGAACACACAAAATTAGTGAATTGGCCAGTCCCTCTCTCAATACAGCACATGCTAAATAGCAGGACTTTGAATGAATTGTTATGGGCATACAGAGTTCACTTCTTTTCCTTGTGAAGTCACTGCACTAATTACTTTGCCAATTATTTACAGGACCTTCAAGATGAAAGGTGTTAATTAAAATAGACAAACAGAAAGATGCGCATTCAGGTCCATGTCTAATGGCTGTCTTGAAAGGCACTTGACATCTGTCTGAAAATCCATGATCCTTGTTTTGTTATGGGCTGCCTTTATACAGGATAACTTTTTCCCCTCCGATACAGTGCAGTCCTACAGGGAAAAATATTTATTTGTGTTCCATTTGCCTTTTGTGTTTGTTCCTCCTGAAGCAGGATCAACCTCATGGTAAATGACAGAAGAGCGAAGTACTTTCAGAACAAATATCTTCACGTTTCATTCAGAACAAACCCAGACTAGACCCCATTCGTTAAACCCAGCAACCCAAAAGCTGTTAAGAAATCTTACCAACATCGAATCCAAAGCAAAATAGCAGCAGGTAACTTGTTTCGCCCAGCATGCAAAACTAAACTAGCAATTGGGTTTTTTATCCTTTCAAGCAGGGCAGATTTTGGCATCTCTTACCAATTTTTTTTCATGTTTTCTGAGTCTCTGGTAGTTATTGAACAGCAAGTGACCTTTTCAAAAAGTAAAATAGTTTTAAAATACATATGTAACACAAGTAGCGGTCACACGTGAGAAAAGCATCCCAAGCAGCTGCACTCATCCAAAGTACAGAATGAGAAATGTGGGATTTTGTCTACCTTGCCTTTTACTGGCGGGTGAATTACGGACAACGCAAGGTCTGGCAAATTCTTGGGATGTGTGTTTTGATGCAGTTGACAGAAGGCCATTTTGTGAAGAATAGCCATGAACTGATAGAATGTGGGTTTTGGGAAAGGAAGAAGGGAAAGCAGCAAAATAACGGCAGCTGGCTTCAGGAAGAACAACTGTAACCATCCTGGAGAAGAAAAGAGGGGGGACATGATAATGGTATTCAAATATGTAAAATGACAGCTTTGAGAGAAAAAGACCTTGCCTACGTTGATGTGAGCAGAATACGGAATAACAGGCTAAGTGACAACAGAGGAAATTTAAGTTAAACACCAAGGAAAACTCTGTAGCAGTGGAGTGGTTTTGCACTGGTACAACCGTGACAAGAGGCGGTGGAGCCTCTGTCATGGGAGGGTTTCTAAAAAAGTAAGTTAGACAAGCAGTGTCAGGGCTGATGGGTATGTTTGGTGTGTGGCTGGTGTGCCTCTGGGCCAGGGAGAGTAACGATAGCCTCCTGGGGTCCCCTCCAGCTCTAATTCTGTGATATAAATTCAGTTTCAAATCTTCAGTGGTGATTAAATAGCCTCTTGAAAGAGACTTGAGAGATGAGGCTTTTGGTTTATAAATACTCGGCATGCTGTTTTAGACTCTGCATCTTATTCAAGCCCATCTATAGTTTCATATCCTCTTTTGTCTTTCTTAATACCACAATCTTTTGTAGAAGTGAACATCAGCACTGGGTCAGGCTGTTTCCTGGATATGAAACTTTTCCATGTAGAAGCTCAACATGAAATAGAAAGGCAGGTTTTAAAATTACTTTCTCACTCTGCAAAAGGAATTGGAACAGATCATTCCTGACATTTTAGAGTTACCTTGGGATTCTCCAGCCCTCACCTGTCTTATCTTGTACAAGGTTGTCTTCTAAAATACTTGTCTGCTTAAGAGTAAATTCAATGCAAAATTCATCAGGCTACTTGGACAAATTGATATGTATGTAAATATATATATGTATATAAAAGACCATTCTTTAAAACTAATCTCAGCAAAGGTGAGGAGTTGTTTTTTGTCTTCTACAGCATGGTTTCAATCCGGGTACAAATTTATACCTCTTTTTGCTGGGTGTTTTAGTTGAGTTTGGGGCAGTCATGTTGATTAGTGCCTTGCAAATACAACCCAAGCAGAAAGTAGATGGGAGAGTAGTGCAGAAGGAGGGAGAAGATGGTTCAGAAGTTGATGCATGTGCTTGTGATAATGGAGAGAGCAGGGAAAGAGGTAAATCTCTTTAAAAAATGAGTTAAGGGCTTCAAGGAAATGACAGATTCACTGTTTATCACTGGGGGAATCTGCAGTAAAAGCAGTAAGAAGTTTTCTTCTACAGCAACAAATAATTACAGTGAAGGGTGGTGCCTCTCCCTGGCACCTTGCTGAAACATGGAAGGGTGGATCTGGCCGAATGTTGGCAGTTAGTTTCATCTAGTTTCGACTCTTGTGTTAATTCAGCACACTCAGGAAGAGGGACTCAGCCTGCAGCCGGGGCTTTATTTTGCATTCTCCACTGAGGCACTGATCACCAGCTTCCAGTTTCTCTGGTACAGCAGGTTTTGCTTCACTAAAAAGGATGCACAAGGCTGGAAAAAAATACAGTATAAAGGCCACTTTGTCTTTATTTGTGTGTGAATGTTGGATGGGGAGTGCTAGTGTTAGCCTCTGCACAGTGCCCTGGATGTGTTTATTACCTTCTTTCTATGAAAGAAAAGCCCCTATTTCAGGTGGGCTTCCAAGTAGAAGCACAGTGGCAAATATGAAAGCAAAAAAGGGAAAAATTGTGCATTCACCACAGTGGTCCTAAATGTGCACAGATGGGCCTGCATGATTCTTAAAAGGGTTTCTTAGGAAGTGTGATTTAAGCAGAATTGTAGGAAAGAAATTAAAAGTGTAGAAACCTGTTGGCATTATTGAAATCAATTAATTGTGGTTTTAAAATAGGAGCAAATTATGCTTTCATAAGTTCATGTGAACCCAGTGTTGTGGCATCCAAAATAAATTTTACAAGCAGCAAAAATGGTTGAACTGAATGTGAGGGCCACCTATTTGGGAGTGAATTAGAGAGAGCTTATGTAAATTCATTATGGCACATCTTACAGTTATCATGAGGAGATTTTCAAAAGGATACTCTAGGTCAAGGATCGCCTGCTGCAAGCTCAGGAGCGATACATCCCTACTAGAAGGAAGTGCTGCAGGAGGGCCAGGAGACCTCCTTGGATGGATAAGGAGCTGCTGAGGAAAATTCAAAGGAAAAAAGAGGCTTAGAAGAGGTGGAAGCAAGGACAGGCGGCCTGGGAAGAATACAGGGATGTTGTCCGGGAAGCTGGGGACCAGCTTAGGAAAGCTAAGGCCCACTTAGAATTAAACTTGGCTTGGGATGTTAAGGATAACAGGAAGGGATTCTATAGGTACATTGCAAATAAAAGACAGAAGAGGAACAACGTGGGCCCTCTCCAGAAGCTATCAGGAGAACTGGCTACCTTGGATTTGGAGAAGGCTGAGGTTCTCAATGACTTCTTTGCCTCAATCTTCACTGGCAAATGCTCTGACCACATCACCCAAGTCTTTGAAGGCAGACGGAGAGACTGTGAGAATGAAGACCCTGGGCCCACTGTAGGAGAGGATCTGGTTCGAGACCATCTTAGGAACCTGAACATATACAAGTCCATGGGACCTGATGAAATCCATCTGTGGGTCTTGAAGGAGCTGGCAAATGAAGTTGCTAAGCCCCTGTCCATCATATTTGAAAAATCATGGCATTCAGGTGAAGTTCCTGACGACTTGAAAAAGGGAAATACAACTCCCATTTTCAAGAAGGGAAAAATGGATGAGCCGGGGAACTACAGACCAGTCAGTCTCATCTCTGTGCCTGGAAAAATCTTGGAGCAGGTTCTCCTGGAAGGCATGCTGAGGCACATGAAAAACAACAAGGTGCTTGGTGACAGCCAGCATGGCTTCACTAAGGGGAAATCCTGCCTGACCAATCTGGTGGCCTTCTATGATGGGGCTACGGAACTGAGGGACAGGGGTAGAGCAGTTGATGTCATCTACCTGCACTTGTGCAAAGCATTTGACACTGTCTCACACGACATCCTTGTCTCTAAATTGGAGAGACATCAATTTGATAGGTGGACCACTGGGTGGATAAAGAACTGGCTGGATGGCCGCACGCAAAGAGTTGTGCTCAATGGCTCTGTGTCCAGCTGGAGACCAGTAACGAGTGGTGTCCCTCAGGGATCGGTGTTGGGACCGGTCTGGTTCATCATCTTTGTCGGTGACTTGGACAGTGGGATTGAGTGTGCCGTCAGCAAGTTTGGCAATGACACCAAGCTGTGTGGTTTGGTTGATGCGCTGGAGGGAAGGAATGCCATCCAGAGGGACCTTGACACGCTTGTGAGGTGGGCTGATGCCAACCTGATGAAGTTTAACCATGACAAGTGCAAGGTCCTACACCTGGGTTGGAGCAATCCCAGGCACAGCTACAGGTTGGGCAAAGAAGAGATTCAGAGCAGCCCTGCAGAGAAGGACTTGGAGGTGTTGATCGATGAAAAATGAACATGAGCCGGCAGTGTGAGCTTGCAGCCCAGAAAGCCAACTGTATCGTGGGCTGCATCAAAAGCAGCGTGACCAGCAGGTCGAGGGAGGTGATCCTGCCCCTCTCCTCTGCTCTTGTGAGACCTCACTTGGAGTATTGTGTGCAGTTCTGCTGTCCTCAACATCAGAAGGACATGGAACTGTTGGAACAAGTGCAGAGGAGGGCCATGAGGATGATCAGGGGACTGGAGCACCTCCCATATGAAGATAGGCTGAGAAAGTTGGGGCTGTTCATCCTGGAGAAGAGAAGGCTGCGTGGAGACCTCATAGCAGCCTTCCAGTATTTGAAGGGGCCCTATAGGGATGCTGGGGAGGGACTCTTCATGAGGGACTGTAGTGAGAGGACAATAGCTAACAGGTTCAAACATAAACAGGGGAAGTTTAGATTGGATATGAGGAAGAAATTCTTTACTGTAAGGGTGGTGAGGCACTGGAATGGGTTGCCCAGGGAAGTTGTGAATGCTCCATCGCTGGCAGTGTTCAAGGCTGGGCTGGACAGAACCTTGGGTGGCATGGTTTAGTGTGAGGTGTCCGTGCCATGGCAGGGGGGTTGGAACTAGGTGATGTTAAGGTCCTTTCCAACCCTAACTATTCTATGATTCTATGATTATATTGAAACAATATATTGTGCAAAGGTAACAGCACATTATCAGTTTTTTCTGTCAATAGATGCAGAATTTAACTGTTATTTACAGTAGTTATTATTTCTAAACAAGCAGAAATTTAAAGTTGATGATGGAGCTTTTTGCTGCTGAAAGGACTGATGGTTCTCTTGGCCAACAGTGATGAGGTGAGCTTTGAAAACAGTTCTGGAGAAGTGGATTTGTTGGTGCTTCTTATCCCTTTCTTGCTGTGTCTCAACTCCTTCAGTGAAAAAACTAAACTACTTTCCATCTGGGCATTTCACCATCTATTGTCATGAAACCAAACTGAGCACCTTCACTGTGGTAACTATGAATGATTAAGGAATTACTGGAACAAGTGCAATGAGCTACAAGGAGTCTTCCATGACTACTACTTTTTGGCCAGTAAATTCATAGCTCAGGGCCTTTGCATATGTCAAGAGTTTTATATTGTTTTATCCTTTCCTACTGTGTAAGGAATTAAGTTACCACCAAGACAGTCCTGTCTGTGCTTTATTCTAATCAGTACAGTGGATACTACAAGTTGGAGGGAATAGATGGTATTGTCCAGTGTTATTCTCAATTTGATGTCAGTGTTGTAAAAATAATCTTCAGGAAATGACTGCAACATTATTGCAGCTTTAGGGCTCCTTAAAAATCTGCAGCTCCAGCCGCCTTGCACAGAATTTACATAGATTGGCTTAAGTTTTAAACTGAAGATTTTCTCCCTTCTTGGTTTTCTTATGTTTTCAGCTTAATACAGAAATAAAAGCAAATCAAAGCTTTATAATGCAGGTGAAGGTTATCACAAGCCCCACTGTTTACTTGGAAGTCTTCTGTTGTGTAAGTTAGGTTAAAATAGGTGTTAGTTTTGATGCAAAGGTAGATGGTGGGGAGTGACCTTGGGTTTTGAAGTCAGTGTGTCTCTACCTTTGCCCTAACTCAGGCTTTGTTTTTCAAACTGCTTCTGACTGTTTCTGAGCAACAGAGACTCAGTCCTAGCGATGGAGTGGGCTTCACTGTTTTCCCATGTTCCTCTATGGAGGCATTCTAAAGTTCACCTTTTACTTGTTATTACTCTCTTCCCAAGCCCCAACATCTTTATCACTTCTCAGTGACCTTTTGAAGTCTTGTTGCCTATCGCTGCGTATGTGGAATACTTCTGTGCACAATATTAATGTTTGTTTTTGTGCTCCATGCAAGCTTTTTACTGAAATATTTCCAACTTTCATGGTTGCTGCTTTTAGAAAGATCAACTCAAGCACTATGCTACTGAAACATAAATTCACGGGTTCTATTTTCTTCTATATCAAGGATTTAAAATTATCATTGCATTGTTGCTTTTTACCATACTCTACAGTAATGTTTGATATTTGCAAACGCATTTCAGTAAAAAATAAGAGCATTAGTTGGTAAAGTTTTTTATTTAGCAAGGAGCCTTTCTTTGCTTCCTCTGTGGAGTCGCTCTGGCCTTCAGGCTGTCTGATTATGTGCAGCTTTTCAGGACTTAGGAAACAAAAAGTGTTCCACTCACAGGCGGAACTTGGGTTCTTTTATTTGAGCAATAATTTTGTGTTCATTTTAATTTTTTCTCATTACAGTATCATTAAATCCCTGTGAATAACTTCTCATACCTTTGTGAATGAGAGCATGGCTACATAGACCCCTCCCAGGCTGGTGCAAGCTCACCACTGGCCAGCTAACCACGCTCACGAGGGGACCTGGGTTTGTCTGAAAGAACGCCCTGTATTGATATCAGAGGGGACAGCACTGACTACTTTTAATAGCTACATAAAGGGACTACAAAAAGGACCACCGAGGGGCAGGCAGAGCAGCGGGTGTGAGCTCAGCTGAAGCTTGAGGGTTGTTTTTTTTTAAAAAAAAGGAAAATAAGTTTTCTTCTTTTTCTTTTGTGGGGAATATAGAAAAATGTCACGCCAAAAAAAAAATTTGCTTATCTCTGGCTAATAGTGGATGAGTCTGCTCACAGTAAAAGACACATCCTAAACCAAGACCAGACAGGTTGCTGTGATGCTGGCGGTGACAAATGAAGCCTGCAGGACCACTCAGGATCACAGATACCTTAGATAAGTCGCAAGACATACCTTACTTGGGAACTACAGTACCTGGAAATATTCCACCATTTATTTTAACTGACTTCCTAGAAATAAGAATTCTAGTGCTATAAATGAAACCTTTGTGAAAGTAAGTTGGGAAGGGAATAAGATATATACTATTTGGAGTGCTGCAATTTCATGTAGTCAGTATATTTTTGAGCTTGTGAGCTTTTCGCAGGCTTTCAGCAAACAAGCGTGCAGCAGAGACTTAATTACATATTTCACAAAAGGAGTTCTCAATTTTTAAACACAGTGTGCTTGCCAGAGGTGATAGATGAACATGTAAGTGGAAGGCTCCAAAGCAATAAAATGCATATCTGATGACGGGGACACTACAGAAAGGAGAAAGACATTATAATAATATAGATGAATGCAGACAGAAAAATGAAAGCAAATTTCTTTAACCAAATTAAACGGTTTTTAAAGCAGTATTTGCACAATTGCCTGACCCGAATACTTTGTTTCTAAAGAAATAATTTCTTGAACTATTTGTCAAAATAGGAACAACCTTACAAATGGAACAAGCTTTTGTGATGTTCATACAGAGCTGCATAGAGTATATTTACCTCTTGTGTAAATGGGGCACTAGAAAGATTGCTGAGGACAGGCTAGCAGCAATCCACTTCAGGCTGGTAGGAACCCATAGGTATCTCATGACTGTTTAATGTCCTAAGTCTTTCAGAGCAAAGTGAGGTGCCTTGCGATGGGACATCTGCACTACTGGATGCATTCATCCTCTTGCCGTGAGCTCACAGAGACCCAGTTATCTTTTCCAGCACTGTTTCTTGGACAGTTTATTCGTTTGCTGATTTGATGGAGTTTTTTTAGATACATTTTCCCGTGGGAGCTTCCTTTTGCATCTTATATGCTTCGCATCAAGTTTTAGCCCCTGGAGTATGAGGAGGTACTGCCTACTTCCTTCTGTCTTTTTCTGTATCAGCTATCATCTGCCTATTCCTAATTTATTTCCTACTCTGAGTGTAGCCATCTTTCCCTCTTAGCTGTCAGACTCACCCTAGGTGGCTGTTCTGTCACCAGGTCCTCCAGACATCTAACTTGTTTTCTTCATTGCATTTCATTTGCAAGCAGGACTGAGTGAAAATAGCCTAACCACCACTCTCTGTTTTCTCCCTTCCCAGGACTGCTGTTAATTTCATTTTCAGAATTACTTACCTGATTTCTTCTTGACCATCTGTGTAGTGTCAAACTGTCTGAATAACCCAAAGTATAAATATGACCTACACTTCCAGAATAATGGAGGAATAATAAATTTTGACCTTCCTTGGAAAGACTCATCAGCACTTCTCACTTCCCCCTCTTTAAGGAATACTTACTGCAAAGGGCAGCCTATTTAATTTATATCTGTAGGATTCCGTGTGACCATACGGATCTGCCCTTGTGGATTTTGCTGCTTCTGAGGTCTATGGAGGTGTGAAGATGAAACCAAGCAGCAGCTGTTAAAGTGAGTTGTAGGATGTGAGAGCAGACAGTAAACCAGCAAAGGTTATAAATATGAATTTTATCTTCTTTGAATAACACTTCAGCATACTTTTTGTTTGGTTTATTTTTTTAGTTTTGACTTTTCCAGTTAAATAGTGGTCTCATTCTTTGAGTTATTAGCATAAAGATACAAAGGTAGACATGGCACCGAACAACAGATTAAAGCATAATGTAGCGTAAAACACTGTGAAGCAGTAATTGAAAAATACGTAAGCTAAGTAAAAGAAAGTAAGTAATCAAAGTACCACATAGCAGAGTCCACAACCGGCAACTGGTCCCTGGGGAACTTTTTGTGTGTGATAGCTCCTAGCAGTCACAAAGCTGATTTGGTGACTCTAGATAATTACTTACGTATTCAGCTCACACTTTGTTCTCTTCTTCAGTTACAGCTTCAACCATATATGGTATCCTCTCTCAGTGTTTCTTGACAAAAGTCTGGCTACGGGCTTTTCAGAAGGGGCGGTTAGTGCACTCACCATATTGATGTTACCAGTTTGAGGATAGGAGAAGGAAAACAATGTGAAAAATGAAGATGCATTCATGTTCAGAATTATGCCCACCAGCTTAGGAAGGGCGTAAATAGTGACTCTCTGTTATGGTCTCAGAGTCACTGGACACACACTTGGCAGAAAACACCATTTTCCACAGTTAATTAGAGACAGAGCCCAAGGACTGAATGTGGGTGTTGACTCACCTGGTTCTTCAGGTCACTGGCTCTGGGGACCACTGTATGGACACAGAGCTCCAGTTGCCAGGCTGCAGGAAAAGCTGCCCAGAGGGTAAGGTTGGTGGAAGCACAGGGTTTCCATTGGAGCTGAGAATGAAGTGCTGAGGCTCCCATTGCACCAGAGGCCAACTCTGGTTGCCCATGAATAAGCTAAGCAGCTTGCTGAATAGGAAAAGCACTTTGCCATTGACAGAAGATTCAGCCGAAAGAGAAGAAAGAAGCGCTGTAGTTAGGACTCCAGGAGTAAATCTTTAAAGTAAACAGAAGTACTTTCGAAATACCTACAGTGTCCTCTTTTGCATCAGGGAAAAATATGCAGCTGCTTTGCAAGGGACTAGCTTAGAACAGCTCGAGATAATCAGAAAGCTGATATTTTTCCAGCTTCCCATGAGCTTCCCAGAACTGATAGCTATAAATCCACCACAGGGAGTAGGACATTATATTTCTTAAGAGATGAAAGAGGGCTGATGACTAATGCTGAAGTGAATTGTTAAGAGACTAACTTACTTAATTGAGCCTGCTTGTTTGGTATGTGTCCCAATTAATTCATTTTTGTTGTGACCACATTGAAGCAACCTACGCCCTTGTGACCTTCTCTTATAATTATTACCATCTCCCTCTTTAGAAGCACTGTTTTGATTATGTACTCAAAAAGCTCTGCTAAAATATCTGTAGCGTTAGTACAGAGTCAGATTTTTCCATTGTTTTTAATTGAAGGATAGTAACAAAAAGAGTAGTTCATCATTGATGTTGTTGGAGGTCACTTACAGCACTTAGGGGATTGGGGGGGAAGGCTTCTTCCTTCTTAATTTCACAAAATGACTATTTTGAATAGGCAGAACTTGTTCTCTAACTATAATTCTTTTAAGAAAAATGTGTTGTTGGGTGGTAGCACTTAGAAAAGCCTCAGAATTACTCAGGTGTGCTGAATATTGTACATTATGTGTACAATATGTGCTGGATATTGTATATTACAGGGTCACAGGAGAAAGTAACTGCAGCTGAAAATGGGCTGGCAACTACAGCCATCCCTACGCTTGCTGAGATTGCTGTGTGGAATCTGTCCCAAATGAGGCATGTTTTTATTATTGCCTAAATTAACTACAGTACTTAACAGCTCTTTGCCTAAACCACAGTGAAGCCATCTGGACACCTATCTGTGAAGGAGAGACGCATTCAGTCAAATCTGCAGTGGTAGGTGGCTCTGTCAGTGAGGGGTTTCCTGTGCAAGGGGGTGTTCATTCTCAGTGCTTCATGGGATGAAGATTTTTACTGGTTTGTGCCAGCCTTCATGATAGTAACTCAAACTCAGCGCAACGTTTTTGTACTCCTGTCCCCAGCTTCTTTTCTCCTGTTTACCTGAAAATCCCGAACACATGGTTTTTCTCCATCACAGTAAGCACACATGCACTGGTGGAGCCTAGTTCTGGGCAGCAGTCCCACAGGCAGTGTCAGGTTAGAGAGGTCCTCTGCATGTAGCATCTGTCATTCCAGTGGAGATTGAAGGTCTTTTACCAGAAGTCTTAAACCAAGCCCCCTCACCACTGGCTCTTGTATTTGGAAAGCTGCTGAATACCCTTGCAGTTTCATGCACCTCATCACAGGGGTCCCTTCTCCTCACACAGCAGGACCCTTGGCAGAGAATATTTCTTTACAAAAGGCTTGCTGATACTGTTTCTCTTACTGAGCTAAGTAGCATCACTGCTATCCTTGGTCTCCATTGGCTCTCTGCTCCCTTATGTCAAGATCAAAACTGGCCACGCTTTTATCTTCTTGAAGCACTGTGTTACCCTTATTCCTCTTCCTTATTCCCAGCCCTTTACTCTCTACCTCCTTACAGAGTGCCTTCATGTCTGTGTTTTATGCTGTGTGGAGTTTCTTTTTTGTATGACAGGCTCTGTCCCTGAAACAATTAAAACCTCTTCTTTAAAGATAATGGCTCGCTCTGGGTCTCAGTTTATCATTGGAGGGCCCTCTAAGCTGCTGGGGATTCTGACGCCCAGGAACAGCAGGTGCTAGGTAGAGCTTACCCTGGATACCAGCCATTTGTTGGCATGCTGTGTCCTCTTGGTTCCCCTTCAGTATAAGACTGCTCATGAAGCAAAAATTCCTTTGTCAGTTGAAAAGGGTTGGAAATCTTTCTTCAGCCATGACTAATAATCCAGTGTAAAACAGACCACCGTCTCGGACCAGGCCTTCTTCATGGACCAGGCAAAGGTGGGTGATTGAAAAAGTCAATGGAGCGGCCTTTTACCAAAACATAATTAGAGGTTAATGCTTTGCGCTGCTTACTCTTGACTTTCTCTCTTTACATAACTTGGTTTAATTCTTTTAACTACCTTTATGCCTAGAACACTCTGAGTAAGTGTTCTGCTTTAGAGTATGTATGAAAGATGTTGTGTGAAAGATTAATTTCCTTTCCGTCATTGGGAGTTTCCTTTTTACATGAACTCATGTGCCAGATCACACAGCATGCAGCCGAGGTGTTGCATTTTATATGACACCTACAGGATTCTGCTGAATGAAATCTGCAAGTTGTCAGAGTTCTTAAAATATGACTTTCTGTTGATGTGTTTTTTGGCATAGAAACAGAAAAGCTGGGGCTGGAGGTGGGAAATGGATTGCCATCTTGGAAATTTAATGACCAGCTCTTTCCCTGTGATGTGTGTGGAAAAGTGTTTGGTCGACAGCAGACTTTGTCCCGGCATCTCTCACTGCACACAGGTAAGCCGATGCTTTGTGGCTGGTTGTTACAGTGCTGAGGAAGTCATCATGTTTTGTTTGAGTAGAGGGGGAAGAATGTGAGCAGAAGAGTGTGAGAGCCATCCTCGGCTCCTCGCATGTAAACCAAGCGCTAAACCAGGACAGAATTTCAGAGTGGTGTTCAGGGAGTTAACTGACATTTTATTTCTTTACAGCCCACTTGTAATTTGTCTTTACAAAATGTGTAAATTCCAGTAGACCAGCCTGTAGATACCGTCTGGTTAACCAAGCCTATTAATGGAGTTCTGAAGAGAAGGCACAGCCTTTCTTACGTTCACCTGATGAGCTTTTTAAGGTGAAACTGAAAGGATTTGATATCTGTCACTCATCTTTGCCTTCATCATCCAGTTCTGAGAGGAAGAGGGGCTCTTCTACCCCATACCAACTTTCTTAAAGCGAATCACTTCAACTGAGACTAAGTTTTTATACAGAAGATGCACCTTGTCAGCCTGCTGAGGTGTACTGCACAAAATAAGACTTGAAAGCAAGAATTTCACATGCAGTGCTGAAAAATATTATTAGTATAATGGCAGCGTACATTGCAGCGCCTAGTAGAGCCATGCTGAAAGAGTTCAAATGCTCTGTTCCATGGTGTCTTGGGGTTTCCTTAGTCAAATAGCTGCGATATTGAATGCCTTTCCCCTAACGCTTGTAGCCTTATATTTCAAATTTAGAGCAGCAGTTCCTCAAAGGGAAAGGTTGTAAAAGCTGATGTAATGTTTGGTTATTTTAATCTTTTAATTTCTTCAACTCAAAGTGAGGGGTTTTTATTAGTTTGTGTTTGGAACTGGCCTAAGGATACAGTGTCCCCTTCCTTCCTGACCCTAAGATTTTAATACAGAATCCTCAACCATCAACTCTCTGTGACTGATCACAGGGACAACCTCAACTGGACCAAAAAATCAAATAAAAGATGCTAGGTAAAGGAAGTAGTTGTAGATTATTGACCTCTTTCTCTGCTGGCTCTTCTGCGGCTCTCAGAGCAGCAGTTGCCCCAGTTTTCCAATTTATAAAGTTTTATATTATCTGACTACAAGTGGTAGAGCAAGTTAAAAATAAACAGCCCTAAACTCCCTCCAAATCAGTTTTTTTCTGAGTAATTGCTGTGAACTCCTCTAAGTTTCCAAAAAGTAAAGCCCCCAAAGTACCTCATGCTGAAAGCTGGTTGGAGAAGCCCAAAGGAATGCATGCTTGGTTATTGGCAGCTTTAAAAGTCGCTTGCTTCAAAATGAAGTATACATGTAAGATTTTCTGTTTGTTTTCAGAAGAGAGAAAGTACAAATGCCACTTGTGCCCCTATGCTGCTAAGTGCCGTGCTAATCTGAACCAGCACCTGACGGTCCATTCTGTGAAGCTGGTGAGTACAGACACTGAGGACATTGTCAGTGCTGTCACTTCTGAAGGCAGCGATGGAAAGAATCACCCTTACTACTACAGGTGAGGACCCAAATAGGGACTGTGCACCAGGCACTGGAATCTGAACGTCTTACCTGCCTCCTAAAGACAGGGCCACCCTTCTGGTGTCACAGGGCAGAACTGTGATGAAAGTATTTGGTTTGCCCATATCTGATTAGAGCTTAGTAGCAAAACCCAGCTGGCTGCCTTGTGCTGTTTGACTTGGCTGGCCGCTGGGAGAAACTCTGGGGGTTGGTGTGGGTTGGTTTTGCTGAACAGCTCTGTGAGGCAGCTGGGCTCTTGAAAGCCTCTTTAACTTTTTATGCAGTGTTCATTTAAGTTTTGTCTTTGGAAACATCCCATTGCCTGGATTCACGGCAAATCTAAAGCACTGTGCTTCCAGTTGCCTCTGACAGCTCCATTGTTTTTAGCTGAATCTATGCCATCAAATAGTAAAACAGTAAGAATTCTCATATCGATATACACATTTCCTCCATTTGCTAGAGGTATATACATCCAGTGACCAACATGGTGAAAGAAAGAAAGAAAACCTTTACAAGCATTTTCCTGGAAAATTAAAAGGAATTGCCCAGATAAAATGGATATTTGGACACTCTCCTTGTTGCACACAATGTTGTGTGCTCTGCAAACTGTGATCTGCACTCCAGTGGCCAACCAGGTTACCAAATCACTCTTACTTTCAGTCAAAGTGCCAAGGGCAGATTTAATTACAAAATCATAGAAGTAAGAAGTGAACGAGACCTGCTGGATTAGATTATCCAGTCCATCCTCCTTAGGAAAGTAAAATAGTACCCTGTTTTGCTTTCGCCTTTGTAAATATTTTTGGCTTGTTTTAAATGTTAATGGCCTAATCAAAACAAGAGGAGGACTCTGCAAAGAAAGTTAAATTAAAGGGTCCTTTCCATTGCCTCTCAATATCCCTGTGTTTATGCAGTGGCTGTGAAATCTGTGTCCCTGCTAATTATTTGCATATCTGATGACTGCTGTTTTGCAGTCAAGCATAAAAAATGTTTGAACCCATTTTTACTTGCTTACAGTGAAACTGCCAGGCAGTTTTGCACAAGATCCCAGTTTGGCATGGGAACCATTCCAGGGCTTGAAAATAACTCCTGGAGTGTGCAGCAAGCTCTCCATTTGTCAGTGTATCAGCCGTACTAAACATCTTGGCAGAGCTGCAATGCCTCTTATTGCCCAAAGGAATCGGCTAGGTGATGCGCAGCATCTGGAATCTGTAGTTTTTAATTAACTTTATGATTATTTAGCGTCATTATAGCATGTACAGGATTGTTGCATTGTGCCTGCCCTTAATCACATTGGCATGGCCATCAGTTCAAAGCCAGTTCAGCAGACAAATGAATTTTGCAGTGAACATTCAACAGTGAGGAAGAGAAGAAATGTGTGCAGTGAGATTTTTCTTGCAAATTCAGGCAAAGGCAGTGTGCTTCTGTTTGTGGTTTGGGCTTTAATGTTTCTTACTCTTGAATTCCCTTTTGCCTGCAGCTGTCACGTGTGTGGGTTTGAGACCGAGATGAATGTCCAGTTTGTCAGTCATATGTCCCTCCATGTGGATAAAGAGCAGTGGATGTTCTCCATTTGCTGCACAGCATGTGATTTTGTCACCATGGAAGAGGCAGATATGAAGGCTCATGTCAACAGCAAGCACACAGGTGATGATCCCTCTCTCCCAGCTGCAGTGATCTCTCTCTTCCTTGCTTTTTAGGTGCAACCTTCACACTTCCCATTAGCACTCTACTTTCACTGAAATGCTTGCTAATTAAGGCCTGATCTCTCAAAGTTAAAGTGAATTGGACTCCAGCCAGGCAAATAATCTAGTAGTGCAGATCAATTTTCAGGCTTAGTGAAATAAATGAAGGACTACTTAGCCCTCATTCTTGCTATTCCCCTTATCCCTCAAATCCCCTCCCCACTCAAGTCAGCATATTTCATTTATTTTTCTGACTGGTTTACTATTTCATCAAAATCCTGGTCTGACTTCAGTGGTGATAAGGTGACTTTGAGTGCTAACTGTGCATACCTGGCTGCAAATTTGAAATACACAATATGTTAAGCTTCGCTCTTCCGTGTGTTTGTCTCCACAGTCTGTCAGTTTGGAATCTCAGGCGGATGTTTGGTTGACACTGTGATTCAGCAATACCATAAATGTAACTTTATATTAAATAACAGAACAAGTCATGTGTTCTCTCCTTGGCCCTGTTCACTTAATAGCCAAAGAGAAGAGCAATAGCAGTTTTCAAACAAGCTCCATATGCTTAGTGCAACTAATGAAGTCTGGCATAATTTAAGGAGAAGAAAATTAGAATCCTTTTAATTAATTCCTCTTACAACACCAGGCAGAAGCATTTTGCTGCCACAAACCTACTAGCAATTGTGTTGACAATACTGAACCTGAATTGCATCCAGCACAATTTTTCCATTGCTAAATTGCTTTTCCTGTCCTACCAGGAATAAAACTGGGAAAATAGGGAGGGATGGAGAAGGGAGAGAAGAATGGAGTTTGTTGTGCTCACAGATACATAAGTTAAATGTAACTACAGAAACACGCAGTACTGGAGAGCTCTCAAGGGTTTTTATGCCAGCATAGCTCTCAGCACTGCTCCCTGATAGTGTTTGCACCTTACTCCACATATAGGAAGTCAAGGCAAATGAGAAATGCCACCTGTAGCTATGTGAAAAGCTTATATTGGGGAAAATCTTCCTTGTTCTTCCTTCACCCTGTCAAACCAAGCCATTCAGCTGGTGATTCAGCCAAATGCTTAACACATACGGCAAATACAGAGAGTGAAAAATAGAATGGATTTTCTGGGTCACTCAACTCCAGTCCCTTACCCTGTGATGTTAGCAAGTCATAAAAGGCCTGTTTGTAAGGATGTTGGCATATGTCTTCAAACAAGTGTAATTGTTTTAAACCAACTACTTCTATAGATAGGCAGCTGCAGATTTTCCTGCATTAAAGATTAGGGACTTTTAAGAAATTTCCAGTGTGTCTTACTGAGAAGCAGAATACACGCACGTTGTTCTTCTGCCAGAACAGTCCTTTATCTGAAACAGCAGTCCACCTCTTGCTTCCTCCACCTTTCTTCCCTCCCCTACCACTGTATTTATTCCCTTAGTATATTTATGGAGAATGACCCTCTCCCCTCTAAATGTACATGGAGCCTTTTCTGAGATGAAACACAGTTTTCTCACTGTACCAATCCCTCACTGCATATGTTCTTGTTAGAACTTCTGCTTGACATATGCAATCATAGGTGTACATGGTGAAATGAAATAAGTAGTGGTGGCAGTGTAAAACAGCAGCAGCTACTGGGAATAAATCACACAATAACATTCTGTGATCATATTTACCTTCCTTGAAGACTCCCTTGATTGCTCATATTCATCCCATGTTCTGCTCAAATTCTTCTTTTGTTTTCCTTGACTGTTTCCAACCTAAGCACTCCTCATTTGTAGCAAAAATTCTTGTTACTGGCCCTTCAGGTCATAACCTTGTACTCTGTGCTATTAAATTTCATTCCATTTCTATTACTCTGGTCCCCAAGGTCAGCATATCTTTCTATATGATATCCCAGTCATCCTCCCTATTGACAGCTCGGGTCATCAGATTTCATTAGTGCATTCCTACATTTTTATTTTAGACTTAAAGGTGCCACTCATCAGTTTAAAGTTAGGCACACAGGGACTGGTGTTTGCAGAGGCCTTTGATCACAGGGAGTTTTAGGAAAGTTTCTTTTTAACACAGCTCTGATTAAAGCAAGACATAGGTGGAAGGTAACAATTTGCACATTGTTGGCTCACAGCAGTTCTCATATGATAACTATCACCTCTGCTTCATTTCTAGTGTGTGACAGGGTTTGGGATTTGAACTTCATGTATTTATTGCACATGTAAGGAAACCAGTGGGTTTCAGTTTTAGATCCAGGTAAACAACATTTTTTAAATTAATTATCTTCAATAAGACAAGCTGTTATCTCTTACAGTCATTAGTGAGGATGCTCCTCAGTACAATGAGCGAGACTAGTCTCCTTCACCCTTTCTCCCAGATTTAGCTGTTGGACCCACAGATGTTTAGCTTGGACCAGGAGGTGCTTTTGGTTTCCACATCCCAAAGCTACAGAAGCTCTGTTTCCTTTCTGGGTGACAAGGTTTCTGTTGGTTTTGAACTCTGCACTAACCAAAGTGTTTTCTGGAGGTATTTTCAGTCTCGTAATGAGGTAGAGTTGCACGTGTCCTTCCCACTACCATTACAGACACACTCAGTTCTAGGGTAAACTGAGAGATGTACTGTTGTAAACGCTAATAAAAAGGAAGGAGGTGCAACTTACCAAATTAATCTTACCAGATTCATTAATTTCAGAGTTTTTTATAAGCATGTTTGAATTAACTTTAAATATATTTTTCTGAAGTTTAAAATGGGATCATTGAAATTTCATCTGATCTGCTGTACTAGTGTTCTTTACTTTGTTTTTCAGCTGAAGAGAGGAAGACACCCAGCGAATCTAACAGTCCATCTTCATCTTCACTGTCAGCACTGAGTGACTCTGCCAACAGCAAAGAAGATGCAGACGTAACTCCAAAAAACAAGGGTTCAAACAACCTGCTAGTCATTTCGGTAGTGCCTGGTAGTCAGACCTCAGTGAACACTGAAGAGAAGTCAGAGAAAGGTAAAACACTGCTAAACAAATAAAGACTCATCACCTTCTACGCAGTCAGTCTGGCCCCAACATAAAGAATGCATTTTACTGCTTTATTTTCCAGGCTTTGAATGTGTTTTCTGTAACTTTGTTTGCAAAACGAAAAACATGTTTGAGCGCCATCTGCAAATCCACCTGATCACACGGATGTTCGAGTGTGATGTGTGCCACAAGTTCATGAAGACACCTGAACAGTTACTGGAGCACAAGAAATGCCACACTGTCCCCACCGGTGGGCTCAAGTAAGGAAAGCAAGTACACAAACTTTTACTGTGTTAAGCACCTCTAATACTATGGGGCTAGGACAGAAGGAAGTCAATTAGGAAGGGTCAGTTAAATGTCTGATAATCCAGAGTTGGAGCTTCCTTTTTTTTGGGATGACTCAAACCCAGTCCTTAGTGTAGGCTGCCATCATTACAGCAGAAATGGTAACAAGCAGCAGATGTAGTATCTACTGGTCGTCGATCTTTAGCAAGCCATGATCCTTTCCCTTTTCAAGTCAAACAGGAGACAATATGTGATGTGTCCTTCAGAGAATGATGCAGCACTACACAGAGGTGTTTGCAGACTAAGAGGGGCTTTTTTTTCAAGGCATCAGAGCAAAGGAGAGCACACAGCACAGGCTCTATTCTGCTCCCAGCTCAAAGAAACTAAACCCTGTACAATCTCTGCAACTAGGTATGAAGTTATAACCTTAAAGGTCATAACCTTTGTAGGCTCTAATACAAAGTCAGTCCTCTCCAAGAATTAATAACTTGTCTGCTTTCTGCTTTGGTTTGCATGCCCCAGAATGATTACTGTTGTATAAATTAACATGTAGTGAGTAATACACTCTTTTTAAGAAAAAGAGACCTTTGGCTTTGGATGAGGTGGTGTCCTTTAAAGTCTGTTGGTACAGAGCAGTGTTTCTAGAGAATGAGTGTGCCCTTATGTCAACTTTTGAGGGAAGGAGGGACTGCTGGGGCCATATGCTTGCTCTCTGTGGGCGGGAAATGTGACAGTTATGCAAGATGCACGTCCCTCTTCTGTGTTCCAGCTGCTGCAGGAAAAGAGACTGGAACCACTTCATGCCCAGGCAGGGTTCAGCACAGGGCTCCCTGCTTCTATGGCTCTTGCTAAGCAAACTGATGTTTTCAGTTCACTGTGACTGAGCACACCACGGTTAACATTACCATGAGTAGCTTGATCAGTTTGCACTGCAGGTTTTGAAAACTGGTTTTGTTTGCCAGGCAGCATCTGGTCTCCAGCTCAGTAGTTCCATGAACTGGGATCTGTGGTCACTTGAGATGTGATGACTGAATCTGGGAAGATGACCAGATTGAGAAACAAGTAGTGTGCCAGAACAGCGGGATGTCTGTCTTGGATGTACAGACCAGTTGTCTAATGCACTTTGGGTTAAGCTGCACAGAATCTGTTCTGTTTACCAAGGAAAAACCATGACCTATGATTCAGGCCTTCCTGACAGAATGGACTTCTCAGTCTACAGAAGTTATTCCTGCCCAACTCAAGTAATAATTGGGTACCTTGAAAGGTACACCTAAGAAAAAGCTCTGATTTATTTTTTTTTTAAAGGCATCCAGAAGAGCCTGAAGAGATCTAAGTAAATTGTATTTTTCTGTCTCCTGTTTGCTGTGGGGGAAGAGGAAAAAACATGATTCCTCCTGCTGCAGGTCAAAATCTGAGATTCTGATCCAGAGAGCACCCAGCCCAGGAGAGGTATGTGTGCACAGACAGCTGACTCCTCTGTTGCAGTAGAGCTGATCACATTAGCAGCCTCAGTGCTAGGCTCCCTCTCTGGATCAGAGTGCTTGATGTGCATCAGGAAAAGGGTCTGGATGTTTTAGTATCCGTTTGTCCCCCTGTATTACTTACTGTGCTCTTGATTGGCAGGTAATTAATATTACACCTGCATGTGCAACCAGTTGTAGCAAGGTAAAACACACATGGAGAGAGAGGATCTCTGCTAGGAAATGATGTGAAATGCTAGAACACAATTGGCAGACCTGCCTCACTGTTAATGCAGATCAGTGGCAGTGGAGACAACTGTAAGACAGCAGCCAGGTGCTGTAGTTACAGTTGTATTTCTTTATCTAGACCTGCTCTTTTAGCTCACAGTTAGCAGTGGAAGGGAGCAGCTTTGTTTAGCACAGCAGAGATCCCTGGCAGGTCGCTGTCCTCACCAATTTCCTCTCAGCTACGTCAAGCAAAAGTGGGTATGCCTGGGATTTGTTGGTGTCCAGGCTTGGTCAGTTCGGGCTTCCTTCCAAGCTTTTAAGCTTCCCTCCTCCAGCCTTCTAGGCCCTTCCTGGTTCAGGAACCAGGGTTGAGGCCCTTTGCCACATCCACCCCGGTCTGGACACTTGCCGCTGTGAGTAAGCGGAGCCCACATCCTGTTCCCACACATGAACAATTCCTGCCATGGCGGAGGCAGCTGTAGGCAAATGCTGCCAAGCACAGGCCCCCTTTGAGCATGGCTCCCAGAAATGGGAATCCCTACAAAACATCCTAACAGACTGGCTTTCAGCTGCTCCTAGCAGGATACCCAGCAAGCTTATTGTTCAAGGTCACATAAGAGGAATATCCTAAGCTTTTGCTGTACATGTGGTATTACAAGTTTATTCCATCTTTACTTAAACAGCTGCTTTCATACTCATCTGTAAACACTCACTTTAAACCACTTCCTAACGGAAAAAATGGCCAAAGTGACTTCGTGCAGACACTAGGAATGTCGTTACACAAAGTACCTGTGAATCAATCACCCACTGTGCACTACCCGGCCTGCTTTGCAGAATCTTCCCCATCAAGGTAAGCCAGAAGATTAAAGAGATGCTCCTTCAGCGTGAATCAGTTTTTCCCTAGGAACGCGTGAGTGCTATTGCCATTGGATGGGCAAAACAACTCTAAGTAGAAATGTGTCAGGATGAACCGAGTATTCGAAAGAGGCTCCACAGGGAGAACTAAGTGCCTTTTTCCCCTCTTCAGTAGGTCAGAGAGGGGTTAAACGACAGGGTTAAACCAGGAATGCAGGTCTTCAAGCTGAGTGACTTCTCTTTTCTCTGTCCATGCCTTTCCTTGCTGTGTTGACAGGTGCCCATTCTGCATCTACTCCACTAACCGCCCCGCAGCGATGGAGTGCCACCTGAAGACTCACTACAAGATGGAGTACAAATGTCGGATCTGCCAGACAGTAAAAGCCAATCAGCTGGAGCTGGAGATGCACATCCGAGAACACCGCCTTGGCAACCATTACAAGTGTGACCAGTGTGGCTACCTGTCCAAGACCGCCAACAAGCTGATTGAACACGTGCGTGTCCACACCGGTGAGCGCCCTTTTCACTGTGACCAGTGCAGCTACAGCTGCAAACGCAAAGACAATCTCAACTTGCACAAGAAACTGAAGCATGCTCCACGCCAGACTTTCAGCTGCGATGAGTGCCTGTTCAAGACTACCCACCCTTTTGTCTTCAGCCGCCATGTGAAGAAGCACCAGAATGGGGACTGCTCTGAAGAGGAGAAGAAAGGCCAGTATTCAACCTCCAAGGAAGCTAGTCCACTCCTACCAGTGAACAGCTCCAGAAACCTCCTGTCACCCCTCTCAGTTATGTCTGCCTCCCAGGCTTTGCAAACAGTGGCGATGTCAGCTGCACATGGCAGCGGGACAGAGCCAAACCTGGCAGTGAAAGCCTTGGCCATCAATGGCACTTCCCTGTGCTTTGATAAATACTGGAACTCAGAGTATGCCCACCTTATTCCTTTAACGATGTTTTTCCCCAAAAACCACTATGAGCTCACATTCCATCCACCCAGACCTCAGACTGCACCGGGAGGTGCCTCCTCACCTAAACACTCCTTCCTTGCCTACCTTGGACTAACAGAAAGGGCAGAAACTGTCTGAGGGCAGTTACATTCTGTACCAAAAATAGCCCAACAAACCCAGCAGGTATACATTGCTGCAAAACGTAGACCCATGAGGTAACAAACACTTGTACTATATCATTAGTAAGGTTTAGAAAATGGCTCTGTGTGTATACTTATTGCATTGACATGAAAGCTGCTTTATTAAATCTCCAAGAGGTGACCTACTGCATACTTCTACCTTCAGAGGCATGTTCCCAGTACTCTTATCTAAGAAACTATTTTGTCTTGTTAAGCTGAAAAAAAAAGAGTGTCCTTAATGGCAATCAGCACTTGTAAGATTACATATTGATGCATTTTATTTTGGGGCTTGGTGTGCGTGTGGGTGCGTGGAAGAGAGTCTACCTGTAGTGTGCCATGACATTGCTTTTGCACATCCCTTGTACTGGCTTATTTATTTCTTATTCTTTTCCCCTTTTCACACACATGCTCCCTCCCTTCCCTCCCATCTCTCCCTGAACTGCAGAGTTGTGGAAGGAGTAATGCTTGGTTCAGGGTGGGTTGGTCTATTATTTCAGTGCTGATTGCAGCTTCCTTCAGTTGTTCGATGCCTTGTGCTCACTCAGTTGTCAAGGTTTGAGGATTTGGGGTAGAACTGAGGAGGAAAAAGTTTGCTTTCAGCACTGCAGGATCAGAGCATGACAATGAAACGTGTGTATGCACGTGCACGCAGACGCGGTGTGTGCAGTCTGTGCGCTAACACAGCAGGCCCGGTTCTTAACTGTTACACAGGTGTAACAAATACCCACCTCTGGGCCATAGCATACATCTTTTGTTTTAAAAGGGCATATAAATATATATATATACTGTATTATGCAGTGGTTACCTTTTAGTTTGCAGGAACAACTTGTATAACTAGAATCCCATGGTGGAAAAAAAAAAGGAAAATCCAACAAGGGGATTAAAAAAAGGGTATGGATAAATTCTGGGTATAAATACTCAGACTAAAAAAAAGGCAGTTTTGCACAGTGCTTTAGTCTTGCACTAGTTTGTTTCTCACTTGCAAAAAAGAAAAAAGAAAAAATCCCAAATGTGGGCTGAAGGTAAGATGACTGTTCATTTGAAAAGGTACCAGTAACTTCTTTGAAATATAAAGCTATAAAAAGATGCTGTTTGACCCACACAGTTCTCTTTTATACCCTCAGTATTTTAACTGTACTTGCAAATTCTACAGTCCTGTTGCTACCCTCCGTGTTATTAGTAACACTTTATTCCTTTTTGTTAATGGCAGAGAGAGTGGACACTGCTAGGAAGCTAACTTTATACTTATTTAACACTCCATGGTCATTAAAATGACATGTTCTACGTAGCACTTTATTGCAGGAAGAAGCAAATGCGGATTGGTTGTATAACCATTGTTAATCACAAAAAGCCAGGAGCGATCTTAATTTCCGAGAAGCTAACTGACTTAATGGATTTGTGTTTCTTAGACAACTGAATATCCAGGAAAGAAGATCAGGATTAAAAATACTCTGCATTAAAATTGGAAGTATAAAGTATGCAACATTTCAAAATTATTACGTGACTTACAGGAATGCTTTCTTACTGGATTATTGTTTTCCAAGACAGCTCTTGGATTCAGATCTCACTGTCTTTTCACCAGGAATTAGAATGTCTCACCCAGCATGTGTCAGTCCCCTCTCTGTCCCTTGGCCAAGCTGCTGTAGGAGGTACCCTGAGTCACATCTAACACATAATCCACCCACCTCCATGCTGTCCTGATGGCTTCTGCAGGCTGTTGTGGGATGGGAGGATCTGAAAGGCCAACCCCTTGTTCTTGACAGCACGAAAGCAAGGCCCCAGTTCAGGAAGGCATTTCTTGTCCCCAAAGGCTCTTAGCCATATACACAACTAGAAACAGAATTCAATCTTCCTTCGTTTATACATGAAGCATGTGTAGAACATTTTTTTTGATGCAAAACTCATCTTTTAACCTATCTGTAAGATTCCTACATTTGTTTTGTACTGAGATGGCCAAACATTATCCACTGTAATGACCAAACTCTTCCTGTTTAGGGAGGACATTCTAATCTGTGCACTCCTCTTAACATACTGGAAGCTACTTGGAAGGGGAAAATACCCAAAACAGTAGGAGGTCAGCATTTGGAATTGCTAATTAAAGGACAGAGAAGTTCTACCATTTTGTTTACATTCCAGCAGGCAGTTTTGGTTCTACTGAGCATGTGGCAGTTCTGTCTGTCTCCGCAGTAAGGAAAAGCCATTTGTTCCAAGGTATGTACAAATGTCTGTAAGCAACCTGCCTAACTCAGGGCCCTGTTTGCCATGCTTTACTCCACCAGACCTCCTGGTAACACACACACACCCCCCCCAGAGTACAGACAAAATAGAAAATGCTGGGCTAGTAAATACGCAAAGCATAAAAAATTGAGTAGCTTGCCAGCATGAAATATGCAGTCTGCATCCAGAAGCTAAACCCGCTGTTTAAAATACACCCAGTGCATAGATCTCTGACCCCACCATAGATGAGCAACCACTTCCAAATCAAAAAGTTAATTTTCCAAACTAGCAGGTAAACTACACCAGGTGAAGTCTAGGGGGAGGATGTAGGAATATTAATAGGACACTTTATGTAAACCAAACGGCAGTTTAAACAGGGCTGGAACTTCCAAGAATGAGCTGTCAGCATGCAACAATGTTCTGCTGTACCAGTATCTGATATAGTAATGTTTAATATACCTGGGAATTTGTTTAGCACTTTGGAAAAGATAAATTAATTCTTTCTGGCAAGTTATAGAAGTTTTCTCTGTAAGGAAAAGTGTGTGAGGAGGTTTTTATTTTTTTAAGGAAAAAAAATACAGTATTTATCAGATCTCCTGCCTATTAGAACAATTGGTTTGCAGTACAAGGCTAAAGAAAGGAATGTTCTCCAGAGGTTACCCCCACCAACTAATGACCAACAGTTCTGATCAATTCCCCCCCACCACGAAGGTAATTTCATACTCGTTTTCACTATGCATTCTTTAAGGAAAGCTAGCATGGTTTTCCATTCGGTAATTCAGTTAAAGTTCTCAGCACTTTCTTCTGTCTCTTTTTTTTTACTTGTTGTATTATGTTCAACTATCATTCTGTCAAGGTTTGTGTACATTAATAAAAATTTGTATTGTATAAAGCTTTTTGCATTATAAGGCTGTACAGGGTCATTTTGACAGTAACTGGTATATTTCTTTGCATCTTACGTTGCATTGCCAATTTCTAGTGTATCAAGTTTGGAAGTACAATATACTCTAATTAAAAAGGTTGGCTATATTCTGGTTTGGTTTTTAGTTTTTCTTCCCGACTTTTTTCACCTTAAATAGATTCAGGCTTGATTTAGAGCGAGGGGGAAAGGATTCTTCAAGACAAGAAGGTATGAAGTAAAAAGGGAAGTGTTATCAGTGGTTGAAACTGCACTCGTTCTTACTGCTCATGAAGAAATACTGCACACACTCCTGGGATGGCCACAGGACTTCTCTCTGTCCTTCTCTCATATCAGTTCTGCGAGGAGGATAACACCTCTCCTGAGAAGCCAGCTCAGCCATGAGGATGATGGCATTCTCTGGTCCTGCCCTCCTCAGCCCCTCAGTTCAAATATCAGATCCTTACCCAGCAGTTTGGTGAACCTGGCCTTGCTTGGGGGGAGCCCCAGTGAAATCAGGACAGCAAGAATCACCCCGTATTCATCTTACATCTATGTATTTTTTTATACATGCCCTGTATGTTAAAAAAATCAATAATTGACTAACTTAAAAGTGGACATGTTTCCAAGCAGAATTACTTCTTACAATCCTACACCTGCCATTGTCATCATGAGCCCAGCAGAACACGGTGTGAGAGAGACTTCGGGGAAAAAAACTATTTTCTGTAAAACATTACTGTAGAGAGGGAGTCTTCTGCAGGGAATGGCAGAGCCATGGTTTAAAATACATGTTGTGTTAAAAATGTATCAGTTGTGGTCCTAACAGACACACATCTGCATTATATCATCCACCATCATCTCTACTGCTAATTGGTCTCCTTGTTGACAAGGATCAGCAGCAAGGTTAAGTACTGGCCGTAAAAGCAATCTAGCCTCTTGCTCGAGGGGTCAGCACTCAGGCAGACCCTGCAGGAGCCTGCTGGGCCTCTTCCCTGCTATATATTTTCTGAGAGCCAATAAAACACCGGCGTGACTGCTCCTACCTGGAGGTGTGCCAACTGCCACGCATCTGTGGAGCTGCAGTAAGCAGGATGTCCTTGTCTATCACAGAGGCACTCACATAGTCTGCAAGGGAAGAGGCACCATCTTTTGCATCAGAGCATCACTACCTGTGAAGCATCTAAATATTCTAGAAGTGACTGCTGACCTTGGACATGGGGCAGCTGAGGCCTGAGTGACCAGCAGGAGCCCCTGGAAAAGGGATGGGGCCAGCTTTAGTCCCCTAAGTTCAATGCCCCCAAAAATTGAGTGTCTTTGAGGCAATTCATCCTTACTAACCAAATGTACTAACTGCTTTTAAAAATCCTGGCCTAAAAATCCTGTTGGGGGGCTGCAGGGAGCAGCTTGTTTCCCCAGGAGCATGCTCTGGCTGCAGTACGGGCAGCACTGCTGGCACTGAACCAGGCAGGATGGCTCAGACCACACGTGTCCTGGCAAACCTAGGCTGAGTTAACACGTTACATCTGAAACAAAGACCAGGATTTTACTTGGCTTGTGTGTTTGGGAGCCTACTGCTATGTATACTAGGAAACCATCCAGTTCCTAGACACCAGGCAATGCATCAGAAATACAGCTGTTGTGCTTCCACATGCACACAACAGCTGCTGTGCAACAGCAGTGGCTATATTTACATGTATGGTGCTCTTAAGTATCCACTGTTTTAAAAAGGCAAAGGAAAATAAAATAAAAGTAAATTTAGAGCTGGGCAGTAGCAGGGGGTGGGGGAAAAACCAACTGGAAATGTTTCATTAATAAAAAAGCCAAAAACAAAATTAAAGAACACACCCACCCCTCCAAAAGCTGTGCAGTGGAAGACAACCAAGTGATGCTCTGACACACCACTGCAGCCTTGTAGAGCTTCTGTGGCCCATCTCCCTCCTTTAAGATGTGGTGGGAGAGGATGTTCCATGCTAGGTGGGGGTTTTGCTTTATTCTGGTTTTGATTTTTTTTAATTGTTCTATTTCCCTCCCTCTCAACTGCAATTAACACACAACATACGGCACAACTCTGAAAAAACCCGCAAACCCAACAGCCTTTCCAATTCAGGCTATAGTTGATGAAAAAAGATTTTGAGCTCCTGTAGAATCCTCTATTGTTTGCACGTAGTTCCGCTCTACTTTGCTTTTCAAACCTCTAAGTTCTGTCATGTACCTTTTTTCTCCAGCACATCTCAGACAGCATTTCACTGGAACTGCAAACTTTGGATTGTTACTCTTCTGAGAAGATGCCCATTTAAATAAAGAATAGAAAAATGCTCTCTGTCACTGAGCTCCAAAACCTTCATGCCAATGTTCACAGCACAGCCTAATGCAATTAAAACTATAAATAAGCTTTGCTTTCTGGCTGGTCAAAAAAATATCAAATACTTTCTTGACTCATTCACACACTTGACTGAAGAATTTGCTTTTTAACAAATTTAACAGGAAGCCAGTCAGGAGGGTCAAAGCTGTGACTAACATGCTCACACACAGCTGAGTGGGACTTACTGTAGAACCTATTTATGCATAACTCCATGAATGAATGTGAGCATGTTTTCCTCGGCTTGCTCTCACCACCTCCTTCAGCATTTTGCCACAAATAACCACACTAGCCTTGTCTAGCCCCTACTCCAAAAAGACTGCGCTCTGCCTGAACACCCACAGCAGCAGCAGCACTTCCAGTGCAATGTCCAACACTGACTCATTTGTCAAAAAGACAGACCCAAGGGCCAGCCGCGGGCACCTATCTCCATGCTGTCGTACATCTCACGCTGTGTAGCGTCAGGCACACAGAGTTTGGGTACTGGGAGCAAGAGTTGCTTGAGGAGAAAGCAGGAAGTCATCTGGCTTCTTTGTAAGACTAACTTCTCTCAAACTGTGGGGGTAGTTTAATGCACAATTTCTTGCTAGAACCAGCAAAATAAATTATGATAAACCATATGTCTCGTATTTCTTATTACAAGGATTAACACTTTCTTGACAGGCTCTCCAGTACACAGTGTACAATTCCATTCCATTACAGTTAGAAGTAGTAGCTGTTTCAGCAATAAAATCCCTCCATCAGGGGATTCTGAAAGAAAATGTACACATTGGTAGCTGTCACTTATGCCAGTGACACTTTTAAAACGTACCAGAATAACTCTATTTGCAGGTTTTATCAGGATGCCCATTTGCATTCCAAATATTTAGTAAGCAAGCATTAAGACTTCATGTTATTATACCTAGGTACCTATTTTCAATGGGACTGCATACCTAGAACTTAATGAAAAGAGCTAAATATAATGTTCATGTGATTTTAAAAAATGCATTGAATCTTTTAAGTTGTCATTTCAATTAAAAATAAATAAGATCCAGTTATATGGAGATACTGTGATAAGACTGCATTTTTACCAAATTTCATTCTTACTCAAAGTGACAGATTTCCCTAAAATAGGCAGAACCACGAAAAACAGTGCTCCAGCCACTTAAGCCAGGAAAATAGAATTAAGGGTGTACTTAATCAGTTCCCAAAATTGGGATATCACATTTTATGGATAAACCCCTTTTGTGACAAACACATTGTTACTTTCCTGTGGCTAGTCTACTAAAGCTACTAATTGCATAATAAAAGTTAATTCACATCCAATTTTAACAGGAAAACAATGCCATGTGCACTGGAAAAAGTTATTATACACATCTGAAAGAGGGCAGACTTAATTATTAGGCTGGATGGGGCCTGAGCAACCTGGTCTAGTGGAAGGTGTCCCTGCCCAAGGCAGGGGGCTGGAAACGCAGGATCTTTAAGGTCCCTTCCAACCCAAACCATTCTATGATTCTACATCTGTGTACCTACTGTCTAAAGCTCTCACAAATACCTTTAATCTTGCTGCAGCAGCTCTGCTTGATGCCAGCAAGTCAGCCCACCAGTGCAGATGGGTTTGGTAGCACTTGGGCCCAGGTGGATGGTCTTGGCACACTCAACAGCCTCACACACCACCTGATGGTCCAACACTAGGCTGCTGCTGACTTCCAGCAGCTTCATGGGCACAAGATTGATAAGATGTGGACCTGGAAAAACCCTTCCCCTACACAGCAGTACCAGTATCCTGGACCAACTCAACTTACATAGAAAGGAATTTAACAGGAAAAAAAGAATACACTCATGCTTTCCTCTAAGCTCTATTTAATTAACTAACTCCTCTTTGGTGCTTCCATAGTAAATCACATCTGACTTACTTAGCCCCAACATGATCAACAAGACATAAGCACTTATTATACAGAGGGAGGACTGACCTGTAAACACCAAACCTGGTCTTTTTTTAAATCTAGTATCTCCACCACCATGTTGTTCCACAAATTATATGTGAACCCACTATGTAAACAAGTACTTGGTTTGCTGCTGTGATACACTAAATTCCTCCCTCACTACTGTCACTGCAAAAACAGTTCCTGATTAGTCTTCCCCAAGCTATTTCATGGGTGCCCTGGAGCTGGGACAGTCCCACACTGTTTGTTGGCTCTCGCCACAGGCAGAGGCCACTTTATACTTGTAATCATCGCTGTTGCCCTCCTTGGACCCTTTCCACTTACATGAAAAGCTCATTCTTCTCACAGTTCACTCCCATATGTGGTGAAAGGGTTGACCCTGCTCGATCAGCCCCTTCATTCCTCACTTGCAGCCAGTATCCTGCTCTCAGGGCAAATGCTACTGACTAACACTTCAGAAGACAGAATTTAAAACATAAAAGAATCCAGAAATTGGGATTGCTCCGAGGTTTCTTCTAGCGGAGTATTTTGCTGTCAGACAACTTTTAAAAGACACAGGAATTTCCTGTGGAGCAGAATTTGTGGTTTCTGACTACGAGTGTTACTGGCCATGTGCTGACACACTGCCTTTGCATCTGGTTCCCAAATATCCTTTACACAGAGAGGTTTTCCTGAGCATTCTTTAGAAACTGGGTGTTTTCCATCAGGATTTTTGATTCTCTCACTGTGATAGCCAGTCCCACAACTTTTATTTTTGACACTGGCAGCACAAGTCACGTGAATTGCTGTCATTAGGGTTTTTTTTATTTAATCAATAGTTTATCAAGACCCAGGCTCTTATTTGGTGGTAGAGACTTCACCGAAGAATCCCCCATGTTTAGGGAGCCAAAACAAAATGGGTGGGCTGGTATTCTGTATAGCTCAGGAAAATTGTTTTCCATAGGACTTTTTGAGCTTCATGGGCTAAGAGAGGAACTGAGAGCAAATAAAGTACATCACCAAAAAACTGTCACTGGCAGCCACAGGCTGGCCAGGACTCTGAAGTCTCTAGTGTGAGTGTCCCCTGGCTGCCAAAAGCTTGCATGGTTCAAAGCTCGCTCTTGGCATTGCCAAACAACCAGGGACTACCTCCTCTCAACTCATCTGCCAGATTGTGACAGGCCCAAAACTCAAAGAAATCCCTCAGCTCTGCAGCTCTTTGTAGAAACCTCAAAAAGAAAGGCTATTTACCTTAAAGTCCTCTGAGATCTGCTGTCTGTACATATGTTGACATTGAATTTACTGTGCAAACACTGGAAGCCAAAGAACTTCCACCCCATCAGTAGTCGCAGAAGCACACATGCCTTGTCTCCTCTTGCTCTGTTCTTGCAGAGGGTGGTCCGCTTGTTTTCACAAGTTACACTGTCTTAACAAACTCAAATTAATTATGCTGCTTCTACCGTAAGACTGCTCAGTCCCTCAAATCTTCTCATCCCAGGCCCAACAATGCAAGGGGACTTTCTGAAGACTTCTTTCCTGTTAACATAAAAGGAAAAAGCACCTGCAACACCCAATAATGCAATTAATATTGTCAGTCAAGCAAAATCTGAAATCTTACACCATCCCAAAGGAGCATTCAACTTGAAATCTGATGATGGCCTTGATTCCCCTTTCCTTCCCAGCAATGAACAAGACAGCCAATGAAGAAAGCTACCTTCAAGGAAAGATCCCCTCCCACCTATTCAAAGGTTTTTGACAGCTCTCCCAGGAAGGTGTGAGAAAACAGAGAAACTTCCCACCCACAGGCAGAGGCCAGAGACAGCAGTTTAAGTGTGTTGAAACTACAGAGAAGAAAGCCTCACCCTCTTCAACTCCAGCAGGCAACCTGGGACACTAGGCAGAGACAGCCCAAGAGAGGACAGCAGCCTGCCCACATACCATCCATTTGCCCATACTGGTATATCTTCTTGTGGTGTCCTTGAGAAGCAGTTTCTCTTAATAATGGACAATCCAGTACGTGCCAGACCGTATCCAGTCATCAGGTTATTAAAGTGAGGACCCAAGACTCGGGTGGCAACACCTGAGATGATAGGCAATAAGACTCTCCAGGAACAGAGAGGCAGACATTTGAGGCTCTAATCAAAGAGCTGTAGGAAGACCTGAACCCAACAGCTTCTCACCAGCTAGCTCAATATGGCTGTGCTCTGACGGAGGCTGCAAGTTATTTTAGACATGAGAGGTGTCAGAAGATAGATTCATGCAGCCTAACTAGGAAATGCATCCACCATGGTTCACAGCCTGGCCCTGAAGCAAAACAACTGGATTGTCTTAATTTATAAGGCATGGTAATTACCCTTGAGGTACTTCCAGTTCAAAATATGGTTCTTTTTTCCTGTTTATAATCAAACAGTACAGCGTAATTCAAACCCACGGCCTGGAAAGGTGAACAGCAGACAGCCATACCAGCTGCTCAGGGAACCTGCTTCCAGTGACCTACCCTCTTCCTTCCACAAAAAAGGTCAGAAGATTAAGACCTTATTTAAGTAATTGTCTACCCTCATCCCCAGACTGTACATCTTCTTTTGTCTGTGCTGCCACTATATCGTATGTTCCCTCAACTACACAAGGTTTCTTTCACTCAAAACATGAAATAATGCAAACACACTAAATACCACAGTGCAGTGACTTTTTTAACACTTTTTTTCTCTTCCATAAAGAAACTGCAGACAGCCCATGTCATCAGCCAAATTAAAACAAACAAGTCTTTCTTGACAAAACGTGCTCTTTCTAGAAACTCAGGCTCACTCAGAGATAATGGACTGCAGATCCTTCAGCTTTTGGGAAATACAGTTTGACAGTTTGTAGAGGAAGATTGATTTTTATTTATATACACCTACAAATAAAGACATCATGCTGTGACATCAGCCGCTCAGATGCATGACAGAAGTTCAACATCTTTCAAAGCAAAATGGTCAATTGGGGGAGAGGGGCTATAGTGTGGATCCTTTTCTAACTCCAGCTGAACAATGACTTTACACTTATCACATCCAGCGTTGGTGAAGTGAGCAGCATCTGTCAGGTGCCTCTTACTATAAGGATTGAACCTGCCCTTCAGGCTAGAGAGAGATCTCTCAGCCTTTGACAAATAAGTAAGAAGACAGTGATGCAAAGGTACTGTGTGGAAAGAAATGAGAGAGAAGAGCTTTGCAAAAGTGGGATTTGGCTCTTAATAATTAAAAAGAGTGTGAATTTCACACCAGCTCTAGAAGCTTTCCATCTTCAGAAAGAAGTAGGGAAAAGGGGAACAGTACACAGTGCAGTTCACTGCAGGAAATATTGCAGAAACACACCTTCATGAGAACCTTAAAATATGAGCAGAAGGAAAGCTTGAGGGATGGATAGTTTTAGCAAGGCCAAACCATGTAAATAAAAGATATCAAGGAAAAATAATGGGAAGAGGCAGGGAAGATCCAAATGAATTTGTTGGAGCTAGCTGAAACCTGTTCAAATCCAGGTTTCCCGACCAAGAGCAATGCCTTGAACTACTTAACCCCAAGCAAGTCTCTTGTAAAAAAAGTTATGCTCTTGAAGCTATTTACACAATAGCTGGGAGTCCTATCTTGCCAGCCCTGCATCTTCTCTCCTCCAGCTGCAAAACTTCTTATATCCTTAGTAGTTTTTGCTCATCACAAAGCAGTGAGAAGCCCTGGTCTAAAACAAGTCAGAAATGCAGAACCCAGAAGGAAATGAGACCTGAGGCAATTGATTTAGGACTCTGCTCGCCATTTTCTTTAGCACATTTTCACTGGCTCTGAGTAGTTCAATACGCTTCTGAAGGAGTATGGAGCAGTTTGACATATTGAGCAGGGAGGAAAAAAGATGGTAACAAGTGGCTGTTCCTTTTACCTTAGGTGTAAATCTGAGTACAACACACAGTGCACTGCATCAATTCCAAACAAGTGCAGGAGATATACAGCATGCTGCTTGCCCTGACAAAGCCACAGAGCAGCAGAGAAAAAAATAAGGCTCTCTAGCAAGACATAAAAACTCAAATCTGTAGTAAACAGGAGTCCAGGTTTAAAGAGGTCTAAACTCTTCTAATGCCAGAAAAAAAATCACTACTACCTAGACAGAGTAAGTCTACCCACAGATTCCAAACAGCACTATAACAGATACAGGTTTCAGCTGGTAATGTGAGCATTTTTAAGAAGCAGTGTGGTACAAGAACAAAGAGCATTCAAGTCAGCTCACACTGAATCTTTGATAGGTGCAACATCATAGCTATACCTGTTTTTTAGGGAGAGATAAAGAAGGTCTGAGGAACTACAACTATCTCCATCTGAGCCATCCATGAATGCAAACCTTACAGGAGGCAATCCAATCACCTGTGCCGTGAATGATTTGCTTTAAGTGCAGCAGATCTGGTGATGGATTACAAAATCTATGGGTTGTTTCATGTCATGCTTGGTGTTAAAATACTATGTGTTTTGACAGGTTTCTAGGAGGAAAGTTAAGGACTGACAGCAACTCCCCTGGCTCTTGGAAAGTATTCACACCAAGAGGAACCACTAAGCCAGCTGATGCCAGAAATCACAAACCACACAGACCTTGAAACTTCCCTTTCTACCATAAGGACTCAAGCTTTGCACTGCCCAAATGGTGAGACCAGGAGCCTGAACTGAGAGACTCTTTTCAGAGATCATTTGTCTCTTCTTTGTAGGACATTTTACTTGGGAGTTCCTTAGTAGGGAAAGCAGATATACTTAATGCTGAAATTTTATAGCCATCAGCATTTACCATGAATCATTTGGCATCAGTCACAAGAGGTTTTATTTTCCTTCCACTGAAAGTACAGGTTTTCGTGTGTGGGTCTGTTTGACTGTGCCTGGTTCATTTGATCACCAGGAAGAATGAAAGCAAGATGCCTGATCAAAACCACTCAAAACTACTGACTAACATTTACAGTTCAATCTCTGATCAGTTATTTAACCAACTTTAGTCCTGAAAACTCAAGTGTGTTTTAAAACCAACTAAACAAACAAACAAAAAAAAGACCTCAAAATTTGAATCCACTTGAAAACAGCTAAAGAGATGAATTAGTAAAAAAACACCACCAAAAAAAACACCACACCACAATTCAGTAAAAAGAATAAGCTAGACAGAGCAGGGAACACCTACATTGTTTTGTCAAAGCAGTAACTATTATGACTGGTACTCTGAAAATTAAACAGAGCAAACTCTCCAGTGTTTTGGCCTCCAGGTCATGTTCACAAGTCAGTGACCATAAGAGCCAAGCTGGTATTCCCAGTGTCTACAACAATAGATCCAATTACTTCAACCAACAAGCATTAAAAAGCAAATGCAGCACATGAAGCTCTTACTGTTTTGTTAATTCAAACATGTGTGTCCACAGATATAAAGATGAGAAAACAGCACCCTTCTCATTTCTGTATGCATGTGGAGCTCTGGTTTCTTCACTTCAGTTATAATTTTGGTTTACACTTTTCCCCACCCCAGGTGTTTGCCTGTTTGGAAACACTTCACCCAAACTCAAACCAAAACAGGGTAAATTGATTCAATAACTTGCTTGTTTTGAGAATGTTGTTCTTCCCACCATTATCCACTGCCATTTTTCAGACTTGGCTATGAGAAAATACCATTTTGTTCTTCTTTCAATTGCAGATGCATAGCTCTAGATGCTCAGTAAAAAAATAAACTCAAGCTTCATACTTACTACTCAGTGACTATTCTGAATTTGCTGAGTAACGCAGCAGTTCAAATAACTCAGGTAGAGAAAAAATAAGAAACAGAAACCTTCAGTAAGTACACTGTTGAACCAAGTAAGTTCAAAGGGGAATCAACAGCATTTTATAAAAGGTAGATTTAAAAACATCTACAAGATCCAGCAATATCTACCAGATAACCCAGCCCTGGGGACATTTGAGGTATAGAAGGGACCTAACCTTAATGAAAACCCATTCACTAAAGTATCCTCCCCCCTGTCCCACTAGGTGGGGACAGGATTTGCCTTCCTCCCTGGAAGGCCTAAAGACCAGCACCAAATCCAGCACCTCTGTGGGCTCCTATGCTTACACCTCAGTTCTTACACTGCCCAAGTATGTTAGTGCTGTCTCCACCTTACACAGTACAGGGAAAATGTCGCCCCCAAAATCCTCTATCACCTCTATATTCTCCCTAGATAGGCAGTGCCTGGCTGCTGCCCACAGGCCCACAGACATGTACCGATGTCACTAGAGGAGCTGTACTTATCTGAAAGGTGAGTTGAAGATGCAGTTTAATGTGATTGTTTATGGGGATGCTATTTATACCTACGTTGTAAACATCCCTATTTACTTTAAATAAAGTTCTGTTAGGAGAACCAAAACAAAAATACCTCTCAAGAGTACAGTAGACAAAACTAAGGATGGAAGTGATACTGCCCCAGAAAAACACAGTGTAGCTAGTTTTGCAAGGTTGCTAATTATGTATTATTAAGGACATTTACAGTGACTATTAATACATCTAGAGTCCTTTGTTGCCCTATTATCAATAACAAACGGGAACCTTCTGTACTATTCTGGGAAATGACCTTTCTCCACAGCACGAGCCAGGAACCTCCTGAGCTGTAATTCCAGCTCCACCACTGACTTGCTGTGTGAGGAGAGAAAGTCGCTTTAACCTCTCAAGGGTTGTTTCTTCTTCTATAAAGTTATAGTAACAGCTCTCAGCTCGGTGGAGTGCTTTACTCAGTTCAAGTATTTGAGCAGAATGAGCAGAGTTTTGAAGATGCAAAATGCCAGATCAGTTTGACACATTGCTGCAGCTGCTTCAGGATTTTAACACAGCGGAAATGCAGCTGCAGCTGGAAGAACACATTGAGCAGAGCAACAGGTGAGAACTTATAGCCACTAGCTTTAGGCCACAAGTCACCACCTAGTAACATTTAACTTGTCAACTACAACTTCAGCTACAGAGTTTCTCAACACACAAGAAAGAAAAGCCCAATACTTGTTCCCACCTACATGCCAGCAGAATTTCAGGTAATGTCAATTCACCCAATGGCAAAGGATACACCTGAAGTAACAGCATGCAGAGACCATAGGATGAAAACTACGGGGACAAGCAGAATGCCCAGTGGGTACTCAGTTTATGCAGTCTGGTACATTTCAAATGTCAAAAAAAAAAAAGCTGGGTTATAGGAAGTTAGAGAGATTAAAAAAATACAGCACAGACTGTAATAACACCAGCTCTTTCCCTCCCTCTCCCTACATAAATAGAAGTCAGGACTAAATGAAGTCATTCTGAAAACATGAATTATTTAATTTGCTTTGGTGGAAAATTCCCAGCCGGAATCCCCCCAAATTGTGGTAAAAGGTGGGAAACAATCTAATCCATTTACAAATCACAGGAGCACAGTAAAATCATATGAAGGCTATACTCCCAACCTAGAAAAAAACAGTCACTTACCTCTTTTCCAAGAGATAGAGATCAGTTTAGTTTCAACATCTTGCTTCTCTCCTGCCTCACTACAAAACAGAAGACTAGATGTAGATACAGTATTTGAGAGTTGTCTCATAACTCCCTTTCATAATTTCACCAACAGCTTCCAAATAAAACTTATTTTGTGGCTTGAGACCCATCCTGCTCAAGGAAATTCCATTTCAATTCCTCTGTAATTGACATCACAACCCAAATTCCTGAATCTGCATCCCCAATTCTTCAGAAAGAAAGCAAGTTTCACAGCATGGAATATTTAACCTGAAAGCCACAACACCAGACCCGTATTTATGTGAGGAAGTTCCCAGGGTGAGCTCTGTTCTTCCATCACAATGATTCTCAAATGCTCTCAAAACCTCTTTAGCTATTATTTAAAAGCACTGTTTAAGAGATAGACAGCAATATAATTGACAAAGATATTTAAGTATGACATGACGATTCAAGTTTTATAAGAATTAAATTATAGCAGTTATTGAAATCTATGTTTGAATTTAATATGTCTCTACTGACAGATTGCATTTACAGATCTTAATTGACAGTGCCCTGAGACAGCTTATCCATGTTCTCCCAATTGAACTATGGCAAAATTTCAGACCTATGGATCCACAGATTAATTTATGGATTTACTGTAAGAGTGGGTAAGGCACTGGAAGAGTCTTGCTCAGAAAAGCTGTGGCTGCTCCATCCCTGGCATTGTTCAAGGCCAGGTTGGATGAGGCTTGGAGCAACCTGGTCTAGTGGAAGGTGTCCCTGCCCGTGGAAGCGGGTAGGAACTGGATGATCTCTCAGGTTCCTTCCAACTCAAACCATTCTATGATTCTATATACAGAAAATAAAGGGCAGGAATATGCACCACTTAGCAAGCGGTTGGGTGTAACACTTGGGAAAAGGGAGGGGAAGGGGACATGACAATTTCCTCTCCTGGGCAGAAAGCTTTGACTCTGTGGAACACCCTGAGGTGAATACACAGGCCCTGATGATCCCTTTTGCTTCTACAACTTATTCCTGAGACATTTTGGAATTTCTTTTACTCAACAACTTCGCTGAAAAGGTTTAAATTTCATCAGTAGCCCCAGATCAGTTAGTGAAGAGATCTGGCAGCTGCTAAGGAAGCCTTCTACCCGTTTATAAAAGCATCCTTCAGTAGTTTGACCCCGTGAAAGAGCCACCCCTGTGGGACACTGAGCCGAGCTCCGAAGAGCTGAGCGCTGCTATACGGCACCATCTAAGGGCTCTCTCTAAGTACTGCAACTGAGAAGGAAGGACACTCGCTGCCCTTCCAGCAGCGTCGTAAGAAAACTTTCTAAGCCATTGTTTCCTCTGTGAATCACTGTCGCTGTTCTATCAAGAATCAGGTAGAAAATGAAATTACTGAGAAGCTGGATGAGGAATAATTTTCAGAATAAACAGATTTACCTGTGTCATTTGTAGCAATTTGATTCTACCTGTTGCAATTTCTTGGTATGCAAACAAAGTGGTTTGCTACAAACACTCCAGATTAAGCACAGAAGAGAAAATGTTATGGTTTTTAAATTCAGAAACTAAAAAATTAAAAAAGAATAGCCCTCATTCCATCCAGCTTCTGCAATATTTGAATCTCTATTTCAGCTTTTCAATGTAAAATTATTTGTCCTTCTGAACAGTTATACAAGTCTTGCTTCCAAAAATCTTTTAGGGTCATTTGATGATGCAACCTACATGAAAAATGCCACACTAATCTGATGATCCACTTAATCCAACCTTAACCTCAAGCAGCAGCCAACAAAGAAAAGAACTTACAAAACCAAAACAATTAAAACTGTCCCACAGAAACATCCTTTTACTTAAGATGCTCATGAAAGGATCCATGTCCAGAATGTTAGACGAGGGCTATCCAGACTACTTTCATTTACAGGATCTGTGCATGTCTCCAGAGCACTGTTTTCTAAGATGAAAGAGTTGGCAGTGGACCAAACAAGATTATTTTAATTATTCCGGTTTTCCTCTGAAATTTCCTGTCTTGTTGCATATGAAATTTACTACCCCAAAAAATGGAAAACTGACTCACGTAATGAGACAGAACTCAGGTGGTCTGTATTCTCAGAGCCCTATAAAATCCCACTTAGGCACATGCTCAAATGCCATCCTTTCCTGATGTCAGGCTATGGAGAAATGAGAGTGTCTCTAGTTCGAGCAAGTGCACAGCAAGGAATTGTTTGCTGTGGAAACAGGTGTGTGGAGCAGTGCCTGCAGCTAAGTTGAAAGCCATATATACCCTGCAAGTATGAAACTGGGACTTGCTTATTCAACACATCATAATTCAGAACAACTGATTAATCTTGTTACAGAAATAGAACATTTGGAGGCTTTTAGTTGTGCTAGTGCTATATGGTGGCCACCATTTGCCCCATTGTTGCAGGTGCCAACATGATGGCATTGAAGTCTCGCAGTAAAGACAGTTTCTTGCTTCTAAGAGAATGCCACATTCTAATGGATAGCTAAAAGAAAAGGTGAAGGATAACACTTTTAATTATCTGAAATATGAAATGTTAATTTTTTAAATCCATTCAGTTCTAGTGCCAGTGCACACAGGAAGAACCAGTCAGGTATTCTGCATCACAACACTTGCAAACATCAATAAAGTTTTTTCTTTTACTGAGACTGTTTTAGCAGCTTCTTGATTTTGACCTAAGTTCCCTCCTCCTCCTGTAAATCAGAAGTTCAGAATGTGACTTCAGCTACTTGTTTTGAGTCCTGCAGATAACGAATATTAGCAGCTGTTTTTCACTGCAGACAATCATATTCACAGCTCAAAAAAAAGAAATACTGCTTTGGTGAATAAAATTTGCCCTGTTCAGCAAGCAAGTGCATGGAAAGTCATTCCTCCTAGTCTCAGACAGTAGTCAGGATTTCCAGGCAGATCACTTTGTTAATACTTGTGCAATTGAAAAAAATAATTGGTAGCAATATTTGCAATACAACTCACATTCCAGTTTGCTGTTTATTGAGCTGTGCCAGATACCATACCCTTGCCATGCTTTTTACATGACACATAGGACAGAAACCAGTTTCTTGTGGAAATGAGTATCTCACGTCAACTGTGCAATTACAACAGTATTAGTCCTCTCCATGACTTTTAAGAGACCATGATAGCCGAATGGCAGTTTCCCTTTGAACTTCAGAAGAGAAGGGACACCAGAGTGTAACAGGCTTGTGAAACACATGCTGACCTTTTAATATGTTGACCTGTACTGCTGTTAACAGCTACCAATGACTCCTGAAGTGTGGGTAGATGAGAGAAGTCAGAAGAGGAGGTGAGAGGGAGGAAAGAACACCAGCAGACTGACAAGGCATTATTTTCCACATAATGTCCACAAGCTTACAGATGTCTCATGATCATAAAATTTTTTGGCAGAAAAAAGTATATAAATACTGAGATTTCTTACTTAGATCTAGAAGTAAAAGACAAGAACCTGAGTAACAGTCAAAGGTCCAAGTCTGACCTTCTGACATCATAAAGCACATTAATTGTTGCAGTTTGTGATGTCACTAAAGATCCTTTGTCCAGCTAAGACAATTTACAGTTTAGAAGCAAGGCAAAATAACCAACTTCCTCTTTGCACTTATTTTACAGGTTCTGACAGATTTGATCAGATAAAAAAAAGGGAGGGATGGGGGGGAGACAACTGTCTTTATATCTACATTCAATGCAGATCCCCAATAATTTTCAAACACATTCAATATCCTTTCTAATTCAGTTTGTGAAATCTCTCCTAAAAGACATAAACCAGGAAATTCTTAGTGCCCTGATTTCCCTTTCCTTTCTGGATTATTTTTCCTACTCCAAAATAGTGGGGAAGCTTCTCTAAATAAGAATGGTCCTTACTGTGATGGCTGAAGTCTGTTTCTCCTGCCATAAGAGGAGGGTCTGACATCACAATCTGGGAACCAGCTTGGCTCCTTTTCCCAATAAGCAGCAGGATACATTTCAGCACAGTTGGCTTGTCTCTAAACTTCTCATCCTTCACACCTTCCTAGGATGATGTCTATTTTCTTCTAAGACTTGATGCAAGAGAGAAAGAAGACTAAAGGGCAAAGGTAACAAAGAGGTCAAGAAGAGACAGTTTCCCTCAGATGCTGCTAACAGATACCAAACAACAGTTATGCACGACTGTCTGCTAGTGAGCTCTGTCCAAGCCTGGGTTCACCAAGGTTACAGAAAAAGGAAAAAAGTTGTACTTTTGCTGATCAGTGCTGCTAAGCAACAAGTCATAAGAACTAATGTTACTCTCCCCTTCTGCTGGTTTCAATTAGAAAACTACAAACAGGATCCTTGTGTCACAGATTCAGTGCTGAGAGAAACCTTTAGCAGTGTGACTTTGTAATGCTACAAGCCACATGGTCAATGAGAGCATCTTCTCATTATACATACATTACACATCCCCAGCCATTGCAGTCTGCCACAGTGCAGGTCAGCTCAATCATCTCAAGTTATAATTGTCTTTGGGTTATAATCCATATAGGTTATAATCTTTAGGTGATAATAGTTACTTGCAACAGAAGAAACAAAGCAAAAATATCATTAATCCCTAATTAACTTTATGAATATTTGAGTAAATTAAAAGCTCTGTAGCTTTTTTATACTATTCTACCAGGAGACATAGTAACTAACATACAGGAGGAACTCACTTTGCCATAGTATCTGAATGAAAAATACAGGGATCTCATTATACACTCTGTAATGTGAAGGTTTTGACAACTTTGTTACAAGTGAACAATCATTTACTCAAACTACAAGGACTTCTAGCTTTTTCCCCACTTAAGAGCACAATTAAAATAAAACCACCCGGTTCCAAAAGACAAGTGTCTGCATTAGACTAGTCCCATGCAACATACAAACCCAAGAGACAGAAAAGGGTATTGAATTTATCATTTTTGTAAACCTCACAGAGCAAATACTGTGGATCACAACAATTTCTGCAGCTTGCCAGTGAATTGTCTAAAGACAATTCCTATGCTCCCATGGGAGAAAAAAAGAGGAAAACAGACATTCTTCTTTCTGCTCCATAATGTACTTTCTTCACAGACTATCATGAATGTTAGCTCCTCTTTTCCTTGCTTGTTCACCAGCTGAACCATACTTCAATATGGCAGCAGGTAACAGACTATGTCTATCATACTCCCATTCTAAATATGTACTGTAATTGCTGAGGAATTTTTAGTTTTGAAATTGTTATTCTCAATCCACAAATTTTGTTAATGTTCTACCATGGGAGGGTGGTGGTGGTGGTGTATTTTTAAATAAACTGCAAGGAATATGACCATGGACTAGCTGAACTAGTTTTTGGAAGAGTAACCCTGTTGCTAATTAGTCACTGTTGACTGTCCAAATCATAAGTACCAGGGGAACACACTAATTTTTCTTTAAATGCCGGTTTCATCAACTTCTGTTCTTCAAATGATACCTGCTTTAGAATAGTCCAGCAGGAATAGTTACAGAAGCACTAAACTCTGTAAAACTGTTTCTCACTTTCACTCACGGATAGCTTTGCTCCTCGACTATGCATCCAAGGGGGAAGCAATAGAGCACTCTGAGTAAGGAACAGTAAAGAGGAAATAACTGTGTTTACACCAGTACACAGCAAGTCAATAACTGAATCTTACTACATTATTTTAAGAAATAAAACTTTAGGAAGATAAATGCACAAGGTTAAAAAAAAGTTCACTTGTATCATTCAGCTTTGCCCAATCCCCATCTCCAAAAATCACAAGACCCACAAACAGCCAACACACTGCAGATTTCACAAAGAAACAATATATGTGAAGGAACATAAAGACTGAACAAGCATGCAGAACAGGAAGCATTTACAAAAGACAAAGGCAGATTAGAGATCAAGGAAGACTCTTCTATTACTTAAAGCAGGACATTACAACAGAACACTAGTCAAGAAGAGTCACTTGGTCCCGTCACTGAAAACAGAGAGATTAAATATGAAAGGAGTAAGTCACACTGAGAACATGAACTTGCTAAGGGCATTTTTTCAACCTTAAGTAACATGGCTGCAAATATACATGGGGCTCAAAGTAAAGACTACTGGACTGTAACCCTTATACTCTGCTGACCTCTTTCAGAGTCCTGGGTAAATCACCTCATCTCATCACACTTGTTTTTCCAGCTGTGAAACATCAGCAACATCTATTACACAAGGACCTGGGGAAAATTTTCAACTTACATACAGCTGCAAGACTTTATAGGACATGAGTTTGTGTATCTGAAGTTTGTTCCTTACCTCCCATATCAATTTGTCTAACTGTATCATACCTCTATACAAACTTATTCTTGCTATAATTTTCTCATACAGTTATACTAGTTTCTCATACTGTTCTGTAGTAGCTGTGGTTTTGTTAACATGAGAGCAACTTAACTCTAGAAACTAAGAATATGTCAACATCCTACTCAATGGATTTGTTTACTATCCTTTTTCAAAAGCCTGTTTACTTGAATGACAATGTTTTAATGCATTTTACCCCACTTAATCCCACAGAGCTAGAAATGATGAGCTGGAAATGCTCTTCCCTATCTTGGGAAATACTGAATTGTTTACTGAATTGTAGCCTACCAGCTAAAGCTATGCAGTCCTGCTGAAGATAATGCATTTCTCCAGCTTGTGAGCACATAAACAAAACTACACAATTAACTGAATAGCAGTTGACTCTAAAACATGTCACAGAAATATTTTAGAACCTATAAAATAATGTGATTGTCTTATGTGAGACAGTTCATAGTTTGCACAATACAGCTTTTTTCAGGGGAATCACCGAAAAAGGGAGCAGGGACCCTCATCTAACCTATCATTCCCAAAGATCCTTTTCAGTATAAGAGTATTTCTCTGTCTACTGAAGCATGAGGCACAAACGAAGACATAAAGAAGGCAAACCTAATTTTCATTTAATGTCCTACTTTAGGAAGAAAATGCAGTTGTATGAAGAGTAGAACTTGCTTAAGCCATTGTACTGTTTTCTGCTAAGAGTTCATTAGTAAATTAATGATACTTTAACAGAAGCAACAAAAGAAGAAAATAATGATGGCCCATAGCTTTAGTTGATCAACAGATCTGTGTCCAGAAAACAAATACTGAGGAAGTGGTAAAACATATTCTGTTTGAGCAGCTGTCATTTAAACAAAGCTGCAGGTTCTATTTTACTTCCTTGACAGCTCATGTACAGCAGACAAGGAAAACAGCAGTCCCTGGCAAAAGTAATGACAATAATAAGGGTTTGATGTAACAGATAAGCACAAATGAGGTCACCTCAAAAACTATCACCTGAAACAAACGGACTACAAAAACTTGAGAACTCACCAGTAAGAATGCTGCTGCTCTCATTAATTCATTTTCCACCTGACTGCCATTTCTTCTAGGTACCATAAAAATACATCTAATATTTAAAGCTGAAAGAAGAGAAGACATTGTTTTCAGTTTGGGGCACTTTCTGTCATACGCAATATCGGCTGTTTAAATAGAACAGAAACTGTAAGTGATGTATTTTAATTCCACAACTACTCAGGACAGTCATAACAAAGTCACTGTGCTTCTGCCACCCCCTATAATCCCTCAAATACTTCTATGTAACTGATTGCAGTGATCCCAGATTACACTGGGGATGAAAAGTTGAAGAAATAGGAATATGGGGTCAGAGCACTGAAGTTCTGACAATTTATGTGGTGAAACTCACCAACACCAAATACACTGGTGCAAACTTCCTTAACAAAGAAATGCCTTGACTGCATGTCCCACAAAACACCACAACACTCGTTGTTAGTATTGCTCTGCAAATATACACGGGGATCATTGCTTTTAAGTACAAAGTATTTTCACTTTGCCCTGCAGTTTGCTCTTTACTTTCTGGTCATACTTCATATCTTTAAAGTGTATGGACAATTATGCAAGACACCATGGGAAAAATAACCAAAACGCTAGCATCAAGGATGGAGGTTTCTTTTGCGTTAATTTGTGCCACTTTGACAAACCAAAGGCAACAAAATCCTCAGTGTTTTCAACAACCACTCATTTTTTGTAATAGTTACCAAATTATACCTACACAGGAATCAAAATTCTGAAGCACAGAGGTCTCCCAGGAGAAAGTACGTGTAGTTAGAACACATTATAGTTGAGATGAAGGGAAGGAAAAGAAAAAAAAATAAATCTTGAGGAAAAAAAAAGGAAGGAAGGAAAAAAAAATAAAGAGGATCGAAGTAAACTAATTCATTGCTATCCTGAAGTTATCTTAAGTATTCAGACACAGGCTGCCAGAACTCAAAACTCTGCATGACTTGTACTTCTTCAGAAAACAAACAGGTAAAACTGAGCTAAAATAAAAATTAAAGACTCCATAACTTCTGTGTTCAGGAAATCAAAATTTCATAAAAATTATCACTTCCAGTATTTTAAGTCAATTTATGTAAGCAACAATAGACTCACAAAACCTCCTATTTTACTGGGTTTCTGTCAAGTCTCCAAAAATGAGTATTTTTCCACTCTATCCTTCCTATTTAGTAGATACCAGATGAGCTCTGCTTTTTAGGTCATGGCTCAGGAAAATGCTTCCTCCAGATTTGTTCTCAAAGGAAATAAAAGAACAAATAACAGAAAGGTACTTTCAGTTATAAGCACCCATGTCTTCTACAAGAGTGGGGAAAAAAAACCCCAAACACAACTGGGCATTCCATATGAACGACAAAAAAACAAGCGAGATCAGAAAACCTCAAACCATTATTACCAGAGATTATTATCCAAATATAAAGACATTTGCTATTAACACATCATGGTTACATTTTTCCATCTGATGTCTGCATTTTAAAAAAGTCTAACTAAATTTTGCTTTTGCATTGCAATATCTATTTAGAAACTGAGATTGTTAAAATTCCCTTCTCCTAGTGTATAATAACTAACTCCAGTTTCTAAACAGGGACTGAACACCACTATATTCTATTTATATGCATACAATTTATTTCAAACTAAGACTGTGGTCAGGTGCTGCCAGAGTGTCTAATGTACTTGCTGTCACTCAAAGCGAGGAAAGAAAAAGCAATCCATACTGGCAACAGCTGATGCTGTATTATAATGGAAAGCTGCAGTGTCAGCTGTTCTAAGATGGTCCCATAATTGAAACAAAACTCTGCACTTCCACAAACATTTCTCTCCCACCCTCCCCAAATCATATTTTGACATGGGCAGACATGTTTGATCAGTGGATCTAAGGTGCGTACAAATTAGACTTCAAAATGTACTTTTTTCCAACAAGTCTGTAGTACTCTCTGAGTGACTGGATTTGTCATGGTTGTCATATGTACAAAATCCTACAGTATTTTTCTTGCAGAGTACTGGAGAGGTATTCTATTACTGTCTGCTGTAGGAAAACATTTGAATCCACACATAGAAAAATTGTATTTAATGTTCATGTTTACATAAAGCACTTAATTAGAACAAAGTAGAATATAATGCTTAGACACTATCTTTGAATGCTTTCAGTAGCAGGTCAGCTGCCAGCCCAGGTGACAAGACACCACGAAGAACTTTTTCTTCTAGAAGTGGAATCTTATCCTTGACTGCCAAGTGACTCCGGAAATGTTCCAACATATTTTCTTGGATGAGATTCCACATCCACACTTTCTGCTGCTTCCGTCGTTTGGCAATCAATTCGCCACTTGCGAGCGTGAGGTCATGGAATTCTGTCATTTTATCCCACATATCTGAGATACCTTCTCCAGTTTTGGCAGAGATGCGCATTACCTGTTTGATTCAGAAGAATTTTTAAAGGCAAGTAACTACTGGGTTTGAGGTTTCAATTACTGCAGCAAGTAAGACTGTATGAAAACTAAGAAATACATAGGGCAAGCTTACTTCAGTACACTCAACTTCATGAAGCTAAAAGCAGCTTTGTGCTGCTTACTTTTTTTAAAGGTCTCAGAATTGGAATTCTACCAACTGTCAGGGGACCCCAAGATCCACAGCATTTGGGGTAAACAGGACGTGTTCAACTGCTTGTATAATGAGTGAGAATCTTTTTTAATGAGTTCTTTAACTAAAAGTTATAGTGGTGCCATTTTACTTCAATGTAGAGTTAATTACCTATTCTGGTAGATATTCCCTGGCAGCTAGTCTTTTCCACTTAAACTATTCCAGAAAGGATGCATTTAGACTATGTTTTGGTTTTTGCATATGTATTGTAGGAATTTATTCTGCCAAAAATATTTCAGACATCCAACATGATACTTTAAATGGAACAGTTAGGTTTGAGGTTTTTTTGTGTGTGGTGGGGTGATTTTTTTTTGGTTTCTGTTTAAAGAGTCTTTCTCTCTTTTCCCCAATCTAATGGATAGGATACAGCCCCTACATATCAATATTATTTTTCTTTCAGTTTTCAGACACTGCGATCATGGAAAGAAATTTCTGACAACCTGTTCAATTCACTTGTCTCAAACAGTTATTTTGGCTCACATTTATCACGTGAGTTCTCCTCAGATCTACAAACAAAAATTACTAAACGATGGCTAGCCTTCAAGCTGCCCTGCTGATTTAAACTTAATAGGTCAATTTTAATACCAGGGTAGACTGTGTGTATATATATACCCTATATATAAAGGGTCCTTTATATATACACATGTCTAAATAAAAGGACTGAGACAGCATGTGTGTGCTTATTTTACACACATAGACTAAAATTTAGTACTGAATCTTTTCCTTAATACTTTACCATAACCTTTTAATAGATTGAATACTGCATTAAAACTAAAGGCCCACAGGATGAAAATTCCAATAATCTAGACACTGCATACACAAGTAGATGAGGTTCTTGCCCCAAAATTTTCATTATGTGTGAAATAATACAAAAATAAAATTAAAGCAATAAAGAAAGCACATGAGCATGTGAAAGAACAAAAATAACCATAAGCTTCAGAGTTATAAAAGAGGGAGAAATAGCTTATGGGACATTTTAAGATATGTATAGTTTACAAAAGCAAGACAAGCTTGTACTATGATGTTAGCAGTAGGTCTGCTAGTGCTGAGAGTGTAGCTCAGGACAGAAATCATGGGGAGCAGGACTGGCTTTGAACAGTGTTTCATATAGTGTACCCTGAGACCAGAGGTGAAACAGAAACAGCAACGATCAACTCTAGCACGGTGTAAACAACAGAACTGAAATTTTGATCAAAGAGCCCAGGGAGACTAGTATAGCTAGATGAGAGGATAAAGTCCTAACTCATTCAGCATTTGGCAGGCGGGTGGTGGGAAGAGGGGAACAAACAACCCACCACCACCAAATAAAACAACCACACCCAAATCCCACATAAACCATAATGAAGTACACAAACCTTTGGTCTCCAAACCTTTGAACGTTTGCGAAGCAGCTTCATAGCACTAACATATTCAGCTTGTATTCTCCGTGCAGGCACAACTAAATCACCATCAGCTTTATTTATAGCAACTAGATCTGCCATCTCAATTATACCTCGTTTGATACCCTAAATGCAACAAGGAGAGAAATCGTGAATACCCAGGAGGACTGTGACATACTGATTTATCACAAAAAGCAGGTCAAAATGCTTTATTACCTTCTAGTGGCTTTTACTGACTTTGTTATACGTGTATGTGCTAGTCATGCAAGAATAGCACCGACAGCCCCCACTGTTACTAGTTATTACTCTATTTTGACACAAGAACCCTAGACATGGATATTGGAGTTTACATGATAACCTATTTCACAGATAGAGACTTTAGTTTAACATGATCAAGTTAGAAAACCTATTTATACTGATTTCTGTTTTCCTGCACTACAAAGCCACCCTTCAATATATAACTAGTAAATAAGCCAAAATAAGTCAGAATATTGTAATTTTACAGCCTAACACTTCCAAAGTCGGGGGGTGATATCAGATCCTAACTGTGCAGTAACTTGGTAAAACACTGAAAAGACTTCAGCAGTAGCAGTGTAACTTACAAAACACTATTGACTATGAACTTTCTGCATAGATACATCCTTGGTTTAAGTTTCTCTTTCTAGTCCCAGGCAATACATAAATAAGAGAAACAGAAAAGTACCTGTAATTCATCTCCACCCGCAGGTGGTAGCAGCAATATAAACATATCAACCATATCAGCCACAGCAAATTCTGACTGCCCCACACCTAAAAAATTAAATCCAGAGTTCACCATTTATTGTAAGCTTTCAGTCACATTAATGACACTAATCATGACAGATCCCAGTATTGCACCATGAACAAATCCCACTAACACAACAGAGACAACGGGAAACACAACAGTTTTTACAAAACATATAGGAATAGAAAATTGACAGAATGGGCATTAATTTTCAACTAGTGATCATGTACAAAAGCATGAGCAAAATCAAGGATGGAAGTACGCATCTAGCAACACACCTTCTTTAGAGATCACAATAGGCTAATTAAAACCTTAAAAAACATACCTACTGTTTCTACAAGAACAACATTGTAGCCACCTCCTTCACACAGCAGAATGGCTTCATTCGTGGTCCTTGTTACACCTCCGAGAGTTCCTCTGGTTGGAGATGGTCTGATGTATGCATTCATGTCTCTTGACAGCTCAGTCATCCGTGTTTTATCACCCAAGAGAGAACCTTAAACATTCAACACTGAATTATTTCAAAAGTGCAAAACAGCTAAACTTTCCCCTCTCCATCCCCCAATAAATGAGAAGAGACTTATCTCTTGGACAAAGTCAGTCAAAGAAGAATATCCCAGTAATAGTTGTTCAAGACTTTGTTGAGGACTAGGAAGTTACTGCCTGGTTCTTCTGCCTACCAGAAGGGTGCTGGAAGGGTGCTAGCAGTCCTTGCTGCTACTAAATATGAAGAATTTGTTCTAGGCCAGAATGAACCTGAATGGCTTTTTGAGGTCTATACACAGCAGGCCACACAGTAAATCTTTGCTGTTTCTCTCCAAAGGAACAAGTGTTGCCTTATGATTCTGATACATCTTGATGGCGTATTATGTTTTTAAGAAGGCTGACATACGTCCTTGCCTTCCTTCTATGCATCCTAACTTTAAATGGGATTCAGTGAGATCTCCATGTATGATGCACATTCCAAAAGATGAGAGATGCTCAATTCTTTGAATTGGCGCAGTCTTGCTATCATATTTTGCTATTTTAAAATGCATCTTGACAGTATGCATTCAAGAACATTTCCTCAGCTACAGATCATTGCAAGGCTGAAGGGATTTTTTAATTCATAAATAAACATTGCAGCATCTTCTGTAACAGTGGAGAAGCTGGAAAAAGGAATGATGTTTCCAAGCAGCTTCCAATTAGAAAAAGATCAAAATCAAGGCTCTATTATTTATGTCAGAGAGACCATTAATTAAGGCATGGTTAGCCTATAATTTCCCTACAGTTTTTTATTTAAGAGTGACAGATTACAGTCACACAACTTTGAAGAACTGTGTATTTAGAAAAAAAAAAAGTCATGCTACAAGTCAGACAAACGGTCAATGATACTGCACCAGGAGACTTAGAAACTAGTGGAGTCAACAGAAATCCAAAAATGCTCATTGAGAAGAACTAATGAATATTCTAAAATCCAACCTGATCTACATGTTGGGATTGCAGCATCGTCTGAACAGTTTTAAATTAGCACATGCTTCCTGCCCAGTGATCAGCATTGCCACTGTTGAAATTCAAGCAGAAATGAGTGACCTCCTACTCCTTCATTCACAGGAAAATAGATAAATAAACGCAGCTAGAGACAGAAAACCATGGCTATCTGAAGTTTCAGACAAGAAGTTGTAAGGCAACATTCGGACACTGGAAGAGAGGAGCCCTGACAGAATTAGGATAGCGATATACATTTCCCAATTTCATATCACATGGAGAAAAAAAAGAAAACTTGATCCACTTACTTTTAAACACCCAAAATTTCCCTCCATTTGACCCAAAGAGAGACTCCTATAGTTGAAAAAGTATTAGAAATCTGACACAAGCTTTAGCTCATACTCACCACCACTCGTACTAGAGGAAGGGTCTACAGCCAGCACAGACACTTTGTATTTTCTTTCAGTAAGCATTTTCCCAAAGCATTCTATGAAAGTCGATTTCCCAGCACCAGGGGGACCAGATAACCCTAAATAATTATATTAGGAAGAAAAAAAAACCCATTTTGTTAATCAAATAAATACATCACAGAAACACAACATCTAAGTCGGTAACAATTCATACTTGAACACAGTATCACAACAAAGGCAAATGGAGGCTACATCACAATTAAGCAGGTGTAATTTGACTTGAAATACACTACCTTGGTTCACCCAACATAGCAGCACTCTCTTCACCATCCCTCATCCTACCCATACCAACATAACATTGTTTTTTGGCTAGCCTTCCTACCTTTTTTATACTGACTTTTCCTTCTGACCTTCAAAACTGTCTTATCCTAAGTTGTGATTTTTCAGATTTACTATTTCTAAAACACTCTAAATGCAAAAGCCCTTACCCTGAAGAGCTGTTATTTCAAAATATGAGGCAATTCACTTGAGTGTCAAAGCATGCAAACCAAGATTATCACCACTCACTCCCATGCCCAAGTTCTTGCTCTTACTACCTTTGCACACACACAGGAGATGACAGCTGGCCATGGTATAATTCAGTCACCCATCTCTTTGCAAGACCAAAGTATTTTATAGTTTACAAGAGAACCAGATTCAAAACTCCTTAGCTGAAAAGCAAGCTGCTTTAAAGTAAGGCCATAAAACAGGAAGGTACATGTTTTTCTTTTTGTAGACTGAAACAGAGATTCAGGAAGTATTTGAGAAAACACCTTCTTCAGGTAAAGCCCAGGTCTGCTGAAATACATCCTGCACTATCTAAGTGTATGTAACAGCTGTATCAATCTGCCAACTACCTAATATATCAGTTTGTAATAGTTATAAAAAATAAGCCAAATAACATCCCCCCAGGAAGCAAATGTAATTTATAGAACTTTTCAAAAGCATTTCCCAGCTCAGTCCATAATTCTACTGGACAGCTGAAGTGATCTAGATTGGTTACAAACCACCAGAAGCCAACAATCCAAGACTACAGACCATGATGCTTAAAGAACAATAGTAATAATGAAAGGTGAGGACTCTAATTCCACCAAAGCAACTACCGGACAGACGTAAAAGGACTAACCCACTCTAAAGGCAAGTGGCTTTCCTTGATTTAACTTTTCTTGTTCCCTGTGGTAGGATAATACCTTCTGAAGGAGCACCTGTGCTATTTTCTTCTTCCTACTCTGAGTTGATTCTACAAGTGTAATGGATTCTGCTAAACAGGCTCTATGACCCTGGATTAGTCCACTGTAAAGTCTGTCTACGAGTCTTTGTTCTCTGTCAGAAAGTTCCTCTACTTGCTGGCCAGGGGCCACCTGCTGACTCAGCTCTCTCCTCAAATCGTTTGATGAAGATATCCATTTTGTTTGATAGCGCTGTGCTGGCGTAAGAGATTCAATGCACAGGAAATCCACTCTGGAAGTGAAATGAAAGTTCGGGAAGTAAGTTCTTCTAGAGAAACAACAATGAGGGAATCTCAGCAGCAAAGACTGGATCTTCATCTTGTTTGGAATTAAAAGTACCAGAGATACCAATTCAATTCTGTTTGCAGACACCCTAAAAAGAAAGAAGAACATTTTTACTTCCTTCAAAGCACTTAGAAAAACTCAAATGAAACCCATATACACAGGCAGTCATCAGCTTTTATTTTGTCCATACTTACTGTTTTAAACAAGAAATGATACTTCCCTCTATTGAAAATACAGAAAAAAAAAGTTTTCAAATCTTGAATAGCATAGAATCTATTATCATACTTAAGAAATTATTATTTTTATAAGCAAGCAGATAAATAAAAAGCACACTTAAACAAGACAGCCTCTAAAAGCACATACAGTACCCTAAAAATCCAGGTACAAGCCAGCTCTTATGGTTACTGAAATTACTGTATATCCTACTTTTGCTGCTGCAAGTTTTAAAACAATTACACAAGATGAGCTTTTTGCACCTTATTTCCAGAAGAAAAAATAAAAAAGGCATGCAATACACAAGAACAAAAGATCACAGAATGGTTTGGGTTGGAACGGTCCTTAAAGCTCATCTAGTTCCAACCCCCTGCCATGGGCAGGGATGCCTTCCACTAGACCACGTTGCTCAAAGCCTGTCCAACCTGGCCTTGAACACTGCCAGGGATGGAGCAGCCACAGCTTCTCTGGGCAACCTGTGCCAGGGCCTCACCACCCTCATAGCGAAGAATTTCTTCCTAATGTCTAATCTAAATCTCCCCTCTTCCAATTTAAAGCCATTCCCCCTTCCCCTGTCACTACACGCCCATGTAAAAAGTCCCTCTCCAGCTTTCTTGTTGACCCCTTTAGGCACCGGACGTGCTCCATGGTCTCCCCAGAGCCTTCTCTTCTCCAGGCTGAAGAACCCCAGCTCTCCCAGCCTGTCTTCACAGAGAAGTGCTCCAGCCCTCTCCTCATCTGCCAGATGCCTGCCACAACGCAGCACACCGGGCACCACCACCGCGCTCGCTGCGCCTGCCCAGACGCACCTCAGCACCGCTGAACGCCTGTCGCCGGGCCTACGCAGAGGCCCCCCGCAGGTTAGCAGTCCGCTCCCTCACAAAAGCTCCTGTCCGAATCCCCTGGGGAGACAGGGCGCGTGCGGGAGGGTCCTCCTCACCCGAGGAAACCGCTGAGGAACCCCCACCACGGCCCAGCCTCTCGGGGACTCCCCGCGACCACCTACCGGCTGCCGCCCCGCCCCGGGGAAGTGACGCCCTCCCGGTGAGCCGGAACCGCGCGGGCACAGAGACCGGAGCTCGGCCCGCCGCCGCCATGCTGGCTGCTCTCGCGGAGGCACCACCCCCGCGTGCGCCCTGGTGCTGCTGCGGCCGTGAGGCGGCGCCTGGCTGTAAGGTGGCGGATCCCCCGCCCCGCAACTGGGTCTGGCGGGACAGCCCTCCTGATGTCGGGAGTGTTTCCTTCACCTTCCCGGCCTCCAGTGATGTGCCTTCAGGCAGGACCGAGGGCACCGTGGGACCAAAGAGCCACCTGCTTGATCGCTTGTACCAACACAGAATGTCAGCGGTTGACTGACATAAATTGGACGTTGAGAGACACTCCCCCTACTCTGCACACGAGACAATGCCCAATGTTGCAGCATGCCCTAAGCAAGTCGGTCCACAGACTCTGCTGAAACCTCAGCTTAGTCTCAAAGCATGACCCTAAACCCTAATCCAACACCTTGGCTATGTCAGAAACCAACTAATAAACCCAATTAGGGCAAAAACAAACCTTGAAGGAATGCTAAAGATCAAAGAAAGACACTATAGGAACACAACAGTGACAACCAAACACCTCACTTTGGAGACAGACTTCAAACACGTATCTGGTTATTGCGTGAGTACACAAACTTCCATGCCAATATAATACCAATTTATTTGCCCTGCCCTTATGAGGAAGGATGTTGCAAATGATCATAGAATCATAGAATAGTTAGGGTTGGAAAGGACCTTAAGATCACCTAGTTCCAACCCCCCTGCCAGGGGCAGCGACATCTCACACTAAACCATGCCACCCAAGGCTCTGTCCAGCCCAGCCTTGAACACCGCCAGCAATGGAGCATTCACAGCTTCCCTGGGCAACCCATTCCAGTGCCTCACCACCCTTACAGTAAAGAACTTCTTCCTCATATCCAATCTAAACTTCCCTTGTTTAAGTTTGAACCTGTTACCTCTTGTCCTATCACTACAGTTCCTAATGAAGAGTCCCTGCCCAGCATCCCTATAGGCCCCCTTCAGATACTGGAAGGCTGCTATGAGGTCTCCACGCAGCCTTCTCTTCTCCAGGATGAACAGCCCCAACTTTCTCATCCTGTCTTCATATGGGAGGTGCTCCAGTCCCCTGATCATCCTCATGGCCCTCCTCTGGATTTGTTCCAACAGTTCCATGTCCTTTTGATGTTGAGGACACCAGAACTGCACACAGTACTCCAAGTGAGGTCTCACGAGAGCAGAGGAGAGGGGCAGGATCACCTCCCTCGACCTGCTGGTCACACTCCTTTTGATGCAGCCCAGGATACAGTTGGCTTTCTGGGCTGCGAGAGCACACTGCCGGCTCATGTTCATTTTCTTATCAACCAACACCCCCAAGTCCTTCTCTACAGGGCTGCTCTGAATCTCTTCTCTGCCCAACCTGTAGCTGTGCCTGGGATTGCTGCAACCCAGGTGTAGGACCTTGCACTTGTCGTGGTTAAACTTCATCAGGCTGGCATCAGCCCACCTCACAAGCGTGTCAAGGTCCCTCTGGATGGCATCCCTTCCCTCCAGCATATCAACCAAACCACACAGCTTGGTGTCATCGGCAAACTTGCTGACGGCACACTCAATCCCACTGTCCATGTCACCAACAAAGATGTTAAACAAGACCGGTCCCAACACTGATTCCTGAGGGACACCACTCGTTACTGGTCTCCAGCTGGACATTGAGCCATTGAGCACAACTCTTTGCGTGCGGCCATCCAGCCAGTTCTTTATCCACCCAGTGGTCCACCTATCAAATTGATGTCTCTCCAATTTAGAGACAAGGATGTCATGCGGGACAGTGTCAAATGCTTTGCACAAGTCCAGGTAGATGACATCAACTGCTCTACCCCTGTCCGTCAGTTCCGTAGCCCCATCATAGAAGGCCACCAGATTGGTCAGGCAGGATTTCCCCTTAGTGAAGCCATGCTGGCTGTCACCAAGCACCTTGTTGTTTTTCATGTGCCTCAGCATTCCTTCCAGGAGAATCCGCTCCAAGATTTTGCCAGGCACAGAGGTGAGACTGACTGGTCTGTAGTTCCCCAGCTCATCCATTTTCCCCTTCTTGAAAATGGGGGTTATATTTCCCTTTTTCCAGTCGTCGGGAACTTCACCTGACTGCCATGATTTTTCAAATATGATGGACAGTGGCTTAGCAACTTCATTTCGCCAGTTTCTTCAGGACCCGCGGTTGGACTTGTGCACATTCAGGATCTTAAGACAGTCTCAAACCAGATCCTTTCCTACAGTGAGCCTTGGGTCTTCAGTTTCACAGTCCCTGCATCTGCCTTCCAAGACTTGGGTGGTGTGGTCAGAGCATTTGCCAGTGAACCTCAGCCTTCTCCAAATCCAGAGTAGCCAGTTCTCCTGATAGCTTCCAGAGAGTGCCCATGTTGTCCCTAGTCTGTCTTTTATTTGCAATGTACCTATAGAATCCCTTCCTGTTATCTTTAACATCCCTAGCCAAGTTTAATTCTAATCATTTCGCTTCTGGTCTGAAATCTTAAAAATATCGACTTTGAATTTGTGCATGGCAATTTACTATTCTCTGATTTCATTTCAGGCTGCAAGAAGGTGGAAGAAATCCTTGAACCCAACCTCCAAATACATTTATTAAATCACACTTCAGTTTTCATTTTGCTAAGTTAAACAAACCTGAATTTTAAAATTTCCTTTAATGGAATTTTGCTTTTTTTAAATTGTTATTATTTCTCTAGTCACCCTGTTGCCACTTTTGTACACATGTTTATTTCCAGTAAACAGGAATGCACATAACTGGCTGCTGAGCTGTTACTAGTGCCTTACAATGATGCTACTGCTTTTCTAGAATTTATCAGACTTGCCACAGTCCTATCAGATCAGCAGTGCAACTGATGGACTGTATAAAATTACAGAAGTTTTGTTCCTAATTGCTGAATGCATGGTTTAATCACATTCCTATTATTCTGGTCCACAAGATTATCATAGATAGAGAATTGAACAATCTGCTCTTCAGAGTTGAGAAAACATGCAATTTTGTGTTCTATCAGCGTGTGATGAAACCACAGCGGAAAGAGACAAGGATCCCCCTTTCAAAACAGCCTTGTGTAAGTCTTTTTGTTTAACCAGAGCTTTATTCTTCAGAGTTAGCAGGTATCACTATCATCTCTTCCTTAAATAAGTTTTCCCAGGTTCTGCAATTCAAGTGCTGTGCTTAACCCTAAGTGGCACATCCCTGCTATTTTAATAACAGCACCACCAAGAAAAAACTGCATTTGCTATGATTTCATCACAGATCATTGATCCTGCATTTTATTCCACTTTGTGTGCTTTCATCTTGAATACTTTTGTCATTGACCTTATCGCAAGAACTAGATGAATGTATACATAAAATTGCTCATTTTGTCAGCGCTGAAGAGGACAGTGGATTGTTCAGTTCTCTGTCTATGATAATCTTGTGGACTGGAATAATAGGAATGAGATTAAATTGTGCATTCAGCAATTAAGAACAAAACTTCTATTTTATACAGTTCATCAGTTGCACTACCAATCTGATATTACTGTGCACAAGCATGTAGGTGTTTTAGAGTAGTATTCCTACAATAATCATTTTCAAGACCTTACACACTGGTGAGATGTGGAAATCCAAATTGCTCATGTGACCTCTTTTTTTCCCTTTTCCCTTCAAATCCATTATTAAACAAGTTTGCTTTTCTCCATTCAGCGACTCTAGTCCCCCACTGTCAATTCTACACCTCTTCTTTCAGTATTCTGGAATAGAGATTATGCAGTTTTCCTAGAACTGTGCCCTCTTCTACCATCTCTGATTTTATAACCTCTTTCAGAATAGGCAGAATATTTCCTTAGAAGTTGGACTATATGTAGAGTCACTTTAATCTACATTCTGTCATATTATACACTGCACTTATGCGTCCCCTGCTATTTTTTAATGTATGTGGGCAAACATATCTTTTTTTGGTCTTTATTACACACAGCCCTATGAATTTTGGTCATAGAATCATAGAATCATAGAATAGTTAGGGTTGGAAAGGACCTTAAGATCACCTAGTTCCAACCTCCCTGCCATGGCACGGACACCTCTCACTAAACCATGCCACCCAAGGCTCTGTCCAACCCGACCTTGAACACCACCAGCAATGGAGCATTCACAACTTCCCTGGGCAACCCATTCCAGTGCCTCACCACCCTTACAGTAAAGAATTTCTTCCTCATATCCAATCTAAACTTCCCCTGTTTAAGTTTGAACCCATTACCCCTTGTCCTCTCACTACAGTTGCTAATGAAGAGTCCCTCCCCAGCATCCCTATAGGCCCCCTTCAGATACTGGAAGGCTGCTATGAGGTCTCCACGCAGCCTTCTCTTCTCCAGGCTGAACAGCCCCAACTTTCTCAGCCTATCTTCATATGGTCAAACTGAATGTTCTTGTGCTTTCTGATCTTCAACATATGGAGTTCTCTTGGCTTATGTGTTCCTTTACCTGGTCATTATTAATTCACTTAACATTGTGGCTGAGTTATTCAGGAGCGTACTTCAGTAGCTTTTCACATCACCCTCTTTCTTTCTCTCCCTTTTTAAAAAATTGTTCTGTTTTTTTTGGTTGATTGGTTTTGGTTGTTTGATTATTTTTTGGGTTTTGAGGGTTTTTTGGGTGGGAGGTGTGTGTTTTGGGTTGTTTGGTTTGAGGGTTTTTTTATTTCAAATTTAAGTCATCTTCCATTTTGTTTTCTCTCGGCTTCTTTTCCCCCATCATTGTCAGAAGAATAAAAATGTGCATCCCATACTTATCCCATCACAGTCTGCAAACTTGTCCAAGATTTAAGGAAAATTATCTGGTTTAGCCTCCTTGCTGCAAATCTACTCCAGATGTAAAAAAATAACGGTACTGCTGGCTACTCATGAAATGTCAGTTTTACTTCTGAGCCACTACTAAATCAAGCATCCTGTAAAGTGTGCCATGGAGAAAGGGTGCAGGGAAGCACAAACCTTCAGACAAAATATGCTATTGAATCCCAATCATAAAATAATAGAAAAGGAGCCTTCTGTAAATTCTCACAGCAGAAACAGTATTAACATTAATATCTTTGCCGAATTCCACCATGAAAAATTCCATTCTGTCTAACTGGCTTTCCCTTGAAGTTTTAGTTGGATTCACTAATTCTTCCTTTCTCTGGCAGCAGTCCAATTTCCCTGCTCCATCCACTTCCTTTTTAAGAAGTCCCAAAGTAATCTGTGTGCACATTACTATCACAATGACATTCAATATGCTCACAGACATGGTTATAAGCAATGTGCTGCAAAGGCAAATACAAAACTAACACTTTCTATGATCTAAATGAAATTACAGCAGGACAAATAATCAATGAAATTAAATAAACAGCATCAGCTTGAAACTTACCAGCTTTTCCCTGAACATGTGAAGATATACTTGTATTTGAAACTCTTTATTGGTCCTTCCATCTTTATGTTAAAGTGTCTGGCATCCCTACAGTCAATATTGGTTATGGTTGCAGAACTATGAAATTTGCATCACTTTCAGGAAGAAGTCGTGATTTCTTAGAGATGAGGTTTTATCTCATTGTTTTTTTCTTCCCCAGTGAGGATGAAAAAAGTGTTTAAGAAGGCTCTGCCATGCTCCCAAATCCCCTTCTCCATTATGCCTTATTGCAAAATGATCTTCTCATTCAGGAATACAAGTTCAGTGGCAATTCCTATGCTGACTACTCACATTGTACTTGCAGTCTAACACCTGGATGCTTTCACTCTCTGTCTTCCTCCAGCATTCCTCCGTTCTGTAATAGTCCACTCTGCTCACTTGCAAATGCAAGTTCTTGGCTAGTATGAGTAAACTAAACTTGTGCATTTATTATTATTACAAGTAGTCCAAGGAAAAGACCAAGATATTCCTAAAACTATATTAGAAAATTGGCTGACATAGAGCATATTGACATTCAGCCTCCAAACTCCATCAGGGTCCATCCTACTGAACACAACTGCCTGTCCTTCCATCCCCAGGAGCCAGCACTGCACCACTTCTTCTGTGGCTATGAGCCATACCCATTGCCTCCCGTTGCACAGAAGGAATGAGGGGTCTCCTCCACTGCATTCTACAACAGCTGACTGGAGCAACAAACAAGTGTCCATTTATAGTGAGGGTTAAATCTTGCCTGCGTATCAGGTTTAGCCAAGATATAGAATAACTACCTTGCAACTGTGGAGCTGAAACTATAGTGGCAACTGAATGATCATTTGTCCTTTATTTCAGAGGACAGCCCTCAATTCATTTCAGTTTTCACCCAAGCAGAGAACATTGAACCAATCTCCTCTTTGCAGTGCAACACTACTCATAGAACCATAGAATGGCTTGGGTTGGAAGGGACCTTAAAGATCACCCAGTTCCAACCCCCCCTACCATGGGCAGGGACAGCTTCCACTAGACCAGGTTGCTCAAAGACCCATCCAGCCTGGCCTTGAACACTGACAGGGATGGGGCAGCCACAGCTTCTCTGGGCAACTGTCCTGGGTTCAGCAGTAGCAGTCATTTTTCTCCTTCTTAATAGCTGGTGCAGTGCTGTGTTCTTGATTTTGGGCCTGGGAACAGTGCTGATAACACCAATGTTTCCAGTTGCTGCTCAGTAATGTTTAGGCTGACCAAGGACTTTCTGAATCTCATGCTCTGCCAGGGAGAAGAGGAAGCTGGGAGGAAGCAGAGACAGGACACCTGACCCAAAGTGACCAAAGAGGTATTCCATACCACAGCACGCCATGCCCACTATATAAACTGGGGAGAGTCACCTGGATCGGCTAGATCACTGCTCAGGTTGGGCTGGGTATCGGTCGGCGAGTGGTGAGCGGTTGTATTCTCTTCCCTTGTTATTTCCCTTATCATTATTATTATTGGTGGTAGCAGCAGTGGTTTGTATTATACCTTGGTTACTGGACTGTTCTTATCTCAACCCATGGGAGTTACATTCTTTTATTCTTTCAATTCTCCTCCCCATCCCTCCGGGAGCAGGGTGTAGGAAGCGGGGGGAGTGAGCAAGTGGCTGCATGGTACTGAGTTACCAGCTGGGCTTAAACCACAACAGCAACCTGTGCCAGGGTCTCAACAGCAACCTGTGCCGGTGTCTCTCCACTCTCATACTGAAGGACTTCACAGTATCTCATCTAAATCTACCCTCTTTCAGCTTAAAGCCATCCCCCTTTGTCCTAAGCAAGGTAACTGGTGATTACAGTCTCATTTTCAGTAAAGACCATTAGCTTTTTAAGAACAGTCTTAGCACTTGCTTCATGTGCCTTATTTTAAAAGATAACTGAACACCTGAAATAAAAACAATTGAATGCATATTCACAGCTGAAAGTTTGCCTGTTTAAATGCAACCTAAACCCAGACCTTAGATTTTGCATTTGTGACTCAGGCAAGGAAACAGCACAAAAGAAACAAATCTCCCCAAAGGCTCATTAACAGCTACACAAACAGGTGTTTGCTGCATACCAGCATTGGAATGTTTTACTACAAAGTCCAGGACAGAGCAGCAAGTCAGCTCCCTGGCTAGGTCTGGAGACAAAACTTTACCACAGCTTTGGAGGATCAGCAGCTTACAAAGTGCTGGTGAGGAGCCATAGGGTTGTCAGAGCTGCCTGAGAACCTGGAAAAAGAAATTTGCTCTTTGAGCTTTGTGTGAGACCTACAAGAAAGTTATCTGAAGAAAGAGGAGGAAAAAGTCATCTTCAGCAATTATGGGTTATGTTCATGTAACATTTTTATAAACAACAGAGGTAGAAGTTTCTTCACAAAACCTTATGGCAGCGACTTCAGCAGTTTTTAGTTGGTATGAACTGAGCTACGACTGCAAATTAGTAATGGCATCAGCCATTACAGGAAAGTTTTCTACGGCTTACGCACAAGTTTTTTAGTTTGTTCATGATGAAATGCCCGATATAAAATGACATAGAGAGAGAACAGATTAAAAAATATTTTCTTATAAAAGCAGTTACTGTTTCTGTAAATGTTCACACTTCTTAGAAAAAAATAAAATAACTATATGGGGGGAGGAACCCCAAATATTTTTCATATAGTCTGCTGGTTGTCAAAGCAAGTTAAATAACACTCTCCAAGACTGATTCATTGTTAGAATTATAAACCTGGAAGGGCAAGTCAATTGTCAGTAAAATACTAATTTTTTTCTCTCAATTAAGAAAGCATTTAAAAGCTTGGCTTAAAGAGTATGTTTTTCTCCATAGCCACCAACGACTCATGGTTTCAAAATATTTCTCATGTGGTTCATTATTGCACAGCTGAAAAGGAAATCATTAATTGCTTCCTCCTGATTATTTTTAATGCAGCAATGAAACCATAGCAAGTATGCTAGCAAAAATAAGAAGCGTAATACAACCTGATGCTTGACTGTAATGAGGCACTTGCATTCCCAGCTACTTTTTGCTTAAGGAAAGGCTTAATCTGCTGCAATTTGTAAGTTCTGTAGCAGCTGACAAAGACAGGAGCAGAAGGCTATCACTTTCAAGTGACTAAGTACAATCTTCCTTCCTCCCAGCTCCATGTGCTAAAGATTTATTAGGTTGATATGAAATTAGCACAATCCTATACACCAAAATGTGAATTGCCTTAGTTCACAAGGTGAAGGATACATCAGGGCAAGAAATGAACAATGAATGCATAACTTAGTTTCTGTTGTAGACAACTCAAATATTAAGAATAAAGACATCATCTTTCATGCATTCAAGTGTTTTTCCCTGCATCTCCAACAGCATCAGTGCTCAGAGGTCTTTGTCTCACTATCCTTACACTGAGTGCTTCAAAAGCAGGTGAAAACCACAATTGGTGGAAGTGAGATAGTGGGTAGAATTGTCCATAGGAACAAAACATTGCAGCAAAACATATCAAGACACATTTTCAGTTCCAGAATGACACAGCCAAGATGATGAGGAAAACCAAGCCCATGATAAATCTGATAAACAGGATTCAAGACGGAAATATATGGAAACCTAAGTGTTTCCAATTCGGACCAAACCCGTGGAATGAGCAGGGAAGCCCGTTTCCTGCACTTAAATGAGGATGTCATTTTATCACGCAGAAAGTTTGTGTTTCTCTGGGATGTCTGTATGTGTGTGCACGTATGTTGTATTTGCATATTTACTCTCCAAAATGCCCACCTAAAACAAGACTTTAGTCTTCTTATAATGCAAAATTGTTTAGTGATTTAAACGTCCTATTTTTCCAGGCAGATGTGACAGGAGGCAAAATTACAAAGAGGAAAGTTTCTGCTAAAATTCAATGTTATATAATGTAAATATCCATAAACATAGTCATATAACATTGTAAAAGGCTGTCAAACTAACTTAAAAAGGGCTTGTTAAAAAGACTGTGGGTCATGTTGTGTGTTGTTGCTTTATACCACAAAACAAACACCTTTATGCTAGTACGCTCTGCATTTACAAAGCTTATGCTGATGCTACAAAATGTTGTGCCATAGAATTGAGAGAAGAATTTTTAAATAAGACAAAAAAGCCCCAAACCCAAAACAAACAAAAAAAAGTTACAATCATAACTGATGCAGCTGCATAGAGAAAATTAGCATACAGAATATGAAAAGCAGTAGAATACTTGTTTGTAGCACCAGATAATAGGGGTCTAGAAGGGACACTGGGAATCCTTCTGTGCAGAAGTTGGTATTTTTGTCTAATTGCTTTCCAAATTAGGCCCATGTTTAGAGAAGAATTCTATGTTCCAACAGTAACCTCATTTCAATACATCATTATATCATGTTGCAAGCAACAAAGATGTTCCACCAGTACTTCCCCTCCTCAGTGGTAGTTAAGCATCCATTTGTTCTCTAAAAACTAGTGTTTACCTTTAGCACATAGAAGTAAAACTAGGAAATAATTCGTGTGACTCTCGCCTTCAGGATCACTTACTTCTTTTGGCCAGAAGGGGAAGCTAGCGCTATGTATTTTCGTCACGCAGCTTGGATGTACTCTGGACACAAAGGAATTTAGTATTACTTCATCACCATAGTATATCTACCGTGTTCGGCCATGGCAGACTTTTAACAACCTGACGAACTTAAACACATTGAACGTTTATTCTGAGTGCATTCAGTAGGCTTCAGAATATAAAATATAAAAGTTGCACCTCCGCCAGCATGAATTCCATCTCAGTTTTGTTTTGGAGAATTACTCGCAAAAGACTAGCAGCGAGTGGCTATAACCCTATTTAGGAGTCCTTTACAGTGAGTTTTTTGCCTTCCAGCAGAATTTTGCTGTTGCCTTCTCTACGGTTGCTGCAGTAAGTCAAGGATCTCTATGTAACATAGGAATGTAATCTTCTTTCCCACGTAAACCAGAAATGAAATGCAAAGCATATATTTTAACCAGTAGTTCTGTTTCTGTGTTAAGACACCTTTCAGAGTATCAGTGTGAGGAGCAAACTGAAAAGTTTATATGACTTTCCTGCATAGATCAGTGTTAAAGGACTTAATGTTTTATTGTTGAGAATGAATATATCTGCAGTATTCACTACAGAAGACTCATGGTCATCAGCATCCTTCATCCTTTTCAGACGAGATTCAACTATTTATTTGATATTCTGCAATTTCAGTAGAGGAGACAGACTGAACAACTGAACTTTTTCCTCATCAACTATTTTATTTCAGCTTCTCGGCATGAAAAAATGGCTAGTTGATTAAAGCTAAACTATCAGCCATTTGTATGGCCTTTCTCACAGTGCTGTGGAAACAAACACCAGCAGTCAGATGTCAAAAGCTGTATCTAGTTCTTTCCAAATTTATGTATCCTTAATCTGGTCTAGACTCAGACTTTCTGCTTGTTTCTGCTAGCGGCTATACCAACATCCAGCAGTGCTCCAACTCTAAACTCCGTGCTCAGCCAGAGGCTGACTATTCAAATTGTCAATGGATGAAACATTAGAAAAATAACACAGAAACACAGAAACACCCAAATACAAGGTTTTGTTACATATATTATATATATATATATATATATATATATATGCACCATTCCTTGCCCTTGTTTGCTGCTTGTTCCAGGAGAATATATTCCTAGTGCTATTGCCTTCTCATGTAACAAAACTGATACTAGAACACAGTAAACAGGTGCTGAGTACTTCAGTGAGGAAGACAGTCACCAATAGTGGAGGTTTCACAGACCCATTAGATCTTAAAAATTACCTAAAAGGATATATAAGCACAAATTGATAGTGTTGCATTAAAAGTATTCAAGAAGGCCTCCTTCGTTGGAGTGTCTCTTCACCCTCACCATCCCTTTCTGCTGCTGAGCTCTTGTACCTGTTTATTCTGAAAAAGATGGAATGAGTGAAGCCTCAAAGGATTAAAACAGCAGAATTATTTGGGGAATGAGAAGTTTCTTGAAGGGATCTTTATTTTGTCTTGAAAAAAGCTTCTAATATTTTATACCAAATACTTGGATATAAAGACCTTTTTGTTAAAAAGCAACATCTTTAACAAAAAAAAAAACCCTCCAACCAAATGAGAAAATCAGAGATCAAGGAGATAAAACCAGAACTTTCAGGTCTTAAGCCACATTTCAGAATCATTTCAATGACATTTCACCTCTTCTGTGTTTCTGTTCAACTGAAGGGAAAGTAGTCATTCAAATCCTCACTTCAGCTGCTGTTCTGGAAAAACAGCATCTCATGAGTTAAAGCCTCATGATTTGTCCATCTGATTGTGGAAAGCATAAAATTTGTGATGTCATCTCCTTAGAGTGAATCCATTCCTATAACTAAGCCCATCACAAGAATAAAAATGGCATTGACAATCTGTTTTAATGACACTGTTTGTATCATTTCCAATTACAATAGTAACATTTCTCCAAAGTCATTAGTACCCTGCCGTTATAGATGTCACTGTTTCTCTGGTCTTGCTGCTCTGACACCAAAGAGAAGCTGGGTAGGTTCCTGTTAGGAATATTGATGAGCTTCAGGAGAGCTCTTTTCCAGATGGTCTTGTATGAGGCATTCATACTCCAGCCATTTCCAATGAAGGTTAAATGCTATTAGTAGAATACGCTTCAGCAGAAAGTGAGGTTTGTTCCTAGGATAGCTGTGCAAATAACTAAATTTTTTAGCTTTAATTCATCTTCACTTTAACTACCCAGGCGTATGGAACAAGGAGGAGGGGAAAAATTTTCTTGCCTGTTTCATATTACATCAATATGTCTCAATAGGAATGAAAATATGCTCAAGTGACAAAAGGATCCTTAACAGCAGCATCTCTGACAGCATTCAGTTCTTAAATGTTCAGACCAAGCCCTAAACACTCAGCCACAGCACAGAGCAGGAAAGCATCCAAGAAAGCATAGAGGACGCCCATGCTATTTGCAACATACATTTTTTCTAACCTGTCATTGACAATTTCCAATGACCAATTCTCCAAAACCTACCCAGATAATTTGTTACAGTGTTTTACTACCTTTACTGATAGGAATTTCTCCCCCCTGCCTCCAGTATTAAACTAAATTTTATTCTCTGCAATTTACACCTGCTATTTCTTGTTCTTGTCCCCCTGAAGTAAAGAAAAGGGATTGAACTCTCCCTCCTCAGTGTAGCTGTCTATGCACATTTCAATACCTTCAGGTTTGCTGCAAAATGTGAGTATAAGACAAATAGGTCAACTAGAACCACTAAGGACACTCTTTCCTATCTAGTCCTTATATGCACACAGTTGTTAATTCTTGTTCCAGAGCTGGATATCACATTTGTCCCTATTAAATAGCAAGATATTTTTTCAGCTACCAAGTTACCCATCTCAGCACTTCAAGGGCTTTTGGGGTAAATGCAAGTAGAAGGAAAGCTGGCCTTAATTTTTCTCCTTGCTCGTCTTTGCTAAAACTAACCAAACAACAGAAAAATCCTCTCCTTCACCCTCAACTCCCCTGAAAAAAAACCCAACAACCAACCACAAAGCTTTTCTCCCTTCACTTCTGCCCAAATTTCTACCTACTTTTAGTATTAGAAATTGTCCATACTTTTCCCCCTAGAAATCTGTGGGACATATGTTTTATCATCTTCAGATCAGAGTAGCTAGAGAAACATGCAAAACTTCACCAGTCAGCCCCATTATTCTGTAGGACAGTGACATGCCATCAGTCTACATAAAATTAACAGGGAAGACCACAGATAACTGTGTGCTTAAACAGCTGAATCAGGTTTGGTTTTGTTAACATAGTGTTAAATGCCAAGACAGGTGGTAGAAAAAGCTCCTTAACCATAAAAGACAAAATCTCCTCTCTCTTCCATTAAGAGCAGAGGCCACTGACCAGAATCTTCAAAGACTTCCAGTTAAGTACAACCCTGATCTGATATTCCTTAGCAAGCAGAACAGAACTGTATCTGGAGGAGAAAAAATAAATAATAATTAAAAGCTCAAACCTCATTTATGTGTCACAAATCCATTCCTCTGACCTTTTCAGTTAATTTTAAATCATATTTATTTACCATTATATTTTAGAACAAAAAAATTCATAAATAACAATAGCAATACATTGAGCACAGTGAGTTCTGAGAGACAGTTTCCTCCCTTGATTCTCCTACTGTGCACATGAACACTCCCAGATTACCTAATGATGACTGCAGCATCTCAGACAACAGGGCAGCATGTATTTTAGCAAAGGTTATTTCTGAAAAGCTTATGGTCAGATGTTCTGGAAGCAGACTACAAGTACAGACCTAACACCAGTTATCTGGCCACATATTTTCTTAATTCATGCATCCTAAATAACAAAGACCATATTTTAAACTCTGAAACAGAGCCAAAGAAAAGGCAAGAACAGAAAAAGTTTGATCCAAGGGAACAACCTTTGCCGATTAGCTTAATTGATCTTTTCTAGAGACTAATCTGGACATTCCCCATGATCAGTTTCCAAGGCATATAAAATTTAGAATTTTGGTTCGATTATGCATATAAGAGTCCTGCAATTAGGCCAACTTTTTCCTTCCCTGAGAATAAGGCTCTTGTTCTTTCTCACAAGAGCATTATGAAAGCATCATGGGATGATGAATGCGTCAGGATTCCCAGGAAAATACAATGGAATCCCATTTCTAGTAGGGTATCAATCACTAAAGGCAAGTGCAAGAGACAACATTTTTTATAAAATAAATACATACATACATAACTGTAAAAAAAATAGTTGTCTAGGCACTCATCCTACTAAAAAGACTTGGAAACCACAGACTGGAAATGCTGTTGCAAATACATCTCAGAATTGCACTTAAGAAGTGAAGTCATAATTTCACTTTACTCAGCTGTCCACTTGATAGTTTTAAAGTACTGGTGTGGCCTGAAGTAGACTACAGCACCCTACTAGAAGAGGTGTAGGCAGACTGGATCCCAGAGGAAAATTTCACCAAGTACATGTAAAAGTGAAGAAAAGCAAAGAATTTTAAAAATGAGGGTTTTGACAAGAGGAGAAGTAGAAAAGTAGGGTCAGGAGTAGGAGCATACCTTCCTTCAAGCATAAGGTGTTATGATGACAACAGTGAATGATTTGTTGCATCACCACCAAAAGCAGACTAAGAACTAATCAGTTTCATCTGTAGAAAGGGAAATTTAAGCCAAATCATAGAAGAAACATTCTAACTACAAAGATTATTAAGAACTGTAACAGGGTACATAGGGCACTGCAAAATACCTTCCATTTGAATTTTACTTAATCCCTACACAAAGTCCTCCTGTCCATACCATTCAGCACCTGAAAGCAGCCATACAGTGCCTGAAAGCAAGCATGAGGCAGTCAGCCCATCACGTGACTGGGATTTACTGCACTTATGAATATGTGTAACATGTATGAGCCTTAACTCGCTTCAGATGCAGCATTCCTAAAAGAATTTTTCCCAAATCTCTATTCACCCAAAGCACTGTTTTGGAGTTTTAAAGTGTTTTGCCTCCCTTCATAGCCCTCAGGCTTTTAGGCTGATCCTTTTAGAAGCTGAAATTTGTACTTCCTCTGAAGAAAACAGTAGCTGTTCCACTGTGAGATCTCCCCTTCTTGCTGGGTCAGCTTTAGCCAGAGGGAAACCACATAGAGCGAGTCCCTACAGAGTTTTCCTTTTCCTCCCTTAAGATCTACAGAGGCAGAATTTGTTTGGGGGAGGTGGTAGGGAAGGAAGTGAAGCAGATCTCTGCACTCCCCCTCCCCAAATATTAGGACTGTAATTCTTCTTCACCTCTTTTCATATGCTTTCCAGAGGGGGGAGGACCCCACAAACCCAACAAAACACACACACACACAAGATCATTACTTAAGCACATTTGATGAGACAAAATAAAGTGATGTGCCCTTGTCCTGGGTTCAGCAGTAGCAGTCATTTTTTCTCCTCCTTAGTAGCTGATGCAACGCTGTGTTTTTGACTTTTGGCCTGGGAACAGCACTGATAACACTGATGTTTTTAGTCACTGCTCAAATGTTTCATCTGACCAAGGACCTTCTGAGTCTCGTGCTCTGCCAGGGAGGAGGGGAAGTCAGGAAGAAGCAGAGACAGGACACCTGACTCAAAGTGACCAAAGAGGTATTCCATACCACAGCACATCATGCCCAGGATGTAAAAACTGGGTGCAGGGACCCGGAAGAGGGAGTTCACTGCTCGGTCGAGCTGGGTATCGGTCGGCGGGTGGTGAGTGGTTGTATTCTCTTCCCTTGTTGTTTCCCTTGTCATTATTATTATTGGTGGTAGCAGCAGTGGTTTGTGTTATACCTTAGTTACTGGACTGTTCTTATCTCAACCCGTGGGAGTTACATTCTTTTGATTCTCCTCCCCATCCCTCTGGGAGCAGGGGGGAAGAAAGAGGGAGGAGTGAGTGAGCGAACTGCATGAGTTTACGGCTGGGCTTAAACCACGACCGCCCTAAGTTCAGTCCAGTCATTAACATTGTGTATTTCCATGTCAATATTACTTCCAACCCAGCCTGTGTTTGATTCTAAACACTATGCATGTTTCATTTTGTCCAACACCACAGTCTCTCAACTTTAGTTTCTTAACACTTAGTCCATTATCACTTTGAGAGGTGCTACAGTATATCTGCAGAGTTTAAGCACCTATGGAGCAAAAGAACTGCAGGACCACATGAAGACTTGGGCCCTGTGCAAGTGCTGTGCCAGTTAGTAGCTACTGTGTACTATAAAAATGGGACTGAGCTCCATTTCTCAGGTACTCTACTATTCTGATAGAGAAAGCATCTACACAGCTCACAACAGATGCTTGTTAGAGAACAGCACCAAGCACAGACAGCTCCTACGAACAGCACTGACCCATTTGGTTATTATCCTCAGACCCATGCTCCTTTGAAAAGTGATTAAAGGGTGCAACTGCCACACATATGAAACCCATATTGAGCAAAGTAAGTTACTATTTTTTATTCTCACTTCTGCCTTAAAAATAAGGTCTCAGAGAATTTGGTCTCTCTAAAGAACGGGAATTTAAAGTTTAATTCCAATCACAGAATTTGTACTTTAATAGTGAACCAGCAATGCCAGGTTAACCATGTCAAATTTGCAGTCTGGATGCTATGCTCCCAACAATCCACAAACAATAAACAGGATACTTAAAAACAAAACAAAACAACAAACCCCCCAGCACAATGGTTTACTTTTCCAGGAATACACTAAGTACCTACTCATGGCAACACATTAACTTGTACTCTACTTTCTTTCATTAACCAGCCCTTTTATTATGCTCTCAAAAACCTCTGTAAGAGCTCAGAGGAAGAAAGGTTTTTGAGAGATGAAGCAAGCTTCAAGGAATGAGAGGTAGGAACTTCACATAGAGCATTCCAGTTTTGCATTTAAAAAAACCCAAACCAGACACAGAATATAATACATAGATTTTTATAATAGAAATATGGAATTTGAGAGTGCCTAATGATTATACATGCCTAAAAATGATGTCATCAGTCTGTTGTATTACCTGGTATTCTATTTAAGAAAATGAGCTCAGCTTTTACTGATATAGTAGCCAGAGCTTAAAAGTATGTGGCATTCCATCTCTGACACCTACGTCTCCAATGACGTATACTGCCTCTGGCTTTTACTATTATCAGAAACTTCAGATGATCAGAGAAACCCCAACCCTGCTTTTAGTGGTGCAGGTCCAGCCCTGTTCCTGTGTAAATACTGACCTTCACACATGCAGGCTTTCACCCACAACTCCCGTTTGTAGAATATCTGTGTCTCAGACTGATTTTACGAAAAGACTTAAATGTGTAAGACAACATCTGGTATCTATTCATTTATCCAGCATGTGGAAGCTAGCTACAAGCACATTTTACAAACTTGCATGGCACTGAAAGGTTTCCATATGGAGGTGACTAACAGTGTTATTTGGATGAGGCTTTCAGCTACACTCAAGTCCCCTACAAGAGCCGTTTCCTGTTTATGTGACAGGCATGTCACATTTTTCAGGCATCCCATGTACAGTTGCAGAAATAATGAATTTTGACTGGCTTATTGAATACACCCCCTGTGTGAGGCCATGGTGTTTTCCAATGCAAAGATGTGGAGGCAGAGAATGAGCAGGCAGCCTTAGACGACCTTGTTGGCTGACCTTGAGAAAAAGGGGAGTGGAAAGTGAACTGGAGGGGAACAAAATAACCAATCAGAAACTAGTTTGAGGCACGTGGACAGCAGATATCAACCAATCATATATTGTTATGAAGTGCGCGCGCAGAATGCTTGTTATAAAAGAACGTGAGGCACATGAATAAAGGTCTTCACTTGCAACTGTATACGGAGTCCGTGCATTACGTCTCCACACAAAGAGACATGCGATGTTCTTCAAAACACAAGGGTGATCAGAGCATGGATAAAAACAAAGGGAAGGCCACATATTCTGCCTATGCTTTCATCCTCCTTGCTATTGAATGAAAAACAGCAAAAGCACCCAGACAACTCTGAACCAACACTGAAAATAAACACCACACACAATGAGATCACCAATTCCACAATCAGGTGATCCTTTCTCCCCACACTCCAGTCCAACGTGATACTCACATGCCTCCGTGCACGTTTAGCTGTGAAGTTCTACGTGTGACCAACATGTCTGTCTGGGATTGTTCCATGTCCCAGCACAGCTATACCCCAGTCACCCACCCACAGCTGCTGGCAAAGACAGGAGCATTTCCCATACTTTTTTAAGTGACACTAAGAAAACCCAGCCGTGAACACACTCGCTTGGTACTTCTTCAACCAACTACTCTTCCTGTACCTGCTTTTCACCAGCTCATTCCCAGCTACATCTGTGTCACCACTGCTGCTCCTCTCACTCTTCCATGACAAGGCAGCCACTGACACAGTGCTGGCCTGAGCTTATTTCTTTTAGGGTGACTGGGGCAGAGAAGGGAGAGAAATTAAGACAAAGAACAGCTTTCAATTCCTCTCCCTAAATAATTGTATTATAAAGCAACACCATACCCATGTTCAATTGATAATGGGGTGTGTATGTTGGGGGGAAATATCAGAGGCCACTACACTAGAAAGAAGATTAGGAAAAAATAAAAAAAATAAAATTCACCAAGTTCTGTGAAGCCTCCCCTGCCACTGTATGCGCACCCTTTTTGCTTTGCTTCTGTTCATTACTCACAATGCGGATTAATCTGGGGCTTGTGTGTTGCTAATAGACCCCATGAGCCAGAATGGGTGGCTGCTTCCTCAAAGTATGCTCTGCTGAATCTGGCTTCTCAGATTTGAGGCGCCTACCTCAAGGTAACTTGTTAAATTGTCACATGTGCCCATGCTAACATTAAAAGATCTTCTTGGAACCATTTTGAAGAGTATATATTCCTAGAGAGTTTCATATTTTACTTTTTTGATAAGTGCAAATAGCTGCTTTGTATCAATGTAAATTCATCAAATTCAAACTAAGCCCTATTGCTACATCTGTTCAAACCTGCTCCTGGAAATCACAGGAACACTCAGGGAAATGACTTGATTCTTGAAAGACCAAATGCAATACAGACTGGCTACAATGTCCAGAAGGTACTCTGAATTAGCAGCAAATCAATTGTTACCAGGAGTGGTACAAAGGAATCCCACAGACAGAGTAAAAGCTACCCCATGAAAGAGTATTTACAAAGTTACTCTCCTGGCACAAGATAAAAATCCAGCTCCTGCAACCCTAAGTCTTCAGAGCATGCAGATCAAGGTAGCTTCTTTCTGTACTGCTTAAGAAAACAGCATGGACCAAATCCAACAGACACAGGAACCAAGCTGTATATGAGAGGTTTGAAAAGTCTGTAGTCAAACCACTGCCCAACTCAGGTTCAAAAGAGCCATACCTGGATCCAGTTTTTAAATAGTGCTGCTGCCAGCACTACGGCCTGTGACGATTTTCACTCAAGGAGACTGGCCCATAAGCAAGAAGAAATATCAGATGAGGCAGCAGCCCTCTTCCAGTCGCCACGTGTTTGAAAATCTCAGGATTGCCAGCCTCAAAAGCATCAACAGAAGGCAGAAGAGAAGGTCCCAGTGGTGAGGCAGACACTGCTCTCCTGCCAAGAACCAGTGCTCTCGGAAAACAGCGAAAATACTGCAGCACTACACATATCAAGTCTCATCCTCCTGCTCGTACTAAGTTCGACTCAGTAATATAATGAACAGAAAAAAGAAGTACAAAGTCATCATATAAGAAAGGGTACAGGAAGGGGAAGTTAGGCACACCACTTTTCTTCCATAGAATAGTTAGGGTTGGAAAGGACCTAAGGTCCCCTAGACCACCTAGTTCCAAACCCCCTACCATGGGCAGGGACACCTCCCACTAAACCATGCCACCCAAGGCTCTGTCCAGCCTGGCCGTGAACACCGCCTGCGATGGAGCATTCACAACTTCCCTGGGCAACCCATTCCAGGGCCTCACCACCCTCACAGTAAAGAAGTTGTTCCTCATACCCAATCTAAACTTCCCCTGTTTAAGTTTGAACCCGTTACCCCTTGTCCCCTCAGTACAGTCCCTAAAGAAGAGTCCCTCCCCAGCATGCCAATAGCCCCCCTTCAGACACTGGAAGGATGCTATGAGGTCTCCACGCAGCCTTCTCTTCTCCCCAGCTTTCTTGTCCTGTCTTCATACAGGAGGTGCTCCAGTCCCCTGATCATCCTCGTGGCCCTCCTCGGGACTTGTTCCAACAGTTCCATGTCCTTTTGATGTTGAGGACACCAGAACTGCACACAATACTCCAAGTGAGGTCTCACAAGAGCAGAGGAGAGGGGCAGGATCACCTCCCTCGACCTGCTGGTCACGCTCCTCTTGATGCAGCCCAGGATACGGTTGGCTTTCTGGGCTGCGAGCGCACACTGCTGGCTCATGTTCATTTTCTCACCGACCAACACCCCCAAGTCCTTCTCCGCAGGGCTGCTCTGAATCTCTTCTCTGCCCAACCTCTAGCTGTGCCTGGGATTGCTCCGACCCAGGTGCAGGACCTTGCACATGGCATGGTTAAACTTCATCAGGTTGGCATCAGCCCACCTCACAAGCACTTCCGGGTCCCTCTGGACGGCATTCTGATTTGGAGAAAACTCCAGGAAGAAACCCGCCAACAAAGTTTTCGAGTTGACAAGCAGGTATTCTTTATTGCGGCACCGGGAGACCCAGGGGATAGCTCCTCCTAACGTGTGTCCCCGTATTGCCACGCAGGCCATCCTTACATAGTCCCCTGGGCGTACATACATACTCATGAGGCACTCATGAATTACATAGTTTTCCAGAAAGTTTCCCGCATGCATACACAAATGTGATGGTGGTCTTTGAGAGTCGTTTACTTCTTCCAACCATCTTCATCACTGCTGGCAGTCTTTGTAGCTCCAGCTTAATCAACATTACACACATAGCTATCATCCTGTCCCTTCTACTTATCAGGTAGTTTAACTGCTCCCACCCTGGACACCTGCCAGTCTGGGATACTCCCCAGTAGATGTTTACACCAACTTAGTGGGTTCATTAACATAGCAATCATCCTGTCCTTCTACTCATCCGTTAATTAACTGTGCCCAGCCTGGACATCTGCTAGTCCCAGATACTCCCCATCCCAGGTCCTGTTTTCCTATTTTATTTTTCTTACACTTTTTGTACTAAGGTCCTAAGGACCTAAAACTATCTCAACTACCTTCAAGCACCCCCATTACAAAGCCATCAGGCTTGAGGTTACTTAGAACTGATTACATTTTGTGCTTTTGTGCCTCCTTGTTTCAAATCCCCCCTTTTTCTGCCCTTTTGCAAATTCTTTTGCAACATTTTATGTATTACCATGACCATCTAGAGTCTTCTTGAAATAATTTCCTGTTTCTACTTGATGCTTGATTTCATTTCTTTGCCAATCTTCATAGCTTATCATAGCTCGTTTATAATACCAGAAGGAACACTGTACCTAACCACAAGTAATCAATATGACAACAATTAACATTGATATTCCTGCAACCAGTTGCCTCAACCAGGAGAGATTAGGTAACCATGAAGTTAACCTTTTTCCATATTTCTTCGAACCCCCAGGAGGTATCATCCTTGGCCATTTCATGAAATAATTTAGTTTGTTTCCAGATTTCCTCCAGATCCGTTTCAATCTTGCCACTTTGATCGCGGTAGGATCAGCAACTTTCATTGATTATGGAGCAAACTCCTCCTTGTGAAGCCAATAACAGGTCTAGAGCCATTTGGTTTTGTAATATCAATGGTTTTACTCTCTATTTCCTCTATGGTTGCTGAGATATTTACACCTGCCTTCTCTAATTCACTTACTCCCAAAGATGGAATTAGCCAACTCACAAAACTATGAAATGCAGTGTTCCGTTCAGCAATAGGGTAAGACCCTCGCTTAATCCGTTTAGCAAAACTTCTAACCCAGGTTCCAGAAGGATACATGTCAATAATAGGAAGATTGGTATTGCGGCACCTAAGGTGCATGCCCCCTTCCAGCTGCGGGGTAGGGTCTTATAAGCATTTTCTCCACATAACCAATACCATCCTTTCCCTTCAGGACCGGGCCACCACTGACCCACGATACCATCTATATTAATAGTGTGATTGTAATTTGAACAGTGACCTACACCTGTGGCCTTTAAACAAACAATCTCCTACTCTGGTTCCTGGTGTAATACATCTTTGTATGCAGGTATAATATTCTTTACTTGGATTAGCATTAACGATCCCAAGCCTTAACCTTTCCCTTGGATATAGGGTGCTAGTGTTCACCCACAAATTAGTCCATGAGATAGTGTAGGGAATTGGAACGCCAATTAATGGTAGCTCTGGATTTTCTCCTGATTGAGGCAACTGTGCACACACCCAACAGTCACTACGATTAAAAACCTCAGTAACATTTTGCATTAATTTCAGGTGTAAGTTTTGGTCCCAGGCTTGTACGCCAGTTATCCTATAAATCCAAATTATGACCGATGCTATTTCATACGAAAGGGTCCTGAAGGTTCGATCCGCCATGTCTTCTCTGGTTCTGGTGCTTTCTTCATTCTTGAATAATGTATCCAAGCAGGTTGTTCCTTTATCTTCACTGCTGTAAAGGTGGTCGATAATATCTGATATGGTTCGCTCCACTTCTCCTGTAGAGGATCTCCTGAAAAATTCTTAACATAAACCCAGTCTCTGGATCTGAAAGGGTGAATCGGATAATCCAAACCTCTCGCTCTTGTCCCTAATGTTCTCTTATTTATTCCTTGTAACTGTTTTCCCAGATTGACCAGAAACTGTCGGAGATAGTCTTCTCCCACTTCCTGAAGACTTTCTCCTTTAAACTGGCATCGACATGGTCTTCCATATAGAATTTTACATGGCCTAGCCTCTTCTTTCGACCGAGGTTTAGTTCAAATTCTTTTCCCTCTGATTTAACACCAACTGAATTGCTCCTGTATCCACTAAAATTCCGCTTAATTTCCTCTGGTCGCTAGTTTTAATTTAACCAGTGGATCTGCTAGGGTAGATTCTCCAGGCCCCCGTCAGTCTAGTTCCAGTTCAGTCACTGGAGCCACCCCATGGCACTCCCCCCCAGGGCAGTCTCACTTCCAGCATCCAAACTCCCCACAGCACACACACCAATCCGGTCCCACAGGAGAAGAGCCCGCTTCCCCAGCACTCATCCCACACTCAAACAGAGGAGCTGCCCAAGCTCCCCTCCTTTCCCCCTTGGTTTTCCTTAACTTTAAACATCTTTCCCCAGTATCGCAATCTGAACATCTCTCCAGCTTAGCTTTCAGTTTTTCACCGTCCTTTTCCAAAGCCAAAATTAAGGGAACTGGCGGAGCTATATTAATTTTGCATTCCATCTGTCACTCTGGGAGGTTTCTTGAAGTGAAAAACATATCTGCATACATGTCGTGGTTTAAGCCGTAAATCACGCAGTCGCTCTCTCACTCACTCCCCTCTCTTTCTTCCCCCGGCTTCCGGGTGGATGGGGAGGAGAAGCAAAAGAATGCAACTCCCACAGGTTGAGATAAGAACAGTTTAGTAACTAAAGTATAACACAAATCACTACTGCTACCACCAATAATAATAATGACAAGGCAAATACAAGGAAAGAATACAATAGCTCACCCCTTCTAATACAAAACCCGACCACTCACTTCCCCCTCCTTCTTCCCCCCCGCTCCGAGGAGGGGGGGGGGGGGGAAATTGGGAGAAGAATCAGAAGAATGCAACTCCCACGGGTTGAGATAAAAACAGTCCAGTAACTAAGGTATAACACGAACCACCGCCGCCACCACCACCACCACCACTGACCAGGGAAATACAAGGAAAGAGGATACAATTGCTCACCACTCAATGACCGAGCTGTGAACTGAACTCTTCTGGGTTCCTGCCCCCAGTTTTACATCCTGGGCATGACGTGCTGTGGCATGGAGTAGCTCTTTGGTCAGTTTGGGTCAGGTGCCCTGTCTCTGCCTCCTCCCGGCTTCCCCCCCCCCCCCCCCCCAGCAGATCATGAGACTCAGAAAGTCCTTGGTCAGGCCAAAACATTCTAAGCCATAACTATAAACATCAGTGTTATCAGCGCTGTTCCCAGGCCAAAAATTGAAAACACAGCACTGCACCAGCTACTACGAAGGAGAAAAATGACTGCTGCTGCTGAACCCATGACAATACATTACTTCATCCCATTTTCCTTGCCACCTCAAAAACGACATTAATTGTAACAATGTATCATAGTTCAAAGTCCCATTTTTAGGCCATTTTCCCTGATCTTCCAAAGTATACAAAGGCCACCATTGTTTACAATATTTTATCAACGTTTTCTCATTTACCGAGCCCCCAGGAAACCCTTCCAGTTCTTTCCAATGTGCCAAAATGCACCCTAAAGGACTCTTCTTCAAGATCTCTCCACTCTGCCGAGTTCCCATTATCAATCTCGCATTCACACGCACACGGGACCCCACAGACACACTCCACACAGTTACAACACTTGAGACAGAAACAGAGACTAAATGCTATCAAACAACAATTAATAACAGTTATAACAGCCTGCCACCAATACCAAAATCACAGGACCAAAATCATCGCTATAAGAAGCCACATAATAGACACATTCCACAATTTGCTCATAATTTTGGAAACAAAGACAAAAACATACACCAGGGACACAAATACTAAATAGCAGCATGATAAAAATAAAAATGGTTCGCCATTCATTAGTTACTCAAGAACAGCATCAAATACCGTTTTTCGGAAACTGGGTCAGGTACCAGAATAATACAACCACGTTCCCGCATACGACGGCTCCTATGCCTTACGGAACAATTCAGAATGTATACCTGTATACCAAACGGACGCTAGCAGCCGGGTATACACCTTTACCTATGGGATTTTCCTATCCCGATTTATGGAAGGCTTTCTTATTCCTGCGTACGCCTTACGGAATATTAACCGCGTTCCTGCGTTGGACGTCTCCTACGCCTTATGGAATGCTAAGCCGCATTCCTGCGTAGGACGTCTCCTAGGCCTTACGGAATGCCACAAAATAAAATACTCAAAAGAATACCTTTACAGTGATGGTGATGGTCCTTGTCTGCTCCCGCAGTGATCCGAGTGAGTCAAGGGGTACCTCCAGGGAAATTTGTTCCCGGGGACCCTAGGGAGCCCCTGTCCTCAGCGGGTCCTGCAGCCGAGCAGAGAGGGTCCCATCTGGGGTGCCAAATTGATTCGGAGAAAACTCCAGGAACAAACTCGCCAACAAAGTTTTCAAGTTGACAAGCACGTATTCTTTAATGCGGTGCCGGGAGACACGGGGGATAGCTCCACCTAACGTGTGTCCCCATATTGCCACACAGGCCATCCTTACATAGTCCCTTGGGCATACATACATATTCACGAGGCTACACATGAATTACATCATTTTCCAGAAAGTTTCCCGCATCCATACAGAAATGTGAAGGGGGTCTTTGAGGGTCGTTTAATTCTTACAACAATCTTCATCACTGCTGGCAGTCTTTGAAGCACCAGTTTCATACATAGCAATCATCCTGTCCTTTCACCCATCAGCCAGTTTAACTGTGCCCATCCTGGACAACTGCTAATCCCAGACACTCCCAATCCCCAGGTTCTCTTTTTCCATTGGTTTTCCCACATTTTTTGTACAAAGGTCCTAAGGACCCAAAACTATGTCAACTACCTTCAAGCACCAGTTATTCTCCATTACAAAGCTACCCAATCCAACCTTACATTGAACTGATTACATTTGGTGCCTCCTTGTCTCACAGTTAAGCACCAGCCTCACATTCGGCTGCATGGGCCGTGGCACAGGAGTCCTTGCAGCCACCTCCTGGCAGGCCTTGCCCATGGGTGCACTGAGGGGATCGCTGCCCGGCGGCTCCTGACCGGCCTTTCCGCGCTGCGTGTGAAGGACACCATGGCCTTGGAATTGTGGTTAGAATTTTAATCAAAAAGACGCATTTTCTTAAGCAGGGCTTAACTGCCGCCCGTCTTTTCAGAGGCAGCAGCACAGCACCTGCGGGATCCATCCCCGTCTTCTCCGACTGCGTATACAGGTCAGGATGCGCATTGTCTGAGATGCCAGGGATGAGACCTGGGATTCCTGGTCTCTTTCCAAACAACAGAGGGCTGCAACGGAATGAAAGAGAGCAGAGCTGAAACCCACCGATCTGCAGAGACCCGCCGGCAGCCCTTCCAGACCATGCCAGCCCCAGCCATCCCTTTTCCCTGGTCAGGAGGCACAGGCGGGACACAGGGATCACCTGGAAGCTGCTGCTCAGGACTGTTACAAATGCCCCCGAGGTGTTCCCTGGTGCAGCACAGGGCATGGCAGCACGCTGCCCAGGCTCTGTCCCCTGCTCCACCAGCCCGAGCACACACAGCACTGCCCCTGCTTACCGTTGCAGACCACCTGCAGCGCGTCCACGCTGCCGTCCTTCAGGAACCGCGCGGCCAGCCCTGTGCAGAGAGCTCCGTCAGACCTGCTGCTGCCCAGCACGCTCCCGGCAGCACTGCCCCTCCTCTGCCGCCTTGGCTGCACCCCTTCATGCCTTCAGCAGGGTGACCCCAGGGAAGGACAGGACCCGAGGGGAGGTGGCACTGAGCAAGGTGCCACTGAGCCCCGCTGCGAGGGCAGGGGTTGGAGGGGGAAGCACAGAGCCCCTGGCTGCACAGGCCCCGCACGGGGCAGTCGGTGCTCTGGCAGCCACAGGGCTGCTCCTCGCTGCCAGTGCAGCAGATGGGACTGGGACCAGGCTGCCGAAAGAGGGACTCCAGGGGCTGCGGCTTACCAAGGAACCTCACGGCTGCCATTCGCACGGTGACCTGAGGGTGGTGCAGGTAAACCAGGCTCTGACGCATATATTCTTCAGCCCTGCTCCGCTCCTGCTCCAGCTGGAAAGAGCACAAAGTCACAGGGCTGACCCAGACCTTCCCCTGGGCCGGGCCGTCCTACCAGCACCCCACACCTCCCCTTGTTCCTCAGGCCACGTGCATCTCCCAGCCAGGAGCCCTGTGGGGCTGAGGTTCAGAGACAGCAGCAGGCAGAGCAGGGTCTGGAGCTCCTGAGAGCCCTCTGTGCCACTGCCAGGGCCCAGGTGGGCCTCCTGCAACTTCCTGAGGGTGGGGAGGTGAGAGAAGCACCCCGTATCCAGCCTGGGACTTGTCCTCACCAAGCACTCCACAGTTCTCCATCTCTCCAGTGTCTGCAGGTGGTGACTGAGCCGTTTCCATTTGAGCACCTTCGCAGCTGCACAGAGGGCTTCGTGAGAGGCCTGCAGAGCGGGACAGGAATTGGGGAGACTGTGGACAGGGCTTGGGACCCAAAGCCCTGGCCCCCAGAACACTTGCACGGACAGCTGGGAAGCCCCTGGGGACTCCGCTCTTCAGGCCTTGGTGGCCATGGGCTGCTGCTGAGACCAACTGGACTGTGTAGGGCAGGTGTGGGAAATGTCCGTGTCAGCTGCTCCTGCCCTCCCTGATGCCCAGGCCACCCCTGCGGACTCAGCACGCCCTTCCCCGCACCACTGCTTAGGTTTGGAATCTGTACCTCGGCCACGCTCTTGATCTCGTCACTCATGTGCAACACGAGTGGGACCAGGCTGCTCCGCACCTTCAGATGCATCTGCCGCTTGTCCTTCCGATCTGCCATCTGTATTATGTCTTTGAAGAGGCAGATGGAGAGCTCTCGCACCTGGCTGCAGTCCTGGTAGGGAGGAGGACAGGAGGACTTCAGTAACAGCATCAGCCTGTTAGGGAGAAGCTGGGCTGGGCTGGAGAGACCAGAAGCCATCTCCACGAGAGCGCAAGGGCATGAGGAGGGGCATAGATAGCCCTGGGCAAGTGCTGCCGCCAGGCTGTGCTGACGGGCAGTTGATCTTGCGAAGGGCCCATCAGTGGGGCTCAGGCTTCCACAGCAGCCTTACATCATCAAAGAGTTGAAGGAGCTTATCGGCCATCTCCAGAGCGGTGGAGCTGGCCTTCTTCTTCAAATGACCCATCAGGTTTCTGAAAATGAGCAGGACCCTCATCTTCTTGTCACTGAGGGCAGTATGCAGGGTCTTCATCAAGTCTGGCAGCACGACCAGTATTTTCCTTGCCTGTAAGAAGCACAGAATTTCTTTCTTGTGAAGTGGTGAAAGACCACCCAGGCCACAATGCTCTGGCCATTAAGCACCAGCCTCACATCCGGCTGCATGGGCCATGGCACAGGAGTCCCTGCAGCAGCCTCCTGGCAGGCCTTGCCCACGGGTGCACTGAGGGGATCGGGGCCCAGGAGGGGACATCGAGAGCTATCACCCCAGCTCCTGACTCCCAGCCCAGGTCAAGCCGCCGTGTTCCCCACTGCCCAGCGCCAGGTGGCCAACACGGCTTCACTTGACTATGGCCTGCTCACCGTGTCAGGTAACTGTGACAATGTGATGAGGCCGTGGAGCATCAGCGAGAGCAGGTGTGGAGGCATCAGCAATGTCTGGATTTTGTACACCCCAGCAAACGTTTTTGGAGTCACATCGCTGGCGACCAGCAGCTGAAACAAGGAGGGCAGTGAGAGACTGGCCGAGCCTGCAGGGCTCTCCGTGCGGTGCAGCTCAGGGCAAGGGCACCGGGCACGGAGAGCCCGTCCTGGGGGATACTCACTGCTTGTTGGGCACACCACACGCTTGCCTGTGCCGGCTCCTCCTGTGCAAGCAGAGCACTGCCTGGGCAGACAGGGTCTTTGTGCACGCGCACCCAAGCAGCGTGGCCCTGTGTGGCCGGCGCAGTGGAACCTGGTGCTGGGCTGTCCCTAAGGGGCTGTGTCCTCCTCTGTGTCACAGAGGAGGCGACCATTTGGGGCAGATGGCAGGGGAGAGGGCCGTGCCTGTTTTCCTGGAGAGGCAGGCTCGGCCCTGAGCATGAGCAAGGACTGGCCTGGTTACTCACAGCCAAGGGCTGGATGCAGGCCTCCACTCTGTGGGGCTTGAATCTGCATTGCACACACACGTAGTGGCACTTGATGCTCAGCTCCCTCAAGCTCTTCACCAAGGTGAGGGGCTGGGACAGCAGCACTTCCCACATGGCCATTGCAACACTGCAGATGCAGAGCAGTCTGTCAGCAGGGCTACCTCAGCCACCACACGGTGCCTGGGCCAGTCTTGCAGCAGCCAGGCTGTCCTGCAGCCCTGGCCTTTCCCAGCCCCTTGCTTGGAGTGCCCGGGTGCCAGCCTGGGCAGGCAGGAGGGGGCTGAGATGGTGTTCCCCGTGGGGCAGGGAGGAACCTTGTGCTGGGTCTCGGGTCTGGCTTGGCCAGCTTTGGCTGCTGCAGGCCTGGCCGACCCAGCAGGGCTGGAGAGAGCGGTGGGGTGCAGGGCCCTGCTCCTCAGGGGGCCCCTGTAGCTTTCTTTGGGCCTCCAGGCCCCTCTCCCCGCATGGAAGAAACCCACAAGGGCTGTGGGGTCCGTACCTGTCACATTCTGGAGAGAGACACGTAAGGCTCAGGGTCGTATCCACTGGCCACAGCTCTGCCATCTTTAGAAGCAGCGCATCGAGAGTGTGCCGGCCTGACGCTGCACTGATGTGCTCCAGGTTGTTATGGATGCAGCTCATGACGACTGGCACCTGGAGGGCACACGAGTGAGGGTGGTGCTGCCAGCAGCCTGCAGCCATTTCCTCAGCTGCTGCTGAAATGGCCGCCCTTCCCATCCTACTCTGCTGGCATGAAATGGCTTCAAGGTGCCTGAGGCACATGGGTGAGGGAAGGCCCTGAGTAAGGAGGAACAGTGCCTAAAAGGGCGCAAGGGCAGGACAGCCACAGGCTGCTTACCTCTGTCAGCCAGGAGGCAGGTTCTGTCATGGCCTCATCCACAATGCTGATCAGTTCCTCCTTGTCACATACGCATGAGTCTCTCATGGCCTCGATGGCCTTGAGGACAATGACAATCCTATCAGCGGGCTGGAGGTATTCCCCAAATGCCTGCGGGAGGAAGGAAGGCAGGGAAGGTGTCTCACACCGAGTGCCCCGATAGTGCTGCTCAGCTGAGCAGCGAGAGCAGCTCTGGCGAGAGTAGCCACAGGAAAGCTGGCAGCAGGGTCTGCAGTCGCTGCGGGGTGGAGGATGAGAAGAGAGGGGCCCAGGGTGAGGGAGGAGGGTTGGGGCCGTGGGCACGGTGTGCTGGCCCTCCAGAGAAGCAGGGCTTCCTGGTGGCCAGGAGAGCTGGAGCTGCTGCTGGGACACCGGAGTGCAGCCCTCTGGAGTGGGGGCTCCAGAGCAGCAGCAGCCCTCTCACCAGGGACAGTGAGACCATGCCAAGCCCGCTGGTTCTGGACCCCTTTGCTCACAGCAGTCTCCTGCTGATGCCCTGGATGAGGCCCAGCGAGGGAGAAGCTCATTACCTTTGCAATGCTCCTGGTGCTGCACAGGGAAAGCCAGGAGGGTTTCCCAGCTTCCCTTTTGCCTCCACACTGGGGATGCTTTAGATTATCCTCTGGTGATGTCATGCCTAAACAGGAGGGGTCCATGGAAGAGTCATTAGGACACAGCATTGATTGCCACCAGTGATGGCTTTGGCTAGGGGGACCATGGAACAGCAGGGTTCTGAGAGGTCCTGAGAAGAGTGGGAAGGAGAGCAGCACGGTGCTGGACTTGTGGTGAGCATTCAGCTTCTGCAGCAACACGATAGCTGGGATGCTGTGGGAAAGCAGCTGCGATGGGCAAAGGAGGTGAGGGAAGAGGGCAGGCTTTCCTGGACAGCCTCCAGCAAGTACAAAAAGAAGCCACTGCCACGCTTCGGGAAACAAGCAGGACTACGAGGAGATGCCTGTGTGTGGAGGGACGCAGCCCAGCACAGCTTCTCTTACATTTCTGCTGCTGGATGAATCTCCAGAGGTAATGAAGAGTATCCAAAGCCTTATGCTGGATCTCCCAGATCTTGCTAGTCCAGCAAATAATGAGATGTCCCAGCAGCTGTCCCAGCAAGCGATCGTGGATGGTGTTGTCTTGGGAGGAGCTGTTGTCATCTGCCAGCAAGCTCCAGGCCTGGGCAAGAGAGGCAGGATGAGTAGAAGGGCTGAGAGGCAGCAGCTGTGACAAAAGCCGTGAACCCGAGAGTCTGCCCCAGGGAAGGATCCTGGTGGGTCAGAGCTGTGCAGGGCCCTCCCAAAGCAGCGAGCTGGGCAGCAGGGCAGGGAGAGCTGCCAGGCCTGGCCTCCCGTCATGCTCCTTGGGCAGTGTTGTCCTGCACAGGGCTGAGGCCGAGATGGTTCCTGGCAGAGAGGGCGCTGGGGACGGAAGACCGTGGGGAAAAGAAAGAAGCCGGGACCCTCACCCAGGGCAGAGCCGTGCTGAATGCCTCCGGCATCTCGACCTGCAGGCTGCTGCCCACGGCAGGCAGGGAATGGGAGACAGCCTGGCTGGAGGGTGCCTGCCTCCTCACCTGCACTGGAGAAGAGCTAGCCATCAAATCGGCCAGCATCCCGATTCTCGCCACGGCCCTTTCACACGCAGCTGCGTTCTTAGTGTCGGTGAAAGGCAGCAGCATCTGGAAGGAGAGGAAGTGCTGCTGTGCCCTGGGAACTGGTGCTGCGCCAGCAGCAGCAGCAGCAGCACAGCTCAAGTCCTGACTGGACCCATGCAGTCCTAGTGGCCCTGAAGGGAGGCAGATGCCACCCCAGGGTAGAGTCTGCTTCTTTCTGTGCCCTCCCCGGGAGCACAGGCCTGTGTCTCCTCTCAATGATGGCTGGGCTTCTGGGCAGCACCCTGCCGGGGGGCGATGCGTCTGCAATGGGGGAATGGGCACATGGCTCCCCGGGAAGCCAGGAGTGCAGAGCTTCAGGGCGGGGCTCCCTGTGCAGGAGAGGCAGGTTCCAGTGGGTCTCTGCCTCGGTCAGACCTGGGCAGAAAAGCAGGAGGGACTGCGAGGCAGGGGAAGAAGGACAGCACCCGCAGCCACTGCTGCGGTGCCTGAGGAGAGGGGTCAATGCTTCCCACTGCTTCGGTGCGAGGAAAGCTCTGGGGATGGAGCTGGCCCACAAGTGCCATGGGCCGGGCTTTGCCGTGGCACAGAAGGAGGCTGCAGATGGGAAGTGTCGTGCTCTGCAGCCAAGGGACACGCCGCTCCTGGAAGAGCATGGTGGGTCGTGTCTGGGTCCCCCGAGGGAGCTGAGCACCCTCCCTGCAGTGTGCTGTGTGCAGGAGGCTGGGAGGGACACCGTCCACTCCACAGCGGACACTCCTGTCCCTCCAGGGTGAGGAACAGCCCCTGCGAACCCCGCTCTCTGCCAGTGCTGCACCTGCAATATAATCCTCAGGTCCCTGGAGCCAGGGGAGCTGAGCACCAAGCTCTTCAGCAGGATGTCCATGGCATCCAGGGTCTGCAAGGAGGAGAAAGGTTGTGTCAGTCTTTCTGCAGTCCCTCTCTCCCTGGGGACAGATCTAACTCCCCATGCCAGGGGAGGACACCCCTGCCACCTCTGGTTTGCCAAGGGAGGCCTTGGGGCAGACAAGCTGCGGTGGGCAGAGGAGCCAGTCCAGAGGCACTGGACATGGCGAGGCCCACGGGAAGGAGATGGAGGGACGAGGGTGGGAAAGCAAAGCTGACAGCCTGCCGTGCCTTGGATCTCCAGTTTTGTCTCAGCACGTGGCAGCCAGCGAGCAGCTCTGAGTGCTCCTGACAGCACAACAGCACTTACCCGGAAGTAGAGGGAATTGCATAGGCCCTGCATGTCTGTTTTAGGAGGAAGCAAGAAGACACTCCTAAAACAGGCCTCTAAAAGGCTTTCTTTCTGTTCCCCCAGCGCCATCTCCACATTGCTGAAACAAGAGAGAGGGGCCTGTCAAACACGGGCACTGGGAGCGCTGCCTCCATGCCTTGGGCAGGTGGACACAGACCTGTGGAGCCGAGGCCCCCAAGAGGGATGGAGCCCTGGTGGGTGGGCAGCATTGCTGGGAGGCACCTCCTCCCTCCTTGACATGGCCCAGGCCAAAGGACAGTCCTGGCAGGGAAAACCTCCTGCCTCCCACTTTCTGGAGCAGCCGAGACGTGGCGGGGACCTGCAGGATCCCTCTGCCCTCCGCTGCGTCTCTGCACAAGCCACGAGCAGGGCAAAGAGCAGGCCCTCTGAGGGCACCACTGGACTCTGCCTGGATGGGAGATGCCCATGGCCAGGCCCAGGGACATGGGCTGTGCAGAGGTGTCAGCCAAACCAGGGGCTGGGCACATACCTCATACGGGCGAGGGCAAGCATGGCTTGCTGCCGCACGGCCGTGTGCAGGTGGCCCATGGGCTCCTCTTCCACCAGTGCCTGCAGAACACAACCGGGATGGGACCTGGTGAGCGCCAGCACCCAGCGCCAGCACCAGGCGGCAGGGCTGGCAGAGACCCTCTGGCCCCAGCCCAGCACTGGCCCCCAGCATGGCCCTGCTGCAGGGCTGCTCAGTGACACCCGCGTCCTCTCAGGCAGCTCAGTGTCTGCCCGCGCACGTTGGTCCCTGCCCTCCCCCTGCATGGGCCCTGTGTGCCAGCGCCTGGCAACTTGCCCCCTTCCCCAGAGCAGCCGGGTGTCCCCCACCTTGATGTTCTCTGCCACCTGAAATTGGTGGTAGAACTCCTTCAGTTCCTGTGAGAAGCCCTTATCTCTGGCAGCCTTGCTCAGGGTGGAGATGGTCTGCAGGAACTGCATCTTCTGAGCTTCCTCCTGGGCAGCCGGGGAGCAGAGACAGAAACGGGCAATGTCAGAAGGGGGACACGTGGCCAGCAGGACTGGAGCACTGGGACTGCAGCTCTGTGCAGGAACCCGGGGAAGCAGCCCTGCCCAGCCAGCAGCCCCCAGCAGCCCTGGCAGCAGAGCCGGTGGCCCCGTCAGGAGATGCAGGCACTGCTACCCTGGAAATGGCTGCAATTACCTTCACTGAGCTCTCCAGAAAAGTCTGGATGAACTGCATGGATGCAGCATGTCCCCCCACCATCCTCATCAGAAAAAGGTATAGGGTGGGGAACAAAGAATGTTCCAAGAAGCGTCTCTGCACCGCGGGGCTGCAGGGGCAGCGGGGAACCACGTGGGCTGCGCTCAGGGGTCTGCGCCAGCCTTGCGCTCCCGCTCTGTCCCGTCACCGTCGTGCATGACACTGGCATGAGGGGTATGACCTGTTGCCTTTTATACAGTGGCCTGGGGTGTCACCAAGGCCACGTCACACAGGGCACGTCACAAAGGGCACCACGGTGGGTCAGAAAGGGAACGTCACTGAGGGCAGCATGGTGGCTCAGAGAGGGCATGTCACTAAGGGCACCAAGGTGGATCAGAAAGGGCATGTCGCTAAGGGCACCATGGTGGATCAGAAAGGGCATGTCACTAAAGGCACCATGGTGGATCACAAATTGAACATCACAAAGGGCACATCGCAAAGGGCTGGTCACAGAGGGCACCGTGCTAACCCACTACTCAGCCCATGAGGGAGAGGGTATTCCTGTTTGGGGCACAAGGCCTGTTCTGCCCTGGTTGCTTGAGTCCCCTTGGGGTGCCCTGAGCCCCCTGTGTCGCTCATGTCATATGGAGTCTTGTTATGGCAAGATAACCGGCATGTGTCATGATGTTCACAGCCAGACTAGTCAAGAGGTCTCAAAAAGACCACAAGTAGAACTGCACGCGCACGTTTCAGTTTAACGTGTGTTAAATGGAAAAAGAAAGAATTCTAAAGCAAATTTTTTCACTTGCTTTTTCTGTTTTTCAGTTACAAAAAAGCAATGATTAGGCTGCATTTTTTGGAAGCTTTATGAGCCTGTCTTCCCAACATGGTATTCCCTCATCGCTGGTACCCCGACAATTTTTATCAGGCAGATGTTTCGTTGGGAAAAATCCAGAGTTTTTTGAATGATGTGATGTTTCAGAGAGTGCGTTCTGGCATCTGCTGAGCCCTGGGGAGGAACAGCTTAATACTGGTTGATGGGCGAGTTTTGACGGGATCCTGTGATTTCAGATTTCCTGAAGCAGTGACCCTAAGTGACACGGAAGTGCCTGAAAAAGCAACAAGCAGGGATTCCTGCTTGCACCTATCTCTTCTGGAAAGCCCCAGTTACAGTCATCGCTACTCTGCCACAAAGCTGCTTGGTCTTTGGGAAATCACTAAGCCTGTATGTGCTGCTAGGACCTGTCAGCCCATTGGAGATTATTCTTCCCTGCTTCACAGAGCTGCCTATTAAAGTCTAGGAGATATGTAGACACCATAACAGCATCCAAGGAAAACCAATCGAATGACTGACTGATGACCTCTGGATAGCAATATTCAGAAATATGAGATTACTGGACAAGAGACAAACCTGATCAGACTCAGAAATGATTTACGCTTCCTGACTGGTCTCGTGCTTATGCCACACCAAGAGATATTGATTTTTGAGGTGACAGCAATGCCTAATGGTGAATTATCTTCTTTCCACACTCAGATTTCACAGAGCCCTGGGCTCTACAGAATAACCGTCAGCAGAACTTTTGGATCCAAGCTAGCCCATGAAACCGAGCACATGTCTATAAATCACTGATGTGTGCATCTTCCCTCTCATCTAGTTTCCAAGGCTCTTTTCTTTCCTTCCTGTATCCCTTAAGTCAGTGTTTCCAGGCAGGATGTTTTCAAAGAACAAAGTCCAAATATTTCAACCTGGCTTAGTTAACAGCAGTTTGCTTTTCAGCTGGTGCTTTTTCCTTCCTTAAACGCTAGCATAAAAAATTGCACTTTCACGTGAAGCAGTACATTTTTTGTCCTGTCCACATTGCCCTAGGCATGAAGGTTTGGTTTTGGTATGGTATAAGAAGTATGGACAAGATGTCCTAAAGATATAACCAGGGCAACGTCTGAAAGGATACCCTCTTTGAGATAACTTGTGTAAACTCAGATAAGAATTAAAGACTTTCCCTGAAAAATCATCTGCATTTTCTATCTGTATCAACTGTCTAATGAAAAAATACTGCTGCCTCTGAAAAGACGGGCGGCAGTTAAGCTCTGCTTAAGAAAATGCGTCTTTCTGATTAAAGTTCTAACCACAATTCCAAGGCCATGGTGTCCTTCACACGCAGCGCGGAAAGGCTGGTCAGGAGCCGCCGGGCAGCGGTTGCGCCCTGGCCGCCCTCATCGGCCCAGCCGTGGTCATTGGGAGCACCACTGCCAGAGTGCACAAAAGTCAGGGCCACACATCCACAGTTTCTCTGGGCATCCTGTTCCAGTGCCTCACAACCCCCTGCACTGCAGGCACCCTCTTCAGCCACCCCATCCGAGCAAAGGCATCGGCCACCACCAACATAGATGGTGCAGGTCCCCCCGCTGGAGCTGCAGCTTTTGCTCTCTGATAAGCGCACACCTTTCTTCCTTGAGGGTTACGTGGCATGTGTGCCCTGACCTGTGCAGACTGCCCTGGAATGTCTCTCCTTCCAAGAGGGCACTGCCCTCCCTGCACCCCCTTCTCTGCCCTGTTCTCTGTGCTCGCAGCGCTGCCTCTTGCAGGAGCTTGCCGTGGCCCCACCCAGTTCCCCGCAGGTCTCGGTGCTCGTCGGGGTTTCCCTGGCTCGAGAAAACTCCACTGTGTGCCGCTGTTTGCCACGAGCCCCGATCCACTGCGGAACGTGCCCTCCCTGGAGATGTTGGCTTCAGCAGATCTTGTTCCAGGGGCCCTCAGATGCTGAGGCACCTTTTCAGTTCTGTGTGCTTTCAGTGCTTCCGTGTGCTTCCATCTCTCACGTTTGCATCAAAGTGCGTGCTCTTATGGGCACCAGCTTTCCCTGGGCTACAGAAAACCCTTTTTTTGGGGGGGAGGGGTAGAGATTCAGTGTTGGCTGCTCTTTGCAATACACTTGTGAGACACTTGGAGGAAAGACTGTTTAAAAATGCTAAGTATTAGTAATTATTTTCTTAGTTATTGCAATATTTTCCCTTTGCTTTGAAAAAGGCGGGCACATTTCCCTCTGAAATGAAAGTTTCCGTACTAAATTTCTCTATTCTATCTTTTAGAAGTGTCTGACATCCCAGGAAATAAAGAACAGAAATGTCACCGCATAAAATACAATCTCTTCTTGGGGGAAAATTTTGTCATATTTTACCTGCATGCCAAATTTGCATGTGAATGGGCAAGTATTCACGGTGAAACCATTAAGCCCTCACTGGGCGAAGGGAAATACAGTCAGTTTCAAAAACGAATACAAATACAGAATCACACAATGGTTTGGGTTGGAAGGGACCTTAAAGATCATCCAGTTCCAACCCCCTGCCACGGGCAGGGACACCTTGCACTAGATGGGGTTGCCGCAAGCCCCATTCAGTCAGGCTCTGAACACTGCCAGGGATAGGGCAGCCACAGCTTCCCTGGGCAACCTGTGCCAGGGCCTAACCACCCTCACGGGGAAGGACTTCTTCCTTGTATCTAACCTGAACTTTCCCCGTTTCAGTTTTAACCCATCACCCCTTGTCCCACCGCTACAGTCCCTGATGAAGAGCCCCACTCCAGCAGCCTACCCCAAAGTCATCCATTCACCATGTACCCCCCTCAACAGGGGGGGGAACTCTCCCCAACACAAGGTACCAGGTCTTGACCCCAGCCACCACCTTCACCTGAAGGCAAAGTCACCACAGAGCCCCAGGGCAACGCTGAGGGACAGCAGCCCTTAAAACCCCGCCGGGAAGTCGCCACACACGTCGGCAGCAGGAGGGAAAGAGGCTCAAGGAGCTGGGCACGGGGAGCAGGATGTGGAGCACCGCTGCAGGAGAGGCCAAAGCAGGGCAAGAAGGGGCACGGATGGCAGTCACCCGCTCGGGCTGCTGCCCCGACAGGGCGAGCAGCCTCTCAGCCCAACGGCCGCACGAAGCATGCGCGCAACCGCGAGGAGCGAGTGGGGCGAGGGAGTGCAGCAGCGCCCCCTGCCCGCGCCGCTCTCACACACCGCCGGCGCCGCCACCGGCTGCCCCCATCGCCGCGCGCGCCCGAGCTGCGGCCGCGCCGGCCCGACGTCACCGCGGAGGACACCGAGCTGCCGCTGAATCCTCTGCGCCCTGCCCTGTCCCCGCCGGTCCCAGTACGGCGCAGCGATACGCGTGCAGTCTGTGTGTTTTCCCAGCATGATACATGGGGGTTTTCTCTGGAGTAGGTCAAAGTGTGGATACATTAGGGGCTTAAAGAGTTGGAAGCATTCAGAAATACTCGGACTGGAACCAGGACTAGATCCGAAATGTGAGTAGGCTTTGATGTTCTGCACCTTAACTCTAGCCAAGCTCAAGGAGTCCTTTGTGAGATCACTTAAAATGCAAGTGCAAATCCTTGCTTGCCCGAGGCAGTCCTGAGTAGCCAGACTTGTAGGTCCCCTATCTGCTTATCTTGTCCGTGCCAACTATTTAGTGCTCTTTCACAGAAAAACATTATTTTTCTTATCCCAGGTCTTCACACTGTCATTTAATCATCTCCCCCCCTTGAAGTTGTAGCCCTGTTGTCATGCCGTAGTTGTGATGCAGAAGGCATTGTGATCGTATTGAAATATCGTCACTATAACTTATTTAACAGAATGATATCAGTCTCATCTTGTTCTGAACTTTAAACAAAATCTATTAAACCTGCTGAAAATTTAGGTCAGCCTCCTGTTGCAAAAACCTTTTAAAAGTATTTGTAGCAGTGGGAAGGTGCAAGGAGCTCAGGTGGACAAGAAAAGAATCCCACCTTTTACTGGCTGTTATATCAAAAGTTTAGAGACAGTCATCCTCATCATCTGCAAAAGGAAAGAAGTGTGCAGATTATCCTCTAAAACATAACTGCCAGTTGTATGAAAATGAGAGTCACTGTGGTCTTTTTAGAACTAAAGGTTTAGTCTACCTATATTAATACGCCATCTGATCTTACAAAGGAACATATGCCAATCACTATTGCTGTTCATGTTAAGATTTTCTAATTAATCATGGAATCATAGAATAGTTAGGGTTAGAGAGGACCTTAAGATCGATCATCTAGTTCCAACTCCCCGGCCATGGTCACGGACACCTCACACTAAACCATGCCACCCACGGCTCTGTCCAAGCCGGCCTTGAACACCGCCTGCGATGGAGCATATCACAGCTTCCCTGGGCAACCCGTTCCAGTGCCTCACCACCCTTACAGTAAAGAATTTCTTCCCTTATATCCAATCTAAACTTCCCCTGTTTAACTTTTAACCCATTACCCCTTGTCCTTCATGAAGAGTCCCTCCCCACCATCCCTATAGGGCCCCTTCAGACATTGGAAGGCTGCTATGAGGTCTCCATGCAGCCTTCTCTTCTCCAGGATAAACAGCCCCAACTTTCTCAGCCTGTCTTCATGCGGGAGGTGCTCCAGTCCCCTGATCATCCTCATGGCCCTCCTCGGGACTTGTTCCAACACTTCCATGTCCTTTTGATGTTGAGGACACCAGAACTGCACACAATACTCCAAGTGAGGTCTCACAAGAGCAGAGGAGAGGGGCAGGATCACCTCCCTCGACCTGCTGGTCACGCTCCTCTTGATGCAGCCCAGGATACGCTGGGCTTTCTGTGCTGCGAGCGCACACTGCTGGCTCACGGTCATTTTCCCATCGACCAATGCCCCCAAGTCCTTCTCCACAGGGCTGCTCTGAATCTCTTCTCTGCCCAACCTGTAGCTGTGCCTGGGATTGCTCCTCAGTCTTCTCCAAATCCAGGGAGAGCAGTTCCCTTGATAGCTTTCAGAGAGGGCCCAAAAATTTATCTTCATAGAAAGGAATGTTTTTACATGTCACAGGGATGGCAGGGGGGAAGAAGCTGCAAAGGGAAAATTAAAATATCCTTTACAAAGGCAAAGTGTGTTGTTACTATCACGTCTAAGCAAGTGACCTATCTACTTAAACCAAACTTTTTGAGTAAGAAAAGCCTGTTTGGCAGAATCCCCTCTGAAATTCAATTATAGCTCATTTTACATATACTGCAATGGAGAGTTTTAAGTGGCAGGGTTTTATCACTGCAGTGAGAGATCTTTAAGTTCTGTTTACCATCTGAAGCATATCAAGATGCTCATTTCTTCCAAATGCTCACTCTACTGCAGCCTCCTCTGAGCTTTATGGATTTGAAGTTTCAGATGAACTGGCAGAATCATGAAGAGATGATACCGATTTTTCAATTCACACCTTAGCAGCAGGAGGAAAAGGGGAAATCACAAACCAATTTCTAAGAGAAAACTAGGAATCTGCACCCATTGGAATAAGAATTCTTGTATTCCTGAAAAATGGCTCAATCAAATTCAGAGTTTTAGACTGTTTGTAAGATCTGGGGGTTTGTTTGACATTACTGTTGATGACTTCAGCTGCACGACAAGTAAACATACACCAAGTTTCCACATGCCATTTTTAACTGTAAAGTGTTTATCGGACCAGACTAAAAATTATACCCATCTTGTCCATTCACTGCAACAGACCTGCTCATCTTTGTACCCAGGTTAAACCGGTGGCAGTTTGCTGCATCACACAGACGTGTCACCTGCAGTGGCGCAGGATCAGGCACAGCACCTCCTGAGGATGGCAGCCCCTGGGAACAAGGACCACTGCAGCCAGCCCATGCATAGCAGCAGTCCCTGCAAAAGAAAGGTAGGTCCCAGCTACACAGCTTGCTTTGTCCCACAGAAGCTTCCCCTCTGAGCAAGTCACCAAGGCAAGCAGAGTACACGAGCTTCATTCTACAAACCACACAAGTTATTTATTCTGGAGCCTGTTGGGAGAGACGATGAGAACAAGTGCAAGGCTTGCTTGTGAAGCTGAAGGCAGCAGTCAGACAACACAACCTCCAAGTACAAAGCCCAAGCACCCTGGCTGACAATTTGTCATTTCAGTCAGATGCAAACCAAGTGATATAGTACTGTAGAGAGGGAAGGGAATTTTAATAATTTTCAAAACCTTTAAAACAATAATCTGAAGGAAAAGTGAAATCCAATAGCATGAATCTGTCTCACTTCACCTTCCTCTTTCAAAAAGCATCAGAGACAGCAGGGATTGAAAAAGTGGTGCCAGTGAAGCATGCTTATCTTTATCGGTATCTCCCAGTGCCTACAGCAACCCATAATTCTTTACCTGCCTTTAGCAAGCATATTGTAGAGAGGTTTTTGTCTGCCTGAAACATATAATGTCCCGCAGGTATGAGAAGCGAATCAGACAAAAAGCTACTTGCAAAGAGTTAAAAAAAAAAATCAAGGGGAGTCATCAAGAATACACAAGTAGGGAGGGGGGCTTAGGGAATAGAGAAGAGAGAATGTCCCCTAAAAGGATAACGTAACAAGGTGTCTCTCTTCATTGAGCTGTTTAAGTCAAGGACAGAAGGGGACAGAATAAAGACTCTTTCACTTTCACTTCTCTCCCGCATGGAATTACAAATGTATTTGAAGAAAATGAACTGTGAGATGATACATGTAAAAACTGTATTGCTCTGCCATGACTGGTGATGGTAGAGTTACGTTGCATATTTAGGCATGCATCCAGAAAAAGGTGACTGCCAGTTCACAGTTATGAATCATGAATTTCAAGAGCAGAATAAGAGGCTACAGTGTGCTGAACAGAACCAACCAGCAGCAATTGACAAAGAGACCATCAAAACACAGCTAACTTCCATGATGTCAATTCAAAGGTTTAATGTGTGGCAAGACAGAGGAAAAATTGAGATAGGCACACCAAGAAAGGACCATATAAATTTCATACATGTCTGCATTGATTTATTGTCTTCAATTGACAATAGACACAGAACTGCACTCTGAGGCTAAAAAAGACAACTGCAGTTGTGGAAACATAGCTACAGTAGCAAGAAAAGTGATTTAATAAGAAGGTAGCTTTATCAAACTAGACAGCAATACAAAGTTAGTGAGCATTATAAAATCAGGTCCAGAATTCAGATACAGGATATGTTAAAACACGAATTATTTCTCTCCATACCTTCCTAAAACCACACAAGTAACTATGACTACCTCTCTTAGCTTTTAACAAGTTTTTTAAAGATTCACTAGAGACTTTTAAATGGTTAAAAAGTCATCTCCACCTGGGGAGAATTATTTTCTTTCCAGCACAAATAAGCAAAAAAGCAGATTTCAGAACACATGTAGCTCCATGGAAGTATTTGTTTGCACATATGTTCCCTGCTTTCCCCACAATTCTTTTTCTAAAGCACTTATCCATACCTTATCAGTTTCTCCTAACAGGGACCATGTTGGCTTTTCAACTTGAAGTAGTGTCTTCTGTGTTTAACTCTGCTGTTCAGAAGACTAGACCCAGGACACTATGGGGAAAGAAAACCAAATAGGTAGCAGGAACTCACCTGGTTACAGAACTGACACTGTAGACTGACTTTATAGCTCTCATAATTCTTTGCTTTGTGAGAAGTCAGCAAGACACTCTTTTCCTTCTGTCTTGTCCTTCTCTCAGTCCTTTCTGACTCCAACTATACAAAGTAGAGAAAATCAGTAAGCAAATTTCTCCAAGGCACTCCACAAGTCTCCACAAAAACATCAAGCTAGCAACTACCTCCTCCAAGGTAAATTCTGCCCTACCTCCTATTTTTTCTGCCTATCAGTCTGCTGCGGTTTAACCCCAGCTGCCAATTAAGCACTACACAGCTGCTTGCTCACTCCCCCCTGCAGGGAAGGGGGAGAAAATTGGAATAGTAAAAGGGAAAAAACTTGTGGGTTGAGTTAAAAGCAGTTCAACAGGTAAAACAAATGCCACACACGCAAGCAGACCAAAAAAATGAATGCATTTGCTACTTTGCACTGACGTGCAGGTCTTCAACCATCTCCAGGAAAGCAGGGCTCCATCACGTTTAATAGTAACTTGAGAAGACAAATGCCATCATTCCCAACACACACTCCTGCTTCCTTCTTCTTCTCCATTTTCATATGCTGAGCATGATGCTGTATAGTCTAGAATATCCCTTTGGTCAGTTGGGGTCAGTTGTCCTGGCTGTGTCTCCTTCCAACTTCTTGTGCACCCCCAGCCTACTTGCTCGTGGGGTGGGGTGAGGGTCAGAAAACGCCTTGGCTCTGCGTAAGCCCTTCTCAGCAGTAACAAAACCATCGCTGTGTTACCAGTACTGTTTTCAGCACAAATCCAAAACATAGCTCCATACCAGCTACTGTGAAGAAAATTAACCTGATCTGCCCCAGCCATAACCTGCACACAGTCTCAGGTGCTACTCCAATCCAACCAGCTGATTTAATACTGTGCAGCTGTGCCATTACATGAAGGTGCACTTTTTCCTTACATCTAATGCCTCCTCACCACAAACAAAAAGCAGGATAACAAATAAAGAAATTGGATTGTACATTTCAACAGTATCAACAGCATAGAAAAATTCACAACAGAAGGAACGTACAAAGACTGGAAATTATTATCAGAAATATTGCCACTGAAAGTTTCTGAGACACTGCAGAGCTAGTATGTTCTAATTTTAATCCCTGTTTAGAAAAACCAGAGAGGTATTACAGCCTAAAACACAGAAGACACTAGCATTCAAAAGCAGTCACAGTGTAAAACTGTCTTTTCTTACTCCAAAGCTATTTCAAACCTGCACAGAATCATCCAAATATGAAACCATCCAAATAGAAATGCTCTTAAGACTTGTGTGGTGGATAGTTACAGCATTGATATAAAAAAAGTTACTACCTCAGTGCTGCATTCCGGCAAAAGAAAGGGAAGTGGCTGGGAACAGCTGAAAATTAATGTAGCAGGGGCTGAAAATGGAAAAAAAACAATGACAGTGACTGAACAGCAAAGAGCATTTTTTCTCTTTTTGGTCATCTTTAAATTCTACTTATGTTTAAGACTTACATTTGTGCTATGAGTGCTTCTTCATGAAAAATACGTGTTAAACTGAATTAAAAAAAAGAAATACATCTGTTCATGGAACTTATAAATACAAAAAAAGTCACTAACCACCGTCTCCTAAAAAGGGAACTTGAACATTATGGACTTTTTCCTCCCTTAGCAGAGAAAAGAGGGTTAGTTTAAAAAATGCATACTGAACCAAGCAAAGGAATTAACTTTATTAAAAAAAAAAAAGGGACTGACTGTCCCAAAAGGGCTATTACTCATTACAGTGACATAAACATACATACATACATACATACATACATGTGGCTGGACACACATTCATCTCTGCTCTTCAGCCTTCCCTCATGCTCCTCATGCTCAAGCACTGCATGGACCATTATAGCCACAGATGGTGGATCTCTAGCCAAACCCCAGTTCTCTCAAACTCCATCATCCAGCACCTGACAGCCTCTTGGCAGCTGTAAAGGGACAGTCCTTCCCTCACCACTCCTGAGCAAAGGCAGAGGCATGGGAAAAGGAGCATGGAGGCTCTTCACCACAACCATGGCAAGGAGCAGTGAGAGCCCACTGACCATGCAACCTCAGCAAAATCTCCTCTCCTACAAATATTGTATGTTGAAATCTCACAGACATTTAACTAAGTGGCCAGAATACTTCAGTGGTACTGCAACCACTCTAATCTTTCCTGGTTAACAAATCTTTAGAGTACCCCTTTAGAGTACCCATTTATCTCATATACTGAGTTTAGCAGGGTTACTAACCCGTACTGATCATAAGTGTCTAAGCTCAGCGTATCTTCATTTCTAGTTGTTCCTTCTCCAAGACCGTATCTTTATGTGGTTTGTTAAGAGTCTACTAAGAAGTGGACAAGACAAGGTTTTAATCAAATGTAAGCAGTAACAACAGGTTTTATTCAAAACTTCCAGTAAAGAGGACCCACTAGTTTTGGAATAAAGGTACTTGAAGTACTACAGCTTACATGAATATAAAAGATCAATGAGAAGAAAATAAACCAAGCAGTAAAAAAAAAAAAAATTAAAATTAAAAATATATGTTTTCTTAAAAGTCTGAAATAGACCCATACAGGAATTTTTAAGTCCTCCGAACAATCAACAGTTACTAGGTTTGGCAAAACAAGATTCTCTTACAAACTTAAAAGCCTACTTCTGTTACATATACTGTATAAAACCGCTCAATAGTTTAAGAGCACTCTATACAATTTTGTCTTGAAATACATAGAGCTGCAGCTCACAAACTGCAGGAATTAATCATTTTGCCCTCTTCATGGGTAAAAGAATTAGCCAGCTGCATGACTGTTTTGGGGGAAAACGAAGAGGCAAAATTAGTCAGAATTAACAAGATGAAGCTACTATAAAAATGAAATGCACAGCAAAACTCAGACCTCAGTTTAAACTAACAAGCTATGTTTACAATATATCCTACATTTCAGTTGTCATTTTCCCTTCCCACTCCCACCTCCCCCCCTTCAAATATTCCTAATTCCTTTATGGTCTAAATCTAATTAATTTCTAAACTTTAAAATACACCGTACGTACATTTAGCAAAAAACATACCTAACATTCTTACAGCAGTATGGTCAGGACACAGTTTCAAAGGTTATTACACAGTTACTGAGGTTAAACCTTATGAGTTGGTTTTGGTGTTTTTTTTTTTTTTTTCTTTTAGAGAGAAAAGCAACCATCAGCTTAGACAAATGGTTTTAAAATGTACTGCAGAGAGCCTGCAAAGAGCAGGCTTCACCAACATCACCCCAGAGGACAAGTGGATAACAACAGGAAACTGAAAGAGAATCTCAGAGTGCCAGCTACTGGAAGATCTTTCTGGAGCTCCGTCTAACAGACTGTGGTTTTGGTTCAGTCGTCCCTGTTGCACTAAGCCCTGCAAATCAACTTTGCAATAGTACATTACAACGTAAACTAAAATTCTTGATAGCAACAGTACGTCAAAGGGTTTTATTTTATTTTTTTTTCTGAATCCAACAGTTGGTCACAGAAGTCAAGTATTTTCATGGCTCTTACTCAGCTGTTGGCAGTTTGGGCTGGGGAGAGAGGGGGAATAAAAATGTCTGTGTCTGACTCATACATCTTTCAAGTACATGCAAGGCTCAATTGTTTCCAAAACGCAGGAGCTTGGGACCTTTTAAGACACTGAAGAAATAGGATTATGAGGAGAGCCCATCTGAGTAAGTACTTTATCCAGCCACTGAAGGGGACCATGAAGATGTATCTCTATCCAGCATGGAGTGCTTGTCACGTCTTGGCGATGATATTCGGCTCCCCAACCCTGGAAAAAGAATGGTAAGCGGGGAAAGGAAAATTATCACCTTATTTTATAATATCAAACATGTTACAAGCATACTCAATCATCTTCTTTCTTACCAAAATAATCTAGCTTTTAACAGTCATTATCAGCAGAGTAGCATAATACCCTTGAGGCACCAACTATTAACACATTTCAACAAACAAATCTGAAGGGTTGGGTTTTTTTTAAGTAATTAAATTTGGAGGAAATGTCATTTTGAGATCTTTTGATCTCATAGAATGGAAGTCTTGAATTCTTAAAGGCATAACCTGTGGCAGTGCAGTATTTCCCCATATCTCACTGCCAGCTGCGTGAAGTCCCAGTAAAGCCTCTGAGGAGAAGGATAATCCAAGTCTTCTCTGCCGAGACCAAAAATAGAACAAACTGGGGGGTAATGCTGCCAAACAGATCAACAAATTAAAAAAAGAGGTCATAAACTGACATCATGGAAGTGGGGGTGAGGCATCTGTCTGACAAGAACCAAAGCATCATTCGCAGGATGGACATGATAAACAGAGAGATAAATGAGAAATATTTCTCTTTGGAGAAAGAGTGCATGATCATTCCCCAGTAGGCTATTTCTCAAATTAAGAGAAAACAGGTCTTGTTTCAGCTCACACCTGATTCAGCTGCAGTAATTACCAAAGATATAAGCAGATATTTAAACAGCATGCAAAATCATTTTTTAAGTGAACCATTTTGGGGGTAGGTCTGGAGACAAGACTAAAACAGCCACAGGTACACTCTGCTCTGCTGTTTTAACCCCTAATGAAGGAATTCCCCAACTCCAACACAGGTGTCAGCAGCTCTAAACTGTGCAGCACATCCAACACACACAAAGTCCTATGCAACTGTTCAGGCAACACTGCCACACGACTCTTAAGGATGTAGAGCTATAAATAACTCACCCTGGTTTAGGAACCCCTGTCCTAACAGATCTGAAAATTTCTATCCTCCTGTCAAGCAGAGTACTTCAGCGTATTACCATCTTCATTTCACTACTTTTACGTATGTGACCAGCCCTTTTATATCGGTGCCTATTTGACAAAGCCACATCACTAATCTTGACCTTGCATGCCCCCCTAGAATAGAAAGTTATGTATATTTTGGAAGTTGAAAGTTATATATATTCGGGAGCTGCTTGTCAAGACCGATTCAGAGGGCTATGCTATCTACACTTCCACAACTGTAACAGCATACAATGCAGTCCCAGCTCAAGTCTCTAAAAATACTACCCCCAGGAACAGGAGCATGAAGTTCCAATGGGCCTCTTACAGAGCAGGAGATGGCGTGGACAGTAACAATGGACAAAAAAAGGGACAAAAGATGATGCTACATAATGAATTGGTGTTTTTTCCAAATTCAGGCCACGTAATTAATGACTCAGTTCTTTTCAAAACTTACTTGTACTGTATCTTGCCATATCCCACAAAATAAAAAAGACAAGCCCCACAATTCCAGAGTAATTATGCAAACAATTCTATATACATACAATTTATACATGCATTAAATGCAAGAATTCAACTGAAACACTAAAAATTTACAAGAGGCAATTCAGTGAAATTAGAACAGTTAACAGACATGACAGAAATGCTTCGCAAGTGACTACAGACTTATGTGAACAAACACCTTCTGCAAGTCACCTCAAGCTTTCGAAGTATGTGCGTCAAGACAGATTTTTGTCCTCAAAGGCAAATTTCTTTCATGACAATCTGCATGGCCTTACAATTAACAATAATTATTCTGTACCTAAGACTCAGAATTTACTAACAGTCGATTGAGGGAGACACTGGTCCATTCAAAATCATGTCATTAAGAAAAAACGACGAGTTTTGCTTACAAAATAATCTCAAGCAAATTTTCACGTACCTTTACAAAACTCATGCGGAGAGTGCACATCTTCGTAAGCTCATACACTGTCTCAAAGCCATGGTTCACCGACTGAGCCAAAAGCTGAGCAAACTCTTGATTATTGAAAATCTTCAAACTGCAGCCACTGGGGATTTTGCAGACCGTTGTGGGATGGAACCCATGATGGTAGTTGCAGTTCCGACTTTGCACAAAAATACTGCTGTCACTAAGACATTCAGCGTACACTTCCCCACCAACATAATAGAGATGAACACCTGAGAGAACAAGGTTGACATAAAGAGGTTAGACAAATTCACAGTGTATCTGCTTTTAATGCTCTGCGTCAACAGAGATATATTTCTGCTTAGAGATAAACATTAATTGTATATCAGACCACAGAATCATAGAATGGTTTGGGCTGGAAGGGACCATAAAGATCATCTAGTTCCAACCCCCCTGCCATGGGCATCATCTGTCTTTAAATTTCATTTTTACCTTTGTTTCATCACCAGACAACTTGAGAGTGTGTATGTATGTATACATAAGGGGAATTGGTGATTCCTGCATTTTAACATGTATATTCAACAACAATGAACTAGCAGTAGTTTTGATGCAGTACATAGGATGGCTTGACCACTTGAACTTTTTCCCATTACATTTATATAAAACAATAGTTGGGAGTGCAAGTGCAGAGAGCAGAAACTTACTGCATAATTTGTAGATACTAAACCAGCCCCAAGCTGGATTCTCTCTGGAAATGTCCTCAATGCTATTTTGGGTAGCATGAGTTTTTTCAGCTTGGTTTAATTCTAGAAAGCTGGGGAAAAAGACTGGCCCTTACATTCCTCAGATTTAGCCGTCAAATGGGGATATACACAAATCTTATAGTCCTTTCCCCCTCTACTGCCTGCTCCCTCACCTGCCACTGATGGCAGCAAGCCCCAGAAGAGCAACGTACATGGAACCTTTGTGGAGGTTTGCTGTCAATAGGACTCAATTCCAAAGGCTTTGAGAAAGCAAGAAAATTCACCTTTCATGTTTAAAAATGGACTATTTGCTGGTTAGATCTTTAACCTCCCACAATGTCACGAGTCAGAGAAGTGAACACACAGAATTTAAAAACTAAACAAAGGTCCAGTCTTACATGATGGGCTCCATCATGTTAAGATTTTGCTGCTTACTATGCATGTACCTGTGTGAGTACATATATACTTCCACCTGAGCTGCAAAAACATTTACGCCTATGTCTTCAAGTTTGGGATTTACTCCTCCCTCCTTCCTCAAAGACTAACAGTTCTACATCATCATTAGCTGCATACATTTACTTATTCAAGTGTGTCTATTCCACACTCTGCTTCAGTATATAGGCAGTTAAGTGCTTCAGCAGAACTCTGCTTGCAGCTGGGTTATTTTTAACAGGAAAATGAATGAGGTGTTAAATAAATATCCTGATACTTGCTAAGATGGATGGGGAGGAAAAGAAGTATTAGGACTCGAGTGGCACAACGCAGGTCTGGTGTAGTACATGAGAGCTGCTCAAGTCCTCATGTACAGTAAAGCTCTCCAGATTGAGGGCTCAAACTTGAAGACCTGACAATCCTCTTCAGTTTCAATTCTTTCCTCCTCTAAGGAGGAGGAAGATACTTCATTAATTGGCACTTACAACAATACACCCCACTGGGTGCCTGGGGCATGCGGAACCTTCAACTGTCTCAGAAGATTTAGAGTTTACTACTAGTGTAAACATCTTAAAAGATGTCTCGCAGGAATGCTCCATTGCAGAAGGCAGTGTCAAGCTTTGCCTGTCATTTGCATGGCAAGTTCTTATAAAACTGTATTAACCCAGAAACTTTTCTCATTTATGGAACACTGTCACAGCCACAGAAGGGAAACAAAATTCTCACTGAAAGAATCACCATCCTGAGAAAAATGCATTTGGAAAAACTGTTTTATCAGTCTGTCTCTCTAAATACGTGTTAGGATAGTTAATTTTTCTTGGAACTAGGGCGAGCTAAAGATCTCATGCCAAGAACTAGAAGTTGGATTTCCAATATACACCAATAATCAAGATAAGTCAAGACATCTAATTAGACAAACTTCCTTAAGCTCTCCTTCTAATTAAGATCATAATCCTTCTGGCAATTAAAAACTGATTAAGGGTAAAAGGTTCCTGTAATTACACACCAGGTAAGAACAATACTTTGCTTGTAAGTCCTGGCCAGAAAAATTATATACTTACCAACAAAAGCACTTAGTCCATGTACTTGGGAAGACCAGTTTCATCTTGAGACAAGTGACCTAGGCTGTCATGCCTAGAAGAAATGCCCACCCTCTCCCAAACCTAAAAACAGATGGAAGGATCCAAACCTTACCTTTGCCAATATGCCGCCTTGTATTCTCAATGGTGGAGTTGCGGTTAACATTTGAGAGCAGCCCCAGGCAAAATCTGTTCTTGTTATTGGAAGGATCAGTGAAGCCATCCACCAGGACACTGGTGGAAGAAGCATGGAACGCCTCCCCAACACGATTATTCAGCTCATAGTAGACAATGGAACACCAATGCTTTGGCTCTTCGTAAGCAACTGCCTGAACATCTGTAAAGCAATGACAGAAAATATTACAATCTAATAGCACTGGAATACAGGCTCAGGATGTAAAGATTAATAAAGCTGCAGATTTTGGCTGCAGATCACTGAAAGATGAGTTGGATAAGCAACTGCAGCTAAATGCTTTTGTATTATCAATTATATTTGAACTTTTCATAGCCACAGACATACAACAGAATATTTCACCATACCTTTACTTGCACAAGACTGACAAAAGACAAAGGTTAGCACAAAGTATCAACAGAAAAGTGCAGGAAACTCATGGGCACACATGAAGCAGTGTCCCAATATCCCTGCTCAGTTTGCCACACCACATTATGGTGCGGCCCTGAACAGCGGAAAATGCTGTGATTATGTAACTCAGCTTCCTTTCTAATTTAGTGAATGAACTTCTACTTTATTTTACTCAGCTACCAAAATATCACCTCTGTGCTTACTGCAAAGTTCATAGAATCATAGAATAGTTAGGGTCGGAAAGGCCCTTGAGATCATCTAGTTCCAACCCCCTGCCATGGGCAGGGACAACTCACACTAAACCATGTCACTCAAGGCCCATGGACTTGTGTACATTCAGGTTCTTAAGATGGTCTTGAACCAGATCCTCTCCTACAGTGGGCCTAAGATCTTCATTCTCACAGTCCCTGCATCTGCCTTCCAAGACTTGGGTGGTGTGGTCAGAGCATTTGCCAGTGCAGACTGAGGCAAAGAAGTCATTAAGAACCTCAGCCTTCTCCAAATCCAGGGTAGACAGTTCTCACGAGAGAGAGGGCCCACGTTGTCCCTAGTCTGCCTTTTATTTGCAATGTACCTATAGAATCCCTTCCTGTTATCTTTCACATCCCTAGCCAGGTTTAATTCTAACTGGGTCTTAGCTTTCCTAACCTGGTTCCTAGCTTCCCGAACAACATCCCTGTATTCTTCCCAGGCTGCCTGTCCTTGCTCCCACCTTTTATAAGCCTTTTTTTTCCTTTGAAGTTTCCTCAGCAAGTTGTATAGTGTCAGGGAGAACCAACATCACACCATTGCACAAGAAACCATTTATAACTTTGGGTACCAAGAAGCATAGCAAGGTAGCTTAAATATACATAGTTGGCAGATCAATCTTTCAGCATTCAGGGTGTACACAAAGCTTTCTCCTGAGCTTCTTGAGGGAAGGGTAGGAGACTTCAAAAACTAAGAGAGAGATTTGTCTGCAGAACATGCATGAAGCACATCTTCAGTACAAACACATAATGCTTGGGACTGAAGGCTGAACAAGGGAATAATGGGCAGGATCCTAACAATTACGCTGGGCTGAAGAGCTGATGAAATAGAAGAAGACATTATTTAATGAGAATCTTTTATTCATCAAGTGCTACCAAACACAAAATCTGCAACTGTTCATCACCAAGAGAACTACTTGCTGAGCAATAGCAAGGATTTCCTGGAATGTGGTTTTCCACACTAAAAACAAGCAGCTCCTCACTGAAGCTGGGAATAGTGCAGAATGCCGACAGGAAATTCCTGGTTCACAGCTTCCACCCATCAAGCTCTAGAAACACATTAAGTCTTGAGGTAACACTTGTGACTGTGGACAGGGAACAATTTCTCCAGATGATACCAAAGGTCTTTACCAATGAGTTTCTTTCCCTGTGAGTGTCCAACAACAGCATAGGTTTCTTCAGATATCTCCACCCGGTGCACATTCTTTCAAGTGACAAATACAGCTACAAATTATTAAATTGCCTCCAAATAAAAGGAAGCTAGTGAAGGGATGTGGTTGCTTTATATGGTTTTTCTTGAAGTGAAAGAGACTATCTCACTGCTAAGCCTAGCACAGTTGGACTTGCTGCTAAAGATACTTTGCAGATTAAAGTTCTGACTAGAAGCTGAAGTGCTAAAATGAAAACCAGATTGGTATTACAGGAAAACTTGTTTCTCTGGCCACAGATTTTCTTCTCCCAGCCCCGAATCTTCACTCAAATCAGCGAACTAAGACTAGTGTTCATATTTTACTCTGTTCACAGATCACACCACTGTGAGTTTTCTGACACATGCAAAACAAAACCCAAACAGTCCCCCCCCAACCCAGCAGATACAAAGGTGGCAAATAATCAAGAGCAAGATAACACACTGTGTAAATCACTGTGCCAAACTTCTGAGCACAGTGTCTACTGCTGACCAATAACTTCCTTAAAACCCTGGTAGAAATGAGCTGATCTTTCCTGATACCCTTTCATTGTCTATAATTTCATGTCACTGTAAAAAAAAAATATAGCAAAAAACCCCACCAGTAATTAATTATTACTAAGATGTTACTACCCTTTTAATTCCCATGAAGATGTCAGCAATTATCAAAGCTGCAGCTTTGTCCCAGTTTTCAAAGTCAGAAAGAAATCTTGCCAGCTGGCCATTCTTACAGAATTAATCATATCTCTCTCACACAGACTTCATACTAACTTCCTTACATTTGCTTTAAGTCATGCAGGGCAGGTGCGTTCAGCCTCTCTACTCCCAGCATGGGCCAACAATGGAAATCACCCAACTTCATTGACAGGATGCAGCTTGTTAAATCAAATCTCCTAAGACTAACAAATCACCATGAAGAACATGCTTCTAAAAAGTCTGCAACTAAAATGATGCAGTAAGTTCACAGTAAAAGCTCTTTTTGTACAGCCTGCAGCAGATTTTTTTAAAGTAGTGGAATTCCAGCATAAATACATTAATAATAAACACATGAAGGCACACAGATGTAAAGGTTGGTCTGTTTAAATGACGGAACAGAGATGAAAATCCATTCACTAAACTACTAGGAGGGAAAAATGCTAATAGACACAGGTTTTATTTTTAGATGGTGAAATGTTAAAAAGCAAGAAGAAAAATGCAAACCCTTTTCTTTTTATCAACTCTCATGTAATAGAGGAATTCTACAGTACTTGTATATGCAGTTAGGCATAAACGTTGATAAATGTACTTCAGGCCAGCAAGGACTAAACATGCGCACAGAGTGTAGGGGGCCAAGGAAAAGTGGAAATGCTACAGATGGGTTTTATCACATGCAGGTTATCCAAATTGTTCTAAGAGGGCAAGTATACTTCCTGAAACCAGACATTAAGCTTCGCAACACAATAAGAAAAAAAAAGGGGGAAAAAAAAGAAAAAATCAAACAACAATTAAATTTTTAATACACTTGTGATCTTGATAATCATTCTGGCACAGCACCCAGCTTGCTGCTCTTTCTTGGCACAGCCCACAACTGTGTAAAGCTTATGTGTTCTCTAAAGGGCCTATTTCTCACAATGTGATGAATACACTAAACCCTTTAGTCATCAGTCACGGTTGGCTACAAAGGCTTTAAAAAGCAATGTGTAAGAAGATGTCTGTGTCATAGTACATGAAGCAACAGGGTTTTTTTTAATACAAATTTTGAAGTCTGTGGCAATGCCACACCACAGGCCGACAGCTCTGCATTCTGAACCAAGTACCATCACTGCATGACTCAAAGATGGAACAAAAATGGGAAGATAGCATGGAACAACACAAAATACAAAAAAAAAACCCAAACACAACCCTCCAATGCCCTTATGACCAGAAGGGTAAATTGTTAAAAGCACAGCATACTCTTTAAGAACTGAAGTTTGGAATTCAGGACAAAAACTTAGTAAGACAAGGCAATTTTATGAGATTTACTGTCTCACAGATAAAATACAGATACTCCAGCTGCCCATGTAAAATGTCTCTGAGAGTTTACATAACTGACAGTATTAGCATCCATCTAATCTTTGCTTGGAGAGTTATACATGACCATATCTACTGTCATCCACAATTCAGCAGGTTTTATATAGCATTAACTGCATTATCCCAATAAATCAATGTAATCATAAAAGAGGAAGAGATTCCTCTCCTTGCACACCTGTAATTTCAGCATTGCATGCAGAAACGTGCAGCATCATAGAATTCCTTCTGTTTGGGGATTAGTGGAAGTTCCAGATACAAAACATAAAATTACTTTGGTCATTGAATTGGTTGGGAGGGTTGGGAGTAAGAAAGTAATAAGCCCCATACAGTTTACATTTGTAAAGAGTCAGGTGTCCTAAATGAATATTCACAATTTTTTATCTCCAGATTCACTATTTCATCCCTTACAGCAACAGAAATAATTACATGACTGTTTTTTAATAAAGATAAAAATTTCCATAACACACATCCAAAATTGAAACTCAATTATTAAAAGTAAGCTCTGAAATTTCTTTAATTTTAAGAAGTGAAGCAGAAGACAAGAAGGAAGTGTTTTTACCTCCTCTGTGTATGTCAGGGGGAATTGCAGGTGCCATCATGTTGGTATCCATTGGCTGGGAGGTATCATGTGTCATCTGATCTTCCGGAGGCAGGTAAGCAGGAGGTGGTGTATCAGCTAAATATAGAAAAGACAGAGATGCCCTAGTCCTTCCTCTCTTTAAAGTATACATACATACCCACATAAACAGTTTAAGCCTGGAAATGCTTCCAGCCTGACTCAGCTGTAAACTTCCACCCACCAGAAATCTGAGAAAGCAATCACAGACCTTGAATCAGGAAAGTCAAAGAATTACTATGCATATTAGGCACAACTGAAATAAAAACAAGTCACTTCGCCCCTGTCAAGACACAAAAGAAAGTTCAGCTGTGTTTCCAACCCACAGTTTTTTGGCTGAAAGTACCATATAGACATTAAGGCATAAAGGTCTCAGCACCAGGCCAGAAGTATCAGGTACAGTAAATGTGAACAGAAGCTGGAGCAGAAAACTTCCAGTTTGAACTTTTCTGTTGCCAAGATGTTTTCATTGGAAAAGTGTGCAAACATCCCAGATATATCCAAGGACCTTATTATTGTCATTGCAAAGTATTAGCTCTATTTCCCTGCGTTGGAACAATAGAGTGTTCAGGAACCCAAATTCTACAGAAGTAGCCACCTTGGTCTGGAATTTATCTGTTAGTACCTCTTACTGGTTTTACTGCCCTGTTCAGGATTGAATCACTAGCATAAAACCAGCCCATGCACAATGACCGTACTCACTAACGCACTGCCCTATTTGAATCTTCCCAGCCAGGTACTCAAGTTGCCCTTCAGCAGCCTATTCACTTCTGGGAAAGCTTCCCAAATGGCTTCTTAGAAGTTGCAGGGAGTTGCCAATGTCACCATTTTCCAATACACCAGAGGACACTCTCCTCCGAATCAACTGCACAGAGGTTCATGCAAAGGGAGATCAGATTACCACTGTACTATCTCTGGCAAACAAGGCTGCTGCTCACCCCACATTTACTTCCATTACTGAGAGCATTGATGGTAAAGTACCACAGCAAATAATCACAGGGGCCTCCAAAACCCTGAAAATCAAATTAGCTATCAACAAAAGGCAAGAGAATCACTGCTTTGTAAGCATCAGGTTTTGTGAGATGGCAGGGGTTTTGTGGGTTTTTTGTTTTGTTTTCATGAAATCTATTAACTATTTATTGTTTAGCAGATAATCTGTTGAGAGCTTTACATCTAATGCTGGCAGGTACCTTGCTAATTCCCTTATGTGTATATCATCAATTGGATGATAAGCAGCAGAGAAAGATGGAGATGATAACAAGGCTGCATTAAAAGCTTAACAATCTGCACTGGAGTTTAAGTCTTGTGCTTCACTAAGCCTTAAATGTTTGTGTGTGTGCAAACATACTGTTAGTGATGCATAGGCAGGGAAACAAGATTGTAAGGCCGCAGGCAACAAATCAGCCACTATCTAGAAAGTTTTCAAGATCTCTGGATACCAGTGTTGCTCCTTTTTGTTGTATTTTCCAAAACTCAGCCTCCTTCCCTACTAATATAAGACTAACAACTGTCCAGAGCTAAGCATCAAAGACATCAGTATCATGACCTCCCCTCTAATTCAATTTCTTCACTGCAGCTGCTGACTTGTCTTTATGGGCATGTAGGCAGTACAGACCCTCAAAGATCAAGTGAACTTCCACAAGCCAGTGCTCAGGAAGACCTTCTTAGAGAAGCCTTTATCTCTGCTGGATGAGCCCCAACCACACCCATCATATTAAGAAAGAAAGGAAGGAAAGGCAGCTGGTTTTGCAACAACTTTTCACATTTGTTAGAAAGCCAACACAAACTCTTTCCTTCCCTTCTGCCTCTGCAAATTCAGTTGTCTCCTCAAGACTCACAAGAGAAAAATTTTAAAGAGAAACAACTATCAGCAGCAGAAATCTAAGGATGTTAACTTCATGTAATAGGAAATAGATTTTCACAGGTCTGTTGCCTTGTTTACACACACCCTCCCTCAGCCTCCGAATAAAACATGCAAACAGAACATCAGTAAGTATTTGTATGGCATCCTTGTCCTAGCATTTAGATAAAAAAATATGTCTCAGACTGCTTCTGTAGTACTTTAACCAACCCACGTGCAAAGACCAAAAAAAGACAGCTTCACAGAATTTTCTATGGACATCAGTCAGCAAAGAAAGATTGTTACTTCTTTAACTTTAGGAAGTAAAACAGCCTGAAGATTTCTTTCCAGGGCCTTAAGGACATGGTTTTTAGTTGAAGTGTATTTGTTTCTTGAAATTACGTTTATGTGAAGAACTTTTACCAAGTAGCAACAGCATGATCCCCTTGAGAAACATCCTTCTTCAGCAGAAATAAAGCCTTGTGCCAAATTTATGACGATCTCTTTCCTACGCAAGGGTTCTCTCTAGCATTACACTTCTTGTTCGTTAAACACTATGTTTTGTGGGCTAAACTGTTCAACTGGTCCCCAACATTCTGAATCCCTTCCCTGTCCCATAAGAGTTTTACTGTAATGTTTTAATTGTGTCACGATATTAAAACACTTAGAAAGCAATTACATAGTCATTATTACCTTGCATCTCTCAGCTCGCTACTGAACACAACTGTTGGCTGATACTTTGGTATTATTAAACAAAAAAATCACAATACTAGAGATGGCCAACCACCTTCTCCCTTCTGAAGGAGAATCGAAGTTGACTGTACCTGGCATCTGGAAAGGACTTCCAGGGTCTGAGCTGGCTGGAGAATGCGGGTAGGTGCTACTGCTGCTTCCAGGCGAGTTTGGATAGCTGCTGTTGGGCGAGTGAGGGAATGGGTGACTATTGGGTTGCTGAAAAGAGTCTGGGAAAGTAGCGTTGTGTGGCATGTGGGGCTCATTTTGTCCCAGGTTGCGGAACTGGGCCAAGAGACTGTGCTGAGGGTTGTACTCGCTGTGCCTTGGAACCAGCACTGGAGGAAGGACTGGAAAGGGAGAAAGAGAGAAAAGGCACAGCATTAGACACTCAGTTCTGAAGGACTAGGTTATACAGGGGAAAAAACCCACATTCTTCCTCCCCTAGGACATATTCACATCTGCCTTAAAAACAAGGTAGTCAAATCTAGGAGTGCACATCTAAGCAAGAATTCTTTTCTTTATATTCGGTTACTGCACAGCTTGAATTCACAGCAATTGTGCTAGCTACCTGGTTTGCCAGATGGGAGCTTGTTTTCACAGAGGACCAGTGAAGAAGAGCCAAGAACAAACCACAGTTCTGCATTCTAGTTTTATTCGCACACTGAAATGCTGGGAAGTAAGCGTGTTACCATGCTGAAATGCAGTTCGTTCTGCTGCACTTGTGATCCTGCTAATCACGTAATGGCCTGTAACCCAAACCCTTGCTAATAAGGACAGATATTTTTTCCTGAAGACAATACTAACAGGCCTTGAACTCAGGCTGGTCCCAACAGCTGTAATTTTATTTTTAACCTGGACTATGTTCTTACAAGTTAGTATTAAAACAGTTATTAACTCTTCAAGTCAGTTTACAAAATGTACAGTTTAAACAAAATTACGTAGTTCAAAAAAACCAACTGAACAGCAATTCAGCTCCAACCATATGCTACTGTGGGATCAGAGAAACACACATCAGAAACTACTAGTCTAGTCTCACCACACTCCCAAAGCCTCCTCACCAGCAGAGAAACAAAGCTGTCTTTTTTAACTGGGAATATGAACATGATACCAGATACACTAAGGTAAAAGAATCAGCTCTTTTTCCAGTGCCTCAGCTTCTGTCTTTGAATGCTTCACAGCAAAGTCCAAGCAACTGAAAGAACGAAAAGCTAGTCTTGTTAGAGATCGAGATTTTTGGGAAAGGGAGATCCATGCACAAAGTAGCAGAAATGAAATAATGAAGTTAGTCCTTTCCATACCTGCCCGCTTTCAGCACCTTCATTTCCCAGCTCTGTCGCTAAGGGGGACTGGAAGAAACCCCCTGGGATAGTCTGCTTTCAAGAGAGGGTGCCAAAAACCCACAAAATCCTGTGAAAGCAAGCCGGGCCCCTGCCCTGTCCTCAACACTTGATGGGCACACAGGAGAGGAACAGGAGCATGTATTCACAACCATGCCATACAGACATAACCATCACTCAGATTGAGAAAGGTGTTTCCCAGACAGCTGCTGCTACATCTTGCCAAAACAGCTTCTTCCAAGACAATGGGGCATCTTTACTTGTCCAGAAGCATTCAGATATTTATGCGAGTGTCCTGGAGTCTGAGAGTGCCAGGACACTGCTCAGTGCACCAGGCTTGAGGTCTAGATCTATGTTTAAAATGGATACAAAAGGATGCCACACGAAACTTGCCCTTTATTCCGAAAGGAAGTCATAGATTAACAACAAAAAAGGCAGGTTTCCCTTACCCTTCTTTTTTTCCGGCATATGCCTAAGACAGAAATTAAGCCACCTGATTTTTGCCCACTAGTGGCATTAATGCATGAAAAGCTTGATCCCAGAAATCTTCATTGAACATACACTGAGGGGAAAAAAAAAAACCGAAACAAATCCCTCACTACTGAAATTAAGGCTGTCCATTAAAAGTCAGGAGCAGGTTTTAAAGATTTATTCTGACATCTCCTGTCCCACTTCTTAGAGCAGCTTCACTGAGATTCCAACAGATCTCAAATATTTGAGGGAGGTGTCAGCCCTAAGTAGATTTATTTAGATGTGAAAATTTTAACTAACCCCACTTTACAAGGGATATATGAAGTTTGTAATTACAGCATTTTCTGAAACAAAACATCCAAACCATCTGCCATCCTATGGAAGTTCTCAGTTGCAAAACACCCAAGGAGAAGCTGCATCTCCCTTGGCTGTGCACACTGCCCCTTGCCTCCAATGTAGCCATTCATTTTTATATGTCACTGGGAAAAAAAACACAGAAAAAACATTAAAACAAAAAAAAAGTTACTCAACATTCAGGGAGGATCACAAATCCCCTCATTCACAACGTGGCAAACATCAAACCCAATCTCTCTGAATATTAGGATCTCTCAGAAATAAGCTCATTCTGTTAAACCTCACAGTCCTTTTGCAGTGAGGCTAAGCCCTATTTAACTGTCATAGTCAACATTTGCTCGGCTAATATATTACCAGTGAAAAAAGTAACAATGAGATCATGTGTTAAAAAGTATTTTCCCTTTCCTGCCTTTATGATTCTTCCTTACTTTTCCAAGCATTAAAAACACAGCTTTCCTATCTCATCCTTTCCTGTGGATGAAGGTCAAACCATTACTTTGCTGAAGTTAATTTGTGCAGAAAGTACATCACCTACCTTTCCCACCCCCTACCTCACATTAAACAATGACACATATGACATCACAGGAAGCCACACAATTTATACCACTTTAAAATAGCAGAAGAACAGGATATTTCCTGTATGTTTTCTGTAATTAAAATAAAGCAGTGCCAGATTTTCCCATGGTATATACACGTTTTGTCCTGTTGGACAGAACCACTGGTGACATTTAGAAGGACTCAAAATTAGAACAAGTCCCTTCCCAGCTCTCCTTCACACATACCTACACTTTTTCTCCAACTACCTCAAATGTTTAAATGCCAACTTCAAAATACACATGGAAAAGGGGGAGGGGGAAGAGGGGAAGAATACAACTGTTATTGATACAGCACAGTCTCAAAAACACCATTGCATAATTTACTTTGAGTGCTGCCCCTAATTCACATCCTCCCTCTGTATACAACCTTAAATGAGGAGGAATAGCCCTGAAAGGCCAAGTCAAGTAGGACAGAGACTACAGCACTTCAATTGGTTCAACTTCAAGACAGTCACTTGCTGCCATAACCTGATCTCTCTGCAGCTCTTGGGCTTCCTTGAATGCTAGCTGCTCCTACTGGAGTCACAGAGGAGTTAATCTGAATGCTGCTCACTCAGGAGTGAAGACATGAGCATGGACCGGGACCTTACCAAGTATGGAAGGATGCCAGGAGTTCAAAACCTAATGGGGGATACATACCCTTCTTACTCCCCACGCCCCTGTGTAAGGCACTGAGCTTCTGGTCAGGCTGTAGACCTCAACCATATGGAATAACAAATTACCGAGACTCAGTACAGCAGGGGAGAAGGCTGATCTCTGCTGCAGCTGCCAGCTCCAGGAAGAGGTATAATTGAAGGGGAGAAAGCATGTAAGAGTTATACTGTGCTAAGCCAACACACCTGTTGCTATAGAATAATGAAGCAGCAGACATCTTTGCTGTGTTGATCTCTGCAGGGTGCTGCCCTAAGAGTTTGCAGACAGAATTTTCCCTTCCTCTTTACCTTCTTTAGTGGAAGGGAACACAGATACAAAAAAAAAAAAAAAAAAAAAAAAGTAAGATTTGTTCTTAAATAAAATTGTTTCTATTCAGTAGGGATGCATATATTTAAGGGAAACATACTATTGAATACACTGTTTGCTCAAAAAGCTCCTGCAACAGATTTGCAATTCAACCTCATTAGAATGGTTAAAAGCGGTCAATGGAGTAGAACCACAAGTCATCAGACACTTTGATTTCTGTACTGTCTCAAACACCAGATTTAAAGGTTTTATGGGCTATACCATGGCTAAATTTTGCTCCAAGATTTTGTGTCAATGTGGATCTGGAGTTAAGAGTTAATACTTGACTACTAGCAGTAATGTTACTAGTAGTGAAGAGGAAGATAAACCACCTGAACATAGCTGCCTGGACGGGTATGTTTGTGGAATTCTGGCTAAGAAACCCTGCATCCATCAAGACAGCCTGGGAATTGGGTACCTTGTTTTTACCATGCAAATAACACCCAGAGTATGCCTGCACCAAGCAAGTGCAGCTGTATTCAAGAAATTACAGCTATATGGCAATTTCACCCACAGGGTTATTCCATCTAAGAGCCAAGAATGCCAAAAATATAGAAGGCAGACCTAAGACAATCTGGATGTTCAGATAAATGTTCCAACTAACCACACCAAGAAAGAAGTGCTTTTATGAAAATGTAACTGTGGCCTTTGAAGAAAGCTACTGATCTCTGCTCTTTGTATCTCTAGCATGTCATGCTGTTCTTCAGAAAGCTAACAGGTGTGCTGACCTAGAGTGAAGATTTTCTTGGGTTTTTTGTTGGTTTGTTTTTTTTTTTTTTTGTTCAGTTTTCACATTCCAGAGATAATTTTAGAAATAAATTAGAAAGTCTGCAATTTATTATTATAACATTTTCTTTTTAAGTTTCTCTATTGAAACAAAACCTGAACTCCACACCTAATCCAAGCCAAAGGATCCACTGTACTTTCAAAGTAGCATATTTTCTGCGCAAAGGGGTTATCTTGCACAAGCCCAGATGACAGCCAGTTTCCCCTGAGGGCTCATTTTTTTCCCCCCCTTTGCATGTTACATGAAGATTTGGGAAGGTACATCTCTCTCCACATCTGCAAATTGAAAGACCAAGTAATGAAATACACCACGGGGTCACATATATAAGAAAGCAGACTTTGATCATCTTTCATTGATTAAGTAGATTCTACTTCTTCTGTGAGCTTTACAAAATAAAAGAAAGAAAGATAAAGATAAGCAATTGCTGCTGCACTTTCTGCTCTTAAAAATCATGACAACTTGGTCATGGTATGTTTGTAGCAGTGTTTATACAAGCTTCTTATCACAACAGGGCCCTCAGCCCTAATGAAGACCTGAGGTCACTACCATTAGACAGTGCACTTTAATTTCCAAGCACTATATAGCTGTGTTTTCATATGAATTTACACAAAGCCACTTCTGTTTTAGCAGAAAAATAGAACTGCGTGTTGGGAAGGAAGGAAATCCTCGCACACCAGTTTGTGCTACCTTGAAATGGGTACGAAAACATGGGCAGGGGGAGAAGCCTGAGGATCGCATTCCATACTCTAGATACAAAATACAGCAAAAATTAAGTGTTAGTAGGAGAACGGGAAACAAAACAAAACACAGCAGCAGTGTTAACCTAATGAATTTCAAACCTCTGAAAGACTCATAGCTTAATTTCCTGGCTTTCAGGCCACAACAGCTGAAGTTGGCTGTGGCATCCTGGTGAGCAGCCCAGTCCCACGGTGGGAACAGAACAGGTACCAGCGTATGCTCAGCTCAACGTGCTTAGTTTTGCTCGCTGCTTGCAGCAGAGAGTCACCAAAGCATGCTGACTGAAATGGGACTTTCGACATCTTGCTTGTAAACAACAAAGCACCAAGTAGAAAGAAAAGCTTTAATGTCAGGTTTTCCCGTGCTGCCTAAAACAAGACCCAGCAAAATTAAATATTCTTTGACCAGAGGACAGGTTCTCACATACAAAGACATTTACATGTCTATACTTAGGATACAGTTTACTCTTGGTTAAAAAAAATAGATTAATAGTGTTGTGGCAAAAGCAGTCTCTGAGGATCTAACTACTTTAGGTTGTTCCAATACCACCTGGCTTAAGCAAGGCTGTGCTACTGGCTGCGGTAGCACAGCTTTGCTTTCCTGTTCTCTCAAAAAAGCAGAAATGCCAGCCTTTTGGACTTCTGCTCCAAATTTATGTTCTAATTGCCAGTGAAAAGGCTCAATAATAGCTATTCAGCAGCCTGTTTTGGGTAACAAACATGCCAAACTTCCTATTCCAGGAGAAAGCTGAAAGCTCTCTTCATAGAACCATAGAATAGTTAGGGTTGGAAAGGACCTTAAGATCATCTAGTTCCAAGCCCCCTGCCAGGGGCAGGGACACCTCACACTAAACCATGCCACCCAAGGCTCTGTCCAACCCAGCCTTGACCACCACCTGCGATGGAGCATTCACAGCTTCCCTGGGCAACCCATTCCAATGCCTCACCACCCTTACAGAAAAGAACTTCTTCCTCATTTCCAATCTAAACTTCCCCTGTTTAAGTTTGAACCTGTTACCTCTTGTTCTCTCACTACAGTCCCTAATGAAGCGTCCCTCCCCAGCATCCCTATAGGCCCCCTTCAGATACTGGAAGGCTGCTATGAGGTCTCCATGCAGCCTTCTCTACTCCAGGCTGAACAGCCCCAACTTTCTCATCCTATCTTCATACGGGAGGTGCTCCAGTCGTTTTCTCAACTCTTAATTTTATTTTACAGTTTCAGTAGACCCCATGGCTTGATTTGTCATTTTACATAGTTACCACTGTACGCTGTACTTAAAAAGACAAAACAGTTGTTGCTTTACTGACTTTACTTTTACATCAGACATCTGGTCTAAATGCATTTGGCAAGTAATATTAGTACATTTCCTGCATTACAATATTCAGTTAACATTAGATTTTATGTGCGGATGCTCTGATAAGTTAATATTTTGATTAAACTGACATTTGTCAAGGCAAATTTCAGAATTTAGTACTAATTGTATGCACATTAGCAAAGGATTTCTTGTAAGCAGATTTGGGGGAGAAGCAGTCCTGATATAGGAAGAAGTTACAGTGTGATAATGTATATTAACTTGGACATTTACACAGATCAGGGTTCAAATTACCTGTATGAAAGCCATGGTCACTGCCCTACCAAGTAGGTTAAAACTTGGAAGGCTGGTCTTTTAGTCAGAAGAAACATCTGAATCTGGTTAATTTTAAAGAAAAAAAAAAAAAGGACACAAACGTATTCTCTTGACAACTTTTTATTCCTTTATTGCAGCACATTTTTCTGGCATGCAGTGAGGTTAGACAAGAAAACCCTGCTGTTAAGACCATTCCCTCCTTTCTGCCTCCTGATTTTAACTCCTGCTCCCCAGGTCACCACCCGTAGTTCTGGTAGAAAATTTTAGAACTGAATCCTGCAAAAGTGAAGAGAAGAAAGTTTTACCCTGCTTGCCAAGCACACTGACAGTTGCTTGCTATTTTGGGGAACCATCCTATAATTGTGCCCACCTGTTGTAGCATGCTATTTTTAAAGTTACACCAAGCAGCAGCCTTACACAGCAGTACAGCAAAATTCAGGAGCAGCCTGCAGAGGTGCACAAATCCTGCTGTGGAAATCATGAGGGAACAAGGATTTTTCTGACTGGTTTCTACATATTAACTCCAAAGGGATGCCCCTCCCTTACATCCCCCACAGCACCTTTTTTTTTGCCTTTGGTCCCCTGGCCTCTCTCTCTTCAATGCTTGGCACTGATGCTATTATCCTCCACCAGGCCTGGTGCTGACAGGAGCTGCTCCACTGGGCTCCCTCTGGCCTGGCCATCAAAGCTCTTCCATCTTGCTGGAAGTGGCATGGAGGCTCTCACATCAAGCCCTGTTCTCCCAGGTGCTGGGTGGTGGGAGACACCAAGCAAGCGCCAGGACCCCAAAGAGTCCAGCCAGGCAAGCTCGCACACCCAAAGGGATTTGCTGCTTACTCCCAACTTTTCTCTCCTGGTTCCAAATTTGATCTGGTCAGACTCAATCTGATGATCCAAGGAGCCACATTTGAACCCTGCTGTCTGCAGGTGTGAGCGATCTGAGAGGTGACTTGCTGCAACAGGCTGTCAGGCTTGAAGCACAGGGGGGAGTATGCCATGACAGGTTTTTAAAGATCCTCTTCTCATTTCTCGATCCAAGTTGAGAACTAGCTTGGGAATATCAATTTTTTATGTAGTGATCCTAGGACAATTGAATACAGGCGATAAGGCAGACTAAATAATTTCATTTTTCTGTAAAGTACTGAAAAAAAGAGAACTCACAAGCATGACCAGACCAATATACACAAACAAATCTGTTTATTTCAAATAGCATTAAAAAGCTCCTTTAAACATGCCTTATTTTTCTTTCATTGAGGACCAGAGCTGCAGCATTGTACAGTGGAGCATTCAAGGAGCATTTACTTCCAGGACCACATGAGTCTAAACCTGCCTTACGCAGGATTTCCACCATTTCAAGTTTCTTTCTGCACCCCTGGTGCCTGCAGTAGGTGTGCAGCCTCATGGAGTCTTGCTTAGAGCAAACAGCAGAGGAGATCAAAGACAAATATGAAAACAATCAGGTTAAAGTCACAGACAAGTAGTCCACACCGGGAGCAAAAACAGCATGACACATCTACTGCTCCCGCAGAGCTTGGGGACTTAGCTTCTTCTTGTGGAAAAAAGCAGCTGTACATTTAGGTAAAACATTTCTTGCCAACAACAGGCTTGCTGAAGCACATGTCCACTTTGAATTCTTGGTTATAATGTAAAGGAACATCATGATCTTTAAGCAGAACTGACAATTCAACTGTATTTGCCTGTGTCATGAAAAAGCAACTGCTGCTCATCACAAGACGGGTGGAACCCAGGCACCATCAGCTTCATAAAGCCTCGTGATGTAGAGCAGACTGCAGCCAGCCTCCCCAAAGAAGAGATGCGTAACAGAGGAAAGCATCCAACTTTATTTATCTATACTTTATTGGTAATTGCAAAAACACCTGAACCAGTGTAGTTATTTTCTACCTTCAAGTGGCTCTGCTGACAGGCTGATCCATGGAACTAGAATATTTCAGAGGACAGACTCGCTGCTTCTAGACTGACTGGTTTTAGTACCCCCCACACTGCATCCTTCAAACACAGCAGATCATCAGAAGCACCTCTAGAAATGAACAGTGAAAAGTTAGCAACTGCATTTCCCAAGGCAGGTTTAAGCTCACTCAGATCAATGAGCACAATTTCTTCCCAAGCCCGACCCCTGAGGAAGTATCAGCAGATTCTGGACACTCTGAGGAGACATCATGCAGCTGTGCGGCAGCAGGTAGACATTTACATAAACACCCTGCACCTTCAATCACTTCCACATATAAAGCACAGAAGTGAAGTCAATTCCTTTTTTGCCTCCTTTGTTACATATTATAACCTCAAATCCTCTTTAGCCTCCTAGGAGGCTGCTGAGCAAGAATGCAAATGAACACAATTCCACACCACATGGAACCAACAGTGTTCACTAGTATTTTAATAAAATGAAATATTCAGTTTCTTCATCTTCCTTCCTTCCTGTTAGCTAAGGCAAAAGAACTGAACTACATCCCCTAAAGTCACATTACAGGTCCGATTTATTCTTACGTCTTTAATAGCAGTGTCAATTTAAGCACCTTTCATCCTCCATGCTCCCTATCCCATTCCTTTTGTTTTGCTGCTAGAGCAAACAGGATCCAGATTTAAAAGAAGAATCCCATTCCGCCCCCCTGAATTTTGGATGACATCTTTCACCTAATCCTATTGACAACTGAAGACAGAGGCAAGTGACAGAGGCTGTTTCTCCACAGAAACCAAAGGAATAAAAGAAGGGAAGGGAGTATCTCAGGAAGAACTTCCAAGTGTCATTTCACACATTCGCCAGCAAAACCTGAGAGATCATTTGGGGCATTTTCAGAAAGATGAAGAACATTGTGTTCACTTTTTTCCCACACCACCTACCTACACTCTACACCTAATTATTTGTCAAGTCTTGATCATACTTAAGTATAGTCCCAAACCAGGTATGAACCTGAATTCCAGATATCTCAAAACAAAACTAAAAAAACACTGAGGAGAAAAAGCAGATTCAGCCAAGTGAGCACACCAGTTAAGCTGAGCATGCCAGTTTTTAAAAGGCATCAAATTTAGACCCTGCCCTCCTTAATTAAAAGCTTTGCTTTGCCTTGCCAAAGGAGAAATTTGACAGCCATTAACTACCCTGCACCAGAAATAACTCTGCACACAACAGACATATGAAACAGCACCAGTGAGCTACCAAACACATCTCAAGGAGATATTTCTTCCTGAGACTTGAGTACAAGGTTGTATTCCCATCCCCAGCAACAAAGCAGCCTCTACTTTCTCCTCACATTTCCCACTGCCTCCACTCCTCCCCACATGTCATCTGCAAGGCTGTGTTAGTACAGATGTTCCCCCAGTCACACAGCAAGCCCCTGCGCTGCTCTGATCAGCCTGGAAGACAACACAGCAGGGGAGGGAAAAACTGACTGTGAGCCAGTTCAGCACAAGGCCATGCAAACAGCTGTGCTGGCACAACACAGCAAGCAGGAGCTGTTTATGCACTCAGCCATGGATCAGGTCTTCATCGCCTGGGGGGTGGCTTGCTGATACCAGGCTGACCATGACAGGAAGGCCACCCTTCCTTGCCTTCACTCCCTGCCCCCATAGTGAGTGAGCCAAAGGGCACCAAGCTTGCCAGCTAACCGTGCCAAAATGTAGTTTTCTGTCTATTCAGTTTTCTTGATCTGCAGGATCAGATAGGCATCCGTGCCCGCACAGAGCCTCCAGGTCAGGTTAGGCATTCATATGTACCACCAGGTCTTACCCTGCCAGACGCCACATCCCCCTCTTTGCACAGGCACAGCAGCACAGCCTGTGCTCAGGGACACCTGGGAGGCTCCCTAATTTGAGACTGCTGATAGTTTTCCACCTCCTTCAACTGTTTACGACTGGTTCCTATCTACCCTACTAATAGAAAAATCTCCTGTTTGCATTCAGGTGTAGATTTGTAGCTTGCAGACACCACAGCATGCCAATTCTCATGTTTTCCAAGCTTATCTTCAAGTTGAATAGCAAGGATGAAGTAAGGTATAAAGATAGAAAATCCATGCATCCATCCCTCTGGCACCAGGAGAAAAAGTGATGCATCCATAGCACTAACTTCCCAATACAGAGCTTTACCTGATTTTATGTATTTGAGGATTTACTGCTAATCTGTTCCTCAAAACTTACACAACACTGAAACAAACCACACACAACCAGAAGAGTTAACGTACAGACGCCATCCAATGCATATACCGTATGCTTCAGTTCTCCAGTAACTGGATCTGCACAAAGGAGTTTTAAATACAGACCACACTATCAGACCAGAATTTCATGATGTACCTTGCACACAAAATGTGCATCATATGCAATCTGAGCTTCAATTTTATTTTGTCAAGAGAAAGTACATTTCAAACCCTCCTGGCTGCAATGATGGCCTTGGAAACACAAACCTTGATATCTGCTCATGGCCGTAGACTGCTGGAAACAGTGACTCATGCATGAATTCCCACTACCCATTAATCTCAAAGCGTAAGCACTTATGCAGCAATAATGGTGTTTTAATGTCCTGGCAAAAATGGGAAAAAATGGTTAGCAGAATTTGGGAGTGACTGTCAGGAAATGAAGATGACTTTTGGAGGACAGCAAGGACAAGGAAGGGACAGGAAAAAAAAGTCATAAGGTATGAAGCACATCTCTCCAAGCCAAACAGGAGTTCAGCTACCACCCATTTCCAAAAGCCATGCTTTCCCACCATCCCCATGTAGTATCCCCCCAAACAACAGCAGGCCTGTGGGTGACTAAATATATACCCCTCTTCCTTTACACAGCCAGCTAGAGAGCTCAGTAAAACCACAATGGGCTTCAACCCTACTCTCACTCACACTAGCTGTTTAAAGTTCAAGACATAACTTCATCATGCATATAACACTGTACCACCAGACCTGGATTTAACAGGGCACCTCAGCAGAAGTCAACAGTAGCGCTTGGTCAGCAGCTACCTCCAGGATATTTTAAGTGGTTAAAGCAACACATTTAGCTTGTGGAAGACTGAATACTTCTGTCAGCTCTGTCAAACTGATGATAGCCCTAATGCTTACAGGAAAACTGCCCAGCTGCCCTTTAGGCAACATATCTAGTTTTTCCTGAAGAAGGGTATTCTCTGGACAAAACAGAAAGCATTTTACTTCTACCATCTCCAACTTAAGTTACTGGCTTGTTTGGTTTTTTCCCAACAAAAATTTTGTAGCTACATGAATGTAGAGATTTTTATCTCGTCCAAAAACAATTAAAGAGCAGCCCAGAATTTAAGCTTATAGTTAATAACTTTTGCTTCATTTCCCAAACACAAAATTCATAAGATGACTTATGCAAACCCCAGCTTTCTAACCACTTAAGCAGCATAGCAGCACTCAGCTAAAATGTACATTTCAGCCATCTTTTGAAAATTTGAATCTATTTTTATTTTACATATCTTATTAAAGTGACAATAGGTTTACAAATACTTATTTTTAAATATAGTATAGATGGTTCAAATGAGAATGTTCTGAAACTGAGTAATTGCTTTCAAGATTATAGCAAAATAAGTTAGACCATGTCATTTGACATTACTATAACAAAGCCCAACTGTTGCTCAATCTGACAGGAATAGATGTCTTTCAGGAATTTTCAGTATTTTGGAACACTGAATGTAAACAACTAGCACAGAGATATGCAAACAGCCAGCAGTAAAAGGACATAACTATTCTACTATCCCACTTCTGCCTAACATGGAATTGTTAAGAATTTTAACCTTTTTTTTATTTTAAAATTTTTAAGAACTGTTTTTCCAGTGCAGAGTTCCTTTGTTCAAGCTTCTGCTGCATAAGTACATATACTATGTGTATTCTGCAATTCACATGCTTTCCAAGTTAATACTAACACGCCAAAGGAATATATTTAATATCACAATATACATTATTTGTTGCAGATCCAAGATAAATGCAATTTCCATCCCCAGAAAAACAACCTTGCAACAATCTGATTTTCACTGTAGTTCTCAAAGTGTCCATGCCAATCTGGAGAGGCAGCTTTGCAGTTTATGGAATGCCTGACACACATGGACTTCCCACATTTAAAGCAGGGAAGTCCACCCATGCCTGCAGTGCATTTCTGCAGATGTCCCTGTACAACCTCATAAGTAGCTGGAAACTAGCGTAGATGTATCAAAGCACATTTCATCTTAGTCCCTAGGAGTATTCACTGATAATAAACTTGCATAAGTTAAGCACAGACTTATCAAAAAGAGATTTGGCCTTTTAAGAGGAGACAGCGAGAATGGGTTACAACTTGAAAAAAGAAGTGGGTAACAGGTAAGCAAACTGTGCTTACAGAAAGGCTGATGGTAGAACTTCACATACAATGAAACGCTGCCATCAAAGCTTTAAACTGATGGCATTATATTCTGCTGTCTAAAATTACAGTCTTTTCCAAAGGACAAAACTGGGACATCCTAAACACAATATTTTCTTCAGGAGTCTGAAGAAACAGAGCGACTGAAGATAACAGTAATTTGGAAATAATACCGCTACTGCAGTATGTCAGAATGGCTTTCATGCACAGACTGCAGTAATCCTTTACGTTAGCTTGCAGTGTTTTGTACAGATTGGTCCGCACAGTAGAAACCAAACTAATTGAGGGAGAGTGGTCACCAACAAAACCAGGCAATAGCAAGCCCAGCAGCCTAAGGCATATATTAAGACTATGCCTCTATATAGTGATAAAACATTTACACAAGCAAAGCATTTGCCATGTGAAAGGGAGAACTGCTTATTAATGCTTACATCCAGATAAACTGCAGAGGAAGAATCTGACATGTGCAGTCACTTCTGCTTATTTAAGCTGGTGAGTCACAGGATTAATTGCCATACTTTGCATTGTTCAGATAAGGTGTAAAGGTACAAACAAGGAAGAACTTACCAGGACTCTCTACCCGCTTGTAGTGGTAGGGATTGATGCAAACCTCCTTCTGTTTTGAACCAAAGGGAAACTCACAGCATTCCAGTGGTTTCAGTTCATGATGGCTCTGAAGGTCTGGCCAGCGCCACACTCTACAGTAAATTACATGTGGTAGCCCTTTCCGGTGCGAAACCTGAAGCCTACCATCCAAGGAACGAGGAATTGTGACACAGTTGCTGGGCTGACCAGGACAGCTTAATGCTTTTTCCAGTTCCTCCATAGCACCTTTTTTCTTCTTCAGTTTTTTCACTAATGCATCAACAGCCTTTTCTGCCCATTTTTCTTCTTCATCCCCCTGCTTCCATCCCAACAGCCTCTTCACTGCTGGGCTGGTGAAGGAGAATAAACTTGTCACATTCATGGTGACCCCACTGTGGTGGTACCACAGAAACAAGCAGCAGAGATTCTCCTGTTCTTCCACCGCCACTAGGGTACAGCAGATTGTGTCAGTAGTTAAAAGCAGCCCGTATCAAATAATTCTGGTCCTTCCCCCTTTTCAGTCCTCCAGTCCCAGGAAGGCAGGGCTGACATCCCCCCTTGACAGGCACAACCTCCTCATGACTCTAAACCCTTCTGGCAAAGAACCTACAGGAGAATATCAGAGGAATAGAAAAAATATTAAATTAACATCCAACGCCTAAAAACATTCCACCCCCCCACCCCCCCAAAATAGTGACCAAAAACCAGCCCACAACAAAAAACTCGAAGTGTTGACAGCCTCCTGTACTCAAGGCACACCTGATGAAAACCTTTAAGCCACAAGGCCTGCTGCTGAACCCTGCATATCCTTCTCCCCAGATCACCCTGGATTTTTGTGCCAGGCAGCAAGAGGGAGAGCAACTGCATCTGCCAATTTCAAACAATGCTTCTGCTTGATGTCTGAGCATGGCTTCAGTTAGTACCACAACAGGCTTGATTAAAAAAAGCTAAAACACAAGAAGACATGGCTATGGTCCCACACATACTCCACAAAAGGGCAAGGGTCACAGAATTGTTAGGGCTGGAAGGGACCTCTGGAGATCATCTAGTCTTATATTAGAAATGCAGTTCACATTAAACCAGGCCCCTCAGATTTCATCTTTCACTGTTTAGTGTGAAGGACACTCCCCTCTACCAATTACCTGTTGTAACCTTAACCAGCAAAATGTCCCAGGGAACCAGTGCAAGAACACTGGTGCTTTACTTATTTATTTTATATATACATGTGTATATATATCTACCAACAGCATTGTGCTCCCCAGCACTCTTCAAAATACCAGTGATGCGACTTAAAAATCACTGCATCAGACTTGCACATACCATGATCTGAAACAAAACCAGTTGAGCTCACCTCTGACTTGCTTTGAGGAACAAACCAAAAAGAAAGAAAACTAGAGAGATCTTCACCCTCACTCATCTCACATAAGAAAGAAAACTCCATCTCCTCATCACACCAAAAATCCCTCACAGCTCATAAGCAGACCGTGAGGGAAAGATATCATGAACTTTTACTGATTACATCCTGACCCTTTCCACTGCAAGCTGAGTACATTGCCTGCCCAATGCACTCAAGGACATATGAAGGAGTGGGAAGGACAAGGAAGTCCTGATAAGAAGATTTCAGGCAGCACAGTGGTCCTTGACTTGGGAAACATGGAACGGAATGCAGCAATGGGTGAAGAGGGCAATGAACACCACATATGAAGAAGCCCTTGCTATGAGCAGCAGATTTCACACTTGTCCATGCTGGGAGCAGACAAAAAGCTCTGCCGAGGGAAGCAGGAGAGACCCTGCACTGTCAGAGAGGAGAAAATGAGACAAAGAGCACTAACCCACCAATTTTCAAACAGAGCATGAATACAGACAGGAAACGCATCCTGGACTGGATACCAACAGGTTGCAGAGGAAGGCAGAAGGGGAAAAGGATATGAATGTTTTTGTTGCCATCAGAAAGACACAAAACCCCCTAGCCAACCAACAACCCACACACAGAGAGAGAATAGGTGGCAGCACACCCACATCAGACAGAATTTCATAGACTAAGAAAAGATTGCTGCTCTTAAAAGCATAAATGTTATTTCACACTTACCCTGTAGACTATCATACACTGTAATGGTTTCATAGTGTACCACTACCCTTGAAGTACTTAAAGCTGAAAACCACCCACTTGAGTCAAATGAACTTGTCACTAAAACAATTACCTAATTGCAAAGGTTCAGTTTTATTAGGATGAATGCATAAACTACATTTATGTGAACAAAGATTACGGACTAAGACACAGACCATATCTATCTGCACTTCATACTGGTACTTTTATGCTAAGAACTGTATTTCAAATAATAATGTCAATGCAATGGAAGATTTGCATGAGCCTGGTGCAAATTTAAGAACTTATTTAGTTACCTGGGCATGTGCAATACTGTTAAACCAACAGAAACTCCATTACTGTCACTGCCTGTACCCTAGGTATACTTTATCCTTACACACACCATAAAGTGCTCTATTAAAATGCTATGCTATGTTAAGAACCATATTACCAGAACCTCAGTACATGTGCTTCAAATGTATTTGTAAATAACAGAGTTATTCTCCACTCCTATATAGGCTACATCTCAATCAATATGCTATACCTTCTTTCTTCTTATCTTTCAAACAAAATATACAGGTTCCACACACAAAAGTTAGAAGTTCCAGTGGTGTATCATGAAGAAATCAAGCCAAGCTTTCTAATTCACATTCATTCAAATTAAACAAAAAAATATTTAAAAGACTTGAATTGATTGAAGTTCTAATCAAAAAGGAAGTATGAAGTACAAATCTTGATCCAAACTTCTGTCAACATTAACAATGACTGCAGACACGGTTCTATCTAGGCCTGACCCATTCTCACCAAGCTACTTTACAAATAAGTGGCCAACCTACTCGCCTGTCTATTAAGACTGTGTTTATATCAGTGCCTGAAAATGCAACCCCAACGTGAGCTAGTGGCACACAAACTCAGCAAAGACTAAGATGTCATTCAGCTGCAGCCCCGAGTAGTCAGGACTATTAGGAACAGATTTTTCAAAGTTTTTGGATTAAATCCTCCCAGCATACACATATCACACTCCCAAAATCATAAAACTATTTCACCATCACAATCAAAGGTATTATCTTAACAGCTGGCATCTCTGTCGCAACAACTGGGGAAAGAAATCCACTGGGAGCAGAAGGAGCAGTACTAGGTATGACACTCGTAGATAGGCTTGGAAGTAATGCAGCTCAGCAGGACCTAGCTCCTGCCGAAGTCTTGCCTGCCTGAACAAAAAAATCTAAGCACACTGCAAACCCTGAACAAGCCACAGGATAAAGTAAAATGGGAGAAAACCCACAGGCTGCTGTACACTCCACAATAAACTTCAATACCAGCATTAAGTTAAAAAGTTTAAAAAGCAGTGTAGGTGGAGTTTTTAATTTCCAAGAAGCAGAGAGCGCATCCACAGCGCTGAGCTCTTGCCTGTACATTCCGTTTCCCTTTCTGTCACTCTTGGTTTTGCAGTGCATCATTTCCTGTATTACTTTTGCACAAAGTGGTCTTATCAGCTGGAAGTGCAAAATAAAGATTAAACGACGAGTCAGCAGATGACACAGCCTGCATATTTCTTCCCCAAATACGCTGTGCCCTTCTGGAAAAGTGGGAGTTAGTATTTCCAGTAGCTGAGTGACCACCAGCCCTTGAAGGATATGTTTATTCACAAGGTATGGGTGAAAGAGAAGCCTAAGCCATGAGACAGGACACCCTCCAAAAGGCAGCCTGGAGTCAGTTTAAAAGAAATTGAGTTGTTACCCACTTATCTGCTATTCTTTACATGTCAAAACGCATGCACTTTTTATTACATGTTCTGTCTGCTGATGGATGAGTTGAAACCAACAAATTTCTTTTAAAAGCTAATGGTGCTTTATTTGTCTTCCTTCACTGCTGCTATCTGTTGGGTAGTCTTTGGACTACATACAAACCTGTAAGAAGCCTGTGAGAAGCTAATAAAAAAAAAAAAAAAAAGTTGAGCATTATAGAAATAGCTGTTTAGCCAGCCTTGTATTTAAACAAATGTATTTAGGCAAAATGTCATTGAGTGAAGTTCTATTTTTCTAGCCCTCAAAGAAGGGGTAGTTAATTCTGTCAGGAATACTAAGCAGACAGTAAAATATTCAATGTTTTCAAATTCCCACAGGAGAGCCCATAGGAAACTGTCTCACTTTGCATAAATGACTGTTTTTTGGTGGGTGGAGAAAGGGTTAGGACAATTAGATGATCCTCTCCTGGAGGATGGGAAGTGAAACAACTCCTAGCCCAAGTTTCAGGCAAACAAGAAGCAGTTCTAACTTTTCTACTAATTTTATTATTTGTATTACAGGCTCAGTGATGCAGGCAAAAAGTATCCTATTAAATATTTTTAATATATGCTCAGCACAGTTTGACATAAGTGGCAGGAACCACAGGGAAGAGAATCTACACAACTGTAATAGAGAAAACTGTCTAGCCTTTGACTACAGTATAAAAATTCAATTTATCTTACTTATTCAATGTACCTCTTCCCAGAGTCCATTACTTAACTGACAATATAAAGGAATAACAAGCAGAGAGATTTTAATTTGCTTCTTCAAAAATACTTAGTAACTTACCTTCTCTGAAAGACACATATTTTCAGCAACTCTCGTACTCAGTACAGTATTTAGAGCTCTTTTACAAACAGAAAAAAAAGATCAGATTTTGGCACAGAAGCCAGGGAGCTGTCACTTTACCCCCACAAGAACAATTTCTATGTCTTACTAAGCACGCAGTCTAAGCAGCTGTAATGCTAGAATGTGTTACAAAGCTTGTGCACTAACTTCCTCTGGCTCCCTATTCTTAGAGCAAACAGCAAAAAGTTTTGATTTCTTTCTTCAAGAGGTGTGACTTGTAAAACAGAAGTCCAGAGTCTTCTCCTGAATTACTCTGGTTTTAAATCAAAGAGTTCTTTCTTTGCACCTTCTTATAGTACAAGATCAGATCTTGCTCATCTTGGAAAAATGCACAGAAATCCAGTAGAAGCCCCAGTGGCATTACAATACACATGCAAAAGAAAGCAAGTTTAATTTCAAAGTGCTGCAGAACTCATTAGAGAGTTTATACAGAACCTGACTTGGCTCCCCTTGTATTTCTGAAATAGGAAAAGAAGAAAACTAAAACTTAACTCTTATGTGTCTTCTTGGCATGGTAGAAAGAATTCAAGAAAACAAATAAGTGATTCTGTGTTAATTTCTGATACATATCACATTATTTGAGGAAAGAGGAGCATACCGGTGCTGAAACACTTTTAGCATCCTTATTGGAAGTTGGCAGCTTTTTTCCCCTCAAGCTGCATTAGACCTCCCTTACTTATGCCCAGTAAGGGCAAGGAGGGTATTTCCAGCCTGTTCTGTGAAGCAGCCTCTGCCTTGGATCCTGGGAAAGTCTGTGAAACCTCCTCTAGGACCACTGCTCACGCTATTTGCCTGAGGGATTGCCCTTCCAAGAAAACCTCCCATATATAATTTTTCAGCCCACAGAGAAAATCCTTTTAGGTACCTACATGCACCCTTTAGTTCAGCAGGCAGTAGGAAAGCAAGAGCAGGTGCTGACTGCACCCCAGCTAACTGTACCCCAGCTAACTGTGTCAGCAGCTCATACAGTTTCCTGTAAGAAACACCTAGATGTTCTCAACAGGGCAGTAACATTTGCCTTTAGAAGAAGGACTTGCACAACTTCTAACATACTGATAAGACAAATCAAATCCATGAGTTCTGAGTGTGACCTGAACACCAAAGAGCAGATTCACCACTAGGTCAAAATGAGGTAGTAGGGCCAGTGTATGTTTTAGTGAGGGAGATGAGTGGGGCAACAGTGACCCAAACAATAAAACCCCCACTGCCCAATTACTCCAGAGCATGAAGAAATAACTTTATACTATCATTATCTGACAGCTCCTTCCCAATGCTCACCACAGTTCAAACCAAGTACACAATGTCCAGCCAGTTTCTACAATGAATCACAGCATTTCTTCCATCTACACCACTCAGCTTCTGGCAGGCAAGGTCCTTGCCCTTGAAGTCTCCATTATGCCAATTACAAGAGTAAAACAGCAGCAAATTCTTACAGGTTTTCTGGATTTGTACTTTGCCTCCTCAAACTGAAGTTACTAGATATGAAACATTCATTTTTGTCTTCACTGTTGCATCTCCAGAGAAAATACCAAGATTCCATATACATTAGAAACTAAATCCTGTGTTACAATTCCACTAAAATGGCCTAAGTCTTTGTAAGCAAATGCATAATTGTGAGAAAAGAACATAGCAAAGGTGTTTTCCCAGTTAAGAGATGAATCAAGAATTAAATCTGCCCTTTTTCTGATTACTTCTTCACAACGCCTTTGCAACTGTTTTGATGTATTAAGAACTGTACTGAAAACAAATTTGAACACATCTTGCAAGAGTTTTACACCATTAAAGCTCAGCTCCTGCCTGTTTAGAAGAAACACTTAACACATACAGCCTCTTAAATGATCACCAGATCCTCAAATCATGCAGTTCTCACCAGAGTTGAGAAACAATGGTAGATTTCTAGCTTGCACTGCTGAATTTTACACATTCCTGCGTGCAGATGAACATTAAGACTCCACAAAGTCACAAACTGTCAGCTCTTCCTTTAACACCCACTGGTCTCCTTGCCATGCTAGTTTAATTTGCCAAGACGACAGAAAAAAAACTAACACCAACTTTGCCAAATTACTTGGTCAGGAAGCTGGGTAAGTCTAGTGCACACCAGGGTTAGTACAAGTAGGATACATCAGAAAGTACACCCAGGTGTGGACAAACCACTTCTGGTGTTGGCAAGCAGTTGGGACTAAATCGAATGTGTTATCAAAGAAAACTCTAAAACAGCAATTTAATATTTTAACTGAAGTCAGGAAGGAACTGTAATTTGATGATTCAGTCAAAACTCCGGTATAGGTGGGATTACAAAACCATGAGCTTCACAAAAATAACCTGTAAGATGAATAAAATGCTGTGAGCCACAAAACTTGCCAGATGGGTGTTCATGAGGTGTGCTTCCCCACCCCCAAATACTATGGAGGAAATTATCTTAATTTTTCACACTCTCTCCAACCTGAAGAACTCAAAAGAAATTCTTGAATTGAGACAAAACATTACAGAGAAAAAGTTATCCAAACAGTTATCAAGAGACAGAATGAGTTTACCAGCCATCCCAGTGGGTATTTCATTGTGAAATTTGGGGCAGGTTTATCCTCTTGTGCTGGTCAGTACTTAACCGCACACATTGTCCCAGCAGGCACAAGGAGCACTATAGAGTACAGAAGTGTGCAAGGAGCTTGGTCAGCATGGTTAGATGACACAAGACAAATCCTGAAAAATGCAGGACAATCAGTAGCCAGCTTTGAAGAACTGGCTACAGCTTTGTGAACATGGGATATCTGCAAAGATGCCATGACTATTCTGGCTATTAAAGTTGGAAGTCATTTTCTAAAAGGTCAAAAAGCTGAGGAAAACAGTGGAGGTTTTTTCCCTTTAATCATAAAACTCCCATATAACTCCCTTTATCCACAAAGACAATTCCCTTTCCTGACTTTTTGAACTGTCTTTAGAAAACAGGTGTTGTTTACAACAATAACAAACACACATCTGTGTGGGTGTGTTAATACACACAAAGGCAGGATAACTGAAACCTCTTCCTATATTTAGATCTGTCTGGTCAGCTCTAATTGCATAATTTAATCAAAACCCTCTCCAAAGGAAACACATCCATATTCATCACAGGCATCAAAGGAAACATCTTTACAAACTATATCCTTTTACAAACCAACACATGGTCCCACACCACTTGTCCAATTGTTGAATTCCTCCTTTGGGAAGGGCATGGAATTTTATTTCTTTTTATCAGCTGAAAAAAGCATTTCCCTCCAATTCATCAGCACAGGGCGGGAGGAACTTCCTTCACAGGTGAGATGGGAAAAATTTACTGACATGTCACTTTCAGGGATTCAGGTTGTGGAGTTTTTTGCAGTAGTTAAAACATCTACTTGCAGCATAAAGAAAAACCTTTTCAAACAACAACAAAAAAATGCCCCTCACCACCCAGGCAGCGAGATTTTTGAGAAAGCTCAAAAAATGCAAGATATGTTTTTGTCTTCACAGAACAGCAAAGCCTAGCACAGCCTGCATGGATTTAGAAAGGGGTTTGTCAGCCCCAACCAGAGTAGTACCACAACAAGGTATTTTTTAAGAAGGGAACCCCACTAGATGCACTCCAGTTATGCTCAGCTCATGCAAGCCACTGCTCCTACAAATGACTCATTTTACCAAGAGCATGCGCCAATACAGTTACGTCAGCTGCATTAAACCACTTCTAAACACTGTGACCCAGACCTCATTTATCAGAGATTAAGTAAAGATGTTAAATTACAGCTCAAGATCCCCAGCTTTAGAGCAGAATGTTTCACCAAAGCGAGAGACAACAAAAGCTGAGAAAAAAATTACTTATCCACTAATAGAAGCACTATAAGGTCAAGCCTCAACAAAGCACAAAAAACTGATGAAAATTAAACCCAAAAGGAACATCATTAAAATAAATCAGTTAATCTTCTTATACATTAGTCCCCCACCCACCATTTATGCACTTGAAATAAGAAGACTTTTCAGTTTGCCAATACTGAGGATATTTCAATGCATTTTATGAGATGCATGTTTTACTTTTTTAGAAGAATCTCTCTAGCTTTCCTATTTTTTTGCCTTATTTGCAAAAACTAAGGAGCTATTTTTTGCCCTTAGAAGACCTTTAAAGCACCGTATCTTTATCATGTCTTTAAAATGTCAAGAGGCAGAGAGAAAGATACAGGCTAAATTTTGTGAAATATCCTGCAATTCACAAACACCATACTCAACAGAGTAAGCGTTTAAAGATGATACAGCTTTCCAAACCAAGTTTGTACAACCCAGAAACAAACATCAAGATTTGCCAGATTTCAATCATTGCAGCATATGACTAGTGGCCTGCTGAAAACAGGGACTGGACTTCAGATGACACAAAACCCAGTCTGTTTCTGGTCTCTATGAGCAGAGCTGCACTACCACATCACAGCAGATTCCCTTGAGCATCTTGGTAAGTGTCAAGCCACCTGAAATCAACAGATCCTTTACAAATGGAAGGAGCCAAGATCACAGTATTTAGAGAGGCCACTTACACATAAGAAAATGAGACTCTTTAAAGATTACGATTTCCAGCCAAATACAAATTTGTAGGGATCCACCTGATGATCAGGTCAAGGAAACTTCAGGTTTGTGCTTAAAATACACCAGCAAACCCAGATCTAGGTTGACCAAGGCCTTTACTGGCATGTGAGGTACAAGTCTGAGCCTATGCTAGAAACTTGAATTGCCTTCAACTACACCCCAGTGTACTCCTAGAATAAGGTACAATTTCATCAACACTGAAACCTATACTTATGGAAGAATAAAGTTATTGACACACTAGAATGAAAGGATCTACATGGTCTCTTACTTTTACAAATGTTTTCCAACAGACAATTAACTCTATGGAACCAAAGGAAGAATTCTTGGTTCACCTGTAGACCAGGCATTAAGAGCACTAGCTTTCCCCTGAACCGGCAGGCACGCTTGCAACAAAACAGGCATCTCATGTTATTGTGGTTGGAGGCCAGCAACCTTCCAGATGATAGTCAGTTCACCAATGAAGTCCAAAGCTCAAAAGCTCTGTTCTCAGGATCATTTTAATCCAAACAAGTCTACTGACTGCAACTGTTTTTGCTCTCAGTGCAATTTTTTTCCTGCCATACCTGAGCCTGTGAAACCTTGTCAGCAGGAGTACTGTCGTGAAGAGCATTGGGTGGCTGCTCAGGAGACTCAGCTCCCATTTCCCTTGGGCATGCCACTTTCTCATGTCAAGACTTAGCTTCGCCTGCTAACAAATAGAAAACAAACCTCTTGAAAGTTATTGACTGAGAGGCAAGTATTAGACAAAGAAAGCCACAGAGGTGACCATCGGCACAAAACATTTGTTAGCAGTACAGCATCAAGAGAGCTCTGTGAGAGCACCTGCCATTCCCCCAAGTAACACCTTCACACCACACAGGAAGACGGCAGCAAGTCATTCGGCCAGAGGCAGCTTGCCCTGAGCAAGAACATCAGTTTTTGAACTGACCACTGCAACAAGGGGCCTGAGGGCAAAGGCACCGGGACTGAGGCTGAAGTATGTATGTGCCAGCACTATCATACTCACCACAGCCAACAAAAGTCCCTCCAAACTACTGCCAACAGGGAATGGGTGAGAACAGACCCAGAAGTCACCCTTCTGAAAGGGCAAAACAAGGGAGTGACCATATGTGAGGAGCCAGGAAGCTCCAAGAAAACTGTGGGATGAGGCAAAAGCAGCTGTCACAGCCCTGTGCCAGAACATCTGCAGAATCTCATGTCAAACTGTTTTCCCATATTCCTGAGATCAAGGCTTTGGAGGGTTTTGTACAAAGGCCTCAACCCACGGATAGGAACTGATAATTCATACAGCACTTGGAACTGCATAACTTGAAAGGAATTGGGAGATATCCTCCTACATTGCTCACTGAAAATACGGAAGTTTTACAATACAAGAAAATGGCTGTAATTTATCTATCTAATCCCCTGGTTATCTGTAAGCTTTTTATGACTTTGGAAAAGGAATCAAGCCACATAAAGAATTACTCGGTACCCTTTCTTTATCTGCAAGCTTTTTTTAATAACAGAGTCTACATGATTCTGCATATGGAATTAAGGCAACTTGTTATTCATTCCACAATAGTTTTCCAAGACCAGCTTCAAGTTTCAAAATTCAGGTTTTGCAAAGTTACAGTACTGCAACCTTACAGCTGAGACAACAAGACACAGTAATTCCGAAACACCAGAGACAGGTTCTGTGAGGTTGTCAGAGGAAAGCTAGAACAGCCATAAGGTTTCCCAAATTTTTCACTGCATTCTCCTACTGAACAGTTATAGCCATCTTACTACAGAGAACAGGACTCCAAGCCCCAAACACGCTGCTGAGTCAGACTGCAAGGATGAACTTTGATAACTTACAACTCTCCATGACTACTTACTCTCAGGCTGAAAGCCAGTGCGCAAAAAGAGCACATGAAGATTTCAGATTACTTGGCTTTAAGCAATCTAGATGCCTTTAATTCTGGGGCTAAAACCAGTATTCTCCAGTTCCTGAGAGCCTTTCGGCTCAAATGACCCTGACCGCTGGCCTGGAAGACAGAGAAGAGCCCTTGTGTCCCAAGTCAGGGAAGGCAAGAAGCCAGGCAAAGGTGTGATGGAAACCTGCCTGCATTCACAAATACAAGACTTCAGCTAAAGCAGCCTGTCACCAACGCTCCCAGTTCACAAATCACAGGAAATACACTGGGTCTGACCATGAGCAAGAGTCACAGCTGATAAACTAGTGGGGACAAGGGCAAAGGGAACAGTTATCCAGTAAACCGTAGTAAACAGCTCTGGAGCGCTTATGCCAGTTAAGTTAGCTGATGTTTTCTGCACAGAACAGAATTTCAAAGAAGCCTGTAGCCAAGTCAGAGAAAAAAAGCCTCCTGCGTAACAGAAGGTTACAAGGGAATTCAGCAAGAACATCAATCACTTCAGCACTGCCTCTAGGGAAAAAACCTGAAGTTTCTATTTTAAATTTGTACGTAGTCTCATTCCTTGAAGAAATATACTACAAAGCTGCAGTGTTTGAAGATGTTAAATAGCTAGCAGTAACAAGAAAAAGGGGGTTTAAATATATCTACCCTATCTTGTTAAAACAACTGCTTTCTAAATTTCTTTTTTTTTTTTTTTGAGAAAAGTGGATTGAAAGCCAAAAATTTGAAAGTGACTTACACAGTGATGCAGAACCCAGAAGATGCACAAGCAGTGCACTAGTTTACAGCACATATCAGCTTCAGGTGCCCTAACTGTCTTCACTGGCAGTGATTTCTGGAAACATCAGCCTGCTTTTACAGAAGAGTTTCTAATGGATTTAATATTCAGCTTTTCTTTACTTTCTTGATAATGCTGCTAACAGTACCTGGTTGGCCAGTTGTTTCAATTTATTTTCACCCTCTAAAGAGGAAAAAGAGGTTTCCACTACTAAGAAGTTAAAGTTTGAGGACATTCTTTTTCCCATGAGGAAAAACACTAGCCCTGTCTCCTACATGCAGTAGATGCGCTCTGCTTATACAGTTGCATTAAACCTGAAAAACATTTCTAATATAGCTTGCAGTTTATACTAGCAGAACAGTACTTCACCAGAAAAGCTTGTTCAAGTGCTCCTTCCCATCCATCCTCCCTCACCCCCATAAAATATACTGTATCATTAATCACTGTCGTTCTGCTGCCAATGTAACTACACTGGGGCTTTGTGGCTTACGTAACTGCTGGCAGTCTAACCTCACCATGCTAATCACCAACATAAGTATCTGGGAAAAAACCCTGTAAATTAGACCTTTCCTTGGCAAGCATATTAAGGAAGTCTTCATCTGGGAGTACTACAGTGCTTGTTTATAACTGGCTACCTCCAACAGCTGCCTTGGGCCAGCAAGGTCACAGGTCCATAAGCAGATGAGCAGCTCAACAGCTTGCTCCCAAAGAGAAAAGGTTTCCCTTTACTTCCTTGTGCCAGCTTTGGTACTCCCAGCATAATTTCCCATCTGCTTACATTCTGTTGGCCAATTTACCTTCCTAACCTGGCAAAAACAACAACAAAAACACCACTGTTCTGCAGAACAGCTGGAACAGCTCAGAGCAGGATGAGCACCCAAGTCACCCAGCCAGCATATGCAAAGAAATCTGCAGTGGAGATTGAGAGGAGCCAAACTGTTAAGAGTTCTCTCTGTCTTGTGGAGCTGCCACCCCTCTGATTTTACATGATACCCCAGACAATGATTAGCTCACACTCAGACATAAGCACTCCAGTCAATTTGCAAAACCTCATCTCATCCCCAGAGCAATGAGCTCTGCCCCAGCTGGTTCTGAATAACCACCCTAGGAAGCACTTCACCCCCCCTGCTGCTATCACTGCCTTCTGTTCTAGTTAACCAGACAGCAAACTATGGCAAAAAGAAAAATTATTCCCTATTTACCTGTGAAAAAAACACCACACACCACAGAGTTCTAAGCCGAGAGTATTTCTAAAATACTTTCCAGATGAAATCTAATATGACACATTACAGAAGCTATAATTATGTTATCTTAAGGTTTTAGGTTAATAAAGACAAAGATTTTTTTATTCGGCTACCACATCCAAGTGGAAGCATTTAACACTGACACTAGCTAGCATGGATAACAAAGTGCCTGTTATTAAGTATGGCAGACTGTAAAGCCAGTAGTGGGCAAAAAATGCAAAGCAGGAAACCGTAATACCCGAGATGGCAACCTGTACATAAGCCAAGTTTTTCAAGACATTCAGCAAGGTCAAAATTCACACTTTTCAAAATCACAACATTCATCAGGTAACTAGCAGAACAGGGACAAAGACATCACCAATGTCCATGCCTTCTAGCTATCTACCTATCTCCTCAGTGATAAAAAGGCAGAAGCATCTGACGGCAAGAAGAAAGACCAAGACATTGTGTGACGGGAGATGAAACTCTGCTCCTGAACGTTGGAGATTCATGATGAGACGTCAGTAAAGCCACACAAGTTGAGTCTGTGTTCCTCATCTTCCTCTTTCCAACCTGTGCAGGGAAGCACACACTTTAGATGTGTTTGAAATTCCCCAAAACTACACATTTGAAATTAAACCACTGTAATCACATTATGCATTTAACAATCCCTGAAGCCATCATATCTATGAGAAGGTCAGGGTAAATTTCAAATCTACTTTCATTACTGTTGTGATAAAACAATAATGCTGTTGTCATACAACTGGAAAAAAAGGAGTCATCTGGACATGGTCCTGGGCAAGCTAGGTGGCCATGCTTGAGCAGGGTGCTGGACCAGATGACCTCCAGAGGTCCTTTCCAATCTCAACCACCCTGTGATTCTGCCAAGCATTCAACACAACCACATGCTAATCATCTGAAAACAAGAATTTGGTCCACATCAGAAAAACAACTGTTTCAGGAAAACTGGATAGAACTCTTCTTGCCTCAGCACAAATACAGAATCACACCAACTGCTACTAGGCAGAGGTAGGGCCCAAGCTCTATTTGCCATGCACAGGCAGAGTCACAGAAGAAATGCTTTTTAAAGTGATATTCTAGTAATTCTAAAGTAATTCTACAAATAATAGACTCTCATGAATAATGATAAAAATCACAATCAGATCACTGTTTCCCTGATTTTGACCACCAAGTCCTGTTAAAAACTGCCCATCAACTTAACAGTAAGAACTGTACTTAAGCAAGTACTATTTTTAAGAATTTCAAATCCAAACAAGGGGGAGCAGAAGGCAAAGCAGAGGACAATATCATGAGAAATACTCCCTCTCCAAATTTTATGCAACTTTTAGAATACTTTAGAATATTTTCAAAGCATCCATAAGTCTGAGTTGCCTCACTCAGACTTCCTCCACTGCTTGTAACCTTGAAGTTTGGCTTCAAGCATGGCTTCATTCCATTCAAATGCAAGTCCTCACCACTGTCACCTTGCTTCACATACAGCCCTGGTATGAAGACATTTTCTACCCCTTTTTTCACTGCTTGTGAGCTACTGAAAGATTCTGATCTACAGAGGTTCCTATACCATCCTGACCACTACAGCACCAGGTAACTTAAGTAACCATGACTAACCCTTGTCATGTTTGTCTCCCAGTGACAAACATGTGAGCAGAATCTACACTCCTAAGTTGGCACTAGTGACCTAACTTGGAAGTAACTTACTTGCTTCATAGCATGCAGCTCAGAAACCCTTGGGGAAAAAAAAAAAAAAACAAAACAACTGGCCAACAGTGAGCAAAGGTGCCAACTTTTCTGTCCTACCAAAACACTAGCAGTTTGTTCTGCAACACCTTGGGAGAGCTAGAAAGAAAACAAGAGAGTTAAAAACCAACAAACAAGAACAGCCACAAAAACCCCAACCCATGCACTTTTGCTATTCTTTAGCTTTCTGATTTACATGGACACCACAGAGAATTAAGCCATCAAGTGAAACAACATGAGATGTGTCAGTTCCACACTGTCTTGCATTCTCTCTCTCACACACACTCTTCCAAATTTGTCTTGGAGAAAATTTTTGAGAGCCCTCTTTCCCCTGCCTTGGAAATACAACTAGTTACAAGCCATGTATTTTGCCCCCAACATGTCAGCTGAAAGTCCTTATCAGTAAGATACATGTAAATCCGCAAAGATATTTGATTAATTCCTCTTATGTCAATATTCAGATGAAACCTAACAGGTACAAAGGTGAAATATATTGGTAGAATAAAGTCAACCATGCAACTCATTAACAACATCTGACCAAACAGCAGATGTTTCCTCCTCCTATCTCCCGTAGAAACACAGTTAAGTGGAAGCCATAATCTGAACATGAATCTCTAGTTATTTATTTCATCTTGAACTAAAACTGATTTTATGCTTTTAAGCATTTAAACAGTATTTAAATATTTATGTATATAGTATTACATACACACACCTTGATGAATTTACAAGCTCTTCCCAACTATATATAGGTTTAGTCTACTATTATCTAATCCAAATAACTTAACTTGCAACAGCAGTGAATGTTATTTTAGGCACCCATATGTGCACATGGACATAGAGCATAGCTATCAAGTGTGAATAACCCTATATACATATCAGCGTAAGAATAAGGTGTCCTCAATAGTCTCATGCCCTGGTTTCATCACACGACACCAGACAGAATGCTGGTATTATTGTCAATGCCTTAAAATGCTTGAAATCAAAAATATGAAATTATTTACAAGAAAAATATCCTCAGTAAATCAGTCTTTCATGTAAACACAGACAAATGAGATAGTAATTCCCAGTATTTAACAATGTGACAAAGAAAAGCAAGCAGAAGTATGATCAACTACAGTCACTGCTTGCCCCAAGCAATCTGAACATAAAGAATTCTCTGAATTCATCGAAGACTTTTTGACCTGCTGCATGAGTGTCAAGATGTTAGCTCTGTGTGCACACATGCTTTTTTGCTTTCACTTACCTACACAAGTTTTTAAACCATACATCAGTCTTGCAACCTCTGTAGAAGAAACTCTGTAATGCTGTAAATCCTGAAATCCAACTTCTAGTCTTGCACAAAATCTGTATTTAGAGGATGCATTTTCAGCTTCCCCTCAAACAGTAGATCAGTCCAAGTACTGAACGAAGGTCCACCAGTCAAAGCTGGAGGGCAGATGTTACCCTACGCCCATGCTGGGGACAGCAGCAAGGAGACAGTGAAAACTTGCATTTCTGTCTATAATCATTTTAGCATTGTACAAAATTTTTTAATTCATATCTTGCTTCCAAGTTACCCAATACTGGACCAATAGGCCACACATCACTTTGATGTGGATTGGCATTTTAATGATTTCAATGACAAAAACTTGCAAGTTAAATACTTCTGAATACCATTAAGTGCTAGAATTCAGACTGTCTACATTGACTCTCAGTCTCATCTGCTGCCATATTGGGATAAGTGCTCCCTTTGTAAGCACAGAAATATGAAATAATGCTTCAGAAATCACTGGTGAACCACATTAATGATTTGCTTACATGCCAAGTCAACATAATAGTTGTGTTCAGATGATACTGCTTTGAACAGTGCCTAAATATAATGACTTACATAAATGCATGTTTAAAAATAATTTTTTTCCTCCCTATACTCTAGACTTTGCCTGTGCATGCTGGGGAAAAAGTGGGAAAGAATAAAATGAGAAAGACTGGTGACATCTAATATCAGTCTCCCAAGTGGGTACCTCATTTTGAAATACAAGTGATATATAGTCTAGAACAATTACAGATCTATGTTAGAATGACTGAACTGTCCAAGTGACCAGAATAGCTGTACTGGTCAAGTTCCCTGCATTTGCAAGTCTAGAGGGAAAAAAAGCTTCAACTCTTGATCTGAACTCAGCTTTTAAGAAGTTTCCCAAGACACAGCACCCGCAAGAAGAGTACAACTGAGTAAAGGAATCTGTACTTGCAGGAAAGCCTTTGTAACTTAATGAAAGCTCAACCTAGCAGCTGTGTCTCACACACTACTGCTATCAGAGGGCAGCACCGTGGTCACACAGCTGTGCAACACTTCCACCATCATAATCCCAGTACCACAGGACCTGATACACATCCTCTCTCCTCCCCCAAAATAAAACCTAAATAAACCCGGACCCATTCACACAACTCAGCAGAGTTCAGCCTTACTTGCACTGAATGCTTGACCTCACACAGTCTAATTAGAGGTACTGCGCTCGATCTTTGTTCCTATTCAACCAGGAGCCACTTCCAAAGCCAATACATACACGCATAAAGCCGAAGGAGGGAGAAATCCTGTACAATCTGGGTTCACTCTGGAGAACGCTTTACATTCCTTGAAATTAGCCTCTTTATTTTATAAAACGTTTGGCTTCTCAGTTAAAAAACAAAGACATCCCCCACTCAAATACACACAAAACCCAAAACCTTCTGTAATGCAAATTAACATTTGTCCTCCGAGGAGGATAGGGATCTTTGTGGCAGCCATTAGCAGCCAAAAGTGTCCTTCTCCTTACCCGTGAATCCACCCTCTGCAAAGCCCTTCACAAAAGGCCCAATCTAACATATTCTCTGCTTATTTTGAATCTTGAAAAATAGTTACATTCTAATGGAAACAGTTATAGGGCAGCCTGCAGGGATTCAACTCTAGCAATTAGAAAGTATCACTTTAAAATAACTTCTTTCCCATCCCAAACAAAAAACACTGTTCTAACACAAAAATGCTCTGTGCTCCAAAGTTACACCATGGTAGCTTGGGCAAAATAGCTAAAGAAGTGCAAGATGCCTGTGTGGAAATCTTTTAAGTCACCAGCATTTCAAGCCACACTTGCCAACTTGGTGTTTATGTTTTAAACTCAAATTTTCTATTCAGTAACTTCAAATGTAAACTTCTAGGAACTGCATATCATCTTTTAACTACTAAGACTTGTATGCATTCAATTTTTTGAGACACTGCTATACATAGAAGAAAGATCTGTGGAAGTACATCAGTCTGCAGCTACTGGAGGGAAACAAGTGAAGTTTTTATGTGTGGAACACACCTTCCTCTACTCTGAAAGCACAACTGGGTGAGTTTGTCATCAAAACCTAAACCAGAAATTAAAACCAAACAAAAATTAGTAGAATCTGTTAAATAGAAAGCAATTTGTGAAATCTGATTTTATAGCTCTCTCTTCCATAAGGTAGTTCCTTTTATTCATCTGCACTGACACAGCAGAACACAGTTCCATATACAGATTTTTATAAGACACTGCACCCGAAAGCGAGCTTTTTTTTATCTGCCACTCAGAAAGCACCTTAGCTAAAGCACACGCTATCTAGATGCAACTGAACTTGGAGAGCAGCACATCTCTTGCCATTAGTGACCATTTATTTTCTCTGCTTAAAGCTCTAAAAATTTTTTTTTTTTAGTTACACTGGTGACTAAACCTAAGAGATGTTTCTTTCTTGGCTAGGGGAAGCTCAAGAGATCCAGTGCAGACTTCACACAAATCCAGGTATAAGAAGTTGGTTTAACCACTAACACATGCAAAACTCAGATCACCAAGCAGCACGCTGCCTAGCAGAAAGAAGAAAAAGGAGTTTTAGCAGGGTTTTCCTAAAACACTGCACAGTGATTTTATCAGCAGAAACAAGAAGTTCTAAGATGTTTGGTATATAATAAAGGTTTTCCTACCTGTGGCATGCAACTTTCTAAGCTACTTAGAGATGAAACATGAATCCAAAGCCACAGATACCTTCACTAAGAAGAGCAGTGACCCATGCCAACACATATTCAAAATTACAGTCTCTGTTCCAAAATAAATTTGGTCATATAGTTCAAGATATGACTAAAATTCTGTCTTACACAAGAACTCAGATCTGCAGGAACACTTCAACAGGCTGTTACAAATTTTAGTAGGGTAAAAATACTAGGAAATGCCTGTTTGTCCCTTTGATATCCTCTAGCACAGTCTGTAGGTATAGTCTAGCTGATTTTCAGGCTTGAAAAGGATATATAAAATTCAGAGAGATTCACTCACAACCACTTCCCCCCACATACACCTCCAAGCTGCACATGCCTTCATCTATTTCTGTTGCCAGTGACTGCAAGAAAGAGGTTAAGAGTCAACCTAAACTAGTTCAGCACTTATTCTTAACAGAGCCACAAGATTTAATTTCAACTACTCCTTGCATAACTTAAATAATACACACAGTGCTGTGTTTGATTCTTCAACCACCCATATCTGAAGCACAATGGGACATGTCACAGACACTTGCTTCGCTGCCCTCATAATACAGTTTAATTATGATGACTGAACTAACAGGCTCACATCATAGACTTTTACAGGTTGACCCTGTGTCATCCTGATGTATCATTTTGCACCAGTTTAGTGCTGTAAATCAATTTAAGATCTTCAGCAGGTTGAAAAGGCTGGTAATGATGCTTTCTCTGCAGCCTCTGGGGACCCCACATTATACACAACTTACATTATTTATAAAGTTGAGATGATGCCTCCATTAGGCTTGTGAGACTACTCAAATGAGCTTTTATTTTACACACACAGCTTGGGCTTCATAGAGCAGAACACCAGCTATATGTAATATGCACTGTAATACTGAAGCACTCACTTCAATAAAAGAAAAAGGTCATAATCCCTTCATTTTTAAAAATTGAAATCTTTATACTAAGCAAAGAAACTCTAATTTAATCTGAGTAACTTCCCAATATACAGGAACACTAGTAGCACTTTTATTAACTGTGTATTGCTTTTCTTTATGTTCAACTCTTTACTTTGTGTTCAAACTACAGAGTAAAAGCAAACACTCATCAGCTTTCAAACATTTGATAGTTAATATTTATAGAGAAACATCACCATCTGCTTATTCAGTCACCTTTTCTCAAATGTATTGGATCATCACATCTTCAAGGGTACACAAAAAGACAAACAGAACAAAAGTAGGAAAAAAATGTATTTGATTACATACCCAATGGTTGATGGGATCAAAACCAAAGGAAGGACAAATCCCTACCCTTAGGGTAACCTGATCATGCTATGAACAAATCCTCTCCAGTAGCTGTGAAGGTTTCTGGATCACACTAATCAAGAGAAATTTCTCTCAAGTGCCTACTTACAGCCTGAAGTAAATTGCAAGATTTCATCCCTAAGACCAGAGAAAGAACTTCAGAAAGGGCTAGATATCTTTAATTTTCATAATGATGCTCTTCCAGTCATAGTAAAGGAGTGATCACACAAAACTTGCACTAAAATCCAATGAGAACCTCTAAAAAGCTTCACAGCACTGCTCGCTGGTTCTATGGGAAAATAAAATAAGTATTAATCAGTTGCAAATAGAAATTCATTTCCCATAATTCAGCAGTTACTGTTACTAACAAATAAAAGAAAAAGAATGAAGTCAACGTTAACACCTTGGGTTCCCTCACATGACTGGCTCCTATTGTTTGACAGGACAAGATGCACCCTCTTAGCCACATGAAGCCTAAGCACAATTACGGACACATGCCAGCAAAGAAAAGTGGTCTCTGTGGGCTGGGCCAGCTGCAGTTTTCAGTCCTATTCTCAAGCACTGCTTAAAATCACAAATAACTGTTGGGGGCAAGAATATAAAGTTGACTTCTGGGTGCAAAAGAGATCTGAACTACCTGCTATAACATGCTTGAAACACAGCTTTTTCCTAAGCATATTAGTTTCAAGATGCCGTATCCTTAAACGCTGACATGCTTCATGCGATGAGCTTTTCCATTTGCTTGTATCTGAAATACACATCTACTTTTACTCCTCCCCACCTGGATCTAACAATACTTCTTCCCCAAATAAAACGTTTACATTTCTAATATGTAGCAAGCACCATTTTTTCCTAAAATACACCCAAATAAGTCTTATTGTTCAGAATAAGCTCTAATTATTCAGACACTGTAAAAGCAAACTGTAAGGTCAGACCATATATCTTCTTCAGATTGATCTACTAACAAAAGAGCAAGCACAGCAACCTTTTCTCACTCATAACTCGAAATGATTTCAGTTTATTAAAAAATAAAAAGTCAAGATTTGGCCAAGATCCTTTTGAAGGCATGACTGAATATTTCCACACCAGTAAGTTATAATAAGCTTTAAAGATCTATATTCATTTTGGCTGTAGAGCCCGAGTATACGAAAAAACTACATTGTGGAGGGGAAAATCACACATGCATTCAGAACTTACAACAGGGAGGAGGAAAAAAAATTAAGTGAACTTTCCTTGACCTCTAAGCACAGATTTGTCATTAAAGGGGGGAGGTTAAAATAAGAAAAAGGAGAGGAAGGGGCTGTGGAAAGAAACGAAGGAAGAAAGAACCCCCACTTTCGGCGGTCAGGCACCCGGTTCGGCCGGGGCAGGAGGGAAAGGCTTTCCCCCACAAACACAAAGGAGGGCTTGCCCCGGACGGCCGGAGCTCTGCCGCGGGAGCAACCCCGCGTTCGCCGAGGGGCAGGAGGGCGGCTTCCCGGTGAAGTCGGGCTCTCCCTCCCTCCGGGCCCGACGCGGCACCTACCCACAAACTTCGAGCCGGGAACGGCCGGCGGAGAAGCGGCCCTGGGTCTCCCCCGGGCTGCCGGAGGGACGCCATCATGCCGGGGAGAGGAGCGGAGCCTCGCTCCCTTCGCGCCGCGGAGCAACCGCTCCCGGCCCGGCCCGGGCGAGGGAAGGAGGGAGGAGGAGGAGAGCGGCGCAGGGTGCGCCGCCCGGCGCGATCAACGGAGAGAGGCGCAAGGGGCTGGTTATGGGAGCGGGGTGGGCAACGCGAAGTTGTCGTTACCGGCGGCGCGGGGTCTCGCTCGCGCTGCCTCAGCGCCTGGCTCGATCCGGTCTCGCTGGCGTCAGGCAGTCGGAGCCGCCCAGCCCCACCGCGCGCCCCGCCGCCAGCGCACGGCTCCCCAGCACACGCGCGCGCGCTCGCGCTCCTTCGCTCGCTCCCTCCCTCCTCCCCCCCCCTCCTTGCACCGGCCCGGCAAGGGATCCTCTCCAAACTACCGCCCGCCGCCGGGCCCCGCTAGGAGCGCTGCGCGCGCCGCCGGCCAGCGGCCGCCCTGAGGGGAGGGGAGGTGAAGGCGGGAAGGAGCTCGGGTAGGTTCAGCCCATGTCCCCCACACTCCTTCCGTCCCGGTGTCCGCTCGTGGTGACTCGACCGCCCTCGGGGCGTACGGAGGTCAAAAAGGCGCTCATGGGTCCGCCCGCGATATTGCGGCGGCCGGGGCTGAGAGAAAGCGCCAAGTGCCGCCAGACTGGCTATTACAGTTAAATCCTGACAGGCTCCGATGGAGCTGGAGACCATCCTGCCTCTTGCTTACAGGTGATTCAGCTCCTGACTTGGTCAGTGCTTAATATTGCAGGCGTTGCTGTAACACTTTCCAATACCAGCTCGCTGTCCCCGGGTGCTTTACGTGTGGACCTCATCCTGGCCATAGGTACTGCTGTGGTTACTCCTCCTTTATGCAAGTGAAACTATTAAAGTGCTTGAGGCTTCTTGTGTAATCAGATATATAGCAATGAGGTTTCAGCCCAGTGGCCCTCTGAAGTGAACCTGAATTCTATCTGAATCTGCAAATGTCCGGTCGAAAGGAGACCTACCTGGAAGTTCACAGCCCACCTGAGGAACTGTAAAGCCTCTCTTACCCGCTGTGTTTACAGGAATGCTTACAGTAATCGGGTGAGCACAGCACAAGCAGGGCTGAACTGAAACTGATTATTTAACAATTCCTTTGGCTTTTACCCAGTCATCGTTCCTGGAAGGAGATATGAAGTAACATGTGCAAGATATTTCCACATGGCAAAATATTACAATGCACTGGTGTAATTACACTTTGTACTTACGCCAGTGAATTTTCACATGTATATGAAGTTCTAGGTATGGTATTAACCTCTTTTTAAAACCCAGCAGAACTGAGGCCCAGAAAAGTTAAGGCTCTGTGAGTTTTTTACAGGATGACCAGTAGTCCTGGACTCACCCACCTTCCCACCCAGATTCATTACGAGTCTGAAGATGCAGAACTGGAATGGCTTGCCCAAGGTCACAGAAGGATCATGACAGCAGCACTAAAAACCACCCAGTGTTATGGCTGTGATGTTAGCACTTCTTTTTAATTTATAATCTAAAATTCATCGATTGCTTTGTGGAAATACTACATAAATTGCAAACAGGTAAACTGTACTACGTTGCTAGGCAGCATGCTACAACAGAAGCATAGTGAGGAACTCCCACAGAGAATGATGCCATAATATTGATGGGGGAAGTCTGTAATAAAATTAGTATTTTAATGCTTAAGTTTTGAGCCTTAAGTGATTCAAGATGAGTGAGCTTTGGTAATCAGCTTTAACTTGTATTTTGGGGTTGTACTGCATGCAATTACAGTTAGCAAATATACTTTTACATGCAATCATGCACAGATACAGTGCAGCACTGGGCTGCAGATATAACTGGTAAGGGTTTATCTCAAGACAAACTAAAATGCTTTTAAATTTTGTCAATGTAATGGGGATATTTGCAAGCAAGGTATGAAAAGCATGAGACTGCTGCTGGGTTTTCTACTATGGCAATGCTTAAATCAGGGCCACATGTCCTAGGTAAAGAGTGGTGGATGCAGCAGTAGTGTCTGCCCAAAGAGCTTGGCAGTCTTGGTGATCCAGTCTCACAGAGAGAAATACACAGAAAAGGCCTTACATGTGCCTGAGGTCTGCTGTGCTTTGCAGCCTGACTTGGCAGGACCAGGGTTGGCATCAAGCTGCATCCCCTGGATCCTCACTGCTCGAGTATCTTAGTGCATGATTCACACTAAACAGATATGACAAGCAGATAATTAGGGAAGCACTGCAGTTTGTCAGGTGTCTTGCTAGAATCGCATTTTTACGGATTTTGCTGTTGTTAGGGTTGACTGGTTGGTTTGCTTTGGCATGAGAGAATCAAATTATTTTCTACTTATATTGAGGCTTGGGGAGAATCACATTAATATGCTCCTTTACCTAAAAAGGGCTCTAAAACAGCCTAGTATGGCCTTTTGCTGATGTTTAATAACCAGAATGGTTGTTCAGGAGAGAGCTGGTTAGAACTGGCTTCTTGTTGTGTGAGAAGACCAGAGGGCAAGCAGAAGCAGTGTGCCTTGGTCAAAACTGCCATAAGGCTTCCCTGGCTAGGCTGTTTTGATACACAGCTGAGTCAAAACTTCAGCTTAAGATGTTCAACTCACAGCTAACTGTCCAAACTCATTACTCTGTGTGTGAGTAGTATCAGCAGTGTCTTACTTGTACATTCGCCACTTCTAACTCCATTGGCTACTTTTAATATACTGTAATTAAACATCATTAGCATCTGCGTAGGTATTCTGAAAAACATGAGGAAGATGAAAAAAGGAGAGGAGAGAGGCACATACACCTAGGTGTCTTGCTTGATGCTACTTCTGTAACAGCGTTCCTCCTCTGCATTGGCCTGAATAACTGTGCTACATCAAGAGGTGACAGAGAACTTGGGGTTTTTCGTCTTTTTACTCTGCAACTACATGATTGTTCAGACTGGTGCAAGGAAAACAGGCCATGAGGCTGGGGCAATGAAGAAAAAGATGAACTATCCCTTCTGTAAACAGCCTGACTTTTCATCAGATTGGGTGTACAATCCAATGACACCATCAGTAATACAGCCTGTGAACCTGTCTTTTAAGGGACCTGGGGCACTTATGCAGATAAACTTCTAACAAGATTCTCAAAGGGAACTTTAATCTCATAGGCACTTTCTGACATCTCACCAGGCACCTGACTAATCACCTTTAAAATCTGTCTCAGAATCAGCATATCAGAAGGCAAAGCGCTAAAAAGATATTAATTATGCTGCATATTTTATACTAATGTATTATGTAACAAATATGTAAGAAATACTGCTACTAATACTGCTACTACTACTATTAGCTTTCAATCTTCCTCTAAATTCAGAGGTTATGTGCAGATTATGATTTAGTATTTCTTGTTAACCTCAGCCAGGCTTCTTCTGGCTTATTCAGGAGGTTCCAGGGATAGCATGCCTTCTGGAGACAGTTTAGCTTCAAACTCAGTAACTTTGCTTCAACTTTATGTACACCATCATGGATAATTAAGTTGTATCAAACACATTATTTCCATTAAGGTCACTGCAGTAATTTTCTTTTTTAGCCATTACAGTGCTGCTCTGGTATGGGAAAGTAGCAACAATATTTTCAGAGAAAAGAGGCAGTTCTGTCAAGAAGAATAACAGCTTTCTAAGGATACTTTATTTCTTTATTTCCTGGTTACCTGGCCTGGCTGGTAAAGTTTATTAACCCCTATCCTTCATGGCTTGTCTGCCTATTCTTTGCATAGGTGAGGTATTAAGCAAGCCTCCCACCTCAGCATTATGAAAATAGGATATGCAGACTGTTTAGCAACTACACACATGTGTTTGGGAAAGATATCTCAGGCAGAAGACAGCATGTGGGAGAAGGTAAGGAGTATTCTTAGGAGGTCATCGTAACTGTGCAGAGCTGCATATTGTTTTGCACACCCATCTGGATACAAGGAGCTCTCTAGCCACAGCAGCACAGAGTTCATAGCTGATTTACACTGTCGAGAAAGGCACTTGGGTTTGAGCTAGCTTGAATACTTCAGTCCTGCACCACTGCAGAAGTGTTCAGCCCATGCCAGTATGGTGGGATGGGCTGAACTGTGGCCTCCAGAGGCAGATTGAACAGGGCAGCAAAATGACAGCAGCAGCAAAGCTTCTCACCCAACACCCTGACCCCATTAAAGAGGGCTCAGTGGCCTTCCTGTCTCCACTGGCTGCTGTGGGCAGCTGGAGTGAAGGGGCTGTTGAGACTGCTCTCCTTCCCGTCCATCTCTCCCTTCCAATGCTTCTGCTCCCCAGCAGCCTCAGCCACCCTAAGCACCTGCCCAAGGCTGGCTGAATGGAGCTGAGCACAGAGGCCCATCACCAGCACTGTAATGGGCATGCAGAAATATTGCTACCTTGAGCTGTTTAGGGAGACTGGTGCTTGGAGGAACTGTTCTGGTGCCATCCTCAGAAAAATTACTTCTGCATCCTCCAGTGGAAGACAAAGTAAGCTGTTTTATTACAGAAGTTGATCTGTCCTCATCCTTGAGAGCTGAGATTCAATTTTACCTCACGGAAGAGAAGCTTTGAGCTGGCACTGTGTAGATTACACACAAAGAGGAACTAAATTGTGAAAGGCCTTGAAGACAGAAGCTGTGACATGAGGTCTCTCTATACTCCAGCTTTGGTGTGTCTGTTTTCTAGAATGAACCCTTCATAAGTTTGTCTCTGTAGAGTCAAATGTCTACTTGGGACCTGCCTTAGTTTCCTGGCTCACTCTCATATGCAAAAGAACAAAGAACCCATTTTGCCTTTAGAAGTTCTTCCTAAACTGGCCTACTGTGATTAAGTGGTATTCATATAGAATAAATGTAGAACTGATAAGTTTACAAGGTTATGACATGTATTTCCCACTGTTACATTAAATAAGGCTCCTGCCATAAATCTGCAGATACCAGAAAGGTCTTTGATCAGAATGAGCAGTCGTTCATCTTTTCCACCCTTGAGATGATGGGATTCAGACCAAAATTCATTACTTCCTGAAGATTAATGTACCCAGCTAAAGCTGCCAAGATCTTTATTAAAAGTTATGAATCCAAAAGGTTTGGGCTGAAACAAAGTAATAAGCAGGCACTCCCTTATCTCCTTTATTGGTTGTTTTGTCTATAGACTTTGATGTAAGGACTTTGCTCCAGCAATATATTGCTGGTAAAGAAGGGAGATTGCACTCTGTTCTGATGCCTAATCACATGCTGCCACAAAGCACAGTATTCCTGCCCACTGTACTGCACCAGTACTGTACTTTCTAGACAACAAAATTCTCCCTTTTGATCTTGTCTGCATCCATGTAGAAGCTTCTGAAGGTAGTTTTACTTTCTCCTGGCTATCACCTCAGCAAGAGATAATGGACACCATGTAGCCAAACATTATTGGTTCTTTTAAAACTAAATTTCTCTTCAGTCACTCAGCTTAAAAAAGATTTGCATAACTGGAATAACCTAGCTCTGTTACTGGTTTCCTGGAAGGCACCACTAAAAGTAATCTTATCTCTCATTTAATCACTGTTTTCAAGTTCTTACAGTCCTTGTCCCAGTTATATCTTCTTGCAAAAACCTCCAGAGAATGGTATGTTAAAATTTATTCAGACAAGCAGCAGATACAAAATTAAAACTAATTGCTCTATGAGAAAAGGACTCAAAGGTGGTTTGGCTATGCTGAGCTCTTACACCATGGTCATTTGGTTGCACTGGCTGTACTACCAGTGTACAAACGACCTATGCTGCGCAAGTGGCTGTGTGTCACAGCTGGCTATGCAGGGCTAAGGAGTGCTGTGGTCAGCAGTTGCACTAGCATCCGCAGGGTAAAGAAGCCGTAGGAAGGACTGGATCGTGGCAGTGGATGAAGGCTGGGCAAATCATAATGATTGTTTGCATACAGGGCTGTATCTCCTTCTTTATACCCGAAGAGGACACAACTATATTACACCATTGGAAGACTAGCAAAATCATAGAATCACAGAATGGTTTGGGCTGGGAGGGAGCTTAAAGCTCACCCAGTTCCAACCCCTGCTGTGGGGAGGGACATCTTCCAGTAGACCAGGTTGCTCAAAGCCCCGCCCAACCTGGCCTTGAACACTGCCAGGGATGGGGCAGCCACAGCTTCTCTGGGCAGCCTGTGCCAAGGTCTCACCACCCTCACAGGAAAGAGCTTCATCCTAATATCTAATCTAAATCGTCCCTCTCTCAGTTTAAAGCTGTTCCCCCTTGTCCTGCACTACCTGCCCTTGTAAAAAGTCCCTCTCCATATTTCTTGTAGGCTCTGCTTCAGGTAGTGGAGGACTGTTACAAGGTTTCCCCTGAGCCTTCTCTTCTCCAGGCTGAAAAACCCCACAATATTGCACCTAAACGCATCCCTTTGCTTCCACGTTTTGTTGATATTTTGTGACAGAACACTCAGCCCATTTTACATAATGATTAAAAACTTAATATAAAAAGGCACCATGTCTTATTTTTATTCCCCATATAAATAGTACTTATCTTGAGTAATTTAGAAACCTCTTTTCAATTTGTCTGAAATGGTTCAAGGTCTAAGTCATGTTGCCCAAGTTCAGTGTCACTCTTGGCTGCATAAGTCAGTAGTAAAACAGTCCCACCCTTCCTTCTCCTCCACAACGGCTGCTCATCCCTAACCCTGTGTCATCCACTCCCTTTGTGCTGGCAGAGTTGTTGGTGCAGCTGCGAACTGAACAGGCCCAGGGAACTGATCTGGCTGGGGAAAACAAATGTTTCGGGGCCAAGCTTATTTTTAATTTGGAACAATTCCCTGATCTGGTTCATTGTGGGGCTGTCCAAATCCTTGTGCTGATCTTGTGCAGGGGCAGGACTGAGGTGGGAGAAAGGGCAAAACTTATCTTTTTGATAATGTTGTTGGCTTCAGCCAGTTTAAAGTGGTTATTTGTGGTAGACTTTGCAAACTTTCTTTTTTAAACAAGGAAAAAATACTTCTGTGTTGAACAAAACTGCAAACATGCTTGTAGAAGAACTATACTAAGCATAGGAGCAGTGCTCACTGGTGAATAACAGGCAGCTAGGAGAAAGCATGGCAGTACTGAGGAATTTAGTGAGCTGGTATGATTACTGCATATTAGAAAAGGAAACTGCTGGACACTGCTTTATGTAGTAAAACGCAAAAACCTGTTGCCCTTCTGCTGTTCATAAACCAGAAGAGGCCAAAGAATCGCAAGGATCCCACCAAAAATCATTAATTAACTCTTCAAAAGGCAGAACTGTGCTCAGCTGGCTTAAAGAAGCCGGTAGCTAGGCAGTGCATATGCCTGCATTCCCATGTTTTTTCTTTCTGGTATTCTCCAGTTCCAGAGTTTTTCTTTGTTCTTTGTTTAAGGTGTGGAAGAAACTGAACTCCAGAGAGTAAGTAAATCAGTATTTAATTAGTCATCCCAAGACAATGGGTTCTCTGCAAGTTCTCAGTCACGGCCAGCCTTGATAATAAATGTACATGTATTGTATTAGTTTCCATTTGCACCTGCAGGAGGAATTTACCTTGTAAGTTTCAAACATCCTGGCAGTCACACCAAGTGTTGAAAAAGGTTGCATACAATGCAAGAATGTTTAGACCAATTTTAAACTCCACTGTTTTCTTGCTTGACCAAAACCCCCAATTTTTTTACAAACAAGTTTGAGCATCGTTAAAAGCTTTAGTTTTAAAAGCAACCACCTGCACACTTCATACACTATTGGACAATTCACATCTGCGAACCCTCTTATAAGTAAAAACTGTACAAAAAAAAAAAAAAGGGTTAAGCACTTAAAAGTTGTGACTGATCAAAATTAGTGTTGCTGGTATAATCTTACCAGTAGTTTGGGTGCATCTTTAATTTCATGCTCATATATGTTCCTTCTTAAAGACCCCTGTTTCATTCAGTGAACAGAAGAAATAGGTCAAATAATGGAGAGTGATTTTGTTTTCTCCCCAGGTTCATGCTGCAGGTAGCCTTTATGAAAACTGTTTTTGCAATGTCTTGTTGCAAAACTGAGATTGGCTTATAGCTCATAGCTCATCTCTTGACACAAAATTCATCTTTCCTTTCCCTGCCAAATTTCATTTGTCTTCCTGAGTGGACAAGAGCACTAGACCCTCTCTCTCTCAGAAAAGGGTTCTCTAATATATTCAGCTTTGGCAAATCAATTTGTTATTCTTTACCCTGTTTTCAGAAATTCTTGAACTTTTTGCTAACATTTTCTACACATATCCTGCCTGAAGCACACAGGGAGGACAGTTAATGTTTGATGAAGTTCTGAACACATAAAATCAATGTAGTCTCAATGTAGGAAGTACTGGGAGACCTAAATTACAAGTGATGATCTCAGTATACTAATAATACAGTTAAAGGACCAAAGCATGCTGCACATAGCCAGAGATTCTGTTGGTGTAGAGGTATCAGAGAGAAGGGAAAGGACTACACAGGTTACCAGCACTTAAGAAAACTAAATGGTTTTCTAAATACCACAGTCAATGTTTCTTTAAAATGGGGAAGCACAAAAAACAAAACAAAAAAAAAGGCAAAATTAAGGCACCCATTTCCTCTTCAAACAATAAGGTATAAAGTAGCTTCCTGTGTAAGGCATTCTATCTGGATGTCTAAAAGTATCCTTTTTACAGAGAAGGATCAAACACTCATATGGACATCACCACGGAAGGTCCCCAGAAAACTGCAGATCGCAAGAGACAGCAATGCCGCCTTATTCTGAAGTGAAGTCTTATTCTAGAAGTGTACTTACAATCAATGCACAGTTGGTCCAGTTCCTGCAGTGTCCAGTCACACAGTATGTGAACCCTACAGCTTGGGAAACCCTCTTGCTACCCCACCCTGTTCATATGCCTAAGGCACCTAGAAGACAGCACTGGCAGACTGCATCACCCTGGTTGAGCAAAGCGTATGCTTGTCAGAGAGCGACCAGATGGAGGATTACAACAATTTATGGCCTTCAGTTAGACAGGCTTGCACTGTGATCTCATCAGATCTTGAACAAAACAGGTCAAGCTTGGTCAGTGTTCAGATGAGATACACTCTTGGGAAAACACAGAGACTCTAAGAAACAGTTTAGGATTCAGATTTAGGATTCAGCTGACAAAACCGCTAAGGCAGCGTCCCAATTTTAGGCTAGATTCCCAGAGGTCTCTGATCTGTCATGGAGACGGGGCACTGTACTGCTGTAACCATATTCCTCATTTTTCAGATGAGAAATAAAATTACAGTCATGCCTTGTGATTAATTAAATAAATCATTCTTGTCTTTGTTTGTGGACATGGCATTTGCAGAGGCAACATTAAATAGAGAAAAGCAGCTTGTTTGGTTTCTATGATCCTCGTACAACCTGCCTGCCCTCTCTGCAAAATCCCATTTGAAAGTTTTTCAGTATTAGGGCACCAAAAGCAAGAAATTTAAATTCCATTAAGATTGCAAACATCATGAGAACTTTCTAGCCAGACACATGCAAAATAAATTATATAATCTAGCACTTTACAAATACACTTATTTTCCTTTACATTCACATTTCCCATCCATTCACTCTTCCAGTTACCAACCTTTATCTCAACTCATTTCCCCAGATGCTGTTCTAATGTGGTTTCATCCTTATGTTGATATTAAGCTCCTTGCTTCAAATACTGTATCTTTTTCTTTGCTTGAAAAACACAGTATGCATGTAGAATTTTATATGTAACTATCATACTCCAAAAAAACATGCAAATTTTAATCTCCAAATAATTAAAGACAATGACAGTTATGCTTTTGGGGAAATACAATAGAGTGTAACTAATTAAGCTGAAATTTAGCCATGAAATGGCACCACTGGCTCAAGAGGAATGTGCTCACAAGGATTCTGGTAACTGCAAGTTGTTAGGACTCTACTCTCCTGTCTCTCCAGTGTAACACCTCCTGCGTGCTGCATGGTGCTGGATGCTGCAGAGCAAATGCTAAGGCCAAAATGAATTCATAAACCTCACATTCTTTCTATGATTGTATTGCTTAGATGTATCAGTCTATCAGTCTAAAAGAGAATTAATTTCTAGATTTTTTTTTTTAGGCTGAAAAGCATCCACATATTATATGCTTTGTTTTGACTTTTGTTTTTCTTTGCCTTATGGTCATTCATCTTTGGCAAAAGTGAATCACAGGAGCAATGCCTGCCTTATTGTTGATTTGTGGTATATAATTATGTTAAAGACAGATCACTGGTCTCCTCCTTACTACAGTGCCATTTATAACAGACAATTATCCCTGCATGCTGCAGTTGTCATGATCTAGTGATTGTAAATGTTTGTTATCAGTGCAGAGCCCCTGTATGCTGTGTGTTTCTCTTTAAAGCTAATTGGATTTTCCAGAGCTGTCTGTCATCCTGGAAGTTCTCTCTAGCGCAGCTCAGTTCTCCCTCTACACACCTGTGAGGTTCTTGTGATGTGAAGCATGTGGGGCAAAATCTGTGTGCTGCTCCCACCTACTCCAGGCAAGGACTATAGTCCAGAAAAAAGAACAGCAGCATTTCTACACTGGGCAATCTCCAGCCACTGCATTGAAAGAAGCCCTACTAATGGCAGTGACAATGTGCAAATGCCAAAAGAAAGGACAAGGGAGTTTGAATACAGTGGCATTGTCTACAAAAATGAAATGCACCAAAACTCTGTAGTTGAAGATTAGCTGAAGAAGATGCAAAGAAGTCTAAGTCTTAATGAGCTCAGTTCTTCAACATGCCACTAATTAGCTCTACAATGAATAACTGGGAACAAAATAAGGAGTGACAGACTAGGTCAGCCAGTGGTTTGCCAAGCCGTTGTCCTGTCTTTCCTACTGGGGTGGTAATTTTTGGTTGTGTCTACACTATCTTTTAATGGTAATCAGGCCTGCAACTGCATTGTGTTATACATTGTACATACACCAGAACACTGCACTTGCTCTTTGATCCTGTAAAGCATGGGCAGAGAGCTCCTCCCCAGCTGATATTTGTGCAGCTCCCGCTGGTGGGCATGCACATGCCTTCATTTTTGTTCTTTGCTAACTATCTCTCTACCTCCTGCTGTGCTAACCCAGTAAACCCCACATTTGTCTCTCCTCTGCCTCTTTCTGCAGTTTACACTGTGCCTATGCTCTATGATTATTTTTCTCCTCCATGTATTTACCTCCCTGGTCTCACTCCTAACATTTTGTTCTCTCTCTCTCTCTTCCTCCTTCCCACAGAACTCATTGTTTCAAAGGAGTATCTTATTTACCCTATTTACATTTTACCTATACTCTTGGAGTTCCCTATTCCCCTATTCGTCCACTGAAGAAGGAAAATATGACCTGTATCTATCAGTACACTGCCTGTGTGTTGAGTGTGCTGGAGACCCAAAATACCTGTTGGGGAATGTCTGTTCTACTTTGGCGAGTCTTACCAGAAGCAGATAACTATGAGAGTGCAGCATTAATGCTCCACTCCACAGTACTGGTGAGAAAAAGAAATGGCTGTAAGTAGCCTTAAGCCTGTTAGTAAACCCACTGCTCCTCAAAGCAGCAGTCTGGTCCCTTGTAGAACTTCAGCAGCATGCATGTCAAGAGGCAAAGAACATGATCCTCTGCATATTTTTCTGCAAGTTAACGATTTCTCCTTAGAGCGATACACATATATACAGCTTGGTGAAGAAAGATTTCTGGAAGCCTTGAATATTGTATCAATCCCAAGTGCCTTGCTCCTCCTTAAAATCCAACAGGCTTCTTCAGACCTCATAGGATCTGTACTGTGAGGATTCCTGGACATGTTATACATTTCTGTATCCACAGCAATTGCATAAACCCCCAATTCAGCTTAACATATGTCAGAAGCTGTCAGTCAACACTGAAAAACCACTCTGAAACACTATCAGTTCGCTCAGAAGACTGTGGTATACAGCTCCCACAGTGCCAAGCCATACAGAATCATTTTGTATTGTGTGTGTGTGCCTTTCTTTCCTTTTAAAACTCATCAGCCCAGTGGCTACCAAGAACACAAATGCTGCAGAAAGGATATTAGAAGAGCTGTGAGTTATTACGTCACCGGGGATCTGGCAAATGTTAGGTCAATGTCCTTACATTAATAAAACAGATGGCTAAGCACTAAGAAGAACCTAGACCACTCCGCTGGCACACATTATCAAGGTGTACAAGATATGGAGAAGAAAGTACCCTGCAGGTATGCAGGTGTTGCTTATGCAGGGGTGGGGCACAGCTCAGCAACAACATTTAGAAAAGGAGGCCAAGGCTTTTAAAGGGACCATGTTCCTCTTACCAGTGAAACAAAACCCATTAGTAAATAAGTCTTTCTTTTTTCCATTAAAGGGCTTACCATAAGTAGAATGCTATCATTCCATTCACATTATTAGCTTTTATTTTGTTCATGCTAAGTGCTTTAATTACCAACTACACATTTACCAAGCAGTGGGTAGTAGCTAGGAGGACTTCAGCCCTTTCATCGGGCTGGGCCAGTGGAGCGTCCATGATGTAGCTTTCCTCCCCTCCCCCCCCCCCCCCCCCCCGTTTAGATTAGTGCTGTCTTCCCCCCAGTCACTTTTTATTAATGGCCAGAGCAATTGCCAGCTTAATGCTCACCTACTGATCATGCATACAGAGGTATACATACAGTGAGCACCTTGATGACACAACTTTCTTCCTCTTTACTATAAGAAAAGTGATGTCAGCCTTCTAGCATTATCGTGTACAAAACAACTCAGTAACACACTTACCAGAAGATCTTGTGAACCCAGAGCTTTGCTTTCAGCAAAGCAGGCATGATAAAATCTTTCTTCGTTCTTCAATAATGTGACTAATAAATGTAGAAATTCCCTTCTCCTCCCTCCCTTTGCCAATATCTGTCTTATCTCTGGTTCTTCCTTATACGAAAGACATGTCTGTACTATGAACAGGCAACCTTAATTCTGGCACGAGATTCGTGGCACTTTGCAGTTTAGTGCTACAGAGCTGAAGCTTAACATCTGGCATCTACCATGTTACAAAACATGGTAACTGGAACTTCTGCTACTGACTCTCTGCTTGCTGAGTGAGATACTGTGCCTGGAGTTAGCATGCTCTATCTTGTGAAGGCAACATCAGGCTCCACTTCAGATTCCTTTCCAAAGCAGGTGCACAGCTGAAAAAACATGACAAACATTTCTGAAATGGGTTTGCCATTAAACACTGTATCCAACACATAAGGGAGACCATCCTGAAGCTTCCTGGAATTTTGGCAGCATTTCCAAGAGATCATCTGCAAATTACTAGAGATGGGTATTACATATATGCTGTAGGCAATAAATAAGAGTGATTTTAAGGGGCAGTGTATATTGACAAAGTAACACCTCTAAGAATAGAATACAATCACGAGCATAAGCAGTAGAGAGACATTAATAAAACTGAGAAGGACCTAGGGAGTATCTTTAAAGTATCTGTAATACCAAAAAAACTAGTTTAAACAACAAAGTCCAAAGAATGCAAAAAGCTACAACCATACTAAACCCACTCAGTTAACTTGCTGGTTTATTGTATCGAAAGATCACAGTAACTATACCTTAACTTGAGCACTCAGAATACCCCCAGACCCCTGGATGTGCACCCCAGCTATGTCACAGCCTCACAGCAGAGACATACCCATTCATCAGGCTCCCACTTTGGCTTTCACTACAGGTAGAGAAACAGGCATGTTAGCTTAGAAGGAACCATGGCATTCTTTGGCCAGGCCTCTGGTCTAGAAGGCTGGGAGACCAAGAGCACAATTGTTGTCCAAGGCCTCTTTACTTTAGTAACTTTTATTTACTATTTGCTCAACACTACATGACACTTTCTATCAAGGGAATATTTAAAGGTTAAGCTAACTAAAGTTGTTTCTTAAGACCGGACACTAATTCAGTGGGCATCAATGAGAATTGTTCTAATGACTTTTATAGGGTTCAGATCCTTTAGAATTGCTGAATATCTCAATTTTAGAGCTATGCTATCTTTTTTCAAGATAACCTAGAGCTTTCTCAGAGGTGAAATTTTTCATTTCAAAAAGAAGTAAATACTTTGGGTTCATGTCGTGATGACCCAAACCAAAATAACCATACTCCCTGAATTCTGAAAGATAGCAGTCTACTTGTATTAGGCCCCCAGATCTGAATTTTGCAAATGCAAGCATCTTTTTTGTTTATTTTTTTCTGAGACCATATGCTTTTCCTGTGACTTTTTCTTTTCAATTTCCAGTGCAAGTATCTACAAGGAAAAAAACAAATCCTCTTGTGTTGCCTTATATGCAAACACTGCACCTTTGTGCGTATGGAGGAAATCCTGCAGGCAAAATCAGTAATTAGCAGAAATAAAATAGCTATTTCCAAAACCAGGCATGAATACCACAATACTGTGTGTTGTGACACAAGTCATAGAATCACAGACTCATAGAATGGTTTGGGTTGGAAAGGACCTTTAAAGCTCATCTAGTTCAACCCCCCTGCCATGGGCAGGGGCACCTTCCACTAGACCAGGTTGCTCAAAGCCCTATCCAACCTGACCTTGAATACTGCCAGGGATGGGGCATCTACAACATCTACATCTACGATCTTTTCCAGTGTTTCACCATGTCTATCATAAAAAATGTCTTCTTAATATCTAATCTAAATCTACTCTTTTTCAGTTTAAAGCTATTACCTATTGTCCTATTGCTACAGGCCCTGCTAAAAAGTCTGTTCCCAGCCATGATCTTAGGCCTATACTGAGATTTTCTGGGATTCTCCAGTGAGGAATCTGGTGTTTCTGTACCATGGGTTGGAAGAGTTAGAACACATGTTACACAGACAGGTGTTTTTCTCAAGGCATAATTAATATCTATGAAATAATACCAAGGAGAACTGTGGCGTTCATACCATTCGTCGCCTACTTCAGTAGGTTACGACATTTCTTTTGCAATACTTTTCCAAACCTGAATCAATTCCTTTCCACATTAATTCCCCCTGCTCTACTCCCAGAGTCAATAAGATCATTTGCTGGGATGCTGTCCAAACGTGATAGATTCATTTGGCATTGGACAGTGTGTATGTGGGGCAATCTTTTGTAGGTATATCTAAACAACGTATTTTGTGCAGATGACAATTTGTTCCTGCTTATGCTCCAAGCTGACCTAAGGCCCTTCAGCTCATAAGCATCATGCTGAGCTGAAACTAGACAGAACTGCTGAAAGTGCCAAGCTAGGACAGATCTATAACTTTGTTGGCTGGTTCATAGCAAAAAGGCGTATGTCTACAATGCATCAAGCTGTGTTTGAAGCCTTCCCATTGAAGGCCAGCTGCTTGTTCTTTTTCAAGAACTGATCCACTAATGTTTGAAAAAAGTGGAAAGACTCCTAACTAAACATAGAGAGATGACATAAGAGGTTTTAAGACTCCTGAATGACCATCCCTAGCCGAGTATCTTTCAAAATATACTTTAAAAAAATAAAACTAATGTTCTCCTTTATGGGAAAGGCAGGTGTCCAAGCTAAATCAGGTCAGTTCATCATTAAAATAGCTTCTAAAACTGTGGTTATCCAACCCACTTCAAATTATAAAGCATTAGGCAACCGTGTTACCCTGCCATGAATGACCACTACCTAATGCCAACTGTCTATAAAGGAGCACTTTATTTTGTCCTGTTTATATAATACAGAGTACAACTAGTGGTTCTGCCAAACCTGGGGTCATAGCAGAATGGGAATTTGGTAAGGGTTTAGGGAAGATCAAAGGGAGGGAAAAAAGACATGAGCATTCAGAATTTGGCCAGTCACAAAAGCAAACTAGAACTTTTTTCTGTTGTGTTGCCCTCCTGAGCAGAAATAACAAGATGAAGGTAGAGGAGAAAATGTTTTTGCAAACTCTCATAGATGCAAGATATCATAAAGCCTTGAAATTCTGCTGTCTTGAGACTTTTTTAACCTACTGTTGCTTTTGTCTGTGAGTTAAGACTATTTCCCTTGCCCAGGAAAAGCAAATACTGGGATCTGAATGCTTTACAACTTTATGCTAGAAGAGGCCACAGATGGGGAAGCAGTTTGATCAATGTGGGAGGGATCAGCCCAAAATAACAGTAAGATATATTATACCATCAAAAAATGTCATGTCTGGAAGGAGAGTTCTGAGCATAAATTAATACTGACCTTAGCCAGAATAATTTGCTCTCTTCAACATTTGCAGCTGTGTAGTTACTATGGAGTTATCTGGCTTCATATGCTTTTTCACATCTGTCTACTAAATCAGAGATAGAAATACAAAAGTCTGGCACAAAGGGATATTATATGGATTTGTGATACTCCCTGAGGGACTTGGGGTCTTTAAACTAACACAGATATTACAATGGGACACAGGTATAGTATTCTCTTTGTGACAGGTATAATATTGGCCTACCATTGTGCCTCTTCCACTGTGCAATGGAAAAGCTTTATCTGTTTTCCTGTAGTGAGCTTTCTGAAACTTCCAAACATGGGTAAACAGAACTACAGTATATGAGACAATAAGTTTGGCATACATGTATGAAACTTCATACTTCTGGGATGAGCAAAATGGATAAACTCAATTCATATGAATTGCCTTACAGCGCCATGTGTGAGTGAAAGCAGCAGTGGGAACAGACTGGGGGAGGACAGACTCACAGTTTAGTTTGTACAGCATTTTCATCATTCTTCATAATTTTCAACATCACTAGCAGCTTTCAAAGATTAAACTGTGAAGCCTTAATAGAAATGGGCACGACAGGGTTATTTAACAGGAGTAACAACATTTTTCAGCATGTAGCATGTGAGTTAGTTAAATGAGTGGTATGTTGTATTTCCCCTGCCTGCATCCTCTCAGGTTATGTTATGGTCCAGTCTAAATGACAAGGTGATGAAATCGCATAGGTGTAACATGCCTTTATTTCAGCAGCATGCATGACACAAAATACTAAAATCCCTAAAGTATAACAGTCTTCAGTAATACAGTTCTAAATCTTCAGGTGTCAGTGGGATATTTATATGTTATTGCCCCATGCTTGCAAAATATGGGGCTTGTTCTTAAATTATGTTCTGAGCTTATATAAAAACCTCAACCAAACCAAAATGCAATAGCTTTTGCCCTCATTTTGAGCAGCTGAACTTTTAATTTATAAAAATTTTGTATTCTTTCATATCTTCATAGTACAAACAACATTTTAGGTTTAAAAAAAAAAAGTGAACTTTCAAATGGGTAATGCAAGTTGATGCAATTTTAATGTACTCAGAGATTTAAAGACACAAAGCCATAAACACATAATCAAAATCAAACATCTATGCATTCACAGACATAAACAAAAAAAGCCAACTTCAATTTATAGTCATTAGGCAAGGTGAAGAAATTCCATGTGATTTCCTCCAGAGAGCCACCACTATGACTTGTATCTTACAGCAAGCAAACAACAATTTTATACAGAATGAGAATAGAGAAGGGGATTGTAGGCACAAGCTTAACAAAAGTAGTAGTGACATATGTGAAAGGTAATAGAGATATTCCTTTCGTGGCAGAAAACTATTTTCTATTGAATTTATTTTCTGCTGGATTAGCACAATGGATAAGCTCAGACAAATGGCATCACTAGTGCAAAAGAAGGGCTGCAGCAGCAAGATCAGGTTAGACAACTAAAAAGAGTCCGGAGGAATCCAACCGCTTTGTTGAAGGAAACCAGCAAGCTGGTTTTGACTGAGGATATGCTTTCTACTAAATAGCTCTAATACCATGTGGTATTATGTCCATTATTGTCATTAGTAATGTGGTAACATGAGCCTACCTCTTGATATTTCTTTCTTCAGTGAAAACATTCTTCTCTTCTTGCTTCTTATAAGATAATGGACTTGGCCCAAAGATAGTCTGTTCCTAAAGGCATTTTATAGCATGCTAAAAATATGTGTACATAGCCAACCTGGTTTAAGGTGATGTTAAGGATGAGGTCTGCTTGTGGAATGAATGCTTGGGATTTGGGCTTACTTGGCCCACGTTTTGACAGACTTATAATAACTTCTTGCATGTCATTTGGTGACATCTGTAGCTCTGACTCTCATAAAATACATCTATAAATTACCCTGAACTCATATAATCTGTGATTCCAAGGGTTAATTTGAAAACACACGCATTAAATTAATGGAGTGGATTACTTAGAGCAAGGGAACACAGAAGTGTGATTACTGCAGAAAAAATATTACAAATCTAAAGTGAATTTAAATTTTAAAATTAATTTTCCTCATAGTTGTGGTTTTTTTTGACCCTTCTTTTTTTCCTCAAGAGCACTGAAGCTGCTCTTTTATACATATATACTGAGAGCAAATTCCAGTGTCCTGCAGGAACGGCAGGAGAAGCTCAATTTCTTTTCACATCCAAAGACAGGTATGGCAGAAAAAATAGCTCCATGTTAAAATATTATACCTGGCCAATAACACTCAATGAAACGTAGGCATTAGACAAATAACAGAGCTTTACAGATGTGCATTAAATATTGTTAAAAATATAAAAATCAGCATCAGAGGAAATAAACCAACAAAACACATAACCAGAAAAAGCTACTGGAGTTGGTCTTATTTTTGCAGTGAACTTTTCACTCAAGTGCAGTAAAGAGGTTGCAATGTGGCAAAGTGGGGGCTTTTCCCAGCCACAGATAGAAAAATAGTTATTCTAAATACTTGTAAACAAGGCCATGGCTGCTATGAGCTTCCCCTGAGCATGGTGTTAGGTGGCAGGCTTAGGGTATCACTGCTTCTGCTCACACCCCTCCACTTACTCTCTCTTTCTGACTGATGCTCACCAGGACATCCCCACAGGTTACAACCATACACACATTTCTTTCAGGGGTCTGGCTGTTATCCCATTCCTCCTCCAACATCACCACCTCATTCCTACCCTCTGCTCCCTCCTCAGTCCTGTCATGACAACCCTTTGTGTGGTAGATTATCAGGGCTATTTTTAAGGAAAACTGTGTTTGTGAACTCTGTTCTGCAGCTGATATGTGGGCTACACTCACGTTTTCAGTCCAGCTTTTCCATTTTTGGCTCTATGCTCTTTAGTCTTGTGTAATCTAAAATTCAAGCTTTTAAACATCAGGCATTACAGCCAACACTAAGACACATCCAGCAACCTCTTAATATCTACAAAGTTCTTTCAAGTAAATCCAGCATTTCTTGAGAAGTTAAATCTGGTTGTTTTGTGATGATTTGGAACTAAAAACAGACAGCCTGGGTAACTGGAACTTGAAAATGCAAAATTGAGAGCTAATCCAGTTTAGGTTTTGGCACTGGGTTGTGTTTGTCTCAGCAGTAATAACAGATATTATGTTCTAAACCAAATATCTAGCAAACAAACAGGTCAGATGTATTTCAAAAGAGAAAGTCAGTGTGGGTGATTCATTTACACGCTCCTTACCAAATCTCAGGGTGACTTTAATAGGAAATCTGGGATTGCCTGAGATGGGTAACTGGGTCAAGTTACCCTTTGGAAGAAGTCATCAAACAACATGTGAAACAGAGAAATCCACTGCCTTTCCCCTTTGAGCTTCATGCAAACATGCTCTGGAAAGTCGGTATGGCTCATTTTCTAGGACTCAACCACAGTACCAGGCCTCCAGGGATGTACTTTCACTAATACCTCAAGCAGTCAGTGCTCCTGAAAAATAAAACCCTTTCCCTCCACTCCCATACCCCACTCCTTCCTGCCCCTTTGCCACTCATCTGAAAAGCTGATCTAGGTTAAAGCTAAACAATGGTTTTGCTGCTTTGGCTCTGACGCCTGGCACAATTCAATAGCTGGCTGTGCAAACGCTGGTGCTGGCACAAGTAGCTAGGTGGTGGGGAAGCAAAACACAAGAGCCAGGTGGGACTGCACCAGGGCTAGCTCTGGGTGCAGCTGGAAGAGGCAGCAGAGCCAATTTAATAGCTTGCTGCTGCCAAAAACATCAGTCCCACACCCTCCTTCCCTTCTTCTCAACACCTGTCTGCGGCTCTGGATCCAGGTCCTTCTTCCTTGCGCAGCCCTAAAGCCCAAGTGACCTTGTCGTGAGCCAGCTCAACTCATTAACCCATGGGACAACTGTTGCAGTGTTTTAACTGCATGGGAGTTTGAATGGCTCATTGAAGGGTCAGAGGAATAGCAGAGCCAGGGCAGCAGAAGTGTAAGGAGGGCAGGGCCAGCAGCATGGAGGCAGGTTACAGGGGCGGACAGAAAAACCACCCCCTTTCAACAGCAATTGCCTGTTAGTTTGGCTCAACTGGATCTTCTAACTTCACCCTGCAGCTGTTCTGGGCAGCACTGTTGGCTTATGTCAGCTAAAAATGTTGTGAAACAACATCCTACGTCTCATTTCAGCCATGTAGGTAAGCAAGACTTCAATGAGCAATTCACATACCTACAGTTAAGAATATGCTGATACACATTTTGCATTAAAGCTGTATCTCAGGAGCCACGTATAATTTCACAGGAAGCCCCACAAAATGGCCTTCAGAGAAGTTCACTGATCTGCCTTACAAAACTGTGGACCACTGTGCCAGTGGTAATTCTCTCCTGGATGATAGCTTTAAGCACTTGTTATTGATTTAAATTTTGGACTGGTTTGTTTTGATTCAAAACATCATTACACCTACAGCTTCATTTGTGCTGAGTTACTGTCCAAGCCTTCATGTAAATTACTTCATCAGTAATGCCAGAGGTCCGTGGCTGTGGTTCCCCATGCAGGCGCCGCCAGCTGCAGGAACTCCTCCAAACTTCTGTGTTGTCCTGACCTCATGCTGCTGCACCCTGTCCCTTTCAGAGTGGCCACTCTGTGGGGCTACACTGCAAAGCGCATAACCAAACTCAGACACAATAAAAATATTCCATCTGCCCCCTTTTATGTATTATTTTTGGGGAAGGCAGTGCCTCAGGCTGTAGTTTCAGCAGTAATACTGGCTTATTGTATAGCCAAATACCATAATTTCCCCCCTGCACGCACACACAGTTTATACCTGCCCACATTTCACTTATAACAAACACCCTTTCCCTTGCGTCAGCGTGCACGTCTGAACTGGGAATGGGAATAAAGGACCCATCAAGCTGCAATGTAGTCTAGAAAAGAAAAAGAACTAAAGGCACTTAATTCCCTTCTCTGATTCACAGCAAAGGTACACAGCTAGTGTGATATGCTGGTATGACTGAGGCCATGGTTAAACAGGTATCTGTAAGCATTTGGCTTGTGGAGATCCCTGCTGTTCCTTTCACTTCCCCAGTGTCATATTCTCATCCTTAAGCTTCTTTTTGCGCTGTGCCAGAAAACAGGCAATTAGATTTCTGTGTTAAAGTCCATAAAGTCAGATAGATGTGAGAAACAGAAATGCACTACACACCTTGTTATTTATGCAGGCATTTTGTATAATGCTTGTTTTATATTTTTAAACAAGCTGAGGTTCAGAACAGACTCAGAGCTGCCCCAGTCACAAAACAATCAATGGCATCCGAGTGTGTAGTGACCTTCTTAAGATCATCCAGCCTGGAAAAGAAAAGCTACCTAGGCAAGAGTGAAGCACCCTTGGCACTACCAACAGGCACAACAGGCTACCCTGGGTGCCCCAGGCATTATTGGCTTTGGCCAGATGAGCCATATCTGAACCAGTTAAACTGGCTCCAGAAGTACCGCAGGAGCCCAAAGGCAGGTACCTGTTCATCTGACTGGGATGGATACAGAAGCTGCAAACAGTGTCAGAGGGTTCTTTCCCATTACTGTTGTCATTTTTGATTGCCAGTGTTGCTAAGCTGACAAGTACAACTGGGAAGCATGTGAGCTGTGGAGATAGTAATTCTGCTATGTCCAAATATTACACCCCAGGTGAAATCTGCACAGTGGCAGGTTCTGCACAGCACTGATCCTTCCGCAGGGAGTATGGCAGCTGGTGTACTCTGAAGATGAGTTCGCCAACAGAGTTTCGACAGTGCGTGTCAGGTGTAGGGATTGCAGTTATCTTATAAACACTGCTGGCTATGTTGCATTGGTGATAGTTTTCCTGATGATGAAATAAGGTTCCTACTCTGATAAGGAAGAGGTGGGGCACATATTAACCATATAATTTACCATCCAAGTAGCTGGGAGCAAGTCCTGGGGCATCTGTGTAATGGTTCCTTGGGTGGACCGTACTTGATTAGGAGAGACAATTTCTGCTCATTATTAAACAAACAGTAAGGATAATTTACATGTCTACACCGTTAACTGTTTCAGCAGTAGGGAGGAGATAAAGTCATAGGTCTGCTCAATTAACTGTGAGCAATGTCTCATTTTGGTGCCATGGTTAAATGATATTTGGGAGATACTCTGACTTCTGTGCCTCCCAAGAAAGAAGCTCAGTGGAACTCAAAATATATGCAAGTCAAATCAGGATGTCCAGGCAAGCAAAGTAGCATCACAGCCTGCTGCCTTTTCATAACCCATGTGAAAAGGGCTCATTTTGTGAGTGGGACTTTAAAGAGAGTGGTCAACTCATCTCTGGACTCCATTGCTTTGCTTTGTTCACCCTTCCAAAAATGTGCAATTTCTTTGTAAAAATTAAGTTACGCAAGATGGGGCCAGAGGATCCAGCAGCTACAGCTCACCATGTTGCTCACCTCGTCTCCCTGCTCTTCTCCCAGCAGTGTGATTATTCTGTCTACCTGCTGCTGTTCTCAGAGCCTGTCAGACCCGTTTCCTCAGCCAGTTCAAATCACTAATCACAGAATGATAGAATCACAGAATGGTTTTGTTTGGAAGGGACCTTAAAGCTCATCCAGTTCCAACCTCCCTGCCATAAGCAGGGACACCTTCCACTAGACCAGGTTGTTCAAAGCCCCGTCCAGCCTGGCCTTGAACATTGCCAGGGATGGGGCAGCCACAGCTTCCCTGGACAACCTGTGACAGTGTCTCACCACCCTCACAGAGAAGATCTTCCTAATCTGTAATCTGTATCTCCCATCTTCCAGTTTAAAGCCATTCCCCCTTCTCCTATCACTACATGCCCCTGGAGAATGTCCCTCTCCAGATTTCTTTAGGCCCCCTGCAGGCAATGGAAGCTGCTTCAAGTTCTCCACTGAGCCTTCTCCAGGCTGAACAAGCCCAGCTCTCTCAGCCTGTCTTCACAATAGAGGTACTCCAGCTCTCTGATTATATTTGTGTTCTCCTGTAGACTTGTTCCAACAGGTCCACATCCACCTTATGTTTCCTCCAGAGTACTGACTGCACCACACAGCTTGGTGTTGGCAAACTTGCTGAGGATGCACTCAGTCCCACTGTCCATGTTGCTGATAAAGATGTTTAACAGTGCTGGTGGCAGTACTAACCCCTGAGAAACACCATCAGACTCTGGTCTCCTCTTGGACGTCAACTCTTTGAGTTCAATCATACAGCCATTCTTGTCTACTTAGTGGCCCATCTGTCAAATCCATGCCTCTCTAGTTTAGAGACGAGGAAGTCATGTGGGACAGTACTGAATGCCTTGCCCAGGTAGATAACATAGGTCACGTTTCCATTATCCACCAGTGCTGTAACCCCATCGTAAAAGGCCACCAAATTTGTCATGATTTGCCCTTAGTGAAGCCATGTTGGCTGTTACCAAAAACCTCTTTATTTTCCATGTGCCTTAGCTTAGTTTCAAGAGAAATCTAGGAGAAAAGTGATCCAGAAAAAAAATGAGGTATCTAGTCTTTTACTGGGCAAGGGATCTGAACAGAGTTTGAGAGCATACAACATATATCAGAAGTGATTCAAAGGTGGAGGGAGAACACACAGCTGAAAGCAATGGAAGTAGTTTTCAATAATTATCTTCCTACTAAGGGGAGCCCATAAAGGTTCAAGATTCCTCCCTTTCCTTTATATCACCTGCCCCAAACTAGTCCAGTTTTGCCTTGGTGCACTAACAAAGTGGTTATTTTATTACTTCTTTGTGAGTGAACTCTAACATGGTCTAATAACAACATGGTCCGATATTGACAAGGCAAACTTCATTAGCATGCTCATGAGATTAGAGAATTGGGTTGAAGCTAGCTAACATGCTCTCAAATGTTCATCTTTTACCCAAGCCTAGACATTCACATATAAAGAGTGAGAAATTCCACAGGCTCATATACTGATTTTAGCAATAAACAGCTGATAACCCACTGAATCATGCTTTTGCATTTTCAGGTACGGTCAACAAGAAAGACAGTATTAGCAAGAGATCAATGATTGAGGGAAAAGCAATTTGTAAATTCAAAAGAAACTGTTGTCAGTAAGAGGGAAAGATTTTGAGGAATTTGCAAATATTCTAATATAGCCACTGTGGAAGAAGAGTTTAGTATCCTAAATGACACAGAGAACTATGTGGATTTCACAGAAACATTGGCATAAGGTATTCCTCCGCTCCTGCCATGGGACTGTTGTTCCCATAGCAGCCCATTGAGGGAGGTGGGACGTTTGATCTGATTTAAATAGCACAAATGCAAGTCCTGTAAAGTATTCCAAAACCCTGCATTTTTTCACTGAGCTGCCTCACAAGGGTGCAGGTGTATTTCCTAACCACTCTGTATCACAAAAAGACAACTTCGCAATCAAGACAAAGTCATCACTAATGTTGGACAGCAGGTCACAGTGGTGTGTTGCTTACATAAAAGGTTTTATGTCAAAGTACTTTAAGATGACCAAACATCATTTGTGGGGAAACAATGACCACAAAAAGTTGCTCCTTCCATCCCTAGCTATCCAGAAAGCTGTTCTACTCAGCTAGCTACTGACCAGTGGTTTCTTTACCTCCAGCTTTGCTTCTCAAAACAGTCTTCACTTGTCATTAAAAGCAAGAAGAAAAAAGGAGTCCAAAGCTTATACAACCTTCAGATAACAATCAGTTCAGCTTTGGGAAGCTTTCCAACTCCTGTTTGTTCTGGAAAAATATTGTTCACTTTTTCACTGCTTTTGTCATCTTTCTTTTTTCTGTTCCTGTTTATTCACACCTCCACTTTCTTGCCTGCCCCAACCCGGGTGTCCCAGTTTTCTAAGTGAAATGGTGCACACCTTCTGTTTTCCATGCCCCAAGTCTTTGCATGTACAAGTATATAGCAAAATATATGCAGGCTCCATCCAGGCAAAGCTGTTCAAATCCTGCTGCCTGTGCTACAGCAAGGGCCCTTTGTACCTCTAGCTGGTTCTCTGCACTCCTCAGAGCCTCATCAAAGCACTGCCTCCAGGGCCTTCCCCTCATTTCCCTAATACCTGCATCTTCTGCTTGCAAAGGCACCTCCTGAGACAACTGCCTCTTGCCCTACAGCCTTGCCTTTTGTAGCTCCATTCCACCACTGCCATGCCCAAACCGGTAAGCCTGGGCTCTGGCAGAAGAGGAAGCACCTCTGGGCCTGCAGCACCACAGCACCAGCATGGCTTACCATGGGTCAGGAGAGGGAAGAGCACAGAGGCAAAAGTGGCCGTTTCTCCCCAGTCCATTAGCACTGCTGCATGCACAGAGAGCAGCAGCTCAGCCCCAATTTCCACCCTTCTTCCACCCTGCCCATTCAGCTACTTTCAAGCCATCCTGAGGGGATTGGTAGAAATGTCACACTGTTTGCAAAACTGCTGAAAAGAAGGAAATTTGGGGGGCGGGGGGGGTTAGAAGGGGTGGGGATTTGGAGAATGAGAGAGAAAATGAGGTGGGAAAAGACAAAAGCTGAATATTCATGGCTTTCCTGCATCCTCATTGGGTGAGCCATTTCTTCCTACTCCATCAGATGTGAGCACCTGCTAGCATCACAGGCAGAGTAACAACAGAGCTTTCTGTTTATCATTTTCACATCATATTTGATGTTTGTCACCATTTTCTCTGACTCCAGACACTTGAAAGCAGTTTTTTTCCATGAGTCATGTTATGCCCCAATTTCAAATTACTATGCTACCTATTGTCATATTCTCTCCAGTCAGCTGCCTTTCCCTCTTCTCTTTTCCCACTTCTCTTTTCTCATCTCCCAGGGTATGCATATTATTTTTTCTCCCTCTTTCAAGCTTCTTCAAATATTAGGCAGATCTCCCTGGGGAGGTGCTATCCTCATCCAGCACTAGTGCAAGACTGAAGTACACATAACATCAGTATGCTGCTGGGAATATGCAGTGTTGTCCTTAGTGAGACAGTGGCCTGGCACTTAAAAGCTGTCTATGAGATTTGTATCAGTTTGTCAGAAGCCTTTTCCTCCCCTTGGCAGAAGAATATCCTCTTAAAAAGGCCACAGTCAGTATGAGGAAACCGAAATGGGATTATTACTTTCAGTTGCGAGAGTTTTGCACTAAGCTAGCAAAATAATAATTTGACCTGGGTAGGTCAAATGGAAATCATCCACCTGGAAAAGGCAATTGCTTCTGAAAACTCCAGAGAAATATTCCTTCATTTTCACATAAGATGCCAGCCACAGAACACGTCTTTGGTATAAACTCACTAAATTTAAGGGAGTCAGACCCTTATATTTCTTCACAGGTTGGAGAAGAGATGCTACCATAAGATTTGAGACTATAAAGGTGAATGTCAGGAGATGTATTAGTAATTTATCTTCCTTCCTTTTCTTTCCCATTACAGTCTAGCCCAGTTCTGTGTCAGCTGTCTTTGTGAGGCTCACAACAAAGTTCTCCCTTGGTTATATTTGTATGCTCCAGTAGAACATTAACAAAATGTCATGCTTTTCCTAAGAACACTGTTAACAGTTAATTACTCATGATAACTACTAAAGGGTTGAAGTGTTTGCTTTAGTAGGCTATGCAAAGATACATTTCAAATGCCACAGGATAAGCTGGTTGCAATGATAAGTTTGTTGTTGGTTTTGTTTTGTTTTAAACAATTCTACAGTTTGGATGCTGAGGTATTCAAGTAGGCAGAGAGGTTTAGCCTGGTGAAAATGAAAAACCTGAACAGGTCATTCCTATTTCCCCTACAAATCTATTTTTAATGCAAAGAACTATGGATATAATTCTTGTTAGAAATAATGGATATTAACTTAAAAAATGTGAGTCAAAATTAATAGTATATGCCCCTATTTTTCCATCCCTATCTGCAATATTTTTCACTCCATGACTGCCATCTGCCATTAGCATTGCAAGAAACCACAAAATTCTTTGGCATCCTGCAGAAAGTTATCCTCATAGTGCATCACTTTTCTGCTTTTACTCTGTGAGTCACCAGTCCCATCCCACAAGATATCAGTCACATTGTTATCAAGACTGTGATTAAGGCAAGCTTGGCTCTCCCTCCTGAAAAAACCCACAGCAAAATCCCCTTACTGTTATAGTTCAGAAGATATTCCCATTGTGCACTGATATTCTAAGACATTCATAGTCTATAATGATTTTGCCTGTAACAGCTATCAGACAAGCTTTAACTATTTTTTAACATGAGGCGAATTGTGCCTGCCTTCCTAAATTAATCCTCATGCATAACTTCATCAGATGTTATTCTTGTTTATAAATACAGCAACTGAAGTTGAAAGACCAAATGACTCACCCACCATTATTCATTAAATCAGTGGCAGAGCTACTGTTGGAAAGTAAGACCTTTCTGGGTCCCCAAAACATGTCCAAATGACAAATCATGACAACCTACCTGTGTGCGTTATATATGAATGATACAGCCATGCAGATGGAGGAAGTGATAATTTGACTGCAAAAGAAATGGAAGTCAACCTTTCTCCAAGAAGTTTTCAAATCGTGTAATCTTCCCGGTGATACTCATATTTCAAAGAAAATGCTGCATACCTACTTTACTGTATCATGATAAAATTAAAACAAACTGCATTTCCAAACTGCAACAGAAATATGGTGAACTCAAACCTTAATCTGTTTACCAGACTACAAACTGGTGCAATTAAAACAGATCAAAGAACTTGTCAGGTATCAGTACAGTTGACAGTAGTTTACCCTGAAGAATCTACATAGACTTGCATTTGCAATGTCCTTGATAGATGTGTCTCCAGGGCAATTAGATGCACATGGCTTTCATTTTTTGGCTACTTCCTTGCTTTCTGAACAGGCAAACTAACTGCTTCTTTGCTTCTTCTGCCACTCATTACCTAGTATAAAACCCCGAGTTTATATAAAAGAATTAACAGAGCACAAGGTAAGAAGCACGTATCTGAAAATAGACGTAGGACTTCTAGCACCAAAGAGGAGTACTGGATGATGTCTCTTTTCACACTCTGATGTGCAGTCTGACATGCCATTCCCTAGAGAGGCAGCTGGTCGTTAGAAGAGAACATTCATATTAAATCCCACTGCAAACCTCCTCTCAACAGATGGGGCTGGTGATGGCATCTCCATGCTGCTTCTTAACTAGCTTCTGAAGTGACTGCTGTTGAACAACATGCAATTGTTAGGGACTGGCTGAAAGACAAATCAGCACTCAGTCGGGAGACTATGTTGAGTGATAAATATATTGAGTGTCAAATTCATTGCAGTTCATTGCAATCAATGAATCAAATTCATTGCAAAAAGATGAGTATTAAAATTCATCTGTTTTTGCAATAGAGACCAGAAGCTAATAGGCAATAAGGACAGGGGATATTTTTAGTAAAGACACAGAAATATATTTTTTTTCTCCAGTGAAAACAAGCATTTTTAGTTTTGCTCTTCAGTTTAGTTGCAAAACCTTTGTTCTGGCATCCTGAGAGTGCCAGAGGTCATCAGGTGTGATCGATTTATTTCCTTTCTGCTTTTTTTATTATTATTTTTTGTTACACTTCTGTCAGGTATTTGGCTCCTTCTCTAAAAAAGTTCTGTTCTTTTTGGTCTATCTTTCTGAAATCTCTCCATAATAACCTCTTGGATTCCTTCTATTTCTGCTACATTTTACAGTATAATGAAGCAAGGTTTGCAGGAAGACACAATGTCTTTAATTAGAACAAATGTTAGAGATGGGAAAAACACCCAAGCTTTCAAATATAAGTCAGGACTCCTTTTTGATGTAGACAGTATTTAAACTTAGCAAAGTCTCCCAGGTGAGTATCAATGAGCTAAAGAAGGAATTAAAATACGTTTATTTATTGAGAAGACTTGAATTACTTTTCATTTGAGAAAGTTTGTATTTAAGCAAGTCTTCACAAAAGCATTAAGTAGTGTGAACTTTACCAACACTTTTTGTTCAACGGTTAATCCACACCCACATCAAAACAAAGACAAACGGCTGAGCTCTTTACATATGAGAAGGTGACTTTTCACACATAACCTTAACAGTAAACCTTTTGCTTTTTTCAAGGAAACACAAAGCTCTGAGATAATAAAGTTTCCTTAATTTACATACCTTCCAAGAAGTGGAAATTGCAAAACTACAGACAACAAACATTGGCTAATCAGTCTAGGGAGAAGGTGCAAAGGGAAAACTCAGAAATGGGTTTGTTTAAAAGCTAAACAGGCAGAAAGGACCTTGAGCTACGAATGCTTTTGTTTTGTCAATCTACCTAATGTTTTAGTGGCAAAGAAATAATACCTGAATGAATGATTCTGACTTTGTACTAGTGTGAATCGAGCAGCTTCTTAAAAGGGTCCAATACTTGGTTTCTATTTAAACAAGTCTTCCCGAAGACCTGTTTTCTCAAACAAGTCTTTATATGGGAAAAAAAGCAACTTTTGATTTTGTAGTCATCATGTGAGTAACTCCTATTAAAGTCAGCAGGGCTTTGCCCACTGTGAGGTTTTTTGAATGCGTAGCTCTCTGTCAGTATAGCTGTCAGCCGTAGAGCCTGAGGAAGCTGTCATACAGACAATATTCAAATGACTTGTGTTTTTCCCACAGTGCTGTTGAAAGGAAACCCTTTTGTTACCACAGCCTGAGAAACATTAGTCTCCTGAAACAGAAACAGAGTGAAGAAGGGTCTCCTAACCCCATAAAGACTTTGCAAGTGCAGTGTGTCCCCAGAGCTGAAGCAACACGCTACCAACGATTTTAAAATCTTTTTCACAAATACAGGTTAGAAGTGTTAAGAATTTGTGGGAAAGTTTTTCTGCAGTATAGACCACGGCTTGATGTTTATTCATACGCTGTAGTAAGCAAATGAGGAACTAAGCACTTTGTAAATGGTGCATCATTTTGACTACTTGATGCACTCTACTGACAGAACAGTTTGACGTAATTGCTGGCATACATAATTTTTTCAAATGACAATGCTCCAAACAAGCCAGGGCGTGAGCTAACAGCAGTGAAAAGTGAAAAGAAGCTGTCTACGTATTTAGCTGAATTCTAGGTTATTAAATGCTGCAGACAATTAAGATTTGTAGCTGATGTTGTCCACAACAGAAGTGCATTCCTCTACCTTCAGTATTTCCAATTCCACAGCATGTACTGGTATCTAACTTCATCTGTTGCTTTAGATGTGAAAGGAAATTTCTCTGCTATGCACTTTCCCTGCCATTTGACAACAAATGTTTTGAAATAAGCCCCAAATGTCTTCTGTGCTGCCTCTACGTGTAGTTTTGATTTAACAGGGGTAGTATCCCATGTAGCTCGTGCAGTTGCTTCTTAGTCATGTCAGGCAGTCGCTAGTGGAGTAGCTTCAACTCCATGCTACTGTGTATCTTCACGCCTAAGACAAGCAGGAGTACACATATGGTTGTCTTTCTAATGAGAAAAGTACATCATCAAGACTAACTAGCAGAAAACGATGAACAGCACTTTAAGGAAATCCAAGAAACAATAAAGTATGGACAGGAACAAAGATCTAGGGCTTTCAGCAACATCACTATTACATTGATGCCAGGATATTGGCATGGGATTAAGACGGAGAGCCTGAATTTTCAAACACCTATTTTGTTTTGGTATCTCACTGTTTGGCTATCAAATTCCCAAAAACTAGCTGCCACCACAATTAAAGAGCACCTTTTGTAGAAGCAGTCAGAAAAGCAAAGATACAGTGACAGCAAGGAGACTAATGACAACCCTAACCCTAACCCTAACCCTAACCTCAGAGCAGGAGAGCCAGTCAATACGCATTTAGTGGCTGTAGATATGCCAGCTCAGAAGAAACTACAGTGGAGTTTCAGCTGTGAGCATCCCATAATGCCACAAGCAGCAATGTGGAGCTGGTCAGGGTGCCCACAGGGAAAAGTTGTTCAAGCAAAGACAAATATACCTCTCTGTAAAAAGGAGCCTGTACAGCACAAACTATGAGCTGTTCTTAGTATATCTGTTTATACCTGGTTTCAGAATAAGAGCTCAGGATTGAAAGTGTTCTTCCGATTCCCAGAAAGAAGCACTTTCCTTTTTTGTCCTAAATCTTCCAAAGGTGTAATGCCTTATGAAACTTGTCAGCACTGCTGCGTAAAGAGGGTTCTGAAACCTTAATTTGTCTTCCATAATAGGAGAAAATCAGCTTTCCTATCCTGTAATGCTGTTTGGAACAAGAAAATCTTGTAATCGGCAATACTGTAATACCATACATAATGCAATTTTAGTTCCTTTGAATGTTTGGCTTACATTAGGTCAGCCAGGTAGTTACTAACGGTGCTGTCTGCTCCACCTGATCCAAACTGCGTCTTGTGTTACTGAGAAGAGATGTTGCTTTCAACTACCTATTAGGGAGCTTGCTGCAACCTCATGCTCTGGTTGACAGCATCGCAGACTGCCTTCCCTGCAATCCTGTGGCTTACAGCTATGTTTTTCTTTCCAGAACTAAGTTTCTAAGAACCACAAACAACCTGTTAGCTCCCAGAAAAATCTGTGGCCACTCTGCCACCTCAGTGATTTCTTGTTTTTCAATCATGCCATATTTTCAAGGTTCTCTTTGTAAGGAGAAAGATGAGAAACATTCTAAAATCTCTTTTATCTTCCAGGCCTCACAAACTGGAGAGGATAGGCGGTCACAGGCTTTGGGAAGCTACAAAATGCTAGACTCTACTTCAAGCTGACACTTTATCTTCCTACTCTGACTACTAGCAAAGGTAATAACTGTGATGATAGTTATAATGATTTTGCTGCCAGACCAAAAAAGCTTCCACAGCAGCACATCCAGATTGCAGACCAATCTAATCTAATCAATAATATATGAAAGATACCTACATGGCTAAAAGAAGCCTAAGATTGACAGCTTTCTAGAGACATGTCCCAGACTGTATTTTTAATTTCCCAAATTAGCGTGTAAGATCATGCTAAGTAGCCATTTCTCATATATACAGTAAACATGCAGTAAACTCATAGTGATATCTTGCCTTTTGGAAAGGCACTATCAGCACCCCTATATACCGCTCATAGCGTGTACATACCCTCTTTGTTAACTGCAGATCCGTTGTCTAGGTGACTCTTATGATTTGAGTACAACAGAGGAATCAATTTGATGCATACTCCAGATGAGCAGCTACTTGATAGAATTTTGATACCTCCCACTTCAACAATAATGTATCTCTCCCCTCCTTGTGGTTACTAAGGTAAATGCACAGTCTGAGAATAAGAGCTTTTTTGGTTTTACCACACTGACAGAATTCTCTTTTTAGGCTGAACCACTGTCCTTATGTCGGCTGCAATTATGTTGCAACAAGACCCCTTACAGAGAAGGTGAAGATAGGCATGTTGCATTAATACATAAGAAATTTCTCCTTTATCATGAAAAAGTTTCAGGAAGCTGAGTAGTTCTTGAACTTGTTTAGAATTGTTTATAAAATTTCTCTTTATTCTTTGTCCTAATGGAAACAAAATCATTATGATCACAGTGTCTCTGCACATGTTTTTCTCCCAACCCTGCGGCAGCTGCAGCGAGATTTGAGAAACCATAGCGGTCTCAAGGCAATTACATTCCCACAAGTTTTATGCAGAAAAGGAATGCACAAAGCACAAAGACCCTGAAAGTATCTCTCTGTATATGCCTACCAATCAGGTAAGTATTGTGGAAAGGCTGAAGCACAAAATTATTAAATATCTTGGAATCCACAGAGTCCTCCTTTGTTGACATTGTCCTGACACTTTGCCTCAGTTACGAGAAAAACAAACCTCAGTCAGATCTTGCACATTCTTGGACACTATGTCAAACAACAACAAGAGCAAACCAATGGGAAAACTAATCCCAGCATTCAGCTAAATACACCTACAGACCCAGCACATCTCATTCTCAATTAGAATTAAACTTGGCTAGGGATGCTAAAGATAACAGGAAGGGATTCTATAGTTACATTGCAAATAAAGACAGACTAGGGACAACATAGGCCGCCTCCAGAAGCTATTAGGAGAACTGTCTACCCTGGATTTGGAGAAGGCTGAGGTTCTTAATGACTTCTTTGCCTCAGTCTTCACTGGCAAATGCTCTGACCACACCACCCAAGTCTTGGAAGGCAGACGCAGAGACTGTGAGAATGAAGACCCTGGGCCCACTGTAGAAGAGGATCTGATTTGATATCATCTTAGGAACCTGAACATATACAAGTCCATGGGACCTGATGAAATCCATCTGTGGGTCCTGAAGGAGCTGGCGAATGAAGATGCTAAACCACTGTCCATCATATTTGAAAAATCATGGCAGCCAGATGAGGTTCCCGACGACTGGAAAAAGGGAAATATAACCCCCATTTTCAAGAAGGGGAAAATGGATGAGCTGGGGAACTACAGACCAGTCAGCCTTACCTCTGTGCCTGGCAAAATCTTGGAGCGGATTCTCCTGGAAGGCATGCTGAGGCACATGAGAAACAACAAGGTGCTTGGTGACAGCCAGCATGGCTTCACTAAGGGGAAATCCTGCCGGACCAATCTGGCGGCCTTCTATGATGGGGCTATGGAACTGATGGACAGGGGTAGAGCAGTTGACGTCATCTACCTGAACCTGTGCAAAGTGTTTGACACTGTCCTGCATGACATAGAATCATAGAATCATAGAATAGTTAGGGCTGGAAAGGACCTTAAGATCATCTAGTTCCAACCCCCCTGCCAGGGGCAGGGACACCTCTCACTAAACCATGCCATCCAAGGCTATGTCCAATCCAGCCTTGAGCACCGCCAGCAATGGAGCATTCACAACTTCCCTGGGCGACCCATTCCAGTGCCTCACCACCCTTACAGTAAAGAACTTCTTCCTCATATCCAATCTAAACTTCTCCTGTTTAAGTTTGAACCCATTACCCCTTGTCCTCTCACCACAGTCCCTCATGAAGAGTCCCTCCCCAGCACCCCTATAGGCCCCCTTCAGATACTGGAAGGATGCTATGAGGTCTCCACGCAGCCTTCTCTTCTCCAGGCTGAACAGCCCCAACTTTCTCAGCCTATCTTCAGTTGGAAAGACATAAATTTGATGGATGGACCACTTGGTGGATGAAGAACTGGCTAGATGGCCACACGCAAAGAGTTGTGCTCAATGGCTCAATGTCCAGCTGGAGACCAGTAACGAGTGGTGCCCCTCAGGGATCGGTGTTGGGCCCGGTCTTGTTCAACATCTTTGTCGGTGACATGGACAGTGGAATTGAGTGCTCCCTCAGCAAGTTTGCCGATGACACCAAGCTGTGTGGTTCAGTTGATATGCTGGAGGGAAGGAATGCCATCCAGAGGGACCTTGACACGCTTGTGAGGTGGGCTGATGTCAACCTGATGAAGTCTAACCATGACAAGTGCAAGGTCCTGCACCTGGGTCGGAGTAATCCCAGGCACAGCTACAGGCTGGACAGAGAAGAGATTCAGAGCAGCCCTGCAGAGAAGGACTTGGCGGCGTTGGTCAATGAGAAAATGAACATGAGCCGGCAGTGTGCGCTCGCAGCCCAGAAAGCCAACTGTATCCTGGGCTACATCAAAAGGAGCATGACCAGCAGGTCGAGGGAGGTGATCCTGCCCCTCTACTCTGCTCTCGTGAGACCTCACTTGGAGTATTGTGTGCAGTTCTGGTGTCCTCAACATCAAAAGGACATGGAACTGTTGGAACAAGTCCAGAGGAGGGCCATGAGGATGATCAGGGGACTGGAGCACCTCCCATATGGAGATAGGCTGAGAAAGTTGGGGCTATTCAGCCTGGAGAAGAGAAGGCTGCGTGGAGATCTCATAGCAGCCTTCCAGTATCTGAAGGGGGCCTATAGGGATGCTGGGGAGGGACTCTTCATGAGGGACTGTAGTGAGAGGACAAGGGGTAACGGGTTCAAACTTAAACAGGGGAAGTTTAGATTGGATATAAGGGAAGAAGTTCTTTACTGTAAGGGTGGTGAGGCATTGGAATGGGTTGCCCAGGGAAGCTGTGAATGCTCCATTGGTGGCGATGTTCAAGGCCGGGTTGGACAGAGCCTTAAGTGACATGGTTTAGTGGGAGGTGTCCATGACCATGGCAGGGGTGTTAGAACTAGATGATCTTGAAGTCCTCTCCAACCCTAACTATTCTATGATTCTATGATTCCAGCACTTGGCCTGAAAAACAGTGATTATTTTCCTAGGTTTTGACCTTGAATATTCAGGTTTATCTTACTGGGTTTCCTTTAGCCTTCGCATACCAGCTTTCTGAATTAATTTCCAAATCCAGTATGCAATGACTCTGTCTGTACTAGCGCATCATACCCTGACCTATCATCTTAATGGGGCAACACTGGTAAACTATGTAGAATGTTCTATTACACAGCTGCAAGGTTCACCTGAATTTCCAGCTTTTTTTGAATGTGATGACAAAATAGCTCAGAGGATTAATGAGCAGATATCGCTGTGTGTTTGCTTATTCTTATTGTCTTTATCCTAAGCATTTAGGACTGGCCACTGTTCTTCCAAAATGGAAGTTACACTACATGCATTAGTCTGTGTTCATGTGAGTATGAGAAGCTGTGGCTGCACCACCCCTGGCAGTGTTCAAGTCCGGGTTGGACAGGGCTTGGAGCAACCTGGTGTAGTGGAAGGTGTCCCTGTCCATAGCGGGAGGGCTGGAACTGCGTGATCTTTAAGGTCTTGTCCAACTGAAACCATTCTATGATACATATGATTCCATGATTACCCTCTAGGTCTTCATCAGCCTATACTTTTAGTGTCACTGTCCAGAGATAGTATCATAAGCCATACCTGTTGCTTTCTGCAGCTTCTGTACTGGGACATAGTCCTGCTTTTCTATTAACACTTTAAAAAAACATTCATATACTGAAATTATACAAGGTGGAAATACCTAGAGTTTTTTTAATGTGAGATAATATGTTTAGCTTTGAGCAAAGAATTATGCTCAAATTACGTTCTCAGTGTTGTTTGTGCAAGGTCACCTTTTGCTTATTGAACATGCAACCTGAAATACTTAATTGATACATGCTAGGGAAAAAGTGTCACTGTATATAATGGCGTAGATTAAGAGAGAAGCACCTTTTCATAATGTCACTGGCTTTAAATGTCCTAGCCTTTGATTGCAGCTATTTGTTGTTAGCATAAAACCTAGTTTATGTGAACAAGTAGAAGCTGTTAATCAGATGAGACAACAAAACATGGACAAAGCATGGACATCACTGCAGGGCTGCAGGGGAAAAGCAAATAGTGCAGCAATTCTGGAATGGTTTTGATGGGGGAAGCCTGGAATGACTCCTCACTGTGACATTTTTATTCCACAAAATCATTGATTTATTTTGGAAGACAGTACACATATGCACAATTACCCTGAATAACTCTGGCCAACAACGCTAAGTGGGCAAGCATGGAGAGCGATTTTCAGAGCCATATGCAGTCTTACTGTTGTCTGGGTCCCTTCAAAATCTGTGGGAAGATTGTGGTTTAAATCTCTCAAAACTCAGCACAAAAGCTCAGGTTTGTAGCTAGGGCAGTCTGAACTGTTAAAATGTTAAAATTTATCTTAGCAGCATTTTATTTCAGCTTATTTAAAAGCATGAACTCCCTTCTTAAAACCTATTAAGTTTGAAATGCAGATTAAAACCCAGAGAAAATGAACTGGAAAACTTTCCTAAATTTTCCTCTTCATATTTTGACTAGCTAAAAAATTAACTGAATTTTGATAAAGGTCAGTTAACATTTTATACTGAAAACAAAAGTTATTGTGTCTATGCATGTATGAAACAGTAAGGAGTTTCAAGATAACTTAATCTTTCTGACCATTTTTTAAAGCAGTTCTGTGAATAGGCCTAGAGCCTAGAGCAATTTTCATCTGGCGAGCCACAGAACTGCGAGAACTTGTGGAATTCAAAAAGTCCCTGGACTGCTTCCAGGGGGTCACAGAAAGATAAGATAGAAAAATAATGAAAGTTTGCTAGCCTGATAGCTGCACAGCTGTAAGAGATGTTTTCTGACTCTGCAAATAGGGAGGCTGATTTGGACCGTTATCAACAGTTAGAGAGGAGTCAGCTGTGCCTGTACGAAGTCCATGTACAGAAACATCTAGAGAAGTTTGCAAGGTCACTGTTGTCTGTTAGCCTTGAATCCTATCTGTACAGATTGAAATATCAATATTGTTGAAGAGTTTTCAAGACTACAGTTATCAGTTCCAGCTGGGACGTAAAAAATTCCTTAGTGTTTACTGCTTATTCAGGAAAATGAACATGCCAGACTTTAAGCTACTGGGTTTATACTTTATAACTTCTAACACCACATAGGCAACAAGTTTTAAAAGTCGTGGTGAAGTTAAGAGTGAAGCAGTAAAACAAACAGAAAAACACCTGTGATGAACAACATATCTGTTGTTCTAGATTTATATTCTTCTCAGAGGCCGCAGCTGTATTTATACCAGAATTTCTGCAACAAAGAAGTTTCATCTCTTTCATAAATATGGATATATATTTGTCTTCACTGGTTTTGAAAAAATGAGATAAACAGAAAAAGTAGTAGTAGACGCAAATACAACAGCTAGGCATAAACTCCTCTGCAGCTGGGTACACATTCAAAAGTACTAAGCTTTAACTGTACAATAGTTACATTTTCTCCATTACCCATGACACATAACCAAGCCCCAGCAGTAAAATCAAACATGCGATGGCCAAGCAGATATCCTGATACTTTCAGATGCACAAATGAATTTAAAAAAAAAAAAATTCAGCAAGCTCTCATAAACAAGCTAAAAATAAAATAAAACAAATAAATAGAGAGCTATCAGAAGAGTGAAGGTAGATTGTTCACAGGATTAACTGCTTAGAAAGGCTAAAATTGAGAAGCATATTAATCCTAATGTAGCTGAAACTGTCTCCTATTCAGCAAATCATTTAAAAAGCCTGAATGAGATTTACTGGAGCTAATGAGATTTAAAATGCCAAACTTTATACTCAAATTCATATTGTTCTCTGAATTTGCATCTTTGATATTGAGGGAGTTTGTTTTAAAAAGGAGAGAACAAACAGTTCATACAATCTTCATGGATGCAAATCGTGTCTGCAGCTTGCATTTCACTGAACTGAGTACATTGCAGAATAATCCAGACCTTATCTGTGTATGTATTGAAAGTGAGCTGCGGTATCAGAAACACACATTGAGAGACAGAAATAGCTGTCAAGTCATTCAGCTCTGTCATGCAGAACTTGTATATACACACATAGACATTTTCACACTGATAAACATTCCTTAAAACTGTGTTTCTGGGATAAGAAGAGACAGTCCTGTTAATACCTTGGCACTTCTGTTTCCAACCAATTTAAAAAGCCACTGGACTTCGTTTCCAGTTTCATGCAACCACAGAAATATAACAATTGCTAATAATATATTACAGTAAAATCTCTCTTGCAGCCACCTTGTGGTATTTCAGTCTCTACAGAACTTAGATACTGTTTTCAGAAAATTCCTAGCTATTTTGGTTATAAAGAAAATCACCATAATATGAAACAGTCCTCTCTATTTTAATTGTTTCCAGACTTGCCAATGCACCTACATCCTCAGTGTGTTTCTTTTTATGCAATAAACACTTCAGATCTTTATTTTATGGCAAGCATATTGTTGCTGTTTAACAATTATGTAAAAATTAACATTAATAAAAGATACTGATAACTGGGAAAAGTAACTAAGAAATTGTGTGTACTACTGCCTCAAGCCATCCTAGGCTGAGTAATGGCTCTAAATCTGAAAACTGACACTACAGTGTTAGAACTGTTATAAATTTTGTTATCCATGGACTACCTGGATAGAGTTGGAAGCCACTAAAAGAAGAGCTGGAAAGAAATGTTATTGCATCTTGTATAACTCACCAACCTCCATTTCTCCAGACTTCTTTTAACATGCGGAGCACTGGAAAAGGTAGTTCCTTTGAAGAAAACCAAAAACTTATGTACACAGCATATATATAGCATATAAGATGAAGGAACATATACTACTCTATTTAGAAGAAAAAAAACCAGACCCAAAACACAGTAGTACCTAGGCTGACAAAGTAAGTTTTACAATCATACATAACATATGCCTAAAAAGTCATTGTAATTGCTTTCATTATGTTTGCAAGATAGAGAAGCTCTGTGGAAAAATCAGTATCTAAGAGATGCAAATGAAGTACCAAAAAACCAAGAGAGACAGAAAAATGTAGTTAAAAAAAAAAGACAGCATTTCAATTCTGGGACTACATGTCAACAGCAGCCTGCAGGATGTTAAATTAGGGATTTAATAAACACAGACTTTACTGGGGGTTTAGCAAGAATATAGAGGAAGAGATGTTTATGGCCTTTAATGGCCATGGCAGCTGCCCCACATAGATGTGGAAATCCATATGGAAAAGATAGTATTTCCAACCAAAGTGTGTGGGTTTTGTGGTCTTTTTAGGACTTCATATAGCAACAGTGGTGTTTGTTAAGCAAATGCTCCCCATTACATAACCAAAGCACAGGTAAAAAGAATTCTCCCCTGTGAGGGCAGTGAGACACTGGCACAGGTTGCCCAGAGAAGCTGTGGCTGCCCCATCCCTGGAAGTGTTCAAGGCCCGGCCGGACAGGGCTTTGAGCAACCTGCTCTAGTGGAAGGTGTCCCTGCTCTCGGCAGGGGGTTGGAACTGGATGAGCTTTAAGGTCCCTTCCAAACCAAACCATTCTGTGATGCTACGATTCTATGATTCTATGCTTAGACTATCACCAAAGTAACCTTTAGGTCAAGAAATAGTTCTGATTCCCCATAGACACTACATAGGGTACAAGCAGCTGACACAGGTATTCTGAGCCATTCTGATGGGCTAAATACCTGCTTTTTAGGTGTTGTAAATGCTAAGCTAGGCCTTTGTGGCTAAATAGGCATCTCTTAATATATAACAGACTGGTAAGAAGAAGAAGAAAGAGACACTGTTAGGAAGTTTATTTAAGCATCTCTTCTGAGTGACATGTATATTCAGCAAACTCTGGCTTAACAGAAATGCTCCTTGTGTTATGAATTCCAGTTGTCTCAGTAACTAAAGTAAGCTTTTGATTTCTTCTTGAAACTGACTTCTTGCAAGATAGGTACTTTTATTATGGGATTCCTTCAAGACATATTTTTACAGTCACTTATAAGAGCTGCAGCATGCAATAAGGAATGTAGTAGCCCACATTGGTATAGTTTACTGTCTGTCCATTAACCAGGTCTGGTACAAGCAACAACAACATACTTGCTGGTTAGCTCAAATATTGTCATTTTCTCCAAGGATAATCTGCTAAAAAGTAAATGAACAAACTTCATCTGTAGCCATGTTCAAATCTCAGTAATTATCACACTTGAATGGGAAAGCAGGGAAATTGTCTGTGATGTTAAGGAGATCTGGAAAGCATGTCATAAATACAGCAGCAAACAAGCAGATTTTGAAGACAGAAATTTGACTGATATCATTGAGGGTGCCACATTTAGTAAGTAGCACTAGCACTACTTCCTTTCTCCTAACCAGTAGTCCTCAATTATAAAGAGAAAAGCACTTAGCACTCTCCTAGACCCCACTTACGTCTGTAACCTAACATAATCTGTCCTCTGATGCTAGGAAAAAAAATTAAATTGATCAGTGTTAATGTTTAAATGTCCTTATTTAATTAAAATCTAAGCTTTAAGAGACACTTTCTAGAGATAAGAAGTATTTCAGAGATACTTACTGGGCTTCACTCACAGCAGCAGCTCTGTCATTCCAGACATAACCATAAAAGTGCTGAGGCTCATGTTCTGATCGCTCCTCTGAAAGTAATGCAAATAAATAGCCACTACCATTTGGGTTCTGATGAGGTAAACTGCTTACACATAGCGGTCCGCCTCTTCTGACACTTTGGGGACTGACACAGATGGTGAGACAAAGTGCTTTAAAGTAGTAGCTTTATGCTCATGGAGTCCCTGCTTTTCAGACTCTATTTTCCCTTAAGAATAAGAATTTTTAAAATACTTGCATCTCTTCTACTTTGAAGAGTCCATCAGGAAAGCCTTTTAAAAAAGCAATTTACTGTGAAGACAGAAGGGAGGGAAATTCAGTTGTTCATATCAGAATATCACCAGCTATCATACATTTAATGTCCTGTAAGGCATAAGGCTGGAAACAAATTTCTGTCAAATTATCACAGAGCTCAAACTCAGCTGCTTAATAATATGGCCACACTGATGTAGCCGCTGAATAGAAGACCAAGATTTGGACTGGGCTTATTAACTTGTTTTTGTTATTAAACAAGCAATTCAGGATAATAGGAGCAAAAACCTGCTTATGGTCCAGCTACTTCGTATTACTTGTATCTATGCTTACAGAAGAGATAAAAGCGTACCTGTGTACATTATTCATGTACATTTATCTGTCAGCAGATACAGTTAAAAACCTCTCCATAACTACTTTCAATATTGATTAAAATAGCGTGCATGTTTTACCATAACTGGAGACAATCTTTCACGTATCCAATAAGCAATGCTTGAGAACTCACTGGTGAATTACCAGGTAAATTACTCATGTTTATTTAAAAGATGGAGCAAAATTCTGGCTACCTTAAAGTTACTTGATAAGCATCATAGAAATCTGACTTCTAAACTGTAACGGCCATGGTGCTGCAACTCTTCCTGTTACATTTACTAGACTGTATTTATGTGGCTGTGCTATAGGAGACTAATGGTTAAAGTACTCACATCCCTTTGTGGCTGAGGGAAAGCATCAGAGCTCAACACTTCACAGATTTCTGGGAAGCTAAAAAGATGCATGGTTGATGCTGCATGCCAAGAAGTGGGCAAATGGCAGCAGAAAATCATTTCAAGTCACTTCAGAATCTTTGCTGAGTCATATCAGTTTCAGTGTCTGTGTGAGCAAGTCTGTGTGGATTCCACATCACACTTGAACACTACCAGAAAGGATTTTGCCTGCCTTCAATATTTTGACAGCTAATTTATAACATCTGCCTGAAGAAATACCACAACAAACTGAAAAATGCAGCCTCAGATGGTGTGTCTGAACATCTCATATAGCCATAATTTGACAGATCTAAATCCAATTGCACAGGCACCATTACTGAAAAAGTGTTCTCTTTATAACTTGTCTGTTATATGGTGAAGCTATCATCAATGCAGACAGAACTACTACAGTATAACATTACTACTTATGCCTTCTTATTCTGTGATGCAGCAGCCGATGCATCTGTTACTCTCATCCATGCCTTGCCTATTTTAGGCCTAGTAAGTGGCTTAAGGCACCTCCTTCTAACAAGGTGGTTGGGAGGAGTAGAAACTGATTTATTTGTCAGAGGAAGCACTGAGAGGCCCTTCCACTCAGAGATATGAGTTCTGGACCCCAATTTTCCTCTCTGTTCTCTTCATTGCTTCATGACAAGAAAAGAAACCATGTCTATGAAGCACCAAGTTGGAATAACCATGCACAGTTTAACAGTTCTCACTGACAGATTTGGTATATATCTGGTCAGATGGCAGAACTGACATTCTTTTTATTTACCCTCTCTGCTTGTCTACTTGCTGAGAGCCAGAGGAGAAACAGCACTCAATAATTGCTGTAGCTTTAATTCAGACCTGAATTAAAGGCTTGGGTAGCCTAACCAAACACAGTGCAAGCAATTTCTGTACCAGTTCTTCTTTTCTGTGTTGATATATTAAATAAGCTCCAATATTGTATATTCCAATAATCTATCCATGAGTAGCTAATGTTAAAGATATACAGGCCCATGCTGATTCCTTTTTTCTGACTAAATACAGACAGAACATAAGCCTTTTTGGAAATGAATGCCATTGCTTTACTGCCATTGAGGATCTAAAACCATTCAGTTGAAGAACACAAGTGGCAGCTATATGCCATCCATAAAAAAACCAAATACAATTCTCACCTTACGTCTGCTACTAGAGGACCAGCATCACCTCAAACTTCTCTCTAGATAGCTCTCACCTGTACTCACCTTAACCAGACAAACATTTCAGAGGTTGGAGAGGGATAGGCCTTGGTTTCAATGGCGTATCAAAGCAGCCCTGAAACCCACCTTTTTGCTGCAACCCTTTCAACAAATCCCAGTTTATACAGTTTATGGCTGGACCGAACTAGCTCTGAAGAGTGTCATTACTATGACAGAGCTGTGTTAAACGTGCATTTACAAATTCAGCTCTTTAGGACTTTTTAATTCACCATGAGTTTGTCCTTTTTAAACAGTATGTAAAAAATTTATACTTGGAATATAAACCACTTTATGGGCTCATAATTTCAACTGACCTCCAAAATTAAGATTTGCCAGTAGACAAGAGCAAGTCTATCAGGGAAAAATAAACATATTCTCAAGCTCAATACTACCATTTGTACTGTCAGGGAGATTCCTAAATCCCTAGATCATAAAGACTTAGAACAATGTAGCCTAGGAGTCAGACAGTGGTAAAAAGATTTATTGAGTCATCCTATTTACTACAGCAGTGTGTTTTGTTCAGTCTAGAGGCTTCTTGCATATCCCTTAGAAGCCCATTTGAACTAATATAACTCTGAGTCAAAAAAATCACTAGCCTGTATGCTGCAGTTTATCCCATCAGTCTCTAATTTAATCATACTAATTAGCTGAACAATCATAAATATCATATTATCTTCCTGTCATCACTGTCCACATTCTCTGTGTTTATCTGCAGATGACATAAGCACTTACGTGTTCTTGCTATATGGTAAACATTGTTATGTCAAGAACCCTACTGTGATAAAGCTTCTCTTTAACAAACAGCCACCCTAAGGGAAAAACAGTGTCCACAGCTCAGTAACAAGTAACAAGCGCTCAAAGATTTTTACATCTAGCAGCTTATCATATGTCAGCAGTTCAATATTATAAAGATAAAATAAAGATTTTCAGGAGTGTATGACTAATCTGAACTATTTTTTTGATCTTCATTAACATATCAACTATGCAGTTTAACCCTGTATTTTCTATTATCTGCAGGGAAATAATAGACATTTTTTTTCCAAGCAAATATGAGAGCTAATGTGGTTACACATGGTACCGTTTTGCAACCAGGTAAAAATGATCAGTGCCTGTAAACCCTTGGGAGCACAGGCTGGAGTTGCAGCTGATCAAAGAGAAGGAAGAACAAGAGGACTCTTAAAATTTTGCTGTCATTTGAAATATTTGGAATTATGTTTAAAACCACAATTTGGTGCCACTGTTTCTACTCAACTGTATTTTAGCATATGATTTGTCTGGATACAACAGTCACAAAATTTAGTTTCAGAAATTTTGCAGGAAGACATATAACTTATATTTTTGTTTCTCTATTGACATTCAATAAACTGCTGCTGCTGAACCCATGAGAAAACTGTAATAAGGTTGTGCTTTCTAAGGACTCCCTGTATTATAAACAGGGAAATAAAGAATTGAAATAAAATGTTCAATATCACATTTTGAGGTTTTTACACAATCCAACTGGAATCCAGGTCATGGATTTAGAACATACATTTTTCTTATGACAAAGTGCATTTTGCATAATTCAGGAGAGTTTTATACAGAACCGTACTCTCAGATGGATAAAAATGTGCAAATTCCTCAAAATCAAAGGGAACTGATACCCAGGAGGGCAAAGCAGACAAAACAGCCCATCAACAACTCAACTACATGAAAGACCAGAAAGAAACTCCAAAGCCACCCACACAGCTGCCCGAGGAGCCTCTCAAAGAATGAGAGGCTCTTGTTCAGCTCATGTTGCTGCTGGAAATGTGTTTGAAGAGCTTGGCGGTACAGCTGGATTGTACGAGTGGCACAGAATGAAGAGAAAAATTAAATCAGATTGAATTATGTGCTGCAGTACACTGGCAGTGTCACATCTCAGCTAACTAGTACGTAATTTCATTTACAAAATAGTGGAACACTCCTGCATTTTTTACTTCAGAGGGGCAGCTGGCAAACATATCCACAGTATAAGCACTGACTTAGCTAGATAGCCACCTAAAAGGCAAATTAGACGTGATCTTTTTCAGAGCATCTTAAACTCTGTCTATTTCTTAAAGGTATCAAGAAAGCCTCTATTTCTGAAAAATGAATATTTAGGCCTTGAATATCAGATAGCTATAAAAAAACCCAAAACAGGTATGGTGAAGAATCAACCCCTTTGTTTCGACACCCTTCAAAAACTACCAGTACTTACTTGTAGAGTAACAGAATAACACAGCTATTATATCACTTGTTATTGCTTTCTACCTATTTGTTTTATGTAAAGCTGAGAGAAATGCCCCATCTTGCTGTCTTTCCACCTACAGATCTGAAGACATCCCTTCTCAAAATTCTTTGCTTTCCTTAGACAGAAAGAGATATTTTCAGCATATGTGTCAATAAGTATTCAAAACAACTCGCCTTAAATTTTGATCTCTACTACACCAACATAGGTCAGCTAGCTCTACTGAAAGGTGAAAAGACTTTCTGGTGAGAAAGTACTTATTCAAAGTACTTTTAAAATATATTATTTTAGACGTCTTCAAATTGCTGCAGGGAATAGAAAGGAGAATGAGGAAAAACCTAGAACACTGAAGACACTTGAGTGCAACACTTGTTAAATGCTCCACTGTTTTGTGCACTTTGTGAATCTGTAGTAAAATGAACAGGATCTTAAATACACATGGCAAAGACTGAGAACTCCTTATTCAGCCTCTGTTTAATCTTCCACAACACTTTTTGTTTAAATCTGTGAGTGACTCACTGCAGTGGCTTCAGCCAGGCTTAGCACAGACAGACTTTGTGTGTGCCCACACAAATACTGATGAGTTTATTCCCACTGTTGGCTTGTAAGATTCCCACTATCGCTACCCCAAGCTTTTTTGAGGAGAGATTATTCTTTGCATAGGTCTCTGCCAAAGTATCTCATATTCTGGTGAGGTGAATAGTCAGAGACAAGAGACTCTATACATTCATTTACATTTATGACCTAATATAGCAGATTTTTTTTGCATTAGTTCAAATGAAATATTTGTCCTGTGAATTATGCTTTTATAGGCCCCTGCATAATGCTCTTTCATTTATAGCTAAAAAGCTCTCTAGGCAGTACCTTTTATATAAAATAAATTTATGTTGCAACAATATTCTCAAAATAAGAATCTATTCACAGGCCATTGCTTATTGTTTCACACAGTTAGGAGACTTCAGTACCCAGAGAAAAAGATTCATTAGCTTTGTCCATCTGAATTAAAATCTTAAATCCTCTTTCACATGAGACTCCTCTTCCTTTTGCAAATTTCCAGCACATGACTAGCTTAAAAATACTGTATAGTACGCTGTGCACTGTAGTTGCCCTTTCTTTCCTGCAGTAATTAGACAGCATTATTGTTCAACATGTACATCTTCTGCTTAAAAATCAGGCAGGATGTGATTATCCATTAAGCATAGAAGGTCCCGCCTAGGGGATCATTACTGCGCTAAAAATGATTTAAAGTTTTAAAGAAAGGGTTCTACCCCAGCCCATTTTTCTGAGATAGACAGATTATTTTCTTCTGGTTTCATGGTTTTTAGCCAGATCAATTTTATTTCTGGCATGCTCAAATGCCACTGAGGGAGACTGTGGAAAAACACTCCTTGGGGCCGAGTACAATCCTCCCTTTTGGCACTGCCCCTGAGCTTAGGTTAGTGTAAATGATGCTGGCACCACACCTGAAGATTCTGGTGGCCTACTAGTAAGTACACCAGCAGTGGTGAAGCATAACAGGGTTTAGTTGTACTTGAAGTTTTGCAGGAGTTCAGCGGAGTGCTCTGAAACACTCTTGCATATTTAAAGGCCTAAGAGCCAAACGGTTCTAATTCCTGGCTCTTAGGCCTTTAAATATGCAAGAGTGTTTCATATATGACATACACTCTACTGAGGCACCATGGGAAGGTGCATGCAGTTCAATATTAGGATAGGGTTGAATTAATGAAATTTGACATCAAAATTGAGGTAGGAAAGAGTTGGCTATACTAGAATATCATCCTAAGAGCTTTTACATCAATTTTTATGTAAACCCTGTACATCCTTTAGTGGATTTCTACTGCAGTTAAATATACCAGAACTGTATCTGATAACAGGCTACTTCTAGCTCAAGGTCTGCCTCATGGTGAAAAGCATACTTGTGAAGTTTGTATTCAGGGAATTAATTAAAGACAGGTGTTTTCCTGAAGAAACTTGGTGGTGACAGCTCTGATTTCAAGTTACACATTTCAGGACCTTTTCTTGGTATTTATGCAGGTAGACTAAGGCTTTCTTTGTCTGTAAGGAGACTACTACTGCCTATGTGTCCCATAATGGACCTGTGGCTCTGAAGATTTTCCTGTGTTTAGATACAAGATCTCAAGTAAATAAATTCTGAATTGGTAAACCCCAATTTCTGGCCCTCCACCTTTTTAAAGAAGGCATTTGTTTCTCAAGCTTCACATAGCACTATGGTAATTTTCTCTGTGTTTACAAAGTCTCATTTTTAATCCAAGCCACTTCAGTTAACCTTTAGTTAAAATTTTTAGTTAAAAACCTTACCTTTTGGTTCCACAACCAACTTAGACTGACCTAATACTTTTGTGCACACAGCTGGAAGACTCCAGGAGTAACAAAACATGAACTTTACAATGTATAAGACAAATACATATTGCAACAATATTCTCAAAATACAAATCTACGCACATGCCATTGCTCATCGTGCATATTAAGATCTTTGAGTGTACAATGGCATGCACTAGGTCAGTCTAGACCTTAGGGCAGTAAATATGACTCATTTCTCTTCTGATTATATCATACTTTTCCCTGATATCAGACCTATTTCTACAGCAATGTGATTGACAAAGTGATTAAAATTTGGGCATCACATGAATAAGCTTAAATACTACATAATGTAACATACCTTACAAGAAGTGACAGTAAGAGAGGTATCTAGAAGTTCATCTGAGTTCTTCTGATTTGTTGTATTCTATAATACAGTATTGACTTTCAAAATGAAAGCTGAAAGATACTACTGCATGGTGATAGAAATATTTCTTCGTTCACATTCTGGTATAAATCATCAAACACCAGAGTAGAACTATGATTTAGATACCTTTCACTGCCAGCTACATTCAGTAATGATAACAAATTAATGGTAAATAACTCAGTTGCTTTCCTAGATGCTTTTGAAATAAATTGTCTTACAGATGCTTAAACCTATCCATCTATGCATTTAGCTAAACTTTTGATTAAAAGTTTCCACATTCAAGCATCCTTCAAGCTTCTGGGAAGGCTGGGGCAAGTTCATAAAACTGCTGCTAATGCTATAACCTTATATAAGCTTTGGGCTTCAGATCAGTCATGATGTCTCATCACAACAATGGGGCATAGAGAAAGAAGAAGGAAGTTGTTTCAAACACAAGTTGGGTTCACATAGTCTGAATGGCTACCAGATGGAGCTCTGAGCTGCCTGGAGATTCCACCTGGGGAGTTAGAGTTGCCCATGCACTTTGTAGCAGGATGAATAGCCTCTCTGTGTCACTACTGCTCTGAGCATGAAACCCAGCTGATCACATCTGGCAAGAGTCTTGAGATAGGCCTCTGGAGCAGACATCAGTAGGGAATCCATGGGCAGAGGGAAAGGCTGACAGTGCTTCCTAAATTGTCCAGGAGTTCCTTACTGTCTGTTTTACATGATTTACTAGTTCTTTGGGATTAGCTTCTGCAGCTAGAGACAGGAGGACAGTTTCAATAGCTGCATGAATTTTAGTGCTCTCCAGCTGAGGCTGGGGAAGGCTTCAAAAACCCTTTCTCAGTCAGAGGTCAGGAGTTACAACAAAGGGAATATGAAATGAAAAAGATGACTGAAATCTAAATATTTAAGTTTCCATTAATCAGAACATATAATATAAATACAAAAGCACCCCAGATTACTTACCTGTAATACAGGAAAATTTATCAGTAGTTATCACGTTTTGGTTTTGGTGTATCAGGTTTAGCTGTGTACCATACAGCTAAAATTACAGCTAATTTTCTAATACTTGAAACATATGTTCTCAGAGCTGGCAAATGGATGTTCACATGTAGTGAGCTTAAAAATCTGGCATAAATTTATACATGTCTAAATAAAATCAATAAAGCTTGCTTTCTGCAATTCACATATTAGTCATCTATTATAGACAATGTATCTGAAAGCACTTGAAAAACGTAGAACTTAAAGATAGTATTCACTCACAGCTTTTGTGTGTGAAACCACCTGTTCTAATCAGCTACTTCATTTAGAAATTAAATTTACTCGTGTATTATTGCACAGTTAATAAACATTAAACTATGATATTTTTTAGCTTGTAGAACTTTATGCATTGGGTTGTTTTGGTTTTATTAAGTATCACATCAGCTATTTGTTATTTTGCTGCTTAACACGTATCTTCTTGTACATTTGTATTAGTGAAGTCAGGTCAAGAAGTCTATCTTGTACAGAGAAAAGGAGACAGTAGGACTTGCAAATTCTCAGGAACCTTTGAGAGATTGTTAAGAAAATATTGTCTCAGTGATGAGTTTTAATTTTCTCATGGTGAATATCAGTGCATGATTGAGCAGCACACTATATCCTTTGTCTTCTGGCGCAGTGGATTTCACGTACGTAAGCAAGACACAACTGGTCCCACACTAGGAAAGGAGAAATCTTGTAGCACTATGTAATTGCGGCTACATAGGTAGACTCCACCTGTCAAGAGTCTTGGGAACATCAGGCCATGAGGCTTTCATGGGTTTGCTTCCCAGTGTGGAATTACTCCCATTTTGAGTGGCAGACAGGAGACCACAGACCCCCATAGAAAGCATGAGGAAATACCACTAGTTAATCCTTCACAGATTTTTTACTATTTAATGAAAATGCTGAAGTATGTATCTGCATACTTTGCAGGCTGAGCTGCTTGTAAAATTCTCACCCCCATTACACACAAAGTGTTGCTGAGTTATTTAAGAGACATGACTCCCAGAATACTGGCAACTGGGTTTATCTTGTAGCTGCTTTGCTTTGTCTGGAAAGCAGATATCATGGGAGGAGGCACAACTAGGTTATGTTTTTATGCCTTTATTAGCAGCTATTAGGAAGAAACTAACCTGTTAAATGAAAACTTGAATTTTGATGTAATGACATGATGCCAAGAATAAGAGCTCTAAAAATTAAGCTCTCATATGGTTGATTATGTAGTGAGTAGCACTACATGAACACCCAAGTTTTGTGCTCCTAGAAGCGCCATTCCTTGAACAAGATACAAAACTGGAACCCAGTGTATATGATTAAATGAAAGATGAATAGAGAAATACTGATCTGAAGAACTGCATTCCATTGAGCTGACTCTCGCTTCTCTTGTAGATCTCTCATAGTTTTGCTCTGCAGGGATAATCAGTAACTACGATTAAACCCAGAAGTAGCTGCCTTTAACATTAGCTGTGAAGACAATTCATGTGTATGTACTAATTTATACTGGGTATTATTTGCACTGAATGTGAACACAAAAGTGTCTGACTCTTGCGGTATGTCAAACCCAAATGAAAAACGAAAACACTTAAATCATACAAAAGGCTGAGGTTTTCAATCTGATTTTTGAAGTAAACCATTTACATTTACTTCAGAAACTGATTCCATCTTCTGGACCCTTACTGGAAAAATACCTGAACCCATAATCTTTACACGTGAAGCAACTTTTCTACTCTTTCAGCAATACCAGACTTCCACTGGTTTCACTTTTTATTTGGTCCGTCCTTTATTATATGCCATAAGGGGAAGCAATCTTCTAAACAAACAAGAAGAGATTCAGAGCAGCCCTGTGGAGAAGGACTTGGGGGTGTTGGTCAGTGAGAAAATGAACATGAGCTGGCAGTGTGTGCTCGCAGTCCAGAAAGCCAACTGTATCCTGGGCTACATCAAAAGGAGCGTGACCAGCAGGTCGAGGGAGGTGATCCTGCCCCTCTACTCTGCTCTCGTGAGACCTCACTTGGAGTATTGTGTGCAGTTCTGGTGTCTTCAACATAAAAAGGACATGGAACTGTTGGAACAAGTCCAAAGGAGGGCCACGAGGATGATCAGGGGACTGGAGCACCTCCCATATGAAGATAGGCTGAGAAAGTTGGGGCTGTTCAGCCTGGAGAAGAGAAGGCTGCGTGGAGACCTCATAGCAGCCTTCCAGTATCTGAAGGGGCCTTATAAGGATGCTGGGGAGGGACTCTTCATGAGGGACTGTAGTGAGAGGACAAGGGGTAATGGGTTCAAACTTAAACAGGGGAAGTTTAGATTGGATATAAGGGAAGAAATTCTTTACTGTAAGGGTGGTGAGGCACTGGAATGGGTTACCCAGGGAAGTTCTGAATGCTCCACTGCTGGCGGTGTTCAAGGCTGGGTTGGACAGAGCCTTGGGTGGCATGGTTTAGTGGGAGGTGTCCCGGCCCATGGCAGGGGAGTTGGAACTAGATGATCTTAAGGTCCTTTCCAACCCTAACTATTCTATGATTCTAAGTTACTCCAGGCTGTACGTCAGATACTTTGATGTCAGATACTCCCATCAAGGAGGCACATTCTCATTACATGGCTCTTGTAAGATACCACTTGACTCAAAAATGTTCAAATAAAGGAAAAAAAATCCCTTTCAAGGATTGCTGTAGACTAGAATTCAGCTTTGAGATATGAAACGAAGCATGGTAGCAAATGCTGAAGCAGGAGTGAAGAGTAAAAAGGCAGCCTGATCCGTGCCTCTGAAAAGCTTCTACTCCTTCACTGTTTTCTTTGCAGAAAACAGTTTTATTTCTGTTTTCCATTCATGTCACTCTTCTTGCATCTGATGTTTTTTAAGTGAAGCTAAATAAGAAAATTGATGACACAAGAGCTTTTTGTAAAAGTAAAAGCTGTGCATTTATGCAAAACATCGTCTCTTTCCAACAAAGAGGTTTTATGTGCTTTCCTTACCTGCCGTACGATGGGGAAACAAACTTGCATTCACTTTGTGCAAACTGTAATCATCTGTACTCTTGTTTTACTCTACTCTGTGCCCAATGATGCAATTAGAGAAAATTTACACTCCCTGAAGAAATAGTTTGTAGTTTAAAAAATACACATATATACATATATATTTCTGAATATTTTGCAGTCTGAGAGAGAGGAAAATTACTCGCTAGCTTGTCAGTTTAGGAGCTGATGCTTTCACTTGGTATTGCACTGCTCAGAACAAGACTGATCTGTTCTAGGATTTACAGAAATATGGCTACCCAAGCAAAGACTAAACACAAGCTCTGAGAAAAAATACTCAGACAACTGAAATTAATGCGATCAACTGAATATATTTCTCTACTTTCTATCTCATACTATGAAATGGAAATTCTTGTTTTGCTGGGTGATGTTTATCCACTAAAAATATCAACTGGCAAACTTTATAAAATATGGTATATTTATATGAAGGTTGAGAGTGAGCTGAATAATTCAGTGATTAATATCGTGATGAGGGACATAATGGCTTATTTCTACCTATAGGTGACATAATGCATTAATTTTGGAGAATTATTCAGGTCTTGAAATGGGACAGCGGAATAATCCTGATGTCTCTCAAAGGACAAGGTATGGTAGCAGCTGGGAGAAAGAGAGTTGATAGAAATAGAACTTTAAAAATGTTCATGAAATGTGTCAAGCACTGTAGGCTTCAGTTACTGAATCTAGAAGAAACATACAAATCCCCAGAATGAAAGTTTAAGATGGATGGAAGAAAGATGTGCAGTTAAACGTAAGCGAGGACGACAATGTGTCACTGCACTGCAATGAGTCCACATCAAATTTTAATAAATAAGTGAAAAACTCTATAAATGACGAGCTTCCGCTACTTCCAGTTGTTGGTAATACTGATTTTTACAGACAACCATAAGGATAGATGTCAGGGAGTCATCAAGGAGATGTGGCATCTTTAAGGCTATATCTAAACTGGGAACTTTTCTGTTAGCACAGCCCAACTGGGCAAGTCCTGGGACCAGTGCAGACCTCAGCACAAATTTGACAAGCTGTTCCAGCTGACAGCTAGAGTCACCTGGAAAGAACTTTCCACAGAGCAGCATATCTGGACCACAGATCACCCCAGCAACAAACCCGTTTCATCTTCATATGTAGAGACAGCACTGACTAATTCTGCTGTGGGACACTGACAGCCAGAATCCTATGAAGCAGACAAAGCAGGGTTAGGAGGTAACTCAGGTATTGTAAGCACATAGACATCAGAATATCAAGGTGGGGGAGCCTGAGTGGGTAAATACTACCTGAGGAGGTAAACTTATCCACATGTACAAATGAGCATTCCCATTGCAATAGCCAGGACGCATGGAGATGTCACCTAACGTGTTCAAAAGTTCAATCTGCATCATTCATATGCTAGCCTGTTTGCTTTTGCTTGCTTTTATTAATTCATTTCTCTTAAAAATCACAGTATTCTGAACAAGCTAAAAATGTAGCTTCACAGGCAAGAGTGACAATGAAGTGCCCACTAACCAGAAAAAAACTAAATTCAAGAGCAAGAATTCTGCAGGAACCCAGGAAACACCTGCAGGTTAACTTACTGGCTAGCTAAAGAAATGTAAAGCACAGCTGAGATGAAGCAGAGATGGAGAAGGTGTCTGACATGTATAAGGCCTGAGCAGCAGAGCTCCCAACTTCTCAGCCTGTCCCACCTAAGCGTAACAACATGTGGCAACATGAGGAGCAGAAACAGAAGGGAAAAAAGGTGGGAAAAGTGTAAAAGAACGGAAATCACAGGGCTTCCTTTACCGTACATGAAGACTGATGAATAAGAAGGAAATAATTTTCTTCCTAATCGTCTGTAAAATATGAAAAGGTCTTGAATCTGAAACTGCTTAGCTGCTGCTTATATAAGGGTATGTCTGTGTACATGGGGGTATATATATACATCTAGTTTTGGATTTGTAATGACAGGTTGTTTAGCTAACGGTGAGGATTACAGTGTTAGGACCATACTTGGAAAAGGAATGATTTTTACATTTCCTTTGCAATCCCTAATATTTTTTAGTTCAGAAATTTTTATGAAAATTGATTTCTTTTTATAAATACAGAGACAAAACACTGAAATGAGAAAACTTTATTCCTATTGAAACGAGAAGCTTACAGTTAGCCATAGAATCACTGCTGCCACAAATACACACTATCACCACAAGAAGGGAATCTGGTCTGCTACGTATCTCCCAGTACTGCTCTCAGCCAAACACACAAAACTGTGTAATTTTAAGCCTATGCTTAACCCTTTCCTGAATTGAGGCTTAAAATATTCCTCATATTCTTTCCAGGCTAGTACAATTATTGGATTAGACTCATGGAAAGTGAATGGCATAAGGAACCATGCATGTTCTAAGGGAGAGATTCTATCTTTTAGACTTTCTACACATGCTATATTTTTCTCTGTCCATTCCTGCTTCATTGATATTAATCAAAGCTTGTGTATTCAAGACATTTATAATACTGAATTACATTACTCAGTGGCTCTAATTATGTTATTTCTTGAATTCTAAATGGACTCTCAGCATTACTCATTTTACCAGGACTAAATAAGAATATGATTCATCATTTACAGAAAGCAAATTACATAAGTTACACAGTTTCACAACTGAGCACACTGTCTGCATTGAAGCTACAAAAAGGAATAGAAATGGAGAGGATTTTCTATCCTTAGTTTGAAATTAAACTTAGACTACTGTATCAATCATGTGAGCTCTGGCTGAAAGGACAACAGAAAATATTCATCACATGTTTTAGATGTTCCAAACTAATAATAGTCCAGACTGGTTTTCAAAGAAAGATACAGCTGTGCTAGGAAGGGTGTGAATACTAAGTACAACTGCTGCAAATAAAAGCTTTGTTTTGGTTGGGTTTTTTTTTTTTTCAGTTGGATTCCTCATGAGGAACATTTATTCCATATGTAGTACATGTAATGGCTTTGCAATGCTAATGAAAAGTGCTAGCTACAGGCAGATTGTACAGCATCAAAACTCCAGTACATTCAGCAGTGTGCTGTGGCCTACAGATGTGACTCCAGTAATAGAAAGTGAGCTCATCCTTAGTGTGGAAGATTATTCATTAGGGAGAGAATAATGTAAGTGATATGATCATTACATCACCTTTTCCTGTACATTATTCTCACTGCAGCTGACAGGGAAAACATTTCTCAGTTTTAAGTTACATTCTCTTCAAATTTTGCAGTCTAGATAAAAGTGGCATTTGAAAGTATATGTACTTTAAGTTATATTTGATAACTAAAAGAAGAGCTAATGCTGCAGTGTTGAATTACTTATTCAGTATCTCTGGTTTCTTAAAAGTTACTCCATAGTATTACATCCTAAATCTAACACTAGCTATTTTAAAAGATATTATGAATCTATATAACCACAGATTCACAGGCTTTTAATTGAAAGATAGGAAAAATCTGACTAGTATAAAGAGGTGTTCATATTAAACTCCAAAGAAAATTGCCAGAAGTTACAAACTCAGGGAAATCTATATCCAGATTACAGCAATAACACGTTTCAATGAGGATGGAGTCAATGAAGAAATATGAAAAAAGACTTCTTGGCTTTTCCTTGGTTTTTGGTAACAAAGGTTTATATTCCTATATTCAAGGATGAGAAGAAAGCCACATTCATTATGATTAGGGTGTAATTTATCATGACAAAAGGTATTTACTGATACTACAGCATAAGAGAGGGAATAATGTAAACCGGCAGCAGAAGCTCTCCCAATTTTGAGCCTGTGGAATTCGTAATTTTTGAATTATGCATATTTTGGTCTTCCTTTCCCGTATCAGACTGCTGTTCCACAATGTTTTCAGCACCTGCCATCAGAATGAGAATTATTATCAACAGGATGCAAAAGCCTTTGCCTAGACTAGATTAGTACAGACAAAACACATTTATATATCGTGGCCTAGTTTTTCATACTAAATTTCCACTAAAGGATGTTGTGAGGATGTGGAATGCTTATGTTCAGATCTTGCGTAGCATTTTTAGAACTGAATTAATTTAGCAAAAAGAAATGCCAGTTTCAAAATGTAAACAGTAGTCCTAATCTGTGTTGCAGACATTCTTTGGACAATTACTACAATCTAGTTCTTAAAATAAACCCATTTGATTCATTTAGTGTATTTTACTGACTACTGATCTGTAGAACAGACTTTTCCTTCAGTTTTGCTGCTTTCACTGGCGTACACCTTTGCATAATCACTTGCCACTGTCACTATTAAAAGAAACGTTGTCTGAATCATACACAAGTGCAACTGATCCAAGTATTTTAAGGTAATCATCACAGAATATTTATCCTGGTTTTGGCTTCTTTGCTATGGTATCTACCTCGTGCATTTGTCTTCACAAGGATATCCTGCTGTTGTGTGCACCAAGCTGGTTTATTACATGTGTTTCTACTTTCGCACTACATTGGTTTTCCTGCCTAAACATTTACCAAACAGCGCAGTATCAGTCACCATGCAGTGTAAATGCTACAACATCAATAGACAAGTATCCCAAATACAGTTAAATGAAATTCTGTAAACCTGCTCATAGATATAAAATTCCCTTTCTTCTCATTCCTATGGTTCCAAGATGTGAACAGAATAGCAAACGTTTTCTCTTTTTTAAACTCTTACCATGTGTGAGAACTATGATTAATACGTTGTCTTTAAATGTAAGATTTTCCTGATCTAAAGCATGGTGATACTCAGAGAGTCTACATTTCGTGAATGTCAGTACACTTGCAGACCGGTAGTCTCAGAAAATGGTTTGCAAGGACCAAGTCAATTCAGTTAATAAAGACAATTCAGTGCAATAAAGATAGTCTGGTTTCTTCAACTAGATCAGGTTGTCCAGAACCACATCCAGCCTGGCCTTTAATGTCTCCAGGGATGAGGCATCTACCACCTCTCTGGGCAATCAGTTGCAGTACTTTACCACCCTGATTGTAAAGAATGTCTTCCTCACATCCAGCCTGAATCTTCTCTCTCGTAGTTTAAAACCATTGTCCCTCATCCTATTGCAACAGGCTCTGATAAAAAGTCTAAAGTTGGTAAAAGTAACACATGAAATTTTACTGGTTAAAAAAAGATTGTTATGTATGGTGGCAGAAGCCTCTAGGTGCTAGTATTGTTATGTCATTAGCAGTGTGGTGCCTGACGGTTGATGTGGTATGGACAAGTTTCTTTCAAAGGAAGGGTTATGCTTTGCCAGCTTACAAACTTGTGTGGGAACACAAGGCACCTTGGAAAACTTTGTAGTGTAGATGAGGCCTGGGGAAATGAGGCTTTCTGGTTCCAAGGACACTTCTCACACTGGCAAAGCTAGCTAAGTGCTTCCAGCTCCCTTTCCTCGCTGCTGATCATTTCCACGCCTGTGCCTACACCCTGTTTGTTCTAATGTGATTCTCTGTGTAGCTGAATAACAAACCAGAACAGAGAGCTGACCCAACCTCAAAAGCACTCCTCCTGCCCTCCCCTTTTTTTCTATTTCTGAGGATATGCTGCTCAGAAGAAAACATCCACAGAACCAACACCTGGAAAACAAGGGACCAGATCCTCAACAACATTGCAGCCAAAAAAAAATTAGATACCTCATTAAATCTGGGAATCTGAGCTTATATGACTTGTTCAGAATTGTGAGAATCCAATCTTCCGATTCTACCAGGTTTCACCAGATTCTCAGGTTCTGACAGACTCTTCTCTGGCATCCTAAAACTCAGTTAATCTTCTTTTTTCATTTAGTAAATGAATGATACTTTAATCTGTTGTTTTCTAGATGCTGAATTGTCACAAATTTTATTTCAATATAATTTTAATATTTCACAAATTTAATTTCAATAGAGGTACTAAAATGCTGACTTAAGCCCTTGCTGAGGGATAAGCAAATACAACAATATACCAAATATACTTGCATTAAAGATCTAATTGAATTAACTGCCAACACAGCTTCTATACAGTCAGCTTGTCATGGCTTCCTTTGCATCCTGACTACCTCCATTTTTGATAGAGAGATTTAAAAGGTTTTCTCCCTTCCCCTAGGATTAAGGATGGTGAAGAGCACTAATTAGCCACCTGCTCCCATAGCACAGTGCTACCGCTTGTTTACCTTGCAAAGCCTGCTGCACCCCTGGGGAAAAGTCATAGTGTGGTGGGCTTTTTTCCTTTAACATTTCAAGTTCCTTCAAGAAAAGTTTAACAGTTTATGCAGTTTTTAGCATTATTAGGAGGAGAAAAAGTCCCCTTTGCTCACAGCACTACTTGTAGAAGAGAAAATAAATACTCTTTACTTTTCTCCTCGATTTAATTTCTCTTTCTCACCAAGCGATTCACATGTTTGATGTCAGCAGCATCACTTTGCTCCTTATAACACATAAAAAGGAGATATTGGAAATAAAAGTAACACTTAGCAATCACAAGAGCTCTACCCATGCTAGCATGATGCAGAATCCACTAAATAGCCAACTAAAATACAATTAAAAAATCAGAAATAAATAAAAGAAACCTCTTCACAAATCCTTTAATGCAGTGATGTTTAAGTAGTTTTTATTGTCAAATTATGTATTTGAATGAAGCACTATTTAGGACTAACAGCTGATGCAGTTATAATTTAAACTGTATTCTGATTCTTGTTTGCTATTTTTTCCTTATCATGACTAGGTAAGGATGGCAAAAAACATTCTGCTTTGCTTGTCTTTTATAAGTTGTGACTCAGTGGCAGGCAAGTACTACTTATGGGCTTGATGTAAAGCCTAGTGAAGTCAACTGGAATGTTTCCAATGACTTCATTAGACTTTGGATTGGGTCTGAAGTGCAGCAATTTACTCAACTCTGGAGCATAAATTACAGACATAAAAACCAAATTATTTGTGTGTTGCTGGATTACTGACAGCAAAATGTATGATGTCAGAAAAATAATAGGCAGAGATAGCCTGCACAAGTTTGAAACGCTAAAAATATAGCCAAAGATAGGGGAAAGCTTTGGCAAGAATAGAGACAGTCTCAGTTCCACTGCCAATGGAGGAAAGTTGAGTAATTTGACAGACAATTATGTGATTAATCTAGTAGAAGACGCTGTCTCTCTCACTCACCACTCTGAGGCCTCATCATTAGACTAGCATCTGCATGAGATGACAGCCTGCTATCACAGCAGGAAGAGCGCTGAATTCATAACAACCCATGGAAACCCTCTTGGAAATGTCAAGAATTCCAGTGGCCTAAACTCAGAGCAGAGGTGAACATTGTCAGCCAGACACATCAGCTCAGTTTGTTGCCAAAGTAAGGGTGACAGTATTGAAGAGAACTGAATGTGAATGTTACTTAAACAATGAGAAATCAAGCAATACCCACCCAAATCATAACATTTTGGTTTAGAGAAAAAGCTCCCAAATATTGTTCTTCTGAAATTTCATACTATATGCCTTGATGAGTTAGGAGTCTTAACAATGAGCTAGGTTCTGGTTTCAGTGAAAATTTACCTAATTTCTCCTTGTTAGAAAATCTCAAGATACCAGCACCTTATCCTAGCTGCCGCAGAGAAACTAACCAAAATATCTGTTACAAAGTGCTATTTGGTTGAACCAGCTCTTCTAAGGTGAGTATTTTATTTCAGCATACAATAATCCAATCACTGAAGAGTAATTCTACTTTGTAAAAAGACTGATTATTTTGGAAAAAAATTCTTATTTTTGTAATGGAGGAGCCTATCCAAGCAAAAGGCGTTGCCCTGGAATATCTGATTATGCAACAGCTACTCCAATCCACTTCTAAAAATTAATATTCAAACATTAATTTCTCCCAGATTGGAAGCATTTTTATCTTTTATAATTTTATTCAGGTCATTCTAGGTGTATATAGGTGTACATATCTCTAGCTTCACCTTATTAGCAAATCAGGAAGGATTTTTATGTAGGGAACCACTTACATAAAATAATTTGTATTTTAAGAATGTTAAAAGAAATATGAATTGGGATTTAATGCAGGTAAAACACCTTTACATCAGTAGGTAATATGACATTGTAAGCCACAGAACTTAAAGATGCACGTATTTTGTTTATAGAGATGATATGCAAAATAAAATTGCATGTTTAGAAATATATAAAGATAGAAGTTGAACTCTAAAATAATAAGGTGTGTATCTTAAGAACTTTTGTTTTATATTAATTCATATGCACAATTTATTTATACTGTAGCATTTACCGATTTAAGTAATGTTTTACTATCAGAAGCCATCTCCATCTCCCAAAAGCAAACAAACCCCACTGTGAATAAGTTAAAAAAGACAAAAAGAAAAACTTTTAGCATTCATTTCTATTCAATTTTCTCCATATTTTGGCTCACTTTGTTTTCACAAATTGTTTTCACAATTGAAACAGGAATGGACAGAGGAAACTGGACTGGCAAATGGAAAATAAGAGCCAAGGGTCTTTTTTGTTATCATTATTAAACCAATAGACCCAGTAACAAATACAGGCAAGGTACTGAACAAACAAGCCTTTCCTCACATCACACCTATGCCTTTAAAGTATGGCCATTTTTTACCACACTATCTGTCTAATAACAGAATCACCTCACAAACCTTTCCTCGCTTACTGCCTAAAGTTGTCATGGTCATCATAATACTATCCAGGCTGGAACAAAATTAAAAACAATGGGAAAGGGAAAAGTGTAAAGTGAGAAACAATTGGAATAATACTTGGAAGAAAAAAGAAATTGAGTAACTGGAAATGCTTGTCTTTTAAAAATCACTATACAAGAAAATATGCTTTATGAGATAATATTTTTCCCTTTCTTTTTATACTGGCTCCAGCAGAAATGATCATCTTTTTCTTAAACAGCATCTATTTTCTGATGGGCAAATCACAGACAAACTCATCTCACAGGCGCTGTGCACTCTTGCTTTGCTCTGGTAAAACATGGACTCAACTTTATGTATGTATGCTCCCTGTGAATTAATGTCAACAGACAATAAACTATTTGATGCAAAAAGCTTTGCTTAAACATTATTAAAAAAAATGTTGGTAGGATTCCCAGGCAGGATTTTTACAGACTTTTTTCCATAAGATGGGCAATTAGATAGTATGAAAAGTGGCTTCCAGTTCTCAAAGTTTCATTTTGTATGGGAGCCAGTATGATTTAGCAGCTAGACTAGTTTAAAAGACAAGGAGCCAGGTAACATTTTCAGGAATACTGAGCCATTCACTGAATTACCTTGGGATAATACTCACTTAACTATTATGTTCTTTAGTGAAAACATGTGTAATGCTGGGTCAAAACACAACCCAACATCCCCCCCAAAAAACCCCCAACTAACTGAGAAATAGATGCTCAAGTCTGGTTCAGTTCTCCAAAGTAAATAAATAACAAAAAGGAGCAAGACAAATATGGCATGAAAACAAGACAGTTCATTAGCAACCTTACTAAGTCAAATTGAAATGCAGCTGCAGTGAAAGCCTTCTCAACCACAATGTTTTGCATCACTGCCAGCATGCAATACATTTTGATGTCTACTCAATTATGAAATGTTCACTTTGAAACTAGAAGGCAAAATTCAGATTTCACTTATATAGCTACAACCTTACAGACTTTAGAAAAAACAGTGGAAATCCATGGAGTAGCGTCCTGTGAAGTCTAAACACACACAGATGACGACACTCAAACAGAAGACAACACTTGAAGTAAAGGAAGCAGGCACTGGCAGCGTTCAGTACTTTATGTTCTTTGTTGACACATGCTTACTCTAAAGCACTACTCATTTTTATGGTATTCCACCAAAGAGAAAACAGTTGTCATAGCCATTGTTCTAATCTGGACACTAGCTCAGACTATCTTGTGGAAAACAGCTACACTATTATCATATAAAGATGTACAGCAAATGGAAAATTAATCTGGCAGTGAAGGCACAAGAATACAGATTAGGAACCCACCCAGGTTCCATTTCCAGACATATCAGACACTTCCTGGATGATCATGTGCATATCATCTAATTTTGATGTTCTAGTTTCCTCATCCACAAAATGGATCTAGCAGCACTTGTTCTGTGTTTTGAGATGAAAACAAGGCTTTAAAAGTCTGCAGTTAAGGAGTAATTGCACATTGCTAACTATAGCAGCTGTACTCAATTCCTTTTTGGTTAATGCACCATTGAGTTAATTTGGCATATAATTGAAAACATTCTGCAGTAGAGGCAGGCACAGCTTAAATGCCCTTGTATGTCGTCATCATCAGCTGAACCAACACTATGTTATACAGAATGCACATTAATTTTGTACTTAACGTGTAGAAGCCCTGCATCTTACTGAAATGCAGCACAGCATGCGGAAAATCTATAATTTCAAACAACTTTACCTGCAGTGGATCACCAAACCTAGGAACACAATGGCATTTTCAGCAAAGCAGTATGCTATCGGTTGTACTTCTTTTCATAACCTTAATCACAACTATATACTGCAGTATTGTAATTTCACACACCAACAACAGAATTAGACCTAGTCACAGCACAGGGAGCCACAAATGGCTCACTGCAGCATACAAACAGCCTCTCATGGTATCAAGCCAACAAAACAGTGTATTTCTGTGACTTTACACAGCTGGCAGAGACAGAATAGATGAGAAAACAACCTGACAATCCCCCGCTGCTTTATTTGTGCCTTAGAGCTGTAGTACAGTGCCTGGGGACAGACTGACCTCAGATGTAGACTTTTCTCAGCCCTGTGGTCTGGAGCTGGGCCACATCCTTCATGTTTTCAGTCCAAAATACCTTTTTTTTCTTTTTTTTTTTTTTTTTCTGAGGGGTGAGGCAGAATGCATTGAGTGTACTGTGTTTCCCTTCCAAAAAAAATCAGTTTAGAAGTTATTGCTGCGCTGTTCCCTCATCTCCCACTTGGGACACGCTAGAAAAATTAAAACCAGAAATGTTCAAGCAGCTAACGCCATCTAAAGACTAAAAAACTGAACTACAATATGTGGCCATCAGCCTTATACCCATAAAGAAACGCACTGCACCTGTCACAGACTTTCACGCATTCTATTCCAGGGGACAGCACTGGCTTCAGCTGGAATGTAAAAAAAAACCTCAGCAAGATTGTCTTATAGAAAGTCCAAAAAGACAAAAGTCCATCTCTTTTTATATTACTTTTTTTTAATTTATCACTATAGCTTTATTAGTAACATGACTTAGCCTGCTTTTTTTATGAGTATTATTCCAACGCACTTGCACTTACTTTAAGCAGAGTTGATGGTAGTGTGAACTGCTGTTCCTTTCAAAACACAAGTCAAAAAATAAATATTCTGCAGCAATATTACAGATTGATATATTTGAATGATATTTTTCATAACTTTGCTGAAAGACAGGCTCCTCCAATCATGTACAGACTCCTTAAATATAAAAAAAGGTACCTGGTTTCTAGAAGATCCTGACTTTGTGCTCGATTTAAGTGTAAAGTTAAAATATGATTCTTCCCTAGTAACTCATCAGAATCTCTAAAATAAAATAACAGTAAGATCAATCAGGTTGGTTAAATTAAAATTCGATTTTAAATATGTTTGCTTTACAAAACACATACTACTGAAGTAGTATTATTAAGCAGTAAGGACTTTCTGTTCAAGCTATAAGGAAAGTTAAGCTGCTGAACAATTCATCTTGGTTTGCTGGTGTTAAACCAGTTTTTGACAAACATCTTTTCCTGCAAGCAAGGTGGCTGTATTTTCTTCTTTTCTGTTCATTCAGCTAGCTCACTTAAATGAATTATCCCAGGTGGATGAGAGTTTTTTTCCATTATTTCCATACACAAATGAAAAAGAAACAGATGGAAAGGACAGGATGACCTCTAGTAGCTCAACACACTTCAGACTGAGGGATAAAACCAGTTGAATTATCTTAGAATCCTAGAATAGTAGAATCCTAGAATAGTTAGGGTTGGAAAGGACCTTAAGATCATCTAATTCCAACCCCCCTGCCATGGGCAGGGACACCTCACACTAAATCATGTCACCCAAGGCTCTGTCCAACCCAGCCTTGAACACTGCCAGCAATGGAGCATTCACAATTTCCCTGGGCAACCCATTCCAGTGCCTCACCACCCTTACAGTAAAGAAATCTAATCTTCTCCTGTTTAAGTTTGAACCCATTACCCCTTGTCCTCTCACTACAGTCTCTCATGAAGAGTCCCTTCCCAGCATCCCTATAGGCCCCCTTCAGATACTGGAAGGCTGCTATGAGGTCTCCATGCAGCCTTCTCTTCTCCAGGCTGAACAGCCCCAACCTTCTCAGCCTGAAAAGCATACTTCTTCCTACAAGTATACTTCCATTTTTTTTTTAGCAAACCCTACTTCAGTGCAAAACATACTTAATCATCTTAAGAAGGTACAAATATATTTATAGTAATCTTATTTAAGTAAAAGGAACTATAAAGAATTTCTTTCTTATTATGTCTTTATGGTATCCATATTTATTCAAGGAGTTTGATACGAATCACAACAGCAAAAAATTATCTAGTAAAATAAGAAATTAAAGTCACCATCTTCTAAAATAGTAAAATGTATATAAAAATTAAGAATCCATATAAATGTTATGTTAAAGACTGAAATGTATGTAGATAAATCATGCCTTCTTTGTTAGCAAAAAGAAATGCTAAATTATGCATAACAACTATAATCAGCACATTTTAATGGTTACCAATCAGAGAAAAATCAGTCGTTAAGAAAAAATACAACTGTAATTCAAGATGAAAAGTGATCATTTAAATCAGTTTTCTGTTCACTGATTTGATTCATTTTCATGGTGGCTGATTTAAACCACTCCTTAATATATGCTACTGTTTACACATTCTGAGTTACAGAAAATATTTTTTCTGCTTTTGAAAGAAAACAGTGCTGCCAGATTCCCCTCTTTTTCTAGCTGAAGTCACACATTTACTTTTGTAAAAATGGGTTATGTCCCTTCGCTTCCTAACCCTAGCCACGGACTCCTCCTGTCCACCTTTTACTGATGTCAATGTACTTGCAGTCAAGCAGCCAGCCGCATCAGTTCCTTGATTCAGATAGAACAAACTTTTTGAAAACATCAGCAAATTACTTTTTATGAAGGACAGCCTGGGCACAAGAGGGAGCTAGAGTGAGTCTGTGGAAAAAAGTGGGACTTTATCCTCCGGAGCAGTCTCATGGTGGATTGACCCTGGCTGGACACCAGGTGCCCACCTGTCATTCCCTTCCTCAGCTGGACAGGGGAGAAAAAATACAACAAAAGGCTTGTGGATTGAGATAAGGACAGGGAGAGATCACTCAACAATTACCATCACGGGCAAAACAGACTCAGCTCGCAGAAATTAGTTTATTAACTAATTAGTTTCATTTATTTAACTTTACTCCTCAATCCTCTACCTCCTCCCCCACAGCAGCAGGGAAAGATGGGGGGGACGGGACAGGGAATGATGGTTGTGGTGAGTTCATCACTCGTTTTCACTGCCACTCCTTCCACAGGGGAAGACTCCTCACACTTCCTCGGCTCCAGCATGGATTCCTTCCACAGGGTGCAGCCTCTCGGGAACAGATGGCTCCAGCGTGGGTCCCCCATGGTCACAAGTCCAGCCAGCAAACCTGCTCCAACACTGGCTCCTGTCTCCATGGGGCCAAAGGTCCTTCCAGGACCCTGCTCCAGCACAGGCTTCCCAGAGGGTCATGGCCCCCTTCAGGCATCCCCCTGCTCTGTCATGGGGTCATCCCCTGGCTGCAAGTCGGTATCTGCTCCACCATGGACCTCCATGTGCTGCAGGGTCACAGCCTGCCACACCATGGCCTGCACTATGGGCTGCAGTGGAATCTGCTCTGGCGCCTGGAGCACCTCCTCCCCTCCTTCATTGACCTTGGTGCCTGCAGAGTTGTTTCTCTCACATATGCTCACTCTTTGCCTACAACTGCTCCTGCACAGTAACCTTTTCCCCCCTTCTTAAATATGTTATCCCAGAGGTGCTATCACCACTGCTGATGGGCTAAGCCTTGGCCAGCAGAGTCCATCTTGGAGCCAGCTGGCATTGGCTCTATTGGAAAACGGGGAAGCTTCTAGCAGCTACTCATAGAAGCCACCCCTATATCCTCCTCCCCTTTACCAAACATCTTGCCATGCAAGCCCAATATAAGCCTATGTTACTATGAAGAAACTGGGAAAAAGTACACTTTCAGGGTATAATGTAACTGTTCACAGATCCTACACCAATTTGAACCCAGCTACTCATGTTTTATCTTTTATTGTCATAGCATACCAGGTTGGAGGGGACCTCAAGGATCAACTGATCCAGCCTTTCTAGGCAAAGCACGATCTAGACTAGATGTCCCAGCACCCTGTCCAGCTGGCTCCTATGTGTCCAGTGTTGGGGAATCCACCACTTTTCCGAGATTATGCCAATGGCTGATTTTTCTTATTGTGAAAAATTTTCTTCTTGTGTCCAGTTAGAATACAGCTAGAGGACATTCTTTCAATGGATGTAACTCTGCCATCTTCCTTTATATCAGTTTTCTTTGGCCTCAGAGCATACTTTGACACCACACAGCACTCCGGACCACTCATCTAATTCCATAGCTATACTACAGTCCTACATTAATGCATACACACAGATTTCTCCCTGTGGTCTAACATTCTCTTCTGATCACTCAATACCTCAGGTAACAAATTTGACTTTGAATTAATTGAAGGTTTACATATATTCCTACTTTGGAGTCAAAACCTGACTGTGAAAGACATTCTAAACTCATAGACAAACCCTTCATTAATTTTTAATGTTAAGACTATCACTTTTACCCTAGTTTGTATAAACAAGTAAAAAAATGATTGTTTATACTGTCTGTTTGATCATCTGTTGACTTCTCTCTCATGCATGTTTGGAATCAATACACAAATTGTGGAGATGAACAGAAGTCTCTGTGACAAGATACTGTATGTAAAATGAAAATCAAAGTTTGAGCCAAGGAGAAAGACCCACATTACTGTCACTGTTGAACACTGAAGTTACCTGTCTTGTTTGGCCTCCTGTGCTTTAATGAGCACATATCAAGTGCCTCAGCACAAAACCACAGAGTATTTCAGAATCAGGTATGACACCTGCTACCTCTTTTTTGGTTAGCACTTTGGAATCACAGAGAGAAGACGAATGTATTACAGGGCACGTGAAAGAGTCAAGAGGGTACCAGAGCAATGTGTGGGGCACCTAGAAACAAGGAAACATGGCAGGAAGCTTGCGCTATTGTTGTGGCAGGACAGGGGTATAGGTGATGTAAAGACAGAGGACGCAAAACTGTAGGAAACCAGGGTTCAGTATTTTTACTGCTCCAACATCAGCTATGCTTAGAATGCAACTATTCACGACTTCTGAAATCTTTTAAATGGCTTTTCTTGCCTCACCTCTCAGTATTTCTTGACTACATAAACCTATGACTTCAGACCAGTATTGTCAAGATATCTGATGAAGTGTTCCTCAGAGGTAGAAGGAACAGCTTTTATCAACATGTGCTTTTTATAATTTCTGATCAATACCATCACATAATGGTTTAGGTTGGAAGGGACCTTACAGCTCATCCAGTTCCAAGCCCCTGCCATGGGCAGGGATGCCTCCCACTAGACCAGGTAGCTCTAAGCCCAGTCCAACCCGGCCTTGAACACTGCCAGGGATGGGACAGCCACAGCCACTCTGGGCAACCTGTGCCAGGGCCTCACCACTATCACAGTGAAGGACTTCTTCCTTGTATCTAATCCGAACTTCCCCTCTTTAATGCCATTCTCCCTTGTCCTATTGCTGCATGCCCTTGAAAAAAGTCCCTTTAAAAAAAAAAAAAATTTGGAAAAGAAAAATAAATTCTGAATTTGCTACACACATGCTTGCTCTTCTCACAGCCTTTCCGCTAATGACTTACAGACATTTTACATATTTCTCCATGTCTGTCACAGATTTGCTGAGGAAGGGCGGTGCGACAGGGAATGTACACTATTGCTGCAGCTGCAGGCACATCCCGAGGGCATGGTTTAACCACTTTTTTCCTTCCGGCAGAGAGGCCGGCCGACGGGACTGCCGGGTTCCCCCCTCTTCTATCCTACACCCGTTCTTCCGGGCTGTAAACCTCATTAAAACAAAATTACCTCTCAGAAAAACTCTTAAAAGTTTCGCGTTGCACGGCACACCTGGTCAGCGGGTGTGGCGGAACCCCACTATCACCGCTCCCGCCCGTGGCGGCGGTGCGCCGAACACTAGGACCTGCTCGCTAGACGGAAGGAAGACATTCCCCGGCTGTACCACTGCGTGCCCCTGCGGGTGGAGGACACCAGGCGACTGCCGCTTGTCTCGGCACCATCCAGCTCCTTAAAGTCGCCGAAAGACGAAACTCAGAGAAACAGCCCCGCTCTAAACGCCGCTCCTTCCACCCGCACCTCGCCATTTCCGCCGGCCCCTTCTTTGCCTCCCCTTGGTGCGGCAAATGGCACGACCCGCAGCAGGTGTGGCCATCGGGCCAAACCAACGGCGGGCGGGAAGAGGGGGAGCCGTGCGGGCGCGCTCCCTCCCTCCCTCGCGCGGCCGAGAGTGATGAGAGGCAGCGAGGCGGGAGGGCGAGACCGCGACTGGGCTGGGGCTGGCAGCGGCCGCATCATCGCGGAGCGACGCGAGCAGAGAGGCCGCCGCGGGAGATTGAAGTGTCTGCGCCGCCGCTGGGGCCGCTGTGAGGCGAGGAGGGGGCGGCGCCGCCGCTGCTGCTGCTGCTGCTGCTGCCACCGCAGCTGTTGCGCGGGGGGCGGAGGAGGAGAAAAAGAGGAGGGGGCCGCCCGTCCTTCCGCCGGTAAGTGCCAGTCAGCGCGTACAGGGCCCTCTGCAGCCTCTCAGGCGGCGAGCGCGGCCTCGGCGGCCTCTCCCGTGCCTGAGGAGGGCCGCCCTGCCCGGCTGCCTATGCTCGGCCTGTGCTGAGTCGCCTATGCCGGGCTTGCAGGCTGGGACGAGGGTTCTGTTGAACCAGAGCGGGAAAGGGCGGGCGTGGAGCGGGACGAAAGCTGGTCTCCTTCGGCCAAGGTTGCAGTTGGGTGAGGAGAGGCTGTCCCCACCCGGCTGTGTTTCCCCCCGCCTTGGCTGGCCAGGTGTTGGCACAGGCAGGCCGTAGACTGAATCACCAAAATAATCTTGGTTTAAACATCGAGTTTGTGGGTTTGTTTTTTTTCTTTCTTTCTTTCTTTTTGGCTTGAGTCAGCTTCCTGGCCTGATTCAGTGTATGTGCAGCAGAAGCGCTTGTGTGGGCAATAGAGGTTAGTGGGGAGGAAGAACTAGTATTTGGAGCTGTGGTAGAGATGCTGGTTGAAACTGTTAGTAAAGGTACTTGCTAATTAGAACATCTCTAACAGTACATGAGTTACAATTTGGCCATTCTTATCTTGATGGAGCACTTATTACAGCGTTGAGTGATTGCAGATGTCTTTTGGTGGGTGTGTTTCTTATGTCTAGGAAACTCTGTGTACAGGCTAGATCTCTTCAATGAGACCTTCCCTGGTTTAGAAACAGACTCCTTCTTGCAGTATCTGAGGGGAAAAAAAGATAAATCTGTGGGTTACCATTGTTTGATTGACTTCAGGATTTGGCTGCAAAAGAGCAGGTGTTTAGGAAACTGACAAGTGTGTGACTTTATTAGTTTTCTCAATGTATTCACTTGTCAGAAGTACATTCAAGTTCGGTCGGATACCGTATGACCTTGTGTGTATGTACAGGCATTCTGGAGTCTAACAGATCTGGTGAAAAGCATTTGCCCTTCACCTAACCAGTCTTTAGAATCACAATGAGAAAAAGGCCCAAATGTGAGGGAAGATGGACTTGTGAACATGTTAGAGGATAGTTCTGTCTCTAGCTGTGATAAATAGGGTGAGTAAAAATGGAATATTCTTAAGAAACTCTGTAACTGGACACTAGTTTGGTAGAGTCTCAAGAACGTACTGCCAAATCACTTGTAGCTACAGACAAAGCACCTCTCCCATGCAAGATGTACTAGTCTGAGTTCCTGAAGCGAGTATGGTTATCTGAGTCAGAAGCAGCAACTGTTTATAGTTCAGTCTTGTTAGATGACCTTTCCCCATCTTCTAGTGAGAAGCCTGAGATTTCACTCCAGCACCTCACTGGTATTTTTACCTCATGTTCCTTGTCTTAACTGTCTGCATGCTGCCTTACCAGCTTCATGTGTCTTGGAGGTTCAGATGCTGTTAGGGCTTTACATTCACTTCTTTCAGTTTCTATTCTCCATGTCTGCAGAGAACCCTGGAGGTGGGCTTTTGTTTTCAGTAGACTAACTCCTCTCTGGAGACCCTGGGCTTCTGTTGGGGACAAGGGGTTTGATACTGCTTGTGCAGAGCTGATCAAGCACTAGACTTAGCCAGGCTTGTAACTTCAGCTTATTTGATCTGCTGTTGTTACACACAAATCATAGCGCAAGACACTGCTCTCCCTGTTCTTGCTGCTGCTGGCTGAAAATAAAAATCAGAAGTTTAAGTTGTTCTTTCTGTTGCCTCTAAATTTGTTCATTTAAGCTAAAAAGTAACTGGCAGCATTTTATCACTAGCGCTACAAGGAGCTTTATAGCTCTTTCTCCTAGGAAAGTTGCCCCACCACAGTAAAAAAAAAGGAAAGCATTACAAGTTTGGGAAACTTCTTTTCTTGACATTTCCTGTGCACCTAAATGTTGTCCAGCCTGTTTACAGTGCCAAACAAAAGCTAAGTCATGCAATTCTAATAATAAAAATGTGCGCTGCTTCTTACCACTAAGAGTGGTATACAGAAGAAAGTAGTGTATTAAAAGTAAATGACTATGGCTTTTTTTCTAATCTCTCATTTTCTATCCCAGTTTTATCTTCTTTTCTACAAGTGGATGGAGTTAAGTAATCTTACAGTCTAATGTGTTAAGGAAAACAAAGCAAAAAAAAAACATAGCCAAATTAAACCCGCACCTATCTGTGGACTAGCTTTTATAACCAAACTATGTTTGGTTTGGTTATAAAGCTAAGAAGCTCCCGCAGGCTGACATGAGCCCTGTTCCCCGCTCCCGCCCTGCCGTGGGAGGATCCCGCCGCTCCCTCCTCCGGGACTACCGCTCCCAGAAGCGCCCGGGCTGAAAGTGAAAATAAACGCCCGGTTACGCTTCTCTTTTTTCCCTTTCCCCGTCCCCGGCGGCGGTAGCACATGTCCTTTCTCTTTTGTTTTCCGCCCGGCAGGCCGGCTGCGCGCCCGGGCCGGGACTCGCCGCCCTGAGCGGGGAGAAGCGGGACCGCGATCCCGCCGGAGCGGTGCCTGGGAGCTGCTCCCCGGCCCTCCGGAGGAGCATAGAAGCCGCGGGGTTTATGGAGCTGGAAGTCCAGGCTGCGAAGTAAAACTTGGCTCTTTCTCCCCGCGATTCCCACATGCAAGTTGATAACGTGAGACCGGCTGCTTTTCTTATCGCTGCTGCTACCTCGAGTGCGGGGGGCCCGTGCTCTGCCCCCCAGCCGCTGCTGTTTCCTTTACCCGGCCGCAGAGCTGCTCGGTGGGTTTCCCTTGCCATGTGGGGCTAGGAGGGGTGCAGCCATTCTCCACAGGGTGAAGCGGTAAACATGGAGGCGGCGTGCAGAGCCGACAGCGGGGAGCAGAGCCATCAAGGCGGCGGCGTGGACAGCCCCGGGGACACTTCTATGGACTGCTACCTGCGATCTCAGGGCTTGTACAGAAAGAGAGTTGCCAAGGATGGATCTTGTCTTTTCAGGGCTGTGGCCGAGCAGGTAACTACCTACCTAAACAAAGCTACCTCTCATGAAAGCATGAGAAGTAGATTTCATTAGTGGGTGATAATCAGTGTTAAAATGTTGACAAGTATAGGTTAAGGTTACACAGTGCCAGGGGGTGTGGGGGAATAATTTCTCTCTTGCGACTAGAGGGAAGTTCTGTGTGTGCAGCCGTTTTCTGTCGTCAAGAAATTGTTACCTGTTTTGACCTTACACTGCCTCCTCGGAGCTTTTTTCAATGTAAGATTTCAACATTTGGATGCAACTGCTTCCACATGAGACTTCAGGAAACGGAATTTGGCTTAACGAGCTGAAAAGCTTTGCTCTTGGATTTGTTAATTAGTTTATTATAAAATTAGAGAAAGTAATTTATTTTGAATTCCCTTCCCCCATTTCAGTGTTACTGTTAAAGGAAAAAAGTGACAGCGTCATCTTGTCTTAAACACAAACAAACAGCAGTGGGAGCTCTGGTGCTTCTGATTCTGGGAGCCCAGATCCCTGTGCTAATTATACACAGTTCACTTTTTTCATTTTTTTCACATTACTTTCCCCTCTCAATTTCTGCGTTCAGGAAGCAAATGCTATAGATCTGAAGTGAGGGGTGTTATTTTTTTATTTCAGGGGAATGTTGAATGTACATTGATGCTCTGGTGTTTTTAATTAACATATATATATCTCTCTAAGGTTTTGCCCACACTACAGGGTATATAGAACTTTTTTCAACTATAAACTTAACATCACATTTGTATTTTATTGAAGGGAAGGCCTTTAATTTAGAGTTATTAGGTGTTTATCCACAAACTTGGCCTAATCTCTGTACTCTTCATGCAGGAAAAACTGCACTGGTCTAAGTTTGACGGAGTTTTAAATTAAGGGTAGCATGTAAGGGTTGCAAGAGAGGCTGAAGCTTGCATTAGCTGGAATTTCCTTGCCTGGTAGTGAGGGCGCAGAAAAAGTGATGTTGGAGATGACTGATGAAAGTAATGTTTTTTTTCCAGTAGAAGTTTTAACAGGAGGTAAAATGCAGGTGTCATATTTGGATCTGGATTCCTGCTTTCCAAATCAGTGTTTGGGCAACAGACATACACCTCTTAAAGTCAAGAAAAAGTAATCCTGCAGTCTCTTGGATTTGGATGGATTTCATTTGAACAAGTGCATGTTGGTAGTCGATTTCCTCATTCACTCCTGCAGTAACTTCTTCAGTTAATCAAAGTCCTTTACAAAGGAGTCGATTAAAGGATGACAACAAATGCTATTAATTTTGCTCGGTAAATCATTGTAAAATTGAATATCTGAATTTAGTAAATCTGCAGTTACTTAATTTTTTATTAAGTAACTGAGGTTTCACCTGCATAAAGATGTTGTTACTGAATGAGTGTGTATTTAAATATTCTTAAAATTATAATATTTCCAAGCCTGTAATTAAACAGCAGTCATTAATTATTTGTGACCTGTCATTAAAACTCCTAAGAACCAGTGTCACTTTCTTCTCTTTTTCCCTTTGTAGGTGTTACACTCTCAGTCTCGGCATATTGATGTTAGGATGGCTTGTGTAGACTATCTTCGGAAAAATAGGGAGAAATTTGAAGCAGTAAGTATTTTTGTTTTATTTGTGAGCAATTAAAAAGAAGTTGCTTTATTCCTTCCACTTTTCTAAAACGCATTCTGCTGTTTGTGATAGTAGTCATCACAGCTATATGCCAGTTGATGCTTTTTAAAGTGAGTGCTCTTTAAAATAATTGGCACATGTCTATAGTAACTAATTTTCATAAGCCTGCAGAAGGACTTGTGTGCTGCTTGAGCTGGAGTCATGTGGGGTGGGAAGAGTTTTTAATGCTCGTTAAAGAACAAAACAAACTTAAAATTAAACTGTAATAGTCTGTAATGGAGCTACCAAAATCTGGGTTTTATTTTAGTTTAATGCCTATTTTAAGAAAGGTCATAAAATGTTCTTATTGCGCTATTTAATTGCTTTTACAATATATGAGGGATTGACTGGTGAGAAGAGTGAAATTTCTTTCAGGGTCTACAATTTATTATGCATTACCACTGTGGTGTTTTTCTAAACATGCATAAATTCTTCATCAACCATGGAATGAAATATTTTGATATTGAGCTATATTTGGCCAATGCCATCAGTGTTAACATTATAAAATCCTATTTTCCATTCCTTTTAAAAGAAAAATAATAAACAGTGGTGTTCCTGTTTGTTTGTGTTTGTTTTAGTGTATATCTTGTTTAACAAACTTCAAGGATAGCCAAAACAGGAGTATTTGTAAGCATTTGTTCCTAGAGGGTTATTATTCAGCTCTTGTTTTCTGTTCCAAATTTATTTAGACCTAAAATAAAAAGGCTGGTTTAGGTGCTCACTAGCACTTGAAGGGAAGAGAAGGAAAGTAGGAATAAGTGTGTGTGTGTTCTGTAGCTTCAAAGTGCCCTATGCTCAAATGCGACTGGTCACTGTTAGTGTGGAAGTTGTCAAGAATAGGTGACATGAAGTACAGTGAATCTCCCTGAGAGAATGCAGCTCTGACTTGACTATTTCCATTTGGCAGGACTGTTTGTTTCCTGTCCGTCTGAGGACTTAACCAACTCTTAGATCTCTCTTCTTACTTATTTTTTCACTGCTGACTTTTTAATCCCTTTCTTACTAGAATTACTCCACTTACTCCAATATCTAGTTTTTTGGAAATACCCTGAACATTCCTGACTCTTAAGTATGTGGTGTTTCCTCTCTTTGCTGTTCTTCTGAAAAGTCTTTTTTTTTTTTTTTTTTTTTTTTTTTTTTAAGTTTTTTGTCAGGTTTCAGAATAGGTGTTTCATGTACAAGCTTGAAGTGTTTCATATTTGTTCTCATTTCCTAGTGTTCCTAGTCCCTCGGATATCTCACTTCACCTCTGCTGATCTCCTTTGCTCCCCGTATCTCTTACTACTAGCCTGTAAGATAGCACTGTTAACGTAACTCTCTTAAGACAAAAAAACCCAAACCATACAAACAAATAAACAATATATAACCAACCTAATCTCTTAGTTCAACTATTTCCTCATCTGCCTTCTTAGTAGCTGTGTTCTATTGGCATGTAGAACTCCATGAAGTTCCTCTTCTGTCTATTGTAACCATTTCAGCCTGGATTTCTGTCTCATTCCATTGATGCTGCTGTAATCGAAGTTTCAGGTGACTGAAATGGTCTTCATTTTTATCCTCATCCTTTCTTGAAGTGTTGTCTTTGATGGCTGCTGTTTTACTTTCATGCTTTTTTTTTTTTTTTTTTCTTAACTCTTCAGTTTCTCATGAGAACTTTCTGGTGCCCTTTCTTTCTTCTGCTGTCATTTAATTTTGATACACAAAAAACCCTGCTGTGTGTGATCATGTTTTACTAATTCACCTTTTAAATGCATACCTCATTGCTTCTATCAAAATTAAAATTTTTGGCCAGACTTTTTGATTCTTCTCATGAGCAACACTGTCCCGCCAACTTCAAAATGGCTGTAGCAGAACTTTTAATCTCAACTACTCTAGTCAGTTTTCCTCATTACCTTGTTTTGTAATCACTGTGGGTAGAGAGGCCATACAGCTTGTAGCTTAAGTTCATAATAGGAATTACTACTTTAGACACACAATCTGCAGATTTTGTCTAAATAGCATTTTTTAAAAATAGAGTCTCATGTCTATTACTGCAGCATCTTTCTCTGATCTTAACAAATGTGCATGTTAAAGAGTGCAGCTGAAGGATTACTTTCTTAGTCTGATGCTTACAGGGTAGCCCATTTTGTTTGCATCATTTCACTGATAGTAAAAGCAGTTTTTTTGAAGTGATAAAGAAAAGAAGATAAAATGCTTTCTGATTTGCCTATACTATATTTTACTGCTGCTTGGGTATTACCGAAATGTGACTTTCATTTCTGATTGTCCATTGCTGCCTATTTCTTTTAGCAAGATACTTGAATAAGCCCACACATACTCTCTCCAGTGATGCTTTGCATGCCTGGGTTGAATTGCCCATAAAGACCTACTTTTGCAGCATCTTTGCTTTCTCTCAGATTTCCCCCTTTGGCTGCTGGATTTCTTACTGTTGATGTTTGGGTTTTTTTTTTTTTGGTTTGGATTTTATGATGACTCCAGGAGCTATTTTTGTGGTTATTTTCGAGAATGCTGACCTGTATGTTTGACCATTTATTCCCTTATCTTTACATCACTTTATACTTAGATTGTAAGCCCTTTGGGGGCAGGGTAGTCTTAAATTTCCAGTGGAACATTCCCATTGGTAGAGTGGGTCACACACTGGGGGTTGCATATACTATGCTAATAAAAACTGATTATTTCTTTTATTTTTCCTTTCTTTTTTTTTTTTTTTTAAATACAGTTCATAGAGGGGCCATTTGAAGACTATTTAAAATGTTTGGAAAATCCACAGGTATGTTAAACTTGATTTATAATAAAAAGCAGAGCTTTATTGAAGTTGATGGATAATTGCATTTTTTTTTCTCTCACAAATGCTTTGACTGAATTGAAGAGGTTTTTGAATTATGTGAACATATGTTTTTATGAGTGTACTCTCTAGTGTAAAATGATTTGGGGAATTTTATTCGTTTGGATTTAAACCTGTTAGTCCTCAAATTGTACCCAGATGTTTCTAGCCTCTGCAAAACATTAAGAAACATAGTATGGCTAGCTTTTTCTTGAAGGCAGCATTGAATGAAGTCTGAAAGTTTCCATGATGAAAAGAGAGTTACTCATGTAAGGGATATTCTGAACCGTAGCCACAGGCATTTTTGAAGATACTTACTTATTTGAAGCAAAGTTATTATTCTCCTTCTCTCTGCCAGTTTAATGGTAGTATTTTTATTAAGGAGTTATTTTGTGTAAGCTGAGAGGATGGGGGGGAAAAAAGGATTATCTAGTAAAACATTGCAAAATCTTTTAATTTTTTTAAGCACTCATACATAAATTTTATTAAACTTTACTCTCCTAAAAATCAAAACATGACTTTCCTCCCTCCAATTTCTGTAGCATCTCTAGTTAGAATGGCTAACCAGGTGGTTCTCTATTTCAGTTTTCAAAATGAATGGTGGAAGGAGGGAAAAAGTGGGTGTTGGCCTACTCTGCTTCTGTCTTTGTTCATATCAGGATTTTTAATTGCAAAGCTTTGTTAGTCAGATCTTGAGTTAACATGCTTTGCTAAATGGTAAACCGTGCTATTTCCCAGTAGAACTTATTCTGCACTGAGCTGTGCTAATATAAATAGTTTTACAACACTGCACTGCCTGTGTAGAAAATGTCTTTGTCATACATGTCCACTAATGTTTAAAAGAAATCTTTTGGAAAAATAAACCTGACAGTAGCTTTTTCACATGGTCAGAGAAGTTAGTATTAAGTTAGTTGGTATTTGAAAATCATCATGAGAATTTAAAAGAATTTAAAAGCTACAAAATCCTGCCCCAAACTTAATTTCAGTATTTTTTAATTTGGTAAGAATAACAAAAAAAAAAAAAGAGAGAAAAAAGGTCTGGTCCCATCATACAGGAGCACAGGACGGTGCTTTGGCTGGTAATGGAAGAAACAGCTTTTACTTTTTTATGATTTGAGTCTGTTATGGCATTATTGATGCTTCACTGGTTAACAATCTTAAAGGGCAGACTTTTGGTCTTTCTTCAGGTGTTGATACATAGCTGCTTGTCTGAGAAATGCTGCTATCACAAGTTTATTTTGGCTATTTGGAAGTGGACTGTCTACTTTGTTGGAGCAGTTCACAAGATGATGTCAAAATATTTGTATGGAAGTTATCTGCGGTTTAGGCATGGGAGTTAAGCCTCAAGGTTCTTTTTCCTGCTCATCTACAGCTTAAGGCCACAAGCCCAGACAGTTTTGAATGTGGAAAGTAACATTTTCAAACTCACTTGGTAAATGTGACAACCACTTTTTTCAAAAATCACTTTTGAAAAGCTAGACTGCTGGTTGTTTAACAGAAAAAATACCCCAACCCAACTACATCACCTTTCAAAATCGTACTTTTTAATAAGAGATTTGAATTCGTGATTGATTTTTAGTTCTCTCCATTTTCATCCAGATAGATCCATTGCTAGTTTTGGAAAATGTCCTTGTAGACTGTACCTCTTAACCACCTTAGTGGAATAATTATTATTAACAAAAACATACAATCAAAGTGTCTCAGCTGAACTTCGGACTCCGTGTTGATATATTTGGTTTTGACAGTAATTTCTTGCATCTCTTGGCCTACACATGAGGAAGTATAATAACTGTGTTTAATAATTGTGTGTTTGAAGTTAATTTTATTCTTTTTTCTTTCAATATAGGAATGGGTTGGACAAGTAGAAATAAGTGCCCTTTCTCTTATGTACAAGTAAGGAAACTTTTAAATTTGTTTTATTGAGATCAGTTGTTTTGTTAGTGAGTCAGTTGGAATAACAAAGATGTAATTTTGTGTTATACTGTAGTTCTCCAGAAAGTTACAAATATGCTTTGAAAATCACAGCTCTCAAGGTAATAAATAGAAAAGTGAGCTTTGAAAATGGCATTTAATCAGGGGTTTGAATCCAGGTTTGTAATAATGCCATGCATCTCAGCTGCGCAACTAATTGTGGGTAGAGTGATACAGTTTGTATCTTGTTAATTTTCATATCCTAATGTTTCTATTAGAATTGCATTTCTTCCTGTTTCTCAACAAGGCTTTAATATTAACAGTATTGGCTAAGCTTCGGGCTGTACCTGTTTCTTTATTACCTTTGTACAAATGCTGATATAGCTTGGAAGTGCTATGAGTAGTGTAGGCTGCCTGCTAGAAAGCCACTCCCCTGCTATGAAGTTCTGTGTACCAGGTATATATGTATAAAACTACCAGGTGTGTGTGTGTATATATATATATGTATAAAAAAAAAGACTACCTCGTGTACTGCTTAGTCTCTTTTCTGTATAAACATTAATTTTTCCACTGTATCAGTATGGGTGAAATAGTACGAGTTTGTCAAGTACCATAGCTTGAGCTATGCTTCAGAAATGTTTTGGTATTTGTGCATAGAAACACTCCTTGGTGATGAGCAGTTTTGTTGATATGTTTTTTATTAAATGTAAACGTATATATTAATCTTTCTACAAAGTAGTATGAAGCAATATGCTGAATATTTATAGCTGCTTTCTGTATACTGTGCAAAGGAATGAGCAGTGTGCAGCATCTTCTCTTTCTGCTGTTTGTAAACCTGTTGGAAAATTCAGTATTTCAAAATGCTTACTGTAAATTTATGACTTTTTTTATACTTTGACTCTGGATGAGACAGTTGATGGAGGAAAGAAACAAGTTAAATATTTCAGGTACTTAGATGGGTGCTAAGGATGGGAAATTGCATTAAACTATCTTGGCTTTTTGTTGTTAATGGACAGTTTAGACTTGCATGTGCTGCGCAGGTGGGAGAATAAGGTTTGGTTCAAGAAGCTTAAAAAGAAGGTCTGATGGTTAGATTGAGCCAGGGTGAAGAGAGATGTAACTCAAGTCAATAAAATTGCATGCTTGCTTATATTGAACCTGAATGGCTGTGATCTGTTTGTTCTGTTTTCTGGCCATGAGAAATGTATTGTCATGAAGTAGAACCAGTTGATTTTGAAGCTGTGATATGTTGGTATCCAGGACCACAGCTGTTAAATGAATAGAGAGATGAATCCTGGTTGTTCATAACATTTTTAAAATTTCTATTGAAAGCATGAGGAGGATTGTGGTGTAGTTACAACTGTAGGCAGTATTTTGCTGCAGAGTTGGACACAGAAGAAATGCTACTGCCATACTTGTTTTGGGAAGACTGGCTTCTATTAAAAAGGCAGTTTAGAGTCTCTGGGAAAGTAGGAATGGTGCTGAAGGCAGGGAGAAATGGTTGCTTCTCTTCCTGCAGGCTGGCAGACTGAGGGAGAGCAGAAGTATGAATTTACTGTTCTGTGTCAAGCAGAGAAATGAGAGAGTTTCAGACTTTTCAAGCATAGGGTAGGAATGCAGTATAAATAGGTTTGTTTCATTTTCACTTCTCAGATCTGTCACAAGTGTAATTTAGTTATCTATTAAATTTTCCTTGCTGCCCTGAAGCGGGTGGGTCTCTGAGCTATGAAATTCTTTTCTTCTCAGAATTTCTTTTTCTGAGTTTTTTAGAAACTTCTGGATTTTTTTTAGTCCAAAAAAAGCACCTCTGAATATATTTCACCATTTTGCAAGACTAGTAAAGCTTTTGCTTGTGTGAGCAAGGAAGAAGTTCAAGGAAGCGATTGGTTGCTGAGCAAAGAATTCATGGGGAGGATTTGTGGATAAAAGAGAGAGAAAATAATTAAGGTCGTGACAGAGACTGATTATAGCAAAAAACCCCAAAACAAGTAGCAAAGAATGATTTCAGTTTTTAGACAGTAGAAAATCAAAGAGCATGTCATGTTAGTATCAGTTCTGGGTTTTCCTGTATATGTCACTTTATATCCAGTTCAGCTTTTTATGTTCTTTAATCTAACAAGCCAAAAAAAAGAATTATAAGTGTAGAATGTAAATTCTAGATTTGCTTAACTGTACTAGCTTAACTCTACATTTATGGTATTTTTGATCGTTTTAAACGTAATGAGATACCCAAACTTCCTTTGCAGTGATAAGAATTTTCTAAACCTGGTTTAAAGACTATACTAGACTTACACCCTTGATGGTGAATGTCTGCCAACACAGCAGTGGCGTGCTCTCTGCTGGTTCAGCCCAAGCTTCCCAAAAAGTTTCTTTCTCTGCTGTTGAAGAGACAACAGAGGGGTTTCTTTGCCACTTCAAATCCAGCAACTTGAGTCTAATAAACACAGAATGGTGTTAGACTCCACACTTCGGTGGAGTCCTTAGGCCCTAAAAAAGGGAAACTGAACCCTCTGAATGTCTTTTTTCAGAATATTATGCTTTTTAAAATGCAGAAAAAAGACATGGAGGGTGTGATTTGCAGATGTGCTTGTTGGTTACAGTATATGATCCTCAGGGAATGCCTGCTGGTGGTCTGTTTGGGAGCAGAAACATTGTGTGGACCCTTCTGAGCGTAAGAACTTGGTTTGTTAGGCGAGAAGATTTTCTGAGCACAGACATGGACTGCTCTGTTAGCTGGCCCAAGAGGGTTATGATGTGCATGTAATCAGTCTGCTAACACAGATTTAGCCTAAGCCATTGCTCTTGTCACTGTTTCCTGTCTCTCTGCATAAAACCAACCTGCTCTTTATTCTGGTTGGCTTCCAAATGTCAAAAAGTGCAATGAATTTCTCCAGGACTGGGGAGCCATCATCTTTTTAGACACTGCTCCAAAAAAAGGTGTCTGGAAATCTGCTTTACTTGTCATTGGCTCTGTCCATATTGTGATAGCACATCTTATTCTAGAATATTCTTCCATAAAAGTAAGCCTTTTTTTTGATCAGTGATAGTTACATTCATCTTCTTCGGTATTCTTTTCCAGTAGGTGTTTTCTGTGGTTTTGTATGTTCCTTGAACTTGATTTGACTATTTCATTTTTTTTATTGATACTAATTTTTAAATTAATTCTTAACTGCTATTTTTTTGTCCTCAGGAAAGATTTCATAATATACCGGGAACCAAATGCTTCTCCTTCACATGTAACTGAAAATGGCTTTTCTGATAAGGTAAAAAAATTAATGATGGCTATTGTGAAAGGCTGAATTAAGGCTATATAAACAGCAAATAGTTTTGTGAGTTTTATTATTCAACACTATGAAATGTTCTGAGGATTTTAACAATTTCTTTTTGTACATATTTAAGGCTTCTGTTGATACATGTAGCACTTCTTTTTGAATTGATATTTGGGGTGTATCTTCCTAGTAATCTAAAATTCCATAAAGAAACAATTTACAAGTGCTAACTCACATAGCTACCTCTGTCTTAAAGTTTTTTTTGACTTTTTGGACAAATCTTTTTTGGTTTAAAGGACATCCATGTGTGTGTTGGTACATAAGGTTGAATTTCAAAGGTAGTGCTAATATGAAAATCAAGTGAGATGCAAACCCTAAGATATCTGTGGTTTTTTAATAGGTATTGCTGTGCTTCTCAAATGGAAACCACTATGATATTGTTTATCCCATAGAGTATTCAGAAAAGGCTGCTCTGTGCCAGTGTAAGTATTATGTTGGTTAGTTAAAATCATGTATTTTTACCAAAATCTAAAAATGGTCACTCTTAGGTTTCAGGAAAAGCACTGTATGAAAGCTCATTATAGTAATTTTTAGTAGCTTAGTTTTCCATTTGAATTGTCAATGACCGTATGGTTTTGCAAGAGCAGGAATTCTTCCTGTGTCCTGATTCTTGACAAAGCAGATTACATGCCAAGAGGAGAATATTTACCTGCCTCTTTGAATTTGGGTGGTCTGGTGTAAGCAGAAAATGTTGGTGTACTAATTTATGATCTGTTGCATTTTGTCTGGTCAACATTCTTGTGTTAATTTTGTATTTCAGACTATGTTAGCAAGCTAATTGCTTGTGTTAGAATTATCCTTGCATGTGTAACTTGTCACAGAAATTACAGGGATTGCATGTGGAAAAAATAACTGTCTTCATAGGTTATTGTTTTCTTTAGTAGATTGCAGAATGCCCGAAGGTCCTAATCAGGTTTGATGGGTCACTGTGACAGTCTCTACAGGGATTCTAATTCTTCACGGAAGCTCTGCCTGTGTGCAGAGTTACGTGGTAGAGGGCAAATTTGACCTGATTTTTAGTTTGTTATACCCATAGTAGCTGCAGCTGGTTCTGCTTTTAATGCCTTCACAGTTTGTTAAGACATCAAAATGCTTTCTTGCTTTGATTGAAGAAATTTGAAATGCATCAGTAATGGTAGTATAAAATCTCATTTGCCTTGTAATTGATTTTGCCCTTACATTATCTCCTCCTCTTCCCCAGCTCTACTGTATGAGTTGCTTTATGAGAAAGTATTTGATACAGATGTAAAGAAAATTATAGCGGAACTTAGTGCTGGTGGTGTGACAGAGGAAAGTAACGGTAGCAGTGAAGTATCTGCTTCAGATTCAGAAGATGACAGCTACAGGTAAATGGGATTTAAAAGTTAATGTAAGGTGCCTGTAAGCAGTACATGTTAAATGAGTTCTCTCATTTTTTGGTGGGTAGTATAATTCGACCACTTAGGGTTGAAAGGCCTTTACAAATTACTAAGAAAAGAAACACAAAGTGACAAGCTTAGAAAGAATGAAATGTGTCGTCTTCCCTGTACCAGAGGACAGGTCTCCGGTTCCTCTGTTTATCCTGTAGTCTAGCTTCAGGTCTCTTTACATAATGGAATATTGCCATTGCAGCATGTCCCTCTTCCTGTTTAAAAGAGCAGAATCCCGTGGGACAGCTGTCAGTCTGCCAATCTGGCATGGTTAACTCCATGCCCAGGGAAGTTGTGAATGCTCCATCGCTGGCGGTGTTCAAGGCTGGATTGGACATAGCCTTGGGTGGCATGGTTTAGTGGGAGATGTCCCTGCCCCTGGCAGGGGGGTTGGAACTAGATGATCTTAAGGTCCTTTCCAGCCCTAACTATTCTTATGTTTCTGTGAAAGTTACTTGGCCAGCTCTTGCAACTCAGTACAGTTACAGGAATCTACTCAAGCTTATGTTGCTTCCACATCTGGGGCTGAAAATGCCTGCTTGGGATGTATCAGAATAGAGAAATACAGATGTTGCTTGCTCCGTTTTGTTCTTTGATGTTTATGAAGTGATTCTGTTTGTGGGTTTGTATTCTTTTTGCTGGACCTGAATGCTCTAGGTAGCTTTGAGATTTTGACCTACTGGTTCCTTTTGCACAGTAAGTCTTCCACAGTGCCATTTTTGCATTTACATAGTGTCAGTTTTTGTTCTGTTTAATACTGTTCTGAAATCTCTGGCTGTGTGAAATTCAATTGAAGCCGTGGAGGTTATGCTATATTAGTGCATCAATTGTCCCCTCTTCCCACTGAATGTCATTAAAGTCCTTTTTGGGGACTCTGCTGTCATCTGTGTGGCGTGTGTCAGAAGAAATACTTTGAGATATTGGAAGCTGATTGGTTGGTTTTTTTTTTCCCCCTCAAGCTGAAAACAACAGAAAGCGAGATGGTGTAAATGACAGAAGGAAAGCCAAGTTCTGGGAAAGGGTTTAGCTTCCTTTCTTGTTTAGAAAAAAAAAATACTAGGGAGCATTGCCAATTAAAATACAAAGTATTTCTGCCTTGGGGAACAATTATTGTGGTTAAATGTCAGACAGTGGAAACCTTCATTCCTTTCTGCTCTTGAAGCTTTCCTGGGCTTTGTATGCAGTAGCATTATCCTGTGTCTTTGGGATTCGTAAGAAAATAGACTGCTAACCTCCATAGCACCTTTGTAAATGAAGGTCATAAAACTCACTTGAGACTACCAAACTCAACATTTTTTATTTAAGCCATATGTCTTATGACGCAAAAGCCAGTGTGTGTAACTCTTGACCTAGTTAACATGAATTACAAACACTTTGGTGTGTTTATGAAGTCTTGATTTTCCTGCTTGTCTTAAAGTTGACTTCAGCTTGTTTCGTTACCTAGTTTTTCAGAAGGTCTTTTGCATTTTATAAATGTCAACTTTTCAGTTACGTTGTTATTAAATGCAGTAGTTTGTTTTGGTTTTGGAAGAAGTTAATGCTAGCAGATACTTACAACTTGCTGTAGGGAAAAATACTTGGGTTTTCTCTGTGGAAAGTAATTTTTCCAGTGATGTCAGGTGTAGAAAATAAGAGTAAATTAGAGTGTCTGATGCCAGTTCACTAACAGAGTGTCTTTTGGTTTTGATTTTTTTTTTTATGTCTGCTTTTGCCATGTTTTCCTTACATAATTGCAGAAATTTCGGAGGAATTTTTTGTTTCCCTTGCCTGCTCCGTTCCCCCCTTTTTTATTTAAGTGATGACTAAGTCAGTACACATAAATTAGACATCCTAAAACTTGTTCTTAAAAACAAAAATACTATTTTTAGCTTTATATGATATAGAAATGTAGTTCTTTGTTTTAGGCAGCTTTTTCATTTTGAAAGGTGTTCCATGGTACACTTATTGTGGAAAAACTACTTAGAGAGTGGTATTTTTATCCAAGAAAATTCTTTACCCAGTTTTCAGGTGTTGTTAATACTATAGTATCACAGTTCACTTCTGTCCTTTTGCAGGAGTAAAGCTACAACAGTTAGTGATACGAACGGATTGAAATCCCTTTCTGACAACAAGGTATTTATATGTTAAGATTTATTTTCTTACTAGTAATTTGTGATTTGCCATATTTTTTCAGTGTTCGATGTTCCTGAGAGAATCTTGTGTTTCTAGTTCTGCTAATATGTAATAGTTTAAAAAACTACTTACTACTTTGAAAAATAACGTTTGCTTTTCATGTGCCAAAAGATGGATAGTGTACTTTGTAACACTACTTAGTTCTTAATTTTGTTCTGATACGGTTAGAAGAAGCAGCATTGAAAAGGTAATTGAATGATGTTATGCTTTATGGATTTTCAGCTTCTTTATATTTTAGTTTAAAGCTGAGCACTGTGATTGCAAAATGGAGAATTGTTACATCATTATGTAGTTGACCATTTAGCACTTTGTTATGTTTCATACAGCACCTTAAAAGCAATGGGAATCCTGCCTTGTTGGTCTTACCTAAAAAAGTTCTTAAAGCACTCAATCCATCAGTTTACAGAAATGTTGAATATGACGTTTGGCTCCAATCCAAATGGGGTAAGTAACCAAATACTTAAAAGTTCCAGCTTTTGCTTGCTGATGTACAAAATGAGCTCTCTTGAAGAGCAGTGATGCAAGCGGCAGTTTATGTTTAGCCAGTGGCCTTTCTCACAGGCATCAGTGTGCAGGTTTAGGGCGTGAACTTGTGGTTTGCACTTCTACTGCATCAAGAAAGTAACTCTTACAGTGTATTTAAACTAACAATATGTTATTGATAATGTATTTACAGATCAGCAAAAACAAGATTTTTCTATTGCTGCTGGCATGCAATACTCAGTTGGAGATAAATGTAAAGTAAGTAATAGTTGCATTATAGTTTATAGATATTAACATTTTGCTGAAAATGCCAATTTTCCCTCTTCGTTAACTATTTTGATATATATATAATTGCTGCTTTCTAAATATTCTTGTGTCTTCAACTGAGTGTATGCTCATTATTTAACTGTTGGCAGTATTCATGGCTTACAGCATACGTCTAGAAAAGACAGGTGGTAGAACGTATGATCAGTGCCAGTTTACTGGATTTGAAAGTCACAAGGTTAACTTCGGGAGTATATTTGATAAAATGACTGAGGACCTTAATGTTAAGTATGAAGATAAGTTTGTTCAGGCTTCCCTCTGTGGTGAGTCCTTGCTTAGCATTGTAGAATGCTAGCCTATGTGTGAGAAGCAGGTGTGTTTAGGGTAGTTTACTCAGTTCAAGCTGGACTATGGTTTCCTCTTGGTGGGCTCCATAAGCTAGGCAGTTACTCCTGTGATGTGTTAAAGTGTGGGGTGTGTCTGTTTTATAAAACTAATCATTATCTCCCCTGCATCTTTTGCTGATGGCTGCACTTGCTTTCTTACACTGCTGCATGGTGACGTGTTTTCGTGCATATAGTTGTGTGATGGACAACTAAATTTTAGTGTTTTCTGTCATATGGGCTTCTCTTTGGAGAGGCCAAACCCAACACCATAGTTCCATGTATTTGTATTCAGCTCTGGCGATAATGATTACTGTTTGTAAATTGACTTTTTTCTAAACTCATAACTTTCAAGTAATGGAATACAGCTTGCTTTAGTTACTGCAGATCCTGAAGTTTGGGATGATTCTTCCTCTAGAAGTATTGAAAGTGCACTACACAATTGCTTTTTAAACTCCATTAAAATTTGCAGTATGCATTGCTGCTTAAGAAGAAATAAGATTTACCATTAAATTCTATAGTGCTCAAATTTTAGATTAATCTCCTTACGTGTGTTAACTAAACTGCTGGTGCTTGGCTAAACATGGTGCTTTCTAGGACGCTTGACCATCTATTGAAGGTTATTCATCTGAATGCGAAAGTACTCAGTTTTATTATGCAGCATGGGGGCTCTTCCAGTTTGTTTTTTTTTTTTTGTGTAATGGAATTATGCATAGTGAATAAATTCAGGATAAATGTGTCTCTGAACCTAGTGTGGAGTTGATTATTTATTGCTTAATGGGAGAGGCTTAAACTTTGTGTTTAAGAACCTAAGGCTGTTTTGTGTAGTATTTACTAAAGGGTAGAGGTATTGTTAGTAGAAAGATCTCTGGTAGCTAACATACTCTGTCAAATTTTATGTCAGTGAATATATGGGATAAAAACATGAGAAGGAATGATGAAGTAAACAGTGAAAAGTAGAATTGACCAAATTAATACAATTGGAAAGCCAAATATTGTAGCAGAACATTATGAAATTATTGTGTAGCGGAAGACTTTTAAGAATATGGAATGTCAGACAGGTAACACTGTGATCATGTCTGAACAACTTTTTTTTTTTTTTGGTTGTTTTCAAAACAACTTCCTGAAGAATAACTTCAGAAATACTTGGCGTTCATTATGTTCTTAACTACACCAAATTTCACTGAAGTTGGTAATGAATTTTTCTTTCCTTTACCTGGATTTTGACAAGAAAAAGCTTCAGATTTTATTCTAAGCGAAAGTGCTTTTAGTAAAACTGAAAAGCCTTGATACGCTGTTTCCTTCTTTCTCATGTAGTTTTGAAAGCATATTTCACTAAGTCATGTTGCCAGGCAAGATTTCTGGGGTGGGTGTATATAGTTTTTTGGTTCTGTTTTAGTATTTTTATTTCTTTTTGAAGAAGTGTTATGAATTGAAGATTTGCTTTTGATGCATTTACTGAATTATGTGATACTTATTTCTCGGGTCTTCTGTTGGCCAAAGGAAAAGCTCCATTTTTGACATTGCTGTCATTTTAAAGTGTTGATGTTCTCTTATTGTCTTCTTTGAAGTTAATGCACCTTTTGTTTTTCCTTACTCTTTTTCTTATAGGTGCGCTTAGAACATAATGGGAAATTTTATAATGCCCATATTCAAGAAGTTTGTTCAGAGAATGGGCCAGTTATTGTATTTGTAGAAGAGCTAGGAGCAAAGTAAGTGCTAGATATCTTTTGGAACATTGCCAAACTGAACACTGGTAATGGCAGCATTACTTTAATTCAAAGTTGATTTCAGTCTGTGAAGTGCATCTGCTGCTTTACTTCAAGGGATACTACCACGAAATTAAGAAAACAACATGCTAAATAGGAAAAAGAGGTTCTGCACTGATTGTCATTGCAAACTTTTTTCTTTAGTGCTGAGTAGTCTGGATATTACCTGCAGAGTGACACAATAACTACGTTAGTACTCAGGGGTTTTTATTTTTTTGCACAAGATCCAATCCTAAACAGATTGATACCATGCTAATTAAATGTTGCTTGTGGTGCTTATTAATTAGATGCTATATTTGTGATAAGCTTTTGATATTAAAAGGTCTGTCAAAGCACCTAGCTTCTCTATTGGTTGAGTAGCGCTACCTGATTTCATACAGTGTGCCAAGCAGCTGTTCAAATCAGCATCATCTTTGCCCTTCCTTGGACAAACCAAATGTTTAAAGTTGTTGGGGGCTGCAGTGTTGTTTTGTATGTTGTTGGGCGGCTGTTTGTTGTTTGTTTTGGTTTGGTTTTTTTTGTGGTGGTTTTGGTTGTTTAGGGGGAGTGTGTTTCTATTTGTATTTTCTGGGGGGGAGGGTGGGGTGGTTTGACACATCTTGACCTCTGCTGTAAGTTCTGTAACACTTCTGGGACAAAAACAACCCACAGCTGAGTGTAGTTCGGGGGGAGGAAAAGCTTTCAGTCAAGGTAAATGAGGGAAGGTGAAAGGTGTCCATTAATCTGATGTGATCTCCTGTTACAAAAAAAGAAAATGTTGTGAAATCTGGAGATTGTCTCATAGCTTGCTCCCTTTTTAAAATGGAGATTTAGCCTGATTTGACCTGTTTATTATAGATTTCAATGTCTTCCCTTCAGATAATGTGAACAGTTGCTTGGACATCCTACAGTATTCTCAATTAAAAGCGCAGTAACTGTTTTGGCATAAAAACCACCAACATAATGTTTTTTTAATCCTGACATCTGTTGCAGTTTTGTGATAACTTTAGCTGAGTAGATTGCTTTTTCTGGTCATTATCCTTTTCTGTCTGCCCTGAAGGCATAATACTCCACAACTGGCTGATCATTCCTTACTGGATAGGCTTGCATCAGCATAATGGAGAGTTTTATTGAACCCCCAAAAAACAAAAAACACAACCAAAAGTGAAGGTTTGTTCTTCTATATACATTGCTTGAGTGTAATCATAAAGAGCAAAGATCTTTGAATGCAGTGTTCTCAAAAACGGAAAGATCCATCAGTCTTAGTAAACATGTGCTATTAATTTGTGCAAGCCCCAGTCTGGTCTTTTAAGATATTTTTCCCTCCATAATTCCTTGTTTTTTAGGCATGCTGTCTCACTGAAGAGCCTTAAACCTCTTCCACAGACCTCTCCTATGGAGGGCTGGAACACTGTGCCAGGGAAGAAGATAAAAAAGTTTTTCCCAACATGGGGGCAGAATGCTCAGCCTGGTAGGATTGTACCTGTCTTTGTGTGGCAGAACCTTTATTGTTAGCTGGTTTATCCCAGAGGGCTTAAAAAATCGTTAAAAAAATACGTCTGTTTTCATGTCTTTCACACAGATGCAGATTGCAGAGGGCCAAAGAATCAGAGCAAGTCGGTAAAACCCCAGTCAGCACTACCTCCTCGACTTCAGCATACTGTGGGGACCAGGCAGCATCAGTTCTTATGTTCTGGACCCCAACCTCATCAGACCTCAACTGAACAAAAAGCTCCAGGCAGGAATCCTTCCCAAACTGTAAGGTAAAGCTGTGATTAACATCTTTCTTACCTTGAACTTCAGCTGAGTTGTTTGGAGCCCAGGGGCCTGCTTCAGGTACTTCCAACATGCTCTTTTGAAATATGTTGCCATTGACATCTTAAAAAGTGTTCCAAATCCTTAAGATTAGACACAAGTAGAAGAAAAAGAATTCTATTTATTTATTTTTAGTTTTAAACTTTCTTCAAAATTGCTGCCATTGTGAGCTCACACCCTTTTTTTTTTTTGTGTATGTCGACAATTCCCCTGGAAGCACCATACGCAGAACTGCAGTTCCTTCTTGGGAAGGGGATGCTGTTTTATTTTCTGTTTCGGGCTGAGGTAATGCTGCATGTAGTGCTGCTTAGGCAGGGCTAAGATATTCACTCAGCTGAACAACCTGGTCTCGTCGCAGTGGGTTTGGAACTAGATAAGGTCCCTTCCAACCCGAACCATTTATTTGTTATCAAGTCTTTCAGAATTGGATTGAACTGAATAAATCATGGATAAAATCAACTCTCTTAAATTTTATGTGTATGGGTAACTTGCAGTAGGCAGAAAGAGGTCTGGTATATGTGGTTTCACACAAGCAGTGTTATAATTACCATCTTTCTTCCTTCTAAATCCTGAGTTTGTGTTGTGTTTTATACTGGTGAATTTCTTTCTCAACGTGATCCAGTTTCTCTTTTTTTCTCCCTTTGCAGAAAACCAGACAGGGAAAGAACCGAGGATCTGAACCACGGCAGCAGAGATTGTAACTACTTTGGACTGTCTCCAGAGGAGCGCAGGGAGAAACAGGCTATAGAAGAATCTCGTTCACTCTATGAGATTCAGCAAAGGGATGAACAAGCTTTTCCTGCTCTTTCCAATGTATGCTTTTTCATTGTTACCAGTAGTGCATTTTTTTGTACTTGTCCATGGACCTTTAATTTGCAATTGTTGTTTTTCTGTCCTTGCATTGCAGTACAAAACAAAAGTTAAGGATGTTTTCTTCACACTCAGTTCCTACATAAAAATATGTGACTCTGCAGTGCATTACAATTCAAGAAAAGGCACATATGTAACAATATCCCTTGGGAATAATAAATGTTGACCACACATAGTTCTTGAGGTATCTAGATACGGTAGACACATGAGATTCTGAAGCTGTGAGCTTCTTTTTTTGTGTTCCTCCTGTCTTTGGAAGGCTTTGCATGCGCAGTTACTCAGATGTCTCATATACTGGAATCAAGCTTTGAGGTGAGGACAGAACTTGCTCTGAAGTACAGTTTAATTTAGCTGAGAAAGAGCTCAGTAGAATGGTACTTTGGTGCTTGAGTTAGTATCAGAGATGACTGGTTGATTGTTTCTGATTTTGTACACATAAAACCTGTTTCATTTATAAGTGACGTTTTCTTTTTAGCCTGGGAACTTACTGATGTCATAAGTAATGCAAAATCTTTGTCAGACATGCTCTTTTTGTGTTGTGGAGCTGAACTGGCTTCCGCAGACTTCTCTATGTCTGAGGGAAGAATGTAGCCTTTAGATTTTGAGAGCTAAATGATGCAATTTTAAAAGAAAGTGGATTGGAATTTCACTACATCCAGAAAGTGAGCACATCCTGTGTGTAAAGAGCTGCTGTCTACATAGGGTTATCCTAGAGGCGCATGTGAGGCTGTTTGGATTTAAATTCTAGGGTGAACAGAAACAAGAACCAGACAGGGAAGAATTGAGGAGATTGAAAGATGGGCCTTAAATCTCTTTGCTTTGCGGAAGTGGCTTTGTGTAATGTACCTTTCAGTTCTTAAGCAGTAATTACTTTTATTTGTGTAATCAAGAAGAAACATACAGCTCTTCTGCGCTGCAAAGAGCAAATTAAGACTGAAGCTTAATGGAGGGAGGTTGCTTTCGCTCTGAGCTGTGGTTAAGTGTGCTGTATTTGCTCACCTGCAAAAGGAGGGTGTGAATTAAAAGCAGGTATTGTCTGAGCGAAGCAGTTTTTTGTTGCCGTGCAAACTAATGACATGAATGCTTTTTAAATGACACTTTGCAAAATTTAGCAATGAGTGAAAGAGTGGCAGAATCTGAGTGATACTGATCAAGACTGCTCCCACCCTACACTTCTGCCTATCACAGTGCTAAGAATGTGTCATAAAGGCACAATAATATATTAGATTATGTCAAAGTATCATCAGACTACTTGCATAAATTAATGTTTCTGCTTTTGTAAACTTCTTTAGAATCAGTCTGTCTGTCAGGCTGCTACACAGACTGTGGATAACTTAAACCAGAAGAAGTTCTCAAGTAACGAGAGAAGAAACAGCAAGTGGACAGCAGAGGTGGAAGAGCAGAAGGATAAAGGTAAAAACAAATGGTTTTAGACCAAGGCTTTTTTTTGTTAGCTGGGTTTATTACCAGCATAAGAATTTATTCAAGGTGGTGCATCTTTTAGGCAGTGAGGGGAAAATTATCTTAAGTAATAGTACCAAACTAAGCTAGGCTCAAGGTAGCAAAGTTGTGGTCTGGAAAGAAAGTGCGTGTTTTCCTGCTTTGTGAATGTGGCAGAGAGGGCAAGGTCTGTGCTGGGAATTTGTAATAGATGGGAAGAGTAATGTGAGAAACAAAAATACTGTCAGAGCTACCCTAGATTGCATCCTGTTCAAATCATAGCGAGTGTGGCACAAAGTGTCAGTGGGACAAGTGTTAAGAGTGCTTACTGGAGTCAGTTAAGAGAAAAGCAGGTAGAAAGAAGTATTCAGTGTGGCATGGTTAAGAATTGGCAGGCGGTGATAAAGAAATGAGGGGAGAAGGTGGTGTACAGAGGAGTTGAACACACACACACACACACACACATACATACATTTACAGTAGATAGAGCTGTCACATAGTCAAAATTTGTATGGGTTTTCTCCCTCTGCCCAATCTGTTTCAGTGCTCTTCAGTTTCTCTTCATTGAATAAGCTTTCCTTTTCTGTGAGGAAGTGGAACATAGCAATAATAGGTGAAAGCTGTAGCTGTGAGGAGATAAGTTACTCAGTCTTTGCTAAACACAACTGATAGGGGTTTTTTTTTTTTTGTTAGCTTTTTTTTTTAATGTTTTTTTTGTCCTACCAGCTTTGTTACAACTGCACCCTGAATTTGTTCTTGGCTTCTTCCATTTTTTTTCCCTGAGTAAAAACTCTCTAGCCTCCTCTTAAAAGCTGTTCCTTCCCTTTGTTTTTAAATATATTCTTTTTTTGTTCCCTTATCTTTGGCAACAGCAGAGCATTCCTGTTGTGTATTTATGGTACTTGTGCTCCATAGTCCCTCTTTCAACATGTAATGCCACCCTGAATGGTCTCACAAGGACCGACATTGCCTATTTTTCATTCTCCAAGCATCTGAAACCCAGTTTCCTTTGAAAACTGATTTCATCAGCAATGTCAAAAAGAGCGTTCATGTGGAGAAAGCTCTTTCCTATGGTGCCGTGAGAGATTTTGAAGTGCGTAGCATGTACAGCTTTCTCTGTGTGTTTTGTGATGCCCTGGGTTGTGTTGCCTCTTCTGAAATTAGGCTAAAAATCCCATGGGAATAAATTGCACTTCCTTCTGAGTATTCAGAGATTCCTATTGGTGCTTGGGGAATTGGCAGTAATTCTCATAATCAGCATTGTTTTCATTTACATTGTTGTCTAGTTGCAATGGTATATATGCTAAGTTTTTTAAAAGTACGTGTCTGTTCAGCAGCTACTATTAAATTATGTGCATGAATTTGATAGCCAGTAGTCAGGAAAACAGATTTGAACATGAGCTACAATGTGAAGAGCCTGTAAAGATCTTAATGTATGAAGATTATGCCATGACTGTTTTCAGCACCACCTCCCCCACCAAGTGTTTGCTGGTGCTCAAGAAATGAAACTTTCTGCATCATTTCAAAAACTTTGTAGATATTTTGAAGCACTGAAACCTTGTAAATTTATCTGTCTGTAACTCAGCCAAAACTAGACGAGACTTTAAGCTTCTGTTATCTTGAATATGGAAAACATTTTCACTTCAAGCAAAGTACAAACTTACTGCTTTTTCACTAGGAGGGATTGGGGATGAATGATGTGTGTTTTAAAGAGACAGCTGTATTTTTTCATGCTTCCCTCGGGTATCACCGAAATGGTTAACAAATATCAGTAAACAATTCCTGTAGAGCTTTGAAAACCCAGGTTGAAGTAGCTGCTCTGTTACTGCCCTAACAATTGTTTGTTTTAGGATGCTTTGATAAAAAATTGAAATTTAAGTTTTTTGAAGTAATATGTGCTGAGGTAGGTTTTGTTTTGAAGTTTTAACTTGGGAAAGACAAACTTTAACTGGCTTAAGTTGTGATAGCCATAAATGGTGTAATAGTTCATTTACTAGGTTATGTCTTGGTGTTACAGAGTCAAATTCCAGGCAGATCCACTTAAGTCAGAAGCTTGAGCCAAATTCATCTGAGGTAATCTTAAAGAAAAGACCAAATTTTTGTTTAATGTTATTGCTTCTCTGATACATGATTAGCAGAGCAATAGCTGCCTTTTAGAGCTGTGATTGCTGCTGCTGCTTTACAGCTTTTAGTGAAATACTTCTAAGGTTGGAGGCTTGTATTGCTGTTGGCTTTCCTCAGCCCCTGTAACCTATACTTACAGTCTTTCTGAAATATGAATTCTCAAATCTGGGCTATCGAGAGCATTTACCAATCTGGATTTGTAATTGCTTAGTACAGTCTGTACTTTGAGTATAATGGGACCACAGAAGATTTGATCTTTACTGATAGCTTCTGTGTTAACAGACCGTGATCTCTGAAGTTCAGTGAAGATTTGTGGCCTCTTGTTGGATTTTAACATTTACTGTTCTTTCAATGGGCAAAATGTTACACTAGTACAATAGTGATTGGGTGCTTAGCTCACATTGTATGTAGTGTGGCTTATACCTTTGAATGTCTCTTTGAAAAGTAAATCTTACTATTAGACTAGCTGTGTCTGTTGTTTCTAACTTTGCTTTAGAAGAATAGTCAAGATGAGAATTATCCAAAAGACTCGTCTCCTTTGGAACAAGTCAAAACAGATTCTCCGGTCCTTGCTGAGCAAGTAAGAAATGTTTGTTTGATTTCAAAGTTTTCCAGTCAGGAGACTTCAGACAAAGGGGAGTTTCATCACAGCCATGTATGTATTCTAATACTGGCTTTTAATTATATGGTCATTTCTATGGTGATAAATGCTAGAATTACAGAATCTGTTATGCCCAACATACAATGTAAAAGGACAACCCTTGATAGAAAAGTAAAAGTATATCCTTACTCTTCAGAGGGGAGGGGTGGTTTTCTACCTTTCTGCTAAATAACTATGCTTTTCACTTTAAACTCTTTACCTTTGCCTTTTCATATTTATCCAAGGTTATAGGTAATTGCATATGAGGGTGACTTTTCTTTTGGATGGGAAGTGTTATAGCACTGATGGCTGGCTGTGGTTCAGGCACATTCTGGATAGAGCTCAGTGCAGAGTTCTTCACACAGTGATGTAATGGAGCTCAGATCTGTTACATATGCAGCATAATATGTTACTAGTTAATATTTTGCTGTGGTGATGGTGACAGTCTGGATAATACTGAGCCATCAAGCCTTTTTTGGTAGAACTCGGACACATTAGGGGTCACCAGCAGTGGTGATGGGGAATAATTTAAAGTGATCTCTTTGTTTTATAGAACCTGACAGAATGCTTGCCGAGCATAACTCCAACACCCTCACCAGTCTTCTCTGAGGTGCATTTACCTCCAGCAGTGCCTTCTGTACCAGCCATTGTGCCAGCTTGGCCAAGTGAGCCAGCAACCTATGGACCAGCAGGTTTGGAGAAATACTAACATAAATCAGAAATTACTAGCCCTGAAAAATACTTTTAACTTCTTGCTTAATTGAAGATGCCTCCAGGAGGCACTGTTTTGTGTAACTTGTCATCCCAGAGGCAGTCATTTGTAGGAATATAGTTTCTTACTGCTGAAAGCTTGTTACAGTTGTAAATCTTTGCCCGTATGTATAGTTTGCTTTACTCCCTACCTGAAAGTGAAGACAGATGTGTACTCAGTTCTCTGTTTTTCTCTTAAGTGGGGTAGCGTTGAGTTTTGAGGGGGCTTTCTCTGAAGATCTGCTTAGGGTAGAATATGTTGTCAGCACGTTGAAGCTTGGTATGTGTTTGTGCTCTGTGTCCCATGTAATAAGCTCCTTGATTCACTAAGGACTCAGCGTGGATCTGGTATGTCTGGAACTAATGAGATCCATTTGGACCTGAACTGCAAAGCCAGTGTAATGTTATTTCTGTGTTGTGTGTATCTTCACATATGGAATTAGCTGAGATTCAGTACTGCTCACTAGATCAGGTGCTGTATTTTCTCTCTCTCTGTTGTCTTCTGTACAAGAACTAGCTTTCAAATTGGCATAATGTATTCACATGGTACAGTAATAATCTGTCATATGTGACCAGTTAATCTACGCTGCAAATTAATCAGAGTTGACTGTAAATGACTAATCCAAATGAGAACTGCAGAGTCACATAAGTTTCAGTTCCTCCTCTTTCCCCTCCATCCCTTCTTATTTTCTTCTGATGCTCATGTTTTAAAAAGTAAATATGGGAAGACTTCATCTGTTTCTGGGCAGCTCAGCTGTTTCCCTCTGTTTGAAGACTATTCTCTGCATTTAGCCAGATCTTCTTTTGTGTGTAACTTCCTGACTGAAGAATTTCTTTCTGTATCTTACTGGCTATCTGGGTTCCCCCCCCTTTTTTTTCCCCCTTTCTGTCTTTTGAAGCCTGCTTTCCCACTGTAATTTTCTTTTGTGATTGTGTATAGTTGAGATCATACATATATGTTTTTTTCCCCTTAGGTATTCCAGCCCAAATACCTGCTTCTTCATTGATGCCAGCCCCAGCAACGGGACCTGACTCTATTGTATCGCAGGCTCAGGTAACATCTGCTCCAGTTGCTGGAGTTCCAGTGTCGCTCCAAGCAGTTAATCAGCCTTTAATGCCTTTGCCTCAGACTCTGAATCCTTATCAGGATCCGCTATACCCTGGATTTCCTTTTAGTGAAAAGGGAGAAAGAGCTGTTGCACCCTCTTACTCCCTATGCAGTACTGGGGAGGACTTGCCTAAAGGTGAGAAGCTGGAATAAGGTCTGGGCTTTGTACTGGTTTTCCTACTAGGTCCTTTTCTCTAAAACTGTAAATAAAGACAACTCCTTAGGTCCTGTTGTTAGTCTGTGTCAAAAGATCTAATTGTTGTCATTCCACGATTTATGGCATGGGAGGGAATATTGAATAGAGTGGTAACCTTTTAGCTTGTGTTGCTAACATTGCAGTTCTTCAAGTGGATATACTTGGAAATCTGATCTGATCATTTTGTGGTTCTCAGCTTGACACACCATAACTTGAAGTTTTGTAAAGGATTTTCTTTGGAGAACTGCTTCCTTTTACTGTAACAGGTTTTTTCATGTAATCAAAAGCTTGGAAGTTGCTGAGCATTTCCTTAATGGTTTGAGAAGATGCAGATTTTGGCATACACAGATACAGAACATGCCTATAAGGAGCATCTTGTGTCTGACTGCATGGGGGTGTTTGTTTACTGAACTGTTTCTTTTAGAAGTTCAGTTCTGCAAACTGTTGAAATTTAAACTGCAGTTGTGTTCTAGATATCCTGCTGGAGGTGTTGGGGGGGTAGGAAACAAATTGAAAACCAAACCTAAAAGTGAAAGATAGACATGCAAGCAGCAACTTAATACCAGTGTGCCAGCGTGTCTCTATTGAAATGGAACTTTGTGCAGGGACTGATTGTTGGATGAGATGAAGTGTAATATTTTAGGTCTTCATAGATGTTTTTCTTTTTTTTCTTGTCCTAGATAAGAATATACTCAGATTTTTCTTCAATCTTGGTGTGAAGGTAATTCTTGAAATTTACGTTTTTTTGTTTGTTATACCATAAAAATTATATGTATTTAGTAGCACTTGGAGTGCACAAGTTTGGTTGCTGCAGCTGCGTACTTCAAGTTCATATTTAAATATTTTATCACAGACCGGTTTGAGCTGGAAGGGATCTTAGAGCTCATCCAGTTCCAACCCCCTGCCATGGGCAGGGACACCTTCCACTAGACCAGGTTGCTCAAAGCCCCTTCCAACCTGGCCTTGAACACTGCCAGGGATGGGGCAGCCACAACTTCTCTGAGCAACCTGTGCCAAGGCCGCACCACCCTCACAGGGAAGAAATTTTTCTTAATATCTAATCTAAATCTGCCCTCTGTCAGTCTAAAACCACCTACACCACCCACCCTCCCCATCACTACATGTCCTTGTCAAAAGCCTTCCTCCACATTTCCTGTAGGGTCCTTTAGGCACTGGAAGGTGCTCTAAGGTCTCCCCCAGAGCCTTCTCTTCAGGCTGAACAACCCCAACTCTCTCAGCCTGTCTTCATAGGATAAATTTGTGTTCTTTCAGAGGCAGTGTACAGTGAAAGTGGAAAGCCCCTGTGACCATGTCTGTGTTGTAATACCAAACTCTGCTATGTCTCAGGCTTGTTCCATGTGGCTTTGGCCATAAGGAATCATTTTCTTTGGTGGCTGTGCCTGGAAAGAGAGTGTTCAGCACCTTACAAAGTAAATTTAGATTTGATAAATATGTGCCTAATAAAAGTCTCTTTGCTCAATAGAAAATCCGTAAGTCATTAGCAAGTATCACTACTAGTGTTTGTATCCTCAGCCTCCATGTATTTGGGACTGGCCTTTCTGGTCCTTCGTATTATTTAGGATATAGTCTGTCACTTTGGTGCCTTAGCACCATCTACTGGTCCATGTTCTATGTTCTAGTAGTTATACTTGCCAGCTGTAACCAGACAGCACAGCAGACCTGGGAGCTACTTCCAGCATCATCCTGGTCCCCGACCCTGCCATGCTGTTATCCACAGGTTTCCAGCTGCTGATTAAGGGTGAACTGACTGGTTCCTGTTGAGAGGAGGTCCGAGTGGGCTTGTCAGGATGGTTTGCTCAGGGGACTGTTTATACAGATGGCACACATGAGACCATGACAGACTTTGGGCTCTGTCCTGAAATAACTCCAGAGTTTCCTTGGACAGCCCTCTGCCTCCAGCTGCCTTGCATGGAGTCCTGTATGGCCTGAAATACGTACATTTGTCATGCTGTATTATAAAAACATGTCATACAACCATAGAATGGTTTGGTTGGGAAGTGACCAAACTCCCTGGCATGGGCAGGGACACTTTCCACTAGACCATGTTGCTCAAAGCAACTTCTGGTTGTTTCAGTCATTATCCTTTAGAATTTTGGAAAGTGAGGGGCAAATTGTGAATTAATAATTGTGATTATGGAAAATGAACTTGAAATGTGTGTCCTAAAAACGCGTATCTAAAGCGTGACTTACCAGCGTCATGTGTTTAGATCAACTATATAGAAATTGTTACCCAGTTTTCTTATTAGTCGTCCTTTTTGCCCATTTCAGTGGCATTTGGAAGGAGAATTTAAAAAGAACATCATCCTGGAGTCCTAAGTCCTTGAATTAAGGGCATTGTAAATAAAATTAACGTTTACTTCCTGTAATTAACTGTTTTAAAATGATAACTGACCTGCGTGCTATTATGTCTCTTCAAATGACCAAATATGTTTTGTTTCTCTTTCCCCCTGTCTTGCAGGCATACAGTTGTCCCATGTGGGCACCTCATTCTTACTTGTACCCCCTGCACCAGGCCTATTTAGCTGCATGTAGAATGTACCCAAATGTGTCCCTTCCTGTGTACCCGCACAGCCCCTGGTTCCAGGAGGCAAGGCCGGCTCAGAGTGAGAATGAACCCGCACAAACAAACAGGCATTTCCCTGTCCAGAGTGAGGCCCGATCCAACGGCCAGGTCCCGCAGGTTGATGGTAGGTCTGCATCGCTGCCTCTCATGATCCCTGCAGCTCAGGTGTCGGAAAGTCAAGGACAGGTATGTGTGGAATCAGAGAATCCAGTGCAAGCTCTTCATGCAAACTACGAGGAGTCCCTGAGAGGGAAAAATGTGTTCCCACAGCCACACTTCGGACACAATCACTTTCTAGGAGCTGTTCCAATAGCGCCTCCTTTCTTTCCTCACTTTTGGTATGGGTACCCAGTTCAGGGTTTCATTGAAAATTCAGTAGCGAGACCTAATGTCGTCCTGTCACCCGAGGAGAAGGAGGCAGCTGCTGGCACCTCTGCTGGCATGTATGTGGCTAAGGAATGCAGCCCTCCAGTTCCTGGAGGAAACTCTTCAGAACAGCTTCAGAGGACTGACAGCAGCAGCGGGTCCACCACTGTGCCGTTCCCTGTGGCTGGTGCAAGGAAACTCCAGGAAGCTCCAAAGGAAGCTCCAGCTAGGGCATCTCAGCTGGAGCAGACTGGCCCTGTGGCTTCTCTGGCCAAGCAGAAAACAGCTGGGCAGCGAAATCGTTCCCCACAAACACCGGGGACTGAAAGGCAGCCAGCAGTGCCCAGCACCCTGCCGGTCCCGGCAGAGCCGAAAAATGAACCGAAACCCAGCATTCCCAGTCGTAAGGAGAAGAGCGATAAATGTAGGGAGTCCAAGGGCACTGGCAGTCAGCAGACAGAGAACAGGGTGCAGCGAACCAGGGAGGAGAGCTCCGAAGATGAGAGTGAAGTTTCCGACATGCTGCGAAGTGGGAGATCCAAGCAATTCTATAGCCAGACTTACGGAGGAGGCAGAAGGCCCAGGCTTGAGTGGGGTTACTCCAGCAGGGGAGGATACCAGTTCCAAAGAAACGAGGAAGCCTGGAAAGGGCCACCTGGCAGGGGCAGAGATGATGGCTACCAGGGTCAGCGGAACTTCAGAGGGAGGCCATACCGCAACGACAGGAGAAGGGCAACACAGGGAGACAGTCAGAGGGGCCACCAGACATAGAACGAGCGGATAATTGAAAATGTTAAAATGCATAAAGAGATTTGAAGTAGCAGTTAAAAATCTTTGTATTTCCTTTTAGTAAAGTTCAAGATATGTTGTTTAACTTTTGGCGAGTGAAGACAAGGAGGATGTGAACTCCTACCATGTGTTTTTTGGGGGATTATAGTTTGTTTGGCTTAGTAATTTTTCCTAAATGTCAAACCAGGAAAAAAAAATAGGTTTAGTGTTTGGTAAGCCTTTCCCCCCCTACAAACAATAGGGTTTGTGATGGAAGATATGTACATTTACTGGAGTGACAAATTACAGCATTTGACGTGATCTAGATTCTAAAATTGACAGTAACATTGCACCAAATAGAAATGTGTATTTTATCATACAATGCCTTAGTTCTGAACTGAGCTAAAGGAATTCTCAGCCTACTGCACTGTTGTCTTTGGTGCTTCCAACCCAAAGGCCTTTCATCTCAAAACCAGAAGATAATTGATCTGTCAAACTTGAATGTTTCTCTTCAGTGTGTTACACGTGTGGCAGCCAGCTAGCCCTGGGTCTTAGGTATGCTGTATATAGTTCTTTTCATATTCATAGGGTATATTTTTGAATTTTACAAAGCATTTATTTGTTGAACTCTCAAAATCAAGACAGGCAGTCGAGAACAGCTGGGTATGAATTCATGAGAATGACTGTTTCCATCGAGAATTCTTAACGCTGGGGTGACTAGAATGGTGCCTATGCCGACTGAATAATGACAAAGACAAGAAAAATGTAGATGCTATGCATTTCCAAAATAATTCTGCACCTGTTATAATAGCAGAAGTTTTTTTAATGCCACTTTAACACTAATGCACTGACAAATCCTAGATATTTTGTGAGGAGAGATGCATAAAGGACATGCGATGTTTTTTAAGTTTGTATGATTGAGCTACTGTTCAGTATTGTTTTGTTGTTGCACTGTTGATGCAGATTCGTGTTTTGCATGTACAACTCCTTGCTGGAACTACTCTGAAAAGCAAGATGGAGTGTCTCGGTGCGCTCTGCTCTTTCCCCACCGTTCAGAAGAAAGTGGCTTCTGCCTTATATTTTTACACTGTGTTGGAGTTCTGATGCTGTTTCTTCTGACCCCGATCATGATCCCTGCAGTGTTCCTGTTGCCTTTGCAGTTTGGATATTCAGCTGTCCAGACTTGGAGAGCGCAGTATGCAGTGTTCACTTGGCTCTGTTGCTCTGTAAGATTAACTGTTGTGTATATTTTTATATCTCTGTATATAGCAGTGTAGGTGATGGTACCTTCTGTTCGTGTCCCAGGTAGCAAGCCCTTGATTAGGCAACTTGAGCGATAACAATGTGATAATTCTTTTCAGATGCATGCTATGTATAAAACCCTACTTAAAATAAACGTTTGCCTTTTCACTTTCTTTCTAAATTGTATTTACGTATTTGAAAGTGATGCAGTGACATTTAATTATATGGGTTTGTTCTGATGGAACTGCTCATAGACAGCAGCAGAACTAAACCACTTACTACATGGGCAAGCTATGAACTGAAAAGGGACATAAAGTGGATTTCTAATTCTAACTAACTCCAAAGGGTGGGAGGTACGGGCTCTGCTGTGTGGTTTTTGTTATTTTAACCTAAATACTCCTCAAAAATGCATTCAGGATTTTGAAAGATGCTATCTTCAGTTTTTCAGATGGAGACTTAAAAAGGAGCTTCCTGACGTCATTCCTAAGGAATATGGGCCTCCTTAGGAGATCCTAAACTGTAACTACAGTTGTAGCCCAAATCTGCCCAGCAGTCACTGGAATAACCGTACTACAGCAGGCATTTAATTGTGGGCTCTGTTGCAAGAATGGAGGCTACCTACTTTCCACAGAAACCTCCTGGGAAAACAGAGGCATGGCAGTAACTGGTTGGGCTTTGCTTTTAGAATTTACTTCTAAAAATTGACTTGTAGTATTTAAGCTGTACCTGTGCCCCACCTTACTACTTTACCACAGTTAGGGACTGAAATGTGCGCATGTAGCATCTTTTCCACCTTCACTGTTGACACAATAAGTACAATTTCCTCTGGTTTTGCCAAAAGACTCATAGATCAAATGGCCAAATCCTTTACCCAAGCCAAGATGGTTTAGGTTGTAGGATCCCACTGGTGTGTAGGGGACTATATGTAATATTCAGCATGTAATGAACTTGAGACATAATAGCTTCAGCTGTCTGCTAAAGCACATCTTTACCTTATCCTAATTAGGACTGATTAACAGAAGATGCAGAGTTCAAGTCCAAAGGTGTCTGCACTCCTCTGCATGACTTAAGTGTAAGTTTTAGTTAGTGCAGAAGTTTTTGTCTAAACAGGTGCTGGTGGTGAAGGCTGTACTCACTACCTGTACTTCTTCATGAAGTAGCTCTGCTGGTATAATGCAGATGGACTGGTGGTGTCAGTTACACATAGCATCGTAGTGTGTATGTAACACCTGACACTGCCAAGGTTATAAAATAGAACGGCTTTAAAAAAACAGACAAATCCCTGCCTTCTGTAACTTACAGAGCAAAAAATGTCCATAAAGAACAGAGCTGTGTTTTCTCTCTTACATTCTTCACATGCCACTGGAGGCAGAGCAGAGAACTGTTGCATGGACTATACCCTTCCTTCCCGTGGAAAAATATTCATTTGCTTCAATTTTGTCTATAGGAAGGATCAAAATTCTTGCATCTTAAACACGTACAACTGTCATTTCTCCATGGAGGAATGAGTGAGTTGGAAAACCCAGCCATTAACCTTTCCTTACTATGTAGATTTAAGTTGCAGAAGACTGAAAGGATTTTTAGTGTACTCTTTAAGACCCTGATCACTCTCCTGTAAGTAGGTCTGAAAAGATGCGCAGGGACAGGTGACTAAAAAAAGGCATAGATATCTTCCTTCATATTGTTTGTACTCCATCTTGTGTTCTTTTCTACAGCATGAGAAAAGGTGTGCATGACAACTGAAATACACACATGCTGGAATTAGAGATTTAAGAACTTTTGCACTGTGTCACAGACAGCTGTAAGTGAAGAGGATGTTTATTTATGAAACTCTCATCCAGAGAGATTCAGCCTTTTTAAAACAGGAGTCGCTTCTGTATCTTGACATTCTTGGTAATATTCCCTCTGGTAGAGAAAACGGCCTCAAAGATTCTTATAATGAAGTTCAGTCAGTATGTGGTACGCGTATCAGATCTATTGAATTGAAAACCTCCCTCACATTTTGAAAAATCAGGAGACTCATTTGCACAATTTCAAGGTGGTCTATTTTGAAATTATTACACTGAAAATAGGGCTGTCTCAGCAAAACGTAGAAAGTGGCAGTTTTACGTGGACTAGGATTTACACTGCTACTGGTCTTGGATGTTACACGCAGCAAGAGATTTTTAAGCTCCAAAAGATTTAAGTGTTCTAAAACCTCATTGAGCCTTCTCATCCACCAATGTTTAGACTCCAATATGCATTTCTATATGCCAGTTACAAAGATGCTCAGATCCAATATTTAATCATCCAGGAAAAAGTAATTTCCACTCTTTTTTTGTTCCACATCCTTAGGAAGAGAAAAAAGGTCAGTGTTACTTGAAGTATCTTTGGCAGATTTGAACATAGTTGAAATAAAGACACATTTAGCTAAACACTTTTCTACTTTCACAGAATGGTTTGGGTTGTAAGGGACAGTAAAGATCATCCAGTTCCAACCCCCCTGCCATGGGCAAGGTCACCTTCCACTAGACCAGGTTGCTCCAAGTCCCTTCCAACCTGGCCTTGAACACTGCCAGGGATGGGGCAGCCACAACTTCTCTGAGCAACCTGTGCCAGTGGCCTTATCACTCTCACAGGGAAGCACTTACTCTACTATCTTATCTAAAACTTCCTTCTTTCAGTTTAAAGCTATTTCCCTTGTCCAATCCCCCCACATGCCCTTCTAAAAATACCCTCTCCAAATTTCCTGTAGGCCCCTTTTCTTAGTACTTGTTTCATATGCTGTTCTGAAAGACCAGGTTAGTCTTCGTTTTGTTCCTTATTTTTAAAACCTGGCTTTATATTAAATAGTTTTGTCTCTATCGTGAAAGTGCTTCTCTCTTACCTTGATTGAATTGAGTTTGTTTATTCTTGGTCTGTAATTGTTGGGGTCTCTTCTAAAAGTGATTTCAAGTTGAGATAAAAACTTATTCATTCCAGCCAAAAGAGTCTGTGGACTGTTAAGAGAGAAGAACATTGCAGCTCAACTGTCAGAAGTTGTATACTGTGCAGATTACAGGTAGTTTGATCTCCACCCTGAGCTCATTCAGGTCTGGTAACACAAGCATGAACGACGTCTGACATACATGTGGATGTGCTACATTTTCAGTCAAATCATGTCTTGGACAAGAAGTCAGTAACTACTACTCTCATCCTTCAGCAGTATCTCAGCAACATGTTTACTTCACGTGGCTCATATTAAGTACTTGGTAATTACACTGGTCTAAAAGCTTCTAGTGTTTTAGACTGCTCCTCCAGAATTCTCTGGAATTCATGTGAAGTTATTTACAAGAATTTATCAAAAGGGACAGCTTTGAAAAAGTAAAACTCATGGACTGCATGTGTTACATGTTGCTGTCAAGACTTGGACCTCACTTTGCACATAGGTACATACCCTTAGTACATAGCTTTCTTTTAATATATCTTAAAGATATGTTCCTAAATATAATTTACAATTGGTGCTTTCTTTCATTCCTTACACGTGCCACTTATTTCTGACAGAAATTTAATTGGTGTGCACCTGCTTAAGGTTCATTTAAACAAGGAGCTGGTCAAGCTTGGGTCAACCCCATTTTCTTTGCCTTGCTTCAAAACAAAAGTCAGAAACCTCACAACACTCAGGGATTACATTAAATGCAGCTTAAATTTCAACGGGCAGGGATGCTTTACCTCTTATTTTTGTTGATACTTTCGATAAACAATTTATTCCTGCCTTGTCCCCCTTGTCTTGCTTACTAATCCAAAGAAGCCTCTTACCTGTTGGCAAGTGTGTTCTTGGAAGGAATACCATCAAAAACAATCACACGATCAGCAAGGTATGTAGCCATGATAAAATCATGTTCTACCACAAAAGCTGTTTTTTTAGCATGGAGAATGAAACTGAAATAGAAATTTAAGAAAAAAGAGAGAGACAGACATGAATGTGAACTTATTGTAAAACTACTGGGAATTTCAGTTCTTTATCCCCTCATGTCTACTTTACCGTTTAATGACTCTAGCAGCCATTAGACGTTGTTCAGAGTCCAAATATGCTGAGGGTTCATCAATCAGGTAGACATCAGCAGGTTTACCAAGACAAAGAGCTAATGCGACACGCTGCAACTCACCCCCAGACAATGTTTGAACCTATTGGGGTAAGAGGGAAGAAGGATGTATTTAGCTCAGAGACAGGCAAGGAACGAAAGCAGAAAAGTTAGGCTGTTGTCTTGGGCAATTCATACCTCCTGGTCAATGATGTTTTCTATTTGAAGAGGTTTCATGACATCAGTTACAAACTGGGGGTGTGTGTAGGCGTCTCTGATCTTTTCATGCAGTAGCTGACGGACACTTCCCTAGTAAAAGAAAAATGCTGACCCTCAGTTTTAGGCACCAAGAAAACACATAACAGAGCTTTCTGTTCTGGGCATAAAGAAGTTTGACCTGTGTATTTCAAACATGCTTTTTGGAGCAAACACTAAATAAATAAAGCTTAAACGCACTGTAGATTTAGGACTGATCTTCTGTGGTTTGTAGCTGACGTTCAGGACCGGAACCTCACCTATGGAAAGATAAAATTTATAATGAAAACAAGAGCCTCTCCAGTGTCTTCAAAATAGGTTTCAACTAAGGTATTAAGCACTACCTCCTTCATCAGGTGTAAGTCTTCCTGCAAGCATCCGGATAAATGTAGTTTTGCCAGTTCCTAAAATAAAATGTAAGGTATTATTTCTGACTTCTTAGTAAGTTAGACCTCTAACAATTAAGTCACTGATACAAAAAGATAAAAACTTCATAAAGAATACATCTTTCAAATTAGACTGCTTCAAGAATTCCTATATTCACTTCCAGCAAGCAGCACTTTCTATTGTTTTTTCAAGTAAAAGAGGCATCTAAAGCTGCAACATTCTAGACTTGGGGCTAAGCTCAGCAGCTGAATTGTCATCCTGGCAATCTAAGTTCTTAAAATGGGGTAAGGGACAAAACGAATGGCATCGGTAATATTCAGTTAATTCTTGCTATTTAGAAAGCAAGCTTATACATCTTCACTAGGCAATAAGCAGTTCAACCTGACTCAAACCTAGTCATTTTGAACCCTGAAAAATGGCTTTAGGAGCATAGTTAAGGCTGCAGAAGCAGTTTCTTACCATTTTCCCCCAACATCACCATAATTTCAGAATCCGTGAATTCTCCAGCTACTATGGATAGTTCAAATTCTCCCATCTTTTTTTTCATTCCTGGATATTTGTACATACACATCTTTTTAACCTCTTCTTCATTAGCTGTCTCAGCCACTTTAAATACCAGAGATGCATCTCGAAACCTCAGATTTTCTGTTGGAACATAGCCATCTAAGAAAATGTTTATGCCTACAAAAGGAGGAAAAAGTATCATTAAAAAAGGCCTATAACAGAGCAATACAAGAAGAATTTCAGTTCTTGGCTGTCAATTCCCATTGGAAGAACAACACTGGATTTTAAAGAGCATGTTAAAACAGGGAACAAACTCTCCTGTTTGAAGTGTGTACATTATGTAAACTGAATGAAGAAAAATCTTACTAAAATCACAGAAAGGCTGTAGAAGCTCTTCCTGCAAACCTGGTGTTAGTCACGTGCATAGGGTTTAAAGAAACTACTGCTGCTGGACCTGTTCTCACAAAACCAGTTATTACCAAGTCTCAGTGCTACAAGCAGGGCCAATTCAGCTGAAAGCTACACACCTCTGTACCGTGCAAACTCTCTCCCGACCTTTCTCTACTGTTTATAGGGTATTTTGTGTAACTCCACAGTTTACAAAACACCTGCAAGTATAAAAATTATGTCCTGAGCAAGAGACAAAAGGCTTTTCATAATTAAGAGTTTTGGGGTGAGGTGTAAATTCAGGGTTAGGATTAGAAATTCTGCACGAATTAAAATGGTAGTTTGTTAGTTACTGAACTGTAACAGGAAAAGGACGTGTTCCCATAACAGACAAGTAGCACTTTGGTACCTTTCTGTCTTCCCTAGAATTTTCTGGGGCATGTTTAAGAAGAGAAATACAGCAATTACCTTCTCGTACGCTGAAGGGCATGGTAACAACACCATAAGCACTTGGTACACCATACAGGCAGCAGATAAAGTCAGAGAGATAATCTAACACGCTTAGATCATGCTCTACGACAATAATGTACCTGAAAAATAGAGCCAGAGCCATGCTTTTACATTTCAATACAAAACAGTTTTTCCTTTGTACTGCATCAGAAAAAGCTATCAACATGATTCTCATTTAATATGGTTTCTTTGATTTATACTTAATAAGGACAGAGCTCAAATCTCTGATAAGCCTTTTTTTTTTTCCCAAACATTCCAATAAAGAGACATTGTGAATGACAAGTTGAAAATCCATCTTCAGCATAAACTGGCAGCTTCTTTATGTGAGTATAAGGATATTAATCGACTGGAGCAAAAAATATTTAGCACATTTTAAGAAAAAAAGAAAACTTCATGAGAAGGGGATGGAACAGCAATATTCAGGTGAAAAATAACCACCTCTATTTTCACATCTTTATTACCAAATGCTTAAACAGTACAGAAACTATAGGAAATAAGTTTCAAAATGCAAAGAAATAGCGTATTACGGACTTAGAATATTTTAAACATCTATTAGTGCACCATGCTGAAAAGTCAGCACTTCTAGGTAGATGGGCTGGATGTTTCTTCCCTCTGTAAACAGGCATATTATTACAGTCTCTCAAAACATTTGAAGTTTGTACTTACCTGTCAGGGTTTATTAGAGATCGAATAGTGATGGCAGCCTTCAAGCGCTGCTTGACATCTAGATAGCTAGAAGGTTCATCAAACATGAAGCTAGGCCCAAAAGAAAGAATAAAGTCTTGGTGAATGCAAGCTTTATACATATTCAAACCTAGTGCTAACATTTCAACCATTAAATTCACAGAAATAAAACACTATTGTTATTTATGCTGAGGGACACAAAGAATGAGAATGATGTACTGACACCTGCCTTGAATCTCCGATGACTGTCATGTGAAATTACTAAACGGTTTGAGTGTTACTTTCCTGAAAGCTCTGACAAAGTTATTAAATGTTACAAGATATCAGCAATCAGTTACGAAACCCATGCACTCAGCTCTGAACTCATGAACTGAGAAGTACAAAAGTACTTGGGAAGACTGGAAGAGGGTATCTTCCCAAAGAGAAAAACAACAAAGCAAACAAGAAAACCTGCCCAAAACCTGCACCAACCAAAAAGAAGCCCAGCCAAACAGAAAAGCCAGAGCTCAAGCAAACCATTTTACACAAACAAACAAAAAAACAACACACACCCCCCTGTAAGTCTTGTGATCTCGCTTTCTTGGTCCCTAGGAGTGAGGAAACAGCATAGACTAGACAGTAATTTCCTGGTTGCAAGACAGGAGAAGAGGGACCCAAGTTCCTAGAGGTGGGGAAGCACCGGTCCCATTTCTTATTCAGAGATGCTATGTGAGGTAAGCTGTCAAATAGAGCACATTTATGTGGGATTAGGAAGGGTTCTGAAGTTGTGGTGCTGAAATTTAACACTGGCCTCTGAAATTAGCAATTTCCTTGCAGATGAAGTATAAAACCCCCAGAGATTATATACGGAGTAAATATGGATCTCAGCTGCTGAGTTGGAAAAGACAATTTTTTGTTTGTAAATCCTTTTCTTTAAACATTTCAAACAAAAGTATCATTTCTAACAATAAATGTAAATCAGAGGATCACATTCCAAGACAGATTATGAGAAGTGATGTGTAATAGAAGTAAATTAAACATACATATCAGCCTTCTGAATGCAAACAACTGCACACGCAAATCTCTGAAGTTCTCCTCCTGAAAGGTCCTCAACATTTCTTTCCTTCAGATGGGTTAAATCTGTAAATAAGTGGTTATTTTGAGATATGTTATAACCAACACAACAATTCATATTTTTATTACCTACAGAAACATGTATAATCACAGCAGACACCCTACACAGAGAAAAAAACCAGAAAGTAATAAAGTAAGTGTTCAGTTTACAAGTAACATTATGATGCTTCTATATAAGTCACAGCAAGTTATGGCTTCTCTGCAGCATTAGATCATTAATTTGTACAGCTGCATCATGCAGAAGAATTACATTCCTATTTGGTTTTCCATCGTCTATTTCACGAGATTCCCAGCCCCAAAAACAAACTCTACCAGCTTTAAAAGCGTTTTTTGTTAGACCTGGCAGAAGAGTTCTGATTTTCAGGAAAATCAGGTCTCCCAAATGTTAAAAATCAATGGGTGAAGCCAGTATTTTCTCATCAGCATCAGGAACAGCCAATTTCAAGAATATACTGTTTCACTAATAAGTTAAGTGGGACTCAAGGACCATGCTATTGATGGCACAACATAGCCCCACCATTACCACCCACATCTACCACAAAGAATCCTGTTGTTAATTTAGCAACACCTAAATTTAACAACTGAATTCAAAGCACCTACAAAAAATTAACAGGGCTGGACTATGCAGATGGTCTTCTTATTAACTGCATTATTCTCAGTACTACTCCCATTATAATCAGCTATATATAGGATTTTAAATTTAAATAAAATGTTTTGGAGTTTTTTGTAGTATTTTCTATATGCAATGGCTCTGACAAGAGGGGATGCTAAGATTTTGCCAGAGTTGTGAGCATGCAAGAGAAGCAGACGATAACCAGAATTTTTCCAGATTTAAAAATAAACACTTTCTACCATGAAACAGAAATTGCACTGCATTCTGTTAACTAGCATTTATCAATTAGTTAGACGAAAGCATCTTTACTCCCCCCCCCCTTTTTAAATGGTATAATTAAATCTACCATCACATTAGTAACAACTAATTTTTTTCAGTAAGTATGAATTTATCTGATGCTTGATTAAAAACTACACTTACCAAGCTGCTGACACACAACAGTTTGTGTCTTGGTTTCATCCTTCCTATCCAGAATTGACCCCACTGTTCCCTGCATGATAGATGATAATAATTAAAAAAAAAAATCTTTAAACACAAGAGAAGTATTACAGGAGAGGCTCCCAGCTCTCTCTCAGCTCATGAGATTTCTCACCTTCGCAGCTTTAGGGATCTGGTCCACGTACTGAGGTTTAATGATAGCTTTTAGGTCATCTTCCAGGATCTTGGTAAAGTAATTTTGTAATTCAGATCCTCGGAAATATGTCAAAATTTCTTGCCAGTCAGGTGGATCCTATGACAAAATTAAAGCTTGTGCTTACTTCTACCATTCTAAAAACGTCATTAAAAATACCTAATTGTAAAATTGTGATCAATACAGCAAACAGAATATGCTTGCAAGATAAAAAAAGCCTGGAAAAAACAGCAAGTTACCAAATGGTGATGCTGCCTCTGCAAAATTTCCATTAAAAGGAAGGAAAGAACTAAAAATACGCAATTGCACAATGGAAGGCTGAAGTTCAGGTATTTTCCTCCAGGTGTCACTAGCCCTTTAAAGAAAGGGCATTTTAAATTTACACTCAGGACATCCAAAACTTTCCTTAGTTAAGAAGCTGTGAGTGAAACTACCTGATAGGCAAAATGGAAGTGTGGATTAGTGTAACTACACTTTTTAGCTATGCGATTTAGCTAACCCAAAGGAAAAGGATTTCACTGATAAGATTAACTTGCACAAAAAAGGTGATAAAATTTGGACGTTTTCTCTGCTTCTAGCAAATGTTGTCAAGGACACAACAGGAGACAAAGGAAAAATGACATAAAAAAAAGAAAAAAGAAGAAAAACAAAAAAAGGACCTGTTGAGAGCAGTCACACAGGAAAAAGTCACAACTCGTACAGTTTTACACAGCAAACTGCTCTGAATGGTGCCGAGGTACTTATTTTGATGGTAAACAGCAGCACAGGAACAGAGTGACACAGCCATATTTCCAAACCAAGCAAATACACATAGGAAATGCTTCATAAGTTTTACAGCAGAAGCAACACTGAAGATTCAATTCATACCACGTGTTTCTGTGGTCATGATTTGGTTCTGCACAGGGAAGTCTGATTTTGGAAGCATGGTAATTCAATTATGTACATATTCAGAAAGTCAAAAGTTTTGCTATTTCTGCAATACTACCACCTGAAACAAGAAGTTCACAAAATAACATAAACCAAACTTCAAAGAGAATGAAAACTGTAGCTGCGAAATGATTATTTCTTTGCAGTTCTAAGTGGTGGCCACGAAATGAACAATTTGTTAAAACACTACTCTTTCAGGTAAAGAAATGTATGAAGAAAGTTTGAACACACTCGTTCCTATAAGTCCTTTTTGAAAGGAGGAGTGAGCATCAGAATTCAATTGTCACCAAGTAAGTTGAAGGTGAGAAAGTGGTAACTGAAATACTGTCTGATACAAAGAGTCACAGAAGCTACTGTTTATGCCTTTTCTCTAGTAATATTCACTCTTTGAGTAGTGCTAGGTAAGCAAACCCCTGTAAATTATTTTCCTTGCTGACTGCAGCTTGACTTAGTCTAAAGACATAGGGAAATGGTTTATGATCTTCCATGAAGACCAGCAGATTACAAGTTGTTCTATGCCTGGTTCTCAAAAAAGACTATCAAAGTTTCTAAGTACTCAGCAACATGAAGAAACTAACCATTTTCAGAAATCAGCACTACAGTGTACAGTGAGAAGTATCTTCAGCAACTTGTCATGACAACATATTTTATAAGAGATTATCTTGAAAAGAAAAAAAGATAAAAAAGCCCAAGAGATCACAAGGATATATGGTAAGCACTTATAAGCACTGGAGCTGTTCAGATAAAATCAATGCTGAACTTGGAAGAAACTCCACAGCTTGAGCTACCTAAATCCCCTGATGGGGAACAGGTCAATCATGCAGGGAAAAGAAGCTGACATTTTAAAAATAGTATTAAAAACCCCTTATCTGTGACTTAAAGGCAGAAACCTCCTGCTACTTTTATTTAGCAAGGTACAGCTATAATTAGTATCCTTTTCTTTCTTCAATAATAAAAAACAAAAAAACCTCTTTTTAATAACATCCTTCTGCTATTGCTTCTGCATGGAGTAGGCCATCGGCTGTTTAATAGGGAAAGTGACAATGTTCTTGCAAATTCTACATCGTTCAGACACAAAAACTCAGTGAAAAAAATTTAAGCACAGCTATCTATAATGCCAACTCTACTTTATTGCTGATACATACATCATATTTTCCAAGATTTGGCTTCTGTTTTCCTGCTAAAATTTTCAAGGCGGTTGATTTCCCAATACCATTGGTTCCAACCAATCCCAGTACTTCCCCTGGACGAGGGATAGGCAACCTGTACACAACATTGATAAATCCAGATTATATCAATGCCATCACACACCAACATTTAGTGGTAAAGTAAATGTTATAATGTGCTTTCAGACTTTCTGATGATTTTAAACTACTTTGTTAACTTGCCAATAGATATATAATATAAACTAAATCATTATTCCTTAATAATAGATCGTAAGAAAGATCTAAGAGCAGTTTGTTCTTTAAACAGGAGCTCTGCAAAATGAGCATTAAAATTGTATTTCATTGTAATACTTCTTACAAAGAAGGCAATTAACATTCAAAAAAAGGAAGCTGTTAAGGCAATAACCAAGAACACCTTGACATGCACTACGTTTGGACTATCAAAACCTTGAATATCTTGTCTCTTTATGCTGGCTGAAAAATAAAATACCTGTGAAGTTTGAAGGCATTGGCACAGTATCTATGCGTGGTTTCTTTCTCCAGGTTGCTAGGTAAGTTAACAATTGACAAGGCTCCAAAAGGACATTTCTGTAATTGAAAGAAATAGATAGATTACTGATGCACACAATTTATTAACAAAATGCTACGTTCTGTACTGCACCCAGCTGTGCTTTTAAATATTTTTAAAAGAACTTTCACCAAATTACTTGACTTTCATTTACACAGTCAACTTTCCAAAGAAGTTTTATGCCACATATTTAACATTAAATAGTTAGCAATTTAGACTGTCGGCCTACAATCCAAATAAGGCACACTGCATATATTCTCTAGCTCTTTTACACAAACATCCTTCTACTGCTAGGTGTCTATAAACACACACAAACACAAAGAAAATCAAAACCACAAACAGAAAGTTACAACCCACACCCTGCAACTTAATCGGTTCAGTAAACTGACATAGTACTTCACTTTCTATACAGTAACAATTAATAAGAAGCGATTAGTCAGGGAAAAATCCTGCTTTTTGAAGCTGCAGTACAAATTATTAAATATAACAGCAAAATCAAGAAAAAATTATCATTTCAAATAAAGCAGCCTTTTACCTTGATGCAAATACCACAGCCAATACAAAGTGTTTCTGAGATCCAAGCTATTTTGCATTGTGATGTGACTTCTATGCAAAGTTTTCCTGGTGAAAAAAAGGGTAAAATTAACTCAGAAAAGTTTCTGATAAATCAGAGCTTTGCTACTAAATTCCACAGAGGAACATGTAACTGATTAATGTTCACTGAAGCTTCAGAGCACCTGAAGACTATGAATTTTTCCTGTTTTCAGAATTTATGCAATGAAGCATGAATGATACACAAAAACCTAGGAGTAATAAAAACTAGTTCCTCCGAATAGAACATTACTTAAAACTTCTCCAATCACTTAAATACTTGGTTAAATTACATTTCTTACCCATTCGAACCACAGGACAACTCTTCTTGCATTCTTGCCGGCATTTCTTTGGCTTACACTTGTCATGGTTGACAATAGCAATTCTTGTTAATTTGTCTGCCATAATGCACAATTTTGGGTTAAACACATATCCCGATTATGGGGAGGAATACGGAGAGTCTCACAGACCTTAAGGAAAAAAAAAGAAAACCCAAAAGAGAACATAATTACTGACAGCATAGAGAAAAAAAAAAAATATATATATACACATGAAGTTATTACTAGCAGAGTTGAGAGATGTAAAAAGGGGATAATGATTCGATGTTTCTCCTCTTTTAAGCAACATGGCAAACAGGGCAAAGTCTCAGATACAAGTAATTCAGGTACTGGTACGTAAATAACAGTACAAATCTTCCACGTCAGCTTTCCATCCCATTACTATTTCTCCACAGTAAAAATAAAACTGATTATATCTGAAAATGTATTTGTTTCCAAGAAAAACATGTTGTAACATGAACAGAAGAATCTATACTGCTGCAAATTTCAGCTTCACAAGCTGCCTTCTGCAAAGTAACCTTGTTCATGCTACAGTGCGGAGTAAAGTCAAACTGTGACTACAACTATTACTCCAATGGTCTAATTATAATACTAATTTTGCAAACACTATGCCAATATCTTATATTAAATTATTAAAATACTGTAAAATTAAAACTCTTTTTCAAAGTGAAAATGTGTAGCTGCATATAGAAAAGTAACTCCAGGCAATATGACCAGCCATACTTGATGATGTTTGACTCTTTTATCTTGAGTTTCATTAGTATTTGAATAACTACACTTACATTCTGCATTTCGTAATATAGAATCAATAACTGTAAGACTATATCAAACTATAAGATATTGCAATAAAAATAAGCAAGATTCTTTACAAAATTATTTTCAGAAGAGAAAGGTGTTGAAGTACTAGGTGATTAAATATTCCTGAAATCACAAATAAGTGCCCTCAAAGAGTTAAATTACTTCTATTCCTCTACATAACCGTCTCTTCCCTTGCTCAGATACCTGTAACGCACACTAACAAGCACTAGGTTGCACTGGGAATTTATGTCAACAATTGTAGCTTAGGGGAGGGAAGGACAAAGTATTTTAAATTTAAGCCTTGATAGATTAAAGAAAAGGCCAGAATGTATTTTAAAGTGCATTTATATTTCCTTTACCATATTCACACACAAAACTGAGAATAACAGTAATGACCTTATCTTCCTATGAACAACATACACCTAAAGGCAACTCCATTCTCTCATTGCTGCTCCTGAAAGAAGCAAGAATAAAATAGGTGTACAGCACATTTCTCATGTTAAACCCCATCCCTCCCTAAATTCACCTGTGAACTTTAGCTGAAGTAATCCTACAGCCACTACTGTAAGATGAAAGAAAGAAAGAGACTGGCATCTCACTGGAAGCAAAAGTCAGAAATTAAGATGTTATTTTATCTGTAAATCCATTATTACCATAGTTACGAATATTTTAAGCGGTAGTCTTACTCCTCAGTTTCCAAAGTATTTTTAAATTGATGTCTGAAGATATTCCTCATCAGATAGAAATGAATTATTAGTCATGCTGTCAACCTTACTGTGGCAGTTTCTACTTTAAATGTTAATTTTTTTCATTAATCTTTCAACATTTCCTAAGCCAAAAAACCCTCATATAATGTACATTGAATAGTTAAAAAAGATTTTACAAGTGATTTTACAGTTCTGTACCATCAGACCAGACTGACAAAGTAGGGCTGAACATTGCAATTACATCCACAGACCTGGCCAACAGGCACAGAATAATGGGTTTGCAATTCTTATTTTAATATATTTTTTCTTTCATAATGAGAAAGTCTTACTCTCAAAAACTATAAGGATGTTTGAGTCAGGGTAACTTTTTAGGAGACATACTGGATTTTGTCAGTGCTTCAAAGAGAGATACATTCTTTGGGAATATAGCCCAGTGTTTTTCTTAAAAGTCCTGTAATTCACAGTGTATAGAGTATTTGGGGTTGAATCAATCACTCTCTCTTTGGTTTCCTGAAGGAAGTGCCTAACTTGGATCAGCCCTTTCTCCAACCATACCTGTGTGGCTAGGTACCTTGAGCAAACAGAATATACTTGTACCTTGCAGCAGGGCTCTCCCTGCGAGGTATCTTAGCTCTAACTAGGATGCAAACTATTTCTACAGGTTAGAAAAGCAAGCTCTAGAAGATTATGTTGCTGTACCTCAGGAGCTTGCCTCTCCTGTGCAACCTCCCAAATTTCTGTTGCCTGAGCAATGCAGACAGCAGAGCAGACAAACCCTCCTCTCAGCCATACACCCTACTAGTCAGGTGCTTAGTTTATGGAACCAAAGCAGGAAAAACAGGACAGGAGTTGCTTTAAAAGACCAAGGCTTGAAACAATTAGTTTTGGCCACCCATCTCAGCAAGCTTTCCACCCAGTCTTGGCGGGATAAGCAGACCAAAGTTTACACTATTGCCCATTGCTGAATCAGACTGGGGCTCGTAAATAATAAAAGAGCCCATTTTTTTCCCCCTTCCAACCTACTTATATGGGAAAATGCAGATCTGTGGTGATGAGTTTTGAAGGGTCCACACAATTAAGCTCAACAAGCATCTATAAAGTACTTGGTGGGGGGAACAGAACTAAGGACCTGGCATGAGAAATACACTTGTGCCTCCCTGCTCGCATTACATGATGGAAGTGTCAGTTTATTCAAAACTCTCCAATGGTCTTACACTATTTTCAGAAAAAAAATACTTGTGACTTCTTTTACTTCTGCAAAATTTGAAGGACTGTCCTGATGTCTATTATGGTAATTGTCCACAAGAGAAAATAACAATAAGCAGTTCTACTGAGAAATGACAGCTTAGAGCAGTTTAAACAAGACTGTCCAAACCCAGACTGAACTCAAGTCATGTATTTATATGCAATTACTTTGGTGGCATTTAACTTAACATACTGAATAGGATGGTCCGATTTCAAGGTGCAGACAGCAGAACTCTCAGTACACTGAACACAGATCAGCAACACATACAACATGCACACTGCACAATACAGCATGCATAAAGTAATTGCTAAGTACAGCCAGCATTTTAAGGGCAGGAGAAACTGATATTCAGAAGCTTTTCTACTTTCAGAAGCAGTTTCTGTCTTTTCCAAGTCAAGAACAGAACAGAAAAGGAAAGAACAAAGATATTGATACTAGCTACAAGAGTAAAGCATTATTTTGAACTAGTGAAATTATGATGGAGTGACAACAGAAAATCTTTCCAGCATGATGGAACGACAACACAGGTGAAAAAGAGAGGAATAACAAATGGGGTAGGGGGGAAGAAAATAAAAAATTCTAAAAACCTTGACTTATCATTTATTGCAGCCAAAAGCTGTCAACTAAGTCCAATTATGACACCTGGTACAGACACTAAAACGCCTGAAAATAAGCCACAAACATGTTATCACAAGCATTTTCAGTGAGCTTTCTTAGACTCTGTGACAAAGCTGCTGTTCTCTGACAAACCTGAGTAAATTAAAAAAGAAAAAAAAAAAAGTCAGCAGATCTTGCGGCCTGTCACAAAGGCAACAGTAATGGACAATCCGTAGCACAACTGTAACATACTTGCACTAAAAATACTGACTTCTTTCTCAAGCACTAGAGTTATATTAGAATTTGCTAAGTCAAATCAATTATGGCCAAGAAGGATTTATAAATACATTCAATTGTTCAGACTTAAACAAAAAAAAAATCATAAAAAGAAGTAAATGAAGACTGAAACATAACCAGAGACAATTCAATTAAACTATGTTAAGGCAAAATCTGAGCTCAGAATGGAGCCATATTTTGCAGCAAAAGTTAACATTTCGTTAAATTATGCTGCATCAAACCTCAAAGATAAATGCTGGGAAAGAAGTGATGGTGAGCAGCAATTGTGCTTTCCTCTGAAAATAATTAACCTCAAGAATTATCTCTCAGCCTATTCCTAATGTACTACAGTCAACTCCATGAGAAGAACAAGAAAGTTAAGAACGAGAATAGCCAAAGAAAATTTAAATGGAAGACAACCGGTTTTCAAACCGTGCATGGCAGATCACTACCTCTGTAGGTGTCAAAGCAGAAATAATAGTAAATACTATGAGAACAAACAAAATCTACTAAGAATTACAAAATACTCTATGCTTCAGGTTTTGGCATTTTAGAAACTGAGACAATGCACAAAAAGAAGTTTAAACAAGCCCCAAATCTCCTTACTGCATTTAACTCATATTACTCATAAGGCAGAACATGACTATGAAAATAAAGACAATGTTAACATGAAAAGTATATGCTCAAATATACTGACGCAGCATAATGAGTGGGTGTGTGCAGCTGGAGCTGAACAGTATTAATTATCACTCTTAATATTTTCTTTTAACATTAAGCGAAATGCTTGAGAATAAACCCATAAATTAGCAATCTACCATATGAAAACTACACAAGTACTTCACGACCACTTGTTTAGGAAACCACAGCAGAAAATTTTAAATAAGATCTGTCACACAAACTTGCAGGTGAAATAACTCAGCGCATTCCTGGGAGGAAACACTGCCATGGTCCTAGACAAAAGCCCTGCCGATATCTTTATTTTGTTTTTCACACGTATCTTGTAAAAGCCATCTTACCCTGTCACCCTACCAAACACGCAAGAAGCCTTTATCTCCTCACCACGCAAGCACACACGTGGATATCAACTTTCCCCAAAATAAGGCAAAGCACAGCATTTTTACCTCCAGAAGAGAAAACCCTCTGCTTTCGCCGGAGAAAACCCGCGGCTTGCCCTTCCCCGGAGCCCGGCCACCACAGCGCGAGGAGCCCCCGCCGGGTCTCCACACGAAAGCGGTGCCGGCGGCTGAATACACAGCAGCAGAAGGAAACGTTTTCCCTGCCGTCCACAGCTGCTGCCGCACGGGGAGGGGGACATGCGTGTGCGCGACAAAAAAGCAATGCCAGAAGATGACGTACAACTCGCCTCAGAGACGACGGACTGCATGCGCGGGCCGTGTCAGCTAGGCAAGGGGCGGCCTCCCGCCACACATGGCCCCATCTTCTGTGCGGGCCGTAGCCTGAATCAATGGAGCATGCGGGCCGCCTCCCTTGGGGCTGGGGGACAAGAACTCCGGGCGGCTCGGCGCACAGCGCACCCGGCCCACCTTGGAGGGCCCCACCAGAGCTGCCAGCCCTGAGGCCCCGGCGAGGAGCGGTCGGCCGACCCCACTCCTATGATGGGTGGGGGCAAGCCGCAGGCCCCAGCCCCCCATCCCACACCCCGTCATAAGCCGCTTACCGGGAGATAGGTGGAGGGGGTCGCCCCTCAACGGGCGAGGCCGGGCCGCAGCGGGGAAGAGCCGCTGCCCGCTGTCCCGTCCCGCGGGCCGGCACGCAACGTGCTCCGCCGCCGCCACCCGGCCAAGATGGCCGCCACCCCCGCAGGGAGGGGCCTGGGCGCGCACCATAGAGACGAAGAGAAAGAAGGGACGCAGGACGACAGGCTCACCATAGAGAAACCGCTCAGGGACGGAGCGACGCCTCCCGCCACGGGGCGGGGCGCGGGAGGTGTCAGCCGGCGCGCTTCGACCGCGACGGTCGGAGACGCCATCTTCGGGCGACGCCGCGTTACCCGAGAGGTGTGCCCGCGGTCCGGCCCCCCCGCCCTCGCTCTGGGTCACGCCGTGGGAGGGCACCGGGCCGTTACGACCCACACCGGCCAGGCTCCTGGGGGAGCGCTCCGGCGCGGAAAGCCCCTAGCTCCGCCTCTCCCCACCGGGCGCGCGCGGGCGCCGGCGGGCTGGCCCCGCCCCCTTCGTCTCTCACGCCCCGCCCCGCTCCCCGCCGTTCTCTTTCAAACCGGGCTCGCGTGGCGCCGCGCGGGGTTCTGCGCCTGCGCGCTGGCGCATAGGCTCCGTTGGCGGGCGCGGGGCCTCGGGCCTGGACGCTGCGGCGGAGGTGGCGGACGTCCGTGCGGGGGTACGCGTGGCCGCGGACCCGCTGGCCACCGCCGCCCCTTCGCCCACTACAGCGGCTGCGAGGATCAGGTGGGCGTGCTGCTCCGTACCGACACGGGGGGCTGAGGGGGAGGCTTCTCCCTTCTCTCGCCCCCAGCTGTCACCGCAGCCGCGGGAGCTGTGCCTGGGTAGAAGGCTGGTGCGGTGCCTTCGTCCCGCCTCTGGAGCGCCCTCCGACCCCGGCGTGGGGCTGGGGCTGCTTAACCGGTGCCGCCGCCGGGTTCCTCCCCCAGCTGGGAAGGAGGAGCGTGATCTGGTGACTGAACACAGCCGATGTGTTGCGTGAGTAGGGTTGCTCGGTTATTTCCGATATTGAAGTGTCCTGTAGGGCCATAATACAGCGTCGTAAAAATAATTATGCCTAAAATCGGAATTCAGAGTCCTGCGAAGAAGTCGTGGGTGGAGGGCTGAATGAAAGCAGCTTGAGTTGTCAAACGGACTGCATCCTCTGTTCGCTGTCTAGTTTAAAAACCTTAATATAGGCACTTGCAAAGAAGTGCTTGTGTCCTTCAAAGAGCAGCTGGGTGCCTTTGGAAGTCTGAGCTTGTGCAAAGCCACATTTTTAATTTCAATTGATTAGAGGTATAAATATTGCTGATGTAATCATCTTGTGCATTTTTCTCTAATTACCTTATTTTTAAAAATATTTGTTTTGTGATGATGGAAGACAAGTATTTTTCATTAATAGGCTTAAAGCAGTATGCTGAAGGCAGAGTAAAAGTAATAAGTGTAATAAAACTATTGAGAGAATTATCTGGGAGATCAAATGTACAGGTGAGCTAGTTATTGAAATACATTGTTGCTGAATGTTTACAACCATTATTAAATATTCAGTGGTAGTAATTTGCATGTTCAGTGTTACTGTTTAATCTTCAATCTGAATGAAAAAATAGGCAGCATAGTAAGATAGTAGTTTCTGCATTTATCTTGAGATCTTTAGAAGTCTTACACCAACAAAGGTCCACTCAAAGGAAATGAGAGCAGGGGAAAGAACTTGTGAGGAAAAATGAGTAACGCAAGTATGAAAACCGTAGGGAAATCTAAGATATGAAATTCTCTTCCGTTCAAAAGAAGAACAAGAAAAACAGTCTTATAAATCATGGGAGTTGCAGAAAGGCTAGAGTAGTCAGTGCAGCCTTCGTTTGGGTTTGACTGAGAAGTTTTAGACAGATAATGAAAGTATTATGGTGGGAATGCAATCAGAATAATAATTTAAAAAAAAAAAAGGGCAAAGCTTGCTGAGCTTTGATCCCCTGAAAGATTCTGTGGAGGTGATTTAGGGGAAGAACTTGTCAGTAAGTAGAAAACAATGAAAACTGATGTACAAACAGAAAATGGACTAGTTTGGTTTGTTAACTGTCGGGATCAACCTATTTTTCCAGTAGCCAATGCAGTTAATGAGGAAGGAATACAAGGGGTTTGTCTTCATTTTTACAGGGTTTCTGCTGTTGTCTGGGCTTATGTTAAAAACAGACTACTGAAATGGGATCTAAAACAATTTTTGTGAGATTTTTTACAGCTGGTTGAAAAATTGCTATTTGAAGCTGACTTGTAAATAAGTCACTTTAAACAGGGATGCCAGGAAGTGTCATCCTGTTGAGTTCTGTTATGGATGTGTATTCATTTTTATTTTCTGTAATGGTCAACATGGAAGAGATATGTTGGCAAGTTGGAAGGATTGAAAGCACTGTACAGCTCAGGGTCAGAATTCAAAATGATTGTGAAGATTGATAGCAGATTCAAAATCAGTGTAATTAAACTCAGTTAACAAGACCTGGGGGAGGAAGAGAACACAGGAAGGAGAAATTAAAGACATAATTAGTGGAAAGGATAGTACCAAACAGCAAGTAGTATCCTGAAAAAGCATTTGAGCACTGTAATGTATAGTAAATGAAATATTAAACAATAGGATGCCCTTGCAATCAGACATATGTTATTTTGGCATGTTAGCAGATGAGATTAAATATGAAGACAAAGGAAAGTGATTACTCTGTGCTGTTGAGCCTTAGCTAACCTGGTATGGCTAATTTTTGTTAACTGTAGTATGTGGATCTCTAGACTCCACAGGAGTTAACAACGCTTGGTTTCTGAGGAAAACTTGAAAGGCATAGGCATGCTAGAAAAGAAGCTAGGAGCAAATTTGATGAAGGCCCTCACATCTACAAAAGGGTTGTTGTGTAAAAGCTAGTGATTACATAGCCTTCAAGCTCTATGTAGAACAGGAGAAGAAATCATGCTTGGTTTTTAGAAGGTATTACTTGGGTTGTATGGTAAATAGAAACATTTGTCATTTAGATTGAAGAAACACTGAAGCTGGCTGCCCACAAAGATTGTGCAGTTTCTTTTGTTGAAGTAAAATTGTTGGACAGGTGTCTATTGAGGACAGTGTCAAAGGTCCTTACAGATGTGCATTTCAACAGCTCTGTGTGTGCTAACATGGTGGAATTAGGAATTTTAATTGGAGAAAACTGCAGCAGTTCCCTTGATTTGGTATTTTTATGGGTCTTTAGTTACGAAAGGGTCATAATATATCCTCCTTTGCAGTATGTTGTGGAGGAGTATGTGTGCATTTAGTGAAGGGTTTGATTTCAGGTATGCGTCTCAAGTGTCTTCTACTGGTATACTGAGAATAACCTGTCTGTTTTGATTGTGAAAGGTAGATTATTGAACCATTTAAATCCATTTCGCTCCGTTTATAAACTGTATGCTTGCTAAAACATCTAATGGCTGCTACTTCACAGGGATGTCCTCTGGAAAGGAAGAAACTTCTCTAAGGAAGATACTGAGGGATGAAGAGTTCAAGGCAGGGGGAAAGCTTAGCTGCTGCCTTGTCTTGATCAGAGGATGTACGTGCCATATAGTGGAAAGTGGCAAAAGTGTGACATTAGTCATGTCATTAAGACATCAATATACTAAATGTTGTTAATAAAGAAACAGTAGCCTATTAATGATCTTTTGGAATAACTGAATTGGGAATTTGGAAATGTTTCCAGCCAATGCTTCTAAAGATGCAGTATGTCATTCCATTTTTCAGCACATGTGAAGGAGAAGGGCATCTAGATAGATTACTTGTTTTTGCATATCTTGAAAAGAAAAAAAAAATCTCATTCTTTTATCATCTTGGCTGAGAAAATGTTTTGGTTTGTGGTTTTATTTTGTTTGGTGACTTAAATTATTTTTAATGTTATGTATTTGTCTTGTCCAAAATGAGGTGCTTGTACTACTGCTAGTAAAATGCTCAGAAGTGTTATTTTAGTGAGCTGGTCTCTTGTAGTATTTTTCCTTTGTAAGTCTATCTGCTTTCTGTTTCTTAGATTTTTAGGAAGCTTCAGAAAACTATCCAGAATGTATTATTGCTAAGCTGGTTAAACAGAAGTTCTGTTGTGAAAAATGGACTTCATAGAATCATGGAATAGTTAAGATTGGAAAGGACCTTGAGATCATCTAGTTCCATCCCCCCTGCCATGGACGGGCACACCTTGCACTAAACCATGTCACCCAAGACTCCAAGACTTGATTACTTCAACTCATTAGTTCAAACTAAGTTCAAGATTTTCAGTCTACCACATCAATGACAGACACTTTGTGGCTGTCTTATTTGCGAGTGGTGATTTGGAGCTGAAATTTGGATCTTGAGTAGCTTTGCCTGCTAGATTGAAGGAAACAAGCTCAGTTTAAGACAGTAAGAAACTTGGATGGTGCTACCTTTCTTTTTAACTGGAGGGCATTAGGATTAGTATGTATGTGAATTATATGAATACATATGTGATATCTGTAGGATTAGCTGTGTAGTGTTAACCCACTCTTCTGAGAGGATGGTGAGCCAATGGAAAGTGTTTGGTATTGACAGTGATATACACTACAGAATTTGGATTTCCTGCGTACAACAAAAAGGTTTTAGCTGTAGAGTTATTCTTACATCCAAAACCTTGTCTCTGCCTTGTATCACTTCTGTTGTGGGTGAGATCTGGGCCCTGTGGATACCTGCCCCTCATTTGCTGTCTAGGCGAGGTACTGGGGACTTTTGGTGAGATTAACAGAGCATAGTATGATGTCATGCATGTAAACAAACGATTAAAATAATATCCCAATTCCCTGACTCTTGAGAGCTTTACGTTTAATTTTAAGCTTTAATGTAATTTTTTTTGAAAAAGGTCTTTAAGCTACTTTCTAGGAAGTAATAAGGGTTCTATACTGTATAAAACCCAACACGATTATGTTGTTGTATATATGGCAGTAGTCTAAGTGTTGAGACTGAATGTGATTAGTTGAGCAATGCAAGTCTCAGGTTAATGATTCCAAATGAAGTTGTGAAGTTAAGGAAATGCACCATGTATAAATATGGCAGTAATCCATCCCTGCAAAATTTGAGCCCATGAGATTTGTTTAAGCTCTCATTTCCTATTTTTTAAGGAGATCTCCAGGAGGGCAAGCTTGCTCTGGCTTCTGAATAGGCTTCTGAACTTGCAGATTAAGAAAACTCTTACTGATATGTGGAGGGAAAATGAAGCTGTATTGCCAGCCTTGAAATCAACAGGGTCTGTTTTAATTTCTTAAAAAAACAAATCCTGAAACTCTAACTCTGTATCTGTGAATTAGAGTGAAACAAGTATTATATGTTCTATGAATTTTCAATTATGTATTGAATTTTGAAGGACACAATTTAAATGTATGTGGAACCTCTTAAAATTACATATACAATATATTATTTTTATAAATATATCAATAAAAGGTTTTACAGACATGCAAAAGTGTTTCCATGTATGTGTATAAACTACATATTCCGTAGACTATTTATGGAGGAGCAAGGCCAAAGAGTTTAAGTGTCTATGTAAACAAACAACCGTTTAATTTTCTTGTCAAGCTAAAAATGTATCAACTTTTTTTTTTCTCTCCCCCCTAGAAATGACTACCCCAAACAAGACACCACCTGGTGCTGATCCAAAGCAGTTAGAGAGGACTGGTACTGTTAGAGAAATAGGCTCACAAGCAGTTTGGTCTCTTTCATCCTGTAAGCCAGGTAAAACCACAACAAATGGCATAAAAAAGCTGAATGTGCATTTGTCTTAGGGTACATAGAGGTTTATGTTTTGATAAGGCGTACATACAGAGTGTAGCAGTAAAACTGCTGTTGTATAAGCTGTATGGTTAGTCACTACAAATAGTTTTGACCTAGTCTATATTTGATGCAATATGAAAGTTAAAACTCTCTCAGAAATCCTATGATGAGGAAATCTCATATTAACAAAAGAGATCTTTAACCAGTGTTATACTAAATTGTTTTGTGGGATTTTTATTTTTTTTTAACTTGCACAGTGAGAAAACTAAACCATGTGAGCAGAAAACCAGCAGTGTGTAATTGTTCTTGTGTGTTGACATTTTGCCTGGGTTTCTTGTATTTTTAACTTAGGAAACCCATGCAGCTGGGCAACCTAAATGTTCTGTCCAAACTTTGTGTTGACTTGGCGATTATAGTGTAGCTCCCTAAAATCCTGCAAGTGAAATGAGGCTATTGCAAGTTTTCCTGAGGTACAGTTAATGATAGTTTATACCTGCTCAAAATATCTGAAAATCTGTATTGTTTTGATTTGAGATAGTTGAGTTGCTGTTTTAGAAGTATCTGATATCTTTCTGCAACCTGTAGTCAGTGGTGACCTTTATGTCACAATATTGTGCTCAGGCTGAATGTCTAGTCTGATATGCTGGTATCCTACTTAGAGAAAAACATCGTATGGTTTAGTCATTTCAGAGTGAAAATATTTCTTTTATTGCAGGTTAAACTTCAACTGCTGAATTAAAACTGCAGCTAGTGTGGGCAATCAATAAAAGGATGTGATTAGTAAAAGGACAGATAATGAGGGAATGGGAAACCGCAGATTTGGATTCGTTCATTTAAATGTGATGGCATTAACTTTCAGAAATACAGGTTTTGGCATCTATTGTTTGTTTTAGCTGCAAACTTGAAAAAGTCAAAATATTTCAGGAGACTACTTGGAAAAAAAATGTTATGTTTTGCCAAAATTTTGTAATAGATAAATGTTCTCTTTTATGAGTCTTCTTTAGTTCAGCAGTTAGATAATAGAATAGGTGGAAAAGCCTAACTGTTAAGTGTTGTTCTTGCAATTAGTATGGATTGCTACTTAACCTTTTTAAATTCTAGGATGTGTTGAATGGTTTCAAACCCTGCAGACTTCAATAGGAGATAAAAATGTAAAGACGCTCAAGTACTGAGCTTTGATTGACAGATTCCCCTGTTTTCTGTCACAAAAGTATAGGCGCAACTTTCATGTCTAGAAATACTTCCTTATATGTTACAACTTGGAATACATATTTTAGTTTGTAACAGCTGAATAAAAATTATGTCTGTGATTTCTGCATCGTGGAAATGGGATATTGGAGACCATTAAATTTTCTTTGTTTTAGGATTTGGAGTGGATCAGTTACGGGATGATAATCTAGAAACTTACTGGCAGTCAGATGGATCACAGCCTCATTTGGTGAACATCCAATTTAGGTATTGAAAATTATATGGATTAGGGTGTATAATTCTCTATTGATTACTGTTCGCCGAGATAGAAATTCTGGATGTGCAAGGGCTCCTGAGTTAATCGTGTTATCCAACTGCTGAAGAAACCAGATGGATAGCATTTATAAAAATGAGATTGTCAAACATAATGGTTACTAAATGCCTAAATAAGCAACAAAAAGGGATGTTTAATAGTATGTCATTTGTAATGGTTTCTCATTGCTCATTAAGGTGGTAATTTTGTCCTGGCTTTCTGTCTTTGAGTGTAGTTTGAAGAGTAGACTACTGGTTTTAAATAGTCTAATATTACTTAAGAAGTGATTGTTTTCCTATTGTTTTCTTTGTGAGATGATTTCAGTCTTTCTTTAACCAGACTCTTAAGATGATTTTAGATGTTTGTCACCTTTTTATTTGCTTTCTGGAGAACTCTTTAGTATAGTAATGGAGTCCATATTTCATAAGCCACATTTATGCATTGTCGCATGCAAGTGCTTATTTGGCATCTTGGTCTTTTATTGTGTTTCTTGGTATACCAACACTTCTGAAGGCAGACAAAGGAGAATAGTGAGACTCCACTCTGTGCATAACAATGTAGATAAGCACCTAGTTCCTTTAACATCGGAGTTCTTATAAACCAGTAGACACGCATTAAGTTTTAGAAGTCCTTAGTTATTACAAACTAGCAACATACTCATCTTGAGTATTTTTTGTAATGATGCTTACATAGCTTCTGTTGCTTCCTGCAGAAGAAAAACAACAGTGAAGACTTTATGTATTTATGCAGACTACAAATCTGATGAAAGTTACACTCCAAGCAAAATCTCTGTCAGAGTAGGAAATAATTTTCATAATCTCCAGGAAATCCGGGTAGGTTAATGATGCTTTGCTTTCTGTCTTAAAATAATCCTCATGTTAGGACATCGGATGCAGTAAACTTGTTTTTGGAGGTAAAATACAGCATTGTTCTTGATGGGGGAAAATGGCTGGGTTTATTTTGATGTTTGCTTTTTGTTTTTTTAATAAGGGTTTTTTTACCTTGTAAGTTTACTGGACTGGTTTCTGTTTTTTATCAGGCTCCATTACCAACATGGTTATAACAGACTTGATGTATAGATCCTGTAATGAAGAGTGCGATTTTCCAGAACAGAGATGTTTAAAATTGGTTAAACTTTGATCTCACTTTAAATATCTGCAAACCCTATGCATTGCATACATTGAAAGGGAGACTCGGTTTTAAATACTTGCCTTTTTAGAATTAAAAAAGGCATGAATTCAAGTTATGAATGGGTTGTTCAGCTATTGAGTCTCACTAGGAATCAGAATTTAAACCTACAGGCTTTAGTTATGGATGTGTATGGTGCATTTGTATTGTAAATGGTGTATCGTATCTTTGGAGTCTGGAGTTTTGGGAGGCTGTATGTACTCATATTAACAAGTAGCATCTGACTCAAAGCTCACTTTTGAGACCCAGGCAAAAAGAAACTGGGACACAAGGCCTGACCATCAATTATACAATGGTCTTTGTATTCCGTTGATTAGAGAATCTTCATGTGAGAATCTGTTACATATTTGCTAATAGCTGACTCTAGCGACTACTGATGGTGCTAACTAGTAGAGCTGCCTTGCTAACTTTCCATAATCATATACAAAGCAAGATACAAATTTAAATTGGAAGTCTAATGAAATCTGCAATCAGATGTGTTCATAAACGCTGTTTTACTTCTGAGTATAATTTCTGATCTTTTTGTAATGCCTTTTGATATGTAACAGTCATGAAGACATAGAAATTTTGGAAAGGAATACATTATTTTTGTTTTTAACAATGCAGTGTAATTTCCATTTATGTAGATAGGACATCTGATACATATAACTTTGAATGGGACATAGATTTGTTGTGTTTTATTAACCTGTTTATAAAAGTGTAATAGGCAGACCTAGTGTTTTTTTTATGGTGACAGTTCTAGTCAAGAAAAGTTTCTTCGATGGAACAATTGACATGAGATTTGAGTTTAACTGCTTAGTTTTGCTAGCCTTTTGGTAAACAGTAAAAGCAGATTTGAAATAATCCGTGGTCTTTGTAGAAGTCTACCTTGTAAACTAACCAGGTTACCCATGAAGATGCCCAGGTATCTTTACTTATTTTGGGTTACAGTAGCCTCATGTTTCAGATTCCTCTTCTCTGCAGTGCAGCAGCTACTGGCTGATGTATTAGGAAAGTTTAATTTGCCTCCCTTATATGGAAGGCATTATTATAATGGGAGGATTGGAATGACAAGGGAGGTGCTAAATAGTGGTTTGAATTTCTACTCTTGGGATTTGCATTTTTTCACTTTGATTTTTCAGTGTTTGAAGTCCTAACAAGAGCAGCTTATAAGTAGAAGGTTGTAAATGCAGTGGAAATAAACAGGAAGTGTAGTAAACATTTATATGTCTCTTATGTTGGCACTGTGTATCTATCTATATATCCTTTCAATGATTTCTGATCTCTAGTTTTGACCTATCCTAAATCTTTTTGATTATCCTAAATCTTAAATGGAAGAGTCTTTCTTTTTCTTTCTTTTTTTTTTGTTAAATATGCTCCTGAAGGAAATGGTTGATCACATTACTTTGACTTTCATCAGCTGCAAATTCTGTTTTTTATTTTCGTCATCTTAATTGTGTTGTAGCAATCTGGGAGTTGGGTGGTGTAACAGCAGCTGGATCCTTTCCTTGTGCTGGGTTACGGGTCTGTTTTTCGAGTGTCCACTAGATGTCATTGTTGTCCTTAACGATCAGTTTGTGTGCTCGTCGGCTACTCTTCCAGTAGTCTTCCAGATTATCCTTTTATAATAATAATTAGTACATTTAATGTTTAGTATGTATAACTACTGCAACCAGTTAAGTTTCTTATACAGTGGTAGACTTCCACTTTTTAGGGTATATGCATCGTTAAAGATTATAGAAACAATAAAATGTATAATAAGCATATTGGTCTTCTGTGGTTTCGCAGGCAATATTCAGCTTTTTTTCTTGAAAAACACAGGTTTCTATACATAATGTATTTAGTGAAAAAAGGCACTTCTAAATGAAAAGAGTTACTACTATTGTTTATAGTATATAAATATGAGTAATATGTTGCATGAGAGCAGTAATTCTTATGCATACCACATTCTCATATGCTTTCTTACTTCAAAACTGAGATGAAAATATGGTCAAGCTGCTTACTAATGACTTGTAATACTTTGAAGTGGTAAAGGTAAATACTAGTAACTTTGTTGCCACTGTGATGTTAAATAATGCTATCAATTTTCACATTTCCTAAACTGATTGATACGCAGAATGTTTCTACAGTTTTTCTTGAGTCCTGAAACTTTCTCTTTTCTTCAGCTTCTCTGACACATAGGCAGGTTATGAAAGCAGTGTGAACAGTTATGAGCTCTTTAAAGAAATCTGCTTAATTATACAATGATTCCATTGGCTTCAGAACTGATTAACTGAGTGGAAAATCCAGCTAAATAATTTTATATTTTTCCATGAATGTTTGCCCAGTTCATAGTGTCTAATAAAAGCCCTGTGATGCTCGCATATGTTTTCTTCCTGATGGTCTAATTATCGAAATAATGCAGTGTGCTATTAAGCCAGGCTTTATCACTAATATAAGATTAGCTTTAGTTTGTGGTCTAGTATGTAGACCTGTGCTTTTTGGAACCTAAGATGGAATTACTTTCTGAATTAAAGTTTTAGTCCCTTTTGAGAAACAAGTCATTTGTACCCCATCCTACGGGTGAGAACAGCCATAATAATCTGGTACTATTATTCCCTTGCCCAGCTAGAAGAACTAGGGTTAAAATGTGTGCAGAAAGCCTTCTCCTTTGACTTAGTGTGTTTTTATCACAGCTGTCGAGCTTGGAGAGCAAATGTTTTCTCAGTTCCAGTCTGAGTTCTCACATAATGGTGTAAACTGCCTGCATGGACAAGATAGTCTACAGAGGCATTTTTGGAACAGCATCCAGATTTAATAAGTTATATCGCATACCGGATTAAACTTATTTCACTTATGATATGACAATAACCCTCTGCAAAGGATGTGAATGAAATGTTGGCTGCAAGATATCTCTGGTCTCTTCAAATAATGCTCACCTGCTTGTTGCCTTGCTACCTCTCCAAGACATTTAGGTCATCAGCAGTTTATCTTTGCATAAAAAGTTTGTGTTGTGACATAAAAAGAAAGCGATGCTAAGTGCAGGTAGTTTCAATGGCTTCTGCTGTCAGCCTGTAATGTAGGGATTTTACACAGCAAAGGAAGACACCTGTAAACTCTTACATTAGCCAGTTCTATGTCTTTGGGTGTAAAAGACATTTTGGGAAGTTGTGAGTTAGACTTCCTGAAATAGTTGCTCACTTCTCAGATTAGTTCAAATATAAGAAGCCACTGGTGTTTAATCACAAAATTAAAATTGCTTTTAGAGGAAGAACCTCTGAAAGAGATGTAGTCTTCTACCTGCTTGTAGAGGACTCAGCAACAGAATGTGGTGTACATGTCTTGGCTGTACCTAGATGAGATGCAACTAGACAGGTGTAATTTCCTTCCTATTCCAATGGGCATTAGTTCTTCCATAGCATTTTGGACTTCCCTGTAATTTTTTGAGTAGCACATGTGTTTAATTTAGTTGTTTGTGTAGTTCAGAGAAACTGGCAAGCTCTTTGATAGCTCCAAAATCATTCTTAGTGCGTGGCATTACTATGTGTAATTTGCTTTTCTAATTATATAAGGATAATAATAATTCACATGGCAGATAAGATGTATTAATGTTCAGGCCTAAAAGGAAATGATCAGAATTGCCCCACTGAAGGGGGGACAGGAAGCCTCTGGCTTATGAATGTGCTTTCTGTATGCAATAGGGCAAATCTGCGAACAGATGGCGTCATGGCTTTGTGTAACCTAGGTAAGCGAGGTGTTGGCTTCTTTCGGAAGCCATTCAGTCTGAATCAGGGCTGCTAGAACAGGGAAACTCACCTGGCTCACAACCTTTACATGTATGCAGTTCACGGTCACTGGCAGCACTGCATACATGTGCAATGCTGCCCGGTGTAGCATTGCACGCTGGAAAAAGATTCTTTGTAGGAAAAAAGAATCTTTGTCACTGGAGGTACTGTGTAGCAGACTGTATCAAAGAGCGATACAAAGTATTAAACATTGCTTTGGAAGAGGCCTGCTTTAACTCACTGGCTGTACTCTTTCCTCCTGGAATAAAAACCTACTTAACCTTTTCAACAAGACTGGTTTATATATATATATATATATATATATATGCACACATATCCTGAAGATGACTTTGAAGACGCAGGTGAAATCCCTGTTATCTTAATATGTCTTTGCTGGCAACAGTGAGAGTCCTTGGTTTTTGTTCTCTGTTGAATTGCTCTCTATTTGATTTTCAGTTGGTTTTCCAGCCCTTTTGGTCTTGGTGTTTTGCAGCCAGGTGCTCCAGAGCTGTTGCAAGCAGAGCAGCCTCCCCGGTGGTGTGGTGGTGCGACCAAGCACCACGGACAGGGCTGCTTCCTCACTGTTGGAAGAGAGTCTGTGCTAGAGCAGGGGAGGTATCAGAGGAGTGGCCACGCTGGGGAGCTTTTCAAAGAGATAGTTAAGGAATTCTGACCCTACTGTAAGCTCTTTATGCCTACAGTGTCAGTGATTGTAGTGAAGAGGTTGGACTTCTCTAGAATTTTCTGAAATTCAACAGCTAGCAATCTCAATCTCTTTTCTGTATGTGCAGTAAATTTACTGATGAACAAGGAGATGCAAACTTGTCATAGAACTGTTGCAAACTAATGAATCAAGAAAATGCACTGCTTCTGAGTCTCTGAAACAAACATTTCTAAGGTGTATTTTAAGCTGCTTTCCTCTGAAGTCGGAATAGTGAGTTATTACTGCTTTATTTAGACTCCTGACTAGGTTTCAGGTACTTTGGTTAGAAACCATTCCCCTGTGTTCCTTTTTCCATGTAAGAAAAGATGCATTTCTGACCCCTAATTATTCCTTGGGTTCAGAATGTCAATTAAAAATATTCAGTTTGCTTTCTGGAAACTACACTCAATGCTAAGAAAAGACTGACTGTGCTTTAGTTTTATAGAATTTCAAACTGCAGTCTTTCTTGTCTATCTCTAGGATGCCCTATAATGAGGTCATCACATCAGCTTGTTCATTTCAATTGTTATCTTGCTGTTATGCTAGCTGGATATGGATGCAGTCAGTATCTGTTCCTTACATCTAAAATTGGTCATTACTGGAAATCTGCAAAACAGGGGAGTAGCATGATCCATTGGTATTAGTTATTAAGTCTTGTGGTTGCTGACAAGGTCGGGAATCAAGTTTAGGAATCAGGGTTATCTCAGTTTGATGCAGTTGGTGCTCCATATTTCCACCTTCCAGTAGAGAGGATTTTTTAGGGGATGTTCACATGAACCCATTTTAACAAAAAAAAGTTACTATAATGACATAGTGTCTGTATTCACAGCTAATGTCATAATCCTTGTAGATGATATCACCTGCTCATTGTTCCTGTGCTTATGGAAATCGACTAATATATACTTTAAACTGGAAACTATAAACAGGATTGCAAGAGTTGTGGTCAATGACTCAATGTCCAGCTAGAGACCAGTAATGAGTGGTATCCCTCAGGGATCTGTGTTAGGACCAGTCTTGTTCAACATCTTTGTCGGTGACACGGACAGTCGGATTGAGTGTGCCCTCAGCAAATTTGCCGATGGCACCAAGCTGTGTGGTTCGGTTGATACGCTAGAGAGAAGGAATGCCATCCAGAGGACCTTGACACGCTTGTGAGGTGGGCTGATGCCAACCTTATGGAGTTTAACCATGACAAGTGCAAGGTCCTGCACATGGATCGGAGCAATCCCCAGTACAGCTACAGGTTGGGCAGAGAAGAGATTCAGAGCAGCCCTGTGGAGAAGGACTTGAGGGTGCTGGTCGATGAAATAATGAACATGAGCCGGCAGTGCGCGCTCTCAGCCCAGAAAGCCAACTGTATCCTGGGCCACATCAAAAGGAGTGTGACCAGCAGGTTGAGGGAGGTGATCCTGCCTCTCTCCTCTGCTCTTGTGAGACCTCACTTGGAGTATTGTGTGCAGTTCTGGTGTCCTCAACATCAAAAGGACATGGAACTGTTGGAACAAATCCAGAGGAGGGCCATGAGGATGATCAGGGGACTGGAGCACCTCCCATATGAAGATAGGCTGAGAAAGTTGGGGCTGTTCAGCCTGGAGAAGAGAAGGCTGCGTGGAGACCTCATAGCAGCCTTCCAGTATCTGAAGGGGCCCTATAGGGATGGTGGGGAGGGACTCTTCATGAGGGACTGTAGTGATAGGACAAGAGGTGATGGGTTCAAACTTAAACAGGGGAAGTTTAGATTGGATATGAGGAAGAAGTTCTTTACTGTAAGGGTGGTGAGGCACTGGAATGGGTTGCCCAGGGAAGTAGTGAATGCTCCATTGCTGGCGGTGTTCAAGGCTGGGCTGGACAGATCCTTGGGTGGCGTGGTTTAGTGTGAGGTGTCCCTGGCCCATGGCAGGGGGGTTGGAACTAGATCATCTTAAGGTCCTTTCCGACCTTAACTGTTCTATGATTCTATGATTTTTCCTGCTTTTTGTACCCTGCAATGGTAATATGATGGAGCAGAGCATGATGTTCCATGACGTGCTATCATGAGAAATGCAGTTATTGAAATAGACCTCTTCATATGAGGTATGTGGGTACAAATAGCAAGATCCACATTAGATCTGGAGGAATTCTGAAGAATGGAAGATTATTTTGGTCCACACACCATAAATGTTAAGCTTTATCTTACCTTGCTCTGAAATGATATTTTAAGGGAAATAAATATCACTTCTGTTGGATTTTAAAGAAAAGGAGGAAAATTAAACGTTGTTTTCATGCTGTGGTGCATGTGTTGTATGTAGAAAGACATTTTTTCTTGTCTTATACACCAGCATTCAAAAACAAGTCTGTGAAGGAGCCTTTTCTTGCCACAGAGGGACTCAATTAGGCAAGGGTGCATTAAAGAGGCCCTGTATTTTTAATACTGTCAGTCTGACTTTATCTTCTGAAGCAGAGGAAAAGCCATGTGAAAGAAAGTGGTAACAGCTTCATGTAAGGCAGGAGCTTGATGAACTACAGAGCTTTTCTCAAGGGAACTCAAGTATATAGAGGCTAGGAACTAATCGAAGCGCGAAATTTTACATACATGTAAAACCCTTGCCTGGAATTACAGCCTTTTGCATGATGATTTGATCTAAGTTCCACTACGGAAAGGAAATTAGAAGATGTGTATTATTTTTCATGTGAAAGTGAAAGAGCTTCTCTCTCCATTGCCAGTGTGAAAAGGCAAGATAAATTATTGGTGTCAATTGATTTATAAGTTATGTTATGCTGTGTAATACTTGTTTTGTAGCAAGTTTTTCTTTGCATGGTTTCATCTCTTATGTGCATGAAGTTCTAGCTGGAGAATTTGAAGAGATTTCTTAAAGCTTGTTAAGTATATATTTTACTTCTTTAAGAATCTTTTTGGCTTAAAACTCGGATAATAAAATAGTATGTTGTAAGTGCGGGGTAACTGTCCTCCTATATGATGGGATTTTTTCATAGGCTTTTATGAAAGCCTCCAGTAGTGTGTTCTAATTACAATACTATAAACAAATTCTAGTTCTTTCTCTGGCAGACATGAGCAGGTTGCAGGTAGTGCTTTGTGTGTGAGAGGGGAAAAAGCCAAATACTTGAACTTCTTATTTTAGTACAGATAGAATTACAGCCTTATAGCAAGTATAGGATAGTATATGAAATCAACTGCAACTTTAGTTGAGCATATTCTGACACTCTTTTGAAGTCTGTAGGTTGATAATACTGCTGTAGAGTGGTTATAATATTATCTTGCAAGAAGGTTAAGTGATTTGTTTGTAGTCTGTGCAGATTGCCTATGCTATTGGACCAGTGTCCCAAGACAAATTCCCCATCAGGTTCTGGCCAGTTTATACCTGACTGAATTGTGATGTTCGCTGCTACTCGGTTGTGAATGCCTGATGTTTTTGTTCAAATGGATAAGTTCTGTCTAAAATTGCCTTGCTTGCACTGGTATAATTTACATCTACCTAAAATACCTCACAAAACCAAGGTAAAGCACCATATACACTTATGTATAAAGTTCCTTCTTCAGTTAGACCAAAATAGAGCACTCCCCCTTTCAGTCCTTAAAACTCATTGTTCCCGTTTGTTCATCAGTTTGTTACACTGCCTCAAGTTCTTTTGGTAGTATTTCTCAGAAAAGATGTTTGTTTTCAGTGATACTTTAATACTGATTAAACAGCTATTTGAGATTTAATGTACTGTGTATTCTTCTCTGGTGTTAAAAGTTTATTGCATTACAGAATCCGTATTTCCTGATTATCTCTGTGGTTTTCTCCCATACTACAAGACTTCCTAGATAATTTCTATAGGCTTTTCAGTTTTTGTAGCAGCTGTATAATACCCTAAGTGGTAGCATACAGCCATGAAGGAGTGCTGATTTTCCATGATAGTTTCTTACCTTCTTTATAACCTTGAAGGATTTCTTCAGGGAAGACTTGAATAATGGTGAGCAATGTACTAATAGACTAGTCCTTATACCATCAATAGTTAGTAAAGATGAAGAATCTCTTCTTTGTAAGATTTTGTGTGAAGGGTGAAGAAAGTACATGTATGTGTACAAAAGGGTCTGTGAGACTAGGGTCTGTTGTTTTTCCTCTTTGCACGTTTTGTCAGTGGCATAGCAGTGCTGCTGACTTGCAAAAATTCTAGCTAGAGCTGTGGAATAGTCCTCTTTAATTTTGCCTCTACCAGATTTTGCAGCTGATTTCCAAACCCCTCACCCCTGTGCTTCTGGCTTTTGTGAAAGCATTTTATGTAGCCTTTAATCCTTAGTGCTAAGTATAGAATCTCTTTGTTTCTTTTTAAACCATGAGGGGGTTTTTTAGTGCCTGGATATAGCAGCTATGCTCATCTGTCTCTGTGGTAGCATTACCAAATTTTTTGTTGTTCCTAGAGAGATCTATCAAATGTCTGTGTTCTTTAGCTCCTAGGAATTGGCCCAAATATGTATATACTTAGGTACAAGAGATCATATATGTATTTAAAACAGTAGCCCCTCCCCATCATTCACTTTCTGAAGTACAAGTTGTAATGAAATTTATGTGCTATCAGGCTGAGGGAAGAAAAGCATGTTTTTCTTTTACATGCCCAAAATGTAGTGAAAATCCCTATGGACAGTTGTGTTTACAAGGGTAACTGTCTGCATTCAATTGTGGGTTATAAAAGTGCTTGCTTGAATAAATACACTGAGCTATCAGACAGAACAACCAATAGTTCGTTGGACTAATTGACCTTGTCAGTAGAATAGAAACACTTGCAAATAAAATTCCCATTGCCAGCAAAGTTGCAACTGAAAACCCCTGAAGAAACTGCATATATCCTCTAACTATCTTGGAATGCAATGATTCAATCACCAGGCATGTGCAGTGGTGGGGTAGGAGGGAGGAATCATTAACTAAGGAAGTTTTGTATACTGGCATTTTTCAGTGATCTTTTTGTATCATGAGGTTATGAGTTGCTAAAAATCATCAAGTAGTTAACTTTCCATATTCAGAGTTGTATTTTCTAACAATTGTTACTAGTTTTCCATGTCTCAAGTCCCCTCGTATTACTTGTTTTGCTGGTCTGCTTTTATTATTATGTACCATTTTCAGCATAGGCAAAGATGTTTGGCTAGTAACTACAGCATGTTGTAATGAGGGCAGGGTATGTTTGCCATTCTGCAGCAACGTTTGACTTGTGTGAATGCCAGTGTCTGTAACTACACATACTGTGGCAGTGTATCCTTTTGAATATATTCAGGTTGTGTAACAATGGGAAAGAATCACAGTAAATAACAGAATATCTGCTCTTCCAATCAAAAGCATGATGGAACAATTTTTTACTTTACCAGTGATGAGTCATGTATCTTATTAAAAAAAGGAAAATATTTCACTCCAGAAATAAGTCTTCATAGATGAATTAGTCATGTATCAGGCATTTTCTTTTAAAAAGTTGAATAATGTCACACAAGTGGAGGTAGTATTAAAGAAAAAAAAGCAACAGTGAAAGACATAACAGGCTTCAGTGTGTACTGTAAAAACATGAGTTTACTTTGTTTAGAAAACAAAACAGGAAAAATGACATTTGGGGAAAAAGTCTGAGAAACAGTCTAGTTAGCTGCTAAATAAACCTCAGAGATGAAGGTTTAAAAAAGCACCAAAGTTTTTAAAAAGGGGGGGAAATGGTGTGTTTCACCTTAAGTAAGGGACAATGCGTAATAAGGGATTTTGTAGTTTTACAGCTTGGTGCATGTGTTTGAAAGCTGTTCTCTCAGCAACGTGGGTGGCAGGTTATGCTACCATATAATGTATTGTAGTTGGCTCTCCACACTTGTCAGGGTTAGCGTTCAACCATTCGGAAAATTTTCCCATTGTTCTATCATGTGAACCAAGGCTAGTGTTGAATTCCCAATAACCTTCTGCAGGAAAAAGAGGTTTAATTAGAAAGTTTGACATTTGATTACTTCTGTTATTGTCTTAATGCACTTCTCTCTAATTTAGGTGCTTAAATGTAATCAAATTTTGCTCAGAAAGATGAAAAACAAACTTAAATACTGTACTGCAGTTGCTTCAACACTTTTAAAAGAAAACTTGTATACTCAATTCTGTCTTTCTTCAGCATTAACACTCTATTTCCATCTTAAATATGTTTGCTTTAGATGGATCATAGCTTTTGGCAGCTACTGCATTTTTAGCAAATAATACTGTTTCTAGTAAGAGTTGCAAAAAAAAAACCGACAACCAAAACTGTGTGTGAGGTCCTCGTAAACTGAACCTTGGGAACGTTATGTTATTTCTGTATTTTCCTTTCTTTTGTGCTTCTTCTCTATTTGTGTCATGATTATAAATTACATCGTTTGAACTGGAGAATTAAAACCATTTTATTTTGTGATTCCTGTAATGTAAAAAGGAGAATGCTTGGTTTATATGTATTTATTTCTTTCTACCTGTTATTTCAGAGGCTGGCACACAGAGAAATAAGCAATTATGGTATTGAAATTCCATTGTGCCAGCACCTCCAGGGCATAATCCAAGAAAAACAGAAAAATCGCCTGCTGGGTTGTATGCAGTATGCTTGTGTGAACATCAGTGTCTGCTGTTCACACATCATTTTTTACTGAAAGTTCCTGTTGGAATAAAGGTTCGGTGTTTGGAGAGTGCACTGAGATATTTGTTGGTCATCAGTTTTTAAAGCTTACAGGGATTTCTAATTACAGTTTACCAGTGTAGGCTCACTAGATAATTCTTGCAGATAATCGTTAATACTTCAGAAGTAAGAGAAGCGAGCAGAGATTTGGTTCTGGCAACATAAACACCATATCAAAAAAGAGCTTGATGCTCTTCCCCTTGTTTAAGCATTCTGCTTGAAGACTGAATGTGGGAGTGAGGAATAAGATGGATTGGTAGAGGGGAAGATGATAGCACAATAGAAGAGACTTATACTTAGTTTCCCTACTGCAGTATTTTAGCCCCATCTTTTTCTTCCCCTTCCTGTGTTTTCTAGTTGACATTTTTAAATGGTACAAGTACATCCAGCATTACACAGCTTGTACTGGGTTTCAGTGTGCAGGCTCATCTAGAGTGTTGTGGTGCTCAGTCACGTTATTTCTGTTGATCAGAATTAATTTTAACTGTAGTTTACAAAAAGTGTAGTACTATTCACTTGCAAACTGTAGTGTGTAGCAACATCTTATTTCTCATTTGTTTTTAATCTCTCTGCACTTGGGCATACTTTTGGAGACCCTGGTAGGTAAAGTGTTTAATGCAAGGACACATGATTACAGTTTCTAGTCTTTTTCTAGATTCGTAAAGGTGAAGAGAAAAGGAAATGATTTTAAACCAGATTATAAGGTTCAAGCTAGGTAAAGTGTGATAGCTTACCTTGATAGTTACTCAAGATACTTATCTCTTTATCTGATGAATAAACATTGCTGAAGTCCTTCTACTAGTCTGACTACCAGTGGCAAATATGTCAGTGTATGCTTGCTAGTATAAAAATTACATTTTTGGTTATCTTCTAAAAAATATTAGATTGACTTCACTTGTGGGTTTTTTTAAGTTTTTGGTTCCTGCCTTCCTCAGCTGTGGTTAAGATCATGTCATATGCCCACAGAACTATATACATGCGTGGCTTTTTCCTTCAGTGAAGTAATTACAAAAAGTATGTGTCTTTTTACTGTTATCAATATGGTAACAGGCTAGGTCTTAAGTATAGATTATCTTAATTTCTTTTTCAGAATAAAACTTCATGCTTCTCCACCCGGGAGTGGTCTTCCACATTAAACAGCAAATTACGTATGAGTTTATATTACTGTTTTTATTACTTCTTGTGAAAATGTGTGGCAATCCATTGCAGAAATTAAACCAACAGGTGGTTGGGGCACAGTGTTAGATTTTTTTGATCATTGAAAGGGGAATGCCTGCATTCTGGATTTCCATACAATGGTAATTACTGTAGCAACATCATGCATACCTTTTAGTTTTGCTTGCTTGTAAAGATTGAAGGGAAGCTTCTGGTAACAATTCTAATTGTATGTGTCCACAAGAGGAAATGGATGTGTGGATTGTCTGTTAGGGTTTTCTCATGGATGTTCGAAGAGGCTTCTGGTCACGTAACTATTCTATGGTTGTATGATTATATAAGGCCAGGCTAAGGAAAGCTGAAAAGGCTTGAGCTAAGGAAAGCTTCAATTTTTTGCTTTTTTTGTTTCTTGTATCATTTTTGGTTTGGGGGGAAGAAGGGTGTTGGGAAGAATCCAGACTCCTGATTCTACTAGTTATTTATCAGGGCAAGAAGTTAGGTACCAAAGAAAGGGGCTCTTCTTTAATCTTCAGGGAAGAGATCTGGGAGAAGTGCTTTCTGCTATCAGCAGACCTCTGTTTGGAAGGGAAATCTTTTTCTGAAGTAAAAGACCCTGCATACTGCATGGAAATGATTAAATAGAGGGCTGTTGACCTACCTCCTTTTTTCCCCCTCATTCTATAGCTATATGCTTTCCCATACTTGAAGCTCTTCAGACCTGAGAAATCTCAAGTTAACTATCTGGTTTTGGATCCCATATGTAAAAACATCGTGGGAGTCCATTACTGAATGCCAGCATCTTTCTTGAAAGATTTAAAACTGAGTTCCTTTGTGTCAAAGATGATAATAAGACATTGCTCACTTATTCCTGCTTTTCTCTTTCTGGAGAGGTTGCTAGCCAGTTGGAAATATCTTGCAGTGGCATTTGAGGTATTTTTTTCCACAAACTGTGGATCAAGATTGGGAGCATAAAGTCAGTGAATTATAAATAATCAGCTTTGATTTACCTGATTGTCTTCACGGACTTAATTGTGGAAAGTAATCCTTAGAGGGAGTACTGGATGATCTCAAACAGTGAGAAGTGCTAAATATGTGCAGAAAGGTCAAAGCAAAGATTGATTTTGATCCCTCTGGGTCCTACTACTAACACAGTATAAAAATCCTTCAAAGAGAAAATCCAGTAGTTGACGTGTAATTTGGGTTAAGCATAAGAAACAAAGGTATAAAAGGAATGGGGGCTTTCTAGGATATCTAAGAACTAAGAATCTCTTCTGCTGTCATTTCAACTGATGCTGGTATCTCAACTGATGCTGGTCAAACTAGCACACCGCACCTTATTTTTTTTTGTTTCACTTGTAGGTGACAGCGTCTGGAAACACGATGTGACTATCTTAACCACTCTTCTTCAGCAGTTAGTGGGGTTTAAGGAGGAAGTGGCTTCAACGTAGTAGAAATTAGGGGCCAGTTGGTTCACCACTTGTTATTTTCTGGCCTATGTGTGGATTCCATGTTGTTATTTGCATCAGTACAGATCCAATCAGATTTAACTTTGTATTAAGTGTGCCTTGTGACAAAGTTATCCAGTGCTGCTATGCTATTGAATAGGATTTAAAAAAACCCAAAACCAACACCCCCAAACAAATGCATGAAATGGACTGGATGTTCCATGCTTTATGTCAGGCCAGCACCAAAGCAATGAAAAATTTCCTAAAATCACAAGTAGTGCTAGCATGCATAGCCAGGAGTAAGAATGTATTATTCTGTATCTCCAAAATTGTACAGACTTTTTCTTCAGGTACAAATGTATGACCAGATGTATTTCATGTAGGTATATGAGGGGCTATATCATTACAATCATGCCTTTTTTTTTTAATTTTATTTTTTTATTCTTTTATTCCTGAAGCTTAAAATTGTAGTGGAAAATTGAGATTATTCATATTGTCATTAAGAAAGTAGTTACGGGAAGGAATGGTGTTCACATGACAAGTTAAAGCAATCCTTGACATTCAGATGAATAGGCTACCTGGCAAATGATAAATACCTGGAACAAATACAGATTTCTTGAGCAAGAGATTCAGTAAATTCAGAGCTATCATCATGAGAGTCCTTTCTAGACTTAGGTCTTGGCTCCCTTGAAATGTTATTTTGTTTGGGGATCAGGTGTCTGCTAGGAGCTTTGGGAACGCTATTAGACAGTGTGTACATTGCATTCTTTGTTAAGTTGGAATTTTTTAGGGGGTAGGAATTAAATATGGTTTTATCCTGTTCCTTATCTCAAGTAGAGAATGGAAATGTGTCTGTAGATCTGACGTATAATTTATTTCTGAAGTCTGTTCTTTCTTTTTCTGTCATAAGATAAGCAAGATCATGCATTTGAATAGGAAATGCCTTTCCCAGGATTTTCCCATTTTTTGCAGGAACACACATGAGGGTGGAATGAGAGTAATGCAACGTGTTTGGCTTGAGGGCCTGTGCTTTCTAGCCTTCATCCAATTTCTAAACTCGGTTTATCTCATAGGCCTATTTTGTTTCAGAATGAATTCTGGAGTGTTTTGGCTCAAGTTAAAGGAATGTTAACAAATATATGTTTTTATTGAGATGTTTCTCATGAATGCCTTTGAGTGATCCATGAGAGTCTAGCCCCTAGTACTTATCGTGCTCCTTTTATTTTTTTATCTTTCCCTCTTCTGTATCTTTGAAGTCAAATTCAATTCTGTATATGAAGGATTTTCTTTTTTTTTTGGTAATTTGGATAATTTCTCCTAGCAAATGCAGAAAATCCTTAGCTATTATGTCTTTGCAAGGTGATGTTACTGAGGATATTTAGTAAGGCTAAAGAAAATCGTATTTTGGTTTTTCATTGTTGTGTAGAGTTGCAGTTCCACATCAGGAGAAATAGTTCAATAGATTTTTCAAGTAGGCTTCCCTCTGGTTGAGCAGGTCGCTGTCGTGATTATGATGGTCACCATGTTTAATGGAGAGGTTTTCATTAGTCATCTTTGGGTAAGTCCAGCACTGCTAGTGTAAGAACTTCTATTGTGGAATTATTAGGCTTTCTTCTTATTGTTTATACTGTCTGTCATGAGGAGGTGAAGATTTACTCTCACAGAAGAAATAAATTAAGCAGAGGAGCATACGTACCTACGGGACTTTAAGATACACAGTAAGTCACGTATGTGTATAATCCAATTCCATGAGGTTGTTACTGACTTCACGTCTCTAAGCAGTAAGATAATATCCAACAGTAGCTCCAATTTTAGGACTTAACAGTTGTGCTTGGTAAGCAAGTTTTAGGTTTTGGCATTCTTCCCTCCCTACTGCCCCCTCATTCTTCAGGAGTGTTCATGATGTAGTTATTTTTATTCCCATACAGTTTATGCTGGGGAGTTGATATATCTGTCAAATGCACAATTGAGACTTCCAGGCTGCTGTTTACAGTAGATGTACTGTTGCAGTAAGGTAGTCATTAGCCCAGCAATGTATGGCACCGTCTGAATATCTTTTTGCACTATACCTTCCTTGAGTGAATGGTAACTCCTAGAAGGAAGTAAAAATATAGAATTCATCAAGATTGAGAGGAGCAGAGTCCAGAGTTTGACCTCCACATGAAACAATATAAGTGGACTGTATGGATGCACTGCGCAAATTTATTGTAAGTGGAAGTTCAATGACTGAAAACACTACTGGGAAATAACTAATTTTACAAAGGTGCAGAAGTTTGCAAAATGGATAAAAACTGCACTTGCATTTTTCTGGACATGCTTGTGTATGGATTTGTGAGAAAGCGCAAGTAAAAGGTAAAACTCCTCTGCACTTCTTCCAGCATGTTAAAGAAAAAAGAAATTGTGTGTAGATGTAAAATTAAATGCTTCCATTGGGCAACAGTCCTGATTCCAGCTTTGCAAATTTATGAAAGTGTATTCTGGCTCACATAAAACTACCCAGCTGAACTTCTGACAGATATACTCATATTTCTTCTTTTTTAAAGTTCATTTGTATGAAAATATATCTCCAGTGAGACATGTTTATGAATTTGGGATCTTTCTCAGATGAGACATTGCATCTCATTTTAAATTTACACAAATAGTTTTCAGAACACTCTCTTGCATTTGTTTCCAATGAATAAATGTTCCTTGAGTTGAGCATTATGTCTGCTCTGGATCCTGTGAAATGTTACTCTGTATTTGCTTTTTGAAATCTGGAATGAACTTGAGTAATGTTACAGTTTATCAGGTTTTGTTCCACTTGCCTTTACGAAGTATCTGCATCTGCAGAAGCCTTGTCCAGCTGCAAAAATGTTTAACTTGTTTGTATACTATACTTCTGCAGGATTTGGGGATTATTTACATAGGTTTAGGGTCTTTAAATTCCTTGTTTTTTGGGAGAGGCAACCCTCTTTCATTCTCTACTTCCTCAGAAATCATTCCTGTGGAACCAAGAGCAAAATTTTCACTTAACCCCAATGTTTGTCTTGCAAAGTATCAATTTATCCTCTTTCTGGTACAGAGTAAGTAGGATTTTTTTTTTCTTTATTTTGTAGCATTCAGGTATAGTTTATTGCAATCTTCTTCTAACAATTCATATCACTCAGGAACTACTTTTTTGGCAACAGATAAAATGTTAGTCATGCAGTTTTGTGGGCCAATCTTCTGGTAGAACATCAGAAATCTGTTTCTCTTCAGGGTGTAGTAAGAGCCATTTTCAGCAAGGGGAATGTTTTTCTGTTGGTTTAGGTGTGCGTATTTCCATCTCTAAAGGGTGATTGAGAGCTCACAGCTGGCTGCTGCTACTACTCCTGACTTCTTTAAAAATCTCATTTTATTCCCTTTATAACATGTTTATTAATTTCCCATATTGATTTTCTGAAGCATTCTCTAGGATGTAAAGTGCAAAGCATGAAGTGTGATCTCTAGGCTATTGCTGCAAGTTTATCAAGATGATTCAATATAGGGTGGGCTATGTATGGCTAGTTTTCAGACACTTAAATCTTTAATAGTCATTGCATAATCTGATTTTTTTTCCAAATAATTTTTTTTTTTTATAATTTAACTGTAACTATGTCTAGACCTATTTCCTGGATATGGCTAAACAACTTTGAAGGTAAATTATGAGCTGATTTTTTTTTTTTGTGCTTTCACACAAACATAATATTTTTCCATTATATATGTTAGAACAAATGGGAACTGCAGACATTGGAAGTACAGTTTTCATCCGTTTTGCAAACTTCTTCACCTTTGTAAAATTAGTTATTTCTCAGTAGTGTCATTGAACTTCCACTTTCAATAAATTTGTGCAATGCATCCATAGAGTCCATTTATATTGTTTCTGCTTGCGCCCAGCAATTCTGGCTTGGAAAAAATGGTAGGACCTCTTCCTGTGTGCTCTTCTATGTCCTGGTTTCTGATGTCTTAATTCTATTTGCCTTAAGGTCGTCTTGTATAAGGGCATCACTTAACAAGTAGCTGTTGTGGGATTTTCTTTGAAGGCACTTGTTTGTTTGTTTAGAGGAAATTCTGCTTACTCTCTCCTTGGTGAATTCTGTGGTGTTCTGTTACCTTTCATAAAAGGCAGCTGCCAGTATTAACACCTTGTCCTGTTCTTTGGTCAACAGTCCCATTTGTCGTGTAAATTCACCTGAGCTATGGAAGTTTTTCTTAATGTATTTTCAGACTTCATTGCTGTAACATGTTCCAGTGCTCTTGTTCAATCAATTTTCTGTTCTCTCTGTATAGCTGTTTGCTCTTCTACTTTCTGCTACCCTGCTTTCTGGTTTCCCTTGCCTCTCTGCAGTACCTGGTTGAAGTGCTGTTGTCTGAAGTGCTGTTGTCTTCCCTGAGAGCCACCTGACTCACCTGGAAATTGTAGGAGTTTATGTCCTTGTTTTGGATGGATGAAACTTTGAAGAGGGGCTAAGTTTTTTAGACCTTAATACAGGAATTGGAAGATCTTAGAGGTTTTCAGCACGTTTTTTGGGGGGAAGGAGGAAGGAGCTCACATTCGTGACCAAGAGAAGGCTTTAAATAAAAGGGCTAGTAATGTATGTTGTCTTATGTAATTTTTAAGAACTCTGTGCCCAGTTTTGTTTGTGATGAAAACCCCAGTTTGCATATTTACCCAGATGGGGTTTTGATAGCTCTGTTGCTGTTTTGTACTCTGTTGTGACTAGAAAGTTTGAATGGAGGTAGTGCCATTTGTCGGAATGAACTCAGGAAATTATAGGGGCTTTTGTTGTGCGTACCACTTTTTTTGTAAAGTAGTTTCCCTGGTTGTTGGTATTGGGTTTTTTTATTTGTTTGTTTTGGGTTCCCCCCCTGTCTTCTGATCAAGTAAAATTTACTGGAAGGGTTTTCAAAGAACCAGTTCTATGAATCACATTTGCCATGTTTATGCTCCATCTTTTGCTCCATTTTTACAACTGTTGATCCTGTAAACCTATAATTGTTAGCGGATCTTGTGGTTCTATTCTGTATCATCACAGAGCATATAAAAATTGAATTATATCAGCTGGTAATCATCTGCCAGATTCCTACTTAATAGGATACTTACCTTGTGTATATGGGGCCTCCTCCTTAGTTACTTGTCTCTATGAAAAAGCATTGCAATGAGGTAAGCTTTTATGATTTGAATGCTTCCCAACAGGTACAAAATATTTGATTTCCCTACCTGAGATTTGCACTTGTTTCTAAATGCGCAGTGTTGGCCATATATTTTCTAGTATTTTTTTTAAATGTACTGCTTCCCTTCTCCCATCTGTATCTATAATACTTGCAGCTACTGATAATTTTAGTTGGATAGTACCTTAGTTTTTAAAAAAATAATAAAAAACAATAAATAAAACCCTCTTTCATCTCTCTTCCAGAATGCAGGAATTTTGGAAATTTTAAAGACTTGCAGCAAACCATAGCCTTTCTACCCTTCAGTTTTAGGACCAGACTGTCCAGAAGCAGTCTGTTCCCATATGTCTACAGTGTAGACTTTAAGCAACTTAGGTACCAGAAGTAGGCAAACTGAAGCAGAAAGTTTGTTTTGGGTTGCATTACCTGTTTTTGACACTGTCAGCCAGGCCACCACACTAGAGCATAAGCTCAAGAATTTTTTTTTTTTCATTGCTTTTTCAGCTTCAGCATGTACAATCTGCCAAGCTCAAGGGAAGTAATTGAGATTCACATTGGAGCCAAGTCCCTGTAGGTCTGAAGGATTTCCCCTGATACCAGTCTTCTGAAAGTTTAATAGCAGTGCACCTGCAAAGGTATGGCATTCCTGTCTATTGTGACAGCTGGTTAATGAGACATAGGTACCAGCAGGAGAATGTTAATAAGCTTAGGAAATGTTTGCCTTCCCTTCCTCCACTCCTGACTGATCCTTAAATGAATTATAAAAATCATCTTTCATTAAATCAGAGATCTAGAATTTCACAGCTGTTATGACTGATTGCAGGTGGAGGCAGTATTTCTTTTGGAGTGACAGGTTCCTGTTAAAATGGAATCTGTTTTAGCTGAGACCAAACTAAACTTAAATGACTTCCTGCTGTGGAATGAACGTTTGCTTTGGAGCTTTAGGCCTTATTTTCATACGTGCACATGTGAAACTCTATGCTAGACCGTGTTGTCACTCTGTATTTGTCAATTTGATAACTCTGCTTTTCAAACGGACAGAGAGAAGGTTTTTGTATCTTTCTTAAGTTCCAGTAGATAGGGTGGCTGCCACTCAAAACCTTCACAGTCCTAATCTAATGAGATTTAATTTATGGATGTTTTAAGCATAAACTTACGTGAAAGTTCAAGTGACCTCGCTCACAAAAAGAGTCGGATTTTAAAGATGTGGGACTCAGAGCAAACTGTCCAAGCTTACTTAACATTTCTGCCTTCCCTGAATGTTATGTACATGTTGAGACTTTTGTTGTTTTTTTTTCTTTTTCAATTATTTTTTTGCTGCCTGAGCATTGTCCCTCACAGAACATCTTAAACTGCATACAGCATAGCAATGTAAAAAGTGTTCCTTTCTTTTGAGGGAGACTTACCTAGCAAGCAATCTGTGACAAATTCATGATGATTTCTGCAGATATGTTTTCTAGAATGAAGAGTTGTTTTCAGTCAAATTCTAAAGGATGAAGTATTCAAAGGTTGTTGTCTCTCTTTCCTTTCCTTTTGCTTGCTCTTTCTACCACCCAGAGTTAAGCAGACAATATTTTGTAAAATTATAATTGAGTCAGTTTTGGCTGACAACTGCACAGTAGCTGACCATTTGGTAGGCTATTTATGTGTGTCTCAGGCCGCATGTACCTGATTGTATAAGTGTTACTGGTAAGCTGTGTGAGCAGATGTGGTAGTGTGAAGTGTGATGGGCAGGGTGCTGGTTTCTTAAGTACCACGGACAGAGGCCCCTCCGTCTGCATCAAGACCATCTGTGTCTTAACCTGTGGGCATTCCACTGAAGTGACTTCATCTGTAAGGGGTTTTCTACATGGGCAGTTCAGCAGAGCCTTGACCCTTTTGCAGGCATCATACTTACGCTTCTTTGACTTGATACTTCTGAAACAGCATTTTTTCCTTTGAGACTCTTGGTGCTTCATAGCATGTGCAATTGTACCCCATTTTTTTTGACAGTAGTCTTACATGCATATTTATCAGAGACTCCCTTCATGCCTAGACTTTCTTATTGTCCTCTTATGTTTTCCTCGTCTGATTTCAGAAGATTTCAATGAGGGCAGTAATAATGCAAAATCTGCCTTTCCCTGTTTGACATTTCATGGATTAAATTTCAATCCTGTATTCTTAGGTTTATTCCTGTAGTTGTATTGAAATCCTGTCTGAATCAATGAAGTACATCTGGGAAGAAATGGCATTGTTTTATCAGCAGAATCAAATCAAATGGTTCCTTACTTTTTTATATATGGGGAAATTCTAATCAGGACACTTCACTCTAAAGAGTATGAAAACACACCAGTCAATGAAACAGTTTCATGAGATGGTTGTTGAATCACTTCTGCTAAATGAAATTTAGGTTACATCATAGCACACTTTGGAAACATGCCTGTTTCTGTGATCTACAAGGTGGCAATATGGTATAACCTGCTGACATTGGCCAACATGTGTTCTGTTTCTGTACAAACATGAAATTTGGAAAGGCAGTGTAAGACTCTCTATATTTGAGCATCATAGATGCTAATCCGTGGACCACCATGCAAGGAGGATATGGCTTGCTGCTTGCTCACATTGGGTACCTATCAATGCATTTTTGTAGAGTATCTGTTTACTTGCAGTAACTGTGATTCTTAGAGGTGTTGTAGTTTTGCTGTTGTGATTGAACCTGTATTGTTTTAAGTGACCATAGGAATTTAGGTGTTAAATCATAGCATAAGGAAATGAGAATAGATCAAGATTGTTTTTTATGTAGGGGACCACTAGGAGTATAGAACTTAAACATGATACTGTTTTGAGGAATTCCAGTTCTTCAAATGTTTTTTTTTGTGTCCCTTAGGGGATACCTAAAGGGGATGTCCAATGACAATTCTGTATTACAGTTCCTGTTGGATAGCTGTGACAAACTCATATTGATGCTCAGGTTGGTAATGATGTCAAGGTGGGGTGGGGTATGTATGTTTTGAACAGATTTCAGATCAGACTTCAGACAGGTTTGTCAATAGCTTTTTTTGCAGTGTATCAATGATCTGTCTGCAGATCTCCATCCATCCAGTTGAATATCTAATGTAAAAACTACTTGCAAGTTTTCAGTGATACCTCTGTAGAAGCATTATATTTTTAGTTCCAAGCATTACAGTAGCCTAGATTTTAATGGTTTTATGCTATTTACTAAGCATGGGTTTGTTTTTTTTTAAGTGATATTCTGTGGTTGAAATAATTTTTGCACCTCAGTCCATTGCTCTTTCACAACTTGTCAAGCCTACTGAAAACTTGGCCAAACGTATTTTAAAGGATGAGATCCTCATAGTGGGATAACATTGTCTTAGCCTCCAATAGGAGAGGAATCAGCAATAACTCCAGCTTTGATGTCTGGCTTTTACCAGGAGTTGATAGTGAAAGAGCCTCAAGATGATGGTGAGTTTCTTTTGCTTCACCTAATAAAGTCGAAGTGACACTTTAGAGAGTATTTTCTAAATAATATTAATTTTTGCAAGACTTCTTATGACTTCATCCAACAGTTCAGAAATGAGTGAAATAGAGACAAACTGTTGGTGACTCTGGGGACACATGCACACACACATACACACACGCACTGTCACAGCTTAGTTGAGTACACTGAATTGGCACACTTGATGCATTTGATTTTTATGGGTACAAATGATTCTGAGATGAACTTGGCAAATGTGTTGAAAACTAATCTGTGAAAAATCAAGTCAAATTTAGTACATTCATGAAAAGTTTTTGCCAAATATAGTTTGTCATTTTTCTTCGTGTTTCCCTGGTATGTTGAGCTGATTGAGCACTTCTGTAATGTGTTTTCAGGGTTTCTGTGGTCTATTTGAGTTCTACTTTTTTCCTAGGCTCAGATACATATTCTGTGACAAATACTTATTTTGGTAATCTATAACAGTAAACTTTACTCTTTCTAGCTTGACTTCTTCAATTGTCTTTAATCAGATGCAGCTTTTTCTAACACGTGGGCATTGGCTAATTTTTATTGGTTTAATTTGGAGCAGAACAGGCTGAAAAGGAGGTTCCATAAAACTTTCTGCAAGAATCTCCTTGACCTTTCTATTTTTCAACCTTCCCAATCTTCCCAAGAGTTATTTCTTTCAATGCATTCAAACAAAAAGCTTATATATGATAGGAATTTTTAGTATTTGCTGGTTTCACTGCCTGTTATAGCTTATTCTGCAACTAGTCTCCTGTCTGCCTAAATCCGTAGTTGAATCTTCCTGAGGGATGAACTGTGCTCTTCTACTCTTCAGGAACTGCTATTTGGAAGAATAGAAAACTTCTCTTACCTGATGGACTGAAGTTTAGATTTCTTGACTGTTTAAGGAGGTGACTGATTAAGACCACAGAACCACCTCCTTAGGTGGTCGTTGCTTCATTAGGGCAAAGAAGTGTGCTTTTCACAGTGGGTCCTTTGAGCATGTTCCTGTGTTTCTTTTTAAGCTGCTAATGTGCTGTCCCTCCTTTGACTCACTTGGAACTTGCGAAGTTTCTTTTGGACATGCTTCATTTTTCTGCTGGAACTGGTGCATCACTGCTATTAACTGGTTTTCTTCCTTCCTAAGTGAAGTGATGGCTGAAGCCCAAGGTCTGCTACTTCATGTGTTGACAGTTCCAATACTTGGAATTATGCAGAGGTCTACTGATCCTGAATCCCAATAGCTGTATGGTACAACATGGCAGTTACAGAAAGAGAATTTTGGAAGTTTAGCCAGCCTTCTTTCTCCTTGCCAGTTGTTTTGAAAGCATATTTGGATAGCGGTAAGAAAAGATACATAAACAGGGAAAAGCCTTTCCCGTATTTGATCACTCAACTTGGAGAAAGTTTGTGTATTGATAAATACTTCATTTCTGGAAATAACAGCTATTTCCTCTGGAACTTAATTTTATAATCTTCTTGGAAGAATGCATTATTTATTGAGAACACCTGCTTTGAAAATCTTAGGGTTTTTATATAACTGTATGGTAAGAGCATATAGAAAAGCAAAGTTATATTTGCAAAGAAGAGTGTAGTCACTCCTTTTGATTTCAGAGATGGCAAAGTCACTAAAATGAAAAGAAGCAGCTTTGTGACAGAAGTAGGAGTAAAATAAATGCTGTTTAGTTTCACAGCATGTTTTAGAGGCAGCCACTGGAAATACATGTTGCTATTTTGATCTAGTAGTACAGATGATTAAATGTGATGAGGTGCCAGGATCCCAGAATCCTGTTGTGTCATGCTGAAGCTGTGATGGCAGCTGTAGTTCTCAGCTTTCTGTTGGTACATGTGTGCAGAAGAGGACTTTTTTCTCCAGGAGAAGAATCCAGGCTGCTTTTTCTTCCTTTATATGCACAGGAAAGCTTACACCTCTGAATTCTGGGAGCCCTGTCTAGCATACATTCTCAGGTATATTTGTAATGACCCTGAATATGAAACTACATACATGGGTTTTTTCCTTTCTATACCTTCACAAAAGCTATCTTCATAGGGCAATAAAAATCATGTATTGTTTCAAAGATGTTAGCCTACTGTAAATATAGCAAAGAATTTGGGTTGGGTTTATCAGCCTAGTACGTTAGCATTTTGAGTTATATGCCACTTTGAAGGCACCACAGAATTTAAACAGAATATCACAAAGTATGGAAAATAAGTCAATATTCAGTTTAAGTAGGATTGAGTATAATACAAAAGCCTTCTTTGGATAAGTAACTTCCTATCTTATAAGGAGGTCAGCAGTACCAGTGTAGAACAAGCTTCCGGTCTTGTGTTCAGTCATCTTCCGAAGTGTAGCTTCAAGTTGCTTTGGCCTTGGGATTTTCTTGTTCAATTATTTTTACTTTGTGTGGTTTGCATCTTCTATGGTAGAACATACAATAGGTGCAATAACAGCCTTGCCAAATGTGTACAGAATTCTGTAGAACCTCTGGACTTTACAAGATAAAGTGAAGAAACAGGGCTATTAAATTGGCTGGGGAGGAGATTTTTCATTGAGAACATTATTTCTGCTTTGGCTTTCAAAATAACGTGGATTACTGGAGTGGGAGTATATGTCCATAGGTAAAGCTGTAGCACGCAGAGGAGAGGAAAAATTAAGAAAGCAATGGAGAGAAGAAAGCAGGAGAAGAGATAGATGAGAGTATGTAACAGCAGCAAAGGACAAGTGAGTGATTTTTTTTTTCCATTTTAATTTCTGTTCCTTTATTTTGAATTTTATACTCCTGTTCACCAGTTGTCACAAAATTTATAGTATTAGAAGCAAATTAAAAAAAAAAAAAAAAGAAACCAAACCAAACAACCAAACCCTAGGCTTTTAGTATATTGTATGTAAGATTAGGGCTGCAGGAACTGTCCTGAGTTACTAATATTGAACTTGCATTGCCTTTTTCCTTTGTTCTTTCTTCCCCTACTCCCACTTTTTTTAACCTTTTCTGGTAAAACACACAAACTTGTAATTTTTAATTTCACTTGGGTAATTAATAACACAGCTGGCTTTTACAACTTTCCTGGAAGCCATTTAATTGTGACTGATTCCTAATGACCTATGTAGGAGGAAAAAATACAGGAGGAAAGTTAATCTGATATTTTTTCATTGTGGGCTTATGCTGTAGAGTTGGGGAGAAATGTGTGTGTGTGTATATCTATATACATACATGTATATGTAGTGGCTAGTGCTTCTGAAGAACAGGGTCGACAGCAAAGTCAACTGAAATGGAGTTGAAAACCAGTATTTACTATAGGTAGAGCTCCTAATACCACCTGTATGTAAGGTTGTGTGGCCCTTTCCATTTTAAGGCTTAACTGTTAATTACTTAGTAACGTTTGCCCAAGTTCAGTTCAGAAAGATTTTTCCATGCCAGATGTCTGCTTTGGGTTGAATTTTTTTGAAAGTTTCAGCCAAAGCAGTTCTTTTTCAAGAATAAGGCTAGTGACAAGTATGCTATTTTGCTTGTGTGAGAATATTCTGGTGTCCTGCTTTGATGCTCCAGTACCCCCAAGCTCTGAAGCAAGGATTTGAAATTTGGCAATAGTTCAGTCTTTGTGTTGAGGATGTGCCTTTTGCCTCTCTGTAAAAATCCACCCAAATTTCCAGACCGGTTTACAAGGCTTTGAAAGATTGCCATTTGCATGGGCTTCATAGGAATTTCTTTAAACTTCACAGTAAGCTTCCTTTAGATTCTGTTCACACTGGGAATGCTTCAGGCAGAGTAGAGCTGTGTATTTCATCCCACTTCTGCTAGGAATTGTGATGGCTGGATGTGGGTGCTGACATTGAGCTTAGAGTGGGCAGCATTTTGTCTTTGTATCACCACCGCCTATTCCCATGTCTTATTCTTTCCCCCTGGTGAAGGACCTGGGCCCTCTGGAAAAGAAACTTTCTCACTCATCTGAAAGAGCGTGACATGTGGAGGAGAAGAATTTAGGAGTGTATGTGTCTGATTTGTACCATTCCTTTGGTTACAGAAAATGTGTAGCATACTGGCAAAATATTACTTCCTTTTCTAGTGGATGTTCAGATAATAGTAATTAGGTTTTGTTGCATTTAAACTTCAGTAGTTGAGTGGGTTTTAATCATTTTGCTAAACTACATAGGCATCAATTGAAAAAAATACTCAAAAAATATCACCGTATATTAATGTTAATTAGGGCAAAAATCATGAGGTCCCTTTCAAACATCTGAATTTAACTTGGACCTCTTGTGCTTAATACATTGCAGTATAGCCTCAACTTCACAAGTGTCACATGCTTTGTCCAAGAGGCAACTATTTGCTTGGAATAAGGGAAAGGGGTCTATTCTGAGAATGAGTCCAGGATTTGTACAGTAAAGGATTCGTATTCAACTGTTACAGAAGCTAGTCAGCATACTCCAAGTGAAGCAGAGATTTCAGGAATAAGAAAAGGGCTTTGTGGTAAGGAGAGTTGAATGCTTCTTGATGAATTGTGTGCAGTCTGTGCTTAGTCTCTGTGTGATTTACATGGTGCACTGAAATAACTATTCCATACTGGGTGTTCTAGTGGCCGGTTTGAGAACTTGTCAATTTGCAGAAATGCAGCCACTTATAACTGCAAGTAAATTCTGGGAGCTAAACCTCAGTAAAATAATGCATGTTATTAAAGATAGTAAAAATCAGATTCAAAGTGTATCAAATTTGACATCTGGAATTAGGGAATATTTTAATCTAATTAACCTAATGCTTCAGTCACCTGCTTTAAAGATGTAGAAATTACTCATCCCATCTCTGTAGAAAGGCTCATGTAGAAACTGGCTGCCTTTTTAGCAGGGCTGAAAAATTGCATGCTATAAATAAAGCATGTGACCACCTTCCACTGATCAGGGATGAAGCAAAGCACTGATAAATATGTAATCAAAAGTTTATGTAAAAAGGTACAAGTATATTATTACTAGTAAAATAGCCTTTGTGACTTCTAAATTCACAGTGCTTACCTTTATGACCGTAATAATTCCCTTAAAATAAAATATATTATTTTCTCTGTGAAGTTAATAAGCGTCCAACTTCCTTTTGTACAAATAGTCCAATTTTGCTGATTTTTTGGTAGCTCTTTTGGTTCCAGAGTTGGAGTCATTATTTCACTCCATGATTTTTCCAATGCAGCGTGCAAGCCTGAACTATATTGGATATGGCTGAAACCAATGATGCCAACTCTTAAGAAAGCAGTGCTTTATTTTAGTGTATTAACTAATCCATTTAGTACTGGTCCAAGCATAAAAATCCCAGTATCAGACTACTGGACCTTGGAGTTTTAAACTGTGAGAATAACATTGAAATACAAGTTTACTTAGTGATAACCTTTTAATTCTTTCCTAAATTATAGCCACCTTACCTTAGTATTAGTTGAATAAATCATTACCGGGATCCTCATCCTTTCTGTTCACTGTGGTGATGGCAAACAACATACTTGCTCAAAATGGTGACTACCACCTCACCAGAATAAATTTCCACTTTGTAAAGCTGCTTCACCAGTATGTCATTTCTGTCACTTTCTAAACCCAACTGTTATCTGAAGTTTCTTATGCAAAAAAAGATTTTGTAGGTTTTTTGAAAGAGACAGGGTTACAACAAACAAGTGGCTGTGTGTTTGTGGAAGTGTCTAGCTCCTGGAATAAAAAGATTTGCTAAGAACATTTAGAGAATTTAACGCTTTGGAAATTATTTGTTGGAGAGCTAGTAGCAGTGGAGAGTTTTAGGTTTTTGGTTTCTCTCTTCAGGTGAAGGTGTGAGAGGAGGTGTTTTGTTTTTGTGTTTTTTTTTTTTTCTGTTGAAAGTAGTCATCAAACTTTTTTTACTTGTTTCTTGGGCCGTCCCCTCAGGGTGTTTGCTGCCTCTGAAACAGCAGATCACAGATGGGTCTTTTGAAAGCTCCAGCAAAGGCAAAGCATTTGACAGAATGTTTGTCATACAGTATTTTCTGGAGGAAGATGGGAATTTTGAGCTGCTCAGAAGCATAGATCTTAGAGGAACTAGGCTGCTAAGAACAGCAGTCTTATTTGCTTAGCAGTGTGAAATCCACTTGCTTGTGGACAACTATGTTTGGTTTTGTTTTGTTGGTTCCCCTCTGCCCCAAGACTTCCACTTACTTGTGTGCTCTTCCGTATGTGTTTTGAGCTGTGCTTTGAAGTTGCGCAACTAGCTTTTAAACAAAAGTTGTTACCACACTTGTGCATAGCATCTAGCTTGATTTCAGCATGCTGATGTGTCAGTGATGTGGTTTAGAGTTAAAAAAATGCAATTCTTTGCTTGCTTTGACATTGGTTTCTGTGGGATTAAAATTAAAACAAAAAAAAATCATATTACACTGTTTGTGTAAAAGCCAAGTCAGAATAGACTGTAGAATCTGATTAAATGGCTGTACAGTAATTAGTAGTTGGTCGGGCATCTCTCTTGACAGATAGATGAGATGAAGCCCATGAGGTATCCTGTATTTTCTCTTCTGCCACCTTCCTTTTTCTCTCCCCCACGTCCCCTAATAATCTTAGGAATTTCTGAAAACCCAGACTTTGTGTGGATTCAGTTTCCAATGTAAGTCATTCTCCAATATTGTAGTTCAGAGTGCCTAGATAAAATAATTTAAGATGCATATTTTCTGTCATCTTGGATCGGGATACTTCAGTAACAAGATCCAAATAGTACTGCTTTGACTTTCTTGAATTTATACACAAGTCTGTATTTTTATATCTATTTTTATTTTAAGGTTAAGGCACAAAATGAAGGGTAGATTCAGAAAGGTAAAAGCAAACACAACTGTAGTCAGCAGCATTATTTGTATCTAATTACACCAGCAGTAAATTAGCTATGAGTAATTTGTAGTATTTCAAATTCATTTGAAAAAGTAACTAAAATCTGATTTGTAAGACTATTAAATTGGTTTAATTTGTGTTCATATACTAAGTACATTAAATGTTTCTGAATGTTTTGCTTTTCTGTCTTGTTTTTTGGCAGCAACTCGAATTAGTGGAACCAAGTGGCTGGATTCATGTTCCCTTAACAGATACTCATAAAAAGCCTATTCGCACATTTATGATTCAGATTGCTGTTCTAGCTAATCACCAAAATGGAAGAGACACTCACATGAGACAAATCAAAGTGTACACCCCAGTGGAAGAGAGCTCTATTGGTAAATTTCCTCGATGTACAACGATTGATTTCATGATGTATCGCACCATAAGATAAGATTTCTTAATGAGAAATAATAAAGGTATTTTTTGGTGGGCAGTATCATTGCTGAAGTATTCAGGTACTTAAAGAGCAGGTTTTACTTCAGTGTAATTATATCTTTGTTTATACTCTGTACAATTTTGAAATAAAGATAATCAGTGCTACAGTATGTTGTAGTCTGTAATATTTCATTACTTTTGCTTGAAGTCTTTGAGTGCTCTTGTATTATCTGGTTTAAAGACATTACCAGTAGTGTTTTCCCATCATTGCTTATGACAATGTGTTGTACACTTTTCTGTACAGTTTTTTTTTTTTCTGGTTAATGGCTGACTGCATATATTCAGCCTTCTTTGTAACTGCGAAGTAGATCATAGAATTATAGACTATCTCAAGTTGGAAGAGACCCCTAAGGATCATCACGTCCAAGTCCCTGCTTCTTGCAGGACTACCTAAAACTAAACCATATGAATAAGAGCATTGTCCAGATGCTCCTTGAAGTCTGATGGGCTTGGTGCCATGACCACTTCCCTGGGGAGCCTGTTCCAGTAACCAATAATGCAATAAAGGTGACAATGACAGGAAGAAAACCAAATCATTCCAAAGTACTCAAGATATTATATACATTAATGTACATATACTGAGTATAGGTGATCTAAATGTGGTAGCTATTCAAAACAGAGGGAAAGTTAGGAATACTCCTACGTCCTACAATAACATGGAAATGAATGTAAAGGTCCAATGCACCTTCTAAAGTACTGAGAACTCAATTGTGTAATACAAGGTAATGTTAGACTCATAGCATTGAGTTTCTGTAATGTATTTTAAAGTAAAAAAACAAACCCAAAACAAAAAACAACCAAAAAAACCCCACAACCAAACCAACCAACCAACAAAAAAAAAAAAACCCAAACAAACACTGCAAGGAAAATACATGCTTCATCTGCTATGAGTAGGAATATTTAAGACCTCTACTAATGTCTCACGATCTAATTAATAGGGTTATCTTCTTAAAAAACCAAGATTTAGAAAGAGGCTGTTGATTTACAAGGGCTACTTTTTAAACTTTCACTACTGATCCAACCCATTCTTTCTCCTAGCACCCTAAAAGTTGATGGTAAATCAGGCTAAAGTCAACCAAGGAAAAGTAACACTTTTGTTAACTGGGAGGAGGGAGAGGCTAATAATAGTGGAGGCTCATCAGACAATGATACAGCATCCTCCAGAGCAGAAAGGAAAATGGGAAAGATTGTCAAAGATTTAGTTGATCCAAAGAAACTTCAAAGTATTCTGTTACTCCTGATAGTGTAGTTAAACAAGCTGAAACCTAGCTTGACTACTTATACTGCTATTCCGAAATCACAGATGGTGTTCAAGGGGTTTTAAGAACCTGTGTTAAATTGGATGATGTTAAGATTTCCTGTTATTAAGGGAAACTGTATTTACAAATTGAATTTAATGCAATTGTTTAGTAGATGTTAAGATGCACAAAGCTCTTTAAAGGTTAAGGCTGTAGTTAGACATTATACTTCTGTCAATAGCAGATCCAGTCTGAAGCTGCACATTCCAATATTTTGTTTCTACTTTATTACCAGAACTGACCATCTGCATGGTTGGCCCTCTTCAGATGCTTCCATGGCTGTTCACTGAGCTGCATCTGTGAAACAGTTTGATTCTTGATCCTTGGCCTTTTTAAATCAGTATATTCTTAGTACTGACTGGAAGCAAGTAATTTGTGGTAGAACTGTGGGAATGAGTGGTGAGTCATGGTAATGATGAGAGTAGGAGCAGATTAAAAGGGAGGGTACAACTAGTAAATCCTTCACTGCTGCTGACAGTGATGTATGATCATACCTGAAAGGCAGTATAAAAATGCAAACTCATTACTACAGTTTGTGTCTTGCTCTTTGATACTTAGTGCTACTTGAAAACAAGTATTCTAAATCTACGTTAAATCTTTTCTATATTGTTTCATAGCGCTTGTAGATACATTCCATTCGTATTTAACATCTGTGCAAGTGCATTTGTGTTTTAACACTTTTGGTGCTTAGTTAGAGAAGGCTGCTAATTTTTAAGTGATGAGATCATAGAGGATTGTCTGAAAATAAATCAGGCTACTGCCTTTGTGTATTAATATAGTACTTGGTATTTGAATTAGGATAAACAAACTGGTCTGCCAGACTACTGCAGGAAGTTACTACACATGCATTGTGTTTAGCTGCTACTTTTTTGTTTTCTTGCTCATATTTTTCAGACACGGAATTGTGAGCTTACAACTTGAAAGAGCAATTTTATGTGACTAAGCACCTAAATTATTGAGCATACAATTTTTCCAGAGACAGAGTTTGAGAACAGAAATTTCTTATAATGTAAAGTTAGGTAGAGCTTATATATTGCTTAGCCATATGCTTCTTTGAAAGGTGACAACAAGTGCTGTAAATTATAGTTAACTGCTAATGTGTACTAGAGATCCAAAATTACAAACCTAAATAAAAGCCAGAATGAGTAACCTTTGCAGTGAAAATTCACAAAATAAATATTCTTACTGATGTATAAATAGTGCTAATGGAATGCTAGAACCATTTTCATACTGATCATGAATTTTCAGGGGTTTAGTGAAAATGGGAAATAACATTTTAGCTCTATATACTTGTATCCCATATTCACTTCCTGCTCAGTCTGAAAAAGAAATTTCTTTTGCATCCTTTAATAATATCTTGCATTCATAACTATTATGTTTTATTTTTCCCCACATGCACAATTTGACTGGTCTTTGGAAGGAGACAAGCCCCAGAAATCTCTAGTCTTTAGTATGTCCAAGTTGTCAGCTTCTCAGGAGAAATGAATAGAGAGCTGTATCTCTGAAAAACATAAAGTTGGCAATTGACCTATTTGCCCTACAAGGGTGGTTTTACAAATGTTAACTTCAGGGGATGCTAAGAAGAGACAGGTTGTCAACTTGTTGCCAGCTTAAAGCATACTTTTTCTTCATGATGAGCAAATAAGACTGCTTCTTCAAAGTGATGAGGAAAAAAATAATGAGATATTCGCAAATGTGGCTTGCTAAGAATTATAACTGTGTCTAAACCTAAGTGCAGTTATGTGTGTATTTTGGCTTCTCCAAATATGAAAGAGTAAGGTGTACTGGTTGCAAGGACAACTGGTCTTAAATAATTCTGATCCATGGAAAAGAAAGCTTTTATAAAACTTTTAAAGTTTTAAAGGTGTATGCTCTGAAAAGACTTCTTTGCTTGTCAATTAGAAAAGTACAATCTTAACATTGTATTTAGCAAGCTGACTACTAACTGAAGATATTAAAAGTTTAGAATTGAATTAAAATCAATGACCTGTCTAATCTAAAGGTTTTTAGAGAGGGTAAGAAGATGTATACTTGTATTCCATAATGGCCAATACTTTAGGCTAATAAAGCTTAAACACTTCGTGAGTAACTGTTTTTACTAAAATGATGATCTGAGCAGTATACTGTAGGTATGTCCCTATGTGAAAGATGTTTCAGAGGGTTTGGTTGTTTTCCTCTAACCCAAATCACAAGACTGCCAGCAGACCCATAAGTAATTTCCTGGTTTGTTTTTACAAACCCTGTCTATAAAGAAGGATACCTTCTTTGCACTGGCGTGCTTCTCCAGCTGGAGACTAAGTTCAGAGTGGACAATTTTGTGTTATTACTGTAGCGGTATTGAATATCAAGTAGCAACTATCCAACAAACTGAACCAAGGGAGTTCAGAGTTTTTTGATTCTCAAGCAATATCAAACTCTTAAGAGCTATATGCTGAGAATAGTGCTATCAGGGAGAGGAGAAGTAGTCAGGAGGCCACCTTTAATCTGTGATGGCCTAGTGGGGCCATAGCTTAAAATACTGATAATTTATAGTTCCTTGTGACTAATGTGGAAAATGGAGGGAACTATAGCTATATAAAAACAAGTAAGGCATGAACTTTCTCTTCTTCAACTATGAAATATAGAAAAGTTAGCTCTAAAGTCTGCTTTCCTTTTTTGGAAAGACACTCTGGTAAGTGGACGAGCACTTAATTTGCTTGTTTTCTGTTAAAGGTGATGGACTAGTGCTCATTAATTTCAGTAGCGTATGGGGTTAGGTCTTTTTTCATACTGAATTACAGATACTTTTAGGCTTCCAAATTTGTGTTATAATCTGGCTAGTAGTGTTACCTCATTATGACTTCACCTCAACCTGTTAAATTTTGCAATTTTTTTTTCTTTTCACATTTTCTTCCCTTACTAATATTAAAGAAAAAGAGAACTGGAAGTTGCACCATGGCTGAAAAGTTGACAGTTTCCTAACTTCAGGCAAGATAGAAAAGTGCATCCTGAACTTTTATGTTTAATTGCAGTATCAAAAGCAGAATTATAGGTTAGATGAGAAATGAAAGGTAGGAATCATCTTGTTTTAACTTGTGTGGTGTGGATTCCACCTGTAGCTAGAGCATTGTCCCTCACTGTTGAAGCAGGCAGGAGTTAATAATCCAAAGTGAACTCATTGGAAAACTAGAGTACCATAAAAAGAGATAAATAATAGACTAGTAGTGTATAGATTGAATTGCTATGATTAGCTGTATTATATAGCAAATAGAACTCCTTGATTACTGCTCTGTATTTTCTATATCTTTTGTTTTGTCATTGCTACCAAATAGTCTTCCTCTTTTTCTTCTGTATAATAAACATCTGATAAATATTGAGTTGTATAAGATTAAGGGTAAGATTTAAAAAAATGGGGTAAAATCAAAGATTTATTTCTTCTAAGAAGTAATGACTTAGCAGTGATTTGATTAATCTCTTCAAATAGGAGTAACTTAGGTGGTTTAAAACTTCTTTTGGAAGATACCACACTAGGGCTTTCTGCCTTATGGAACAGAAATTTGGTTCATAGTGTAGGTGAAAAAGCCTTTCTTAAATTTAATCTGGGGTTAATTTTTTCTATAGACACTAAGAAGAGGGAAGCTACTGAGTGACCAGGATATTCAGTGACTCCTGTTGAAATGAATGAGAGTAACTGTGTTTTGACTAAGTCATAGAATCATAGAATAGTTAGGGTTGGAAAGGACCTTAAGATCATCTAGTTCCAACCCCCCTGCCATGGGCAGGGACACCTCACACTAAACCATGCCACCCAAGGATCTGTCCAGCCCAGCCTGGAACACCGCCAGCAATGGAGCATTCACAACTGCCCTGGGCAACCCATTCCAGTGCCTCACCACCCTTACAGTAAAGAATTTCTTCCTCATATCCAATCTAAACTTCCCGTTTTAGTTTGAACCTGTTACCCCTTGTCCTCTCACTACAGTCCCTCATGAAGAGTCCTTCCCCAGCACCCCTATAAGCCCCCTTCAGATACTGGAAGGCTGCTATGAGATCTCCATGCAGCCTTCTCTTCTCCGGGCTGAACAGCCCCAACTTTCTCAGCCTATCTTCATATGGGAGGTGCTCCAGTCCCCTGATCATCCTTGTGGCCCTCCTCTGGATTTGTTCCAACGGTTCCATGTCCTTTTGATGTTGAGGACACCAGAACTGCACACAATACTCCAAGTGAGGTCTCGCAAGAGCAGAGGAGAGAGGCAGGATCACCTCCCTCGACCTGCTGGTCACACTCCGTTTGATGCAGCCCAGGATACGGTTGGCTTTCTGGGCTGTGAGCGCACACTGCCAGCTCATGTTCATTTTTTCATCGACCAACACCCTCAAGTCCTTCTCCACAGGGCTGCTCTGAATCTCTTCTCTGCCCAACTTGGAGCTGTGCCTGGGATTGCTCCGATCCCCATGTAGGACCTTGCACTTGTCATGGTTAAACTCCATAAAGCTGGCATCAGCCCACCTCACAAGCGTGTCAATGTCCCTCTGGATGACACTCCTTCCCTCCAGCGTATCAACCGAACCACGCAGCTTGGTGTCATTGCCAAACTTGCTGAGGGTGCGCTCAATCCCACTGTCCATGTCACCGACAAAGATGTTGAACAAGACTGGTCTCAACACCGATCCCTGAGGGGCGCCACTTGTTACTGGTCTCCAGCTGGACACTGAGCCATTGAGCACAACTCTTGGCATGCGGCCATCCAGCCAGTTCTTTATCCACCCAGTGGTCCACCTATCAAACTGATGTCTCTCCAACTTAGAGACAAGGATGTCGTGTGAGGCCGTGTCAAACGCTTTGCACAAGTCCAGGTAGATGACATCACCTGCTCTACCCCTGTCCATCAGTTCCATAGCCCCATCATAGAAGGCCACCAGATTGGTCCAGCAGGATTTCCCCTTAGTGAAGCCATGCTGGCGGTCACCAAGCACCTTGTTGTTTTTCATGTGCCTCAGCATGCCTTCCAGGAGAACCTGCTCCAGGATTTTGCCAGGCACAGAGGTGAGACTGACTGGTCTGTAGTTCCCCGGCTCATCTATTTTTCCCTTCTTGAAAATGGGAGTTGTATTTCTCTTTTTCCAGTCGTCAGGAACTTTACCTGAATGCCATGATTTTTCAAATATGATGGACAGTGGCTTAGCAACTTCATTCGCCAGTTCCTTCAGGACCCGCGGATGGATTTCATCAGGTCCCATGGACTTGTATATGTTCAGATTCCTAAGATGGTCTCGAACCAGATCCTCTCCTACAGTGGGCCCAGGGTCTTCATTCTCACTGTCCCTGCGTCTGCCTTCCAAGACTTGGGTGGTGTGGTCAGAGCATTTGCCAGTGAAGACTGAGGCAAAGAAGTCATTGAGAGCCTCAGCCTTCTCCAAATCCAGGGTAGCCAGTTCTCCTGATTTCTTCTGGAGAGGGCCCACGTTGTCCCTAGTCTGCCTTTTATTTGCGATGTACCTACAGAATCCCTTTCTGTTGTCCTTAACATCCCTAGCCAAGTTTAATTCTAAGTGGGCCTTAGCTTTCCTAAGCTGGTCCCCAGCTTCCCGGACAACATCGCTGTATTCTTCCCAGGCCACCTGTCCTTGCTTCCACCTTTTCTAAGCCTCTTTTTTCATTTGAATTTTCCTCAGCAGCTCTGTATCCATCCAAGGAGGTCTCCTTGCCCTCCTGCGGCACTTCCTTCTGGTCAGGATGCTACACTCCTGAGCTTGTAGCAGGTGATCCTTGAATATCAACCAACAGTCTTGGCTCCCCCTGCCCTCTAGGGCTATATCCCATGGAATCTTACTGAGCAGGTTCCTGAAGAGGCCAAAGTCTGCTTTCTTGAAGCCCAGGGCAGTGAGCTTGCTGCACACTCTTCTCACTGTCCTGAGGATCTCGAATTCGACCATCTCATGATCGCTACAACCAAGGCTGCCCTGGAGCATCACATTTCCAAGCAGCCCTTCCCTGTTGGTGAGCACGAGGTCAAGCATGGCACCTCTCCTTGTTGGCTCCTCTATTACTTGCAGAAGGAAGCTGTCTTCCACACAATCGAGGAACTTCCTGGATTGCTTGTGCCGGGCCGTACCATCCCTTCAACAGATATCAGGGTGGTTGAAGTCCCCCATGAGAACAAGTACCTGCGAGCGTGAGGCTGTCCCTATCTGTCTACAGAGCGCTTCATCCACCGAGTCCTCTTGGTCAGGTGGTCTGTAACAGATCCCCACAATAATGTCTCCCATCACTGTTCTCCCTTTAACCCTGACCCACAAACTCTCTGTCGACTGCTCACCTGTCCCCAGGCACAGTTCCATACTCTCCAGCGTATCCCTAACATAAATAGCAACTCTCCTTCCCAGCCTACCAGGCCTATCTTTCCTAAAAAGCCTGTAACCTTCCATTCCAACACACCAGTCGTAGGAGCCATCCCACCATGTTTCTGTGATGCCTATGATACCATACGCCTGTAGACGTGCACACATCTCTAATTCCTCTTGTTTGTTCCCTGTGCTATGGGCATTTGTATAGAGGCATGTGAGCCGAGCTCCAATTGAAGCTGGCTTATTGGCTGGAGCAGCTGGAATATCTCTACATTACTCTGAATGTTTACTATAGGTGCTGGCCAGTGACTGGGTGTGTTGGGATGGAATGATGCCCCCCTCCCCCAACACATCTAGTTTAAAGCATCCTCCAAAATCCACTCTTCCCTTTCTTTGTCAGACCAGCTCCACCAGCCCCCAGTAGACCTGGTCTCCTAAATTGAGCCCCATGTTCAAGGTACCCAAACCCCTGACTATAGCACCACCCTTCTAACCATTAACCTGGCCAATCCTCCTAGCCTTTTTGAGGTCCTGCCCTGTATCCTGGAGAATTGATGAAAAGACAATCTGAGCTCCAGAGCCCCTAACCTCCTCTCCCAGAGCTCTGTAGTCCTTCTTTATGTTCTCTTGGCTACTGCTATCTATATCAGTAGCACCCACATGGATCACTAGAAGTGGGTAATAGTCAGTGGGACTGACTCAAGCAGGCAGCTTCTCTGAAACACCCCTGATCTGAGCCCCTGGTAGGCAGCACACCTCCCTTGAGCCTGGGTCAGGCTGACAGATGGGTGCCCCTGTTCCTTTCAGAGTAGAGTCCCTTACTACTACAGCCCGCCGCTTTTTCCTGGCAGCACCAGTAGAGATCTTCTTTACCAGTGTATCAGCCGGTTGTTCCTGGTGGCAGCGTGGTTCCTCATCAGCCCCCTGCAGGACAAAGCGGTTCTGGGTAGGAACAACAGATTTAGGAGGAAGCCCCTTGCTTTTAATTGTCCTCGTCCTCCTTTTTTTTGTTGTTTTTTCTGTTACCGTTTCCCAGCTTCCTGGGTGAGCGGCCTCCTTTCCCGCATGAGCGACAGCAGATGCTTGAGGCCCCTGCACAGTCTTGTCCTGAAGCAAGCAGTGCTGTTTCCCCTCAGCTTCCCTGACACCTTTCAGCCTAGTAACATCGTCCTGCAGCTCAGCCACCTGCTGCAGGAGGACCTCCACCAGGGAGCACCGAGTGCAGCCCTGCCCATTGTGCACCCTCCCCTCAGGAGAGCAGTGCAGGCGCTCTCTACACCCTGAGCTCTGCACTGCAGCCTGCCCTCTCATAGGCTCTGTCTGGGTGCCTACACTGGCCACTGCCGGGGCAGCCAGAGCAGAGCTCCCAGACCAGAGCCTGGTCATACAGCGAGTGCTCACCATCCCGCTCGCCTGCCCTTGCCAACTGCCCCTAACCCGCCCTGTTTGCCCACCCTGTTCGCCACACCCCTGGTCGCTCGCGCTCCCTGGGGCAGGTTTTTACCCACTCAGGGCTGGTGCTGCTCCTCCTGGCGCCACCCCCTCTGAGTCAGCTCCTCGCATCTGCTGAGCTGCCGGCTCCTGGGCAGGCCCTGTCGAGGACTTGAGGCTCCCTCGGTGCCTGTTGCTGCTCCGAGTTGAAGCTCCTGAACGCCGAGCCTCCCCCTGATCAGGCGCTGCAGGCGTCCCCTCTCAAGACAGTCACATCAGCAATCTGTCTTAGTACCACAGAGTAAACAAAGGCAGATAATGGGAGGGGGACAAAAGATGTATTTGCTGCTCCTGATTTCTGAAATTGAGAACAGCAAAACATTTCTGTTTTGCTTAAGCTCCTATAGGGAGTCTCTGACAGAGCTGAAAGTTGAAGTCATCTCTCTTTTGTCTTCTCTTTCACTGTGAAGCAGATTTTCAGGTAACAATATTATTTTAAGGATGAATTTTACAGCAGTGTAATTTCTGTATGCAATTCCATTTTAAAGTTTAACTGTATTTTGGGTTTTGCCATTCTAGTTCAGTCTGTGTGGGAAATACTGTTGCCAATACTGTGTTGCACAGCTGAAGCTCTTCAGTTGCTGCCTTGGTGCTTGCTCTTACCTTACCAAAAAGGCATAGCTTACTGTTTAGTGAAAGAGGGATATCTGAGGTGATTAATACTAGCTTGTGGCCTAGCACCAGGATCTGTGTATATGCCATTTTCTGTGCTTCATTTGGTGTAAATGTAGAATATTGGACTTTTACTGATTTAATTTTTTTTTTGTATAGCTACTCTGTACATTAGAATTCAGGTCTTTCTTGCCTAGACCTTCAGTTACTTAGATACGAGTGACCTGCTTAAAGCATTGCTTGCTGCCTGATTCTGTGGTTGCCCTCATCTTCACAAATAGGCATACTACTAGGCTGTGGGGTGCTTGGAGCTCTAGTTCAAGCTCAAGTTACTGGTAACCCCACATGAAGACTGTGATACTAGGTGTTCACTGAACTGTTAACATGTAGGTAGCTTCCTGAGGATCAAAAGCTTAATCTGACATGAACGAAGTATGAGAGATGAAGAACTGAAGTGAACCTTACTTCTGGGACTTGTTTTTCTTCATCTCTGTTAAAATAATATGAGGGAAGTAATTGAAACATGATTGAGGAATGAGATCTGTTTATGCTCCAGAAAGAGCAACAGATGTCCAGATTGCCAGTACTGATTAGCAGAAGCAAACAAACTTGTGTGTCACAAATGTTACACACAAGACTAAAGGACCATGGAGAGCTACCGGGTATTGGGAAGGCAAATCATTGCTTCGCCTAATACAGTGAGGCACATCTCCAGGCAGGAGGCCATTGCCTGGAAAATCCATACTTCTCACAAAGCCATAGCCAGCAATAACTGTAATTGTTTCGAGTCAAGAGCTGCAGGTGAAACAGGTGCTCAGGCAGTTTATACCACCACCTTGTGAAGTAGGGCTAGCTGCAGTCAGTGCCGCTTGCAGTAAGTCATGGTGACAAGGCTGGACCTAGTGGTGACAAGACCGGACCTAGTAATGACAGCTGAATCACATTATGTTCTAAAGAGAAAGGAGAGTTAGAAGCTAATGTAGTAAACTTCTCAGGAAATCCTAAACACTTCAGACATTTTCAGCCATAAATATGTGTCTTTGTTTCAAAATGTCCAGTGGGTTTTCTGTAACTTCTGTTTTCAGGATGGATCAGGATTAGTAATGCAGAAAGTGAGAGTTCATTGCTATGTCAGGTCTAACTGAAAGAATAATTGCTTGTCGTTGCTGTTACTGTGTTTTGGTATGTGAATGAATTATGGAGATAATTTTGGTGGATGTTTTTCTTGAATTTACCATCCAGCTCTGCAGCTTAAGTGGAATGCATGAGAATTCTTTGGGATCATGGGAGCAACCCCAGACTGACATCAGCACATGCTTCCTACATGGGAGAAATACATGTTTTGGTCTCTGTTTATAACATGAAGTAGAATGCTAGTAGATTCCTAAATTTTGTCATTATATGTAAGTAGTTATTAAGCAGTGTTGGATGGATTACAGGAATGTTTTGCATTCCTTTGCATGTTTACACAAAAATAGCTGTTTATTATTTAACTACAATGCTATTTTACTTCTTTAATTAAATGCAGTAGGTTTTTGCTGGAGCAGGAGATAATAATCTAAATGCAATTAAAACATGCCTAGAATTAAGAATATGTACACTGCCCTGCAAAGACAGGATTGCTGAGGCTTCCAGGCAGGATTACTGAGGCTTCCAGGCAAAGGTATTGGGTGGTCTGCTGTTGGTTTGGAATACTTAAGTGCTCTGGTTTAGATCAGAAAGGTGTTAAGGTGCTTTTATAAAACTCCATAAACCATCATTAAACACTGTTCACTGAAGTAAATTTTAAGTAATCTTTCATGTGACATATTTGCTGTAGTTCCAGGCTGACATTTCAACAAGGTGTTTTGCGTCAGCCTAACAATTACCTGTGACAGTTTCTCCATTTGCACAAAAGAATAAATATTTCTTTCAGCCAGTCAACTGTATTAATGTGGTTTGGTTTAATGGAAGAGGGGAGGAAAAACCCAAGTAATGAAAATGATGCTAATACTTGATGCTGCTAGAGGATATAATCCAGACATAATTATATATGAAATGAGAGTAAGTTTGGGATCACTGAAGGCATTAAATATCTGAACTCTGATCCCACTGAAGTGAATTACCACTGTTAATTATAGTAGAGAACAGTTAAGCCAATATTTAATACTTTAATTCAAGTAAATTAAATGGGATCAGTGACTTCCCAGTTGTGTAGATAAAAAAAGGCTGACCTGGAGCAGTTTTGAACATTTATTTCTCAAATGCTGCTTTCAGTATACAAAACTCCTTTAGAAGTGCATTTCAGACACACGCAGTGTAGCATTGAATGTGTCATTTGTTGAAATCTTTTAAAATTGGAAGGTGAAAATTCCTTGTGCAAGATAAGAGTATCAGAGCTCTGCAGCACTTAAGTTTTGAGACAGTTTATGGCTATAAATTCAGTTCTAGTGTTGACTGAAGATGTCTACCATCATCACACTGTTGACTGGTTGTCTTGCCCCATCTTCAGGGATGCCCAGTGGTGACTTAGATACGGCAGCTGAGCTAACAGTGTGATTCCACATCCTGTTGCCAGGCAAGACAGACTGACTTACAATTTATATAAACTATAATTGGCTTTTGGTTGAGTTAGGAATTGCTTCCTTGGGCAACCTGTTCCAGTGCTTCACCATTCTCACAGTAAAGAATTTCTTCATTTTATCTAACCTAAATCTCCCTTGTTTAAGCTTGAGCCCATTGTTCCTTGTTTTATCACTACAGTCCCTGATGAACATAAGGAGGATTTAGTATGAAATCCCTGGTTCACATTTTCTAAAGTAGTTATTATTGCTGAAGGCAGAGATTTGCTTGCCTCATTCATTCTATTCTACTAAAGAGCTCACCTGTTTAAATAAAAACATCTTTGAATTGAAACCAGCGTATTTCACTTAGTCCATTTCTCTGGCTTCTGGTGGCAGCCCTAAATGTCTTGCTCTGGAAGTTGTCATCTATGCCATCACTGCTTCACTCATTTGCAGTGCTTGTTTCCTCCACAATCTTTACATTGCGCCCAAACTCATCACTAAGTGTGAATGCTTTCCCACCCTAGCCTTTAGTTATCCCCTCACTCCCATTCTTCCCCAGAGCTCTCATCTGTCTCTGTGCCTTTCCCAGATTCACTGTTACAGCATTTTGTATCCTGTTTAGTCATATCTTTCCTTACCCAGTACCTGTTTCCTCAGTTTCCCCCCTGAATTACCTAGTCTTCCCATTTCAGCCATAAATTCAGCCTGAAGCAGACGGCTGGTGTGGGAAGTTTCAGCTAAAAGTGTTGCAATTTGGCTAAGTTTTGAGAAACTTGGAATAGATTTGTGAGGGAATTAACCCCAGGTAATGTTTCACATTTCACTAAATACTGTCTTCTGGGTAACGTGCTTTGTCACTTTGTGTGGACCTTCCCATCTGGTTTAAAATTTGTTCTCTGCAGTAACTAGCTAAGCTTCAGTAGAGTAGAAGAGCTGTTTTTATTTGGGGTTTATAGAGTCAAAGAGTTTTAAAGATAATTGATCTTGTTCCCTGGGCTAGTTTAAGTAGCTTTCTATAAAAGTATTGTCTGTCAGAAGCATTTTATTGGAAATACCTCAGTTCTTTTATACTGGTTTATAGCTTACACCAGGGATTTGTGCTAGAGTAGCACTGTCACAGAGCTAGCTCTCTTACAGTTTTAACCTACCACTGTCTGTAGCACAATGCTGTGAATCTGCTTCCCTAGCGTGCAGTCTGTGTGGTAATACAAGCAGCAAAGTACATTCCTATTGCCCAGTTCTCCTTAAGTGCTTATGTGAACCAGACTTATACTCTTGTTTTTCAAGCTCTGTCATTACTAAACTTCTCCTTCTTCTTTCTTCCTGCCTATCTTTTCACTGGGTTTCAACACAGGCTTACCTTCATTACAGCAGGCCTTTTTGGGCTAATTGAGAATTCTTGAGTCCTGGTGTATGGCTGTTACTTGCCTAATCTATTAAAACCTGTTAAAAAGCCAGTATCTTCAGTCATGCAAGGTTCTCTTTGCTAGACAGATGTACCAACCATCTTTATTGTCTCAAAGTACAAACCTCATGTACTTTATCTGGCCTTTGAATGCCAGAATTAATGCCACACATCAGAACTATCAGGAGTTCCTGAAGTCTGAACCTCCTAAACCTGAAAGCTCTTCTGAAGGCAAGGAATTACTTGACAAAGACAAATCTGATCACATGGAGCCTTTTTGTGCTCTGGTGGTCCTGAAGTACTCAAACCAAAATGAAAGCAACCCAACAAAAAAACCCCAGTCACTTCACCCTGGAAGATAATTAAGGTATAGAAAGTCTTTTCCCATCTGTTTCATGTTAATGCCTATTACCATCTGGAGGGGTGAGTTGTTTTGAGGTAGCACTCCTCTATCCCGATCTCTCCATTGAATGCAATTTCTTGTTTCACATGCCTGTTAAAAAAGTCTGCTGAAAAGTGAGCACTGTCTAATAACTGATTAAAATAATGAATACCATGGAGTAAGTAGGGATTAATTTATATCCTGGCCCAGGGTCTCTTTCAGTACAAGAATAAGAGGATATTGAGTTATATCAGCAGATGAGAAGTTGAAAATAAATGAAAGAATATTGTTCTCAAAGCTGTATTTAAGCTGTGTAGCTTCTGGCTGCAGCAGATTGTAGACATCAAGAGCTTGCATGGCTGAACAAATTAATGGGAGAAAAATCCATTGAAGATCGTGAAATACAGAAGATACAGGCCTTAAGTTGTTGGAAATTTCTGTAGTACTGGGTGAAATACCATTACATGCTTGTCCTCTTTCTTACACTCTTCCCTAGGCATTTCCATGCTGAGATTGTTCTATGGCAGTTCCTATTTAGGAACAGGATGGTGTCAAGCCCCTAGGAAGACCAAAGAACTTTTGCTTGGAAAAGGAGGAAGCTTGGAGTAACAAACTCACTACAGGGGACAATAAATGTGATCAAAGGAAGGGGTGTCTGCTTCAAAGTATCAAAGATGGAAAGCAAGGAAGTGGAGGGGATGCTGTTCAGAGCACCCTCCAAAGCACTAGAAAGTGCTTGATAATATCAAAGGACCTGACGGGTACTTCCCAAGGGCTCCTATTGAGGACAGGTTGTTTAACTAAAAGGACCTTGTGGTTTTACTTGATGCTGCCATTTGTACATTCTTCAGCCGGTTAATGTCTTGAACGCTTCGCTGTTGGCAAAATTTGCTTAGAATGTGATGCCAACTGAGAGTAGAAACATTGTGATTTGAGAATTAGGCATTGCATTTCTCTAACCCCAAAAAGCAAACTTTTGAGGGAGGAGTATGTTTAAGAAAGGGGTGTGGGGGGGAAGATCCTAACAGTTTTCTCATCACAGTACACTGAGTAAATGTTTAGACTGATATATAACCTTCATAGTGTTATGTTGTACAAAATTGCCAAGAGCTTAGTTCTTAGTCTGAACGCTATGCTTGTTTTGAAATTTAAATAATAAACAATTTATGTATGTATATATTTCAGCTTAAAATCACATTTTGGCGGACTTGGCTGTTAGTAAAAGCTTATGGTGGAAACAAGCGCTCTGTCCATCCAGTGAAAATATGAACAGGACCACACAAAATGCTTCCACTGTGTCATTTCTTCTACTGCTGTTCCATTAAAATAAACTCTTCGCCATAGAACTACTTGTCATTTCCCGCTTCTCAAAAATATTATAAGTAATGTAGTTGCTAAAGCTATTCCACTTCTAGCTTTGGTATCTACTTGACTATGTTTACAGAAGATCCTTTTATGTTCCTTCCTGCCATTTCTTTTCAAACACGTACAGTACTGGATCTTAAATATACTATATTAAATGCAGGTTTCGGCCCATGCTGCTTACAACTAAACTGAAACTAGTCAGTGTCATACTTATCTTGGTTTGTCATCAGTGATTCCAGAAGGAAAGTGCATTTGATATTAATGCATGTATTCCAGTGTCCATGTCTACTTCAGCATTTACTGAGATAAATTCTTGACTTGTATCTTCTTCTGCTTACTATATGCTTTTTCTGTCTCTTGAATTTTATTGCTTACTGAGCTCCACTGAAGCAAAAAGGAAGTCTTTAACTTTATGGACATTTGTTGATCTGGATAATTAGCTCATCTTGTTTGTATGTTTGTGCAATCTCCTATAACATGGCACTGTGTCATTATCATGTCTCCTGGGCTTTCTTAAAATCATAAAAATCATGGGTGTATTCTTATTCAGCTTCCTTGATTCAAAACTACTTTTGTTTCATCTGAAAATGGGGTTCCCCTACTTTTGTACAAAGTATGAGAATAATTCTTTTATGAGTGTTTTCAGTACCCATGAGGTTTTTCTGTTACTTTTCTGGAGGCAAGTGCAAAAGTAGGATTTGTTTAGAAAGCAGAGGAACTGGTTTAGTAGAGAAATATTTTGTGATTTCTGTTTCATCTGAATGAATGAAAATTCACAAAATATCTTTGAATGTTGTCTTAAAACTCAAAAATGTAGGTAATGATAGTTTCAAATGTCTTAAATTAGTAAAATGCTCAGCAAGTAGTGCACTGGAGGTTTAGGATGAGTTGTTGTCATATGAGTTAATTATTCAGTACCACCAGCTTTGGTATTTCCTTTGGCATTATATAACCTTCAGTGTAGGTAGATGGAATTAAGATGCTCTCTGTAAGGCACAACTGTAGTGTCGTGATTCAGAGATGATCTCCCAGATGATAAGAATGCATGAGATTGGTGTCATGATAGGGCTACAATTCTATTCTGGTATTAATACACAGTAAAGCATTAGAAGTGCTGTTAACATCCTTAAGAAATGTTTTTGGTTTAAGCACGATTCAGCATGCATTTTAGTTTGCAAATTGACTTCACCTTTTTAAATTCCTGAGATCAAAGAGCAGTGCTCACTTGCTCCTGCAGTTGATGAATACTTACAACGTTTTGTTACATTTTTCTTTGCAGTTAGTTTCCAACACCTTCTCCTCATTTACCAGGCTGTGAATAATCTGCATTTAAATGCACTGCCAGTAGTGTTCACAAGCTGGCAGGTAGGTAATACTAACTCACAGGGTTGTGCTTGAATGCATCTCTTCTGTTATGCTCTTACCCCCTCCACCGTGCCAACAGCTGAGAGAGCTGTGAGTTTTCCCTACACTCACATCTTTCTGGCTCATTGTCAGTAAAGCTATGCCAACTGCACCAGCCAGTAAAAGCATATAAGAAAAATAAATTTGTCATAGGAAAAGTACAGAGAAGTGATTACTTTCCTGCAATACTACACTGAAGGCACTGTTAGGCTACACTTCACTAATGCAGAAAAAATAGCTTTCAAAATCAGGGGTTTTGTCAGTGATAGTGTCTTTGAGGACTCTTCCACTCAAAGAATTAGGACCAAAACATGAGGTATTTTTAAACTGCTGTAATGTAAACATTTTTAATAATTCCAGGAGTGCATGAGACCAAATGATATCATTGTATTGTATCATTCTCAAAGAATTCTGTGCCAATAATGGTAAAGGGATGTGCTAGCTGATATGCAAGAGATTTATGTAATAATTATCTTCGATGAACTGTACTTCCTACAGTGTTTTCTTCATTAAGTTTCCAAACATTGCAATTTTCAGGTTGTTTATGTTGTAACATAAAATAATAGAAAGGAAAATAGTTGTGGAAGTATATCTGTGACTGTTAACCTGAGAAACTTTTGGTTTTTTAATCTTCCTTAAACACACCCTTACACTTTACCCTTGTTATTATAGTGAGGGGAAATCAAGCAGGCTCCTTTTTCTGTAGAACTTAATTCCTAAGTACAAATTCAAAATTTGTAAGCTTCAGGACACAAACTTCAGGATTTGTGTGATTATTTTGTGTCTAATTCTTCTAAAGGACTTTGCAGGACTGTGCAGAAGGCATTGGGATACTGAATGCTTCAGTTTATGCTTAAAGTTGCTGAATCTTGGCATACTAATCTAAATAACAACAGTGTTGCCTTTTTTTCTTATACTTGTTGAACGGAATCTGTCCCATGAAAGTCAGTAGTACAACTGAAATTAACGTTAAATAATACATCCAGTATTTGTCAGAACTGTATTAAAGGACTGCTGCAAATGAATCGATTATTTACAGACTAAGGTCAGTTTCGTTGATTTGTATTTAATATATTGTATTGACATAATATGAGAGACCTAATTTCTAGCCTTCACTCAACACTAACTCCATATGGCAGAGATGGCTATCGAGTAGAAAGTTGGTTTTATTGCTCTGGAAATAGGAGTACAGATCATAGAATGGTGTCAGATTTTCTGAAGTCAGAATGTTCAGAAAGTATAAAATGTGCAGAACATTGCAGGTGTTTAGCTTTGACATTTGTGAACAATCTTGTCAAAATGTGCAGAAACTGTTCTGTACCAAAACCAAAGGCTATTTTCCATCCTGTCTAGGAGGTGTACAATACTGAGAGCCCTTAGGAGTAGTTTTCATGGGAAAAATATTCTCCACATGGCAGAAAACTTAAAAATTAAGTCTGTCTTCCCTATACTTGTTGTCTCCCTGATCCTGCTATAAGTTGAGGAAGGGACTATGATGAGAAACTTTTGAGTAAGACAAGGAATTGGTGCTGGTAAGTTGCACCCTCTGAGTTACTTTCCTGACATGAAATGCCTAATCAGTTTTAATCTAACAAGTGGGTCACTATTAATTTGAGTGTGCATAGCACATATGAAGTCCTATATCAGTTACCGAAAATTACAAATGGGAAATAAGCCAAGAGAAAACGGAAATAATTTCTGCAATACAAAAATATAATTAATTAGAAAAGTGGTATTAACATATTTAAAGTAAGATGCTCCGAAGGCCAGGCTATTACCAGTGTAGTTTATGACAGTCTTTTCTGAGGAGAAGAGCCAATGCTCTTTTGGCTACAGAAGATTGGAAAAGATCAAGTTTCTGTTAATGGCATATCAGTTTCTTTTAGTTGATGCTCTTGTCTCAGTGTGCTTATTGTGCACAGGAGGTGAACCTAAGAATACCAGAAAATAGCTGTTTTGCTAGATTTCTGATGGCCCTTCAGATACTTTAGTTAAAGCTATTTCTTCATCTGTGATAACTAAGAACTTGGCAGAAATACTGTACAAAGTAGGTATAACAACAGTGGATCAATTTCTCCATCTTTCAGAATAGTTTTGGTGAGCAAAATTCCAAGAGATACATGTACCAGAAAATCTGCAACGGTTTTTCACTGGGCTCATGTAAGACCTGTGAAGCTCCAGAAACTGAAGTTATTCCCATATCTATGTGAAAGCTCTGGCCTAGATCACAAAATCAATTTAGAGGCTTAAATTTCATTTGAGAGCCATCCTCTGTTTCCTAATAGACTTTTTTATCTCCAGAATGCCCACTCTGTTATCTAGATTATAAAAAACCCATAGGACCTGTGTTTTCACCGATTCATTTCCTCTGATTGTCTATGGAGTTGCCCACATCTGATTTTAATTAGCAATTATAAGTCACAGGTGTGTGCATATGAAAAAGAGAAGAGGGAAATTGTTGGTTGGGGTTCTTCTAGGTATGGGGAAGAATTGTATTCTCTTACCTGTGCTGGCTTAACTGAATGTTTCCTTCAAGTGGGTCTGTTTAACAAGAAAAATCAGTAAGTTATTTTCCTTCCTTTGCTTTCCTCATTCTTGCATTCTCTCTGACATGCCACAGGAGTGGTAGATGTGTATTCGAATCGCTCTGGATCATAGAATCATAGAATAGTTAGGGTTGGAAAGGACCTTAAGATCATCTAGTTCCAACCCCCCTGCCATGGGCAGGGACACCTCCCACTAAACCATGCCACCCAAGGCTATGTCCAATCCAACTTTGAACACCGCCAGCAATGGAGCAGAAAGGTTAGTGAACTCTAGCCTTATCCATTGATGGTGGGTGAAGGTGAAAGAAGAGGGAATTCCACTGTCCAGTCAAACACCAGGGTAGGGTCTCTCTCAAGGAATGCTTCTTCCTGTAGCCCAGAGTTAGGTGTTTGAACAAATATACTGTGTAAGTTTATCCTTTCATATATTATTCAAATTGATCTGGTAGCTGGGAGAGACATAGATAAGTTATTTAGAGTTTAGATGTCTTCAGCAGCACTTTAAATACCTGGCTTGTTTTATCTCATGATAGCTCTGAAAAATGTTTTCAGAGTTGGGAAGAGATTGGTGTGTTTGAATTGTTCCTCAAGAACAGCCTAGACATCACCACTATATGTAACATTTTTCAGGCATTCATCCCCTTCTCTTTATCCTGTGCTGGAATACGCTTACTAACAATGTTGCTAAGAGAGGAGGAATAAGCATAAAACGCCACTTACAGAGTTTGGGCTATTGCTGCTGCTGGTCTGCATCTTTGTAAGTGAAAATGTGATTTTTCAAGTTAGAAGATGAAGGCTGGAGAGAAAAGAAGTGAATTAACAATAAAGTTTGTGGAAGTTTTCAGTATTCTAAGATAATATCTGTTCATATAAACCACCAGGCTACAAAGGATTTCAGGGTTTTACAAAGCTTCTGCTCAGCTTCCAGCTGGCAAAAATAACCATATTTTCAATAGTAGGAAAGGTGGTGGTTATGCTGCTTTGCATTGCAGAGTGTTCCATATCCTATGTTGTGTCATGTCTCAGAGTAGGTCAGTATGAAATCAAGAATGAAAGAAATTAAATTTTGAAGGTATTTGTTTTTTCCAGCTCAGTAACTGAATATTTCATCAAGGGCCATCTGGGAGCTGATCTGAATATGCTGCAGTGAAGAGAGCAGCCAGGGAGGAACTGTAATGAGTCCTCAGTATACATTCCTGACTGCCTTCAAACAATTTGGCAGCCATAATTTTTTAAAGCATTCCAAGCACTCATCTCTCATTGTCTTTTGTGGTTTGGACAAAGAATCATTGACTGTTGGACTGGTTTTGAGGTAGTCTCTTGCGTGCTATTGTGGATCTTACCTCACATATTATCATCTGCATTTGCATATAATTGAGACATAAGCTTTCTGGCAAACTGCAAAAGTAGTGCTGTAGATCTGTTGTTAAATTTTCTAAGAACAAACACAATAGGGATGCCAGCCTAAGATGTAGGTCAAGAATTTGTCCACAAATATTCTTTATTAAATACAATGAAATCCTCGGGAGGGTGTTAGATATGAGTTAAAGACCTGTATCCAAAACTTCTTTACTATGGGGAGTAAGATAAAATGAGAATTAGATCTTTTTTGCCTCAACACTTGTTTGTTTGAAACTGAAACCATTCCAGGTTTGTTCTTTTTTCTTCATTATTATTATTTTTATTTTTGACTTTTTTTTTTTTTTTTTTTTTTTTTTTTTGAAAAAAGCACCAAACCACCCCCAAATCCATGATGTCACTTTTGTAAATAACATCCATGCATGAGAATACATGTGTGTATTAGGGGTGGGGGGTGAGACAGTGAGAAACCACAGAGGCACTTTATACCAAACATTGCTCCTGCAGCAGCTAGCAGGGTGAGAGGTGACTTTAGCAATGACTTACATTACATAATACCTCCCATCTCACTGCAGATGTGTGAGTTTGTTTAAATGTTTTATGAGGTTTTTATTACACTGTAATATAGTCCCAACCCCTCTGCAGTTGCCAGTTTGGTCACAAAATATAATAAATTTTCAAATACCTAATGCTTCAGCTATTCAATAATTTTCTGACAGGGCCTCCAGTGCAATTATGATACCGCTGTGTCGCTGAGCTACTTTTGTTTGGGATGTGTAGAATAGCAGCTTTAGTTCTCTGATCCTCTTCTACAAAATCTCTGTGTTCAAGCAGATTTGAATGTTCCATACACTTGTAAAAAATTACTGTTCTCTGTGTCCATTTCTCATGTTCTGTGATACAATAGCAGGCTGTGCAACAGTAACCGGTCCTTTCACACTCTTTTGGGGTTGCCATGCCTAGCTGATTTGTGGTGTAAGCAGCAGTCTCAGCTATGGAATGTTTTCAAGGTTCTGAAATAAACTGAATTCATGGAAAGCATCTGTACTGTGTGCTGATATGCTGCTTTGCACCCGTATGATAAAGTTTACATTGGAGGCCACTGCATTAAACACCAATTCATGAGAGAGCTGAGTACAGGCCAGAGCAGTCTTCACTTTACTTTGGAACATTGCTCCTCAATATCCCATTCCCTCAAAAATTTTATGAATTTTTACAGAAGGGAGGAAATTCAGTTTCTGAAAGAAAACCCCCACAACCCTATGCTTTAAAAATATGCTTAATTTATAAGCAGATGATAATTTTTAACTAAGTATTTCAAAGGATACTAAGGAAAGAAATACATGCATAAGGAAAGTGATTCTCTGTTTCCAGTTTCTGCTTCCACTGAGGCAGCTTTCTGCTGGGCTCTGAACACTATGTGAATGTTAGGTCTTGATTGAGAAGGACAATTTTCCATTTTGAAATCCCTCTCAAAAAGGGATGGCTCCTGAGCTGCAGAAGCAGGCAAAGAGAGATTGAGTATTTCAACAGAATTTTGCTCCTGAGGAACTTGTGTCACTAAGTGGGAGAGAGACTGCTGGAAAACAACAGCCTTACCATGAAGCATATGTTAGATACATGTTTTTCCATAGTTATTCTTCAGTGGTCTTTTCAGCAGATACATGACTGTTTTCCATACTAAACTAAGTTATGTACATTTCCCTGCTTAGACAACTTGTATTAAAAATACATTGAGAAGATGCAATTCAAAATTCCATCGTGAAATTATATCTGTGAAGTGTCTGATTGTCAGAGGCATCTCTCACATAAAACAAATGGTCTTACTTTGGCCTACAGCTTTCTGAATGGTCTTTGCAATAATAGGCTACTCAAAGAATTCAGCTGTGTCTCAATATAGCTAAGCTATACCTTCTATATAAATATCTGTCTGGAGTTCAGAAATATAGAAGTTGTTTCCTTAACACAGTTCTGTCAGTTTTAAATTGATATGTAAATTCCTTAGGTCACCTCAGCAATAACAATATCTAACATTTCATTTAGATGTCACAAAAGGTAGTTTTTTCCTAGTAGGGATTAGTAGACTTTGCTGATTTCACACAGTGAGCCAATGACTCTAGGCTTAGGTCTAGAGATTCTGTATCTTCTGGTCTGTAAAAAATTGCAAAATAAAGAGCCAATGTTTGTTACCATAAACTATTTTGTATGTCAGATATCTCAAATTACACACAGCAATGTCAGATTGTTAGCAGGATGGGATGTTCCAAAAGACTGCAAAAGTTAAAGTGGAATAAAGCTGCTTTTTCCTCTGGATCAATGATTGCATGCCTGTGCTCCTCATGGGGTCAATAAGATATGAAAGCATTGCCCATGGATTTTGAACATTTTATAAATATTGTGTGTATGCATGTGCCAACTAAAGGTGCATTCTGAATAATTAAATTACTCTTCTGATAACCTAGGTGCAATATATTTCCATTTTTATTCTGCTTTCCTGTGAGGTGTCTTTTGTGTGTGTAAATAGTAATTTTCCTTTGGTTTGTATCTAGCTGTGTTGATTGAATACCTGCATATTTGTACAGCGCTCTACTTTTGGGGTAAAAGACAGCATATGCTTACACTTTTCTAATGTTAGTGGATAAAATACAATAATCCGTACGTGGAAAGGAGTCAGTGAGATGTTCAGTTCAATGGAGAGTGTAACATGATATGGAACACTTTGGTAATTTGCTGTTTTTTCCCCCCTCTGGAAATGAAATATTAGAAATATCAATCTAAGCTGAGAAGAAAGAATTTTAACTTAATTTTAGCCAGATGGAAACAGTTTATAAGCAAGGGTGAGGTGGGAGAGATTTTTCTCTAATTATGGCTTTTGTGACTTGGGTGAAGAGTGAGTGTACTACCTGCAGGGAAAACAGCTAACGCCTACATATCTTACTTCCAAGGTGTGAGGATTGAAGGTACTGAAAGAAGGTTGTGAAGGCACAGTCCATACCTAGGGGTGTGTGCTGGTTTGTGAAGAAGATGCGAAGGCAGTGAGTTATGCCTGTCCCTAGCTGGTGTATAGTTCAGTGGGTATTAACTCCAATTGACTTCAGGGCTGGGAGAAAGCAAAGGCAGAGGTTTTTTGGCTGATGCTTTATTTTCTTTAGTGTAGCTTTGTGAAGAAAGGAGACTAATTTTGTTAGAAGCTTTCCTCAATTCAGAAAGAGCCAGTCATCTCCTATGCTGTTTTCCACCATCTGAATAGGAATCGGGCAAGAGGCCCAGCAGGCACATTCTCTACCTTAACCCAGTGGCGCCTGAGGAAGCCAAGAGTCCTTTTTCAGGCAGTTGCAGTGGGAAAGGGCCAGCAGCTACTTAAAAGTGCCCCTTACATCGCCGATACTTTGGGGGCTAGAAGGGAAGTAGTAGAAGGCAGCTGGGAGAGCTGCCAAGTGTCACACTTTTGGCAGCTTTGTCGCACATTCCTTCAATTTAGGATTTGGCTCTGCCGCAGGAAGACTTGTCGGTTTCTGCTTGAAGTTTTACTTATTTACCGCTTGGGGCCACTGTGGCACTCTTGAGCAGGAAACGTGGAGCATCTCCTCCCTGTTGGACACCAGGCAGGGAGGAGCTCTTGGGAGGTAGAAGTTGCAGCAGCATATGGGCAGGACCATTTCCTATTGCCCTTGTTGCCTTTGCTTCTCTTCAGGTGACTGAAACAACCTTGAGCATCCCGAGAATGTCCTGTCACTCCTAAACTAAGCAGATTCCCTGACAGCCCTGGTCTAGCGTTGATTGATCCCATCCTAATTCTCCATCCATCTGGGAGCACCTACTCCAGGTGCCAGGACTGTGTAGTTCTTTACCCTTCTTCAGGGTAGGGTGTGCTGACAACAGGATTAGGTATTCGGTCATCAAAAATAACACTGTGGGCAAAGTCAAGACAAGATTATGCAGCATTGTTAAACAGTGAGAGAAAGCCAGGACAGCAGGACAAGTTGTAAAAGTCATATAATCGCTGCTGAAAATGCACGTGTGTCCTGAGGTAGTGAAGCTCTATGATGGCGGCAAAACCACTTCAGATTTTAGTTTAAAATGTGATTGGAATAGTTTGTTAACTCTGGTAGGCAAGTGCTTTACTATTAAATTCAATACAGTTAAACTTGTTTTTTCTATAGTAGTACCTGAAAGAAAGTACTTTATTTCTGCTTTGCTGCATTAGTCTTTCAATCTGTAGTTAGGATCATAATTTTCTTGTTCACTTGTATTTGAAATAATGCGGAGTTGAGGTTAAATAACATTCCTTTTTCTAGTTGGATCAATGCTGGTAAGGTCATTATTTTGTTATATATAATTAGAGCGGTACTAAATTGGAATGCTGGGGGGTTTATACATTTCTCTATATGTTTCATGCAAATTAAAAAATAACTCAAGAGGCTTCACATTGAATCTCACTTTTAACACCAACATAAATGTAGCTTCTTTCAGAGAGAACAGGCAGTGGAGATCACTTGTTTGAAGGGGTTAGAGGGAGAGATAAAGTTGCCCTTCTCTATTGTTTTAATGGTAGTGAGTGACCTGCTTAGCCTGGAGCAGGAAGTCCCTGGGGCCTAGACATCCACTGGAAGCAAAACTGACCACAGTGACCCACCGCAACTCTGCTGCTTGGTTGCAGGGGTGTGGATTAGTATTGGTTTTCAATTTAGACAAGATGTTGTGTGAGTCACCTGCCCCCTGCCCTCCCACCAGTGCTATGAATAATAAACTCAGTGAGAAGTTGCAAGCCAACTGATGTGCTGCCAGGGCACGGCTGCTTCTCCCTGCAGTCCTTTCCCTCTCTGCACTTTGCTGGACCTGCAGGGCCTGTTGTGGGTGGAGGTGAAACACATCTGGAAGGGGCTGATTCAAATGGCACTCCTAAGTGAAGAAGGAGGTTCTAAACCTGACCCACCCTGGGGAAAAGGGGCTGAGGTCATAGGAGGGCAGAATTCAGTGTACTATTATGATGAAAAAGTGAAAAAAAAATTACATCAAATGTTTGTTTAAGGATCAGGAGTCCTGTCCCAGCCCCTTCAGTTTGCCAAATATTACATGAAGCTACATAAAAACCAACTCTAACCTCTTACAGCTCTCCCATTAGGTCACATTAAGCTTTGGCAGGGAGGATGGTCCTACTTGGTGGTTTTCTGATTTGTGGTTTGAATTTGGCCAACCTTACTTATTTAAATTTAGTTTACTTTGTAAATGCTCAATGATAGAGTAAAACTCTAGAGTAAATTTGTTCTGGCCAACATTTATTGTGGAAACATTCTGTATTATCAAGAGATCTTTGCAGAACAGCTAACAAATTAAAACAAAGCATTTCAAGCACATATTGAAGTTCTTTTTGTAAATGAAGAAAATGTACTGATGGCTTCAAGCCATCACTTCTGGTGGTTATCCACTTCTAGCCCTCTGGGATTTTATAAAACTGGTGTCTTTTCACTCTCCCCACGAGGACAGCAGTCCCTTTGGCTGTGGTGCAACCAGGGGAATGAATCAAAATATGTTCTCCTTCTTTTAACTATGTTAACTTTTTAACAAGTTTGTCTTTCCTTCTATTATGAATAACTTGGTGACCCTGTTTGTTCACGTGGAGGCCCAGTTTGACTTTTGCCATTAAACCATGAAGAGCTGATTCCAAGTAGGGATTTTCCTAATCTGAAAAAATATTAATTACACTATATGTAAATTATATTTTGCCCACTGGAAATAAAATTTAAAATGTGGGTAGGATTATCTACTCTTTATGTCTTCTGAATGAAAAAATTGGTTGTTCTATCACTAAGGTTTTCTTTATGGAAAGCACCTTAACAGAAATAGGAAAAAAAATTCAGTTGCATTTTCCTTCATGAGACATTTTTGATGTGTTAAAAACAATAGAAATGCTTTATTTTGCAATCAGATTGGTAGGTGACTACTTGTGGTAGAGTAATAGTCCTGTTCTTTCTTAGGACTATGATCTTGTGACATACAAGATGCATCTTTATAGCTTTTTTTAGTGCAGTTGCCAAGTATCATTGAGATATAATCTCACCATAGATAATTTGTACTGCATGGAATGCAAATAGCAAGAGCTGTGAAGCACTTGAAGAAGCCTTGCTTATGAACCTCCTACTTTCTAAGTTTTGCAACTTGGGAATGTTAAAAATTTCATTTAGATGAAAAACATGCAAAGAAACCATTTGAAGTGTTTGTAATATTTTTTTTTTTTCCAGAACTTCAGGATTTGTGAACTTCCTTGATTTGCGGGGTAAAAATGGCACATTGCTTTTCTCTTTGAAAAGAAGTTTTGCAACAGTTTTAAAGATAAGTGACAGTAGGGCATAGGGACTACTAACCTAATTATGATTTTAAGTACAAGTTTTATGTCAGAAATATCTCTTAAATTGTTTTAAGGAATATGCCTGCAGTTTTGGTTCTGCAATTGCAATTATCTCCTGTCAAACTTTATGGTTTTATTCTGTGTATGTATCTTGTGTAGGCCAGCTTTTCCATCATTTTGCATATGAATTTAGACTCTATGTAGCTGTCTGACAGCCCTGTAATCTGGTGATTATAAAGAACAGGTTCAATACGCATAGCAGTGGTCGTACAATGCTCCCATATTTGGCACTTAGCAAGGTTAATCACTGCTTTTTGGCAGGATAATTAGCCAAATACCATGCTCACTGATACCTCAGCAGAATTGCTTCTTGTCCTGGAATTAGCTTGTTGAAACAAGTTAAATGTTCTTATACTTCAACTGTAGTGCCTTCAACAGTGTAGGTTTCAAATATATTATGAGAGTCATCATTTAAAGAAATATAATCTATGGGGTTTTTTTATGCCCATGGTGTCTTTGAACTCTTGGTTGACTTTTCACAAATGCTGGCAACTAGAGCAATAACTTTACTGATATGGTTGATTATCTGCTAGCTACTGTTAAAACACCAATCCGTTCTACAGGAGTCGCTATCACACCAGCTGGTGATGACCTGACTAGAGGTGAAGAGTAACCTAGAGATGAAAAATTCCTGTATTCTCTGAAACTCTTAAAACATTCTGTTCATCTTAACACTTTTTTCTCTTGATAGTGCATTTCCTGTGGTAGTAAAACCACCTTTAAATACAAAACCATATTGTGATGGCTGTTACTGACACTACAATTTAGAGTTGGAGACATGTTTTTACAAGGAGATGTGTCAGTAGCATTTGTATTGTTGAGAGGTTGTTGAATTATTAAAAAATGGCAAAGCTGAATATTGTTGCAGGGCAAGTTTTCCAGAGCTATTCATATGCTGTACAAATTGGCTGCCATATGACAACATTATTTCCATTTGTTTTTTAAGTATCAGTATAAATTTGACTATGAAAAGGCCTGTGCAAAATCTCAATAATTTTTTGGATGGAAAGTGCCTGTCTTGTTCGTTAACAGTAGTCTTCTATTTTTGTTTATGATTTTACATTTATGAGCTTGTAGGGTTGGTTTCAGAAGTGACAGAAGAGTTAGTACATGATGTCTCTTTTTGCAGGGTCAGTCTGTAAATACATCAGTTTGTGATTAGTGATGCTTGCTGGCTTGCCAGAGGTCCGGATTAAATACTTAATCACCACTATACTGAAGCTGAGAAGAGTCATTACTTCCAGTTGTATGAATGAGTAAAACTGAGGAATCTAAATGGAGGTTGTTTTGGTCAATACTGGGTCAGTACTGGTGACTGCTCCCCAAAACTGCTACGAAATAAGTGTTGTTAATCTGCTTATATTTGGTGTGGTTTTGGCATAGAAAGATATATACTTAATTCCCTCAAAAATTTAAATAGAAATCAAATAGGGAATTATGCAGTTTTTCCTCACAAATCACACTGCTCCATTTGCATTATTACACTATTTTGTTTTCTCAACAAGCTTTTATAACAATAGCATTTATACTTATATTATCTTTTATGGTGCACTGGCCAGATTTATTAGACACTCTTGCTTTATTGAATATAGACTGGCTGATCTCAGAAACAACCAACACACTATAATGGCAGTATCTGTAACTTAGATTTATTGTCACTCCTCATCTGTGATACTCCACTGTTATGGAGAACGTTACACTACATCTTTGCCTGCTCCCTTAAAATTCTCTATAGCTAACCTTTGATATTGGTTGATAAGCACATAAGAAATGTTATTATAGGAGTAAATCTGACCAATAGAAGGTTGCAACGCTAGAGCTCCCTTTTCATATTTGATTCCAGGTTGCTTCATAATATTGAAGTTATATTCATATAAACATGTAGTCTGTATATTTAATTTCATGATGCTGAACACAGTATAAATCATTCACTGAAAGAAGCTAAAAGAAGAAAGAAGTCTCCCTAAATTATAATTAATGTAAAACATACAAAATAACAGCAATTACTTGAAGTGGTTGAATAATGTTGAATTTGGGAAAAAGGACTTGAAGAGTTCACAAAAAAAAAAAAAATTAAAATGCCACTTATTCAAGTAGATGCCAAATTTTGCATTGGCATAAGATAGACACGGAAGGATTGCATGGATACGTTGCTGTGATGATGTACATCCATGATTTGAGAATTATTGTAATAAGTCCTGGTTTGTTCACACTGGAGCACTTTCATGCTTTTCAGCTTTCAGGTACATGTATATTACAGTTCAGATCATGACTGTGCTTTTGAAACAAACCTCACAATGGTCTTCACTTGCTTCATTTTTAGTGTGTATCACAGTGAAGACCCAGAGGCCAAAAACTGGCTTCTTTTCAAGCAAAACTTGTACTCCAGGAGTGCACCTAGTACGCTTCAGACTCTACTAGTGGTCTATCCACGACCTCAAACTAGAACAATTCTGAAACAGAAACCCTCAAATGGTATATATATGCAGGAATGTCAGGTCCTTGGTGCTGTCAGTACAGTAACTGCTACTTCAAGGGATACTTCAATGTTAGTTACTATAGTAGATCCACTTCTATTGTACCACATAGCTTGCTATTTCAGACAGAGTTGTAGCATCTCTAACCTTTTTCCTCTTGGTGTATCTAGTTTATTCATCGTATGCTCAGTGAGGTAGATAAACTGACAAATGCACTTTCCTGTGTAATACTATTTTATTCTATCTGCCGTCATTCTCAGCAATGATGAGATACTTGCACAATGCTGAGAAATAGCTTAAAATTCTACTGAGAAACATTCTACTCTTATATGAGTTAGGTATGGTAGTATTTGCTTTTTCTTTGAATGTCAGAGCTACCACTTTTCCCTTTTAAGACTCCCCTGTGGTGACAGTAAGCATTGCCAGTCACATGGCTAAGATTCAGAGCTGGGAGAACTGCCATAGTAAACTGAATTTGAACTCTGGTCTTCCCATGCCTCCACTGGGATCTATAACTGTCTAAAAGGCAGGTCTCGCCAGAAAATTTTTGTGTTGCAAAATTACTTTTGATGTGCAGCTGGCTATGTAAAATGCTGCTTATTTGTTTGTCCAGATTCCAAAGCTGATTTAAACCACACAGTCTAATCGATAATGCAAGTTCTTTTTAAAAATAAAAATATTTATCTTTTTTATTAGTTGATTTGGTTATAATTGAACCCAAGTGTTTTTGAACACTGGATGCAACTGAAGCTTTCTAATTTATTATAGATCAGCTAGCAGGCTGGTGAATTACTGTACAGCCATGTTGGGGCAGTGGCAAGCCTCAGATAAGTCATGCTTGTCAGGATTTTGTATGTAATCCTTAAAAATGTATATAATTTCCATATTATCATATGTTAATGCACTTGTAATAACATTACTTCTTAAAGCACAGTATTTTGTGCACAACGTAGATCTGCTGATTTATACAGTGGAGCTTCACTGGAAGGACAGGTTGCATGAGTCTTTGAGCCACCTGGTCTAGTGGAAGGTGTTCCTGTCCATGGCAGGGCAGTTGGAACTAGGACTGTAAGGTCCTTTCCAATCCAAACCATTCTATGTTTCTATGATTCATTGCATTCAAGCATTCATTGGTTTAAGCTGAAGACCCTAAGCTCCTTGTTTTCAGGAACCTTAACTTAGAAACCAGCTAACACAGCAAATGAAAGAAAAAATGTGTAGGAAAATTTAAATCAATAGCATATGTAGTAATTTTGATTCTGCATTGATTGGCCTAATTTTATAATATGTATTCTTGGACAAAATGTGAAAATCTGCTGTTAAAACAGAGGAAAACAATTGAGGTTATTTTTATTTTGGATGTGTTTTAGTATTCACTATATATTGTCATTTAAAAGTTGTGAAAAGGTTGCCAACAGAGTCTCACAGTTCAAGGAGCTGTAAGAATTAAAGTTACATCATGCAGTCTATTCCTGAAGGACTGCAGCCCACTGAAGGGACCCACGCTGGAGCAGTTTATGAAGAACTGCAGCCTGTGGGAAAGACCCACATTGGAGAAGTTCATGGAGGACTGTCTCCTGTGGGAGGGAGCCCATGCTAGAGCAGGGGAAGAGTGTGAGGAGTCCTCCCCTGAGGAAAAAGGAGCAGCAGAGAAAATGTGTGATGAACTGACTGCAACCCCCATTTCCCTCTCCTCTTGTGTTACTGCTGGGAAGGAGGTCGAGAATTTAGGAATGAAGTTGAGCATGGGAAGATGGGAAGGGTGAGAGGAAAATGTTTGAAGATCTAGTTATTATTTTCTCATTACTCCACTCTGCTTTGATTGGTAATAAATTAAACTAATTTTCCCAAGTTGAGTTTGGTTTGCCTGTAACCTGTAATTGCTGATTGATCTCTCCCTGCCCTTATCTCGACGCACGTATATTCTCTCTCTCTCTCCTGTCCAGTTGAGGAGGAAAGTAACAGAGCAGCTTTGGTGGGTACCTGGCCTCCAGCCAGAGTCAACCCACCAAATACCTGTATGGCTCTTAGCTTCTCAATATCTTTTACTTGCCTTCAGCTATTTCAGATTTGGGGATGTAAGACAGGAGATGGCTGCAACCATTTTTACTCTGAGAAGACATTCTTAGAAAATATGTTGCACATAAAAAGTAGGTGGAGGCAATTCTCTGCATGACTATAGTTGTCCCTTGGACTTGCAGTCTAGATTTTAGACTGGTCAACTTTACTGGGGAATATGAATTAGAGGTCAGAGCCAATATGCCTTCTACAGTCAATCTTACTATTCTGCCACAGCAGTTTTGAGCTTTCTGGTTCAGGTATTTGTATAAATTAAAATATTACTTTTGATGGCACTTTATAATTTCCCAACAAAGCTATATTTTTTCTAGTTTTAAATGGAAAAATCATGATAATACTTAAGCTGAAAAGCATTATCCTCTAATTTTCTCTTCCAAGTTGCTTTCTTGCTGATTTTGTAGGGCAAATATAGAGAATCAGAATATCTCTTCTTGAATGTTTTTGTTAAAACTCCAAGGTATCGGGCAGATTCAGGATCTGATTTTGACTTGCTACAATGCTGTGGTTTGACTTTTAGGTTTTAATCATATTTTCTTTGAATATTTTCAGGATTTATTTTTTAATTTGAGGCCATATTAAAAAGGTAACTGTGGCAATGAATACTGTAATTTTAAGGTAACCCAAATGATTTTCTAAATAATTATTTTATGAACTATACAGGTTGAGTTGATTCTAAATAGAAAGAGAAACTTTCTCCAAGGGCTAATAGAACTCTGCATGAACATGGGCAACCTCATTTTTTTTTCCCAGACAACCTCATGATTCACATTTTTTAAAGCTTTTTATTTATTAGTGTATTTTTACACTTAGCAAGTAGGAAATAATTGGTGAGCTACCCATGACAGCCTAAAATACTTGATCATGTTATTCATAAACTAGTTTTTCCTTTTAAGTTTCCAGGACATCTCTCTTCCAATTGAATACTGTACTAAATAATTATAAACCTGACCCTGGTAGGACCCCTGAAAGGTACCAGCATGACTTGTGAGCTAGTGTTGGAACTAGATGCAGTTTGGTTCAGTATAAAATTTGCCCAAAGAAGGTAAAAAAAGACATACACCCCCCAAACCATGTAAGTATGTGGTTAAGAAATGCACACAGCTGCAGGAAAAAATTGCCAATTAATGTAATTTACAACAGGTTTCAAAATCTTGACTTAGATTTTGACTTGAATAGTAGGGGAAAACACAGAAGGGAATGGTGTAGCAGCTCAGGCAAGGGATGCAATGTGGTAGGGAAAAAATTGGTAAGCAACAGTGTCTGGAAACTTGAAAGAGGGAACAACCAAAAGTGCAACTAGTAAGTGAGAATCCAGACTATAACAGATTGGAAAAGATCAGAAGTAGCCAAGAGGAGAGCTTTGTGGTACTGTAACACACAGCAGGATGAAAACATGATTGTTTCTTTTGACTTGGAAAGCTCTCTCACTTTCTTTAAGTATGACTCCTGTGTAATTAGTTTGGCATGTTGCACTGGTTGCAAGGTATGAGGTGAATAAAGATTTGTTTTCAAAGGTGGGAAGTGAGTAAACTCCACTGTTTTCCTCACAGTTCTGCTATCTGTGATTACCTTGTGGCTGTAAAAGTTCTTTCCTTGCATGAGTATTGAGGTGATTTTCTAATCGCCTTACTAAACTATGTGTTTAACTACCGTGTGATGTGCCTCTAGAGGAGCATCTCTGGTTGTGTACACGTAATATATTGCTAGATAAATAGTTTTTTTGGCAGGTTGCTCGTAAGTCATGTTATCATCACCTTTACTAGTCATATGGAGCCAGTCACAGCTTTCCCTGTTCATTGCGAAAGAATTCAGAGCAACCCATGAGCACTTGGTTTAACTCTTACCAGTTGCCTTGCTCATCTCTTGTTCTTTACTAATGGATGTGCTGGTCCATGTTTACTGTAATGTATGTGAATGTGTCTCTCAAAGCACATGCTGACTGTGGGGACTGACAGTACTGGGCAACTCAGAACAAATGTGTATGAGGAAACATCACCAACTCATCACATCGGATGATGTGATGATTGATTTGGTGATTCTTTCTCAATAAAATTGGCTCTTCATTTTTGATTATGAGGTTTTTCCAGCTCTTACGAGTTTGAGGAATGTGTCACTTCTTGTGGGAGAAAATTGAGATGCATGAAGTTCAAAAATACTGGGGATCTGCTTATACTTATCAAACCACTGAATATTCTTATAAAAAGAGAAAACCACCATTTGACAACCTGAAAGCAAAGGAAGTCAGTCTTCATGAGACTAGTTGGGTACTTTTGCAGCTGCTATGATATTATATTCATATTTGCATTTGCCTAAGGTGAAACCATTTTACCTTTTTCATCTACAAGTTATGGTCCTGGCAACAAAACCGCATAGGCCTTTGAAGACAGGAATAAAAATAACAATCTGAATTTATTTTATTTTACAAGAAATGGCAAAGATAGGCTGGTTTTGTTCCCTAGAACATGCTGTATCTTGCAGGGGGAGGCTGTCTTACCATACAAAACCAACCTCCTTTTGCAGGGGTTTTCTTTTTACTTTTGAGTGTGAAAGCACTCCCTTGCTTTTCACTCAATGGAGTCTTTTTGACTATCTGCCTGCATGGCAAGAGTAGGTTTTTTTCTGTTTATTTGGGATAATGTGGCTGCAAATCAAATGGAGCGTTTGGGCTCTACCTTAGTATAGATGGCATGATGGTAAAAATCTCACTTATGTTAATTTTCCTCAGCAGATGCTTGATATCCATTTCTGTGATCTGAACACATGGGTGTTTTCTCAAATGCGTGTTTTTTCCTCTTATCATCAAGCCTAGTCTGTTTGCTCTGGACGAAGTACTCCTTATCAAAGCGCAAACAAGAAGAATTTAACAGAGTACTGACAGAGCCTGTCTTGGATCTGTGTTAAAAATTTGTGCACTGTAGTAAATTTCTGACTGGTAAAGGAAATACCTATACTTATGTAAGTGTGTAGATGCACGTGAGAATGCACATCCACACACATGTACATACTTAAACATCTTCTGAAAAGTCACAATTACAACTGTGTTGGACTGGAGCTGCAAGTGGTTTTATGCAGTGCTTTGTAGGGGGTAGATTATGTTCCTTTGCTTCTTCACTGCTTCTTTCTATGCTTTCTTCACTTCCTTTGCATTTCTCTTATTTTTACTTATGGCTTATTTTGAATAGGAGGGGAAAAAATGATCTGTAAGTGGCTATTCTAAGGTCTATATGGATGTTGTTAAAAATGCATAGTGGTACAGCTGTGAGAATCTCAGTACGTAACTATTTTATATTTCTCTGGACTTTTTTTGTTACTTCTATTGAAATGTCATAGATTTATTGTGTACTGTACATTCCACTATACACAATACAGATACTTAAGCTAAGGAAATTTTATGCAAAGAAAAATGTGTGATGAAATTACACCTCACCATCAGTTAATTTTAGTACCCTTAAGTTCTGCTGCAGTTATTAAAGAGGTAAGGGCACACAACAACTTTCAGTCTTTTACGGTCTAGAAACATCTCACAGCTCATAATTTGCATATTTTGGGGTAATGTAATTTTTGTTTATTCCTATATGCCCTCTATGCTGGTCTATTCATATAATTTAATGCAATTACACTTCATAAAAAAATCCCACTCTGAAATTATAATAAAAGATTGAAAGAGTCCATGTGATATGGTATTAAAATTCAAGGAAAAAATCAACTATTTTTGATGAAAGGTGAATTTGATTGGGTTTGCAATGTAGATTTATAGGAGCAATTAGCTAGTACTATCTGAAATGCTGGGTGTTTTATTTTCTGGAAAATAGAGTAATCCATTGGTAAATTGCATATTGAAGTAGACTTTAGACTTGGAAGTTACTCTTTCTAGAGAGATGAAATTGGATGTTATTTGGCCTCATCTCTCTTTTTCACTCTCCAGTTTAGTTTTCCTGGCTGTTTCCGAAGGCATATGAGTTATATTTGTGTCTGTCTTGTTGCTTAGCAGTGGGCAGCTCTTTTCTCAATTGTACACTGCTGTTGGTTGGGGGTGGTGGCAGAAATCAATAATATCTATATTTGAATAACATCTCATGCAGATTCCATTCTTAGCTAGACAGCAGAGAAAGTGCTGCATTTAATTTTACATGTTTACATATTTTCTGTGCTCAAATATTTTTGGTTTTGTTTTAGGGTCATGTTTTTTAGTCATGAGTATTAGGTATTTTAGAAGTCTAAATCTTAAGCAAAGGAAAGTTTTCAGGGTGGGCTAAGGAGAATGGGTGATGTGCAGTGTGAGAAATGGTAAATGTAAAGCTGTTCTTCCAGATGAGAGCTGGAAGGTTAGCAGAAGACTTTGCTGGGGGACAAAGCCTACGCTGGTACAGAGCTGCTTCCTTTAACATTGTAGAACTTACTGATATGCTCCACTAGGTGGCACATTTTAGGAGACTTGGTGACATGGTGGTGTCAATACATCTATAAAATTGTATGGAAAATTTTTTCTTTAATCGATGTGTAGCATGTGTTGCATGCTTTTGCAAGTCGTAAATTTTGTTCTGGGAGCAAATGTTATTATCCTTTTTTTCATCCTGTGCAATGGAGGCTTCATTTTCAGAGCAGTAATACATTTAGAATGTGCTCATATTCTTTAGGCTGTAGGACACTATCCAAATTAAAATGCCAGCTATTTTAACATCTGATCTTCAATGTGAACCCCCTTTTCTTTACAAACTTCTGAGGCTCCACAGAACTTTAACAATGCTCCATTTTAGCTTTTCTTCATTTGGAATTTGTTTGGAACGGATAACATATGCAATTTAGGATAAAGAGGTACAGTGCTTGTTCTTGGGTTTTTTTTTTTTTTCCCCCTCAGAACTTTTAAAAACAGGATCATAGAATCATTTAGGTTGGAAAGGGCCCTTAAATTCAACCATTAACCTAACACTACCAAGTCCACCACAAATAGTCCTCTTGTACTCCTTCAGCTTTAGATAATTCAGTAAATCTTGTCTATGGCATAGGAATTATTGTTTTCATCACATCAAGTGAAGTTTTCAAATTTTAGACATGAGGATGATTTTTTTTAACTACTTCTAAAGGCAAGAAATTTGTGGATTATTATTTACAAATTAATCTGAATGGAACTGTGTGGTATTAAGTATGTTTCTGAACTCAGTCTCAGTGCCAAAGTGTCACACCATTTTAAACATGAACTTATATCCACTATTTTGTTTTGAGTATTTATATTAAAAAGTCAAATATCATGATCCATGATATAAGAACGTAATTAAATAATTACCTTAAAATGCATGTATCTTTTTAGGAAGTTATACCTCACTGCAATTGTTAATCAGATAACTGGGAGTAAGTTTTGTTAAACAGGTTAGCTGTTGGGTGGTCTTAACAATATTAATATTAAAAGATAAAAATCAAAGAATAGATGTAGATAGAATGAAACTGGTTAACCTCCCACTCTGTTTAGAGAAGGATTCTGTTTCAGTAGAAGCTAGGTTTTTTTAAGACCATGACAGGTTTTGGATATTTTAACAGGCAAATAGTTTGTGGGCATAGGTATGACAAACTTCCACAGATGTTTAGAAAAGCCTTCTGGTTCACCTGAGGTTTCATATTAAACTTATTGTGAAGATTACTGAGGTGTACAAGCACAAATTAATAAATACCTCAAACCTTTTTCCATAAGTCATGCAACTGTGCTCTGGGGAACCTGGAGTGTGGAGTGGGACAGGTTTCTGCAGAGAAAATGGATTATTTTCAGATAAAGAGGGGTTGTACCACAAAATATGTCTGTGAGTTCATACGGACTTGAGTACAGAGTAATGATTAAAATAACAGAGAAAGAAAATGTTACTGGATAATGCCTATCATGGGGTTTTTCTCCATCTATTGAGTACCATTTTAGTGTATATTTTTCAAAGTTAGAGGTTGTTATTCAGAATTTGTATTCATAATCTTCCAGTAACAGAAATGGCATGTTTTCAGAGGTTAGAACACTCAGCACTGAAACTCAGGTTCAGATTTGTTGTGCCAACTTTCTTTTTGGTTCATTTTCTCTAAGATGTAACTAATATGTGTTATATATGCAGAGAATTAATTACGCCTTTCAAAGTTATCTGCAACGGTGGGTGGAGGGTAATATAAAGGTACAAATTTTGAGTGTGAATATTTAATTTTAGAATATCAAAGTTGGCCTGGAGCTTTTTTGGTAACCAAGTACATGGGAGCAATAGAAGAGAGCCAGGGGAGTCTTAATGGCCATACTGTTGAGGAATTGATCCAGAATGGATGTAATGTTAACTTAGGGCAAGAATGTAATATTAAGTCAGGAATGCTACCTTGACCATTGCTGAGCAAGTTCTTATTTAAGGGATGTTTTATTTGATGTACATCACTATTTTTTTGGTCTATTTGTGAATGAGTTCAAAGTAATACTCAAGATTTAAGATATCCTCAAGCTTAGTATTTGAAGTAATTTAATAATTTTTATACACTTAATTCAATTAATGTAGTTAAATAAGGGATATATAGTTAAAGATAACCAACAGATCAGTGCAATACCTATTTGGCATCATATTCAGACTTAGTTCTGGCAGATAATATAGCCAATAAGAGAAATTACTAATCTAATGGATGAATAGAATTATGAGAATCAGGTTTCTTGTTAGATGCACAATTCACTTTCTGGGTCTGTTCATCAGTATCTGCTTAATTATTGTTTTCTCTAAATCACTTCTGCAAGTAAAATACCAGAATATTTGCATCCAGTATCACCCCCACACTGTTAATGAAGTAAAATTAGGCAATAACATTTATTAGTTTATTTTGAAGTTTGAGTTAATGATGTGGAAATGTTGAGCTTTTCCTTATATTGATCTCTTCTGATTTTGCCCTTTTTTGTGTTGAAACAGTACAGCTATTTAAAAAAATAACAAGCAACAAAACTGTCACAACAAAATTAAAGCTTTGTTTTCATCAAGATGTAGCACGTGTAAATTGCAGCACTTGATTTTCTATGTTCTGAGTCTGCTGTTGCTTTCTCCATGAGTTGAGACTCCAGTGCTTAAAATGCTCCTCTTTTTCATACATAAAAATGTACCTCCAGCCCATCAAACTATTTCCTTGGGAAGTTGTGGTTCACAGCAGCATGACCAAGTTAGTGTTCTAACCTGGAAATGAAAGGAAAGCAGAAGCTGAGCTGTTTGAGAAACGTTGGCATGGCAAGGGATTACCCTGTCTCATTTTCCCCAAACCACATTTTTCTGGAATTATGCTCCGTGTGAGAGTCCCCACCCAGGCAGTCCTTCTCCCAGATGAGGTAAAGAAAGCTACCATCAAGCTGAGCTAGGAGCTGTGTTCAGCTTCTCAGAGTTGGAAACCTCTCTTCATTACATCACACCTGGCCATATTTCAGAGATTAATGAACAGCGTCTTGTCAGTTTTAATATATCGCAGTGCTTTAGTTTACATTGACGATGTAATCATAAATTCCCTGAGCCATGAACTACACCTTAAGGACTTGCATGGAGTTCTAAGAAGGCAAGAAAAAGAAATGACTATGAACTACAGAGTGTGCCAGTTTTGAGAAAAACCTGCAGATTTTCTGGGACATTAGGTTTCAAAAGAAGGATTACACGCAGACTAAACAGAGTAGAAGTCATAAAAATTTAAAGACATCACAAAAATAAGATCCTTTTTAGGTATGACAGAATACTAAAGGAAATTTATACTGAATTATACCACCCAAGCAGACCCATTAATTAACGTAATGAGAAAATATGTTCCATTTCCATGGACCTAAGCGTGTCAGGAAGCATTTGACACTTTTAAAAGGAGGAGAGGTGAAAGCATGCCCTTCACCACTCCTGAGATTCTCAGATTTTAGCTTATTTATTAGCATTTATGTTTGGGCTGCTAAGGCATTCGGATACGTACTAATCAAGAAAGAGGAAGAAAAAATTACTGTAAGCGACCAGTAAGTCTAAAAAAATGTAAACACACTTTGTACTATCTAACTTTTAAAGTTCCATTTCTTATCTTGAACACTGGAGGGATTGCCTTATCACACTAGGAAATCATGAGTGAAAAGAAGCTTTCTATTGCTAAGATGTGATTCTGACAATGATATATATGTGAAACTTTTAAATCCATAAGCAGATGCTACATGTACATTCCAACTGCTTATACTCCTAAAGCTGGCAATTAGGGCATTTTGCAGGATCAGGAAATAAAAGCCAGACTTTCAAGGTTGTTGAAACATCAGTTTTGCATGCAAATGATTTAAAAAAATCAGGTTCTATTTCCTTTTCTCAGAGTTTTATTCAATTCCTGTTAAAATATTCCCCTAAATATTGCTTGGAAATTCTTATGGTCATTCCTTAATAAAGCAAATGGAAAAAATCAGTCTGATACTTCATTTTTTTATGATACAAAAAGTCCCTGTGATATATTTTTTCATTTCATACCTGTGATGTGATAATGGCCACTTGAATGGGATGTTGTAGGTATCATCTTCTGCAACATGTGATGTAACTTTTTGATTTGGGAAGCACCTCCCACAGGTTTTCATCTCTATTGATTTGAAGAACTTTTGATAGATATGACTAACTTCTGCAGATACATCCTTAGACTTAATATGTTGATCCAGCTGGATTGAAGTGAGGTATTGCTGTAGTGTATTTAATAAGTGTGCTAATAATCCCACTACAGATAATTACTAGAAAGCTCTTTCTGAGCATCTAGCTTTCAAAGTAGGCAGAGGAAGGAATCTGATTTGTGTGGGTTCACCCTTTATAAAAGGTTTAATGTCAATTCTTTGGTAATCCCTGTTAATTTGAGTAGTCGTTTTCTGACCTGTGGAAGGTTTTACTTGAGCCAGTACTGATACTGAAGATGAGTCTTCGGCTGTGACTGTACTGCAGTTAATAGTGACTGCAGTACATAGTACAGATTTCTGGATGAAGTGTCAGTAAGAACTTGAGGAGACTGGTTGCAGTTAAAAATGGTCATGCAGAGCTTCACAGGCTCTGAAAAGCCTGTTTCAAAAACTGAGATGTTTCTTTGCTTCCCTAGACTTCCTGATGCCACTACTAGATTGCTGCTCACACTCAAGCTGACTAAAAGCTGTCTTCCAGATTTCTGTACAGCTCAGTAGTCACCAAAAACTTCAGCAAAGACATGTCTTCTCATTAATTTACTTTGATAAGGTAGCAAACACTTCAGCACTCCCTGTTACTTGTTCAGGAGATGCATGCCAGGTTGGATGTGGCTTTGAGCAACCTGGTCTAGGTGTCCCTGCCCATGGCAGGGGGATTGGCACAAGATGATCTTTAAGATTCCTTCCAACCCAAAACATTCTATGATTCTATGAAAGGATTCACTGAATCTTGTGGGTTTTAATGTCTCAGTGTCATAATCTGACGAATGTTTTGTTTTGAGCTTTTCATAGGGTATTCATTTGTCAGGGAGGTGAAGCTTGACACTCACAATGGTAGCCACATGCTTCACTGAAGCCCATGGCTGCCTGAACTTGCCTTCCTAAAGACTGTCTTACACTTCGTCAGATTTTAATCTCTCTGTGGGTTGATAGGCTGGCACCACTGAAGTCACAGGCAGAGCTCCTGTGGACATCAACAGATCTGGATTTACTCTGTGATCTTTTTTTGGCAGGTGGATTTTGGAAAAAAAACCAAAAGAAATAACTTCTCGGGTGGTAATTTTCATGTTGGGGCTGTTTTCTTAGCAATTTGTGTGATAGCTTTGTGCTTCTTCTGTTTAGTCTTCTCTTCCTTGTAAATCAGTGCCTGTGACATGAACTGAGGATTCTATCATTTGTAGAATAGAACCAATTAAAAAAATCCCTTATTATTCCATCTGAAGAAATACTTTGGGTCTCGTTCCTAAATTCTTTTATAAAGCTTCCTGGAGTTTTCAGAGATGCTCTGCCACAATGAGGGGTAAGCGAAGAAGGGCAGAAGAGGAGGCATTCTCAGTGCTGCCTGTTGAAAGTGGAGCAGTCGGAAAAGCATGGCATAGTGGCAGCAAAGGTAGTCTGACTCACATGGAAGGAAGAAAAACTGGAGCACTGGGTCCTGATTCCTGGAGTGTGTATAACTAAATTGCTAGGCAGAGCTAATTTAGTGGATCTTCCCACTTCCAAATGAGCTTTCTAGGCCAGAAGATTCTGACTCCATTCTTTTTTCTCTTCTTTTGACCCACTGATTTTTATCATTTCTGGTTGTATCATAGCTTGGATTTAACTGGGAGGACTGCAGTCAAAGCGTTTTCCTGGGAATTAACCAGAAGAATTAGATCCACCTTTTTCTGAATCATAGTAGTGTTCTTACCATTACACTGGCACCACCACCCACAGTTAATTGAGGAGCTGACTATGACTAACTTTTCAGGATTCTCCAAGGTTTCAAGTAAGCTTTGGCAGTCATATGTCTTATCCTGGATTGCTTTTAGGAGATAGATATTTATCTCCATATTGTTCAGATAATTTTGAGGATGTATGCCAGCCAGAAAAATTTCTAGCGAGATTAAAAGGTACGTAGTGAGTTCAGGTGCCAGGAAATTTAAGTAGTACTGGAAAGTACTGGGTAGGTGGGATTGTTGTTTGTGACTTGGAAAAGTTTTACATAGCTAGGCTGTGCTTTGGGTAGACATCAACACCATGTAGTTTGAACCTGCTGTGTTCTTGGAAGAAAGAGTGTTCTTGAACAAAACAAAAAATTCCAGTCCAATCTGTGTATGACAGACATTAAAGGAAAGATGTTAAGAGTGTTCTATCTGGGGTAATTTCAGGTGAATTCCATAGCAGGTCGAACTGCAGCCTCAGCAGTCACTGCTTACCTGAGTATTATGTGATGTATTTTTATTTCCAGGCTAATGAAAGAAGTGAAGAATTTGCAAGGCAATAATAAGTTTAGAAAATATTTAAGTGGCAGTTTATCTGCATACTGAATATCTGATAATACCATAGAAGTTCTGGCATAGACAAAAAGCTGTAATTGTAAATGCAAAGTAAATATGACTCTAGTAATTCACAGGGGGCCTCTTAGACACACATTCGTCTTACTACTGAAGTATTTAAATAAGAAAACTCAGAAAATCAGACAGCTGTATTCTTTGGAGTAATTTTAATGAGCTAATGTGGTAATTAGTTCACTGGTTGGATCCAGTTACCCATATTCAAGTCTCTGCAATTCAGTCACCTCAGTATAATTTTTCTCTTTCATAACCATCTTAAAAAATGCCTGATCTATTGTGTACCTTTTCATTCCTTGTTTGCGTTGATCTAGAACCAAATAGCTTTAAATAAGTGCACAAATGATGCATGAGGTAGTATGCGCATGGTGTGTAACTGCGGGTTTTTGTTACAGATATAATAAGCAACAGGTATGTGTAGTCTGTACAGTTAGACATCTTGGAGAGCTCAGGGTTAGTCTGACATAAGTGCCTTTTGATGGCTTGCTAGGTAAGATCTAGCATGAAGCCCTCTAGGGATGAATTTCTTGAAAAAATAAAAGTGGGTTCAACCATGTTTATTTGATATTACATTCATAGGTGTAAAATAGCAGTTTATAGTTTCACTTGTCCATTTCCCTTGCTTGGGATCTGCCCCCCTGATCAAGAAATTCAATAGCTATTAAAAGCTGCAGCTGTACTAACAGTCTTATGCTTTATAGGAGGCATTTTGCAGCTATTACTTTATAACAGGCATTCTGTGCCAGTACAGATGTTGCATGCACCTTTTTCATAAGCATTTTATCTGCACCGTGGGCATTGCATTTCTAATGTTCGTTTGAAATTGCTAAACATGCTCCATAGCTGTAATTTATTTGGGCTGGTGTAGTTTAAAGACCTGAAAGCTTTATCTGCACCTGTTCTATTCATCTGACCAGGAAAGCACTAATTCCACTGCATGAGAGTTTGGATCTCTTCTTTATAAATCTCCTGAACAAAATGCAGCCTTTTGATTCACACGTATGTTCTCCTTCCGTGAAGTAAAAATAGCTTGCATACGTATTACCAAACTTCAATTTTCTAATACTGAAGGGAGAATATCACCCTTGATCTAATGGAAGACTGGCACATTACTCCTCCATTCCCACTCTCAGTCCATCTCTGAGTAATCAAATATACATAGTGAAAGGTGAAGCATGTACTTACGTGTAGCTGGAGTAAACTCTGCTAGTATGACACTGGTTTCATTGTAGAATAATATGACAAACACTTCTGAGTGCAATTTATTTAAAGTGATATAAAATAAGTGAGAAGGAAGAGCAACTGCTTAACACAACCCGATTCACCTCCCAACAACACTGATATCAGTGAATTTGTACTAATGTAAGGTAAGCAACAGTTGGAGAATGAGGCAATAGCCTAAGGAATAAATGACAGATTTTAAATATTGAATGCTGAACCAGTATAAGAGCCATCCATTCAACTGTTTCAGGCCAAAAGCCTGGAATTCAGGCAAAATCCAGGAATCCCAGCTTTGAAGGAAAAAAAACCTACAACAACCCAAATGCTAAAAGAACCCCACCAAACTAAAAAAACCCAGAAGCCACCCCAAACCAAGCAGACAAGAAAGCCACTGTTCAGTGAGGTTTTTCAAAACCAAAGCTATGTCCCACTTTGTCCAGTTCTGCCAGAGATGTATGTCATCCATAGACATGTCATCAAATATGACTCAAACCAATCCTTTCCCTCAAAATAAATAAATACAACCACACAGACCAAAATGATTCTTTGGCATTTAAAAGATTCTACTCTACTTATTTGTGGTGTATTTTTAATTTAGAGTTAAACCAGAGGCTGATCCCTTTCTTAGTGTTTTTGATAGAATAGAAAAAAAGCACTTGTGCCATAGTCAATCTAGTTAAAAACTTGTGAATATGTAGTAAATTCAGGGCAATAGAACGGAGACACTGCATCACTATACAAATAAAGAACAAAAGACTTAAACAATGGAAATACATGGAAATAGAAAAGCCAATAAAAGGACAGAAGCTTATTTGAAGTATATATTCTGGAAAACGTGGTTAGATACTGCAGCTAAGTAAGTCTAATACTAAAATGCTCCAGAATTGTGCATTTAGTCTTTGAATTCGTTTTGAAAGTTCTGATGACTCTGACAAACCACACAAGCCTCATTCAAGAGGCCAAGGATACCTACTCTGATTAAACTAAAGACAGAGCAGAATTCGGCTCCTCAGGTTTTGGATGCCATTAGATGCTTTAGGTAGAATTACAGTCTTGCTGTACACAGCTGAGCATATATAATACTTTAAGTAAAATTAATGTCTTACGTGTTGTAAAATAAATGAAAGGTAGCTGTTAATTCCAAGGCTTATAAATATGTCAGTGGGTTTTCATAATGTCTTAATAAATTACAAGAACAAACTTAATGACTCATAGTGTCATCAGAGCCACATGCTGCACTGTATTGTAATTATGTACTATATCTCACAGAACTTCTACTTTCATGAATATATAGGTCTCACTAAAAAATCAAAACAGTCCTCATTAAGGTCTTAATTTTATTTGCTCTTTTAGTTGTTTTCTGAGCCCTTCTTCAAATGACAATTTTGAAGAAAATGTGTTTAAAAGAACATTCCTGTGATTGCTGTATTTATTGAAAAGCGAAGTAAAATACAGTTTCCAAATATCCTCAATTTGGGTGAAGTTCAAATTTTCCTTGGATCCTAGTCATCTGGCTGACCACCAGCCCATATCACTAATGGTATATAACTAGCAGAAAAATGGAAAAACAATTTTGTGAAAATTTCAAGATTATTTTGGCTTAGATCTGAAATGTAGAGATAGCATTAATATTGTAGAGTCAGTAATGCTTCATTCTTTAGTCTAAAAAATAAACACAGGACAGGCTAAACACTTTAGTTAAATGTGTAAGACTAATTCAACAGCATTTCAAAACCACTAAGGTAAACTTAGTGTGTGAAGAAGCCCTTGGCTCTTTAGGGCTCCCTGTCCAAACTGGTTTTTACTCTCACAGATGGAAGCTGCAAGTGCATTTTGCATTTATGTATCATGATTAAATGTTCTTTTGTATTAAAATCCATAGTGAGATGATATATTGAGTTGGCCTGCTCCCATGTGTATGGCTAGGTGTTGATTTCCATGGAACAGAACCTGTTACTTAAGATGGGGAGAAATGGAAAGAATGCCATACTACATCCTTTTTTATGGCCCTTCTTTAAATCACTGGCAAATGTACATCTGAATTTAACATACGTTGATTTGATGACATGCTTCCCTGAAGATATTAAATAAACCAAAGAAATGACCCCCAATGTTTTTCCCACTGCTACCAAACTGATTCTCCAAGCTGTTTATACTTGAAATGCCTGTATATGAAATTGCCTCGTTCAAGCTGTAGTGCAGACTTGTATTGCTTGCAATGAAACAGGTATCTTTTCAATATGGAGATCTTAATTTTCACTCTCACTTACCCAGAAGCAAACAGGAAAACCCATTCCAAACTTCCTGTTCCAAAAATAATAGCAGTGTTCAGTCACATTTTATGAAAGCATCTTAGAATTTATATAAATAAAACTAGTGTACATTTCAAAGAATATACAAAATGTTGGCTTTTTGCTTTGACTACAAAGATCAAAGAGCCGATTAAAATTAAAATTTCATGATTTTTAAATTAGGCATTTAGTCATAACAAAATATTTTAAAAAAATTAAAGCAGCAGGTGAACCTTATATAGCAAGATAAAGTTTAATATATTTTATTAGCTTAAGGGACACAGAATAGCTATCTATCCAGAACTTCAGGCATGCATTTACATAAATATATTAAATTAAGAAAAGCAATTATACACTTAAACATCCTTTTGTCTAAAAAAATCATTAAATCCACAGATTAACAATAAATCCAACTCTATGCATTTATCACTTCAAGATACAACTGTTCCATTTTCAGATATTACACAAATACATTTGTTAGAATTTATATGCATTATACATATATTATATATTACATAATAGTGTGTATACATACATGGTCTTCAATAATATAATAATAATTTGTAGGTTTTATAGCACTTTTCATTTGAAGAGCTCAAAGCGCTTTACAAGGATTGACTTCACTAATTTTCAGATGGAAACTGGAGGCACAAAGATGCAATTATTTCATGTTATATAGAATTTGTGACAGGCCCTATCTGAATTCTCTCATTGTGAACTTCAGCCATGTCTCCCTAAAAAGAGATACACATATAGCATGTGTAGTCTATGTAGGTAGACTTGCAAAGACTTGTAAGGTCTCAAACTAGGAAAGCACTTATATTAATAACATTAAGCACATGACTTCAGTGAGGCTCATATGCTTAAAATTACTTGTGTGCTCCAGTGCTCTGCTAGATTGGTGCCTGTATATGCTTAGTAGTATAATACAGTTTACAGAAGATACTTAAACATAGTTTGACTGATATTTTCTAAGCTGTTTCCTCACATTTCTAATGTACATACAGTACGTGACAGCTGCTATAAAATAAAATTATTGATCAGAGGACTATCACAACAGTAATGTTCTTAAGTGACAGAATTCTGTTGTTTCCTTTTCCTTTTCTGGTTGGCTCCCATTACAATCTAATTGTTCTCAAAGGGGAATTCTCAAATTTCTCAAAAGGGAAAAAGTTTTAATTCTGCAGTATATTTTGTGGGGGACAGTTAATAGCATTTCTGGATAATTCACAGGGTAGGGTTACTGCTTCTGGTATTAATGAAGATCACTACAAGATACATCTGGTGACTTAATACCAGATGGTTTCTGATCTCAGTATATCTTGATAGGAATTAAGTTCATTCTGTTCACCAGTTGTGACTCTGCCTAGAACATTTTCCTTTTAGCTGCTCCTCCTAGGAACATTCAGAAAGTGAGACACCTTTGTTACTGCCTTGTGATGCAAACCACCTTTTTGTCCTACAGCAAAATACATCCTACATTAAAAAAAAAAAAACCACAACACAACAAAACCACAAAAAAACCCTTCCAAAACAGACAGCTCTCTGCCTTCTTTTCACCCAAGAATATTGTGAACACAGCCACTACATATTCACGTGCTTTAGCTGGTGCCTTCTTTCTTGAATTTCCTGTGAATTTCAGCATTTTTTTCACTTTTTGCTTTTGTTTTCATTGCAAAATGAAAATAAATGGGAAAATCTCACAGAGTGTAAAAGGAACTTAACTATACATGATACATGGGACCCTATTGATTACTTATAACAGATGGAAAGTTGTTTATCAGTGGAAATAAAACTCTCCTCCAAGAATGCAGCTTACTGTTTGTGCACATTCTTTCTGACATTTTGCATTGTGTGGGTATAGTAGGCAATAGGTAATGACACACATTAAATGTGTATAACACAATATTATTTTCTGGTGAATTCCTGTAGTGTGAAATGATCACTCGAAGGATGTGTTTTCAGTACTGAGAGCTCTGGTAGGCAGCTGTGTCACTTGGCTTTTAAATCAGTATAATGTCAGAAAAAATTTTTTATGGAAGCCCATGGGAGTTTTCTTTGGGTTATGGGACAGCATGATAGTCCTTTGCCAATACATAGACCAAATTAGTAATTATTAATAAACTCATGAGTGAACTGAAGGAAAAAGGTTGATGCGCCTGTCAGTTGAACTGCTTGCATAGTGCTATAAAATAGTAATGTTTGTCTTTTCCCAGATAAGGCATTAGTCATTGCATCTGATTAGTCAGTCTGCCCAGTCTGAGTCTATGCAGAATTAATTGCTGTCCTAAGATTTGCTGTTGTGCATTTTATAGCACAACAAATTCTGTATACAGAGTCATAACTGAAATCAGTGAGTGCAAAGGCAAGCAGATATCCCTTTGCATAATGCGGGTCTATAGAATGCCTGCTCATGTCCCACCCCATAATTACTTTTGCCTGTCATTTTACTACTGAGGAGTCTCGTCACTTTCAGTCTTACTAGTCTTATTAGTAAGGGTGACAACAACATTTTTGGATTAGGGTATAATCTTGATTGAAATATTACACAATCCTTATTAAATATAGGAAGAAAGGTTTCGAAAATGTGCCTAGCTGCTGAAATCAGCCTTTGTGATACTAGACTCAGAACAGTTGAGGGAATCCTTCTGTGAATGTGAGCATTTCTGGGGGCAACTTTGAGCGCTGACTTACTATGGCTATTTCAGAAAATGGGACAACTAACTTGGTATTTTAATTACTGCTTAGTGGCGTATGCTTACATATTTGAAATAAGCATATATATGTGTGAAAGAGAAAAATGTAAGCTAATTCCTCAATATTGAGGAAGTATCAAGAAGCCTTGCTGAGTTAATAGTCCCCTTGTATAACTGTTGGCAGTATTATAAGGCAGCCCAAGAGGATTGGATATGCTCTGTACATCTTTAAGTAGGATATACTCAGTAAGGCTTTATGCAGGGCTGAATCTGCAGTCTTATTGCAGAAACCTTTGGCGTGGCTAACGACTGCAGATGTAGACACAGAGAGGTCATGTGTGCACTGATGTCTGAAGTTAAGATCTTCTGCCAGCTAAGTGGATATCTTTTCAGGTCTTAATCCTATAACTAATGAAGTCAAGAGGAGATTTTCAGTTGACATCAATGGACTTGGAGTCAGGCCCTCAAAGATTAAAGTAATCCTGTACTAAGCTTTCAGGTGGCTTCTGCTGTCTCACACCTATACCCTAAAAAGTACGCGTGTCTTATTCCACTGAATTACTCTGCTGTTGAAAACAATGAACGTTTTAGCAAAACAGGCTGAACTTTTCTCAATGTTTCTACAGCATTTGCCCTGAAACTACTTATGGAAATATTTATCAGGTTTTTTTGTAGCCAGAATCCAGATTATTTAGTACAAACTTTCTGCAAATTTGGGTTGGAATAAATTTAAAGTGTTGGTTGCCTTTTTGGTGAGATTCTTATGTTTGTGTTTTTTTTCTGGCTTTTTTTTTTTTTAATGTCAAAAATAAAATGTTGGTCAATTTTAATATTGTAAATGGGAAAAATTAGTTTTTATTTACTTCATGACTTCCTTTTATTTTTTTCTGAGACAAAGATCACTTTTTTAAGTTGGACAGAAGATCAAATGGTATAATTACTAATTAAACTGATACACAGTTAAATTTAGTATATCTGGGTATCAGGGTAGTAAATTAAAATGCATTAATATCTTTTAAAGGATTTACATAATTAAGGAAAAATAAGCAGAGCAGGGTGTCCTTGGAGTTGTTTTTTCCTTATGGCTTGAATCTTATAACTGTCTATTTCATGGATGCAAGTAAAATTACATGTATGAATATTTATTTTTGCCTTAATGAGACTTTACACCTGTGAAAAATTGCTTGTTCATAAGTGTTTTCAGAATTTCCATTTTGCGTGTTTATACCTGAAATGTCCTTATTTCTAACCCCAAATTAGAGAAAGTGTATACTGAAAAGCAATATTTTATTATCCTAGGTATATTGTTCTGCTTTTTGCTTCAGACATCTGATTATCGGATTGAATTTGTAACTTTCTGATCAGCATAGTGACTGTATAGTGACCAAGTGCTTTCTCCCTTCTTTCAGCTTTAATCTGAGCTTCACATCCTGAGGCAGAGCAGCTTGAGGCTGTAAACTCCTGATCTGTAAATGTCCACACTAAGATACAGTCTTAGAAGTGACTATGAAATAACAAAGCTCTGTGGAATGATCAAGAGATAAAAACCTCAGCCTGCTGAGAAGCCTATTTGATGCACAAGTCTATTAGGCAGTTTCAAAATCAATAAGCGTCACCTGCAGCAACCAGGGATTATAGATATTTGCTGTGGTTTTAGAAAGGAAGGAGCTGCAAAGCCAAAATGTGGGGAAGTGAATGAAAAAAGGCGATAAACAGAGGTGTCATTTTGGCAATACAGTTATTTATACCTAAGTTGGACTTTGTTTGCATGAAATATAATAACTTGTGAGGATTTAAAGGTATAAAGGGCTTGCGTCTGGGTCCCCGACTGTTAATGGAAGGGATTTATTTCCTCGAGGGGAGCAGTTTGAGTTAATATTCCTTATTGGACACATTAGGAAAATGAGCTTACTGTTTTTCTGAAATGGAGTGAAACAATTTGGAGCTGATTTTACATAACGTCTTTTCATCTCCCTACTTATTTATGGAGTAAAAACATTTCTTATATTCTTATAGTATGCCTTCTTTCTGCTCAGTGGCATTTAAAAAGAGAAAGATGAAGGGTTTATGTCCCAGAATAATAAAATGAGAGTTGAAAACTAGGAGGCATAAGGAATAGAGTTATGTTTCTTGCAACAGGTAAGTTTGTTCTCTTTTAAAAGTAAAAAGCCTCAAAGAATGCTTGAAATGTACAATGTGTTGGGAACAGAGAGGCAGTATTTCCGAATAAAGGAACAAATGAATGGAATAAAAGATTAGGGGAGAGAGAGACAGAGACAGAGACAACTTGAACACATACATGAAATCCCTTCTGGAGGCCCTTATCTAATTGCCTCATTTATCTAGTTTCATTTATAAGCTCAGTTTTATTCTGGGACACTCTCGGAGGTTGTGTGAGAATGGCTGCAGAATGACCTAACTGGCAACAGGCTTTCTACAGACCCTTTTTTTTTTTGTTTTGTATGCCAATTCTCAGGGCAATTACTGCAGTTGCCCTTTTTATATCAGCATCTTGGGTGGCTGGGCCTGGGGTTTGCTCACTCTTTTTAATAGTGTAATTTCTTTTGATAAATAAGCAGCTAGGAGTTTTTGTGTCTTTTTTTTTTTTTTTTTTTTTTTTTTTTTTTTTTTTTTTTGAGAATACTTCTTTTCCACTGGGACTTCCTATGTACCCATGTGGGCTTACTGCAGAGGCTTGCTTTCACATGATATAAAAGATGATTTAAAAATGAAGCAAAACACTTTCCACAAACTGTCTGTCTCCCCTCTCCCTCTAATCTTCACTTAGATTACTTCTTAGGTTTGAAGCTTTGGTGGAATGATTCAAACACAATTTTTTTTTTTTAATAAACCAAAGTATTTTGCTTAAAAGCTATTTTCTGAGTGCAGCACAGCCGATACGAGTGTTTTCCCATTGATTTAAATGACACATGGATTTAATTCTTAGCTTTTACTGGAGTTCTATTTTCTGATTTCACTAGTAAACTAAATTGCCTTTATTATTAAGATCAAAGCTCTAACATCATGGTTATCCCTTCTCTACATGACTATGGCATATATATTCCTGGGGATCTTCAATTTGGGTACCATCCGTTGTATTTTTCAAGTCTTGGGGAACTAACCAGTGAGAAAAGAACTCCCCAGCTGAAAATAATGCGTCACAGTGGAGGTAAAGTTGGGTTTATTTTTAAATGTATTTCATTAAAGAAAGTGTTAAAGATGTTATCTCTGTCAGATATTTAAATGTTGCTAAAATACTTCAGTGACTTTCTTGTTTTGCCGATTATGAAGAGTGTAATAAAACTGTGCTGTGTGACAGATTTAGACAGCTGGCTCATTCATGAGAAGTTCACATTTTTGTCACCCACATTGAATAAGGAAAGATTAGATGCTAAGGTCAATTTACAAAAATGGTTGTCAGGACATTTTTTAATTGTAAAACTTTTTGTGATGGAATTCAGGGAAAAGACTAAAGGCAGAAAGCAGCGGAGACAAAGAGCTGCTATTAACCTACAGATGCTACCGCGGGGTTCATTTTAAGATTGGTCACACTGCTTAGCCAATGAAGTGTTCGTGTGACTATAAGGGACCACCCTTTTCTGGGGTGAGAGGGCAATTTGGTCTTCATGCTCATTTAATCCCAAGATGTCTTTCAATGGACTGTCAGTTGAATCTACATTGTGCAAAATTATGCATGCACTTTTTAATGCAGGCCATTGTTCACTGAACACTTAACCAAGATTTCTCAACCAATTTCCATTTGGCATGAGGTCACTCAAAACCCAGGCAAACATATATGGAAGGCAAAGGTAATTTTCTGTTCCTCTGAGCTGGAATGCCTTAGACAGGGGAATGCAACTTTCTGTTATGCTGTACTTCAAGATTTAATATGTACTAAATGAAGACTGACAACTTTCTGTAAAGGAAAATGCATTGCATGTCACTGCCCTAGAGAGGTAACTTTACTACTGGAGAGTAATATGGCTAAAACCTTTTAGATCTTATTGCCTTAAGTGTTGTAAATCGTTGACGAATGAGCAGCTGCTTATAAGAACCGTAGGATATGCACACTGGGACTACTCTGCTTTCTTTTCATAGGCAAGATTTTGTAACAGCCAGGTAGTGCAAAGAAAATCTGTTAGTTGGTAAGCAGTGAGCAAAGAGACTGCCAGTAATGCCCTAGAGCTGTAGATAAGAGGGCACCAGTTCTGAAGATACATCTACTTAGTCTGGGAATACTTTAGAAAACCTGACTATAGCATGTACACTGTATTTATTGATACATTTACAAAGACTCAATTTCATGTTAGCTCTTCAAGGAGCATTTACATTTAAAACTGCATTTGGTGAGAATCATTACACATTTTGTACAAGTGACATCTTACACAGCCAACATATGCTCATGTGAGCTCTCATCCAGAGATGTTCCATTCAACGTGAAATCGGCAGCAGTCTACTTGTGTATAATCTGGCCTGTCCTGTTACGGTGGGAATCACTTTATGAACACTTTTAACATATGCTGGAATTTTATTATGATTGGTTGGCAGTTGTTTTTTCCATCCGTCGTAAATGAGTACAAGCTGACACAAGGATACATTTCTAGATTAGATCCACAACACATTAAAGAGTGTGATTGCTCTTTCTTTCCCCGTCTTTCCAATTAAGTTGGTGAAAAATGTAACTTTAGTATTTTACAGGATATGGTAAAGCTGTCTCATCTAGGTGATGTCTATATTATAAAAATAAAATAAAATAATATAAATATGTAACATGAACCCAGTGCCCATCGTTAAATAAAATATATGATAAAAAGCAGACCTTCTAGGATGACTGGTTTTGAAATATGCGAATATAATTTAATTATTAAACACTTGAAACAATCTTGATATTAAGCTGCGATAACCAGATTTTTGCATCTATGCTAGATAAAGAAATGCGTAACATTCTGTAATGGAGTTACATTGATGAAGGTGAAGGTTACAGTATTACAATGAATTGCCTCGATAGGAATGCATTAAGGATTTCTCAAATATTGTCTCATGATGGAGTTCAGTTCACCTTAGAAACCGTTACAACTGGATTTTATTAAGCAGCAGCTTATACAGCGGTGTTTGAAAACTGCTGTCTCATCGCCGTAATCAGATAGGTACAGACATGAGATTTCTGGGATGTCAAAGAATCCATTAAGACACCATGAAAAGTCCCTTGACAGAAATGTGATTTACAGTGGAATTACTTCGTAAACTATTTCTCATGAAGAAATAAATATTAAAAAAAATTCCACTAGCCATAAAACCTCATTTGTGATAGTGCGTGCCTGCGCATGTGTGCGCATATTGGCAGTTGGTATGTCTGGGGAGACGTACAGAAATATTGACACACACACAAAGAATTTTCCTGCACATTTGTGGATATTATACTTAAATTAATAAAGTAAATCAAATCACTGGTATTTGTTGCAGGACAACAGTCTTTTAAAAATGACAGGATTCAAAACAAATGCCCGTTGAAAGTGTAGTTTCCAAGTAGTCCCAGAAACTATACAATATAGCTGGTTAGATCCAGCAAATAGGATGTCATGTCTAGGATCTGATCAAGAATACCTGCCCTTGTCACTCTTCGGATGTTTCTATCCACTTGTTCGCACTGGGGGCCAAGATAGCCTTTTTTACATAAGCATTTATTAGGCCTTACACAGACACCTCCATGTCGACAGGCTGGGTCACATTTTGCTGTGGGTAAAAAACAATGATTTTCTAGTTTGTTTAGAGCGTCACAAACCAAAAATATACAGTACACATTTATTAAAGCTTTTCTAAACTTAAAATGATAGAGCACATAAATTAAAAACAGACTGAAAAGGATGAAATATTACAAGCTTTGAAAACATTTTTTTTTAAGTTTAGAATATTAGGGGGAGGAAGTAATTTTGTATGTCTGAGAGGACGTCACCCAGGATAGACTGTGAAACTCAAATAGATTTTTGAAAAAATCCAATTCCTATATTCATGATTGATTTTGGAGTGCATGGAAGACCCAACTCAAAAGACTTGGGACTCCAGATGTTATATCATTAAAAAAAAAAGACATGCAGCACATCTAGATCTTCAAACAGTGGTTGTCTAACTTATCCCATTTCTTATGCTAGCAACACAAAAAGCCCTGAAGTTGGTGAGACACTTTAGTACCTGACCATCTCCAGCCTAACAAGTACTAAATCCCAGGTCAACTCCTTTGTACATGCAGAGAGTTCTGCACTACATTCTGTCCTTTGCACAGCAGACTACAATTGACCATAGAGGTACACTCCTTTGGCTCTTGAATCACTTATGTGTGGAACAGAATTGAATTTCCTTTAGGAAGAAAAGAACCAGAGTATTTTTAGAGATTTTTAGAGATTTTAGATTTTAGAAATTTTTAGAGATTAGACATTAGGAAGAAATTCTTTACTGTGAGGGTGGTGAAACACTGGAACAAGTTGCCCAGAAAAGATGTGGCTGCCCCATCCCTGTAAGTGTTGCGTGGGATAGAGTCTACGTATTTTCTGTAGCTTTCTTGTACATTGCGTTTATTAAATCATCTATCATCGAGCTGTAATTTTTTAAACGAATCAGATTATTCAAGACCTATTTATGGTCACACTGGAGATCTTTTTTACTTTTAAGTGCTTGAACAGGGGCCGTAGAATGAGCCTCATTCTCTAAATGTAGGAAACCTCTGGCTGACAAGTGAGGACAACCGCAGTTGCACTATTTGGTCAGATTACCTCATCCATTGCTTTTGTTGCATGGTTGCATGATGGTCAACTCATGAATCTTGCCAGTACGAGGTATCATCAGTGATTTAATTAATTTCATTTAATTTAATTCCAAAGTCACTCCTGCTCATCACTAGAAATCTAGTTTATAATCAATTAGATTGCTAAAATTTACACTCCAGGCTTTAAGTAGCTAATTCTGCTTCAGCAGGATTCTCCTGAGTGCCCATCCAACCTGAATTTTTCCTGGTCCATCATTTGAACCTTGCTTTGTCTTACTCAGTGATTCTTTTACACTTGAATTCTACTGCCACTACGTTAACCTTATCTCTTTGTACAGGTATCGGCATAAACTCAGTGGGCAAACATGCTCAGTCAGAAGACTGCGCTAGTGCACTTATAGCACCTTGTGGCACCCAGGCTTGCTCTGGAAGATCTGCATAGGCCAGAATTATACAGCTCAGACATAACCACAGCCTCTGTGAGAGAGTGATAGGACAGCTTTGGCACTGCATGTTCATTCATCTCACCCCTTTGGTGTAATATCCGACACCTAGTTTGATTACAGTCAGTTTTTCAAGTAAGTGACTTTTAAAAGTTACACTATAGCAACAAGATAGGACTTAATAAAAGCACTGTGATTAATAATAGATTACAGTAATGTTCTGGTTTTTAGCTGCTTTGTGATAATTTCTACACAGAATTCTTGTTAACAAACTAGAGCGGTTTTATTCTGTAGTATCAGAAGTAAGAATGTATTTACATTACCTTAGCAAAGTGCAAAATATGCAGTAGAGACCAGAAGGTCTGATTTGTCATCTTTCCTGACAAGGGACTCCTATATGCCACTGACAATGATACTACTGCAGGTGAAAGCTTGATGTCCAAACAGGGAATACGTATTGATTGCATTTCCTTTCATTGTACAGTCTTGGTGAAAAAAATAATACTTTTATCTGTCATATTTAGAATCATAGAACAGTTAGGGTTGGAAAGGACCTTAAGATCATCTAGTTCCAACCACACTGCCAGGGGCAGGGACACCTCCCACTAAACCATGCCACCCAAGGCTATGTCCAACCTGGCCTTGAACACTGCCAGCGATGGAGCATTCACAACTTCCCTGGGCAACCCATTCCAGTGCCTCACCACCCTTACAGTAAAGAATTTCTTCCTTATATCCAATCTAAACTTCCCCTGTTTAAGTTTGAACCTGTTAACCCTTGTCCTAGTACTACAGTCCCTAGCGAAGAGTTCCTCCTCAGCATCCCTATAGGCCCCCTTCAGATACTGGAAGGCTGCTATGAGGTCTCCATGCAGCCATCTCTTCTCCAGGCTGAACAGCCCCAACTTTCTCATCCTGACTTCATATGGGAGGTGCTCCAGTCCCTTGATCATTCTCGTGGATCTCCTCTGGACTTGTTCCAACACTTCCATCTCCTTTTTATGTTGAGGACACCAGAATTGCACACAGTACTCCAAGTGAGGTCTCACAAGAGCAGAGTAGAGGGGCAGGATCACCTCCCTTGACCTGCTGGTCACGCTCCTTTTGATGTAGCCCAGGATACGTTTGGCTTTCTGAGCTGCGAGCGCACACTGCCGGCTCATGTTCATTATTTCATCAACCAGCACCCCCAAGTCCTTCTCTGCAGGGCTGCTCTGAATCTCTTCTCTGCCCAACCTGTAGCTGTGCCTGGGATTGCTGCGACCCAGGTGTAGGACCTTGCACTTGGCATGGTTGAACTTCATAAGGTTGGCATCAGCCCACCTTACTAGTATGTCAAGGTCCCTCTGGATGGCATGCTATTAATTGCATTCTATAATGGTTCGCACTGCATTAAATGTTTTAACTGTTGTACTCATCCAAACTTGCAGTTCTCCTACAAGTCATGAGATCAGTATTTCTTTGTCATTGTCTTAGAACTGATGGTCAATGACATATATTGAAAATTTCAGCAAATAATTAAAAGCAAATTTTTTTTTCACTTATTGCTATGAATCTGTATACACACCAGTTCTGCAGAAGTCTCCTTCCCAGCCTTGATTGCAGCAGCATTTTCCTGTGGGAGTGCAGTGCCCGTTCCGACAATGCCTTGAGCATTCAGATGTCAGTATCTGTGCAGGCTGAGCTGTTCTTTTGCATTCTTCAGGGACTAAAGGCCTGAGAAAAAAAAAAGAACCAAACAGTTAAAGTTGGGGTCAATAAGAAAGGCTTTGGAGTTGTTATTACAGGCCTGAGTCTCTTTTATTGTACTATCAGTGAGAGAAATCTGTTCTAAGGGGATTGCTTTTTTTCTCTAAAATACCAGTAAATGTAGACATAGTATGTTACATTAAAGAACAATACAGTGTGATTTTCTATTGTTTTGTATAACTGCCTTCAGAGGTCTACAAGATGAGATAATAGTCCTTGAGAATTCTTAAAGCATAAACCTGGCAAACAAGCTTCCTGAAGACCTTATCACAGGCAGCATATATGTCTGGACAATATCATTATTAGACATGCTAAATTCTACTGATTGTGAGCAATTTCTTCAGCGAGTGCAAATAGTCATATAATTCAGTCCAGAATCTGATGGTGTCTTTTTGCTTTTCCTGCTGATTTATATTTCTGTTTGTATCCTGGGAAGAGTAATCTGAGCAGCAAGTTTTATGTCACACATTATGGCATGCATAAGAATTTTGCAAACATATTGCCTCTGTCTATGAATTCAGTTTGACACGGCAGATATTTAATTTCCATATTGTAATAGAGTCATATTTGGATTATGCACTCTGGATGCTTACTGAAGCATCTGAACATCAGGAAAGACTCTTTCACTACTGGCACAGGTTGCGCAGAGAGGTTGTGGAGTCTCCATCCTTGGAGATATTCAGAAACTGTCTGGACATGGTCCTGAACAACTGGCTCTAGGTGGTCCTGCTTGAGCATAGGTGTTGGACCAAGTACCCCCCAGAGGTCCCTTCCAGACTCAACCATTCTGTGGGTGCTTCTGTGAAATGCATGTATGAAGGAAATTGTGGTTCAGTTGACAAAATATTTCTGATACTGTTTTCTCCTGGGCTTCTTGGTATCAAGTCTTACACAATGAGAACTTTTTCTGTCAATGTCTACAAAATATTTTGGGTGTCCAGCCTTTTTTATTTGCAAAAGCACGACATTATCTTCCTTAACAAAGTAGCAACTGTAGTGTTCCTTCTGTAGTGTTAAGTGTGTAAAACACTAAAGTGTTTTAACTCAAGCATGCCCTAACTGTTGATAAGACTTCCAATCCTTTTTGGATGTTAATTGTTTGGAGTTCTTTTGTTTTTTAATTTAGCTGTATATCATCATATTGGCCACTTACTTGCTGTCTGAGTTCAGCAGCTAGAGACTGATAGGATCATCACAAGGCTACAGGCTCACAGTGGAGGTACCATGTTTTGTCCCTGCTGTAGGTTTGATTGGACAGGAGTAAGTTTTGAAAAGAACATCAGGATCTCCTAAGAGATCTAAACAAGTAATTGAATGGGAGCATCATGGCAAATGAAGTTAATTAGTGACAAACACAAAATTTTTTATTCTCAAGCAAATATTCTGAACTACTGCCATACATTCCTAAGCTTGAAATTTGCAGGACAAAGATTTTGATAGTTTCGTGGAGAGCTCAGAGAAACCATGGCCAAGTGTCCAGCTAGAATCTAAACAAATCAAAACAAAATTATGAGATAGAAAAAGAATAGAAAATAACATTGTTCATTATGCTGACATCAGTATTAAACCCCCAATTATATCCAAATAGCTGATACAGTGGCTGATGCACTGATTATCCTGTCAAATATTAAAATCCTAGATTGATAATCCTATGGGGAGAAAAGCATAGTCTTTGAAGTCTGAAGAAGGGGTATGATGGAGGTGTGGAAAATAGTGGCAGAAAAAGCCAAGGGAAATTGGGCATTCTTGCTTATCTCCCATTTCAACATGATAAGAAATATTGAGGGAAAAAAATACGCTAAAGAAAACAAAATTGACTAGTTGAACTCATGGCTTCTAAGATACCAATGAAGCCCATGTTCTAGTAGGGTTTTACAAAGATTTTTCTATGCACAATGGGGCCATTCAAAGTAATATTAGATAGAATAAAAACAATTTTAAAGAAAAATAAACACTCATACCTAATGTTATAGAAGTCCCTAACTAGCTGACTGGGCTTATATTCTCCCCACCCACCCATTTTGGCATGCAGCTTGTTAATGGTACATTACACGGTTTCTCGCATTTGTCTTTGAAACACAGTAATAGAGTACAGGCTCATTAGTTTGCTTCAATGTAGCACTTTCTCTGCTCAGTCTTAATTGCTACCATGATTATTTAAACATCCATACAGAATAAGTGGTTCCCCAAAGATGTTAAGGACAGAAAGAATGTGTAGATGCATCTTTAGTGTAGCAAAATTTCAAAAGCATTTCTGACTTAAGTTCCTGTATTATTTAAGGGCTTTGAAACATTTTGACACCTTTCATGCAGCATATTTGAAACCCTTTCAGGTTTTATGTTTGCATATTTCCACAGCTGTCTTTTTAATATAATACATTATGGTTTTGACCTGTAAGGAATTCCAGTTCTGTAGTAATGGTTAAGAAAGTTCCTACACTTAAAAATTGTGAGATTCACAGGCACAGTACTCTTTTGGAAACAGTTCTACGAAATGATATGATTTTCACTGGAGACTTCTTCAGATATAAAAAGATCTTTCTTCTCATTCCTACCTCTGGAAAAAAAAGAAAAATTTAAATTTGAAGTAATTTCTTTATAGCCAGCTGCATAGGAGACAGCATTCTTTCTTCATCTGTCTCTGTTAAAGCCCATTTCTTTCAAGTTATTTTAAATGTGAGCCTTTTTCTTGCTCAAAAGCAAGTACAGTACTGTGTTTAGCAGGAAGCATAACCTCAGGCTCCTGAAGCACCTCTTGGAAGAGAGCTCCAGTGGCAAATCTTTAGCAAAGAATGACCTCATAAGTCAGATATTTTATTTGTAAAGATAATAATTTATTTCATGAAAAGTGGTATAGTATTTATCTATTATAGTGTTGGAATATATGCTTCTTTTATTATTTGTATTTAAGTAAGGTGGTAGAAATAATACTTTTTGTATCCAGCCAAGCATGGCGGGTCACTTTTATGATTTGAAGTTTTCTAGTGCTCTTGGTACTTGTGAATGTAACCTTGCCCCTTTTATTCTACCATCAATCAATAATTTGCTCTAATCATCCTCAGACAATATTTGTTAATGGTGGGGTGGAGTAGATACAAAGATGGGAAAAATTCTGGTTGGCAGAGTGCCTTAGGAAAAGAGGAATACAAATGCAGCTGCAGCAGAATCCTTGTGTATGAAAAGAATTACTGGCTTTCCTTGGTTGTACTATGGGAAAAGGCACACTTCTCTTTCAGGATTTGAACGTTGTTATGGTACCAATATATATCAAGAGAAAGTCTCTGCCCCACAATACTCGCACTTTGAATTCTTAAGGTTTTAAAGGGGTGGAAATTTTCAAGCTTAGCATAAGTTGAACTGAATCTCACAAATATAAGTCTTCAAACTGACTGTTGGGATCTGATCTTTCCAGCACTTAGACAAACCTATGGTTTTGTTTATATAACTAGTGCTTCGCTGTGTCTCCTGATGTGGAAAATGGAGGGGAATAGATGGAGACATGTTGTGGGCTGGCGAGAATTTTTTTCTTGTCTCCCTCAATCTATAAAACTCAAAAGGGTACGGCTTGATTACTCTTACAGTAAGCACTACTTGGTCTGCAGAAAGTCAGCCAAAAATGTAGCTGATAATGACTATTTATATGGTCTGTACAATTCTAGTTATCTTAAAGAGCTGTTCATATATACAGTACAGTACAGTATATCTTGCTTGTTAAAACATGCTTTCACGAAACTGTATAACAACTCTAAATGTATGGAACATGGAAGAAAAGTTGTACTGGGGGCTGGGGCCCTCACTGGGTCCCTTTGCTGACGAGTGCAGAGAGCTGGGAATTCTTGGCTGTAGGATGTGTAAAATATTTTTTGCTGCATTATTGTAGCTAGTGTAAGAAAGTAGCTCCTACTGCTAGTTTAGAGGCACATAAAAGTCTAACATGCTTTAATAGATTAAAACTCATGCTGGAACTGCTTAGGATTTCATGCTTTTCCTTAGTGCATCTCTTCACAGTTCCACTAAATGCACAGAGTGATTCAGTTGCTATATGCGCTTGCCTGTAACTTAGACATACATAAATCAATGCAAATGGAGGGTCAAATTCAGCAGTAACACAATGGTACTGAAAACAATTCCTCCTTCGTGCTTTTGACACAATATCAAAAATCTCCTTTTCTCCCAGTAAAGTGAGAGAAACCCAAACAAAACTCCTGGATGTTCACAATCAAAGAAGGGACATGGCCATAGAAATCCTGATTGTAATAAAAATATAAGGAAAGAATGTTATGCTTCAGTTAACTGCTCACAGAATATTAGGTGTAAGAATGATGCTTAAGTATATCACCAAAATTTGTGCACTATTTGTTTGGGTTTTTCCTTATAAGGGAAAATGTCAAGAAAAAATAAATTTATTTCACTGCTTGTCACAGACTAAATTTACTACTTGTCAGAGAATAAATATAGCATCTCTGCAGGTACAGCTTCTAAAATTAAAAAGTATACCTTTAGTCCTGGGAGAGATGCCAAAAGCTCGTTACTTGTCTCCAGATTTACTACATGGGAATAATGTGGAAAAAACTCATGGCTTTTAAGATTTAAACTCAGCAGCATATCAAATTTATTCTTATATGGTATACTTGTTCATGACCTCTAGTCTTAAGAAATTCTGTCATGTTTGAAAACTAGTCCCTAGTGAAGCCTGTATCAATGTTAATAGCTAAGAGGTCAATGCAACTGCTAAACAGTTTGTATTACTGTCAGGGTGGTCATGAAAACAACACCTGCTGCATGAGCACTTGGCAGCTGGGTCAACAGGCACTGTGGGAATTTATCAATTTAGGGGGCCACTTGCATAACACTTTGACTGATGAATTGGGAAAGACTGGCTTACTGGGCTAAAGCTGCTCTATTATGTGTGACTTTCTTTAGGATGGCAGAGGCTTCCTGCAGGCTCCAGAAAATAAGCAAAAGATAAACTGAGCTGTTTTTTCCTTATAAAGCGATAAAAAGTGAGAACTCCTTAATAGCCAATGCTAGAAAGACAAAAAAAAAGGAGGAAAAAAAATCCCAAACCAAAACAAAAACTTTTACAGTCAGTGAGCTGTGATGTGATTGAAAAAAATCCTTAGGTTTTTCCATCATGGTTACAAAGGAGTTTTTGTGAAGTACTTTTGTAAAGTGAAACTCTCTAGACTGGTATTCGCAAAAAGCTCTAATTTCTCTTTAGTGTCTCTTATGGGAATAGTAACTGCATGGGGGTAGGTAAATGAGATAAGAATTTTGCATGCTCCGGCTAAACTAAACATCATTAGACATTAATTCTGGCTTTCCATTCCCTCAAATGACTTAAGGGATAGTAACTTTCTGAACAGAAAGAAATCATATGGCCCACCTGGGTTGGTGAGAGCATTCACCAACAAAACTGGCTCACTCTACGGAGAGTTTCCAGTAGTAGCTTCAGAGTGTACCCATAACCCATCAGACCTGAGTATCTTGATGCAGATTAGTCTAATACAGTATGTTTCTGTGTTTCCATTTCCATAGTAATTAAGGCATAATTGAAGAGGGCTACTCTTTCATAAATGCTATTCTTCTATCATACCATCAAACACTCTAGACTCATACTAAAAAATAAATCTACCAGTGTTTTTGTAAAGAGCCTGAGCAATGTCAAAATGAGGTATGACCTAGATACTGTCCCTTAGTGTCTGAAATCAGTCTGTTTGGAAATACTCTGATAGCGGAAATCCCAGAAGGTGATGATGGAAAGGATGATAAGTGGAATTACATACTCTTGGGGGGGCATGAAAGAGGAGTGAGGTGGTTTGCATCAAGTTCAAGTTTCAATCCAATGGAAAGCAGCTATTCTGGCTGATGATATGAAACATATTGAAATCCAGATCTGTAACGTGTTAGAAGGAGAGGAAGAGGAAATCTTAAGTGTGCAATGACAGTTAAGCTCTGCCCTCTTTCATAAAAATCATCTGCTGGCTCGAGTGAGCCATCCTGAGCAAAAGAATTATTCCCTTTGGAATCACTGTATCAACAGTGGCAAACACTTAAAACTTCAAGGGGATACGGCACTGTAAACTTTTCTAAGTTAAGTTTCAAGTGTTAAATGGAAATCTTTTGCATTGTCCATCAGTTTGAATGCTCTTCTCTGATTCTTTAATTTTTTCTTGAATTTGCCTGGAGGTAAAAGTGATCATAATATAAGTATTCTAAAAGAAGGCTTACAAAGCCGCATTATGGCTGTTCTGCCACCTTCCAAAGTTTATTTTCTTACTTCTTGGTCTGTCCCTGTCTATGGTTTTCAAAGAACAGCTGGTAATAATGTTTGAAGTACAGCTGATATGAGCCTATCAACAGATCTTTCTTATTTAAATAGACATTTTTAAGACTGTCGACAGCTGATTTTCTCCTCCCGTGAAGGTTTTGTTTTCTAATGAGTTCGTCTCCTGTTTTCGCCGTTATTGACCATCTGTAATATTTGGACCTATACACATTTTCTACACCGCTGTTTACCTACTTATTTTTCCTATGCATTTATCAATGTGTTTTTGATTTATATTAATGTATTTGCAGAAACAGAAAACCAGATAGAAAAATTATAAACCAGAAAGTAGAAATATAGAAAATAAAAAGGTTTTCTTTTTTTGTCACAAAGACAATTTATAAAGTGCTAGCATTTGCACTGATCTTCAGGACATGAGCAGCCCTATGTTTTAGTTGAGAAGTACGTAAGTCTTTCTCCCTGTGTTTTTTCATGAGTTCCTAACCCTGAAAAGCAGTTTACTTGTGATAACTTTTTTTATAATCATCAAAGAATAGATATATTTTTCAGGGACACAGTTTTAACTTAAGAAATTCTTTTGTCTGCTAGTTTAAGTAACTTAAAGCTGGTCTTAAATGTTCGTAATTCTTAGGGTTTCTCACATCTTCTCCAATCTCAAAGCTAACTATACTATTACCTATCCTCTTCACTCTACCTGATTTTGGTAATAGGTAGTAAATGTGCATTTTGCTGCACCTCACATACTTGGTTTTAACATTCAATTTAACTTTCATGTTTCTGATTTATTGATTCATTGTCTAAAAGCTCCAAAGTACTTATGTATTATTTTAAGTGCCTTGTTACAATGAGAAGGATTATTTAATTCTGTGCTTTTGAGGGGAAGCTATTTAGTTATTGACATTAAGTATTTGGAAGACCTGAACAAAAGTTTCCTGTGGTAACTTGAATTCTATGTTTCAAACTGCCTTGATGATGGAAGGATTCAGAACCTCTGTGTTGATCATATTTATCAATTTGTTATGTATCACCTCAGCTTAACACTTCATTTTTGTTACATGTGAAGGGTTTTCTTAGCAAGCAATAAATTTCTAAGATGTGACAAATCAATATCTTGATGACTTTATTTATACCTGATGCTCAGAGCCCACCTGTAGCATCTTTGTGTTCTAGAGAGCTTATTAGGGTTTATACCCATATTCGATATATTTGTATGGCACATACCATAAGGAAGACACGACGGAGCAACGATATTAGCATGCAAAAAATATGAGCGCATGAATAACAATATTTTGTTAACAAAGCTTTACATGAACATTTGCCAGTGCCATGGAATTTTAAAATTGTTTACATGTGTAATGTGAAATTAGCATTAAATGGTAAATAGAGCTGCAATGCTCTTTTGTGGAAGTAGCTATCTGTCTCTTAAAAGCCTGCATTGGTGTGAGATTGAAAAACAACAAAACTCAAAACTTTGCCTGAATGAAAATTATCTCATGTTTCTAAAAAGTGTTACCAAAACCTATGTCCCTTTGCCACAGTCTGTTTAATTTCACTGTGTGCCAATTTACGGACGTATTTTATAGCTTTCTGGTTACTTTCACCAGTAACCAAACACAGTCTCGACCCTTTTCCATGCATGAAAACAGCCAACCGTGAGTACAGCAATGGGAGGTCTGGCCTTTCAGGTATGTCAGCTGAAGACCACCCTACTGGAAGAGGTAACAAGAACAAAAAGCCGAGGTCAAACAAGGCAGCTCCATGTAATTAGATACTAATAGTGGATTTAGGGTGTAAAATTCACTTAAAAACCATACACCAACAGACTAAACAATCCCAGAAAGAATGGCAAGTTTTGTTCTAAAAAAAATGTTTTTAATACCAGAAAGCATAAATAAAACATACATACTAACCTTGACTGACAGACTGCACTAACCTGCAAGTAACATCTGCTTCCAAATGACTTGCTATAGGTTAGCGATAGTATAATTATAAAACACTGAAACTTTCCTGTAACTTATAATACAGTGTGCATCATATTTCACATATTTATTTTTTACTTGTCCCAGTAACAATTTTTAGAATTTAAATTCTTACAAGAAGATAGATTCCTCTCTGAAGCAGTCAATAGCAAAACCAGAAATGTGATTCTAACTCTATCTGATGCTAATGGGGGAAACTGCTGACATAGATGCTGCACAAACAGGCAATTGCTTTCTCAGGGTATGATGTCAAAGTAACTAATATGACAAACTTCATTGCTGTTGGCTACTTCATTTTGTGTTAATTTCTGATGCTTTTGCAGGACGTATGTGGTACCTTTACATGCTACAGAATTGGTCTGATAGAGCAGCAAGATCCACCATGAAGAAAATGGTATTTCTTCAGCAAAAGTGAGTATCTACTAGTCATCTGCTCTTATTGTTGCTGGGGCCCCTGGGTCATGTTGGAAACTGGCTTTTTGCAGTCTTTCCAGATCCCCTAATATTTTAGTAGCTCTAGCTGCTCTGCAAAGATCATATCTCAAGAAAGTCTGGTTTGATAATTTTCATTTATCCTCATTTTACAACTAGTAAATTAGTCTAAATAGATAAGCAAATCATATTAACTTCCATGTCTCATAAGTCACTTGAGTGGGATTTATAAGCCTTTTGGAAATGGTGCTTTAAGAACTGTTAAAGAATTTAATGTATTTTTGGCACACAGTCCAAGACAAGAAGGTTTCCTTCCTTGGTGCTCCAGACCTTTCCAGGGAAAGACAGGTAAATGCAGGGATATGGAAAGATGCTGCAAACTTGTAAGCAGTGACAGTTCACACCCACTGAAGATTCAGTTCTCTGTATCATTCTCCATTGGTGATATCTCCTATACAAGTGAAGAGATGTTTGGGGAAGACTTGATTTGTCCCATAGTGATGTCCCTATGGCAAAACTGAAACTGAGGAAGTGAGACTAGCACTGCCTGGGGTTGGCTTGTCTGCTGTCTAGTACTGTGAAATTATTTTCTGTAGTAGCATTTCAGTACACAGAGTAAGTATTGTCAGCCAGTACTAACCTTTTGAGCCAGCTCCCATTGTGTGCTGTCCTACCACAGTGGCAGGTAGGGAAGTAGTAGTGCTGGGGAGAATTCTAGCATCTGCCTTCCATCAATGCTGCTTAGCCTCTGTGGTACCTACAAGTCAATTGCTTCAAAACTACCAGGAGCATGTTTTACCTGTGGTGGTCCACATGGTTCCACATTAAATATGTCTACTTTTCTATGAATGCATGCAAAAAATGTCAGTCTAGGTGGGAAAGTGGGCAGCATTTAGCATAATGATGAAGAGTAAAAATTTCCAGAAGGTAGTGTTGATTACACCTCTGTTCTTCTGACATTCACTTTCTATGAGACAGTGATTACTTTTAGTGAATCTGTTCTGCTTGCTGCTGATGGTACATTTGCTTTTAGGAAGCCCCCTGCACTGAGAATTTCCTTTCTTACTGAATGTCAGTATTACATAATTCAGCTGCATGTAAAGAACTCCATTAACGTTTTGTATTCTAACCTGTTGAAGGAAAGACTAATTTTAGTGATGCTCACCTTTTTGGGTCAATGATCTTGTAGAGTTTCCCACTGTGAGGCTGTGTCATACTTTTACTGCTTGATAATATGTAAATCTCACCTGTTAAAGAAACCAGTGCAATAAATTAGTTCTTTCCTAAGATGTCAAATACAAAACTTTTGTGATCTAGCTGTATTTGCAAGATGAGATTAAAAACAACATCAGAAGAAACACTCATCACTGAAATATACAACAGAATCTTGCTATTTGGAAATTCAAAATAGCGCTTTCCCAATGATGCTAAAATGTGAGAAGCATTTTATCATGAATGTGTTTTGCTTCATATTTATACAATTGGTTAAAAAAATAAAATTAGGAAGGGGCAAGAGGGGGATCAATCTGCTCATGCAGTATCCTTGCCTCTTAAGTCTGTAATGTTGGGAATAGAAGCCAGTATATGACACATTGTGTCATAGTGAGGGACACAGTTCACAGAATGTGATAGACAGTAAGGACCTTGGCCCCTTCCAACAACCCATTCTCTTCTTGGTTCTTCTTACAAGGCTGCTAAGGGGTAGCTGAAAGCAGCACAGACGTCTTTGGCAAAGGAAAGATAGCCTTTAGATTTCTTTGTTTTAAACATTGACTATGCTTTTGAATAGTTCAGCAGGCATTACAGATAAAGCTGATGATTTAACAACATTTTTTTATTATTTATTTTATTTACCTGATTCATCTTCACCAAATCCCAAGACAGGGCCTGAAAAGAAACCTCTACATGAACCAGTGTTGCCAAGACAGAGGGGTTTCTCTTGCCACTGTTTGGTTGCTGGACTCTGTTGCAGTGTTAAAAAATTTCTGTATTCAAAAACACATAAAGCATATTGTTATATTACATTTTGAATAGAGAATTTTCAAGGTCCAGATAAAACAGTAAACACTTGCTGCAAGTAGCTCCATAGATACATCTGTGCAGTTCATCACCTTATGATTTCCTGCCTGTTGTTTTTCAGATGCTTAAAAAGCACAGCATTTCCCTTCCTGTCATTCAAACATTGCAAAATTGGGTTCAAGCAACACTGTATAGCCATTTGTGAGTACTGAGCTATTTGGCATGGTAAAATTACGCCCATTCACTTCGCGCCATCAGTGATGTTTCCGTAACACCCAAAAGTTTTCAATGTCTTAACAGTTAGACCTGTTTGGGAAGCTGTTCCACAATTAACATTTATTCCCATTACAATGTAAATGATGCATCTAAGTGTTTGTAGAACTAAAATCTTAAGAGTGCTGTGATGTGTCTTTGTGCTTTTTTCCAAGGATCAGATACGTTACCTATGTCACCATTCATTAGGATACTGTACTATTTTATTTCCAAATCTAGACTTTAATCTGCACTGTCATATCACTAAACTGGCAGTGACACAGTATACAAGACTGTTTGTGTTCCTTTATACAGGAAGCTCAATAACTAAAAATAGTTTATATGTATTTTTGTTTAAAAGTGAGTTATAAGAAACCTACCCATTGCGGTCTCCAAACACATAACTTCCATAGAGTCTTTCAGACTGGCAGCCTCGATAGACAAATCCACCAACCAAGGATCCACTGCTGAATGGTTTGAATTCTAAAAGTGAAGGCTCACTTTCTAAAAAGGAACTACCGTAGCATTAGATCATATGCAGAATCATATTTTGATTCATATTTATGAACATGTTATTACTTCAAAAAAGAGGGTTAATTCCATTTAAACGTTCTTCAAAATTCAACGTGTTTTGCTGCAAATGAAACATGAAAAAAATCAGAAAATTACAACAAAGGCTGTTTGTGAAACAATCGGTTAGAGATATAGATAGGAGAGGCTGTAATTGCTTTCTTCCGTGTGCACAGGCTGGGGGAATAAAACGGTATAAGGATTAGGTCGGACTTTCATTGAAGTTGATGTCATTACTACTGTTAACCTTTATATGTCAATACAGTCAGCATAATGGATCTCCTGAAGTTCAGGAATACAATTAAACCCCCTTCACTGTAAAGTCCTTTTAGTATCTTGCAGAAATTCCAGTGACTTTCAGCACAATTTGTTTTCAAAGCCTTTCAGTGGTTTGAGAAACTCTTTCAAAATCAGTTTCAAACACGGTATGTGTGTTACATTCCATAAAACACTAGTATCACTGGCCATAGCTTCTCATGGTAGTTTATTTTATGCTGCTGTTGTAGTTGCTAGTTCCTACACATTTTATTTTTCTTTTCTTTTTTTTTTACAAAACTTCGAAGTTTAGTCATACCAAATAATGTCTCCAAGGAAGTTTCACTGGAAATGTTCCTATTCATGCAATCAAATACTGCTTAGGGCAAAAGTAGGCTCAACTTGACATGCTAACCACATAATTTTAAGTTAAAGCCACAGCCAATTGACCTTTTTGTTTTATAGAAACATTTTAGGTGGAGGGCTATCTGCAAGTCTTTGATAGGTGAATTTCTCTGATTATTCTACAAGAGTAAGTGCTGAAATTTTATGTGGGAGAAAAGGATGATGAGTTCTTTCTATTGAAGCAACTGACCCAGAGCCTAGTATTAATACTGTCAAGCTGTTTTGGATAGACAGAATATTGCTTAGTTTACTCTGCAATAAAGATGCCATCAAAATTCCATTGGAGCAGTGGTTTACCAAATATTACTCTTTGGTTTGGCTTTTATAAAATGAACATAGAAAATACACGCAACAACTAAAGTAGAAGAATTGTATAACGCTATTGTGTACTATTGTACTAACCAGCACAACTGCTTTGCTTTTAAGTAAAGTACAGGTGGGAGGACTAGGGATGTGAATACACCCAGAAAATGCTACACTTCAGGAGATAGACCAGTTCTTGATGCCTTTACACACCTTTGGCACCTATCACCTTTTACCACCATGAATTTACAAGCTGCTCAACAGTCGACCAAGGTAGATAATAGCTTAGAGTAACTGTCACCTGGATTGCCTGAGCAAGAGATCTTAGTATCAGAGTTAAACATTAAACTAAAATTGTGACTGACAATCATATTGAGTCAGAGAGAACATGCAACACTTTAAAATTTTAAGTCCCTAATTGAGTATGTTTATCTTTTTGCAATCTAATCTAAATAAGTCATTCATTATGAAGTAGCAGCATCATACATTTTTCTGAGGTTGTCAGTTTAAAACAGAGCTCAGTCATTTCCCTGTTTGGTTATAGTCTGTTATTGTCTAGCTCACTTTTTCCATTATAGGAAGTGCATTACATGAGGCTTCCGTTCAGTGTCTTAAAAGGTGATTTGTGAATGGCTGAGAACACATTTTCATCAGTTCCTGATATTCCAAAATCTTCTTTATGAGCCATCATATGAAGCAACAGTGAGATCTTTGACAGACTAGCAACTGGCATATTTCTTAAGTCTTATTTACATTATATTCTACACCAACAAGGAAAATTTGAATCATTTAGATTTGGTTTTGTCTTGCATTGTTATCTGCTTGTACCATACTTTTCATAAGTTCATAAGTTTTTTTATGTTACCTATCCTGTCTATACTGGAAGCTACCTATCCTGTATATACATTCCTGTATCAGTTTTCTTCTGCTTTTTATTTATGATTCCATGGGCATAGAAACTGTCTCTTCCCAGCTTTACCCTGGATGGAACTTACCATAGTCTTTACCCTTTATTATTTGTAAGATTCTGGCTGAAGATCTGTTCTTTCCATTTGAATCTGAGCAAAGTATTGTTAAATTGATGTTTACGTCTGTTGGGTGGCGGTCCACAGCACATCTGTAAAGCAAAAAATACAAGAAAATCCATGAAGTAGGTGAGTTTATAATGTATAATTCTCTATCAATAGTATGACATCACATTTTGAAGGGTTATTGTTTCTTTGTGGTGCTTTCTCACTTGAGAGACCTGATTCATACTGAGCCAAAGTATCTGAGAACTGCATCAGATTTGAATACAAGAAGTAACATACCTTTTCTATCCCTGCACCATTTTTTATGTAATGTGAAGTAAAACTATTTTTTCCTAGTGATAAAACATACTCTGCTGAATAGCACCTGAAATGAATAGTGCTTTAACTAAGCTAAATGAGTTGATTTACATGGTATAGGAATTTTGGACTGTTAAAAAGGTCCGAGAATAAAACTTCTTATCTGAGCCACTTGACTTTCTGATTTTTTTTCAAACCATTACTTTAAATGTCACTTCAATACTACCACCCACCTAATTTGCTGAATTATGTGTTTAGTTAAAGCATTGTTCTCCTCCTTGTTATTGTTCAGATATCACCAGATGTTCTCATTTGTTTTCTGTATGCCTTGTTTTCTCAATCAGGATTCCCATCTCAGCTGCGATTTACCAACTCTCTGCTTTAAGTTCTCTTCTTTCATAAAGGTAATAATTTTATTATATGTTTGAAACAAAAATCCTGTGCTTCGTTTCTGTCACCTCAGTCTTGACTTGTAATAGTTGTGCACACTCCTCTCCTTCTCCTTTCCCAATGTATGTTTGTTTCTGACTGTGATGTATGTATGGAGGTGAAGGAGTGGAAGTTTTAAAAAGTTCACGAGAGCATTTAGTATTAAAATTTTTTTACCCACTGCATAAAAGATTCCTGGTTGAAAACAGTATCTGCTCCAGAGTAATTCAGTTTAACTGAGACTTACTTACCGGCCTGGATTGTGGAGTCCATGTGCAAAAATCTCAGGAGGTTGGTTTGTGCTATTAAAATGTGGGTTGCTCCGTGGTATGGAGTAAGGGACATTGCACAGGTCAGTATTTACATCAAGGCGCAATACAGAACCTGTAAAATCACTGAGAAAGTTGGAGGATAAACCAATTGTTTTTTTAAAAAGTATTTTACTAATAGATGTAATCCATGTAATACTACAGTGAACCAGCAAAATAAACGACTCACTTTACTGAATAATCACATATAGATTGGTTTTATGGTACATGCAAGTCCAAAGAGTAGTAGCAGAGCTACTACTATCAAAGATTCAGTGTGGCCAGGATGTTGCACTGTTGAGTGCATACTAGAATGCCTCTGACCATGCTGTTGGGAAGCAATGTTGATAATAAGATCAAATTTCCATACTTTATTGTTGTTTTATGGCTTCAAATATAAGGTTGTTAACTCTTCTACATTGTGTATCCTCTGGAGTGATTATGGGCATAATAACTATAAAGTTACATAATGCTTTTTGCTAACACTTTGAATACTACTCTTGACTTCAATGATTTGTAGTCACAGTACAATCCAAAGATTAATTATACCTGAATTAAAGAAAACAACCAAACAGAAAAAACACAAACAAAAAAGCCCCAACAAGCAATAAGAAAGTAATGGTACTGGTTAAATGGAGATGTTGGTGTTTACTGTTATGTGAAACAGGACAGAGTTAGTATGTTTTGCCTTACATTCATGATTGTGATGGAGGGAGGAGGACAGAAACATAGAAGAAGAGTGTCAAAACTCTGTTTACAAGCATGAAAAGATGTTGTACTTAAATTGATTTTGTTCTTTCTTCATCATGAATATAGACTCATAGAATGGTTTGGTTTGGAACGGACCTTGAAGATCATCCTCTTCCAACCCTTCTGCCATGGGTTGGGATACCTTCCAGTAGACTAGGTTGCTCCAAGCCCCACCTACTCTGGCCTTGAACACTATCAGGGATGGGGCAGCCACAGCTTCTTTGTGTCTCATGCCCCTCATAGTGAAGAATTTTTTCCTAATACCTAACCTCAATCTCCCTTCTTTCAGTTTAAAGCCATTCCTCATTATCCTGACACTACATGATTCAGTCTGCCCTTGCTTTACATTAATTAAAAGTCAAGTATTAGAATTGCTCTCTGGTCTTGGTTTTAAGTACATTCTCACTGCAAAGGGCCAGAGCACCTGCTGTTCTGCTGAGCCAAAAAGGCCTTTGAGCATAGCAACTCCTTTTAAGTTTGTGAAGGCCCAGTACTGCACTTCCTCTAAATTAAGGCAAATGTTGCAACCCTAACAGAGCACAATGAAACAGAGGGAAAAAGCAGGTTGAGCAAATTGTATAGGTAGAACCAAAGTAGGATTTCTTCATATGTTTTCTATCCATTTTCGTAAGTGGTATGTTGTTATTGACTGGAGTGTCTGTAGGCACGTTTTTAGAATGTTTTCTCAATAAAGGTGTCTTGTTCATAGAACAATGATTTGGAAAAAAGAAGTCTAATCTGTGCTTAAGTGCAGTTGCATCTAAATACTATAGATGCAATTAGATGGGTTGATAGCACACAACTACAAGGAAATGTATTTAAGCAGTAACACTGTTCTGAAAATCAGCAGTTTACTAAACTCAGGCCCTGAAAATAGCATGATTATGTAGTAAAGGAAGAGGGAGTAAGATTTGCCCGGACAACTGCTGATCACTTTTGATTCTGACCCCAAATAGTGTGCAAAACCTGAAGACAATACAGCAGTCTATCCATTGGTAGTTTTTGTACCTTAAACCATCCATCTCTTCCATATCATCTAGAGTGATCATGCCATCTCCAAGAAAAATATATAGGAAACCATCTGGGCCAAAGAGAAGCTGTCCTCCTAGGTGTTTTCGATGTAGTTCTGCTACTTCTAAAAACACTTTTGCTGTTCTCATATCAACTTGGTGTGGATTTTTCCTGCAATAGAAAGATTATTAAAGTTATCATAGTTTGCTATCACTGTTCTTCCTAAAAATAAGCTCAAGTCATTCAAATTATACTTTAAGATGTGGATGTTGTAACTTGATGGAAAAATGTCAAAGTTATTTCTGAGAATTTTCATTTTTCCAGCATTCACAGAAAAATATTTTGCTGCCTCTACACAATAAGTAGAAATCACTATAATTTAAAAATAACAGAATAACAACAACAACAAGATCTTAAGAAGAATAAACTTGTGTACATACTGACATTCCAAAGCTACTGTTTGAAATAAAAGCAGCAATAATTTTTCTGTGAGTGCACAAGTATATACACATTGTAAATCTGATAGTTTATTTTAGCAATGGGAAATCCTAAAATGAAAAGGTTGCTAAGAAACACAAAACTACTGAATTTTAGACTTCTAGTGATACCTGGATACTGTGTATTCTACGACCCTAAGGATGTGGTCATGAGGTCCAATAGCCCACCGTTCTTGGTTGGTGGTATAAGACACATACAGCTTTCCATTTTTCTTGTAATTGGGATGGAATGCAAGGCTTAACAGTCCTCTTTCATCTCCTCCCTGCAGTCAAATGAAAAACACAAAGAATTGTGAAGTTAATTATGTTCTTTATTGTGTTTCAGCTGGAACCCAAAAAAAAAAAGTTTCTTTCTTGTGGATAATCTTTGCCCAAACTCATTTCTTTCCTGACTACTGCACAAAAAGGATTATAAAACATTTCACTTTGGGGAAGTCTTTAAGAGTTAGAAGAAGACAATTGTCTTACGTAGTTATCTCTGCACAAGTCTCTTACGCCACTTTTGTAGAGTGATTTGTGCATGTAATCTTTGGGAAGCCATGAAGACAAGTTTAAGTGCTGCAAAGGATTCTTTGCTGGGTTACTAGGTTGCTTGTAATTCGTAGAAGACAAATAAAAAGGTCTATAATCAGCAGTCACTTCTAATCCAAGTATCCAAAACCTAAAACACAGTGCTGGCTGCCAACTCCCACTGTCTTGGCAATATGTTTAGAAAACATTTAAATTGCTTGTGTAATATGTAAACCTTTGTTTTACCCTGGAGGCAGCAACATAAGTTGTCACAACTATGGTGGTCTGTTCATCATAGCTAGTATACTGTAGGTAATAAGCAGCCTTGGTCTCTGTGCAGAGAAACCAAAGTTTTACATGTGGTCCTTCAATGGAAAGGTTTTTGTTATTTTTTAAAACAAAAATAGAAAAATCTCCAAACAACTTTTTTTTTGTTATTATGTTTGCCACAAAGATTAGTACAGTTGTATGTTAAGCGTCAAATCCATGTAATATACTGTGACAATGCAAATACCCCATGTACTGAAATAGAAGGCAATTTTCTCTTTGGCATCTAAAAATGTATGTAATATTACTATGCCTGAAATTGTATTTGTATAAATGAAGAATAAAACTTTGATTCATTTGATGCTCTTGAGGTAATACAGGGGAGAGAAGCTGAGGCACAGAAATAAACAGAGTACATAGTTAGCAATTCAAATTAAATTTAAATATGTGATTATTCATAAACTGATAGTTGTTTTGCAGTTTAGCTTAGGGTTTGCCAGCCTTTCAAAACTAGTGACTCTTGTAGATTCAACTGCTTCAGCTCTGCACACATAAGGAGACAGCATTTTGCAACTCTAACCACACCCAAGATAACCATTTATGAAATTTTAAATTATAAGAGAGAATGAAGCTTTTAAAATGTATTTGCAATTCCAAGTGATGGATGGGCCTGTCTTCCTCTTGAAAGACATCCCACAAAAGGCCTACTTGGGAAAGTGCACAGTTTAATTTATCTTAATACAACACGATTGCCATATTTCCTTTTTAATCACAACCACCAAACCGAAACCTGAGTCAGAAATGGAGATGTAAATAGGTCAAGAGATTTCCATAGAATGATATTTGTAAAATGAAATCTGGATCCTGCTCATTTAGAAGCAGCCAAAATTTGCTAGTTTGTTTGCAAGAAAAATTTAGTTTCAAGAGGTTATCAGAGAGGTTAGTTTTGAAAGTCTATTAGAGCTGCCAAATCAGTTGCAGTCATCATGGATGAAGGGACTGGTAATCTAGCTCTTTCTCCTTTACGAGCCAAAAATAATTCTGCAGCTGAGTCTGAACTGATTGTAGATATTATTGTATGAGTTTCTAAGAGTTTTGACCAAGTTGCTCTGATAAAGTCTGAAGCAAAGGGAGGCAGATTAGCTGCTTTGGGAAAGTAAGGCATGTTACAAAGATTCCTGATGAATGATTCTATCTGTTGTGCCCAGACAAAGACAGTCCTATTGCTTCTCCTGAGAGATGAGTTCAACTCATTTAAGGTCCCAGGAATGTCTATGAGTCACACTAGGCCTGCAATTCAAGGTGAGTTATTGAAAGTATTAGTGAGAAAAGATCTTTCTGTTACTAAGCTGAAGATTTTATTTAGCACTTGATGTCATGGGAGCAGTCTCAGTGTGAAAGTGAAGTTGTTGAAAGCGTAAACAGGTGAAAATTAAATTAAGAGCTTTTAATGAAGTACACATGAAGCAAGCATTTGAGGAATGAAACATGGGACCTGCAAGGTAGTAAGTATAGCAACTTGTATTCATAGGATCAGGCCATTATTTCTACTAATTGCTGTCTTGCATGATTCCATTAGACTGCAATATATTACTTTCTTTGTTTGTCAAATGTATCCATTGCTTCCTGAAAAGTCAGGCTGCTTTCTGTTTTTCAAAGTAAGCCAGACACACTGTGTTCTAAAAAGTCTATTTACTCATGCATTTAACAAAAACTTTGGAAATACCCCTCTAACATACTGAAATCAGTGCAGCATTGAGCCATTAGCTGGCTTACAGTCAACTGGAAATCCAGCTGAATTTTTCCATAGTTATTTTTTCTTGTTTTGGAAAATAATTGTTCATGTGTACTTTCAGCTTTATCACTTACTGGCAAACCTCTTGTTTCCATCTAGATCACTGCCATAACTTCCATAGCTTTTGAAATTATCTCTATGGTGCCAGAAAGTATAGAGTTTCCTGTACTGTTGTCTCATATGGTGTAGGGTAAACTGAGACCTATCCAACAAAATCCCTTACAAACATTCATTTTGGTACTGTCAAACTTAATAATTATGTGCCTAATCTCAAAATTTCCTATTTTCCTTATAGAATGACCTTCACTTTCTTTTTTGTTAATCAACAGACTTTTGATGTCTACTGTGAAACCAGCATCCCAGGCTTTATAGTATTGTCTTGTAGATACCATGTGTCACATATCTGCATCTTTTTCTTGGCAGCTTAATAATTTATTGACATCCTTTACATCCTTTTCTTAAGTTTCCGCTTAAGATGAGACCAGCACCAACAGCCTATAGATGACATAGTAGCTTGTATTCTGCACTGTTTAATGGAATAACCATTAATGCTTGTCAGTTGAATAAGGATGGGCAAGAAGAATGAGACAAATCTGCATGCCGTTGGGATGGTTGGTGGAAATGGTAATTAATAATCTAAACATACTCTGGTCTGGGGCCAATATGAAATCTCTGTCGTAACTAAACCTGGAAGCTCACACTTCCTGTGTCTGCCTACGCAGCTCCTTAGGTGAACGCTCCTATCTTCTACTTATAGTAATTGCAAGTTTTACACTTTTTTCAAAACTGCTTTTCCTTGGGCTAGATTATAAGATTCAGCTGTAGAGTTCTGTGAAAGGAAAAACATTCCTTTAAAAAACAGTTTGGTCTAGTTTAGGACCACAAGCATGAAAATAATTTGATCAGAATTATATTGTATGCATTAAACTTAGAGTGTTACTTTACTTTTAATTTTTAAATGGTTGGTTAGGTACATTATGTCAGTTCTGAAGCTACATTACACCAGTAAGTGTTTTCAACTGAAGTATTTTTTTAACATTTCTTTTTGTACTGTAATTTCTGTCATAATATATTTACACCTGTGAAAATGTGAAATAACTGCACAACATGATCCCCTTTCTATTTTGACTAACATTAAGAAGAATAATTTTTGAAAGTGAATGCTGGATTTTTATAGAAAGGTGCTATTTTCACATAAGCATTCCTTAGAAGTGGGCTTACTTTCTAGCTATATATTTCCAAATGCACTCTGGTATATCTCTGATATCTGAGTTTTCTGATATATACACAAGTATTATATTATCAAGGTATGATACTTTTTCTATAATACAGAAACATATGCTGCAGTTATTTTTAAGATATGCTGCCATTTCATTACATCAATATATGTATTACTTCTTATAGGAAATATAGAGAAATACATGGGAATGCGTTAACTGGTACTGTTAACTATTTCATTTAAAATAGATTATATTGTAAGCATGACCCTTAATTATGTAACCTTAATAACAATTAAATTTAGCAAGCAAAACCAGACATGACCGTTTATTTCCATTACTGTGTGGCTTAATAGTAAACAATATAGGTAGCAGATTCTGAGTTTTCCTTTAAAATTGATTTTGCAATTCACTCACTTATATAAAATAGTGGTATTTATACTTAATAGTTTTTCATCTGGACAGTCCCACTCTCGTGTTGGAAATTAGTAGCAACCTTATTAAAAGAGGCTGTGCTTAAAATATGTATATTCAATGGTCATTTGTGACTTAAAATATTAACTCTGATGTAATGTCTTTGCATAATTTGTTTTCATCTATTATTACAGAGCAAATGCTGAGTAACTTGTTGAGGTAGTTATGATCCCCCTTAATTTAGTTTATTTCCTATGTAATAATTACTGTAACTAATATGCATTACCATGTATTTGATCTTAAGGAATTTTATTTGTAAAAAAACATGGGGGAAGAGGTCATGGAACATCTAGAATCTCTTATCAGGCAGTACCATATGAACTCTTCAGAAAGGGATTTCTAACTAGGAGATCCCAAAAGAATCTGTGCTTATTTGAACCTTCCTTTATCGGATCTTACTGTCAGGCTGAAGATCAATGTCAGGTATTTTTCTCAGCAGGAACTGATTGCTTAATGGACATGTTTTGGAAATTTGGCCCCAGCACAGGATAGAAACTTGACTACAGCAGAAGTAGAAGCGAGCAAAAGGTCTGCTGCAAGGGCACACCTCAGCTTTTAAAGCTGCATCAACTGTTTTGAGAAACACAAGAGGGAGATGCTTCTGACAGGTAAAAGAGGATAACAAATACAGAAAGAAAACCAGAAATTGTTTGGGCTGTAGGCATAGTATAGAAATAGAGCTCCTAGAGACCTCTTGGGTGTTGAGAACTCAAGTGCTTCGTTATCTGAACATCTGTGGGGCCTGAGGCCTCTGGAAAGGGAAGAATTTGTAACATAAGACATTTACCTTAGGGAAAAATAACTGCCCTGATGTCATGGCTCAGTATATTATACATACGAGACCATATCTCCAAAGCATTTCCTTTTTCCTGTGTGCTGCAAAACTTCTTTCTTTTTCTTCATTTATAAAGGGCTTTGCAGTTATCTAAAGAGGGTTGTTTTTTTTTTTTTTTTTAATTTTCAGTATGTTTTACTGATTTTGACAAATGCACCATTTTAATACTTGATTTAAAAATAAGTTTAGATACAGGAATGCTTTACAGTTAAATTTATACAGGAAACATATTTGAGGGCCATACTCTTGGAATTTAAGCACAAATCCTACTGAAGATAGAGGTGGGTTTTGTTCAGTTAGGTGCACAGCAGGATTTGGCTGAAAACCATTGATGGACAAAGAACATAGAATCATAGAATAGTTAGGGTTGGAAAGGACCTGAAGATCATCTAGTTCCAACCCCCCTGCCATGGGCAGGGACACCTCCCACTAAACCATGTCACCCAAGGCTATGTCCAATCCAGCCTTGAACACCGCCAGCGATGGAGAATTCACAACTTCCCTGGGTAACCCAGTCCAGTACCTCACCACCCTTGCAGTAAAGAATTTCTTCCTCATCCATCACCAGTTGTCTGTTCTGATGTTTGCAGTGATATTTAAATGCTCACTTTTTTTACAGAACTGAACTCACAATAAGGTAGTCATGTCCCACTCCTTTAGTTCTCAGTGGGTGCAAAAGTTAGACCTATCAAAAGGTAGTAAGAAGGTGGTAAAAAATGGGTAGTAAGAAGTCATAAGACCAGTTCTGCATGGATTTCGAATGGGGCTTCTCTGCAGTTGGGGAAAAGTCAGAGCACCTATTTACAGGAATCATACACATATTTCTTATGCAGCATAGTTTTCTAGCAAAAGAACTTCTGAAGTGGTCATGATCTGAATAGAAACAAATAAAAATGCTTTGAGATCTAAGGACAGTACTGGAACTTAAAGCCTAATTCTTTCTTTATTCTTACTTCTGTTGCAGCAAAGACAAATTTTGACAGGGCGTTGATAAGTTTTTTCTTTTCCTTACCTTCATAGTCCTTTGAAGATACCAGTCACTAAATGCAGGACCTTTCACTTCTAGTCCTAGTCCTCTGTACTTATTTTTTATTTCCTCAACTCCAGATTTTGCTGTTCTGCTGGGCAAGTCTTTAGTTTAATCCAAATGAAAATCCTCGTCCCCTGATAATACAATTCTTTCTTCCCGTCCTCCTAAAGAAAGTATATGAAACTTATAAATGCAGATACCAACCCAACATAAACCCACAGCTTGCCTCCATCACACTCTCCTAGTAAGACATGAATCCTGCTTTCACAACTCTCCCAATTATTGGCTAAAAGCAGCTAAAAGCCCTGAGACTGCCAAGAGCCAGCCAATAATTGAGAGGTTTTGGGCAGTGTGACATACGACTGCGAGTGTGCTTGCAAGGAGGTGGCCATGAGCCCATGTGAGGTCTGCATCTGGATTGAGAAACTTTATGTACTGCACTACTTTAGGAGAATTGGAATAACAGAAGACAGTGGAAATCAGTCCCGGAAGAGGGAGATTCAAATAAAGACCAGATGATTATTGCATTCAGTAAAACTGGCTCAAGAAGGTGTGAATTACACACTTTCCTGCACCACAGAGGCCTCTTGAGCTCTAAGCAGCATTTATCCTCTGGGAACACAGGTGGTGATTCCACCTCTGTTCCCAGCTGGATTTATTTTCAAGGAAGCTTTACATTCCACCAGCAATTCAGTGAGTGGTTCACCAGCGGAGGCCACTAAGGGAAGGTGAAAAATAAGCATGCTCCTTCTTACTTCCCTGGCATGCCTCCACTTTCTGGTATGTATGTATATATGTATTTATTTATTTATCTGCTCTCCTATACTTTTCCTCTTCAGCATTCTTCCGCTATCGACTACCTTCCCCTGACAGCTTTTCAGCTGCGTTGGTTTGAGGTCTATTGTATTGTAGAATTTTGCCTTCTAGGAAAGCACGAAAGCTTCCTTTAGGTGAATGAGAATGCAGTAAGTGTTAAGAAATTTACTCACCGTGAAAACCTTTCATTAATAGGGAGAATAGACCTGGTGACCCCTGTATTTTTTCTTCTCCTTTCTGTTGCTTTTAAGCTTTACTCACCTTTCCATGCCACTTCTGTGATAAAGGCAAATTTTACAACTCTCTTTCAGTGGGCAGCCCAATAAAATTGGCTCAGATGATACCCCAAAGAAAACGGACTACATTACATTAACATTCAGAAATACATGACATGATGACAGAAGACTAAAAGTACCTTTTTCATTCACCAAAACCATGACTTCACCTCTTCCAATAAAGAATGATTATTTTTTTTTTAACTTAGACTCTATTCTAATGCTATCTAGCATTATTTTTCCATAAACACACAAAACCCACAAATGAATCTTATTAGTGATTTACTGTTCTACCAATGTTTTAACTTGACCATGGTCCTCTCAGACATCTACTCTGTTTTTCTCATGCTCTCATCCCTTAACTATGTATATAAAACTTATCTTGATTTTTCTGTAGCAAGTTTCATAATTTTTTTCTTTTTTGGTTAAAATACAGATCTAATGGCAGAGAGTTGTCAAAGAGTTTATGAATTATAATTCAATATATAAGTTGCTTTTCTATAGCATGACTTTTCAGCCAATCACTGCTGCTTTTGTCACTGCTAGAGACAAAAATATGCTATGGAAAAATAAAAATCTTACTATGGTGCAAAGATCTTCCTAGGCTGCTAAATTAAGACTTTTCATACATGTCCACAAAAGAGTCTACAGAACTTTAAAATGAGCTGTAAAGCATTTTTTTTTTTTTTTTTTTGTGGTGAGAGAGGGGAAAAAAAAGAGGATGTATGGCGACACATACCAAATTTGACAGTGCTTATGTAAAATGAACCAACCTACAACAAATTCTGTACTCCAATAATCGAAAACAAATTCATGCTGTTTTACCGTGACCACTTTATATGGAAATTTAGGGATATAATTCAGAACAGAATAGCAGTAATTATCATACTCTTTGCATTAAATTAAAACCAGAAATGTTGATCTGTCTAATTGTAGGCATTAAAAAATAACTAGTTTCAAAAAAGAGAGATGGAAATGGAAAGATGCCCTGATGACATTACTCTGTCTTACAAACAATTCTGCCTTTCTCCTTTGGCTCTCACTAGTGAACTGCTGTCTTTTAAAGCAGAACTTGCTTTTTCTGGTTGCAAGGGGAATGTTAACATTCACATGAACTATGTACTTAAATACTATAGGGTGGGGGGAGAAAGCAGCAAACCTTAACCAGCTTGAAGGAAAAAAGCTACAGATTTCCTCTTAGATTGATCCCCATGTCTTTACTGTTGTTTGTGTGCTAATGGATAATCAGTCATATTTGCAGCATAACCTACATTAAACTGCGGGCTTTATGCACCTGCCTCTGTCACTGTTTTAAGAGTGAGTTCAGTGGCTTATCAAAATGATGCTAATCTTCATTGTAAAATATAAAAGCACTCCACCAAAGGTTACTTTTTTAGCAGATTCCTAGCTTTAGTCATTAAAAAGTACTCTGAAAGCGCTGAAAGTACTTAGCAAAGGTTCTAAAGTTTTTTCTGCAAGATATTTCAAATTGTCTTTTCTTCTTACTTTAAAAAACAGGAAAATCATATTATATGGATAGTTTTCGTTGAGGGAGTAGGAGACAATCTGAAGGATAGAAGTTCATGTGACACAAAAACACAAGACAGAGACAGGAAGTGTATGAAAGGTTAACTGTAATTGATGCTTATGTTCCACCTATCATCTTGTCTGGGATTCTCTCCTGAAGGCAAAGCCACAATGTAGAGTGTGAGGCTTGCTGGCAGGCACAGAAAGATGGGACCACGTCACTGTTTTTCAGTTGCCGAAGAATGTGTGTGCAAATTCTAAAGATGAAGCAAATGCTATTCTGTTCCCTAATATCTGAAGAACTTTCGGACTCTAAAATCTGGAAGCATGGAGAAGCATATTTCATTCTATATTTAGCATAAGCATTCGGCATAGTTTTGATAATGATGTGTCATATCTTTAAAGCAAATGCTGGTTGCATATGGGGCTGGATTTTTCAGTAGATGATTATGTTAAATGTAATAATAGGCAAAGTCAGAATTTGTAGTCTTAGAAGCTCTGTAAGTATTCTGCAACATTTTACCAGTAGACATACAACTGATCTAGTCGATGAAGGCTAGACAACTATGTCATGTCAATTTACTCCAATATTAACATTGTTTCTATCTATGTTCTTTGTCTGTTCAGTTGTTCCAAAAAGTAGAGTCTTGTCTAACTGACACAAATGCAAACAAAAAATCTATTTAGAGGTCTAACTACTGAGTTTTAAGCTTCCACATGTCAACATTAGCATTGGAAGCATATTTGTTATCCAAAATCAAACTGTTTGAAATATAAAGATTGTACTTGTTGGAGCCCTGATACAAAGTTAGCGAGAAAAAACAACAGAAAATGCTATACTGGCATTTTTTCTCAACAAAATCTGTGCATGTCCATCATGTTTATATCTGGGTCAGAAATATATTTAAGCACTGCACCCTCACATTTCTGAAAAAGCACTAAATGGGAGCTGGGAAAAGTGTTTGAATTCTCTGATACTGCCCAAGGTTTTTTCTCACTGATACTTTACCAGTTCCATCAACCTCGAGCTGTGTAGCCTGAGGGCAGAAAGGCTGGTGTGCAATTTACCTGCACTGCAGCAGGTAAGCAACAGCTTTGATTTCAAGTATGGACTCAAGTAATCAAATAATTTGAGTTCTTTCAGTAAGTCTTTGAAAATATACGTAACTTGCCAGCTACCTGAAAACAAGGGGTAAATAAATCCAGAGGAATACATTCTTTTTCCACAAGACACTTTGCAAACACCAGAGGAAGCTAAAATAACCAAGCATTTTTGTGGATCACTCATATAGATCTCATTTTTACCTCCCAACTGAAATAGTGAAAAAATATTAATAATTTGAAGAGAGACATGAATATTTTTATGAAATCTGCCAAGTGGAAAAACCAGGGTGGTGGAGGATATATGGTTTGCTCTTCATGACTAGAATCTGTATATAAGAGGAGAATGATGGCAATCCACAGCCGTGTTGACAATTCAGACATACAGGAAATACCCTTGTAGGAAACTAATACCATCTGGGTTTGGCCCAAGATGTGTGAATGAGAAATATGTTTCTTGTTGAGAATGCAAAGATAGTTTTGGACATTGCAAAGAAGGAATGTGTTAAGCATGCACAGTTATAAAAATGAAATAGGGTGAGGCATTGCATGCATATGGAATAATTAGAGGAATATGTTTGTGTGCGTCAATAGCTGATGCAGACTTAGAACTCCAGAATTCATTTGTCCTAAGACAACCAGTAAATCATTATGAAAAATTTCTTCAGTATAAATAGCCAGGAGCTTTCTGAATAAAGACAGTACTTGAAAATGATGATTTGTCTAAGCCACTGCTTTCTCTGGGAGGTTTGCTTGGGACCCATGTTGTATTTTTGGGAAAAAGTAAAATAGTTTTGAAATTGTTGAAACATCCATTTCCAATATTTGTAAAACTTGGAATTTTGATTATTTCACTGAGTTGTTTTCAGTTTAGAAATTAGTTTTAGTTAAAAGAATGTCAACACTGAAATGGAATATTTCATTTGGCTCTTCCTGAGAACCTCTCAGTCCACACTTGGTGAGAGTATGTTTTCAAAATCTCAGAATATTCTCACTCCTCTCTATCCTGTTCTTGCATTAACTGTCTGAGATTTTAGTGTCTGTTCTTGGCATAGGAAGGCTCTCTGGTTTCTAATGAAGCCATTGCCAGCATTCTGAGGTTCCTGAGACTCGCTCCCTGCGGGATGGATTTTTGCCTCTCCCTTGACACCCTCATCTACTTGTGAAAGCCCCAGCAGTACTGATTTTCCTGTTATTTGTGAGGCTAATGAATGCCTTGCATGGACAGGAAAAAGCTCAAGGTTCTCTTTTGGTGCACATTGGACTTCTCAAGATGAGCTTTTAGTACTATCATCCCTTCTGTAAGTTCAGGCTCTAAATGCTCTTTTTGAAGAAAATTACTGAGAAGATAAAAGGTTTGCTGGTCTTTCATGTCTGTCAAGATTCTGGATTAACCCTGTTCCGTGTTCAAAGACACTCATTATACAAATTACCTGTTCCTTAACTGAGCCATGCTCATACAATGACAATAAACTATCTGTTATTATATCTTGGTTTTCATTTGTTTTTCACCAGATTTTTGACATACCTGAACAGGATTATTTTTATCACTGCTAAACACTGCTGGAGACATTTAGTTAACATGTATTAATTGTTTTAGCAGTTACTTGGAAGGCACAATGCAAAAAAAAGATGGAAAATGAAAGTGGCCAGTTTGATTCTTTTATTTTCCACTCTTTTTTAGTATGCATTGAATCTGCATAGCACCTGAGATTTTTTGATCTATTGAATCAAATATTATTAATGCAGTGATGGCACACCACTGCATATCTTTGATTGATGGATTACATTCAGGTTGACATGGGCTATCTGAAGAAGTAGACAGGCTAGAGGTATGAACAGCAGCCCATTACAGAGCCCATTGCAACTGCAAGTTTGAGCAGATAGTCAACGTTGAGTTCTGTGCTTGATCGCTAATAGACCATGAATATATGATTTGATGGTAAATCCATTCCTTGCTCTTTGAAAATCAATTATTAGTATCTTTTTCAGCTTCATTATGGAATTGTGTTATATTAGTTAACCCTTTGCTAGGCTGTACACAAAAAGCACTGCTTTCATTTGCATCTACTGTGGGACATGCATATCTGCCTTTCAGGTGAGAATTTACGACTGTGAAAGGCTAAAATGTTCCAAGCTGTTTATACACTTACGTGTTATGCATGTACTCACTACACAGACATATAAACATGCACATGCACCCGGCATTTATGTGAACACAGATTTCCTTGTCCTTGGACTTTAAATTCTCATCAAATTTAATACTTTTTGTAGTCCCAAAAGTGGAGCATGAGAAGATATAAACAATATACACACGCTTGATTTACATATCTAAAGATTTAAATAAATGGTGTTTGAACTACCTAGATTAATTTATTTTATAGTATAAAGTAAGTTAATATTGTTATCCCTGCAATGTTCAATCTTAATGTTGGGGAAAAAGGGGGTTCAAAAATGTGCATTTCATGTATGTGCCGGTGTTTTTTAAAGAACTCATTAAATTATGGTTGTACTACGTATTTTAAATATTGACATTTCTGAGTGGGGTTTAATTTTTATTCTGCCAAGTGTTGTAAATTCCTGTTTTGATCCTGAGGATTTCGGTGGAGGTGGAAAACCACTAATAATTTCTTCTTGTTCACGCAACTTATATTCACTTGCATGTTTTAACTTGAAACAGACTTTTTCTGTTGATGCTGATAACACTGTTCTGAGTATAAACCAAACTCCTTTGGAGTAGAAAAGAGTAAAATTTCCTCTAAGAAATGGCAATGATAATTACTTTATTCTAAAATTTTGTTTCATAAGGCCCTAATTCAGCAAGTATTTAGGCATCTGCCCAAAATCCACTGTTTTTTTTTTTTTTTTTTCTAGTGCAGAACAGGATTCCATGAAGCAGCCGGTTCTCTCCACTTCAGAGTTTACACGACTGTTGGAGTCAGTAAATGAGATCTAACACAATGGTGATGAGGGAATTTATCAATCAAAAATGCTTCTGATGAGGGGGGGAGGGGACATTACTGGAAAGAATGGAGACTTCTCTCTTAATGAATATGATCCTGAGATTTTTTTACGGTCTGTAGCTAATGTGGTGGTTATGCAGCTAAAGGCATTATCTTCACATCATTATAATGAAACATAACACTAGTATCCTTGACTTTATTAGGCAGGCTTCATTGGTATCTGACATTATATATTTCCTATTATAAATCTAAATAAGAACTTACATTGACCTGCATTAGACCAAACATTAAACAATTTACTAAGATTACGACTTTGAAAGGGAATTTTTTTAAAAAAAGCAAGTCTTATAGACCACCAAGAAACAACCATAAATTTAAGGAAATATGAGGTTTCCACCATGTGACTTCCCCTGCAGAGTTATGCAATAGACTGCTGTTACTTAAAGGTCATACATAAAAAATTTATGGTACATTTTTCAAGAGATTTATAATGTTTCTATTTATATAACTTGTATGTCAACTATTTAAAGGTATAGTATACTAAAATAACAAATTAAAGTCTAATCCCTTTGAATTCTTGATAAAATAGAATGCTCTAATATAAGTAATATATAAAAGAGGTTTAATAAATCTATTAATTGATGTGGTATGTGTGATGTAATGACTAGCTGTTCATTATCTACTACAGATCATTTGTTCATTTTTATCTTGAAAATCATTTGCAAATGGAGTTGATTAGGGGAGAGCATTCTTTGTCGCATAGGCCCATTACATGGTGGTGTAACTCTCTTCAGAGGAGCTCTGCAAATCCGTCTCAGAACTAACTTTCTTTCAGAGTTGAGATGGATGATGCCATTGATACTAGCTAGACCTCTTGTTTCCGGATATCTCTGAACTCAAATATATGTCATTTACCCAAGATCTTGTTGGATTCTCTGAAAGTAAAACTTTGTAGCATTATATGAAGATACCAACTCTTAATTTTATGCTGAACTTCATTTGCTTTGCCCTGAAATGAAGATCAGTGGTTACACAGTTACTCAGCCTTAGCTGAGGCAAGAGGATGACAAAAGAAGGCAGAGAGGAGGTAATTTCTCAGATCACTAAAGCTGCTTTACCAGTAGGGTTTGAACTCGGCCATAGGAGTTACAACCTTGCCGTTGCTCCCTTAATCCATATACTTATGTATATTTACATGGGAGTTGAGATTGCAAATGCATCATTTTATGCCAGGAGTCAGGCTGTATACACTGTCTGGCAGTAATTATTGATACTAAAATTGATCCCTGAACTTTTCATATTAAAATAATGAATGAATACCAAGGCTCCATTAATGTACAATATTTGAGTACCCTAATGAATGTAAGCACTTTGACACCATAAATACTAATTTCTTATGAAAACAGGTCTTCATAGATAAACAAAGATCCTAGTACGAGAAACACCTATGAACATGCTCAACCATAAACACTTTGATAATTATATTGCTTTTGAGCACACTTTATGACAATTTAAAGATGTTTCAGAATAGGCATAGACTCATTTTTTGTTGCTTCTGCTTTGATATGTTAAGCATTAAAGAACATTTCTAAAAGTTACTCCTTGTTTTTAAGGTTTAACTTAGAACAGCTAAAAAGCATGTAGGAATCACAGAAAGAGCAATCAGTATTCCCTCAAAACACAGTGCTGAATGGAACAATGGGACAACAGAATTTGGAGAAAGATACTAACATTGTTATGGAAATTTGTCTCTACCTGGTATTGTGGCCTAATCTTGTCCTCAGTAAAGAACCCAAGAATGCGATCTGGTGGTGGTAAATTCCTAAAAATAGGGAGGGAAATTCTCAACAAGAATTTCACCTTTGGATTGCTGCGTCACCCACCAGGTTTTGGTTATAGAGTCTCTACTGACTTGAATGATTGTATCCAGACCCTTGATGACTCTCACAGTATTCCTGTATGGATCTCCTTCGTCTGGGCTTGAAAAATGTTTCTTGCCTTGCTGTGGGAAATGCTGTTGGTTTTCTTGGCTACTGCTATCGCCAGCTCTGAAGACAACACAGAATGCCTGAGCGGCCCTTCAGAGCAGGAGCTGATGCAGTACTTCTCAGTAAGAGGTCTTCAGCAAAATTACCCAACAGACCCTTGCAAAAAGTACTTGTGCTTGCCTGAATTACGGCAGGGTTTTTTGCTGTAAAATAGAGTTATACTGGTTCTGTGGATTTTAGATGTTTCTAAAGTTGTGGTACCCTGTGATTTGCTTTTGCTGACTGAAGAAATGTATCACTGTTCCTAGGCTGGTCATCACCCCTTCATCAGCATAATTCATTTCCATAGTACGAAACTGCTGTAAAGAAATTTGGCTACAACTATTCCAGCAGAGTTTATAGGTTCATAGGCCAACCCAAGCAGCAATTAATTTAAAAGAAGATGTGATCATTTCCTATCTTTTATGAGCATTAAATAACACTTTTTTTTTCTTTCTTTTCTTTTGGACAAAAATTAATAGATATGTGAAATCACTCGAAGAGCTGATAGCACCTATGGTATTTTTAAATATTAATATCTTTTACAAATAGGAAAATCACAAAGTGTTAGAAAAGAATAAAGGGTACAGCATTTATAAGCTGTTTTTCTTTGTAATTCTGAGTCTAGAGTTTCAGAGAGAAAACACTAATAAAAATTAGTCAGTCATCATTATGATGTCATTCTCATAATTTCCCTTGAAGTAAACTAGCAAGTACAAATAATATTTGTAATGTGTGACATCATCTATGTAGCTTTCCATTGCTCAGACTTTGGGTTAAATTTACTGATGTTTCCCATTTGTTAGAGAGAACACCTTCTGGGTGGAATGGATTCCATTAAGAAAATCTCTCTGAAGTTAAGCCACCTTTGTAACTTGTTTGAAACAAAACAAAACAGAATAGAACAAAACCACCCCAAACAGGTGAGGAGTAATAGTACAGCAGTAGCAGTTGGACAAAACGTGATCATCTGTAAGAACCAAAGCTTCAGTCCTGAGTTGGAATGCACACATGAAAAAAAAGGAAGCATGAATTTCAGTAATGCTCTAAAAAGAAATAAGTATCATAATAAATGTTTTACTCAGGAAACACTACTTCCTTCCATGTCGCATATGCCCATTTATCATAGTTTGACCTGCAAAGGCTTCTTAGAATCACTTAAACTGTAAAAAATGTTTCAGAATAGCCATGGACTCAGTTTTTGTTGCTTCCGCTTTGAGATGTTAAGCATTAAAGGACAATTCTAAAAATTATTCCTTGTTTTTAAGGTTTAACTTAGAACAGCTAAAAAGTGCATAGGAATCACAGAAAGAGCAATCAGTATTTCCTCAAAGCTAGTCTCAAACTGACCACAAGCACCAACTCACATTTGAAAATCTTAGTCTCATTTTTGCATTAATTAGATTATTGTCTATTAGGTAATAATTTGTGCATATAGAATGGCCAGCCACTGCCTGTCATCTTCCTTATTTTCATTCTGAAGTTTTCTACAATTTTAAAATGGTAATTTAATTTCATTATTGCTGTCTCTTAGTGACAGGAGATAAGTCAGTACCACAATGTTATCACAATGTTATGCAATAGCATATGCTAGTAACATAGGTAGAAGATGAGAAAGTTGTATTTAACATGAAACAAGTCTTGTGGAATACACAGTCTTGTTTTTTCTGTCTCTTGCCCACTTTGTCCTTTCCCAGATGTAGGCCAATGATGTCTGAACCATCTCTCCACTCTCAGAAAAGAGTAAAGGGGCAGGAGAGAAGGTGGGGAGACATGATCACCATTGCCTTCTCCAAACCATCTGTGCTGTTCTGCTCCACAGCATGGCTGGCATTCTTAACATACTTTTGATCTAAGCAAATACATACTGATTGAGTTAATTTTTAATTAAATTATCAACTGGAATTATATTTTTAATTTCTAGTAATATTTCAAGGATACGCAGTACACAGGTGATTTGGACTAATTTAATCCTAAGACCCCTGCTAACTTTTTTGATAATACATTGTATTACTTAATATAAACTTGAAATTTAAGTAATTATTATTCATTATTTCTGATTTTGTTGTTGTTAGGCTTAGGCATCTGTTTTAAATGATGTTTTTATTTACATATGGTAACTTCTGAATTTGATTGGACATAGCTAGATGTGACAGTTACTCAAATTCAGAGTAGAAAAAATTACTTAGACTTGTCAGAACCTTATGATACGGTGATTCATTATTCCCTGATAAATGCCAACATTTTCTATTACCTTCCCTCCCCTAAAAAAATGGAATAAGGAATTCACCCATTTACAATCTATACATAAGTACTGAATTGAATGTTTCCTAAAAGAAAAATGGCTAACATAAACATAATTTCTTTAGAAATATGAGGTATGTAATAATTAGCAGAGCCTCGCTGAGCCACGCAAACCATATCCCCTTAGGAGAAAAAGAACAATAACTACTTAAAAAAGTGACAGGCTATACACAATTTGTTAGATCTGAAGAATACAAGTATAACTGCTTAGACATATTTAAAAAGTGGTAAATTCACTTCCTCTACAAATTCATAAACTCACAAATGTTTCCCTGCAATTCTTCTTGGAACTGATAGAGGAAAATCTCCCAGGGACACATGAAATGAACTAAGTGTAATACAAAGATTGCCCTTTCTCATACGAATATTAAAATAAAGCAGATACTCTCCAGAAAACCAGCAGGTTCCCCTATTCTCTGCTCATATGGGCTCTTTCCACAGTCTCACTGCATGAAGGACTCACAAACTTCGTCAGAGCTGACTGTATGGAAGGAATGTGGATTCAGACATTTGAAGACATGCCACAGAACCTCAGCAATCCAGTCTCTTGTTAATTACAACTAATATTTCATTATGTTGTGGAATTTTCAGCTGCATGGCTGTGCGTACACATCTTAGTATGTTGCGTAGCCAATGTTTGCAATTATATTATAAGCCTTGCAAAGTAGAAGAGGCGTACTGAAAGCTGAAATTAGTAGAATAAAACATTGCAGTAGGTTTTCAGCTTTTTTAATTTGAAATTTTTAGACTTCATGATTGCAGGAAGAAGTCTGAGGACATAAATCAAGGTAAAAAGTAAGGAGGCAGTGAATTTCCAGTCCCGTTTCCAAATGTCTTTTTTAAGCACATGGCTTTTAAGCCAATTTCACAATTTTGGAGTCTGCCTTATAAGTGTCTGAAAGGACAGGATTGAAGGTGCTTTATATGGCTTACTTAAAAATAACATCCTCACCCAAGCTATATATCACAATAAGTACTTAATGCCTTATGTATATAATAAATATTCAAGTCTAAGTATCTGATTACAGCCATAATTAAGAGTTCTGTAAATGAACCCCTTAAAAGATGCTCTTCAGTGGAAATGCTGTTAGTAGTGAGGCATCCTTCACACCCTTCTATGCACTTGGGTAGTTCACTGCCACAAATTCAAGAGTGACAGCATCTGTTATTTCTGAGGTGCTGTGCAGGTCTGTACACCAGCAAATCTCATCTGAATATTGTTTTTTGAGAAATTTTAAAAATGCTTATGAGAGAGAGGAGCCAGCCTCGTATGAAGCTCTGTACCGTACAGTGATTAAAGCAACTGGATGGGTTTTATGGTGTGAAGAGGGACAGAAGGGTAAGAAAGCTATCTCAGGGAAGGTGGCCTCTAGATTAAGGTTTTAATGAGAAAACTTGATCTTCATTGAGTTGGAGAACTTCCTCTGGCTGGATAGCTACAGTTGGAAGGAATGAATCAGAACTACAGACATAGATTACTGCAGACTTTTTCAAATCTTACTACATTTACAATAATACAGGCAGGGGATTGACTGGCTGGGGACAGCTCTGCTGAAAGAGACTTTGGTAGACAGCAATCTGAACATGAGCCAACAGCGTGCTCTGGCAGCAGAGAAGACCAACACCATACTGGGCTGTATGAACAACAGCACAGGCAGTGAAGCAACTCTGCACTCACAAGGCTACATCTAGAATACTGCATCTGGTTTTACAGGCCCATCAGTCCCAGAATGATAGTGATACACTAGAGTGAGTTCAGTGAGGGGTGGTTGGGGGCTGAAGCATTTGCCCTGGGTGGAAAGCCCAAGAGAGTAGGGCTTGCTCAGCCAGAAGAAAAAGCTTTGGGAGCTTGTTCAACAAGTGGCATCACAACAAATTGAGAATTGCATCAGTAATGCAAGCCTAAGATTTTTGCAAAACATTTCTGTGGCAGTTATTGTTAAAAAATATTGATCAGTAAAAAATCAGTTCACACATCCCGTGTAAAGGTCTAACCTGTCAAGCTATTTGTTCTGTTGTTGTGGACTTTCTCTCATTTTCTTTTTCTTTCCTTTTTTTTTTACTAGAATTTCTAGTCTTGGCCTGAGAAGGTTTCCAAATATCAGTTTCCTTAAAATCAGAAGGGGAATTCTGCACTTGATTCATGGCATGGACTGCAATCTCTAACTTTCATTCCCTGAATAACTTGCCTAATCATTTATATAGAGCAATGAGTCTCTTTTACCAAACAATATTTAATTACAGTAACACAACAGGCCTGTTTATGAGCGGGCATCACTGACTTTATATGTGCCTTTGGAACTGCTTCTTTGATTTTCATCTCTCTTATTGTATATTCCATCCAATATTTTGCAGTTTTATAACTGCCTCCAGAAGTATATCTTGACAACCCTTAGTCACTGTTGGAAATGCTTACTCTAGCGTCCATGCCCTGATATAAAGAAGACTTTACATGTGAGTCTGACAGCCTAATAAGTTCCAAGTCACCTAGCTCTGCAGCATACTCAGAGTTTCAGATAAAATACGATTTTGAAATCTCTCGTTCTGCATCACACAGAAAATAAAGAAACAAACATTAACATTAGGATATTTCTGGACAAGAAATCAGAAGGAAAGATTAAAGGCACTAGCTGTACAGACTACACCACCAGCAGAGCTAGGACCTGCCTGCACCCACTTTTATTGACTTATGATCCAATTCCCCATCAGGAAAGCTACATGGCTGCTGTGATTTTTGTGAACAATTGGATAATAAATTATAGTAGTAGGAATGCTACAGGCAAATCTTTCATTAACTGGTGTTGAATCAAAACTATCAAAGCAGCAGCATGTAACACACAAGTGATTATGTTGCCCAAATGTCATTCCTTTTATGCGTGACAATTCAATTTATTAAACTTTTTCTGCAAAGAAAAAAGGAGACTGAAAAGGCAATTTTGCCTTCTCTGAAATTTTGTACTTCACCTATTTCTGCTAGATCTAATTTTTTCCAAATTAAATATATTTTTAGATGCCAAGCAAAAACCCTGTTCAACACTATTTAACCTAATTGTGCCTGGCTGACCTGCTGAGGATGCTGCTGGGTTATATAGTGAGAGTGTTTGTTCTCCAAAGTACTTCAAACCCTCTTTTGGATACTGCCTAATACCTGCTTTTTTATAGTCGAATAGCTACTCTGAGTTGTCACTGATGCTTCTTAAGTATTTTTCAGGACAGAATAGAGTAAGGTGAGAGCTCTTTGTGTGTTTAAAGATTCTTCCTGGGTTATGTTATCTGGAATTTAGTGTGCCATGTCATTGCCTAGATTTAGAAAATCTCTCTAAACTTCTTACCAATATACTCTACTTTGTATTGCCAGCAAATTCTGCCAAATAGTTATCACGAACTCTTCAAAGTAACAGCTGATTTTCTGGAAGCAATATTAGATTACAGATTTTAAAATTATTTTCAAGATACTAGTTATTTATTTCATCTGTTACAATTTTACCTCCTCATGTAGCAGTGTACCAGAGTCACTGGTATACAGCTATTTTTTCTCCATTATCCTACTAATTCTTTGACAGAATTCTCTTTGTGGCAGCAAATTAACACTTACACAAGATGTTTTTTTGACCTAATTTTACAATTCTTTATTTTTCTCACCTAGGATTTTTCTAAGTGGTCTGTGATTTGCAAGATGAGCTTCAGAGCCCTTTCATAGGCAGGCTCACAGATAATAGTTAAAATTTGTAAAAATAAATAGTACAACTCATTTTCTCAGTTATTCCAATTTTCAATTCTTTTAGAGCACATATTTTTTGGGCAGTTTATGCTGGTGCTTTCCATCATTTGTCTCCTTCCTCTTTTTCTCTCAGCCTACAGGTGGAGAAATGGAAGATATTAAACACCAACGACAGGGTGTGTCTTTCCCTGTCTCTCTTATGCAAAGAAATCAAGCTGTTATCTTTTGCTTTTATACTCTACTGTTCTAGCTGACTGGCCTCTGACAAAGACCATCACCTAGCTTGAGGAAGCACATCTTTTATCACAATAAATTAAAATTTTCTTTGTATTTTTCCCTATTTGTCCTTTAAATTTCCTCTCAAACCTCAGAATGTTGTTCTACCATAAATGTTTATGGGAAACTCCTACTTACTTTGCCTGTGAAACAATGGCAGGATATAACCATTACTCTGCTGTTCTGAATTTATATTCTGCTCTATTAGTGTTACTTGAGTTGGATTTCCATTTTATTATAGGATTATTAATTTTGGGGGCCTGAACATTCCCTCGTACCTTGCTATATTTCTCACCTTCTTGATTCCTAATTGTTCCAGTTTATATATACTTTCTCTGAGTCTAATGAGGTACTTTTAAAGAACCTCCATGCTGCTTCCACGGATTTTAATTTCCTAACTTTCCCCTTCAGGCTATTTCTAACTTCCTCAATATAAAAATCTTCCTTTTTTGAAAAGTACTGTAATATTATTACCTCATGGTAGGATCCCATGGGAGGATGTTGAACTTCATTATATTATGGTCACTTTTATTTAGTGGCTCAACCACGATAACTTCCTGAATCAACTCATAAATTTCACTCAAGACCTGTATCAAGACTAGATTCTCCCTTTCAGTAGTCCAGAAGCCTTGAAACAAATTATTGTCTCTGGTGACTACACACTATTCCAGTGTTGTACTGAGAGGGCTTAAAAATATGTGCCTGTGACATACATGAAAAAGTTACCAGGAAATACCTGTTTGTTCAATGCACTTTTAAGAGTGCCTAAAGTCTAAAGGGCTTAATTGTCAGTGAAACCACATGGAGCTTTCTAAATTCAAACATTCCTTCTATGTGCATGAATCAGACTGTATGATTGGGAAGTCAGTTACACATCTACTCTTGAGTGTGTTGAAATTCATGTTTGTGCACCATGAACTCTTGCAGGTTAAATATCCTACAGTTATTCAAAATCAGCAAATGCAAATTACTGCCTCTCCCATGGCTTGAGCGCCTAAGCCCAGGGACACAGCAATTGGTTCCTTGTGTTATAAAAAAACCCCAAACTGAAAATAAAATGTTAATTAATGATTTTGTGACCTGTAGTAAATAGAAACAGTGACATCTTACAAATGAAAGCAACTTATAATGTACAGTCATGTATCTCAAATAAGCAGGTGGTAGGCTAAGATTCAACTGAAAACAAACTGTAGTAAAGAACTATATACTAGTTTTGAAAAGCAGGTTAAAATATGGTTTGTCTTTGAACTAGATCCACTGCTTCTCTGAATTTATAAACATGACTTTGAAAGAATGTACACTGTTTTCCTGATTAGAAGTCCCTTTTTTTCCCCATTACTTATTTATTTCAACCCTAATTTTAAAATCTAGCTCATTAGAAAAGCATTCTAACAATAGACACGTATCCTCGTTCAGCATAATGCAAGACAGCTATTGCTATTACGTGTTGTAAGAACACTAATATTTGTCTGTACTAGACTAAATTTCTTTATTCTTTTAAATCCCAAAGTGACTACTCTTAAGTCTAAATTTGTCAAATGGGAAATGTTTGCTTCAGTAATATTACAATTTGTGGTTCACATTTTGAAAGAATACTAGAAACAATTTCTGAAATAGTTCTTGCTGACATAAACACAGTTAACTTATATTTTTGCAGTTTCCAGGATTTTTTCACTCGTATAAAGCAGAAGTATTCTGCTCTTTCCATTTTTCTCATACTATAAGAACCAAGAAAGCAGGAATTTGTTTAGCTCATTGGCTCCATATATCCTGAGCCAAGACCATGATCTTGGAAACCCTGTAACTTGGCTGAATTGAGTACAAAGTTCTTTGCAAAAAGCCCATGCAATCAGAACAACACAGTGTATGTTCAGTCTCAAACTTAAGACGATAAAGTTTCAAACTGCTAAAACTGAAACACAGAGTAGCATGGACTAAGACCTTTCATCAGTTAAACACTCCTAATTCCACTAGGTTTTGGTCAAATGAAGAATTGTGTGGTTGAGGACAGCATTAAGAAAAGACTATTCTATCTTTTTGCAAATGGGCAGAATTAAAACAGAAAATAAGGAAACATAATGGAAGTAGTGTAAGTTTTAGGCTGTTCAGCCTCAGGAGCTTCTCTACGGACTGCAGACAGAGTGATCCTGTAGTATAAGCAGCACCCTTTGCACTTTGTATTTTATCACAGGTTACTGCTAAGTGATAATACACATTTCTAACCAAACTGGCACACTGCAGAGTCTCTTCTGAAATCCAGTGCTTCATTTTTGAAGCTGTTCTTTTTCAAAATGCTCTCCTTCACTGCATATCTAGTACATCAAACACGAGTAAGATATTCTGTTCATTTTCTATGAAAACATCTGTAATTGGTGTTTTGATGAATTACAACACTTAAGAAAAGCGAAGAAATCAAAGTCAGTATGAAGGATTCTAGTTCATTATATTTCATTTCACCTTCTAAATTGCTCACTGTTTCTGGAAGGTACATTTTTCTTTTATTGAACAAAGGTAGGAATTCTCAGACCTTATTAAAAGCTAGTTTTACCAGTGCTCAGATTGAGAGTAGAGTACTAGTTTCTTTCATGCATTTTGTTTTGGGGATTTTTTTTTTTGACCATTCACATAAAGTTATTTCAGAAGTTACTACTTAGTAAGTAGCTAATTAATTTCACTTCCCTTAGTCAGTTGCCATTATTTTTTCCTTAGAATATGTACTCCTGGAAGCTGAAATATATATGCTGATAGTCAAATATTATAACATTTATACACACTTGATAAAATGTATATAAATTATACACAAAATAAAGGATTGTATGAAGTGTATTAAACTATGTTCCTTTTGATCTTTTCTTTTTTGCCACATACATATTTAACATACTGTTTCAAAAGTGAAATTATTAAAAGGTTTATATAATTTGTAAGGAGAATGTACCTACAAGAAGGGAAAAATGTTGCAAGTGGCAAAATTAAACTACAGCAAAAACATAGCTTTGAATGCTTCTGCTTCAAGAACTGAAATTACTTTTAAATTAAGTAAATAATTGCACATTTTTTTACCAAGCATTTGTAAACACAGAGTTTGATCGAATTTATCTGTGGCCTTCCCAGCCCCACAGGCCTTTGGAGAAGCACAGATACTCTCTGTGGAATAGTTTTGATATGTTTCAAGAGGGTCAACCTAGCAGAGGGGGTAAAACCTCACAGCAGTTAGTTTCTGCTATGCAGTTCCCTAATATTCTCTGCTTCTGGATTTATCTGTTGCTTCAGACTTTTGACACGATATCTGGAACTCCACTGTATTTGTCAGGGCTATGATCTGTAAGTAACTGTAGGGGTAAATTTGAGTAATGTCATAGGTGGCTTGTTAAATTTTATTCGATCTTACTGACCTATTTGCACATGCACACACATGCTTGTTAGATGGGACCACTGACTTCTTGCTTTTTCCCCTCAAAAAGTCACTGTAGCAATAGTGTCCTATCATACCCTGGAAGTGGAAAATAGCAGTAATGGAAGCTGCCAATGTCTTGCATTGCCTTTCTTCTAATTCGAAATTCTATTTGCCTAGATGTTTAAAGTGTTCAACGTTTAGTGCACACATTAACATACCTAAACATTGTCTGATACTTGATAACAAGAGTCACAAGCAAGTGCATAGTCACATCTCCAACTAAGCTCCTATGAGGTACAATATTATTTTGTGCTCATTTGTCACAATCAAGCATTCAATTTGTAATGGAAAGGCATGTGTTTTCTTTAAGAAGGAGCTTGAAGTTATGTCCTGAGAGGAACTAATTTCTTTCTAATGTGGTTCCTCATGAAAACTGATCAGGCTTCCAAAAAATGATAGAGATACTTCAAGTTTAAGTAAGCGTTTTTCTTATGTAGCTTGATATATAAAAATCTCTTCTCCACACTACAGTGTCACTCAGATCCAGTCATCTACTAGCACTTCTGGTACATTGGTCTCTAGGCTGTTACAGTGATTGAGAATCTAGCTGATAGAAATTCACAGGATTTTTAGGGATGTCCGAAATAGAAAAGTTTTTGGTGATTTACTCCCTCTTTTATTTCTTTGCAAGGCATTCAGTTAGCATAAAAATAATGATCATTACATAAATTAAAGTTGTTGCAATTCAGCTGTAGGGATTGCAATTCAATGCCAGTGAAGATAGATCAAGGTTTTAAAAAGTATCTGCTGTAAATTAAAAACAAATGGTTGAAAGTATTTTGCAGACCTCTCTCCCACAGATTGTATATTCAATTTTCCAAATTAAATCTAAGAGAGAATATTACTTTATTGAGATTTATGGAATAATTTCTTTAAAAATTCCAGCAATATGAGAATGCAGGCAGACACTGACAGTGAACAAAAGTAAGTGTCAGCTACTAAGTGGTTTCATCTTTTTGGAGTTTGGGGTTTTTTTGGTAATGGGAAAAATTAGTTCTGACTGTTTTTTAAAGCTAGAATTATATATAAACCATTAAATTAGGGACAGATCATTTGTTCAATTTTAACTGCAAAGGGAATAAAATGGGTGGAAAACATGATAGTATAGCTGTACTCCATTGGAGGAAGTGTTCCTCCCTCAATCCAACTTGCTGATCCCGTCTAAGGAATAGGACTTAAGAGCCTGTGCAAAAATGTGTGTAAGAGGATATAGGGGAAAATTGTTCTGTGGTATCTGGGGGAAGTATATATAGGAATAGCAGTTGGGCTGTATTAACTATGAAAGTATGTATATTATTAAATTTTTCATCTCTTTCAAGACAAAGACATGACCTATTTTCTGTATGGCATAGTACAAGGGATATAACACCAAAGGAAATCGTAGAGCTGTGATGAACAGGAAAGTACATAGAAGAAGTGTCAAGGACATGGTACTGTTTCTGAGAGCTCCAGTACTTCATGGCTTCCCTGAAGTATTCTAGGACCTCATTACAGATGTTGGGGTGTTCAAAAGCTTAAAGGGCTGATGAATCCTGGGAGCCTTAGTGGACTGTTGAATCTCCTCCCATTAAAGAAAAACATGTGGTTGAAACTGTATTGGCAAAAAACCATGGAATTTTCTGCGTAACTTTATTCCTTCTTTGCCATTTTGTGTTGGATATTATGATCTGCCTGTTATATTTCAGCAAACGCAATAATTTCCTTTAATTAGATAATTACTATGTTATTCATTGGTTTTGATCACTTCTAAATTCAGCTTTTGGTTTTAACAAATGCAGTTTCAGAAGATGATGAATTTTTACATTTTTTAAACCGCTAAATGTCCAGAAAGGATTTGTACACATAACAAAATTAAAGTAGGGATTATCTAGCACTGTGTGTGGGATACAGCTATAATCTATACAGTGCATGGAAAAGAAACTGGCATTTTCAACTGCACTGCACACATCTCAGTAATAACAGGGTATGAGGCATACAATTTCATGGAACACCCACAACGAAAATTATTCTTTCCAAACAGAGAATTGTTTTGGAATAAGTTAGGTTAATTGGCACCATGGGATTCTTCTCAAGGAAGCACAGAACATTAAAATCTACACATGTGCATGTAAAATGATAAAGTTATTATCTTCTTTCCCCTCTCAGCTCCTCAAATCTAAGACACGCTACCCAAAATCAACAGAAACGATTATGTTTCGTTGATTTAAATTTCCTTAGAATAAACTGGCAATTCTTCATCTGGTCAGCTTACAACCTGAGAGTCACTGCGCTGTTCCACAACTGCTAGCTGGGATATGGTTATCTAGTACAGTCTCTCACACAGAAAAAGAGGTCTCTAGAGCTTTTGGCACATGCTTTTCAGAACTGTAAGAATCTTTATTTTTCTGTGCAAGAAACAGAGCTATATGGCAGTAAGGTGAAGTCAAAGGACTGCTGTGCCCCTATTAGGATTAGAATCAAAATCTGCAAATGGTTAATGAGAAATCCAGGCACATTTCAATGTCATACAGCCCTCAGTTAAACCACTGATTTTTACAGTTTCTGAATACAGTTGATGTATTATCACTCTTTCAAAAATCATTCAGAACTTGTCAATAATAAAGAAAAAAACCCTTTCCTTTTCGCAAAGAAGACTGAATTTCTCATGCAGGCTGTTGTGCTGTCTGCATCTGATTAAATGCCGAGTCTATTTCATTAAAGTTTAAGGTCACTACGAACAAGGACATTCTACTTGGTTTATCTTTCAAATACCCTGGACTTCCACATTTGGCCATTTACACACCTTAACCATTACTTCTTTTCCAGTTTTCTGCCCCAATTATGTCAAGATATTTAAAACCAATTAATAGTGATTCCTAGTAGGCAGGTCATAGGTGAGGTGTGGCCTCAGGAATGGCATCTTTTGCACTCCAAGTCTGACTGCAGCTCTTCTGGCATCTTAAATGAGTATGAAACCCCCATGTCCTGTGACCCCATGTGACTTCATATGTAAGTCCTGTGCTGAAGTACAGTCTTCATCACTTCCCTCTCTGCAGTCTGCAGTGGAAAGTTGAGGTATATAGTCATTGCCTTGTCATTTTTGCAGCAACATAGACAGCATTTCAGCTTCTCACCAAAGATATTCCTAGAGTCTCCCCTTTCATTCTCTGAAACAGGATATCCAGGACACCAAAAAATACCCCAAAACATATATCACTGTTATAGGCAAATAATTTTATTTCCCTTGCCACTCTGTCTAGGCCTATGCACATAACTTAAATGGCCTTACCATTGAATCAGTGTTAGAAGCGCAGGAGCAAGAGGGCAAACAGAATTTGCACTCAGCATCGGTGGAATTAATTGTAGAATAAAAAATGAAATCTTACAGTGTTCATAATAGAATAAATGTCATATTTATATTCTATACTATGACATTGTTATTTTAGAGGACTATCCTTATTCTTCATAGACAGATGAGAGCCTTGTCTGGTAGAAGAAAGGGGGTTTACTTTCCAGAGTTTTCATAGACAATGTTTCTGAGTAACTCTGAAGAGTTGCAGGCCCGTTGGGTTGAAAAAGGAAGAAATTTAGATCAGATCCCCCAGTTCCCTTTCAAACTTAAAGCCTGGAGAAAAGTACATCCTTCCACTGCTTCCCTGTCTCTCCATGCATCAAAATAATTCCCTTTTTGGGAGTAACTCGTCACAAATTTAGTAGCCACTAAGAATTTGGCTTTCTAGGGAGCAGAGTGGAGAAGATAACCTTTGCCAAGAGTATAAACTAGTGCTTAGCGGAGAAGAGCCCAGCTTGCTCTGTGACATCAAGGCAAAGAAGTTCAAGAAAGTTTCATCGATTTCACTCTCATCCATGTACAAATCCAGAGGAAAATAAAAAGATTGAAATTACTGGACTTGGAAGGATTAGCATGAACTGTGTGAATTGTGGGTCTTTTGTCAGTAACATAAATCCTGTTGGTATTGATGGACAGTGTATGTGTTAACTCACGTCCGTACATCAGCATGATGCAAAACCAAATGTACATATCTACTGTGAAGAGGAATATACATGAGAAGTTTTATCAGTGGTATATCTGAACATACAATTCAGCAAATAACACAATCTGATTCTATTTACACACCAAGTTTTAAATAGATTTTTCTCACTGGTTTCTTACAGTTTTCTGCAGCAGCACTCCTCACTGCAAAGACTGTCCCTTGAAACATGCTGTGCCAGTGCAGGGGGTAGTGCTATTCTTTCATTGTTTTAATTTGTATTTTATCTTCAATGATCTGAATAATATGTATCCATGTGATTAAATGTTCTGTCATGATACAAACATGAAGGCATTCACTAGCTTCACTACTAAGCCTGCAATCGTACATAAAGGTGCCTGGGATGACAAGATGCTTGTTTGACCCTGAGACACTCTGGAATAACTGCTTACGGCAGCATAGTTAACATTTTTAATACCTGACAGTCTATTTTCATAGTCTTATACTGAATATACAAATTGCTGTGTTCCACAGCACTCTTCATGGCATCACAGAAGATTCTTACCTGAATCACTGGGTCACTCATGAATAGGACTTGTGCTCTGATACAAAACCTAACCAACATGCAGTATGGAATATATCTAACTTTTAATTCTTCTTAAGACTATTACTTTGAAATTTGCTATGCATACACTTAAAATAATTGTTGTCAGATATTTCTATTTCTTTTTCATTGCAAAAAGAATTGGCTGTTCAAAATACAAGGAATTATGTAGGAATATAGCATTTTAAATCCTTTGAGAATTAAAAAACCACAGAAACTAGTCCTGATTTAGTTGCAAATAAGGTGAAATGAAAAGGTGATTATGGCTTAGGATTTAGAGGAAGTTTCTGTCAGAATTTGTTTCTGATAAGGAAAACAAGTTTTTAGAGTACAGAAGAAGGTGATGGAGGTCAAGGAATCTAACTCATATATTCTTAAGAGTGATCTCCAATATTATTTCTTTGAGACTTTCTGTCCTTTTTCCCTTCCCTTCCCTCCCTTGCCTTCCCTGCCTTTTCCTTCCTCAGAGGCTTTGCCCTTTATCACAATATTCCTATGAGATGAACTAAGAATATTTTACTAATAACTCAAAAATCTCTATTCAAGTACAACAGTAATTCCATAGCAGCAGTTTTAAGGATACTTATTTTGTAGGGGATAATACTCTAGGCACTGTGTGAGGCAAAGTGCAACAGAATGCCGCTGTTCATGCTGGCTGCACAATTTATGACCCTGTAGTCAGCAGATAGATACACACCAGAGCTACACCAGAGTTTGGCCACAATCAAAAAAAGTAGCAAGAAACTGGAAATACTCTAATGATCAGAGATGACAAGCAACAGAATATGAAGCCCAACTGCAATTCCATACCTCATGATCTAATTCAGTTTGTGGATTTATAAGTAGAAAACTACCATGTAACTACAGGGACTTGATTTTACCATTGGCAGTAGCAAGATGTAAACTTGGCTACTTTGTGCAGTTCTGAGGTCCTTCCTTTTAAAAGGATGTTGGGAAGTTGAATGATTGTAGGGAAGGACCACAAAAATGATTTAAGGACTAACAGTTGCAGCCCAAGAGCTACTTAGCTTTTCAGAAAGTATTCTCAAAGCTGATTACAGCATTTAACTCACAAGAGAAATGGTAGGCTCTTCCTTTTTTGTTGTTGCCAAGTCATACCTTGATGCCTTCCCTTCCAAGCAATATATTTTAGACTGATGTATTTTAGACCAATACCTGCTTTTTGGCTCAGGAGACAAGAGAGTGAGTGAAAACTGATGTAATAGGTTGTGCTACATTTAATGGTGGCTGCTACTAATCTGAAGTTTTCCAAATCTTAGGAAATAATACAGTTAATAAGATAAAATACAGACAGAGGAGTAAGGAAATTTGGAGAATTGCTAGGCCATTCAGCATTTTTCTGTAAGTTAGATACAATCTTGAGTATAAGGTGACTGATGTTGTAATAATAACATATTCAGCACTGCTACATCTACATGGGTACTAATATTTTCATCAAAAAAAAAGTCCTTGCTACATAACTTTGAAGGAAAAACTGTAAAATATTGCCCTGTAGCTAACAACTCTCTTCACAACAACATCATGGAGCAGTAAATCACCAGAACAGGGATGCAGACTTTTAGTTTTGGGTTTTTTTTTTTCTGGTAAATGCTTATTCTTTTCTTCTACATACATGCCACATACGCAGGGTACTTTGTAATATTAATGGCACAGGTGATGGCATCAATATTTTCTCCATACCACTGGGCTATATACTCCTAAATAGTTGAGCCCAGGTGCATGTCCTGCATTTGAGGTGCATGTCTCATGCATTCCTCATGAAACTTTTGGGCAAGACTGAGGTGCACAGCTTCCTTCTTTTCACCACATTCTTGAGGTAGGGAAGTAAAAACGAACAGTGGCAGGAGGAACTTGGCCAAGTACCCAATCCTTCCACACATACTACAATACTTATGTAGCCAGCGTGACACAAAATACATTGGAGAGTACCACAGACTCTTAACAACTTCTTGACTAAGATCTATAAACGGTTTCCAACAACCAAGTTAAAAACTAGAAGATGAGAAAAGCATTCCTGCTAACTGTGCTGTCAAAAGATAAAGCATTGGGAAATGTGCAGAGAAAAACTACTTATTAAGCTCTTCAGTTTTGGTTGGTTTTTAATCTTCAGGAATCCTGCATCTAATTTTCTCTTGAGTAGGCCTCCAGGAAGCACAAGGTACCTTCATCCATTTATAGCATCTCTCTGTTACAAAATAATTCAACATGCTTGTGCTAATTCCTTCTGTGATACTGTCAGCATATAAAATTATCACGTCTTTTCTTTCATTTGAACGCCTTAAAATTAAATCACATAACTGTAAATAGATTTTACAATTTTCAAGCAGAGACCTCAATGACTTTACTTCACATTAAAAGCCAATGGACCAATAAAACATATGCATAAGGTTGTACCACTATTCTTAATTTATTCTTAATTTCTATTTATATCCACAGACTGACAAGAAGCAACTCCAGATAATCCTATTTTTGTGCTTAGGTGAGCAGGACCAGTGAAGAAGCCTTACGAACTCACAGAAATGTAAGGGCTCCAGATGAATTTCATCAACACAGGGATTATTAGTTCCATTAGAGGAACAAAACAGCATCTTTTCAGGAGGGTATCATGGCTGACTGCTGTACTCTTCCTCTGTACAAAAACTCTTCCTCTGTTTTTGTATACTGCTTTACTCCTCATCTGACTGCCAGTGCTGTGATGAGTGAAATGATATTAGTGAGATCAGAACTAAAGCCCAGGACTATATTTTTAAGAAGAAAATATGTCACTTCTGTTTCTTGTTTATAATAGCCTGAAGAAAGTTTTAAGTACATTCTTTGAGAAGTCATCATGCAACAGATTGGCTGCTTTGTGACAATATAATGATTTTATCACTCCTAAATTTTCTCTTTACATTGCAAAAAGAAGAGAAAATCAGGCACCACTATTTTACTCCATCTATCAGCATTAAAAATATCTTACTGGCATAGCTGTCCAAAACACTTTTAAGAGGCATCAATTTAAATTACCTTTTATTAAACCACAGCTGCATAATTATTATTATTTACTGGATGCAACATATATCTATAAAGTTAAAAAAATATTTTTACTATAGTCACTAAAGTATTTGTTTGTATTTCAGATACAGACAAGAAATTAACAGAAACTGCTGTTTTCAGACACTTGGGTATAAGAGAGGGTATTATTTTTAGGGAAAATATTTGTTTGCCTTTTCTTGCTACTATTGCTCCAAGGTCAGAAAAGAGGTGAACAAATTTTGTTTATTTCAATTAAAGAAGCTATGTTAATTCAAGAGTAACATTATATAGGTGATGTTATACAGGAATTAACCAGATATTTGGGTTAACATCTATGAATCTGTGTAAAATGAATAGAGGACTCAAGGCAACATGTTACCTTGTCAAAATATTTCACTGGAAAATATGTTTGATCAGGGACAACTGAGTATTTATTGATTTCACTTTCTTTTTCACTTATACCGCTGTATGAGAAGAATCAGGCACCTTGGAGCAAAAGCTATACATACAAATTCATTCACCTGGCACTACAGCATTCCTTGAGTTAGGACAGAGGACACATTCAGCAATTCTCACATTCTGCATGTGGATGCAGTGTTTTAGGTAGTGGTTTGTTACGGGTCTTTTTCAATTGCTGGCTGTACGCTATCTGCACTGCCTGCTGGAAAATTGTCTATCCACATAATATTCTCCATTCTCTCTGATTTCTAGTTTCGAAGTGTATATGGGTGAGTAAAATGAATACACTTCAAGTAGTCTGTTTTGATGGAATAATTGCTACCATTGTCACAGTCATCTTCCATCCTTGTAGGTAAAGGACCATGAACAATGATTACAGGAATCAGACAGCAGCAGATAAGCATAAAAATGTTTAAGAACCTTTTTTTTAAAAACTACCATTTGGATTATGTGGGGTTTGTTTTGGTTTATTCTATTTATTTATTATTTTATATAATGTACTCATTCCTCAAATTCTTTCCCCTTCCTATTTAAGAGCTGGAGTATTGCTTCTAGGCACATTCCCTTTCTCCTTACCTGTGAAGTATATAAAGCCCCTGTTCTTGCCTGCCTGTATTAAGCACTGCAATACAGTTATCCTCAGTCAGGGGACTGTTATCTCAGGAAATTGAATTAGACTTTCTAGCTTAGAGAACATCAAATTATTTACACAAAATGTTATAGTTGAAACAGATCCAGATTAGAGTATTAAATGATGGTTAGGGTAGTAAAGACTAAAAAGATCAAGTGACTGATTTGAAACAGAGCTAAAAGTCAAATCAAAATCTGTTGAGAGTCTTATCAAGTTGGCTATTGCCTCTTCAGAAGCATGGAAAATTAGTTTTCTATTTAGCCTTTCCTCTAAGTTCTAGCTGGAAAAGTTTCCTCAAGGAAGATTGGTTTGGGACCAAAAGCAATTCTGAGGAAAGTTTCAATGTCTGTTTTTCACAACCACAAGCTACCAGAATTTTCAGTTAAGAAATATGAACCTGAAAAAAAAAAATAAAAAAAAAAAAGGTTCTTTAGACTGATGTTCAAAAATCCCCCAGTAAGTCCCTTCTGTTTTGGTATCTTGAACATAATGGTTACCTATGGAGGCAGAAAGGGAAGTGTTCAGCAAATCACAGAATCATATAAATTGGTTCTTTTCTGGAAAAAAATTGTAATATATTTAATTTCTCTCTCTCTTTCAACACAAACTACAAACCTCTGACATTTCCTCTCAGAAAAAGACTATCTTAATTGGCTTACTGCCCTTATAGCTGAGACACGAAATGATTAGTTAGCATGTGCTATGCATTTTAAATCAATACGGTTTGTCACAAGCATTATTTAAGATTACTCTGTCAAGAGTATGTCCATGTATCTTTCATCCATGATAGCTTTATCATATATATTCCTGACTGTTCTAGGCAAAACCTGATTGCAATTTAAATTTGCTTTATGTATCTGATTTTACTTGGATTACTACTCTAAAATGTGACAAGGAATCAACATGGAACAATGCTTAAGACATTTTCAAAGTAAAATATCCCCCAATAGATTTACAAGTTTTCCATTAGTACTTACCCCATATCTAGATGTAATTTCTTGCCTCCACCCTCCAACGTATTACCATCAGTCCCCATTCACCATTCACTCCCCTGACCATTAAAGTCTCGGATACATGCTGGTTTAAAGCAGCCTCCCGCCAAGGGCAGCTTGTGCTACATTTGAGGTTGAGCCAAGAGGGAGAGAGCACCACTGCCCCTCTCCTGGGGGTCCCTGAGCACTTCCAGGCCCCCTCCTGTGTCCAGCTGCCAGGGCATTGATGAGCACCTGCAGGTCATGCGAGGCCCTGAGCCAAACTTGCTCCCACTGGAATCACAGCAAAACTCGGCTGAACTCAGAGGGATGGAAATGAGCCCAAAGGATGAAAATATAAAAATAATGCTGTGGGATGCTGGTGTTGGATAGTTTCTTCTGAATTTAAAGTGAGGAAAAAATGAAGTGAAACAGAAAAAGGTGATGACAGGTATAAGATGCTATGTTATCCCTCCCCAAAACAAGTAAGTTTTTGCTTCTTTGCCAGACAGAGCTGTAGTGTCTGTTGTCATTACTCTCCTTTTTCATTACTTAAATTGAAATAATTTCTGAAAAACGTTTCTTCCCTTTTCCCCCATATACAGGCTAAATTATAAACAGGTAGAGATAAGTATAAACTCCAACCTTTATTCCACTTTGAACAAGCTTGTGTATATCCAAAAAAGGTTCCTTGAGTATGTCTCCTTCAGGACTGAAAATCTTCACATATCCTTCTTTCTCAAGAATAAAGAGGCGATGGGATCCATCCCCACAATGTACTGCTCCAACAGGCTGCCTCAGTCCACTCACAACCTCCTGAATACAGAAGCAGTTGTGCTTGTGTTTTCTAAAATAAAACAAAAAAATAGTGAGAAATTTCTTCTTTCTTGTAACTGCGACACATCAGTGTCCCTAAGAGACAAAAAAGTGTTCGGTAGTGATATTAAAAACACAGTTAAATAATCCAGAGTAAATTATTTCCTTAAATGTATGTGAGCAGATAACACTAAAAATCACTTTGAACTTCACTTGAGCCAAATTTGGTTTGTATAAAAGAAAATCAGTTCATCATATCTGAAATGTAGAGGAATAGGAGAGAAAAAAATTGGAAAAAAAAGGAGAAGAATTTGTAAACACAAAATTTCTACTGTACAATAAATACAGTCAATTCCAGCAATTTCATAACATTTGGCTTCTAAACCCCATTTAAAAATAATGGCTTATGATGGCACAATTTAATTTCATTATTTTCATAAATAAAATTACATGAATGAAATAAAGTGAAAGTTGTGAAATAAATATTTTGCTAATAAATTTATTGTAGTTTTTTAGTAATATTAAATTCAGGTAGAAATGACTTCCTAGAACTATGTATGATCCAGAGGGTGGACCATAACCAAGATGCACAGGGTGGATCAAACCAGGATTCTAACACCTTTTCAGCAATGCAAATATCAAATGGTACTGAAATATTGAAGCTAATGCAACTTTCTCTTTGACGTACGCTAGCAGCAGTAAAAGAAAGTAACATCTGGAAAACACAGCTGCTGAGCATAAGCACACACTGAGCTGTTTCACTGTGAAAACCACAGGCTTTGCTAGGGTTTTTTTTTCAGATTAAACAGCATTTATCTTTATGAACCTGCTGATCTCTTCCTCTTTGTCATATTCTTCCATGTGGTCCAGGGAGTTAGAAGCTGGCCCTCGCACTTGTTTTCTTGGAAAATCTGGAAAGCATACACCACCATCCTTTCTTGCATAGTAAAAGCAAAACTCGTCAGCTGTAGTTTGGAGAAAACCTTCAAAATGCAAAAGAGCATACAAATATTTAGTGTGTTGTCATGTCTGCAGTTTCATGCCCTCAAGCTAATCTTGAAATAGATTATATACTGAATGAAAAAACCAAGTAATTTTAAACAAAGTGCTATCTGCAAAAAAGGCCTGCTCTGAATAAATGCAAACTGAGTAGATTACCTTTCAGAGTTTATTCATCTGTATTTGTATTAAGCCTTATTTTCAGTGTGCTTAAATAAAAATACCAATTCATTCAAAAGGACACTACAGTTCACTTATTAAAATATTAAGAGACAAAGTTCAAAGTTGAGGCTGTGATATACTTTTCCCTGATTTTAACCCTATTAAGTGTCTTATCAGCTGTGAAATAGCTTGAGCAACTTTCATTTAACCTCTTTTTTTCTAAAGTGGCTTCGTGTAGTAAAAATTTCAGTTAAGACTTCAGAAAAAGGCATGCAGTAAACACTTTGTGGATGCTGGCAGCAAAGGACATCAGTCAGAGAGGTAAATAATTAATTGTTTCAGAAAACGAGAAGTACTGGTGAAAACTGCACTGTGTTGACATGCAGTTGGCCTCTGGTTAACTCCCATCACTAGAGTGGGTGAACACAGTGCCCCATCGTGAGGTCTCCTTCCTCAGCTCCATCCCCTGAAAGGGGTGCTATGTTTCATGCTGCATTGGGGTTGGCTTTAAGCTGGCTTAGATGAAAGGTGGTCTTTAGTTTTTAGGTTAAAATGGGAAGGAATTTGAAGACCCAGGGAAGCAAGAAGTTCATAAAATGACAGCCTTTGAGGAAAAAGCCTGCCTTTATAACTGATACTACACTATGTTTAATGACAGCAGAAATACCTATTTCTGTCCACAAACTTATTTCTAGTAATTTCCATCCGGTTTTTAATCTTTAGTATTAAATCTGAGAAGACAGATAGAATTTGGCTAGTTATACATTTACTATTCTAATATAACATTGTTAAGATAGTATGTCTTAAGTTACCTTCATCCCTTTTTGCATTATTGGCATACTGTGTTAGGATGTAGTATGGTCCAGGACATAACTCACAGGATACCTGGAATTAGCACTTAATTGGAATTAGAGGCCTAATTTATGCGTGGCTTTACCACTCATGAATAAGGGAGTAATCCATAGATCTTGGCTATAAAACCCCTGGCTTACAACATACAATAAGAGCTGATCAGGGACAGCTGTGTTGCACTGAAAAATGCCAATTTCTTCAAAGAAAAGCTTTTTCAGAAACATTATCAGTTTCAAAAAAATTGTAGTTAACGGGATGTTTCTGGTCCAAACTCAAACTTCTGGTCTAAATGAAAAAGAGAAACAAACAGCAAACCTCATATCACTATACTCCAATGTCTTGTAATTAGGGTGTTTCATTAGAAAGAGGAATATTCAGGTCAATGTCCCTCATCTGTCAGGCAAGAGGTTGACCCTAAGTCTCCCATTTCCCAAGTAAATGTCCTAACAACGACTTTATTAGCTATCCTGGGGTGGTCTCTCTGTGGCTTTCTTCATGGAAAATTTCGAAAGAGTTCAATTTCTTCCTTATGTGGAATAGGAAAATTTTTTAGATCCCAGAATTTTTGTGGAGTGGAAAGCCTTTCCCACCCAACTATACTTCTTTTCATATGCATCTTCCTTGAAAAATATTGGAAAAATAACATGACAAAGCCTGTCCTTGGTTTCTATAAAATAATATCTGGAAACACATGGTAGTGCGTTGTGGTGTAAAAGTTTAATTATCATGATTTGGAGCTTCAGTAAATATTGTCTCTGAGGAGCTGGTTTTAATTTATAGTAGTTATTTGGAGAAAATGGGAGATATAATTTCAAGTGGAACAACTGGAGAACACTGATATAATCAAGGAGTAGTATTCCAAAGCTTGTAGATATAATGCCAAAGTCAAAAGTAATCTAAAATCTTACTGTTGAATTATTTCACTTAAGAATATACAGTTTTGTCCTCGAAAATTTATTTCTCTAGGCACAGTGGGTCATTCAAGAAAATGCAATAACAAATCGGAGGTGTACATTTTCTATGGATTTCTAGAATTTTTCAAGTATACCATCTACTATTTACTACAGATCATGGAATCATAGAATAGTTAGGGTTGGAAAGGACCTGAAGATCATCTAGTTCCAACCCCACTGCCAGGGGCAGGGACACCTCCCACTAAACCATGCCACCCAAGGCTATGTCCAATCCAGCCTTGAACACCGCCAGCGATGGAGCATTCACAGCTTCCCTGGGCAACCCATTCCAGTGCCTCACCACCCTTACAGTAAAGAATTTCTTCCTCATATCCACTCTAAACGTCCCCTGTTTAAGTTTGAACCTACTCTTGGCTTGAATGTTATCTTTAGTCAGAAAAGCTGAGAGCACACTATGATCATATTGTTTACTCAGTACATGTTCATTTCAAATAACAATCAGATGCAAACCTCACTTGACTAATGCCTTATGCAATGCCTTATCTTACATGTAAGACTAAGCCCTTTTCTTCATGAGATATTTTATCATGCACTTAAGTACACATTACACTGCAGTTGCCTTTTGCTATTTAGCAAACCCACCAGCAGGTTCCAACAAAGGAGAAGGCTTATGTTCATTTTCCTTAGAAATGCTCATAAAAAGTGGGGAGAAATTGTAAATACCGTAAACACAGTTTCACCTGTGTATGAGGGATGGAATTTTGACCTATAAAAACAACAGTAATTTACCAAATAAAAATTAATCTGTTTGTGTTATATAGTCTAGAATTCAACTTACTAACAGCTTCACCAAAGGCAGTTAGAAAAACTTTTGCTTCTACTCTCCTATCTGCTTGTAGCCATTTAATGTTCTCTTTATTGTGCTAAAATTCTAAGGTCTTTAGTGTAGAGTTTGCCATTTTGTTCAGGGTTTGTACAGTGTCCAGAAGAATGGTCCCTGACAAGTGCCCCTAAGCACTAGAATTGTTTGGAGAAAAAAGAAAGACCATTTTGCTCAGTCCGAGTTTATTCAAATACAGCTCTGTCACTGTCTTCTATGAGAACTATGCCTAATAAGGACTGCAACATTTGGTCCTGTGCGAATTCCTGTACTTATTACTTTATTTTAAAAGACTCATACATATCATTACAAATTTCCTGCCAGCTGTGTGTTGACAGAGCTGTGCCTGTGTTAACCAAGAAAACTGAAATCACAAAGGAAGATTAAACATGAAGTTTAATTGATTTTGCACAGGCTTGCATTTGTGCGCTTTTAAAACTTTCTGTCTTGCAAAAAGTATCAAACTACGGACTTTTCAGTTAGGCAGTCACAGCGAAGGCTTTCAGCATTCACCTTTATTAAAAACTGTCAGAATAAGTTGCATGATTCCAAGCCTTTTCAAAAGAAAACTTCTGCTCTCAGCTGATCCTGACCTCATTTCTCCACTCTTATTTGTGGTCAGTTATTCTTCACACTCTGTCTTCCTTCCTGTCCTACCTTCACCAAATTTCACTTGACTGGATTCCCTGCTTACCCAGCCCCCTGCCTCTTTCTCTTTGATACACAACCCAAATGTCATGGTAGCTTTTGTCCTGGTCTTCACAGCAAGTCAAGTTCCTATTCACTCCCTTCCTTATTTGCACTGCACACAGGATTGAGTATCATCTACTCGTCTGAGTAGACCTGAATTGGCTTAGAGAGCATCTGGAAGTCAGGCTCACCAGCCTTATTCCTGCTACAACCTTGAGCATACGGTTCAGTATTGTGTAAGAGAAGCATCTTCCTGGTTTGACTGGGTTGGGTTTTTTTTTTCCATTTTGCACTTTTGACAGCTAGATGTGAATTTGTTCACAAAACCCACATTCTGCTCACTCTTCTCAGCTCTCAGTGACAACTAAATCGAAGAGGTGATACCAGACTGATAGTTTCAAAATGTAGTAAGTTCTGTGTATTAAGCTCACATCATTTCCTACTGGTTTTCAAGTGACTAGTGGCCCTCTTCTCATACTCACACACTGCATATTCCTGCATACACACAGTGCCAGGGTTAATCCTCTTGATGCTCTTGTTAGCAGCAGCATCATTATGAGCCACTATTATATCCCTGCAGCTTGACCATGTTGTCTGTGACTTTTAGTTGACTATGTCAGAACTTCTGGAAGTGTTGTGTGACTTGCAGAATTTCTCAAATTTCCAGCATTTTGGGCTGGGGTGCCTCTGGCATTTAAAAATTCTTATCAAGCAGCTGTTCTTGTAATGTCTGGATTTAGATCTGGGCCTGGACCTGAATTCACCCACAATCACCTGGAACCCATTTCTTCAAATGGAAGTGATGGAGAGTGCATAGTCCAAAATCTGTCCAACATCCTTGAGTAGGCAGAACGCAGTGTGACTGTGGTTTGTTCCTTAGAATATGTCGCTTCCACTGACATGGATCAAGTTTCTGCTCATGCCTAAAGGGAGAATCAGATGTGCCTTTCTTTACTAGCTAAATGAATAATAAAAATTCTTCTCTTTTAACCTTGGAAAACTTAAAATTCATGTTGATTGAAGATATTTCATTAAGGCACTTAACCCCAGTGTCTTTATCAGTAATCACTTAAACTGAAGTTTGCAGTAAAGATCAGATGAGAAGTAATGAGAACAGCCATCTGGGATGAAGCAAGGAAGTTCTAATTTCATAGACATTGTGAAACATTACACCCTTACGTGTTAACATATCCATAGAATCCTAATTATTGTTATAGTTCGGCTTGAATAAAGAATTGGGTCCACTTTTTCTTTGAATATTCCTAGGAATGGAAGTTCTGATAAAAGCCAGAACTGGTGAGTAAACTGCTGTCTTCAAAAAAATTAACCAAGAATCTGTTAGAGTTTTCAACTTTGCAAAAAGAGACGAAACAATAAATGAATTTCTGGAGCTAACTCAAGAAAAAACCTGATGTAGAAGTCCCCAGTCTTCTTGATTAATAGGTACTGCTAAATTTTCAGTTCTAGAAAAGATGCTTGTTGTCTTTTATCACAAATAATATTTCTCATTTTTGCGGGACTTAAGGGAAAAAATTATTTTTGTAGTCAGTAATTTCCTTGAACTCCTTTGTATTGGCGTTCAGAAACAGTTAGCACTCCCAAATGGAGGAAGAGTAATTATTTCACTTTTTAACAAATGCACTCTGAATCACTGCCAGAGACCTTGGGTTTGGGGGCCTGTTAATTTCCAACTCTTTGTTTAGTCCTCCAGGCTAAGCTGAAAACACAGCTTCCACATTTTCTCGGTATTTTCTTTCTTTTGCAATAAATATTATTATGGCTATATGGGTCTCACAAGTAAAATAGAAAACCCAAATAAGTTGTTATTTTAATTATTTACATTTTAGAATGTGTAAGACTATTAAACTGTATTAAAATTCTACAGGCCATCTTCTCAAAAACAGGGACCTGGACCTTAATTAATACCTTCAGGAAATCCTAGTATAGGTATCAACCACCATATGTATGTCAAATCACCAAATTAACCCTGTTGGTGGGTGTAAGTATGCAACAACGTTTTGTTAGTACAACCTACTTTCAGGACAAGTATTTAGAATAATCATTAGCATCTGACTGATGTAGGAAAAATCCTATTTTAGCTGATGCTAAAGCATGTAAGTTCTTTTCCTGCAAAGCACTGTGCTCTGCCCAGTGCTAGAGTTATGCTTTCATCTGGTTATCTTTCAAGGCAACCTGGGTGGTCACAAAAAAGCACTTGACATCTTGATGCACTTCAGCAGTTTTACATATACACAAACTTTGTAGAAAAATAAATTTGTCATTCGTCACCACATATGTTGATCTGAGGAGAAAGGTTCCTGTGGTCATAGCTCCTGTGCTGCTGAGCCCTTTCTCATTCGCTGTCCTTCCACCTCCTCCTTCTTTCTCCCTTTTCCCTCTTTCCCTTTTTCCAATTAAACAAATTGTTTTTCATAAACACAGAATTTCATAAAACAACTATGAGGGACTGGCTCTACAGAATATACTCATCATTTGCACCAGCTACAAATTCGTGTCAAAAAAACTCCGTGGTGACTTCTTATATGGGTGAAACATTTAGAATATCTAATCTGTTATCGCTGTTCAGCAGGCAGTCTTGGCAACTATGATCTATGCTGCTTTGCTTTGGGGAATGTGATAAAGAGCAAGAAACAGCTGGTTTAAGAAAGCCTTAGAAACATCTCTTAGTTTATAAAGACAATAATAATATTTTCATATTTGAATGGGTTGAGATACATGTTAAACCACAGTAAAGGAAAAAGTAAGTCAATTCAAAATGTTTTCTCAAGTCAATAAAAGAACACTGCAAAAAATCTCTGCACTCTTGGGGTTTCAGAGAAAACAAGTACACAGTGTACACATGCAATTAATAAAACCTCCTCCAAATCTCATCCACTTAAACTATCCCCTTTACCCAAACATGTTTATATTACGTTACAAAGCTGTGTTCATATGTCAAAAATGACTATTCACAAATTCATTTTTCATATGGCTATCAACTCTTTTTTCCAGTTTGTGTTGCTAGTGACAAAAAAAAATCTTAACCAGTTTAATTATTTTCTCCTGTGTGGCATTATTTATAAGTAGTGTTTGGACAGGGAAAAAAGCATAGTTTAAAAATGACAGTCTTAAACATATAAATAATTTACTATTGAGAATACCAAAGATGTTATTTAATGTAATAGTGTATTAAAACCTGTGTTTCTAAAAGGACCATCTTCTGTGGTTATTTTGTTGATATAGTTACAAGTGATAGTACACATTTGGTGATTGCCTTAGACAACACAGGTCAAGTTCTGGTTTTGGTTAGGTCTAGCTAAGTCTACTGACTATAGCGAGGAAGTATCAGGTTAGTTAAGAATTTAGTTGTTAACAGCATGTTGGAAGTGATTCAAAGATCACAGAAGTCTAGCTAATAGCTCCCTTTGATTTCAATGGGCTTTAAACCCTGCAGAAAAAACCATCAGTTTCTAGGGTAACAAAACCAGAAAAAACACTTTACTGATCAGCTTTTAGTCTACAGCAAACAGACAGCATCCTTTATTTCTTGCATTTTAAAGTTATCTATCATTTAGTATAGCCTTTTGGATGGCCAACCGCTTGTTTACATGATTCAAATGAACACAGCAGTATTTCAGCAGAGGTAATGGTTTCAGGTGCTTCTGACAACAAACAAGCCTGTGTTTCATGGAGAGTTTTATACATAGGTAGCAAGAAAGCACTCAAAATACTTATCTCACTACAGAAGATCCACTGTGAAGTCCCTGAGATATTCTGCCTTTGGTTGGGCAAAACCTACCCATGATATCAATGGGTATTTTACCTAGTGAAGAGCTGGATGTGTAACCCCTCAGGCCATATCAACACTTTGAAACAGACATCCTTTAGCCCCATAGTTGGTTATAGGTTTTACCTGGTATGTGACCTCTGCAAGTATAATAGAATTCTTTACAATAGTCTTTGCACAGGTAGGGAAGAGTTAGTTCTCTTTCAGGCGTTTCCCCTTTTTCAGGTGAGTAGAATAGGTTCTGAGCGTGAGGTGAGCAGTGTGCACACTTGATTTCCTCCAGTAGCTTCGCACATTCTGTGTTGTTGGTAACAGAAAGTATCTGCAAGACACAAACCAGAGACAAATAAACATATGACCTGTTTCTCCATTTTACACAAAAAAAAGATTACACAATCTAATATAATAAATAATGCTAGCAGAACCAATAGAGTTACTATAAATGCATCATGTTTCATGTCACTGTTCTGGAAGTGCAAAAATTGCTGCTATGAAATGTGCAATATGCCATTAGTACAGTGAGATTTTAAGTGCTTTCCTCTTTCTCAGATAAGAATCATAGTACTCAAGTTATTTTATGGACTCATGCCGGCAATCTCTTAATCACATAGGCAATCTCTGAACTAGAGGAGTCATTTGTATCAGGAGGAGCTACATGAGCAGGCCTTTTACCCACTTCTCTTATGACAAATACTTAAAATCCTAACTTGTAAGGTAACCTATTTAGATATTTACAAACTAAAAATCAAAATTCTACCATCAAAACACACCAGAAAAACCATATTTAGGTATTTGTTAGATAGGTGTATCTTGAACGATACCGCAGTTTGGTTACTGAATCGACTGCTGCCGAGTTCACCAGGTGCCTTGGGTTTTTCATCTTTAAATGCTGCTCTGCTTTTTGCTCACTCTCATGTAAACTACTCGGAGGTGGGAAAAGCTGTATATTTTCAAATATTTATTTTTATAAGAGAAAAAGTAGAATTTGAAACTGTAACTTTGCCCCGAAAAAAGAGTATATATTATGCATAGAACTTGAAGAAGCATGAAACCACGACTGGTGATGTGTTTAAGTAAACACTGGAGCCTAAGGAGCATAATGTCATCAAATAGTGAAAAATAATGGAAAAAGCCATAGTTGTCTTTATTAGTCTTTGAATGCAGTGCACTTTGTTAATCTGTGTTAGCCACATGGATTACTTTTTGATCATTCATCCCAATGGTGGGTAGCGGGAAATGTGTTCGCAGTTGAGAGGGGCCGAATCTGATCCAATGCAAAATCAAAGCTCAGGTTCTTTCTGTAGTTTGTTTAACACAGTTATAAACAAAGACTGAGAGACACTTGTATTAAGAAACATCAACACAGTAAATATTTTTATTTTGTGAAGTTTGTAAATATTTGTAAACAGCTCATTTGAAAATAATGCCACAGTTTTGCTCCAGTCCGTCGGAGTTGATTTGCAGAAGGACTTTCCAATGTCGCTCACTTTCAACATAACATGGAAGGAAATTATCTAAATTACTTTTGATAAAATGATAAAAGAAGTTATTCCGTGCATGAAGACTCTCGATGCATTTGAGTATGCTGTCTCATAGCTTAGTTCTCTTCTAGGACGCACTACTTTGATAAAACAGTTCTGTACTCAGCGTTTTATTTACGGATATAATTACATTAACCTCAAACACTTGAGAGAAATGCACTCTCCATTGTTTTAAGCGGATAAGTTTTCAAAATATTACACAACATATGGCCTCTACAGGTACACCAAAACCTATTTAAAGGAACCTTAATTTAGAAGACAAACTCTTACCAGGAAAATTCAGTCTTACCAGGAAAATTCGGTCTTACCATATACATATTGTCAAAAGATCATCCGAGTTTAGTGGCGTAGTTGGACCACTGATTAGAAGAACACCATTTGGCTTCTACCCTTATTCTGGAAGAGCTGCCATCAGCTTCAAAAAGAATTCCCCCAGCTTTGCCAGGATCATTAAATGCATTAAATGTTCTGTTCTTCAGACTCTGTTCTCAGACTGTCCTCAGCTTCATTGCACCTGCAATTAAGTAATGTCTCTAACATCTGCCATGCATGGTTTATTAGCTCTCTTCAGACCATCCTTGGGAATGTAGCTGACTTACATCTTTTTGAAAGGGTTCATCTTCTTTTTTTCTTTTTTTTTCCCCCCAAACCTTGAAGACAGTCATTAATTGACTGTCTGTTGCATGTATGGCAAAAGATTTGCATTGGTCCTGAATTTCTTCCATAGGCCCAGCCCCTTCTTTCCTGAAAAAGTTCAGATTCTTTTTGCTAGATTGCTCATTTTGGCCATAGCAGCAAAACTGTTAACCTTAGTCTTCTTCTTCAGTTTCAGACACTGTTCTAGATACGGTAGATCTAGGGGAAAATGCCTTCAAGACGAGCTAAAAATATAATGATAACTGCAGTATACTATAACCAAAATACATATTTACTAAAACTTTGAACTTGACTTAATACTGCCTAAGAGTGCAATCTAGGTAGCAGAGAACAGGCTTCATATGCTTGCAGTAATCCATACTGCAGAGTCAAACTTCTGCATTAGCTGGACTTTCTTAAGGCATGACAGCATCCTGACCTTGGTACTTTGCATTGCTGTGGTTCTGATGGGCAGTGGCCTGTTATCACTGGGTCAAGTTGCTGTCTGTCAAACAGAACAAAGTCTGAAGCCAACAGTGGATGATCAAAATCACTATCCATAAATGCTACTTTTTAAGAACATTACATCACCAAGAAGCTGGGACCTCCCCTAAAGTATGGATGAAATGACCTATTTTGGTGTTTCCAGCAAAGGAAAGTGTATCATGACTACAGACTCTTCAGAGTACTTGTCTATATTCAGTAGTGTCACCTGCTTTGCAAAAGCCTCAGTAGGCTGTGTTGCATATGATGGAATGTTTAGAAGTACAAGTAAATATGAGATATTACTAGGTAAATATTCAGTGTGTTTATTGAATTAACTCCACAGTGATGCAGATAGAAAAGAGTTCTACTGAAAGACTCCAGAATGCATTGTGAAGAGGGAAAAAAAAAAACCTAAAAAAATTACAGGATAACAAATCTAATTTACTGTTTCTTGTGGAAAACGTAATTGACATTGCCTGGTGATACAGGAGAAGTAATGCTTGCCAACATTTCAGTCCTCAAAGTTAAGACAAAAGGGTCCTAATCCCCCTGAGCAGCTGCTATCCAGGAATTAACCACAGGAATTCACCCCCTCATGTAATTTCTGAAATGAATCTTGGTCATATAATAGCTAATCGGAAGATTAAGGAATGAGAGTCAATCAATTATCTGAAAATCAAGTACAATGTTATTTAACTTTTAGAATGCTCCAGCAAAACAGGGTGGTAACATTTGCTCTGTGTGAGGTCTGATGTATAACTCTGTCCTGGCTGGGAGATAGGACAAATGTTTTATTCTGAATTTCAATAAATCAATAATGTATTTATCCTGCAGTTTATTAAACCAGTTTCAAGTGAAAGCTGAAATACTTATTTGAATGAAGATTTTTTTCTGTTGGAT